>OZ014492.1:17729199-20595828 GCA_963966045.1 Xestobium rufovillosum | reverse complement strand
GTTCATAAATTCATGGTTCATGCCATGGATGGACATCACAGGGGTATAGAATACACAAGCAGAACAGCAGTACACTAACTTGTTTGACCGCTGTTCTGTGTCCTGGCACCGTTCAAGAATCCTTTTCCTTATTTTATGAGAGAGATCGCACGATCACGGATGTACCAGTGAGTGCATCTAAAAAGATGAAACTAATTTCAAGTTTTAGGTAAAAGGTGAAATTAATTTCAAGATTTAGCAAAAAGGTGAAATTAATTTGAACTTTCTGGCAAAAAGGTGAAATTAATTTCAAGTTTTTGGGAAAAAGGTGAAATGAATTTCAAGTTTTGGGAAAGGTGAAATTAATTTCAAGATTTTAGCAAAAAGGTGAAATTAATTTCAACTTTTTGGCAAAAAGGTGAAATTAATTTCAAGTTTTTGGGAAAAAAGTGAAATTAATTTCAAGTTTTAGGTAAAAGGTGAAATTAATTTCAAGATTTTAGCAAAAAGGTGAAATTAATTTAAACTTTTTGGCAAAAAGGTGAAATTAATTTCACCTTTTTGCTAAAATCTTGAAATTAATTTCACCTTTTACCTAAAACTTGAAATTAATTTCACTTTTTTCCCAAAAACTTGAAATTAATTTCACCTTTTTGCCAAAAAGTTGAATTTAATTTCACCTTTTTACTAAAATTGAAGTTGCTTGAAAATTAATTTCAAGTTTTAGGTAAAAGGTGAAATTAATTTCAAGATTTTAGCAAAAAGGTGAAATTAATTTCAACTTTTTGGCAAAAAGGTGAAATTAATTTCAAGTTTTTGGGAAAAAGGTGAAATTAACTTCAAGTTCTTATTTTTTTTTTATTTGGCCGTTCTGCGCTTCCGTAAGTATCAACTAGAACCAAATAGACAGTTGTAGTTCTCAGTTAGGTTAATTGTTATTTCCGATGGTATAGTTTGAATTTCTGGAAACCCAAACAAGTAGAAACTTTAAGATCATTTTGGAATTGCGAATTACAGTTAATACCTATGAGTGCTACTACTGATTAAAAAAGAAACGAAATAAGTATTAATACACAATATGTAACTAAAATAAATTTCTAAAATTTAAAGTATAAACAAAGAACTAGATAAGTTCTAAGAGAAAAACGAACAATGTGCGCTTTTGCTAGTACCCTTTTTACGAAAAAATTCCACACTATCGTTTCATTTTTAATGTGATAACCGATACCTAATCCAGAAAAAACGCAAACCCATTTCAATTTTTATTTTAATTAGAAATGTACATAATTTTTTGATTTTAATTTTATTTCTGCTAGTACTACGAGCACGACACTAATATTACTTTAATGAGAAGAGTTATGTAACTTGTAAGTCTTTTTAGAAGTTTCCAATAATAAATTTTACATTGGCACCATCGAATGAATAATTGTTCATTCAACGAATCTACTGAGAAATGCATTCAGAGACGTTACCGCCATAAAACTAACAGATGCAGGCTATAAAAAATGAAAAAAGATGCCGACGCATGCCGATTGAATTAGGCGAACGCTGCTCGCCGCTGCTACCCTTTGAACGTGGTCCAATGCTGCAGTACCGAGACCGAGAGAGTATCAGATTCCGAGTCTCGCAGCTCCCGTATGAGGTACAATATTTTTGTGTTGTACTCGGGTCTCGGGAAAGTTCTCGATTCTCAAAAGTTCTCGGATACGGAGTTCTCGATTCATTAAAGTATTCGATTCTGCCCATCGCTACAATCCATAGACAACACACAAGGGAGATGTGACAATCTAGGGGTGGCGATTGTTAATCGATCTTTTCATGTCCGATTTTTCAATTAATCGTATCATAAATGCCAAGAAGTTCTTGGAAATAACGATCACGATATTACGTACAATGCCGATGAAGGATGAACAGTCATTAACAGGGATGCCAGACCTCACGATTTATCGTGAGATCTCACGATCTAACGATAAATGTTTAAGATCTCACGATTTTTCCTCACTGGCAACGCCGGTACCTACCTACCGTCTAGCGCACAAGATTTGCACTAGAGACCGGTAGTTCCCCTAAAATTTAATTTGATTAACTCGATTACAAAATTGAACCTGATATAGTAAAAATGATGAACAGTAAGTTATGTATCCAAAAGGCCGAACAGATTCTGCTGATTCATCTTCTAGCGAGTGAAACTTTTTCAGTTTGTGCTGTTTTTTAATTGGGTTGGTTTACTTTTTAATTTGAATTTATTTTTATGTTTTATTTTGACGTTTATTTTATTATATCTATTTTTTATTTAGAATTACGTGAATAAACTTTGTTATGTTAACCTTATGCTGAATTAAAGACGTAAGAAACAAAAAAAACTTGTGTCTGTCAGCTCCGACGCACGACTGGAGTTTACTCCTTACTTGATAATTTTGTTTATTGTACAGAAATATAGGTATCCATAGATACATACATAATTTCAATGCGAAAAGTGCGCGCGGTGCGTTGCACAGAGGAACGTAACGCCTCACTTTTAGTTAACGCTTGACTTTACTCCTCATAAAATTTCCGTACCGCGGGCTATAACTGAAAATCGATTCTTAAGGAGTAAACTCCAATATGTTTGAATTATTTTAACCAAATTAAATGAAAAATCAAGTGTTAAAGATAAATAGTAATTAATTCTTGGTGTTCAAGTTTCCACTCGACAATAAATCGAGATATACGCAATTTTGCGAAATCTCACGATTTCTCACGATTTTTTTCGACTGAGCTCACGAAATCCTGTTAATGTCATCTGGCATCCCTGGTCATTAACATAAAACAATAGTTACATAGTGGTAGATTTAAGGTGTGCCTACGGATTACTGGACTGAATTTAACTTCGCAGTACCTACTTTACTAACTTAGATATAGAGAAGGTGTTCTCGCATATTATGGGGACATTCACTTTTAAATTTAAGTTCATGGATAGGTTTTCTCTTTTCTAGGGTATCGTACCTCAATTCTGGAATGCACACTACGTTATTTACCTGTCATAGGTCAATTTCTCTGACACTATTGTAGGATGTAGGTACATAGACACTAAATACGTAGGTCACTACGAAAAATTTGAGATACGGACCTGTTTCTTATAATTTTTCAAAGTACATACTTCCCGTCACATTCTATACACTTCCCCATAGGAAGAAACCACTTGCTAAAAATCTCTTCCCACTTTTGCTGCGATACGTTTGCACATGCTTCGTCCCAAGCTTAAATTAGCTTAGCTCATCGCCTGTCGCAAAACAGCGTCCTTTTATCTGCTCTTTGATATAGGGGAACAGACCAAAGTCACAGGGCGCAATATCGGGACTGTAGGGAGGGTGTTCTAAAATTTTTAACCCAGAATTCTGCAAAAACTGTTGTTACATGAGCTCAGTGCAGTGTTGCCAACAGTAGATTCTTATTTTCTCCCCCTACTACAAGGAAATTCTCCGAATATCAGTCAAATTCTCCGCATCCTGAAATGCATGATTTCCTTGTGTAACCAGCACGCGTATAGGTGACTCGTTCGGCTAAATTCGGGACAAATTTTCCGCTGCAACTAGTTCTACGTTAACTCGAAGACAGTGATGCCATATTAGGGATTTTATCCCTAGTTCTAGGGATAAATCGGAATAACAGGGATATTGGGATTTTTGGTAGATTTCTAGGGATTTTTCAGATGGATAAAGACCACTTTAATTTGATCGCAGCAAGTAACTTATATAGGAAATGAGTAAGTTATGTTGAAAGTTTTACCAGCTGCCATCAAACTAAAGTGGTCTTTATCTTAATTACGTTAAGTTGAAAGTGTAAAAATACCTAGTTTTGTTGTGAATAGGTAGAATAGGTATCAGAAATTATTTATTTTCTTTTGATTTTTATGAACAGTTATTATGTTTATTTTGGTATTTGTATGAAATAAAATGCTAGAAATAATTTGCATTGATTTTACAGTAAATGGTTCTAAAGCCCTGGGGATATTCTAGGGATTTTAGACTGTTTTCGATTTAAGGATATTCTAGGGATTTTTTACGGATATCTACTGCCTTCACATCGGAGCAGTCTGGCATCACTGCTCGAAGATGTCATGCATTTTTATCCGGGCTTGAATAGCTAATGCGGTGGCTCTGCGATCGAGATATCCGCGGATCAAATCTAGTTTGCTGCCATTTTTTGCGTTTGCTGAAATTTTTTGCGTGAACTTCGAATTTGCGTTTAAAGTTTTACGACTCAGAATCTGTGTGTCTGGTGCCCCATCAGATAAAAGAATCACGACCCAAGAACACGATTTATTTCTTCAGGGGCGTTCCTAGCCCTCTGGCCGCCTGTGTGAACATTTAAGAAATCCGCCCCTAATCGAAAATTTAAAAAAAATGAGTTTCTACATGATTCATTGTTTCTGTTTTTCTATCGGTCATCTCCAGTTATCAGAGAATACAGTGCACAAGTAACTCCGTCATACGTCAAATTTTCATTCTAAACAAAAGCACGTATCATTTGACGTTTAGTCGTTTATTAGTTTTAATTACAACGTCTTGGGCTAATTTTTGCATTATAATTATAGAAGTTTTGCAGTGAAAACAACTTATTTTCAATTTGTGTGTTGGACTTGAAAAGTACTATAATTTTATTGCACAGGTTAGATTAAAACGTCAGGTAGCACATGGCTTTGTTTTATTTGGAATGAAAATCTGGCTTTTGTGACGCGCTACTTTATTGGTGTATTGCCCCGTACAAAAAACAGGGTGCGTGGTCCGCCACACGCGATAGAAGTGAAACTTCAACGTTATTATAGAGGAATGAAAAATTTGTAGGGTAAACAGATGACTGGAGTGTATGCATTTATTATGAGTTCCAAGTATATTTTTATTCATCAACTTCCATGTCTTCACTCAAATTTAAAACTGAAATGATAGGTCTATGATAGCCAAAATAGGATACAAAAGTTCGAGATTGAAGTCTATCTAAATATCTACAAAATACTGCGTCAATCGTTGTTCCAGATCTTGTCGAAAGAGCACGAAGCATGAGAGAAAGCGTGGCTAAAGAGTGGGGCGTTCGATATTCCCTTTCACCTCTGCCCGTTTTCTCGGACTGCTCCCCTCCATTCGTTTCACTTTTCGTGACGCTCGCATTTGCCAACACAGGAACTTACTCTACCCAGACAAAAGAAGTTTCACTTCAAAAAATGTTACGATGCACACAAACAGAAACATACCTTTTACAAACTACAAAATGCGAAGCTGAGCGGCTGAGCCTGAATTCACGAACTGTCTCTTGGAAGTGTATAAACTAATCTGACTTAAATTTTATTTTACTCTGGTTTGGGGTAGTTCGCCTCGCGGCGCATCTTTGAAACCGGCGGCGGTGCGCCTGATAAAGCCATTGCAGCAATCCGCAAAGGTGCCGTCAAATCGCGGCGCACGGTGGCTTTGTTTTGTTGTGCAAAGCAATGCCATTATATTGTATATGGCAAAACTATTGACGGCGTTAGTTCCTGTTATTATTTCTGTTTCTTTATTAATTTTAATTTTGGTTGGCTACCGGCCCGGCCGCCCCCAAATTCGGCCGCCTGCGTGTTTTGCACGCAATGTCCTTATGGTAGGAACGCCTCTGTATTTCTTGGTTTATAACGCCTGAAACCACCCGATCCAGCCGAGCGAGTCACTCATAGGTTACAAAAGGATATCACGCTCCTCACAGATAAAGGAACGCCTTGAATTCAGTGAAAAAGAATCGACTGACAATTCGTCGAAAGTGGACTCCCTCCCACTCCTCGCCGGCGTTACGATGTTGCCCATTTGCCGAAGCCGAAGAGAGGATTCAAATTCGGGAGATAAGTGGCGCGTCACAAACGTCAGATTTTCATTCTAAACAAAACAAAGCCACATGCTTTCTGACGTTTTAACCTAACATCTGAAATATAATTATAATTACATATAGTTGTTTTCAAGTTTTTACGCGTAAGCCCAACACACAAATTGCAAATAAACTGTTTTCACTGCAAAACGTCTATAATTATTTTGCAAAAACTAGTTTAAGACGTTGTAAATAATATCGATAAATATCAAATGGCACGTGCTTTTGTTTTGTTTGGAATGAAAATCTGACGTATGACGGAGGCACTTAGGTCCCGAATTGTACAACAGATCCGTATTAAAATAATTTTAAAGTCGTAAATGATGTAAAATATTAATTCATAACACTTATTTTTAGAATTTTGGGCTTATCTTTAAATTCTCCACCAAAATCAACTCTCCGTCATATTCTCCGAGGGCCTTAAAAGTCTCCGAAAAGCGGAGAATTCTCCGCCGATTGGCAACACTGGCTCAGTGTGCAGGAGCATTGTCCTGATGTAGTCCTCCATAGGTGTACCTACGAGCAAATAATAACAGGAGAGAACATAATGCTTTAAAGGCACGCGACGGAAATACAGAGAAAGAGGTTTATTTGAGTGGGGGAACGAGTGATGTCGGCGGCAGAGGGGTAGCAACTTTAACAACACGGACCGTGAACTGACAGCCACAAATGAAGTTTAATAAGTTTATTAAATGGCCGACTTCCGTCGCGCGGTTTGCCTACCCCTGCTATCGCAATAGGTTCTCTCCTGTTATTATTTGCTCGTAGAGGTGTGCATAGAATAACAGGTGTGTAGTAATGCCAGTGAATTTAATAGGCGCTTTAGACCATGATACAATGAACTAAAGATATGATATTACGCAGGTCGCCCGTTAGACGTGTCGTCACCACAGAGTTGCTTATATACAAATAGAGGGATAATGCCGTGTTGAGAAGTTGACCCAAATTGAAACTGCGCAAGGGGTAGGGGAGCATGCGCGTAGTGCAAACACAGAGCAGGTACCAGAAAATTGTATTCAAAGCACAGGCGCGGCTTATAAAATTTTCAGGCCCTTTCACATATCGCAAAAGCCACTTATAAGTAGTTCATTAAATAAAGTACTAACTTTGTTAAATATTGCTTGCATTCTATTTAGAGAGAATGTCAGTTCACCTCAAAATAATTATTTCGGAGATGAGACAATAATTACAATAATTCAAAGATTCTAGGCTGAATTTAAATGGGATTGAATAAAACTTGAATTGAATTACTGCAAGTTGTTAAGACAAGCCAGGGTTTAATTTTTCTTACAAAAAAGAAAGTGAGTAGGAAGCATATATAATGATATAATAGATGACAAAGTAAATAATTACAACAAATTCAGTTACTTAGAAAGAGAACGAAATTATTTGTATTTTGATACAAAGATAATCAGGAACATATTCAACCTGAACACAACCCACACTATTTACCTGTGGGCAGAATAACACAATAAATAAATAAATATTGGTAATGATAACGAAACAAACAATGTATATACCTACATATACAGTTAATGCATTTTTATTGGCATTTTTGGTATTCAATCGTGAAAAATTTATGGATAGCTGATCAGGAGTGGAACCCAGGAGCTTCCGTTGATTAGGTGCCCTACAAATTGAGCTATCACAAATTCCAACAGGTAGAACTCCATCCGGCAAACAGAAGATTCTGCATTTGACTCTCGATTACTATCGATACATTTTTTGCCAGCAATAATCCCTTACTCCTAGTTACAACTTTCAGTACACAAGGGCAGGACTTCTTAATAATGGAGTGTGATTCATCATTAATAAATTTTTTGCTTCACAAATGAGCAGTAAGTGACTTAAGACCCTTCACTTTCTCTACAAATCTTTTAATTCTTCGTCTTGGTGTCCTTCTGCCGTAACAACTTTTGGGTAGAGTGAGCTTTAATTACTGTAGATTTCATTTTCCTTGGACTCCAACTATAAATTAGGTACTTATTATTTACTGGTTAATACAAAAATACAGTGCTTACTAATACATATGATCCAGCCTAACCAATCGCCTTCTTTTCTTCGCAGATCCTCGCAAACCTATAGAATCACTAGTAGAAGTATGCACTTCACCCTCATCTCTTCCCCTTTTCATATCACCACTTGACATAGCACGGGATGTTTTAAGTGATATGGTACTTGCAAGTGACGATCTGCAAATACAAACTACAATACGTATCTGCATCCTCATGCAGAATAGTCTCTAAATTCATTTCAGATGTTGAAGGCCTATAATTGTCAGTAAACAATTATTGTTAAGCAATTATACAGACATTAAAAATAAACATACGCATCACTGGAAGTTGAGGGCTGTGAGACTTGTTTCCCAGATAGCGGAAGAAGTTCATCCATTTCAAAGCTGCAAAAATGCATGTGTAACAGATCCCGATATATATAAGTAGGTATCTAAAAAACATACTCAAGACGTACACGACTTTTACTAGAGATTAATATTGTTTTTTTTTGGTTTCAATCTCAATGTTGGAATTGCGTCCTTTTTCAGTTCTCCATTATTCAAGAAGGCATCCTCTGCAAAGTGGCGGGAACAAACTGCATTCTGTTCACTCAAGGGTTAATCGGTGTTTCTTCCTATAGCAGCTAACCACGACTCTCGTCTTGCAGTAAAGAGCCTTAAAGCAGTGAAAGCAACATTAGACAGTTATCCTAGTTTTACATATCATGCAATTACTTCAAAATAATTATAACAAACTGTATACTTACCGAAGAAAAAACGTACAACTGGCGCTGGTGATCGACTGCTACAAAAAGGTACCTACCATACATATACGTGGCATCTCCAACTTTATTTACTTTTTGTAGCAATGTACGTGTAACAATAATTCAAAGAATCAATCAATGTATGATAAATTTCAACAATTTCACCGCAACTCAAACGTTCGTACAAAAAATAGCAAACGACGTGTGACAAATGACATTTAGTTTAGTTCATTTGGATGACAAGTGACAGACCAAGCAAATTCAGAGCGCATGCTCCCCTACCCCGCAACTGGCAAAATAATTTATCCGTAGGTGGGTCATTTTTCAACGCGCAGGTAGGAGGCATTATCCCTCTATTTGTATATAAGCAACTCTGTGTTCATAACCCACGCCGGCGTGCATTATGAAGATGTGCGGTACTGTTTAAAAGAATGTTTGGTATATTGTATCCTTGTTTATATACATTATAGTTAGCCAATGAAGTCTATTAACCTTGACGCCTTTTAAAGAAGTACTCACATTTCCGCTAGATGGCAGACAAAGCGCGATCTGGAATTGTTTTGAGTTTCAAAAGTATAGATACGCACCTTCTTTGGCAGTTTGAGAAGAGATGTTTTAAATCTATTCATTGCAGACGGCGAACAAGAGTTTCTCATTAGCAGGTGGTCGTCGGTTTTCTTGAACTTCGGTGATCAAAACACGCCGCCAACTAATAAATTATGTACGTAGATGACAGCCGGCAAGCAATGTGATTTAAATGTTCTAGTCATTTTTATTACTTTATAATAGATATTTTATATCTTTCCGAACTTCAAAAACCGGGTGCTGGCAGATATCGGCCTCCTGTTCCATAAATAAATAGGTACATACTTAATTTACAAAATGAACAAAAATGAAAATTAATTAATTTGAGAGGAGCGGCACGGTTTTGGTTGAATGTCGGAGCCGCTCAAATAAATGGCTGGGTTAATTCTTACTTTTACGTTTTACCTATTCGAAAAGCATTTCAAGGGACATTTTTATTAAAACCAAACAAAAGCAATAAGTGGAAAGTCATGCCCAAAAGGGATCCAGACAAGAATGAGAACATGATTGTTTATTTCCAGGAAAAAAGTAAGTTTAAATAGAGATTTTTTGGTTTCTCTTTCTATGAGATAGTGGAACAGATATAACCGTCGGACTATGAGAATTAAGCAGTTTCCTGATGGCAGAAGACCATGTTAATGAAGATGATTTATACCGTTTATACTATGCTATTCCAGCGCGTAAGGGTAGACGGTTGAGTTAGTAAGCATAGAAAAACCCAAGCTAAATCAAGGTTACTATAATAAAGACAGTAAGTACCTAAACCGAAAAAATTAAATTAATCAAAAAAATGTACATTTTAATGGTCTGTAAAAAAGGATTTCCGTACACTAAACAAATTTTAAGAAAGTGCGCAGTGTTCAAACAACGACTTTGTAGTACAAAATAATTAAGACAAATATTTATTCATTGAACATAAGGTGCATGAAGTACAAAATAATTAAAAAATACTTCCAGCGTTAACTCAGGGATTGAACAACCAAGCCATACAGACAGGTCCGTAGCCCCCCCTCCCCCCAGAGCGAACAAAAAACGTTGATATAGAAAAATTTAATGACAGTCGAAATAGGAGACTGCAATAATAATTATTCTAGATTTCATATACATGGTGTTCACAATTAACGGGAAACGGGGCACTATTACTAGGTAACTTTGTTATCTTTGAAGCTATACGATTCCGGTTAAACGGACAAACTAGTAGTATTTTTACTCAATTTTTTACGTAGATTCAGGTCGTGAAATCAGAAAAGGAATTGAACTTCGAGTTTTCGCGTTGTCAACAAAAATACCTTTTCTTAATTGAACAGCCTGTATATTTTTTTGAAAGCGAAAGAAATTCTTAACAAATAAGCCTTAATAATTATAATAATTTTCGTGAAATGTGGAATAAAGAAGATCTGAGCCATTTAAAACACTACATATACAGGGTGTCCCAGAACAACGGTGCAATATTTCTGGAGCATATAGTTTGGGTCAAAATAACACTTAAATCATATAAAAAAAGAAATATCTAGGACGCCTCCCTTCGAAGCTATTCGCCCTTAAAGGTCAAGTCCCGAAGAAGGTTTCTTGCTGGTAAGTGGTAACTTTCAAACTACTGCATCGAATATGTTATAAAATTTGGAATTTGGACTGTAGACATAGTAAGCAAGTACCTGTGATCGAGTGACATGACATCTTCCATATCTTGCCTAGGAAGCCGGGGGTTGAACACCCCTAATGCTTTTCACCCCTTAACTTTTACGTTGATGCTTTTAACGAATTTGTAATGACATTTTTAAATTCCTCAAACAATTTTCTCCAAAACAGGTACTCTTTCTTGAAACCGTTAAAACGGCACGTTCCCGAGAAAAAAAATGATACAAAGACATGATTTATCATTTTTATACTACACAAAAACGTATGCGTCTACAAGGTGCTCACTTCAAAAATTTATTGTAGCTGCTATTATATGTTTGCAAAACCGATTGTTGATACATTTTCACTTCATTTTCATTTTTTCACATGTTTCATGAAGCAGTTCATATTTCATAGCCTGGCTTGTATAGTAAAAGTCGGTAAAAATGATAAACCATGTCTTTGTATACATTTTTTTCTCGGAAACGGGCCGTTTTAACGGTTTCAAAAAAGAGTACCTTTTTTGAGAAAATTGTTTGAGGAATTTAAAAATCTCATTGCAAATTCGTTAAAAGCACCAACGTAAAAGTTAAGGGATGAAAAGCATTAGGGGTGTTCCACCCCCGGCTTCCTAGACAAGATACGGAAGATGTCATGTCACTGGATCACAGATACTTGCTTACTATGCCTACAGTCCAAATTTTATAACATTCGATACAGTAGTTTGAAAGTTACCAGCAAAAAACCTTCTTCGGGACTTTAATTTTAAGGGCGAATAGCTTCGAAGGGAGGCGTCCTAGAATTTTTTTTTATATGATTTAAGTGTTATTTTGACCCAAACTATATGCTCCAGAAATATTGCCCCGTTGTTCTGGGACACCCTGTATACAGCTATGTAGGTACTTAAGGCCCGTTTGTGCATCCAAAATTAAATATTTTCTCCTCTTCTGTACAAAAATATCTGTTTTGTTCCCTAATTTCCTGTACAATTTTAGGACGCACGTCCGGTTCGGCTATTCTTATCATCATCATAAGGTTCTCCGTCCGAAGACTGGTTGGACGCGTACCTCCACTCTTTTCTATCTTGAGCTAACCTATGCATTTCCCTAAAAGTAGAACATCCTACATCCCTAACTATTTGAGAGCAGTAGTCTAATCTAGGCCTACCCCTACCTCTTTTTATTCCTATCTCTGACTCTAGTATGTCGCGAACTATTATCCTTCGTGTCTTAGAAGGTGTCCTACCATCCTATCTCTCCTACTCTTTATTGTCTTCCATACCTTTCGCTTTTCCCCAACTCTTTCTAATACTTCCCTATACCTTATTGCTAACCTTATCTATCCATGGTATCTTCATCATGCGTCTGTATAGCACCACATTTCAAACGCTTCTATTCTTTTTCGATCCGCTTCTCCTGTTGTCCAAGTTTCGCACCCGTATAATGCCGTACTCTATACATACGACTTTAAGAGTCTCTTTCTAGTCTCTATATTAACCGTTCTCGAACATAACAGTTTTGTTTCTTTTTGATGTAAAACGCAACTCGCCCCTGCGCGCTCTTCTTTGTTTTATATCTTTTGTGCTCCTACCGTCTTGAGTTATTTTACTTCCTAAATAGCAGAAATCCGCGACCTCCTCCATCTTCTAATTTCCTATTTGTATGTCAACTTTAGTTCTATTTTCACATCCCCTACATACCAAAATTTTAGTTTTATTTTTATTGACTTTCATGCCGTAGCCCTGTGTCAAAACTGCTTCCATTTCATTCAAAGCCGCTCCTAATTCGTCTTTGCTATAGCTGCTAACACTGCTATATCATCCGCAAATATGAGCAAGTTAATAGTTTGACCTGTACATCCATTCCTGAGGCTGTTCTGCCCTTAACAATATTAATCGCATCTTCGATATATAAGTTGAAAACTAGAGGTGACAATACACATCCCTGTCTCACTTCCTTCCGGATATCTACTTCCCTTCGTTCCTGCTCACATTCTATAACTGCCTTTTGCTCCTTCTAGAGATTATGTATTATTCTTCTGTCCCTATATTTCATCCCTACCTTTCTGAGCACTTCGAACATCTTCCCCCATTTTACGTTGTCGATGGCTTTTTCTGAATCTACAAATCCTATATAGACGCTCTTTCTCTTTTCTATCGTTTTTTCTATAATTATTCGTAAAGCTAGAATGGCCTCGCGCGTTCCTCTTTCCTCTATTTCGTCTAAATCCGAACTGATCTTCTCCTAATATTTCTTCCGCCTTTTTGTCCATCCTTCTTTGCATCGGCTATTCCCGCCCAAGAAATAATTCGGCGTAGCATGCGATAGATCGAAATTCATTTTTTATAAGCTTACTAAATCACACGTGTTCCAGTTTCAGAGTAAACGGCATGGTGAAGATGTCGATATAGTCACGAAAATAATACGAAAACTCTCTAAACAGCAATAAGTACCTACTAATAAAAATTTACAAAGAATATTTATTGATTTCGACACTTGCCTTGTTCCTCGGCCTGTTTTGATTTATAGCGTAAAAGATGTATTTATATAGTGTTTTACTTTTAAATGGAGTAAAACGTCTTTATTTTAAATTTTAGGGTAGCCATTAATTAAGACTTTCTGTTAAGAATTTTTCTCTCTCCCAATACAGTACAGACTCAATAATCCGGATCCTTAATAGTCCGGATTATTCGGTAATCCGGATAGTTCCTTGATTGCATTGCATACTTTGTAATCCGGATAATTTCAGTTTCGGTAATCCGAATGCTCCTCTAACGTACCTTTTAAACGCTTTGCGGGCGCGTTTCCCCCTCCTAAGATGTTTTTCTAACCAATCCCCAAATACTTGCCAAATCAGGCGTTCGGCGGCGAACCCGAATCAGCGTTGCCACAGCTAGTATAAATGTATGAATCTAGTACATTTTTGACCTGATTGTACAAAAATACATTTTAAATTCTTTTTCCGATTTAATGCTGGCTACTCCACTGGTACAAGATGATTTTGGTCAACTGGGAGTGGCGGCGAGGGTATCAAAGGGTGAAAATAAAAATGCCGGCAATCCGCACACTTCCTTGCAGCTTATGGATGCCGAGGCGGCTTCTTTGTTTTGCAAAGGAAATACCGACGTCTATAAAGAGCCGTCGCATTGGAGTTCGAGAACATTTTGACATTAACGACTTTGCTTGATGAAATTCAAAATTTAAGACTAAAGGTACGCTTTCGTTTGCGCCGGTAGACGCTGCGTGTACCGGCGGCCGACACACCCATTGTACTTCTCCAATAGTATTTAAATAGAACTGCTCTCCTTTGTGCGTTTCACCTGCCGGCCGGTGCATTCACGTTCAAATGCGACTGTGTCCGTCGCGCGTGTCGGCCGCCGGTACGTGCCGCATCTACCGGCGCAAACGAAAGTGTACCTTTACTATTTTTCAACACTGTATAAATGCTCTTTACCCCATGCCCTGAATTCACAGAAGCCGATTAGACAGATTTAAGCATTCAACAATGTATAGATTGGGCTGAAAAGAACAACGCACCCCTAAATGAATTGTTAATACTCAGGCATCAAGCATTTTGTTTGAGTCAGCAGAAGGTCAGCCAAACTAAAATTACAGACTTTATTTATTAATAGTAGAAGCAATTATGCAAAAGTGTTTTTATGTTCATTTTACCTGTTTTGTATGTTTTTACAATGAAATCATTAAAAATCCCTCTTGTTCAGTTCTTTTATTAACAAATATAGATTGATTTAATAATCCGGATTTTTCAATAATCCGGATCGCCCATGTTTTTATTGATCCGGATTATCGAGTCTGTACTGTATATGCAAAAATATATAGAGCGTTCCATTTAAAAAAAGTTATTTTTGCACATAACTCGAAAACCTGATGTTCAATCATTGCTTTTCTGTTTTCGCGACCGTAATCTATTAAGAAATACTACGGCTATTATTTAAAGGAGCGGTACTATATTACAGTTTTGGTCAGTGTGAAAATAAAAATTGTATGTTCAATAACAGATTGAGTGGTAAAATATGAGCAGTAAAAAAAGTGGAAACGAGGAGTAACATATCTTCAAATGAGTAGCTCAATAAATATTTGAATGCGTGAAAATTCAATTGGGCAGTAAAATGAATAAAGGGGCAGTAACGCGTGTGCAGTCATGAAATCAGAATGGGTCTGTTAAAAATCGTGGGACAAGTACAGTTCTATAAATACTTACGTATTACAAAATAATATGATCGGCCTGTTAAATGATACATACATATAATGTTCATTTAAGTTAGGCAGCGAAATAAAAAATAACAATTAATAATAATGTAGATATTAAGAAAAAAATTAAATTTATTGCACCATTAAAATTATTCAATGCTAACGACTGAGACTTACAACGCTCCGCTTGACCTTAACCTGACAGATTTTTGGACAAAAAGTGTCAGTTGTAAGCGTTTATAATGTTATTATCTTCAAAGGTGTGCATTTTCATGTGAATAATATTTGAAAAGAATAATATAAACTCTAACGACTGACACTTTTTAATAAAAAAGTCTGCCAGGTTAAGGTCAAGCGGAGCGAAGCGAGCGGAGTGTTGTAAGTCTCAGTCGTTAGCATCCAAATGAAACATTATTTGATGCAGCATTACAAAAATGCTTTGTGGTGCAATGCGGTGCAATAGAAGACGCAAAGGGATGAAGCAAAATTAATATTTTCTTTACCTGTGAGTGGCTGAGTTCAGTATTTTAACCATTTCTATGGGAAAACGGGGAGGGGTGCGTTGAATAAATTTAACGGTGCAATGCTAGTGTAATAGATCCAAGCACTCGCAACTCAGTGATAAGGTAATGAGTGAAACGACCTAATATTTATAGGCAAATCTCTTCCAATTGGCCGCCCACGGTGCACTGTCGCGTAAGCTGCGCCCCTTTTAACGGAAGTGCGCCGCTCTTTTCAATGAAAATGACGTTCGATTTTGCCAAATGTCGAGAACTGGCGAACTATTTATCTAATTGCCCATTAATACATTATACTGCCCATTCAATTATTTTACAGCTCAAATAATAATTGCACTGGACATTTATTTAATCTGCCGCTCGAGTAAGTTTTGAACTGCCGTTGTAGGATTAAGTAACCGACCAAATTCTTTTATATTGCTGGTCACGTTCTACTGCCACATTAAGTTAATTACCGCCAAAAAAGTTTAATACCGCCCGCGTGAATTTTTAACTGCCCGATGAAACTGCCTGGATGTTAAAACAACCGCCCAAATAATTACTTCCCAAATACTACTAGTATTGTCATTTAACAGGAATCGTGGCTCCAAAAATAACAAAGCTGTCAATACTGCCCCGCTAATTGTTAACACCCTATACATATAGTTGTATTTTGTTTCATTGTAAGAAGTGAAGATTTTAGTTTATTGTGAAGTTCTACTGAATAGTTTTTCATTCTTCGTTGTCCATTTTTTTACAAGAATTAGTCATATTTATGTACTGTTTATTGCATCCATATCCTCAAACTAGGTATATAGGTATTTATCAATTTATCTAGTTTAGTAAAGTATTATAATTTCCAATTTTTAGAATAATTTTAATCGCATATTCCAAGAGACATCCTACCAAATATTTTGTTTAGGCCCCCTCAAAAAATTCATAAGCCCCCCCTAAGTTTTGACCCTGGCTACGGCGCTGCATACAGATCCTCAAAGTGTTTTCAAAAACTAAAGTTACTGGAAA
Source organism: Xestobium rufovillosum (assembly GCA_963966045.1). NCBI lineage: Eukaryota > Metazoa > Arthropoda > Insecta > Coleoptera > Ptinidae > Xestobium > Xestobium rufovillosum. Next base: position 20,579,288 of record OZ014492.1, on the reverse strand, counting down.
AAACAAGTGCGTTTTTTGGTTTTTCGAATAATACGTTAAAACGTTAAAACATCTTTTTGGGCTGTCTCTTAATTTTTATTTTTGGGATCTAGGAAGTAAGGCCATTCAAATAATTGGGGCTGGTATATGTGAACAAATTCCGAAAGACAAAATTGGACATAAAAAGTATTGTAAAGGCATAAATTTCATGCAGGTGTTACCCCGACAAGCGACAAAGCGTGCCGCCGCGCTGTGCCCTGCGGGAACATAAAAGCTTATTTGATATCTTATTCCGCAACGTCCCGTCTTGCCGGCTGGCGCCGTCTCGCATCACCCCAGAATTAAAATCGCCGTGCCTGCCATCTGTTAAACAATTAAATCAACTAAAGTGCCACGATAGCAGATTGAAAACTGGAAGTTTACTAAGCGTATCGAGCCCCATCTAACCAGCTGCGTCCAGAACTAAAATACGTGGCGTCCAAAAACCGGCTTCCAATGAATTGCATTGGATTAGCAGACTAGTATATATGATAGACAAGGATTGTATGGACAAATTATATTATGATTTAGGCGTAGTAGTAGTATCTATTTATGTAGAAAACTAAATAAATCTAATCACTTTCAACCCAAATGTCTTTTAATGCAGACCTCTGCCTCTCGCCTGAAAATTTAACGAAAGAATTTATCGAGAAATATTTAACCTCTACGCAGTTGGAAAAGATTTGGACTCTGTTGCCCGCTACTTTACAAAACGACGTCGATTTGCAATTAAAACGACCCTGCTTCGCTCATTATAACAGACCTGGCGATAGCGATCATATAGACGGACCTCGTGGACCTAAATCCCAGTGTTATTTCTGTCTAAAGTCCACAAGTAAGGCGTAAGAAGAAGATGCCACTTTTGGCAAGTTCATTTGTCATTCTGACCGCTTTGGTCAACTAGATATTTTACGTTGATCAAGCGCCCGGTGTAACGGAAATATTTGCTTGCTTCGATGATAAAAATGACAGTTGGCCCGACTCATGGTACCGATTGGAACAACACGCTGTATATGGAATTTCTGTTTTTTCTCGAAATATCTCTGACGTCATCAAAGAACAACAGAATAAACCGCCACTGCTGGCCTACAAATTAAGACTTGTCTTTTTTGATAGAACCTATTGAGATGCTCCTGATTGGAAAAGAATTCTCATATCCGGATATGATATCGAAGATGATGATTCATCAATACACAGTTTACTTATCTACTAAATTTTCATATTTATCACCTGTTTCATGGCATTTATTTATTCTCTTTATAAAACGTACAAGTTTATAAGAACAAATACTAATGATAATGTACCAATTTGACCTTGAATAATACTTATTATGTCTTATCTGGTATTTTAATCTCCAATTACAGGATGCTTATTTCTGGTTAAGCTGTTTGATGCTGATAAGAGTATAACACGCGTTTGAAGGAAGCCGCCAAGTACCGGATGCTTATTTCCGGCTAAGCTGTTTGATGCTGATAAGACCGTGACGCATCAATTCTTGTCGTTGCCCTCCCTCTCTATTGTATATCTATATATAAATAGAATTCCAATGTTTTTTCTCATTCTGTTAACTGCGCGTGACCAGTAAACTACCGTCTTAATAATCCTATTCTATTATACCTAACTTTTTACTATACTCATATTTTATTGGATCTACATATACTTAATTAGTGTTTAGTGTACCGCCTTAATAATTCTTTGCTATTATATTTAAAATGTCTTACGCCACATCTTTAGTGAACAAACATAAAGCCGCCCTGCTCAGTGCTAATGATAACCCCGGCGCTATTCTCGATAGTATTAAAAGTTGCGGCCGAGATATTAACGTATTAAATGAGTTGTTGAAAAAGGCCACCAACGTCGGCGAAAAACAACACCTGACTGCATCAATCGGCCACATAAAGGGATTTCGGCAGCTCCTTAAAGGACTGGGGGTTATTGGTGGATCATATGCATCATCATCGTCATCTGCTGCTAAGTATCTATCCAGGAGAGTCAAATGGGAAGATGTTGAATCGGCGTTTAAAAGTCGCATGAGAACCGGGGTTATCATTAATCTAGTTCATAAAGATTTTTATTGGATTGCGAAAACGTGTTCAAGAAAAAAGTCGCCCAGTTACTCCAACAACATAACCATCTTAAAGTAAATACCGTCTTTTGCGGGGAATTTAAAATAGTTGCAGCTGAACAAGAAACTTTAGAATTTAAATATATACGTACTAAAAATGTGGAAATTTATAACGACTCCGATTTAACATCATGGTTCTCCGAGAACGTTGAACAGCCTATTCTGCAGGAGCTGGAAGAATTTCAGGAAAGAGATTCAGGTAAGTTCTTTCCCTATAATAGTAGATCGTGCCCAGTTAACAGAATGATAAAGAATATTAGAGTTTTATTTATATATTTTCATTGTTTTAGGTTGGGCGTTGTCGGCGATTGTGAACCTTCAGGTTAACATTAATAAGTTCACCCCACAAGTTGGTTCGTCGTACATTGAGTTACCACCTCAAATTAAAAAGAAGAAGGGCTGCGTGAATGTTGAGAACATGGCCGACGTTTTGTGCGTGGGCTGGAGCATTGTTTCCTGTCTGTATCCAAGTAATACTAATAGCGATAGAACTTCTTCATACCCGCACCCCTCAGCCGTTTTAAATTTATCTGGAATTCAATTCCCCATGACCGTGAAGCAGGTACCACGTCTCGAAGCACAAAATCACCTTTCAATTGACGTCTATATTTTGGAAAAGAAGAAGAAACATTATGAAACCCTCCCCGTCTATTTAACCAAGGAGAAACGGGACAGGCATGTTAATCTACTGATGATTCAAGATGAGTATTTTAATGATGATGATAATAGTAATTATTTAGATATAAAATATCATTTTGTCTGGGTAAAAAATCTGTCGCGCTTAGTTGCCACACAGTTAAGCAAACATAGGGGTAAAAAATACTTTTGTGATCGTTGCCTTCATTATTTTTATTCTGAAAATAAATTAAATATGCACTACGAGGACTGCAAAAATATGAACGAGTGTAAAATTCGTCTACCAACTGCCGAACAGAAATATTATTCTTTTAAAAATTGGGCGAATAAAATAAAAGCGCCGTTCATTATTTATGCGGACTTGGAGTGCATTTTAGAGCCGAGTAGTAAGAAAAATGAGTTTCAAAAACATGTGCCCTGCAGTATCGCTTATTATGTTAAATGTTCATATGATGATTCGCTCTCTTTCTTCAGATTTTACCGTGGTGAGGACTCAATCCAATGGTTTGTCCGAGAACTGGAAACTTTTGCTGAGGATTTAGAGACCGTATTTCTTTGCCCTTTACCTATGGACCCGCTGACCTTAAACCAACAAATTCAGTTCGCCAACACCTCAGTTTGTCACATTTGTGAGCGACCTTTTACACAAGAACAGAAGAAACATCGAGAGCATTGTCACTTGAGTGGTACATACAGAGGCCCCGCTCATGAAAATTGCAACCTAAACTTCCAGGATAGTCACGTGGTTCCGGTGGTTTTTCACAATTTATCCGGTTACGATTCTCATTTCATCATACAAAATTTGGCTACGGATTTGGAAGGTCGTGTTGATTTGTTACCAATAAATAAAGAACGGTACATTTCCTTTACCAAACATCTAGATGAAAATCTTATTAAATTTCGTTTCATAGATTCACTTAGATTTTTGGCTTCCGGTTTAGATCAGCTCGCGTCATATTTAATCAAGTATCCAACACTAAACTCAGAATTTCCCAATTTAAACGAGGAGCAGCTTCGTTTGCTGCAGAGAAAGGGTATTTACCCCTACGACTATTTCGACGATTTTTCTAAATTTAACGAAACTTCCTTACCTCCTAAATCAAAATTTTATAATAAATTGAGTGATTCTGATATTACTGATGTCGCCTATGAGCATGCGCAACGGGTTTGGCGCGACTTTGAAATTCCAAATTTGGGGGAATATTCGGACCTTTATTTAAAAACGGACGTGTTACTCTTAGCCGACGTTTTCGAAGAATTTAGAATTAGTTGTCTAGAAACTTATGGTTTAGATCCCGCCCACTATTATACCCTCCCCGGCTATACGTGGGACTGCATGCTTAAACACACCAACATTACTTTAGAATTATTGGTAGATATTGATCAGATAATGTTTTTCGAACGGGGGATAAGGGGGGGGTCTTAGTCAGTGTTCCAAGAGGTATAGTAAATCGAATAATCGCTACATGCCCGATTTTAATCCTGCAGAACCATCAAAATTTTTAATGTATAACGACATAAATAATCAATATGATTGGGCTATGTCCATGTATCTCCCGTACGGGGGTTTTGAGTGGGTGGGTGACGATGATTTCGGCGGTTTAAATGTAAATGATGTAGCTGATAATTCCGATGTGGGCTACATTTTCGAGGTCGATTTGGAATACCCCCAAAATTTGCACGACTCTCATTCGGACCTCCCATTCTGCCCTGAACATCTTAATCCGCCGAATTCTAAACAGCGAAAACTTTTGGCCACCCTGTATAACAAAGAGCGTTACGTCATTCATTATCGAAATTTAAAACAGGCTTTGAAACATGGGCTAAGAGTAACAAAAATTCATCGTATTCTTAAATTCAACCAATCGGCTTGGCTGAAATCCTACATTGACTTGAACACGCAGCTTAGAACAAATGCTAAAAATGATTTCGAAAAGAATTTGTTCAAATTAATGAACAACGCGGTTTTCGGTAAGACTATGGAAAATATTCGCAAACATTCTATAGTAAAATTAATTTCCAAATGGGAGGGCCGATACGGCGCTGAAGCTTTAATCTCGAAGCCTACATTTAAGGCGTCAACGATTTTCTCGGAAAATTTGGCCGCGATCGAGTTAAATAAATCTGAAATTTACTTTAACAAACCGATATACGTGGGCATGTGCATACTCGACATCAGTAAAACGAAAATTTACGAATTTCATTACGAATCCATGAAACGAAAATTTAATAATGCCTGCAAAGTTCTTTACACCGATACCGACTCCCTTATTTATGAAATTACAACCGATGATTTATAATGAAATAGAAAATTACTATGCGTACTACCAATAAGTATAATAAATTATTTTATTGACCGGTTTCAAGATTCACAAACGATCTCATCATCAGAAATGGTAAATAAAATTGTAAACAAATTATTATGACAGTTGACAAGGAAACTAAAATTGACAAAACAATACAAAAAATAATGATATCCATGAAACATGTTAACTAGATAACTGAATTTCAGTATTCACCTACGGGGCATAAGAAAACGCAAAGGATTGTCATGAATTTTTTGATACCAGTGACTACCCTGCAGATAATATTTATCAAATTCCGTTAGTCAATAAAAAGGTGTTGGGCCTCATGAAAGATGAGAATAATGGAAAAATAATGACTGAATTTGTTGGTTTGAGGTCAAAAATGTACGCCATACGGGTAGAGGGCAAAGATGCTGTTAAAAAATCCAAGGGCGTAAAGCGGTGTGTGATTAAGAACCAAATAACCTTTGATGATTATTTAGACTGTTTAAATTCTTTTCGCGAAAAATACTTTAATCAAAATTTAATAAAATCCGAAAAACACGCCGTCAGTTCCATCACTCAGACGAAAATTGGATTGAGTCCTCACGACGATAAGCGTTATCTACTTAAAGATGATTTTAAGACGCTGCCGTGGGGGCATTATTCTATTTTAGAGCAATAGAGGATAGTTTTAGTTGTAGTCTTAGGGTTTTAATATGAGTAATTTTGTATAATATAAAGTATTTTCTGTTTTCAAATAGTTTAGGATGTTCTACTTAATAGATTTTACTTTTGTTCTGTTTACAAATAGTTGGGAATGTTGGATGTTCTACATAATTTATTTTATTTTGTTTTACTTTTTCTGTTTACAAATAAAACTGTTTATTGTTTTGACATACGTGTAATTACTCAATTACCTACTCTCCCACTCTGTTACAGTACCGCCATCTATTTTTACATATTCTTCTTTATTTTGATAACAACGTCATCTGTCAATTTTCAATTTGCCAATTGCAAATTTTTACCGGTCAATTGTCAATGCGTCGCCGCGACGGCCGCCATTTTTAATTTTGACGACAACGCCATCTGACGGAGAATAGTTTAATTTTTATTTGACGACAACGCCATCTGACGGAGAATAGTTGAACGCCACCTCCATCATTACCGTTTCCTGAATATTTTAGGTTGTTGTCCAGACTAATTCTAGGTTCTTGTCCCAGACCGGAAGTAAAAGCAGTTTTTCAGCTCTTATGGGACTTTCAATGTTAATTCTGAGCGAGAAGTCTCATAGCTACTCTACTAGTATTATTTAAAATTTTACCGCTGTCTACTGTCTAGTGGTTTAGGTTAAAGGTTAGGTGCCCACTAGGTGCCAGTTTTATGTTCGGCGCCAGACGTTCGGTTGGTTAAGGCGCTAAAAAAATGATATAAAAGAATTTTCTCAAGTTGCAAGTTTTATGTTGTATGCTATATGTATGCTTTAAATATGTTTGTCCACGACTATCTTATAATATATTAATAAAATCCCCGCTCATATCAGAACAACTCTCGTATCGGAAAAAAAATCCTTGGTTTTCATTTCAGAGATTTTAAGTTGTTTTTATTTTGTTATAAAGAGAAAATTATTTCAGGTGAAATTTGAATTATTTTATATCTTGTTATATATGTATGTTCATTACCTACTTTAAATAACAAACGAGTTAATGTTGGGTAAATTTACTTTTTCATAAAATCGACTCCAAATTGAACAAAATTATAATAAAAATGTGGGATATGCAATTAAGCACAAACACATTAATTGGCGTATATGTATACGATTAAAATATGTAAAGTATGGCGATATAATAATAAATTGTTGAAGTGGCCCCACACAAAAATCACTTTATTCGTACTAGCAGGGCTTGGGCACTAATCTTATTTTCCTTGAGAAAGTTTTCTCGGTACTGCAAGATTTTTTTAGATGGCGCTGAAGTTGAAAGTTACCAATATTTAAAAATTTATACAGAAGTCATAATTTTGAAAGCGTCACTGTTATTCAAAATTTTGCTTCCAGAATGTTATTTAAATTATGGAAAGAAATTGAAAAAATAAAGCGTTAAAGCATGAATTACAAGTTAAATTGAATTTGGAATAGAAATTTTGGAAACTGAAAATTGGGGGTGATTTATAAATTGTAAATTTGAAAACGTGAAGAAATCTGTATGTTTCACTGTTGATACCGATTTGAGCACTATGATATTGATACGAACTTTTGCCCCGCAAGCGACGCCCCTGGTTATGATTCACATTATTTGTTTGACGGCGAGCCGCGCTGTTTTTATTACGGCGCTGACCTTAACTCCCGAAAAGAATAGTCTATAATTTTTTTATTGCTGGAAGATTCTCTTTCTGGAACAATGTTCGATCGATAATTTTCCAGAATCTTCTACGACCATTATAAAATGGGAAGCAAGAAGCCGAGTGGACAGTCTTACAGTTTTTGAAGTTTGAAGTCTGAAGTTTGGAAGCGGATGTCAAAGCAATAATAACCGGGCGATTACTAGTTCCGTGCGAGTATAAGTCTTACAAGTTACAAAACGCGTTTAGTGTCGGTACGGTACGCGAGTGAAATAATCCTGTGGTGGCGTTTTTATGTGTACCGGGGCGTCTTCGTACGCGATTAACCGTTGGTTATAAGAGTATCCTAGAGAAGTTTTAACGGTTGATTTGTTTACTGTGGATTGTTTAGGTTAAGTAATTAATTGTTTAATTGTTCGCTTGAAATTATTTAATTGTAATTGCTTGTTGTTGTTTGTGTGCTGCTTGTGTATGTCGCTGTTATTGTTCATTTTGTTAATTCCTTGTTCTCAAATCACTTTTGTTAATTATTGTAAATATTTGTACATAAAGTCACTGTAAATAAATTGTGTGTATAAACGAAATACGTTACAACTGGTATCGGAAGTGCGATTTGTGGAGCCAAGAAGAGCGAAGAACGTCGTGGAAGACGGTGGAAAATTGAAGAATTTTCTGGAAGTTGGCTGAATTGAGTGGAAATTTCGACGTTGTTTGGACTCCTTAGTGACTGTTAGTGGTTGAAGACTTGTGTTTGTGCTTTTTAAGTGTTTATGCCGGTAACAACAAGGGCCGCAGCGATGGAGCAGCAGCTTTTATGGAGTTAATGAAGAATAATTTTAAAGAAATGAAGAGCAGTCAAGAAGAAATGAAGAACCACCTTGAAGAAACAGCGAAGAGCAGTCAAGAAGAAACGAAGAAAAATCTAGAAGAAGCAATGAAGACAAATCAAGAAGAAATGAAGATTGCCCACGAAGAAATGAAGAACAACTTAGAAGAAGCAATGAAGAACAGTCAAGAAGAAGTGAAGAAAAATCTAGAAGCAATGAAGAATAATCAAGAATAAATGAAGAATAATGTTGAAGAAATGAAGTCAGTTATAGAAAGAAGTCAAGAGCAAGTAACTGAAAGAATTACTGAAGTAAAATCCGAATTAGAGACCCGAATCACATAAGAAACACAAGAAATAAGAAAGGTAATGGATGAAGAAATATCGAAGATGAATGAGAGAATGTCACAGCTAGAGAAGAAGAAGACCTTGAAGACAGAAGATACCGGATTGGACGAAGAAAGAAGAGCTCCTGTAGTTAAGGTGAAGCCGCCTACATTTGATGGGAAGACCTCGTGGCACACCTACATCAAGCAGTTCGAGGCAGCGGCAGTGGCGAACCAGTGGGCCAGAAGGCGGTGAATTTGGTGGTGGCACTCCGAGGAGACGCCTTGAACATCCTGGATACCGTGACAGTCGAACAACAGGCTGATTATAAGGAGATAGTTAAGCGTCTGGAGATGAGGTATGGCCATCAACACCTCCAGCAAGTCCACCAGGGTCAGTTAAAGGGTAGGTCTCAACGCTCTAACGGGAAACTAAAGTTGACCAGTTTTGAGGGGCGAAAGCTGGTCCAATCCTACCAAGCCCCAGTACAAGATGTGAATGTGTCAAGATTGACTCGAGTTGGGGATAGTTTGATGATTGATGGGATTATTGATGGCAGAAGGACCAAAATTACCATCGGTACAGAAGCCAGTGACACCATAGTTAGAAAAGATGTTGTGGCCGAGTGGAGAATTAGGCCGACCAATAAGAATATCCGGCGAGACAGCACCTATATATGGAGAGGCAGAAATCGACATAGGGATGGAAGATGTCGTCATTCCGCAGAGTTCTTGTAGCCGACATTGTGGATGAAGTTATACTGGGCCTGGATTGTATAAAGAAGCACGGGATTGTGCTTGATGTTGGCGCCGGTGTACTTCGAATTGGAGAAGAAGAACTAGTAATGAGTTCTCCTGGCAGAAGAACTGTGTATACCGAGTGAAGGTCGAAGAAGATGTCGTGTTGCCTGCCAAATCCGAAAACATCGTACGGGTCTGTGTGGAAGGTGCTCCAAACTGCTTGGTGGGATTGGTCGAGTCTATGTACGAAGAGGTGAAGAAAGGATTACTGATTGGGAAGACGTTGGTATGACCTGGTCAACGTCCAGTATTCGTAAGGATAGCGAACATTGCCGAATTTGATCAGAAGATTTGCAAGGGTACGATAGTTGGTATGTGTGAGCCAGTATCTAGGATTGCCATGGTGAAGAAAAATGAGAAGAATGGAGAAGATCAGAAGATGTCAACGACCACTTTACCGACTACCTTGGAAAAGATGGTTGAAGAATGTTCCCAACAACTGGATGAGATACAAGGTGAGAAGCTGGCTCAACTCCTGATAAAATACCAAGATGTCTTCTCATTGCAAGATGGTGACCTAGGACGGACGGGAGTAATTCAACACACCATCAACACCGGTGATCATACTCCCATTAAGCAAGCTCCTAGAAGAGTACCCTTGGCAAAGCAAACCGAAATGGACAACCTGATTACAGACATGAATAGACAAGGGGTAATTGAGCCTTCGCAGAGCCTGTGGACTTCCCCTGTAGTGCTGGTGAGCAAGAAAGATGGCTCCACTCGTTTTTGTGTAGACTACAGGCGGTTGAATGATGTCACCAAGAAGGATAGTTACCCCTTACCCCGGATTGACGATTCCCTAGACACAGTGGCGGGTTCCAGATGGTTTTCCACCTTCGACTTGAAGAGTGGCTATTGGCAAGTCGAGTTGCATCCCAAAGATAAGGAGAAAACAGCGTTCTCTGCGGGAACTGGTTTGTGGCAATTTACGGTAATGCCGTTTGGGCTCTGCAATGCACCCGCCACCTTTGAGAGACTGATGGAGATAGTACTGCGAGGACTGCATTGGAAGACTTGCCTCGTATACCTCGACGATATCATCGTGATGGGAAAGACTTTCGATCAGCACTTGAAGAACTTGTGCGATGTCTTCGAGAAATTGAGGCAAGCTAACCTGAAATTAAGTCCGCAGAAGTGCCAGCTATTTAAGAAGCAGGTTAAGTTTATGGGGCATAATTTCCACCAAAGGAGTTGCAACAGATCCAGAGAAAACAGACGCAGTGAGGAATTGGCCTATCCCAAGAGATAAACATCAACTTCGAAGCTTTTTGGGATTATGCACCTATTACCGCCGTTTCGTGGAAGGGTTTGCAGACATTGCGAAGCCCCTGCATCGGTTGACCGAAGATGGAAGGCCGTATGAGTGGACGAAAGAGTGCCGAGGAGCATTTGAAGAGTTGAAGAAGGCTCTGTGTTCTGCTCCTGTTTTGACGTATTCGAGGCCTGGAAGCAAGTTTGTTGTGGATACCGATGCAAGTAATGTAGGCATAGGCGGTGTATTATCTCAAGAAGAGAATGGGGAAGAAAAGGTTGTGGCCTATTTCAGTAAGGTCTTGTCGAAACCTGAACCTAATTACTGCGTCACTAGGAGGGAGCTGTTAGCAATCGTGCGGACCATCGAGCACTTCAATAAATATCTCTGCGGGCAGGACTTTCTCATCAGAACTGAACATGCTTCCTTGAAGTGGTTGCTGTAATTTAAGAACCCAGAAGGTCAGTTAGCCCGTTGGATTGAGAGGCTGCAGCAGTACAACTTCATCATTCAACATCGGATTGGAAGAAAATATGACAATGCTGATGCGCTTTCGAGAAGACCTTGCCCGGAAGATTGTAAGTACTGCATGAGGCAAGAGCTGAAAGAGCATGTACACCCCATCAGATGCCATCAAACACGGATCCAAGTCGAAGAAGAGCATCTACAATCATGGAGAGACGCCCAGCAGAAGGATAAGACTTTGGAACCTTTGCTAAGATGGAAAGAAGCTGGTAGAAGACCGGAGTGGATGGAAGTTTCTGACAAGAGTGTGGCCCTGAAGTCATACTGGGCACAATGGGACTCTCTTGTGATCGAAGACGGTCTTCTGAAGAGAATGTGGAAGAGCACCGACGGAAGAGAGAGAAAGCCCCAGGTCGTGGTGCCGAAGGACAAGGTTCTGGAAGTCATAGCAGAGGCTCACAGTGGAGTGAGTGGGGGACACTTAGGTGTTAATAAAACCACGATGAAGGTTAGAGAGAGATACTATTGGCTGGGCTACAAGACAGACATAATGAACTGGTGCCGGAGATGTGATGACTGCGCGTCAAGCAAGGGACCCAAGACAAGGAGCCGTGGCAGAATGCGCCAATATAATGTGGGAGCTCCGTTTGAGAGGATTGCAATTGACGTGGCAGGTCCGTTTCCTACATCAACTGATGGAAATAAGTACATCCTGGTTGCGATGGACTACTTCAGTAAATGGCCTGAGGCATATGCGATACCGAATCAGGAAGCCACTACTGTAGCTGAAGTTCTGGTGAACAATTTCTTTAGCCGATTCGGTATACCCATGCAGCTTCATTCTGATCAGGGAAGGAACTTTGAGTCTGCGGTGTTTCAAAATGTTTGTAAGTTGCTGGGAATACGGAAGACCAGGACCACTCCATTACATCCCCAGTCAGATGGAATGGTTGAGAGATTCAATAGGACCATAGAAAATCATCTGAGGATAATGGTAAACGAACACCAGGCAGACTGTGACCGACATATTCCACTGTTCCTGACGGCTTATCGATCGGCTGTGCACGAGTCAACCGGAAGAACACCTGCCAGTGTGCTATTCGGAAGGGAATTGAGGCTGCTAATGGATGTGCTGTTTGGGCATCCTGAAGATAGGCCGGTGCCTGTAGATGAGTATTCCCGGGAATTGTCAGAACGACTCGATGCAATTCATGAGGCTGTTCGGGATCGCACACGCCTAGAGAGTGACCGTATGAAGACGCGGTATGATGCCCGAGCCAATTCTGTGGGTTTCCAAGCTGGAGATCTGGTGTGGCTGTATAATCCAGCCTGAAAGAAAGGACGATCGCCGAAATTACAGAAGAACTGGGAAGGGCCATATCGAGTAGTGACCAGGATCAACGACGTTGTTTACCGGATTCAACGTTCTCCACGATCGAAGATGAAGGTAGTCCATCTGGACCGGCTTGCTCCGTACCATGGGAAAGAATGAGATAATTTCTGATCGGGGGCAATCAGTCTTTTAAGGAGGGGGCAGTGATACGAACTTTTGCCCCGCAAGCGACGCCCCTGGTTGTGATTCACATTATTTGTTTGACGGCGAGCCGCACTGTTTTTATTACGGCGCTGACCTTGACTCCCGAAAAGAATAGTCTATAATTTTTTTATTGCTGGAAAATTCTCTTTCTGGAACAATGTTCGATCGATAATTTTCCAGAAACTTCTACGACCATTATACAATGGGAAGCAAGAAGCCGAGTGGACAGTCTTACAGTTTTTGAAGTTTGAAGTCTGAAGTTTGGAAGCGGATGTCAAAGCGATAATAACCGGGCGATTAATAGTTCCGTGCGAGTTTAGTCTTACAATACGCGTTTAGTGTGGGTACGGTATGCGAGTGAGATAATCCTGTGGTGGCGTTTTTATGTGTACCGGGGCGTCTTCGTACGCGATTAACCGTTGGTTATAAGAGTGTCGTAGAGAAGTTTTAACGGTTGATTTGTTTACTGTTGTTTACTGTTTGTTTAGGTTAAGTAATTAATTGTTTAATTGTTCGCTTGAAATTATTTAATTGTTGTTGTTTGTGTGCTGCTTGTGTATTTCGCTGTTATTGTTCATTTTGTTAATTCCTTGTTCTCAAATCACTTTTGTTAATTATTGTAAATATTTGTACATAAAGTCACCGTAAATAAATTGTGTGTATAAACGAAATACGTTACAATATGTAAGAACGTCATTGTGTCTATGCCTTTATAATGGTATATTCTCGGATATACTTGAATTCTGTGCTGGCTGCATTAAGTACAAAGTAAAATTAAGAAATATAAAATAAATATGTATCAAAATGCCCAAGGGATAAGAAAAACGAGAAGAGAGTATTCAAGCAACTAAAATTAATTTTTTTCTTTTTTTTTAATTTGCATATTTGCCGGTCGTCAAATATTTATGATAATTTATTATTATTCTGCTTTGTGATTTGTATCCTTGATTTGTTTCGTATTCGTGTTGAACATTTTTGCTGAGGTATTATTTTGAGTTGTTGTTAGAGTTATAGTTGTCCTTTTCTTCTTGTTATAAATTAAAAATAATAGTGAAAGGAATTCAGACATGTTGTGTTCCTGGCTGCGAGGATAACATAACTAAAAGGTAAAAAAGCAAATTTATTTAGTTAGGTATATAAAAATATTGTATTATTCAAAACTTGTAGCCATTGCATTCCAAAAAAATGTAATATTAGAAAAATATGGATTCGGAGATCTGGAAGTCAGAAACTGAATATTTAATGGGCCTGAGAAACTTTACCATGTTCGATATTCATTTTCTGCGATGTGCAAAAACGTAAGCGGGCACCTGTTGAGATATTCGTTGCTGACTTTAGTATTGCCTGGTGCCTTTCTTTGTATCATGAATTAACAGTTTTTCTAACACTATACTTCACTATGTACTGCATTTGTAATGGTGCTTTTCTGTAATTATTATAGATATGAGTGGTACTGGACCGTTCGAACAACTACTCCTCGGGCAAATACCCCGCCAGGCATTGAATTATAGAACTAAATCCAGATTTTGTGTACTACGAGATCTTATACGGGATGCTACCCCAAACATATCGTTGGGCTTGGAACATCCTTAGATCTCTACGTACTTTCCTGCTCAACTAGCAGATAGTAAGTATGTCAGAAGATTTTTCAATATTGCATGTTTCGAATGTGCATGGAAAACCGTAGACCACTGGTTTCGTCCTTTTGGGACTCATCAGTACGGTGCTTTGCCCTACACACTCGAACTATGCAATATTGCTTGCTTTGTATATACTTACACGCTTGGTGTAAGTATTAGCAAGAGCTAATTATTTGCCGAATTATGGGGCGGTTATGAGTGGTACTGGACCGTTCGAACAACTACTCCTCGGGCAAATACCCCGCCAGGCATTGAATTATAGAACTAAATCCAAATTTTGTGTACTACGAGATCTTATACGGGATGCTACCCCAAACATATCGTTGGGCTTGGAACATCCTTAGATCTCTACGTACTTTCCTGCTCAACTAGCAGATAGTAAGTATGTTAGAAGATTTTTCAATATTGCAAAATCTGGATTTAGTTCTATAATTCAATGCCTGGCGGGGTATTTGCCCGAGGAGTAGTTGTTCGAACGGTCCAGTACCACTCATAATCGCCCCATAATTCGGCAAATAATTAGCTCTTGCTAATACTTACACCAAGCGTGTAAGTGTATATATAGCAAGCAATATTGCATAGTTCTAGTGTGTAGGGCAAAGCACCGTACTGATGAGTCCCAAAAGGACGAAACCAGTGGTCTACTGTTTTCCATGCACATTCGAAACATGCAATATTGAAAAATCTTCTAACTTATTATAGATATGTTTACATAACTGATTGTAGACCTATAGGTAGTTGTAAAAAATATTCTACTGATTAGTTCAATTAAATTATTTTGAATTAATATAATATGTACTTCGAGTACTACCATTGGAATAAGTTTATTAGAAATAAATAAATTCAACATGCATTATATCAAGAAGTAATTGAAGAAAATATGAACTGCATAAATTAAATTAGTTATTGCAGTAACATTATATTCAATTTTCGAATTGCTGTGTATGGTTATGGACTTTCTTGTTTTACGAGTACATTGGTGTTTCATTATAATAAATGTTTTAATTCTTATCAAAGGCTTTTTTATTTATTATTCTTAATGCTATTATTACAAATCTATTTTTCTCCACCGAGTTTTCTGTAACTCAATTAAATAAAATTCTTTGAGTTTTTTTTTGAGCTTTCGGCAAAATTGATTGTCTTCTTTAGGAAAGAAAGACTATTAATTCATAGTAGCCTTTCCTAAAGAAGACGATAAATTTTGCCGAAAGCTCAAAAAACCCCAAAGAATTTTATTTAAAATACTGCATCCCCTACAAATATACAAGAATTTAATTATTACTATTACTATTATTAATAATAATTAATACAGGTTCCTTCTAAATATCTGAAATGTATGTAGTACTGAACGGTTTTCATAGATGGCAGTGTACTTTGGTGCAGGTGACGTTGCAACTATTCTCCGCCAGATGGCGTTGCTATCAAAATGGCGGCAAATTATTTAGAAATTAAAAATGGCGGCCATCGCGGCGGCGCGTGCAAAATAAAAATGGCGGCATCAAAGGTAAATATTGACAGGTAAAAATTGACAATTGTCAAAGAAAAATTGACAAATTTAAAAATGGCGGCATCAAAGGTAAATATTGCACGAGTGTCTACCTGCAGTAAAATATTTCGGATCCATGACGTCATGTTAGTGGATAATACACGAGTAACAGCCCCCAGAGTTGACACGCCTATTTTAAACAGACCCCTTAGCTGCCCTCTCGCACCAGACACACGCATTTTTTTGCAAAAAAGATAATGTAAAAACCTAACCTCAAAACTAAACCTCTGCGGGAGCCGATCCCACCCGGGCCGAGAATACCAAACTATGAGTTCTATGCGATACCTCCCTACCTACCGTCGCTGCTGGACGCAGTTTTGACTAACGAAATACTTAAACCTAAGTATAAGGTATAACTATAATGCCATCATGGATCCGAAATATTTTACTGCAGGTAGACACTCGTAGGCAGACAGGGGTATAGTTCTTTTCAGATATCTTGGCGTGTGTGTGCAGTAATCTGCGCATTACGTTCATAAGTCTTTCTCCCTTTTGTAAAATGGATTTGTTGAATTTTAATTGCTGCCGTAAGATGACTTGAGAATATTCTCACGTTTCCGTATTTCATCTCACTCTTTCTTACTATGGTTGTGTGAAACAAAATGGTTTCAGTATTAATATGCTTATTTTGCAATATCCAGTGGTCACCAAGCAATTTATTAAAAATTATTGCCTTTCAAGTATAACTGTCAGTTTGATTGTCAGGTATAAAGATGCCTGGAAATGTTTTTACCACACAGTGTCGAGAAGTTTTACGAAATATTTTTGAATACTTTACTCGAGAGAAGGAAAATAATGGTCCCCTATTGCCTTTAACTTGTGACCAGGAGCGATTGGCCGATGCATCAAAAGTAAGTCTACGCAGCGTATCGCGCATAGTTGGAGAGGAAAAACGAGGTTTGTCTGCTGCAGCGCCCGGAAAAAGGCACAGCAAATCAAAATTAAAAAGTGAAGATGTAACTGACAGCATTAAAGCCGAAGTAAGGAATGCTATTTATTCCATGAAAGAAAGGAAATAACACATTAAGTAAGTACATTAAAAATTTTAAATAACAAATTAAAAATAAAACAAATAGTGGATATTTCTGGCACAAGTTTGTGGCGTTTATAACCAATAGCAGATTTTAAGTACAAACTAGAAAATAACCGGTATCTTTTGTGTGAACGGGCTAATGTTGTGGGTGAAAGAATACATTTCTTGAGGGAAAACGTCAAAACGCTCATTGCCGTGAGCCGTGTCTCGGCGCACACGCTTGTCGCGGTTCCTAGCAACAGCAAAATTTTGGAAACTACTGAACTGCTGGCGGTTGCTTGGATAATCGGATATGACTGCGCAAACGCCAACAAATCTGAAAAATACTATACACAAGACCAATGATGTACATCCCTACTGGATAGGCCCATTGCCGTTTACCCCGTGAAAACTTTTTGAGGCATTTCTGTTGTGTATGCAACCCGTACTACTGACGAATCTGCATCCTTTTCTAACGCGAAGAGCTAACACAGGTAACAGTTTTTGCACAGGTAACAGTTTTTTGTGTACCATGGCCATATATTGCGCTGCTTACGGCTGTAAAAGCGTTCAGCAGCCAGGTAACAACTTGTAGTTTCATGGGTAAATATTACATGCCAATGTGAAATGTGATCCTATTCATTTTTGCCCTCTAAATTAAATAATGTGCGTCTAACCTAAAATTTTAGATTCCCGTTTCATATGAATTAAGTTTCTTGAGTTTCAATCTTTTGTTTTATGATTGATAATTCTTTATCATTGACCTTGTTCAATAATGAATTCATCATTAACCTATTACAAGAGGTGCGAAAAATAATTTCACGGCGCAAATGTCGGTCAATAATGAAGTGTTTTAAGGGTAGTAGTGAAAAAACAATTTTTTTACTCGGCTTAGATAGGATTTTATTTAAATATTAAAATGGGTATTTTAGTATGGAGAACCCTATACTTACAACTTCGTTTCTCTGTATTTTTCAATTTGCTTATCCTTGCACTAGTATTGTGGGTTGTCTACATCTTGAGTGGCTTCACTTTTACTTCCATTTAGCCCCCGGTTGCACAAGACATGTGCCACCACTGATATTAATCTGGGGATTGTGTGACGGTAACGCCCTTGAATTCAGTTCGTTTGCACAACATTCACAAATTCATTGGCAACGCCCTTGAATTTAGTTCGTTTCCACAACATTCACAAATTCATTTGTCAAAGTAAATAAAAAACTAGAAAACGATGTAAGTATCCCTGCATTAATTATTTGGTTGTTTGTTATTGTTGTCTCTTTTCCATCAGTTTGGTAGGTAACTTTATAAAATTCGATTGCTTAATTCTTCTCCTACCCATATGTTCTTCAGTGGTTCTTTGGGAATTCTAACCTGTCATATTCCTGCTTCCTGAACCTGCAGACCTGCAGTCCTGGTCAGCGTTCTTGGTTAATTTATCCAGGTAAGCGCTGCAGTTTAATTTGACGTCTAAGTTGGGAATGGTTTGCCCCACATTCTATGTAGGTACTTAACTTCTTACAAAGATCTGTCCTCACAGCCGAAGTTTGTTCAAATGGTTCAAATCCTTGTTAAAAAACCTTATGGGAAGGAAATTTTTTTCTTTCATTAGAGAAAATGTTTTTACATTTCCTGTTAAAAGAGAATCAAAGAATGGTTGTAGTGAAATGGAAATAGAAGAAAAATAATTGATCGTGCATAAAGAGGAATCAATGAAAAGTCAGATGTCAAGTCCAAAAATCAGTTTTCAGTTCATAATAACTTTGACATGTTAACTGCCCAAATTTTCTTTGTGTATATGCATCTCGGCAAGAACTTCTACCTCAAACGTTTCAAAGACCACTGAAGATTTTGAATTAATTTTTTAACAGCTTTTGTCATGGTGATGGATGCTTTTCAAATACCCTAAATAAACATCTGTAGATATGTACTACATTTTGCACTGTTAAAAACAAAATTTTTGAAAGGGTAGCTGCATGATTAATGTTAAGAAGTAAGGGAATAAGTTTGTGCTGATTTTTCATAAGTACCTCTTTTATGGGGCATCGTAAAATTTTATCATTTTGTTCAGCCATTTGGCAGTTAGATATATCTTATTGTGTAAGTAGGTACTGAAAGCTGTCGGAGAAATTCAGATGGTTGTAGAGATGTGTCGTTCGCGAACGAACGAATCTTACCGAACGGATCTCTTTCATGACCGAGAGACCCGACTCTTTGATTTTGAAGTGAACGAATCTCTTGAGATCCAAAGTCGTAGCTTCAAAGAACGGGAATTGCTCGCGCATGCGATGCAAACCTGTTGAGCGAATCGATCAACAAATTTAGAATTTTGTTTACTGTTCTTGTTCTGTTCTCAAAAACGTGCTAACGTACCCCTACCGATATTTCAAGGACTGACAGTAAATTACAGTGTGTCTATATAAACTTGGAGCTCATCTGAATTATGATGAAGAAAGAAATATATACGTACTCCGTATACGCATAGCGCATTTATTTTATATTTTAAAAAATAAAATGAGTATAAAGATGATATACCTATAATGATGAAAAACCGGGTGAAAAACACAAATATAGCATTTTCTTTTGGATAGATAAAGATTCGAATTTATTATAGAAGTTCAACTGTTTTAACATGGGGCCATGGTGCACAAATTCGTTCATTCGCAGAAGGGTCAATAAAGAATAAATAAACCAGAAACTAGAAACCTGTGATAACTGTACAGTCATAAGCGTATCCGACTCACGTCCGTGATTGAGAATCGGACCACCGGACTAGGACCCGAACGCCGAACAAGAAGGATCGCAATAGTTCCATTGTAGTTCCTGAAACCGGATCCCAAAGAACGGATCTTTTGACTAAGTGATTCGAATGATTTGATGAATGATGTATAAGTGTAACTCCAACCTTTCAAACATTAAAGCATTAAAATACTGCTAGTCTTTATTTATTTCCTGGGTTAATAAATTCTTGTTGGGAAAACTTGTAAGTAAAAATCTGTTATCCCTTCATTACAGAACATGTCTTTTTGCGAACCATTTAAAACGGAATTAAAAATTGACTGTAGTAACGTCAAGATAGAAGAAAAATCTATTGTAAACGAAAAAGAGCCAATAAAAGAATTGGATGTTTATGTTTGGGAAGAGGACAATAAGGTAAGCAAATGATATGCAAAAATCATTGCTCAATTTATAATCACACACAGAATGATAATTGATGTATTCTTTGGCTTCGACCATAATTTCTAAAAATTTCGATGTTTATTGAATTAATTTTATTTGCAGGTGGAGGTTGTTTATAACACAATTGTAGATGAAACAAAAAGGGAATACAACGTAACTGTTAAAGAAAAGAGAGAAACTGAAAATAAATTCAGATGTCCCGTATGCCCTAAAGAATACATCAGTATCTGTGGACTAAAAACACATTCAACAATTCATACTGGTGAGAAAACACACAAATGCGAGATATGTAAAGAAACGTTCCATCTGGCACATGTTCTAAGATATCATATGACTTGCCACACAGGCGAGGAGCCCTTCAAATGTGAAATATGTAAAAAAGTATTCCGTTTACGCTCGACTCTAACGATTCATATGAGGTATCACACGGATGAGAGGCCCCATAAGTGCAAAATATGTGAAAAAGCATTCCACATACGCTCGAATCTAATTAGTCACATGAGGTGTCACACAGATGAGAGACCCTACAAATGTGAAATATGTAACAAGGCGTACCGTCGGCAATCACATTTAAGTACTCATATGATATTTCACACAAAAGAGAGACCCTACGAATGTAAAATATGTAACAAAGCATTCCATACACGCTCGAATCTAGTTAATCACATGAGGTATCACACGGACGAGCGGCCCCACAAATGCAAAATATGTAACAAGGCATACCGTCGGCAATCAAATTTAAGTGCTCATATGATATTTCACACCAAAGAGAGGACCCATGAGTGTAAAGTATGTAACAAAGCATTCCATACTCGCTCAAAACTAGTTAATCATGTGATCTGTCACTCAAATGAGAGGTCCCACAAATGTGAAATGTGTAACAAACGATTCGTCTCTTACTCGTACCTAATTAATCATATGAAGAATCACACAGACAAGGAACCCCACAAATGCGAAATATGTGAGAAAACTTTTCCAGGGCAGTCGCATCTAACTAATCACATGAGGTGTCACTCAGACGAGAGGCCCCACAAATGCGACATATGTGAAAAAGCATTCCACGTACGCTCGAATCTAGTTAATCACATGAGGTGTCACACGAATGAGAGACCCTTCAAATGCGAAATATGTAAAAAAGCATTCCGTCATCATACCAATTTAAGTGCTCACATGATGGTTCACACAAATGAGAGGCCTCATAAATGTCAACTATGTCAGAAAGCATTCCGCACAAACTCGCATCTGATTAACCATAAAAGGTGTCACTCGGACGAGAAACCCTTCAAATGTGAATTATGCCAAAGAGCCTTTCGTCAAAATTCAAATCTGAAGCAGCATTCATGTAAAAGTTGATGGTGAGGAACAAACTGCAGTAGCATTGCAGTAACTTTCTTATATTAGGGTTGCCATTCCCCGGGTTTTTCCCGGACATGTCCTCTTTTTTAGGCCATCCGGGGTACGTCCGGCAGATAATTTGGGTCGTGTCCGAGTTCCGGTAAAGTGCCCTGGACAAGTCCTATTTTTTAGACTTTCTGGGGCACGTCCGACTGGAAACCATGCGCAACTTGACAACAGTGCAACATTTAGTTGAAGCTGCTAACGAGCTAACTTCATTATTATCACTATTAATAGAATGCGCCGGAGCGCACAGCGCAGAACACTACAGATCACAGCGGGGCAGAAATTTATGCCAGTGGCGGCGCTGGTGAAATGTTTACGGATGGTTCTTACAAGTTCGGCCCACTGCAGTCAATTTTACAATTATGTATTGAATCAAACAGTACATAAAAACCTTCTGGCGTCTACGCTTCTGGATAGAATAGGACAGCAACAAAAATATGAGTAATATTTATAATTTATACTATTAAATCAAAGTACCTAAACTAGACCAAAGTGATCTGAATTTAACTGTTGTTTTTCTTTTTACTACCTATGTCGTGTTAGAGGCTGTTGAAAATTTATGAAAATTGAGTAAATCCGAAAGGACAAATGTTAACAAGATTTAATAACTGATTTCTTAATACATGATGTGTCGTTCGATTTACATTCTCAACTGTTGCGTGCCTCATGGTGCCCTTCGTGCCACAGATCCCTTGCTCTGTTTCTGTTTTGACTTCAATATACAATTTATTAGTTTATGTTAGCGACAAAGGAGACCGCAAGCACGTTCACAATCATTTCTGAATAGAGTAACATTTCTTTATTATTGTTTCTTTAACAGTAGGTATAATGCTCCGAGGTATAATGTTAATTTAAGTTTTTATATTTTATATGAAGCAAATGCAAATCGCAATTATTTTTTATTTTGAAATAATAAAATATTTGTTTATTGTTTACGACACCCTTGTTATGTATTATAAATAAACAGGAAAATAAAGCTTAGCGGGTACTAAGTAGTCAGTAGACATCCTTTAGTCCTCTTTTTTTGAAAACGTAAATGTCCAGGTTTGTCCTACTTTTCAAATGCTGTTCTACTCTGATGTTTTAAAATATGGCAACCCTAGCTATCTTATATGGTTATATGTGATAAAAATCGCTAAAATATGCCCTCGTAAGATGTCCCTCACTTAATCGCTGGCATTATGTGAACTAAGGGACTCATGGGTTGCCTTTGCACTTGCCCAACCCTTCGTAGCGGATATCTTGCGTCATAGTTACATTGATTATTTTTTCATCATCAAGAAATCAAATACATATGTACTTAAGTTTAGATCGAATGAAAGAAATTATTTCAGTAATAAGTACATACATAATTATTCATCTTCATGAAATTCTGTATTAATTTTGAACGCAACAAAATTCTGCACTAATTAATTTTTTGTACACCATTCCCCTATTAAAAACTACTCGCAAGTCAGCTATTCGATAAAAGTATTGTTGGTAAAATTTTGAGGGGCACTTGTAAAAAATTGGCCACTGGTTTAGTGCAATCGATATTTTCCATAGTCCATTAGATATATACTCTTTCGAATACAAAATACTTGGACTCAATCCTCGCAGGATGTTTCACATAAAATTTCCACCCTCTTTATCCCTGTTATTTTTGTAATTGCAGAAGCAAAGTTAATAGAAAATTTTAGTTCTGTTAGTTAATTTTTCGAATATGTCACACAACCTGTATATCATCACCTCATCCCGGAGACAATTTTATTGTGATTACAGTAATATAGCACACATAATACCTATCTTTCATACTTTTTGAAATATATTTTCATTTAAAAATCATATTGCCATAACAATAGGAAAAGCGGATCGGTAAAGAGTAGAAGCATTTGAAATGTAGTGCTACAGACGCATGATGAAGATAATGTGGGTAGATAAGGTTAGCAATAGGGGGCTATTAGAAAGAGTTAGGGAAAAGTGAAAGGTGTGGAAGACAATAAAGAGGAGAGATAAAGATGGTAGGACACCTTCTAAGACACGATGGAATAGTTCGCGACATACTGGAGTAAGAGATAGTAATAAAAAGCGGTAGGGGTAGGCCTAGATTAGACTACTGCTCTCAAATAGTTAGGGATGTAGGATGTGCTACTTTTAGGGAAATGCGTAGGTTAGCTCAGGATAGAAAAGGATAGAGGTACGCGTCCAACCAGTGTTCGGACTGAGAACCTTATGATGATGATAACATGGTAGTCAAGTGTGGCACCCCGAATACCAGGGCCTTCCTGCCTGCATTACATCGAAGGTTGGCCAAAATATTTGGGAAGACTCTGTACAAGTTAACTTTACAAAACATATTTGTATGAGAGCTTAGTCAATATGATGTTAAATCAATAATGACTGGATTCAACCTTAAAGTTTCGTTAGGACCCTCAAGCTTATGCCCGTACGTAGTTGGAGAAATTATGTGTCTTACCTTTCCTCCCCCCGCGCGGGTCGCCTGGATCTGCGGTAATCCTTTTTGGGACAATCACAGAACACAGCACTCACACACGTTGTTTTACCCGATCGCTCTTTCTTTGTCACTGGGAAATTTGGGAAGGGTAGCTGGACTTCTGAATAAAAATGCAGGCTTGGATTCCAAGAAAGGATTTATTTTCAATCAAAAAAAAAAGAAAAAAACTTTATTACTTCGTGAATTTACTGCAGGATTTTTAGTCAGTGTCAATGTTTTAAATGACTAATTTCTGGCAAAATTTGGAAGAAAATTGGTAAAATTATTGAAATTGCACTCTCATTCAACATATTAATTCTGACTGGATATTCCAGCTTCCAGCAAAACTCTTGGAGACTGGGGAAGAAACTTGTATTATTTAACATACGTAACTCGGTCACTTTTTATACTTTAATTACAAAATCGAAAAACGACTCATTTGAATAACAAAAACGAAAAACAAGACTGCCCTCTGGTAGGGGAAGCGATAATATTTATAAACTTCTAGGATGGTCTTTAGATGACCAGTAAGAACTTTTCGCCCCGATTAGGGGTCTGCTCGAAAACGAGGTTGGGTGTTAACGGGCCGAAAATTGACGTAGGGTCGTTAAAGAAATTCATCGGGTTTTTGACCAATAGAGGTTTCTTCTTGGTTCGAACTGGCTGAGGGGGTGGGAACCGATGCCTTTGTACTTAGATTTTACACAAAAAATGGGCGTAATCTCTCTCTTAGAGTAATACTGGTTGCATATCCTTTAGGCAGTAACTATTAAAATAGAATTTTAGGCCACCTGACATTCTAAGCTTTGCATTTACTTATGTGGGATTACTATCAAATGGACGACCTGCAAAAATAGAGTAAATATCCCACGAAAACATCTCTCGTCCCAAAAACACAAAACCTATAGAGTAGTTAGGATATGAGAGCCTCAGACCAGGCCATCCAGTTCTCCAGGTGCCATCCACTTCTTCGACAATGACCTTGAAAGACACCAGGGGCTGCTGATAGAGTCCTTGAGTCAGCCGAAGAAGTGGTCGTGTCTTCAGCAACGACATCTTCAGCAGCCTCTGGTGTTTTTCAAGGTCATTGCCGAAGAGTGCGCACACAAGCCGCCATCTTGGGGCCTTTGGCAGTGGCTCAGGCGCATGCGCCGGGGTTTTCGCAAAAGTTCTGGAAATGCTGATGCACACAGAAGTTGCAGAATAGCAGAATAATGTTTTTTTCGGAATTTTGAAGTTCACTGCCTTGCAAGCTCGGCATTCTTAAGTTTGTTTATGATAAGTTTTGAAGAAAAAAATAAATAAAAACACTACCTATTGAATATATTTTTATATCAATATAATTAAAACTAACTACAATATGTATATAGAGTAGGCATGCGTGTATTTTCTGCGCAAATCGAAGCACTTCTCACGCCACTCTCCTGACCGATTCATTAGCCGGTTTTTCATTTCTCTTCCTCTGCAGATACTTCATCCATTCCAACCCTCCTCCGCTCTCCTCCAGGATCTTCTCCATTCTATTCCATTTGGTGTTCTCCAACCACCCGCACCTTTCCACCACATGTTCCCATGTCTCTTCCTCCGCCTCGTATATCCTACACTTCCTTTTGTCTTCACTTTCCCAATATCTTCCTCCTCTCATTTCATTCCCCAATCTGAACCTTGCCACTCTTATCATATTCTCTTCCTTTCCTCTCCTCTGTAAGTATCTGGGCAACCCTATTGCTCTTATCTCCCTGTATTGGCTGTTGTATTTCGAGTTTCTAATCTTCTCATCCTTTTCTTGTTCCTGTATCTGCTTGTCTCTTTCCTCCACTTCACTCCTCATGTTCCACCCCATTATTCTTCTGTTCTCCACTTCCATATTCTCATAACCTCTTTCCTGGTAAAATTTTTCCCGCTTTTCTTCCCACCTTGATTTCCTAGTTCCTCCCTTCCTTATTTCTTCCCAACACTGTCTTGCCAGCTCGTTGCCGCCTCCGCCTCTCAGCTTTTCTTCAAATTTCATTACTCTTTTTCCTGCTGCTGTTCTCAATTTATATCTTTTTGTTTCCTCCCACACCATATATCCCGGGGTTGTCCAGTCCAGCCCTAGCGTCCACCTTATATATTTTTCCTGTAGCGTCTCCACCTTGGCTCTCTCTTCCCACCCCCAGATCTCGGCTCCATACATCGCTATGCTGTTTACCAATGCATCAAACAATTTCATTCTCCTTTTCCACTCCTCCCCAAAGTTCCTCTTCCCTATTCCCCATACTTGCTTCATGGCTATTGTCGCCCTTTTCGTTATCTCATTAATGTGTTTCTCCTGCCCCCCATTCTTCTGTAGCGTGAAACCCAAGTACTTGAACTCTTCTACCTCTTCTATCCTCTCCCCTTTCCATTCCCAGCGTTCTTCTCGTTTTCTTCCACCTCCTTTTCGAAATCTCATTATTTTTGTTTTGTCTACGTTCAGCATCAATTCTTTCCTGTCTAAATAACGTTCTAACCTTTTCAACATCTCCTTTAGGTCTTTTTCTTCCTTTGCCAGTAGCACCACATCATCTGCATATGCCATTGTCCAGTACTTCTTCCTTCCTATCACCACTCCTCCTGTCTGCCCCTTTCTCATGACCTCTTCCATATCTGATATAAAGATGTTAAAAAGGTACGGGCTCAGTGGACACCCCTGTCTAACTCCCCTTTCAGTCCAGAATACCTCACTTGTTCCTTCTCCCACCTTAACTCTATTTTTCGTTGTACTGTATATTTCTTGTATTCTGTTTCTCAGGTTCTCACTTATTTGACTTTTTTCTAACATTTTCATTAGTCCTTCTCTGTTCACTGTATCAAACGCTGCCCTGAGGTCCACAAAACATGCCATTATCTTTCCTCCCTTTTCTCTCACCTCTCTTCCGATTACATGATTCAGCGTATATATGTTCTCCATCGTGCCTCGTCCCTTTCTGAATCCTGTTTGTCCTTCAGGAATAATTTGTCCCTCCTCTATATCTTCCTCCAGTCTCCTTGCTAAGACAGATGCGTATATCTTATATGCCGAAGGCATCAGCGTTATTCCTCTATGATCGCTCACCTCTTTCCCTTCTCCTTTCTTTCTTATTAGTACAATTAATCCCTCTCTCCATCTTTTTGGGAAACCTTTGCCTTTCCATATGTTATTACATACTTCCTTTATCATTCTTAGTGCTTCATCCCCTCCATGAATCCAAACTTCATTCGGCAACTCGTCCACCCCTGCTGCCTTTCCCTTTTTCAAGCTATCTATTGTACTTTTAATTTCGTCTAGTCTTATTTCATCCGTCTGTACCTCTCCTTGTGTTTCTTTGTGTCTGCTCTTGCCTTCTCCCCTTTCTTCCTCCGTCCCTCCCAGCATTTGCATGAAATATCTCTTCCATTCATCCATTTCTATTTTCTCATCCGTGCCCTTTCTCTGTTTTCGTTCTCTATTTATTATACCCCATATCTCTTTTTCCGTCTTCATGTTTTCTATCTCCTGCAAAAATCTGGTCCTCACTTCTTCTTTTTTCTTTTCACACAATTTTTTGTATGTTGTCCTCTTACTCTTATAATCGTTTGTGCTCATCTTTCCACTTCGTCAACTTCTCATTGCTCTCCTTACTTCCCGTTTTTTGTCTCTGCACTCTCTGTCCCACCATTTATTTCTCCATCCTCCCCAACTTGTTCCTGTTTTGATTCTTTTCCACCTGATCCCACCCCCCACCAACAGCTCCATATCCTTTACCATATCGTCCACATTCTTTACTCTTATTTCCTTTCCTTGATATTCCTCTGGTATTCCAGTATCCCTTTCAATGACCAACCTATCACTTTTCTTAATTCTGCACCATTGCTTCCTTTCACCTCCCTGCTGTCTTCCCCCTTTATTTCTGCAATGAGCGGGCAGTGGTCTGAGGCCACGCTCTCTCCCACCCTCAGGCTTACTACTCTCTCCCAAGCTTCTGAATTCCCTATGATGTAATCGATCACCGAGTTTCCTCTACTCCCCACAAATGTATATTCTCCCTCTATATCCCCTTCTTTAATTCCATTCATGATTCCCCATCCCTCCTCTTCTATTAATTCCAATAATAACTTTCCATCCTTGTTTGTGTTCTTATCCTTGGATCTTCTTATTGCTTCTCCTTCGTCATTTATTGCAATCATTCCTCCTCTTTCCCCTGTTCTTGCATTGAAATCACCCCCAATTAGTACACTCCCACCCGCTTCTCCGCCTTCCATAACTTCTTTTATCGCTTTCAACTTTTCCTGCATATCATTGTTCACATAGACAGTTACAATTTTCCATAACTCTCCTCCTATTTTCAGTTCTTTTACCATTATGCCGTCCTGTCCGACCACCTCCTTTCTTACTTCTTCTATTTCTTTTCTAACCCCCATCAGTATTCCACCTATAGGCCTTCCCTTCTTCGCCTTCCTTTTCGCTGATTGAAATTCCCAGTTGTATCCTTTTGGTAAACAGTTTTTCAGCCATTCCCAGTTCTTCTCTTCTATCCAAGTTTCCACCAGTCCCAAAATATCCCATTCCTCTATTTCACTCCAAAAATCAGGATCTTTATTTTTCATACCAGCCACATTCCAAAATCCCACTCTCGCCCCCACCCCCTCTAAATATCTGTTTCCGCCTCCCTTGAACTTTTGCTCCTGAATAATTGTTTTCTCTCGCGTGCTCCTAGTCATTGCAGTCGTCATCGGTATTCTGTCCCACTAGTTTTTTGAACAGTGTGCTCGCGGTTCTTCTTGGTAGCACAGTCGATTGTATTTTATATCCCATTTATACACTTTGCCATTTATGAATAATTTCTGATATCCAATCCGTACCTTGTTGCCAGTTCTTTTTTCTTCTTGGGCTACATCTCTAATTTTCTTCTGAATCTGTCTTTCCTTCTTTGTGAGATCATCATCAATTCCTACCTGTGTGCCCGCAAGTTTTCTCTTACCAGCCATAATCTCCATCTTTTGTCCCCAGTTTTGCAATTTCACCACTATTACTTTTTTGTCTTTTTCCTTCCCAATCTTATACGCCTCCTTTATCTGCACCTGTACCCCCATTGTTTTGTCGTGCTCGTGGCACACATTTAGCAGAAGTTTGTGGTTTCCAAAAATCCCAGCAGAATTCTTCCCGGGATGCACACGTTAAAGTTCCCGTTCGCGTCGAGAAGGTGGCTCGGTGAGTCTCCTGTAGTCGTCCAGGGCACATTAAAATTATACAGCAAATCCTCTCACACGTGTCCGAAACGCATTAAGATAACAAATAATTTCAAAACTTAGCACGTATGAAAATAAATAAACCGAAGAACTCCGAGACTGCTAGGCGCTAAATTTCAAACGTTTTATGTCCATTTAATGTTATTTTATTGTAATAATACAAACAAACAAACGGGTATAGATAATATCGGTCACCTTGTAGTGTCTGCAACGTATTAAGTGCACATGCTGAACGTGGGAGTAAACCCAAACAAACATATCCTGTCGGCAAGTTGAAAGGTTTTTTTTCCAGAACTTTCTTGGCTATTAATATTTCATCATAATAAAAACAATTATAACATCTCTTCTCGACTTCGGGCCTGTTTCTTTCTCAAACTTTGATATAGTCAAATGCACTCTAGTGAGGCAGGTTTGTCAGTTGATCGAAGATAAACTTGGCTATTTCCATTTCACTCAACTTTGTAAATCAAATTATAAAAAAAAACTTACGTCAAATGAAACAGACTTATGGGTTTTTTAAATCAGAACGGAGATGCATAAATGATTTCCAGTGGTTTTAGAATGCAAGACCTAAATTAATTTCCTGCTATTTGACATATTATATTACTAGTATTATTACTGAAAGTGGTGTGAATAGGGTGGGTACGCTACAGACTGATCATGAGTTAATATTCTGCAACTTGTCCCTAAAAAAGTCTACTTATCTACCAAAGTTTAAAATATACAGAGACTTTGTGAAATTTAACTACGAAAATTTTTTGCTTGATCTTCATATTTGTAACCTTGATCAAATTTTTTACATAAATAATATAAACGAAAAAATTACAATTTTCAACAATACAATTCTGAATCTGTTTAATATTCATGCTCCGATCAGGGAATGTAGAATTACAAAGAAGGCTGCTCCTTGGTTAACTGACAATATAAAATTGCTAATTAAATTGAGAAATTCATCATTGATAAAATGTAAAAGAACAAGAACTAGTGCCGATTTGAATTATTACAAACAGTTACGAAATTTCACCACTACAGTGATAAGAATGGAGAAGAAGGCGCATCTGAATCATGTACTAAAGAATTCAAGTTACAGGGAGTTATGGAGGGAAATGCGAAAACTGGGTTTATCTTCCTCGGGTAACCAGGATGGAATTTCGCCGAATCTCCTTGACCCTGATGGCATCAACAGTTACTTTATCAACTCCGTTAAAGACTTTCCCAGTGGTGATGTGAGCGGCACCATAGACTATTACAAGAACAATCAAAAATGCAAGTTTGAAAATAAATTTAATTTTAACCTCTTACGTCCTGATGCAGTTTCTGAGATCATTTTTTCTATTAAGAGTAGGTAATGCTACCGGTCTTGATCAAGTTTCGATTAAAATGATCAAGCTCTGATGTCCTTTTGTTTTGCCTCATATAACAAACATCATAAATTCTTGCATGCTCAGTAACATTTTTCCTAACATTTGGAAAGTTTCTTGCATCATACCTGTTCCTAAAACAAAGAATCCTGCTTCTCACAGTGACTTCAGACCAATAAGTATACTTCCCGCTTTGTCCAAGGTATTCGAGAGAGCTCTTTATCTTCAGATGACTAAACACCTAAAGCTATATAATATTCTTCCTGACTTTCAATCTGGCTTTAGACCTGCTTTTAGCTGTACAACTGCTTTGACTCATGTTGTTGACGACATTCTGCTAGCTTCTGATCGTGGTCTCTTAACAGCATTAATCCTGCTAGATTATTCTAAAGCGTTCGACTGTCTGCAACATGAGTTATTGGTGGCTATTTTGTCATACATTGGTTTTGGTGTTGATGCTACTGCTTTGTTTAAAAATTATTTAACAAGCAGAAAACAAGTTGTAAGAATAAACAATGCATATTCATTTGAGGGTACCTTAAATATGGGAGTGCCGCAGGGCTCTGTTCTCGGTCCTCTCTTGTTCTCCGTGTATGTGTGTATGTTTCTAGTTTGCATAAAGGCGTACAATTTTGTAAAGTCCACTGTTATGCTGACGACACCCAGTTGTCCACCTTCACAAGTTGTTCAAGCCAATCTAAATATAAATATTGATTTACAATACTTACAACAGGTTTCACTGAATCACAATTTGATATTAAATCCTTCAAAGTCCAATTTAATGCTGTTTGGGAGGTCTTCTCTGAGAAATGTCGCAGAAGATCTGATGAATATACAAATAAATTCTATTAAGTTGAAGTGTGTTACTCAGACAAAAAATTTGGGCGTAATATTGGATTCTGACTTGCGATTCAAGGAACATATAAATTTTTGTATAAAAAAAGCTTTCTGTAATTTGAGACAAATATATTTGAACAGACACATTCTGAATAAAAACATAATTGCTTTACTTTGTGAATCATTGGTTTTGTCTCATTTTTCGTACGCTGATGTCTTGTATGGTAGCTGCATTGATTCGGATACAAGTAGAAGAGTACAACTGGTACAAAATGCTTGTGCTAGACTAATCTGTGGTGTTGGGCGGAGGGAACATATATCGTGGAGGATTAAGGAGATGAAGTGGCTGAGTATGGCCAATCGGCAAATGTTGCACACGTCTGTATTCTACCATAAAGTTATTACGTCTCAGACTCCTCCATATTTATACAATGAGATACGATATAGAACTGATGTTCATAACGTGAACATTAGGAGAAAATCTATGATTACTGTACCAGTCCATAGATCGGCTTTGTATCAAAGATCGTTCACTTATAATATTAGTAAAATTTATAACGATTTACCGCGTGCCATTAAATCTCTTAGTACTCATAAATTTAAGGTTTTGCTAAAGAAAAGTTTGTTGGAGTCTCAGTAAATCAAAATTTAGTCTAATAATAGAATTCAAACAGTTTATTGAGGGGCCTGCTGATGAAGCACTTATTTGCTGTTCATGGTGTATCGTGGGTCATTCGTTTCATTCAACCTTCCTTCGGTGTTCTTGATTTCTGCAACATGTTTGACACTCTGTGTATCTTCCTTCCTTCTTGTTCTGTCTTCTATGTCCTTCCTTTTTTCGGTTTTCTTTTTTTTCCTTAATTTTATAATTCTCTAGGGTTTCAAGATTTCCTGGGGTTAAGTGGAAGAGCAGCCTGTGTTGAGTATTATACTCTCACACTGCTGAACTTCGCCCTTTGTGCATAATAATTATTATAATAATTTAGTTCAATGTAATTTATGTTCATTTATCTTTCTGTTATGTACAATAAAGACATTTATTATTATTATTATTATTATTATATATGTCAAGAATGACAAAAAGTTAAGTCAGTCAGATGGAAATGATAAAAAAAGCTTTTCTCAAGTTTTTTGCATTCGCAAGCTAAAAAAATGATACTAAACCTTGTTGAATATTTTTAAAATGAAGAAAAAGAAGCAGACAGCAACGCAAAAATATACATGAAAGAGTTTCTGAAGCGCTAGGAGTTGGTTTAAAAACAGTAGAAAGGATTGTACATGGAAAGAGGATGAAAGACCCAGAAAAAAGAAAAGAAAAACGAAGAAGGAAATACACGAAACCTAAGGATTTAAGTGATACCTACTGAAAAAATGGAAGTAAGAAATATTATTTATAATTTATATGAAGCAAAAGTGAATGTTACTCTAGTAAGTTTACAAAAAACCTTAAGAGAAAAGGGCGTTTTGGAAATTGGATTACGTTCCTTGTCAAAATTAATGAATACTAGATGAACCCGTGGGCTACGTTGCACGAATTTTACGTAGTGGTGAATCGGTGTACTAATTATACTTAAAACGTAGGTGCATCCCAGGTGCCCCACAAAATATTCCCATAGAATATTCTTAAATAATTAAATGCGTTTAATTTAATACGGCTAAAAACCATTCTACCTACGGGTGCGACGTTGAACCAGATTGAACTACGACTGCGAACAGCGCCGAGCAGATCCAAGCGTCCATTGGAATGATGCCGATGCAATTTTCTTATTTACGTTAAAGAAACTCCTGATCGAGTACACGACCTCACCCATAAGATCTCCGCCAGTTGAAAAGAGACCGAGCGACCGATATCCCCACCCGTAAAGTGTTGTGCCAGTTCGCTTTTAATATTATGATACTGGGTTTTCGATATAAAAAAGATTGCAATTGGAGATTCCTCTGTGAACAGCCGCACATAGTTCACTAAAGAGTTAAATTTTTAAAGAAATATGTCTAAAATCTTAATTCAAAATTTAGGAAAGTGATTTTTTTGGACGAGACGTGGATATTTTTGTTATAAGTGGATGAAACTCGCAACCCCTCTTAAGCAACTTGGCAGCCGCCTACTACTTTTACTTGGAATATAATTCTTTCAGTGTATGATGAAGTTAATTATTTTTTTCCGAAAACTATTGATTTTACAAAAACAGCAAAAGAGATACGAAAGTTTTAAAATGATAGAAGCTTTCTAAGGCATATTTTTAAACAATCAAATTCTTACACGTTAAAGATGTAAAAAAATTGAAAAGGAAAAAATTAAGAGGGGTTGCGAGTTTCATCCACTTATAACAATATGGATAGGTCAAGAAAATATTCGAAAGTAGCCTTTTTAACATTAGAAACCTTCCACCA
This sequence comes from Xestobium rufovillosum, assembly GCA_963966045.1. Classification (NCBI taxonomy): domain Eukaryota; kingdom Metazoa; phylum Arthropoda; class Insecta; order Coleoptera; family Ptinidae; genus Xestobium; species Xestobium rufovillosum. The sequence continues at coordinate 20,545,607 of OZ014492.1, read as the reverse complement.
AATTTCATTTCCTTAACTTTTTCAGATTTTGAGAAAATAAATAAAAACCTAATTTCCACCTCCCAATTTGGAGGAGCGTAAATCCTAAGGGAAGAACATATGAGGATTTGTTTATATCAAACACCCGCTTTAATTTCGCACTTATTCGGATGCACCCTGTATATGGATGAGTTGAAAGAGGGCGTGTAGGCCGCCGATTAGCTCAGTGGATTGGAGCGAGGGCTTCGGAGCGCGGGGGCCCGGGTTCGACGTTCGACTTGCAATGGTTCTCCTGTTTTCCCAGGGTCGTCTTAGCAGGGTCCAAAAAAGAACAGAGATTGCTGACATACAGTGTATTAAGAATATAGGTACACCGGCACTTGCGAACAATATTATTTACTGCTAAACTAAAAACAATGTTGAACTCTATAAACATGTATTATCGGACATTCATTACAATATCGCAACGACAGCTACCCTATTTACTACACTGCGGGCAGCCGACTGACTCCACTTTTCACTAGATTAACTTAAGAACACAACTCCCACTACACAGGCCCGGGCTAAGCGCACACCAAACCATCTCATCACCCCCCAACTTAAATGCTAAATACAATATGTATTTAAGTTAAGTAAAAATAAGAAAACTCCCGAGAAAACTCCCAAAATTAATAGTAAATATAGAAAAATCGCTCACAGCAAACATTAGGACAGAGAGGCTGGGGGTGTTTCATATTTTCGTAAATTAATTACGTTTTGTCGCGATTCCCTCCCATTCTCGTCCCTTACAACATATGAGTTAGGACCAGTCTGTTTACTTACACAAAAAGGCCCTTCAAAAAGCAAGAAGAATTTCTTTATGGTCTTATCTTGCGCCGCGGATTGATAGTGTGTCCTAACAAGGACTTGCTCGCCGCTTTCGAAGATGGTAGGGTTGATTTTGGCATTTATTTTTTCGGCGCGCTTCTCAGCCTTGCTAAGCATCTGAATTCGCGCTAGTTCCCAAACTCTTTCCCGCGGAATAGGCGCAGAAGAATCACAGGGATAACTGATATATCTTTCGAGAGGGTTTGCCGGGACCGCCCCCTTCTGAAGATACAACGCTGTAAAACCGGTATCGAGATTGACAATAGCGTTTAAGCAATCTTCGGCAAACTGCAGTATATTTGGCCACTGGGTATGCCGCTCGTAACAATAGGTTCTCAGCAATCGCCCCACTTCCTTATTATACCTTTCAGTGATATTGCCCCGCGGAAAATATACCGAAGTGTATTTGGCCTTAATTCCTCTTTGCTCCAGTTCCCTTTTCCATGTGGGACTACTAAATTGAGTCCCGTTATCGCTCAATAAGCACTCGGGTTTTTGCACCTCGGGAATGTAAAAATTTAAAATTCTATTTAAAATCGCGCGAGTGGTCGCCCGACGAAGCGCATAGAGTTTCACAAATTTTGAAAATGCGTCCACGATTACTAACAACTGTGTAACTTTCCCGCGACCTTCCGGTAAAGGACCGATCAGATCAAGGCAAACTAACTTGCCCGGGTGATCTGGTAAAATCGCGTTATAAGACCCTTGACTACTTTTGCCACTCTTGGTTTTCTGGCATATGTCACAACCAGCAACAATTTGACGTATATGCTTCTGCATACGAGGCCAGAAAAACGACTGTTTCAAATGAAGGTAGGTTTTAGCTTTCCCAAAATGCCCTAAGCCCTCATGCTTCACCCGCACAAAATCCGAGACTTGATTAACCGGCACACAGAGCTTGTATCCCGGACATCGACTATCACCCCTTCTAAATAAAAGGCCCTCGTGGATTAAATACCATTTTTGTACCGCAAATTCCCGTGCGGTCAGAACTATCGGGTACCTTTCCAAAGTTTCCAAAAATTCAATCTTGTCACTAATCCATTTTTCACGTAACTGATCGCCCCTCATATTCTTAAAATTTTTCTTTAACTGAGAAAAATCTCCAGTTAGCTTTACTAACGAGATGTTAGGATCGCCGGAATAAACAGGATGCGTAACTGAAGGTTCCTTAGGCGGGTACCGCGAAAGAATATCGGCAGTAACATTTTCCGAGCCCTTAACACTAACAACGCGAAAATTGAACTCCTGTAAAAACATTATCCATCGTGAAAGCCGAGCGCTTCTCAGTTTGCAAGTCAATAAGAAATTCAAACTTTTATGATCTGAAATTACAACTAAATCCCGCCCCAAAACTAGGGTACGCCACTGTCTCAAGCAGTGTACAATGGCCATAGCCTCTTTTTCGGTAACAGTGTACGAGAGCTGACTGCCCTTAAACGTGGCGCTCGTATAAGCGATAACTTGCTGATCGCCCTGATCAGAATACTGGAACAAAGTTCCGGCCATTGCGAAATCGGAACTATCACACTGGATATAGAACGTGCTACTCATGTTTGGATGCGCGACCAAACACACTTGCAAATATGCCTCCTTGATAGCTTGAAAAGCGTCCTTTTGCTCATCGCCCCATTTCCACATCTCACCCTTCCTCAAAAGTTTTAATAACGGCACAGTTAAGTCGGCATATTTCTGGCAAAACCGATGTTCATAATTTACGAGTCCGAGGAATCCACGGAGCTCTCTAAGGTTCCTGGGGGTCGGAAAATTGTTAATACTTGCAACCCTTTTTGGATCAATAGACACCCCCTTATCAGAAATCACGTGGCCCAAGAATACCAATTCCCTTCGAAAAAACTGCGATTTTCTCAATTTCACAGTCAAACCCGCAGATCGCAACCTTTCAAAAATCATGCCAAGGTGATGTAAATGTGATGTAATATCATCGGAGTAAACGAGTAAATCGTCTACATAAACGTACGTAAATTCGCTGAACTCTGCGCCCAGCACTTTATTCAAGCACCGTATAAGACTTGCCATGGATGTGCAAAGACCGAACGGCAACCTGTGAAACGTATAAGTCTCCCCGGCATACTTAGTATGATCTTCCTTAATAGGAATCTGCCAATAAGCAGCCGTCAAATCGATGGTACTCAAGATCTGCCCCCTTTTAAAATTTAGTAACAAATCGTTGGGATTCGGCGGATTCACAAAATCTTTCACCATCCTCCCATTCAGCAAACGTGCATCCAAGCATACTCGAATGCTTTTATCCTTTTTGGTTACGCACACAAGCGGAGAAATATATTCGGTCTTTTGCCTCTTAATTACGCCCCACTCCAACATTTCAGAGATTTGTGCCTCCACCTCGCATTTATAGACAAAGGGAATGGGATATAATGGTGCATTAAAAGCCTCATAATTATTTAGTTCAATTTCGTGACAATAATTGTTAGCGCGCCCGGGACATTCTGAAAAAAGCGCGAAATGTTTCCTTAAAACATCAGACAACCGATTTTTATTAATTTCGTCCAAAAAAGCGCCATCTGCCGCCCGCTGCAGATCAGACTCAGTATATGCATGTTTTACCACATGGTCGCTAGCCGCACCCCCCAGCGTCGTTTGCAAAATGCCCCTCGAACTTGCCGGTTCATCCCCCTTGCTTTTACACAAGTTGATACGAAGGCTACCATCATTTATTTTAAAATCAATTTTAGTTTCATACACGCTATTGTCATGGCGGAAAACAAGCATGGATTTTTCAAAATCGAGAATAGTTTTATACTGAGACATCCAGTTAGATCCCAACAAAATATTGCAGTTTAGATTTGGTACCACCAAGCATGATACATCCATTTCAACGCCTGATACCCTAATCGGCAAATAAATTTGTGTTTTTACCCGTTGCGTTTTCCCCCCTATCGCCACGGTAATGGTAACATTTGTCACCGGTAAAGTCGGCAAATTGGACAAACTTTCTTTCAAGCGCTCCTGGAATTTTTCAGACACAGCACACACATCTGACCCGCTGTCCAACAGAATTTCAAAATTTTCTGAACCTATCTGAGCACTGATCGCTGGCGATACCCTTTCGTTCTCTTCCGGTTCACTGTCCGAATCAGTAAGAAGCTCCGACTCGTCTCTGTTAAAAAATGTTATACGGTTAATATCTCGACGAACGTCATTATTATTATTATTGTTGTAACCCGGTTGGTTGTTTGGGTTCCTAACGATAGGAGCGTTAGAAGAAGCTTGATTTACGTTGGATCGACGAGAGTTTTCGCGCGAACCCTTGCTGGATTCCTCCCTTTTGTAGGTATCGTCGATTTTTCTCAAATATTCCTCAACCTCGTCAACGGCAACAAGGCCACTCGTTATAATACCCCTCTGAACTTCCGGCGGAAAGTGCTTAGTCAGCATATCAGTTAATTTATCAGTTGGAATTTTTTTTGACAAAAACCCGGCCTCGCTGAATAAATTAAGAAAGTATTCAGCCCTACTGCCAAATTCAAACCTACCATAGCATAATTCTAAGTAAAGATCACGCTCCCGATCTACCCCCCAGAATTTAGATTGAAACCCCCTTTCAAAATCTTCAAAATCAACAAAGGAGTCCTCCTTTATTAAGGCCCAGTCAGAGGCAGACCCCCGCAAACAAGATAAAGCCAGATGAACTTTCGCCGACTCCGGCACACCTGCATCATTTAAAAGATTTTTAAGTTTTTTTAGAAATGCCATAGGGTGGGTTCTTGAGTTGGGGTAAAATGTTAAGGCACCACCCCCCAGTTCCTTCCAGTTGGAAATATACCCCCGATCCGGAACTATATTACTATAACGCGCCGGTGCGGGTTCAGATACACTTAATTCCCCTACGGCACCCCCATCGGAATACGGAAAATCTAAATTACGTTCGGCGTTTCGAGCTCTAGCCTCAATGTCCCGAACGTTCGCCGCTAAGCCCGATACACAACTCCGCAGCTCAGCCATGCCTGCTGTGAGTTCCTGGAGGGTTTTTTGAAAACTCATTTGAGTTCGTAACTCGCTTATAGTCACTTCCGAGTCGGATTCAATCGGATCCCGTTTGCTTTTCTTATTTCTACCTTTACTACTCATTTTCTTTCAAACAAAGTATTTCAAAAACAAGTGATACTACTCACGTGCCTAAATATCAACTCAAGTTATAAGCAAAACTATACCTAATGCATAACAATATAAACATAAAAGATAAACCCGTTAAAGGTTCGAACGCCGCCCACTCCGGTCCTGAACTTTAGTTTCCAAGGAACAAGAGTTCTTCCAACTGCAACCCACCGGCGCAGTGAAGAATAAAGATGAGATCACCGCGACCCTCAAGGTCTCAACTCGTCGAATCTGCCGTGCTTTTTGCTCCTCCAATCGCCTTTGCAGGACGTGTTGCTAAGCGCTTATACAGCGACAGCGAGCAGGAACACGAATACCCCGAATAGGAATAACACCCTTCCAAATCGAACGGTGCAAGCAATATAGATTCCCGTTTTTGATAAATATAAATCAAGGCTTAGTACCTGGGATATCTGGATCTGTAGAACAAACCTGCTCCCTTTAGCTACTAGTTGGGCGCCAAAATGCAATGGTTCTCCTGTTTTCCCAGGGTCGTCTTAGCAGGGTCCAAAAAAGAACAGAGATTGCTGACATACAGTGTATTAAGAATATAGGTACACCGGCACTTGCGAACAATATTATTTACTGCTAAACTAAAAACAATGTTGAACTCTATAAACATGTATTATCGGACATTCATTACAATATCGCAACGACAGCTACCCTATTTACTACACTGCGGGCAGCCGACTGACTCCACTTTTCACTAGATTAACTTAAGAACACAACTCCCACTACACAGGCCCGGGCTAAGCGCACACCAAACCATCTCAGACTCCCGGTCGGCGGCGGCACAGACGAATATAACTACCAGACGGCCCATCTATGCATTAAAATCGTTGCGCGGTATTGGAAACGGAGCGCACGCGATGTGGAAACGGACAATCCACAGTGCTGTTAGTTTCGCTAGCTACCTGTTGATGTCGCTCTTCTATGCTCCAAAAAATATCAGCGCGCTAGTACAACTTTTCACCAACAGATGCCGACGTTTCTGGTTACTGCAATTATTTTCTATTCCCGCCATATTTTTGAGTCAGTCATAAAAATGTCGGGAAATAAATGTTGCTACCTATATTGCAATAAAAACAAAAGAAAGTTTCCCGGGTTGAAGATGTTTCGATTACCGATTAGGGATGAAATTCGTCTTCGAAAATGGATTTTAAATTCCGGTAAGAATACTTCAAGTTTTTACACTTCGTTTATTTCCGTTCATTTTGTGTCTAAGTAGGCGAATGGTATTTTTAAACGGTTTTATTTAGCTTGCCTTGAGCCTTGTTTACTTGTGTGGGTCAAATCTAGTAATTGAAATCTGTTGACCGATTGATCTGAAATTTGGTACACACCTTTAGATGGGATGACAATACAATTTTGTATATTCAGTATCATTGTAAATCCAAGATGGCCGCCGCCACAAAATGGCGGATTAGATATTTTTTCCCAATCCCCCCCAATATGGGTATCAAATGAAAGGGCTTAACTAGTAGAATACAGTACACCATGAAAAAAGACAAGATGGCCGCCACCAGAAAATGGCGGATTACTTTTTTTCAATCCCCTTAATATGGGTATCAAATGAATGGGCCTAACTAGTAGAATACAGTACATCATGAAAAATTCAAGATCCAAAATGGCCGCCACCACAAAATGGCGGATTAGATATTTCTTCCCAACCCCCCCAATATGGGTATCAAATGAAAGGGCTTAACTAGTAGAATACAGTACACCATGAAAAAAAACAAGATGGCCGCCACCACAATATGGCGGATTACTTTTTTTTCAATCTCCTCAATATGGGTATCAAATGAAAGGGCTTAACTAGTAGAATACAGTACACCATGAAAAATGCAAAATCCAAAATGGCCGCCACCACAAAATGGTGGATTTCTTTTTTAATCCAGTAATTGAAATTTTACCCCCTTCATGTTGACCGATTGATCTGAAATTTGGTACACACCTTTAGTTGGGATGACAATACAATTTTGTTTATTCAGTATCATTGTAAATCTAAGATGGCCGCTGTCACAAAATGGCGGATTAGATATTTTTTCCCAACCCCCCCAATAAGGGTATCAAATGAAAGGGCTTAACTAGTAGAATACAGTACACCATGAAAAAAAACAAGATGGCCGCCACCACAAAATGGCGGATTACTTTTTTTTCAATTCCCTCAATATAGGTATCAAATAAAAGGGCTTAACTAGTAGAATACAGTACACCATGAAAACTTCAAAATCCAAGTTGGCCGCCACCACAAAATGGCGGATTACTTTTTTCCAATCCCCTAAATATGGGCATCAAATGAAAGGGACAAGTAGAACACAGTACACTTTAGAAAAATAATAACAAAACAAAACTAAAAACTTCAAAATAAAATAATTAAAAAAAGCATTTTTAAGTTAAACGGTTTTATTGTAAAGAAACATAATATTGATGCAGATAATGTACTAAAAGCTAACAAATAATTAGGTAGGTACCAGGTACCAGTCATCACACCACTCACCTCATCAATCTAGAGCATTGATCAGACGAAAATAAAATCGTGGGGCGTAGCGTAACCTGAGTAAATAATGTAAATGATCGTTCTGCGATGTTGTCTATCGAGAAGATGCATCCAAAGCATACCTATAATGATATGAGCGATTGACTGTAAATAATAGAAATTCGAATCGCCCCACGATTTTATTTTAGTCTGATCAATGCTCTAGATTGATGATGAGAGTGGTGTGATGACTGGTACCTGGTACCTACCTAATTATTTTGTAGCTTTTAGTACATTATCTGCATCATTATTATGTTTCTTTACAATAAAACCGTTTTACTTAAAAATGTTTTTTTTGATTATTTTATTTGATTTTACGGAAGGGCGGTGAAGCGCCCAATAATATTTTAGCCGCATCTAAAATTTGATTAAATTGATATAACTTCAGGATGTTTCACGCAATTGGTTCGTTATAAGTTAGAACTGAAATTGTTACCTAGTAACAAATTTTTGATTGTGTATTAACCTCATTGAAACGCATATTATAATTAAATTTTATTAGTGCGTATGTTAATACTGCCATGGCAATTTCAATTCGAAAACAAACATTGAGAAGTTACTTTCTCTTGAATGGAATAGCACATTTTTTACCATTTTATTCTACACCAAATTATCTATTACTTGTTAGATTATTTGACTATGCAGAGTGTCACACCAAACATTGGAAAGCATGTGTAACATTGTTACTAGGTAGTGGAAGTTTAATAAAGACCCAACAATATCCCGTTTATAAAAAGGGAAAATTCCGACTCCTTAGAATTATTACCAACTGAAAAACCCCCGATTCAATCAATATCAATATATTGATATACAGAGTGAGTCTGCCAAGCCGCAAAGTCCACTTTATTTCTTAACAATGCATAGGAGTGCATCATATTTCAAAAATATTCTTTTTCTTTATACAGGCTGCTTCACCAAATCGTACAAAGATAAAGTTACATTTTTTAAATGGAATGCTACACATTTGAGTTTATCACTACTGTGCGCACTACCGATTATAATATAATATAATAATAATATAACATACACATTTTCGGAAATAATTCTTTCGTTCATCAGAATACTCTTCTATTATTTTCAATGCATTAAAAAGTGACTACACAATAAGTATATGTTATGTTATAATTGGTAGTGCGCATAGTATAGTGATAAACTCAATTATGTACATAGACTACCAAAGAGTAAAAAGTGATTGTGTTAACAACTAGGAATGCTACGTATTTGGCTACGATTTTGAATTCAATAGTGTCTTTGAAAATCTTGATAAGTAAAACATTGTGTAAATGATAGATAAATTTAAAAATAACAGTTATTGTTCCGAGAATATGTCCGATTTTCTTTCCCGGTGCCCGAAAATTTATTAAGAAATATTTTATATTTTAACACTGTTTCTGAATTCAGAAAATTGAAAAATAATAGTCCACCCCAATTTTTTTTAAATCCCGATAAATAAAAATAAAGTTGTCTGTTTTTATTTATTCCTTTCATTCGTTCATGCATTCTACCAAAATCCGTTCAAAAATATGGTACCTAGCTAGGTATATTAACAAATTGAAAAATCAACTTTCAGTTTGTTCGAGATATCTCAGAACTATATTAAAAAATCGTATTGACGAGCATTAAAAATGTCATCTTCATTCCCATTCAAACACTGTCCTGTCGTTTATAATAATTGAGCTACTAGGGATAGCGGACCAATAAAAATAATAAAAACCCTGTATAAACGTCGCCCGTGCTCAAATTTAAATACATATTTAATTTTTGCTTTGGAACCTCAAGTTTTCTGTCCTATTTTATTTGTGTTGCCATTAAAGTCCTTTTAGTTCTGTTAACATTCTTTTATTTCTCCGAGAAAGAAATTTTCCGACTCCGGTAATAAAATAATCCAGGAAGAAACTCAAATACGCACATGTTCTATTCAAACTAAAGTGCTACACCTGCATCATACAAGTCAAAAGCGGCCGCCGACGCTGACAGCCGACAAAGAGTAGCGGGACTACACCGCAGCCGGGCGACTTGTTATTGCCGGTTCTTGAATATGCTAAATATATAAATTTTTCTATGCAGCTGCCATCTGTTAACACCATTTCAAATTATTATTCCGCGCAACGATTATCGCTATCTCATGAGCCGTCTTGTAGTTAAATTCGTCTGTGGCGGCGGCAAATTTTGCGGCGTCTAACACTTCTGTGTACTATTGCATCAGCATTTCCAGAATGTTTGCAAAAACCCCGGCGCATGCGCCTGAGCCACTGCCAAAGGCCCCAAGATAACGGCTTGGGTGCGCACTTTTCGGCAATGACCTTGAAAGACACTAGAGGCTGCTGAAGATGTCGTTGCTGAAGACATGACCACTTCTTCGGCTGACTCAAGGACTCCTTCAGCAGCCTCTGGTATCTTTCAAGGTCATTGTCGAAGAAGTGGATGGCACCTGGAGCACTGAATGGCCTGGCCTAGGCTCTCATATCCTAACTACTATATAGAATAGAAAATGGCATCAGATTTTGTAGTATGTTTCACACAACACACTTCTGAGAATTGTGGGTTGCATAACATGCATAATAATAAAACAAATACTTTTAGTTTTTTTATGGTTACTAGTGTTGGTAGTACTGAGTGTGGAAGAAAAAATAAGATGGTGGAATAACAAGTTTTCAGTTCTATGTATTAAATGTTGGTTTAATAAACAAATTAAAGTAAATGTGTGTACAAGAGTCGCCCAGTCACCCTAAATAGGACAGTAATGTCTATAGGTTATGGGCCCAGAAGGTTGATCAGGGTAGACTTGGAAAACAAATTAATACTGAAAAAGCAGGAAGTGTAGTTGGCGCCAAAACAGAGAAAAAAGGAAAAGTACTGGAAAGTTTGTACATGGAATTATTTGTTGAAATTGGAAATAAATAAGGAAATAATTATGGCTGATAAACAGACACTCTTTTACGTCAAATCTTTTGATGGCAACAATTACGGAAACTGGGAATTTAGAATAAAAATGCTTCTGGAACAACAGGATGTACTGGAAGTGTTGACACAGGAAGCACCATCCTCGACATCGGAAACATTTACTGCATTTAAAAGGAACGACATTAAGGCAAGAACTATTATTGTTCAATGTTTATCTGACAACATATTAGAAAGTATTAAAACAAAGAAAACAGCGAAAGAAATTATGGAAAGTTTGAACCTAACCTATGCGAAAAAGGGAATATCTACTCAAGTAAACCTACAGAGAAAATTAAGAAATTTAAAATTCAAGGAAGGTACTACGTTAACTTCGTTCTTTACTGAGTTTGAACAGACTGTAAGTGAGTTGAAAGGAGCAGGAGGTAAAATAGAAGAAAATGAATTAATTTTACAACTTCTCTCATCTATGCCAGAAGTATTTCAATCAGTGACGACCGCGATAGATATAATGTTTTGTCAAAATGAAGAAAGTGTAACACTGGATTTTGTTAAAAATAAATTATTGATGGAAGAAAGTAGACAGAACAAAGACAAGGATAGCGCTGATGTACCAAATGTGGCTTTTAATGGCTATAGAAGGGGAAATTGGAACAAAAGGGGCTCTTTCTCTGGTAGAAGTTATGGAAATAGAGGTGGAAATTCGAGTGGAAATTGGAATAATAGTGGAAATCGAGGAAACTTCTCTAATTATCAAAATACTGGTTTTGATGGAAATTCGAATTTTCCATACAGGTGTCATCTGTGCAAGATACCGGGTCACAAACGTTCTGAATGCCCTAGAAACTTCAACCGTGGTGGTGGAAATCTCAGAGGTAAAGCACATGCAGTTGGAAACTTGAAAGCGACTGAAGATGAAGAAGAAATTGGGTTTCTAACTTTATCAGAAGAAATGGAATTGCCGGGCATTGCTAATAGTGCTTCGAATAATAATTTAAATACCTTTTTAAAAATAGATCTAGTTGTAGACAGTGGAGCTACAAACCATTTAATAAACTCAAGTTTCAGTGAATTTTTAATAAATAAAAAGGGGGTGTGCCATAAAATCAGTGTAGCAAAACAAGGAGAGACAATTATAGCAGAAGAAGAAGGAGATATTTGTTTACGCAGTGAATCTGGAAGAAAAATAAGAATAAGGAATGCTTGGGCTTGTGGAAATTTGTCTTACAATTTATTATCAGTAAGAAAATTAGAAGAAAATGGACTGGAGGTAGTGTTCAAAGAAAAGAAAGTTATTATTATGAAAAACAAAGAAGTCATAATAGAAGGGAAATTAAAGGGAAATTTATACATTGTTACTCTACACTTTAGTTATGAAAATACAGCTAATGTGACGAACATCGAGAATCAAATGTTATTGCATAGGAAAATGGGACATTCCTCAAGATACAAAGCACCAGGTTTATGTGAGATATGTATCAAGGGAAAACAAACTCGTTTGCCATTTCTGGATGTAAAGGAAGAGAGGAAAGCTAAACGTACCCTTGAAATAGTATCAACTGACATTTGTGGACCAATAAATCCTATAACATATGATAGCAAGAAATATTTTGTTACTTTCATTGACCACTATTCACATTTTTGTGTATGTTATCTTTTAGAGAAAAAGGCCGAATTCACAGAAAAGTTTAAGGAGTATGTATATATGGTGGAAGCTAAATTTAACTTAAAAATTGAAAAGATTCGATGTGATAATGGTGGGGAATATGTATCAACTGATTTTCATAAGTTTTGTAAGAAAAATGGTATAAAAGTTCAGTACACAGTAGCATATAACCCTGAGCAAAATGGGGTAGCTGAGAGGTTCAATCGTACGATTATGGAAATGTCCAGATGCCTAATATTCGATGGAAACTTACCCAAGGAACTTTGGGGTGAGGCAGTGAGAACCGCGATTTATTTAATCAACAGGATTGAAACAAGAACATTACTAAATAGAAAAACGCCAGCAGAAATGTGGTACAAAGAAAAACCTAATATGGAGAAAATTAAACTGTTTGGATGTATCGCTTACAATTTAGTACCGAAAGAAATAAGAAAATCAAAGTTAGATTCACATTGCAAAAAATTAATCATGATTGGTTATGCAGATAATGGATATAGATTATGGGACGAAAATGAAAGAAAAATTATTCATGCAAGAAACGTCATTTTTGATGAGAAGAGTGAAAGTAATGGTCTAAAGATAACAACTGAAAATTCAAATGAAGAAAACGAGACAAAATGAAGAAAACAAGAGAGGAAATGAAGAAAACGTGTTAGAAAAAGAAGAAAATGAGGGAGAAGAGGTTAAAATAGAAAATTCCAATGAGAAACCAGAAGCGAGGAAAAGAAACAGAAAGAAACCGAAGTATCTAGAAGACTATGATCTAAGTGATGACAGCAGTTTATTTGCAGCTCTATCGGCTGGAAATCTTTTATCAGAATTACCAGGAAATTTTAGTGAGGCAGTTGCTCGTGGAAGTGAATGGGAAAGGGCAGTTCAAGAAGAACTGAATTCTTTGGAAGAAAATCAAACATGGGAACTAGTGCCGCGTTCTGATAACATGGAGATCATCTATTCAAAGTGGGTTTTTAGTGAGAAACTCGTGGACGGAAGTGTTGTGAAAAAGGCTAGATTAGTGGCTCGTGGTTTCAAGCAAAGTGCCGTGTCAGAAGACGTTTATACTCCAGTAGCCAGGATGGTAACCTTAAGGTTATTGTTATCGTTGTATTTGGATCTTGATTTGGTCATTCAACAATTGGATGTGAAGTGTGCATTCTTGAATGGGACATTGGAGGACTCTGTGTATATGGAACCACCGGAGGGACTTAAAGATGTAGATTCAAATTTGGTATGTAAACTTAACAAGGGTCTTTATGGACTTAAAAATGCTTCAAAGTGTTGGAACTCTCTTATAAACGAAACTCTAGTAGAAATGGGTTTTCAAAGATCTAAAAAGGATCCATGTCTTTACTTTAAGGAAAATACTTACCTTTTGTTATACGTAGACGACATTATAATTTTCTCAAGATCGATAGAAAATTTAAATTTTATTAAGACAAAGTTGTCAAATTTATTTATAATGAAAGAATTTAAAAATAAGAATATTACTTTTCTAGGTTTAGAGATTGAGAAAATTAACAACAGTCTTTACATTTCACAAAAATCGCTAATTAGAAAGGTTTTGCAAAAGTTTGAAATGGATAATTGTAAACCATCAGACATACCAATGCAACCTAAGTTAAAATTGAATAGTAGAGAAAGTGAGTGTAATAAAAATATTCCTTACAAAGAGTTAATTGGATGTCTAATGTACATAATGTTGTGTTCGAGACCTGATTTGAGTTTTTCAATTACTTTTTTTAGTCAGTTTCAGAACAACTATAATACGGAACATTGGAATTATTTGAAATCTGTTTTAAGATATTTAAAAGATACAGAAAATTATGGATTAAAATTTAATAAAAGTAATAATTCCAATATTCTACTTAGTGCATATGTAGATTCAGATTTTGCTAATGATATTTCAGACCGTAAGAGTATTTCAGGATTTGTTTTGAAATTAAATAATAATGTAATATGTTGGAAAAGTAAGAAACAAAACATAGTTGCATTATCTAGTGCTGAGGCAGAATACTTAGCATTATCTTACTGTGTTAGTGAGAGCTTATTTGTAGCACATATTTTACATGAAAGTTTTAATTATAGTGTTTATCCAATTTACATATATGAAGATAATCAATCTTGTATTAAAATGGCATCTACTTTAGAGACAAAAAGGAGCAAACACATTGATGTTAAACATCACTTCTTAAGAGATTGTGAAACTCAAGGAAAAATTTATCTTCAATATATACCTACGAATAAACAGCAAGCAGATATGTTAACGAAGTCTTTGCCTAGTACAAAATTCAAATATTTTCGAAATTGCTTAAATGTTATTGAAATTGAATAATAATGCTTGATTGTTTATTGGTGGCGAATGGTTTTGTTTTTGTAAGTTTGTAAGATTCTCAGAACTGAAGGGGGGTGTAGTATGTTTCACACAACACACTTCTGAGAATTGTGGGTTGCATAACATGCATAATAATAAAACAAATACTTTTAGTTTTTTTATGGTTACTAGTGTTGGTAGTACTGAGTGTGGAAGAAAAAATAAGATGGTGGAATAACAAGTTTTCAGTTCTATGTATTAAATGTTGGTTTAATAAACAAATTAAAGTAAATGTGTGTACAAGAGTCGCCCAGTCACCCTAAATAGGACAGTAATGTCTATAGATTTGACAATTAACTTAAAATACGAACAACACTTATGGAAAATATAACGATCCTGACTTGCATAAATTTACCCAAGTATTACGCTGCGTTGTGTTCACCGGAAAGCGAAAGAACACAATTTATTCTTTTCGAAATTACTTCGTTTAGTTGTCTGAATTGCACTTTGCACCCACACACAGCACACTGCATTTCAACATTTATATACTATATTCGGGCCGCCCAACAGATAGAGTGATCACTCTTCAATCACGAGCTCTAGGCGGGGGCCACTATTAATTTATGACGACCAAACTGCAGTGATGCGCCGCCTTTAGACCCAACGAAGTCGCATTACTCCAATTCGGTTGCCATAAATTAATACTGGCCCCGCTAGAGCACATTCTTGCAGGGTGATCACTCTATCTGTTCGGCGGCCCAAGTATAACTTGTCCCCTCAAAAATGCACACCGCTTTTAATAAAACAGGTCAAAATAACACAAAATGCATTGACAGCTTATTAACGACCACTGAACGCCACTGGGCCACAGAACAATTTTCTCACCGTGTGACGACCACAGAGTTGCTTATATACAAATAGAGGGATAATGCCGTGTTGAGAAGTTGACCCAAATTGAAACTGCGCAAGGGGTAGGGGAGCATGCGCGTAGTGCAAACACAGAGCAGGTACCAGAAAATTGTATTCAAAGCACAGGCGCGGCTTATAAAATTTTCAGGCCCTTTCACATATCGCAAAAGCCACTTATAAGTAGTTCATTAAATAAAGTACTAACTTTGTTAAATATTGCTTGCATTCTATTTAGAGAGAATGTCAGTTCACCTCAAAATAATTATTTCGGAGATGAGACAATAATTACAATAATTCAAAGATTCTAGGCTGAATTTAAATGGGATTGAATAAAACTTGAATTGAATTACTGCAAGTTGTTAAGACAAGCCAGGGTTTAATTTTTCTTACAAAAAAGAAAGTGAGTAGGAAGCATATATAATGATATAATAGATGACAAAGTAAATAATTACAACAAATTCAGTTACTTAGAAAGAGAACGAAATTATTTGTATTTTGATACAAAGATAATCAGGAACATATTCAACCTGAACACAACCCACACTATTTACCTGTGGGCAGAATAACACAATAAATAAATAAATATTGGTAATGATAACGAAACAAACAATGTATATACCTACATATACAGTTAATGCATTTTTATTGGCATTTTTGGTATTCAATCGTGAAAAATTTATGGATAGCTGATCAGGAGTGGAACCCAGGAGCTTCCGTTGATTAGGTGCCCTACAAATTGAGCTATCACAAATTCCAACAGGTAGAACGCCATCCGGCAAACAGAAGATTCTGCATTTGACTCTCGATTACTATCGATACATTTTTTGCCAGCAATAATCCCTTACTCCTAGTTACAACTTTCAGTACACAAGGGCAGGACTTCTTAATAATGGAGTGTGATTCATCATTAATAAATTTTTTGCTTCACAAATGAGCAGTAAGTGACTTAAGACCCTTCACTTTCTCTACAAATCTTTTAATTCTTCGTCTTGGTGTCCTTCTGCCGTAACAACTTTTGGGTAGAGTGAGCTTTAATTACTGTAGATTTCATTTTCCTTGGACTCCAACTATAAATTAGGTACTTATTATTTACTGGTTAATACAAAAATACAGTGCTTACTAATACATATGATCCAGCCTAACCAATCGCCTTCTTTTCTTCGCAGATCCTCGCAAACCTATAGAATCACTAGTAGAAGTATGCACTTCACCCTCATCTCTTCCCCTTTTCATATCACCACTTGACATAGCACGGGATGTTTTAAGTGATATGGTACTTGCAAGTGACGATCTGCAAATACAAACTACAATACGTATCTGCATCCTCATGCAGAATAGTCTCTAAATTCATTTCAGATGTTGAAGGCCTATAATTGTCAGTAAACAATTATTGTTAAGCAATTATACAGACATTAAAAATAAACATACGCATCACTGGAAGTTGAGGGCTGTGAGACTTGTTTCCCAGATAGCGGAAGAAGTTCATCCATTTCAAAGCTGCAAAAATGCATGTGTAACAGATCCCGATATATATAAGTAGGTATCTAAAAAACATACTCAAGACGTACACGACTTTTACTAGAGATTAATATTGTTTTTTTTGGTTTCAATCTCAATGTTGGAATTGCGTCCTTTTTCAGTTCTCAATTATTCAAGAAGGCATCCTCTGCAAAGTGGCGGGAACAAACTGCATTCTGTTCACTCAAGGGTTAATCGGTGTTTCTTCCTATAGCAGCTAACCACGACTCTCGTCTTGCAGTAAAGAGCCTTAAAGCAGTGAAAGCAACATTAGACAGTTATCCTAGTTTTACATATCATGCAATTACTTCAAAATAATTATAACAAACTGTATACTTACCGAAGAAAAAACGTACAACTGGCGCTGGTGATCGACTGCTACAAAAAGGTACCTACCATACATATACGTGGCATCTCCAACTTTATTTACTTTTTGTAGCAATGTACGTGTAACAATAATTCAAAGAATCAATCAATGTATGATAAATTTCAACAATTTCACCGCAACTCAAACGTTCGTACAAAAAATAGCAAACGACGTGTGACAAATGACATTTAGTTTAGTTCATTTGGATGACAAGTGACAGACCAAGCAAATTCAGAGCGCATGCTCCCCTACCCCGCAACTGGCAAAATAATTTATCCGTAGGTGGGTCATTTTTCAACGCGCAGGTAGGAGGCATTATCCCTCTATTTGTATATAAGCAACTCTGTGGTTATGAAACGATGATTTAAAATAATTTTTTTAACACATTCTTTTTCATCACTGGGGCGGGTTATGAAATGATGATTTAAAAATATATCATCAGCACATTCTTTTTTATATTTTTTAAGTTCCTCGGACACTGTGGGTAAGAGCACATCATTGTAAAATTCGGGAAAATATAAGGAATACAAGAGATCTAACCGGCCATCTATCACTGTTTCCAACTCGACAATCTGACGAACAGTATCTTCGCCCAGATACAGCACAGAATTGAGATTGGCGTTTTTTTTGAATTCTAAGCAGTCTGCACCCGAAAAGCGAGTCTCCGTCAACGGAACACGAACCACTTTCCCTGCGGTACTTGGCGTCTTCTTCTTTAGGTTTCAAAAAGTACTGTTCCAACGATTCCCGTATAAATTTAGCTACTTCATACCAATCGTCAGCTAAGAAGGAGACACTATGTGCACCACTCACGGTGAATTTATTGAAAATTTTCACCGCGGGTTCGAAATTTCTCGCGTGACCAAGTCCACAGGTCAAAGAAAAGTCATTCGCGCACTTGTATCGTGTCTCGTAGATGAAGCGAATTTCATTCTTAATTGCTTCCTCGTATTTCGACAAATGATTTTCCATAAAACTCCACGGGCTGGCGAGGAAGCTATCGGTGCTACTGATTTCGGAGGACATCTTTACACGGCAATTGTTTCACCTCGACTAAACTACGTCTGAAGATTTCACCCACGAGTTATGACTTGCCAGGAAACCAAGCCAGGAAACGTACAAATCCCCCCTCTTGTTTTTGCGCAGAACCTTTTCCACCAAGTAAACATCTGGTTGCATAGTTTTCTGTAATTCTTCAGAGTAAAATCCCCCGCTGATTGGTTGCCCCTCCATATCTTCCAACAGATACATACACGGATTGGTAATTTGTATTTTCGCTATTTTAAATAATTCCGTTGACCAGTTGGGTGTATAGCCTTTTTCAAATTGAAATTTTGTTTTACTTATTCGCACGATGTCCCCCTTTTTAAATTTCGGCTTTCCCGCGATTTTTGGTTAAACGAGGAATTCAACACCGCATTTTCCATCTTTTTCGTTATATCTGTAGGTTTCCTGTTTGTGGTTCTGTGCACCGTATTATTGTACTGTAGTATTACATCATCAATTAGATCTATCCAATTATATGTCCCGTTTAAACTGAACAATTTATAAAGTTTCTCTTTTAGAGTTCTAATAACCCGTTCAACGATCGCCGCTTTCTTAACGCTGTACGTGTTGTAGTGATTGATTTTGTACTTATCAGTCAACTTCTTAAAACGCACATTGAAAAACTCTGTACCCTGATCTGTTTGCAGATTTTTAGGTTTACGTTGTCCTTGTTTCAAAATTGCCGCCAAAGCGTTCGTAACCTCTTGAGCAGTCTTTGATTTTAGAGGTTTTCCCCCACACGTATTTTGAAAAACAATCAATTACCACTAAAAGATATTTATGTCCTCGATTTGTTGTTGAATATTGGCCGAATTCCGCCAGATCCGCCTGCCACAAATCATCGTATCCCTTTATAATTGTACGCCTACGCGAAAAATTCCTTCTAGTAGGCTTATGCAATTCTCGAACAACTTGCAATTTTCCCGTTGAAGGTTTAATTTCCGGCGGCATATCTTAGATTGTCGTTGTGGGCGTGGGCTTTACCCGTTTCGGCGAAGAGCTTTTAATATTCTGTTCCAATTTATTAATTCTATCGGTTAATATACGATTGTTATCTTGGAATAATTTCTCGCGCTCCTTAGTAAAGAACGCCTGCAAATTAGTTGTTATAAATCGCTCCATTTTATTCATATCAGTGCCGATTTCTTCTTCTTATATCTTGTCGTCCACGTATTGTTTATCTGCTTTGTTCTCTTGCATCGATTGAATTTCTTTTGCCTTAACCTCTTGCCACTCTTCCATTCCTTTAATAACACTATTCGCAGATTGTATGTTGCGATTTGCTACAGTTACGTGATTTTTCAACCCTAGATCAACAGCATCGATCTTTGTCTCCAGAATATTTTTGATTGAATCGATATAGATCTTTGTCGCACCATCATTTTCACCGGTAGGTAATTTAACGTTGCACAATGTACGATTTTGAATGTTAAAGTCACCTTCTGGGGTCAGATGGAAACCGATACCTCGAGGGCCCCGAACCGCTGATGCGTTATGTTGGGCGCTTCTCCCGAACTTATTGATACTCATGCTATTACACCGGCTTCCCTCAGTTCTTCTTCAATCGACAAAATTTCGTTTTGATGATTGGTATGACCCGACAGTTGCGAAGCAATTAATAACTTTAAGCGATCTACAAGCTCGTTAACATCGTCCCAATAAACATAATCAACTGGTTTGTCTGTACAGATTTTTTGATTATATAATAAACCCTCCCCTCCATAAGACTTTGACCGTTGCTTGGGGAACAGCTGTTTCACTATTTTCGTGTACTTTAGAGACTTGGTACCTTGGATTTGATCCAGCGGATTGAAATTCCGTTTGTGTGCGCTAGTCAATTCCAACATCTCTTTATACTTCCGCCGATCCTCTTTGCTGTAAAGAGTCTCCTTAGGGTCACGTTTGAAAAGTAATTCGTACAAGCCACGGGTCGCATTAAATTTGTTTCCTTCAATTATAAAATTGCCAATATCGTCTATTTCGACTATCTTGTTCCCCAATTTGCACTTATTCCCATCGAAATAAATGCCGTAAGCCGAATCATGTTCGCGGGTTTTGTCCAATATGTAACCTTCTATGTACTTTCTCGCTATCGGAGGATATTGTTCGAGAAACTCTTGTTGAATTTGTTCCGGCGTCCTTTCGTATTCAGTTCGCATACTTTCAAACACAGAATCTGGATCATCATCATCATCTTCTTTTGAGGGCCCCTCTGCTGCGTCTTCTTCTTCGGGGTCTGAACTTTCAGCAATCTTCTCTAACGGTACAAAGGATAATTTTCGCCTCTTTAATTTTGAAGGGGGGCTGTCGAATTGATGATGGTGATGATGGTGATGTTCCTGGTGCGGCGGTTCCGCTTTAACTTTACGTTCCTCTTTTATTTGAATTACGTCCTGAGCGATTGCTTTAGCGGTTTCACTTATGTGACTCAAGGGTTTTGATACGGATTTCATAAGTCTACCGATTGATTCATCCTCTTCGGCTCTTCCCAACCTTAAAGCCATATATTTTTTCGTATGTTATCGGCGGCTTTAATAAGTTCCTCTGTAATTTGTGTAGACTTGGGTGGTTTGATGTTACGTCGAGGACCACGGTTAACTTTATTATGTCTTCCCTTCATTTTGAACTGGTTTTGATAAGGTGTTGAACAGGTTTTGAACCGGTTAACCGACCGGTTAACCGACCGGTCAACCGGTTTTTGAATGGGTCCAAGTGTTCCCTTCAAGCGACCAAGGGCTTTCCCAAGCGATCGCTTAAAGGGATCGCTTGAAAAGCGCATGAGCGGTCTCTTTGAGCCCTTCGAATGGAAGCGACCCCTTGATGTGATCCCTTCGATCGGTCTCTTTGATCCCATCGATCGGCCTCTTTGGTCTCTTGAGCGGTCACTTCTAATGAACTGATCAGATCCGATTCACCAGTTGATATGAACCGATAATCAATGAACCGGTTGTATTTATATTACAATGTACCCATCGAACCCTTTTCTGTATCTTCCCTCGATAATCGCATTATCTTTTACTATCACTAACATGCCGTACTTATCATTCCAGCATTCGGAACAAATATTTTTGAACCGGTCGAATGTCATGTCTGTCGTCACATGTTCATCGTAGGCGTGTCTCAAGTTCAAAGCGTCTTGTTTAAACAACACTATACAGTTCGCATTATCTCGTATGAGATGCTTCGGGATCTTAGTATAGGTTTGAGATAAATAGAAAGAATCAATTTCCCAATGTCTCCCAGTCGTAAAATATGGATAAACCTTGGCTTGGTTAACAAACGCGATGTCATCAAATATCATCAGAGAATATGGTTTCGCTTCCGATTGATCTAATACCTTATCACTATCCTCGTAGGGGTAATAGTTCACTTCGTCAACACGTGACATAACTTTCTGCAAAATTTCATACTTCCATTGCTTCAGTGATTTCGAGTACACGTAAACATTCTCAAAACGCAGTCCATTAGGATCGAAAACGAGGCTTATGAGGACGTTCGTTTTTCCGCATCCACTGGGGCCGCAAATTAGAGCACGTATGCTGTTTGGTAGCAGACACCCGTGCTTTGATAGTTTCGGTTTAACAGATCCGGCAACATCATCGAGATTTCTTATTGGCAGCGAGGCGGTTTGCTTAATTATACGCATTTCTATTAACTGATCGAACATTACAAGTAACCGCCTATTTATAGAGCATATCTCTTCGTGGCCGGTTCAGTATCTATGTTAACCTATCAAGGTGAGGGTGTTTTAAACGCTCTTATAAATAAGCTCCCGTGTGAACTTCACGTGCCTGGTTATCAGTATTGTGGCCCTGGTACTAAATTGAGAAAAAGACTTCAACGCGGGGATACCGGTATTAATCCCTTAGACGCAGCGTGTAAAGACCACGACGTAGCTTATTCCAAAAGTGAGAATCTTGAGGAACGACACAAAGCCGACAAAATTCTCGAGTATAAAGCGTGGGACCGAGTGAAGGCGAAAGATTCAAAATTCGGTGAAAAGGCCGCAGCTTGGGCAGTCACGAACGTGATGAAAGTTAAACGTAAACTAGGAATGGGCTTGAAGCGGCGAAGACAACAACAACAACAACGATTAAAGGCCAAGAAAAAGAAAGTCGCTTTAAGACGAATCATAGAAGCATCTAAGCAAGCGATAAAAGATGCTAGAGCGCCAAATGTTAACGATGCCGTTAAATTAGCTTTAGAAGCGGCGCGGAACGCAGTACGTAAAGCCGGAGGTAAGAAGAAAGTTCGAACACCTCGAGTTATACCTATTCCGAAATCTGGGGGCTTTTTACCTCTCTTGCCGGCCATCTTCGCGGGACTTTCAGCATTGGGGGCTCTATCTGGGGGCGCCGCAGGCATTGCGAAGGTTGTTAACGACTCGAAACAAGCAACCAAGAAATTCGATGAATTATCTCGGCACAACAAAACTATGGAAGCAATTGCGTTGGGTAAAAAGGGGAGCGGCCTATACTTAAAACCGTACCGAAGAGGTATGGGCCTCTTTCTCAAGAGCGAAAAAAACTAATCAAAATGCCGGTAGGAATCAATAATCGCCGCCAACCTCTGACGGACTCAGATATCGTAAAGTACGCAAAACAAATGAAAATTCCCCATTTCAGAGGTGTGTTTATGCCTGACGGTATGCCGGCTACCTTCAAACGCAACGAGTCTGCAGTAGTTAATTTGGACAGTGAATCTGGACGAGGGACACACTGGGTGGCTTACAAGAAGCGGGACGGAGTTGTGCAGTACTTTGACAGTTTTGGAGATCTCAAACCCCCTCTCGAGTTACTTAATTATTTTCGCGGATGTAAAATATTATACAATTACAACAGATATCAAAATTATGGAAGCGTTAACTGCGGTCATTTGTGCTTAGAATTTTTGGCAAATAAATAAAATTGTGTACCAAAGAGTTTTTCTATCAGTCATGTCTCAGACGTTCACCCTCAAGGGACTACCATCATGGGTCTAACCTTTGCAGAGCATATTAAAGCAGGGCCGTTTCGGAAAGATTCAGTCTTAGCAGACACAGTTCAAGAACAACAACAAGGACGCAACAGAGCAACTCTAACTTTAGAAAATATCAGGTTTCTTCGGTCTCTGGGGCACCATGTCAAGCAAACTAGAAATATTCAACGATCCTTCATAAGAAAGCAATCTTTGTGATCGACTGTTCCAAGCAAAACGAAGCTCTAAAGTCGTCGACCGTAGATGTCAAACTGGAATTCGAAAGTTCGGATAATTTTCCCGAAAATACTCGAGCCTACTGCATAATTATTCACGACTGCGTAGTAGAGTATAAACCTCTGTCAGGCGCCGTTAGAAATATAATGTAATTTTAACCCTCAGTATTGAGCAGATTGTCCGGAAGGAAGGAAGGACGGAGAGAGTTAAAGATGAAGTTTCTAGTTGTAGACATACAAGGGTTTCGTATTCCCGAATTTGTGGTGAAAGAAGTTGCCATAAACGATGGTATGAGAACGCAACATTTCTTATTTAAATCGCCGAAAAATTATTCGTCTTTATCTGTGGAACAAGCACGACAAGTCAGGTATCTAGAATCTAATCATCATTGTATCAGGTACAGCAGTGGCCACATTAAATATGAACATGTGGGCGATGTTTTGGGAGAATTTTTGTGCTCTGCCGATGTACAAAGGGTGTACGTAAAAGGGCGTGAAAAGAAGGAATTCTTGGAGAGTGTGGTTATGTGTGAAAGAAGCTCTCCAGCATCGACTACTACTACTTCGATCCCTCTCGTAATCAACCTTGAAGAAACCGAAGATTGTGAATCTGTTCCAAATTTTGAGAAAAATATCCCATATTGTTTAAGTCATCTTAATAACACCTATTGTGTTTGTGCAATAAGAAATTGTTTCACTTTATATACTTATGTAAGTCAATTATTACCATAATGTAAGATTAAATAAATTCGACGATTAAGTAAATTGATTTTTATTGTATAAATTAGAATAAGAGCATCGCCAGGTAGCATAAAATACTTGCAAGAGTCGCGTCATTTGAAGCTGACTTGAAGATTGATGACGTCACCATCGTTCCAGATTCGAAATGTCCAATAGTCCAATTTCCTCTCTCTTGCTGAAAATCATACGGGGTGTCCTAATCGTCTCTTTCTCCATTTAGTCATAAGATGTTCCAGGAATACCAATTCTCACCGTTTCTGTGGAAAACAAACAAATAAATATTAGTTATAGTAAATAGAAATATAAATCCTGAAATGGAAAACACTAAAAATACGTCATACATGGCCGTAAAATACTTACAACCTTCCGACCGCACCCTGTATTTCAGAAATCCAGAGCACTAAAAATAATAATTGAAATTTGCCACCTAAATACCTTGTATATCTAATTCAAAGCAACACGTACACCCTGTTTAGCACGTTTAGAGCAGCAAAAATAATGTGTAATTTACTAAGTCTAAGGAATGTACTCACATTTTTTCAGCTTGTTCCCTGATGTTTAATGCCGTCTTAAAATCCGAAATGTCCAACAGCCCATTTTCCTCTCTCTCGCTGAAGATCATACGGGGTGCCCTAATCGACTCTTTCTCCATTTATTCATAAGATGTTCCAGGAATACCAATTCTCACCGTTTCTGTGGAAAACAAACAATTGCGTATTAGTTACAGAACGTTAAAATACAAATCCTGAAATGAAAAACGCTAAAAATGTGTCATACAAAATACTTACAACCTTTTGGCCGCACCCTGTATTTCTGAAATCAAGAGTACCAAAAATAATTGTTGAAATTTATGACGACTACATAATCCGCATATCTAATTCAGCGCATTAACACATATTTAAAATTTTCCAAGCCACCCCGTATATCAAATTTTTAACAAAATGCGTCGGTTAAATTGTTAGCACTAACCGACTCGTTTGAGCTCATTTATGTGAGGAAAAATATACAATTACAACACCTACCGTATTTCCTTCCATTTCCTTCTATTTTCTTATAGGAAAACCGCCACACCTAGATACACAAAACACACAACATTCACTCAAAGACTTGGTTAAAATCGAATCATAAATATGTTTTGCTGGTGATAGCGCTTCTAGAGCAAGTTTCCTGTTGTTATCATAAATATCCGGCGAGCGGCCCTGGAAACTGGGCTAAAGGCGCGGCCACACTTATAACTGAAAATATTTCGTGGGATTTTTAAAAAGCGCGGGTCCCGGATGTGTGTATCCTGCTGATAAGAAAATCTAGCGCGTGTCAATTCTTGTCGTTTTATCCCCTCTCTATTGTATATCTATATATAAATAGAGCTCTATAAATTCTAGCTCATTCTGTTAACAGTGTGGTGTGATTAGTAAACGGTTTAATTTGCGCGAAGTACGAGAGATTATGGCTCAATTTAAAAAATTAAATGACTTGGCCCAGTGTGAGTTCAAACCAAAACTTACTCCTGCTGATATGATTCTTAACCGTAAATATCCCATAATAGGAATGCGGAAAATTAAAACATCGTTCGGGGAAAGTGTGCTAGTTGAGCTGGATAAAAATATATTGTTCCTGCCGCAACGAATGAGTGATCATGTGACCAAAATGATGATTGACTCTCTGGTGCCAAACGAACTCTCCATTATTTATCGTGGTACCAAGAACGTGGGCAAGCCCACTGCTGCGAACATTTTCGAATTCGCGTAACTTTTACTTGCTAAAATATGAGTGGTTCATCCGATTATGAGTCAAGTTCCGAACCAGAGGTGACCGATGAGCAAATTGTAGTAGTAGTGCCTGATATTAATAATAATCCTCACACGTTTGAGAACGTGTGCGTTATAGAATCATATTTTATTGACAACGAAAACAACTATTATTGCCATTACTGCCTCATTCACGCAAATATCGTTTCCATCTCTGACGTCGCCGTCGTCTCCAAGCACACAATTACAACCATTTGGCATTATGAAGAGCTCGGCAACGCTGAATATTGCTGTAACTGCGAACGACACTTATTTCTGTATATTTTCTCACAAACGTGCAACATTTGTTATTATTAATACTATGTATTTTCTGTTTGCACCTAGTTGAAGATGTTGGATGTTCTACTTAATAGATTTTATTTTTGTTTTACTTTTAAGTGTATGTTTATCTTTTATCATTAAATAAAACTGTTTATTGTTTTGACATACGTGTAATTACTCAATTACCTCTCCCACTCTGTTGCAGTACCACCATCTGTTTTTACATATTCTTCTTTATTTTGATAACAACGTCATCTGTCAATTTTCAATTTGCCAATTGCAAATTTTTACCTGTCAATTGTTAATTTGAATGCGTCGCCGTGACGGCCGCCATTTTTAATTTTGACGACAACGCCATCTGACGGGGAATAGTTTAATTTTTATTTGACGACAACGCCATCTGACGGAGAATAGTTGAACGCCACCTCCACCATTACCGTTTCCTGAATATTTTAGGTTGTTGTCCAGACTAATTCTAGGTTCTTGTCCCAGACCGGAAGTAAAAGCAGTTTTTCAGCTCTTATGGGACTTTCAATGTTAATTCTGAGCGAGAAGTCTCATAGCTACTCTACTAATACTTTCCTGC
Organism: Xestobium rufovillosum; assembly: GCA_963966045.1. Classification (NCBI taxonomy): domain Eukaryota; kingdom Metazoa; phylum Arthropoda; class Insecta; order Coleoptera; family Ptinidae; genus Xestobium; species Xestobium rufovillosum. The sequence goes on along the minus strand of OZ014492.1, from coordinate 20,518,775 downwards.
TACAGGAAGAGTTTTGAAAATCAAGCATTTTCGAATTGAACAAAGTTATAACAGTGATATTTTGGTGAAAGAGAGGGAATTAGCAATTACATGCATGACCAAATTTGAAAATTTCAAAAGGGCGAAATTGTTTTCCTTGTCGAACAGTGGATTGATAACAAATGCAAAGAAGTGGAAGATAGGTTTGAAGTAGGAAAAACTTAAGTACGAAGCGTATAAAATAATTAGGGGAAATTTCGGAGAAATTAGATCTTGCGGTAAGAACATTAGAAACGAGGCAGGAAACATATCCTAATCGGAAGAGAGGAAAAGGCAGATAGGTGGAAGGAATATTTGGGAATCTTATACACAGGACAAGAACTAGGAGATATATTAGAAAAGGAAATCAGTGTAGTTGGGTATAACCTAGGCTGTTCTATGTATAATAAGGGAAGAGTTTGAGCTAGCATTAGAAAGTTTAAAAAACTAAAACAATGAAGTACCAGGTGACGGATGGCATGCAGAAATTTTAAAGTGTGCAGATCAAGAGGTAAGAGAGCGTTTAATTAAACTAGTCAGCCGCATGTACGAGACAGGTGAGATTCCAGAAGATTGCAAAAGGAACATCATAGTCGCTTTGCCAAAAAGGAAAGGCGCGGATATGTGAAAAAATTTTAGAACTATCAGTTTAACTTCCCACGCGTCAAGAATTTTAACTAAGGATTGTGCAAATATGGATGGAGAAAATGGCGGAAGAAATATTAGGAGAAAATCAATTCGGATTTAGACGAAATTGAGGAACGCGCGAGGCCATTCTAGCTTTACGAGTAATTGTGGAAAAACAATACAAAAGGGAAAGAGCGTCTACGTAGAATTTGTAGATTTAGAAAAAGCCTTCGACGACGTAAAATGGGGAAAGATGTTCGAAGTGCTCAGAAAGATAGGGATGAAATAGAGGCAGAAGAATAATGCAAAATCTCTACAAAGAGCAAACGACAGTCATAAAATATGAGCAAGAACGAAGAGAATTAGATATCTGGAAGGGAGTGAGACAGGAATGTGCGTTGTCACCTCTAGTTTTCAACTTACACATGGAAGATGCGGTTAATATTGTTAAGGATAGAACAGCCTCAAGGATTGATGTACAGGGTCAAACTATTAACATGCTCAGATTCGCAGATGATGTAGGATGTAGCAGTGTTGGCATCCAGCAAAGAAGAATTAGGAATTAGGGAATGGAAGCAGTTTTACCAGAGGGTTGCGACATGAAATACAATAACAATAAAACCAAAAATTTGGCATGTAGAGGGCGTGAAAATAGAACTAAAACTAAAATACAAATAGGAAATGAGAAGCTAGAGGAAGTCGCTGATCTCTGCTATTTAGGAAGTCAAATAACTCGAGATGGTAGGAGCACTAAAGATATAAAACGAAGAATAGCGCAGGGTCGAGTTGAGTTTAACAAAAAGAAACAATTGTTATGCTCGGGAACGGTTATTGTGGAAATTCGGAAGAGACTCTTAAAGACGTATGTATGGAGTACGGCATTGTACGGGTGCGAAACTTGGACAATAGGAGGAGCGGATCGAAAAAGAGTAGAATCGTTTGAAATGTGGTGCTAAAGGCGCATGATGAAGATACCGTATATAACTTAAATTAGCAATAGGGAGGTGTTAGAAAGAGTTGGGGAAAGCGAAACGTATGGAAGACAATAAAGAATAGGAGAGATAGGATGGTAGGATACCTTCTGAGAAGGAATAGTTTGTTCGCGACATACTAGAGTCAGAGATAGGAATAAAAAGAGACAGGGTTAGGCCCAGATAAGACTACTGCTCTCAAATAGTTGGGGATGTAGGATCTTCTACTTTTAGGGAAATGCGTAGGCTAGCTCAGGATACAAAAGGGTGGAGGTATGCGTCCAACCAGTCTTCGGACTGTGAACTTTATGATTATGAGGTACAAATATATGTAGGTAATAGTGAGATGCTTAATCTGAGAAGTTTAATATTAATAAAATATAAAATTTTTGATTTATATTGTTCACAATAGCAAAATCTAGGTTTCTATTTATTTTCTGTGCTGCAAGCGAATGTGAATTCCATTGACAGGTTTCAAAACCACTTCTGGCACCAAGACTAGGTCGAGAGCCGGTATTGCCTGCAGAACTTCAAAATTCATCAGAAGTTTTGAAAGAAGCGTCTTCATTTCCAACATAGCAAATTTTTGGCCTAAAAATAAAAAGTGTTACCAAAAATACTAAAAAAACAGACGTTATTACCTATACAGTTTCTTGGTCCGGCACTAAAAGGTGTATATGCATATGGAGATTTATCAGCGGGTCCAGCAAATCTTTCTGGTAGAAATTTTTCGGGATTAGGAAAAAGCTCTGGATTCTTGTGAATTCCATAGAAAAATAACGCTATATCTGTATCTTTAGGGATAACTTTGCCGTCTAAAATTAAATATGTCACAACGTTGCTTATTTGTAAAAAATCCACAAATATATACCATATTCTACGTCTTCCGTAAGTTTCCTAGAAATTAATGGCACAGTTGGATACATTCTTAGTGTTTCTTTAATAACCAACTCCAAGTATTTTAGGTTTTGAATATCATTGTGTGTTATAGTTTTATCACGGTCTTCACCCAAAATTTCTTTTAATTCTTCCACAACCTTGTCCTAATAAGTGTTAGGTACAATTAAATATTGTAATTTGAGCAATATGACTGTATTTACTTGGACGTCAGGATTATTCCCAAGACAGTACAATATATAACTAATTGTAGTTGATGTGGTATCGTGTCCCTAAAAACAGTAATAAAATTAAGACTAATCAATTTACGTATGCGAGACGAAAATATGCTCGTCTTTCAAAAATAATTACACTGACAGTAGCATCATTGACTCATGCCCATAATGATATACTCATGTTTAAAAGGAAAAGACTTTTACAATCTGATGAATAAAATAATTTACTTATACAGATTTCGAACTCCAAGTCTAAGTTTTCAACTCTATGAACTAATACTACGGCTACTACGAGTTTTTAACTTTAGAACTGAGTTTTTCAAATAAAGCATGTCCTCTTCTTTTGTTATGGAGTCGATGACCACAGTCTATGCTTGTAATACCTATGTAATTTGTTAATTTGCTACTTACCTTCTTTTTGTTTGTTATTAAATGTCCGATGTTTTTAATGTCTTTTTATAATCCTTTATCCTTTCATACTTTTCAATAAATCCTTAAATAATCTTTTTAAGCGTTAGTTTACGGGAATCACTCCATGGCACGGAAAAACAGAAAAACTAGGTCGTTACGAATTTTGTCAAATATTAAGTATCTCAAAAACGAGAGTAAATATAGAAAAGACCCAAGAGTAAAAATCGGTTGATAAAGACATGAGTAAATAAGTTTTAAGATGAAATTTATTAACCAGTGGTGCACTATAGAAAAATTCTGATTGATTTCAGGGTACATACCTCCATAAAAGTATAAGTAATACTCCATGAGAACAATCTCTTAGTTATAACACCAAATAATTGTCTCTTGCCTCACAGACAGCCAAGAGCGCTGTTGGTTTTATTCTTGGCAACAGAACAAACAGGAATTTATCCGGCAAAATAAAAAGTACCTACTCGTCAAATTGCTGTTGATGATTTTGGGCATATGCTGTGATAAGTAATTTTTATTTTTTTATTGTTAATTATTCTATTATAATAATTATTTATCTTTTGAATTCATTATTAACAGCATTAATTTGTTCTTATTGTATTTAATTCTTTTCTAGGTTAGCTTTCAGAGTTGTGAATTTGTCCATTTTTTTTGATTTCGTCCAGGGCGTGGACATTATTGGACAAATTTGGACAAAATCACATTATTGGACAAAATTGGACAAAATCAGACAATATTGGACAAAATCAAGTTTAATTTTTATTTATGAAATACTGTAAGTTAGTAGTTAGTCTGCTAACCTATCTAGCCAAGCAACATAATGGGTTTTCATTTACATTTGTTTTATCTATCTATATCTATAAAACGCAAACAATGTTTCTACCTATGTCCGTTATAGACTCCGAAACGACTGGACCGATGTTGATGAAATTTTCAGGCAATTTTCAGATTAGCCCAGCGGGTGTTCCTGTGAAGTTTGATAGCGATCGGATCAACAGATTTTTTTTTATACGTTTATGTGAAGCCAAGGCGGGTCGCTTTAATTTATAAAGTGACAATTGACAGCAAACGTCAAACGGCATATGTCATTCGCAGTTTATCAAATTTCAAACGATTTACCACAATTATTTCTTCTGAGGCAGCAACGCGCCGGGTACCAGCTAGTTTTTAATATAACATATAAAAAAATCAGTTTTTTTTTGAATTTTTGCCGCGTTTTATTGATTTCGTTCAATTTTGTCCAATTTGTCCATCACTATTGATTTTGTCCGGACGGACATAATTGGACAAAATCGTCCAATTATGTCCACTTGGAAGAATTCAATCAACCCTGTTAGCTTTAGAGAAAAAGGAACAGTAAAGGCTCTATGTACCATTGAGTTGCAAGTGAAACTTTTTGAGAACAAGGATGAAATTAGTGCAACGAACGTGTGATGTCTGTGTACGTAGGTTTCCTAAAAATATCGAAATGATTTTTTCGATTATACTTTATTAAAGTTAAATCTAAGAAATTTATTTTATGATCATCATTTTCAATTTCTTTAGTAATTTTTATTTTTTGATGAATATTATTTGAAACAGTTAGAAAATTTAAAGAGAGTTAAAATGTCATCGACGTATCTGTATCAAAAGAAAATAAGCTGTTTTCCTAGATCTGAATGAATATTTTTTTCTTCATTATTAGACATGTACCTATTAGACATACATATACGTATTATATATCCGACTTGTTTTCATTTGTTCTTGTCGATGTGCACTGCAGCACGTTTTCTTATAGTCCTAGCGGTTAACGACAATTTTGACCGAAACCCTGCAAATTGTGTTAAAAGCATGAAACTTGGTCGGCAGCTTAAATAGGTCAAATTAAGAGATTTTGCCCGCAGTACCCAAAAAATACCCCGTAGGAGCAGCTCAGGGGCGGAACATATTCCAAGGGGCTTGAATTTCAAAAATAATTAAATAATAACCAATGTGGGCGAGTAATATGTCATTTTATATTGATTTGATATCGCTGAAGTCAATTCAAACCATATTTTATTTATAACTATAAAATTTTCAAAATGGCGGCTAAATTTCCAATTTTAATTCAAAATTTTGTTAAATTCGCTAATATTAAAAAAATTGTAAAATATATAACATTTTTATTTAAATTGCAGGCTCTTAACCTGTTCTAATGATATTTTTTGGTATCGCCAAAAATTTCAAAATGGTTGCCATTTTTGAAAGTAAAATTTATTTGCAGTACCTACCCTATACCCTGTTGGATATGGATGGACGAACTGAGGGGCATTATAGAAATTTAACTTTTTGTTTCTCTTTTTATTTAACATGTCGACAATTTGTTTTTGAAGATAACTATACCTTCATACAGGGTGTGTCACGACGAGTTCCTATTAGACGTTTGTGGAGAAGCGCATAATTCGGCTAATAATTAGCTCTTGCTAATACTTGCACCAAGCGTGTAAGTATACAGCAAGCAGTATTGCATGGTTCGAGTGTGTAGGGCAAAGCACCGTACTGATGAGTCTCGAAATGACGAAACCAGTGGTCTACGGTTTTCCATGCACATTCGAAACATGCAATATTGAAAAACTTCTGACATACATAAGACTACTGCTGGTAGAGCAGGAAAGTACCTACGTAGAGATCTAAGGATGTTTCAAGCCCGACGATATGTTTGGAGTAGCATCCCGTATAAGATCTCGTAGTACCCAAAATCTGAAATCTGGCGGGGTACTTGCCCGAGGAGTAGTTGTTCGAACGGTTCAGTACCACACAGAATTCTGAAAATTTGTAGTATCACGTTTTCAAATATTCTCTATTTAATGAAAATAATGGCAACTTAATCCAACTTCCGCTTATACCAGAAGTGGCACTTAACTTCCTTATTTTAAATAGAACTAATACCTAATTTTTTTACACTTTCCGGTTCTCCATAAAATTTTAGATGGACTTTATGTAACATAAATAACCTCTAAATGTCAAAATTTCCGAGATATACGCGAGTTTTCAAATATTTTTACAGTTATAGGGTACTCTTTGGCGTCTGCGTCAAAAGAAACAAATTGGAATCGAAACAATTGCGGGCGGTAGCATTAATGACAAGGGTCTAAATTAAAGTTCAGTGTACTCAAAGTTTGAAAATACTGCGAACAGTGATTAGGATGCGACATTAAACTGAGAAATCAAAATATTGCCAGAACTCAACAAAATTAAATGGAACGCCCCCTTTTTATGCACATTTTGGATTTATATCGACTCCAACTAAAATTTTCCGTAGAATCCAAAAAGTGCATAAAAAAGGGGGCGTTCCATTTAATTTTGTTGAGTTCTGGCAATATTTTGATTTCTCAGTTTTAATATCGCGTCCTAATCACTGCGTAGTATTTTCAAACTTTGAGTTCACTGAACTTTAATTTAGACCTTTGCCATTAATGCTGCCGCCGGCAATTGTTTCGGTTTGAATTTGTTTCTCTTGCCGCAGACGCCAAAGAGTACCCTGCGACTGTAAAAAAATTTGAAAACTCGCGTGTATCTTGGAAATTTTGACATTTAGAGGTTATTTATGTTACATAAAGTCCATCTAAAATTTTATCCAGAACCGGAAAGTGTAAAAAAATAAGGAATTTAAGTGCCACTTCCGGTATAAGCGGAAGTTTTATTAAGTTGCCATTATTTTCATTAAATAGAGAATATTTGAAAACGTGATACTACAAATTTTCAGAATTCTATTGTGAGCGCTTCTCTACAAACGTCTACTAGGAACTCGTCGTGACACACCCTGAATGTAGGTATAGTTATCTTCAAAAACAAATTGTCAACATGTTAAGAGTAACAAAAAATTTAATTTCTGTATTGCCCTCAGTTCGTCCATCCATATCCAACAGGGTATAGGGTACTGCAAATAAATTTTACTTTCAAAAATGGCAACCATTTTGAAATTTTTGGGGATACCAAAAAATATCATTAGAACAGGTTAAGAGCCTGCAATTTAAATAAAAATGTTAAATATTTAAAAAAAAATTTAATATTAGCGAATTTAACAAAATTTTGAATTAAAATTAGAAATCTGGCCACCATTTTGAAAATTTTATAGTTATAACTAAAATATGGTTTAAATAGACTTCAGCGATATTAAATCAATATAAAATGACATATTACTTGCCCACATTGGTTATCATTTAATTATTTTTGAAATTCAAGCCCCTTGGAATATGTTCCGCCCCTGAGCTGCTCCTACGGGGTATTTTTTTGGGTACTGCGGGCAAAATCTCTTAAATTGACCTATTTAAGCTGCCGACCAAGTTTCATGCTTTTAACACAATTTGCAGGGTTTTTTTGTTAACCGCTAGGACTATTAGGGATGTTCGATCCACGGCGTACGGTAGTGATGATTTGAACGTGAATCTGATGCTTTTTGCTGTCCTTTTGTTTTACCTTTCATCACCCACGTATTTAACGAGTGCATCCTCAAATCTTACTTTCCCAGCGCATGGAAGCAGGCACGAGTGATTCCTTTATCAAAAATTTCTCGCCCCATCCAATTCAGTCATCTTAGATCAGTTAGTATACTGCCGGTTCTATCTAAACTTCTCGAAAAGATTCTTGAATTACAAATTCGTGCATACATTGATTCTTGTGGGATACTACCCCTGAAACAGTCTGGTTTAAGACTAGGAACCAGTTGCGGCACCGCGCTTTCTGATATCACTGACGATATTTTCCAGGATTATGATTGTAATAAAGTGAGGGTTTTAGCTTTGATTGATTTTTCAAAAGCTTTCGATTCGATTAACCATACCTTACTAAGTAAGGTATGGCTTACTTATGTAACTCCATTTTGCATTACTTGGTCTTAGTCGCAGTGCGGTGGAGTTGCTGACCTCGTTCTTGAGTGACCGAAGTCAACGTGTTGCCTATAATGGGGTAGTTTCCATGTCGCGATCCCTTACTCTTGGAGTGCCGCAGCATAGTATACTCGGCTCTCTACACTTCTTGTTTCCAATCTTTGCTGCATCATTGTAAATTTCACTTTTATGCAGATGATACGCAGTTATATCATTCTTTCTATACTGAAGAGATGTTGCATGCTGGCTGCTTGATAAACAGTGATCTTTCCAATCTGTATAACATATCTCAGCAGCATTTATTAAAAATAAATCCCAGTAAGTCTTGTGCAGTTGTTTTTCGTAATGATTTCCAAAGAAACTTTGTTTTGAATCAGCTAGTGCTCAAAATTGGAAATTAAGTCATACCATTTAACGATTGTGCTAAAAGTCTGGGCCTATTGATTGATTATCGGTTGCGTTTTACCAGTCATGTTGCAAATCTTTGAAGGAGAGTTTACATGACTCTGAAAATGATTTACAGTCAGACATTTTTTGAAGGTGGGCACGAAGAGGCTTCTCTGTGATTCACTCGTTTCAATTTTTGTGGCAGTGATTATGGGCAATGTCTCCTTAGCCGTGGTTGTTGTAGAATTCAGAAGGTGCAGAATTCATGTCTTCGTCTCATATTCGGCATCAGAGCGCTTGCGCATGATTCTTATAATTTGAGGGACGTCGGGTGGTTTAGTATGTATAACAGCCGACGTTGTCACATGACGTGTTTCTTCCTGAAGATCGCTAAGATCGAACTGCCGCCATACTTGTACGTGAAGTTGATATTTCGTGATGAAGCTCACCACCATGATACCCGCCGAAAATCTTTCATGTTGACGATACCGAGACATCGGAAAGAAATGTATAAAAGGTTTTTTCTTATAATATTGCAAGCTGTCTCAATGATTTTCGGGATTCGGACTTTCTGATGTCTTGGTATGCGTCCAAGAAAAAACATTTTAACGAGCTACTTTCGCGGTAGTAGTTTTGAAGGCTGCGTGAAACTGGGTTTCCTTTAGCATCGCTGTAGTCCCTTGCTGTACCTTTCTTTTTCTTTTTTTACTTTTTCTTTTTCATTTTCACTTTCATTTTCATTTTCTTTTTCCTTTTCTTTTTTTTTCTTTTTCTTTTTCTTTTTCTTTTTCTTTTTCTTTTTCTTTTTCTTTTTCCTTTTGTTTTTCTTTTTCTTTTTCTTTTTCTTTTTCTTTTTCTTTTTCGTTTTATTCTTTTACTTCTTCTTCTGCTTTTCATTCTCCTTTTCTTTCTTTTTGCAGTTTTCTGCATCTTCTTTCTCCTATTCGTTCAGTGTTCTCTTACCCCGCTGCTCTCGCTTTTTCTTTTCGGGTCGGTATGGAAGATCAGAACCTTGGGGGACATGTTTAATTCCACTTGGAACTGAATACCGATCCATTGTCATTCATAATTGTTGTTGTTATACATTTATTATTATTATCATTATTGTTGTTGTTGTTGTTGTTGTTATTGTTATTATTATTATTACAAAATTATCCTATGCTATGTTCATTCTAATTTATAAATATTCAGTTGCTTAGAAGATAATAGTTTTAATGCATCAAGCCGAAAAAGTAAAAATTGTCAAAAAATCCAATAAATCGAAAACTACGGCATTTAGGCATATAGGGTTATGAAGACATTATGTATTAGAAATGAAAAGGGTAATCTAACAAAGCAAAAATATACGGGTTGGTCTATTTAAAATGAGAAAGTTGAATTGTGTTTAGAACACATCGAGCACGGTATAAGTGAAAATAATTTTACAAAACAGAGCATTTGAAATGATGTAAGTTTCATATAAAACATTTTTTCCAAAGTCGTTAATTAAGCCATAACAAGAGAAACTCGGCTTTACATATAATTATTCTGTTCCTAACAAATTTGGATCTAGAGTCTTTATGGGCTTTATTGGACACGTTCATTTTCGCACCATATGCAAATCTCTCAACTGTCAAGACTTTGTTCCTGTCGGGTCTTGCCACACGGTTAGTTTTAAGGAACGAATTAGCAGCATCAAAATTGCACTTTCCACTCACAAAACTGAAAAACCTGACCAATACCAACGAGTACAAATAACGAAGTGATCATACTGATGGCATTGGTACTGCTGGTTGCGGGTGAATATTTATTCTTGATTTTGCTATAAACAGTGTACCAATGGGTAAGAGTCAATGAAGTATAACTATTGAGGAAGACAAGAGCAGGAAAATTCAGCAATATTATGCTGAAAATGCCTTATTAAATTATATTATTAAGCATAGGTACCGCAAACATAAAAGTGTTGACCTGATCCCGAATTTCCAAATCAGTAAGTACTGGCCTTCCGTTAGAGTCCGTAGCTTGGAGAATAAGGTCCAAGAAGGCTAATTTCCTTTTAATTCCGAATTCATTTTCGACAAAAGTGCCCTGGTTTTTCTTCAATTCCTCCTTTCTTTGCTGTATTACTTTATCTGTGTATCCACGTAAAATTTTCAAGGCAGTCATTTCTTTATAATAATCTTTTGTCAAGCGGTAAATCCAATCAAAATTCTTAAAAATATTTCGGTCTCGCTCTTCAGTAATTCTACACATTTCTTTAACACTTTTGACGTATTCGGAGTCAATGTCGTGTTGGATGTTCATGGAAACTCCCATTGCAGTTTCTTTAAAAACAAAGGAATTTAAGGAAAAAGTTATACTTCGCTCTCTCATGCACGTTACAGAAATTTTATGTACATGTTACCGGTAAAACCCGAATTCCGTGAAAACCCGTTTTAACTAGGTAGAACTAGAAATAACAAAGAGCCTTTGTGAAAACTAGTTTTAACTATAGTCAAAACTCGAACTGACGGGACGTATTTGTAAAAACCCGAATAAATAATAATTTTTAATGGGCTTCGGGTCCTAACTGTGATTTTTAGTCAAAACTAGTTTTACCGAGTCGTTCGTTTGAGGGAACTAGTTTCAACTCATAGAATCAGTAAAAACCCGAAATTTGTATTCTTTTGCATAATATTAAAAACTCAGTTGAATTTAGGTTTTATTAAACTCTAAAAAACACAAAATATATTCACAGTAGATGGATCTAGAACTTTGCGTAAATTCACTATGAATTCTTAATAAGTTAACCCCACACGCCAGTTCACTTTTTCCTAGTGTACCTGTACCAGTCTTTGGAGTATTTGTATGAACTCCTTAATAAAAATAACATTGATGAACAAATAGTAAAAGAATACATTAATTTAACCAATCTGTGTATGCAGGAGAATTATTTCAAAGTCAGTGGATCATTTTTTCAACAAAGTGAAGGTACAGCCATGGAAAATTGCCTCTCTCCTTTCATTGCAGAAATTTTCATGGGCAAATTTGAAACCCAACTGAAAGATGAGCTCCCATATTTTCCAAAGGTGTGGGTGAGATATGTAGACGATATATTTGCCATATTTGACACGTAACGTTGAAGATTTTTTGAGCGACTTAAATAGTAGATTCAATTCAATCAAATTTACCCACGAAATAAAAATAGACGGACAGCTTCCATTTTTGGACATTTTGGTAATTAGGAAAGACAGTAAGTTAGAAAATTTGACATCTATAGGAAAGAAACCAGTACAGCTCGGTACATAAGTGCAGATTCGAACCACTGCAGTCAGCACAAAGAGGCTAGTTTTGTTTTGTTTTATTTAATACTGTTGAGTCTACCATTATCCTTTGAAAGATACCGCAAGGAAGTAAACACAATTAAAGATATAGGGAGATGTAACGGTTTCGATCCAGAAATTGTCAATAGGTTAATTAGTAAACGTAAATTTAAAATGCTATTGCGTAATTCCACCACTTTAATTGGGGATAATAAAATGATTAAATTTATAAAAATACCATGTGTACCGCAGATAACTAGAGGTATGAATAATATTTTCGGGAAAGCAGGCTTCAAAGTGGTTCACACTTCGAGCAGAAATTTACAAAATCTAATTGGAAATGCAAAAGATAAAACGGAACCCATTCATAAAGCGGGAATTTAAGAAATAGCATGCGGAAATTGCGAGAAAAAATATATCGGGCAGTCAACTCCGTCTATTTTAACCCGCTTCAAGGAGCATCAAGCCCATTACAAATACGGCCGTCCTGATAAGTCCAGCATGGCGTCACACGCGTTGGAAACGGGCCATAAATTCAATGTCAATAATCTAAAACTCCTAAAACCAGGAAATAATAACTTTGATTTAAACGCCTTGGAAAGTATAGCGATATATAAAAATAAACGTAGCTGTCTTAACAAGAATTACGGTCCGATTCTGAACTCGACCCTGCATAGATTTATAAGGAAGATAGAATTAAGACCAACCATAAAATACGTACCTTCCAGTTCTAAGACACCAATTTTATTGCTCTTATGTTAAAAATAGTTCTAAGAAACCCTTTAGGTATGCCGATCCCTTTCGCTCGGGAGATCAATTTTGTTGCTCTCGTGTTCGAAATGGTTCTAGAATTTCATGAAACTATGTTCATGGGGGAGAAATTGAGTTGGTTTGTTGAGTGGGAGGGGCTATAGGTTTATCTTTCACTTTAGGAGTGGGGGCTGCGTATTTATAGCAATGTAATTTAAGTGTAGAGTTAGATTAATCTTCAACTGACGCTGACGTTGTCAGCGAAACACGTGTCTAGTTTAATTACTGTGTCACTGTCTTTTGGCGTGTGGGGTTAACTTATTAAGAATTCATAACCAAATATATTCATAATACCGTGTGTCCCGGGAATTCTGAAGCATCTTGTTTAATATGGGACATTTGAAAATTGCGATTTCTATGTTCCCAAAGTATTTTAAGGATATTTCGAGCATCAGAACACACCAGATAACGTTTCTGCGCAATAATTTTCAAAGTTTAACAAAATATTTTCAATAATGTATCGCGAGGGAATCATCTTATTGTAAAGAGCACGGCAGCTATCTGCGCAATGGGTTAGTGAGTTCAATCGCAGAACGGCCGACATGGCGTCTAGCATATGAAGGTTCGAATCCAACGGTGGTTCTTTTTTTAACTGTATCGTTATTTTGAATGAACAGCGATTGATTTATATCAGTAAAGATTCATAATTAAACGTTTTATAATTTTTAATTAAACTGGAAATGGTTTTATTAGAAAATTATTCACCTTATTAAAGGCAGTAACATTGCAACAATACCTAGAAAATTAGTTAGGTATTTATTTAAATGTATTAAAATTTTGTTTGTTCATTTTAATTTGTTGTGCTCTTGCATTTAAACTGAGTTGATTCCCACGAGATACATTTTTGGAAATATTTTTTATATTTGTTTAAACTTTGAGAATTATTATGCAAAAACTTTCTCTGGTGCACATTGTATGTGTTCTGATACTCGAAATATCCTTAAAACACTTTGGGGGCATAGAAATCGCAATTTTAAAATTTTCCATATTGTTAAACAGGATGCTTCAGAATTCCCGGGACACACAACATGGCTCGCTATTGTGGCTTTTCGAGTTGCATAATACCTTTGCTTTTTTACACTTGCACATGTTGCTTGTGCATCGCTTCTTACATGTACAACGCAAATACCTAGCCCTGCACAGATCCACTAGCTAAAGAAGCAGCACTTCTTAGTGACACCGTTTTGTCTTCCGAATAATGGAGTATTTCGGGTTTTTACTGATTCTATGAGTTGAAACTAGTTCCCTCAAGCGAACGACTCGGTAAAACTAGTTTTGACTAAAAATCACAGTTAGAACCCGAAGCCCATTAAAAATTATTATTTGTTCGGGTTTTTACAAATACGTCCCGTCAGTGCGCGTTTCGACTAGTTAAAACTAGTTTTCACAAAGGCTCTTTGTTATTTCTAGTTCTAACTAGTTAAAACGGGTTTTCGCAGAATTCGGGTTTTACCGGTAACATATACATTAAATTGGTGCTTACAAAATAATACTGATAAAACAGAACATGTGGTGGGTAACTGGAGGAATGTATAAGAATGCAAATAGGCATACCCATCACGATGGAATATTAACAGGTGTTCGCACGTGCCACTATTCATAGCGGTCAGACGTGGATCTATATTTCAGTTAATGTGCGAGCGAGAGGTAAAGAGGAGAAGTCGTAGCAGCAGTTTCAATTCTCCAAAGCCGTCATGGTAGAAACTTCTGGCGGGAATTAAATCCGATATTTAAGGAGTTTTGTAACAATTAGTATTATTAGTACCTACCTAATGTGTAAGGTAGTGTTATTTAGCGTTTTCAATTTATGGGATTTAAGTGCGTGTCATACAAAACTGTCTACGCCTTTTATGATAATAACTAATAACCTCAAACTTCGTTATTTTCTGTGCCTATAGATAAATTAGAACAATGACAAAATTTTAACAGTTCGTGATAAGGCGTGTGACAAAAATATTTTCACGATCAGTTTATATTAAGACAAGTAGTTGTGACGCCCATAATTATATTCGGTAAGTTCATATGCCCGTTGTTATTGAATTACCAACTTACTGTACTCAGTTAAAATTGCCAGTTAACATTGGCATAATATAACAGTAACAGACATTCTCACAAATCAGGAATTGAATAAATAAATACTGTAAGTGCAGGTATGTACCTTCCACTTATGTTACCTACCGAAATACGGAGATTAAACAAGTGTACCAAATTGCGAATGCGCTAGAGTAATATTATGCGTTATAGGGATTTTTATGTTTATTAGTACAGTCATTTGGTAGTTTTACCTGGAAAGTTTTCCGGGAGTTTTGAAAATGGGTAATTTTATAGATTTCGATGTGCTCTTTCCGAATTTAAATTTTGCCACCTCGTATCTTTGCCGCTCGCGCCGCCATATTGGAAAAATGGCGCCTAAAAGCAGTTTTTTGACAATATCTCCTTTCCGACTCGTTTCACGATAAAAACATTTATATACAAAATGAAACTAGAGAAACTTTCCTACAGTATTAACCTTTTTTTCGTAAAATAAATAGTTTCGGCGTACGAGCGCTCAAAGTGTATTTCAACACGCGTTTTGGTCAAAAACTCATTTCCACACCACCTTGAGGTAGAGTAAGTGGCGCTTTTTTTAACGTGGTATCCCCAGTTAGGCCTAATCCACATGCAATTCACTATTCCAAAATTTAGCGCATTCTCCTTCGCTTCGCTGTTCTTGATGGACGAGCTCATTGTCTTTATAGTACCGATCGAAACGTCGCAGACCGAAATTTCTTCCACATCATCCGCGATGGGATTATCAGTTTCATCGCAATCCTCTTCGTTCTCGATTTCATCATACGTTTGCTCTAAAATAGTCTCTGTTTCTTCCTCTTCATCGCTATCTTGTGATGGAACTTGCGAGTTATCACAGGTACCACTACAATTCGTGCATATAACGGAGCACTTTAACCCAGCCTTTCTGCATCCACAGGCTTTCTGACCTCTCTTTTTGCATTTGCAAGAAATAAGTTTTAACAAGCTTTCCGGAGCTGGGAGCTCGAGTGTGGCGACAGAAATTAGCCCGTTCTTGTTTCTTTTCCATCCCCATTGCTCTGCATTTTGTTCATTCCCATACCACTGCTGAACCTGGTGATAGGTTCGGAACGAATGTTGTCGTGCTGCTGCTTCTGTTGGTGGTAGCGACGCAATATTAAATTTACTTTTATATGCTGATGTTGTGAAGCATGCATATCTATAGTTGTTTAAAGACATACTTTTCTTACTTTTCACATTACTGTAACTGTATAATTCAAGAAGGAAGCGTTCTCCAGCTTTAGCAATGATCTCTGGATCAGCATTTGGATTTTTGAATACCTTGATAAGTGATAACCTCGTTTAAATCTGGATTTTTTCGGAGTACATTAATGAATTTCATTTTTCCTTGATTAAATAATGCTGATGTTGTATCACAGCCACTGAAGGCATGCAAGAATAAAATATGATCTGCGGCTGTTTTATCTATGATACTTTTTGTTGAATATATTCGTTGACAACCGTTCGGTCGGCACACATTCTCTACGTTGCATAGCTGTCAATATTAATGGGGATGGGGAAAAAAACAAGAACGGGCTAATTCCTGTCACCACACTCGAGCCACCAGCTCCGGAAAGCTTGTTAAAACTTATTTCTTGCAAATGCAAAAAGAGATGTCAGAAAGAATGTGAATGCAGAAAGGCTTGGTTAAAGTGCTCCGTTATATGCACGAATTGTAGTGGTACCTGTGATAACTCGCAAGTTCCATCACAAGATAGCGATGAAGAGGAAGAAACGGAGACTATTAATTTTAGAGCAAGCGTATGATGAAATCGAGAACGAAGAGGATTGCGATGTAACTGATAATCCCATCGCGGATGATGTGGAAGAAATTTCGGTCTGCGACGTTTCGATCGGTACTAAAGACAATGAACTCGCAACACCTGGTCCATCAAGAACAGCGAAGCGAAGGAGAATGCGCGAAATTTTGGAATAGGGAATTGCATGTGGATTAGGCATACCGGGGATGCCACGATAAAAAACGCGCCGCTTACTCTACCTCAAGGTGGTGTGGAAATGAGTTTTTTTGCCAAAACGCGTGTTGAACTACAATTTGCGGCGCTCGTACGCCAAAACTATTGATTTTACGAAAAAAAGGTTATTACATAAATTGTAGGAAATTTTCTCTAGTTTCATTTTGTACTCGTATATACATACACGTTTTTATCGTGGAATGAGTCGGAAAGGAGATATTGTCAAGAAACTGTTTTAGGCGCCATTTTTCCAATATGGCGGCACGAGCGGCAAAGATACGAGGTGGCAAAGTTGAAATTCGGAAAGAGCACATCGAAATCTATAAAATTACCCATTTTCAAAACTCCCGGTAAACTTTCCAGGTAACTTCTTTTTTAGAACCAAATGACTGTACTATATGGTGCTTTTTGTTAATTACTACCTATTTTTACCTACAAGAATATCCCTTGTTGAAGTAATACTACCAATTAAATCTCAGTAATTAAGCAGCGCAATAAAGTCGTTCGTGATATGTAGCTGTACTTTATTTAAAACATTATAAATTCATTAACCAATGATGAACATTTACCTACTATTATAACTACCATTTGTATTATTTTATATGCATTATACCACGTTAATAATAAGTATATTTCTATGTACGACACGTACGTAGGTAGGTATGCTAACATACTATTTATTGTATTGGCCATCATAGTTCCATTTGTTGTTGGTAATAATAGTAACGCTCCTTTATTATTTTCATTGAAAATACCCTTTTAAAGTAAACAAAATCGAGCGTTAGAAAATAAAAACCATAGGTTCTAAGCGCAATACTCTTTGTAATCTTTCGCCTGATTGCTCTGTTTCTTCCTAGCCTCGCGGACCAAGAAAAAGTTCCACACTGGCCGCGCTCGTGCGAGCACCTATTGAATATTCCATCGTGGGTATACCTAAAGTCTGACATGGGACAGAATGCAGTAATCCTGTGAGAGCACAGTACACGGGGAAGAAGTACAGCACTCTTCATAAAAAATCGTTCCTGCTCCTAAACTTCCATCGTACATATTATTTTTTATTCAACTATTGGAGGAAATATTTTATTAATTTTATATGCGTTTTTCTTCTGGGGAAATTTAATTAATGCTGACATTACAGTAATGATGCCGTCTAATAATTCAAAAAGTTCCAGAAAAAAATGATGAATAAGTTTTTCATGTCTAATGTTTTTTAAAAATAGGTTCTGTTCAAATTAAAAAAAAATACAACGTGGCTTAACGAAGATGATCCTACTTCTATTTGATGTAAATGGCGCACTATTTGAATACTTAAACATTAATGAACATGTTTCTTTTAATTTAATAATAGATATTTTAATAAAAGTTTTCAAAGTTGAAACAATGCATGAAAATTAGTAGGTAACATATTTCCCGTAACGCTAGAAATGATGATTTGAAAAAGAGGCGTCAGGAAATAACGATAGTAATAGCATAGTAAATAGCATAAGTCAATAAAATGGATAATTCAAGGTAAACAGTAGTTGTGATACGAAACGCATTATACCTCTAAAGATCTCGAAATAAATAAAACAACGAAGGAAAGTCCCAGAAATTGAAACGATAACATCGAAGAGGCAAAGAAATAGAAGGATCAGGAACGGAAAAATTTTAATTTTAGAAAAATTGGGGATAGGTATCTAATCGGGTAATAACGGATTCAAGTACATCACCCGCACTCACATTCATATCTCACGCATCGTATCGCAGTCTGAAGTAACACGAAGTCCGCTCATTATTCTTTTCGTTTAGGTAAGTAATTCGTCTCTTGTAAACGCCGTTAACGGTTTCTGTGAGTAGGGAAGTATCGCATAGAGTTGGTAGTTTGATATCCATGGGCTGGGTGAGTTCGATTCCCGTAGGGGTTAAGTTTCTTTTTCTTTTTACATTATCTTTTTTACGAAAAATGCGTGTGTCTGGTCTCCGTCAGTTAAGGGGTCTGTTTCAAAAATGTAGCGGCAAAGCAAACCAGTGCAACTTGTCGATTTATAAACCACATACATACCATGTCGCAACTTCGAGAGCGATCTCGCGCGTTGGATATGAGCCGACTTCGTGTTACTTCGGATTGCGAGACGGTACGTGAGATATGAATATGCCACCTGCACCGTGCTGGTTGAGACCCATTATTCGTTATTCATGATCATGAATACGGATCCTATAGGTAGTATTGCATAGAGAGAGGAAAAGGGTGCATGTTCCTACACGATATGTGCCAGATAAAAAATTATGCCCAAGTCTCAATTCTTAATAAAAAAATCAAATCATCAAAATTGAGAAAATTTCTGATAGGTATTTCCATTTTTTCGAAGTTCTTCAGAAAATATATTTCCAAAAATCTTGAAACTACACTTACCACAGATTATATCCAAAGTGCATAAACTGATGTATGGAAATATATCAAAAGAGTTATTATCAACTTCACGTTTCAGTTTGTCTATGCATGTTCTTCCCAATTTGTCGTAAATTTCTACATAGTCTTCCAAAATTTTGAAATGGAATGCTGGTGTTAATATTTTTCTCTGCCGTTTCCAGTTTGCACCTTAAATTAATGAACTGTTAAATGCAATTTGCCCACCAGCCACCGGACCACTAGGAGGTACCTCCTGATAAAAGCAGTCCTAAACCCAACCAACGATGTAAAAACTTATATGCTTCTCCTTTTTCTATCGTTTTCGTACTGCTCAGGATAAACTCGAAGCTTTTGGGGTCTGAGAGAACCAGGAACGGTACAAGAGAATTTGTCTGTATACTCATAATCCCTCCATACTTCTGAGAGTACTCTTGTAATTTCGATAAAAAAGCTGAAAACAAAATTGATTCTGAAACACATACATTAATTTACTTAATTTTTTTAAAACAGTATTGGTATACAATCGGTCCAGAAACTGCACACAACGCCGGGGTGCAGGAAAAGGCTCGGCAATGAAATTAACATAAACGTTGTAATGATCTTTACCCCAAACCCCATAAATAAAAAAATAATTAAGTAATTAAAAAGCTAACCAGCCGCGTTATGCTCTTTACCTACGTTGTGGGTAGATTAAATTAGAAGCTCGAATACAAAGAGTTGCTACAAAAGGGTGAACATTGCCGCTAATAGACTTAGATATTAAAGAATTGAAGTTTGCAAATTAATTTATTACAGTTAATCAATGACGGAAAGTTACAACCGAATAGCAAATAAAACCGCCACCAGAGAAACAAGATAATTTACTCTAGGGGTGGAGCCCCTTATATCGCAATCTTATGCTCTATCATTTGAAACGAAAGAATTTATTGTTAAAATAATAAAACCACTCAGGTCTCCGTCGGTAATCTTGAGTTGGCTTTTCTCTCTTCTATTGTTCAGCAAAATGTTAGTAATGCGATAAGACTCAGTCACACATTTTTGGCTGGAATACTAAGTAAATTTCATTAGAGGCATAATACGTCGTCAATCTTTGTTTGTTTCTCTACACGCGACACTGTATGTGTGTGTATGTCTGGTATTCATGCCCCAAGGGAAAAATGATTAATGTTTAAGCGGCTCGACGAAAGTACGGCCATAGCCTAACCAAGAATTTCTTAAGCTATGGTACGGCTTCGATAACCGTGTTTCATGGCTCGGCAGCCGGTTAAAATATAAAAGGCTATTATTTAAAGGGGCGGTACTATATTACAGTTTTGGTCAAGTAACATCTAACATGTCTTCAAATGAGTAGCTCAATAAATATTTGAATGCGAGAAAATTCAGTTGGGCAGTAAAATGAATAAAGGGGCAGTAACGCTTGTGCAGTCATGAAATCAGAATGGGTCTGTTAGAATTCGTGGTACAAGTAGTTCTATAAATACTTACGCAGTACAAAATATGATCGGCTTGTTAAATGATACATACATATAATGTTTATTTCAGTTAGGCGGCGAAATAAAAAATAACAATTAACAATAATGTAGATATTAAGAAAAAAATTAAATTTATTGCACAATTAAAATTATTCAATGCTAACGACTGAGCCTTACAATGCTCCGCTCGCTTCGCTCCGCTCCGCTTGACCTTAACCTGACAGATTTTTGGACAAAAAGTGTCAGTTGTAAGCGTTTATAATGTTATTCTCTTCCAAGTTGCGCATTTTCATGCGAATAATATTTGAAAAGAATAATATAAACGCTAACGACTGACACTTTTTAATATAAAAGTCTGTCAGGTTAAGGTCAAGCGGAGCGAAGCGAGCGGAGCGTTGTAAGTCTCAGTCGTTAGCGTCCAAATGATGCATTATTCGATGCAGCATTACAAAAACGCTTTGTGGTGCAATGCGGTGCAATAAAAGACGCAAAGGGATGAAGAAAAATTAATATTTTTTTTACCTGTGAGGGGCTGAGTTCAGTATTTTAAACATTTCTGTGGCAAAACGGGGAGGGGTGCATTGAATAAATTTAATGCTCAATGCTAGTGTAATAGATCCAAGCACTCACAACACAGTGATAAGGTAATGAGCGAAACGACCTAATATTTATAGGCAAATCTTTTCCAATTGGCCGCCCACGGTGCACTGTCGCGTAAACTGCGCCCCTTTTAACGGAACTGTGCCGCTCTTTTCAATGAAAATGACGTTCGATTTTGCCAAACGTCGAGAACTGACGAACTATTTATCTAACTGCCCATTAATACATTACACTGCCCATTCAATCATTTTACAGCTCAAATAATAATTGCACTGGACATTTATTTAATCTGCCGCTCGAGTAAGTTTTGAACTGCCGTTTTAGGATTAAATAACCCACCAAATTCTTTTATATTGCTGGCCACGTTCTTCTGCCACATTAAGTTAATTACCGATTACCGCCAAAAAAGTTTAATACCGTCCGCGTGAATTTTTAACTGCCCGATGAAACTGCCTGGATGTTAAAACAACCGCCCAAATAATTACTTCCCAATATAAAATGCCTTTCCCGGCCAGAAGACCTTATGTAAAAGCATTGTGAGATATGACACTTGACCTTGTTACCAATTCGATGCACGAATAATCCAGAATTTCCGATCGGCATCTTGCAAACTGCAAGTACAGGAGGACCTTAAAAAGGTTGATTTCTTTAAAAGGGCGAAAGATTTCGTCCAAATTTGATTGTCTTTATGACACATTCTGAACATTTCAGAGGGATGGAAGTAGATCGGGTTTATTTTCTACATCTTCAGCCGATACCCGATTTGCGACCTTGTGAAAATTTGGAAAGATTATAAAGGGGAAGAACTGGAAAAGGGATGAAACGCGAAAATAACACTTGCTCATGTAGAGCATCGCAGGTTCATTTAAGAGAAGGCACAAATTCATTTTCCGGACACTTACTTTTGAAGCAAGAAACCCCGAATGCTACCAGACTTTAAGAAGTCCTTCCCAAGGGTTGATGAACACTTACGTGGGTGCCGTATTCGGGAAATACTGTCTCTTGGTATGACACATAAATCTGTCGAACCGAATTTCATTTCACCACATAGTTTTCGTATGTAAAATAAAAAATACAACCTTAAATTTGTACACCACTGGCGGCCAGAAGAAATTTTTTCAAGAAAAACAGTAAAGGGCTGTTAGATAGTATAAAGTCTGTATTTTCATCTCCGCTGTTAAAAAAATGTGGGTTGAAAAATAAAACAGTCACGGTGTCTCGAAAAGGCCATACTTGGAGCGTTCGGAAGCAAAAATGACCCCACTCTAATTTCGTTAATAACTTTCTCAAATGTGTACCGATTTCCATTTTTCGTCTGATATTGAAATACTAAGTTCCGAGGAACCTTATTCATATCATAAAACACGTGGAACCTCCAAAAACAAGGGACGACGGTCTTAAGAAAACACGTACTTTTTAAGGTCGTCTTGCAGCCCCGTAACTTATTACGGCAAATGTAAAACAGTGGAAGAGAAGTGGGCCGAATTCACGTTAAAGACGTGAAGCCGGAGGCACAATCCGATCCGTAGATAAATATTACTTTTAACCCATGCAGGGTAAACCAGGGAGAAATGGTGATTCGGGTAAGACGGTGAATTCAAATATTTTCTATGTATGTGGTCAGATGACGTAGTAGGTCTTGTAGAGTGATCGCGCAACGGTAGTGTGCATTGTGTTATCGAAGAGAACGCTGTATCTTCAACTGGGGGGATGAAAAATCTTAAAATATTTTTGAAGCTTCCAAATATATTTCAAGTCTATTAAGTTACGCATTGGTCAGGACGTTTGCTTAAGTCGAATGTCGTTTTCTCGCCATATCGCATGCAGTTAGTCAAAAACCTATGTTCACCTCAAAATAATATCGTAAGTGCACGGGGTTGCATTCACCATCTCTCCCATATAAAATGGGAGAGATGGTGATATGTGAACAGGGTGAAATGGCGAATTAGATATTACATTTCTTTGCAGTTATAGCAATGTCAACTTTTTACACTCGACAACGCACTTCCAAGACACCTGACGTAACAAATGCAAATCATATGGACGAAGAAGAAGACCCTACTCCCGGGAAAATGATAAATTACATTTCTCCAGTTCCTGCCGTTGCCCGAGTAGAAACTGTTAGAGCAAATGCTAGAAGCCTAGCCACACTTTTAAATTCAAAAGAAAGCATCGAAGCATTGAAAGAGAAGAAAAATAAGAAATTGAAAGGAAAAAATACAGTTAAACGAAAGGTAACAACACAAATAAAGACGTACCCAAAGAAGGGTATTGTGAAGCAGTCACATAAAAGCACAGATTCTGATTCCGAATCATCGACGGAAGTGGTTTTGGAAGACAAAGATGAAGATTGTGAAACAATGGAAAAATGCTGCTGCGTTGGCTGTGGAGAAGAATATTCTACCACCTCGAAAACCGTTGACTGGATTGAGTGCGTGAAATAATGTAAAATGTGGCTGCATGAAGATCGCACTAAATATGGGAATTTGTTTGTGCAAGAAAGAAGCGCTAATTAAAGTTCTCCATATTACCCTTACGTGTATCACCATCTTACCCAGCATATATGGGTGAGATGCTGAAGTGTTCCCAAATTATGTTTATTTTTTAGAGGGTTGTTGATTATTTTAAGTATTTTTTGGAATAAGTATTGTATTTTGTATATATTTTACTACATAAAACTAATTTTATCTTTGTCTAATAAATAAATTTGAAAAAACTGTAGACGATTAAAATTTTGTTCGCCATCTCTCCCTGGTTTACCCTACCGTTGTTTTGTTTCAGTTACCTAAAAAAATATGAAGACCGTGATGTACTAAACATCCGAAGATGGGATGATGTGTAACGATGCAGAATAAAATGCAACAATTATTCAAATAAATGAATATACATTTTCACCGTTCGTATTAATCGAGATGCCAGCTGCAAAATGTCTGCGAAGCCATGTTCAGGGCACACGCAGCAGCCTCCCCACCGTATCCCCCTCTACTGGCCGCTCCATAAAGGACGATCGCGCATGAAATTGGACATCACTTCCTTGTTCCTTCGCACTGCTCACCGCTGAGGCAACAGGCATTGCAGTACAACTTAAACGCCCCAACTCTATAAATGATAGAATTGATATACAAAATTTAAGTAAAATTTGCCGTATTAATCCTGCTAGCTCGAGTTCTAAAGCCACGAGCCAAATAAATTTATTCAAATTTCATCTGTTTACATGTTAAATTGATGGGTACAATATCTTATAAGAACGTATGGTGGATATTGTTATTTGTTAGAAAAGGCAAAAGGTAAGTAGCTAAAATTATTTGGGGAAAAAATGATGATAAAATGATGAAGAAAATAATATAAATCTTACTTGTTTGATATATAAAATCAAGAGTATTTCCCAAAATGAAAAGTTTTGGTGGACCCGGAAATTTTTCTAGCAGTTTAATTCGTCTTCTAGTTTCACTCTTATAACACAAATAAAATAAAGTACACAAGAAAATTAACTCCAGATACATAGCTAAAACGATATTTACTAAGGAAAGCGATATTCGTGTATCTATTTACAAAATGAACGTTCATTAATATACTATTATTAGCGCAAAGTCATTTGAGATTACTTACATCATACTTTTCCAGGAATTAATCGAAGGCGAGGGAGATCATGATATAACTAAACGCATCTTTCCTTGTTTGTTGTTATTTATTTAATCGTTGCACTGTTTCAAGGCTTAATCTGTCAGAACGTGTCTGTCAATCAAATTCTAGATATACTTATTTTTATACTTATATTATGTATAATTCTTCTGTACGTGTGTATGTCACTGAGCTCCTCCTAAACGGCTGAACCGATTTTGATGAATTTTTTTGTGTGCTTGAGTGGGTCCCTGCATGGTTCGTTACCAGGCGATACTGTTGAATTATTTACAATAATTTATTCTCGCTCCGATATTGGCGAGCGGCCCCTTTAATATTTTTGGAAGCCAATTGACTTACGCGATGGTGGGGAGACAGCGACAAGCTTTTGAGTTTGCAGGTGGCAAGACCAGCAAGAGCCGTATTTTAAAATTTTGGGGCACCACAGAAATTTATTTTTTGAAAATACAAATGAATACATAGCTATTAAAGGTATTGTATTATTAATTAATTGTCAGTCACTAAAAGTATATATGAATATGAACAACTGAACAATGGCGTAACTGCAGGGGGGGCAGTGTCCCGCGCCTACTAATTGCATTATATACGGCTAACTAGTTTAAATAAGCGCTCTCTTACCTCTTGACCTGCATATTTTAAAATTTCTGACTGCAATCCGTTTACACCTGACGCTTTATTGTTTTTTAAACTTTCTAATGCTAGCTCAAACTCTTCCCTTATTATAGGACATCCCAGGTTATCCAACCGTCTACACTGATTTCATTTTCTAATATATTTTCTAGTTCTTGTCCTACATATAAGATTCCCAAATATGCCTTCCACCTATCTGCCTTTTCCTCTCTTCAAATTAGGATGACACCTGCCTCGTTTTAAATGTTCTTGCAGCTAAATTCAATGTCTCTAAAATTTCTCGCGATTGTTTTATACGCTTCGTCAGTTTTTTCTACTTCGAACTTATCCTCCACTTCATTGCATTTGTTATCGGGCCACTGTTCTTTCACTTTCTTACATTTGCGAATAATTTCCCATTTGACCGCTTTGTACCTTTGTTTCTCCTCTTCATCTAGCCTATCTTTATATTTTCGCCTCTCGTCTATTAGAGTCACAATATCCTTTGTTATATAGGGTTTTCTACTTTTATTCTGTTTGTGACCCAATATATCTCAACCTGCAGAATCTAAACTATTTTCAATGCAATTCCATTCTACTTCTACGTCCCTACCAGCAATTTTATCCACACCCTTCATTCGTCTTTTTCTCGAACTTTTCACGCGAATCATAATCGTTTAGTTTCTCGAGGTCAAGGTGTCTTCTACCGCGTTCTAGCCTTCATAACCACCATGTGGTTCCTATTATGCCGGGACTACACCAAACTGTGCTAGCCCGGCGGCCTAGGCCGCCGGCTCGAGTTGCCGAGTCAAGTTGCTGAAAATAATGGAACTTGCGGCAACCAGAAGTCACGCGACCTGAGTTGCCGGGCTGAGTCGCTCGACGAGGTCGCCGGGAAGGTTGCGTGTGCCGGCGGGTTATCACAGTTTGGTGTAGTCCCGCCATTACCTAACCCAAAGCGACCGATTATTCCATCTTCCCTCCCTGTTCCTACAAATGCATTAAAATCTCCTACAATAATTATTAAATTTTCATACCCCCTCACAAAATCTAGCCCATATTCGATTTCGCTATAAATTTCCTCTACAGCCCCATCACTATAATTAGATGTGGGCATATATACCTCTATTATTACTGTCTTTACAGGTTTCGAATCTAACCTAACCATAACTACCTACCCTGTCACTTTACTGTAAGAAATTTTTTGCACGTCATTATTTTTGTAATGAAGTCATTTCCTCACTTGTATTATAATTTACATTTGTTATGATATGATATGCATACATGCCAATTTTCACGAAAATTGAATATTTCTGTTTTTTCCACTGCATGTTTTTAAGATTGAAATTCATAAATTTCTTCCCTATAGATGCATCAAAAATTGATCTAATATAGTGGCACGTCTTGCAGAATAACTATTTGGTAGTGCCTCCGTATACATAGGTGTATTGTTGCCGGAGCCGGTTTCCATAGCTTCGGACGGCAGTGCCAGTCTACGGATTAATAATACGGCAGTTTAAGTACCTTGTTAGTTGTACCGCATCCAGCAGCGACGGTAGGTCAGGTAGGTATCCCATAGAACTGATAATTTGGTATTCTCGGACCGGGTGGGATCGGTCCCCATATACTTAGGTTAGTTGTTTCTCTCGCGTTTTTACATTATCTTTTTTACAAAAAATGCGTGTGTCTGGTGCGAGGACAGCTAGGAGGTCTGTTTAAAATGCGTTGTATCAGTCTTTTTCGTTCCCAAATAGAAGCGCGCCGGCAACTATACGCAAGGCGGGCGCCGCGCCGGCAACTATACGCAAGGCGGGCGCCGCGCCGGCGCCGGCTACTATTTTACTATTTTATGCATTTGTCTGCTTGATAAATAACGTTTTATTTAATACGACATATAATATAATTAGAAAAATGAGAGTTCTGCCTAGTTTGTTACTTCTTATTACTTAACTTTATGAATAGTAACAACGCAACGTGCACTAAATTTTTTCGAAATTTTGTTGAGGATCGTTATAGGAGTCTCTTGCAAAGTTGTTTTAGGTAGGTACCTATAGGTACTTTTGGTATTCACCATTCTCTACGAAAATAATACTATATTTTATTTAAAAATTCCATGTGTGACTGTAAAGAGGCATTTGAGCATTCTTGAAATTGTTTTCAAATTTTAATTTTTCCATATAAAACCAGCTTTCATGGTCACGCTGTGTACATGAAGTTTCTTAATTTTCTTTTCTGAAAAACGGATTGCATAATCATGTTATTAAGAATATTCCTATGCACTTTCGAAGAATGAGATTTTAATGATGTTTTTTGAATGACTTAAAATAATTGTAAGGTACTTACATACCTACAGATTATGTACTGCTTACGAAATAAGTAGGCAGACAATTATACATAGATTGATAATTATGCATAGATTAAATTAAGTGAAGTAAGATTTTGGGTCTAGGAAAAAATAAAATGCGAATTTTGTTACAATTGAATAGTAATCTATGTACCTACCTAACTACAAATGCCGGAAATAAAAATATTATAATTGCAATATGTATTACAATTGTAATATTTTTGTTATAAATATTCTAATCGAGATTATAAGACAGATTCACATTTCTGGCACTTGGAGTTAGGTAGGTAGGTACCTATATTACTATTCAGTTGTAACAGAATTCACAGTTTTTATTTTTTTCCTAGACCCAAGATCTTACTTCATTTAATTTAATCTATGCATAATTAACCTACATAATGTATGATTGTCTGCCTATTTCCTTCGTAATCTGTAGGTAAGGTAGATAAACTTCGCAGCCGACGTCATAATATGCGAGAAGGATAGAGCTACCCTGCGTGTTGTCAAGGTATGGTTCGGATCTTTAGATCATTGAATCACACAAGCCAACTTACCCGTTACAGTAGTAGATACTGGAACTACGCCAAGGTAAAAGTCCGTAGGGAACGTTTAGAGGAAGTTTTTATCAGATTCGGCGAAGTTTTCTCTGGGATAATGCAGCGAATCTCCACAGGCAGGAACGAATTCTTTTGTGAAATCGGATTCTGCATCGGTTTCGTCATAGACCTAAGGATGGTCTCCGTTTCTTCCTCTTCGTCGTTATTTTGCAATCAGACTGGTATATTGTTACAGGCACCATTGCAATTTGTCCAAATAATGGAGCACTTTAGGCCTGCCTTTATGCATCCACATGCTCCCCGACATCCGCATCCCTTCTTACATTTGCAGGAAAAAATTTTAGCAGGGTATCTGGAGCAAGGGGCTGGAGTGTAGCGACAGGAATTAGCCCGTTCCTACTTTCCTTTCACCCCAACTGCTCTACATTCTTCTCAACCCCATACCACTGCTGATGCGTCCGGAACCATCTATATTGAGTGAACTGACATCTCGTAATATTTTTCTTTCTTCTATCTCGAATAATATCCCCAATACAACCCAACCATCAATTATAAACTTATCTACAGAAGAATTGATCAGAATAATGCCTAAATAAAAGCAAAGAACCATTCACGAAACAGATACCAAGCAATTGTAGCGCGTCATATACAAAAAACGTACTAGTTTTATTAAAACGATAGTAGCCCATAATTTTCACCTGAAAACGCAAATTGTCTTGCAACAAATGAAAATGCTGTCAAAAATTCCTATAGGAGTATAAGACCGAGCGCTAGTAACACCACCTCAGTGTTCGCAAAGCACAAAAAGGTGTTTCTCGCTAAAAGGCTCATTTCGCACCAAGCCAGTCCAATCCAGTCACGTCCAGTCGCGTCGGACGCTTCTGGATTCAACCAGGTAGGTTATCATTGAAATAGTAATTTGGTTTCAGATAATCAGGTAAGTAAAAATTCAAGAGAGTGCCAACAAGTTATTCCACTTAAAATGGGTTATGCACGATTCCTATATACACTCTCAAATTGGCCAGGAAACACACATCATGTATGTGCGTAAATCTACCCCATGTTTGCGTCAGTTCAAAAATTATACTGTAAGAATTTTGCAAAACAATAACAAAAAAACTTGTGTGTGTCAGCTCCGACGCACGACTGGAGTTTACTCCTTAGGAAGGATTATTTTAAGTTGAATCACTTGATAATAGGGTACACGCGAATGTCAGTTTTATACTCAAATGTGTATTTATCAGATGGTTTATGTTCGAAAATGTCCAACTACATCAAAATATAAATTGGTTATAAATTCAGTAATTAAGTGAAAATCTGCTAAACGTCGATCCCACTGGCAATGAAATAAATACCTACTTTTCCTGGTGTTCGAATAGGCATTGATTCACATTTCGGCACAAAGCAATATTTGGAGTATTTAATATTAGGTTTTTCCATATTAAACCAAAGATTCAACAAATTTAGGAACGAACAAACACTGCAAATGCTAACTTACAACGCCAACTGTCATAACTACTCTATGCCACTCTATTTTCACTATTTCCATGCTCTATGCAGTCAGACATAATCATCCGTATCCATAGATACGTACATAATTTCAATGTGAAAGGTAACTTAACGAAACACCTCACTTTTAGTTAACGCTTGATTTTACTCCTCATAAAATTTCCGTACCGCGGAAAATCGATTCTTAAGGAGTAAACTCCAATAACAACGAATAATATTCCGTGAGAATGAGGTTATCGCCTCGCGGCACTTTTAGGCAGACGGCCATTGGCGACGTGCAGTCAGTTACGTTTCACGTACTCCTCGCTGTTTCATTCCCGTTTTGTTTCTTGCATTGTGCGGACGTGTGCCACTGTTTCGATTTCTTGAACATTTTAGCATTTTCATTCTTTACAAATTGTCGCATTGATTTACACTGAGTTTAAGCGTGAAATAACTTGCGCAATAACATATACCGTGTCTCTCTATAATAAAATATTTTAGACCCAGTAACAGTGGCATAATAGTATATTATACACGAGTTTATAATGAATGCTATTATTACCGAGGATGAAGTTTACAACACGAGCGAGTGAAACGAGCGAGTTTTGTAATCATCCGAGGTAATAATAGCATCATTATAACGAGTTGTATACTATTCTTTGTCCACGACTATCAAAACAGATTCCCAGAAAGAATTTACCTTCATTTCCCTTCTCCAGTGTAAGAAAGATTCATACATACGCTCCCAGGTATAATTTTCTTGGTTTTTTGGGCAATGAATCCAATGAGGCAAGTTCTGCAGCTTCTTTTATTGCTGGTGCTGTTAAAGAAACCTCGTTTTCACTCTCACTACTCATTATATCTTCTTTTTTAGAATATGCATTTCAAATTAAAAGCAAACCATGCTTATTTGACGTTTCAATTTGAACTAAAACATCGCGATCGTGGCCTACTAAATAAATTAATGTAAAAAAGGGTCAAAGCGATGTTCCTATTGGTTTAGTGAATAATATTCATTAATCACTGCAGTGAATAATGTATCTAATTATGATTGAAGAAACACAAGTATAAAGAGTATGTTGTAAGATAGCCGTGGACAAAAAATAATGTAAGTACCTACAGTCAGGCTGGGCCGTAGCCATCCGAGAGTTCTATCGGCCGGCTACGTCTGGATGTTATTTTCAGCGCTTGGACATTGCATAGACCTAGTAATCTACCGGGCCCGGGATCGACGTGGCACTCATTTGTTGCATAAATGGTTTTGTGGCTATTCAAACTGCAGGAAGACTCTCGATAATAACAGCGTAACTCAACAGTCACTAAAATGACGGAAAATACAAAAAACATTAAAAAATTATTGTAAATAGCATCACATCCACTTATACCATACTTAAAGGCCGTTAATTATCAGTCTCGACAGAAAAGCATAAAACATTGTTAGTAGGTATCAGTTTAATTACAGATGTCATTATTTGTTTTATACATTTCATTGAATAAGCAAATTCGATGCCAGTGATAAATATACTTAGTAAATTAATCTGAATTCTGCAATACATAAATGTAGTAGAAGTGTTACTTTCGGTGTTTCAGACGAATGCGAATTCCATTGGTAGGTTTCAAAACCACTTCATTTAGCAACACGAGCTCGAGGGCCGGTATTGCTGGAAGAACTTCGAATTTCAGCAGAAATTTTGAAAGAATTGTTTTCATTTCCAAGATCGCATATTTTTGACCTAAAAATTAAAAATGTTAATCTCTGTGAAAAATGCTGTGAAATGTAGGTAGGTACCTATACAGTTTCTTGGCCCAGCACTAAAGGGAGTGTATGCATATGGAGATTTATCGGTTGGTCCAGCAAATCTTTCTGGCTGAAACTTTTCAGGGTTAGGGTAAAGTTCGGGGTTTCGGTGAATACCATAAAAAAATAATGCTATGTCCGTATCTTTCGGTATAACTTTGCCATCTAAAAATTAAATATTACGTTGTAGTTAAGTTGTAAAATTTTAGCTCATTTACCATATTCTATGTCTTCTGTAAGTTTCCTGGCGATTATTGGGACAGTTGGATATATTCTAAGGGTTTCTTTTATAACCAGTTCCAAGTATTTTAAGTTTTGAATATCGTTGTATGTTATTGTTTTATAAGGATCGTCACCCAAAATTTCCTTTAACTCTTGCACAACCTTTTGCTAATAAATTCATTAATTAAAAAATATTTTAATATGATTATCCAATGTATTTACTTGAACGTCAGGATTATTCGCAAGACAGTAAAGAGTAAAGCAAATTGTAGTTGATGTGGTATCATGCCCCTAAAATTAAAAAACGTGCAATAAAATTGATACCTATACTCATGAAATGGAAGTTTATACCCCAAACATAAATGTGTTAACCTGGTCCCGAATTTCTCTATCAGTAAGTGCTGGTCTTCCGTTGGCATCTTTGGCTTGAAGAATGAGGTCCAGGAAAGCCAGCTTCTTTTTAATACCAAAATCATTTTCATGGAGATTGTCACCTTCTTTCCCCAACTCTCTCTTTCTTTGCTGTATTACTTTATCTGTGTGTCCATTTAAAATTTTCAAAGCTTCCGTTTCTTTTTGATAGTCCTTCGTCAGGTAGTATATCCATTCAAAATTCTTAAGAAAATTTCGGCCTCTTTCTGATATAATTCTGCATATTTCTTTAACGCTTTTGACGTATTCTGATTCAGAGTCCTTTTGAATGTTCAAGGAAACCCCCATTGCTGTCTCTAAAAATAACAGTATATAAATAACATTGTAATAAAACGGACACAAAAATATTGAAGTTACAGTAGGTATTGTTGAACTCTGTAACGGTGCAAATGAAAATGCAGTTGTTATTCCAGTAAATGAATAGGAATTTTCCCCGTTCGTTCTATCAAGTTGCAAACTGCAAGTTTTTGCGAAAACATGTTCACAGCGCAAGCAGTGCCTCCATCTTCGCGCTCATTGCAGTTTCAGGTTTTATAAAACAAAAGAGCAATGGAGAAATATTACATATTACATTGCTGTAACGGGCTTCCGGCTGGGCTCAAACTCCAGATGACCAACCGTTCGCGTTCGATAGCATCCAGTATAAGAGTATAACGTTCTGCCTCTCGGTCACCGCTGCTAGTGTACCTTCGTAATACCTGGGGTTATACATATTCTAGTGCTGAATTGGAATTGCCCTGGATATACGAATGAGGGGACATTCTGATAATACGTAGTATAATTTATTATATGCCAACTACGCTGACGGCAGCGAATACCTGCCTTGTTTAGGGTTAAATCAAGTACAGAAGTCTTTCGGATATGACTTAAGGGTGTTTTTATTTTACTTGTTATTCTAAAACTTTAAAATATTTTCAATATAGCAACGTGTAATGTTTATAATTACGTAGAATTGATGAATGTGGTTTTAATTCATGTTGAAATAAGGGAAATGTATTAGCAACTTCTTGTTTGTGTTGAACAAAATCAAACTAGTCTATAGGTGTAAAATTGATTGCATAACCAAACGTTGCGATGTATGTATGTTTGGTTGTTTCATCAAGATAGAAGACTAACAGAAAGGGATATAAGGGGTTAGATTTTAAACGTTGATGTCACTTGAAGGTTTTCCAAAAATATAAAAAATTTCCATGTCGTGCCACCGTAGTGTTTGGACGTGTGCGTGTGCTGCTGCTGAATCCAATTTTATTAATATTAACGTGGTCACAAGCAGGCCAATATGAGATTTACAAAGGAACAGGAAGAGAAAATAGAAAGAACTTAATTTCTTCCATAAGTAATCGGTTCTCTTGAAGTTCAGAATAAACTGTCCCCCACTTAAAAACTTGCCAGGTATCTCGTTTCCATATTAAAATCTTTTGCAGTTTGCAGGTAAGACAGATTCTTTTATCCTTAACTCGGAACATTCTGTCAAAAAACTTCACGAATTGAAGGTGGAGTCTCAAGATATCCTCGTCAGTTTTAATGTCGAATCTCTATTTACCAATATTCCTATGTTGGATTCTATTGCAATCATCAAACAACTCCTAACGTCCAATGGTTCTTCATCAGATTTGGACTCTCTCGCTGAAGTATGCCTAACTTCCACATATTTCCTGTTTCGTGGAAAATTCTATGAATAATTTTCAGGTATCGCCATAGGTTCTCCTTTGTCCCCTGTGGTCGCCAACATCTTCATGGAGTCTTTCGAAGAGCAGGCCCTTGAATCTTGTAGTCTTAAACCCAAATGTTGGTTCAGGTACGACGATGATACTTTCGTAATTTGGCCACATGGTCGTGCTACTTTAGATCAATTCCTAGGCCATCTCAATAATCATCGACCAAATATTCGGTTCGTTATGGAGGTTGAAGTGGAAGGAAAGTTACCCTTCTTAGATGTCTTGAAAGTCGCAATCTTGGTGGTAGTCTCGGTCATTCGGTCTACAGGAAACCCACTCACATTGACCGTTACCTTAGTGCGTTATCTCATCATTATCCCTCTCAAAAAATGTCAGTGATCATCTCTCTTGTTCATCGTGCGGTCGCCATATCCGAAGCCTCCTCTTTATCTTCTGAGCTTCAACATATCACAAAGCCTTTGACCAGTAACAATTGCAATTCTTGTGACATTAGAAGGACCATCTCCAGGAACCTAATTCCGTTCAGATCAAGGTCCGGTGACACGACCACCCCTACACCTATCTCATATCTTCCGAGCATTCACTAAATTACTGGTCCTATAGACAAATATCTTTGTAAAAATGACATCAAGACTGTCTTCACACCTCCTAACAGAAACTCAGGTCTTCTATCTTCGGCTAAGGATCCTTTACCTTTGCACATGGAAGGTGTGTATCGCATTCCTTGATCTTGTGAACTTGTCTACATTAGTGAAACTAGACGGTGCATTGAAATTCGTGTTGCTGAACATGAACGATGAACCCCGTGCTGGTTCAGGTGCACAATTTAGACACTGGTCATAAAATTAAGTTCTCGGAGACAAAAGTTCTAGCCCGAATCTCAAATTTCTACAACAGGAAGATTAGGGAACCGATAAGAATGATCAAAAATCCCGTCGTGACAACGGCTTCGACCTACATGGAAGCACATCATCAGTCACCCGAAACCGTCACACTCCACGATAGCGATTCATCTAATTCATTCCCGGTTGACTGACGACTCTTCGGGTATAAATAAGTCTTCAGATCTTAATCCTACCAGATCAGTGCCAGCCCAGCAGCTCTGAAGATGGCCCTTGTGATAGTGGATGAAACGTCGGCATCTATCCAACCCATGACGCGGTCTTCGCCCGGAAGTCAAGGTAACCCGCTTAATTCTAGAATATTACCATAGACTAATTATGATGATTAGTCTATGTTATTACTAACATTTCTATTATCTAAATGTTAAAATAAGTGTTCAAATTGGCGACCCTCATTTTCAATGCACAATTGAATGCGAGAGTAAATTTCTATTCAGAAGCATTTCAATAGTGATGCGTTGAAAAGCAACATGAATTATCACCTTAATATCATCCGCTGTGATATAGGAGATGTTGAATATGCTAAATTTTTGACGTGATCTCACAAATAAAATCAATGAGTGCCTGATCTGGTTATCTAGCAGTCCAGGCAACAGGAGCACCTCTTCCAATCCAATGTTACGGAAATACTATGTTTAAGTAATCTCGTATTGATCGAAAGTGGTTGTGCGCCATCTTGTTGGAACCATGTTGTTGCTCTAACATTAACAGTTCTCGACTTTTCCACTTAAAAATATTTCATAGCACCCTGCGACATTTTCTTTGAAAGGTGAAATTAGGCAATATTACTTTCAAGTTGTAATAAGTACGATAATATCAGATTTGGGTATAAGGAATACTTTAGAAAAGTGTTAGTAAATATCCTAAGGAATTTAATTCCAGTAGGAAACAAATGGTGTTCCATTTAAAAATCGCGAGTTATACGTGACTAAAATTAGGATAAAATAAGTACATTATTTTGAACACCCTGTATAGAAAATTAAGTTTTCAAGCACAGGCACTGGTTCAGACGTATGTTTTCTAATATTCCTCAAAGTAAAATATGTAAAATATTTCGAAAAAACTGGGATAACTCAAAAACTTCAACATTTCCGGCATGGTCTTCCTTACAATTTATATTTATAATTTAGTGTGGAATTCGAAAAACAAATAAAATATGGGTTGTTCCATTTAAAAACTGTAGCCTTGGTCTGTCAGCTGTCACTCGTAAATGGGGCAAGCTGTATAACTGAAAATATTTTCTATTTATAGAACAAGTGCAACCTAACAACTTTTACTTTAAATATTTTTTCTAAACTTCCTCATTTCCGATATCTCGATAGAAACTGGTGGTACTCTGATTTCATAGCAAAATTGCCCAAAGTTTAGACTAGAAGTGTCCGATTACCTATTACAGAGAACAAAGTGCTCCAACCCCATGTTTTAACCTACCGCATCTCCCATTTGCGTGTTGCTTGCAGCCGAGATCCTTCTGTGAAGTTACAATCGCTTGTCGCACGCCACAAGTAAAATTACGAAGGAATACTTTACTTTGCACTTACCGCATATTATATCCAATGTGCATAAACTGATGTAGGGCAATATATCAAACGAGCCATTGTCAACTTGAAATTCTAATTTATCTATTAACGTTCTCCCCATTTTGTCAAAAACCTCTACAAAATCTTCCAAAATTTTAAAATGGAATGCCGGTGTTAATATTTTTCTCTGTCGTTTCCAGTTTGTTCCTTAAAGTAATTATATTTTATTAAATGTAGAGTTCAAAAACAGAAATCAGTATACCTCCAGATATAAGCAGTCCTAAGCCCAGCCAACGCTGAAAAAATTTATACTGGTCACCCTTATCTATCATTTTTGTGCTACTCAATATAAACTCGGAACTTTTGGGATCCGAGAAAATGGGAAATGGTAGAAATGGACCGGCTCTCATGTATACAGTCCCTCCATATTTCTGACAATATTCATTTATTTTTGACAAAATAACTGAAACAAAAATTCATTTCATTACTTTTTCACCCTCTAATTGACCCATCAAAACACGTCATTCGATTAACCAATATGAGATTACTTAAAGCTATCAAGCATGTATATTTGGCTCATGTATATTATATCAAAAACTTACAAAAATAAGTACCTATATGAACTTAAATGACTAACAAAAATTGAAGTTAGTAGGTAGTCCCTGTTTTATATTACTTGCAATCAAACGTGACGAAAACAAAGTAAACTAAAAACTTATATGAAAATTTACATGACAGTGACACCGATAATATTGCTGTTCACATTACCAAACAGCATGTTACGTGGAACATAAGTAGTATTACGTGGTTGGTAAGTATAATAAAATGTGTGCCTTGTTTTCCGTCCGTGCGAACGTGTGCCAGTAGTATGTAATGCACATTTGTCGGCATCAGACGGACGGCACGCAACGGTAAAACTCTCTTAATATACATTTAAATTATTCAATGCACACTACTTGTGCGGACCGCATTCAACGGATTTTTAAAATCCGGCGAGTATTCTGCAATGAGAATCAAAATGCGTCCGTTTCGTCCGATGTCGACGTGGTAGATAAGTATAATAAAATGTGTGCCTTGTTTTCCGTCCGTGCGAACGTGTGCCAGTGGTATGTAATGCTCAGAGCACATTTGTCGGCATCAGACGGACGGCACGCAACGGTAAAACTCTCTTAACATACATTTAAATTATTCAATGCACACTTGTTTTTCATTTGTTCTAGATAATGACATCATCGATTTTTTTTACATTGGTGTCAATTGACACAATTTCTCATTCTTAACTGAATCCTGCGTTTTATCATATCCACGGATGAGAATTTTCGAAAAGTATGAAAACACACCTCGGAAGGTCTCAGAGAAACAGAAATCGATATTTATACAGTATGTATTTGTATACAGGGTGATTCAGAACGGGCGGGCCAAATTAAAATGGGTGCTAGAGGAACTCCAAATAAGACTAAAAGTTTATATGAACATATGTTGTAAAGTGACTATTAACAAAGATACAGGGTGTAAAAGTTTTAATATTTTTTAAATATTTTTTTCTTATCTTAGTAATTAGGCAAGGTGTCGTTTTCATTTATACGTACTAACTTACAGGATAAGAAAAATGTGGAAATTTTCATAATTTATGAAAATAATGATCATAAACATTATACACAGTGTCCCGCTTAACTTGTTTAGCATGGGGAACTTTTAAACCGCGGTAGTTACAAGGGTGCTCAAATTGGAAAAAATGTTGCTTATTATAATTGTAATTTAGCAGTACCAAGAGAACTTCGGAAACTATTTCTGTTTCTGAGAAAATCGTGAAAAAGTGAAAATGGCCGAAATATTGTTTTTGTTCTAGAGCCCTTATTTGTTGATATTTTGATATGAAATTTTAAAGCAAGTTATGGTTAAAAATTCTCAACAGGCCGATGATATCAATTTTTATACAGGGTGTTTAATTTAAGCGTACCAGAGGTTAAATTTGTTTTTTCTTATTTATGGCCGCCATATTCGAATATGGTCATATTCGAGTAGACGGTTTCAAGAGCTCTTTAACCATGTATAATAGTCCGCATGAAAACCTCTAGTTAACAATGAAAATCGAAAAATTTGCCCCTAAGATGTAACAGTCCATTAAGAACGCCACAGCTTCTCTTATCTAGTTCACTAATTGTTCAAAAGTCCTCCGTGCGCATCTAAACAGTTTCTGCATCGAGTTTCCACCGAGTTGACCGCATTTATCAAAAATTGACGAAGTTTCTAAGAGCGGTCACTACAGCTGCCCGAAGAGCATGCTGATTTTCATATTCTTGACTGTATACGTGATTTTTATGTAACCCCGCAAGAAAAAATCTAGGGGTGTTAAGTCCGGGGAGCGAGCTGGCCAGTGTATTGACCCTGTATTCCCTGTATATTAAAAATACGTTGGATGTAACTTATTACTATCA
This sequence comes from Xestobium rufovillosum, assembly GCA_963966045.1. NCBI lineage: Eukaryota > Metazoa > Arthropoda > Insecta > Coleoptera > Ptinidae > Xestobium > Xestobium rufovillosum. The sequence goes on along the minus strand of OZ014492.1, from coordinate 20,480,161 downwards.
TAAATTTGAAACATACTTATCCATTTCTCACTAAATAAATTGTTTAGATACTGACGAACCCTATGTGTATTGTGAAGAGGTGCACCATCCTGCTGCAACCAAACGTTCTGAACTACATTTACCTGCGATAATTAAGTTGCCTTATTTAATTGTTGTCATAATAAACATAATGCTTGTTTTCCATAGCTTGCTAGAGAAGAGAAATGTGTCATTCTTAATGGACTGTTAATCTTAAAGGCAAATTTTTCGATTTTAATTGTTAACTAAAGGTTTTTATGCGGACTATTATACATGGTTGAAAAGCTCTTGAAACCGTCTACTCGAATATGACCAGTACCAATATGGCAGCCATAAGAAAAAACAAACTGAACCTCTGGTACGCTTAAATTAAACACCCTGTATAAAAATTGATACCACCGGCCTATTGAGAATTTTCAAGCATAACTTACTTTAAAATTTCGTATCAAAATTACAAATAAGGGCTCTAGAACAAAAACAATATTTCGGCCATTTTCACTTTTTCACGATTTTCTCAGAAACAGAAATAGTTTCCGAAGTTCTCTTGGTACTGCTAAATTACAATTATAATAAGCAGCATTTTTCCCCATTTGAGCGCCCTTGTAACTACCGCGATTTAAAAGTTCCCTATACCAAACAAGATAAGTGGGACACTGTGTATTTTCGGAAAGATAACAAATAGTGCAATTCGATGCTAGCACCGCCCACAATCGTTCTTATTTAAAAAAATTGAAGTGACAAAACCTTTTAAGAAGTTTAGAAAAAGTTTTTTTTATTACCAAAATAGTAGATAATTCTGCCGTTAGTAAACATCTTAAAAGGTGCAAATCACAACTTAACTTTAGCGACCCAATCATTCATTCTTGAGCAAGAAAAAGATTTAAAAATCAAAACTTGTTCTGGAAATGACGCATATCATCAAGAAAGATAAAAGTTATTTGAATAAAATTCAAAATTGAAGACAAATTTTAATTTGTATTATTACAATAAAATAACATTCTAGAACATTCTCAGTTTGTTTATTTTCACACGTACTATGTTTTAAAATTACTTGTTATCTTAATGCGTTTCGGACACGTGTGTGAACCATCTGGTGAGTGCTGGAAGTACTAATTGAGTGTCGGTAATATAGAGCACATGTAGATTTCTGTTACACTTACTGGAAAGTGCAAATTGAATGTCGGTAATATAGAACGCATGTAGAATCTTAAAGAGACCATTTATAGTTATTGATATGCAAACATCTTAGTTCTCGGTAGTAGAACATCCTACATCGCTAATTATTTGAGAACAGTAGTTTAAATCTAGGCTAACTCTTACGTAAAAACTGCGTCATGTGGGGTATCAAATTAAAGGACTCAACGAGAGGTATCGGAATATTGGGGTGGTTTTTAGGGATGGTTTTTGGGGGTGGTTTTTAGGGGTGGTTTTGGGGATTGTTTTAGGGGTGGTTTTAGGGGTTGTTTTAGGGGTTGTTTTTGGGGGTTGTTTTAGGGGTGGTTTTAGGGGTAGTTTTAGGGGTGGTTTTAGGGGTGGTTTTTAGGGGTGGTCTTAGGGTTGGTTTTAGGGGTGGTTTTTGGGGTTTGTTTTTAGGGGTGATTTTTAGGACGCCCCCGGCCACGCTCCTTGCCCCGCCCACCTAGGTCATGTAGGGTATCAAATTAATCAGCTCGATGAAACAAATAGGAATCTATAGTTATTCTCATACTTCCGAATTCTTATCAGTAGTTGTCTGTCTGTCTGTCTGTCTGTCTGTCTGTCTGTCTGTCTGTCTGTCTGTCTGTCTGTCTGACTGACTGTCTGTCTGTCTGTCTGCCTGCCTGTCTGCCTGTCTGTCTGTCTGTCTGTCAAGGCCGTTGAATTTCGTAGACTGCGCATGCGCACGGTTGTATGGAGAGTATTTAAGCAAGCGGTGCTGTCAGTTAGTACTTGTACTTCAACAAGGGAACCGCATTTGAATAATGACACACATAAACGTAGACACGTTTCGTGTTCTGGACGGTGCTGCTGTGGATGAATCAGCACGCCGTGTCGAGGTGCACGTACATCAGCCGTTCGTGACAACAACAACATTCAACGCCAATGACGAAATTCGCATACCAATCAACCAACAAGACGTTTACGTACTGCCGCATCTAAGCTGTATCTACATAGAGGGCAGGTTCATCAAGGGTGCAGGAGGCGGAGATGCGGCTTTAACAAATAACGCCCTCAGTTTCATCTTTGACGACGTCCGCTATGAAATCAACGGAGTGGAGGTGGATCGAACAAAAAACGTGGGCATCACGAGCACACTGAAAGGTGTAGTTTCTCTGAATGAGGGTGAGGTGTGTGCGCTGGAGAATGCCGGCTGGACGAATACGGGAGACTCACCGAGCCACCTTATCGACGAGAACGGGAACTTTAACGTGTGCATCCCGGGAAGAATCCTGCTGGGATTCTTGGAAGACTACCCCAAACTTCTGTTAAATGTGCGTCACGAGCTCATTTTGACTCGATCGAAAAACGATAGGAACGCTTTCGTGGGTAACGAGGACACCAGAATTGAGTTGAGCAAGGTTCATTGGAGGGTGCCGTACGTCTATCCATCGGATGCTGAATACCTAAAACTTCTCAATATTGTCGAGGAAGAGAGAACGTTGCAGATATGTGTTCGCAGCTGGGAGCTGTACGAGTATCCGGTGTTGCCGCAAGCTACGAAACAAACGTGGGCCGTCAAGACTGCAACACGGTTAGAGAAACCCCGCTACGTTATTGTCGCCTTCCAGACGAATCGCAAAGCGAATTTGGATACGGATTCAAGCAAATTTGACCACTGCAATCTGGCAAACGTCAAACTGTACCTGAATTCTGAGTGCTTCCCCTACGAGAATTTAAACTTGGATTTCTCCACGGGGAAATACGCCCTGCTATACGAAATGTACGAGAACTTCCAGAGTTCATACTATGGAAAAGTTGGCGAGCCGCTATACGGCAGGGAACAGTTCAAGGATCTAGCTCCCATCGTGGTGATTGACGCATCAAAGCAGTCGGAAAGCATCAAGTCTGGACCCATAGATATGCGTCTAGAATTTGAGTCGAGCGAGAATTTTCCGGCCAACACAACCGCATACTGTCTCATCCTGCCTGACCGCATCGTTGCGTATACACCGGGTAATGAATCGGTCAGGAGAGTGGTGTGAACGCATGCCTACTCTGTATACAGATTATAGTTTTAATTATATTGATGTAAAAATATATTCATTGTTTTTATTTTTGCGAAAACCCCGGCGCAGGCGCCTGGGCCACATCCAAAGGCATCTAGCAGTAGTTGAACCTTACCACCCACAACTACTCCCATTGGATGCCGCCCACAACCTCTCTCATTGGCTATTGCCCCGCCCACTCTCATAGAGCCCCGGCGCATGCGCCTCAGCCACTGCCAAAGGCCCCAAAGACACCAGAGGCAGAAGACATGACTCCTTCAGCAGCCTCTGGTCATTGATGGCACCTGGATGGACTGGCCTGAACAACACGTGTACTTTCAGAGCCCCGGCGCATGCGCCTCAGCCACAACCAAGGGGGCCCAAAATGGCGGCTTGGGGGGCGCACTCTTCGGCAAAGACACTCGCTTCTTCTGAGAGAGGCTGCCGCAGAAGTCGTTGCGGGGGCCCGGCTTCCTTGAAGAAGTGGATGGCACCTGGAGAAGCCGGGGGCCCGGCTTCCTTGAAGAAGTGGATGGCACCTGGAGAAGCCGGGGGGCCCGGCTTCCACCCGCCGAAGCGATCGATCGCCTCGGCGGGCTGGCTCGAGCGCCCCATCGCTCCTCAGCCAGAAAGACGGGCGCCCGGCTTCCTCCCGCCGAGGCGGTCAACCGCCTCGGCGGGCTGGCTCGAGCGCCCCATCGCTCCTCAGCCAGAAAGACGGGCGCCCGGCTTCCTCCTGCCGAGGCTGTCAACCGCCTCGGCCAGGGATGTGGCCCAGTATTGTCATTTATCTACTACTTAGGGTATAAAATGGATTATCTTGTAATAAGGCTTTTAATTCTCTTTTGAAAGTATTTAAGTTTCCTATTTTTTGTAATTTACAAGGTAAATGGTGATATATTTTAATTCCTGAGTACAGCGGACCTTTGCGATTAATATTATAATCATAGTGGGGTAGTATTATTTGATTATTTTGACGGGTATGATGAGAATGTACATCTGATTGGACGAGAAATTGATGTCTTTTTTTATAAATATTAATAGAAAGTTTGTAAATGTATATATTAGTTAGCGTTAAAATTTTTAATGTTTTAAAATATGGCCTACATGATTCTCGTGAATTCAGATTGCACAATGTACTAATTGCCCTTTTTTGTACTATGAAAGTACTTTGAGAAACCCTAGAATCACCCCAGAACTAAACCCCATACTGCAATAAACTGTAAAAGTAAGCATAATAAACGGTGAGTGCAGTATCATAGCCTAAATTGCGCCTAATAGAAGATATTGCAAATACGGCAGTGCCCAGCTTCTTATTCAGCTTATGGCTCGCGTATATGTTGCGGCCAGGTAAGCTTTTCATCAATGTGAATTCCAAGAAATTTCGTACAATTAACCAGTTTTATTTCATTAATTTCATCTTTTAGTGTCTGCATATTAATCTTACTCGATGTACTAGTTTGATGAAAAATGACAAAGTTAGTTTTGTTGCGATTCAAAATTAGTTTGTTTGCATTGAACCAATCAGTAATAGCGTTTAAGAACACTTTAACATTTTGTATTAATTGGTTCAAGCACTTATTCTTGAGAAGGATACTGGTATCATCGGCAAATAAACAAAACTGAACATACGGAAAATTTTTCACTAGGTCATTAATATATAATAATCTTGTAATTGCATGAAATGACAACAATTAGGTAATTACCTACTATTTTGGCACACTGCCTGCAACTTTACGTGAATCAAAAGTGGCGGAGAGACATTCGGACCTTTTAGGAATCCCTTATTGAAACCGATCTCCCTGTATATTATCTCTTGTAAAAATTCGTTATTAAATTCAATACCTCCACGTAAGGTTTTATCAGAGTTTTCTCCGAAAACGTATTAAATATTGATATACTTCATTCGATAAGAAAATCATTAGATTATACCAGTATTTTATATGACGATGCATAAAACTGAAAACAAATGACACAAATCTTACTTGTCTCATCTCTAAGCTCAAGAGCGTTTCCAAAAATTAAATGTTTGGGTGGGCCTGGGAATTTTCCTAATAATTTAATGCGTCTTCTACTTTCACTTTTATAATAAACGTAAAACAATGCGCACAACAGTATTAATAATTCTAGAAACATATTTGTAAGCGATATTTACACCTGAATATGAAGTAGACACATTTACTCTTCTAATCACCAAATATGAATTCACTTTTATACTTTAATTAGTGCCTAGTCATTTTAAGCTTTATCATCGTGACTTTTAGAAAACGCAACGATCCGAGTAAAGAGTCCAATAAACAATTTAATCGGCCGATTGGCTTGATGCCTTCTTAGACTGGCAATGGCTAGATAGCAAAGGTTCCGGTACCATTTCCTTACATAGTGTTTGGAACGACAACAAATGTAAAAACAAACTGTCGGCCGACAGAGTTTACGTCGAAAAACCTGTCCTGTAATTTAGATGTAGTTTTAGGGCTATATCCTGTATTAAAGTTGTGGCAACATCCTCAACATCCGGCAGGCTATATCGCTTACACCCCCTTTTTTCGGCAAAATTGTATCTGGTGCTCCCAGGAATCTTCCAAGTTTTTCAGTTTGGCCAATATGTACAATGGCGTGTGGTCTTCTTGATTGGAAATTGAATCAAAACGTAGTCTCCTACTCCGAGTGTTTCATCATCTAATAAGCGCAGAGTTCCACTTGCATCAGACTCTATTCCTTCATCAACATCCATAGCAGAAGAATTTTTTTCTGTTACATTATCCGGTAACTCTATGCCCAATTTGGACGAACTTTCAACAATCTTTGCTTTTATTTTCGTTTCCTTTTCTGCATTACAAACCTCCAGATTTAGTTTTGTCTTTGAAATTTTCTTTAGTTTCAGTTTTTTCTGTTTCTGTTCCTCTTGTTATTCTACCCGTTTCTTTTCAGGTGTGCTTGTAAATGATTTTCCTAATCTCGATTTTCCATTAGTTTTTCTTTGTCCAGCTTTTGGTAATGGTTTGATGAATGGAGAAATATCAGTCTTCCTTTTGGCACACTTTCTGGAAATAGTATCCATGACGGCTTCTATCGCCTCATTAAAACACTACCCCTGGCAATGCTGTATTTGTCATCTGCGTTCAATTTAATATTTTTGCAGTGGAGGTTCGGCTCATGAAGGAGACTTTTGAGATTCTTCGGTTATCCTAGATAATGTAGACGATGCGAGTTTTTTGAATATCAAGGATGTTGATCATGGTATTGCAGGTTCTGATGGATCTGCTTGTTGTTCCGGACGGTCAGTTACAAAGTTTTCATCATCGAATGCGGAATGCCAGCCTATTTATTGGGCACACACCAGCCTTTTTAAGAGAATTAATAATAATCAAGGGAGTAAAAGACAACAAATATGGTTTAAAAGTTAAACTTGCAATATCGTCAAACTTGATCCGGGTTTCATAAGCATAATGTAATTTATCGACAGTTGTATAGCATTGTGCTCTGTGGTATTTCATGTAAGAATCCTCGACAAAGTCGGACTTGTTTATGAGCTGCGATTTTCTTTTATGTTGGATCTGCTTTGGGGCAATTGTGCGCACAATTAGTCCTATGCAGTTGAATACGAATAAGCAAGTACAGCTGTTTTTTTTGCTTTTCGTAGATGCCGCGAACTTATAATCGCGCCGAGTCTGCTAAAAATTATCGTGATTGACAACAATAAAAATACTTAATTCTTAATTTCGCCAAAGCTCGATATATGTAATTATCTATAAGTCCCTATCCAAATGGTTGGTTTTCGTTATTTTGATTTTAGAGAAGTTTAAAATTGGTCCCTTTTGATATAAAAATCGACGCGTTTTTGGATTTTTGCCAAAACGTTTATTTTGCCGAGTTTTACGGGGTACAAGTTTTCGTTGGGACACCGTGTATAATCCACCAGTTTTCATGAAATTTTATGAGGAATTGTGCAAAGAAATATGGGGTTCCCATTCAGAGAAATAGAACTTTTGTCTGCTACCTACTCAGAATGTGAGCACTCTGTATAGATAGGTACAACAAAATAATTTTACGAAATACTCCATGGGGTTTCCCACATACATGTAAAACTTCATTTTGGTATCTTAATTAGTACTAGAGATATGGGCCCATTACAGATTAAATCTCCACCCAATATATTAATGTATAAATATTCGGTAAACAGCTTTCGGGTTTAATATACTATATTAAACCGTACTACCATAGATTGAATAACTCAGTCTACGATTAAACCACAAAGCTATATCTTTAATCACATATTAACTGAAAACCAGAGGAAGCAACTCACATTCCTATGGCTGTAATAGATACAGAATGTAAAATAAATATTCCAAAATACAAAACCCAAAATAAACAATTAAATCTTCCAGCAGAAATACGCACCTTGGTAAATAGTTGCAAATTTATATTCTCTCGCAACTTAATAGGCCTTCCCTTAGGTGGAATGAGGGTAAAGTGCTGACAGGTCACTTCATTAGATCAGCCACCTAGCAAGTGGAGACCTGGACATCCCAGTCAGCACTTATTCATATTTTTCCTGAGGATGACCTGTTTAACTGCTAGCCCAACTAATTATTCAGATTATTATATTCAGTCAAAAAGAAAACAAGAAGTTTTATTGTTAAATTACTTTATTGCATATTATCAATAACCTTACACATTATTCGATCAAGGATGTAGCACGAATCGTTTTTCATATCCTCGCTATTGGAATTTTCATTATTAATTAAGAAATCGGTGTCTATTAAAAGTTTTGAATCAATTTCCATTGGTTCTGGTAGATTTTGTAATGCCTGCTGCAAAATTTCTTGTACTTTATCTAAATGCTTTTGAAACCTACTTGCAGTTTCTATCCGTTGCCTCCTTTGCAATTCCATCATGACCCTTAATGTTTCCCTTGCTTGGTGAGGACGAAATTCATTTAATAAGTGATGTATATGTATAAATAATAAGCTTAAATCTTCCACTTTTTCTGTTCTTCTGGGCGAGTCTGGACAATGTACTAATAAATCCAACAAGTCTAGGAAATTTGCCAGTAAAGACTGATTAAGTTTCTTTAATTCCCTACGCCTGTCAAAATGCAACGGATACAATCTTTTAATACCCTATACAATAAAAACAATGTTACAAAAATCCGATGTATATTACATATTCCATTTACTTATCTTTACCTGACTTTCTAGAGGACGAATAATACTTTCTTCGGTGTTAAAAGCATTGCCAAACATATGATATTGATCATGTATCGGAGGTGGAGGTCTAGGAGCTCTACCTCTCCGTATCATTTCGTCTGTGTATTGGTTAATATACTGCATAGGCGGTAATGGTAAAGAACTCACTTGTATGGGTTCAGAATTTGTTGCCATTCTATTATGTGTGTATAAAAAACAAGTTTGGAATTTGCTAATGATATTCAGACGAAACAACAACTGTAACTGCACCACTTGAACGAAGACGAAAATCTCTGACAAGTGACAACTGACAAATTAATGTCAGACCTTAGATGAGGGAAGAGTATGGATACGTAACGCCTGACCCTTGCCGTGCACGTGAGTGTTACCAAAATTTGAGCGTGTTTGGTGCCAAACAAAGTGATGAAACCAGGTTACTGTTTAGAATTCATGTAATTTATCTAAAAATAACGAAAGCAGCGTTTGAAATGGTGCAATTAGTCATATCATTTTAGAATTTTCGTTCAATTCTCGGCGTAAAGAGACTAAGAAGTTTAGGTTACGCCCCATTTTTTTGGTGCCGAATGGTAACAGGAACACCTGCTTTGTTATTCCTCCTCTTCTTCCCTCCTCTAAGTGTCAGACCATGGAACACAGAATAAGAACCTTCGGGTTACAGAAGCGACACTCGCAAATTCTCTTTTGTGGTTTACATCTTTTAAGACTTGGAGAATCAAAGGCGTTCTTCCAAGATACACTTTAGCAGTGGCCTTCAAAAGCTGCGCAATGACCAACCATCCTTTATAGTAAACCAAGATTGCATTTCATTTCAGTATTCAGTGTCTCTGCCGTTCTGCCGTATATCTGCAATCTGCATATTATTATATCCTATAACCGAACTCCAAACCGTAACCAGCAACACCAAAGCAAAAATAGACCAGTGTTGCCAACCGTACCGAGATTTCGGTAGATCTACCGATTTTATATGTTATCTACCGATCTACCGAAATGATACTTAATTCTACCGAAATTTCATTTTTTAATCATACAATAAATCAGAAATAACCGGAAATTGCACACAGATCATAATTTGTAACGCCTTTGCGTTTTTCCTTTCTTCTTTGGGAACTCGTATGGTATCATTTTAGTGCAGCGATACATTTAGTTATGCAAAAAGACCTGGAACCAAAACAAAACGAAGCCGCCGTGCGACGCGATTCGGCGGCATCTTTGCGGCAATGGCTTTATTTAAAATTCCTACTTATTGTTTTCCTGCTTAAAATCGAATCTACCGAAATCTACCGAAATTTGGCAACCAAGCTTCCGAAATATTTACGACTGGAGTTGGCAACACTGAAATAGACAGAAACGCGGAACGTAAACCACTGCCTTTGTGTTTTGTTGACTGTTTTAAGCGCATTCATGTGAGTGTTTTTTTGAAAAATTAATTTTTATCTTAACCATCGATAAACTTTTGGGCAAAAAAGTGGGTCCATCAGTATTGATAGGTTTCTTAATAACCGTTCAGTGATTTCAGTAACTGTTTTACGGATAATAAAATGTGTTTTTTATTTTATAACCTTATTTTAGTAGTCTGTTTTTGATCTCTTGCGTTCGTTTTCAGAATGTTGATGCCAAAAAAGAACAGAGTTGCTATATATGAGTATCTCTTTAAAGAGGGTGTTATGGTAGCAAAAAAAGATTACCATGCTCCAAAACATCCGGAACTAGAGAGCATTCCAAACTTGCAAGTTATCAAAGCTTTGCGTTCATTAGAATCGAGTGGTTACGTAAAAGAACAATTTGCGTGGAGACACTTTTATTGGTATGTATACACATGTTTATCTAAGTTTCATTGGTTACATTGTAGTCAGAATAAGAGTCGTCTGAACAGGACATCTGATCAATGGGGTCGTTACACAATTTTTAAAAATCATATTTTCCCGAAGATTGTCGTAAAATATTTGATCCGTATTTTTTTATTTTTCTCACAGCGAAAGTTTTAGGCATCTAAACCAGCATCAAAGTTAAGATGCTGGCCATTTAAGCCTTTTAAATGATGACGTATCCGGGGAAATGCCGAGAATTGTCGGTATTAGCCGGAAAGTACGAATGTTCGTCAAACGTAATACGTAAATTAATAACTGAATTAATTAAAAGCGATCATGGTAGTTTAGTCGTCTCTCAGTTTGTCTAATTCCCAAATAAATGAAGCACTCACCATTTCGTTTTAATATTTTTCATTTCAGCGCTGAGATAGTTCAAATTGGATAAATAATAATTGTCAATCACTTCATTACTAACTACCGGTAAATTGATGAATCGGCTTTAATGAAACCTTGCTCTATTTTCCGTACACAAATATACTAATTGACACAATAAATAGGAATAAAAACACATAAATAAACGGCAGAGAATTGTTTATACACCCAATACAAATAAAAATAATAATTTTCCATTTCCAAATGTCAAATTCTGATTATTCTCAACATTATTGCTCCCTACTTTATCGACTCAAACTCCACGGAACGTTAAGCTTTCTGGGTATCAAAACATCAATTCAGATGAGCAATCACAAGCCCTTCTAATAGGGTTGCCAGATTAGCCAAACTCAATTCCGGGACCCCACCTCCCCTTCCCCCCCACTCCGAGGCGAATGTTGGAATGTTTGGTCCGAATCTCCGAATGTGACAGTCAGCTGACAAGTCGCGTCTGGCGTCGACGTCGAGTTCCCGCCTTGTTTAATGATATCGTCTATTACAAATAAATAGAAATCTAAATCACGACTTAGCTTTATTAAAATTTAAAAGAAAGTAACAACTAAATAAACTCAAACCGAAATCACCCTACCCTAGAATATTAGAATACGATAATACAAATTTGATGCACTTAACCTTAACTGCACTGCACGAGCGCCCGCCGGAATTCACTGGCGCCCGCACTCTATTAGCTTCTAGCAGTGTTGCCATTTCATTTTTTTTCACGAAATCAAGCAAACTAGCTTTTTACAGTACTACCAGTTTTATATTTCTTTTCCGGGAAATTAAGGTGTGTTTACGGGAACCGGGACAATCCCGGAAATTCCCGGCCACCTGACAACCCTACCTTCTAAGCTAATGATGTAACCGGGGCAGCACGTGTTTCTGTTTAATTCTCCGAAGGCGCGCTTCGTGCCAAAATCGCCATTATTTAAATTTTGGGCTATTGGTGAGGAAATAAATGTAACCCAGAGGGCCAATAAACACCTAGTTACTTATTTCTATCAAAATTATATCGATTTTCTATTTAGTGCAACGACCCCATTGCCAACAGCATACATACAATTTTTCTTGTTCAGTGGCAGCTGAAAGCATCTTGTATTTTAATTTTATATATTAATATTTTTTAGGTATTTAACTAATGAAGGCATAGAGTACTTGCGGACATATCTACATCTTCCGCCGGAAATTGTACCTTCAACACTTAAGAGACAAATTAGGCCTGAAACAACTAGGACGCGTACGACTGCTGCTCGTTCTGAAACATCAAAACCTGCAGAAGACCGTGCAGGTTACAGACGAACTGGTGCACCTGGTGGTGATAAGAAAGCTGATGTTGGTGCTGGCACAGCTGATTTAGAATTTGTAAGTAATTTATAATTTTTTTTGTGATTGCCGAGATGTTTTTGTTATTTCTATAAACACTTAGGGCTGGTTGTTCGTACATTTGATCAGAGTTTAACCAAGAATTATTTTAATCAGTGATTAGTTGCTATGATACCAGCTTTCTGGTTGGCTGTATCATAGCAACTAATTACTGGTTAACTTAATCTATGATTAATCTCTGATCAAATGTACGAACAACCGGCCCTTAAAATATCAGTACGAAGGTAAATATTTTAATTTGAAGAGTTCAGCTCGGTTCTGAGCTTAATAGTTGCTAACATATCGGGTGGCCAGCGCAAGCACGTAATGAAGTTGGGGAAGTACCTGTTCATGCTGGTAAGCAGTAAATCGGGACGTTTGTCTTAATTTAATTTAAAAAATGTCATGCGCATTGGCATTGCGAAGGAAGTGAAATATGGAATTACCTTCAAAAAAAGATGCAAACATCTCTAGCAAAAGAGCATCCCGTATGAGATCTCGTACACGAAATCTGGATTTAGTTCTGTAGTTCATTCCTGGCGGGGTATTTGCTCGAGGAGTAGTTGTTCGAATGGTCCAGTACCACTCATGACCATTGGTGCTTAAAGATTACATCTTCTAAGTGGGCACCATTGTGATTTTCGCATTCTGCGAGATGGCGGCGAAAGGATTGCATGACTTGTTGCAATGCGTCTGGTTGGAGTGCTGCGGTTTCTCAACTCTGCCGATGTATGGGGCCGGTCGATGAACAACTTAGCCTTCAGAAAGCCCTACGGGAAGAAATCGCAACACGTGAAATCTGAGAATCTTGTCGGACAAGGAATATCATCATTTCACGATGTGAGTCGCCCAGGAAAAAATTGTCATAAAATGGTCATAGAAATATGTGCCGTGTGGCTTGTTGCGCCATCTTGTTAAAAGAATAAGTTGTTGATGTTCGTGCCTAAGCATGACCACATAGCGTGGATTTCGCACTACTGCTTCCCGAACCCTTTCAATGTTCTCTGACCACCGACGTAAATGTTGTTTACATCGCCAGTTTCTATAAACCGCCGATACCATTCGAGAATTGTGTTTCGCGTAGGAATTCTACCATGTCTATCAATGTTAAATTCCACCCGAAATTGCTGTTGCACAGCGATTGTGGATTCGGTTTGAAAAACCCGTTTACACAAAAAATATGTTACTACACAGGCCAGGAATTCATGGCGACTAAAACTACCGAATATATCACGCCCACAATCGTTTCAATACACACACCACGTCCGGCGATTTTGCCATTCCGAATTTTTGTTCCTTTAGGCTGTTTAGAACTTTTGTCACCACTCTTTGGATGTTTACTTTTATGTCGGTGAAATAGTAAACTTTTCTGCGCGGCTTTCAGCGCCACCTGTTACGGAATTATTTCTTGCTATAGTACAACTAATTATTATGCAGTTTCGTGAATTTCTTGACTACAAAGAATTTAAAGAAGCAATAATTTTAATTTGGAGCTATTCAACCAACTATTTCTGCCACTTCTTAATCATTTTTATTCTTTGGTATCATTATGATATCAACAATAGTGATATGGAAAACATTTAAGTTTCTTTTATTACAAACACTACAAGGGCTGCCATATATTATCGATAAGAGATATTGTGAAAAACCGATATTGATATGTAAGTATCAATATTTCTATATTATTGATATTTGATTTTTTTAAAATACTTGCAGCCCCAAAAATGACATAAAATTAGTTACAAAAATTTTTTACAACTAATTCTGCCATTTTTATTTACGCTTAATAAATTTTGACCAATGGGCAAAACAGGGCAGAAACTTTGATTTTACAAAGTATTTACTATATTATTTATTGTATATTGTCAGCATTTCACAGAATTATAAATTTATATTGGATAATAATTCAAGTATGTATTTAATTGATAGGTAGATGTGGTTGACCAAATTTAAGAGAAAGAATTAATCTGGGTCCCAGATCTTTACAAAGAAATGTTGTCAGTTTCCGTTGCTAAATGCCTAGAAATTCTGTCTGATAAAAGGGTGCGTAATCTACATCAAAAAGTAAAATGAAAAGTCTGAATAAATATGTTTTCAAAATGCTTCTCTGCAGGGTTGCAAACATTCGAAGATGACCACAAAAAGATAGTTCAATAATTCCTGCGGTTCTCCCTGACGAATTGTTATATTTTGTTCAGTTTATGTGGAAATTTATTTTTTAAGGTTATTATTTAAAGTGGCGGTACTATATTACAGTTTTGGTCAGTGTGAAAATACAAATTGTATGTTCAATAACAGATTGAGTGGTAAAATATGAGCAGTAAAAAAAGTGGAAACGGGGAGTAACATATCTTCAAATGAGTAGCTCAATAAATATTTGAATGCGTGAAAATTCAATTGGGCAGTAAAATGAATAAAGGGGCAGTAACGCATGTGCAGTCATGAAATCAAAATGGGTCTGTTAGAAATCGTGGGACAAGTATGTAGTTCTATAAATACTTACGCAGTACAAAATACATTAAATGATACACACATATAATGTTTATTTAAGTTAGGTAGCGAAATAAAAAAATAACAATTAGGTAACAATAATCTAGATATTAAGAAAAAAATTAAATTTATTGCACCACTACAATTATTCAATGCTAACGACTGAGACTTACAACGCTCCGCTTCGCTCCACTTGACCTTAACCTGACAGATTTTTGGACAAAAGTGTCAGTTGTAAGCGTTTATAATGTTATTCTCTTCAAAGGTGCGCATTTTCATGTGAATAATATAAATGCTAACGACTGGCACTTTTTAATATAAAAATCTGTCAGGTTAAGGTCAAGCGGAGTAGAGCGTTGTAAGTCTCAGTCGTTAGCATCCAAATGATGCATTATTCGATTCAGAATTACAAAAATGCTTTGTAGTGCAATGCGGTGCAATAGAAGACGCAAAGGGATGAAGCAAAATTAATATTTTTTTTTTACCTGTGAGGGGCTGAGTTCAGTATTTTAAGCATTTCTATGGGAAAACGGGGAGGGGTGCGTTGAATAAATTTAATGGAGCAATGCTAGTGTAATAGATCCAAGCACTCGCAACTCAGTGATATAAGGTAATGAGCGAAACGACCTAATATTTATAGGCAAATCTCTTCTAATTGGCCGCCCACGGTGCACTGTCGCGAAAGCTGCGATCCTTTTAACGGAAGTGTGCCACTCTTTTCAATGAAAATGACGTTCGATTTTGCCAAACATTGAGAACTGGCGAACTATTTATCTAACTGCCCATTAATACATTATACTGCCCATTCAATCATTTTACTGCTCAAATAATAATCTGCCGTTCGAGTAAGTTTTGAACTGCCGTTGTAGGATTAGATAACCGACCAAATTCTTTTGTATTGCTGGCCACGTTCTACTGCCACATTAAGTTAATTACCGCCAAAAGTTTAATACCGCCCGCGTGCATTTTTAACTGCCCGATGAAACTGCCTGGATGTTAAAAGAATAATAACTTCCCATTTTTTAAGGTGCCTGAGTTGTATATTTCAGGCTTTTTTGATCGGGTGAAATGCAACTGGGAAAAATAAATGCTCTTAACAAATTTTTGAAAAAATGCAGTTTTTGAAAGTAAGAATAGAACTTAATTGCATCTAAAAATCTAGCAACTTTAAAAAAAATTCTGAAAAGGGAGAAATCATAGTTGTTCTGAAATGAACTTTGAAAGTAAGAATAGAATAGTATTTTTTCCCACTTGCTAAGACTGCTAAGACTAGATAAATAAATCTGAAGGCAGAATAATCAAACAGCCTCGAGAAACTCGGTTGTTATAGAAATCTGAGGATTCCATGCCATATCGAAAATAATCGAACCACCCACTTTGTGCTAATCTTCAATTGCATGTAAATTTTATTTTATTTTACTTTGATGAATTTAGCTTACCGATATCTGCAAGAAATTGCGAAATTTAAACTGCGTCTAAACACCAACATAGGTCTTGGGATTACAAGTCAAATTGAACAGTGTATACAATTATTGTAAGTTAGACAGTCACAATATATTTGTACCGTTTAATGAACAAATAAGCTGTTTAGAAATAATATTGGTACTTTTTTCAGAGAGGAGGATTCGGAAGAGGTCGAAGTGCACCACAATAAGTTTTTCATTCGTGATTATTTAATGTATAAGATACTTTGAATAAAGCATCTAAACAACTGCAACGTGTTTTCAATGAACGTGTCGAGCCTTAAACGACCAGCCTTACAAATGACCAGACGCACATTCTGTTTTCACAATTTTGATGTATTTATAGTATACAGATGTCCATTATGTTTTAACATTAAAATGTGTAACGAATTGGAAGTGTGAAGGTAATATTTATCAGTTGGCGCTCGCTTACTGATGTGGCCCGCTCGCCATTATATACTAGATGCTGATTTGGTTTGTTCGCACACAGCTGCTCCAACAAAGAGCGAAATCATCATATGCCAAACACTTCTTTTCTTCTTGTTAATATTTATTTATTTACTATTACAAATCAGTCACCAAAGTAGTTACAAAATAAACTGGTAACGGTGACCCATAAGCTTAGCCTAAATAATTTACGAGTGAACAATATGGGGGTCCAAAAGCGATTTCTGTGGCGCTTGGAAATTTCAGTGTTCTCGAATTTTTGCAAGTTCTATGCATGCCATGGTCAGTGTTTTCGTTGGAATTTTGAAGATATCGTTAAATGCGAACTTTGGAGAGAGGGATAGAAAATGTAAGTTAGCATCCAAATTTGATACTGGGCTAGTTGAAATGAGGATGAACCAACGCACATCGCATGGGTTGATTTTTGGGGTCTGGAATGTGTAGGATGTATATTATAGGAGGTTAAAGTTGAAGTACGTTTTTAACAAATTTCAATTTTGCTTAAAAGTGGGAATGTCTGTTAAAACAACTATTGCAACATTTTACCCTAAGATAAGCAAACTTGCCAAACTTAATAAAAGCTTGTTTACAAAAACAATGAATAATATTTCGTGGGAACGAGGTCAGATGGGTCATTGGCGACGTACAATCGGTTACGTTTCATGTAATCCTTGCTGTTTCATTCCAGTTTTGTTTCTTGTAGTGTGTGGAAGCCTGTCATTGTTTCAATTTTGTGAAATTTTAGCATTTTCATTGTTTACAAATTGTGTTGATTTATTCAGAGTATACCTGAAACTTTCATTTTCAATGTCATAACAAACAAGAAAACAAGCAAGAAATAATATTTCAATCTTACCTGACCAACAGACAGCAATTGGTAGAATTTGAGGGTCAAAGATCAGCATTGGAAAACGTATCGAAGGGAGTACCTCAAGGTTCAATTATTGGGCCAATTCTGTTTATTATTTATGTGAACGATCTGAGCATAAATGTAAATAGCACAAACACATACCAGTTTGCTGATGATACATCATTTCTGAACAGCCACATTAACATTGATAACTTGGAAGCAAAAACTTGCAAAATATTAGAAGAAAGCAAACATTGGTTTGATGCAAATGGCATGACCATGAATGTTGCGAAAACTAAAGTGCTAACCATCCACACCAAGCATGTTGATTCGGATGCACAATTAAAATTTCTAGGAATAACACTACAATCTAATATGAAATTTTCAGCACATATAGAGACAGTAGCCAAAAAGTTATCCTCTGTGATCTACCTGCTCCGAAGAACAGCTACGTTTTTACATTTGCGTGAGCGACTGAATGTATACCATGCCATTTTTCATAGTAAAATGACTTATGGACTGATTCTATGGGGTGACAGTCCACAGGCACAAGAAGTATTTCTCAAGCAAAAAGCTGCTATCAGAGCAATTGCAAAAGCTAAATATAGGGACTCCTGCAGAAGCTTATTTAAAGAATTTGGAATATTAACGTTGTATTCCCAATATATATACAACTGCGTGCTATATATCCATGAAAATAAGCAAAAATACAGAACCAATCAAGATTGGCATAATTATAACACAAGAATTAAAGAAGATCTGTGCATACCATACCATAGACTGTCAGCCTCTCAACAAGGCAGTAACCATTTAGCTTTATTGAATGGTTTTATATGGAATTTTGATTTTCATATCGCAGGCAAAATAGGAAATAAAACTCATTTTGATATAAATGTTTCTTTTATTCATAAATACATATACATAAAGATCTCGTTCCTTGTTTAAAAAGAAGAAGTACACAGATATATTAACTTGTAACAATAAATTATATGTTACAGTACTATAAAGATGAAGGTATTTTATAAACAACTAATCTTTGTTCACCTTGAATTTCTTAACCAGCAGACAATTATAATTCTGAAGTTTTAAATTGTCATATGCAACTTTACCATGGGGCTCCTGCAGAGGTTTTTAACGCCACCTACGGATTACAGTCCAACAGACAAGTTGGCAGGAGGGGTTGCGCACTAGCATGCTTTATAGATGCAATAAAATGTTTTGCAGTACCAGTGGCACAGGTAAAATTTTCAGTTATCGGTGGGCTTTTGGAAAGGTAAAATGGTGGGTTGCGAATGGAAAGGTGTTTTGTGTAGACAAACATGGGAAATAGTGTACAGAGTGTTAATTTAAAATTGAGGAACGTTAAACAGAAATTTTGGAAAGTGTGAAAATGAAGAAGTCTGTTGCAACAGGCGTGTATTAAGGCGGAACTCCACCAAAGCGACATCTGTCAAAATTGTTGACGACAATTTCGATGACCTTTGTTGACGTTTCCGTAAACATTTGTCGTAAACACCTACCTGACTCCATCAAAACTACAATGTTGCTTGTTCATTGTTTTAACAGAAAAGAGCGAAACATGTGAAATTTATATTCAGTCGACAAGAACATGCAGAACGGGTACAATTTTACTATATTGGCAGCTGCCAACTTCGTAATCTCGCATCGGAAACGTCATTGGCACCGGTATTGGGTACGCCCTAGTTTACAAAAAAGTGTAATGATAGTGCAACCGATTTGTTTAAAAACCTTCAAGCTGACAATTACGATCCGTTAAAAAATGAATTTCGATGTGATCAGAGTTTCAAAAATTTTAGGCGAATGTCACTGTGTGATTTCCAAGAACTGTTGCAAAAAGTTGGACCAATTAAGGCGGAACTCCACCAAAATGACATTTGTCGGCGACAGTGTCGTCGACACATGTTAATAACAAAAGTTTCCATAAATTAAGAAAGTCGGTGACTTTTCATGTCGACGACCACTGTCGCCAATAATGTTGACGGTTTCGCTCGGAGGGTGGTGGTACATCAAAGAAGAACAATGTTACCAACAAAGTTTAAGACTTTGTTTCGAACACGTCTCCACCAGATGCCCATCTCCCAAACGCTTTAACTGATTTTCCCTCTTCAACAAGCAGTTGTCCAGCGAAGATTGCAGTGGTACGTGCACTTTTTTGATATTCAAGTTCTTAAATCCTAAAAGTTGGGCTATGGCTGGGAGTTCTGGGAGAAACAAAAGAAAAGCAGATTCTTATGGCCAACGAAGCTTTCGCTATAATGAAAAGTGCATACGCTAACAGAAACTCCTATCACATCGAAATTAATTTTTTAACGGGTCGTAATCGTCAGCTTGAAGGTCTTCAAATAAATCGGTTGCACTATATATATTTGCACTTTTTTTGTAAACTGGGGGCGTACCCAGTATCGGTGCCGACGACTTTTCCGACGCGAAATTACGAAGTAATCAGCTACCAAAATGGTTAAATCGTCATCGTTCTGCATCTTCTTGTCGACCTAATATAGATTTCGCATGTTTCGCCCTTTTCTGTTTAAAACAATGAACAAGCAACATTGTTGTTTTGATGGAGTCAGGTAGGTATTTACGACAAATGTTTAAGGAAACACCAACAAAGATCATCGACATTGTCGTCGACAATTTTGACAAAAATGTCGCTTTGGTGGAGTTCTGCCTTTAGAAAACCCTCCCTTTGAAGAGGGCAATCAGTTAAAGCATTTGAGAAACGGGCATCTGGTGGAGACGTGTTCAAAACAAAGTCGTAAACTTTGCTGGTAACATTGTTTTTCTTTGATGTACCGCCCTCCGAGCAAAACCGTCAACATTATCGGCGACTGCGGTCTTCGACATAAAAAGTCCCCAACTTTCTTAATTTATCGAAACTTTTGTTAACATGTGTCGACAACACTGTCGTTTTGGTGGAGTCCCGCCTTTAGATCTATAGAGAGAATAGTTAGTGAAGGCAACACTAGCGTGTCGGAAAATAATGGCAAAGCGATAAGTACACCAGGAAAGAAGCGTACAAGTAAGAGTTCCTTAACGACTGATATACCAGATGTACCAGCTGATATATCTCACATCGTACACGAATTTCACAAGACTGAAGGTTGTCGTGTTACCCTTGCAAAATTGAACCAAAAAATACGGACAGAGTTAGAATGGAACGGATCCAATGAAACACTGAGAATTCTTTTGCGTAAAATGGGGTTCAGGTGGAGAAGGATGCAAAATAATGGGAAAGTCCTAATTGAAAAACACGATATAAGATCTCTTCGTATTTGAAGAAAATTAAATATTTCCGAAGTCAAAATATACTGATTGTTTACCTGGACGACACATTTGCACAGTAGCCATGTCTCTTCGAATTGGACAGATGACTTAACCAAAGGACTATTTGGAAATATGTCTAAAGGTCAGAGATCAATAATTATTGTAAATGCCGCGTCAGTTGCGATCTAAAGCTGGCGATTACCATTCAGAAATGAATTTAGAGAATTATGGCAAGTGGTTGCAGCAAAAGTTGATTCCTAATTTACCAAAGAATTCCGTCATCTTCATAGACAATGCACCCTAATACAACGTCCAGGCAAATTTCGCACCCACATCAAATTCTAAAATGGCAGATATGATTAAATGGCTAAACAACAAAAATATTAATTCTGAACCTAATATGTTAAAACCAAGGTTGTACGAAATTATCAAGCATTATACGAAGATGTATATAACCTATAAGTTCGACACATTATTACAATACCACGGACACACTGTTTTATGTTTACCGCCATATCCAGATTTCAATCCCATCGAGTTAATATGGGCGACAGTGAAAAACAATGTCGCTGCAAAAATACTACTTTCAAGTATCAAATTAGAAGATGCGCGGAAGTTAGTGGAATATGAATAAAGCTAGAAAACTGGAAGAAGAGTTGTGATCACGTGTTTAAGATCGAGGACAAATATTTAGAAAATTAAGTGTTTGCAGACAATATCAGTGAAGTTGAACCATTAATAATTATTTCTTTAGGCGACAGTGAGTGATACTAACGATTCTGAAAGTGATGATTAAGACAATTATTATTGTGCTATTATTTTTTAATAGAATTAAGACAATTTAATCATTTTCTTAATACACGTTAAATATTATTTACTGAATTTTTATTATTTAATATTAATTTATTCCTAAGAGTAAAAAAAGTCCACGCCACTGCTGCCCTGAGTTAGATGCAGGCTGTGGCAGGCGCCAATGCGTCGCGCCTCCATCGCTCGCCAACTTAAATCCGTTGGACTATACTTCAATATCAAAAATAAACGATGTGTCAACCAATGCCCTAAGTTTTTGTTTGTCCTGGCCAATCGCACTGGTGTAAGCTTAAGGTAACCCAGGGAACTCTTCAATTTTATTCAAGTGAACAAAAGTGATTTATTGACACTTGGATTAGAGCATTTTTTAATGGCTACACTGAGCAGTAGCATTACTAGTAAGATCAGACAAATTCGCTCGTATCTCCTGACATATTTCTTCGGCTTTTGGCACTTCAGAAATCACCCAAGTGTCATCGGCACTTTCCAGCTTATCACGACAAATGGGACAAGTATCGTGCAATTCATTCCTAAAGAATTTCAACATTAGCTAAAAACATTGCAAAATATATTTGAAGGAAGACTAACCATTCATGTATGCATGTCAAACAATAACTGTGTGCACAAGGTAACAATACCTCTGGCCTTCTTTCCATACATATACAACATTCTGTGGTACTGCAGTCACTTTTAGTATCGTTATTGATATCCGATGTAATAGGTGAATCAGACTTGTCAATTTCAGAATCGCTGAAAACAACACTGTGCAGCGAGAGGTTATGCTATAAAGATAAATTGAATACGACAGAAATCATCAGGATTAAACTTATCCTTGCATCGTAACCTATCGCTACAATTGGTAACCCCAATGTGATATGATAGTGTACTTGTGACACTAGCTATTGCGACAGGTATACTATCATTATAGCGAGAAGTTATGCTGCAACCGTAACATTTTCTAATTTGTTACAAGAGCACAGTGCCATTAATATTGAAGCTATCATTTTTAAATAAAAAAATCAACAATATTCCAAATCATGTCAGGTGTTGTAACAATTATTCAAATTCTGATTGCATTTTTGAAAACTACATTAGGTACATTCTTAAAACATATTCCCTTGTTTTTTTGCACAGCATTCATGAGATACCTATTTTAACTTTTAAGAAATTGAATGGCTTGTAATTATTCATGTGGGTATTAATTTGAAGAAAGCCTAGTCTTCAAGTGAAATTTCTGAAGTTAATCCAAAATATGGATAAATACACTTTAGAAATTGAAATATCTCGCATACGCAGGCTCTTTACGAACAAACAAAAAATACTTTTTTGGAGAAATGAACGTAGTTTTCAAAAACACGGTCAAAATCAGAAAAACTTCCAGTGGCATCTCAGTAGCTCTAGGTCACTGAAATATACATAAATAGGATTTACTGTGAAATTAATATTTTTAGAATAGTGATAAAATTGTCCTGAAAATTTCATCAACTTTCCCCACAGTTTATTCAGAGTGAATCAACACAACGTAAAATAAATATGAAATTTCAATAACCTATATCTCAGAGAAGAATTCGTCTTATACGTTTAAACAGCAAGCTACTATATTAGTTCCACTTGCTATATCGCTTTCTGAAATTTTTCTTTCCAGCAGTGAATTTTTCGTATTGAAATCGAGCGCATATGTACAAGTGGCGCTTTTAAGAAGAAGTAGTGGCAGGTCTAGTCAGTCTGACAATAGTCTACAGTCAAATTTTCAGCTCCTGTGTGTTTACGTTATATAAAATTTAAAGTTCCTGTGGTCATTATTCGAAGACTTATTCGTGTAAGTCGTTTATTTTAAATGCAAAATATTCAAAAAACGTGTGGAGTTTCAAAGAGTAAGTAAATGCAGTGGCAACCACTACGTTGTAAACTGCATTAATACTTAATGGGAACCTGCCTACAACAACAATATTTCTGCCAGAACTATACAAAAAATTGCTCAGTAATATTAGAGTTAAGTAAGTTGTGTAGGGGTGCGTGTATTAATAAATTATGTTGTAAGATTGACTTTTCTATAATTTTATTTAACAATTTACAATTTTACCAAGATGGCCAACCGACACCACCCTCTTCCCTTAACTTCTAATCTGACTGCGCGGCACTGCTCACGCACTTCTCATCTCACCCTTTGTCCACCGAAAACGGCACAAGGCGGCAAATTCAAATTTAAAAAACAATCTACTACAAAGTACACAAAGTAGATTATTGAAATGGTATTAGAGGTGACGAAATAATTATTTGCGAGGACACCGCTAGTTCCAAAACACATAATATGTAAAAGGTGGAGTGCGAATCATGCAGCCGAAGCATAAAGACCACGCGGCTACAGATGCGTGACTTTTGCAGTGCGACCGTGGCGATCTATTCGAATGGCAATTATGGAGAAAGCAGTATAGGTGGTGTGTGAATTAGAAACTGAGGAGAAAAAAGAAGAGCTTTTGCTAATTCTTATGTTAGATTCCTTGAGAAGGGGTTTCCAGGATATTCTTTGCATTCGAAAGGAAGTTTAAAGGTTTTTCGTCTTAACATGAATAAATTCAATTTTGTTTTGTATTTGATTGAGAAAGACCTAAAAAGCAATCATGTGGATTATAGTGTTTATTCTTCACAACAAACACAAACCACTCGTTAAATGTAACTACTTGCAGCGGCTCTTACGACTGGACTGCTATTTTTGCAGTCGCAGCACAAAGGTCGCCGTAGTCGCGTCTGCCGTTTGATTGAAATCGCATGATTGACAACGGGCTCATTAATTATTTCAACGTAGAGCAGTGGCTTATGCAGCATCGTTACAGTCGCGTGTCTACAGCCGCGCGGCTCTAACCGCGTGATTCGCACTCCTTTCTCACACAACTGTTTTGGACGTACGTAAAAAAGATGTACGATGTTTAATCGTAGCGTACTTGTTTTCCCACACAAGGATTCGGGACCTAAGTGCCTCCGTCATACGTCAGATTTTCATTCCAAACAAAACAAAAGCACGTGCTATTTGACGTTTATCGATATTATTTAGAACGTCTTAAACTAGTTTTTGCAATATAATTATAGACGTTTTGCAGTGAAAACAGTTTATTTTCATGTAGTTAATATTTTCACTCTTCACTATTTGGTAGAAATCCATGATTCAATTTTTCTTAAACATTTCTGATGATGGGATCGTTTGTAGATCTTGAAACCGGTTAAATAAAATAATTTTATTATACTTATTGGTAGTACGCGAAGTAATTTTTTATTTAGTTTATTTTCAGTTTGTGTGTTGGGCTTACGCGTAAAAACTTGAAAACAACAAACTGTATGTAATTATAATTATATTTCAGAGGTTAGGTTAAAACGTCAGAAAGCACGTGGCTTTGTTTTGTTTGGAATGAAAATCTGACGTCTGTGACGCGCCACTTATCTCCCGAATTGCTTGACGTTGTTTGAGGCGAGTATACATTAGAGCATCTAGAAACACCAGGCATGACAGCTTTTACCCAAGTAAAGTGGGTTTGTCAGGAGTCTAGTTTTGAAAAAGATAACCAAGAAAGTATCAGAGAAGAAGTTCAGCATTAAAAATTAAACTTCAGTTTTTAAATCCCGCGTAATTATTTGACAGAAAAATTCCCGCTTATTAATTTCGCTCAGGGCACCGTGGAGGATGAAAATTTCCGGAAATTTTTCGTGTTGCCGTGGAAACGAAACTAAAAACAAACTTCTGATTGGCTAAAAAGGCGATGTGTGAAATTTTCAGCCGAATTGCTCAGTTCCTCGACATTAAATGTTAGTTCACAATTGAACGAATCTTTCCTCGTCTTTAAATTAGAGATTCTAAGATATTCTCAAACAATTTTCCAAACCCACATTTAAATCCTTTAGTATCTGTCCTAGAACACTCAGAATTTACTAGATAACTCAAATTTGCAAAATTTTCTTCATCGAAAAGTGACATCTGTCAGTATGAGAAAGACCTGCTGCTAAATTCAGGGTCGCTGTTAAGCAAATGTTTGTGGTGCCGCCCCCCGCACACGCACCCCAGGCGAAATTTTTGGATTTTCTAAGTTAAATGCTCTAAATTGAAAATCAGAAATTCGAGTTAAAATAAAATTTCACCTCAAAAACGGTTTTGATGGCAGAACTTTTTGATTTTCTGATAAGTATCACATTTAATAAAAATGTGATTTTGCAACGGTGAGATTCTAAAAAAAGGCTGATACGAAAAGACAATATCCCTTTGGTGGGCACTGGCAGCTGGCGAAGTGATATTAAAAGGATAAATTAAAATTGAAAAAGTAACAACTTCTAAACATTAATTTATTAGGATTTAATCTTAGGACTGGCCCTGTGGCCTGTGCAGTCTGCTGTGCACACTTGCAGATAGCAAACAGGCTAGAAGCTAGAACGTGTTTGCCTCGAGATAATAAGTTAATGCAAATCGTGACGTGATCAAGAACCCTACCTCCTCTGCCAAATAGGTACGTATCGAAGAAGCAAGCACAACACCCTACATGACACACGTGACAAGTAATGAAAAGATTCATATAATTCCAGACCGAGACGCTACACCAGCTGTAAGCAGCTGCTTATTCTGCTTGTTGGCTAATCTGGCCCTGAATAAATTACAAAATTGTCACTGGCGGAGCTCAAGTTAGCTTCGAGCACAATTTCTAAAGATTGCACAAGTACCACTTTATGTTGCAACAATGCAAAACTTACTGACGAACACTATGCTCAGCTGCAGAGTATTGGCATTTCATAGTTTTGAAAACTTTTAAAAATTCTCTCAACTGAAGAAGACGAACTGAATCAATTTTTTGCGTCTCAGGATCAACTTTAATGCATGCTACTTCTACTGTAGCTTTCCAAAATACTGTACTATCGCTTCCTTTCTTTACGGCAAATATCAACTGCTTTCCATTAGAATCCAAGTACTTTTTACATCTATCAGGAAAATGAAGTTAAGTAATAAACTTAGAAAAATAAAACACCGCAAACTTACAACTTATTAATTTCTCCCATTGATATAAGGAAATCTTGATACGTTAAAGAATTTATTTCCGTGGATAACAATGTAACAGAACTCTCCTCATTTAAAATTTGGGAGATAAATGGTACATATTCTTGTATTTGGCTACTATGCGTTTGACCCATTTTATTTAAAATTAAATAAATTAATAACACACTGAAAATAGCTTTAGAGGTTAGGGAAACTGTCAGATGAGCACCTAAGCTTTTGCAATTTGCAACACAAAGCAGAGAAAAACACTCAAGTGGCTAGCGTCAACGATTTCCACTTTCTTTCGATAATTATGCACATGCGCAAAACGCTAAATTTTATATTCCAACATAAAATTTCAAATGATTGCGGCCTGCGTCAGTCTAACGGCCTCCGCTTAACTGACTGGGGCTACCTCAAAGAACAAACTTTTTGGTAAAAAAAGAAAATGTAAAAACGGTAAAAATAGCATACGCCACGAGAATCGATCCCACCGAGGCAAAAAATCCGTTACATCCATCACAGCTGCTGTGAAGTGCGAACAATAGCATATTTGCAAAGTATTTAAGTGACGTATACACTTCAACTCGGGACATAAGTGGCGCGTCACAAACGTCAGATTTTCATTCCAAACAAAACAAAACCACGTGCTTTCTGACGTTTTAACCTAACCTCTGAAATATAATTATAGTCGTTTTCAAGTTTTTCCACGTAAGCCCAACACACAAATTGAAAATAAACTGTTTTCACTGCAAAACGTCTATAATTATATTGCAAAGACTAGTTGAAGACTTGGTAAATAATATCGATAAACGTCAAATGGCACGTGCTTTTGTTTTGTTTGGAATGAAAATCTGACGTATGACGGAGGCACTTATGTCCCGAACTACAAGTAAGGCAACTGGAAGTGCCTAGGTGCTCTAACAAGAAGTATGCAATAAATAACTGTATAATTAGGGACCTAAGTGGCGCGTCACAAACGTCAGATTTTCGTTCCAAACAAAACAAAGCCACGTGCTTTCTGACGTTTTAACCTAACCTCCGAAATATAATTATAATCGTTTTCAAGTTTTTCCACGTAAGCCCAACACACAAATTGAAAATAAACTGTTTTCACTGCAAAACGTCTATAATTATATTGCAAAAACTAGTTTAAGACGTTGTAAATAATATCGATAAACGTCAAATGGCACGTGCTTTTGTTTTGTTTGGAATGAAAATCTGACGTATGACGGAGGCACTTAGGTCCCGAATTATTAAGGAGCTTTGCCTGGATTTATTTATAAGACCGATGAGCGGAAAATGTGACCGCAAAAGAGAGAGAGAGAGAAAACAATCACTGCGAAGTGGACCACTCGTACTTGCATGAATTTGCGAAATGAAAATCTTCGGGAGGTCAGAAATACATTCCCAATGCAATTTTTCTCTGAACCCTGTAGAATTCAAATTATTCGGGAAAAAATATTTCCCGCTAAATATGCTTATGGCGCCATGTGTGAATTATTGAAACTATACGGTGACGTCAGTATGACGCACCTACGCACAAGGATTTTATACTCCAAAATCCTTGCCTATGCATTCCTATCGAAATGGTCGCTTTCGGTTTAGTTGACAGCTGTCTCGTAAGTCTTGAAATTGTTTGGTGTGTACGTTAATGGTGTTTGCTGGAAGAATGGAACTATGGTGGAGCTCAGTAGCAATTTGTTGTTAAAAAACCATTATATTTTATAATTCCCAACTGTGAATAGGCACAACAAAACCACTTCTAACCTCTAAACTCTACTACCTATCGTGAACGCGGCTATTTTAAGATTAATTATGAGATTCTGCTTGCAAGAAACTTCTGCGGATATTTTACAGATGGATTTATGATATTCGTACTAGTTGTGAAATAAGAACAACGCGGACACAATAGACTGTTTTAGAATGGCCTGATTTTGACAGGCCGCCATTTTCTGTTGGAGGACCGAGCATGGATAAACAACATTACACACGTGAGTGTTACCAAAATTTGAACAGATTTGGTGCCAAACAAAGTGGTGATGTTTAGAGTTCATGTAATTTAACTCAAAATAACGAAACAACGTTTGCAATAGTGCAACCAGTCATATCATTTCAAGAATTTTCATTCAATTCTCGGCGTAAAGCGACTAAGTTTAAGTTACGCCCCTTTTTTGGTGCCAAATGGTAACACAAACATCTGCCTTGTTATTCATCCTCTTCTTCCCTCCAATAAGCTTTAAAACAAACAAATGTGTGCCCTCCATCTGTCAATTGTGTGACGTCATTCTAAAATGATCAATTGTGTGAAACGAAAATTCTGTGCTTGGCTAACCTATAACTGTCACTGTATGACAGGGCTCAGGGCAGCCACGGTGAAAAATTGAAATGTACTAATGCTCCTGAAATACGCTAATAATTAGTTTATTCTTCTTCTTAACTTATTTCCAGTGTATAACTGTGCATTAATAAAATATTGATACTGCTTAGTAAAGTAATAACATCCAATTGAAGCGCTGATAATAAGTCATACAGTTAGGCGAGTAGGGACAACAGACGCGAAATGTTGGCAATAGGCAAAAGTAGCACGTCAGGCTGTGACGACAGCTAGATTATGTGACGTCAATACGACTGCTCAAGGCCAAAAGGCCCACTACGCGCGTGCTCCGCTATTTGAAACTAAAAATGAAATTATATTCTTATTACTACACAAAATAGTCTCATTTTATACGGTCACGATAAACTTGACACATATTTGCAAAATATGATAAAAAAGTGCCAGTTTAAATTTATGCAAGTACCCAATTGCGTTCAAAGTGTCAAACGCATCATGACTGAGGCGTTATTGGTTTTGCCAATGCAACGTTTTAGCGTGCTATTATTCCCTTGTTTTCATTAGTAATGGCGTGACGGGCCATCAGACACAACACATGAAATCAAAATTCTGTAAATTACAACAAACTTTAGAAGAAAAAAAAGGATCCGCGTGCATTCGAACAAAAACTCACCGCGCGTTTCGCCACTGAGCCAAGTCTGTTGCTTACAGACCATGAAGAGAAAGTAGAAGCGGTCTACTTGGCAAAACCTAGTTAGGATATAAATAAACACGACTGTGAGGTAACAGCTCGTTTCATCTTCATCCTCGGTAATAATAGCATATAAACTGGTGTATAACAAGATATTATTGTGAATTAAGACATTGATTATTAATTAAAAAATCGTAATTTAAGGAACAGTCTCCCACCCGACGAATTTCGTGTTTTTTTAGCTTTGCTAGAAAAAGTGCTTTGTAGAACGTGTAAAAAACAGAGAAATTTAGCGGATGAGTCATATTTTGGCTACCCAGGAAGCTTAAAGGGTGCTTAGTTGATTAAAAAACGCCAAATAGGCAAAAAGCGTTAAATGACCGAGACTCGCTCGGCCTAATGGAAGTCAGGTAGATTTTTTCCTATCCTACTTCAAAATTCTTATCATGGAGCTCTTATGGGACGCATAGATTCTATTCAGACGCATTCGCCCGAATCCCGACGCCCGACCGAGTCCTTGTGTGAAAACATATATTTGGCATTTTGGAAGTGTAAAGAAGACTAAAGCTGAGAGAACAGACCCTTCACTTGCCCTTTCGCACCAGACACATGCATTTTTTGGCAAAAAGATGATGTAGAAACAAACAAAAAATGAAGACCCTTGCGGGCGCAGAACTCGTGTAGCCGTAGAAAAACAATATGGCACCTCTGTACTATACCCGAACACCCACCGAGATTGTTGGCGATGTCTTTCAATAACGAATTACTTAAACGTGTCATTTTACTGATATTGTGTAATGCCGGACTTGGTTGGGCGTCGGGACCACTGATATAAATTATTAGATAAGCAATGATGCCTGATGCGCGAGAATATTTTGTGCCGGCATGTAGGGGGAATTTTAATGGCGGTGCGGTCGTCGCCAGTCTGTCTGGAACGTGTGGCTTGCGCAGTTGAGCTGACAATGGAGTTTTCGGGTTTGACATTTCTTTTGTTGTTTTGCGATCATTACGTATTTACCCAACATTTGTACTTTTTTAAATACTATTTGTGATTCTGAAGACTTGGACTGAATTCATGTTTCTCTTCGTGGTTTTGCAATTGTTAAGACTGGCTTATTTTGTGTTTTCTTGCTTAAAAGGTCTGCCAGTGCCACTATAGAAAGTGCTTGGATGTGCACGGTTAAACAAAGAAAATATCCTGGGAGTGAATTATTTCAGGTATGTAATAATTTATGTAGACTGTACATGTTCTATTTTAATACATATTTGATTTGTAGATTAAGAAACGACAAGAATTTTTCCATGCGTCAAAGCTCTTCTCGTACCAGTGAGTGTGCTACTAGACTTCGATGCGAACGTTATAGAGTAATAATTCTAATGAAAATCTTAGCAAGTGTGCTTTTTTTTACCTGAAGATTCTGTAGTTAATGTTAGTGTTAATTAAGAGAAGGATATGTGCAGAGTTTGAAATTAGGTGTTCGCTGAAGTGTGACCACTTTTCTACCTATTGATGCCAGTGACCATGTGTGCAGCACTTCCTTTTTTTGGTTTTGGGTGTAAAATAGTGATTTAAGACCATATGGTCTACCTCTAGCATTTATGTATTACGTATTCACATCTTCAGTTTACTTAACATTTTTAATAGGTAGTTTATAATATATGTACATGTTTTATTTTATAATAAATTGATCAACGTTAGTTGAATTTATGCATTTCATTTGTAATTTGATAAAAGTGTGCATTTTCTTTTACTCCGTTTTCCATTTGTTTGAACATTGCATTTATTAGTTACAATCCTTTTAAGTCATTAAAGTTTAGTTAGGAAAATCAAATGATCTATTGTATATATAATTGTTTCTTAAATCTCCCAATTTGTCGCATCATCATCATAATTTCTCAGTTCGAAGACTTTCCTATCCTGAACATTTCCCTAAAAGTATAACATTCTACTTCCCCCAACTATTTGAGAGCAGTAGTCTGACCTCGGCCTACCTCTACCTATTTTTATTCCTATCCCCGACTAGTATGTCGCGAACGATTCCTTCGCGTCTCAGAAGGTGTCCTACCATCCTATCCCTCCTATTCTTTATAGTCTTCCATACCTTTCGCTTTTACCCAACTCTTTCTAATACCTCCCTATTGCTAGCCTTAGCTATCCACGGTTTCTTCATCATGTGTCCGTGGCACCACATTTCAACATTTCTATTCTTTTTTGACCTGCTTCTCTTATTATCGAAGTTTCGCCACCCATACAATGCCGTACTCTATCGTATACCTGATTTTAATTGCTTTTGATTTCAAATAGTAGGTAAAAAATGTGCTACGTTATTGTAATACGTTATAATAAGCATTGTTTGTACGCAGATTAACTTCGGTGCCACATTTAATTCGAGATTCGTTGCTAAGGTACTGACATTGTTATTGGCTGTGTTACAGCAAAGAACCACGAATTAAATGTAGCACCGCGTTGAATTTTGATCCGCGTTTCAACAACCGGTCCTAAAAGTGCAAACATATTACACAATAATTTGTCTCACGATAAATCATTCAATTTAAGAAGATGAAATTGCTGGATCGATAATCATAAGGTATGTGAGCTTGTTCAATAAATTCTACAAAAAACACCTGATTGTGGTGTGGGAATGCACAAAATAAATTTATCATCGCAGCACGGTTTGCTTTTATTATTGTTTAAGACGGAAGAGAAACAAAAAACTTGGGGAAAAGTTGTTATAAACAGAGGTACACATTAAGTATGCAGCAAAAATATAAAACGTTTGTTTAGGGTGCACTAGTTCCAGTAACGTGAGTTTATTCAGTTTTTTAGAGGGTTATAAGCAAATAGGTTGGGTTATAACCAGTCTGAAGGTTTTCGTATTCACTCACTGTATTTTTCTGTGGTGGAAAATACGCAGTAATGGGTAGAATACACATTCTTAAAACTTCCGTTCATTAACAAATCTCTAAACAAAATGAAAAGTTTTTGTAAATAAAATCATCTGTTCCTTGCTCAACGTCAAAACACGAAAATACCTATTCTGCGCAAACTCAACTTGACCGCAATGGCGGAGATGCGCGAAATGCATGTTAGCACACTTTTGTTATATGGCATTGCGCTTCTAATAATATATTTCAGTGGTCGGGACCCGAGCGGATGCGCCTGAATAAAATTTCTGCTTATGGGAACATAGATTTTAAACACTGATTATTTAATTTCAGTGCATTTCTTAATAGTGATTCTGCAATTGACATATAGACTGCTCTTTTCAGCTGTTACATTTTCAAAAACAACTTAAAATACAACTTAATTTCAGAAATATTTTAAAACGGAGCACAGTACCTTTTAGAAAAGAACGTATGTCTTTTGTAGACCAGACCGTTATTATTATGGGCGAGACTACGGGCACGCTAACGTGCCTCTAAAAATTAAATTACAGGCACGCGAATTGCGAACAGGTGTTAAGTATTGCGTTGAAATTTGTAACAAAGCAATTTATCAACGCATTTTAAACAAACCCCTTAGCTGCCCTCTCGCACCAGATACACGCATTTGTTGCAAAAAAGATAATGTAAAAAAGTGAGAGAATAACTAACATTTACGGGAGCCGATCCCACACGGCTTGAGAGTAACAAACCACCAGCTCTGTACGATACCTACCTGCCTACGATCGCTGCTGAGTGGGATTCAACTAACGAGGTTTTTATTATGAAAGTATAACGTATAACTAATGATAACGTTTCGCGTGCCTCTAATATTTATTTTAGAGGCACGCTAGCGTGCCTGGAGTCACAGCGTATTATTATTTTGACGTTTGAGGTTAAGGTGCTTATTTCTCCGGCATATTTATTGTTTAATCTTTATTTAATAGGTGGTTTAAGAATTTATTTATATTTAAAAAGTGAAAAATGAAAGAGAAAGTGTTAAAAATTAGTGTTGTTAACGACTTCTTTATGGACGATTGAAACTATCTACTGTGCCGGTTCTAGCACAGACACGCTTGCGCCGTAAATTGCAGTAATTTGTTGAATTTTAGTTTTAAACAAAATGACTTCATAAATAAATGTTTTTAAAAGACAAATATCGAAAAAAGGCTTCATAGTAATCGCCCTATATTGCAGTCGTCTAAATGCAAAACCCGACAAGTCACTCTTTTGTGAAAATTGAGTTTGATATACGATTTTGTTCCTTAACTAAAGCGCTACTGGTTTATATATTGTTTTAATGCAAATGCCGACAAGTTACATGAAAATTTAGTATAGAAAATAACGCTTGGGTGCAAAAACAGACATGTCCAAGTGCTGTTCATATCCAAACGCCGACATGTCCACGTTAGCCAATAGAATCGCGGTTGTGTGTCACACGTTAACCCTCGTCACGCGTTTTATCGTTCAGTCGTTCTGTTAATTATGAAGCGCCGTTTGGGGCATAATAGCTCTGCACGAAATAATTATTTCTTAGAGAGAGAAATAATTATTTAACTGCGTGCGAAATATTTTTCGATAAAGAAATTAATATTTTTATGTGGAAATAATTTTTTCTTGCGATAGAAAATCAAAAATATTTCTCGCGTACACAATTTTTCTTCCGGACTGAAAAAAATTCTCCCGTGATATTTCTCCCGCGTAAAAAATAATTCTCCCGTAAAATTTTCCTCCCGAGCCAAAATTAATTCTCCCACTTCAAAATATTTCTCCCGCACAGAACTTTTTACTCTCGCATAAAATATTTCTTCCGCGCTGAAACAATTCTCCCACAATAAAAATATTTCCCTCACACCGCAAGCCTCGAAATGCGCCGCTAGATGGCAGTGACCACAAGCTGGTTCCAGTTAGTGATGGGAGCTATAGAATGAAATGGACTATCGATATATTACTAATGAATGATTTAAACTATGGAATGAATTGAGGACATAAGTGCTCCGTCATACGTCAGATTTTCATTCCAAACAAAACAGAAGCACCTGCCATTTGACGTTTATCGATATTAATTACAACGTCTTAACCAAGTTTTTGCAATATAATTATAAACGTTTTGCAGTGAAAACAGTTTATTTTCAATTTGTGTGTTGGGCTTACGCGTAAAAACTTGAAAACAACTATATGTAATTATAATTATATTTCAGAGGTTAGGTTAAAACGTCAGAAAGCACGTGGCTTTGTTTTGCTTGGAATGAAAATCTGACGTTTGTGACGCGCCACTTATCTCCCGAATTTATTCGAGCAAGTTCATTCTTGGCTTTAATAGATTTGGCACTTGTTTAAAGTTAATATCCATGATTTAAAATAAATAAATCATTCATACTTGTTTTCCAAATAAAGTAACAGGTTATTCATTCTTTATAGCTTTGTTTTTGCAGTGCAGTAGTTTCTGCTTGGCTAACAGATTTATCACATATACTGTCATTTGCTTCGTGTTCTGTAAGCGTCATTTTTTATGTAACCAATATGCATCCTCGAATGGATTCGGGCGACCAGCTGTTATAAATTAAGAAATAACAAATAAACTGTTTTTTTGAATGTGATTCCCTTAGCTGACGGGGCATCAGACACGCAGATTCTGAACTGTAAAACTTCAAACGTAAATTCGAAGTCAACGCAAAAAACAGCAACAAACGAAAATAAAAACATGCGTAAAACTTCGCGCGGTAGAAATGAAACTTTTGAATCCCATCTGACGATATGACCATTTGAGACAGCAATTAGAGCTCCAACACACCATGTACGCTATCCCCACTCGTTTTCGTCAGAATCATGGTCCAGCGGCGTTTATTTATATCCCAACCAGGTTTTTCCAATGCAACGTATTAGCGTGCTATTATTTCCTCGTTATCATTAATAATCGCAGATTTTATTTAAAAAAATACTTTTCATAACGGGCCGCCGGACGCAAAACAGGGAATTCAAGATTATGTAAATTATAACAAACTTCGGAAGAATGAAGAAAAAGGATCGAACAAAAACTCCCCACGCGTTTCGCTACTGAGCCAAGCTTGTCGCTAGCACGTTGTTTAACAGTCTATTAAAAGCTCGTGAACCTAGTTGAGATATCGCAATAATAAACAAAGTACAAAATAACATAGAACGTGATGCAGGGACATCTCAGAAATTTGTCAAAACTAACGTTTAAAAACTAAGCCATTGTTATTATTCAGTCTACGATCAAACTTAATATTTAAAATACTTTAAATATTTTTTTTAAATAAAGTTTGTTATTTAAGCTTCGTAATTACATAAATTTTTACAGTAAATAAAAACCTAAATATTTTTTTTAAATAAAGTTTGTTATTTAAGCTTCGTAATTACATAAATTTTTACAGTAAATAAAAACCATATTTTCTATTTTTACGATTGCAGCGTAAACGTATGGTACATATTTTGCAGCAAAGGGCCAATATACTTCTTTATGTAACCAATATGTACCATCTACTCGAGTTTCAGCACATCTCTCCCGTTAAATAGCATCCGAAAGACTTGTTCCTCATAAGGTAGCAGAATGGCTACCATACCCGTCGTGTAATCAGCTGCGATCGGGTTCGAGTCCCGCAGAGTGATTGCTTCTTTTTGCATTGAGCCCGCGTTAACAACGGTCCAGTTTTCGGTCTTCCAGGTCCAAAATGTCAGCTTGTCAGTTTCAGTCTCTATTTTTTGTACGGGAAACGTTTGCCGGACATTTCACATTTCACTAATCCTCACTGCTCATTGATGAAAAGAACTCGGGTCCAGAGTATGTGGCATATATGGATACAAAAGGAAACTACCACGCTTGCCTCTGCAGTAGACACTTAAGACTAGTTTGAAACTGCCAGAAATGGTTTATCAATATGTTTCAGAAATCAGAACGCATAATTCCTTTATGTAACCAGTATGCGTTTTGGGGCGTCGCTCGACAAAATTCGAAGTTGTCGTGCAACGTGCAGCTCCCTACGTATTCGGTTGCGTAATGCGGAGGCTCTGTAATCGAAATATTCGCGTACAAAGCTCGTTTGCCAAGGATTTTTTGAAGTGAAACTTCTTATCACGCGGTATGCGTAAAATTATTCAACAATGAAACGAAAATGCAGCAGCAGGAACCTGGGGGATAGAGTGAATCACAGATTACAGATACAGACTTATGGAGTGAATGGTGGGGTGCCCGCTAGGCCGCATTTATTTATAATAATAATAATATAGCTTTTATTAGTTATTTAAACTACGTAGTGAGCATTTCTTACAATATTACTTAATTCTAGCTAATAACGAAATATACCATATACGATAACATGCACTTTACAAAAACAATACCTTAATTTAAATCAGTACCTGCATCACGTTCTATGTTATTTTGTACTTTGTTTATTATTGCGATATCTCAAATAGGTTCACGCGCTTTAATAGACTGTTAAACAACATAGCGACAAGCTTGGCTCAGTAGCGAAACGCGTGGGGAGTTTTTGCTCGATCCTTTTTCTTCATTCTTCCGAAGTTTGTTATATTTTACAATATCTTGCATTCCCTGTTTTGTGTCCGGTGGCCCGTTATGAAAAGTATTTATTTAAATAAAATCTGCGATTACTAATGATAACAAGGAATAATAATAGCACGCTAATACGTTGCATTGGCAAAACACGAGCGTCTCGCGCCACATGCGATCTTGGCTGCCGCGAAGGTCAAATACAAATGGCGCCAGTTTCAAAATTGAAAGAACGTTTGCTTGCCGTCCATTTCGGATATTATACACAACGTACCTGAAGAAGTTTCAAATTGAAACTCATTATACTCAATTTCTATCTTATGTACACTGGTTACATGTTTTCTGAAGTAATCATAATTTCTGAAATATTCAGAACAATCTTCAAGTGGACATTTAATTCTGGAATTTCGGGTATTTTCTTCACTTGAAGCAGTAACTCCATGGATTTGATTTAGATGACGGGAAAAGTTAGATTTATTGACAAACTGTTGGCCACAAACATCACAGATTTCCATTATTGTTTTGGCTGCAATGGGATCTTTATTGTGCATTCTCCTTAGGTGAGCGTATAGATTTTTCTTTTTGGTGAATTTCGTATTACACTCCTTGCAAATAATATCCTCTTCCATAATTTTAACTAATAAATAAAATGTACAGCTGGCAATTTATTTGTAAAAAAAAATAAACACAATAAAACGAACAAATTTGAATCTCACTTAGGTACTTGGAGTTTTGACCGAAACGTCAAACGACAACTTGTCTCTAATCTGTGAACTTGACCTTCGCGGCAGCCAAGATCGCATGTGGCGCGAGACGCTCGTGGCAAAACCCTGGTTGGGATATAAATAAACGCCGCTGGACCATGATTCTGACGAAAACGAGTGGGGATAGCGTACATGGTGTGTTTTAGCTCTAATTCGGGACCTAAGTGCCTCCGTCATCCGTCAGATTTTCATTCCAAACAAAACAAAAGCACGTGCCATTTGACGTTTATCCATATTATTTACAACGTCTTAAACTAGTTTTTGCAATATAATTATAGACGTTTTGCAGTGAAAACAGTTTATTTTCAATTTGTGTGTTGGGCTTACGCGAAAGAACTTGAAAACAACTATATGTAATTATAATTATATTTCAGAGGTTAGGTTAAAACGTCAGAAAGCACGTGGCTTTGTTTTGTTTGGAATGAAAATCTGACGTTTGTGACGCGCCACTTATCTCCCGAATTGCTGCCTCAAATGGTCATATCGTCAGATGGGATTCAAAAGTTTCACTTCTACCGCGCGAAGTTTTACGCATGTTTTTATTTTCGTTTATTGCTGTTTTTTGCATTAACTTAGAATTTACGTTTGAAGTTTTACAGTTCAGAATCTGTGTGTCTGATGCCCCGTCAGATAAGGGAATCACATTCCCGAATCCATCCGAGGATGCATATTGGTTACATAAGAAATTACGCTTACAGAACACGAAGCAAATGACAGTACATGTGATAAATCTGTTAGCCAAGCAGAAACTACTGCACTGCAAAAACAAAGCTATAAAGAACGAATAACCTATTTTGTTACTTTATTTGGAAAACAAGTATGAATGATATATTTATTTTAAATCATGGATATTAACTTTAAACAAGTGCCGAATCTATTAAAACCAAGAATGAATTTGCTCGAATAAATTCATTCCATAGTTTAAATCATTCATTAGTAATATATCGATAGTCCATTTCATTCTATAGCTCCCATCACTAACTGGAACCAGCTTGCGGTCACTGCCATCTAGCGGCGTATTTCGAGGCTTGCGGTGTGTGGGAAATATTTTTATTGTGGGAGAATTGTTTCAGCGCGGAAGAAATATTTTATGCGAGAGTAAAAAGTTCTGTGCGGGAGAAATATTTTGAAGTGGGAGAGTTAATTTTGGCTGGGGAGAAAAATTTTACGGGAGAATTATTTTTGGCGCGGGAGAAATATCGCGGGAGAATTTTCTTCAGTCCGGAAGAAAAATTGTGTACGCGAGAAATATTTTTGATTTTCTATCGCAAGAAAAAATTATTTCCACATAAAAATATTAATTTCTTTCTCGAAAAATATTTCACACGCAGTTAAATAATTATTTCTCTCTCTAAGAAATAATTATTTCTTGCAGAGCTATTATGCCCCAAACGGCGCTTCATAGTTAATGTTTTGCAGAGAAGTAAAATTTGCAAGAACTCTGTGGTGTTTAGAACTTTTTTAACAATGAGTGAATCGTTATTGGGACAGAACATCACTCCTTCGGAAAGTAATACAGCCCGCAAGAAAATTAAAACAGTCAAAGCGGGAGATTTGTATTATCTTCGCTTTTGCAATAAAAAATCAAAACTAAATGAGGTTCTTTCAATTTTCAATTAGTTTTAACAATAATTTTTTGTCAAAACCCGACATGTCACAGCTCTTAACACGCAAAACCCGACATGTCCATATTTTGATCTTAATTTTACAAATAACCAACTGTATTAGATTTTTGGGCTCTAAGTTACAAAGCCATAAATCATATAAAGATAATGGGGCTTAAATTTCATTAAGTATATTGTGGGAAATAATAATGTGTTGAGAAGTTTTTTCTAATTTCTGTAAAATTCATTTTAGTGGACTTGTCGGGTTTTGCATTTAGACGACTGATTGATTTAATGTTAAGAAATCAGGATGAAAGGTAAAAATAGAATGTGAAGTGCAAGGTCATCTAAGCTCCATTTAAAATGCATTGAAAATAAATAAAGGGAGTGACTACTGCTCCGGCCGCCGGCCCCCTGAAATTTTGTTTGAACACGGTCGGGCATGCGCATTACAGAATGCCAACACAATTTGCATTTTGGAGGCGTAAAAAAATTAAGCTGAGCGAACGCATTTTAAACAAAGCCCTTTCTTGCCCTCTCGCACCAGACACACGCATTTTTTGGAAAAAGATGATGTAAAAACAAACAAAATATATCAAACCGCTGCAGGGTCAGAACTCGTTTAGCCGTAGGAGAACAAAATGGCAGTTCTGTACGATGTCCGAACACCCACCGAGACGCATGTTCGTAAACCATACTCAATATAGCATCCTAATACATTTCAAAGCAAGCTATTGGCTATTGCGAACAGGTGTTAAATATTGTGTTGCAATTTGTAACAAAGCACTTTATGAAACGAAAGTATTTTGAACAAATCCCTTAATTGCCCTTTCGCACCAGACACACGCATTTTTTGCAAAGAAGATAACGTAAAAACGTGAGAAACAAAACTAACCTACACGGGACCTGACCCACCCAGCCCGAGAACATCAAACCATCAACTCTATACGATACCTACATACCCACCGTCGCTGCTGGTTCGGACAGAAACTAACGAGGAACTTAAACGAAAGTAGGTATAAGGTTAACAATGATGAAAAACACGTTTTTAGTTGAAGTCGACCAATAGGGAGCCTGCCGTAGCTATATTGACTATGGTTTACGAACATGCCACCGAGACCGTTGGCGTCACTAGCCGATAACCATATTCTTAAACGTCATTTTGCGGACATTAAGTAATGCGCGCGTCCGACCGTATTGGAATAAAATTTCAGGGGGCCGGCGGCCGGAGCAGTAGTCACTCCCATAAATAAATAATAAAAAACACAGAAAATACAAATCAATATTTTTTTATTAAAATGATGTACAAAAATAAAAAAGTTACCGAATTTCAAGCATATTCATGCCATTTTACAGTAACTGAACCTTATTAATTTATGCATCCTTTTTTTCATGTGCCCAAATTTCATTAATTTATTATAACTGAAGTAGTGACTTGTGACTTAGTTTTCATTCCAAACAAACCCTCACGTCTCACCATCCACCAACTAATCCGTGATTGGTTTCCCTTCATTCTTTTATCTTCATACATAAGTACCCAGTACCTACAGGCTACAGAGTACACACCATATACCATACAGTCTGGAGTCTGATTGACTGGCGCTGCAGAGAAGAGGTTTGCTTCAAATTAAAATTATCAGTTGTGACAAGCCACTTCTAAATTCCAAATAATTTCGAAAATAATAATTTTCATATTTTCAAGCACTCTAGTAGAAAAGGAGGCATCCACTTTCTCTCTTTAACCTTGAACTCGTCACCCTTAAGCTATGATTCCCTAAGAAAGCGGTGCCGTTATATAGCGCTAGCAGAGGTCAAGGAAAGCGTTTCCATAAGTAATAATCACAGAGGTTTTCTACAAAGCGGTACTGAACACCGCAACGTAATAATACGGTGCCATCATAAGTAAGACGGTATAGAGTTTAATGTAACGGTGATTTTTATTTCAGTTTTAAATTCTCGCGCAGGTCGCAGTAGCGTTGGTCACATGACATTTGTTAATTGATGTGTTTGAGTACCATTCAGTAAAATAATTTATTACAGTTATTTATAATTTGTTGTGATAAGATGTGTTCTGCTAGTAATAAACAACATGCTGGCAGCTGGTTTAGAGAAGATGATGAAATATTAATGAATTTTTACATAACACATAGTATATTGTATAACAAGCGCGAAATTATACTCATTTCCCTTGAGCAAGCACATGAATAGCTACAAAATTCATGTGTCTACGAGTGGGAAAGGGTCATTTCGCGCGAGTTGAACACTATACTTTTTCTACGATTACTTTATTCTAAAGAATTCTTTGCGCCAATCCATGAAATTTCTGTACGAATTTTCGTACTTTTTCTTTTACATTTGTGGAAGTAAATTTAAACAGGTTACTATCGCCATTTCTGTGACATCTGGGGCTGTTAAATTTAATATTTCATTGTCACTATCGCTATCCATATTTATTTCTACTTAATAATAGTGTTTTATTGTATAAATTGACAGAATTTATGGCGACTTGCACCGTGACAGTGATGCTTTGTCAAACTGACAAAGCCTCCTAGAGGCGGTTGATTCTGTAAGTATGATTGGGTATGATTCGCTAATCATTGAATTAAAATGTCTCAATGACAGTTTAGTAGCCTATGATGCCTGTAGGAAATTAAAATCCGTATAATTAATTAATGGCGCATTATGAAACTTGTACTTTTCTTTATAATCTGTAGTAATACAATAAGTGGTCTGGAATTGTCAAATTGATATTAAAATTCGGTTTGTGGTATCGCAATTTGTTGGCTTTCTTTCTGTCTTGCTTACATCTTCATTTCCTATACATTGACTACTTTGTGCTTTTAATTTCATTGCCGTGGAAATGTTTTTCAGGCTTGTAAACGAGGAGTAACAGTTTCTGTGCCACGAATTATTTATTTTTTATTTTATCACTAAGCACCCTCAGGTCTTTATTAAGTTTGCACATCAAGTCTCATTTTCATTGACCTGTTAATGGTTTCCATAGTTTTTAGAGTAGATTCCTCCAGTTTTCCGCCTTTTTTGCATATTACACATTTGTTATCATCACGAGTTAATTGTTTTGTTTTTAACTTAAATTTATGTAATAGTTCATCGTCTGTTGTAACACATGAAGAACTCTCCATTCTGATGCCAAATTCACGAAAATTGCACGAAAATAATTGATAATTGATTATTAATAATTATTATTCACCATTCACCAATACAAACAATGCCGGCGCCGGGTATGGGCGAGTACGATACTAGGAGGCTTGCGGGCCATGGTGGGGCACGGAGGAGCCCGTCAGAATGAGATGGGAAACGGGCGAAAGTAGAGACAGAGCGCGCGCTTCCCGGCGGCGACCTTTACATCCCTGGTGTAAATTGGCAATATCTTCCTTATTTATTGTTCGATTTCAAAATTTCAAAAACCATTGCTTTGCAACAGTATCAGACTGCAACATTTACTTTTTGAATTTTTTCGATATCTTGTGTCGTTAAAAAGTTATCGCGTTTTAGAAATTTTTCAGTTTTGTCAGAAATCGAAATACGAATAATAATGGAACTACAAGCGATTTTAGTAAATATTCTTCTGTTCATCTAATGTTAAACTTTGAACGGAAATTAGTTATAACTCGCTTATAACTTGACGGAATAGAAAAACTTTTTTACTGCTGGATAGCAAATGAGATATTCTAAATATCTAGTTTTTTCAGTTTTTACCCCCTGGGGGTGTGTTGGACATCGATATCGCCAGACGAATTTAGGGGGTCGTTATGCACCCCAAATAGCAACCGAAAACGTACTTGATACATTTTTACCTTTCAATGTACAGCGAACATGATTTCTAGACGAGTTTTTCAAGCACGCGAACTCTACTAGTAAAGTTTAAATCATATAACTTGGCGTATGGGTTGACACATGCATGTGAATTAATTTGTTTCGACATTGACAGTCCTGTGACACTGATACTAGTTTCCATGATAACATACGAGACAAGCAAAGACGTACAAATACATTGTTATCCAACATTATAAATGAGAATGAGTGAAATAAAGAGTTACAATGGAAAATTTGATTATTTCATCTTACGTTAATAATTAGCTGCCATATCAACTAGTTGCGTGCGAGAGAGACATCAAACTAACATGGTGCGTAGATTATTTCAATCATACGCCAACTTATATTATTCAGACTTTATCTGATTCTGTTTAAACATCGCCTCCTTCACACAATAAAATATGTCACACATCATTTGTTACATTTTTTAAAACTATTTTAAACGTCGAAAGTAAGTAAACTTCAAAAGAGAAATATTCAAAATTCCCGCTTTCCGCCCCTAATTCTACTTCCAAACATCAGAGGCGCTGTTAGCAGTTCTAAAATAATATATGTGCGTTGTCTATCTGTACTGTTTAATTTGTGAGCAAAATTATCGAAAAAATTACCGTACGTAATATCACAAGAGAGTGAGAATAACTTGAAAATAATTCGACAGATTTTCGAAAACTTGTCGCCAGGCAATAGACACGAGAGCCCGTAGGGCTCGAGTGGCTATTGCCGAATGGCGACAAGTTTGAGTAAAATGTGGAGAATTATTTTCCAAGTTATTCTTACTGTCGTGTGGTATTCGAAAGGTTATTTTTTGACGTTCAAATGTGAAACAACTCTTCAATATTATTCTTCCAGTGTCATAATTTGCGATTAAAACATTTGACATATGTCAAAACCAGAAAACAAGTCGTTTTATCAACAAAAACAAAATACTAAAAAAAATTCCCGCTGGGACAAGTTAGGTAAAAAATTCTCACTATAATAATGATTTAATTGGTCAGAATTAAACGCGTGATCAAAAATACTGTTCATTTATTGGAAAATAGAAACGTCAAAAAATAACCGAAATAATACACGCTTCTAGACCCAAATGCAATGTTCCTATTGGTCAATTTGACGATGAAAAAAATAATTGTAGAAAAACAATTTTAACGCATCGCCTACTTACAAACGAACGTCTAAACCGGATAACCGCGTCGCTAAATTTTCTAACTTTACATGTGAAGCCACCGCTATGACGGCCGTATTATTCCGGCTGTTATATTGCGGCAACGCTTTTCTAGGGAACCGTAGCTTTAGGCCAATATTTCTACAGAAACCTATCAACAACTGTTCAATTCTGTTGCCGGTCACTGAAATCTCAGTAAAATCGGTTAGAGAATGAAAAACAGATGAAGCGGGAAAAATGGAACTGCCTCCATGGGTAACTGAAAATAAGATTAAATTATGGAGAAGTTGAAAATGAAGTCTCTTGTTTATCTAAATGACGTTCTAAATCAAAGAAATATATGCCAGTGGACACCTCTAAAGGCATAATTCTTGTTAAAATATGTTCTTGAAACTTGATAATTATTAGGTATAATAGGATTTTTCAAATTAAATAAGACCCTTCATTATACGTATTGGATGAGATGATGAGAGCACCACAGTACTGACAGCACTAATTTTAAGGTAATGTGTATCCGTCGAAAACATAGGCTAATATTTTCTTTGCTATTATACTGCTTAAAAGCTACCGTTAAAATACTTGTTTGAGGATTACGCGTAGATAAAGGAAATAGGTTAGGAATCCGTTGAGCGTTGAGCAATTGACCAATGAAAGCCACACTGAATAACTTCTTATTGGCTGACGGTAACCAATCAAAAGCGAGCTTAACATGGCGGTCATTATGGCGGCCTCTATACC
Source organism: Xestobium rufovillosum (assembly GCA_963966045.1). Taxonomy (NCBI): domain Eukaryota; kingdom Metazoa; phylum Arthropoda; class Insecta; order Coleoptera; family Ptinidae; genus Xestobium; species Xestobium rufovillosum. The sequence continues at coordinate 20,435,209 of OZ014492.1, read as the reverse complement.
CCAGTCATTTTCTGGAGGTAAATAGGTATCTATATATATTTTTTAAATCTGTGGCAGAAACAGATTTTTGTTAACAGTCATACTGTTGCCGTGGGCAACGGATACCAGATAGCGGTTGGCACTATACTTGAGCCGCCCAACAGACGGAGTGATCACCCTGCAACAACGTGCTCTAGCGGGGCCATTATTAATTTATGACGACCGAAGTGGAGTGATGCGACTTCGTTGGGTCTAAGGAAAGCGCATCACTGCGGTTCTGTCGTCCTAAATTGATAGTGGTCCCGTCTAGAGCTCATGCTTGCAGGGTGATCACTCCGTCTGTTGGGCGGCCCAAGTATAGACCATGTTGGCATTAGCCACGTTTTCGTCAAGTCGCTTCACTTCTCCTCTACAGAATGCGAGGATCAATAAACAACTCAATCTGTTGGAATGTTTTAGAAACACATCGCTATTAAATGCATGCTCATTTAGAACTTTTGGTAACTAGCATTTGACAGAAGATAAATAATTTACATGTCTTTTAAATACTAATTTACAGTTAATTACAGTTACACACAGAATCAGAAGTCGCGTTGATCCTTTTACACTTTCGCCGGCTACTCTTCAACCCTTCCCATGTTACACTGCAAATGTGTGTACCTGTGAAACTTCCAATGTTTGTCAAATAATGGATTACTAAGAGTTTTAGAAAATGGAGATGATGAAATGACATCGTTTTGGAATCGAGGAAGAAGTTCGTAACAGTCTCAAGGATGAAAGTTGCTTGACCGGACCTGACTAGTTCGCGATTGGGAAGTGCCTTCCCTCTTATTCTTCATTCTCCTATTTTGGTACCATACTTTTATTTTGCTCTCCGCTACCCCAAGCTCTAGCGAGAGTTCAGTCCTCCGCGCTTTTGACACGTACCTGCACTTTCTGAATTCAATCTCCAGTACTTCAAGACTGTGCGGCGAATAGTGTGTGCGTACACGCTTTTTGCCAACTGCACCTGGTATATCTATAAAAAATATATAAACTACACACCGAAATTTGCATGGTTTAAAGCGAAATTTATCACGTTTGTTTTTTTGCAACTAGTGGCAACATGAATATTTCATATCCAGTTAGGAAAATTGTTTCATTTCCGTTTCGTTTCGTAACTTCAGTCAGTTTTTAAATGTGACATTTTACATGTCAAAATTAGAAAAAAAAATCATTGGTATTGTATCAACTCTTGGGGCGAATAGGTACCTACTTTGAGAAAAAATATATTGTTGAATTAATCTTAATTTTAAGAAAGTAGGTAGTTATACTTTCATTCACAAATTATGGTAGATTTTAGGCAAAAGTAGGTTTAGTGTAGTCTTTTATAGGATACTGTTTAATGTGTGTTAAGATCTACCTACAGGTAAAATCACCTTACTTTTTATGCACGTCACAAAATGTAACGATTGAGAGTCGCCTTACGGAAAATGACAAGTCATATAAATTGAATGTGCTAAAAAAGAATAAAGAAATATTTGAATGTCTAAACACAACACTATTTTGTTGCATGATTGCCGCTTAATTTGTTGACGTTTCCCGGTTGACTTGACAACTGATAGTCTGAAAGCGTCAAGTTTCGTTAACTTTTATTGTTTTTGGTGTTTTAAACCCTTGTTTTCTTTGTTCATCAACTTTTGCGGTAAAAATCTGTTCTTTTGAGAACTAAAATAGTGCTCCTAGTTATTTATTATCGGTGTTGTTATTGTTATTGTTGGTATAATGCCCAAGTTCTTAAACAGTCGATGTAAGGAGCTTGTAGCGTCCCTTATCAACTATTTTGAAAGAGAATTGGAAATTAATGGACCCATATTACCATTGAATTCAGTTAGAGAGGTAAATTGAATTTTAATTTTTTGGAATTGAGTACCATAAACTCTTGTGGCAACAGTGTTGATGTGAAGCCGGTGACGTGCATAAAAAGGAAGGTGATTTTCCCTATACTCGTATTGTACTTTTTCCAACTAATAAACTCATTACTTATTATCATAAGTGGCAAAAACGCCTTTTTTCGGTAAAAGGGAGTAAATTTTAAACAATGGTGATGGGGAATTATAAATCTTGACGTAAATAAATGCATAGTCCGGGTTTTATTTGCCTTTTTTCAATGTTAGAATTTGGTTTCGGTCATCAAAAAGAGCAATATGCAGATACTATGCTTACTTATGCAATTTTTAAATATTTGTCTGATTGGAGGAATTAACAGGCATAAATTAAGAATCCGCAAAGTTGAAGTTTGTTCCATTTTATGAAATGTTAAGTAAACTACGTTAATTTTATTCTGAACACTTGTGTAAAGCTGAGCGTCCACTAGTCAGCATCGGACGTATCGCACGCATAGGACGCATCGGACAAATTTGCACATATTCGTCCATCTGTTCGTAATTCCGTTTCGCATTTTAATTTTTGTCAGTTTGTGCTTAACTTCTAATGTTAAAGGATGTACGACGACGATAGTAAATCAAGCGAAGAAGAAATAGTTATGTTAGCGATGCTTCTTGACGAAGAAGAATACCAGAAAAGAAAACGGAGATGTAGGTTTTGGGTGCACGATATTTGCAAAAAGAGAACCAAATTGGGAGAGTTTCACACTCTATTTCCCGATTTATTGAATGACGAAGAAAAATTTTTTCAATATTTTCGTATCTCACGAAAAATTCCAAGTACTACTCGACATTGTAAAAAGTAAAATAAAAAGAAAGAATACAAAATTTCGACAGGCAATACAACCAGAAGAAAGACTAGCAGTTTGTTTAAGGTAAGTGCCATAACTAAATAATTTTTAATAACAAAATGAAACTTTTATTTGCGTATTTTTGGATACAAAGTACTTAGCAAAAATATTTACCTCATCCGCACTCATCGGGCGGACGGATTTTGATTCTCGTCAGAGAATCCGAAACGTAATTCCGTCCATACGATGCGGCCGGTTCGTACAAGTGGACGCGCGTCCATTAAAAACAATTGTAAAAATAAAATTGGGTCGATGCGTGCGTCCGATACGTATAAGTGGACGCTCAGCTTTATACGTATCGGACGCACGCATCGCACTTACGCATCGAACCAATTTTATTTTTACAATTGTTTTTAATGGACGCGCGTCCACTTGTACGAATCGGCCGCATCGTATGCACGGAATTACGTCGGATTCTCTGACGAGAATCAAAATCCGTCCGTCCGATGAGTGCGGATGAGGTAAATATTTTTGCTAAGTACTTTGTATCCAAAAATACGCAAATAAAAGTTTCATTTTGTTATTAAGAATAATTTAGTTAGAGCACTTACCTTAAACAAACTGCTAGTCTTTCTTCTGGTTGTATTGCCTGTCGAAATTTTGTATTCTTTCTTTTTATTTTACTTTTTACAATGTCGAGTAGTACTTGGAATTTTTCGTGAGATACGAAAATATTGGAAAAATTTTTCTTCATCATTCAATAAATTGGGAAATAGAGTGTGAAACTCTCCCACTTTGGTTCTCTTTTTGCAAAAATCGTGCACCCAAAACCTACATCTCCGTTTTCTTTTCTGGTGTTCTTCTTCGTCAAGAAGCATCGCTAACATAACTATTTCTTCTTCGCTTGATTTACTGTCGTCGTACATCCTCATTAGAAGTTAAGTACAAACTGACAAAAATTGAAATGCGATACGTCCGATGCTGACTAGTGGACGCTCAGCTTTAGTGGGCGCTCAGCTTAAGTTTCACTGTAGTTTAACTTTTCTTAATTATGTTCTTGCGTTAAGTGGATGAAAACGGCACTTTGGTTACATTTAATTTTTCTATTAATAGGCATGTAAATTTACCACAGAGGAATAAATTTTGTTCGCACGCATTATAACTTAACAGTAGTTAGAAAATGAGAGCCTCAGATACGAACCCGTTCGGAGCACATAGCGCCATCGAGTTCTCGAGGTGCCATCGACTTCTTCGGCAGTGACCTTGAAAGAGACCAGAGGCTGCTGAAGGAGTCGTTGAGGCATCCGAAGAAGTGTCTTCAGCAGCGGCATCTGCAGCAGCCTCTGGTGTCTTTCAAGGTCATTGCCGAAGAAGTGGGCATGTCTTCAGCAGCGTCTGGTGTCTTTCAAGGTCATTGCTGAAGAAGTGGTGTTCAGCAGCAGCCAGGCGCATGCGCCGGGGCTATTCGTCAGATCAGTCCATCGAGTTCTCCATCCACTTCAAGTGGGCGTGTCTGCAGCAGCCTCTGGTCATTGCTGAAGAAGGGCCTCTGGTGTCTTGCCATTGCGCAACCAAGCCGCCATTTTGGGGCCTTTGGTTGTGGCTCAGGCGCCTGCGCCGGGGCTCCGCCTTCAGCAGCTTCTGGTCATTGCTGAAGAAGTGGTTTTCAGCGGCCCCCCTGGTGTCTCTCATTCTGTTGGGCCTTTGGATGTGGCTCAGGCGCCTGCGCCGGGGCTGTCGCGTACAAAGCACGTGTTGCTCACTGTTCAGGCCAGTCCATCCTGGCCCCATCCACTTCTTCGGCAATGACCAGAGGCTGCTGAAGGAGTCATGTCTTCAGCAACGGTGTCTTTGGGGCCTTTGGCCGTGGCTCAGGCGCATGCGCCGGGGTTTTCGCAAACGTTCTGGAAATGACGCCGACCGGGATTCGAACCCGGGTCCCCACGCACCGGAGCCCTCGCTCCAACCAACTGAGCTAATCGGCGGCCCACAAGCCCGTCTTTCAAATCATCCGTATATACTTATGATTGTAAACAGAAGTTACAGAATTAATATTTATTTTCTCGGAAATTTACAATTGTTTATACTAAATAAATATTGATATTAAAGTTTAAGAAAAAAGCACGTTCGCCGCCGATAAGAGATGTTATAATTGTTTTTATTATGGGAAATAACCTTTCATCTTGCCGATAGGATATGTTTGTTTAGGTTTGATCCCACGCTCTGCATGTGCATTTAATACGTTGTAGACACTACAAGGTGACCCGTTTGTTTGTTTGTATTATTACAATAAAATAACATTCTAGAATATTCTTCTGATTGTTTATTTGAAATTACTTGTTATCTTAATGCGTTTCGGACACGTGTGGGAAAAAAACATTCTAGAACATTCTCCAGTTTGTTTATTTGAAATTACTTGTTATCTTAATGCGTTTCGGACACGTGTGGGAACCATCTGATTGATATATGCAAACATCTTAGTTCTCGGTAGTAGAACATTCTACATCGCTAATTATTTGAGAACAGTAGTCTAAATTTAGGCTAACCCCTACGTAAAAACTATGTCATGTGGGGTGTAAATTAAAGGACTCGACTAGAGGTATCGGAATATTGGGGTGGATTTTAGGGGTGTTTTTTGGGGGTGTTTTTTGGGGGTGGTTTTTGGAGGTGTTTTTTAGGGGTGTTTTTTAGGGGGTGGTTTTAGGGGTGGTTTTAGGGGGTAGCTTTTAGGGGTGGTTTTTAGGGGCGGTTCTTGGGGTGGCTTTGGAGGGTGATTTTTGGGGGTGGTTTTTAGGGGTGGTTTTTAGGGGTGGCCACTCACTGACCGCGCCCCCGGCCACGCTCCTTGCCCCGCCCACCTAGATCATGTAGGGTATCAAATTAATCAGCTCGATGAGACAAAAAGGAATCTATAGTTATTCTCCTACTTCCGAATTCTTATCAGTAGTTGTCTGTCTGTATGTCTGTCGGTCCGTCTGTCTGTCTGTCTGTCTGTCTGTCTGTCTGTCTGTCTGTCTCTCCGTCTGTCTGTCTGTCTGTCTGTCTGTTTGCGAATACAGCTGTCTGTTGACACAGACAGCTGTATTCGCAAACACCATGGCTGATGACACGAGCAAGAATAAGACTGCGCATGCGCACGGTTGTATGGAGAGTATTTAAGCAAGAAAATTAACGGTGCTGTCAGTTAGTACTTGTGCTTCAACAAGGGAACCGCATTTGAATAATGACACACATAAACGTAGACACGTTTCGTGTTCTGGACGGTGCTGTTTTGGATGAGTCAGCACGCCGTGTCGAGGTGCACGTACATCAGCCGTTCGTGACAACAACAACATTCAACGCCAATGACGAAATTCGCATACCAATCCACCAACAAGACGTTTACGTACTGCCGCATCTAAGCAGCATCTACATAGAGGGCAGGTTCATCAAGGGTGCAGGAGGCGGAAATGCGGCTTTAACAAATAACGCCCTCAGTTTCCTCTTTGACGACGTCCGCTATGAAATAAACGGGGTGGAGGTGGATCGAACAAAAAACGTGGGCATCACGAGCACACTGAAGGGTGTAGTTTCTCTGAATGAGGGTGAAGTAGGTGCCCTGGAGAATGCCGGCTGGACGAATACGGGAGACTCACCGAGCCACCTTATCGACGCGAACGGGAACTTTAACGTGTGCATCCCGGGAAGAATCCTGCTGGGATTCTTGGAAGATTACCCCAAAATTCTGTTAAATGTGTGTCACGAGCTCATTTTGACTCGATCGAAAAACGATAGGAACGCTTTCGTGGGTAACGAGGACACCAGAATTGAGTTGAGCAAGGTTCATTGGAGGGTGCCGTACGTCTATCCATCGGATGCTGAATACCTAAAACTTCTCAATATTGTCGAGGAAGAGAGAACGTTGCAGATATGTTTTCGCAGCTGGGAGCTGTACGAGTATCCGGTGTTGCCGCAAGCTACGAAACAAACGTGGGCCGTCAAGACTGCAACACGGTTGGAGAAACCCCGCTACGTTATTGTCGCCTTCCAGACGAATCGCAAAGCGAATTTGGACACGGATTCAAGCAAATTTGACCACTGCAATCTGACAAACGTCAAACTGTACCTGAATTCTGAGTGCTTCCCCTACGAGAATTTAAACTTGAATTTCTCCACGGGGAAATACGCCCTGCTATACGAAATGTACCTGAACTTCCAGAGTTCATACTATGGAGAAGTTGGCGAGCCGTTATACGGCAAGGAACAGTTCAAGGATCTAGCGCCCATCGTGGTGATTGACGCATCAAAGCAGTCGGAAAGCATCAAGCCTGGACCCATAGATATGCGTCTAGAATTTGAGTCGAGTGAGAATTTTCCGCCCAACACAACCGCATACTGTCTCATCCTACATGACCGCATCGTTGAGTATACACCGGGTAATGAATCGGTCAGAAGAGTGGTATGAGAAGCTGCAGGGCTTCGATTTGTCCAGAAAATACACGCATGCCTGCTCTGTATACAGATTATAGTTTTAATTATATTGATGTAAAAATATATTCAACGTTTTTATTTTTGCGAAAACCCCGGCGCAGGCGCCTGGGCCACATCCAAAGGCCCAACAGCACCTAACAACAAGATCAGTTCCGATTGGATGCTGCCCACAACCACTCTCATTGGCTGTTGCCCCGCCCACTCTCATAGCCAGAGCCCGGCGCATGCGCCTGAGCCACGGCCAAAGGCCCCAAAGACACCGTTGCTGAAGACATGACTCCTTCAGCAGCCTCTGGTCATTGCCGAAGAAGTGGATGGGGCCAGGATGGACTGGCCTGAACAGTGAGCAACACGTGCTTTGTACGCGACAGCCCCGGCGCAGGCGCCTTTGCCACATCCAAAGGCCCAACAGAATGAGAGACACCAGGGGGGCCGCTGAAGACCACTTCTTCAGCAATGACCAGAAGCTGCTGAAGGCGGAGCCCCGGCGCAGGCGCCTGAGCCACAACCAAAGGCCCCAAAATGGCGGCTTGGGTGCGCAATGGCAAGACACCAGAGGCCCTTCTTCAGCAATGACCAGAGGCTGCTGCAGACACGCCCACTTGAAGTGGATGGAGAACTCGATGGACTGATCTGAGGAATAGCCCCGGCGCATGCGCCTGGCTGCTGCTGAACACCACTTCTTCAGCAATGACCTTGAAAGACACCAGACGCTGCTGAACACATGCCCACTTCTTCGGCAATGACCTTGAAAGACACCAGAGGCTGCTGCAGATGCCGCTGCTGAAGACACTTCTTCGGATGCCTCAACGACTCCTTCAGCAGCCTCTGGTCTCTTTCAAGGTCACTGCCGAAGAAGTCGATGGCACCTCGAGAACTCGATGGCGCTATGTGCTCCGAACGGGTTCGTATCTGAGGCTCTCATTTTCTAACTACTCTTAACATAAACTGCTCGTTAATGACAGCGCGAAAAAATAAACGGTGTGAAAAGTACAACATACCGGATTTCGGAAGCCCGGATGCTGTTTTCGCTGAAGTCTGGTCATAATGGGGAGGTGGCGGCACTGAATGTCCCAGTCTATGGTTGTAGTCATGAAAGTTCATCTGAAAAAGCAGAAAAATGTTAAAATTAAAAGTAAAACCATATGTTGAAGTTTAGAAGATAATGTGAAGGTTTCGGATATGACACTTCCACGGTGAACAAGAGAGTTGATTACTGACATTTTTGAGAGAGTTGGTGGTGAGTGAACACATTGACGTAATGCGTTTGCTGTAGATCGAATCACCAAGACTACCATCAAGATTACGACACACTATGACATCTAACAAAGCGAACTTTTCAACAACTTCAACTTCCATGGTGAACCGAATATTGGGGTGATGACTATTGAGAGGACCTAGAAATTGATATGTGATGGCCAAGTTACGAAAGTATCATTGACATACGTGAACCTTCATTTTGGTTTAAGACTGTTCTTCGAAGGATTCCACGAAGATATTAGCGACCACAGGGGCCAAGGAAGAACCCAGGGCGGTACCTGACACTTGTTTATAGAAGTGTTCACGAAACAGGAAATATGTGGAAGGAAGGCATAATTCAATTTGTGAGTCCAAAGAACCACGTTAGAAGTTGTTTGATGATCTCAATAGAATCCAAAGTGGGACATTGGTAAATAGGGATTCGACATCGAAACTGGCAAGGATGTCTTGGGATTTGACATTCAATCCGCAAAGTTTTTGAACAAAATGTTGAGTGTTAAGGATAAAAGAATTTTTCTTCCCTGCAAATGATTTTAGTGTGGGATATTTGGTAAGTTTATAAGTGGGGGAATTAATCACACTTACAATCGGAATCGGATGAAGAGGATTATCGGGTTTATGGATCTTAGAGAGACCATAGAGCCTCGGCGGAACGGATAATCGAGGAATTATTTATTCTGAACTTCAAGAAGAAGATCCGATGATTCATTTTACAGAAGTGACAGTGGTAAGAATAAGACAAATCACGGGATTACGAGAATTGGGCCGAAATGTATTACGATCTTGAGAAGTGAGGAGAATGATATGCAACTCGATTAAGAACGACTGTGACATTACCTTATCTGCCAGGAGAATTACCAACTTAGGATCGGGAGATGGCAGATTTGGGGGGCTTCAAGGAATTTATAACTCTTGCGACATCAGATCGAAGAGTGTCTGAGACATGCGCCAAGAGAAAATGAAAGAATGACTACTCCACAGGTAATGTATTTAGCAGGAATACTTTTAGGACTTGTACCTTGACGCAGTCACGCAGTTCCAGTAGCTAATACTGAAACGGGTGGGGTGACTTGTGTCAATTCGTCTGTGATTTTGTGCTTCAATGATTTAAATTTAAATAGCCGAACCATAGGTGGGGGGGGGGGGGGGTTATTGAGAAGACAGACTAAATCAAGTCCCTGAAAGAGGGCAGCAGCTCTTTCAGTAATCAGAGTGGCAGAGACTTTGGTGGTCGGTATGGCACTTTGATACTTGTGGAAGGCAACGGGAAACTACCACATTAGTTTTTCCCTAGAACCGGGTACCGAAAATTTTATAATGATGGCACCTTCTGGAATAAAATATTCCGGAGGTAAAGTAGTCCCACATTCGGATCTCCGGGCGGTCACAGACTATTCTATGTATTTGCACATTCTGTTAATACCTTTGCCACAAATGCTGGAAAATGTTAAGAGTCTGTAGCACCTAGAGCTCGAAAATGTATTGAACAACAAGGAAGACATTTTGAATATCTGCATTTGTTAATTTCCTTATTTACTTATCTTAATTTATTAACTTAATTTCGATAAACTTATTCTCATGTATAGTCTTTTGTTTAAATTACATTTCCCACTAACGATAAAAGTCAAATTTATCTAATTAATAATTTCTACTGATTTTAAAATATTTATCTGTTCTGACTTCCGCAACAACTCCAAATTTGAGAAGAAGAAATCGAAAACACAAAACAAAAGTAGGTAGGTACGAGTAATTAAATTGATTTAGAAAGTGAGTGGCCCAATTTTAAGTTTTCTTGGTTCTGATATTGTGATTTCGAACTATTTTTAGTCTTTTTGATATATTTTATCACAATAATACTAATTTTCTGTAAGAATATCTCGAAAGCGACCCGTTTTAGGCAAACGCGGGTACACTTAATAAAAATGAAACCTATTTTACCTTTAAGAAGTAATTTGCATTTTTTGTGTCAGTGTAAATTCTATTGGCTTAGTTTTGTGCAGAAACCGAATTTAAACTTTTTTTTTGTTTTGGGTGAAAAATTAGAGGAAATCCGAATAAGATTGTAAAAAATAAAAGTGAAATTGGAAATTTTTAAGTTTCAATCTTAATTTCGGTAGAAACTGTCAGTAGCAGACCTGATGGCAATGCCTACATCAATTAAAAACTTAGTAAACTGCTTATTAAATGTGCAATTTGATATTCTTGAGAAAAATTCAATTATGCGTATGTTGACCATCCTGTATAATATAAAGTACTGTGACAAAGGTATTAACAGAATTTGCAAATAGAGTAGTCTGTGAATTTAGTTCGATAAAGAAATCTTAGATAGTTTCTGTAAGTAGGCGTCAGTAGTGTCACAAAGATGGGTCCACACGGACTAAAATGGCAATGGCAACCCCTACTGGAAACTCCATAATGTGGTATATCGTTTTCCATTAAATTTTGTATAGAACGTGAATATGTAAAAAAATTGGGGGTTTCCATTTAAAAAAATATTACTTTGGTTTGATATGCAAAATATGAAGACCCTGTATACATCAAAATAATTTTACAAAATGTGGCATGGGATTTCCTAAGCCCTTGCAAAATTTCATTTTGATGCCTTGAATGGTTCAAGAGATATAGGCCGTCGCCGCACGAATGGACACTGTATAAATAAGAGTATCTAGTGCTCAGAAAGGTAGGGATGAAATTATAGGGACAGAAGAATAATACATAATCTCTGCAAAGAGCAAACGGCAGTTATAGAATTTGAGCAGGAACGAAGAGAAGTAGGTATCCGGAAGGGAGTGAGACATGGATGTACGTTGTCACCTCTAGTTTTCAACTTATATAATATCGAAGATGCGATTAATATTGTAAAGGACAGAACAGCCTCAGGGATTAATGTACAGGGTCAAACTATTGACATGCTCAGATACGCGGATGATATAGCAATGTTAGTATCCAGCAAAGAAGAATTAGGAATGGCTTTGACTGAAATGGAAGCAGTTTTGACAGAGGATTGCTGCATGAAAATCAATAAAAGAAAACCAAAATATTGGTATGTAGACGACATGCATATAGAACTAAAACTAAAATACAAATAGGAAATGAGAAGATAGAGGAGGTCACGGATTTCTGCTATTTAGGAAGTCAAATAACACGAGATGGTAGGAGCACTAAAGTATAAAACAAAGAATAGCGCAGGGTCGACTCTCGACTTGCGTTTAACAAAAAGAAACAACTGTTATGTTCTGGAACGGTTAATGTAGAAACTTTGAAGAGACTCCTAAATACATATGTATGGAGTTCGGCATTGTACGGGTGCGAAACTTTGACAACAGGAGAAGCGGATCGAAGAAGAGTAGAAGCGTTTGAAATGTGGTGCTACAGACGCATGATAAAGATACCGTGAATAGATAAGGTTACCAATAGCAATAGGGGAGTATTAGAAAGAGTTGGGAAAAAGCGAAGGGTATGGAAGACAATAAAGAATAGTAGAGATAGGACGGTAGGACGGTAGGACACCTTTTGAGACACGAAGGAATATTTTGCGACATAACAGAATGGGAGAGAGGAATAAAAAGAGGTAGGGGTAGACCCAGATTAGACTACTACTCTCAAATAGTCGGAGATGTAGGATGTTCTACTTTTAGGGAAATGCGAAGGCTAGCTCAGGATAGGAAAGGATGGAGGTACGCGTCCAACCGGTCTTCGGACTGAGAACTTTATGATGATGAGTTGATATGAGAATTAAAACCGACGATTCGAACACTTCTTTTATTTATTTAAATTTAGTTGGTTTTATCATTATTATTTCCTTTCTTGATAATTGTCGTGTTTCGAGAAAACCAACATTTTTTTCGTTGATATGATATTCAAAATTACTGTTTTCAACTTGTGCACGTCAAAATTATTCACAGCACTCATCGATATTTCTAATAAACACGAAAATATTCGTGTATAGGTAAAATAGGAAAAATGTTAGTAAATAGCCTAAAAATACAATTTCAGCACAAAACAAATGGAGCTCCATTTAAAAATTGCAAGTTATACCTGATTGAAGTTGATAAAAGAAATTCATTGTTCTGAACGCCGTGTATAGTAACAATTAAGTTCTTTTGCACAAGTAGGTACTGATTCACCAGTAAGTACATAGACATATATGTTTTCTAGTGATCTCCCAAAATATCAATTCGTTAAAGGTTTTTGTTTTGGCTATGACGTACTGGAATAACTAATAACTAATAACTAATAACTTCAAATTTCCGGGAATGACCTTCCTTCCAATTTATGTTTGTAAGTAGAATGAAAAAATTAAATACAAATATTTCACTTAAAAAACTGCTATAACTTTGGTCTGCCACCCTTAAAATGAAGCAAGGTAAGGTGTATAACTGAATATATTTTCTAGTTATAGAATAGATGGAACTGAACAACTTTCTGAAACATGTTTTCGTAAATGTCCTCATTTCCCAAATAAACTTGACTGTTAGCTTAAATTAAAAAGACAACTTACTGAAAATTGTTGCTGTTCTCCGTCGAGCATTTCCGGATATTGTTGCTGTTGAAGTTCATCGGAACCTATATACTGTAATGAGTTCAATCGCATAGATATATCTGGTAACCCCGAATCTTCTTCGTTGCTTAACGGAATAGGAATTGGTCCAGAATAATTGCTATCGTAATGAAATTTATATTTTCCATTATACTGGGAACACCTTGGAACATCGGAAACCAAATAATTATTAGAAACTTCCGAGCAAGATGTGTCATAAAAGGCAGATTCTTCAGACTTGATGGTTGATGAATTTGATGGAAACCAATTCGCCCCCTGACTTTTCCCAGAGGTATCGAACATGCAACTTGAATAAGTAGTAGCGCACTGTTCCCATGAGTATGGTTCATTGGGTAATATGTATTTCGTTGTTTGGTTTAAATCTTCAATCTCAAACTCCTCTTTAATAATTTTGTCTAATTCTCCAAGCTCCATTGTCAAGGTTATTATTTTATTTTAACTTTCTTCTCTTGTTGATTCTGTTACTGTTATTTATTTATTTTCTTTTAAATATTATTTTCACTTTAGTTTAGCAGCAATGCACATGGCGCGGTAGCCAAAAGAGACGAACTAAACTGAATTGCCGGTAAATTCTGCTTATATTTTCGCATCTGAAGACTTCCTTATTTTTGACATTTTAAGGGGAGGATTCTTTTGGGGACTTTAGCCAATAGGATTAGGCTATTCCTCAAGTACTTCTTGCTGGTATGTGTTTGCTAATTTAATCCTCTAAGGGTTGAAGTCCAAAGGGAAGTTAAGGCACGAGCCTCACGCAATTCATTGACGTAGACGTGGTACTTTGCACAATATGAAAACAAGTAGAAGCACTTTCGAAATTCCAAATAAAACTGCCACCAAAACTGTGTTTGAATGCAAGAGAGTATAAGTCACATTCATAATCTATCTGTTGCCCGAGGTAATGGACTTGTTTCACTAATTACTATTAAATTACATCAACTCTTTTGCTTCCGTACTTACTTTAAAATGATTCTTTTCTAGAAAATTGTCATTATTTAGATAAATATCAGCGGTTTGAATGACCTTGGCTGTGAATAAATCTAGATTCTCTTTCCGACTTGCATTAAAATTATTGTTATACAAAATTGGGATATTTCTGAAGAATTATTTCTTTGCGCAGAGTTAAAAATTACTAAGACAACTTTTACATCGAGTTTTACCTTATTTAAACTCATTTATTCTGAGACTAGTACTCTCATTCGTCAAAATGTAGACAGCACAATTGTCAAACGTAAGTATAGCAACATGCGCTTAGTACACTGGGTACACCATGTTTTACTCCCACCACGCATAAAACTGCATTTTAGTCTGACATATGATTGAAGTTTAAATTAAGTACTTTTTGTAATTTGTATTTTGTATGTTTTGTAGAGAACGAATTTATAGCGCAAGTAGATTACCACCATTAGTAGCATTAAATTTGAAACCCAAAAAAACGGGTTCTGTCATCTTATAATCGCTTGACTTTAATCAATGCTAATACTTACCTACAGTAGCCTATACTAAAGTATAACACTAAAGAATACAACTATAAACACTATAACTAAACATAAAAATTGTGCATTAAATTAAATAATTTTGCACGATTTAGGAAAAATGAGTTAAATGCGCCATGCAAACTACACTCGCTCAATTTAGACAGTAAGTCATAAAACTGAGAACTGCAAAACAAGGGAATTGCTAAGCACTAATAACAAAGTAACAGGGAAAACCAGAAAATTTTGAAAATATGTAGTTTTAATCAACTTTTGTCTTTTATAATATTTGAGACTTACTTCGTCAAAATTAAATACCACACTAAAAAGTGCACTGGAAACGCAATATTTGAGGACGCTGTGACGTACCTCATCTCATCAAGAGATTGGCTATGAACTTCGACATAAATGCAACCACACTCATTTTATATACTGTCAGTGCAGAAAGTGGTTTAAAATATCTACTTACTCATTAGTTTTGGTGTCACCTATAAGAAAAGCTTTTACGAAAAGAAATCCAATAGTCTCGCCAAGCTGAAACATCTAAGATTTATGAACCCTAGGATACGTTTTAATACGGTTTAGCAATTCGAAGTACAAGTAGTTATTTGTTTAAAATGTTGGTTTGGAAACTCCCAAAATGCCTAATCATCGGCGAGACTTGAGAAGGCCGGACGTTTGGCGACGCAACAAGTGCCCGTTACTTTAGGTAATCCCGAAATAGGATTACCAAACATTAGCATGATCTCCATTCTTACCTTATACTTTCGGACCAGACAATCAGAATTTCATCATCGTCTATTTGAGATTTTTGTACACAAGCGACTGTGTTGTCTGAGGTTTTTGAGGAATGATAAAACGATACATTTTTCCAAAGTTCGTTCAGTAAGTCATAGGTATTTAACTTACAAAAATACACTTATTAGGTAGGTATTACATAATACTAACTACGATACAATAATTACGTAATTGACGATTCAGGTGTGTAGTAATAAACGTCGGGTTTTCATTCCAAACAAAACAAATGCCACGTGCTCTTGACATCTATCAGTGTCACTTATAAAACATTTAGCCTAACTTTTGCAATATACTTATGGTAGTTTTGCAGTGTAAACAGTTTAATTTCTATTTGTGTGCTGTGCTTTACCGTAAAAATGTTAAAACTACTGTGGAAGATCCGATTACAGAAAAACGGCTTAGTTTAGACATTGCGTAGTCTTTCAGACGCCACATGAATGGTTAAGGGTTCATGTTATTTCACAATTGTTTTTCCTTAGGAAGTATGCTGAATATGCGGCTTTCTCCATACGCCAACCAATTAATATTAAAATAGATAGAAGGTAGTTTACATTGTTGGACATTTGCAATTTTGTTTTGTTCAAGCTTACCACCAGTTTGCAACTTATATCTCGATATAAAATGGACAGCTCATCACCACTTAAAAAGCTGCAAATTTTCGGGTTGACATACGATAAACGATATCTAAATCCAGTAATATTTGCTTCTAATGCAGTAATTTTTCTGATTGGTGTTGCTTGACCTGTCAACTCTGCTGTCGTGATCTTGAGTGAAATGCTTAAAGCTCAAATGCCATCCTCTTTTTTGAGTTTTAATTAGTTAATCAGTAACTTGGGTACAATATGGTGATCCCTGCACTGCGGACATATTTCAGTTATGAATCCAAGTAGTTAATTTCTATTTATGTAAGTCCTGTAAGTCCACCAATAAACAATAATTATTATTAACACTTCAATTAGGTAAGTAATAACATAGTGTTTACTCCCATCACGAGTACTAGTTTATATCATAGTGGAAATAACATGGTGTGTGTGTCTATGCACATGTTGCGGTTTATTTTTGACGTTTTGTAACGCCTCGGCCTAATTTTGCCCAAGCCACCGTAATATAGAAAGCCTATCACATCGCCCCACTCCTCGAATGATACGTCACAAACGGTGGTGGTTCTCCAGGCGCTCCCGGTTGCGACTATTCGTATGATTTTTGTCAGTTCTTCGTCTTACTGCATAAGATTATAATAATGCAATGACAACATATTACTTACATTTATTATAACTGAAAAGTAACAAATTTTGCTTATACAACTTTAGATGTCAAAATACTGTTGCGTTCCTTTGTGTAGGAGCAATTATGATCGCACAGTGCCCGTGTTTCGATTTCCCGAAAACAAAGCTAGGGAAAGATTTCCAGCGAACGAAATTTTCAGTACCTATTATGTGCAAAACATTTTGAAAACTGCTTTTAGTACGCCGGATAGCGACAATTTTTATAACTCATTTCAGCCCACTTCGTATTCATATAAAATTGTAAATTGTCTGTTGGAAATCAGGAATATCCATGTGCGAGACCCCAGCGTAGGACATTTTACAATTGGCGGGTCTTCAAAAATGCGAAAGAAAAAAGTTAACCTAAATCTTTTCAGTACCCCTGTGTTGGGTTAAATTCATTAATTAAATCATAAAGAACAAGTAAATACCCTAGGCAGAGATCCTGAACAGCCTCAGATCAGAGGAAGACGTATTAAATGTGTTTAGAAAAGTAGCTCTACTTAGTCATTTCAGCTCGTTTGAATCTAAGTAGGCCTACTTTCTAAACACTTTCAGAACCTCTGCCTCTGTTCAGGGACTGCTCAGAACGTCTACCTCGGGTATTTTCTTGTTTTTTACGATTCAATTAATAAGTTGCATCATAAGACAGAGGCGCTGACAAGATTTAGGTTAACTTATTCTTCCTTTTAAATTTTTTAAGACATGTCAATTTATTGTAAAATGTCCGACGCGGGGTGGGCAGAGGTCAATTTTCTTGTTTGCCATCACACAAACTACCAAATTTACAACCTCCGCCACACGCTAAAATCATTTCAAAATTTATGTCACTATCCGGCGTACTATTTATTATTAGGGACCTAAGTGGCGCGTCACAAACCTCAGATTTTCATTCCAAACAAAACAAAGCCACGTGCTTTTTGACGTTTTAACCTAACCTCCCAAATATAATTATAGTCGTTTTCAAGTTTTTCCACGTAAGCCCAACACACAAATTGAAAATAAACTGTTTTCACTGCAAAACGTCTATAATTATATTGCAAAAACTAGTTTAAGATTTTGTAAATAATATCGATAAACGTCAAATGGCACGTGCTTTTGTTTTGTTTGGAATGAAAATCTGACGTATGACGGAGGCACTTAGGTCCCGAATTTGGAAAGATTCTGTAGCGCGCTACGACGGGAGCATTTTAACTCTAGAACGAAAACCCCCAAAGCTTACAAATGATGCTTTCCCACATCATTTAAACAGCAGTCGAAGTAATATGTGTCCTGCACGAGTCCTGCATTACGCCAAAACCCCGAAAAAATGCAGGCGAACGAGCAAGAAAATATGCTCAAACACCGAATTATCTGTAGTGGTCTGGAATTGTCGGAAATTTTACGAAAGCTGTTCTGTTGCGTTGCTTGGTAGCCACGAGTGTAAATTTGACAGTTAAAAGACCACGAGCGCTTGCGAAATAATACCGCTTACCGAAATAATACACGCTTCTAGACCCAAATGCAATGTTCCTATTGGTCAATTTGACGATGAAAAAAATAATCTGTAGTACCTACCTAATACAATAAGTGGTCTGGAATTGTCGGAAATTTTACGAAAGCTGTTTGCTTAGTAACCACGAGTGTCAAGCAAGCGCTCGTGATTTTCTGTCAAATTTTCACGAGTGGTTAGTAAGCAAACAGCTTGAGTAAAATTACCTAAAAATTCCAGACCACGAATTGTATTCGACAAGATTATTTTTTGAATCGAAGCCAGGTAGTTGAAAACGAAATTTTATCTCAATTAATTCACATACAAAGAAATGTGTTGGGAATATTTTACGTTTTGCAGGTACTATACTTGGGCCGCCCAACAAGAACCGCCCTGCAAGAACGTGCTCTAGGCGGGACCACTATCAATAAATTTAGGACAACCGAACCGCAGTGATGCGCTTTCTTTAGACCCAACGAAGTCGCATCACTCCAATTCGGTCGTCATAAATTAATATAGGCCCCGCTAGAGCACGTTCTTGCAGGGTGATCACTCCGTCTGTTCGGCGGCCCAAGTATAAAGTATCTAAATTATACATTATAAATGCACCTACAAATTCGTAACCATGACAACTTATCAACAAGCAGAATTATAGAAAAAGATTGCCGAAATAATACACGCTTCTATACTTGGGCCGCCCAACAGACGGAGTGATCACCCTGCAAGAACGTGCTCTAGCGGGACCAATATTAATTTATGACGATCGAATTGGAGTGATGCGACTTCGTTGGGTCTAAAGAAAGCGCATCACTGCGGTTCGGTCCGTGATAGTGGTCCCGTCTAGAGCTCATGCTTGCAGGGTGATCACTCCGTCTGTTGGGCGGCCGAAGTATAGACCCAAATGAAACGTTCCGATTGGTCAATTTGGCGATGAAAAAAATAATCAATAAAAAAAATGAAAGTTAATGTTACATAGAACAACTATAAAACGCGATTAAGTGAAACGCAGAAGTAGGCACCATTTTAAAAGTTTTCTCCAAGTTTTCTATAAAAATTTTTGCTTAGTTATTACTTGTAACTTGTAACAATTTTTATGTTTGGGCTCGTTAGGTTAGAGCACACTTCTCTATGTAATAAATAGCTGATTGAAATTAGGGTAAATAGTGAACCATTTAAAATATATTCTAACTAGCGGCTCAAATAAAAGTTTGTGTAGAAAAAGTTGTAAAGCTGATGATATTAATAGATTATTTTTTACCTAGGCAAATGCATTCCCATAACGTATTGACACTAACATAATAACGAAACTAGAATTCAATATACATAAAAACTCTACCTGCAGGGTAGGCTCGCACTACAGAAATCTACAACCAAGTGTGACGTCACCAGAGCAGGGTACAGGCTTTCTATGTTACGGTGGCTTCGGCCTAGCTCTATGACATCTATCGAATAAAAATATTTTCAAGATGGCGGCACTTCCGGTTCTATCGGAAGTGGCTATTAACTTTTTTATTTTAAATGGAACACCCTGTATCTGATTACATTTTAAAATTCCTTGTTGAATTTGAGAGTCACATTGTTAACCATACATTGAGTCTAACTCCAACTGTTTCAGCGTTATTTGACGTTAATAATCGTAATTTTTCAAAGTTTTTAAATTATAACTTGGATACGTCAAGAGATACTAATAAACGGCTTACATGTCTGTATTCTAGTTTTTAATCCTTGATCTAATGGGGCTGGAAAATACTACTTAATGATTGCCAACCATTAAGTAGTAGTTAAAAATCGTAATTTTTCAAAGTTTTTAAATTATAATTTGGATACGTCAAGAGATACTGATAAACGGCTTACATGTCCCTATCCTAGTTTTTAATCCTTGATCTAATGGGGCTGGAAAATACTACTTAATGATTGCCAATCATTAAGTAGTATTATTAAGTATCCAAGTTATAATTTAAAAACTTTGAAAAATTACGATTTTTAACGTCAAATAACGCTGAAACAGTTGGAGTTAGACGCAATGTATGGTTAACAATGTGGCTCTCAAATTCAATAAGGAATTTTAAAATGTAATCAGATACAGGTGTTCCATTTAAAATAATAAAGTTAATAGCCACTTCCGATAGAACCGGAAGTGCCGCCATCATGAAAATATTTTTATTCGATAGTGTTGCAGGAATAAGATATTCGAGATGTAAAAATGTGCTTTGAATGTTATTGTTTTGGCTATGTATTATGTTTCAGAACCGCCGCGCTTACTCATATGTTTTGCTTTCGCACTCGATGAAGATATTTGTGTTCCTAAGTTCGTTTTGATTTTGTTCCTTAAATTTAGTCATCGAGTTGCTTTCATCCGCTACGTGTCGTTTGCTTTTATTAATGTTTACTGTACTTTTATACAAATTATTATACGTATTAACCACACCACTGTGTTTTGTCATTACAAACTCAATAGGTTATGGGCCCAGGTCGCCTAGGTAGTTAAGTGAATGTGTTGCAAGTGGTAACTTTACGTATCTGCTGTGAAAAAGTGCTGTGACAATGACGACCGCAACCAGAAATAGTGAATTTGCTCAAATCACTAAGTTCGATGGCTCCAATTTCCAGTTATGGAAATTCAGCATCTCCATACTTCTCAGGGCAGAGAAGTTGATGTCCATTGTTGATGGAACTGAAATGGAACCAGATAATCAGTCGACGCCCGAATGGAAAGCTTGGGAAGAAAAGAATTGCAGAGCACAGGTAATTCTTTTAACTACTATTTCTCAAGATCAGATCCAAAATTTAGTAAATTGTGAAAAGGCTGCCGTGATGTGGAAAAAGTTAATAGTAGTGCATGAACAGAAAACTGAACTATCCAAGGAACTAATCTGGCAAAAATTTTACGAATACCGAATGAACGAAAGCGATTCGATTGCCGCGCATGTTTCTAAAATTGAATCCCTTGTCAAGCAGCTGAGAGATGTTAATGAAACTATAAGCGATAGTGCAGTAACGTCAAAAATAATAAATAGTTTGCCGATGAAATACAACGCCTTTAGAACGGCGTGGGACTCGGTAGTTGCAAATCAACAAACCGTAGATAATTTAACAGCGCGTTTACTAAAAGAGGAGACCCGAATGTCGCAATCCGAAGATGAAACTTCTCGTTTAGCTTTGCAAGTACAGGCTCTTCAGGCTAAGTTAGATGAAAAATCCGTTTATAAAAAGAAATCTAATATGAACGATCTAAAAAGAAAAACTACTTGCAATTATTGTAAAATGAAGGGGCATTGGGCTCGAGAATGTAGAAAACGATTAGCAAAAGTAAATAACGGTGATTCAAATTCACACAGTCGGACCGGAAATGCTTATATTTGTGACATAAGCAGTTTATTGTAAGCAACCAATGTTTAGCTTAGCGGTGTTTATTTGTTTAAGTGGAGGACCGCTGACATGCGAGATGAGGAACCTACGTGAGAGGCTGGGAATAAGCGATTGGGAAGGCATTCGGTATTTTAGCGTTATAAGGATAGGATTATTAATCAATGTAGTGTTATTTTCAATACAATTATAGCATTTAATTAGTATTTTTATTATCGCTTTTATCTCAGAAGTGGGATCTGAACTTGATAGAGACAGTGAATGTGCCAGACAATTAAAATAATAAGTGGAAGCTAAAAAAAAGTAATTATGGATAAAAATATTCGTGAACTATGTGGGTCGCCCGACACCACCGGAGAAGTTACAGCCTCCTTGGGGGTGCAGTCGGACTCTCGTTCAAACACTCCCCCGTTGACAGTCGAACAGATGAGAAGGGAATTAGAAACTTTTAAAAGTATCGTGAGTACAGGCTCTTTTACGAATTCTTATAATGTAAATAGATCGAATTGGACCTTGTTCAAAGATGATCGTTTGTTGTCAGATTTTGACCCATCTAATGACAGTCAAAATATTAATGACTGGATAAATAAAATAAATGAATGTGCACGTATTTATAACTGGGATGAAGTGACTACAACTTATTTGGCTTTAGGCAAATTAAAAGGCATGGCACGATTATGGTACGACGGTTTAAAATCGGCACAGTACACGTGGCCCCAGTGGGCAGATATGCTGAAGAAAACATTTCCTAGTAGGGCAAATTTTGGCCAACTATTTCATGACGCGGCTGCATATAAAGCCCAGTTTGGTCAAGATTTGCAAGAATATTGTTTCAGCAAATTAACAAAATTGAATATGTTACAATTAGCATTGTCAGAGGAACAAAAAATTGATTGTATTATTGAAGGCATTCAAGATAAACAAATACAGTTGACATTACGAGCTGCAAACTGTAAAGATTTTGTAGCTTTTGCGTCATATATAAAAAAAATTTCCAAGCACTAGTGTAGACATTAGAGCTAGGAAACGCACATTTGATAATAAATTTAAAGAACCGTACGGGAACGTAAATAGGGATCGAAACAGCAGTAAAATCACGTGTTATACATGTAACGAACCCGGGCACAAAAGCAATTCTTGTACCAGGGTTGATAGAGGGTCTAATAGGTGTGGTTATTGTAAGAAAAGTGGACACGTAGAGCAAGTTTGTCGTAAAAAGAAATACGCAGAATTCAGCAAAAGCAAAAATATTAACTTTGTTGGATCTGCAACAAACGCGCTGTATTACAAAAAGGCGAAAATTAATAACTTCACTGTTAGATGCTTTGTAGACCTTGGGAGCGATAGCACTTTGATAAAAAAATCAATTGTGCACAAATTAGATTTACCCGAAATAAAAATAAGTAAGGATGCTGAATTGCGTGGTTTTAATGGTAGCACATGAATTCCGGAATTCGAATTGTACAGCAGTATCACTATCGACGGCGTCTGTGTTTATACCCATATGTACGTCGTCGACGATAAGGACTTGTTTGTTGATTTGTTGGTAGGTCACACTTTTACTGAAGACCCTTCGGTCGTTATAATTAAAACCCATAAACAACTTTCCATTACGAAGGTGCCATCAGCTGTAAACTACGAACCCGGTAAACGTTTCCAGGTAAGATTTCTCAGGCAAAATATAGGTCAACAGCTAGATATTAAGAATATTAACTGTGGAGATCTTACAGAAACTCAAAGACAAGAATTGTTTGCTCTTCTGCAACTCCATGAACCTCGTTTTTGCTCTAATTTGTGTGAATTAGGACACACCAAAACCGTACAAATGAATATACAGTGTTTAACGAATAAACCTATTGTGTATAGGCCGTACCGTTTATCAATTGCCGAACGAGAGACGGTAAAACAAATGATAGATGAGTTATTGCAAGCTGGCATCATTCGTGAATCTCACTCGCCTTATGCTAGTCCTATTTTGCTGGTGAATAAGAAGGACGGAGGTTCACGAATGTGCATAGATTTTAGGGCTTTGAACCAAATTACAAAAAAGGATAAATATCCGTTGCCGCTGATCGATGATCAGATCGGCAGGTTGGGCGGCTATAGTTATTTTATAACCTTGGACTTGAGTTCTGGATTTTACCAGGTACCAATGCGTCCAGATGCTGTTGAAAAGACTGCTTTTGTTACGCCGGACGGACATTACGAATTTTTGCGCATGCCGTTCGGTTTAGCAAACGCTCCCGCAGTCTTTCAACAACTCATGCACCGGGTCTTGAATGAATTACGATACGAGGTGGCACTAGTTTTTATTGACGATATTATAATACCTGCAAAAACGTTTAAACAAGATTTAGATCGATTATCAATAGTTTTAGAGAGATTAAAAGAGCACAACTTAACCCTAAAATTATCTAAATGTACGTTTTTCAAAGAGAAAGTTGACTACCTGGGTCGGGAAATATCCAAATTTGGGGTAAGACCAGGAGCTGCAAAAATTCATGCGTTAAATAACATGCCTGTCCCCAAGAACGTTAAACAAGTTAGACAGTTTTTGGGATTGGCAAATTATTTCAGAAAATTTATAAATAATTTTGCCACAATAGCACGACCCCTCACGACGTTGTTAAAAAAGGATAGTATCTGGCATTGGACAGGAACTCAAGCCAAGGCCGTACAAACTATAATAGAGTCTTTAACGACACGCCCTATACTTAAAATATTTGATCCTAATTTGGAAACTGAAGTTCACACGGATGCGAGCATGAACGGGGTGGCAGGGATATTAAAATACAGTTGAACGATAAAAATAAACATGTCGTAGCTTATTACAGTAGGCAAACAACGTTAACAGAGAAGAAGTACCACTCATACGAACTCGAAACCTTAGCTGTAGTGGAATCGTTACAGTTTTTTCGAGTGTACTTGATTGGCATAAAGTTTAAACTAGTAACTGATTGCAGTGCAATACGAAACACTGCTACGAAGAAGGATATCATACCACGCATCGCCAGGTGGTGGTTACAGTTGCAAGATTACAACTTCGAAATTGAATACCGGGCAGGGTCAAAAATGTCGCACGTCGACTGCCTAAGTCGTAATCCTCAAAACATTAGGGTAGTCATTAATATCACAGAAGCTGATTGGCTTTTGGCGGCACAGCTTCAGGATGATGAAATTACAAAAATACGCGAAATCTTGTTAGCTAAAGAACGCAATAGGGATACCAAATTCTTTTTTGACAATTACGAAATTAAAGAAAATAAAGTGTATAAAAAACTTGGGGAGACAAGTAAGTGGTTAGTACCAAAAGCAAATCGTTGGCAGATATGCAAGCTGTGTCATGATGATTTAGGTCACTTTGCTGTCGATAAGACTATGGCTAAAATTCAAGAAAATTATTGGTTTTCCAGCATGCGTAGGTTTGTAAAAAAATATGTAAATTCGTGTCTAAACTGCCTATACTACAAAACTCCGTCAGGGAGAAAGTTGGGTCAACTTCATCCCATCGATAAAATTACGGTACCGTTCCACACACTTCACATGGACCATTTGGGTCCATTTGTAAAGTCAAAAAAGGGAAATACGGAAATATTGACTGTAGTAGACGGTTTTACGAAATTTACCTTTTTGGAGCCTGTACGGAATACGAAAACAAAGTACGTCATACGTGCGTTGAAGTCTATTATTGATATTTTTGGAGTGCCTGTTCGTATAATATCGGACCGGGGGAGTGCGTTTACATCGGCTACGTTCAAACAATTTTGTCTAAACCAGGGAATTAAGCACGTACTAAATGCTGTAGCCACACCCAGAGCGAATGGGCAGTGTGAGCGATTTAACCGTACGATATTGGGTCCTCTCGCTGCACTAAATGGCGGTATGGAAGACGAATTGTGGGACGTACACGTCAAGACAGTGCAAAGGGGGGTAAATAATTCCAGACATAAAACATTAGGAACTACCCCATCGGAGGTGTTATTTGGGTGCAAACCTCGTAGTGTAACAGAAGCAATTCTTTTGAACGAAATTCAGGGTGAGCTGGACCGAGCCGATTTGGGCGAACTGAGGCAGAAAGTGAAGTCGAGGCTCGATGAAGAACAGTTGGAAGGAAAAAGGCGCTTTGATGCTAAACGAGCAAAGCCACCTAAATATAATGTGGGGGACTTGGTTATGTTCCAAAAAACGGACTTCCCTGCTACAGGGCGAAGTCGCAAGTTATTACCCAAATATAAGGGTCCATTTCGAGTAACGAGCGTTCTGCCCAATGACAGATATGCCATAATTAAAGTCGGAAATGAGAGCCGAAAAAATTGTTTGACCATTGCAGCGGTTGACAAATTGAAGCCCTGGGTAACTTTAAGGGAAGAGGTAAGAAACCCGGCACAATAAATATTCTATCCGCGTAAATGCTTGCTTACGTGAAGAAGTAGCACACATATGTTTGCTTGTGTGCCCAATAGATATTCTATCCACGTAAATGTTTGCTTACGTGAAGAAGTAGCACATGAATGTTTGCTTGTGTGCCCAGTAACTATTCTGACCCGTGTAAATGTTTTCTTACACGAAGAAGTAGCACATAAATGTTTGCTAGTGTGCCCAATAAATATTCTATCCGCGTAAATGTTTGCTTACGTGAAGAAGTAGCGCACATATGTTTGCCTGTGTGCCCAATAGATATTCTATCCACGTAAATGTTTGCTTACGTGAAGAAGTAGCACATGAATGTTTGCTTGTGTGCCCAGTAACTATTCTGACCCGTGTAAATGTTTTCTTACACGAAGAAGTAGCACATAAATGTTTGCTAGTGTGCCCAATAAATATTCTATCCGCGTAAATGTTTGCTTACGTGAAGAAGTAGCGCACATATGTTTGCCTGTGTGCCCAATAGATATCCTATCCACGTAAATATTTGCTTACGTGAAGAAGTAGCACATGAATGTTTGCTTGGGTGCCCAGTAACTATTCTGACCCGTGTAAATGTTTTCTTACACGAAGAAATAGCACATAAATGTTTGATTATGTGCCCAATAACTATTCTATCCGCGTAAATGTTTGCTTACGTGAAGAAGTAGCACATGCATGTTTGCTTGTGTGCCCAGTAACTATTCTGATCCGTATAAATGTTTACATACACGAGAAAGTAGCACATAAATGTTTGCTGGTGTGCCCAATAAATATTCCTATCATCATAAATGTTTGCTTACGTGAACAAATAGTGAATAAACGTAGCATAATAAATTTCCACGTAAATTCCTACTTGAGGAAGTCTGCTTACGTAAAATAACACACTTCAGTCTACTAACGTGACGTAGCATGAAATTATACTTTCTGCCGTGTTTGCGTTAAAAGAAAGAAAGAAAAAGCTGAGCACATTTGATTAAGGTATTTTTGTTGTTTCCTAGGATGACCACCTGATTGAGGACAATCAGGAAGACCAGGATGGCCGAATGTAAGCAACCAATGTTTAGCTTAGCGGTGTTTATTTGTTTAAGTGGAGGACCGCTGACATGCGAGATGAGGAACCTACGTGAGAGGCTGGGAATAAGCGATTGGGAAGGCATTCGGTATTTTAGCGTTATAAGGATAGGATTATTAATCAATGTAGTGTTATTTTCAATACAATTATAGCATTTAATTAGTATTTTTATTATCGCTTTTATTATATAGTTCAAGTTCTGAGAAAGATCAATCGGAATGGATTTGTGATTCCGGAGCAAGTAGTCATATGACTAATCAGCACAGCTGGTTCACTAATATTAAGCCGCTAAAGGAACCATTATTAGTAAAAATAGCCAACGATAAACTGATTTCAGTTGTCGGCTCTGGTACAATAAATATTCAAGCGCAAGTTGAAGGTCAATGGTACGATAGGAAAATTGAGAACGTATTGTACGTGCCGGAATTAAAAAGAAGTCTTTTTTCAGTGGGAGCAATGATTGACAAACATTTCACTCATCATGCATTTAAAGATCACTGTGAATTTCGTGATAGCAAAGGAAATGTGTCATGTGTCGGAATCCGAAAAAATAATTTATGGTATATGAAGTTTAGAATTAGCCATACCGCAGAATGTAATTTAGCACATAAAACATCTCTACAATTATGGCATGAAAGACTTGGCCATATTAATTTAAATGCATTAAAAGAGATTGCAAAGAATAAAATCATTGCAGGTCTAAATATTCAAGATTTTGAAGATTTCTTTTGCGAGTCTTGTCATTTAGGGAAACAAACTCGAAAGTCACATCCTACTTCCACAAAATTGAAAGTCAATAAGGTAGGTGAAATAATTCACTCTGATGTCTGTGGCCCGATGAATATCGAATCTCCTCGCGGTTCTCGATATTTTGTTTTATTCAAAGATGACTTTAGTAAATATAGAACAGCATACTTTATGAGGCATAAGTCAGAAGTTTTAAGTAAATTCAAGGTTTTTCAAGCTTTGGTTGAAAACCAAACAGAGAATAAAATTAAGAAGTTGAGAACGGATAATGGAACAGAGTACGTAAATGAAGATTTTGCAAATTTCTTAAAGTCTAAAGGTATAATTCATGAATGCGCAGCTCCTTATACACCTCAACAGAACGGTCAGGCAGAACGCGAAATGAGAACGATAGTTGAGTGTGCTAGATCTATGTTATTACACAAGGATGTATCTAGAGAATTATGGTCTGAAGCAGTAAATACAGCCATATACATTCTAAATAGATCACTGCCAGTTAAACAAAACAAAAATGTAACTTCTTTTGAGAAGTGGTTTGGACAAAAGCCGGAGGTGCAGCATTGTAGAATTTTTGGTTGCACTGGCTTATGTGTCTATTCCGAACCAGTTAAGAAAGAAATGGGATCCAAAAAGCAAGAAATTATTATTTGTTGGTTTCGAGGGGCAATCTAAGAATTTTAGGTTGTGGGATCCAGAAAAAAGACTAATTTACATCAGTGGAGACGTCAGCTTTGATGAATTCGGAGAATGTCGGTACAACAAAGAAGAAAACGCAAACGTGCAATTAAACTTTGGAAATTATGATCGTGAAATTGAAATGCGAAATGATTCAAGAAAACGATGAATATGAAGTTGCAGACGACGAAGAGAATGAAGAAGCTGAAGAAGAAAGATTTGATGAAGACGAAGGCAATACTCGTGAGTTAAGGGACAGAAGTTCGATTAGACGACCCGATTATTATGGACCCACGGTTTCTTACTGCTCGATTATTTCTCCAGATTCTTATGAAGACGCGATTGAAGATGAAAATGCAGATGCATGGAAAGAAGCGATGGAAGAAGAGATAGATGCACTAAAGAAAAACAATACCTGGTGCTTGGTTCCTAAGCCCGAAAATGTCAAATTAGTTGATAACAAATGGGTTTTTCGTGTCAAAACAGATTGTGAGGGAAATCCAAACCGATACAAAGCTCGTCTTGTTGCAAGAGGGTTCACTCAACAGAAAAACATTGATTATAAAGAAACTTTCTCACCAGTGGTACGATATGATTCAATACGTGTCTTACTCGCATTAGCAACCGAGGAAGATCTTCAGTACAAACATTTTGATGTGAAAACTGCTTTTCTATACGGAAATTTAGATGAAGACATATACATGAAGCAACCTCAAGGTTTCGAAGAAAAGACGAATCCTGACTATGTCTGCACCCAACCAAAAAGTGACGTAAATACAATAAAAAAGTTTATTGTAACAATGAAAAAATTTATTAAAATTGGTCCGATGATGAAATACATTGTCGCAATGAATACCATTAATCGGTTAATAAACACATTCATTGGCCAATGTAAGGTTCATTGTATTTATGAATTTAATTCATTGGTTTTTGTTCTCATATTTTCGTTAAGACAATAACGTTATACATTGCAGTCATGTAGATCATACATTGAGCTAACGTACTACTTTTATGGTATTAATGTCGCAAATACATTCTACCAATTAACTTTGTACATTCATTGTATGCGCAGTATATCTTGGTTGAATTAACTAATTCATTGGCCCAATGTAAGGCTTACATTAATTTCATAAATATCATTTATTGTCTCAACGAAATGATTTATTGTACCAATGAATTGGTACAGTGAATCAATGTCCAACTTACATTAATTTCATGAATTATCCGGTTTATACATGCTGTCTATTTAGTTTGCAAAAGGAAGATATCTCTAGTTCTATAAGAAATAAAAAATATTTTGTTTATAAAATGTTCTAGAGATTTCAAGATAGCACAACCTTATATTTTTAGGTTGTGTCAGCTTGAGATCTCTAGAACACTTATAGACAACATATTTTTTTATTTCTTTGAGAACTACACAGAGAGGGTACTTATCTTGTTATCTTCGTTTTGAGCAGTAAACGGAAAATATTTATTAACGACCAGTTTTTCCTCGTGTTGAAGGATTCTTAAGTAAATTCTGAGTTTAGAATTGGCAACTCACTACTTTAGAAATATCAGTCTTGTACTTGTCTTCTATAGCTGGTTTTAAGTTGCTGTAATCTCTTGCAAGAAGAGTAGAAACTGCTGCTAAGGATTAAAGAGATACCTACATAGGGAAGATGAAGTAAGATACAATGCAAAATAAGACAAAATCAATTTAAACACTTTTTATTCTATGTTCGAGGTTACAGAAAAACTTAAAATAAAAACGTAATAATTAAAACACCATTTGAAGCTGATATCTAGAGAACTGTTTGCTTTTTAATTTTTTTAATTATTTTGTTTCTATAGATATATCTGACTTACATATGTAACCAGCTACATTTTACAATAAAAGAGACGCCCAACGGCCAACTAACTAATATTATGTTTGGTACCTACGAACATAATTATTTTCGGACCTCTTCTAAACTAAAATAATATAATAAATATAAAGATGTCTTTGGATAAATACAACTAAATAAGAATTAACAAAAGTAAATTTTAGAAAACAACTATGAATACATACTAAATTATCAGTCGCAATCATTTAATAATTATTGAATAATCTTAGAGATGTTTAAGGTGATAGTGTACCCGTACATTTTCAGCGACTTAGTTCCGGTCTGGCAAAACATCAAATTTAAATAAGCTCGGATGTTAAGAAATTCTGCAAGCAACATATTTCCTAAATTAATAGGAATAGGAGAGAGAAGGTGTAGTGTACTTACCGAATTTATTGAACACGCACATCAAATTCACCCCCTTGACACAGACTTTGAAATCAAAAATCACAGCGAACACGCCGAACACTAACGTAAACTGACGCTCTTGAAGCTGTCTTAACGGAAACGACGAAAACCAACGAAAACCAAACAGAAAACTTCGAAGAGAGCTAAGTTTCTATCGGAACACATCGGCGTTGCTCGACTACCTGTTCGTTCATTGCGACAATGTATAACTGCATTGGCTCAAGGAACGGTCATATTAGCAAAATATTTGGGACATTGGGACAATGTACCCGTTTATTGACCAATAAAAGTGTACATTGAGACAATGTACCCGTTTGTTGACTAATAAACTTATACATCAATATTATGAAGTTGTGTTATTAATTCTATTCATTGATTTAATAAATAAATTTATTAATATAATGAATATGTACGTTGGACCAATTTAAAATTTCATTGTAACAATGATTTGCCACATCAACTTTTAATAAACGGAACTTATAATATCAATGATCACGGTTATCAACTCATCAAAAAGGGACAGAGCGATTTTCGTAATATTAATGAAAAATTAATTGAGCCAATGAACTTTGAGTTAATACACGACGTTTATTAATATTATGAACGGAATTTTTTTCAGTGTGTAAATTAACAAAAAGTTTGTATGGACTTAAACAAGCATCGAGGAATTGGAATCGAAAATTTGTTGACTTCTTAAGCAAGTATGATTTTCAACAATTAAAAAGTGACTCGTGTGTGTTCATTGGACATTTCGATAGTAATACAGTTTACCTTGCTTTATATGTTGACGATGGACTTATTTTTTCAAAATCTGTGACAGCAATTGAGTACATGCTATCCAATCTCCAAGAAGATTTTCATATTACCAGTGATGATGCAGAACAGTTTGTAGGACTGAACATAGAGCGTGATGCAAACAATACAAAAATCACGATTCATCAAATACCGTACATCAAGAAGGTGCTGAAAAGATTTAATATGGAAGACGCCAATCCAGTGTCTACTCCTGCAGAACCTGGTCAACATTTTGAATCTTCATCTGACAATAATTATACCGTAAGGAAAGAACCTTTTCGTGAAGCTGTCGGTTCATTAATTTTTCTAGCTACGGTGAGTCGACCAGACATTAGTTTCGCGGTAAATCAAGTGAGTCGATTTATGAACAATTGGACAGATGAACATTGGCGTGCGGTGAAACGTATCATGCGTTATTTAAAACGAACAATTGACTTTAAAATAATGTATTGCAAAAGTAGTGACGGTGAATTGAGACTATTTGGTTACGCGGACGCAGACTACGCGGGCTGCGTTGAAACTCGAAAATCAACTAGTGGTTATATCTTCATATTAGCTGATGCACCTGTAACATGGTCAACCCAGAAGCAAAGCGTTGTCGCTTTATCAACAACAGAAGCTGAATACATCGCCCTGGCCGCTGCAACCAAAGAAGCCTTGTGGCTTCGTTCCCTGCTTGACGAATTAGGTTTTCATCAAAGACCTGTTCAAATCAACGTGGACAACCAGTCAGCAATCAAGCTCAGCCAGAATCCCGAACTGCATAGAAGAACGAAACACATTGAAGTGAAATATCATTTTGTGCGCGATGTGTGCGTTCGAGGTGATGTAAAAGTTGATTTTGTGAGCTCTAAAGATCAGTGTGCGGATATGTTAACAAAAGCTTTATCTAAAAATGTATTTTATAATTTGTTGAAATCTTTGAAAATTGTTACTGATCTCGAATAAGTGGGAGTGTTGCAGGAATAAGATATTCGAGATGTAAAAATGTGCTTTGAATGTTATTGTTTTGGCTATGTATTATGTTTCAGAACCGCCGCGCTTACTCATATGTTTTGCCTTCGCACTCGATGAAGATATTTGTGTTCCTAAGTTCGATTTGATTTTGTTCCTTAAATTTAGTCATCGAGTTGCTTTCATCCGCTACGTGTCGTTTGCTTTTATTAATGTTTACTGTACTTTTATACAAATTATTATACGTATTAACCACACCACTGTGTTTTGTCATTACAAACTCAATAGATAGATGTCATAGAGTCAGGCCCTTATGCAAGATTTAATCTTAATAACTTATTTAGTTCTCTACAGGGTGATTCAGAACGGGCGTGCCAAATTAAAATGGGTGCTAGAGGAACTCCAAATAAGACGAAAAGTTTATATGAACATGTGTTCTAAAGTGACTACTAACAAAGATACAGGGTGTAAAAGTTTTCATATTTTTTTAAATATAGCAATGTAATAATTTATGTGCTTTCTCGTTCTTCTTGTTAGTGTTATTCTTAATAAACTATTTTTTTCAATTTTCACTTTCCTTGCAGATCGGTGAAGCCATTATTGCATTATGGAAAATTTCAGTGCATGTGCACGATTTCACAAAAAGCTATTTCATTCAAAAACTAAGCATTTTACGAAAAATTTTGAAGATACCAATTTCTTCCCAAATTGAACGTAAATTTCAAATACATTAATATCACCTGCATTCGCCAGTGGCGTAACATTGGATTGGGGAAATAAATAAACGACCTACCCCGTAGCAACGCTACTGATGGGGCTATCACAGCAAATTTTTTTGGAGAATTAGAACTTGGCAAATGAAAACGACACCTTAAATTTCAACTCAATAACTTTCCTAGTTACTAAGATAATAAAAAAATATTGAAAAAATATTGAAACTTTTACACCCTGTATCTTTGTTAGTAGTCACTTTAGAACATATGTTCATATAAACTTTTCGTCTTATTTGGAGTTCCTCTAGCACCCATTTTAATTTGGCACGCCCGTTCTGAATCACCCTGTATACAGCGTGATTCAGAACGGGAGTGCCAAATTAAAATGGGTGGTACAGGAACTCCAAATAAGACGAACAACTACTACTACTACTACTAACAAAGATACAGGGTGTAAAAGTTTAAATATTTTTTTATTATCTTAGTAACTAGGAAATTTATTGAGTTGAAATTTAAGGTGTCGTTTTCATTTGCCAAGTTCTAATTTTCCAAACAAGTTTGCCCCATCAGTAGCGTTGCTACGGGGTAGGCCGTTTATTTATTTCCCCAATCCAATGTTACGCCACTGGCGAATGCAGGCGATATTAATGTATTTGTAATCTATGTTCAATTTGAGAAGAAATTGGGATCTTCAAAATTTTTCGTAAAATGCTTAGTTTTTGAATGAAATAGCATTTTGTGAAATCGTGCACATGCACTGAAATTTTCCATAATGCAATAATGGCTTCACCGATATGCAAGGAAAGTGAAAATTGAAAAAAATAGTTTATTAAGAATAACACTAACAAAACTAACAAGAAGAACGAGAAACAATCAATTATTACATTACGATATTAAAAAAATATTAAAACTTTTACACCCTGTATCTTTTTGTTAGTAGTCACTTTAGAACATATGTTCATATAAACTTTTCGTCTTATTTGGAGTTCCTCTAGCATCCATTTTAATTTGGCACGCCTGTTCTCAATCATCCTGTATATTTCTAATAGGAACTTGTCGTGACACACCCTGTATACATATGGCTAAAGCATTTTATATGTATAACTGAAGCCTAGGAAATACGACTGCAAATGTTCAATTCTTATGGTAGAAGACAACTGCATACTCTCTGCGCGACAGAATTTAACGAACTTGAATGCATTAGAGAGAATTTATTACATTAATATACCTAATAATTATAAAAAAGCAAATTTTTAACTTTACCATTTTAATTTTGTTCGACAATAGATTAATAAATACATGAAACACTTAAAATATAGTCTACTAGAGTGACTCAACAATTATTGTCAGTACGAGTATGAGACTGTCAATTCATAATGACAGTTAGAGGTGGCCTACTTACGCGTATTGCGTAAACAAAGTGAGTCATTTGCTAAAATTGATCTTAAACGTCCCGGACAATGTTCCGCATTAAATCAAATATAATTTATTAGCCTTTCATTGTGATGTCTCTGGAAACACAATATTCGCGAGTAAAATGGAACTTTGATCGGACCTTCTGTTTGTATATAAGCCGATAGTTAAACGTGAGTCTTTACTCTATAAATGAATTTATAAGCGATGTTTATGAGGAGTGTCAAAAGAGTCTATAGTGAATTAATAACATACTTAGGCGATATTGAATTGACGTGTCGAGTTGTAAAGATAGTTGGATTGTTAAGATTTTTTTCCACCTTTATAACAGACTACAATCAACAGTGGCAGATAAAAATTAAATAAATCATAACATTTTGACATTTAAGTCGCAAAACGTCTTGCGCAGAAGCAGACGAAAATAAAATCTCAATAGAGCACACGTTATCTTACTGCACCTTGAGTTTATATAAGGGTTTTACTACGGTTACCAGTTTATAAGGATACTAGTTATATGGTCGCCAAGTTTTATTGTCTAACATTGCAGTAGCGGCAATAAGAAAACAATGAAAAATAGGAAAAATTGTTTTATCAATTACGTATATAGGATGTTCATGAATGGAGTAGCATAAATGCTATACCAGTGAATCCAGAGGTTAAAATAGGTCGATTGAAGCAAACTTCCTATATCTAAAGTTGCACCTCCGCCGAATTACAGCCTCTTAAATGTTGTGAAGAAGCTAACAGTGTTATTTATAAATCCAAAATTTCTTGACCCACAATGTTCATACTTGGTACGGACACTTGTGTATTGATATTTTGTATCAATATTGTCTAAACTTGTCCATAGGTGGCGCAGCAATCGACAATGTCCAACGTATATTTCCATATATTTTTTATCTTATTCGGTGTGTGTATTAATTTATTATAAATAAATACATCTACTTATTCAAATTGCATATTTTTTGTAACTTTTGATTTGAGCAATAAATTTTGTAAAAATCGCATTAATACTTAAGCAATGATTTAAATATTGTATGTCGAAGCCATGTTGCAAAAATCATAGGTTGCTTTGGCAAGAATGGGCTATTTAAACAGTTAATAAATAATTATTGTAGTAACTAGTTACTATTAGTGTTTCAAAATTTCCGGAAATTTATTTTTTGGAAAAATTTCTGAAATTTTTCGGAAAAAGTGGAAAATTAGGAAATTTATACAATAAATTTGCTGGCAAGTTTTCCCTCATACGTTTTATACTTTTTAATGTAACTTGTATTAAATTACATTAAAAATTAATTAATTTTATACTGGATATACCTAATCATTTTGTTCTGGTAATATGAATTGTGACTTGTGTTTGTGATAGGGTACCTTAGTACCTTAGTTTGTGAATGTGAACAGCGCCCTCTGTCTTTGAATAGGCGAAGCTGACGGCTACGGCTGATAGATATGCCCCAAAATTAAAAGTGCCATAAATCAGAATGAACGTACCTAATAGAACTAATGAAGAAATGGACGAAGAGCTAGAAGAATCCACTGAAACGACAAATTTTTATGAAGCAGATAAAGTTGGGGAAAAGAGGCCAAAGCGAAGGACAAAAAGGAAGAAACGTCCCTACGACTTTGTTCCTGTACAGGGTATCCCACGACGACCTTACACGATCTGTATATAGAAAAGTATAAATAATATGTACATATAATAGGTATAGTAGAATTACACAAATTTCACAAATAGGTAATCGAGGATACTCAATTCGACTAAAATATTTTTGACTTTCTGCGACTTCCGATTATACCGGAAATAGACACAACTCCCTTATTTTAAATGGAATGCCCACATATTTATTACGGATTTAGATTTTTGGTCGAATTTGAAGATCACCTTATGCAACACATCATACGTGTAAAGTGCAACCTCTTCGAGATATTAGACTTTATAGCTTGGAAACGGTACGAGATAAAGAAAAATGACTTACATGTCCCTATCCCAGTTTTTAATTCTCTATCTAACGGGTGTGGAAAATACTGCTTCCTGATTGGCGACTTTCTTGTCATTTCTTGACCAATCAGGAGGCAGTATTTTCCAGACCTTTAGATAGAGAATTAAAAACACAAGTCATTTTTCTTTATCTCGTACCGTTTCCAAGTTATAATTGATGAAATTTGAAAAATTACGATTTTTAATGTCTAATATTTCGAAGAGGGTGCACTTTACACATATAGACCCGGTTTTTCATAGAATCCAACACCGGATTAAGTCTGACACTGGCTTTGTTGCTATGCTACAACCAATCAGAAAGCCGGTATCATAGCAACAAAGCCGGTGTCAGACTTAATCCGGTGTTGGATTCTTTGAAAAACCGGGCCATAAAGTTTTACATAAGGTGACCTTAAAATTCCACCAAAAATCTAATTCCGTAATAAAAATTGGATATTCCATTTAAAACAAGGAAGTTGGTGTCTATTTCCGGTATAACCAGAAGTTGCAGAAAGTCAAAAATATTTTAGTCGAATTGAGCATCCTCAATTACCTGTTTGTGCAAATTTGTGTAATTCTACCAAATATGCTTTTCTATATATGTTCAGATCGTGTGAGGTCGTCGTGGGATATCCTGTATAGGTATAGGAAGATCAATAACTAAATATGTATATTATTTTTGTTTTAAAATTAAGTACATCATGTCTTGTTTGCGAGAATGTATGCTTTTGTTATTTACCTAATTCTGTTCCATAAAGACTTGTTTTGTAAGTGATAAAATTTAAATATGAATAAAACTTAAAATTAACTTTGCTCTCTTAGATTATAAAGATATAATCGTATACTTAAGTTATCGTGGTAGGTACCTGTTAGGGTGTGTTGGTGCCGTTGGCGGCAGATTTTTTAAATTGAACTTGTTTTATGTTGTCAAAGTCAGGAATGTAGTGAATAATACATTTTAAAATTTCCAATTTTTCGATAGTCGGAAAAATGTCCAATTTTTCCGGAAAATTTTCCGGCCTTTGAAACACTAGTTACAATAAGTTTATAACCGGTTTAACGTATGTAAGTTGTGGCATTTGACTTGCTTACTTAACTAAATTCCTTTTTTTGACAAAGTAACCTACGATTTTGGTAAAATGGCTTGCTTAACCATGTACAACATTTAAATAACTGCGTCGTATTTATTCGTTTTTCACAAACATTACTGCCTAAATCAAAAAAAATTAAAGTTACAAAAAATATGTAATTTTAACCGATGTATCAATATTATGATAAATTAATACACATACCGAATAGGACAAGAAAAATTATAGAGAAACCATGGAACCATGGTAGACATTATCGATTGCTGCGCCCCCTATGAACAAGTTTAGACAATAATAATACATAATTTGTGCCATCAATACGCTAGTGTCTGTACTGGGCAACCTGTATATGAACTAAAAATTTTGCTTTTAGCAAAACACCTTCTAAGACATGAAGGAATAGTTCGCGACATACTAGAGGCAGAGATAGGAATAAAAAGAGGTAGGGGTAGGCCTAGATTAGACTACTGCTCTCAAATAGTTAGGGATGTAGGATGTTCTACTTTTAGGGAAATGCGTAGGTTAGCTCAGGATAGAAAAGAGTGGAGGTACGCATCCAACCAGTCTTCAGACTGAGAACCTTATGATGATGAAAACAAGATGAGTGTTGTTAAGGAGATATTTGACTTTTAAAGTCAACTGGAACATAAAATTGTGAACGCCAGAAAGTGGGCGACCGAAACCAAAACTCAATTTAAAACAGACAACAAAGGATAAAGGTAAAGATGTCCAAAGATATTTTAAAGAATCTATGTACAATAATTTGTGCGACTGGATTTGCGGATGTAGTGAAAAAAATTGCATTTTTTGCCATCCGTGCTTATTATTTTCAAATGATGCTATATGGGCTAAAAATGGAGTAACATATTAAACATTTAAAAGACAAAATTAAAAAGCATGCTTCTTCCGCTGCTCATATAAATATTGTTCAATGAGTTACGCCAGTTTAGGACCTGTAGACATAAGACAGCAACTTGATAGTGCGTATCGCAAATCAGTACACGACTTTAATGAATCGGTTTCTAAAAATAGGTATATTTTAAACAAAATAATTGATTGTGTAAAATTTTGCGGAATATTTGAAATTGCATTGCGCGGTCATGTATTAGTATTAATTGTAAGTTCCGAAACCAAAATGACCCCCCTGGTTATTAACCCACGAGCCGCCACTGATAGCCACTAACCTATTGTCAATTCGGCCATCAAGCCAGGTTTCAGAAACTGCAACCAGATTGTTGCTTGCACGAATAAAATAATTTTTAAAAAGGTCAAACTTACTAACAACTGAACTCACATTAATATGAGCCATCTTTAGCGAAATAGATGTTGACAATTCAGAATCTTGGTTACGACCTCTTCTATTGGAGTCAACCTTAGAAACCACAGCTGGTTCTTGACATCGCAGCATGTTTAAAGAATCTATAAGACTCACCTCAAATGTTGCATGATTCACGTCATAGGATTTCCTATGCCTATTATTGCCATAAACACGATTAGAACATCTTTTGTCACTACTGCTAGTCTTTAGTAGAGTGATGTCCACTACATTTCGCACATGAAAGCTCCCGGTTGCACTTCTTAGAACTACGATTGTAGCCACTACAGTTCACACTTCTATTAAAGTTAAAATCCTCATAAACCACGCAGCGTTGCCATCCGATAAAAACTTTTTCATGGTTCATAAGCTTGTGAATGAGGCAAGGACCAACCTCAGCATATATTGTCGAAGACGCTTTTCCCCGCAGCATTTTTACATAGGTGATATTGAGCACATCATTTTCTAGAATAAATATATCTTGTTTTATGGAAGCTTCTAATTCCAGGGTGTTGTTCTCACCTTGGACATGTACAATTTTTATCCTTGGGTTTCGCAGTTCATTTTCGTTGATGTCATAACTGTGTCCCATTTTATCCATTAAGAGGTGGTTATACCGCGAGCGATTTGTCGAGTTTGTCCGTAAGAGGCCCATGTATTTCTTGCGTTGCCGGCTCTTTGCAAGGGTTTACAAAATACAATTTTGTGTTACCAATTCTTAACCGATTTTAATTTTAAAGCTTGCTGGCATCGCAAAACTTCGAGCATTTTGCCTACATTAAGTTTTTTCTCATAAATTTGCAGCAGTAACATGCAGTGGAACGTAAATATGACTGAAATTGCGTTAATTTTGTGCATTTTAAATATTTTTTTCTTGATTTCACAGTGAGAAAATTGAAAAAAGTCGCATGTAGGATTCAATTCCAACCTTTTAACTATACACTAGAAAATTTTCACATTTCTAACTTCAAGAATGGTGTAGTAATCTTTTAGATTAGAAAGGCTGTTTTTCGCCTAAAACCGAGCGGTATAACCTCCTCTTAGATCACTCTTAAGCACTTCAATATCCCGTTTACTTTCACACTTTATCAGCACACCCCCACTTTCTAGTCTCTTTAATATTGTTGATGCTAATCTGTAGGTCAGCCAGTGTTACTGAGTTCAGGTTCCTTTTTGTTTTCACACTATCCTGAGTTTTTCTGGGCTTAATTAGCAAACTATGAACGCTCTTCGAGTGGTTTGTCGACTCATTGCATGGTCCATGTAAGACAGCTTCAAACTAGGTACAACGATTGCATTTTTAGAGATATCTAAATGAGATTGCTGTTCCTTTAAATTCCGGACTTTTTCTTCTAACAGCTTACTGATGGTGTTGTGTTCTTGTCCTCAATAGCACTTTCCAGAAGTTGTAATTTGAGATTCAACATTTTGATTTCCATCAAAAGATCATTCTTTCCCATATTTTCTAGTTCCCAATTTGAGGTTATACAACCCAACATGCGGTTCTCATCTTTCACTATTATGTTTTTAAATCTCTCCAAGAAACTCTTATGATATGATTTCCCACAGTTAACGCAAATCGCAACACCACAAGCTTTCCCTTTGCAGCACTGAAAACTAGACTTTTTACTAACATCGGTAGATGGCATCAAGAATACCTTGATTGCGACGTGCTATTTTAGTAAATAACTTCAAGCTTATGCCTTACTGTTCTGGTGAACAACTTCTATAGTGGATTCGGTGTACCAATGGAGCTTTATTCGGACCAGGAACGAAACTTCGAGTTTGGTTTCTAGATTGTTTCTAGATTGCTGAGAGCACGAAATTTTTTCAAAGACTTGCAATGTAGGAGCATACATACACTATTAATATGGTTTAACTTGTCCTCAGTTTCTGGCTAAGTGGGTACGTTGCAATCAGAAACAAAAATTTCATCATGAAATGTCACTTATAATGAAATTTAAAGAAAAATACATTTGAAAAACAAAATTTATAACATATTTCATTATCCTAGTTTCTACACATAATACTAGTATTAAAGACATAATTTCCATTTGCAAAGACCTTGTATAAAACATAATGAATTTCCAAATAAATAAGACTAATACAATGCTCTCAAAACTACACTACTGTTATAATAAACATGGAAGTGAAATAATAGAATATGTTAGTTGCGCCGACCACGGCCACGACCTCTGCCGCCTCGTCCACCACGACCTCTACGAATTCCAGTGCTTTTGTCTAAAATGTAGAATGTTAATTA
The DNA here is from genome assembly GCA_963966045.1 of Xestobium rufovillosum. Classification (NCBI taxonomy): domain Eukaryota; kingdom Metazoa; phylum Arthropoda; class Insecta; order Coleoptera; family Ptinidae; genus Xestobium; species Xestobium rufovillosum. The sequence continues at coordinate 20,394,158 of OZ014492.1, read as the reverse complement.
GAATGCAACTTTTAATTTTATTTTGTCGAAATATTCAATAATGATTTTACACTGAATAATTCTATACAGGCGAACACTTTTACTTTTAGGTACTGAAATCTCTGGATGATCTCAAATCTTACAAATTCGATTTGATTTGATGAAATTTTGTGTTTTCTTATTTTTTACACCGACATACAAAGACAATGCATCTGTACAAATGAAGATAGAGGAGGAAGAGCGATGTGGTTACACGAGGATGGAAGAGAGGTGACATGGATGAGAACAGTGAAAAGGGCAAGAGAAGAAAGGGAAGTGAAGATACAATTTAAATTGTAACTGTATTGTAAATATATATTGTCTGAAGAATCAGTTAAAATTGTTCTTAAAGAAAACTCCTTTGTACAGACTGGAAGATTTTTATAGCAGTTCCATACAATAATAGTGTACATTATTTTTTATATCAAATAATTGTTTGCTTTTTAAGGTCTTGTGTATATTGTTCAAATATTGCATGTTTTGAATGTGTATGGAAAACCGCAGACCAACTCGTTTCGTCCTTCTGGGACTCATCAGTACGGTGCTCTCCCCTACACACTCAAACCATGCAATTTAATCTTGCTATATATACTGCCGCGCTCTGGACAGATATCAGCAAGTGACAACTACTTTGAGTAATTATCTAGTATTAATTAGTGATACTGGACCGTTCGAACACCTACTCCTCGGGCAAATACCCCGCCAGGCGTTGAATTATAGAACTAAATCCAGATTTTTTGTACTACGAGACGTTTCAGACTGCTACCCCATCTAAGATGGCTTTGAAACAATCCTAATTTGTCTCCATGTACGTACGTGCTTTTAAGCAGGTCATTGTTCAAATATTGCATGTTTTGAATGTGTATGGAAAACCGCAGACCAACTGGTTTCGTCCTCCTGGGACTCATCAGTACGGTGCTCTCCCCTACACACTCAAACCATGCAATTTAATCTTGCTATATATATACTGCCGCGCTCTGGACAGATATCAGCAAGTGACAACTACTTTGAGTAATTATCTAGTATTAATTAGTGATACTGGACCGTTCGAACAACTACTCCTCGGGCAAATACCCCGCCAGGCGTTGAATTATAGAACTAAATCCAGATTTTTTGTACTACGAGACGTTTCAGACTGCTACCCCATCTAAGATGGCTTTGAAACAATCCTCTAATTTGTCTCCATGTACGTACGTGCTTTTAAGCAGGTCATTGTTCAAATATGGCATGTTTTGAATGTGTATGGAAAACCGCAGACCAACTGGTTTCGTCCTTCTGGGACTCATCAGTACGGTGCTCTCCCCTACACACTCAAACCATGCAATTTAATCTTGCTATATATACTGCCGCGCTCTGGACAGATATCAGCAAGTGACAACTACTTTGAGTAATTATCTAGTATTAATTAGTGATACTGGACCGTTCGAACAACTACTCCTCGGGCAAATACCCCGCCAGGCGTTGAATTATAGAACTAAATCCAGATTTTTTGTACTACGAGACGTTTCAGACTGCTACCCCATCTAAGATGGCTTTGAAACAATCCTAATTTGTCTCCATGCACGTACGTGCTTTTAAGCAGGTCATTGTTCAAATATTGCATGTTTTGAAAGTGTATGGAAAACCGCAGACCAACTGGTTTCGTCCTTCTGGGACTCATCAGTACGGTGCTCTCCCCTACACACTCAAACCATGCAATTTAATCTTGCTATATATACTGCCGCGCTCTGGACAGATATCAGCAAGTGACAACTACTTTGAGTAATTATCTAGTATTAATTAGTGATACTGGACCGTTCGAACAACTACTCCTCGGGCAAATACCCCGCCAGGCGTTGAATTATAGAACTAAATCCAGATTTTTTGTACTACGAGACGTTTCAGACTGCTACCCCATCTAAGATGGCTTTGAAACAATCCTAATTTGTCTCCATGTACGTACGTGCTTTTAAGCAGGTCATTGTTCAAATATTGCATGTTTTGAATGTGTATGGAAAACCGCAGACCAACTGGTTTCGTCCTCCTGGGACTCATCAGTACGGTGCTCTCCCCTACACACTCAAACCATGCAATTTAATCTTGCTATATATATACTGCCGCGCTCTGGACAGATATCAGCAAGTGACAACTACTTTGAGTAATTATCTAGTATTAATTAGTGATACTGGACCGTTCGAACAACTACTCCTCGGGCAAATACCCCGCCAGGCGTTGAATTATAGAACTAAATCCAGATTTTTTGTACTACGAGACGTTTCAGACTGCTACCCCATCTAAGATGGCTTTGAAACAATCCTAATTTGTCTCCATGTACGTACGTGCTTTTAAGCAGGTCATTGTTCAAATATGGCATGTTTTGAATGTGTATGGAAAACCGCAGACCAACTGGTTTCGTCCTCCTGGGACTCATCAGTACGGTGCTCTCCCCTACACACTCAAACCATGCAATTTAATCTTGCTATATATACTGCCGCGCTCTGGACAGATATCAGCAAGTGACAACTACTTTGAGTAATTATCTAGTATTAATTAGTGATACTGGACCGTTCGAACAACTACTCCTCGGGCAAATACCCCGCCAGGCGTTGAATTATAGAACTAAATCCAGATTTTTTGTACTACGAGACGTTTCAGACTGCTACCCCATCTAAGATGGCTTTGAAACAATCCTAATTTGTCTCCATGCACGTACGTGCTTTTAAGCAGGTCATTGTTCAAATATTGCATGTTTTGAATGTGTATGGAAAACCGCAGACCAACTGGTTTCGTCCTTCTGGGACTCATCAGTACGGTGCTCTCCCCTACACACTCAAACCATGCAATTTAATCTTGCTATATATACTGCCGCGCTCTGGACAGTTCTTACATATTGTTTATTAAGAAAACTAGAACGTTTTTTTTCCAAGCATATTGATACCAGAGATGCTTACGACCTAACTATATGATTTCTTAAGTAACTTTAGTAGGTACTTTAAAATATGAATGTAAATCTCACGAATCAGTATGTGTTGGCGTCATTGCGTCATAATTACATATTGTTAAGAATGCAATTTTATTCTAAGCAGCAAAATGCAGGCCACAAAAAACAGAACCGAGAAAATATGAAATTGTCAAGATTATATTCAAAATAAATATGACTTTTTAACAGCTGCTGAATTTACTTTACGGCCTGACTTTAAATAATTGAAATACAGTGAATCCTATGTGAATATTGACGTATAATTTGACCGCTTTTTGTTGAAACCGAGGAATTCCTATAATTTTACATAAGTGGTTAACCTGTCTATGTTGACCACCGTCAAACGAGTATCTTTTTCACTATAAATCCATTTTTTGGTAATGTAATGAAATCAATGCATCATACACAATACATTCGACATCGGTATAATAGCGCGGACGCTCGGCCCAGTTCCCCCACTCCAGTCGCCTAGAAACATTACATTTGCGTAGCTCAGTATCCACACGGAGTGGAGGCACTTTGGTTAAAACTGGATTTCAACAATGCATTAGTGTTAATATTTGGGTTGGTATTTTTAACAAATAGGTGCTCGACAAGGAAATTTTAAATGATGCATTATGGAAGGCAAGTAACTACTTAGCTAAATGTTCGTTTTCGTAATAGGTGACTTGGATGTGGAGGACCCTTCGCATAGCCTCCATGGTTCTCAGATTTGAATCCTTTAGATTATTTCCATTGGGGAAGTTCAAAGCAATACCATTTTTTGATTTATTGGCGTCAAGCATGTATTCAAGCTCAAGGAGAACATTTAGAGTATTTGTCATAAGAAATTGATAATAAAATTGTTTGTTAATTTATCACTAAGCTGTAGATAATTATTATTGATAATAATTCATTATTATTGATAATTTCGTTTTTAAAAATGCGGACTACCCATGATTCCACCCAATTTCTTTTTCTGAAAGTATAATGAGATGGGGAGAGAGAAGTACCGAGATCTGTCGATTAAAATAAGTAGAATGTGGGGCACAAAAATGAAAGACACTGGTCATAATTAGGTCTAGTGGAACTATAACTAGCAGAGCTGGGTCGTATCCGAGTACTTAGGCATATGGATACAGTATCCGGATACATTTTCTGTATCCAGGGCGTGTATTCGAATACTTCTGAAAAAAAGTATCCTTGATCCGTATCCGTAACAAATCTTGACGAGTATCCAGTATTCGAATACAATTTAAAGGGCCCGGATACAAAAAGTATCCGGATACTTTCAAAAACTTACGGATACGATTAATAACGCGAACTTAATGTGGAGTGGATAGATAGTAAAACCATATTCTGACATCTGACCGGACTTTTCTGATTTCGGTAATAGCCGTAGTCAGTAATAGCGGTGGTGGCCGACGACGGCGATTACACAGTCAGCTGATTCTGATTTGCACACGCTGTGATCCGGAGAACGTATGGGTGTTTTTGTTTTGCTTGTTTTTCGTTGTGTACCTATTATTTGGTTCCATTTCTATTGTTATTTTGAAACTGTAAAATGTTTATTTTCTATTTTGAAATACATAGGTAATGCGGGGTTTTCTTTAATTTTTCTTTTACTCAACCTATGCTGATGTATCCGTATCCAGTATCCGGAAAATAGTATTCGGATACAAGTATTGGGATACATTTTTACCATAGAAGTATCCGTATCCTGTATCCGGTATTCGAAAGCAGCAGGTGTAATTCAGTATCCGGTATTCGAATACTTTCAGTTTGTATCCGTACCCAGCTCTGGTAACTAGAACTATAAGATGTTAGAAAAATCACTCTGAGAACAATGATTAATGAATTCATAAACAGCAATTCCGGGCTCAGCACATATCCTAAGGTTCTAAATTATTAATGCCTACGAGAAGTGGAGAAGTGATCTTGGAGTATACATATAAAAAATCTTTATGGAACATAACCTAAAGTTATTAGGTACAACCAGATTATGAGCCTTGAATCAGTTATGGCTGTGACAAAAATTCAAAATAATAACAACAATAATAATAGTCACTGCAAAATAGATTAATTAAAATTATAATTAATAATACTGATGTGACTGCATTATGCCGCGTATTCACTTGAACAGAACAGGTCAAACGAACCAAACTGCACGAAAGAACAGAACACTCACACCGAGCAAATATTCCTTTGATTCGGAGTGTTCGCTGTGTTTGGCTCGTTCCCATCTATAATACTGCAGCTGGTCTGGTACTGACTTACATTTGAATGCCACGAAGAGAACAATCCTTTTCTTTTGTGTAAATGCAACTTACTGACAACAGACCCCCTCCTCCTGTTTACTACACCTGTTTACTACACCACTGGTCGGCTGCTTTGTTTTGCCTTTTCCATAAACGAACACTTAGACTTTGAGTATTCCGGCTGCTTCAGTCGAAAATGTAAATAGCCAAGTCCCCTCTCCAAGTCTTTGCTTCCATCCTTCTTGGCATGCTTCTAATAAGGTCTCGGATGCTTTCTTGGGGTATCTGATGCCATTCTTGTATAAGCAAGTTAGACAGCTGTTCAACATTTACTGGAGGTGCAGGAGCACTTCTAATTCGTTGGCCTATTTGATCCCCGAAATGTGATTTAGATTCGGACTTTTTGCTAGCCAATGAATACATTCAATATTTGCCTCTCTTAAGGCAGTTGTTACAACATTGGCAGTGTGAGGTCTTTCGCTATCGTGCATAAAAATAAAGTCCGAAGCAAAATCTTCGGCAAACGGCTGTGCATGAAGCACTATAATTTCATCCCTATATCTTAACTGGTGTTAGTGATCCATTGCGCACTATAATTAATTCTGTACGACCATCCAAACTTATTCCACCCCATACCATCACAGAGCCTCCACCAAATTTCTCAACTCCTCGAATGTTGCACTGGTCAAAGCAAAACGCAAACACGACGATCATTACCAGCAATGTGGAATTGTGAATAGAACTAAACCCCATTGCCTTACATCCCATTCCTGATGATTTAAACAAAAAGTTAAATGATTTCTTTTACGAAGCGCAGTAAGAATTTGACCAGTTGCAGCTTGCAGGATGTCTGGCAATCAGGTTGACTTCCTTCAACCTCCTTCTTACAGCTGTTGTCAAGATTTCTTTTCCAGTCAAACGAATTCGCTTTTTTAACTCCCGAAATGTTACAAAACGTTTCCTTAAGACCTGCAGTTCAATGTAGCGATCTTCCCTGGCGGTTGTTTTTCTTTTAGCACTTTGCCCTCTTCTGTTCAAATTACCAGTGATTCTATACCTCGCAGCAGCTCTTTGTACCACAGATTTGTTGGTGTTCAAAATTAGAGTGACACCCTCTGCCAATAACCCTCGTCAAGAACAATAAAGATTTGAGAGACTTCTGCAGCTCTAAGATGGCGCCTAGGCATATTTGAGGTAATGTTATCACTTAAATGATTACCTTAAGTCGAACACTTGTCTGACCATTGGCGGTGAAATTTCACGAGAAATGCAAGCCACTCCAGAAATGAGAATAAAAAACAAATAAGTGTCAAAGCTCACCATTATATCAGGGTATAAAAGAGAACAATAAACACCCTCATCATTTGAAAACTGTTAGATATAGAGAAACGTTTAGAAGAAAACTGAAAAAATTTATTTATGATTGCAGATGAAAATGAATGGAAGGAGAGATGTGTTGAATCATTGTGTTATTGTAATTTGATGATTTTCGCTATTTAGATAGTGTTGATAATTTGTGAATGTTATTATACGCCGTTGGCTATTTTTCTTTTTTTTGTAATGAGTATGGGTAGGCCCTGTTATCAGTTAAATAACTGTTTTTGGGGTCATAAAAATTATTATTATTAAAACAAATTCTTACACTTTTCTTACAACGAAAACTACGTTTTAGTAAGTCAAAACAACTCAAAACTGCGTATTTGAAAATAACAATTTCTATTGACATTTGGTTCCATGACAAAAAATGCATTACCATTATTCATTTCTTCATGGCCTACCAACAAAGTAGTGTAAAACACATCTGACTATGACATTTGTGAATTTTATTAAGTCATATGAGATTTTCGTAAAGTATGTAATTTCAATTTTGAATACATAGTTATTTAAGATGCAAGTATCGTAACAATTCATATTATGATACAAAATGGGAAAATTATAAAAATTATCATAATATGAAGTTATGATAAGAGTATCTTACGTTTTATCTACTATAAGCGTGACCATATGACTATCATATTTGTTTAAGAAATAATTAGTAAAAGTAGCAGGCCGGTATGTATATATTTTGACTCCCGTCAGTACTCTTGACATCTCTGCGAATGAGAAGTTTTTCTTCGGACATCGAGAGAGCAGCAATGTAGCTGTGAAAAGTATTCCTTCAACATCTCCCGGTGTTGAGTTAATATATGAAATTGAGCAAATTATGTAATTAACGTTTACAAGTAAATTTAATTTGATTTAATTTTAGTATTAATTTGCCGTGGAATTAATGCGTGTGCGTGCGCTAAAGAATGTCTATTTGGCATTCTTTAGCACAAACGAGCGCTAAAGCATGTCATTAGAACATTCAAATGAATGTCATAGTTATGTATTGATAGTAGATAAAAACTTTAAAGACTTATTTAGAATCAATCAACAAGCAAACAAGAAACTTTTACCTAAAATAAATAAAAAGTTTTACAGGGTTGGCACCACATTTCTCATTTGGGATTCCCTGACTTTTCCAGGTTTTCCCTGACCAAATTTGTAATATTCCATGACTTATTCTAAATTATTTGAGGAGTCACATGAAAAATATAATAAATGCTCCGACATTAAAAAAACAAAATAAACATTAATTTATTCAAGTAACAAAAATAATAAATAATTCTTACAGGTAGAAAAATTGCCATTTCTATTAACTAATTGAATTTTAAAACACAGAAAAATATGAAGATTATTAAATTCCATGACTTTAAGTAGAATATTGGAAATTTCCATGACTATAGAATTCCCTGACGTTTCCCTGACATTTTTGAAATTTCTAAATTCCCTGACATTTCCAGGTTTTCCAGAAAAGTGGCAACCCTGCAGTTAGTACAAAAAATGGTGAAATAGTTGGTACAAAAAATATTTCAACGATTTACCACAAAATTTAAAGACGTTATATGTTGGTGGGAAAAACTTTGGAAAAAAATTATTATTTTGGGCAACATACAAATTTTAATGTAAGTAATTAGCTACAAAGTGTTTCTTTTAAGTCAGGTATGTATACATGCAGATAACAAGCTTATTATCTCTATAAGATACAATCTTATTTTATGCAATATTGTATTTTGAGCTGGCAATAAATAAAAAATAATAACATTAAATCAGTGTTACTTACCACTATTTTGAAAAGAATTGCTAAATTTTCCACTAGGAGGCGAATAAATCTTCATGCTATATCCTGACCTTAACGTACGTGCCTGTTTAGCACTTGAATTACCAGACCCATTACTTTCAAATGTTATAGGGGTATGACGTTTCGCAGGTGAACTGGTCGGTTGTTCAACAGTTTTCTGTTGCTGCTAAAATTTAGAGTTTTAATTTACACTTTGCAACAATTGAAACACACAATAATTGTGAGACATTAAATTGAACACTGGCTATTTCTAATTATGTACTTTCATAAAATTCCTTAATTTTATAATACACATTATATGAAATCATAGCTGTTAGTTTAGAACAGGCCTTCAAGCACTTTAGGAAACCACTGAGGTCAAGTTTATTATTTTCATATTCATCGGATAGACAATTCTTTGTAATACTCATCTGCAGTATATCCCAGAATTAGACCATGGAATTTTAAGGGCAGATTTCTTGAACGTAAATATGAAGAAAAGTCCTTAAAAAACATTTACCCAATTCCATATCGGACATGACAATATAATTTAAATGAAAACAATCACTGTACTTTAAGGGAGCTTTAAGATTAGCTCGCTCACGCACTTTGATTGCTGTTGAAAACTAGGTGTTCATTTTTCACAAATTACCCATACAACTTTCGGAATTTCTACCCAAAGTTTTGCACACTTAACCTTCTTATTCTTTATAAGTTAACCTTTTAATCTCTTTATAAGGTAACCCCACACAGTTAATTCGAGCAGAGAAACAAAGATATTATGAGGAAAGGACCAATCATTGCCAAGGTAATCAACGACAAATGTGGAAAACTATAAAAAGACCACTTCCAGGAAAAGTTAAAAATAATGCTAAAAGTATTCGTTTTGATGGTATTCTGATAGAAAACGATAAAAATGCAGCAGAAAATAAAATTTAATTTGTTTTTTGTGAATAGTATTGTGAGTATTGTATCATAGACGGTAGCACACATAAAATGATGATTATGAAAAATGAGGTATAAGGAGTTTACTTTATTGAGTGCATATGAATGAAAAAAGTTGTTTTTGGAATAAAAAGGCCAGTTCAGATGACATAAATATTGAAATTATAAAGCAGTCCTGCAGTACAATTTGTGATCCGTTGCTTAATATAGTTAATACAAATTTATTAGGAGCAGCCCTACCCGACACTTTTGATGATTTCAACAGTTATACCTATACCAAAGGTGCTAAAACAGTTAGTGAAGAATTTAGGCCAAAAAATATGCTGCATATGGCTGAAAAATTATTGAAATAGTCATTTACGAACAAATTGTTAAGTATGTCAAAAAATAATTTAATAATAATAATAGACACAATAATTGTGAAACAGCCTTGCAATCTGTTTTAACAAGCTGGAAAGAGAGCATGGATAAAAATGAAACAGTGATAGCGGTATTCCTGGATTTGTGCAGGACCTTTGAAACAGTTGATAAAGGGATGCTATTAACAAAACTACAGTGTATGGGAATAGGAGGGAATGTTTTAAAATGGCTGGGAGATTATTTAAAAAAGAGAAGACAAGAGTTGAAGTTAAATGAGTGAATTTCAAGTACAGTAGAAGTGAATTTGACTGTCCCTGGTTCTGGGACCGTTGCTGTTTATTTTATACTAGGATTGTGCAAAGAAGGATAGAGAAAAGGGCGGAAGAAATATTAGAAGATCAGCTCGGATTTAGACGAAATAGAGGAACGCGCGAGGCCATTTTAGCTTTACGAGTAATTATAGAAAAAAACAATAGAAAAGGGAAAGAGAGTCTACATAGGATTTGCAGACTTAGAAAAAGCCTTCGACAACGTAAAATGGGGGAAGATGTTCGAAGTGCTCAGAAAGGTAGGGATGAAATATAGGGACAGAAGAATAATACATAATCCCTACAAAGAGCAAAAAGCAGTTATAGAATTTGAGCAGGAACGAAGAGAAGTAGATATCCGGAAGGGAGTGAGACAGGGATGTGCATTGTCACCTCTAGTTTTCAACTTATACCGGGTGGGGATTTAGTGCGTAATCGGTTCATATCTCTGGTACTGCTTAAGATATCAAAATGAAATTTTACACGTATGTGGGGAACGACATGGAGCATTCCGTAAAATTATTTATGTATATACAGGATGTTCACATTCTGAATACCAAACCAAAGTTGTATTTATTTAAATGGAAACCCCACAAGTGTTTGCGTGATTTCGATTCCCCATAAAATTTGATGAAAATTGATATACTACATGATGTGGTTTTGAGTAAGGACTGTTAAGATATTGACATTATATATATATATAATTGGTTTATATCCCAGAAAGGGATTTATTACCGCTCCTTTCTGGAGCTCTCAAAATCCTATTTTCGGGGTGGATTAGTCCCCATTCTGTCCTCCAATAAAAGACTCTCCTATAGTTGATTGTGTGACTTAGCCCTCTCCACAATCTCTCTCCATTGCCTTCTATCTATAGCCTTTTTCTTCCACCCTCTTATTTCCATTCTTCTCATATCCTCTTCTATCTCGTCCATCTATCTCGTCCATCCATCTCATCCTTGGTCTTCCTCTACATCTCACAAGCATCGGTCTCCACTGTATTATTCTCTTTATCATCTTATCATCGCCCGATCTCCACACATGTCCCAACCATCTCAGTCTCTGCGCTTTGATTGCCCTTACAATGTCCTCACCTTCAATTTCCTCTAATATTTCATAATTCATCATCAACCGGTATTCACTATTACTAATTTTTTTTGGTCCCAATATTGTTCTATATACTCTTCTTTCCCATACTCTCAGCTGTTCGTCCTCTCTTCTAGTGATACACAGTGTTTCGGCTGCGTACATCACCACCGGTCTTATTAGTCCTTTATATATACGTACTTTTGTTATCCTACTGATATTTTTATCTTTCAGCAATTTCTTGTTAGTGAAGTAGGCTCTGTACCCAGCCTGTATCCTCCCTCTTACTTCTTCCCCTCTGTCATTCATATTGCTTATATTTACTCCCAAGTATTTAAAGGTTTGTACTTCTTCGAACATGTATTTTCCAAGTCTGAGATCTTGTTTCTTATAGTTATTTTTCTGGTGTTTCATGTACTTTGTCTTGCTCTCATTCACTGTCAACCCTCTTGCTTCTGCCGCCACCTCCAGCCGTGTAAATATCTCCTGCAACGCCCTTTCATTTCTTGCAACAACCACCACCACATCGTCAGCATACGCAATGATCTGTATTTGTTTAGTTATTATTGATCCTTGGCCCCCTATTTCCCTTATAATATTTTCCATTACTATATTGAAAAGAGTCGCTGACAACGAATCGCCCTGACGCACTCCGGAATTACTTATAAAACTATTGGTTGTACCTCCTGTTGTACGTATCATTGCCTTTGAACACTTTAAAGTCATTTGTGTTAGTCTAATTAGCTTCGCTGGGATCTGCAAATTTTTCATGTCATTCAATAAACAATTTCTATTGATTTTATCGAAAGCTTGTCTGAAATCAATGAACAGCATGCGCGTGTCTATTTTGTATTCATGGCATTTTTCTATTATCCGCTGAAGGACATGTATTGCATCTGCCGTAGATCTTCCGGGTCTAAATCCATATTGGTAATCCCCAGTGCTTACTTCGGTATACTCAACTAACCGCTGCTGAACAAGTGAAGTTAATATCTTATATGTCATATTCAGTAAGGTAATTCCCCTGTAGTTGTTGCAATCCTCCGGGTCGCCTTTCTTTAGTATTGGTATTATAATTCCAAGTCCCCACTCCTTAGGCATTTGCTCTGTTCTCCATAGCTGCTTTATTAAACTATACAATCGCTCATGCAACTTCTCTCCACCAAATTTTATCATTTCTCCTGCAATTCCATCACTACCTGGTGCTTTACCATTTCTTATTTTTTTAATAGCTCGATTAAACTCGTCCTGTGATGGCTCAAGTACTATTTCCTGGTCCTCGTGCACTACTCTCTCTTCCAGCTGTGAGTCAATATTTTCATCATTTAATAATTCTGAAAAATATTCCATCCACCTCTTCTGTATCTTATGCTTGTCATATTCAGTATTCCCTGCTTTATCTTTTATTCCTCTTGTCTTTATGTTATACCCCCTTCTTTGGTGTTTTATTTTTCTATAAATCTTTCTTAAATTGTTATTTCCGCTGTTATCTTCAATCTCTGCCATTTCATTATTTACCCACTCTCTCTTCCTTTTTCTACATATTCTTGTTACGTGTTTCTTTAGTTCTCTATATATCTCCATATCCTCTTTGCTTCCTGCTTGTAGCCATTTCTTCCATGCGTCCCTCTTTTGTTTCACTGCCTCTTCACATTCCTCATTGAACCATTCCTTTCTTCCCGTTGCTCGCTTGTATCCGATTGTCTGTGTTGCTGCAGCCTCCATTCCTCCTTTTATATTTTCCCATTCTTGTTCCACTTCACTGGATCTAGATTTTTTCTCCATTTCTTCTTTTATGATACTGCTGTATTTGTCATTTACGACCTGCTTTCTCAATTTCTCCACGTCCCACCTTTTCTCTTTTTCAACTGTATCTTTCCGAGTTGAAATCCTTTGTTTGAACTTTGCTGTTACTAAGTAGTGGTCAGAGTCTGCGCATGCTCCTCTGAACGTTCTTACATCCTGAATTGATGATGCTCTCTTTTTCGTTATGAGTACATGGTCTATCTGATTACCTTTTCTTCCTCCAGGTGTTACCCATGTTTCTTTGTGAGCTGGCTTATGTTTAAATTTTGTGCTACTTATTATTAAGTTTGTTCTTGCTGCATAATTACATAGTTTTGATCCATTGTCATTAGTTATATCATGCAACGTATGTTTACCAGCTACTTCTTGAAAACAATTCTCTTTCCCAATCTGGGCATTAAAGTCTCCCAATACTATCAGCGTGTCAAACTTCGGTACAGAATCGCTTATCTTTTCAAGCTCGTCATAAAATGTGTGTTTTTCCTTTTCATTGGTGTCTTCCGTGGGTGCATATGCATTTATAATTGACAGATTAGCAGGTTTTCCCTTCATTCTTAAATACGATAATCTTCCGCTAATTGGCTTGAAATGCATAATGCTATTTTTCATTTCCTTAGCTACTATGAATGCAGTACCATTTTTTCCCTGTTTGTTTTCTCCTGAATACATCATCACAAAATCTTTCTTATTGATCTCCCCCTGTCCCTTCCATCTAACTTCTTGAATGGCTGCAATGTCTACCCTATATCTTACTAATTCGTTCGCCACTTCCATCATTTTCCCCGGTGCCAAAAGCGTCCTCACATTCCAGGTTCCCATTATCACCATGCCACGCTTTCTATCTCTTTTCTTATTTACCTTTTTTCGTTGTCCTCCATGTGTTTCCAGACTCGTTACCAATTTTCTTGCGGTCGTTTTCGTTTCATCGTTTCATTAGTTTTTTGCTCGAGCTTGTTGCTGCTCATTTGTATAATGTAGCTGTCCATCTCTTTTGTTCCACACATATGTCTTGTTATCAATTGTCAATTTCTGGTAGCCCATCTTAATTTTGCTTCCCGAACTCGCTTCTTCTCTCGCTATTTCTCTGATTTTATTCTGGATTCCAATTTCTTTCAAAGTTAAATCGTTGTCAATATATATTTTTTTCCCTTTGAGATTTTTCTTGTTGACCATGATTTCCATTTTTTGGTTCCAATTCTGAATCTTGGCAACGATCACTTTCCTGCCCTCATTTCTTCCAATCCTAAAAGCTTCAGCTACTTCCACTTTCACCCCCACTTCCTCTGCCAAGAAATGCTCTACTTTCGCTTTCACATTTCCTTCATCACTCATCACCAGGCCTTTTATGATTATATTATTCTTCTTCCCCTGTTTTTCCTGCAAATCAATTTTATTTTCCAGTTCATCAATTCTATTGCATAACGTTTGCTTTTCGCAATTCCATTCTTCCTCCTTGCGCTTCATCTCTTCTTGTATTTTCTGTATCTCAGTTCTGTTTTCCTTGAATCCATCTTGCATTTCTTGTCTCATCACTGCAATCGCTTTTCGTACCTCTTCCATTTCTTCCTGGGTTTGTTCGCAGTTGTTTTCGCCTGTTTTTCTTATATTGGGTGATCTCACAGTTTTTTTGCTTTTTTGGAATGCCTCACCGACCTCTTCCACTTCCCTTTCGCAAAAAGGTACTCTTTTCCTCTTAAAATATTCTGATATTTTACTTTCAGAGCTAGTTCTTAGTCTCGTATTCGCAATCTGTTTCTCTCTATTCATCTATTAGCTTTCCCCCTACAGCCAACTTTTTCTTTAAATCTGCTTATTATTCTTAACTCTGGCAACACTGCCACTCTGTCAAATTTAATTGAGTTGTTATTTCTTAGCCCTACTTTTTCCGATCGAATTTACACCAAGATTATTATCCTTCTTTTTGAGCTGCTGATAGTTTTCATCTAATGTTGGGGGGTTCTCCCTGGGTTGCACCTGCTTTCCAGTTTTTATCTCGCTCTTCTTTCACTTCAAATTAAATCACACAGCCGGCACTTTAACAAAACGACTAATTCGCACTGTTGCCATTACATGATTCATTGTGAAACAGCCTTGCAATCTGTTTTAACAAGCTGGAAAGAGAGCATGGATAAAAATGAAACAGTGATAGCGGTATTCCTGGATTTGTGCAGGACCTTTGAAACAGCTGATAAAGGGATGCTATTAACAAAACTACAGTGTATGGGAATAGGAGGGAATGTTTTAAAATGGCTGGGAGATTATTTAAAAAAGAGAAGACAAGAGTTGAAGTTAAATGAGTGAATTTCAAGTACAGTAGAAGTGAATTTGACTGTCCCTGGTTCTGGGACCGTTGCTGTTTATTTTATACTAGGATTGTGCAAAGAAGGATAGAGAAAAGGGCGGAAGAAATATTAGAAGATCAGCTCGGATTTAGACGAAATAGAGGAACGCGCGAGGCCATTTTAGCTTTACGAGTAATTATAGAAAAAAACAATAGAAAAGGGAAAGAGAGTCTATATAGGATTTGCAGACTTAGAAAAAGCCTTCGACAACGTAAAATGGGGGAAGGTGTTCGAAGTGCTCAGAAAGGTAGGGATGAAATATAGGGACAGAAGAATAATACATAATCCCTACAAAGAGCAAAAAGCAGTTATAGAATTTGAGCAGGAACGAAGAGAAGTAGATATCCGGAAGGGAGTGAGACAGGGATGTGCATTGTCACCTCTAGTTTTCAACTTATACCGGGTGGGGATTTAGTGCGTAATCGGTTCATATCTCTGGTACTGCTTGAGATATCAAAATGAAATTTTACACGTATGTGGGGAACGACATGGAGCATTCCGTAAAATTATTTATGTATATACAGGATGTTCACATTCTGAGTACCAAACCAAAGTTGTATTTCTTTAAATGGAAACCCCACAAGTGTTTGCGTGATTTCGATTCCCCATAAAATTTGATGAAAATTGATATACTACATGATGTGGTTTTGAGTAAGGACTGTTAAGATATTGACATTTTTGTGTCATTATAGTCCCAAATTTATGACGCTACTGGCTTCTACTGACCAAAGCAACCTAATTATTTTTTATTGAAAGGGGTTTACACACTGCTGCATTTGTGAAATCTATAAATACTTTCACCATAATACTTAGGATTATACAAGGTGGTTAAGTTATGCAAAAGGGAATTTTTCTCAAAAATTTCAAATAGAATACCATGTATATTATTTGCACAACTGACAGTTGGTTAACTAAGCTTTTAATTGATGTAGATATTGCCAGGTCTACTACTGATAGTTTCGGCAGATATTACGATTGAACATCAAAATTTTTGAATTTCATTATTATTTTATACTCTTTTTGGCGAATTCCCCCTATTCTGTTGCTCAAAACTCACAATACTGTTTATATTTTGTATTTGCAAATTGGTATCGATATAAAGACAATAAATCTTATAGTAAAATTGTTTCTTGATGGTTATATTCTTAAATGTATAATGTCTTTTTAAAGTCGGGTATAATGTTCAAACAAGGAATGCCATGGAAGAAAATATTATCTTTAAGAAATAATCTTGCAATGGGATTTCTTGTGTTAATGTAAACTTCATTTGCTAAATATTTTATAGAAACAAAATGCAGACCTTTTTTGGAGTTTTGGGTGACAAAATAGTGGAGATCGTCAAAAATAATGTCAAATACTAACGAAACTCTACATTTTTATAATTCAATTGTACATTCTGTCGAAACTTTTACTGGTAGACTTGACAATATTCACATCAATAAAAAGCTTAATAAAATGGCCATCAATTGTACAAATAATATACATGGTGTTCCATTTGAAATTTTTGAGAAAAATTCTGTTTTGCATAACTTAACCACCCTGTATTATTTCAAGTATTATGATAAAATTATTTATAGATTTCAAAAATACAGCAGTGTGTGAACCTATGCCAATAAAGAAATTTTAAGTGGCTTTGGTTAGTATGTGTCAGTAGCGTCATAAATTTGGGTCCATAATGGTACAAAAATGTCAATATCTCAACAGTCCTTAGTCAAAACCACATCATGTAGTATATCAATTTTCATGGAATTTTATGGGGAATCCATAATAAGCAAGGACACGTAGGGTTTCCATTTAAAGAAATAGAACTTTGGTCTGGTACTTAGAATGTGAACATCCTGTATATACCTAAATAATTTTGGGAAATGCTCCATGTGGTTCCCCACATTCGTGCAAAATTTCATTTTGATATCTTAAATAGTTCCAGAGATATGAGCCGATTACACTAAATCCCCACTCGGTATATCGAAGATGCGATTAATATTGTTAAGGGCAGAACAGCTTCAGGGATTAATGTACAGGGTCAAACTATTAACATGCTTAGATTTGCGGATGATATAGTTGTGTTAGCATCTAGCAAAGAAGAATTAGGAGCGGCTTTGAATGAAATGGAAGCAGTTTTGACACAGGGCTACGGCATTAAAAATTAATAAAAAGAAAACTAAAATTTTGGTATGTAGAGGGAGTGAAAATAGAACTAAAATTCTGCTATTTAGGAAGTAAAATAACTCGAGATGGTAGGAGCACTAAAGATATTAAACAAAGAATAGCGCAGGGTCGAGTAGCGTTTAACAAAAAGAAACAACTGTTATGTTCGGGAACGGTTAATGTAGAAACTCGGAAGAGACTCTTAAAGTCGTATGTATAGAGAACGGCATTAAACGGGTGCGAAACTTGGACAATAGGAGAAGCGGATCGAAAAAGAGTAGAAGCGTTTGAAATGTGGTGCTACAGACGTATGATGAAGATACCGTGGATAGATAGGGTTAGCAATAGGGAAGTATTAGAAAGAGTTGGGGAAAAGCGAAAGGTATGGAAGACAATAATAAAGAATAGGAGAGATAGGATGGTAGGACACCTTCTAAGACACGAAGGAATAGTTCGCGACATACTAGAGTCAGAGATAGGAATAAAAAGAGGTAGGGGTAGGCATAGATTAGATTACTGCTCTCAAATAGTTAAGGATGTAGGATGTTCTACTTTTAGGGAAATGCGTAGGTTAGCTCAGGATAGAAAAGGATGGAGGTACGTGTCCAACCAGTCTTCGAACTGAAAACTATGATGATGATATACACAGGGCTATTAGAATATGTGTTGTTGGCGGATGACACCCTTATGTATATAGCAGGTAAAGATCATGCTACTTTAGTTAATATGTTGAATGGTGATTTACAAAATGTGAAGGACTGGTTGAACGTTATTAATTAAATTTAAATTTATCAAAAACAAAGTGTATGGTTTTGACAAGTAAAGTGAAACATGCAAACTTTATACAAGAGGGACGGACATAAAATTAAAATTGGTGATGAAATAGATTTTGTAAATAGCATAAAATATTTAGGTGTAATAATTGATAGACTAGAGATTCAGAGAACACGCTGAAGAAAATGTCAGGAAATGTCAGGAAAAGTGAGTGTTCTTCGTAGATAGAATTCTCAAATTTCGCTTAATATGGCCATAAGGTTATATAAAACAATATTATTGCCGCACATTATGTATTGTCCTACAGTTCTTTTTGTGCTGCGTAATAAAGACTTAAATAGGCTGCAGAGGTTCAAAATCAGAATGAAGCTTAAATGTAAGAGATACGTAGTACAGTCCATAAGTTTCCGGCCCAACCCATTCTTTGTGACCACATTCGGTTGCAGCTACCATGGTTATTTTCCCTGACTCCTGGTACATGTGTGTGCACAGCCGGATCAAGTTGCCTCCAATAGTTTGGTTTTGGCAGTTGGCTAAAATTGTCGTGCTGTACAATTTTTTAAAATGTTCAAAATCGAGTATCACGCAGTGATTAAATTTTTTACCAAAGAGGGTCTTACACCAGCCCAAATTAAAGATCGTTTAAATAGAGTGTACGGGGATGCTTCCCCCTCTTATTCAACTGTAAAAGAATGGAGCAAAGCATTTAAATTTAGTCGAGAAAATCTGGAAGATGATCCTAGTTCTGGTCGCCCTGTGGAAGCTGTCACTCCGGGAACTATTGAAAAAGTGGAGGTTGAAGCAATACCACTGTAAATGCAGTGTACTACGCAGCTCTGCTGCACCGTGTAAGAGACGCTATTGAGCAGAAAAGATGAGGAAAATTGAGTAGAGGTGTGCGACTGCTTTACGACAATGCGTCCGTCCACACAGCTGTTATTGCCAAGACTGCTGTGCGGGAGTGTGACTTCACAGAAATTTCCCACCCATCTTACAACCCGGATTTGGCTCCCGGCGATTACTACCTTTTCTCAAAATTGAAGTCGGACTTGCGGGGGAAGAAATTTTACACTGATGAAGAGGTTCAAGCAGCCGTTGAGGCCCATTTTGCAGTTAAAGATGAAAACATTTTTTTGTGGGTATTGAGATGCTTCCAAAAAGATGTAATAAATGTATTGATATTAAGGGAGATTATATTGAAAAACAGTAAGCACCGTTTTTTTATTTTCACCTCTCTTCTAGTTCAGGCCAGAAACTTATGGTCCGTACTACGTACACTAGACTAAAACGAATGCTGGAGTGTCTGGAACTGCTTAGTGTAAGAGAATCGGTTGAGCTACAGATACTAACTTTCATATTTAAAGTAATAAAGGGATTAATGACAGACTATCAGGCCTATTCTGTAACTCCAAATCGAATAGAAATGAGTAAAATCGAATAGAGGCTGACAAGTAGAATCGGAATTATTCGAAATCGGTATTCTGTAACTCCTCGCAATTTCTATGATTGAAATGTGTGATAGAAATCGATTCCGACCACTCAAACGTTGTCGAAGTGCAATTCCGATATCGAAATTTGCTTTGACGCATGCGCAGCGTTGTTATATTCGCGAGCGAGTTTGACACTTTGCAATTGTGTTTGGGGTTAATTTAACGTTAAAAACCTGCATGATTGAAGTATTTTGGTTAACATTTCCGTATTTCGAGCAAGAGCCAGGTACGCCTTCGGGATTCTGCCTTTTAGGAAGGATATCACTGGGAACTAACATTTTTAATTTTCCGTCTTTTAAACACCCTCATCCTTATTTGGTATTCTACTATTTACTTTCGAATATTCTACACGAAGTATATAGGCTGCGGCCCAATCCATTTAAATTTAGTGTTAATTTGTCCCATGTCCCATAACTTTTCTACTGAATTGTTAGCTTCTGTAGGCTTTGTCTTCCCATGAAGCAGTATTCTGTTTTCACTTATGAAATCGACCAAATGGATTATTTAACTGCTCCGGAGAAGATTTTTTTGTTTGGGGTATCGCACTTAGACATTTTTAAAAATTTAGGAGATAATTCAAATTAATAATATTAAGGTGTTACCTTCTTGCAAAAATGCAACAAACTGAATGTAAGTTCGTAAAATTTCTAGCCATAAAATCTTTATTTTTATGGTGCCTACAGCCGTATTTCCCAAACATAACATCTGGACTACAAATAATGCTGTCTTCCACGTTTATTATAGTTTAATTTAAATACTTCTTTGGTTAGGTTTCACAAATAAACGTCAGTTGGTTAATAAGGTCTATAATTGCTCGCCGAATGCTTCGTTGCCGTTTATACCAAGCGCCTTCAGATAGAAGTCGCATTTTACGATCCGAGCTGTTCTCTATGTCCCTTACAGAATACCGATTTCGATAGCGGGATGATGCGATAGATATTAGACATTTCGATTTGGCAGAGATTCCGATTGCTACCTACATTTCTATTCGATTTGTTAAAAGTTACAGAATAGGCCTGTATGCGTCTGGAAAATTGAGAAAAATATCAGATGTGCATTACAGAACAAGGCAAGATGGCGGTTATTATTTGGCCAGAAAGCAGAAGTCAAGAACAATGAATTCCGTTTCTTTAAAAGTGCAAGCTGTGCAGGTGTCGAATAGTGTATATAAGTTTAGATTATATGTTACAAATTTATTATTAAGTAGATGTGAATGATTAGAATTTTTTTTCTTTTGTTTTTTGCAAGTGGATTATGTAGGAATAAGCGCATTATTTAATAAGTGGCTATGTTGGAATAAGTTTATTTTTGTATTTTCTTATGTAGCCTAAGGCTAAATAAAGTCCTATTATTATAGTAATTAAACCCAATATCTGCATCTCTTGAGGAATGTAATGGCAGTGCCAACGCTGTACTGTTTATAGATGGAATGTAGATGAATGTGACTGACATCCGCCAAGACTTCTTCCCGAGCGGGCAAAATATCGTCGGTTGCGTTCAACAGTAGCATGTAACCAACTATGCGCTCCAAGCAAACCGCCTTTACATAAAACTATAAGAGCAGTATCCTGCGTTAGTCAGCACCTGACAAGTCCGCTGCAAGGAAACCAGACCTTTAAGAGGAATCAGACATACGGGCTTTTCTTCATAGTTTTAGTACATTCTTAAAATTCCGTAATTGACTGTTGTTCATGGTATTCGTTCTAGTGGCCCACTAATTGTCGTGCATGCCCGTTGAGAAACTGGATTTGCTCAAGGGGCTGATTTAATTATTCGGCCTGGATTAACTAGCAACTATCACGGTCAAATGAATAGAAATCATTTTGAAGAATGGTTGACATACTGCCAAGTATACCATCAAATTCTGTAGTGGTATACGACAATGCCCCTACCAATCCCGAATAGAAGACAAAGGTACTAAGTACTGTACGAAATCAGAAATGATATCCTGGTTGCACAATAATGACCTCATCTTTGATCCAAGCTGGCGTAAAACTGAGTTATAAGAAGTAATTTCAGCTAATGAACCAAAAGAAAAACTTATAAAACTGACTTAATTTTTCACCTCCACGGACATACTCCATTGAGATTGCTTCCACATAAATATGTGTGATTGAAATTATTCCATGTATTGTGAGCATATTAGGGGTTCTTATTGTAAAATAGGTATAATTTAATAGTGTTAAAAATAAATTGCATTCTTTTTCATAGACCCTATACTTTTATTTAAAAATTGCTGCTCATGATTTAAAGGGACTGTCAGGCGTGACTTAGCCAAGACCAAACTCTGCCTGTTTTTCTTTCGTATCCCAGACAATACATACCTAATACATAATCAAAAATATATTTACCTGTAGCAAAAGTGCTTCCTCAGATTTAAAAGACAGGACAACGTTGCATTTATAAATCGGTGGACTATAAAATAAATCCTTAATCAACATATTTATGTTGCTTAGAAGCTTTGGAGATATTTTCTTCTTTATCAAATCTTTCTCTGACCAGTCTTTTCCGTCGGGTTTCTTACTATTACTAAGAACTTTACTGCATCCTTGAACACCACGAGCAAAATACATCAACCTTGCACGGAAGTCTTTTAATACCTGTGCATCACAAGTTAAAAAATCGGGACACTGTCTGGCTAATCGGTGGAAAGCATATAACAGACACTCAACCGAAGAAAAATCCAGATACGGCATAGTATTTATATCGGCATCCTCTGGTGGACTTGGCATATAATCCTAAAAGAATTTTGTTTAGTTTTCATCATTAAATATCTGACGACACGGTCCTGTTAAATCCCCACTTTTTTTTTGCTATTGTAGCTATTGCAGAAAATATAATTAACATGAGTGGAGCTTATAAACTGCTAAATCGCAACTTCTCGACACAAAGTAACCAAAAGAATTGATTACGGTTTAATCAGACTTTAACTTCCTTACATACTTTAAATGCTTACTCTTTAGTGTTGTGCCTATCTGAAAAAGCCGCTATGACTGCAAAACAATATTGTTATACACATTCAAAATAAAATAACAGTTTATCACAAAAGTGAATGAAGAAAGTATTCGTGTTATTTTAAATATGAATTTGGATTCCCCGTAAATTTATCATTTTATCAATATATGTACATAACCTAGCAAGGAAGAAAAAAGTATTTTTTTAAATTGGCGGCAATTGAATTTCTTGACGCTGAGACTACTTTTTCAAAAAGTTGGCTTACTCTGAACATAAAAGAAACCGTATTTTGGTAACATGAATTGCCATCCAAACATAAAACTGATTTTTATCAAACTAGAATGAAACAAAACTGTTTACTGTTCACATTTTAATTGACCGCAAGTTAATTTTTAATAGCGAAGCGATCCATGTCAATAATATTAATTTGTTATATCTTCTATATTTCATAAATTGGAAACTAAATTTTACCCATTATCATAAAGTTCTCAGTTCGAAGACTGGTTGGTCGCGTACCTCCATCCTTTAATATCCTGAGCTAACCTACACATTTCCCTAAAAGTAGGACATCCTACAGCCCTAATTGCAGTAGTTTGATCTGGGCCTACCCCTACCTCTTTTTATTCCTATCTCTGATTCTAGTACGTCGCGAACTATTCCTTCATGCCTCAGAAGGTGTCGTACAATCCTATCTCTCCCATTCTTTATTGTTTTCCACACCTTACTCTTTTCCTAACTCTTTCTAATACCTGTTTATTGCTAACCTTCTCTATCTAAGGTGTCTTCAACTCGACTCTGCACTATTATGTTTTATATCTCTAGTGATACTACCATCACGAGTTATTTGACTTCCTAAATAGCAGAAATATATTAATCCCTGAGGCTGTTTTGTCCTTAACAATATTATTGGCATCTTCGACACGTAAGTTGAAAACTAGAGGTGACAATGCACATCCCTATCTCACTCTCTTCTGGATATCTACTTCTCTTCGTTCCTGCTCAAATTCTATAACCGCCATTTGATCTTTCCAGATTATGTATTTTTCTTCTGTTCCCATGTTTTATCCCTACCATTTGGAGCACTTCTTTACGCTGTCAAATGCTATTCTAAATCTACAATTCCGCTTTCTCATTGCTATTGTTTTTTCTATAATTTATCATTCGTAAAGCTAGAATGGTCTCGCGCGTTCCTCTACTTCATCTCCATCCAAACTAATCTCCTAATATTTTTTCCACCCTTTTCTCATTCCTTCTTCCTGGTTAAAATTTTTGACATGTGGGAAGTCTCCAGCACATTTTCAAATTAGACTTCGGCAATGGTTAAATGAACTTTTTCGTAATAAATGGAAATGGATTGGTTGTGGGTCCACAGTACCCTGGCCTGCACGATTACCTGACTTTACCCCACTCGACTTTTTCCCGTGGGGTTATGTAGAAGACAAAGTACACGTTGAATCACCGACAACTCGTGAAAATACGGAAGAACGGATAAGGCAAGCATTTGCAACAATCGCGCCACAAATAGAGTCCATTAGTTAGGTTATGTTACTAGTTTCGCGGGCTATCCTACTTCAAAATTCTTAACATGGAGCTCTTATGGGACATAGATTTTAAACACTGATTATTTAAATTCAGTGCATTTCTTAACGGGGATTCTGCAAGTGACATATAGACTGCTCTTTCCAGCTGTTACATTTTCAAAAACAACTTAAAATACAACTTAATTTCAGAAATATTTTAAAACGGAGCACAGTACATATTAGAAAAGAACGTATGTCGCGTTCAGACCAGACCAGTAACCTTGGAGATTATTTTGACAATTGCTGCGCAGGGTTTGAGGCTAAATTGTTTATTTCTCCGGGTTATTTATTGTTTAATTTTTATTTAATAGGTGGTTTAAGTCCTTATTTATATTTAAAAAGCGTAAAATTGAAGAAAAAGTGTTAAAAATTAGTGTTGTTAACGACTTCATTTAAACAATCTACTGCGCCGGTTCTATCACCGACATTCTCGCGCCGTAAATTGCAGTGGTTTGTTGAATAGAATGTGAAGTGCAAGGTCATTTAACCTCCATTTAAAATGCATTGAAAAATTTTATCCAACTATTCTTTTAGGATAGCGTTTTAAATTTCGCGCTTTGATTTCGCCGTTACACTAATGGACTCTATTCTGGAAATTATTAGAGTTGGTAGCAACTAGAGCTCGAAAATGTATTTTATTGAACAACATGGAACAACAGCGATCAATTGATGCGACGATGCATGTTATGCCTACCATTCTCAAACACAAAAAGATGTCGTCAGTTTTAGAAATTAATCAAAATTACATACAGGGTAAGTCAGGAGGAGAGCGAAATATTTTGGCAGGTGATAGTATCGACCATTTCGAATAAAAAAGTTTATATGAACATGGTTATTATTCTTAGTAGTTTTGGAGATACAGCTGTTTGAATTTTGTTAAATAAAAATTAATGAATTGTTACGCTTGCTGCAAATGCTCAAAAATTAAACCTTGAACTTCAACACACTTGTAAACTCGCTTCCTAAGATTGCTTGTTGATCCTCTGAGTGCAACTTGCCTGGGCCTTATGCGAGTAGCAGCATCCAAGATGCAAGCAATCAATTCTTCTCGTGTATTTGGCTTTGTTTTGTAAACTTCCAATTTCAACCATCCTCATAAACAATAATCTAAGGGCGTTAAGTCCGGAGATCGTGGGGGTCAAAGAATCGGAGCACCACGACCAATCCATCGCCAGGGAAGGTTTCGTTGAAGTACTAAGTCACTACATGAGCAGTATGTGGCGGAGCTCCGCATGCTGATAGTACACAAACACCATGTCGGCATGTTTAGATTTCTAGCTTTGCTAATGCACCATAAAATACATACTTGTCACCACACCTGTCAGTCGCTAACTACAAAAAATAAACAAAAAATGGCACCGGAAGCAACTTGATCAGTTATTATTTTCAAGTGGCTGTATCTCCAATACTATTAAGAATAATAACCCTGTTCATATAAACTTTTTTATTCGGAATTGTCGATACTATCACCTGTCAAAATATTTCCCTCTCCTCCTGACTCACCCTGTACATTACATATAATTTTGGGTTTATCCCGTGTTCTGGGACACATTCTTTCATACGGTTCAAAGCTCTAAAATTAATCCTTCATTCGATAATAAAAGAATGTGTGCAAATTTTTTATCAAATTACTGACAAGGTGTCAGGTTCTTGAACGCCACTTTACTTTACTTTAGTGGGGCGAGTTATAATTTTATATATACGTTGTTCAGGATTTTCCTTTAGGTTAGCCCTTGTTTGTGGAAAAGTGAAGAGCCGCCACGGCTACAATATGTACCTAAACTACCAAAAAGAAAAAAACGGGAACGTGTTAACTTATTTCACCTCCCTATTTAATAAATAAATGGTTGTGATGCATCAAGAGAAAGATAATTTTACGGGAAATCAAATTTTGCAGGGCGCTATTTTAAATAAGAAAGTTGGGCTTACTTACAGTAAAATCGGAAGTGATTTTTTGCTACTTGTGCTAAAAAGATGCAACTTAACAGCATATTAGCTCCACAAAATTTCAAACCTCCATTGAAAATAGAAAAAAAGTGGGTTAGCCATGTCCTTGTGATACCCTGGATATAGGTAAAGTTTCAATCTCATCCACTTAACTTTAGAGAAACTGACATAGCATAAGAAGTTTGTATCTGTTTGATAGTGGCGGATGTCATGTTGCACTGTCCTCATTTAATTACGTATGAATAAGCACCTGGGGATATCTGCCGATATACCCTTTCTAAAATATTTTGATAATTTCGTGAAATATTGGCATATTCAAGAATGCATGGGATTCTTCAATTATGCCTTTATTGCTTATTTTAGAGAAAAACTGTTAGGTACAAGCTAATCTTCATACTCCTTAAGTTGTCAGTAGTAATAATATCACAAGAGAGTGAGAATAAATAAATAGAAAATAATTCGAGTTTTTAGAAAACTAGTTGCCGGGCAATAGTCACGACATTCCGGAGGAGGGGAGAAGGTATTGCCGAGTGGTAACTAGATTGAGAAACAAAACTGGAGAATTATTTTCTATTTATCAAACTCTTGAGTTATATTTGAGAGGATTACTTTTTGATTCAAACGTTTGATGGAACCACAAAAAATGCATTCCTGAGAGGTAAATCTTTGATTTTCATACATTTTATCAGTGTACAAACTTGACACACTATTTTATTTTGTCAAATAAGAGAAAAAGCTACAGGTGTTGTGGGAGTAGACATATGGTGTGCCTATGCGCATGTTGCGGTCTACTTCTGACGTTTCGTAACGCCCTGGCCTAATTTTTCCCAACAGAATTTAATTCGCAGAAACTTTATACCATAATATTACGTCCTAATATTATTAAGACATAATAATATGCATATGGTTGAAGCATTTTATACAACTGAAGCCTAGGAAATACGACTACAAATGTTCAATTATTGCATATGCTGTATCCGACAGAATTTAACAAATTTGAAAGCATTGGAGAAGATTTCTCACACTTTATATACATACTATGTAATTATAAAAAGGAAAATTTTGTAACTTTATCATTTTAATTTTGTTCGTCAATAGATCAATAAATATATTAAAGGCTTTAAATTAATATAGTTTACGAGCTCGACTCAACAATTACATATTGTTAGTGCGGGTATGAAACTGTCAAGTCATAATGATGGTTAGAGTTAGGCCTACTATTGATCATTTTAGAATGTCGTCACACAATTGACAGCTGGAGGGCAAACATTTGTTTTGTTTGAAGCTTAGCGGAGGGCAGAAGAGGAGGAATAACAAAGCAGATGTTTGTGATACCATTTGGCACCAAAGAAAAGGGGCGCTTTACGCCGAGAATTGAACGATAATTATTAAAATGATATGACTAGTTGCACTATTGCAAACGTTGCTTTCGTTATTGAGTTCAATTACATGAACTCTAAACAGTAACCTGGTTTCATAACTTTGTTTGACACCAAATCTGCTCAAATTTTGGTAACACTCACGTGCAGAGCGTTGTGTATCCATACTCTGCCCTCCAACAGAAAATGGCGGCCTGTCAAAATCAGGCCATTCTAAAACAGTCTATAGATTGTTCTAGAATTCCTGATTTTCACAGGCCATCATTTAATGTTGGAGGGCACACATTTATTCATATTTTATTTGGGAAGTTAAAATTAAGTTTTTATTACCAGAAATGAAATGTCTAGAACATACTCGCCAATTTTTTAATTGGTTTTCGCTCAAAACTCCGCTTTTTAAGGCTTTTACCCACTTTTCAGGTCTTCACAACGATTTTTTTGTGCAGCAGGAATTCTAAAAAATCATATCAATTACCAAATCCCTTTCACCTCTCATTCCGCACCCCACAAAACAACAAAACAGTTGTATATTAATTATTTCATAGTTTCAGAAAATGACGGTTTATTCATAAGGTTATGTGTAAACTGTAAACAAACAAAATATTTGCCCTCCAGCGGTTAATTGTGTGACGACATTCTGAAATGATCTATTAGAAAATTAATATCGAAACATCGATGTTCTATAAAAAGCAATCGAATATAAACATTTTAACATAATATCTAATGTATATCATGGCATGGTGGAATTTGTCCCACTACGCATGTATATAGTATCTTTAGTGTATTTTATCATTGGTTAAGGAATTGTTTAAAATTAGTACTTTTGTTATTTTACCCCGATTATATCGATGCTTCTTACTGACCAGTAGGGAAATATTGATAGCTTTCCACCTCTATAACTGAAAAGCAACAGCGACATAAAAGAATGAAATACCTAAGTCAAAATATTTTGACATTTAAACGGCAAAACATCTTGCGCAGAAGCAGATGAAAATGAAATCTCGGATGAGCAAACCTATCTTCTACTATGACTATGGGAACTATTACATCGAGAATAATCCCAAGACACCATTCTCACTATAATACTGACGAAAAATATTAAACATTTCATTGGCTCTAGAAAACATTATTGCCACCGACATAGAACAAACGATTTGAAAAGGCGCGACGTGAACGAAAGCGTACCTTATCATCACTCTGTTGTTACATATTAAATTTTTATATAAACATGTAATACATTATGTGAATACATATATCAGATGTACCTATTTGATTTTTATTCTTTCTGTAGTTTTTCTCATAAGCGGACGCCTCCCATTAACGGACACTTTTTTTCGGTCCCGTAAGTGTCTGCTGAAGAGAGATTTCACTGTATATATGAATTTATTGTGGTGTCAAACCTTTCTTACAGATATTTTATAACCTCTCGGTTCTCAAATTTGTCAATTTCGTAAAAATGGGAAACACCTTGTAACAATCGGTAAAATATTTTATTTTATAACCTGGTGTTTTACACGGGACCTGCGGCACAGCTTTGCATTTTATAACTTTTATAAAGAAAAGAAACTACTTCTGCAAAATTGAGATATATTAATTATAATTCACTCCCTTTCGGATGTTCTTTCTAGTGAGACAGTAAATCACTATATTTCTTTTCATTCTAAATAAGTTTGGGGAAAATGTTGAAATTTGAACGTTCGATCTCCAAAGACGTAGCTATTTTTGGGAAAAGTATAGCAAATTTTGTAAAAAATTTTAACCAGGTGCTTTTAACCGTCTCTAAGAGGTTATTATAAAAATATTTTTAATCCGTTTTCAATAACATATTGGGATATCGAAGAGAAAAACGTAAAATTATTGTACATTTAACCTCGCATTCAACTAATATTACGAGACTTTAAAACTTGTGAATTTTAATTTTATTCCTAGAGAAACCTAAATTCATATCTCTTAGTTGCATGTATGAAGCTTGAATTTCGTACATTAGGTTAATTTCTGTTATGGTAAGTGGATGAGAAGGGCACTTAACTTACTTTAATTTTTTGGAAAATCTGGACAACATGTAACGACGGGTTATCTAATTTTCCACAGTGCGTACTTAACTCAGCTAAATGTCGTAAGATTGCTAACTGAAAGAGATCGCCTTGATCCAACTTAGCAATAACATCCCACTGTGGCAAAACTTGATCTGTGATATATTTTACAAATTTCTGTGAATCCACGTTCAGCTAAAAAATACATTTTTACCACCTTGTATATTTTTTTTAGATTTTTATGAATTTGTATGTTTAGTAGGTATGTGATAATAACATACCGAGAAACATGATAATACGTATTTTATGCACAATATCAGACGATCAGTTTGATTGTTCTCTTTGTCTAAAGCATCAAAGTCTTGATCAAGTTCAGCTTCTTCGGCTGCTAAATCAACTAATTCACGCTGGCCTGCTACAGTGGTTCCTAATCTAGTAGAAGTTAAAAACTGCATCAATATTGAAAATTCTTCTGCAGTTGCAACCTAAAACAAAAAAAAATGTATTATTTAAAGGCTATTCAGTACGAAGACTTGGAGAGGGGACTGAGCTATTTACATTTATTACTGTTTTGTTTGTTTTTATACCGGATAGTGCAAAATACTATGTTAATAGATTTTTAACATTTTACATTATACAAGGGCGTGCAGGTAAATGTTCTAGTAAGCCTGAAGGAAGTTGTATTAGCGGCCATCCAACATCTCATTTCATTTGAGGTTAAGTTCATAAGCGTACATGAATTTTTGCATTGTCTTTATTGAAAAATAAGGTAATTAAACCTCGTTGGCATATAAGGGGATGTGAAATGCCATTATTGCTCGTATCATATTGATATTTTTAATATAACAATGACTACCAATATTTTTCATTTTTCTTCTGGCTTCTTTTACTAATTGATCCCTAAAATAGAACACCGTGTTTGAGGAAAATAATAACAAACGTTATCTGCGACCCACTGGGCTATGATTGTGTAGGCTTCACAACAAATTCAGCTGTAGTGTAATAACGCTGGGTCTGATCTCCAACCCTGTGATTCGGTATCTTTCTGTTGGATAAACAACTGAATATTATAGTTTTTGACAGATATTTATAAAATTCATTATTTAATTGCAGTTCATTTCACACACGATCAAAGTATATAGTTAAGTTACATTTACATCGAATTCGATATCGGCACAATTCGAAATCCGATTGCGAAATGGATATACTGAGTGGCAAACTTCCATGTGTACATGGGGAAATAATATGGGTAATTACGTTTCTGGAGATTCCTGCTCCCCATGTATAGTTACAATGGTGCTAAAGGTAGCAATCAAAAGATTATTTTTTTCTATGTATGAGAATATCAAAGACTCTACAACTTTCCAATTTGTCACTTTGTATGTATTCATGTAATTGCGTTTACAACAGCACTTTGTGACGTAACCACGTTGCAACGTCACAAGAGGATCCGGCCGCGACTAAAACCCTAATCGGAGATGGGAGCGGGTAAAAAAAAAGTACAATAAATGGGCGCCAAGGAGTTTTTGGCTGATCCTCTGTAGCCGAAACGTAGAATCCAAGTGACCACAAACTCCTAAAGGTCACTGGAAAACAACAGTGGGGGTGTATAGATAACCAAAAATAAAACGTAGTCAAATAGTTTAAATGTGTAATGAATAACAAAATTATATTAAACAGAGAACAAATAATGATGGTTAAACAAAAGTAGCAATAAACAAAATTAATTTTCAAAAAAACAACGTAAACAACCTGATCCGAAATCAGCCAACCGATACAAACGTTCCGCCCAACCAAATGAATCAAAAACAGGCGCGGATGACGCGACAAATCCGCTACACGCTCGGAGCTCCACACGCGCAGACGCACTGACGGGCCTATCACACGCAACTAACTACAAGAAATGACTTTGCGCAACGCGAGCGTCGGCCGAACTAATAACGGATAAAAAAAAAATTAAATGATCAAAGATAATGACAGAATGGTAAAAGAAAATAAACAAAGCAAGTCACTATATCTTAAACAAAAACTAAATGAACTACGGGCGACGCTATAAAAAGGATAAACTAAATCTAAATGTTACAATGTAGGTACATGTGTTCTAATGACAAAAGTGTTGCCACGAAATGCCGTGACGGGCGCTACACAAGATCCAGCCGCAGGATAAATAACTTCCAAACATACTGGTGACAATTATTATTATGCTAATCTGACCTTAGAGATGATAACTGGTCAGCTTCACCGCCTGTGGGAGCTTGCGGTTCAGAATACGTCCTGGTATACCTGCGCTCTTCCCGATTGGTGAGCTGCGACAGGAATGCAATCCAAAGCGATACTTAGCAAGAAGGAGTGCTCCCAAAAAACCCCTAAAATGCCACAAAGGACAAATTAGAACACAAAAGAAAACATAAGAAAGTAGCAGATTAATCACAAATTGAATTAAACAAACGAAGGAAAAAAAGAAAGGAGCCAAGGCTTACCTGTGAGCGGGGTTTCTCTCTAACTCTCAAAAAAAGCCACAGAGCACAGTCGAATCCCGATATGGGTGTGGAGACGGAACAAAAGCCACAACTAAAGTACCTTGTACAATCCGTACTCCCCAAAAATAGCTAGAAGAAAATAATCCCCGAAGGAACACAACACGTGTATAAATTATTCAAATAGCCAACCGCACTCTGCCGTAGCTTCTCTGCGAGAGATGAAAGAATCGCGTACCGAGCCTAAGCAAGAAAATTTTGGAAAAAAGTAGGTAAGAATAAATTCAGGGTCAAGTACCTTGAAATATCGAACAGGTGACAACGAAAATATAAAAGATCCTCGACCAATATTAAGTGCGGAAATAAGACAAAATACAGAGAATAATCATCGAGAATAACGTGAGAAGAAATCCAGGAGAACGCAGCGGTAAACGAAAGAAAAAATCAAGAAGCTAGACGGGAAAATACAAAATAATTAGCGCAGAAGAACTGCATTCAAAACAGTTTAAGCAAGAACGCCGATAAATTAAATTGACAGAATACACATACAGTGTGCATGGCATTAAATGACCGTCACGGTAAATATTCTAAAATTGTTCACTAAACCCGGAAATTCGCTAGATCTTCCGAATTTGTTGCGATATATCTGCGCCCCAGTTTGACACGTAACAACTTTGTGTTGAAAACTGGGAGTGTCTACGGAACCGATTATTCGGACGAATAATATTTATTATAGAACCGAACAGACCACTTTCCGGACGGAAACTTTTTAAAACAGACCGCACAGTTGACACACGCATTAAAATGCGTGTGTCAAACACTAGCCCTTAGTTGCCCTCTCGCACCAGACACAAGCATTTTTTGCAAAAAAGATAATGTAAAAACCTAACCTCAAAAAACTAACCTCTACGGGAGCCGATCCTACCCGGGCTAAACATACCAAATTACCAGTTCTATGCGATACCTCCCTACCTACCGTCACCGCTGGATGCAGTTTTGACTCAAAGTTATTATATGGGAAGTTGCCTAATGCGAGGTTCGTTCTTAGTCGGCTGCGATCGGAAATTGACGTCACCCACAGACCTAAATTTCCTGCCGTACATTAGCGGATAAGCGGAGCGCATAGAACGGGGGAATAAAATAATCATTGTTAGGTATAAAATAAAAATTAAAACTAAATTTCCGTGAACATCTGTTTCTGTAGATATGTACACTTTCTTCGTCATGATGAGCGATGAATCAATAAATGCACAAAAATCAGTACTTATGTACCTACCATATTATTATAGAAACTTCCAGATTAGTTTCGGGAATGATATTAGGCAAGTATGTACGTATTTATTGGAGTAGGTAGTAGGTATGAAGGTAGCTAGGTATTAGGTAGGTATACATACTTACGTTTTGCTTTCAAAACACATCAGGGAGTAGAAAATGTTTATAAGAAGTAATTTTTTTATTCAGATAACTACATAATGTTATCTGTATCTATACTGCCTACTTATGTGCATAATTTTTCAACTTTTTACTTTATTTAGAATTAGTCGGAGTATGGGTGTATGAATTTATTTCTGTAAATAAAATACTGGATGTGGGTTTTCAGTATAGGTACTGTTAAAAATGAACGGCATCCAAGGCGATTTCGTTTTCAATCTAGGTTTAACTTCATTAGGTTGACATAGTTAATTCAAAAATCTAAATTACTCTCCATTCTCCAATATTAGATTCTTTTTCATGTTATATTTTTACGAACTTTAATAAACCATTCTTGACAAAGCCCCCAAACGGGGGCGAAACGTCGAATATACAAGTATACAAGTATTATTATTATTGCCAGAAAATTCACCAAATTTAAAAATATATCCAATATTAGAATACGATCATTTTTGCTTTAAATTGTTACAAATTACCTAGGTATCCATATAGGTAGTTCACTTTCAGTAATAAACTTAGGTATACCAGAAATAGTCAGGCCCATGCCCAGAAGAAACTGTAGAATCCGTGGACTGAAATTCCAATTTGAATCTGACAATATCTCGATGAAATGATCCGCCGTTTTTACAATTACCTACCTACGTAAGTGATAAGTGTGGCAAATTTGGTGCAGGAATTTGAGGTAAGTAAGTGCCTTTCTTTGGGACCTTTACTTACACCTTTTTGCTTTAAATATAGGAACAAAAGAAATCTACCTCGACTTTTTCATTAACTGAAGAACGATAAAACTTCATAACATTACAGGTTATACATAAATTTATGCTATCAAAGGCATGCATAAAACGCGGGTATCGGAAAACACATGCAGACGTCTCTACACGTATGTGTGCGGAGCGCGGCCGAGGTCCATCGCTGACGTCACTTGCTTCCCCCACTCGTACTTCACGCGGTGCTACAGCGCTTTACGGGCATTAGGCAACTTCCGTATAATAACTTTGGTTTTGACGAGGTTTTGACTAACGAAGTACTTAAACCTAAGTATAAGGTATAACTATAGTATTCGGTTCTATAATAAATATTATTCGTCCGAATATTCGGTTCTGTAGACACTCCCTTGAAAAATACATTGTGTCCCACTTTAGATGAAGACACCCCTACTTATATCATCTTTGTCTCTGAAGGAATAGAGTTCACTTTTTTACCAGCTACTTCCCTATAAGCCGCATTTTTCCAATTTGCAAATTTTGAAACATCTAAAATACCTTGCCTTCTATGATCGAATGAAAGCGGCAAAATTCAAAAATTGATATTAAATTTTTTATTAAAAAAAAAATATTAAGAAAAATTTTTCAGCGGTCTAGTCTAAAATGCTCAAATACCAAATTTAGTTGAAAATTTCGCACATCGCTTTTTCAGCCAATCAGAAGTTTGTTTTTGGTTTCGTTACCACGGCAACCCAAAAAATTTCCGGAAATTTTCATCCTCCACGGTGCCCTGAACGAAATTAATAAGCGGAAATTTTTCTGTCAAATGACGCGGGATTTAAAAATTGAAGTTTCATTTTTAATGCTGAACTTCTCTGATACTTTCTTGGTTATCTTTTCCAAAACGAGATATGGTAAAAAGGGTATTCTTTACTGCTAAAAACACTATACCTAATAGACAATTGTACGTCAACTGACGGCACTTTTCATTGACATATGCAGGCTTCTTTACAATTTTAGTTCCATATTGTGTTTTCCATGACAAAAATGTCAGACTAACGCCATTAGTTCTCAATTTTATTTAGGTGTGAAGTTTTCTTACCGAATTCCCCACGTACTTGAATTATTAACTGTAAATTTTTTCTCGGTCTCGAATGTTGTTTGAAAATTATCCATCTTCAACTTGGCATAATTTTCACAACATTCGAGACCTGGAAAAAGTTTTCGGAAATAATTCAAGCACTAGGGAGATTACAAGCGAAAAATTTGAATTTTTATATTCCTAGTAATTTTTGCAGTATCATAGGAACTGCATGCTATTTTGATAAGCAGTAACACTGCCATGAAATATATTAAATTACTTATATTAGGTAACAGGCATTAGGTACTAAAAACTTAAAAATTTGAATTCTTCAACAAAATTTGTATTTGGGCATTTTAGGCGATTCTGGACTATTTTTCCTCGTATTTTTCCCAGTAAACTTTTTTAATACAAAAATTCCTACTATGAATTCTTGAATTTCATCATTTTCTTTTGGTCGTAGAAGGCAAGGTATTTAAAGTAATTCAAAATTTGTGAATTGGAAAAATGCAGCTTACAGAGACATAAGTAGCTGGTAAGAAAATGAAATCTATTCCTAAAAGACAAAAATGATATCGAGGTGGCTTCATCTAAAGTGGGACACACTGTATAGTAAAAGAATAGAAGCCCCTAAGACCAATGAGCAGAAAATGTGACCACCAAAGAGAGATAGAAAGCAATCTTTGTGAAGCGGACCCTGCGCATTGCTATTGGGAAGATACGGGCAAGACGCTTTGCCACGTGCTCGTCAACCAGTGACAATAAGATGATGCACTTTTGCACTTGCGCATTATACATTATACAAGAATATTACCTTCCTTTATATTGTTGGTTTCACTTTCTCGGCTTAATGCTCCTTATAGTCTTATTATTTATAGGTAATTATAAGAGTAAAATAATTTTTTTTAATTTGTAAATTTCACTTATGTAACTCACTCTTGCTTTGTTCTTGCACTAGAAGCACTACCATCGAAATTTGACTGCACACAACTAGCCTATAGGTACATATGTATTTATAGTACATTAAATGTGATGTAGCTCTAAATATTATCTGAACTACAAGGGTGCTTTCCTTAATATTCTCAATTTTAGGAATTAGGGACCTAAGTGGCACGTCACAAACGTGATTTTCATTCCAAACAAAACAAAGCCACGTGCTTTCTGACGTTTTAACCTAACCTCCGAAATATAATTATAGTAGTTTTCAAGTTTTTCCACGTAAGCCCAACACACAAATTGAAAATAAACTGTTTTCACTGCAAAACATCTATAATTATATTGCAAAAACTAGTTTAAGACATTGTAAATAATATCGATAAACGTCAAATGGCACGTGCTTTTGTTTTGTTTGGAATGAAAATCTGACGTATGACGGAGGCACTTAGGTCCCGAATTGAATTCTGTGTCACTTTATTTAAAAATAACACATTTCTTACCTGCAAAACCTTTTTAGATTCTTGAATCAACACATCTTCTAACTCCGTAGTATACAATGCTTTATCTAAAGTTTTTATTCTTGTAATTAAAAACTTGATGCACTTTTCTCTAAAACCACTGACATTATCGTTATGAATCTGATTAAAAATAGTTTTAACAACTGCTACAGGATCTTCACGGAGCACTTGCATTAACGAATTACATGCAATGTTGTATTCTTGTTGGTCAGTTAACTGCAATAGTTGAGCCAAAATATAGGCTACTTTAGGTGCACGATCTTTAACGTCCTTGCACAAGTTAGCTAATGCTTGCATAGCAGCTATGGTTATCTACAAAAAAATAAATTGCAAATTTTGCACACACACATACACATACATTTTCAATCATTATACAGTTGTATTTTCATTTTCGCATAGATCAAACAGTGCCTCAACAGCTTCATCCTGCAGAGATGGAAAATATTTGAAAAATTTCGAAATAATTTGTGCAGCTAATTTCTTTAGCTTATCATTTTCTCTGTCGTCATCTTTCAGTTTCTCGCTTCCTTTGGTACTTTCAATAGCTTCTATATATTCCTTTTCGAACTAAAATTATATTTAAGGTTATAATAACACAAGCCGTCCCGCATTATTTGTAATTTCAACTAACCTCGGAAGCTTTGTCTTTTGCTTGTGATAGAACATTGTAATTATCATACAGCTTATCAAAATTAACACCACCCATACTTATATTCAACCGGAATACATTTATTATTTATTTAAATTGAATAACTCAAGCCTCAACTTTCTTTCCCAATTCCCACGCACTCAGAGAATAAATACCCATACAGTGTTGTCAGATTGTGAAAATGTAATTACCAAAAAAAAAAAATGAAATTACCAGATTTTACGAAAATTTACCAAAAACTTCAGAAATAACAAAACAACACTCTTGCTGTTGATGCAAACGAATGAGAAATGGGACACTGATAGATATTTTCTTAGGGCATTTGGTATGAATATGAAACAAATAACGAAATAGTTCTTTTTCAGTTATTTAATAGGAAAAAATGTCGTTCACAAAAATGCCGTACATTACACAATTACCAGAGGCTCATTACCAGTTACATAATAAAATCCCAAATGACCGTAGATTCTGGTAATTACCACGCATCTGGCAACACTGTACTAATACCACAGAACACCTAAATAAATAAATACCTACTACTGCGCAGCTGCGCACTAGTAAAAGCTAGGGTCCCTGTATTTAGAGAGTACCGCAATCTATAGCTCCACTATGTTTCAAAACTGTGAGTAAACATGGCGGACTGCCGTGTCAACAGCAAAATGTCGTATGTCAGTCAAAGTCCAGCTGAAATGTTGGTTTGTTTGGTGTTTATGTTTTATCGTCTTTTGTGAATCAGTGATATATATTTTCACAATCTGGTCTGTAGTATTATTCTTCGACGTATTACAGCCAAATTTTATTTGTTTATGGATTAAAAATCAGAAGGCGAATCCGCAATTTGTAACACATGTCAAATATGAAATCTGACGTTCAGGCACAATTCAAATTTGGCGCCTGTTATTGTGAGTAAACATGGCGGAGATTGCGGTACTCTCTAAATACAGGGACCCTAGTAAAAGCAGGGATGTGCAAACTGTATCGATACCGGTTAGGATTGATCAGGATGATTCCTTGTATGGATACTGATGCAACCAGAATAATATCTCTTCGCCGGCAGCTTTGCTTTGATCTTTTAAAGCCGATTTCAATAATTATTTCAATGGACAGCCGCCATTAACTTCGTTGACTCAAATGAAACATGAAACCTTCACCTTGTAGGGGACGTTCAATAAATGGAACTTAAAAATCTAAACCATCAATATTCTGGAATTTAAATTTCTGGACATCAAAATGCTGGAATTTAAAAAATTGGAACCTCAATATATTGGAACTGCAAATATCTGGAACCTCAATATACTGGAACGTAAATTCCTAAACCCTCAAATTACTGGAATTTTCAGGCGTGCGCAGTAAAATTATACAGTGGCCCATTATATCCATGTTCGTTAAAGTCTTATAGGGGCCATACATTAGCGCACAGCAGTGTGCGGATCTAGTCCGAGGGACATTGTGAGCGGAAAAATTTTGCCATACACGGCGCTCACTTTTCTGTCATCAGACGAAGTGGAAGCCAGTGGGGTGTGTAATAATGGAGCATTCTCAACTTGTATCTTTCGTGTACTTCACTGCCTTTTTATACGCGTCTTCCTTCATATTTAAGTTCGCATAACATTTTGATTTTACCGTCCAAAAGCAAGGAAGTTCTAGATAATTTTCGAGCAGACCTCGGATATATTCTTCCGAATTATATTTTCGGTTAACTTCTCGAGTATAAATATAAAAAAAACAAAAAACTGGATATATTCTTCCGAATTATTTTTTCGGTTAACTTCTTGAGTCTAAAAATAAAAAAAAACAAAAAACTGGATGCGTGGTCGCCACACGCGATAGAAGTGAAACTTCAGTGTTATTAGAGGAATGAAAAATAATAACAATGAAAGAATAAATCGAATTCTAATTCTTCTAACCAAGCGCTTTGTGTTGTCACGAAAACTGAAACGCTGTGTCCTCGCTTTACTGACGCTTGCCTGAGAGAAACAGCGCGAAGCATGAGACAGAGCGTGGCTAAAGAGTGGGGCGTTCGATATTCCTTTTCTCCTCTACCCGTTTTCTCAGACTGTTTCCCTCCATTCGTTTCACTTTTCGTGACGCTCATATTTGCCAACACAGGAACTTACTCTACCGAGACAAAAGAAGTTTCACTTCAAAAGAAAATGGGTAGGTACCTGTGTACTTCCATAAATTATTTGCTTTAAATATGTGAAACAAGGCAGACGTAGAAGTGTAAATAGATCAAATAAAAGTTTTTGGAGATCAGAAGACCTCTATTTTTATCTTATAAAGGTAATTTGATTTTGCGAACTACGGTGTCAAAAATCTACAAATAGCTCAATCCGAGGCTCAATCGTAATAGGGCTTAAATACAAATAACGTAACCAATAATAGGTACTTATATGGTTTTATCCATGTTTAATCAAGTCCGCGTCCGTTGTTCACCACACACTGGCACATTTCCGCGGGACTTGGTCCGAAAAATCGGGCAGTTTCAATCTAGCGCACGGGGACTTTTGGTCCGATGCGCAGTGCGCGGACTATAGCGGACAATGCCATACATTGGCACATTCGGTGTGCGGACAAGTCCGTCGGACTAGATCCGCACACTGCTGTGCGCTAATGTATGGCCCCTATTAGCCGTACTATACGGTCATTACCCTCAAACTGCATGCTTTAATGGTGAGAGTACTTGGTTGCCTATCTTGTGCTATTAATGTTGTATTTTTTATGCACGTGTTTATGTTTAGAAGTAAGTTTAAGTTTCTGAGCGTGTACCACAAAATAAGCAAAGCCACCACACATTCATGTCCTAAGCTAAAATGACTCATAAGGCTAAGGCTTGTACGCTTCAAATGGTATTCTAAGATTATAAGTAGTTTTTTATTCAAACTTGGCAAGCAGCCAAAAATGATGAAATTTTGCTTACTGCACGGTACCTATGTAATTATTGAAGTGAAACTTCTTAGTGTCAGCGTTGATTGAGGGAATCAACGGTGTTAGTGGACTTCGGAGACGGTTGCGTTAAACCGTTGATCAACGGTTAAACGTTTAACGCTACTATGGTGGGGGAATGCGAGTCATACAAGACGTTACGCTACCACGAATTCTCAAATCTCTAACAAAGACGTTACGCTTCCACGAATTCTCAAGTCACTAACACCTTCAATTCGGGACATAAGTACCTCCGTCATACGTCAGATTTTCATTCCAAACAAAACAAAAGCACGTGCCATTTGACGTTTATTGATATTATTTATAACGTCTTAAACTAGTTTTTGCAATATAATTCTCGCCGTTTTACAGTGAAAACAGTTTATTTTCAATTTGTGTGTTGGGCTTACGTGGAAAAACTTGAAAACGACTATAATTATATTTCGGAGGTTAGGTTAAAACGTCAAAAAGCACGTGGCTTTGTTTTGTTTGGAATGAAAATCTGACGTTTGTGACGCGCCACTTAGGTCCCTAATCGAACCTGTAGATTATTGCGAACAGCCGGTCATTCTCGCGGGAGATTTCAATGTAAAATTCTCATTGCCAGAAGCAGAACCATTGCTAAAATTCCTGAAAGATAAATTTTCATTGGAAATTATTAATGGTAGAAATGATCCAACTAAAGGGGGGACTATCGTTGATGCAGTTTTTGCAAGAAATATTGATAAAATAGAAATCAAACATTATATCTTATTTTAGTTACCATAATACAATTGTAAATATCATAGAATCGAAATTTCAAAATTAATGGGCGACATAAGTGGCGCGTCACAAACGTCAGATTTTCATTCCAAACAAAACAAAGCCACGTGCTTTCTGACGTTTTAACCTAACCTCTGAAATATAATTATAGTTGTTTTCAAGTTTTTATACATAAGCCCAACACACAAATTGAAAATAAACTGTTTTCACTGCAAAACGTCGAGAATTATATTGCAAAAACTAGTTTAAGACGTTGTAAATAATATCGATAAACTTCAAATGGTACGTGCTTTTGTTTTGTTTGGAATGAAAATCTGACGTATGACGGAGGCACTTATGTCCCCTATTACCAATGCAGGACATTTTGACGGACTCTTCTCTATGCAGGACAAATAACTTGAATAACGGCCAATCCGTAAATTCATAAATGCACGAATATTAAAAACAAATTAATCATTTAAAGCGTGTTTACAGCTTTACACTTCCAGTACATCAAATTATAAACCAAGTTTTGAAACTTTACAGTTGTTGCTAAAGTTGCAGGTTCCCTGAAATTTTATAGAATTACAAATTGTTATTTTCAAGATTTCTAATTTCACTTTTTTCTCTAGAATTTACGATGGTACAACCAAGTAATCCCATTGCCCATTTGATTAAACAATCAAGTGTCCGTCATAGCACCACACAATAAATAGTAAATACTTATAGTACCAAAGAACATAAATATTAATGTTTATGTTCTTTGTTAGTACCCATACATTTTAGTGATGACAGCTTGACACACACGCCACCAAAACACTTGTTATTTGTCATCTAACAGCAATTCGGGACATAAGTGCCTCCGTCATACGTCAGATTTTCATTCCAAACAAAACAAAAGCACGTGCCATTTGACGTTTATCGATATTATTTAGAACGTCTTAAACTAGTTTTTGCAATATAATTCTAGACGTTTTGCAGTGAAAACAGTTTATTTTCAATTTGTGTGTTGGGCTTACGCGTAAAAACTTGAAAACAACTATATGTAATTATAATTATATTTCAGAGGTTAGGTTAAAACGTCAGAAAGCACGTGGCTTTGTTTTGTTTGGAATGAAAATCTGACGTTTGTGACGCGCCACTTATCTCCCGAATTAGCAATAGATTGTAGATTCAACATTCGAAAAATCCAAATACCTTTTTCTTAACTTATGTGTATGCAACACAACAAGCACTTGTACCAGCGGCTTATGAAATTCAGTATTTAACTGGTCGGCAGTAATATTCACTGCGCATGCTGGAAGTTTTCCAGATTTTTAAGGTTCCAGCATTTTGATGTTCCAGACTTTTAAGGTTTCAATATTTTGTGTTTCCAGTATTTTAAGGTTCCAGCATCTTGTGTTTCCAGTATTTTAAGGTTCCAGCTTTTTAAATTCCAGCTTTTTGATGTCCAGAAATTTGATTTCCAGGAATTTGTACGTCACCGCTTTGTAGTGGAAGTAAGATAGAAGGCGAGTCAATCAACCAGCATAATGGCTGCCGCGATCTGTATTCTGTACAAGTGATGTGATTTGTGATGCGCATACATTTTTCAACAGCATGACATTTTATCCTGATAATTTAAGGGAGTGACTACTGCTCCGGCCGCCGTCCCCCTGAAATTTTGTTCCAATACGGTCTGACGTGCGCATTATGCAATGTCGGTAAAATGACGTTTAAGTATATCGTTATCGGCTAGTGACGCTAACGGTCTCGGTGGGTGTGCGGGTATCGTAAAGAACTGCCATTTTGTTCTCCTACGGCTAGACGAGTTCTGACCCCGCAACGGTTTGATATATTTTACTTGTTTTTACATAATCTTTTTTCCAAAAAATGCGTGTGTCTGGTGAGAGAGGGCAAGTAAGGGCTTTGTTTAAAATGCGTTCTCTCAGCTTTAGGTTTTTTACGCCTCCAAAATGCAAATTGTGTTGACATTCTGTAATGCGCATGCCCGACCGTGTTCAAACAAAATTTCAGGAGACCGTCGGCCGGAGCAGTAGTCACTCCCATAATTTAATTCGAGTGACTACTGAACAGTCCGACCGCATGCGCATTACAGAATGTAACCTACATTTGGCATTTTGGAAGTGTAAAAAAACTAAAGCTGAGAGAACGCTTTTTTAAAATAGACCCGTACTTGCCCTTTCGCACCAGACTCACGCATTTTTGGCAAAAAGATGATGTAGAAACAAGCAAAAAATGCGAACCCGTGCGGGCGCAGAACTCGTGTGGCCGTAGGAGAACAAAATGGCTGCTCTATACCATATCCGAACACCCACCGAGATTGCTGGCGACGTCTTTTAATAACGAAGTCCTTAAACGTCATTTTACTGATATTGTGTCGACTGTCCTGGAACAAAATTTAGAAGTGACCGGCGGACTGTTCAGTAGTCACTCCCTAATTTAATGGGAGTGACTACTGCTCCGGCCGCCGGTCCCCTGAAATTTTATTCCAATACGGTCGGACGTGCGCATTACAATGTCAGCAAAATGACGTTTAAGAATATCGTTATCGGCTACTAACGCCAAC
The DNA here is from genome assembly GCA_963966045.1 of Xestobium rufovillosum. NCBI lineage: Eukaryota > Metazoa > Arthropoda > Insecta > Coleoptera > Ptinidae > Xestobium > Xestobium rufovillosum. The sequence continues at coordinate 20,350,621 of OZ014492.1, read as the reverse complement.
GGTCTCTGTGGGTGTTCGGATATCGTACAGAACTGCCATTTTGTTCTCCTACGGCTAGACGAGTTCTGACCCCGCAGCGGTTTGATATATTTTGCTTGTTTTTACGTCATCTTTTTTCCAAAAAATGCTTGTGTCTGGTGCAAGAGGGCAAGAAAGGGCTTTGTTTAAAATGCGTTCTCTCAGCTTAATTTTTTTTACGCCTCCAAAATGCAAATTGTGTTGACATTCTGTAATGCGCATGCCCGACCGTGTTCAAACAAAATTTCAGGGGGCCGCGACGTTTTTGTCAGAATGACAGCGAGAAAAGTAAAAGCTTCATTTACATTTAATTTCACATCGGCTTAAATTTGTGATGGAAGTGAAGAAGCATTTACATTGCCAGTTTGTTATGTCAAATTTGTAGGTTATGTTCGTATTTTGTACAAGATGTTCTATGGAAGATTATTTTTTTCATCGTCAAATTGACCAATAGGAACATTGCATTTGCGTCTAGAAGCGTGTATTATTTCGGTTATTTTTTGACGTTTCTATTTTCCAATAAATGAACAGTATTTTTGATCACGCGTTTAATTCTGACCAATTAAATCATTATTATAGTGAGAATTTTTTACCTAACTTGTCCCAGCGGAAATTTATTCAGTACCTATTTTGTTTTTGTTGATAAAACGACTTGTTTTCTGGTTTTGACATATGTCATATGTTTTAATCGCAAATTGTGACACTGAAAGAATGATATTGAAGAGTTGTTTCACATTTGAACGTTATAAAATAACCTTTCGAATACCACACGACAGTAAGAATAACTTGGAAAATAAGTCTCCACATTTTACTCAAACTTGTCGCCATTCGGCAATAGCCACTCGAGCCCTACGGGCTCTCGTGTCTATTGCCTGGCGACAAGTTTTCGAAAATCTGTCGAATTATTTTCAAGTTATTCTCACTCTTGCGATATTACGTACGGTAATTTTTTTCGATAATTTTGCTTGTTGATAAGTTGCCATAGTTTCGAATTTGTAGGTGCATTTATAACGTATAATCTAGTTACTTTAGTACCTGCCAAACGTCAAATATTCCCAGCACATTTCTTTGTATGTGAATTAATTGAAATAAAATTTAATTTTAAACTACCTTGCTTCGATTCAAAAAATAATCTTGTCAAATACAATTCGTGGTCTGGAATTTTTAGGTAATTTTACTCAAGCTGTTGCTTTTACTAGCCACTCGTGCAAATTTGACAGATCACTCGCGCAAGCGCTCGTGATCTTTTAACTGTCAAATTTACACTCGTGGCTACCAAGCAACGCAACAGCTTTCGTAAAATTTCCGACAATTCCAGACCACTTATTGTATTACTACAGATAATTTTTTTATTTACCTTTTGCTGCCATGGCGACGTCCCAAATTTCGTATTTTTGATTGTAACATATTTAAAAATAGAGTCTCCCATATATGCGTAATCTCATATTCATTAAATTATCTAGTCGAGTTTGACTCGAACTTTTTATTTTGCCTGGATAAATTTATGTTTTGCAAACTCAATTTTGTTGCTAGACGGCAATTTGACTCATAAAACTGACAGCCAAGAGCGCTCAGGCTTCGCCTTCGCGCTCTTACTAGCTGTAAGTTTTATTCGTCAAATTGCCTAGCAACAAAATTTCGTTCAAAACAGAAATTTATCCGGCAAAATAAAAAGTACTCGTCAAATTACTGTTGACTATTCTGTGCTTTCGAGGGCATATCGATTTTCTACCCGGTATAGCACTACAGTACACAAGCACAGAATAAAGAATATAAACAGAAATGAATCTATCCTCTTTGGTTTTAGCTCGCGCATCCAGGTCGGCCATGTTGTTGGAATATATTTACACCCGTGTGCATGTGCACGTGGCGATTAGTTGATATTATTTGTGTATAGATTGTGGTTTAACAAAAATATTTGTTCGTTGTGGGTGTGTATATTAACCACAAAAAATTATCATTAAAAAATTGCCGCACACATCAAAACAGTAACAACATAAAAGATGAGTAGCCCTGATTACTATTCAAAGAACATGGCTGCAGCTCCACGAAACAGGAGATCGTAATAGCAGCTCCCGGTTGCATATAATACGCATGCGGCGTGACCATTACACTATATCAGTAAAATGACCTTTAAGTAATTGGTTATTGGAAACATCGCCAACGATCTCGGTGGGTGTTCGGGTATCGTACAGAACTGCCGTGTTGTTCTCCTACGGCTAGACGAGTTTTGATCCCGTAGGGGCGTAGGGGATTGATATATTTTGCTTGTTTTTAAATAATCTTTTTTCCAAAAAATGCGTGTGTCTGGTGCGAGAGGGTAAGTAAATGGTCTGTTTCAAAAATGCGTTCTCTCAACTTTAGTTTTTTAACTTCCAAAATGCGTGCGCATGCGTATTGTATGCAACCGGGAGCTACTGTTAAGGTCTTAAAAGATCAAACGCGCCGTCGAGGAGTTTCAGACTCCTGACACAAGCGTCTCTGTCATTCGTCAGATTTTCATTCCAAACAAAATAAATGCACGTGCCATTTGACGTTCATCGGCGTGATTTAAAACGTCTTAAGCCAATTTTTGTAATATAATTATGAAAGTTTTGCAGTGAAAACAGTTTATTTTCAATTTGTGTGTTGCGCTTGCGAGTAAAAACTTGAAAACGACTATAATAATTATATTGCATAAGTTAGGTTAAAACGTCAGGTAGCACATGGCTTTCTTTTGTTTGGAATGAAAATCTGACGTTTGTGACGAGCCGCTTTTGTGATGTTTTGCCAGTGGCGATTTCTCCTAATGAGCTAGATGTGCGCCGCACACCCTAAAATAATTGGATAAATTATAATAATTGTTTAATAAATATAATTTTAGTTTATGATTCATTTTACTTATACTTATTAGTCAAATAGTAATTTGGAATGGAGTCTATGGATGATTCTTGAGTGGAAGAGTAATGTATAAACCTGATTCAGTTTAGGTTTTATTTATTGTAAAAGAAACTATGTGTTATAATTTTAATACAGAACTTGACGCACCTATCTCTGACAGTTGACACACTACTCACTCACTAATGCCAACGTAAAATTTGTAACTCAAGAACAATTGCTAGCTACCAACTTAAACACAAATATATCACAGAAGTGACCATCAACACCCCCTTGCAATTCTGTGATTATAACAAAAACAAAAACTTACATTTCTGTAACATTTAAAAGATCTCTGAAATAATCAAACTTAGCACAAGCCAGCGGCTTTGTAAAGATATTAGCCTGTTGTCGATCAGTGCGACCATACTTGAGCACAACCTTTCCTTGACTTATACAATCTCTTACAAAATGATACGTAATATCAATATGTTTCGCACGTTTCGACTGAACCGTTGAAGCCATTTTTATACAAGACTGATTATCTTCATTTATAGTTACTGGAAATACATTTTCGTTTAGTATTTCAGACAACATTTGAGCTAAGAACAAATTCTGTTATACAGGATGACAGTGCAATATACTCGGATTCTGTACTTGAAAGTGACACTACATTTTGTTTCTTAGTTTTCCAGTATATTACATTATCGTTTAGTTTTATAACAAAACCAGTTAACACTTTTGCGATCAATAGGGTTGTTGCCAAAATCTGAGTCCACGTATGACTCCAAACATACACTGATTTTAGTACTTTTTCTGAACTTAAGTCCATAATTTTCTGTTAATTTCAAATATCTCAAAACTTTTTTCAGATAGTTCCAATGCTCATTAGAATAACAATTTTGAAACTTACTGAAATATGTTATACAATAACGCAAATCTGGCCTGGAGCCTAACATGATATACATCAAACAACCAATTAATTCACGATACAATAACTTGTTATTGCTATCGCCTTTTTCGTAAGATAAATATAATTTAGGTTGCATTGGTAATTCAGAAGGTTTGCAATTATTCATATTAAATTTTTGTAGAATTTTCTTAATCAAATCTTTCTGACTTATAGAAAGTTCATTTCCAAATTTCTGAATTTCCAAGCCTAAAAATATTATTTTATCATTTTTGATTTCTTTCATTTTAAAAACCTTAGACAATTCAGTTTTAACATTTACCAATTCATTAAAATCCTTTGAAAACAAAATCAAGTCATCAACATACATTAACAAGAACGTTTCAATTTTAAAATAGACATGAATCCATTTTGGAACGTTTGAAACCCAGTGCTACCTGCTACCAGACTCTCATGAAACACAGAATTCCAGCATTTAGGAGCCTGTTTCAATCCGTAGAGGGATTTGTTTAATTTACAAACTAAATTCGGGTCATACCCTTCAAGCCCTTCTGGCTGAAACATATACACGGGATTTTCCAAAGTTCCATAAAGGAATGCTGATTTTACATCTAGTTGCTGCACATGAAGATTATGCTGAACATACAACGAAAGTAACACTCTAATTGTCACCATCCGAGCCACAGGAGCATACACATCTTCATTTAATGAGCACTGTTGAAAACCTCGAGCAACAAGACGTGCCTTTCTCACTAGTTTTCCGTTCACTACCTTTTCACGAAACACCCACTTTGAGTCTATTATCTCAGTATTTTCTGGAGCTGGCACTAATTCCCACGTTTCACTTTCTGCTAATGAGTTCAACTCTTCCTCAATGGCTTTTCTCCATCCATTTTCAGTAGATATTGCTTCAGTAAATGCAGGTACGTAACTAGGTCTACAAAATTGAGGGGGCATACCGAGGGCCACTGAATGTAAAGATGCGGGCCTGCGCGAGCGCGCGCACGCGTGTGTATGTGGGTGGTGGGGGGCTGGAATGGAAAGTTAAAATTTTCAGTCAAATGTCTTAAAATTAAAAATTATGTAAAATTATGCTTTCTTCAAGTTTCAAATAAGTTTCGTAGAAAAATAATGAGATAAACAAATTATAGGCAAGTACATATATTAAAAAAGACCCGCTTAATGAAAAAGCAGAATACAGAGAGCTTTTATTGTTGATACATTATGTCTGGTGTGCGCCGTAAACACACCAGACATACGGTATAATAATTTTACTGTCGAGGTGGGCACAGGGGTGGGCCAGCAAATTTTTATGTGGGCCCTGGCCCACCCCAGCCCTCCCGTAGTTACGTGCCTGAGTAAATGTCTGGGGTACTGTTGATAGCAAATTTACAGCAGATAATGCCACCATTAAATTTGCTTCATAATCTTCATAATTCAGTTCATAATCATCAAAGCGTTTTGGCACTTTCTTATTTCTTACACTTTTTCTGACGCTTTCTTCTTCAATTTTCTCAATCGCAATTTTTGGAGTACTAACAGGGGTTTCTTTTTCGATCATATTTTTATTTTGTTTTGGCTCATCATTAATCTCCACTACAGGGAAATCATTTTTACCCTTTTCGTCAAAAATGACATTTCTTCCAAGGACAATTTTTCTGTCATTTGAGTCCCAAAGTCGATAACCGTTATCTGTGTAACCAACCATGATCAACTTACGGCTATGCGAATCAAGTTTTGAGTGCCTGTCTTCTTTTGGTATTAAGTTGTATGCAGTACACCCAAAAAGTTTGATTTTATCCAAATTTGGCTTACAATTATACCAAACTTCAGCCGGAGTCTTCAAATTTGCCAAAGCTCTTGTTTCAGTCCTATTTATAAGATAAATAGCTGCCCTAACAGCTTCTCCCCATAGAGTTTTATCTAACTTAGAATCAAAAATAAGACACCTAGCCTTTTCTAATATCGTTCGGTTAAAGCGTTCAGCTACACCATTTTGTTCTGGATTACGGGCTATAGTAAACTGACACTTGATTCCATGTTTGACACAATATTATTTAATAGCATTAGAAGAGTACTCACCCCCCATTATCACACCTAATTCTTTCTATTCGGCTTCCAAACTTTGCCTCAACAAGATTGTTAGTGAAAGCGATGTGAAGGATTGATATTTTTCTTTTGTTCTTGGTACTGCTGTGTATTTTCTGTACAGAATTTAACATATTCCTCAAATTTTCCTATAACCTCACTTTTCTTACTGATCAGATAGCAAACACAAAAGTGTGAAAAATGGTCAACAAATGTAACAAAATAACTTTTCCCATCATAAGTTGGAGGATTTATTGGACCACAAACATCACTCGAAACTACTTCCAAAATACGTTTCGCTTTCCTATCTTCTGGAACAGTATTAAATGGTAACCTCGACTGCTTACCTTGCAAACATACTTCGCACGTGTATGGAGCTGCATACTTGGATGAATGTCCCATTCGTCTATGAAGCAACATTGTATCCTCAACCGTTGCATGAACCTCAGGAACAAGAAGAACTTTGAGTGTTACGATATATAAATTTCCGCACAGTTTTCCTTTCAACAAAACTTTACCATCTCTAACAATAAGCACTTGCTGTTCTTTAAATATTACTTCGAAACCATTTTCTTCAAGTTTCTTTACAGAGAGTAAATTATGAAAGAGTTTCTCACACACCCACACTTTCTTCATTGAAATAATACGCCCATTTTCAGACTTCAGTTTTAGATCGCCTTCTTTCTTAGCTTCTATGCACTCACCTTGCTTGGCAACATTTATGTTGTGATTTACAGTTTTTTTATTCAGTAAAAACTGACTCATATTTATACTAACCAGATGATTTGTCGCGCCACTATCTACGACAAACTTCACTTCGTTAAAATCCAGCTGACCGCTTGACAGTGCATCATTTGACACTGTCAAAAATGATATTTCCTCTTCTTCACTGTTTTCCGCTATATTGGCCTGCTTTTTCTTTTCTTTGGGACACTGGTAGCGCATATGACCTTTTTCTTTGCAATAATGGCATCGAAAAGGAAAAACTGAACTACTACTACTACTACTTTTCATAAATTTTCCTGTACCTCGACCTGCATTTACATTTTGCTTTTTCGACCAATTCTTACTTTTAAACCCAGCAAATGTAGCATTACTGTTTTCACCTTCATCTAACTTATTTTTCTGCTGTCTTGCTTCTTCCATTAACAACTTATTTTTTACAAATTCAACTGTGACTTTCGTCTCATCTTGGCAAAACATAATGTCGATTGCGGTTGTCACTGCTTGATATGATTCAGGCATCGCAGATAAGAGTTGCGACACAACTTCACTATTTTCGAGTTTTCCACCAGCACTTCTTAACTCAAACACAATCTGTTCAAACTCTGTTAAAAATTGGTTTAAAGATGTTCCATCAGAGAATTTTAGACTTCTCAACTTTCTCTGCAACTGAACTTGATTTGAAATTCCTTTCTTTTGATACGCTGCTTCTAGGCCATCCATGATTTGTTTGGCAGTAGTTTTTGTTTTTACTATTTCTAGAACATTATCAGATAAATATTGAACTATAATGTTACGAGCCTTAACATCATTTTTCTTAAAAATTTCCAATTCTGCTGGTACTTCTGGAGGTGTCTGTGAAATAACTTCCAATACATTGGCTTGCTCTAGGAGTAGTTTTACACGAAATTCCCAGTTAGAAAAACCACTTCCATCAAACGGTTTCACACTGAACAACTGTTGATTTCCTGACGCCATCTTATTCACACAGCTTCTGACTTCCGTTTTCTTTTACAACTTCCTTACTTTCACCTTTCCACTGAACAAGTCTACACTATTACTTTCTTGTCTTCTGGGCCCATAACCTATGGATGATTCTTGAGTGGAAGAGTAATGTATAAACCTGATTCAGTTTAGGTTTTATTTATTGTAAAAGAAACGATGTGTTATAATTTTAATACAGAACTTGACGCACCTATCTCTGACAGTTGACATACTACTCACTCACTAATGCCAACGTAAAACTTGTAACTCAAGAACAATTGCTAGCTACCAACTTAAACACAAATATATCACAGAAGTGACCATCAACAGAGTCTATAGCAGATCATAGTGCCGCTCATAGATTAGAGACTTATGTAGATAAGCGACTCCCTGTATTTTCGCCGGACCAAATGGTTTAGTTACGCTTTATGGCACCAAGCGCTAGTATCGCAAACGCCGGGAAATTTGAATATAAGCTCCTAGTTATAATGAAATTTCTTTTTATTTTATACTTATAAAAATTTTTGTATCCAGTATTTGCTACTTTTAGAAGAACATAAAAATAGTAATAAAGGATACAACAATTTTTTAAGTAGAAGTAAAATGTTATATATGGAATGTTTAAATAAAAATATTTTCAAAATTAAATTTATGTATTTTATAAATAATGTAACATTGACACAATAAATTACCTACTAAGAATTGTTTTATACAGTAATAATAAAGGCTACAAATTCCTTAAAAAAGTTTGCTTTGCCAAGTCGAAGAACTGTACTGCAGAGGTTAAGTGGCATTCGTTTTGGCGCTGAAATTATCAATGCTATATACGAAAGTTTATAAGAACCTCATAACAATAGGGAAATATGTGCATTTTCACTTTGTTAAGAGTTGTTTCCACATTTCTTCACAACACATTTTTGATACCCCACTTTTAAAGTCCGTTTTAAAAAATGTTTCACAAAAATCTTGCACAAAAACAACAGTAAATTTGCTCAAAGCTTGGTACACTCTCTAATCAGTGGTTTGGAAAAAAAAACGAGTGAAAATTCAAACTTTTACACGACTGGCAAACACAACACGCCAACACCAACCAAGAAATTGCAAATGGCGCACGAAGCATCACGAACCAAACAATTTCCAGATACCGGTTACCGGCAGTCCGGCAGAGATCACATTGAAACATAGAGCATATACTTTATCATATCTGTGGACTCTGGCCTTACATCAGCGCTTTTGTGCCGTCAAGCGTAACTAGTACTTCGTCCGAGTTTTCAGGATAGAGTGAACATAGCCTGGTGCCGCTACGGCTTCCCTGAATCTTTAACCACGTCGGAAAATATTTCAAATTTTGTGTCAAATCTTAACTCTTAGTTCAAGTAGGATAAACTTGTTTTAAGTCGCAAAGGTACGAAGGCTCCATCGTGTTACCCAATCTTTTCTTTTGACAAGTCATTATATTGAGTTACAACTCATTATATTGAGTTTCTCCATCTCAATAAAATAAGTTTTGATATTTCAAAATAATGAGTTGGTAACTCAATACAATGAGTTACTGCAAGTCAATATATTGAGTTGTTTTAAAAAATTACCTACCTTATTTAACTGTTCAATAATCCTTGCATAAAGCCATGCTTTATGCATATATATATATATGCCCTTCTGGAATAGTTCAATGACTCCTAACCCCCGAACTTGAATAACCTTGAAATGAACAGCTGTATGCCTGTTCCTTTGCATAAAAGCTGCGGAATTCAGTAATCGCATATACCAACCTGAAATGACCTCTGATATCTGAATTTGAATGAATAACCCTGAAATGAGCTCATACAACTGTATGTCTCTTCCTTTGAACGTCATTTTCCAAATCTCTGCATAAAGCCGTTCTGGAACAGCTAGATAAGGTATTTTTTAAGACAACTCAATATATTGACTTCCAGCAACTCATTATATTGACTTCCAGCAACTCATTATATTGAGTTACCAACTCTTTATTTTGAGATATCAAAACTCAATTTATTGAGATGGAGAAACTCAATATAATGAGTTGTAACTCAATATAATGACTTGTCAAAAGAAAAGATTGGGTGACACCAGGGAACCTTCGTACTAAGGTAAGTTAAATATGAAAACACTTTGAAAATACAAGTGGTTGGAACCTTTATTTTAGAACTTAGTTTAATTTCAGCTATTTATATGGCTATGGATGATAGTGGCGGCTGACAAAATTATAACTAAGTGTGTCCGAGTTGCATTTTATAATTTTATGGCTGATGACTGATGAGTGATTGCTACAAGGCACTTCGAATTTTACCGCACGGTGGGTGTATCAATTTGATCTGTTTTCTATTGGGTATTAAAACTGGTATATACTATATACACAGGGCTATGGCATGAAAGTCAATAAAAAGAAAACTAAAATTTTGGTATGTAGGGGATGTGAAAATAGAACTAAAGTTGACATACAAATAGGAAATGAGAAGATAGAGGAGGTCACGGATTTCTGCTATTTAGGAAGTAAAATAACTCAAGACGGTAGGAGCACTAAAGATATAAAACAAAGAATAGCGCAGGGCCGAGTTGCGTTTAACAGAAAGAAACAACTGTTATGTTCGAGAACGGTTAATATTGAGACTAGGAAGAGGCTCTTAAAGTCGTATGTATGGAGTACGGCATTATACGGGTGCGAAACTTGGACAATAGGGGAAGCGGATCGAAAAAGAGTAGAAGCGTTTGAAATGTGGTGCTACAGGCGCATGATGAAGATACCGTGGATAGATAAGGTTAGCAATAGGGAAGTATTAGAAAGAGTTGGGGAAAAGCGAAAGGTATGGAAGACAATAATGAGTAGGAGAGACAGGATGGTAGGACACCTTCTAAGACACGAAGGAATAGTTCGCGACATACTAGAGTCAGAGATAGGAATAAAAAGAGGTAGGGGTAGGCCTAGATTAGACTACTGCTCTCAAATAGTTAGGGATGTAGGATGTTCTACTTTTAGGGAAATGCGTAGGTTAGCTCAGGATAGAAAAGAGTGGAGGTACGCATCCAACCAGTCTTCGGACTGAGAACCTTATGATGATGATACTATATAGGTAATAAGTTTGTATTTTTTAAATACCTAGGTACCTGTTATAAACGAATTCAATGCTAATAAAACCTTTTGCCACTTGATGCTACAAATTATTTGATGTAACTCTGTTCTTGATTTTGTGAATAAAACGTAAAAAATTCAAAAATTTAAACCATGACTATCTCGTAAACTACCCGAAAAGCAAAATACCAGATTGACAGATGCTTAAATCAAGGGAGTTATATTTGCTATATTCATGTTTATTTATACTCTCCATGTTTAGTTACATTCACTAGGTATATTTAGTTATATTTGCTATATCTAGTTATATTCACTTGAGTATTCATTATATCACTAAGTATACATGTCGCTTATAACCCCAAGCGGTTAATGCGGTTAAATGATATTTTAAAAAAGCAAGGGAGTTGCCAAAAACTCAAACTAATGACAGCGCGTAATTCAAATTTGTAACATCACCTGCTTTATACTTAAAAAATTAAAATTCCAGTTGCAGAAACTTGATTATTGAAATCGATCTTCTTTGACTAACTTATTTTAGACAACTCATTAAAAAATTTCCCCCGAATCTTTTGATTTTCCCGTAGAAATGTTTATTTATGTTTAATATTTCCATAAGAGCCTATAATAACATCAGTGCATTGTAGTCACGCGCGCCTTCTGGTATGAAACGAGGAACTTTAAATACAGCTGGAATACGTGACCCACTTTATGGCTGTCGTTTACAAACCTCTCCTATAGGTAACCATAGGCATTAACAAAGAACATATACTGAGTGACAAACTTCCATGTGTACATGGGGAAATAACATGAGTAATTACGTTTCTGGAGATTCCTGCTCCCCTGCATAGTTACAACTTACAATGGTGCTAAAGGTTGCAATCGAAAGATTATTTTTTTCTGCGTATGAGGATATCAAAAACTCTACAACTTTCCAATTTATTAAAGACTTAAAAGAAAAAAATACTTTAATAATTTCTGCAGTCCTTTTCTTATCCGCCTGTCGTTTCAGAGATAACACTTTCTGCTAAAATAGAAGCGGAAGTTCGGCGGAATGTATGCCCAGTATAACTTTCAGAATTTTGCAATTTTAAAAACGTTGCAATTTATTGTTTTTGGCATCTTACTGATTGTATTGTGCTTTATGTGTTGACTTGTGGGTTTGCCAACTCGAAAATCAATGAAAACTTTTTGCATGTCTGGAGAGGGCTTGTTACCCAAATATTTCTTCAAAATTCCAATCCAGAGCGGTTCTATCAAGACAAACTTCCTCGAAAATCCATTCTTACTATTTGGAATATTTATGAAGATGATGTCATCCCGAACGTTCACATCTACCAAAAGCATGTTGCAGAGCTCATCAGTTCTGAAAGCCCCAGCCACTCTAACGACAAGAACAGTCTATATGGTATAATGTTAATTAGTGAGTTTATGGAATTTTACTACAAAATAGAAAAAATTACCTTTTTAGACAGGAAGGCTTCATCCGGTGTTTTTGCTAAAAATGTAGTAATTTGTTCTTCCGAGAATACCGACTATATTTTTGTGCTTTATTCGAAGTATTTTGGCGCTTTAAAAATGCTAATAACTTCAAGTATTTTGACACATCTAAATTCTCTTTCAATGCAAGGGTTGACTTCAGCATTGAAAATATGGCCCATAAACTGGAAGCCTTCTTTATTCTGTGCTAGCTCCTGGAAACCAGCAGCACATTTTCAGAAACTTTGGTGTCCTTTTTGGTCAGGCACCAGTCTTTAAAGCCAGCATACACTTTTAGGTACAAATTTTTCGATTTCTCTGGCAGCAATTTATCATGCACATTTTGTGCCTCTTCGCTCATTTCTGGACTACATATTATAAGAAACCCGTACGAAGATCTCAAATTATTTACTTCATAGAATTTATTGTCAATCATAAAACAAGTTTAAAATTGAAGCAACTTAATTTTCCTGGGTTTTCGTATCAAACTGTTTTAGTATATTACGTAACGAGCACAGAAAGTGACAAATTTCATACGAGAGTGAAATTAGAAATCTCGCGAGTTTATAGGAAATACATCGAGTTATGTACACTATTTTTCCTACGACCACTTAAGAAGACAAATTATTCATAAAAAAGTAACTTTATTTTTAAGGATTTGTTGTATATGTTAATAGATGTCAAAATTTCCAAGTAGCCTACAACTTACCTACCATGAGCATAATACTAATAATTCCGACCGGCTCATGAATGACACGTTGATTTGTTCTCTTGCCCGCCAATTTATAGATGACCAGTAGTTCGTACCTAAAATATTTAGGACTTTCACGGAGTAGCCATTAAAATGGTCATCTGCCGTACCTTTTAAGAGATTTTTCTGATAAAAAATTATGGCTATTATTTAAAGGGGCGGTATTATATTACAGTTTTGGTCAGTGTGAAAATACAAATTGTATGTTCAATAACAGATCGAGTGGTAAAATATGAGCAGTAAAAAAAGTGAAAACGAGGAGTAAAATATATTCAAATGAGTAGTTCAATAAATATTTGATTGTGTGAAAATTCAATTGGGCAGTAAAATGAATAAAGGGGCAGTAACGCGTGTGCAGTCATGAAATCAGAATGGGTCTCTTAGAAATCGTGGGACAAGTAGTTCTATAAATACTCACTCAGTACAAAATATGATCGGTCTGTTAAATGATACATACATATAATTTTTTTAAGTTAGGGAGCGAAATAAAAAATAACAATTTAACAATAATGTTGATATTAAAAAAATTAAATTTATTGCACCATTAAAATTATTCAATGCTAACGACTGAGACTTGCAACGCTCTGCTCGCTTCGCTTCGCTCCGCTCCGCTTGAGCTTAACCTGACAGATTTTTGGACAAAAAGTGTCAGTTGTAAGCGTTTGTTTATAATGTTATTCTCTTCAAAGTTGCGCATTTTCATGTGAATAATATTTGAAAAGAATAATATAAACGCTAACGACTGACACTTTTTAATATAAAAGTATGTCAGGTTAAAGTCAAGCGGAGCGAAGCGAGCGGAGCGTTGTAAGTCTCAGTCGTTAGCATCCAAATGATGCATTATTCGATGCAGCATTACAAAAATGCTTTGTGGTGCAATGCGGTGCAATAGAAGACGCAAAGGGATGAAGCAAAATTAATATTTTTTTTTACCTGTGAGGGGCTGAGTTCAGTATTTTAAATATTTCTATGGGAAAACGGGGAGGGGTGCGTTGAATACATTTAATGGTGCAATGCTATAGTGTAATAGATTCAAGCATTCGCAACTCAGTGATAAGGTAATGAGCGAAACGACCTAATATTTATAGGCAAATCTCTTCCAATTAGCCGCCCACGGTGCACTGTCGCGTAAGCTGCGCCCCTTTTAACGGAAGTGTGCCGCTCTTTTCAATGAAAATGACGTTCAATTTTGCCAAATGTCGAGAACTGGCGAACTATTTTTCTAACTGCCCATTAATACATTATACTGCCCATTAGATCATTTTACAGCTCAAATAATAATTGCACTGGACATTTATTTAATCTGCCGCTCGAGTAAGTTTTGAATTGCCGTTCTAGGATTAAATAACAGACAAAATTCTTTTATATTGCTGGCCACGTTCTACTGCCACATTAAGTTAATTACCGCCTAAAATTTTAATACCGCCCGCGTGAATTTTTAACTGCCCGATGAAACTGCCTGGATGTTAAAACAACCTCCCAAATAATTACTTCCCAAAAATTATTAGATTTAAAAAAAGACGTGACAGAATATTTATTCAGTAAACGTCAAAATCTCAAAGCTGACTACAAAATTTGAATGAACTGTGCGATTTTTAAAAATTACAACTAGCGGAGTAAATAATGGGTAAAATTGTGTCGTTTTTTTTGATGAGCTTAGAACAAGATCAGACCCAGTGGGTATTGTCAACAACAGCATTATACACATAGAAACTCAAAATACGACATTTTTTAGCGGTCACCACATTTTTTATTTTTAAAAAACTATAAAATTTTTACTTTTTGAAAAGTCGTGCTTTTTTGCATATCTGCTGGCATATCTCAAAAACGAATTGAGCTATCGACGTAATCTTTTTTTTGTTTTAAACCACACACCTATGCGCATCTTTAGATGTATAATAATAATGGTATTGTTTTTTAAATAAATGATAAAAACGCCGATGATCTTGGACATTCAGAAACTATGCAGGTAAATTTTCACTAATCGAGAAACTTTTTTGTTTTGGAAATTTTTATATAACATGATGCGAAGGAAATATAGCCAAAAGACCAAAAAAGTTTTTAAAGAAAAAATCTCTGGATATTTTCAATAGTTTTTATAATATGATTTTTTTAGTTTGGAGGGTAATATCTAAGTTAGCGCGCACGGTACAATAATAGTGGGTAATGGTTCGGCACCTTCAATTTTGCTGTGTTTATTGCCTATTTTCAGTATTTTCAGTTATTGATCTGCAATGCTTGGGCATCTCAGATACAAATTATTAAAGCCTGACAAAGTTAAAAATGGACTAGTGCCTTTAAAATATTGAAATAGTTTCCATGTAAAGTTTATTTTTGTAAATATTTAATCGTTTTTTTGTTAAACTCAAAGGACTTAAAGGGTAAAGGCTCTGGTCGTTTTGGAGGGCTAAAAAGGGCAATATGTGTCGAAAAAGAAAATCAAGATCTTCTAAGCTTAATGAATAAGGACCTTTTCTAGGTATATTTTCACCTATAAATGTAATGTTTTCTAAACGTTGCTGAAATACCACCATACCCACGCAATGAGTAGTATTTTTTCCGTGGATTGTGTCCTCATTTAAATAAAAAATTATCTATACTCGCGTGTGTGTAATTTTTGATTGTATCACCAACAACTTTTACCTGGAGGTACAGAAATTTTTCATTACTAATTCTTTGTTTGGCAATGTTGGTTGTTAATAATTGTCTAATATCGTTATAAGTACAGCTAATACCAATTTCAGATAGGAAGTCAAAAAGTTGTCTACTTCGTAGTAAATGGTGTACACATAAGCCTAATCCAAATTTAAAAAGTTTTTTTTATATAACTTGACGAACAACGCCACAATAAGATTGCAAGGAATAACAGCTTTTGGATTTATATTTTTTTCTAACGTTATAACTATCATCGTCGATAAGCCAAGATATAAATTGTAGCAACATATTTGGTACTTACTTTGTAAACTCATTTTGATTAATATCATAAGGAGTTGAGGAACAGGAAACATTTTTCGTGGAGAACTGAAATTGTGTGTTTTTTAAAAATTCCAGCTGCTTGATGCAAAATTTCATATTCATTTTGATAAACTTCTTCCTTACAGACATCATTATTAGCAGTTTCAGATGCAAAGGAAGAACTGATTCTCTCGTTGATTTTATTTTATCAAAGTTTGATGAAAAAGTCGGGACTGGGGCTAATTTTTTGTTAATTTTTAATTTATTTAAAAATGCTTGTATGTTATACATATTTCGAAATGTAATGGCTATAACACAACCTATGATATTTCGCATCATGCACAAACAAATCGTCATAACCGATGAACTTTGCAACCATTCCAATATCGCCCCTCTTTTTGGCCGCTTTGATTATTTATACATAAGTACTTTTTCCTGTCCCCTCAAGAGATTAAGATAAATTGGCTATTGTAGTACATATTCCTAAAAGTTTCTATAATTTTTTATTGTACGCTATCCGGTTTCCTATTTTTATATTTTAAGTGTATTATCCAAATAGAAATCAGCAAACAAAAGTGTAGACTGTAGGTACCTCGGTAGTTTTTTATTCTGAAGTAGGCATTTACAACCTCACTCTCGACCTAACCCCAAAAAATTATCAGTTTGGAACTTTTTTATTTCATATGTCAGTGGTACATTTTTATGCAAATTAATGTTTAATTTAAATCAGAATTTTTCGAGTTTTATTTTTGTTTAACTTTTGACTGACGAAACCCTTAAAATAATAAAAAGAAATGGGTAGGTATACCTAATACAATCTGCAAACTTGTTTGTATAAATGTTAATTTTTGCTTTTTCTTTGTCCCTTTTTGATTGCAAATAAGGCACATTTCACGTATGATTCCATGTTACTCCTACTTTTTGAAGAACCTGGAATGTCTCGCGGAATGTTTCTGTCTCCGTCCGAGCTATTACTAATTTAGCAAACCATCTCAATATTGTCCTTGCTGGTATAGACCTTTCTGCAGTCTTTATGATATTTTACTTTAATTTTTCCGTTTAAAATATCATTCTTGATTGCTAAAATTTTCTGTCCAAAATCATCTTTTCTCAGTTCCGCAGCCCTAATTATTGTCTCTAAACCCCACTTCCAAGGCTTATGCACAACAAGCTTATCTTTTTCCTCCACAACTTCACCACATAATAAGCACTTCATTTTAATATTTAGCTCATCTATCTTAAATCTTTTTAAGCAGTAAAAATTAAAGAACTCGCCACTAACAATACGAACTAATGTGTAAATAAAAGATTATTATTTCTTTCATGTTATATCTAGCACGCGTCGATATTGTCATCGGTCGCTCCTTATTATTAGCCGATATAAAAAATCATAGCGCCTAAACTACAAAAGTCACAATAACAATTATGCTGCCAAAAACTTTTTTGGTCTTTTGGCGGCATTTCCTTCGCAGCATGTTATATAAAAATTTCCAAAACAAAAAAGTTTCTCGATTAGTGAAAATTTGCCTGCGTAATTTCTAAACTTCCTAGGTTATCGACGTTTTGAGGATATTAAAACAAAAGACACCAACCAATAATATGCTTAGAAAGAAGCGCCTAAGTGTGTGTTGTAAAACAAAAAAAAGATCATGTCGATAGCTCAATTAGATACCTAGATATTAGAGTGGATATATAAAAAAGCAAGGTTTTTAAAAAAGGTTCGTATCCACACTTTTTTGGAAATAAAAAATTTCGTGACCACAAAAAAATGTCGTATCTTGTAATTTCTCATAAACAATGACCTAACTAATAAAATGAGATATGTCTCAGTTTGTTCTAAGATAAAAAAAATAAAATCGAGAAGGAAGCGACTTTTGCCTTGGTTTTTACTCGACTAAACACAGTTGCGAGTTTAGCGCACAGGCAATGCAGTTGTCAAGTTTCCGGCGTACTATGCTGCTATGCAACATGCTGCTGTCCTAGGGGGTCGTGGGAAAACATTATTATCAATATACCTATAAGTCAACAACGAATTCAAATCCAAAATAAACTTATTCGCCACAGTATAAAATCGTCTTTATTTACTAAATCAAAATGATTTATTCCAAAGAAGAATGCCGGCTAATAACTCCTGAGGTCTTGAGAAATGCAAGATCTGGATTTTAATCCAGAATGTATTATTGTACGACAATTGGTGGAGGTCATTTCGAGCAATACATTCAATAGTTTAAACTTTAAACCTTTTTGTGCTTTTATTAATTTTTTAACTTGGAAACTTCAAGAAGCAATTTCTTGGTAACAAATTAATCGAATTGAATAAAACAAATGCGGTTGTGTAAGTAATGAAAAACCCTTCCAAAGTAGGGATCATTTGACCCCCCGTCCCATTTAAAAATTTTGGGGGGGGGGTCGCTACCCCCCGCACAGGGCTAGAGTTGCAAGAATGATTATTCCATAAAAATTGGTCCCCCTTGATATAAAAATCGACGTGTTTTTGGATTTTTGTCAAAACGTTTATTTTGCCGAGTTTTACGGGGGTACAAGTTTTCGTTGGGACACCGTGTATATGTCGTAGGCATTTGCTACTTGCCATGGCAAGCAGCAAGTAGAAGTCAGGAATAACCTACTTGTAAACTTTTTAAAAGTTGGCAATTGACTTATTACCTACTAACCGATTGTGAATATCGTATATGTGTCATTTGCCTAGGCATTCGCTAAGTGCCATGGCAAATAGCAATTGCCTAGGAAAATGACTATTTGCCAAAAATTGCTTTATGCCCACGACATACCTATACCACAGTTGAGAAGTACTATTGTTGCCCTCGCAACATTGGTGCTCGAGAAATAATAGTACGCTTCTCAACCTTGGTGTATAATATACTATGTATTTCTTTGTCGTCTGCTTTTTAACCAAACCAGACTGCTAGATTACATTTTTTATAAGAAATTTAGGGGGCAGCTACTCAGATTTGATTTTCTTTGTGTCAATTCCGTAACATGTATCACAAATTACAAGGATTCGAAACAGTTTGCAATTGAATCCCTCTTTCTAATGTCTTTTTTAGAAAGTCATCACGTCATCAGCCTTGCCATTAAAGAGGCGCTTTCTGATCTGTGTGATGGGACTTCCAAGCTTCGAGGTAATGGTTCACTAATTAAGTAACCAATCTCATCTCAAAAGATGTCTTAAACACATTTGGGGTGTGTTATAATATTGGCCATATCGATTCAAGTGTTCTCATACTTAAGCAAAGTGCATTTGGATATAGGTAACTTTGTTTGAATCGCCTCATTTTGGGCACAGGAACTCGTGATTAAGCCAAGTTCACTCAGTTTAGAGACACCCTGTATATACAATCAAAGCAGCAAAACCAAGAAAAATATTTATAAAATCGTCACGAAAATGACATTTTCAATCAAACTATATAATAACCCCGCGTGCTTACAAAAATAAATTGTTTTCGTATGGAACAATAACAATTTGTGCAGAAATCGAGATCGTAATTTGTCCTCCATTTGTACCTACATTACTATTTGAGTTATCTAACGGAAATAAGACAGTATTTTCCTGTTAAGTACGTAAAAGAATGTGAATTCGTAATAAGTCTATCATAAATATGTTATCATTATGGAAACTTTTCAATGCGAAGAGTGGTAGGGCACTTACTACCTATATGTAAGTACTACCTAAGCATTTGCCCAAAAGTAGAACATCTTACACCCCAACTATTTGAGACCAGTAGTCTAATCTGGACCTACCTTCTTCTTACCTTCCTACCTTCCAATCAACCATCCTGTCTCTCCCATTCTTTTTTGTCTTCCACGCATGTATCTTTACTCCAACTCCTAATACCAAAATATGTTATTTTCTATAAATATCAAGTCATGCTTTAATATCACTGAAAACATGCGTGCTACATGAAAATATTCTCCGTTCTAATTTGCAGCATTCATTTTCAAGCAAAAAGTGAAATCTGACAATTACCGGGTAATTTCGATTTCACAAGTTTCTGAATAAATTGTCCAGTGTAGGTATAAAAAATTCAATACAAAATAAGAATTCAAATAACATAAAAGTCATACAATTTAGCACGCTACTTCAAAAGAGTATTTTATTTTATAAGGAGCTAAAGTGATACTTTTTGTGGCGAATCTGTAGACGTTTGACAACAAAAAGAATGCTGAGTAGACACGGCTGTCTAGTTGATAAATAGATAGGTGAACACGAGGATGCATGCAGGAATGTGAAATCAAATCTCCTTTATCACTTAATTCGAGCTTTCGGATTTATTAATTTAATCCATCTTCAGGAAAATCTGACAAATACAGTATGCAACAGTACAATCAGAAACAATAAAGTAAAATAATTAAAACTTACAGTGATGCGGAAACAGATGCGATTCAAACATAATATGTGTTTCCGCATCACTGTAAGTTTTAAGTTTGCTGTATTGTTTTTGATTGTCCTGTTGCATACTGTATTTGTCAGATTTTCCTGAAGGTGGATTAAATTAATACATCCGAAAGCTAAAGGAGATTTGATTTCACATTCCTGGCTGCATCCTCGTGTCCACCTATCTATTTGACGTTTGACAACTACAGATGAGTCACAAAAAGCACTTTAGCTCCGCATATAATATGCTATTTTTTCGGCAAACGTCGATACACTTATCTAAATTCCAATAAATATGATTATTTTGCTTGCAAGAGGTGTAAAGAATATCAATAGTATGACAATAATTATTTATTGTATGATATATATTGCTTTGCATTAGCACCAGTAAAAAAAATATTTACAGACTTGTCAGCAAAAAAACTTTTTTCTGACTCTTGGTTGCTAACCACATAAAAGTGACAGTTTACTGTCGTTCATAGAGTCGCTAAAGCCATGTTTTTTTGACGTTTGCCGAAAAATATTGTTTTGACTTTTTGTCCAAAGGAGTAAAGGCTAAAGGGAGATCACGTTAATACGATATACTCGTATATTAGGTAGAGAAGGTTTGTGAAGTTTATGTGGTTCCACTGAAAATTATCACTCGAATACATTCCGGAAAGCTCAAACCCCGGTTAAGTCACCACCTTACCAACACAAATAATATTTAAAAAAACAGTATTTTACGATATGCCAACCTGAAGTTTCTTGTGGCTCCATTGAGAATGACCACCCGAATATATTCTGAAACCCTCAAGGTGTGAGGATGGAAGTAACCAACCCTATCCGAAAAAATATTAAAAAATACATATTTTACTTTACGGTGTACCAAGGTACCAACGTGGAGTTTGGTTTGTGTGGTTTGACTGAGAATGATCATCCGAAGATGTTCTGCAACTTTCAAACCCCGATTAGGCGTAGGTAAGGGTGGAAATAGCAACCTTAATCCGAAAACAAATATTTTGCAAAATTTCATTTTACGATGTACCACCGTGAAGTTTGTGTGGTTCAGATGAGGTTGACTATCACGAACGACAATGCGATAATAGAAGACACGCATCCTCATTAGCCCCAAAATTGCAATTTGTTTAAGGCTTGCATAAATATAGGTACATATTTCAGGTTTATTAATTTAATGTAATAACAATTAAATGCATAATAGTTATAAGCACCAATTGGATCAAAAATTCAAAACTTATCAAATATTCTCTGATTACACGTTTTAATAAAAATTCAAAACAGGGACCCCAAGATAAATGTGACGGGAGTGGGAACTTGGTGCATAAATCAGAACACGTCGAGACGTAAAGTGAACCTGTGGGACGTATCTGAGAACAAAGCATTTTGATATGATTCATAAGCGTCCAATATTTTGACAAATATTGATGGTAACATACAGGGAACACGTTTTAGAAGATACCTCACTAGGAGAATATTATTAAGGTAGAGGTATGGGCGTTTAGGTAAACACATTGTTTTGAAAATTTTCACATGGTAGAAATTTTAGATACTTACTGTTAAAATATTTTGTCCACCACTATCTTGTAATAAATGCTCTTTATACTACTTGTGTTTCTTCAATTATAATTATACAGGGTGATCTATAATGAGTGTAAGAAACTTCGAGAGTAGATAGAATACTCAAAAATATTGCGAAAATCGTTAATGAACATAAATATGTCCAAAAATGGCAACTAAATGAGATACAGGCTGTTGACATTTCGTAAAAAAATGTAATACGTATCTGCTTCTGTCGTTACTTACTATTTTCAACTGTTTTGTTCTTTTCTTGAAAAATTATACACCAATTCGATATTAACAACTCTTTGCTGCTATAAAAGAGGGCTGACAATTTCGGTTTTAAAAACGCGGACTAAGCACCAAGTTTGTTACACTCATTATAGATCACCCTGTATAGATTAATCACTGCTATTCACTACATCAATAGAAACGTCGCCTGACTCTTTTTTACATTTATCTACTAGGCGACGACTGTCAATTCAAATTGAAACGTCAAATCAGCAATGCTTGCTTTTCAGTAATTTGAATTGCATATTCTGTAAAAAAAGAAGATAAACAGTGAGTAGTAAGAGTCAAAACGAGATTACTTTAACACCACCAGCAATAAAAGAAGCGAAGCTGCAGAAATAGCCTCATTAATTAGATTTATTGCCCGTTAAATCAAGAAAATTTTACCTGGCAGCGTATGCATGAATCTTTTTTACACTGAAGAAGGGAAAAGAGAGGAAATTCCTTCTCGGAATCTATTTTGATAGTCGTGGACAAAGCATAGTATACAACTCGTTATAATGAATGCTATTATTACCTTTAGTATGATATTGCCCTCGATAAGACCTTTAAAACGAGGTGTCACATGACTCTCCTTCCCATTTAAAAATGTTTTTCAAAATGACGCCCGACCGCCATCTTGAGACTGATAACTGTCATTATTACGTCAAAAAATTTCTTGTGACCTGTGACTACCTTGTACAGAATTTCATGGATGTACCTCAAATGGTTCAAAAATTAGTAGGGGGGAAGAAGCGAGTCGAAAAGAGTAGAAGCGTTTGGAATGTCGGCAAATGGAATAAAATTTAATTAATGTCGCAAACACCAACGTTAATCCGATGTCGGTCATTGAACAGATGTAGAGTCGTAACCACCAACCTTGTTTCAACGTCGGACCAACGTCAGTAGAATAACCTTGTTGCAATGGATATCGCCAATGTTGCATCAAGGTAACTACGACTTTAATTTCCGACTTAACCATAAAAATAATTGCGATTCCAATTTATAACAATTCTGACGTCGATATTGGTACAAATTTAGTCGGAAGTCTGAAGAAGTCAGTAATGTGTTCTTGGGAATTTGTCCTTTATTGCACATTTTAAAGAAAAACGTCTATGTAAAGGTACCATGCATTTAGGTCAATTCTTCTTCTATTCACTACTAAAGTTATATTCAGCTATACAGGGTATGCCATTTTTCCTGTGCCGTATTAAACTTTCCTATTTATATGGAACGGCAAATATAAGGTATTATTGTTTTAAGATTCTGTAACTTTTTCTCGATGAAGTTTGTTCAAGGCTTCCTTTGCCAAAAATGGATGGTTTTTAAGTTTTCACACTTTTTTTTATGAATTTTGAGTATGTGACAGTTTTCAAAATTCATATCTTTGGTAACGCCAAAAGATTAAGAAATATAATTTTAACACTGAAGCAAGGTAAGTCGTTTAATGCTTGTAAGAAAGTCGACGTGTTCATTAAAAGGCCGCCATTGGTTTTCGGCAAAGGAAACCGCCGGTTTAACAGAATTAGAGAACATAATAATTAATGTCAGGCGTTTTCGAGACGCCATGTATACTCAAAAATGCTCATGCAATATGTTGAAATTCCCGTAAAATAAATTTGTATTCGTTGTCATCAGTTGTTGTTTTATTAATCAAACCAGGCATCAAATATTCAATTTTATATAAAATTTATAATTTTTTGCATTTATCTCAAAAACACCTAAGTTTAGAAAGAGGGAAGTGTATACTCAACTGAAAGATAATTTTAAGAGGAATGTGATGATGCCCTAAAAGAAATAGCAATCCATTTGAAAAACGAAAATTATCACCGCCCAAACTGAAGTTTTGTATAGTTTGTAAACAGTTCGGTGTAAGCACAGAGAACCTGTGGGTGTAACCTTGCCAAAGGTTCGCAATTTTTCAAAAAACATGTCATCGATACACGAAGACGACTTATTATTGGCTTGTGCAGCATTCTTCTTCATTAAAAACAGGGCCGACTCAAAAAAAGGAAACGCGTTCCAAGACGATAGATGGTGGCAAAGAAACAACAACTTCATTGACCTGTTGAAAGTTAAATCTTCTACGATTTAAACCAGGCTTTAGTGTGAAAAGCAGTAGCATTTCAGGACAGGCTTCGTTATTGTACAACTCCATTTCTTCTTGTCTTTTCACCTCTTCGTGCATCACCCGATAAGATTGGGCATGCGTTATTATCCCGCATAATTTTATCGAGGCTTTGTAACAATTCAACATCTAGTTCATTATTGTTATTTGAACGATTTGTTGTCACTTCGCTAGGATCAACAATACAATAAACAATTGACCATAACTTGGAGATACGCCCTGATCGGGGTAAATGATAGTAAATTTGACGCTGAATTTTAAAACAATGTGGACCACGACGCGACGTCTTGATCTGAATTTGACTAAATTTGCGTTAAACATGCAAATGAAAAAGCATTATTATTGGGACGTATTCGTTCACGAAAACGTTTTGACTGCGAATCAGTGGATTTAAATAAACTTTTAAGCGGTTGTGGAAAAATAGGTAAAGTATCCAAAACACTGTACCATCCATGAGCCATGACTACAACAATCATTAAAATAATCCTCCTTGTTAGCTACTTTTTCAACAACAAAATGCCAATACTTAAATAGAACTTAAATAAAACATCCATTTTCCCTATATAATGTTCCACAATTTCATTGTTAATTTTTTGTTTTTTTTAAAGTCTGAAACTTTTGGGCACACCGAGCATCATGTCTTCTTCGTTCATTATCTGCACGTTTCTTTCGCCGCAAACATTGAAATGCTTCTTCCTCGTCAGCAGTACGATCAATTTTCCGTCTTCCCATGCCTGCGTATCAATGTAAATAGATTATTGTTAAGTACAATAATAAGTACACAATCTTGTATACGCTATTGTTAGTTTTACTTGTTATTTTGCAAATACTGCAATTATTATAAAATCGATATTTGAAAAATGGGCATATAGCTACTTACCTACCCTATACAGGTTGTCCCAGAACGTTTTACACAGGTTATAGCTCCAAAACTGTAACACATAACGAAATGGAATAAAAACCACTTTGCAGTGTTGATGAAGGAGTATACAACCCCAAGAAAGTAACAACCCGCGGGGGCCGTCATCTCCGATAAACCACCCCACTTATTTTTTTCAAATAGCACTCTGTATATTCCGTGAAGGAATATGACAAAGAATCAAATTCTCCATCCAAGATTTTTTTGAAATAAAAATTGGCCCATCAAAACAGACTTTTTATTTATTTTTACGTTAGTCATGGAATTATTAAAACTATTAAAGAAAAAGTTTAAAATAAGTTAAACTGATAACACTAATAATGTGATAACATAATCAGTTGATCAAATGTTCAAATTGGAGTCCTTCTGCAACAACACACATTTCTAACCTGGGCAATAAATTTCTTCTACATGCCGCTTGTCCACATACTCATATGGCATAAATAAAGCAGGCATTTCAGAACACAACACAAAACTCAAATTAACTTCGACATTTACGCCTGTAGCCGGTAGTCATTTGCTTATCAGTTCCAATAAATGTTAATAATTCCATCGCCGATTTTGACATAAATTAAAAAATCTGTTTTCTCCACCATTGATGGGTCAATTTTAAATTTCAATTTAAAAAATAATAATTAGGGGCGGTATGTCGGAGGCGGCAGCCCCGGGGGTGGGTTACATTCTTCGAGTTGTGTACTCCTTCATCAACACTACAAAGTGGTTTTTGTTCCATTTCGTTATCTGTTATAGTTTTGGAGCTATAATCTGTGTAAAACGTTTTGGGACATCCTGTATACCAAAACGCCCAAACCACAACAATTTTTTATACACTATTACTTTCAAGGGTGTAATACAGGCATGTGAGATTTGGGAGGCCCGGCAAATGAACTTGCCGCTGCTTCGCGGTTCGTGACATGATGTCATGCTTACGCCGAGGTCAGGTTTTAGTACCGATTAGAAATAATAAACACTATTGGGATATTAATAACCTCCGACAAAGAACCAATAGCAGAGCGAATATATCGGCCAGCACCGATTTTTTAAGAATGGAATATGTGCCCTAGTTAGTCGGTAAAATCCCCTCAACTTCATAGCAGTCAGATTTCCAAATACCTATAGAACAACCATCTGCAGGTTCATTGTTTATTTCATATAGGTACAGGTGTCCCGGTGAAGGTGGGAAATCTCTCGGATGCGTATAGATTACACGAAAATAACACCCCAAGTTCATACAAAGTTTTCTCCTACGACCTTCCCCTGCCGAGATATTCTCCCTTAAAATGGAGAAATAAAAATAGTTTTTTTGACATACAATTTTTATTTTTAATTGTATTTCGATCATTTTCTTGGTGACGTACCTAGTGATTGAATGTCGATAAAATAATGCGACCCGTTTTTTGCATCAGGGGAGCAAGGGGTGAACTACCCCTTACCTTCTTAACTTTATATTTTTTTAAGGGGCTGGATATTTTTAATTTTCAATCGCATTTTTTGTTTCCCTGGACATTTTGCTAATAAAAGTTACTCTTGTTAGGTTTAGATAAAATGAAGCATTTTCGAGAAAATAAAACTCAACGAGCAAGAGGTACCGTGTTCTACGATTTTCGTTTTCATTTTTTCTGTCATTCGAAAAACCGAAAGCAATTTTTTTATTTAAATTTTCACTACCTTTCGCAAACTGTCAAGGTTATTTTTGTACGACGTTTCGTCTGTTGTCTACATCGTCAATTTTAATTTTTTCTTAATACAGACCTGGACAATTTTTAATGAATTTCAAAAGAAATAGCTAATGTAGGGTCAAATCATATTTAAAAAATTCCTAAGAAATAATTGATTGAAAGAGCTTTCGATTTTTTGATATCTTTGAACATAATGCAAGAAAAAATAAAGACAAAAATCGTAGAAAAATATATTTTTGTTCTCCAATTTAAGGGAGAATATCTCGGCAGGCGAAGGTCGTATGAGAAACCTTTATATGAAGAAGGTGTTATTTTCGTGTAAGCTATACGCACCCGAGAGATTTCCCACCTTCACCGGTACACCCTGTATACAGAGGGTGGCCCACTGAAAACATTAAGTGCAATTTTATACCATTTAGCAACATTTTCACGAAAAGAGTTCGAACACGTCGATTTTGGTTATAAGGGGGACATCTGAATTCGATGTTTTCATTCATGTAACTTCAATCCCGAAGCGGATGGATAAAGCACCCTTAAATTTTTAAATGAAAGTTGCTGTCAAGATACACACCGTATGAAAGGCCTTTCAATTATCTTTATATGTAATAGTTTTTTATTTTTTAAAATTGGTCGACTAACCTCCGAGAAAATGCACTTGAATGAAAACATGGAATTCAGATTTCTCCCTTAAAACCAACATCGACGTGTCTGAGCATTTTGCATAAAAATGATGTTAAATGGTATAAAATTGCACATACTGGTGTTAAGGTGCCTTAATTAATGTTATCTTGAGGGCGCACTTTCTCTGTGATTAGAGGTTTGATTTAAAAAAATAAAAAACTACTATAAAGGGAATTGAAAGGTCTTTCAAACGGTGTGTATCTTGACACCACCTCCCATTTAACAATTTAAGGGTACTATCCCCACCAGCCTTGGGGTTGAAGATACATGAATGAAAACATTGAATTCAGATGTCCCCTTACAACCAAAGTCGATGTGTCTCAGATTTTTGCGTAAAAATGATGTTAAATGGTATAAAATCGCACCTACTGTTTTCAGTGGGCCACCCTGTATATGTTTGAGAATATTAAAGGGTTTCGCCGTTTGGTTGTCACTCTCTGTCATTTTAGCCTCTACATGTTTTCCTTTTTTACATATTTCTAATAAATTTTCTTTTACACTTTCTGCTTGATCTGTTGTTTCAACCACTTGTAATTTCTTCTGTGTCCCATTACAGTCTGATGTATTTGCTTCTGCGATTCTATAGGCGGTTTCTTCATCGCCAGATACCTACTTCTTGGGATTGTTGAAGCAAAATTATTTACCATCTGGGCGTGGCAGTATTTGTATGAGTGTGGCAGTGCATAGTAGTGAATAAGGCAATTGAGTATCACACGCAGTACCTATAAAACAATGGTCAATAATTACAGTGTGATCCACTCAACTGTCTTTTTCATTTTGCTTTATATGTAGGTATGGTGGGTGTGTATATGCATGTCATAATCACTGGCCAAATTGTTTTAGGAAGAAGGTTATTAAGACGTTAATTAGGGATTCATCTATTTTCAGATTCCGGATACTTTGGAAAAATGGCTCGTTATAGAATATGAAAACAGATGGAACTTTCCGCATTGTATAGATGTTCTGGATGGAAAACACATCTGCCATTTAGTGGAAGCGGATACTTTAATTACAACGGATATTTTATTTTATTATTTTGTTATTCTTATGGCTGTAGTTAATTCTGATTATATACCTACCATTGCCAATTTAGGGTGTTAGGGAAGAATTTCGGACACTGGTGTTTTTAAAAACACTGATTTTGCTTTGAAATTAGAGAATGGAACCTTTGATCTTCCAGCAGCAACACCACTGTTGGGAAAGGATAAAGATACACCGTACGTTTTTGTTGCTGACGGTGCATTTCCTCTTCAGGAAAATATAATGATGCTTTACCCTGGATTGCACTTAAAGGGGACTCCGAAAAGAGCCTTTAATTACTTATATACTATCTCGAGCCGGCCGAATAGTTGAAAATTCGTTTGGAATATTAGCATCCGTGTTTCGTTGTTCTACGTAAGCCAATTTTATTAGAACCAAAGAAGGCTATGTCGGTAGTACTTGCATGTATCTACCTACACAATTTTCTGCTTAGAAGTAAAAATGCAACAAAATAAATGCCCCTGATGACGCATTTGATCGTGAAGATCCTGAGGTTGGGCAAATAATTTCCGAAACATGGAGATTGGAGAAGAGATAAATCAGAGATGAATTCTTTCCAGAACTTGAAAAGAATTGGAAGAAAACCTACTTTAAAATCTCGAGAAATTGAGATAGTTTTGCTGAATATTTTTCCAAGATAGGGAAAGTTCCATGGCAACCACACTTCTTTCTCAATCTCATAGCTGCCCATCCCTGACTTTTTCATTCTTTCTGCTTTTTGTCGAGCCTAGAGCCTAGAGACAACCTCTGTACTTATTAGCAAATAATGCCGGCACTCGTCCCTCGTTACCTCCAACGGTTTTCTCGGAAGGCCCAAGTGTTCGTTTCATTCCATATCGAACACGTGCATACTGCATATTCCCACAGTCTGATTTAAAAGTTTAATTTTTATGAGAACGCTTCAAAAAATTTTTTAACAAAACTTCATAAAAACTTATTAAAAAGTTTTGTTAAAAAAAGTTTAGTTAAAATAGGTAGGTAGTTAGATTTTGTTGGAAAAGTATTTTTTTAAACATCATCATCATAAGGTTCTCAGTCCGAAGACTGGTTGGACGCGTACCTCCATTCTTTTCTATCCTGAGCTAACCTACGCATTTCCCTAAAAGTAGAACATCCTACATCCCTAACTATTTGAGAGCGGTAGTCTAATCTAGGCATACCCCTACCTCTTTTTATTCCTATCTCTGACTCTAGTATGTCACGAACTATTCCTTCGTGTCTTAGAAGGTGTCCTACCATCCTATCTCTCCTACTCTTTATTGTTTTCCATACCTTTCGCTTTTCCCCAACTCTTTCTAATACTTCCCTATTGCTAACCTTATCTATCCACGGTATCTTCATCATGCGTCTGTAGCACCACATTTCAAACGCTTCTACTCTTTTTCTATCCGCTTCTCCTATTGTCCAAGTTTCGCACCCGTATAATGCCGTACTCCATACATACGACGTTAAGAGTCTCTTCCTAGTCTCTATATTAACCGTTGTTTCTTTTTGTTAAACGCAACTCGGCCCTGCGCCATTCTTTGTTTTATATCTTTAGTGCTCCTACCGTCTTGAGTTATTTTACTTCCTAAGTAGCAGAAATCCGCGACCTCCTCTATCTTCTCATTTCCAATTTGTATTTCCATTTTAGTTTTATTTTCACATCCCCTACATCCCCTACATACCAAAATTTTAGTTTTCTTTTTATTGATTTTCATGCCGAAGCCCTGTGTCAAAACTGCTTCCATTTCATTCAGAGCCGCTCCTAATTCTTCTTTGCTAGATGCTAACACTGCTATATCATCCGCAAATCTGAGTATGTTAATAGTTTGGCCCTTTTTTTAAACACAAAACATTTTTTATGTATCATCATCATTATAAAGTTTTCAGTCCAAAGACTGGTTGGACGCGTACCTCCATCCTTTCCTATCCTGAGCTAACTATTTGCGAGCAGCAGTCTATAATCTGGTTCTACCCCTACCTCTTTTTATTCCTATATCTGACTCTAGTATGTCGCGAACTAAGCCTTCGTGCCTCAAAAGGTGTCCTACCTTCCTATCTCTCCTCTTCCTTACTGTCTTCCATAAATTTCCCTTTTCTCCAACTCTTTCTAATAGGTACCTCTCTATTGCTACCTTATCTATCCACGGTGTCTTCATCATGCACCCATAGCACCACATTTCAAATGCTTCTAATTTTTTCCTACCCGCTTCTCCTATCGTCCAAGTCCAAGTTTCGCACCCGTACAGTGACGTACTCCATACATACGTTTTAAGAGCCTCTTCCGAGTTTTTACATTTATCATTCCCGAGCATAATAGTTGTTTCTTTTTATTAAACGCAATTCGGTCCTGTGCTATTCTTTGTTTTATATCTTATAACAATTCTGTTATGACGTAATCGATTTTATTTTGTATTGGCAATCCTATGTTTTTTCATCGGAATATTATAGAGAATCGTTTTTCGTGTGCCACACTTTCTATTTTCTGTCATAAATCATTTCTGGACAACTCATTCATTTGATTTTTGTTAATGTCAGTTGTGCACATTGCACTACAATTTCGATCAAAATTAAGGATTTAGATACCTATTTCAGCTGGCGAAGAACTTTAACGAATGGTGCATAAATATTTTCCTGTTTGTTATTTTTTTCGCGTTGTTAAGTATTTCCGAAATGTTCCGAATTTTCGTTTTAATTTTTCTTTCTCCTTATTTATGGCAGAAAATAGTAAATGTAGCACACTACCGCACACGGGAAACGATTCTCTTCGATATTTAGAATTTAGATGGAAAAATATAGGGTTGTCATTTAAGAAAAATATCGATAACGTCATATGGGGGAGGTGCGCAGCGCCACCTACCCATGCGTTGCTTCAAAATGTGTCTAATAAAAATTAAAAATCGACGTGTTCCAGGATTTTAGTCTGAAACTTCAAATTTTAGGAAATATTGAATTTATTCCATACTTTTGCGGTTTTGGGACACTCTGTAAATGTTTATCCCTTAACTTTTCTGCAGTCAATTCCAAATTCTAACGACGTATCCAAAATACTACACTTTTTGTAACTTCCAAAATTTCATTGTTTTCAAAAATGTACGAAATGCAAAAGTGAAAGATTTTGTTTTGCGAACTTAAAAGTGACATTGAAGTTCTTACTACAAATTAATTTTTGGGTACCCTTTAGTCAAAACCAAAAGCGCGCTCGGCTTAGCTCGCTATAATATTTTTTATAAATCCTATACGTTGCTGCTGAAAACAAGTGCAGCGGTCGACTGTAGATACCAAAGACGTCTAGAATGGACCTAGCGTCCTTATGCAATAGCTGATTTTGTTTTGAAGCCTACACGTTCGTAGGCTAGCGGGTCGCGGGGATCGTTGTTTGTTATTATATTCAAACAACGGACCAAGCGAATGTTCCGCGATATTCTGTTTCCGGTGCGGCACCTGTTCACTACACAACTGGTCGGCTGTTTTGTTTTGCCTTTTCCACACACAAACGCTTAGACTGTGAATATTCACCCTGCTTCAATCGAAAATGTAAATAGGTAGCTAAGTCTCCTCTATAAGTCTTTGGTAGATACAGTCGAAACAGCTATCCGGGGTAATTCTTCCTTATGCTATACCTATCTCCGTCTCCATTTATTTTCGGTGTAGGAATAAGTATTACATGAAGCGGATCGTTTGTAAGAAAATTTTCATTATGACACAATTTTTGCCATGCGGCTATTATAGGTACCTCATATAACTGTGGCATAGGTAGACTAGCGTCTGCGGACAGGAATGGAGCAACCAATAGTGGGGTAAGATGCTTGGATTTTGGATAGCCACAAAAATATTTATATATCAAATGACTCAGCCTGGCGTCGTCCTAACGACCTCCGTTCTATTGACGGTAAACCTGACAGATATTCCTTGTTTAAAAAAGAAAATTAAAACCAAAATAAAAAACAACGAGCGCGGACACGGGCGAATGCTTAAGAATTTTTCCCTCTCTTTGTTACTCTATTCCTGTCTACAGACGCTGCACATAGGGTAGCCCCCTTCCCAACAAAAGTCGTATAAAATGCCCCGTAGAATTCAAATCACAAATTAGAGAGGGAGCCTGCCGGTACAACTATCAGGAGTTCTGAAACAACGGAAATAATTTACTAAAAAACTAAAATCAACAGTTTTTAATAGGTAAGGTAGGTATGTAGGCAACTAGGTAAACGCGCAAATACTGGTGCATAAGGTAAGCGTAGGTTTATAACCAACGCAAGCATAAGTTTGAGACAACCTGTATAATTAAGTAGGTAGGCAATCAAACACAATATAAATGTAATTAGCTAAAGTAAGTAAGCATACCTAAGCAGGTAGGTAGGTATCGGTATCTACAAGCACATTATTTCCTTCAAAATAATAAAAGTTGTTTATTTCTGGTTCAATGTTTCTGTACTCAATAGATACACAAACGAAGCACTAAAAATTGTCGGAATCTATAAAATCGTTTTTAAATTCATAAAAAGAGTGAAAAACTCGCCGCTCAGCGATCAGTAGAAGAAAACAAAACTGCCTAATAAGGCAGTAGTTAAATCAATCCTCTTATGAAACACAAGACAGGTGTCTCATTAGGTAGGCATTTTTTAACTAAACCAGCCAACCAAATTGTCCTAAGTTTATTGGTTGTAGGACAAATGCAGCCATGATACAAATGCGCCTTCTCTATTGGTTTCCAGTATTTACAGGGCTCCGCCCCTTCCAGGACTTAGAAAGGATAACGCTACAAACAAGCCATATCGTTCAGATAAGGGAATGGTCCTAGGTTTACCTGTCTACCTTTGCGTCGGGTAGTATTAGTGAGTTTCCGTTAGTGATCGAAAGTGTAGTGGATGTATCGGTATCGGGTGGATATTTTAGTGCTAGGTATCAATGAGTTTTACAAATTTTCCCCATGAAGAAGAGTATGGTGTCTTACTATAATCCTGGAGTCATGTACAACAGATACCAACCGACAGTTGCAACACCGTCTAGTGCTCAGTTACACCCCTCTGGATCACCGATGCATTCTTGGTATTCCGGATACCATCACCAAGCGGGGCAAATGCCAGCAGCACCAGCTCCGTCATACTGCATGCAGGATGAGCAACAAATGTGGCATCATCCTGCACATGCACATGCTATGTTTCACCAGGAGTTCCAAGAATTTGTGTCACACACGGGAATGCCATTACAACAACACCAGGTGCTTGACCACGCAGAGTCGCAGTTACCGTCGCCCCCTATTACGGTATCGGGCAGTGAATTATCCAGCCCTGGTGCTGGAGGAGGCAACATCACTCCACCTCACCAGCCACAGTCAAGACCGACCCCGGTTAGAAGTCCATATGAGTGGATTAAGAAAACTTCTTACCAGTCACAACCTAACCCTGGTAAGTTACACTTTTTTTTAATTTTTGTAAAAGCATAGTTATGGTACCTACAAACTGTTTAGGTATAGACAAAGAGAGGAAAGTTATTTTCAGTTCACATAGAAAATAATATCATATCTTAGGGCTCTCTTGAATGCTTAGATAGGTACTTATTACTTAATAAGTACTTCTTACATTTATTATGATAAAAGTGCGCATTTGGAGAATGTGACCAATTATTATCGGTAAATGAAAAAAAAAACAGATTCAGCACTAAAAGACATTTCAGCGTTAGAAACAGTAGATAAGGCTCACTTAGTTTTGGTCAGGTCAGGTCATACAAGTTTGTATTTGAAAAACAGACTTGTCCGCTGTTCCATTCTTAAGCAATCTTTTTTCCGCATTTACCGATAACTGTGCGCATTCCTCAAATGCGGATTTTATAGTAACACCTACATTTTATAAAATTAATATAAGTAATGTCTGGTTAAGTACCTACTGTTTTTCGACATTCTTTAGGAAGGTAGTTGTGTTAGTCTAATAGGTATATAAACCTACAAATAACAAAGGCTGCGTATAGACATACCTAACCTACGTAATGCTATACTATCACATTTAGATTTGCTACTGACTTATGCTATTCAAGCTGCACCAAAATATATACAGGATGTCGCATAACAAGCATCATTATGAAGAATTTGACTCTTGACAATGCCGGGGTATAGTGTAATATGTAAGTAATAAATTTCAAATTATAATTTTATTTGAAAGGGATGGATAATTAAAATGATCAAAACTGTAATTCCAAAATGTGAAATAACCTGTTTATAGAGCGATTCTAAATAGGTATATTATATGCGAAACATTCCAAAAGGTAATACCTTGGTAAAAATTAAGGGGGATATTTTATATCAATTCTGTCGTAATCCTAATAATCCCTTGCCGAGTTATACCGCTCCAAAGAGTGGGTTTGAACACTTTTATTTGTTTTCAAAAATTTGGAAAGAAGGATATAAAGTGAAATTCGGGGCAAATAATCTACCCACATAAGGACTTCTTACTGCTATTTTTTCAATCTTCCTTTCTTGTTAAAAAGGGGTGAAATTTGCAACCTCCTTTAGTTGTTTTATTATTAGAACTATTTAAGTAAGTGGAATTATCTTATTTAAAAATGTCTATAGTAGGCGGTCGTGAAAAATAAGAATAGCATATTATTATATGAGCGATTATGACAGCCATTATTCACGAAGATGATGTTTGAGCCCACGAGCCGAAGGCGAGTGGCGCAAATCATCTGAGTGAATAATGGTCATAATCGCGAATATAATACTATACTTTTTCTACACCTGTTAAACAAATAAATTAGACTCAAATTTGATAACTTTAATGGAACACTATCATAATACATTAATTTTTATTTTTCATCAAATGAACTACTTACTAGGATAATATATATTGAAATTTGTGCAGTTAGTAATATATAAATTTAGAGTTCCCTTCATTGTTAAATTCTCGCAGTTTTAGTGGTTGAATTGTTAGTTTGCACGGATTAATCGGTACCTACTCGTACGAAGTGCATACGTCGGAAAACGTAAACAAGTAATATGGCGATACACTTGGCTGTCACCCAAGTCGATTGTCAGCTCCAGCAAGAGTTGATCGCGGTCGATATAAAATATTATTGGATCAGGGAAACATTGATTATTGTATGTATATTTGTGATTGACCGAATACAGTGAATTATGATTTCATAATTATGATTTCATAATTCACTACAGTGAATTATAGGTACGATATTTCACAAATAAACTGCTAATAATTGTCATATAATTAAATAGTTGTAGAAAAAAATTATTATTCGTATTTGTAACAATAGTGCTGTCATTTCGGTGCATTGTGTGAACTTAATTACGGTGTAGGTATTTTATTCTTATTTATTTCATTTTCGGAAAATGTACCTCTAGGGCGGAATTACTGGTGATCATTTAAATGGTCCATACTTAATGTATTTTAAAGATTAAATGAAGATTTGTTAAAACAGAGAGCCGCCAGGACTGTAGGAAGAGGTCCTAGGTACTTCAATTAAGATTGCTCGTCAGTATTTCGACTCTGTGTGTATTGAAATCGGTGGAGGACCTCAGTCCCCAGATTTAAATTCATTAATTCATTAGATTTCTTCTTCAGGGGCCACCTTAATTCTCTGGTTTATACGACCCCGACTGAAAACGTTGGCGAATTAAGAGATCGCATTGTGGCATATTGCGAAACAATTCGAAACGCACCTGGTATTTTTCAACCTGCATTGCAGTTGACGGCGGACATTTCGAACAATTGTCATGCTTCATTTTATTTTATTACCAGTTAACTTTTTGGTTCTGTAAATGTAATGTATATGTAGGTACCTACCTAATGTTACTCACGTCAGGATATTTTATGACTTTACTCGAAAACTATCAGCTGTATAAAAAAATCGAAGAGGCAAAAAGTTTCTAAGTGAATTAAGCTTCCTAATGAACATTTTTAAATAATATAATTACGCCCACTTAAAAGTTCTATTTAATAAAAAAAACTGAAAGGGGTTGAAAATTGTGATCCCCAAATTTCACTTATATAGGTATATAATTTCCAAATGTATTACATAAGTGAAAATAAATGAGAAGTCGTTTTTACCTCACTCTTTGGAAAGGTACCTATAATATTAGTATAATATTAGTCAGGATATGTAGGGCATAAGTTTGTATAGAAAACTTCCAATAATTT
Source organism: Xestobium rufovillosum (assembly GCA_963966045.1). NCBI lineage: Eukaryota > Metazoa > Arthropoda > Insecta > Coleoptera > Ptinidae > Xestobium > Xestobium rufovillosum. The sequence continues at coordinate 20,313,972 of OZ014492.1, read as the reverse complement.
TTGTCAAGGAACCTATCACCTTTTAAAGTGTTTCGCATTTAGAATCATCTCCACTTAAAAATTGAAGTTTCGTGTTATTTTTTGTATTCATTCTCAATCCAACAGCCCAGTAAACTATAAGTTATCTATTTGAACAAGACCTTATTTTTAACATTAAACAATACTTACATATTCAGAAAACCCCGTGGCGCTTATAGGCAAGATACAAAATTTAAGATAGGTACTCCCATCATTCCTAAAATATCCTGAAAAACTTATTGCAATAACAAGTAGTAGAGCTACATAAATCTGTATAGACTGATTACAGGACGTTTGAAAGATTTTCTAGACCTACCAGATCTTCATGCTTTATACAGGGTGAGTCAGTCATGGTTCGTGAGATTAAAAATGCGAATGAACGAATGAATAGGGATGGCATTAAGGCATATTTCGAAAATACGTTCTTCTATACAGGGTATGCGTCACTGAGATATAGCAAGAAAAAAGTTGATTTTTTAATCAACCAAAAATTAGTAATGGACTAGGTATACATATAAGTAGTAATTGCTAAATAAGGTGTAAAATATCACAAAAGTATGGCGAAATACATTTTTCCCAATACTGATCCTAAGTTTTGGGTTATTTGAAATATCATGCTTGATGCCGTGCATCTAAAGAAATAATATCAAATATCTTTTAGATATTGAATATAGGTACTTCTGTACCTATTATGTAGGGCATACTTTACGAAGTTTCAACTGCCTCGCTCGCGCACGCTTATTGTCCCCGAGAACTAGGTGTCCGTTTGTCATAAATTACACAAACAATTTTCGGAATTTCTACCCGAAGTTTCGCACATTTAAGCTTCTTATTACGCAGAAAAAAATGCGCTATAATCTCAGGCTTTTCAAATTTTAGAAAAAGCCTGTTTTTTGCTGAACTGTTCTCGGGGACAATCAACGATTGCCAGCGAGTCAGTTGCAACTTCATAATGGCCACCTAATTAAAATTGTAGGTCCTTGAGAGACTAATTGGGTACCTGACAAAATACAAGTTGTTCCTTTTAAAATAAACCGTCTGGCTTTGAATTATCTCGGGTTTAAAGATTCTTTGGGACCACCCTGTATATAAGATAGAAAAGTTTTATGTGATCAGGTCTTTAGACTCTAGAGTATAGATGTTCCTCAATAGTCCCATGGAAGGGTTCCTTTTTAGTTGAAGTGAAATACGTATCTTGAAAATCATTTATTTTAGGCAGGTACTTAAATACCTTAACACAAAATGTGCAGAATTTTATGGAGAATTGAAAATTATAGTCAAATACGTAAAGTTTCATTTACCAAAATATAAAGGGCTTTATTTGTGTACGATTCGGCGAACTAGCCTGTATAAAAGACGTGTTTTTAAGGATGAGAGCCCTATCCAGCGATACACTTAATTAGTAATAAGTAGACTTTGCGTCTTGACAGACTCACCCGGTATATAGATCAAACTTATGAAGATCTGGTTTGCTGTAACACACGATGTGTTACAGCGTTAAAAATTGTATTTTTTCTCTACCCAACGAAATGAAAGTCAAATATATGGCGCACTTTGAGAAATTGACAGTTTGCTGTAAAAATATAAAGATCTAGCAGACCTAGAAAATTTGCAAACTTTTCAGAGGATCCTTATGCAAATTTGTCAATATCATTTCATTCGGGTCGGTAATAATAAAGATAGGTATCTAAAGGAGGAAAAGAAAACGCAAAATTTCAGTTTTTTTCAGGATATTTGCGTTTCAGGAATTATGCCGAATACCCTTTCGGACCCTTAAAAAGAGCATGAAAATGCGAAATTTAATTTGTGGTTTATGACAAATTCTGAATCTCTTCGAGTTTTGGTTAGCCCAAAATTGTATATACACTGTCTAGTGACTAGAAGCATACCTATTCCGTTTTTATCGTATACAGGGTGTCCACACGTTCTGCCATTATTCAATAGGGCCCTCTGTTTGCAGAGTTATGAAAATATGTTTCATACAAAAGTTGCTTGGATGTAACTTCTCTATTTCCCAAAATTATTTAAAAGTATACAGGCCGTTCCATTTCTTCTGCAAGGCACCCAGCTTTACATTTTTCAATGGAACACCCTGCATCTGATTACATTTTTGAATTCCTGGTTGAATTTAAGGGACATCTTGTTTACCATACATTGGGTTTAACTCCCATAATTTCGGCGTTATTTGACGTTAAAAATCGTCATTTTTCAAATTTTATCAATTATAACTTGGAAACTGCACGAGACATTAAAAAATGGCTTGCATGTCCCTACCCTAGTTTTTAATTTTCTGTCAAACGGGGATGGAAAATACTGCTTCCCGATTGATCATTTTTTGGTCATTTTTGACCCATTCCAAAGCAGTATTTTCTGCCCTCTTTGGATAGAGGATTAAAAACTAGGGTAGGGACATGTAAGCCGTTTTTAATATCTCGTACAGTTTTCAAGTTATAATTGATAAAATTTGAAAAATGACGATATTTAACGTCAAATAACGCCGAAATTATGGGAGTTAAACCCAATGTTTGGTTAACAAGGTGTCCCTTAAATTCAACAAGGATGCAGGGTGTTCCATTTAAAAATGCAAATTTGGGTGCCTTGCAGAAGAAATGGAACGGCCTGTATACTTTAAAATAATTTTGGAAAATAGAGAAGTTAAATCCAAGCAACTTTTGTATGAAACATATTTTCGTAACTCCGCAAACAGAGGCCCTATTGAATAAGAGCAGAACGTGTGGACACCCTGTATAGGTACCTAATAAATTCTTGAATCATTCCAACAAAAATTAAAAATTAATATATAAAGCAACTTTTTTAATACGTTACTACGAATATCGAACAATCTTTACGGCGTATATACGGAGAACATAAACTTTAAATATGTGGGTGTTTAATGCAACCTTCGAGGCTTTTAAAAGTCTAATGTTTTAAGTAAACATCCGAAGCACCTATGTAAATTTCCTGTTACTTGCTAATAAATTGTGTAAAATGCCCCCTTATATTTTGGTTATGCCGCCGCACTATTGACTATTACGAAGCCGCACTTTAGACATGTTAATCTATTTCTGTCATATCAGATGCAATTTGCAAAAATTATGTACCTATATACCTGCCTATGGGTAATGGGTACCTGCCCCCTGAAAACTGAATGCTTCACGCGTCGACATAAAATGTTGCAGTATCCGCATCTCCATCTCTATCAGTTCTGATAAATTGAGAAACCTATAGGTACTATGCCTACGTATTTATTATTATTATACAGGGTGTGTATAAATTGGCGAAAGAACTACACGTGGCGATGTTGATTATAAAATTCTAAGTCAAAAATCTTACCTAATACCAAAATGTTGTACCATCCTTACTGCGAATATGTACGTGGTCTCTAAAGTTTGAAAATGAAATGTTTTGATTCACTATTATGTTGACGGAAAGATCTGCAAATTAGAATAAAGAAGAAGAAGAAGAAGAAACCCTGCATAAAGAATACTTATAGGTATCAATAAGCTCCGTGAATTTTTTACTGAAAAGTCAAGTAGCTACAAAGCTCTCACAGTAAATGAAAGAGCTCGATTGGCATCGTACAAAGTGGCTTACAAAATAGCCAAATGCAAGAAGCCACAAACTCATTCTGCCAGCTTCCATATAGACATGACAGAAACTTTGTTTGGGGAAAGCCATGCAAAATAACTTCAGAACATTCCCCTGTCAAACAATAGATACAATTTCTAGAAGGATTAACAAAATATCTGTGGACATTCAGCAACAGTTGTATTTGCCATACAGCTTGATGAAACAACGGACGCAGTAACGATTTCCGTTTGATTTTCTATAAAAGATTCTGTCAGGGAGCTTCAATAGTTGAAGATTTGCTATTTTGCAAGCCTATAGAAGAAAGTGCACGGCTACCGAGTGTTTCAGAATTACAAATGATGCTATTGAAGCGCAAACTTGCATTGGGTTGAAATTTGCACTAATGGAGCTCAAGCCATGTCTGAAAGATATAACAGTTTACAAGCATTTGCGAAGACTGAATCTCCAGGAGATCTGGCCACTCTGTAGGTATGATCCATCGAGAAGCTTTGGCATCAAAATCGCTAAGTACTGGGTTAAATAATGTTGTTATGATAGTATTTATTGATGTACACCTTGGCAAATACAGCTTAGCGGGTGAAGTAATGAAAATAAGGACCGCCCTACAGTGCGCAGTATGGACAGAGCCACCTTAGCGTCCAGTACTTACTATCGCTTCTTTGTCTACGCATGTACCTGAATATTTCACCGGCTAAGCTGTATTTGCCAAGCTATACTTAATTACATAAAAGCCAGACCTCTAACATCAAGGATTTTCTCTATTCTTTGTGATGACATGGGAGCCGAACATTCATCACTGTTGTTTTATTCTTCATCCAGATGGTTGTCAGGCGATGAGGTGTTACATTAATTAGAGCAAACTTAATTTTTTTTCTCCAATACATAATTATATAGGGAGGTACTTTAGCACCTCTACTCGGTTCAACTTACTGTGCATAAATTAGTTCAGACATTTCCAGCTGCCATTGTTTATTATGGTAACAAAAGTATTGTGTAAATGTATTTATTGACGCATTATATTGTCACAACCATCTCTGAAATGGTGCAATTTAACATCAATATTTATAGTTTTATGAACTTAACATAAATATTACTATGATCTTAATTATTATATTATCTGGCTACCTAGTAAGTTTATAAATCAAATTACGAATTTTTTAAACATTATTTGGCGCACAAAGTTATATTATCTTAAGAAGTAAGTAACTCTGTAAATGTATGTATGTATCTTATGAGTTAAAAGGTTAGAAGCGAACGTAGTTTAAAAACGGACTTAAAAAGACCATTACAAACTTGCATGTTACATGGACTTGTGCTTTTATGTTTTATCGAATAATATGATTAGTACCACATTTTCAAAACCGTCACATTCACATAATTTGCTCCAGAATCTCTGACATCGTTTACTTTACGGGTTTTCATCTCCGGTTTTACAATCGACGGTACGCTACTGGCTTTCTTTTTTTGTTGCTTTATCAGCACACGTATCTTAAATGTGCTTTTAAGTAAAATGTAATGTACGGGCAGACATACATCATTGTTTGGATGTTGAGCAAAATTCACATTGTTGTGTCAGTTTAATGCCACTTTTATTTGAGTTTCCTAATCTGTGTGATTTTAGTTTCCTTTCCAAGTAACGGAGTGTATCTATGTATGGACCATAATTTACGATAGAGCAGTTTTGTAATTTCCCATGACTTAATACTATTAGGTACAGTCATGATGCAGAATCTGTAGTGATAAGGAACCTAACTGTACTATATGCAGGTTGTGTATAAATTGGGAACTACACCTGATGATGTAAATCGTGAAATTCTGAGTCGGAAATTTTAACTAAATTGTTGGACCATACTTCCTCTGTCCTCAGGAACCATTTTCAAATGTATGTTTAAAGAAACATACATTTGACAACATCGAATTCAAACAGGTGTAACTAAGGGTGTCCTGTAACTATAATATTACCTACATTTATCTACTATAAGTAAACTGAGCTAACTTAAAGTTGATATGCTACACACAGAGATAAATTAAAGAGTTAAACTTTTATTTGGAAGAAAATGGAGCTCTCAGAATCGAGTCACCCAAAATTCAATAAATAAAGTTCAACCACTCCCTTGCATTACGCGCAAAATGTATAACATATCTTGCAGCGGAGTCTCTTCAATTACTTGTTCCAAAACATTGATGTATTCATCGACATTAAAGACGATTGGGTAAATAAATTGATCTAATAACTGTATGGTTTATTATGCCTAGCCAAACATTAATGGAAAATCTTCTTTGATGATCAAATTCTCGATATTCGTGTGGGTTTTCATCAGTCCAATGGTGAATATTATGCCCGATAGTATGTGTAGGTATTAGAGATTAAACACGCCATCTCTATAGTAATCATGCACGCATCTCTCCAAAGAATAAGTCTTAAGAAGCCGTCATTGTCACGAATTCTACTTAAAATTATAAAATTAAATTCAATCGGGCTATGTTACCATTTTCATAAAGGGGCTTGTACTTTGGAGGCATGATATGGATGAAGAAGGTTTTCTTGTAGAACCAAAGGAACGGTCGTTACTGGGTTTAGTCCCATTTCGTGCGTTCCCGTTTCGTGCGTCGATGAAAATTTTCCCGTTTCGTGCGTCGTCCCAAACCTCTACCTGGTTTGAGTGCCGTTTCGTGCGCTGACCTGCTGATACTGCAGTTAGCCACTAATTCGAATTTATCTTTACAACACAACGCTGTAAAAATCGTTGTTATAACAACGAAACGAGAAAACGAAAATAAGCAGAATGGCAATAATTAATAACTAATTCTAATAATTACGAGAAAAGCAACGATGATACAAAATTAGAAAAAGCGCGTCTACTTGTAAATTTTGATACTTGTCAAACTTTGACGATATAAAGACAGGAGTACCAATATTTTGGTATTCAAACTTTTGACTCCGAATTGTATGATTACCATCGCCACGTGTAGGTCATTCGCCAATTTATACACACCCTGTATAGACACTGATTGTATATTCTTGATGCTCTGGTTAATATTTAATGGTTACTAAACTGCATCAAAATTTTTAGTACAGTATACTATTTACCTAAATTGTAATACAAGTGAAGAAAAGGCTTCACCGTAAAACGAGTACGATATAGTTGAAGTACGATGGGTAACGATTTCCTATTTTACATTGGAAAAAAATATGTATGTAAGTTGATGCCTACCTTATGAGAAGTAACGGGTGAAGTTAGAAATGTATGTTCTTTTTAGATACTACGCGTCTTAGGTGACAGACTCTATATTACCACTTAAGGGGGCATATCAGGGCCGTGTTATAATATGAATCATAATAAGAACCTACTAACCTAATTAAAATGCTGAATACGAAAATATGTCTGTATGCAATACTGCCCTTGTAGACCTCATTATATAACAAACATGCTTTTTGAAGAAGACCATATTATTTTCCACGTTAGGTTGGATGGACATCTTTTCGTGACAAATCGTGTTAACCAGAATTTAGTAGGTATTGTACAGTTACTTACGGATACACTATCTGTTTAGCTGCTTACCTTATTTTATTGGGGATATTGTAAAGTTCGGCAAACTACAAAGTGTTTAGCAGACATTCCCGCCTGCAGATGTCTTGCAAAAGCCATTTCATGGGCCTTGGCGAATGATGTCTGGAGAAATTGCACTCTCCCTGGTAATACTACAACAAAGGTACCTACCTAGAGGGCTTGTAATATTTGGGTTGTTTGTTGTTTGTTTAGACAGATTTGACGACAGTTTACGATATTTCAATTTTATGACTTGGTAAGTAAGTTGTTTTGAATGGACTAAAATTTGTGGGTAGGTCCCTTCCACGGGAATTCCAACAATATCAAGTTAAAAGGTTTAATTCTTATTGAAAATGAATAAAAGAAAAATGTGCTCAAATGCAAAAGAAACAAATTTTGTTGGAGAAATTGAACACATCGAGTACTTTTGACTCTAATTTACAACCTGCATTCAGGTTTTTTTTAAAATAAGCAAATTAAATTTAACTACAGCTACTGATGTACGAGCAAAAAGAACGCCTTTGAAAGTGTTTTAAATATTTAAATGAAGAAATCTATAACAATACGAGAAACCTTTCAGACGTTCCTGACCCCATTTTTATTTTTCTACATTATTTGAGCCCTAAATTATACGTTGGAAATTTGTATGGAAGTATCAGTCTTGTAAAAATAAGTGGTATAAAAACCGAGATAAAAACAAATTTTTTGGTCGATCTCATAAGGCTAGGAAAAATGTCATTTTCATAAATTGAGACTCCAAAGCACCAAATTTGTTAATAAGCTTTTAACACATTCTTGGTTTACTTCTTGATATTTCTTGCACATTGTTGTAGTTTTAACACATTTCTGTTCCTCAATGCCAATAAATGGTATTTATGATATATGCATTATGCAAGTCATTTTTACGAACCAAACTGGAACAATGAGGAAAGTTTGGCTGTTTGGCCCGGTATTCGAAATATAATCTGCGCAAAAATGTTAATCTCAAACATCCGTAATTCTGTTGTGAATGGTTAACTCGCGAACTCACCCGGCACATCGGGTATGGTATGCTTTAACTCCACTCTACATAAGACTCCTACCGACTTCAAACTTACACCAATTCCACAAGCATACTATTACACGTTGCTCTAGATATGAACGATCTTAATTATTCTTTCTGTAATATTAATAAAAAATGCAATTTTAATTCAGGCATTTACTGGACTTGACCAGCCATGACTTCCATGATGTTTCTGTTACTACTACACTTGTTTATGACTCTATGGCGTGGTTGTTCACACGTTTTACAGTAGTTCATTCTCACATGCTTCATGTACTGGCTTTCACACTGCTTTCATATCTAGTTGTTCGTGGCTTTCACGACTGCAGCCATTTTATTTCGCTGTGTTTGTTTTGTTCTATTATCGTATTTCTTTTATTCTTTCGGCGTGCTACATTCACTTGCATCCTGCACAATTATCAATTATGTCCGCGGATCACATAAGCTTTCTTGCCATTTATTGGTAATTTTTTTACATTACGGTACATCCTAATCCTGTAATGATCGCGGTGCCAATGGATAGGATTCGCCTCTGCCTCAGAATGCCATGTGATCCACTTTTTTTGGCGGAAATCAATATTCCCAGAGAAAATCACAAATTCGTTCTCGTCTTTCACACTCGCTCGTCACTGAATACGGTCAAAAGGATTTCGTGGACCATCACTTCCGGAAAATAATAATTATTTATTATTGGGTACTACAAAGAAAATGTCAATAATGTGCGAGAAACAATAGATTATGGTAGAATTAAATAATCTGAAGGTAATTTGGTGAATAAGTGTATACGTACACGCGTTGTATTCATCAACCTCATCATCAACCGAGGCCCATACAAAATCATAATCATCTCTTTCACCTTGTATTTACGAAATCTTTGTCAGAATTCACGCGCAATCACAAATACTTTAAATGATATCATTTTTGGTGGAGGTACCCAATGGGCGGAGATTTTCTTGAGATCTTAAAACTGGTCCATGCTTATAGGCCTTGAAAGTTGAAACCTTGGAATTAATTTTTAATTAGGTATCTAATGTGAAGGCGCAGAATCACTCAATATTTCAGTCATAATTTTAAATTTTTTTGCAATCCTAAGCTGAGATCTATTATTGATTTTATGATCCAAAGAAAAAACTCTCGTTTTAAACTGATGGATATTAGAGCTTTTTGAGATGCAAATTGTGGTATCGACCATCATTTGTTAAGAGCCAGTTCTTATATAAATGAAGAGTGACTGCTAAACTAGGACATGGTGTGGATGGAAACAAGGAAGCGAAATTAGTGAAATAGTGAAGGCTATAGATGAGCAGCAGCGGAAGTTTTGGGTGAAGAAAACAGACAGGGTCGACTAGGTCGAAATAATCCAAGTTGATGGAGCGTTAAGCAGAGATACATCGTACATTAAGAAAGAAAAGCGAATGCAAAATGGTGGGCAAGTCGAAATAGCGAAGATAAAAATATTAAACAAGATTAGGCAGAGAGGTTAAAAGACACAGGGAAAAATGGCTCTTGGAGTAAAAAGTGTGGCGAAGTGGATATGCATCTGGGTGGAACGGGGACAAGGGAAGCATGGAGGGTGTACCTAGTTAATTAGCGAAAACAACAGGTATGGTGCAGCAAGAAAGCGGAAGAAACAGTAATGAATTAATAGCCAAAATCAAAAAGGAAGAAGTCACCCACACTTTTGGAAAAATGAAGAATGGGAAATCTGCCGGTCCTGGAAATAATTTCAATAGAACTTGTCAGGAGTAGTCCAGAATGCGTGGTTGAATATTTAACAGAAAATTTGAATGACTGCTTCATACATAGAAATCCCGTACCTACTAAAAGAGTGGAAACTTCCTATCTCAAATCTTCAGTTTTTAAGGAAGGACTGTAAAAATAATTATAGAGTCAAGTGTGACATCGTCTATTGGAAGATTGTCTGGAGATATTATTAAGAATAGGCTGGAAGAAGAGATAGCTGAGGGAGAAAACATAGTTGGTTTACGACTGACTGGTCCCCGCCAACTTACTGGAAAACGTCGTAAAAGAGGATAGGAAACGCATTATATTTTCTTGTACCTTGAAAAAGCATATGACACACTACCCTTGACGAACCTTTTTACTGAACTGGAGCCCCATCACCTGGAAGTATATAAATGCCATCAAAGTACTCTTACAAGAGTCATTCGAGTGTAATAAAAATAGGAAAGGAAGTATTATGTCCTATTAAAGTCAAAAAAGGCTTGAGTCAAAGTTGTTGTATGCCCATCTCTATTTAAGGTACATATCGACAAGAGAAAGACAGAGCAAATGTAGATTTATAGATACTAAAATTTAAAAAATGCTTGTTTACGTATACAGGGTGGGCCAATAGTGCGTAGTCGGTCCATATCTCTGATTCTATTCAAGATATCAACATGTGTGCGGAGAACCCCACGAAGCTTCTGGTAAAATTATTTTGATGTATACAGGATGTTCACATGCTACGTACCAAACCTAAGTTATGCTTTTTTAAACGAAATGCCCCACTTTTGTTCACATATTTGGATTCCTTATAAAATTTCATGAAAGTTGATATGCTACACGGTGAGGTTTTGAGTAAGCAATGTTAGGATATGGCCATTTTAGTACCAGTGTGGACCCAAATTTGTGGTGCTACTGACGTATGCTGGTCAAAGCTAACTATAATTTTTTTATTGGACTAGGTTCAGAGGACACTCTATTAGTAAAATCCATTAACACTGTTTTCAAAATAATTCATATTGTACAGGGTGGCCAACTTGCGCAAAATTGAGCTTTTCTCAAAAATGTTAAATGGAACACCCCGTATGTTATTTGCAGGTTTCATAGCCCGTTTATTAAGCTTTTCACTGATGCAGATATTGGTAGGCCTGCGACTGATAATTTAGGCAGAAATAAAGATTGAACCTTAAGAATTGACATTTTTGCCGTAATCTTGTACCATTTTTGGGTAATTTCCCCCATTTTGCCACCCAAAACTCAGAAAAATGCTTATACTTTTACTTTTACAGAAAATTTAGCGAACAGAGTTTACACCGGCACAAGAAATGTCATTGCGAGATTACTTCTTGAAAGGACGATTTTCTTCCACGGCACTCCTTGTTTCAATTTATAACTAAGTGTAATAAGTTACCATTTATTTAAGAATATGACCATAAAGAAGCTATCTGGCGATGACATTATTTTTTTGTCTCAATGTGAAATCAACTTCCTGAAGCAAAATGGAAATCATATTTTGTGTTTTGGGCGCTAAAATATGGGAGAAACGAATAAACTACCGGTCAAATTTCTACATTTTAAAGTTCAATTTTCAATTCTACCGAAACAGTCAGTCGCAGACCTAACAATATCTACCTACATCAATCAAAAACTTAGTAAACTGTCTATCAAATATGGAAATAATATATGGGGTGTACCATTTGAAATTTTTAAGAAAAAATGCATTTTGCGTAAGCTGTTCATCCTGTATGATATTAAGTTTTGTGACAAAAGTACTCAAGAATTTTACAAATAGAGCAGTCTGTGAACCTAGTCCAATAAAGAAATCTTAAATAGCTTTGATCAGTAGATGTCAGCAGCTCCTCAACGTTGGGTCCACACTGGCACTAAAATGGTAATATCTTAAAAGGAATCGCTCACTCTAAACCCCATCGTGTAGTACACCATCTTTCATAAAATTTTATTGGGAATTCAAATATGTAAAGAAAAGTGGGGCGTTTCATTTAAAAAAAACATAACTTGAGTTTGGTACTCAGAGTGTGAACACCTGTATACATCAAAATAATTTTATTAGATGCTTCGTGGGGTTCTCGACACACGTGTAAATTTTTATATTGATACCTTGAATAGAACCAGAGATATGGGCCGACTACACACTATTGGCCCATACTGCATACTCTTCTTTTTGCAGATGATCAAGTAGTCATAGTCACAGATGCACATGATTAGAAAAATGACGGAGACCTACATAAAGTGGGTTCTAAAGATAAATTTGAAAAACTTAATATTTAGTCGAACATAGTAAAGTAGAGGAAAGCCGTTCTTCTTTTGTCAGTCAATGCCAACTATGTTAGAGGCAATGAATGATGAACTTCACTCGTATGTATTTGAACATCAGTACAGAAAACCATTAATAATAGGCACAGTCCACAACAACTTTTTCTGTGACGGGCGCTTGACTAGTATGCACTTCTTTGTTTCACTCGTTTGTGCTGCATTCCCACAGCATTTTTTTCCGGAAACATACTCCGCAGTTGTCTGTTATTCTGCGCACCAATAATTTGGAGTGTTAGCTGGATTTGTTTACATGATAGTGGCTAGGGCCTATCCAAAAAATGAAAATTCCGCATGGGCGTGGCTGACGTTGAATATTAAGCCCGTAATGAAAGAAAATATTTTTTCTTACTACAATTAGGTTTAGGGTCTAATTTATAACGTCGAAAAGTGTCTACGGATTCCATCTGCACTCGACGAACATAAAATACTCTTCGACCGAATATACGTAAGTGTATTTAAATATGGTCTGGCTAAGCCTGATTTTTGATTTTCAAGACATTAAGTGGCTCCCTAGAAATTCGTGGAACTCGGGGTTGATGCTCACAGCCGATATATTTTATTGCGTACTTCCGTTTAATTTTTTAATCACTTAATTTGGCGGGCTTTCTTCAATTGAGCAGTGGTCGTTAGGCGGGAGCGAGTCTCAGCCATTTGAAAAATGTTATTAGCTTTTTTGCAACTATTAACTTACATCCAGTAGCCTGTGCGTTTTGCGTAAATCACGGAATTACAAGATTTCAATTTTTGAACACGGTTCTACTTGCGGGACCCTTGTCACAGCTTTTTATAATGATTAAATAACTTAAGAGTCCCCGCAAGTGACTTTCACTTGTTGCACCCTTGAAATAGGATATTTGAAATGGAAATCACTAGAAGCATCAATGACATTGAAAAGAGGAGACTCAGCTATTTACCTTTACTACTGCAGCAACTATGGTAATCACAGTCTAAGTGGTAGTCCGTCTGAAGGTGGAAACGGAATAATGGAACACCTGCATTCTAAAGCCGGCGAACACGCGGAATATTCGCCTGGCCGTTTGTAACTGAGCTTGAGGAAATCATTACAACGACTTGCCGCTACCCTCTAGCCTTCGGTCACGTCGCGTCGGTTTCACAAACAAGCAGGTGATTGCATACGAACACGAGGTCTATCTCTTTAAATGTTTTTGAAAAACAAAATTATTACCTTCAATACTTGCGCCAGTATTTCGAGATACTCGCAAGTAAAGAGGTGATTTTAACACCAGTCGAATCCACATCAGGAACTGGTTCCAGGATCAAAGTTAATCCAATAATAAAGCGATTTTTTAAATAACTGGTCTTCGATGATTTCATTTTACATTCTCACATAAATCTGCAATCCGGCCACTCGTCACGTAAAAATCTACGACACCGAGAAGGTGAACAGTTAAATAAGGGGTTGCTTTTAATAACACCATTAGATAATTTATATCTTCGTGCAAGCCGTCTCAAAGAAGTTTTATGGCTGTTTGAGTTCATTTTTGAACGACGCAAGTTTTAAACACGTAGTAGTTTCCATGACATTTTTGCGTGATTTAACGGCCGTATAACCACTTTTATGTCCAGCAAATGCGGTAAAACTATAAAACCCCTATGATTACTTTATTGCGTCATTTTGTGTTTAGGATATATTTTCATCGTGATTCTACCTGAAAATAAGAAAAAGAATATTAAACCATTCTAATTAAGTACATATTAAGTATTTGGGAATTAAATTCCTAAGAAGCATGTAATACCATTGCAAATTGCTCAACGTCGAATTTTATTCCATTGATTAAAACTGTAAAATTTAGAAATACAAATAATATAACAAGTTCCTGAAAAATTGAGAGTACAGCAGTTACCTAATTTGAGGAATACTAATATTAAGGATGATGCAGTGAGTCCGATCGGAACCGAACACAAGGATTTTAAGCCGGAACAGAACCGGATCATAAATATAGGTACCGCATGGGTCACTTATTTATTTTTGACATTCTCGTTTCGTTTCATTTATTTGCACCACATTACATTTTGCACAAAAAATTTTAGGTTATAAAACTTGCAGTTCAAAGACAGGTTGGACGCCTACCTCCATCCTTCCCTACCCTGAGCTAACTTACGAATTTCCCCAAAAGTAGTCCTTTTACAGTTCCAACTACAATAGTCTAATCTTGGACCCCTACCTCTTTCCATCCCTGTCTGTGACTCTAGAATGCCAGGGAACTAATCCTCCTTGTCTCAGAAGGTGTCCTATGCCATCATATCTCCTATTCTTTATTGTATTCAGCTCTTTCTATAATACCTCCCTATTGCTAACCTCACCTTCACGATGTCTTCATCGTGCGTCATAACATCACGTTTCAAACGCTTCTATTTTTTCCGAACCGCTTCTCCTATCGTCCAAGTTTCGTTCCCGTATACAGTTTCGTACTTTATAAGTACAAACGTTTTTGAGAGCTTCTATTTTTATCGTTCCCGAATTCTGAGCATAACTGTTATTTTTTTGTTCAATGCAACTCGACCCTGCACTGTCCTTTGTTTTATAGCTCTTGTGCTACTACCCTCGCGAGTTATTTGACTTCCTAAGTAGCAAAAATCTGCGACTTCCTCTGCCTTCCCGTTTCCGTTTCGTGTTTTAGTTTTAGTCCTGGTCCATTTTGTTCAGAGTAATTCGTAATTCTTCTTTGCTAGATGCTAACTCTGCTGTATCATCCGCGAATCTGAGCACATTAATAGTTTGGCCCTATATATTAATCCCGGAGCCTATTCTGTCCTTAACAATATTAAAAGAATCTTGGATATACAGTGTATCCCAGAATAACTTCATAATTTTTAAAAGTGACAGATTACATGTAATGAACCATCTTTTGATAATGAACTTGTATCCCGAAATTCTTCACTGTCAAGTTAAAGAGACCTAATAAACGAATGATGAGGTATATTAAAAAATAATCTTAATGTAGTAAGATTTATCTTTTGTTTAATGTTAATGTTATTGTAATTAAATTAAGTAAGGGAGAGTGGGGGAATTGTGCGCACTTAAGGAAGATCTGATGCTGTGACCAAGCTATTACAGTTATGACGTTGAAAGGAATGTAAGCCCCCAACATGGTAGTTTCATTGTGCAAAAGTATATTTGATTGAAAGGTAGGTGTTGTAACATAAACAATAAAATGCCCCAAAAGCGCACACGCGAAGCGCCGCGGTCTTATACATATAAGCGCGAGGCTGTAATGAAATTTTCCAGCGAGGTATGTATATGTACTATTTTACTCACAATCATTAGTTTTAATGAACAATAAAGGAATAAATAATTAATTTTGTTTTTTAAATACTGCACTTTCGATCATTCTTGGTAGGCAGTGAAATTGACATTTATATTTTAAATAATTATTAAACTGACAAGCATCGTTTTTTGACATTAAAATAACTGAATATGAAAGAGTATTTCTGGTGGTAAAATATGCCTGGTAGTCAGTTGCAGTACACAATATACTCAAGCAGAACTCCCCGAGGCTGTATAAAAAACGGTAGAAAAATTTTATTCCAAGTTTATTACATAACTAACGGCCCGCTCCGGCTTCGCACGGGTATAAAATATATAGCCTATGTCACTCACTGAAAAAATGATTAAAATCGATCCAGTAGTTTTGATTTGGATAAGGATTAATGCTGTATTGGTTAAAATCGCTTCGAAAATTAGCCATTATTTGTCGTAAAAAGTAAATGACAAAAAAATGTTATTGTGGGATATCCATAAGAGATAGACATATACCATCGCGGAGTTTTCTGTAGACCTTTTCAATGTGTACAATACTTAGTACATTATTTTGATAAATCTCGTAGGGTTCAGCCTGCGTTTGCAATGTAAGCGGAAAAAATGTAATTATTTACGACATCACATTAGAAACCTCAAAAATGAAAGTATTTCTCCACTATTTAATGGATGTTATTATACATACAGTGCCCGTCTAAAGTCCGTTCCCCCCCTACTAATTTTTGAACCATTTGAGGTACATCAATGAAATTCGGCACAAGGTAATCACAGGTCACAATATATTTTTTGACGTAACAATGGCAGCTGTCAGTCTCAAGATGGCGGTCGAGCGCCATTTTGAAACAAAATTTTAATTGGGAGGGAGGGTCATGTGACACCTCGTTTTAAAGGTCTTATCGAGTGCAATATCATACTAAAATATGGCGTCGATGTCTTTTGTTAAATTTTTAAATTTTAACATTTTTCTAACGAAATTTTATTCTAATTTGTAGTGAAATTTCTTAATGAAGTCGACCAATAAGAGGAGAAAAGAGAGTTTATTAAGGAAAAACTACCGTTAGATGGTAATTTCTTCCACCTTCTCCAAAAATCAAAACCGCTTCAAATTTATCGTCTAAGCTACGAGCCATGGTCACACTTTTCCTAAATGAAGGAACTAAACATGCCACATTTGACAAGTAGAAAACAAGATGTTACCGCGACAACGAATTTTGTTTCTCATACAAACGTGATTGACAGCAACATTCATGGTTATTTAGAAATTTGATTAGCCACCATTTTGTAACGTTTTCAGGTATCGACGCCATATTTTAGTATGATATTGCACTGGATAAGACCTTTAAAACGAGGTGTCACATGACGCCCCTTCCCATTTAAAATATTTTTTCAAAATGGCGCCCGACCGCCATCTTGAGACTGACAGCTGTCATTAATACGTCAAAAATATCTTGTGACCTGTGACTACCTTGAACCGAATTTCATGGATGTACCTCAAATGGTTCAAAAATTAGTAGGGGGGGAACGGACTTTAGACGGGCACTGTATAAACCTTCCTCTTCAATCACTCTATCTATTAAAAAAAACCGCATCAAAATCCGTTGCGTAGTTTTAAAGATTTAAGAATACATAGGGATATAGGGACAGAGAAAGCGACTTTGTTTTATACGATGTAGTGATAGTGATGATATGTAAGTAGGTACTAAAAGTTCCAAAAGTGGTGTTCCAGTTTTCGACGTAAATCGTTTATGCCGGACGTTGCTATGTTTTCGCCAGCCCCGCCCCCCATAGGCGATGTGATTTTTCGTTAAAAGAACATGATTATTTATCTATTTTTTGCTGCCCTTTGTTTACTAGTGCAAGGCTAACACGTTTGTTGTCATTCAAATAAAATCGTTGAGATCCGCCTTCAAAACTTTAATTGGCGGACAGTTGCTAAGGTTTTTTTACCTCAGAACTCAGAATGTAATTGGTTATGGCATTTTAAGCGGAATTGAACCCTAAAGTGTAAGACCAATTTTGGCACCGATAGTACATACTTAAGCATAAAATCAAATAGACTCTGAATTTTCCACCCGGGAGGAAAATTTTCCAACCCGGTCAGGAAGTAGAAGTCAGGAATAACCTACGTTCAAACTTTTTAAAAGTTGGTAATTGACTTACTGATTGTGAATAAAATATTTTATCCATGATTAGTCATATTTTTGGATCCCCACAACATGGAGAAATTACGTTTCCCTTTCTTCCAAAATGATTCCAGGGGGTACGAAACTAATTATTATTTGCAATATTCTACTGCTCGCCAAACAATAATTCAGGTTGTTGCTCTGTTATTATATTATTACTAGCGGGCCCGGCAGACGTTGTCCTGCCCGACATTAAAAAAATTTCCGTAAAAAAATCCTAGAACCCGATTTTAGCGATACCTACCGGGTCTAATTGTGAATCTAAACCATCCAGGGACCCACTCAAACACATAAAAAATTTCATCAAAATCGGTCCAGCCGTTTTTAAAAAAATTCCTAGAACCCGATTGCAGCGCCACATACCGGGTCCAACTGTGAATGTAAACCATCCAGGGACCCACTCCAACACACACAAAAAAATTCATCAAAATCGGTCCAGCCGTTCAAAAAAAACTCCTAGAACCCGATTGCAGCGCCATCTACCGGGTCCAATTGTGAATGTAAACCATTCAGGGACCCACTCCAACATACACAAAAAAATTCATCAAAGTCGGTCCAGCCGTTCAAAAAAACTCCTGGAACCCGATTGCAGCGCCATCTACCTGGTCCAATTGTGAATGTAAACCATTCAGGGATCCACTCCAACACACACAAAAAATTTCATCAAAATCGGTCCAGCCGTTCAAAAAAATTCCTAGAACCCGATTGTAGCGCCACCTACCGGGTCCAATTGTGAATGTAAACCATCCAGGTACCCAATCCAACAAACACAAAAAATTCATCAAAATCGGTCCAGCCGTTCAAAAAAACTCCTGGAACCCGATTGCAGCGCCATCTACCTGGTCCAATTGTGAATGTAAACCATTCAGGGATCCACTCCAACACACACAAAAAATTTCATCAAAATCGGTCCAGCCGTTCAAAAAAATTCCTAGAACCTGATTGCAGAGCCACCTACTGGGTCCAATTGTGAACGTAAACCATCCAGGGACCCACTCCAATACACACAAAAAATTTCATCAAAATCGGTCTAGCCGTTTAGGAGGAATTCGGTGACATACACATACACACGTACAGACTGTCAAACGTGGGAAGTTAAAATAGTCGTTACGTTTTCTCAAATTTTTCAATTTTCTGCGCAATTCTCTTAATTTTCCGTTCCGTAAGAACCTTCTACAAAGTATTAGAAACCACAAAAAAAATATGAATGAAATCGGTTAAGTCGTTCTCAAGTTATGGCGTGACCAAGGGAAATAGGGATTCATTTTTATATATATAGATTGTTCATACAAAAATACTAAAATCGCGATTAAAGAATGGGGGGTGGAGGTAGGAGGGTGAAAAATACTTTACGACCTATTCTCATACCTACCAAATGTACAAAAAAAATTCAATTATTTGGACATTGTTCATACAAAAATTCTAAAATCGCGATTAAAAAATGGGTGGTGGGGGTAGGAGGGTGAAAAATACTTTACGAACTGTTCTCATACCTACCAAATGTACAAAAAAATTCAATTATTTGGATATTGTTCATACAAAAATACTAAAATTGCGATTAAAATATGGGGGGTGGGGTAGGAGGGTGAAAAATATTTTACGACCTATTCTCATACCTACCAAATGTACAAAAAAGTTTCAATTATTCGGATATTGCTGTTACAAAAATACTAAAATCGCGATTTAAAAATAGGGGGTGGGGGTAGGAGGGCGAAAAATACTTTACGACCTATTCTCATACCTACCAAATGTACAAAAAAAATTTCATAAAAATCGGTCAAGCCGTTTCGGAGGAGTGCGACCACAAACACCGTGACACGAGAATTTTATATATTAGATATTATTTCGTTTTTAACTTTTGGAGAAAAGTTTACATGAACTTTACATAAATGTTCTCTTTAGAGATAACGTAATTTTGAACCAAGATTCCTTCAGATTTACATAGATTTGTTAGCTCAGAAGGTTCATGGAAAACAATACCTACTACAATGATTTGAAATAGGTACTATCAACGCCAAAATTCCTGTTCCACTTTACGGTTCAATTCCGCTTAAAAACCTCAGCAACTGTCCGCCAATTAAAGTTTTGAAGGCGGATCTGAACGATCTTATTTGAATGAAGAATGACAACAAACGTGCTAGCCTTGCACTAGTAAACAAAGGGCAGCGAAATAGATAAATTAATAATCCACCACTTTTGGAATTTATAGTACATAGCAGTGGCGGCTCGTGGGTTAATAACCAGGGGGGTCATTTTGGTTTTGGAACTTATAATTAATACTAAAAGTACCTATATGCATATATGTACAAAACTAAAATATAAGAAAGGGGTACATATTGTCAAAATAAAACATACCTTGAACGTGCTTATATTTCAGGTCAATTCTGTTCTGCAAAAGGGTCTTTTTCCTTGAAGTTTGGAATGCTCTTGACAAGCATCTTCTCGATGCTCGCCATAGACAAAGCACCAAGGCTAGACTGTCCCATTGTATTGCGTAAAAAGGTTGTCTCTCACTTTCCAAGGTTGTCATCGGTAGTGTACACAAAATATTTAATAAGTTCACTGCTTCAGAAAATGTTTCAGACAAAAGTTAAAGTATTATGGCGACTACACCGGCATTATTGTGAAAATCCTAACGATATATTATTACAACTTACGCGAACCGCAACGCTTCTACCGCTGTCTACGACGAACTGATGTGATGACCAGAGAAAATATAACTCCATCCTAAAGAACTATTAACTCGATTCTGCGCAGTTGTCATCGGGACATTGACCACGTTGGAGATATAGGAGTAAAAGGTGACTCTCACTTCCACTCAAGAATTCGCCATCTGCTGTCACTGTTCTTCTTTACATGCATTTCTCCATAAGCCATAAGAGCTGTGCAGGGTCAATTTGAATAATGTCCCGGCTTGCTAGCGAGCGCGCAGCGCTGCTTGGCGCTTGGTTATTTCTAGTATTTCTGCGAATGCAGACCGCTGAGGATTTTAAATTTGAGACTATCAGACAAAATATATTTTTATTAAAATTATGGTTTTGATTAGAATATTTTAGGAGGGTCATTGACCAATTGACCTTAAGGAGAAACCGCCACTGGTACATAGTTACCTGCATAACGATGGCAAAGTTCCAAATATGTAGTGCAAGTTTGTTTTTATTAAACGTATCATTCTTTGTTTTATGTCAATCAGGAGTTATTTGGTTTCCTAAATATCTGAAATCTACGACTTCTTCTAACTTCTTGCCTCTGTTGTACATTTTAGTTTTAGTCCCATTTTCGCACCCACTGCGTACTAAATTTTATTTTCCTCTTATTAATTTTCACACATCCCTCCATTAAAACTGCTTTTACTTTTACTTTATAATTACTTTAATTATAATGAAGGTAAAAATAAAAACTCTGAGATACCTACATCTGAAATTAGGGACAACTTTTTAATGTAACAATTTAATCTCCTCTTAAATAATTTTTACTTTGGTGGGTACTTATTTTAGTTTAACATGCACACTTCTATCCTATGTACCAATAATATAAATATAAAGTTATAGACTTTAATGCGCATTTTCTGGATATTACCTACATCTTTTAAGATTTTCAATTCGACATAAAATTCTTCTGAAAATGGGATGTAAATGCATTGCAGTACGAAAAATGCGACGGCACGCAACAGACTTGAACCCGGGTTTCCCACTTTCCGGCGAGCAATGCCGATTTTATATTTATAGGTATTATTCTTAATTATTGGTACGAAGTATATGGAAGTGTGCTAAAACTAAACAAAATGTATGAATGTTTTTTCAGTTTTCAACACAAATGCATTATATATTCAAGATTCAGTAGGTACCTACCTACTTATAATGTAGGTGTCACCTAACTTAGGCACGTTTAAAAACAACACGTAAGTAAAACAAAGCAGCAAACAGCAATGGTTGTTTCGGTTGTTAACCAATTTTGAATAATCATGAAACGTGAAATAAACCTCCAACTGAAAACTCAATAACAGACATTAATTCATGTCGGGATCAAGGGTATTACATAAATTGTACTGAAAATTACTAAAAGCTGGTGCGAATACGCGATATAGTTGCGGGAAATAACATCGCGACAGAGTAATAGTCACAATGGACCTCCAGGGACACATAACCTCAAACTGTGGGGTTGGAAATAGACTCTCTAGCAATTATCGCGCTGTAGACCGCGATACTGTAGGCGCCACAAACCACCACATGAAGGCAAACCCCAAAAACATCGCTAGAGTAAATTTTCCGTAGATGTTTACCCTGCCCCACTCCCGCTTACTAAACAAAGACGTTTAGAAATACCCTATTTACGCACCCACCAACACCATCCACAAAAAGTAATTGTTCCCTCTTTTGTTATTTATTGACAAATGGCATAAATTACACGCTTTCAGCTTGTCGCCGTCGTTATGCCCCTGTGGATAGATCACTTGGTTGCATATTGTAATGGCTCAAATTGAGTTGATTGTGTTCCCCTCTTATAAGAATGGCAATGAAAGTGGCCAAAAAATTAGGTATATTATTCCGACTTAGATACGGTATTCCGCGATTCATAAACTTGACTAGTAGGTACAGCAGGTTTCAGACTTGAGTAGTCTTGTTTTGCTGCATATTTTGTTAATTTCAATTCTATAGTAGGTAAGTATAAATTATATTATGATATTATTATAATATTATAATTATTATGTATATTTTTTCAAATAACTCAATAATTTTGTGAATTATTGGCATA
The DNA here is from genome assembly GCA_963966045.1 of Xestobium rufovillosum. Classification (NCBI taxonomy): domain Eukaryota; kingdom Metazoa; phylum Arthropoda; class Insecta; order Coleoptera; family Ptinidae; genus Xestobium; species Xestobium rufovillosum. The sequence goes on along the minus strand of OZ014492.1, from coordinate 20,291,493 downwards.
TGTATAATACTTCGTAAGACATTTCGTAATATGTATATCCATATTTCATCCCCGTTTGGGTTGTTTGGTGTAATATACAGAAAAAAGACACTGATGGATAAAAATGTTTTACGCAATAAACAGATACCTAATATGAATTTTTACGATATTCATTTGAATCTTATAATGACATACCTACTTACTTTAGCGCACTTATGTGATGGGTTTTTATCTTGTATTGTAATTATGAAGTGTTACAGAGTATCGTAAATAATTATTATAACCCTTTACTTGTCAGACACATATTATTTGCTTAGAAAATTAATTAATTAAATTAATAGTTACTTTAGGTCTTGATAAGTATCTACCTACTACTGTTAAAGTAATTGTATTGTCAAATTGTCAAATTCGAAAAAAATGTGTTGCTTACGTGCTTCATTGTCAATAAGCATATACCATGGCATATGCATGGCATATACTAACTGTTAAAAAAATATGTAGGTAGTCTGAAATTCATAATAGAAGCTAGAGTCAAGAGAAGCGCGTTGGGAGTGGAAAGAAACAATAAAATATCACTTTCAGTTGGGTAAGGTCAAGTCATGTCCAAATAATCTGAGATCTTTTGGATTTCAAGAGTACTATGATGTATAATTCTATCATTATACCAGCTAGGTCAATCCCTCCCATGTGTTTGTTGTATTCTTGAATTATAATTTTAGTACATGGCACATCAACCTTCCGTTTTCCTGCTGCATTCCAACTCCAACGTTTGACTACCAATTGGTTCAATTCCAGCAAAATAACTAGATAACGATGAATTGAAAAATTACTACGCGTACTACCAATATAACGATTTATTATTATAACTTGATCGGTCAAGTTATAATAATAAATCGTTATAATAATAAATCGTTATATTGGTAGTACGCGTAGTAATTTTTCCATTCATCATGAATTTCTACCAAATAGTAAAATCAGAAAATATTAACTACATAACTAGATAACGTTTACGACCTTGTTATCGACTCGTTTTATTGAAACAAAATTATTGTTCTGGTCACACTAACAATCTATACTTCCTCCATCTTGCTTCTTAAGATCCCGATCACCTTTAAAAGGACAATCTTTTATTATCTTCTTTCTTAGTGTACCCAGAGAGATGCTTCCAAACTTTTTTTTCAGATAAACAATTAGCTGGAAGTTACAAAAAATTGTCAAAAATAGCTTCGTTTGCGGCGCAGTAGAGCAAATACACTTTAGGTAACATATGCAAATCCGAAATGACAGTGCTTAGTAGTTTGTCTTAAAACAGAGTAGGCAACTTTTGGCTAACACTTCACTGATTTAAATGGAAGGCTCAACATTTTTGGAACCAAGAAATTTCGAGTAATATGCAGTTTCCCATACCTAAACTTTTCGAGTTTTTAAGTATGGATTTAAAATTACAAGTATTTCTCAATTTTGAACTTGTCCTAGTTGCATAATAATTATGTAGTACACAGTACAGTATGCCGAATAAACTAATTCAATTTGCTTTGTATTTTAAAGAAATTCACCCGATAAAGTATCTCATTTGCACTATAAGTTCTGGTCGCTACTTTAATCAAATAAGCGCTCTAAAAAATGTAAATGCTCGATAAGTCGGGTTCACTATTAAATCAAATTTTGCTTGATATAATTGAATTATCCCGATGGGGTACTAAATAAACGCTCGGGGGGGGGGGGGGGTAGACTTAAACGCTCCGCTCGCTTCGCTAGCTCCGCTTGCCCAAAGACCGGAAATAGTGAGCCGTGGAACCACTTTTTTGGCTGTATTCAGCGACAGGCAAGTATAAAACAAAGCAGTACGTTTTGTATACCTTTATATACCGAACATTCATTATAATAATTGAGAGTTTATAATTTTTTATCGAATATTTATTATTATGGGAGGCATTTGAATTTTGTATCAAACTTTCATTACATTTATCGAGCGTCTATCATATTTATCGAGTATTTATTATATTACCGAGCATGTGAATTATATACCGAGCATTCATTATAATAATCGAGTGTCTGTTATTTATATCGAATTTCTATTTCTTAATCATGCATTCTGTATTAAAGAAATAAATTAAGAGGCAGTTGTTACACCCTGCAACAAATCAAATTTATCGATGAGAGCTGTTATAAACAAGTTAAGAAAGAAGCACTCTTGGGTTGCTTTGTGTCGGCACATTTCAAATAACAACCTATTTCGCAGAAAGTCAACCGTCGGAAGATCACGACGGATGAACAGAAAAGCGTCATAAAGAGGCACGGCGCCCGCTTTATGGCTACCTTCCTCAACCTACTTGATGTCTATTTAGTGTTTACAACAGCTCAGTGGCCACATTTAGTTCTTTATTGAATAAAATCAGAGTAGTCAATTGACTTCAAATATAGTATATAAAAAGTTTGTTTTTAATTTAGAACTAACTATATGTACAGGATATCCCACGATGACCTTACACGATCTGTATATAGAAAAGTATATAAATGTATAGCAGAATTACACAAATTTGCACAAATAGGTAATGGAGGATGCTCAATTCGACTAAAATATTTTTGACTTTCTGCGACTTCCGGTTATACTGGAAATAGACACCAAATTCATTATTTTAAATGGAATGCCCGCATTTTTATTACGGATTTAGATTTTTGGTCGAATTTTAAGGTCACCTTATGCAAAACATCATTGTGTAAAGTGAACCCTCTTGGAGATATTAGACGTTAAAAATCGTCATTTCTCAAATTTCATCAATTATAGCTTGGACACGGTACGAGATAAAGAAAAATGACTTACATGTCCCTATCCTAGTTTTTAATTCTCTATCTATTGAGTGTGGAAAATACTGCCTCCTGATTGGTCAAAAAATGACAAAAAGTTGCCAATCGGGAAACAGTATTTTCCAGACCCATTAGATAGAGAATTAAAAACTAGGATAGGGGACATGTAAATCATTTTTCTTTATCTCATACATTTTCCAAGTTATAATTGATGAAATTTGAAAAATGACAATTTTTAACGTCTAATATCTCGAAGAGGGTGCACTTTATACATATGATGTTTTGCATAGGGTAGGTAACCTTAAAATTCGACCAAAAATCTGAATCTGTAATAAAAATGTGGGCATTCTATTTGAAATAAGGAAGTTGGTGTCTATTTCCGGTATAACCGGAAGTCGCAGAAAGTCAAAAATATTTTAGTCGAATTGAGCATCCTCGATTACTTACTTGTGCCAATTTGTGTAATTCTACTATATGTACTTTTCTATATACAGATCGTGTAAGGTGTCGTGGGATACCCTGTATATACAACTATATTCTATATGATCAATCTATTCTCAGTTACTTTTGACCTTTTGAGTCGATCAACGGTTTAACACAGCGTTCTTACACCACAAATTGTGTTAAACATATTAAAGAAAAAACGTAAGAAAGCTATGTTAAACTACCTGCAGGGCCGGCGCTAGGATTTTCGGACCCCGGGCAAGCGTTCTCAGGACCACCCAAATTTTTACTCCTAAATTTCGTTTTTTAGGCATAGTCAGAGAATCTTAATGCACAAAATCAAACAACGCCTTCTTAAGTCAGCAGGATTTAGTGATCACTGCATCTCCAACAGACATAAGTTTCAACCACTAAATTTCAAAATAGGTACTTCATTCTGTTGATAAAACTAAAAGACTAACTTTATTAGAAAACTTAGAAATTAAAAAAGCTCTCAAAGGTGAAGAATTTGTAACCAATGACCACACAGACTTCCAGTTATCATCGTTGCTATCTTTCAATATATCTAAGAATTGTAAACCTCCCCTCTCCCCTACCTGTGTTGTAAACAACATATAAATTAAGGCGCTTCAGATGTTAGAATTTAGTATCGTATCATCTATGTGCTCCTGATGGTGGCCTAAGAAGCCGAAACAATATTGTAGAGTTACAATTCTTCGAAAATTGGTGAAGCTCATTCAAGTGTTTTAATTTATTCAGAATTTATGTTATCTCTAATTGGAAGATTGATCTACTTACCTGTAAGGATGATCAATCGAGATTATTCTTCGCATCTCCGTCCTCCTTTGGTATACCCTCCATGCGATCCATACTTTTTATATTGAAGACTCAGGGGACTTTCAGGCGGCCTGGGTGCCAATTTTTCAGTGATCGTTTTCATGTGTACATGTTTACTTGCGTAGGTACCTTCAGAACGCACTTTCTGTAAATCCAAGTTTTCTCTACCCCTCGTAATTATTGAAATGTGACTGCTCGCAAATAAACGAGTGGTGAATGTTGCAACACCGCAAATGCGCAAATTAAGCAACAATTTTCTTGTTTTCACGGAAATAACTATATTTTGCTTGGTGATATTATTTAAAAGTTCCAACTTTCTCGCTCATGCGCATTAATTGCCCCTGTTATGTAGGTGTTCGTAGTTCTTATATTCCTTAAACAACTTTTGTAACTTTTACACGAAATTTTGAACACTTTATGCAGAACTGTTCTACATTCTCGTTTTTCGTAATTTCAAGGAAAAGGGTAGTTTTGGTTAATTGGAAATCGACAATCTTCCAATTTACAATGTCAAATGAGTCAGCTAATGACTGTATTTTGTAATAACATCTAACGTTGTTCTTTAAAGATATTGACAATAAATGAACACGGAAAAATCTTTTACACAGCTACCTGAAGTGATCGTACCTAGTCTACAAAAATAATCTTTCTTGGACCAAAGTTTCGAAGCAATTTTTTTTAAATGTTTGGGGCGAGAAACACGAAATAATAGGAAGAAACTCATCCTTTGGGATAAAAGAGAGAAAGCGCGTTGGGTACTGTACGAAATAAGAGTGTCGTTTGGAAAGGAAATTTCGGTCGGTCAACATTTAAGGGTAGAAATTTTAATTTTAAAATCGACAACAGAAAATTCACTTCTCCGCGAAATCTGCCGTATAATATCACCTAACTGGCAAAATTACTGAAAATTTCAACAAAACTCAATATTCCTATGTTAAGGACGACTTTCAGAGACCGCCCCGGATGTACGTTTTTTTAATACAGTTTATAGAACTATGGTAAGAAAGTTTATTATTTATTTATCCATTTGTGACTCAACAAAATACAAGACAATTGAATAAACTGAAAAATTCAGGAATATTAAATAAAATAAAAATAAAATAGGAAACAAAACTAAACGTGGAAAGAAAAACATCTACATACGACTGCGCTCACGCAATGTGCCGCGTGTCAGTCGCAGCAAAGCAAGTACCTAAGCGATAACACGAAAATTGAACAGTGAAAATATAGCTTACACTTTTCATGTTGCGAATGGTCAAAAGTTGACCCCCAGGACTTGTTTTTTTATTGCGGTCTTTTATGTTTCATTGGCTTTATTTAAACTTAGCTATGTAAGTTCCAGTAATTTCTCAATTACCCACAACAAAAGAGTCAATCTAGTACCTAGTTCCAAATTCTTCTGTAAGAGCTTTTAAGGGATGCCAAAACAAATTAAATGATTAGAAATTAGCAGGTCTCAGTGCTGCGGACTATTTTTAAGGTATAGAAGGAGTAATAAATCATTATTTCGGATAATACTTGGAGTTCTCGTCATAGATACGAAACGCAAATAAATAGGTACTGTTTAAATACCAACAAAATATTTTACCCCAAAAGATTTATGTAAATTCATAAATTCATACAATGGCATTGCTCTAGCGGCCAATGGTCGAGCGGCTCCTTTGTGCTTGTTCCTAGAAAGCTTGGTAAGAAAGTGCTACTAGTTCGGAGATATTTACTTTGCCTCCTACGTCCGTAAAAATCCCAAAATTTGCCCGGTACACAAGGATACCATAATATTTTTATAGTTAAACATAGTATAAGAAATAATCTGAAAAAAGGGCAACATAGAATTTAAGCATGAACGTATGAATTCTTAATAAGTTAACCCCACACGAAAAAAGATAGTGACGTAGTAATTAAACTCGACACGTGTTTCGCTGAAAACGTCAGCATCTTTAGGAGTTTAAGATAAGTTTAGATTTAGATTACGTCAAAGTTCTTGATCCAACTACTGTATGTAGGTATCCGGAGTGGAATGAGACGGGGATGGCCTTGTCACCGTTAATTTTCAATTTATACAGTGTGTGCCACTTAAGCGTATTTTTTTTGTTCCACCTTTATTATTACACATTCTAGAGAAAATTTTTTTATGGGGGGGGGGGGGGCGCCTCGTTATATTTTGACTCCGTTACATGAAATTATTTTCACTTGTTCAGGCTGTCCTATCTTCGTTTTTTTTTAAGTGAAATAATCTGTATTCGATTGCATTTTTTGCTTCCTTACCTAAGTTTACTACATATTATATTCGATACTTTTTGCCTAAATTGAATATTTTTGATGTTACCGGCAGTTTTATAGAGATTTTGACAGATGTAGAGGAATTTTAAAAATCAAATAGGTAGGTAGCTTCAGATTAAACAAATCTGTAGCGATGATATTTTGGCGAATTAAAAGTAACTGTTCCAGTAACAAAAGATCAAAAATATTATACAGGTTGTGAGCAGTTACATGGCCAAATTAAAATGTTTCAATACACCATAACTTTATTTTATTGGAACCATATAATTTTTATATTACAGTTGTTTTCTATTATAGATCCTCTCTATTTTGTATCGGCTTGAATTCCCCTAAACTCAATAGTTTTTGTGATAATCAACCTCAAATACCCAGAACTCTTATATACAAGAAATTAATATTTTACACTGTAGAATCATATTTTCAAATTAGCATCAAAATAGATACCTATGTAATATTAATTTACGAACTATCAAAATGCTTTTTAAAACTAATAAAAGCAATTTCAATTTCTTAACAGAGAAAGCCATGCTACACTGCGTCAAGAGATAGTTTAGATATTTCAGGGTGGTTTTTACTTGAAAAACAGTATTTCGCCTTTAAATCATTTCTAAGAAGGTATTCCTGTAACATTTTGAACACAATGCCTCACAACATGAAAATATAATTTTTTTGTTTGCGAATTAGCGACACAGTAAGATATTTAAAGGTGATTATCTCGAAAACTATCTACTTATATTAATTTTAGAGGTAGGAGTTTATGCGTAATCCAGAAAAACAACTATGATATAAAAATTATACAGAGTGACAAGCTTCCATGTGTACATGTGGAAATAACATGGGTAATTACGGTTTTGGGGATTCCTGCTCTCCATATATACACTGCCGGACAAAAGAAACTGGACACATGTTTTTATTTTTATTTTGAGGCCCTACAATATTTTGATGCAACTTAACTTACGCAAATAATTAACGATTGCCCTACTAGTGAGGAAAAATAAACTTTTAGCTGAATATTGCAGTCAACTTTTAACATTTTTCATACAATGTGCTCCGAAATTTGTTCAGAAATTGTTGCTTTAAGCCACGATGGCCGAAGTGTACGGTATATTGCTCAAGTGCTGAATATACCCCGTAAAACAGTGCAAAATGCACTCTTGCGATTTCGTGAAACTCATGGATTTGCAAGGAATGTCGGATCTGGTCGTCCACGGACTACGAACCATCAAGATGACCGTTTTCTCCATATTGCTGCGCTGCGCGATCGAGCATTGCCATCGCCTATTTTTGCTGGACGGTTAGCCGATGTTCGAGGAGTGGCAGTTTCAGCCAGAACAGTTCGAAGAAGGCTAAACGAATATGGTTTGACTTCAAGAAAGCCAGCTACGGGTCCCCTGTTGACCGTAGAACATCGTAGAGCACGACTTGCGTTTGCACGGCAATACACAAGTTGGGACGAACGTCAATGGAAGAACGTGCTCTCCTCGGACGAGTCAAGAATTAGTGTCAGGTCACTAGACGGGCGTGAAAAGGTGTGGCGAAGATCAGGGGAACGGTACAGTCAATGTTGTATATCTCCCAGGGTCAGTTTCAATGGTGGTAGCATTATGGTGTGAGTAGGAATATCTCTGGGGGCTCACACATAATTGGTTTTTATTGGGAATGAAACAATGACTGCACACCGATACACACACACAGCAAGAATTGTTACCGAGTACCGTGAAGAGGTTGGTATTGGACGTTTACCATGGTCAGCCAATAGTCCAGACCTGAATCCCATTGAACATCTGTGGGATCAGCTTGGGAAAAGGATTAGACGTCGGCAACCCCCACCAGAAACATTAAATGGCTTAAGGATGGCGCTTCAAGAAGAATGGGAACAAATACCCCAAGAATTTATTAATAACCTCATTCAGAGTATGCTACACCGTTTAAGGGAAGTAAAAAGAGTTAGTGGTGGTAACACCCATTATTAATTTGGTTCTCCTGGTGTGCTTCTCCTGATAATAATTTTTTTTTGTTTGTTTTTAAGTTCTTAAGTAACAGTTGATCTCTAAAAAGATACTTTTGTTAGGTTTTTGTTAACGAATCAGTTTATTTATTGTTTTTTATTTATTGTTAAGATGAAAAGAATATAATTTCAAACCCCCCCCGTTGTTTTTTATTCACTAAAATAGTAATTCTGAGAGTGTCCCATTTTTTTGTCCGGCAGTGTAGTTACAATGGTGGTAAAGGTAGCAAACGAAAGATTATTTTTTTTGCTTATGAGGATATCCAAAACTCTACAACTTTCCAATTAATTAAAGTATTAAAATCAAAAATTGCATGAATAACTTTAAAACTGAAACACAGAAATTTATCGAATTATCTATGACAATTTATTCTGATCAAAGACGTCTCTGATTCTTATTGATTTTCTAATTCTTCTGAACTGTCAACATTTATCGACAATTTAAAATTTAGGTTTCAGAATATTTATTCAGTTGAAGAAAAGGTTTTTTCAGTCATGTGGGGTTCGACCCGTATGTTTCGTCAGTAAAAACCTCAAATAAAAGGTACCACCACCATTTTTCGCAGTTACATAGGATTCAACAGATAAATTGAATAAATATAGAGAAGAATGTGACACGCGGCCTAATTTTCCGAGCAGACGCTACCAAAGTTAGGCAAAATCTCAAGGATGGAAGTGTTTAAAATTATTGTTAACATTATACAGTGCTTCAAGAATTAAAAAAAAATTCCTAAAATTTATAGTTTTGGTCAAAATCCTCCTTATGTGTGCTACGAGGACTTCCCATCAAACGTAGGCGGCTTCACCTTAACTACTGGAGTTCTTCTTTCTTCATAAAATCCGGAATTCACTATTTTTTGGGTCTTCTTCATCTTCTCCAGTTGAGCCATTCTCTCATTTATCTTCGATATCTCTTCATTCATCACTTTTCTTATTTCTTGCGTTTCATCTGCCTCTAAATTGGTTTATATTCCAGCAATTTTCTCAACTAACTGTTCTTGACCCTTCTATTTAATTTCTTCTTGGGCGTTCTTTATTTCTTCTTGGGCGTTCTTTATTTCTTCTTGGCTGTTCGTCATTGCTTCTTCTGAATTTCTCTTCATTTCTTTTTGACTGCTCTTTATTTCCTCTAGATTGCCCTTCATTATTTGTTGATTGCCCTTCGTTGCTTCGTCTAAATTGCTTTTCATTTCTTCTATAGTCGTCTTCATTACTTCTTGGTTAGTCTTCATCGTGTCATCCAGATTCCTTTTCACCGCTTCTACAAAAGCTTGTAGTTAGTGCTCCATCGTTACAGTATTTCTTGGTACCGGTTTAAACACACAGATACAAACACACGCCTCAAATCATTACCACCAGTCACTATTGAGTACAAGTTAACTCGGCTAACTTCCAGAATATTCGTTACTCTTCCGCAGCTGTAGGTACACGACGTTCTTCACTCTTCTTGACTCCCAAATCGTACTTCTGACACCAGTTGTAAAGTATTTCGCATTTAACAATTTTATTTACAAGTGACTATTTACAAATATCTACAATTTATAAGTGATTTGAATACATAAAATTTACAATGGACAATTAAGCTACAAAACGAGCAATAAATAGTTAAGCAACAAAAAATCAATAAATAAAACTTGTGTGTGTCAGCTTCGACGAACGACTGGAGTTTACTCCTTACGAACGATTATTTTAACTTCAATCACTTGATAATAGGGTACACGCGAATGTCAGTTTTATGCCCAAATGTGTATTTATCAGATGGTTTATGTTCGAAAATGTCCAACTACATCAAAATATAAATTGTTTATAAATTCAGTAATTAAGTGACAATCTGCTAAACGTCGATCCCACTGGCAATGAAATAAATACTTTTCCTGGTGTTCGAATAGGCGTTGATTTACATTTCGGCACTAAGCAATATTAATTTGGAGTATTTAATATTAAGTTTTTCCATATTAAATCTAAAGATTCAACAAATTTAAGAACGAACAAACACTGCAAATGCTGACTTTACAACGCCAACTGGCATATGTACTCTGTGCCACTCTATTTTCACTATAGTAGGAGAGCCCGCGACATTTTTTGGTACGTCATAAGACAGCGAATTAATATATATTTTTTATGATACGTATATAAAATACCTACACGAAACGCGATAGGTTGCCATTTCAATCCTGCCTCGATTGGTGCAGAAGATTTTTTTTATAAACAGGGTGTCCCGGTGAAGGTGGGAAATCTCTCGGATGCGTATAGACTACACGAAAATAACATCCCAAGTTCATATAGTTTTCTCCTACGACCGTTACCTACCGAGATATTCCCCCTTTAATTGGAGAAATAAAAATAATTTTTTTACATAAAATTTTTATTTTTAATTGTATTTCGATAATTTTCTGGGTGACGTATGTAGTCTGCAGTGATTGAATGTCGATAAAATAATGCGGCCCGTTTTATGATAGTGCATCAGCGGAGCAAGGGGTGAACTACCCCTTACCTTATTAACGTCATATTTTTTAAGGGGCTGGATATTTTTAATTTTTAACAGCATTTTTTGTTTCCTCGGACATGTTGCTGATAAAAATTTACTCTTGTTAGGTTTCGATAAAATGAAGCGTTTTCGAGAAAATAAAACTCAACGAGCAAGAGGTACAGTGTTTCAACGATTTTCGTTTTTATTTTTCCTGGCATTATTTTCAAAGATATCAAAAAATCTAAAGCTCTTTCAATAAATTATTTCTTGGGAATTTTTTAAGTATGATTTAACCTTACATTAGCTATTTATTTTGAAATTCATTAAAAATTGTCCAGGTCCGTATTAGGAGGTGGTTATACCGCGAGTGATTTGTCGAGTTTGTCCGTAAGAGGCCCATGTATTTCTTGCGTTGCCGGCTCTTTGCAAGGGTTTACAAAATACAATTTTGTGTTACCAATTCTTAACCGATTTTAATTTTAAAAAGCTTGCTGGCATCGCAAAACTTCGAGCATGTTGCCTACATCGAGTTTTTTCTCATAAATTTGCAGCAGTAACATGCAGTGGCACGTAAATATGACTGAAATTGCGTTAATTTTGTGTATTTTAACTATGCACTAGAAAATTTTCACATTTCTAACTTCAAGAATAGCGTAGTAATCTTTTAGATTAGAAAGGCTGTTTTTCGCCTAAAATCGAGCGGTATACCCTCCTCTTAAGAGAAAATAAAAATTGACGATGTAGGCAACAGACGAAACGTCGTACAAAAATAACCTTAACAGTTTGCGAAAGGTAGTGAAAATTTACATTAAAAAATTGCTTTCGGTTTTTCGAATGCCAGAAAAAATTAAAACGAAAATCGTGGAAACACGATACCTCTTGCTCTTTGAGTTTTATTTTCTCGAAAACTTTTTATTAGCAAAATGTCCGGGAAACAAAAAATGCGGTTAAAAATTAAAAATATTAATTGAAAAATTACTATGCGTACTACCAATATAACGATTTATTATTATAACTTGACCGGTTTCAGAATTCAGAATGATTCCATCATCAGAAATGTATAAATAAAATTATTGTAAACAATAATTTTATTGTATAACGATTTATTATTATAACTTGACCGGTTTCAGAATTCAGAATGATTCCAACATCAGAAATGTATAAATAAAATTATTGTAAACAATAATTTTATTGTAAACAATAATTTATTTATACATTTCTGATGATGGAATCATTCTGAATTCTGAAACCGGTCAAGTTATAATAATAAATCGTTATATTGGTAGTACGCATAGTAATTTTTCAATTCAACATGAATTTCTACCAAATAGTAAAATCAGAAAATATTAACTACATAAAAATATGAAGTTAAGAAGGTAAGGGGTAGTTCACCCCTTGCTTCCCTGATGCACTAGCAAAAAACGGGCCGTATTATTTTATCGACATTCAATCACTACGTACGTCACCAAGAAAATTATCGAAATACAATTAAAAATACAAATTTTATGTAAAAAAACGATTTTTATTTCTCCAATTTAAGGGAGAATATCTGGGCAGGGGGAGGTCGTAGGAGAAAACTTTATATGAACTTAGGGTGTTATTTTCGTATAATCTATATGCACAAGAGGGATTTCCCACCTTCACCGGGACACCCTGTATACAGGGTGATTCACGGAGACGGTCGGTTAGACGTTTCTCAGAAACGGCAGCGAATTCAAATCTGAAAATTTGCACACAAAAGTTCACGGCTTGGACAATTCTAATTAAAATATTTTCAACACCCAACAACTTCCGGTTATACCGGAAACGAGTACCTACTCTCTTATTTTAAATGGAATGCCCACATTTTTATTACGGATTTAGATTTTTGGTCGAATTTTAAGGTCACTTTATGCAGAACATCATGTGTGTAAAGTGCACCCTCTTCGAGATATTAGACGTTAAAAATCGTCATTTTTCAAATTTCATCAATTATAACTTGGACACGGTGCGAGATGAAGAAAAATGATTTACATGTCCCTATTCTAGTTTTTAATTCTCAATCTAATGGGTCTGGAAAATATTGCTTCCTGATTGGCAATTTTTTATTATTTTCTGACCAATCAGGAAGCAGTATTTTCCAGACCTATTAGGTAGAGAATTAAAAACTAGGATAGGGACATGTAAATCATTTTTCTTTATCTCGTACCGTTTCCAAGTTATAATTGATGAAATTTGAAAAATTACGATATTTAACGTCTAATATCTCGAAGAGGGTGCACTTTACACATGTGATATTTTGCATCACATAAAATTCGACCAAAAATCTAAATCCGTAATAAAAATGTGGGCATTCCATTTAAAATAAGAGAGTAGGTACTCGTTTCCGGTATAACCTGAAGTTGTCGGACGTTGAAAATATTTTAATCAGAATGGTCTAAAACATGACAAAAAATATTGAAAAGTGTGCTTTGGTAAAAGAGTGTAAACGGATTACTCCAGAAACTTTTCAGAAAGTCCGCAACGAGTTCAAAAACAGACTGTATTATTGTCTAGCAAACGATGGAGCACATTTTGAACACATAATAAGTAAATTTTATAAAATTGTCATAATAATTCTGAAAATACATTTTGTGACTTTATCTTATAATTTTTGACCATAACTTATTTACGGATCAACCGAATCCAATTTTTTAAACGTGGTTAGTTCAGGATTCTTACGGCCTTCAAAAAAATGTATCACAAGGTAGGGGGGTGCTATTTGAAATTTCAAAGTAAGGGGGTGAAACCTAGAACTCAATCCGTATTGATTTTAAACTTCCCCCTCGATATCTAAATTGACCTATTTTTTGTTTAAGCCGAATTCGCTTTATATCAAGTGTTATTGAAGGTGGCTAGTTTTGAAATGAAAGCGCTAAGTAGGTATATGTACATATATAGAAAAAATCTTCTGCACCAATCGAGGCAACCTATCGCGTTTCGTGTAGGTATTTTATATACGTATCATAAAAAACATTTATTTATTCGTTGTCTCATGACGTACCAAAAAATGTCGCGCGCTCTTAGACTACTTACTATGTCCATGCTCTATGCAGTCAGACATAAACAGCCGTATCCATAGATACATACATAATTTAATGTACGCGTTACTTTTAGTTAACGCGAAATGTAACCCTTGATTTTACTACTCATAAAATTTCCGTACCGCGGGCTATAATTGAAAATCGAATCTTAAGGAGTAAACTCCAAAAAGGTATAAAAAATGTGACATAATTTTACAATTTTATTAAGAAAAAAATTATGTCACATTTTTTATACCTTTATACCTTTTTACTTTTTAAATAAAATCTTGACAAAGCCCCCGAACGGGGGCGAAACGTCGATAATTTACAACAAATATTTTACTGCCAATTAATTCACGACAATTATAAATTTATTTATACATTTAGATTTAGACTTTGCGATGCGACGTAAACTCTAAACTGGAAGGATGTTCATCATGATTAGGTATTTCAAGAAAGGAGACCACAAAACTCAGAAGGTGCCTTACCATCCTATCTGTCATATTTTAACGTCTTCGAAACATTTCTCTTAAGTATATGATTTAAAAATGTAAATTCAGGTAAGTGGGTTTCAAAAGTTTTGAAAAATTAAACGGTACAAAATGACCATAAAGCGTGACACAAATTTGTCCAAACAGTAGCTGATGCGTAATCTCAGAACAGATGGTACCTACTACCGGAGGCAGTTGGATTTTAAACGTTTTCAATCGTGACAGTGAAATCAAGTGTTCCAGATATGTATATCATGTCGTTGTAAACTAATAAGCAGCATATGTTTTTTGGCATTTTGATCCTACTCACTCTCAATAATGTGGGGGAATGCTTTCTGATTTGTTGTAATAAATTACCGTATCTAGAAATCATGATGAAACTGGTACTATAGCAACACAACAAATGTCAAGTGTTAATTAGCTTCTGCATACACATACAGGGTATTAAAAATGTGTTCCCACATTTTACATTTTCACCAACTAGTTTTAATCGAAATAAATAGAAAGGTCTTTATCAACATGGATCCACAAATCAACTCTTTTAGACATAGAGTTCGTTGGTCTTGGCATTATAGTTTAATTTTAAAGTAAAAGGATAATAATTAAATATTCACAGTGGCTATGTGTCCCTCTAGTCATATACAAACAAAAGTATCGGTATAGTCGGCCAAGCATATTTAACTGTCCAAAACTAATACGAATTTTGTATTAGTAATCGCGGATTATCTTTAAACAAATCCCTTTCATGACGGAGACCAGACAGAACCCATCGGAAGCAAAAGTCTTGAAATTACAATAAACTTTAGAAGATAAAAAGCAAAAATGATTAGTCGGGAACCGAACCAAGGAGCTAGCGCATTTTCCCACTGAACCACGATGGGTGCTTGCAAGATGTTAATTTAAAAGTGTATTAAAGCTAGCAAAAATGAACGATGAACGATGACTAGATGGATTCGTATCTGACTAGGCACTATGTAAAATATTTGGGACACAAATCAATTGGCATGTACACCAACCAATTTGTTTTACACCAAGAGATACATAAATTCGTAAATTTACAATAGCAATGCTGGTAACAGTAGGTAGTGGCCAATGACAGGGCAGTCTCTTTGTGTTTATTCCTAGAAAAGTTGGTGTCTTGTTCAAGTTTCCAGAAATAACAATTCTTGTTCCAGTATTATTACTTAAGTTGATTTGTTGATGATAAATCGAATAGATAAAAGAGTACTTATCTACCCATATTTGATCTGAATTTTGCAGCAACAAATAGCGCCCATTTAATAGGCAGAAGTAAAGCTGTCATAATGGAAGTTGTCTCAGTTGAATGCTTATTCGTATGTTGCCATTTCAGAGCAGAGCTAATAACGTGGGTTGCACGTCAGCTCAAAACTCAAAATTTCTTTGAAATTTGCTATCAGTTATGCTCTGGGCTACTGTCAGAGACACTCTGGAGTGCGCCTTTTTAACAGTGTTTAACAAGTTCTTTCGAGATTACGTTTCGATATACTTACAAATTGTTGCCACCCCACAACGGGATAATTCGAAAATTTTCGGGAATTTTCAACAGTTCCTACTTTTGAAAAAAAATGTGAGTGTACGACAGGCGTAGGTTCTAAATGTTGGCATCAGCTGACTGTTCGTCACGTCTGCTTTATATTTCTTCCAGATAACTCAGCTGAAATTAATTCCCAGTCAAAGATAGCGTGTTTTTAAGATGTTATTAATTTTCTTAACCAGGTACAGTTTCCAGATGTCTCTAGGTGAAAAGATCTTCTCTGACTAAGCCTTTTCATAATCCTTCGAGAAAATTAAAATAGGTCAACATTTTCTAAAGATATTATAAGACAAGGGATCGAACAGCAAAAGGGACAGCAAAAGGGACTGCAAAACGTCTGTTGATCACACTGAGTCAATGCCCGAACATAACTTGTGTGAACCGTAATATCAAGTTATATACGATCTAGGTATATCACAAAATAGAAGTTTCAAAGAGCGTAAAATCTTTATTACAAATGAACGCATGTTAAGTTGCTCTCTGAAAGCCACTTCAAATATCAAGAATGGGAATGGGAAAATTCACAAATTTCAGGAAACCGACTTAAATAAAAGATTTTGTCATAAAAAAGATGCCGTTTTTCTTTCTTGCATTTTATCTCCACTCCACTCCACTCCACTCCACTCCACTCCACTCCACTCCACTCCACTCCACTCCACTCCACTCCACTCCACTCCACTCCACTCCACTCCACTCCACTCCACTCCACTCCACTCCACTCCACACAATTATTATTATTATTAAATTAGTTTCATACTACTAGAAGTTGGTTGAGAATAACCACAATAAAAATTCGGAAATATTGTAGTGTTTAAAGAAACATTTTCCAGCATTCCCAACTCTGGTCGTGGAAAGTGGTTGTGCCTATAGTTTGACGAAAAATACACACATGCCAGAATATGCAAGCCAAGAGGATAAAAATATTAGAAACGGTATAGGTTCATTACTAAAACTTTTCTCTATCGCTCTAACGACCAAGGAAAGGTTCGTGATCGACCCCTACATCTAGTTTTAGCATTTTGCAATTGATTTATAAATCACAATCTGGAAATTGAAATTTTTGTTGCAGCCAGAAATTATTGGGGCAAAGCCAAGTCCCCGATGCGTTATCCGTATGATAGTAAGTACATACTTAACTTTTATTTAGACCTTGGAAATTTGTATCTAACATTGTGTGCTGAAAATAATTATAGACCAAATAAGTAGTAGGTACTGACAAAATGGCGAGGATTTTCGCTAACATACTGGGCATTCTGGCTTTTGAGATGTCTAGATTATTAGACTTACTTGCGATAGCTCTAACCCTACAACAAGAAGCCTGGAACTGTAAAATCTGGTGATCTTAGACGATATGTTAGGTAATCCTTGTTCTCTGAGATGATCTTACTAGGGAATATTTCCTTCAAAATGGTCATTGTTCAACCAGCTTTCTGTGAACACGAGAGGATGCCTACAGCCTTCATTTAATTCTATTTGATCCTTGCAAACTGTGTTCACTTACATACATAGAGTCTCCTTTCACCTGTACAATTATAGCATTTTGAGGTCTCGAAGTTAAAAAAATCTTGATTTAATTCTATGTTTCAAGGTAACAGGTACTTGCCCGGGGAGTACTTGTTGGAACGGTCCAATATTCATAGTAGAACCTTAATAATTAATGAAGTAATTGGCTTTTGATAATTATCTAACCCTAGCCGAGACATTGTACTGAAGATTATTGCGGAGGGGTGGTCTGCTGTTTGTGGGTGCATTTCGAAACGAAAGGTATTTGATTTGATTTAGCCAAGATTTCATCTCAATCAGACCGAATAAGAACATTAAATTTAAATTTAGAAAATTGATTTCGGTCTTGGTCTTGGACAGTCGATTCTCGGTCTTAGTCTTAGTCTTAGACTTGTGCAATATTGTTATGGGGTCTAGCTTTTTTGCATCCCACTGACAGCTCGATTAAATGGATTTCGTAGCTTTGGTATTAGCTAGCTTCACCGTGTAAACAATGTTCATACTTTATTCATGAACTGCCAACATAATTTTCTTTTATAAAAATTTGAAAGCCCCAAACGACTTAATCCACACAAATATTATGATACAAGATGGGAATATTGATAACCCATCGGGTATCATAATATGAAGTTACGATAAGAGTATCTTACAACGTTTTATCTACTATAATACAATAATATTTGCCGAGATATTTGCTTAAGAAATAATTAGTAAACGAGAAATAATAATTATGTACAAAAAAACTAGCAGGCCGGTACCAACCTACATATACATATTTTTCGAACACTGTCATTAAAAGTTGACTTTTACATGACACTTATTTATTCAGTGCAAAAACAACAGTTTTTTGTCTACCAGAACGTAAAAGTCTTTTACATACAGGATGTAAAAGACTTTTACATCAACCTACTGTAAAAGACTTTTACATCAACCTACAAATTAAAGCTTGTTTGTTACGTTGCTATCGTTACTAATAAATTATAGATGACATACATGTCAAATAAATTACGTAATTGTAAATGTCAAAATTTTCTCTTCACATTTTTAATAATTAATAGTAATTTTTGAACGGTGGGATACAGTTTTCGAAAAAATGGTGTTTGATACTCGATTGCGAAATTCTTTTGCGCATTCTCTATCGCAAAAAAAACTTTCATTCTGGAATGCATAAATAGCATTTTGCAATCTAACATCAAAAATAACTACATACATATTTGACTTCCGTCCGTACTCTTTCGACATCTCTGCGAATGAGAAGTTTTTCCTCGGACATCGAGATAGCAGCAAAGTGGCCGTGGAATGTCTTCCTTCAACATCTCCCGGAGTTAAGTTACCTAACAGCTAACATATCAAATTACACAAATTTTGTAATTAACTTTTACAAGTAAGTTTCATTTGATTTGATTTTAGTATTAGTTTGCCGTGCGATTCACTTTACAAAATGCGTGCGCTAAAGAATGTCAATTTGGCATTCTTTAGCGCCATAAGGGCGCTAAAGTATGTCATTAGAACATTGAAATGAATGTCGTACAAATTTATATTATGTATTGATAGTAGAAGCAAATTATTTGATACTGAAAATTGTCGTCTTTGTTGCCTATAATTACCAATGTGGAAGTACTGTTCGACCACGTTAACTTGGCGAGCCTAAGGAGTGTAACTGCTCTAGTTTAGCAAAGAAGCGTACAATAAAGAATAATAGTTTCGCTACACGCAATCTGACAAAACTGTCAATATTTAATATTTAGGCGAAACTATTCTGCTAATTGTACGCTGCCTTATTAAAATAGATCAATTGCATTTCTTAGACTCGCCAAGTTAACGTGGTCGGACTATACTTACGAATGTTTTCATCAAAAAAGTATCGTGGAATTGAAATTTCACGAATTTTGTTCGAAATCAGGAAATAGTATTTAATTTTACCCATAAAAGACCCTCTTGTCAGAACTCGATAGGACGCAGCATTTTCAAGAAAAACCGAAATTGCTGATTAGCAGTCAAATCATGATGTACGTTTTTTCACTATGTGAGACCTACGTAAAATAAATGGAACATTGAAAGGTCCAAAAATTCAATAACGATCATTAATTCCCTTCAGTTAATTAATTACACGGATTTTGTTAAAATTCTTTGACCTTTCAATTTTCTATTAATTTTATGTAGGTAGGTCTCACATAATATAAAATCGTACATTATGACTTGACTACCAACTAGAAATTTCGTTTTTATACTTGAAAATGCTGTTTCGTTGAGTTCTAGATAAAACTGAATGCTCTCTCAAGATTTTTTTAACAAAATTCGTGAAATTTCAATTCCACTTTAAAAAAACATTCATAGGTACCCGCCAATCCTAGCCACTGAAAATTATAGGAGACAACCATTTTCTGTACTTATCAAGTAATGTGCTTTATGATGAGAAGTTTTTGAGTACCAGTGTCAGGAATTTGAAGTGAGCACTTATTTAGTAATTAAAGAAAATCTTAATTTTTAATTATAATTTTTTTCCAAATTTTACGTATACACCTCTATCTGAAGTGCTCTATGACCCACACTTATGTAGGATGTCCCACCTCGAGTGTACCAAACGAAAACAGCTAGTATAAAGAAAGCTATTCTAAGTGAAAAAATTCAAATGAACATGTGTTCGATTCTTTACCGTTACTGAGGTAAGTATAATTTTAAAGATTTTACTAATTTTCAATCCAAAATTATTAGTTTACCATGAAACGCAAATGAACTGTAGGGCATAAAAGTTTATATGAACCAACTTTCCCATTCGGAACCGTTATCGAGATTAACAGCTTTCTATGGCAATGGGCAACCGGACAACCTTTGCTTGCTGTTTTGACATCTGGATCTGTCGTGAACTGTAGCTAAAATGTCTCACGTTTTAATTGGTTTTGAGCAATGTACGCCACAGTTAAAATAGCGCGCGAGCGAAAAAACTCGTTTGAAAAAGTTGATCTTTGGAAGCATACCTAATTATGTTCGTGTGAACTTTTTTGCTCAGGATGATTTTCTCTACTAGCTGTTTTCGTTTGGCACATTCGAGGTGGGACATCCTGTACAGCATTTTGTTCATAAAATGAGATCCTCTAATGATTGACCTTCTGATAAAACCTGGGGCACTCTGCGTACCAAGTGATTAAAACGCCTGACCTGATCTGTATACGCAATTTTTTGCGCTCCGGAATAATTTGAAATCGAAATAGAAAAATGGTTAAAGGAAATTAAAATCTGGAATTTTGACAGAAATATCATTCAACTTAACACTTACTTGATTTACATTTCCAAGGCAACATATTGCTTATTTGCATTTTATTCCTTCGGGGACTAAAATGGATTTTTCCCACGACCCCCTAGGAAAGCGGCACGTTGCATAGCAGCATAGTAGGCCGGAAACTTGACAATTGCTTTGCCCGTGCGCTAAACTCAAAACTGTGCTGTAATTTTTAAAAATCGCATTGTTCATTCAAATTTTGTAGTCAGCTTTGAGATTTTGACGTTTACTGAATAAATATTCTGTTGCGTCTCTTTTAAATCTAATAATTTTTTATCAGAAAAATCTCTTAAAAGGTACGGCAGTTGAACATTTTAATGGCTACTCCGTGGACGACCTAAATATTTTAGGTACTGGAAATTTCGACATCTATTAACATAGACAACAAATCCTTAAAAATACTGTTTTATGAATAAATTTGTCTCCTTAAGGGGTCGTGGGAAAAATAGTGTACTTAACTTGATGGAAAGTGTATTTCCTATAAACTCGCGTGATTTCTGCACTCGGCTACGCCTCGTGCATAAAATTTCACGCTCGTATGAAATTTGTCACTTACCATGCTCGTTACGTAATATACTATTAATAGAGTGGAACTAAAAGTGACTCTTCGGTCCTCGAAGGAAATACCTGATGTACCTAGTACATTTGCTACAGGGAGTGTAAAAAATTGTTACATTAACTTGTATGTGCCAGTATCTTTTCAATGAGTAGCATCACTCTCTGACTTTTTGTTCATAATTTCCGGATGCTTTCTATTGATTAGGTATGCGATCTGTAGTATGATGGACAGAACTGATCATAGTATGCTGTCTTCCAAAGTACATATAAATTTTGTCTTGTTATAAACCGTCCAAATAGATCATTTAATAAGAATGGACGGTGGGAAACACTATTATTTTTACAAAACATTTAGGTATTGCATTTTTGTCGTCCAGAAGTTGATGCGAAGTAACTATTGCGCGAAGTCTTTATTCGACCTGCAGCAGTTCTTGCAAATGAACAAGGATGTTCTTGAAAAAAGTTCCTCTGCAGGAACTGAGGTAAGTTGAAATTGATAAGAAATCACGAGCTATGTTGGTCAAGGTGGAAAATGGCAACTGGCGTCGCCTCCAAAGCTGTAGTGTACCCCAACACTTCATTGTTTGGAGTCTTTGGCTGACCCCGGTATTCTTCTGGTTCTCTGCTGGGTGCTGGAACTTTGGGAAGTTGTTAAAGCGCATGGAATTAATGAATATAGCGTTTTAAAATCTTTGTCACTTAACGGTCTTTGTACTTCTCTACTGTTAACACTGGCACTGGCTTTTACCTTCGTGCATTTTAATTCTGCCTTGTTTTTGCCCGAGTCTTGCAGGGTTGCTCTTGTTCTTGGCCTTGGTCTTGCACACCGGTGTAGGCGTAGTATTAGTTTTGCAGTTTCTGCAAGATCAAGACCGATTTCGGTCATAACCAAATGAGGTCCAGCGAGATACTTCAACTTCTCAACAGTGATCTGGCTGGGTCCATTGAACAAAATGAAACCATCCCGAATACTAAATCTTGCGACAGCATAATGTGAAAAATGTATTATAGCAGATCGACATAAAGGCAATATTTTGATGTTATAGCTTTTAATAATATTGAAACCGTTTTGCGACATATGACATTTTATGAGGCGGCAACATAAATAATGAAAAAGCTAATCCCAATAAATATCTAGAGTATATATTATTAATTATCATATAGGCACAAAATAATTGTTTATAGATAAATTCGTACACATTCCGTCGTACAAAATATAAATAATCTCTCTCTGTTCAGTTCCATATCTATAGCTGGTTCGTGATAAGCGTCCTCCTCCTGATCCTCCGGATTAGCGAGCGGCGAGATGAGTCGAGCCGCTCTATTTGAGAGCGATAACGGGGACTGAGCACCTGACAACACTTATATTGTCCCAAGTAGTTACAGGACGTTCGCATCCAACTTCCAAGTCGACCAGAATATCCAGTGTTTAAACACGGATTATATATTTTCTACATCCGACATGCTGTACTAGATAGCGTTCCACGTAAACGAGCCCCATTTACTCTTTGTCGTTCTCAAACGCTATCGTGGTTTAAAAAAATCTTTAATTTACCAACGCACCAACTGCTTTTCAAACGAATCGCTGGGAGAAGTCAGTGTTTGCATTTCTCATACTTAATTAATTGTTCGTTTTAACATTCTAAACCGAAACTACAGAATCGAGTCTTGACGTTAGGCACTGAAAGTACGCACACATTCGCAAAATCTAGTGTGCTCAAAAAATTTAAAATAAAGCTGAAATAGGTTTTTGCTTAAATTTTATGAATATGTATACCAACCGAGAGATAAACCATTGCACACCGTATACTTCTTCTTTGTATAAATGATTCACTTAATATCCTTAATACTTCCTCTTACATGCTTGAAACTTCCCTTCCCGTAACTTCCATGCACATCCCTAATACTCACTCATTTCGTCGTACGCCTTTAGAACTTCCTTGCAATTCTTCATTACTTCCGTATAGGTACTTACTCCCTGGATGCTTCCTTCATAAGCCCTCCTAAGTAGTTCCACCAAAATTGCGTAACATTTAAGTGTAAATAATAATAATAACTTAAAGACTCCAGGCCTCCCCAGATTGTTCTATAGAGACTTTTCCCAGCACCGCCTGCATCAAGCAGCACCAGCCTTCTTCCTGATCTCATTCATCCACCTTCTCCTAGGTCTCCCTCTGTTTCTCTGTTTCTCTTTTTGTCTATTGGCCCAACTCCATTTTAAAAGTTATAGTTATAATATGGATCAATGCTTTTCGCTTAATAATTTCTACACCTAGGTACTTATGCTATCTTTCCAAGTGATGCCCAACATGCTCCTTATTTTTATTTGCTTAACTTTGTCCTTTAAATACACTGGCGAGCATAAAATTAGGGTCACTTTGAAAATTGCCAATTTTTCCAAGAATTCAAAATATTAAATTTAATTAATTCTTGAAGGCAATAACACTTGCATTTCTGAGAACTGTTATAAGTTTTTTGTGGTTTCTTTTGCACAACAAAGATTCAATATTTCCGATTTCTAGTAAATGCTTGCAGGTGCGCTACTTGGAAGCTTATTTCTCGGGGTCTATTTTTCAATTTCCTTCATTTATTCACTAACTTTCCTGTGTATAACTTGACGGTCGAAAAGTGTAGTCTTCGTTTATTTCCTTATAATGGCTTTAAATCCTGTCACGGCGGCCAGAATTATAGCGCTGTTGCAAGATGGTCGGGGGCAACGTGTAACGGCAAGAACGGTTGGTGTAAGTCTTTTTACAGTTCAGCGGGTATCCCAACGATTTCAGGAAACTGGTAGGCTGACGAGAAGACCAGGATCAGGGCGGAAAAGAACCACCACCCCAAGAGATGACCGTTTTCTTGTGTCCATGGCTTTACGGAATCGGACTGCTACGGCAGTTTCGCTTCGAAATCTCCTCCAAGAAGTCAGAAATGTTAACATTAGCGAATGGGCAGCTAGGAGGCGACTTCGTTCTGCTGGATTATCTTCTCGGAGAATGGCTACGGGTCCTCCACTTCTCCGTCGCCATAGAATTGCAAGGCTGAACTTTGCTCGAGATCACTTGGGATGGACAAATGACGATTGGGGGAGGGTATTATTCTCAGACGAGTCACATTTCTGTTTAAATGGTTCGGATGGACGTCGGCGGGTATGGCGAAGACCCGGAGAAAGGTATGCCCAGGCTTGTATTGATGAGCGGCTTACATTTGGTGGAGGCTCAGTTATGGTGTGGGGAGGAATTTCTTCAGACGCACGTACCGAATTAGTGCTTATCGGCAATGGATCCCTAACTGCCCATAGGTACGTAACGGAAGTTGTAGAAAATCATGTCATGCCTTTTATGACGGTTCTGGGAGAAAATGCAACTTTTATGCATGATAACGCTCGACCCCACGTGGCAAGAATTGTTAGCGGTTATTTGGATGAGGTTCAAATTACGCGATTTGACTGGCCAGCACGGAGTCCCGACTTGAACCCCATAGAACATGTGTGGGATGAGCTAGGACAACGTGTACGAAGTCATACGCCGTCTCCCACCAACGCACAGGATCTTAGGGAGCTCCTACTACAGGAGTGGAATAACATCCCCCAAAATGTGATCCGTAATTTAATTGAGAGCATGCCACGTCGCCTCCAGGATGTCAAATGCACGGGGAGGAAACACTCGTTATTAGGGGTCAAAATTTTAACAGTTCCTTGTTTTATTCCAACATTTTTCTCACTACACATTTTTAAGACAATTTTGTTAAAATTTGCTTCTTTACGAATTTTCAATAAAAACATTAGAAAATGAAACGTTTTCTTTTTAAAACATTCCTGTTTAGAGATATGTATACAACGAAATCCATTTACAATAATAAGATACAATAAATAACCAGAAAAGTTGAATTTTTGAAGTGACCCTAATTTTATGCTCGCCAGTGTATTTGTTTTAGTGACCAGTATTTCTTCCATGCAAGGTTTATTCTTCTTTTTATTTCGTTCTCAGATCTATTGTTGAACAATATTAGCTGACCTAAATATATGTTTCCTATTAATATTGGTATTTTGGCATCATTAATTTTACCGTAGTTCATATTTAGTCCCGCCCTTTATTTAGTGTTGCTTTCTTCTAATTGTTCTTGTAGTTTTGTAGCAGACTTTGTAAATCTCAGTCTGAGCAGTCTTCTACCCTTTATTTTTATACCATGTCTATGATCCATTGGAGAGTACACCTAAACTGTCAGCGGGTCTCCCTGTCTCACTCCTCATAAAGATTCTTCCTTGTCTGCCCATCAGTTTGATGTGTCCCGTATTGTCTTTGTATAGTGTCCCACGCAAACCGTTCATTAGAAATTTACAGGGTTCCCGTTAGTGCTTAACATAGTTGATTCCGTTCTCCTGAGGTAAAATACCTTCAACTATCTAGCACTTCCGGCTCCCCCGGAAGTAGCTATCAACTGTGTTATTTTAAATGAAAAGCCATGAATGTTTGTACTTTTTTGGATCCCCCGTTGAATTTTGCTTTTGCTAACGGTTTGTACACTTATCTTTTTTAGCTTTCGAGATAAAAATTTATTTCTGCAGTTTTGATCGCTACAACAAATGTTTTGAAAACTCGCTATAACTTTTATTCGGAAAAAGATAAAATCGCGAATGACAGCTCATATTGTAGCTGGAAGATACCTCTATCAGTGGAATATTTTGAAACTGTAATTTCTTACAGCGACAATAATTGGGAACAATAGTGGTCTGGAATAAGCGAACTTGTACGGAAATCTAACCGCAAAAGTGAAGGTCATTGACGCACGGGCGAATTCCGCCGATATCATTGATTTCGAAAATAAGTGCACTAGGCATACGAGTGCGGGATTGAGGCGCTAGCCGGTCGAAGAGCGTCAATTGCTGTGGTGAATTTTTGTGCAGTGCGGCTGATAAGGGGTGCGATAGAGTACAGATTAGGAAATCGAAGAAGGAAAATAGAAGAATCTACAGAAAAACATGTGGGAAACGTCAAGTACCAAGAATATGGAGGAAATAAAACTAATGATACAGGAAATGACCAGAGATATGAAATAAATGATGAGGAATGAGTTTAAAGAGTACAGAAAAGAGATAAAGGAATTAAAGCGAGAGAATGAGCAAATGAGACGCGATATGGAAAACATGAAAAGACGAATGGTTCAGTTGGAAAGTGGTGAAAATGAGAACAATCTGAGAAGGCAAGGAGAAAAATAATTTGATGATTTCTGGTTTTAAGGTAGAGAATATAAAAAAAGAACAACTGGGGGAAAGAATGGAGGAATTTTTGAAACAACGCTTGAACGTTGAGACCAAAATCAAAACAGCCTACAAGATAAATGACAGTGTTTGTGTAGTGGAATTGAGCAGTTTCCAAAATAAGATTCAGATTATGAAAAATAAGGGAAAAACAGAGTACCTACGAAAACAAAGAATCTACATAAATAATGACATGACGAGGAAGGAGAAGCAAGTACAAGGACTGATCGGAGAGAAAGCAGACCGAGAGAAGAGGATGGGAAGGATGGTTAGAGTTAGCTACCAGAGGTTGAGTGTGGATAGAAGGGAATATGTGTGGAACAGGGAGGAAGAAAAATTGGAGGAACGAGAAGACATGAGAGGCGTTAATTCAAAAAACTGATCAGGGTAGGGGAGGGCGGAGATATGATGACGACGAGGCACGAACAAGGTACACGAAAAGGGCGAGACATTAATGATTACATAAGCGGGGGAAGAGAGAGAACTCGAACGAAAAGATGCGGGATTAGTTTGGGAACATGGAACGTGAGAAGCACATTTGAGGAGGGAGCTCTAAAACACCTAGTGGGAGTAATGAAAAAATACAGAGTGGATGTATTGGCATTACAGGAAACCAGGCAGAGGGGCAAAGTAATAATGGAGATAGATGATCATATGTTTTTCAACAGCGCGGTGGATAACAGGCACTTGGGTGTGGGTTTCATTATAAAAAAGAGATTTAAAGAAGCAGTGGTGGAGTTCGACGGAATTTCGGATAGATTGTGCAGATTTCGAATTAGAGGAAAGTATAGGAAAATAAACTTTATTCATGCGCATGCCCCAACGGAGGAGAAGGAAACCGAAATTAAGGAAAAATTTTACGAAGATCTGGATACAATTGTGAATAAGAGTCCGAAATACGATATCAAGATCCTGGTAGGTGATATGAATGCAAAAATAGGAAGAGAAGAAGAATACAAGAAAGTAACAGGAGCGAAAAGCAAGCATACAGTTAGTAATGATAAGGAAAGAGACTGGTAGAATTTGCACTAGAAAATGAAATGAAGGTAATGAGTACCACATTTGATCATAAGGATATACATAAAGAGACATGGTTAGCACCAAACGGGAGAACAAGAAACCAAATTGACCATATTCTGATTGAAAGAAAACATGCGAAGAATGTAACGGATGTGTTGGTTATTGCAGAAATGAACCAGGGAGTGCCCATCATAAAGCGAGGGGAAACAAAAATGAGGAAAAAATATGAGTTACACTGGCTGAGTGACGAACACATCACGACGCTCTTTAAGAAGGAAATGACAAGAAAGCTGGGAACTAAACCGCAAGGAATTGATATAGAGAGGGAATGGATGCAACTAGAACTGACGATGAGGGAAGTAACAGAGAATATACTAGGGAAGGCCAAGAAAAGACAAGTTGCCGATTGGTTTGACGAGTGCAAGCGGAGTTTACAGAGTAGGAATATAGCAAGACTAAGAATGATAGAGGACCCCACAGAAGAAAGAAAGAGAGAGTATAAAGGGATGAGAAGAACAGCAAAAAGAATGTGCAGAAGTAAGAAACGAGTTCAGCTGGAAGGAAAACTATTAGAAATTAAAGAAACTTACAGGAAAAAGGAGATAAGAAATTTTTATCAAGAAACGAAGAGAAACAAAAAGGTGTGCTCGAGAGGTCCACGGTATTTGATGACAAAAGAGGGACTTTTAGTGGGAGATAAAGAAGGGAAGCTGGATAGATTTGCGCAATATTTTTGGATGGGGAAGGGAGTACCTCAGAAAGTGAATATGAGGTGGATAATGAACAGAGAATAGAAGAAGAAAATAAATCAGTGGAGGTGCCAACAGAGCAGGAAGTCGGAGAGTGCATAATGCAATTAAGTAATAGGAAAAGTGCAGGGGAAAATGACTTGCCAGCTGAAGTTTTAAAACATGGAGGTGAAGCACTGTTATCGAGAATAGGTGAATTAATAAGCAAGATCTAGTCAGAGGAGAGAATGCCGAATGAATGGAATACTGCAGTAGTCCACCCCATATACAAAAAGGGAGAGAGGTCGGATTGTAATAACTACAGAGGAATTGCAGTCCTAGATGTATGTTATAAAGTATTAGCAAGGATCCTTAGAAATCGTTTAAACAAATACCAAACAGAACTAGTAGGTGACTATCAGGGAGGATTTAAAACGGGAAGATCGACGACAGATCAAATTTTCATAATGAGACAACTGCAGCATAATACATATGAACAAAACTTAAGTCTTCATATACTGTTCATAGACTTTAAGCAGGCTTACGATTCCATCAAGAGAAACATGCTATATGGCGCGATGGGAAAACTAGGAATCCCCAGAAAAATAATTAGATTGGTAGAGATGACGCTCAGGAAAACATCTAATAAAATCACGCTGGAAGGAAGTGTGTCAGAACTATTCAAAGTTAAGAAGGGATTGAGACAGGGTGATCCGTTGTCCACAACACTGTTTAATTTGGTGTTGGAGGTTGTATTGAGGGAAAGCGGGATACGCACAGCGGGGACAATCTATAATAATAGGCATCAGTGTCTGGCGTATGCAGATGACATAGTACTCATGACAAGGACAAAAAAGAGCTGCAAAATGTATTTAGATTGCTGGAGGGGAAAGCCAAGGAGTACGGGTTAGTTATCAACGAACAAAAGACGAAATATATGGTAATGAGGGACAATGACAAAGGAGGGAGATTGTATTTAGAAGTAGAATGTGAAAGTAATAAAAAGTACTTATTGGAGAGAGTTGAACAATTTAACTACCTGGGAGTAACGCTAACTAGTAAAGGAGACGATGAGAGCGAAATCGCCAAGAGATTGACCAGAGGAAGTAAAGCTGCCGGATCGCTAACAACAATACTAAGAGCTAGGAATATATCAAGAGCTGCTAAAATTCGGGTCTATCAGACTATCATTAGACCAACAGTACTATATGGCTGCGAAAGCTGGATAATGAATTTGAAAGAGGAGGCTAAGCTTGAAAGATGGGAACGTAAAATTCTAAGAAAAATTTATGGAGGAATAAGAGATAACCAACAAGAATGGAGACGGAGAACAAATGCTGAGATTACCGATATGTATGGGAGACCAGGAATCACACAAGTTGTTAAACCCAAGGAGCCAGGTGGTTGGGACATATAGCAAGAATGCCCGAATCTAGAGGAGTTAAGAGAGTCTTAATGGGAGTAGATGGTGGGAAGAGGAGAAGAGCGTCGCACTAGGAAACGATGGCTAGCCGCGGTGAAAGCGGATCTAAGAGAGATCGGGGTGGAGGACTGGCAAACAAGTGCATTGAATAGGAAGAAATGGCAGAAAATAGTGATGAGTCTCTAAGTCAAGGGTCGTAAGGACCTGTAGTGCTGATATATATAATTTCTTACATTAAATGTGTAGAAAATTGCAATATTCCAGTGTCTTTTTGAATACGTCGTATAATTTTTTTTTTACTATGGCATTCATTTTATGCTACGTACCGATTGGCTGGATAATTTGCTAAGAAAATACAATTATGGTCCTATAGCTAAAACAAGTCTTTTTTACTTTTTGTCGTTCTAAATTTATTCGTTGTAGCATTATTTTCCTTGTTTCGTCGCTAATGATATCTTGTTTTCGTTTTTTGTAACTTTTATCATCGTTGCTGTTGTTGAATTTATAATAACTTTCTCTAGTTCAGTGTACATTTCTTGTACACCTTGGGTCCTTATTTTGTTGTGCTCTTTTAACATTTTGTTATACAGGGTGATTCAGAACGGGCGTGCCAAATTAAAATGGGTACTAGAGGAACTCCAAATAAAACGAAAAGTTTATATGAACATATGTTCTAAAGTGACTACTAACAAAGATACAGGATGTAAAAGTTTTAATATTTTTTTAATATCGTAATGTAATAATTGATGTGTTTTCTCGTTCTTCTTGTTAGTTTTGTTAGTGTTATTCTTAATAAATTATTTTTTTCAATTTTCACTTCTCTTGCATATCGGTGCTTCACCGATTATTGCATTATTGCATCATGGAAAATTTCAGTGCATGTGCACGATTTCACAAAAAGCTATTTCACCTCGCATTTCTTTTACCATGATGAGATTTCCCGATTATGTTTTCCCCACCAAGTTGTACGTTCCCAATTATTGCATTGATATCTCGTAAAAGTATCACATGTGTTTAATTTTCTTTTTTTTCTTCAACTGTATCTTCGAGCATCCTATAAGTATTCTATTGCTTCCCGGGAACATTCACTTGTCAGTGTACTTATATTAATTATTTTAAATTTTTTCTGGTCGTTGTTCTGCAGCGTGAGTATGACCATTCTTTCGTCAATGTCTCTGAAATAGTTTATACTTTCCATCCATTTGTTTTTTCTATATGAAAACCTACCCCGTATTGGCCGATTACTGTGCTGCTGTAGCAGAATATGTTCAGTGACATTCTGTCTATTATTGAGGTGTTATTCCGCCTAATTTCTTGTAAACCGACAATATCCCATTTAATTTTTAGTAACGCAAGTTCCACTTCTAGTAGTCTCTCACTTGCTTTCAGTGTACGTGTGTTTAGTGAACATAGATATAGGTGTATTACTTCTTTGGGAGTTTTGGTCTTAATCTCCCTCGGTGAGCGGTCGTTGGGAGAGAATTTTAAATTATATATTGTTTTGTCAGTGGTTGCTTTGTCCAAAGACTTGGAGAGGGGACTTAGCTATTTACATTTACGATTGAAGTACCCGAGATACTCACAGTCTAAGCGTTTGTTCGTGAAAAAGACCAAACAATACCGCCGACCAGTTGTGTAGTAAACAGGTACCGCTGCGGAAACGGAATATCGCGGAACATTGGTATGGTCGGTTATTTTGTTTGTTTTTATGCTGGATAGTGCAAAATACTGTGTTAATAGTTTTTAACATTTTATATTATACGAGGACGTGCAGGTAAGTGTTTTAGTAAACCTGTATGATGTTGCATTAGCGGTCTTCCAACATCTCATTTCATTTGAGGTTAAGTTCATAAGCGTGCATGAATTTTTACATTATCTGTCTTGAAAAATAATGTAATTAAATTTTGTGGGCATATAAGGGGATGTGAAATGGCATTATTGCTCGTATCATATTGATCTTTTTAGTATAACAATGACTATCCCTATTTTTCATGATATTTTTTACTAAATGATCCCTAAAATAGCACGCCATTTGTTTGAGGAAAATAATAACAAACACCGCTACCCGCGATCTGCTGACTTACGACCGTGCAGGACAACAAAATCAGCTGGGTCCATCCTCCAAGTCTTTGGCTTTGTCCAGGAGTCATGTCGTGTTTGCCGCGTTCGTAGTATAGGTTGTCGTATATGAGTATATGTTTGCTATATCTTCTCCTTCAGTTTAATCTACTTCTCCAGGTTTGTTGAAGATTCTCTCAAGTTTCCCCCGTTGAACCAGCTTTGTCTGAAGGACTGTGACTTAATTATGGACGTGGATGTTTGTTTAGTTTGTATGTCTGAGATATAGGGCTTCTTTTTGTATTTATTGAAGCTGTTAGAATCTTCAGTTTGTGGATTAGGTTCTTTCGATTTTAGTGTAAAACAATACAAAATTAAATTGTAATCCTAAATACGGAATAGTATATTGGGTACAACAAGTATGAAAGATACTTTCCATCGAGTTACCTATGTACCTAGGTACCTACCCAATTTTTCCTACGACTCCCTAAGAAACTACCATTTTATTTAAGGATTTATTATTTGTCTTAATAAAAGCAGCTTACTTCGAATAATCCCGACTGACGTATGAAAGACACTTTTTAGGCAGCAAATTTTACTTGGCCAAGTTTTTGGGCCGCTTCAACAATTTCTGGCGGAGTACCAATGCCTCACGAAGGCATTGGGAGTGCACTCTTAGAAGAATCGCCGCTGTCTTCTATTTGCATTTTGCGCTGTAGTATGACGTGTTAAGTGTTTCTCTCAAACACAAGTGAGTTTGTGAATTTAGAACGCCACGTGATAATTACAACATTTGAATATATCTACGTACCCGATCACGATTGGCTGCTGTTGAGGCACCCGTGCGTTATTATAGCCCACGGCCTTTAACACGCGCATTGACGAAATCGATCAAAACAAACTTAGTGACTTATACTTGTCATTCCAAACAAACCCCCACCATCCACAAACAAATCCGTGGCTGCTTCCCCTCCATTCTGTTATCTTTATATGTAGCATCTGATTGGTTAGCGCTGCAGAGTGGGGGTTTATTTGGAATGAAAAATGAAAGTTTGTGACGAACCACAAAAAGCACTTTTACTCGATGTTGAATATATAAAGTATATTAAACCTGGAAAATAATTGCAACCATTTTCCATTCCACTTGCTTAATTACGGCGGGCATTTCATATTATGTAAGTGGAAGTCAAAGCACTTTGTGCTACGGTTTAAATGTTTACTTGGCTAGTTTGCAAACTAAGTGGCTAATAAGTAAACTGTGAGTTTCAGCATATATGATTCAGTCAGGTCAGGTTGTAGTCTGATAGTCTGGATCTAGGATCTATTCGATGTACAATACTTGACCAGAACCTGACGTGATTGTATCCTAGAGTGTTGAAGTTCTGTGGTATGAGTGCTAATCATTTTGTTAATATCCAGTCTAGCTAGCACACAAACTAGCCAAGTAAGTACTTAAACCGTATAACTATACGAGTATACTATGTTCCAAAATGAACAGATTCATAAAATAATTTTGCCAATTTGATAGCGCTTGGGATCTTTTAACTATTTAATATGCACGTTTTCGTGTAAAACTGAATAAAATACATCCGCCAGTGTATTCAAATTTCTTAATCAAAATTACCCGGCTATTAGAGTTCTATTATAATAGATGGAACTAAGTATAATTGTTATAACAGTATATTTATATAAGATAACATTTTAATTCGTGAATTTACGAAACATAGGCAGTTATAGAGGTATCTTCCCGTTTCGTGCGTTCCCGTTTCGGGCGTTTTTGGGTTTCTACCTGTTTTCGTGCCGATTCGAGCGTCGAGAATTTACTGGATAATTAAATAGTGCCAGTTCGTGCGTTATAGGTACTTGTTGCAATAAAGTCATACAAAACGTACTGCTTTGTTTTATAGTTGGCCGTCACTGAATACGGCCAAAACAGTGGTTCCACGTTCCACTATTTCTGGTATGGGTAAGCTCAGCTCGCTTCGCGTTTAAGTCCCCCCTCCCAAAAAACAAAAACATTATTTGAAAGCAATAGTAGCGAAATCAACATACAATTCCGCATTGAAGTCTAGTTATTAACAGCGTTGTGTTGTAAAGATAAATTGGAATTAGGTGCTTACTGTATTATCAGCAGGTCAGCGCCCGAAACGGCACTCAAACCAGGTAGAGGTTTGGGACGACGCACGAAACGGCACAAATTTCTTCGACGCCCGAAACGGGAACGCACGAAATGGGACTAAACCGTTATAGGGTTAGAGTGTTTGTAAAAAAATGTGACTTTTAACAGGCGCATTTAGCTAGAAAAACACATTCTATCTACCTGTAAACATCCTGTTTCATGCGTCTGATTTTCATCTTCATCATCAACAACCATACCTTCAGTATCCGCCGAGCTACTATTAAGTACAACTGACTAGAAATACCGTCCCCCATTTTTCTAAGTTTTCTGTTCCGAGTTTTATTACCCGTTTTAGTCCCTTTTCATCTTTTGTTCCTATAGATTTTCTTGCTCCACGTGTTTCTTTTTCTAAGAACCAACAATATTGGTACATATAGATTTCTTTACCCTAGTAGTTTTTCTATTTCATAAATCTATTTGTAGATATTCAAATAATGCTGACTGCCCTCTGCCCTGAGTAAGTTTATTTACTTTATCAGATAAATATATTAAACTTAAACCCACTTGCTACGTCTCTTGTACTTCAGAATCAACGTCTTGGAACATTTTGTTTTCCGCTTTGCCTTTATCACATAGAAGAAGGTCATCAACATCGTCATGCTGTAAGTTTTCGTCATATTTATAGCAGTATACATAATTCCAACTGCGCACTTGTAATAGTATTCCTAAATCTTGCTCATCCTTACAAACATTCTCAAATGCTTATACCAGTTGTCCAATATGCCATCTGGTGTAATGGTTCAAGTATACCTGCTCAAACTTGTATCCAAATATTCATTTGAGTATTCGAATACCTATCTGAATATTCGACTATTTGAATATTCAACTTCCTATTTAACAATTCAGATATTTCTACTGCCTCTACAAACTATTCGAATTGTGTGCCGAGGAAGGCAACGGGAAACCATCACATTATCTTGTCCCTAAAACAGCGCACCAAAATTTTATGATGGCGACACTTTCTGGAGTAAATTATTCCGGAGGTAAAATAGTCCCACATTCGGGTCTCCGGGCGGAGACTACTTCGGGAGGAGTCATCGGCAATAACAAGTGTAACATTTCACGAGTCGGAACGTGGAATGTTAGAAGCATAAAACAAGTGGGAAAGTAAGAAAATTAGAAAATTGATATGCATAGGTTAGCATTAGACATATGTATCAGTAAGGTGCGATGGCCAAAAGCTGGAGACTTTTGAGCAATACACACAGGGTCGATAGGGGGAAAATCGGGAGTAGGGTTTATTATGAAGAAGAGTGTAGAAAATTTCTTACAGAAAATGACCTCGAGAAACTAAAAGATTGTGATTCGCGCGATAAGTTCGAGAAGAAGACGAAGTACCGTTAGGGACACAGAGGCAGAACGGGATTCTGTTAAAAATAGTTTAGATTCTGAAGCTAGAGATTTTTTGGTTCATAAACAGAATGAAAGTAGAAAACTTTGGATAACAAAGGATATTGTCACTCTAACAGAAGAGAGGCGAAAACATAAAAATAGGCTCGATGAAGAAGTGAAACAAAGATATACGGCGGTCAAGTGGGAAATTATTCGGAAACGTAGGAAAGTGGAAGAACAGTGGATTCATAGATGCAAAGAAGTGAAAGATAAGTTCGAAAGTAGGTAAAGCTGAAGAAGCGTATAAAATAATTAGAAGAAATTTCAGAGAAAATGGGTTTAGCAGCAAGAACATTAGAAACGAGGCAGGAGACAAGCATTAGAAAGTTTAAAAAACAATAAAGCATAAAACTACCTAGAATACAAAAAGGAAATGAGAAGATAGAGGAATAGCGGGTTTCTACTATTTAGGAATCCAAAAAACTCGAGATGGTAGGAGCATTAAAGATATACAACAAAGAATAGCGCAGGGCCGAGTTGTGTTTAACAAAAAGAAACAACTGTTATGCCGGGTGTTATGTTTGGGAAGTGTTAATGAAGAAACTCTTAAAGACTTACTACGACATTGTACGGGTGCGAAATTTGGACAAAATGAGATGCGGATCGAAAAGTGTTTGAAATGTGGTGTTACAGACGCATATGATGAAGATACCGTGGATAGATAAGGTTAGCAATGGGGAGATATTAGAAAGAGTTGGAGAAATCGAAAGATATGGTAAACAATAAAGAATAGGAGGGATTGGATGGTGTAGGACACCTTTGTGAGACACGAAGGAATAGTTCGCGGCATACTAGAGTCGGAGATAGGGATAAAATGAGGTAGGGTTAGGCCCAAATTAGACTACTGCTCTCAAATAGTTGGGAATGTAGGATGTTCTACTTTTAGGGAAATGCGTAGGTTAGCTCAGGATAGGAAAGGATGGAGGTACGCGTCCAACCAGTCTCCGGACTGAGAACTTTATGATTATGTAACCCAATCCGGGGACATACTATAGATAAGTATAATATTATTTATAAGTTTTGGCTTTAAATTTTATAGTCTGCAATTCGTATGTCCCATAACATACATTATTGTGTCACGACATTCCTGAGTTCCTTATACTCATTTGAAAACACAAATTTATTATAATATACAAGCAGTAATTTTATAGAAGGACGACAAAGGACAAATTAAATGCACTGTATTTTATTTAAATATGAAGGAGCAAGTAAAACTAATACTCGTCTATTTTCAGTAAATTACTATGTGGATGTCAATAATATAATAAATGTGGATCAAAAATAATAAACGCCCAGAAAAAGTTTTGCGCATATTCCTAGTAGAATAACTGAAGTTCAGTAAAATAATAAATGTTCAGTAAAAATCAATAATCACCAAGTTCAGTAATATATTTTAACTTCGTTTGCTTTTGGATGGGTGACCGGTCACCCTCATTATGGTAGGCCGAGCATCCAGCAGTAGATGAGTCGACGGCTGGTGAAAAAATAGGGTACTTCCACTCCCGTCAAATGGCACAACAGATAAAATTGTGTATTTCAGCAGAAGGCATAAAATTATGAGAACAGACTACAATAATTTAAACAAAAAAACGTTAAGAAGCTACCTACAGGGTGAGTCATAATGAGGTGTAAAAAATTTAGCCAAAGCTTCTTTAGGTGAAAACAAAGCAATTAACCGAATATACCTTAGTACCAAAATGCTTCCTTTTTGAGAAAAATTTATTCAAAGATTCAAATGTGCATTAAAGGTGTAGCACTAAAAATTTTAATTTTTATAATCAAATGGCCATGATTTGACGGTGCACCTCCTCACAATGGCAGATTCGATACAGAATTTCAATGGTAGATGGATTGGCCGATTTGATCCTGTGAGATGTCCTCCTAGGAGTCCCGACTTAAATCCGCTGGATTTTTTAAAACAACTTGTTTACCGCGAGGTAATTAACACCAGAGAACAGTTGCAGCAAAGAATTCTAGAGGTTGCAAATGGAATTCATCAGTACTTTAATATTTAGCAAGTGCATGCATCGTTAATACGACAGTGCCCTGTGCCCTGTGCTCGGCAGTCGAAGGTGGACATTTTGAGCATTTACTGAAGTTTTCGATTTCTATTATGTTCTTTTTAATTTCGTTTTTATTTTGATGTATTTTCAAATTATTCGGATAATTACTTTTCCAAGAAAATATAAAATTTTTCTTCGACACCCTGTATCTTCTTAAGGAAGCATTTTGGTACGAAAGTATATTCGACTAATTGCTTTGTCTTGGCCTAAAGGAACTTCAGTTAAATTTTTTACACCTAATTGTGACTCACCCCGTATATGGCTAGTAATTAACCGATAGTTATTTTAATATAATATGTACAGGATAAAATATAATAGATGCATAGTAAATAATTTTAAATTGCTCAGTATTATGCTTCTTCCTTTTTATTAAACAGGCCTTTCGTGGCCTGGCCTGGCCTGGCCTGACCTGACATGACATGACATGACCTTCCCGCCGGACATATTTATATTTAATTTCTTTTAGGTTTTGTGAAAAAATACAACCTATTTTACTGAACATTTATTATTTCTATACTGAACACCTATTATTTTTATACTGAACGTTTTAATTTGTTTCCAATGTACCTATATTAATATAAATTATAAAATTTTTCTTCAATTTTATGAATTTTCTGGCAAATGTCCATTAATAACAACTGTTCAAATAAACTAGTCTTGACAAAGCCCCTAATCAGGGGCGAAACGTCGAATTCTATCATTTGAACAGTTGTTATTAATGGACATTTGCCAGAAAATTCATAAAATTGAAGAAGACTTTAAAAAAACAGATTGGCACTAATCAAACAAGAATAAATTATAAAGCAAAGAATAAAAATAATCATTTTCTTCGAAAAACATGCCCTTTAGCAACCTTATACACAAACTTAAAGTCTACCTTTTCTACGTAGGCAATAAGAGTACTTTTAATGCCGATGACGTCCGCAGCAAAAGCACATAGCTCCAAAGGCAGAGTGTTATAGAAGATTACTACCAACTTTGTATTTATCCTAATGTAACAAGCACATTGTGTTATTCTAAAGGCATGGACTATCATAGTTGTTTTGTATAATCATCACAAAAATTCGAAACTAATTTGACATACGTACTTCAAGAGTAAGTATAGAGTATCTACTCTGAGCTGTCAAAAATCAAATTAAAAATGAACCGGCGCAAAAGCCTATCCGCAGTGAGCGAAAACCGAAACGCGAACGGGCGAACCGACAGTTTTCAAATCCAAGATTTACTCTCTCGGCATTCTAGGACGGTATTTATTAAAAATATTTATACATAATATCGTAATAAGTCATAATGGCGAGGAAATTGTCTCCGAAATGAAAAGTATGTACGCCAAAGTACTTTCCACGCTTGAAGAAAAATGGGATGTTTAATTTGTCATCCAGGAGGGGTAGGTCATCTTGGTACATACGTACACAGGGTGCTTGCCATAAACCTAAATAACCTCAAACGCAGAGCTCGTAAAATCAGTTTTTCCTGAACGTTTGTTATGTTTAATGATCAAATTGGAACAGCGTGCTGCGCATTTTATGCCCACGGTTCAAAGTTTGCTAAAATGCTCTGCGAGTAATTTTCACTCTTAACTGTGCAATTGTATTATTTGGCTCGTTTAGAAAATATTTGTTTACCGTCCAAATTTCACTGTGTTTAAGTTAATTTTTTACTGAACAAATTGGAATTGCTTGCTTATCAATTTGTATTAAAGTATGGCACTTGCGTCCCAGCATACAAGGCAAATTTTGTGACATTTGCGTACACGAGTAAAGGTAGGACCAGCTGGTAATAGTATATTACGTACCGAGCTGGAAAACCTTTCATTACAGCGAGGGGTAGCGCGAAGCGCCACGGTCATCTTAACGCGAGGCTGTAATGAAATTTTCCAGCGAGGCATGTATACTATTTTATTCACTATCATTAGTTTTAATGAACAATAATTAAGGAATAAATATTTCATTTTATTTTAAACATTGCACTTACGATAACTTTTGGTAGGCTGTGAGATTGACAATAATTGTTAATTTTGTCAATATTATACATCATATTGAAGTAAATTTAAACAACGCACTTTCGATAATTCTTGGTAGTCAGTGAAATTGATACTTATATTTTTATTAATTATTAAACTGGCAAACATCGCTTTTTTCTCAATAAAATAACTGAATATGAAAAGAGTATTTTTGGTGATAAAATATGTCTGGTAGTCAGTTGTAGTAGACAACCGATTGTGAATAAAATAAATAATACTGAGCACTTTTGCATAAGACAAAATTTGAATTAGTACATATCTGAAAATAGAAATATCTACATTTTTTAAATTTAACATTTCAATTTGTATGCAAGCACCATCAGTTTCGAGTTGTTCGCTTTGTCTGGTGGACTCATCCTACCTGTGTACGCAAATGTTACGAAATTTATTTTGTACGCAAGAGTCACATACGCAGCTATCAAGACACCGTTAGCGACAAAGTGATCTTCAATATAAAATAACGTTATTTAAGAAATTTTAAACTAAATCATTTATATAGTTCTCAGTCAATAAAATACTGACATTAAAATTTCAATTGTTGTAGGAAAAACGCGCACGAAGGACAAATACCGAGTTGTTTACACGGACCACCAAAGGATAGAGTTAGAAAAGGAGTTCACATTCAATAACAAATACATAACCATCCGCAGAAAATCTGAATTGGCGACAAATTTGGGACTTTCGGAACGGCAAATAAAAATCTGGTTTCAGAATCGAAGAGCAAAGGAGCGCAAGCAGGTAAAAAAGCGCGCCGAAGAGAAAAGTCAGGGTCACTTAGATTCTGTTGGTTCGAACACTAATGTGAATGGTATTAACCAACAATCTAATATGATCCATCATCACGTATATGTACCGAATCAAATTGTGTCCAATTTGTCTTCGACACCGAATCATACTCTGATGAAGGAACATTTGAAAGTTGAAGACATCTGGCCGAAGGCGCCTATCTAAGTTATTTTGTGTTCTTTTTTGTTTTAAAAGTTAGTGTTTTTGACTGTAAATATTACGTGTGTTCAGATACCATTTTGACACAATGAACCGTCCCTTAATAGTGCAATTTTTATGTGCAATCATTAGTGTTGAACAAAATGAATGTGCGGAATTTATTTCGGTGTCAGTATGTTTTACATTCGATAAAATTTTATTGTTCGGCAAAAATATACCTACTGTTTGAATTTGTCGACATTAATTTATTTTCAGGTGTCACTAGTTTGTTGGACCTTATTTCTCAGATCATGCACTACAAAAAATTCCTTGTGATTTTACTTTAGAAATAGTAATCAATACTATTATTGGCGTAAAATTATATCTGAGTGTAAATTTACACCAAAATGTATATGTAAATAGTATGTAATTTTACACCAATAATGACAGGATTATTTTTTGAAGTAAAACGCACTAAATTTTTTACAGTGTAAATACGCAGTGTAAATATGTAGTTTCGTTCGAAAATTTTTGCCGCTCGCTTATATAACTATAGGTACCTGTACATATATTTCAAATTATCATACATCTATTTGTATAATAAGTTGATAAATCTATAATGTTCATAATTCTGGTAAGTTAACTTATATTAATTAGAAACAGATGGTTACATTTTACTATCATCATTAGGTATATTATTTTTAAAGTTCAATTTATTAATGTTTGACTCATTTATGTGTAACCTTCTGATCAAATAACGTATTATAAAAAGTCGAACATTTGTAATACAAATATTTTTGGTAAATTATCAGATTCAATAAATTAACAAGATCTACCTTCTAATGCGTGAACTGCTTAGACTTTTTATAATATTATAAACTGGTCCAGTGAAATATTTTCATTTTGTTGTTCAAGAACGTAAATATTGCATTGAAACCTATAATTTCTTGCATGAGAATTTTGTATGATTACATTATGATAAAAAATATTCCTGATTATGATCATACAAATCAAACATGTTGCGTTTTTATGTTGGGAACATTGAACATAAGAACATGCTAGTCAATTATATAGGTTTAAATGTAACATTTTACAATTAGGTATTATTCTGTTTTGTTTGCACACTTGTAAAGATATTGCATTTCATAATGGAACAAAATTGACTCCAATAAAAAAGGAAGGTTATGAAACTGCAAATATTGACCAATTCATTACACCCTTTCCGATCATGAGGCTGTAGTATGTCTTCGACGAATGTACTCCAGAGAGAAGAGCTAGTCTACATACTCTCCAGTGGACAGGGGGTAATATTGGATCAGTTGGCGTTGGTGATGGCGGTGGCAGTGGTAGTGGCGGCTCGTAATGATGGGCTCTAGGGAGCCGGACTCCCAAAAACTTGTAAAGAAAATTTAAAATCAAGAAACGAATTCTCGTCCATTTAATTTCTGTATACGCCTATTATGATACTCATACGTGCACAATTCTAATTGATTATTCAGCCTGCAGATCAAGTCATCCCAAGCGCCTTAAGGAATGGAGGGGTACGCGAACTTGCGCGGACTAACGTGACCCGGTCAGCGGCGATCAGCTTGCTGCCCGATTCGTTTAAAGAGGTAACAATGCTAGTAAATCATTAGCTCTGCCGTACCTACTTCATTCGAAGTTCCTTTGTCGTTCTATAACGGACCCTTTGGGCGACCCGGTTTCCGTCTGAAATATATGGAGTGTGGCAGTATAAACATAGAATAGTATAGAAGAAGAAATAAGTGTTATTAAGCATTAAGTCTCAGCAGCCGGCGAGTTGGATAAAGTATCGGCTTAGTGAGTAGACCCGGGTTCTATGCTTCCAGCGGTCGGTTTTTCCTTTCATTGTGTTGTTCCATTTATTTCGAAATATTTTTCATGATTGGTAACAAATTAAAAAAGTTCAAGAACTTACTGACAAAACCATCCACTCTCAAATAGGTCAGAAGTGGATAACATAAATTGTTCCAATTGCTGGCATTAAATTGATGCTCCATAAAGTAATTATTGAAAAATGTTTATTTCCATACACAAAATAGACACTCTGGTAAGCAAAAATTTCAGGTAGTAGAAACAAGTTAATTCGAGTAAAATGCGCTATGCACGATTCTCCGACTCTCAAACTGATATACACAGCACGCTTCTGTGCAACGAAAACGTCGTAAGCAGATTACCGAAATCTACAACCTCTTAAGTTTCTTTAAACTAGAAAAGATTGGACTTTACTTTTAGATATTAATTTTTGGTTCTTGTGCCGTTTCTCTGAAATAAAAATAGAAGTTCAGGCTCTGCTTTTAAACGTTAACTTTACAACGTTACTGTCTCTTTGTTTTTATTCTCGGACGTCACTGGTAGAATGACGTATCTTAATCCTCCTCGGTGTTTCTGGATTCGGGCCCTTAGATATACAGCTGTATCCCTCGGTATCACGTATTGGGACAGAGTGTATATCTACGGGGATCTAGTCGTTCGCTTATGAACGAATTCTTTCCTTGTATCGGGATACTCTGGTCGGTATGAGACTTATTCGTTGCTACCCTTAGCTTTCAGTCGCAGAAATGGTTGGGTTCTCTTACTATTGCTAAACGACGGTTAAAATAACAACACATAAGGAAATTATATCGGTATTCTATTACATACTGTAGCTATATACAAGATAAAATGATAAGACTAAAAGAATATTTACAGCAAAATCGGTATTTGCATGAAATTAAATGGGTTTTCTTTATGAAAATTAAATCGGATTTCGCGGTGTATCCTGATTGGACACGCCACGGGCTCGTCGTATGATCAAACTGAATTACCATCGGTTTCGTGGAGTTTATGTGATAGCCCCAGAATACAATCTCCTCTGGAATATCACCGGGTTATACGTATCGGGCAAACAGACGGTATTACAGCTGGATTGTACTAAAGGCCGCGGGTTCGGTCAGGTGTGATCGATCCCCGCCGGTATATCGTCTCATTTGTTGACTTATGTCACCACGAGATTGCCGAATCGATCCAACCCACACCAGCAGACACCCTTAGCTCCTGCTGTATCTATTCCCTCGCTACGCAAAGCTGAATCTAGTCCACTCGGAACTAGGTTGTGTTTGATAATTAATATTACTGCAATACCAACTATCATACACCGGGCACTTACTCAAATTTATTTATTGCATA
Source organism: Xestobium rufovillosum (assembly GCA_963966045.1). NCBI lineage: Eukaryota > Metazoa > Arthropoda > Insecta > Coleoptera > Ptinidae > Xestobium > Xestobium rufovillosum. The sequence goes on along the minus strand of OZ014492.1, from coordinate 20,247,983 downwards.
TCAGTTAATCACACAGCGAACTTAGGCAGGTTCAATCAGTTATTTATGTTTCGGATCGGAGCGGCCAGCATCATCTCAGATGCTGGGAGTACTGGTCCTGACTGAGGGCCAGACGACCAGGTACTGAATTTCTTCTTGGGAGCCTCCACTTTTATAAGCGGAGAGTGGGGTCTAGCTTCGGCGGTTCACTTCCAGATTTCCTGCGGGAGGAGTAGTGCCGGATGAAAATACATGACGTCGGATTAGGGCCGGGCGCAACTACCATCCATCTTGCTTGACTGTTGTCTCGTATGGCGGGCGCGTGCTTCTCCCACCTGTGTTGACGAACTCAGCTGACGTATCTATCTTCCACATCACGGCGTGACGTCAGAACGTCCAAAGTAAACACCAATCAATTTTGATTATCCAATGTGTTTACTTTTGCAACGTTACAACTTTACCTAATCCGTGTTCAGGTTTTTTTGGCAGAGCCCTCCCACTTGAACAAGTAACGAGCCGCCACTGTGCGGTGGCTAACTAATTTCTATTCGCAACGAACGTTTTTGATCCACATAGGTTTAAATAAATTCACCGACGATTGCAATTTTACAAAATATGTATTGTGTAATTTATAAAAATATACTTAAACGAGGAATGAGGCAGTCTAAATCCTGTGTTGTTTGCAAAATAATACTATAGTCGACAAGTAAGACCAAGTCCAGAGATCCATGGAAAATAAGCGAATTGTCAATTGAAGGTGAGTATGACAAGAACTCCATCTGACCTAAAGGTTTAAGGATGTGATCTAAAAATACGATGCTTTACTATATATGCAAAACCATAAAAGTAATTATTAAGACCTGACCTGATCTGTAAGTAATTGGTGCATCTGATAGTCAATTAATACCATGTGCAAACAAAATTTCATTCGATATCTTGAAAAGTATCTACCAGAGATATGGACCGCCTACGCACTATTGGTCCATCTTGATGTCAGGCTGCGTATTTCCGCGAGAAGATTTAAATAGTTGATATTTTGTTTTGCATTTTGTAATATTTATTTTACATTATGTATGTATTGTAGGAGCATGGATGTGAGTTACCTCCACTGGTTTTGAATTTATATGCGGGACAAGCGAATAATATATCAATATTGCGTAAACAGATGTAATAGATTAGCAATAAATTAGCAAAAGGAAATGTGCTCGAGAATTATAAATATACAGAAACTCGAGACCCTTAAGAACTTACGTATGGAGCATGCTAGTCGCTATTATTCGGGTGCTATATGAGAAGACGCTTAGAATATGGCATCTACAGACGCATGGTGATGGCGAGTGCAAATGAGCTATAAGAAAGAATTGGGGAAAAGGGGCTCATGAAGACAATAAAGAATAGGAGGAGTGATAGGATGGTAGGACACCTTTTGATTCACGAATGATTAGTTCGCGGCCTGATTGATTGGGATGAAGGTACGAGAGACGGTAGTGAGAAAGTACGATTTTGATTTATTAATAAATTGTTATCGTACCTATTTTCCTATATTATGTATTGAAGAAATTGAGATCTTGCCGGGAGGGGGATATTGACGTTAGAGAAGTCAAGTTTTCAATTGATTCAAGAGGTTCTGCATCAATTAGGCGATGATGAAACGCCGGGGTCACCAATAACTTCTCCGGTTCATGCAGATATTTCCATCTCTTGGAAAATAATATGTACTTAAATTTTGATCCGCAAGGAAAGGAGCGAGAAAATTGTTTATTGATGGAGAAAGTGTTGTTTCTTATGTATTTACGGGAGGGAGAGAATCTAATTTTCCTGGAATTAATGGAGATGCTGACAGTCTTTTGGCGGATATCCATAATGAGGAGTCTAGTTTCTGCAGAGAGTTAATAATAATAATAATCAGAGTACAGTGTACCAGTAAACACGTTACAGATGCTTAACTTAGCCTCGCGCAGACAGTGTGCTCTTCAGAGCGCATTGTGGTAAACGCAACACCTCAAATTGCCTATGATTGCCCTAGGTTGAGCAGCCCAGAAGGTAGAAACCGTCAGGTACAGTTCCTGCGGGCTTTAGGAATTGAACCCGCGCCCACTGCAGTGCTCTAGCCACTAGACTATCACTCAGAGTGTTTTCTGTCCTTAAAATTCAACGTAGGTACAAAGGGCGCTTCTGTTATGTGGTGAAGATCTGGGTAATCACGAGGGCAGGTAATACAGCAAAGGGCTTACGTCAGTCATGTAAAGAAATTAAATCTTCGAAAGGTAGGCATGACAAGAAGGCAAGTAAACTGTCAACGTCCGCTTGACTGGAGACGCGTCAAGGTGGACGACACTTTTAGCTGCCTCGGACCTTCTTAAAAACATAATTTCATAATAGTACAGCAGATGACTCACAGATTGAATCCGCGTGCAGTAATAAAGGACAAAATAGCTGTAGGCTACAATTTTTCTTTAATGAATTGAGAAAATTGACAAACGACACGAAAACGCTGCCTTGGTTAACTATGGTGCAGCATCAGAAGTTTACCCCTAGAGAAAATAGGTGGTCGCTTTCAGAGCCTCCATACAAAATCATAATAATCTCTTTCAACTTCTATTCTATACACTATCTTTGTTGGATGCCATGTCAATGTTATTGTCAAAACCGTCCTGATAATTATTCTCGAGTACACAACAAATCAGATAATATACTGTTTACGATAATTATTGGTCTTCTAAGGCGTGTTGTAGAATATTTTAAAACGTTTGCTTCGTTTACGCATATGGATTTGAATATACGTCCTATTTTTCTTGAGACTAGGGATGCTAGTATCGAATGAAAGTATCCATACCAGTATCATTTGATACTTTTGGCTTTAGGTATCGATACCTCCCGATACTTAACAAGAAAGTACCGATACCTTGGAGTATCGGTATCGCATCTGTAAAATGTGTATTGGGGGTGTTTTGTTAGAACGTAAAACCGGTAAAAAGAAAGGAAATTTTATTTTTTATAATTACAGCTTTCCAGTTAATAAAATGTACCTCTGAACTCAATACAAAGTACAATTAAAACAAAAATAAACTTGGATGGGTCGATGGGTGGCGCTAATGAATGAGGTTGGGTCTGAGATAAAACTTGATCTTGACGAACAAGTTGAATTCGCCGACTCTTTATCAATATCTGAGACATCCACAGTCCTTTCCAAGACTAGGGAGACCTGCAGACATTTTACATCAAATTTATTAAACATATAAACATTAAAAGTCCTACTTTTTTGACGGCCTATAAATATTGCTTACAGCAGGTATCGTTCATTCGATATTGCTTTAAAAGTATCGATGCCAGACAAGTATCGCATGTAAGGTATCGATACCAAATATCGATACTTTTTTGTTGAAAGTATCGATACTTCAGAAGTATCGATGTATCGTTAGCATCCCTACTTGAGACATATCGCCGGATTTTGTGTCAACCGTCTTCGCGCAATTGTCGAAGTACAATCTTCTTCTCCCAGGTGACAGCACATTCTGGAAGTTCATTCCGACTAAGATTTATAGGAAACTTTCATCGTAATTTCATGAGAGAAATCCAGCCCATATATGTCTTCGGTGGATTTCGGAAATATCCTGTAAATTTTCGATTAATATAGGACACCATGTTCATTCGCAGAATTTGGAATACCCTATCACCTTTTTAATGCAATGTCCTGTATATTGGTTGCAATCATCACAATTTCTGATAAGCTTTCATATTATGGTAGGTACAAGGTACTACGGTTTTCATAATACAAAACAAATGGACAATACATATTGCCACATAAATTTATTTTATTTTATTTACAATACTTTGTTATCGAGTAGGAACGAGGTAAAAATAAGAGTTTCTCTTGCATATCATCATAAAATTTTCAGTCCGAAGACTGGTTAGACGCGTACCTCCATCCTTTCCTATCCTGAGCTAACCTACGTATTTCCCCAAAAGTTGAACATCCTACATTACTAACTATTTGAGAGCAGTAATCTAATCTGGGTCTACCCACGGTATCTTTATCATGCGTCTATTAGCACCACACTTCAAATGCTTCTAATTTTTTCTTATCCGCTTCTCCTATCGTCCAAGTTTCGCACCCGTTGCTTTACCGTTCTCTACCTCTATCTCTTTTTGTTCCTATCCCTAACTCTACTATGTCACGAACTAAGCCTTCCTGCTTCAGAAGGTTTCCTACCATCCTATCTCTCCTATTCCTTACTTTCTTCTATAAATTTCGCTTTTCTCCAACTCTTTTTAATACCACTCTGTTGCTAACCTTATCTATCCACGCATCCACGGTATCTTTATCATGCGTCTATAGCACCACACTTCAAATGCTTCTAATTTTTTCTTATCCGCTTCTCCTATCGTCCAAGTTTCGCACCCGTTACTTTGCCGTTCGCCATACATACGTTTTTAAAGCCTCTTCCGAGTTTTTACATTTATCATTCCCGAGCATAATAGTTGTTTCTTTTTATTAAATGCATTTCGGCCCTGCACTATTCTTTGTTTTATATCTCTAGAGCTCCAACCATCGCGAGTTATTTGACTTTCTAAATACCAGAAATCTGGGACTTCCTCTAGCTTCTTGTTTCCAATTTGTATTTTCGTTTTAGTCCTATTTTCACGTCCCACACACACCAAAATTTTGGTTTTCTTTTTATTGATCTTCATACCACAGCCCTCGGTCAAAAACCGCTTCCATTTCGTTCAGAGCCTTACCTAATTCTTCTTTGCTGTATGCTAATACTGTTATATCATCCGCGAATCTGAGCATATTAATAGTTTGGCCCTGTATATTAATTCCAGCAGCTATTCTGCCTTTATTCTTTAACAATATTAATCGCATCTTCGATATATAAATTGAAAACTAGGGGCGATCATGCACATCACTGCCTCACTCCGTTTCGGATACCTATCTACTTCTCTATGTTCCTGCTCAAATTCTATAACTACCATTTGCTCTTTGTATAGATTACGAATTATTCTTCTATCCCTATACTTCATCCCTACATTTTTGAGCACTTCGAACATCTTCTTCCATTTTATATTGTCGAAGGCTTTTTCCAAATATACAAATCCTATATAGGCGCTCTTTCCCTTTTCTATTGGTTTTTCTATTATTACTCGTAAATTTAGAATGGCCTCGCGCGTTCCCCTATTTCTTCTAAATCCGAACTGATCTTCTCCTAATATTTCTTCCGCCCTTTTCTCCATCCTTCTTTGCACAATTCTAGTTAAATTTTTGACGTGTGGGAAGTTAAACTGGATCGTTCTAAAATTTTCACACCTATCCGCGCCTTTCCTTTTTGGCAAAAGTACTATGATGTTTCGTTTGTAATATTCTGGAATCTCGCATGTCAGGTGCGACTAACTAGTTTAAATAAACGATCTATTACCTCTTGACCTGCGCACTTTAAGATTTCTGCCAGCAAACCATACCTATTTATTGTTTCTAAAACTTTTTAGTACTAGCTTAAACTCTTCTCTCATTATAGGAAACCCTAGGTTGTTCCATCAATAAATAAAAATAAAAGACGTCGTGAATCCTAAAGTTGGAAATGGCTATAACTGTAACGAAATGAGAGAAATAAAAATTGTAACGCTTCAAATCCAGCATAAACTGCGTGTGAGTCAATTTCGTATAATTAATATTTTCTGTCTTGACTATTTGGTAGAAATCCATGATGAAATAGAAAATTACTATGCGTACTACCAATAAGTATAAAAATTATTTTATTGACCGGTTTCAAGATTCACAAACGATCTCATCATCAGAAATGGTAAATAATTTGTTTACAATTTTATTTACCATTTCTGATGATGAGATCGTTTGTGAATCTTGAAACCGGTCAATAAAATAATTTTTATACTTATTGGTAGTATGCATAGTAATTTTCTATTTCATAATTTCGTATAAAATTAGATAACATGTAACTGCGCTTAATAATCATCCAGCAAAGAATGTATCAGACGTATCCTACAAATACAGTTTAATAAAAAATTTCTGCAACTAATCCAGACACAACAATTTCATTTCGCAGCAGAATTTACAGATCTCCTCTGCAAGTAGAAGAATAAAAGATACAAAGAACATAATTTTGTACAAGAATTTTAATTTACAAATCGAAAAGAGTCTAGATTTATTTACGGAAATTTTTTTCCAAGCGACTAACATGTATCCAGATAATTAAGAAAAAACCAAATACGTTGACATCTTCCAAGTTATTTTGCCTAAATAAATTTCCCAGGAAGTAATTATACCTATCTGAATATTAACAAATATGTGAAACTCTAGCTAATAGCGTGATCAAAATCTAGAAGAAAAAACATGAAAATGGCAGCAGTGATCAATCCTGGTGTGGCACTAAAGTAGTCAATGAGCATATTCTCAGACAAGCAGCTTGTAATAATTTTGAAACACCGCAAACAGCCTCATCATCAAATCATAAAGTTCTCAGTCCGAGGACTGGTTGGACGCGAACCTCCATCCTTTCCTTTCCTGAGCTAACCTACCTACGCATTTCCCTAAAAGTAGAACATCCCCAATTCCCAACTATTTGAGAGCAGTAGTCTGGGAAAACAGCCTAAAAGTCAAAAATTATGTTTTATTTTAGTTCTTGAATTTGCATCGGATATAAATATTCTTCTTCCGGATACCTAGTTCATATTTCCCTGTCAAAATGTATAAAAAAAGTGTGAATCCAGTTGCTTCCTGTCGCGTAGGTATATTGCGCATGATATCTAATTGAATAAAGGCGCTCCTCTATCTCGCTTAGTTATGGTAGTTTTTATTTGAATGTGGCCATCACCATCTTATGGGACATAATTTTGGTCACGTGATTTTTCACAAGTATTTTGCCATAGAACCGAATTCTCCAACTGCATTTGTTTCTAATTGAAAAATGTGTTTTCTAATGCGTTTAACAAAAAGAAACAACTGTTATGCTCGAGAACGATTAATATAGAGACTAGGAAGAGACTCTTAACGTCGTATGTATGGAGTACGGCATTATACGGGTGCGAAACTTGGACAATAGGAGAAGCGGATAGAAAAAGAGTAGAAGCGTTTGAAATGTGGTGCTACAGACGCATGATGAAGATACCGTGGATAGATAAGGTTAGCAATAGGGAAGTATTAGAAAGAGTTGGGGAAAAGCGAAAGGTATGGAAAACAATAAAGAGTAGGAGAGATAGGATGGTAGGACACCTTCTAAGACACGAAGGAATAGTTCGTGACATACTAGAGTCAGAGATAGGAATAAAAAGAGGTAGGGGTAGGCCTAGATTAGACTACTGCTCTCAAATAGTTAGGGATATAGGATGTTCTACTTTTAGGGAAATGCGTAGGTTAGCTCAGGATAGAAAAGAATGGAAGTACGCGTCCAACCAGTATTCGGACTGAGAACCTTATGATGATGATGAATAGAATATTACGCAACGAGTATGGAAAGTGGAAAATTTCATGCAAGTGTGAAATTTTATCAGCCGAGTGCAGAAATTATGCGGGTGTATGAAATACACTTTCCATCGAGTTATGTCAAAATTTCTAAGTAGCCTACTAACTATGAGCATATTTGAATAATTTCGATCGGCTCATGAATGACACTTTGATTTGTTCTCTTGTCCGCTAATTCGTAAATGCCCAATTCGCATCTAAAATACTGAGGTTTTCCATCGAAAAGCTATTAAAATGTTTGACTGCCGTACCATTTAGGAGATTTTTCTGGTAACAAATTAAGTAATACATACCTTCTGGGCCGCTTTGGCAACTGCTGGTGGCGTACACTCGATGGAAGTATCCCTGCAGTAATCTACTTCCATTTTGCAGGAGAGTATTAAATATTTTTGTCAAATATTATTAAATTTGACTTTTCCACCCATTGAATTTTAAACCGATCAAATCTCCCCATTTTCTGAATATATTAGATGTATTTCGGCGGAAAAATACCTGCTAAAAATTTTATTGGCTGTACTAAGCCAATGGGCTATCAGAATACGGTTTAGTCCCATTTCGTGCGTTCCCGTTTCGGGCGTCGATGAAATTTGTCCCGTTTCGTGCGTCGTCCCAAACCTCTACCTGGTTTGAGTGCCGTTTCGTGCGCTGACCTGCTGATAATGCAATAAGCCACTAATTCGAGTTTATCTTTAAAACACAACGCTGTTAATAACTAGACTTCAATGCGGAAGTGTATGTTGATTTCTCCTATTGTTTTCAAATGTTAATGTTTTTGTTTTGAGGGGAGCTTGCCCACAGACCAGAAATAGTGGACCGTGGAACCACTTTTTTGGCCGTATTCAGTGACGGCTAACTATAAAACAAAGCAGTACGTTTTGTATGCCTTTATTTCAACAAGTACCTATAACGCACGAACTGGCACTATTTAATTACCCAGTAAATTCTTGACGTTCGAATCGGCACGAAAACAGGTAGAAACCCAAAAACGCACGAAACGGGAACGCACGAAACGGGAAGATACCCAAAATACGGCAATTTATATGCGGTTTTACAGCAAAAAATTTAATTATATTATAATTATATTATATTAATATTATAATATTATTATTAATATTATATTAATATCATCATCATAAGGTTCTCAGTCCGAAGACTGGTTGGACGCATACCTCCATTCTTTTCTATCCTGAGCTAACCTACGCATTTCCCTAAAAGTAGAACATCCTACATCCCTAACTATTTGAGAGCAGTAGTCTAATCTAGGCCTACCCCTACCTCTTTTTATTCCTATCTCTGACTCTAGTATGTCGCGAACTATTCCTTCGTGTCTTAGAAGGTGTCCTACCATCCTATCTCTCCTACTCTTTATTGTTTTCCATACCTTTCGCCTTTCCCCAACTCTTTCTAATACTTCCCTATTGCTAACCTTATCTATCCACGGTATCTTCATCATGCGTCTGTAACACCACAGTTCAAACGCTTCTACTCTTTTCCTATCCGCTTCTCCTATTGTCCAAGTTTCGCTCCCGTATAATGCCGTACTCCATACATACGACTTTAAGAGTCTCTTCCTAGTCTCTATATTAACCGTTCTCGAACATAACAGTTGTTTCTTTTTGTTAAACGCAACTCGGCCCTGCGCCATTCTTTGTTTTATATCTTTAGTGCTCCTACCGTCTTGGGTTATTTTACTTCCTAAGTAGCAGAAATCCGCGACCTCCTCTATCTTCTCATTTCCTATTTGTATTTCAATTTTAGTTCTATTTTCACTCCATCTACATACCAAAATTTTAGTTTTCTTTTTATTGATTTTCATGCCGTAGCCCTGTGTCAAAACTGCTTCCATTTCATTCAAAACCGCTCCTAATTCTTCTTTGCTAGCTGCTAACACTGCTATATCATCCGCAAATCTGAGCATATTAATAGTTTGGCCCTGTACATTGATCCCTGAGGCTGTTCTTTCCTTAACAATATTAATCGCATCTTCGATATATAAGTTGAAAACTAGAGGTGACAATGCACATCCCTGTCTCACTCCCTTCCGGATATCTACTTCCCTTCGTTCCTGCTCACATTCTATAACTGCCTTTTGCTCTTTGTAGAGATTATGTATTATTCTTCTGTCCCTGTATTTCATCCCTACCTTTCTCAGCACTTCGAACATCTTCCCCCATTTTACGTTGTCGAAGGCTTTTTCTAAATCTACAAATCCTATATATACGCTCTTTCTCTTTTCTATCGTTTTTTCTATAATTACTCGTAAAGCTAGAATGGCCTCGCGCGTTCCTCTATTTCGTATAAATCCGAACTGATCTTCTCCTAATATTTCTTCCGCCTTTTTCTCCATCCTTCTTTGCACAATTCTAGTTAAAATTTTTGACGCATGGGAAGTTAAACTGATAGTTCTAAAATTTTCGCATCTATCCGCGCCTTTCCTTTTTGGCAAAGCTACTATGATGTTCCGTTTGTAATCTTCTGGAATCTCGCCTGTCAGGTATATGTGACTAACTAATTTAAATAAACGATCCATTACCTCTTGACCTGCGCACTTTAAGATTTCTGCCTGCAAACCATCTATACCTGGTGCTTTATTATTCCTTAAACTTTTTAGTGCTAGCTCAAACTCTTCTCTCATTATAGGACTCCCTAGGTTATCCCCTTCTACACTGCTTTCACTTTCTAATATATCTTGCACTTCCTGTCCCGCATATAAGTTTCCTAAATATTCTTTCCACCTATCTGCCTTCTCCCCGCTTTCGATTAGGATATCTCCTGCCTCATTCCTAATGCTTTTGGTACTAGATCCAATTTATCTAAAATTTCTCCTAATTATTTTATATGCTTCATCAGTCTTTCCTATTTCGAACTTATTTTCCACTTCTTTGCACTTATCGTCGATCCATTGCTCTTTCGCTTTCCTACATTTCCGAATAATTTCCCACTTGATCGCCTTATATCTTTGTTTCTCTATTTCATCTAACCTATTTTTATATTTGCGCCTTTCCTCTATTAGACTCACAATATGTTTTGTTATCCAGGGTTTCCTACTTTCATTCTGTTTATGACCCAAAATATCCCTAGCTGAGGAAACTAAACTATTTTTAATGCAATTCCATTCTTCCTCTATGTCCCTAACAATATTTTCGCCCGCGCCCTTTAGTACCTCGTTTGTCTTTTTCTCGAACTTATCGCGCGTATCATCATCTTTTAGTTTCTCTGGGTCAAGATACCTTCTTCCGCTTCGTTTTTTCAAAATCTTAAATTTAAGATTGGCCTTCATAACGACTATATTGTGATCACTATCTATATCTGCTCCTGGATAACTTCTACAATCCCTAACTTGATTTCTAAATCTTTGCCTAACAAGAATGTAATCTATTTGATATCTCCCTAGGTCTCCTGGCATCTTCCACGTGTAGCGTCTCCTAACATGATGGTGAAATAGAGTGTTCGCGACCGTTAAGTTATGTTTATCGCAGAACTCTATCAGTCTCACTCCCCTATCGTTCGTATTGCCTAATCCAAAGGGACCAACTATTCCGCCCTCTCGCACTGTGCCTACGACTGCATTGAAATCTCCTATAATTATTAAATTTTCGTGTCCTCTCACAAAATCTAGCACATGTTCAATATCACTATAAACTGCCTCTACGACCTCATCACTGTAGTTATAAGTGGGCATATATACCTGTATTATTACTGTTTTTACAGGTTTCGAATCTAACCTAACCATAACTACCCTGTCACTTTGCTGTAAGAAATTTTCTACACTCTGCCCTACTTTTTTCCGCATAACAATTCCTACTCCCGAATTTCCTCCTACAGATATTAATATATTATTAATTATATAATTTACCGTATTTCATGGGAACTAACTAAACTAATGAATTGATTACTGAATAATACTCCCCATTATGTTAGAAATATTTGTTGTGTGCTTTCCAATAAATGTATGCTAGAAGCGTGATTTTTCTTGACAACCTGTCTGTTGACACCAGACAGCTGTTGACCCAGACAGCTGTTGACACAGCTGTCTGTTGACACAGACAGCTCTATTCGCAAACACCATGGCTGATGACACAAGCAAGAATAGAAAGAGGAAAAACCCCTCTATGTAGATGCAGCTTAGATGCGGCAGTACGTAAACGTCTTGTTGGTGGATTGGTATGCGAATTTCGTCATTGGCATTGAATGTTGTTGTTGACACGAACGGCTGATGTAACAGACAGACAGATAGACAGACAGGCAGGCGGGCAGGCAGACAGACAGACAGACACAGACAGACAGACACAGACAGACAGATAGACAGACAGACAGACAGACAGACAGACAGACAGACAGACAGACAGACATCTGATGAGAATTCTGAAGTAGGAGAATAACTATAGATTCCTATTTGTCTCATCGAGCTGGTTAATTTGATACCCTCCATGACCTAAGTGGGCGGGGCAGGGGGGCGTGTGCAGTGGGCCCTAATCTACATGCGTTCTATATTACCGACATTCAATTTGCACTTTCCAGTAAGTGTAACAGAAATCTACATGTGTTCTATATTACCGACACTCAATTAGTACTTCCAGCACTCACCAGATGGTTCCCACACGTGTCCGAAACGCATTAAGATAACAAGTAATTTCAAAACATAGTACGTATCAAAATAAACAAACTGACGAATGTTCTAGAATGTTATTTTATTGTAATAATACAAACAAATAAACGGGTCACCTTGTAGTGTCTACAACGTAGTATGTGCTTATACAGAACGTGGGAGCAAACCTAAACAAACATAATCCTGTCGGCGAGTTGAAAGGTTTTTTACCCATAATAAAAACAATTATAACATCTCTTATCGGCGGCGAACGTGCTTTTTTTCTTAAACTTTGATATCAATATTTATTTAGTATAAACAATTGCAACCATTGGAATTTCCGAGAAACTTCTGTTTACAATCCTAAGTATATATGGATGATTTAAAAGACGGGCATGTAGGCAGCCCGATTAGCTCAGTGGGTTTTAGCGAGGGCTCCGGTGCGCGGGGACCCGGGTTCGAATCCCGGTCGGCGTCATTTCCAGAACGTTTGCGAAAACCCCGGCGCAGGCGCCTGGGCCACATCCAAAGGCATCTAGCAGTAGTTGAACCTTACCACCCACAACCACACCCATTGGATGCCGCCCACAACCTCTATCATTGGCTGTTGCCCCGCCCACCCACATAGAGCCCCGGCGCAGGCGCCTGAGCCACAACCAAAGGCCCCAAAGACACCAGAGGCAGAAGTCGTTGCTGAAGACATTACTCGAGGACTCCTTCAGCGTAGAAGGGGAAAAAGCATTAATTCTGCAACATCTGCGTACTATTGCATCAGCATTTCCAGAACATTCTTCCATTGCGCAACAATGAGCAACACGCGCACTTTTTGAGCCCCGGCGCAGGCGCCTGAGCCACAACCAAAGGCCCCAAAGACACCAGAGGCAGAAGTCGTTGCTGAAGACATTACTCGAGGACTCCTTCAGCAGCCTCTGGTCATTGATGGCACCTGGATGGACTGGCCTGAACAATGAGCAACACGTGTACTTTCAGAGCCCCGGCGCAGGCGCCTGAGCCACAACCAAGGGGGCCCAAAATGGCGGCTTGGGGGGCGCACTCTTCGGCAATGACACTCGCTTCTTTTGAGAGAGGCTGCCGCAGAAGTCGCTGCTGAAGAAGTGGATGGCACCTGGAGAAGCCGGGGGCCCGGCTTCCTTCAAGAAGTGGATGGCACCTGGAGAAGCCGGGGGCCCCCGGCTTCCACCCGCCGAAGCGATCGATCGCCTCGGCGGGCTGGCTCGAGCGCCCCATCGCCTCGGCCAGAAAGACGGGCGCCCGGCTTCCTCCCGCCGAGGCGGTCAACCGCCTCGGCCAGGGATGTGGCCCAGTATTCTCATTTTCTAACTACTAATGTGTATGGATAAGAATGTCGAATTTATTTAGGTCGCTAAAAAGCCCTTTTTTAAAAATATTTATAGAAATTTGAATAACTTGCGAATTTATGAAAAATGCGGGAAATCCTAACATTGCCACCTTAAATGTAAGTGTTGATTTTAGTTAGTTATTAGTTAGATTTTAAGTATTACTTGAAAGCGTTGATACAATTTTTATAATTTACTTGCTTATTAAGTTCTGTACGATCCAGGTGAATTCTCAGACATTCAAGGATACGGTGTGTAGTACATACCTAAATAAAGAATAAATTAAAAAAAATATTTGACATCGTTAATAAACTAGTATTCAATATGAATTTTTGTGATCTCTTTCGTGAAGTAGTCACGACGAATATCACTAGAGTTTAAATTTTACGTGACAAAATTTGTGGACTGTAGACTTGAGGTGCCCAATTTTGCTCGTGATATTGCCTGGTTGAGATAAAAGACTGTTATTACTTTTATCTCTGTCCCATTTTCGTACACAACGGCTCAAGTAGAAAAACTTATTGAGTGCCTCTGATGTGATGCACTCTGATTAGTTGTGTGATCTGTGATAATTTATATAGAATTGTTACAATCGAAAAATGTTGCCGGCAAAATCTAAACTCATATGATATTAGGTACATATGAAATGAGACGCGATGCGATATTTGTCCAGTAAACGTCAAAATTTCAAAGCTGCCTACAACATTTGATTATATCCGTGCGATTTCTATTTATAATCCATAGCTACGAGTGTAACACAGATGGACGCAATTGTCAACTTCCGCGCCTACTTAGTTGAATGCAATGTGCCATTTTGTTAGGGGCTGTGGGAAAACCTATATCGTGTTCTTAAATCAAGTGTTTAAGTTGCGTACAATTTTGAAATTTTGATCAATTAGTCAAAATTCCAGAGCGCTCCTAACGGAGCACATCAAATTTTCAAAATTTAAGCACTTTTTGGAAAAATTTGCCCCAAAATTGTCGCTGGCAAAATCGTGCACTGAATACTTGACCGCAAACTGTTACGTTAATTATTTAGAATTTATGCAATGTGCACATAAATATCGGGTCAAATGTAGACAAAACTTGCCGGAAACTGTAGAAAACCATCATATCCATGAAGAGGACACTTAATTTTTCGTTATTCATTATTATGCTACGGATTTGAAATTTTTGTTAATTTGATAAAACTTCCATTTCTTGTTGTGTATACAGATTGTCCAAAAAAGTGTGCAACATACGGAAACTTTTTTATTATTGGTTTCTTGGAAAATTTTATTCTACGTGGAAGTTGATGCTTGACTGAACAGAAAATAAATAGACCAGAAATTAGACAGAGTTGTTAGTAAGGTGGGTACCTACCTTAATCTGTGAAAATAATAGAAAATACTACAGGAAAAGGTTGCTTCATTCTGTGATGTCTGATGGTACTACACAAACATCTCTGGATTCGTTGTGCAATTCAATGCCTGACGGGGTACTTGCCTGAGAAGTAGTTGTTCGAACGGTTTAATACCACTCATTTGTTCCGTATAATTCGGTATAAATTAACTCTTGCTGATATCTGACGTACGCCGAGGCCTCGCGTACGCCCATCAGCATATAAATATACAGCAAATAATATTGCATGGTTCGAGTGTGTAGGGAAAGCACCGTACTGATGAGTCCCAAAAGGACGAAAGCAGTGGTCTACGGTTATTCATACATATTCGAAACATGCAGTATTGAAATTATGGCATTTATGATTAAGTTATATTATTGAAATCTTTAGAAGGAGTAATACTTATTACATGTTTACATGCCCTCAATTCTCTATAATGGCAAGGCTGTAAGAAGCTGTTCTGATGCTCATAGTGAAATTAAATACCTACATTATATTCACAAAAGGATATTTATACAAAATCTTTCCTTTGTTGCAGGAAAAACACGCACCAGAGACAAATACAGAATTGTGTACACCGACCATCAACGCGTTGAACTAGAGAAAGAGTTTTATTACAGCAGATACATTACAATTCGAAGAAAAGCTGAACTAGCTTCAAATTTGGGTCTATCCGAACGGCAAGTAAAAATTTGGTTCCAGAACAGGCGAGCAAAAGAACGAAAGCAAGTTAAAAAAAGAGAAGAACTGAACCAAAAAGAGACAAGCCTGCAACTACTGCAGCATTCCCCTCTCATACATCAGTCTCAGCAACTTCAACATATTGTCTCACAAATATGACAAGTGTCAATAACTTTCTCGTAGGCAATTAATTTGTAGATTCAGAAAGAGAACTTTATCAGAGGACGCGTGAGTTTACAAATCCCTACTGCAGAAATTAAGGAATTTGAAATAACGTGCTACGTATAAATATATGAAACTATGTAAAAATAACGTAATACATGCAAGTCACAAAATGGACTAGAACAGATCAGAAAAATTTTCTCAGGAAGAAACCTACTTAGTAGGGTTCCGGTAATAATATGAAGGATCGATAATAATAATAAAGGGATATCGTTAAAATATGAATGAATTTAAAGGAATGTGCAATATTATTTTCAACTTATAAACTTTCAGTTACCTTTGTTTTAGATTATTAATTAGTTGTAATTAAAACAGTGATAGGCAATACAAATTATTTTAACCAAATAACTAGGAACGCTGAATCAAATATTCATTAGGGTTGGACGAATAGGATTTGCAGGTTTTGATCAAGTCTATAGTTATACAGAAACCATTCAAACTATAAAAATTTATATTCCGAACTTTTCAGATTTCCATTCCAAACAAAACAAATGGCACATATTCTTAACACCTGTCAGTGCCACTTACAAATACTTTACCTAACTTTTGCAACATAATTTGCAACATACTTTAAAGTTACTATAATAATAATTATATTATACTGCAAAAGTTACCTTAAAATGCTTTGTGTAACTGAAACTAACAGACTTCAAAAACACGTGACACGTAGTTTATTTAGAATTAAAAAGTGACCTACCCCAAGGTTATGCTACTATTTGTCGGTGAATTTATTGTGGGAAAGGTTTGCCAAGTATGTTACGCATAACTTTGAATTTGAGCAGCATCTGTAAAATTAAGAAAACTACGTTTTATATCTATGTATAAGGCTAATTAATGGTTAGTTCACATTACGAAATTCATCAATGCGTACTATGAAATATCCAGACATCCATCAGTGCTAGTGGTAGATATAAGTATTTAACACTGTTTAATGTAAATGGCATCTAATAAATTTAAATAATATTATGTTAAATTGAGTTTAAGACATTTCTTCTACTTTTAGTTTTAGAGTACCTTAGACAGTTTATAACAACAAGGCTTTACCAGCCGATATATCATCATAAAAAATATATTTTTGATAAACGGATTTACCTAAATCAATGTTAGAAAAGGTAGCGTTCTGAAAATTGCAGTAGATATATTTGAATGTTATCCACTGGATAGAAGTTGTTAATTAGCTTCCTAGCCGAGCTAGGTAGTGTGATAGTCGTTTTTTGACCATGGTGTTTTTTCATCAAATGTGGACGTTTCAGGTCATTCTAAGACTTTTTGGCAAGGTGGCACATTTCCGTCCGTATGTATGTGTGTGGGTGTCATTGTGTTTTGTGCAAGGTTAATTTTCATGTATGCAATTAGTAGGCATATTTAACGCCTTATTACAAAAGCAGAAATTCCTAGCGAATTAAAGTTGCATATTAGTTGGGGAGCATCTTGTTTAAATTCAAAGTGGTCGTCCGAAGTCGAGGACACACTTGTTTTGAAAACTGTTTTCTATGTAAAATCACCCGCTGAATCCGAATCCGGAGGGCGCCCGTTCATTTGGGACGGCCTTGGCCCTGAAAAATGCATTTTTACGTAAAATTTCGAAAAATTGAAAACTCCGAACATTTCAGTTTACATCGTCATATCTTCGTTCTGGAGACAGCTAGGAAGCTAATGTTTTTTTGTTTGCAAACCTCTACACACAATTAACTTTTGAAAAATAACTACGTCAGAAATTTGTAATTTTGTAGACCGCGTCATTTTTGTGCACTTTAATTTTCACCTCGCCAGAAAGTTTTTTATTGTAAAAGATAGATACCTATTCAATCGAAAAAATAGGGTAAATGTGTTATATATGCCCCTCGAGGATATATGCCCCACGTTAATATCTAACTAACAAACCGCCATCTAGTGGCAGGGCGCGTATAGTATGTCAGTTAAATCCGTAACTGTATGTGTGGTGTGTTATTTCCCGGCAGTTTGATTGTTTACAACGAAATATTTAGGACAATATCACAAGTGGTAAGTGCTTGCTTAATTTGAGTCAAGTAGGCACCTCGTGAAATTGTTATAATATCACTAAGAAACGTTTTTACTTGGTAATTTTTCGTTTCATATATTGCTATTGCCTTCTACGTGTCTTAGAGGTTAAGAAAACGCCATAATTTGGGCTCACATTTTAAATTTGCAATGGGGCATTTAACCCACACAAATAATCATCGAGAGGATATTTGCCTCGATCCGAAGGAGGATATATGCCGCTTATTTTCTAGCAGTGCAATGACGCAATATGCGTCCGAAAATCCATTACCTATTTTCATTTCAAAAATGAAAGTATAATCGCAAACAGAACACAAGTCCTCGTGCATCATGGTCAGAAGAAGATCTGCAAAGTGATATAGAGAGCCTAAAATCTAAGACTCTTGGAGTTAATGCAGCATCCCGGTAATTTAAAGTTTCATCCAGGACCCTTAAGAGACGACTTGAGTTGAATAATACGAAGAAAGTTGCGTTAGGGAAGCCAACGTAAAGAAGCTGTAAGCAATTATTAAAAGAGAAGTACACAAAATGTGGATTTAGTTCTATAATTCAATGCCTGGCGGGGTATTTGCCCGAGGAGTAGTTGTTCAAACGATCCAGTACCACTCTATTGAAGTTTGTCAATACGTAAATACTGATTGTAAAGAGCAGGGGCATAACCCCAAGGTGGGGCATAAACACTCTGATCGTGGGGCATATATACCATCAATAGGGCGTTTATCCCACATGGTAGCATTTTTTTTACTAATTATTAATGAAGGCTCTAGTATAAATTTCGGTCTAATTCCATGTGTCACAGGTTCCTGAAACATTGCTTCACCGAATTTCACCATCACTATGCGATTTTAATTAATAGAAACGTTGATAAAATTGTTTGTGCTTAGGTGGGGCCTATATACCACATTTACTCTATGTCGTGAAAAGTATGCAGAAGTTTTTAGTGAAAAAATCATCTCGATATCTGCAATACTGACCGAGTTACAGCGATTAACAAAATATTGCTTCTTGCGCTTCGGCATAGTGTTGTATCTACTCTGCGCATCTACCTACTCCGTGCATCTGCGGGCGGCTAATCTCCGTCATGCATGCGGGAAACTCGTGCAAATACCTATTACTTTTCTTTGACAAAGCGATAAAACAGTTTCCGATGTAATGAAGTTTATGTTTAATTATTGTTTACAAATAACATACTATAACTGTAAAACTGTTCTTTATTTTTCAAATTCTGCGACAGACATACACTAATTCTATCTGTTCTTGTACCTGCGGCCAGGGCCGTTTCTAGTGAGCGGGGAACGCGTGTCAAACACGCAGGCGGCCAATTTTTGAGGCGGCGCGGCGGGCGGGCGGTGTACACCCGCCTCCGCTGTCCCGCCGAAAAAACGAAATCGGAATGCCGAATGCCGCCTTAAAAGTTAAAGGTGGCATTCACTTTAAGGCGGAACGCGCGGAGAACTTCATATTATGCAGTTACTTCTTATATTATATTTTTTACGCATTTCGATGTAGATCTTATATCAAATTTATGTTACGCCCATGGAGTTCAAATTTTTATGTATTCCTATTTTGAGAACAAATATAAACACTTAAAAAAATGAATCTTTTTATTCGAATGAGGAACGGTATAGGGGTGTAGATAAACAGTGTTCGTTAGCTTAGGTTGAGGGCGGCAATTCGGCAGCCAAGGGGTCAGAAACGGCCCTGCCTGCCATGCCGCCTTGAACAATGCGTTGTATCCATTTTCAGTTACAGCTTGAACTGTTTCTGCTGACGAATCATTCATCTGACAAATTATGCACAAATTGTGATTGATTTCCATTTTCACTAATAGTAATGCATATAACTTAACTTCAGTCTTCAATCAAAATCGCACAACAGTGATTCCAAAACAATTTCACATATACATACTACTCGTACATAGTTATTGTTATTTGTGAACAATTAAACATAAACTTCATTACATCGGAAACTGTTTTATCACTTTGTCAAAGAGAAGTAATAAGTATTTGCACGAGTTTCCCGCATATGACGAAGATTAGCCGCCAGCAGGCGCAGATGCTCGGAGTAGAGATAGAACACTATGCCGCAGCGCAAAAAGCAATAGTTTGTTAATTGCTGTAACTCGGTCAGTATTGCAGATATCGAGATGATTTTTTCACTAAAAACTTCTGCATACTTTTCACGACATATTGTTTCCATTGAATAGGTATCTATATTTTACAATAAAAAATTTTCTCGCGTGGTGAAAATTAAGGTGCACAAAAATGACGTGGTGTAGAAAATTACAAATTTCTAACGTAGTTATTTTTCAAAAGTAAATTGTATATAGAGGTTTGCAATCAAAAATGCCTGGAGAACATTTCAAAAAAAATTAGCTTCCTAGCTGTTTCCAGAACGAAGATATGACGATGTAAACTTAAAAGTTCCGAGTTTTCAATTTTTCGAAATTTTATGTAAAAATGCATTTTCCAAGGTCAAGGCCGTCCCAAATGAATGGGCGCTCTCCGGATTCGGATTCAGCGGGTGATTTTACATAGAAAACAGTTTTCAAAACAAGTGTGTCCTCGACTTCGGACGAACTCTTTAAATAAGCGCTTTTTGAGATGGCTGCTCCCCGACTATACTTGGTCCGCCGAACAGACGGAGTGATCACCCTGCAAGAACGTGCTCTAGCGGGGTCAATATTAATTTATGACGACCGAATTGGAGTGATGCGACTTCGTTGGGTCTAAAGAAAGCGCATCACTGCGGTTCGGTCGTCCTAAATTGATAGTGGTCCTGCCTAGAGCTCATGATTGCAGGGTGATCACTCCGTCTGTTGGGCGGCCCAAGTATATATGGCATCATATATACGAGGTTGAATTATTAAATAGTTGTTCTGCCTTAAAATGCTTTAAAATACGTAAAAATAGGGGTAGCTAATGATTTCATCCAAAATTTCAGTACCTAACTGAAATAAAGAAAGTTGTTCAATCGCCCATTCTGCTTGGACGCGATCAAACCTTCTGTTACAAAATATTTCAATTTAGAAAAATTTTAGTCAAAATTATTATGAAAAACCAGGTTTGACTTGCTGTTTGAAGCAAAACATTTGAATCTGGGTATTTGATACCATTTTTTATGCATCTAAGGTGTGTATTTAAAAATATATGTATGTTAGCGGCCTTGGAAAAAATAATAGGGTGGAAGAAGGAATGCTTACCTAATATATGGAAAGAAACTGAGAAGTCTTTCTTTACCTGATAGCCGAAGTCACAACCACCATCACCAATCAACTTTGTCCCTTATGGCCATTTCACACCAAATCAGTCCAGTCAAGTTATATCCAGTCACGTTAAATCCAGTCAAATCATATGTCTGTAGGTTTCACACTGAACACGTCAGGTATGGGGAAATTATGTCAGTCGGTGACAGAATTGGTTGAAGATGGATCTCCTTGTTCAAGAAATAATTTTATGCCAACGCAAAGAAGAGGAAGAACGAGACGACGGCTAAAACTATTTTGGATTCATCAGTGGAAGATCTGTTTCTGGATCACTCAGCCACTTGTTTACTGATTTATTAGGCGACCCAAAAAATCGACAACTATTTTGGAAAAGTCTCAGCTATGACCTTTATCCTATACTAACAAAATAAAATGTTCACACTTATTTTAAAAAATGCGAGAATTGCTACACGGACAAGACTGACGTGAAAGTTCGACCGACTGAGTCACAAACAGTCTAAGCTTTAGAATGCTTTAGAAGTTGTATTAAATATCACATTCAAAGACTACAAAGGAGTGTTTATATAATTTATGCATTATTAGTACCTCAAACGCTCATTCATAATTATCATACTCGGTGCTCAAATATTCCGTTTATATGGTTCTGCTTCTACCCCACAATTTTGAACGAATTTCACTCCATTATCTCCACACTTTGCGTCCAGTGCTCTTAAGTGGTTGCGATCCCCATCCATTACATACCTTCCTGATATGGGATGTCGTACTTCCATCTAGTTCTAGATCTACCACTTGTTTTTCTTCCAAGTCTGAGTCTCCATTCTTATACTACGTCCTCTATCCGTTATTCGTGCCAGGTGACCTACCTGTTGCCAGTGATTGTATACTACAGTTTTCGGGTACCTATTGGTGAAAGCTGGAGCGAAAAGCTGGTCTAACTTGCTCATCTGAATTTTTATAGGTCTGTGCTTCTTAGGTAGGTGAGAGGATTCGTTTTCTACATTTTATGCGTTCTGGAGATTCGAAATAAAATAGGTATAGGTAAGTACCTAACCTACCTATCTAAATTTTGTACGAAGCTCTGACAATTAACAAAGGATTACTGCATATTAAAATCCTTATCAACATTGAAGCTGAACAAGATTTAAATGTAAGTAGATTATGTAGTTGTGATATATAAAAATGTGTGATGTTCTAAATGACATATCAATTTCTTTTGAATGAAAACCGCTTAAGCAGAACGG
Organism: Xestobium rufovillosum; assembly: GCA_963966045.1. Taxonomy (NCBI): domain Eukaryota; kingdom Metazoa; phylum Arthropoda; class Insecta; order Coleoptera; family Ptinidae; genus Xestobium; species Xestobium rufovillosum. The sequence goes on along the minus strand of OZ014492.1, from coordinate 20,225,808 downwards.
GATTAGGATAATACCTTTATCAGTCTTTTGAAGTCTGTACAATATTCCGCCTCAGTTTTTAAAACAAAAAAATGCATTTCATAGGTGAAAACATTGCTGTCCTTGCTGACAATATTGGTGGTGTAGAACTCAAATGTGCCCTTTCGCAATTTCGTTGTTAATAATATTCGTCAACTATGCATCAACTTCATTGCATTTACATTCTTCTTCATGCTCTTCAGGTCCATCTTCATCTTCTTCGCTGTTTTTAAGTTCTTCAACGTTCTCCGTGAAAACTGATGTGAGCCATTGTAACTCGCTGTCTTCTCGCCATTTCTCTGTAGCTAATTGTTTTAATTTTGCGCGTTAAAGGTAATGTTGGGAAGGTTTCGTTTTGAATCTTTTTAACCGATTTCAAAAAAGGAGGAGGTACTCAATTCGACTGTATTTTTTATGTGAGTTACCTGAGAACTTTTTTCTAGGTGAACCGATTTTGATGACTCTTTTTTATTTGAAAGCTGATGCTTCTCATGTGGTCCCATATAAATATGTGATCAAGATCTGACCAGTAGTTTTTGAGTTATCCTTAATAATGCGTATTTAATTGACTTCGACTACATTGATGATGTTCTCATAACTTTTTTCTAGGTGAACCGATTTTGATGATTCGTTTTTTATTTGAAAGCTGGTGCTTCTCATGTAGTCCCATATAAATTTGATCAAGATCTGAAAAGTAGTTTTTGATTTATCCTTAATAATGCGTATTTAATTGACTTCGACTACATTGATGATGTTCTCATTGTATATTGAAGTCGGTTTTCTATTTTGTAAGACAAAAAATTATTGTTTTTCTGCAATAGTGTCTGGAACTTACTGCTTCCATCGTCATCACGATAAAACATTTCGGTTTTCACAGCAATGCCATCCCTATTTGTACGCCTGATGTAAATTCGTTTACTCTGACTAATGCCGTACTAATAGTACACTGTCCAGTCGGTTCCAAGTTTCCGAACTAAGTCAAATTGGGAATATACCTAATTCCTAATACTTTTCTGGTGACTTTATTATACTGTGTGACCTAATCAACTTTTCGCATTTCCCACCGCCGGCAGGTAGGAATGTCCTCTATCAGGAAAAACCATTTGATGGATTTTAAAGTTTTTGGAGCGTCCCTGTACAGCCAAATCATCAGCATGTGAATATTGTGACTGTTTCTGTTTTGTCCTCCGCAGCCGTCGCATCTGCTTTAATTTTGTCTACTTCGTTCTCAGTCAGTATAACTTCTCCAAGAATGCAAGCGTGGTAGGTATAGGTACTCTTGAAAATAACGACACAACATCGAAAGATACCAACCCCTCACCCTCATCAAGGACTACATTTTTAATTTACATTAATAATCTCTAATGACTTCACAACAAAAATACTTTTCGGAGCTCTGGGCAATACGCTGAATTACTACTTCGCTAGCCACTTAGAAAGCAGATAGGTTGGCGAATATTGATCTTTATTTGCTATGGTAAATTCTGGATTTTCATCCGACCCATCACCTACAATAAATTCTGGGAACAAGCAATCCAATTCGACGTAAAAGTTGCTTCGTCTGTAAAAATAACACGTAAGTATAAGTACTAATGGTCGACGTATGGTAGCATATAAGCAAGTTATTTGCGTATTAAAATGAATCCAGAAAGCACTGCACTGACGAGTCCCACAAGGACGAAACCAGTGGTTCGCAGTTTTCTGTAATCATTTTGAACGCAAAGTATTAACATATGTATACTAAATTGCAGGTCTTCCCCTGGTATCAACTGAAGAAATCAAACCTCGCAAGTTCGCTGTCTCTTCCAAAAACTTCTAAAAACTTGTTTATGTGTCCGTATGAAACCTATCTCCCTTTTTAAAATTCGTCTGTTTAACGCACAGGAGACATACATAGGTACGCAGCATTTGTTTAATGTCGAAAGCGATACCTATCTTTTGAGATTCAATTACATAATATTCTTCGACATAAGTTACAGTTTTTTAATGCGGTTTTTGGAAATTATTTTCGACACTTCCACTTTGCTTAAATTTGTTTATTGCAGGAGAGTAGTTAATGTTTTTATTATAGGATGCCTGTCTTTAAAAATATTTGAAGCTTCTCTAATTAAAAGTTCTGTAATTATCATCAACAATCAAAATTAACTAGACTTTTTTATTTGTAAGTAATTATAAGCATGTAATTATGTACTTCAATCCCGCGTTTCACACTGTATAAAGGCTTCATAAGGTCGGTCGATTATCAGAAGAAGGTTTGCATCTTGGTTTAAGTATAAATTCGGCATCCAAGATAACTTCTCAGCACTATCATCTTCATCGTTAGTTAGATGAGTAACCGTTAAGCGATTATGAAGAAGTACCGATCTACTGTTGTTATCCATCAGTTGGTAGATCTTCAACGTCTTCGTTTCTCCCATTTAGGTACCTAGAATCATTTCATGTCATATCGTTTAAAACATAATACCTATATAGGTACTGCTTATTGACTATCCAATACTGTCCGTTTTATATCTACCTCATATAGGTATTACACATAGGTATTTGGAACTACCTATATTATAAAGCTTAGGAGGCAAATTTCTTTATATAAGGTACCAACTAACTGGCCAACATACCTACGCAATACCACTTGTTTTAAAGCTTACTCGAAATGTGATCAATTTAGCTGCCACAGAGGTTTGCTGGCAGCTGCTAGAATAATAAGGATCATTTTATACAAACAATTATCTAAAATTCCTACTACATGGTAAAAATACTTTAGTAGGTACCAAAAGATATGATGAAATTAAATGAAATTAAAAAAAATAAAATAAAAATAAAAAATAAATGAAAAGTATAAAAACCTATAACTGCCCAAGAGTTCTGATCTTTCACCTATACGGAAACCATACTCACTTCTCAGCGACGAAACCACACCCCCACAAGTTCCACGATACAATCAAGTTCGCTGACTTCAAGAGCCTATGAGTGTTCAGCGAGCATGACTTTCATGTTGTAGGTTATAGCAGGTGGGTAGGTATTTATAATACAACTTATGGCGACCAAGCAGGGGCGGATTTAGCAATAGGCCAGAGTAAGCCCAGGGTCCAAGTTATGACAAATTTCGAAGCGGCAGCACCTAAAATGCTGCGGTTGTTGTGTACTTGAATCGGATCTATCTATTTCACTGATATGAGTAAGTCGTAGATGACTTTGTTAATATAAGAATCTTGTGGGAAATTAACATGTGAAAACGCATTTTGTAAAAATTCTGCTCCCCAGTAAAATAATCCAATAAATTTATTATATCATTCTATAGAGCAATTTATTTTAGTTCTCCTGAAATGCAGTTTTTAATAATTCATAAAATTATTTTTAAAAATAAAATATTCAAATTCTGGTTGAACACATCTTAAAAGCATCATTGGAACATCACTCAGCACGGCCAAATGGCGCCGTCGAGTTCGATTCCAAACTGAACCATTCCGATTTTATTTTTCGTTTTCATATTGTGAGAGATAACGATAGCTAAACCATAAATTGTAAAATAAGTTTGAATAATGAATTTTATTCTACTTCCTATAGAACGACCATGTAACGACATTTTAATAAGAGACATTTCATTAAGTTTCTTAAGGTTTGCAATTTTCACCTTATTTTACTCTTTTTCATACCTGATTGTGTACGTCAAAAATGGGTGATAGAAATTTGGATTGATATTCGACTCGTATAACTGAAAATCATAATTTTTATAGAAAATGTAAAATGTTGCACTTGCTTGTTAAAGGTAAAAACATTAATTTATGAGAAAGCTTTGAAATAAAGGAGGTGCTATACAATAACAAAATACTGAGAAACGATCAAACTGATTTTGGGAAAACCCTTTACTCAATATCATTTGTACCTAAATAATACGCCTTACTTGTATAGGTAACTTAAATACAAGAGTTCCACAAAATTCAAGTTTCAGGTAGAAATAATTTAACAGAATATTTAGACCCAAGTTTAGGATGCATTGTAACACTTGTACTACCTAGGTACCTATGTGAAGAAGGATGCGGTGTAGGGTTAATTTTGAAGGAACCTAATGTTTTTGCTCTAAAAATGGGAAGTTTTCATCAGAATGTTTTTCTTACCAAACACTTGAGACAGTTAAAACGTTCACTATTTATTGGCTTGCTACATATCTATACAAAATTTTGTGAAAATCTATAGAGAAATAGCTACTTTTTACGCCTTTTACTATACCAAAATCGTGAATTTTTCAGGATACAATACGAATCCTTTAATAAGTTTAAAGTTTATACCCCGCACTCCGAAACAGTGATGCATCGTTTTGAGGTGTGCGGAAACTTATGAAAAATTCAGTGCTAGTTTATTCAATTTCAAGCAAATTACCTACGTTTCTTAATAAAATTGTTTGATAAGTACCTACCTATTACTTACATAAAATATTACAAATGAGCTAATTGAGTGTATTGCTAATAGCCAAAGCAATAAAGCTGGTAAGATTTAAGCGAAAAGTGCTGAAGTGCTGTAGTGCTGTGACGTAAATAAAAAGTGGTATAGGTGGGTAAAGTCAAAATCAGTCTTATCATGCTGGTTCAAAAATCACAAATCATGTGAATGAAATCGAAAAACCTGAAGGTTACCAAAATATTTTGTAAGTATTTACAAATATACCAGGAGAAAGAAAAAAAATAGTCTTAAAAATTCTTCCAATGCAAAGATATTGCATATTGTTTCTAAAGTACGTATAACATGGTGCTACAAAATCTAGTCTGTGGGTTCATGTTGTGATATGCGTAGGTGGAGCAAAAAATTAAATATTTCGGTAATTTTACTAATGAAAATTATCAAGAAAAACTGAATTTATTGATTAAAAACAACAATAATAAAGAATTTATTTTAACATAAAAACAAAATTAAAAAGTTTTATTGGCACTTATAAAATCAGAAAACTCTTCATCATCTTCCGAAACGTACTCAAATGAAGCAACTGTCATTAATGGTACTTCGACATTCAGTTCAGTACCTATACTTTTTCCCGATCCCACCCCACCAGTCCCTTACTAATTTATCTGCATGTTCCACCGATTTCCTCCTCCGTAATATGGGCCAGCGCATCTTGCCAAACCGTTTCTACCTGATTGGATTTAAGACCATCACCGACATGTTTTTCGTACTGTGATTTTGCTATGGCCCATGTCAATTCTATTGCGTTAACTGGCAGTGATATGGTGTTACCAACAAAACCTCATGGCCATGCTCTCGCAATATTTTTCATCTACGGCATTATGTATTTTGGGTTTTTAAGGGATTTTGTAATTTCGGAAAATTCCGATTTCAACATACTTATGGATTTTGATTTTGTTTTTCAAGCCACTCATAAATATCATTTTTTCGCCAAGATGAATAATTAGATTGTTTTTTTTTCTTAAGTCTTGAGTGGTACGATGCATTGTCTATTATTAACTGTGTATCGTCCAGATTTTGTATCAACTCTTCTTTCAGCCATTTTTCAAACAACTCGCAATTCATGTTGTCATAGTAGTCCAAACTTTTAGATTTTAACGAAAAAAATTAACTTGCACCTGAGACAAATCATGTTGAAGAAGCGGCATGTAAACTAATGAACTGTTTCCCCGGACCACATCCTTTTTTCTTTTAACGCTTTTTACGAAACCATCTTACCAATATTTTGATCCACTTCCATTTGAACTTTTGAACATATCCACGTTTCGTCTAAAAATATCCCATTTCTAAATTTCGAACTGTAATTTTCTGAATAATTTTCCGAAAACTGAACACGTTGACTTGCTATATGGGGAAGTTCGCATAAAAATCTTGTGTTATAATATTTTCTATAGCGAAAATCTAAGTTTCTTATCAATTTTGATAAAGAACTAAGTCCTATTTCCAGAATATACCTACCTTTTTCAGAGCATACGTTAAAACTGGAAAGGCAACATTTGTTTTAAGTCTGAATCATAAATACATTTCGTACCACAATAATTATTTCCGTCGTTAGCATTCTTCGTTTACACTTTTTTGCATCCTTGCGGTCATTAAATATTTTGTGCGTCCCGAGGTGGATCTAACTTGTAAACTTTCTTATTTCGAATTTTAAAAGAAAAAGTCATACTTCATAAAAAGTTTTGCTTGTTCTGAAAAGTTCTTAGTCATAGTCAGAATTTCTGAATAATGTACAGTGTATAGTTAAAAAATAAGGAAATGTAAAATTGTGCTAAGAGAAAAGTACTAGTTATATGAGAGAAGATCAAAAATTTTACAGGAAAAATATGTTTCTATAATGTAAATGAAAGTTCATATACGAAATTTGAACATTATATCTCAATATTGCCTTCATTCGGTAGGTACTTGGCGATTATAAAACCTTTAAGGCAATTCTAGGGCAACGAATTCATTTAGTAAAATGTTAAGTTATAACAAAGTTGTCACTTTGCAAATTGAACTTTTCAGTAGAAAATGCATTTCATCGCAACGAACACAAAAATATCAACTCTGAGAAACAACTTTCAAATTTCATATCTGAACTTCTTCCTGTACAGCGTACTTTAATTTAATATACTTATACAGGGCCAAACTATTAATATGCTCAAATTCGCGGATGATAAAGCGGTATTAGCATCCAGCAGAGAAGATTTAGAAAGGGCTTTGAACGAAATGGAAGCCGTTTTGACGGAGGGCTATGGTATGAAGATCAATAAAAAGAAAACCAAAATTTTGGTGTGTAGGGGGCGTGAAAATAGAACTAAAACCAAAGTACAAATTGAAAACGAGAAGATAGAGGAACTCTCAGATTTCTGCTATTTAGGAAGTCAAATAACTCGCCATTGTAAAAGCTAGAGATATAAAACGAAAAATAGCGCAGGGCCGAATTGCATTTAATAAAAAGAAACAACTATTATGCTCGGAAATAATAAATGTAGAAACTTGAAAGAGGCTCTTAAAAACGTATGTATGGAGTACGGCATTTTACGGGTGCGAAACTTTGACGATATTAGAAGCGGATAGGAAATGTGGTGCTATAGTTGCATGATGAAGATATCGTGGATAGATAAGGTTAGCAACAGAGATGTATTAGAAAGAGTTGCAGCGAGATTTATGGAGGACAGTAAGGAATAGGAGAGATAGGACACCTTCTGAGGCACGAGGGCTTAGTTCGCGACATACTAGAGTCAGAGATAGGAATAAAAAGAGGTAGGGGTATATAGGCCCAGATTAGACTACTGCTCTCAAATAGTTAGGGATGTAGGATGTTCAACTTTTGAGGAAATGCGTAGATTAGCTCAGGATAGGAAAGGGTGGAGGTACGTGTCCAACCAGTCTTCGGACTGAAAACTTTATGATTTTTAATTTCCAATCAAATAACAAACTAAATACTTCGCTCTTGGCACAATTTCACGTTTCCTTGTTTCTTAACCAACTGTACTATTCTAAATTCTGACAATGGCTAAGGACTTCTCAGAATAGTATTTTATTTTATGAGGAGCTGAAGCGATACTTTATTTGGAGAATCTGTAGACATTTGACGGACGCACGGAGTTTCGGCAAACGCCGATACACTTATCTAAATTCCAATAAACATGATTATTTTGCTTGCAAAAAGAGTAAAAAATATCAATAGTGACATTTATTATTTACTAGCTAACCCGACAGACGTTGTCCTGTCCAAATTTAAATAAATACCTATGTTTGTGATCGTTTTGTGAAGTTGTGAAAAGCTATTGGAAATGTGTAAACAAAGTAAAAATGAGAAAAAACGTATTTCTGAGTGATCATTGTATCTATTAAGGATTGTGGCTATGGATATTCAATTTGAGGAGGAGTACATTCAGAAGTATGCCAATGGGGAATTTTACATGCGAGATGAATTCTACCGGCAGTACACCGCTGAAATGCTGGAAATGTGTGATGTGCCTGAGTGCCTGGAATGTGATCGACTTGGAACCATGCCGTTTTGTTCCAAAATTTAAGTCACAATTGAATTAAGTCAGAATTTCATGTCAACCAAATGATTTATTTTTTTCCATTAAATTTGAAATCACAAAGAATCTCAATAAATTGCAATCTCATTTCGATATCGATTGCGACACAATGTGCGATGCGAAGAATCACAATGCAACTGAAAATGGTCAATTGATTCACTTTGTTGTTACTGCATAACCGTTTGTCACTTCAAAACTCACCGTCTTTCGTAGGTAAGTCTGTAAATTTGTTTGAGATAAAACGACGAAACTTAATTCATTTCATGAAACGATTACGATGAACTTACAAGAGAATCACAATTCAACTGAAAATAAACAACTGAATCAATTTTTCGTCACTATGTAACCGATTGGCTTGATTCACAATGACAATCAGCTGTCAAACGACATTTGCGCACTGGCAGTGCTGTCAGATGTAAAAATAAGGAAATAGTATGCCATCTGTAAAAAAGTCGTTATGTTTGGGAGTTTTGAATTAAGAACAGTAGTACACATTAAAAACATTTATTTATTGGACAATGTTTTGTTCGAATCGTCAGTTATGGTCTTGGGTTCATACAAAAATCCCCTAGAAAAAAACACTTTCAGTTTTTCCCGAATTTTCCAATTTTCCAGACAACTTTTCCAATTTTTCTTTCCCTAAAAACCTTACTTGGACTATTACGAATATTAAAAAAAAGCCAAATCGGTCCAGCCATCAAGTGATGCGCTTACCAACGAACAGTATTTCATTTTTTTATATAGATTGCTTTGGATGAGCGACAGTAATAGTATATTATACACGAGTTTATAATGAATGCTATTATTACCGAGGATGAAGTTTATAACACGAGCGAGCGAAGCGAGCGAGTTTTGTAATCATCCGAGGTAATAATAGCATCATTATAACGAGTTGGATACTATACTTTGTCCACGACTATGTATGTATGTTGTAAGATAGTCGTGGACAAAAATTTTTTTACACACTTGTCAGTAAAAAAAACTTTTTTCTACACATATATATGAAAATAGCAATTTTTCAACTGTCTACTCTGTATGAAAGTGACATTTTTTCACTCTAGAGATGAAAATATGTATTTTCACCTCTAGAAGCGAAAATGAAAATGTCAAATTTGTAGTTTTAATAATGGATGAAAGAAACACTTTCATTTAGTAGGCTGCGTATCTATGTTACCTAGCAACGACTAAATAAAGAATTAATAATTTGCAGTGAGGGTTCGCTTATAATTTAATAGCATTTTAAATGGACTCAGAAAGTAAGTTTGTCGATGTTTAACTCTTGCGCCCACATGATAAGACTAATTTTGACTATACCACTAATATTAATAGTTTTTCAGATAATTATGACCTTCAAACATCTAATTTTATCTAACGAAAAAAAAGGTACAAATATTTGAGTAAAAATAATCCAACGGTGAAATACCCTTTTTCAAATAAAAACTACCCTCAACCACCTAATTCATAAAGACGCCGCTTGCAGTACACTGCAAAAAAAACCGGCCACACGGAAATGTTTGAAAAAGTACTTGAATAATTAACACAGAATTAGGTAATTTAATTAAAGAAATTAACAGAAACACAACAAATAGTTTTTTTTCTTATGTGTAAAAAATTGTGGCAGTTGTTTATAAGAACTCCTGCTCACTGTCAGTACCGAGTATGTCCTCCTCTAGCCTGAATTAGAGTATTTAATCGTTGTGGCATTGAGTTAATCAAATCTTCTAAGCACATTTGAGGAAGTCCTTCAAATTTGAAGTGCCAAGCGTAACTCTTGAAGAGTCTCTGGCATGGCTGGACGACGACGAATATGCCTCTGAAGCTGTTCGCTCTATAGGATTAAGATCCGGACTGCATGCTGGCCAATCAAATCTACGAATGCCAACCTCATCCAGATATTCAGTTGCCACTCTTGCAGTGTGTGATCTGATGTTTTCATGCATTAAAACAAAGCCATCTCCAATAAAATGCGAAAATGGGACAACAGCTTCTTGAAGAACATCTTCCACATATCTGTGGGCGTTCAAAGAACCATTTTTCACTAATAAGAGGTCGGTATGTGCTGCCGTGGAAATGCCTGCCCACACCATAACAGAACCACCGTTAAAAGATAACCGTACAGAGATGGTGCAGTCGAAATATCGTTCACCTCGTCTTCTGCATGCCCTTTCTCGACCATCAGGTGATCGCAGACAAAAACGTGACTCATGAGTAAAAAGAACTTCACTCCATTGCTGAGGATTCCAATCTGCATGTAACTGCGCAAACTGCAGACGTGCTCTTCGATGGCTAGGAAGCAATTGTAGTCCTGTGGCAGGCCTTCACGAAATTAAGCCACTTTCCACAAGTCTCCTCCTAATCGTCTTCTCACCCCTCGCACTGTTAGAAGACGATGTTGAAGTTGAACTACCGTTGATCTGCGCTCTCTCAGTGTGTTGAGCACAAGAAAACGGCAGTTGTCGCCCTTTGTCTTCCAGATCCTGCTGATGGCCTCTCAAATCCGACAGTCTCTTGATACCAATTCCACGCATCATGAACAGTAGTACGGGCTATTCTCAGTGTACGAGACACATATCGTTGACTACGACCATTATCAATCAAACCAACAATTTGAGAAATGTTCGCAACAGTTAACGGGATTGCTTTTGCTTGAAAACTTGCATTTACTGTCAAATTCAATTCCAAAACAAATGTACATAAGCCTACTTGTCTTTTAGCATACACAAATGATAAGAAATGATGCATAGTCCACTGCCGTCTGATTTTCGCGAACATGTTGATGTTACTGAAAAGAGAATTTCTTCTGCTAAAATTAAAATTATAGACGTAGGTAGGAGTGGAACAAGCATTTTAAAACATTAACAATGAAGAAAAACCAAATCAATTCCCGATTTATATTATAAAGTATGCCAGGTATGTGGATCTATACTTGGGCCGCCGAACAGACGGAGTGATCACCCTGTAAGCATGAGCTCTAGGCGGGACCACTATCAATTTAGGACGACCAAACCGCAGTGATGCGCTTTCTTTATACCCAACGAAGTCGCATCACTCCAATTCAGTCGTCATAAAATAATATTGGCCCCGCTAGAGCACGTTCTTGCAGGGTGATCACTCCGTCTGTTCGGCGGCCCAAGTATATATGAAACATTTCAGGGTGGCCGTTTTTTTTGTCGGTCAGTGTATTATAGTAAACTATTGAAGTTACATTTCTCAATTTAAAAAAGTATTTCTTCATCCTTAAATTATTATCATACATCGTTCTCGGTAGTAATTTGAAAATGTGATTCCATATTGTAATAGTATATTATACACGAGTTTATAATGAATGCTATTATTACCGAGGATGAAGTTTACAACACGAGCGAGTGAAACGAGCAAGTTTTGTAATCATCCGAGGTAATAATAGCATCATTATAACGAGTTGTATACTATACTTTGTCCACGACTATCAAAACAGATTCCCAGAAAGAATTTACCTTCATTTCCCTTCTCCAGTGTAAGAAAGATTCATACATACACTCTCAGGTATAATTTTCTTGGTTTTTTGGGCAATGAATCTGATGAGGCAAGTTCTGCAGCTTCTTTTATTGCTGGTGCTGTTAAAGAAACCTCGTTTTCACTCTCACTACTCATTATATCTTCTTTTTTAGAATATGCATTTCAAATTAAAAGCAAACCATGCTGATTTGACGTTTCAATTTGAGCTGACACATCGAGATCGCGGCCTACTAAATAAATGTAAAAAAGGGTCAAAGCGATGTTCCTATTGGTATAGTGAATAATATTCATTAATCACTGCAGTGATTAATGTATCTAATTATGATTGAAGAAACAGTATAAAGAGTATATTATAAGATAGTCGTGGACAAAAATATTTATTTTCTGTGAAAATTAGTGGTACATAATGGAAAGGAAATTATGTGGTTTCAAAGCCCCATTAAAAAATAGAGTTATTGGTTTTTATTTTTTTAGATTGACCATGGATTGCCCATGTGCCCATATTTTTATTATTTTAAGTATTGCAATTTGTTTTTACTATACCGAACTACCTAGGTATATGTACATCACCGTCACAAATTGTGTTCAATCCCAAGTTTAATAATTCTTCTGCGAAGAGCATCTCCTGAAGACACCGAGATGAATCTCGAAACATTAACTATGCCTTTTAGCGTGACTATATTAGAAGACGAGGCTGCCAATTCAGAACATGTAATAATATTTCTGTGGATGCCAAAGTCTTCAAGAAAATGCCGGTAACAATAGAAATATGTATATGTATATGAATTCTAAGGCAAAGGAATGTCAACCTCACAGTAAAATCACTTAGACCCAAGAAATTCAAAAATATAATTATAAATTATAAAAAAAATAAATTAGGTGCTGCGCAGAAGAAATGGGATAACCTGTATAAAATAAAAGAAACAAAACGGGCTCGACCGAAGCCACCGTAATATATTACGGTGGCTTCGGCTCGACAGCGTACAAAACAGCCCCAGGCAAAGTAGGTATAGCTCTGACAAAATGGTCCACCGACAAAATGAACCCTTTAAAATAGCTCCTACTGAAAACACCAAATAGTCCATCTGCAAATGTCTATCACTTTCAGATTTGGTGTGCCATCAAGGACTATTTCTTGGTGTATGTGAAACATTTTTAATTGACTAACCGAGATTAGCGACATTACGAGAATAACTTTAACATCATTTTTAGGGAGCCGTATGAATAAAAAGGTTTGTTAATTTAGAAAAAGAAGATATTTTGTGTACTTACACAATACTAAGCAATAAACACTACAAGCGATTTGGTTTGGAAATTCGTAAAAATAGAAAACAGTAAACTGTAAATTGAAACAAGTTTAATTGTCAACTTAATAAGCACAATAATTACAAAATAACATTGTAATACATGAAACACAATAAGAAAAATTATGTCCGAAGACGAAGCAGAAAAAACAAGTATAATGCAATCAAATGCATTCCTATGTTCTTGCGATAACAACAAGAAATATAAAAAAAGATATAGGTAATAATATCAACACTCACTAAACTTCTAAATTATGTGCTACACCTCGTAAATAATTCAAAATTTCATTACGAGTGTAATTTTCTACGACGTTTGAAGTCTTCTGTTTAATTGGATGTACCTACTTTCTCTTAGTTGCTAACGCATTTCTAAACCCAGACTTAAAACGTGCTATCTAATTTCACCTTATCTTGTTCTTTTAGGAAGTGGTCGATGAGTTTCCAAAGTGACGGATGAACGCAATCAACAGTTCATTGAAAAGTCCTATGCCAACCTTCAACCGAATTATTCGTGCGTGGGAGTTCATCCACGACTCGGTTGTACATATTCCAAATTTAAATGGGAAATTGTGGTTTAACCCTTCGATTACGCCCCACTCGTCTGATATAGGTGTCTTCCCAGTAATTGTCCCATTGCGTTGTAATTGTACATCATCATCATAAGGTTCTCAGTCCGAAGACTGGTTGGACGCGTACCTCCATTCTTTTCTATCCTGAGCTAACCTACGCATTTCCCTAAAAGTAGAACATCCTACATCCCTAACTATTTGAGAGCAGTAGTCTAATCTAGGCCTACCCCTACCTCTTTTTATTCCTATCTCTGACTCTAGTATGTCGCGAACTATTCCTTCGTGTCTTAGAAGGTGTCCTACCATCCTATCTCTCCTACTCTTTATTGTTTTCCATACCTTTCGCCTTTCCCCAACTCTTTCTAATACTTCCCTATTGCTAACCTTATCTATCCACGGTATCTTCATCATGCGTCTGTAACACCACAGTTCAAACGCTTCTACTCTTTTCCTATCCGCTTCTCCTATTGTCCAAGTTTCGCACCCGTATAATGCCGTACTCCATACATATGACTTTAAGAGTCTCTTCCTAGTCTCTATATTAACCGTTCTCGAACATAACAGTTGTTTCTTTTTGTTAAACGCAACTCGGCCCTGCGCCATTCTTTGTTTTATATCTTTAGTGCTCCTACCGTCTTGGGTTATTTTACTTCCTAAGTAGCAGAAATCCGCGACCTCCTCTATCTTCTCATTTCCTATTTGTATTTCAATTTTAGTTCTATTTTCACTCCATCTACATACCAAAATTTTAGTTTTCTTTTTATTGATTTTCATGCCGTAGCCCTGTGTCAAAACTGCTTCCATTTCATTCAAAGCCGCTCCTAATTCTTCTTTGCTAGATGCTAACACTGCTATATCATCCGCAAATCTGAGCATATTAATACACTGAGAAAAATGTACTTATGGTATTTAAAGCTACCAATCTAGTATTGTTTTTCTTTTTCTGAAAACTATAACAAATAGTAAGGGTTGTATCTAGTAGACGCAACTGTCCCAACTACACCTTCTAAGTCATACAACCACAAATTAGTAAACTGTATTAGTAAAAAACACAACTGCGTTTGTATGTAATACTATGTCGTAGTTGTATAAGCTAATATTCTAATAAAACAACGTTAACATTGTACATCATACAACTACGGGAGCAGTTTGCAATACGATTGGTCGACTTAAGTGACCAGTTTTAAAAAGTGCACATGCGCCGAGCAGACCGAGTTCTTCAAGTTTCTAGTCTACAATCGTAATTCTCAACCGTCTGCAGTCTCCTTCGCGTTCAGCCCAACCGCCAATAACCGTTGTAGAGCAGCATTTTTTTGCTTCCAATTTACATTTACGTGTACCGTAATTTACAATTTATTTGTGATACGTGATGTGAAGTGGTCTCGTCAGGGTGTTTTATTACGGTCGGTGCTCTTCATCATGGAGAAACATTTAGAAAATTGGAATCTGACTGAACTAATTCCGGTAAGGTGCTAGTGTGGTGCAGGGAATTCATTTAATTATTATTAAAAGCATGCATTTGTCGTGTGGCGTTCTGATTCTGAAATCATAATTTAAAAAGCACAAGAGGCCCACGTGTATTTTGTACATAACCTCAAATATTTTAAATCTAAAACCACAATGGATCAAATTTATCTGTATTAAACTAAAAGTACTCTCCACACCATTTTTGCTTTTTGAATTACTCTGTGGGTTGTGTTGGGTGCGTTGATGGAATACATTTTTGATTTAAATTAATTTGATGTGAAGTAGAGTTGGCATTGTTTTTCTATGATTGCCAACAACAGAAAATTATTGTAGCAGCAAGGATTGTAACGGATATTTCTAATTTCTTTGTTCTTATTTAGATAATTATATTGACGAAGAAACATTTAAACTTCTATTGGAAAAAGAATGATTCCCCAAAATGGATTGCCTGTAAGGGTGCATCGAGGGGTGCTTCAGCGTTGGAAAACTGCATTATTATTTATATTAAATATACATATTTTATTTGTTTATTTCAGCGAAATAAATATTTATTTTTTTTTAAATATGTTATACTTTTCCACCCTGCATGCAGCAACGTGGGTTTGTTTGCACCCATGCGTGCATACGTACGTGCCAGTGCGGTACGCACTCCCAGCATTCCACATAGCGGATGGATCGAGAACTTTGACGTAAATTCACTATAAATTCTTAATAAATTAACCCCACGCCAAAAGACAGTGACACAGTAATTAAAGTCGACACGTGTTTCGCTGACAAGTCCTGAGGATGCTGTCGTAGTCAGCGAAACACGTGTCGAGTTTAATTACTGTGTCATTGTCTTTTGGCGTGTGGGGTTAACTTATTAAGAATTCATAGTACACACAGTATTATAATACGAACAATTGAGAGTATTTTATAATAAAGATTATTGTAACTTTATACAAGAAGAAATGTTATGTTTTATATCCTAATAGGCGCTACATAAAATGTATTATGAACTATTCAATACAAACAAGTAGTTGTAAAATTAAAAAATACGTACCCAGTGGGTATACTACATTGTAGTTGTAGATGATACAACTACTGGTAAATGTAATATTAATAGTTATTTAGAGTGTAATATACAACAACGAGTATATTAATTTGTAGTTGTATTTGATATTATTTGTTGTTTTTGGCGCCTATTTAACAGATACGAGCAGTAAAAGAAAGTGTTTTTCTTGTATATGTAACAACGCATTTTTCTCAGTGTAGTTTGGCCCAGTACATTGATCCCTGAGGCTGTTCTTTCCTTAACAATATTAATCGCATCTTCGATATATAAGTTGAAAACTAGAGGTGACAATGCACATCCCTGTCTCACTCCCTTCCGGATATCTACTTCCCTTCGTTCCTGCTCACATTCTATAACTGCCTTTTGCTCTTTGTAGAGATTATGTATTATTCTTCTGTCCCTGTATTTCATCCCTACCTTTCTCAGCACTTCGAACATCTTCCCCCATTTTACGTTGTCGAAGGCTTTTTCTAAATCTACAAATCCTATATATACGCTCTTTCTCTTTTCTATCGTTTTTTCTATAATTACTCGTAAAGCTAGAATGGCCTCGCGCGTTCTTCTATTTCGTCTAAATCCGAACTGATCTTCTTCTAATATTTGTACATACGATTTATATATTTCCAATTTATACAGGGTGGATTATAAAAAACGCCCCAAGCCATAACTCCATCATTTTTAAAGATATGGCAATACTTCTTGGAACAAAGTTGCACAGCTTATTGTCATCTATTTTTTGGGATAGATACCCAATCAATGCCGCTTTCTGTTTAACCGGAAGTGACACCAACTTTAGTTTTTTAAATGGAACACCCTGTATATGTTATTGTTTTTGGATTCTTTGTTTAATTGTCTTTTAAAAAGTTTTGCAGAACCATATGCCTAAAAGCGATACAGTGAGATATTCGTCAATTAATGTATTTAATAAAGTAGGCAGTGGAAAACAATAGTATGAAATAATGTTGATAATATTGTCATCAGTTCGCATTTTCGCTTAGAGTTTTTATACTTTTTGGTGTTATTCATGGATTACAATGTGTTAACAGACATGATTCAAGTATATTTTGAATGCAATAGAAATAGTGGGAGAGCACTACGCCTTTGCACCGTGCGGTTTCCGATGAGAGAGTATGTGTGGTGTGGTATTTTAACCCTCATAGACTGATTGGGCTCTTTTTCATAAACGGAACGCTAAATCAAGAAAGATATAGTCAACTGTTGACTACAGAAATTGTTAATTTAACTTTATACAGAATGTCACCAGTGGAATAGCCAGAAGGTATGGTTATTGTGTTCAAGAGAATGGTGAATTGTTTGAGCAATATCTGTAATAAATTAAGTTTAGTCGTTCCCTTGTATTAGATAAAGTGAATAAAAATTTTCTATTCTTTCCACAGTATAAGTACTTTATTAAATATCTCACTAAGTATTACTTTTAGGCATATGGTACTACAACACTTTTTAAAAGACAATTTAACAAGGAATCAAAAAAAAATAAAATATACAGGGTGTTCCATTTAAAAAACCGGAAGTTGATGTCACTTCCGGTTAAACAGGAAGCGGCATTGATTGAGCATCTACCTCAAAAAATAGATGACAATAAACTATGCAACTTTGCTCCAAGAAGTATCGTCATATCTTTAAAAATAATGGAGCTATGCCTTGGGGCGTTTTTTATAATCCACCCTGTATATAGGTAAGTGTAATGGGCAATAAAGACGTTTATTATTATTATTATTTATTATTATTTGTCGAAATTTTTCCAGCTCACGTATGTTGTGTATAGCATTCTTTGTTTGGCATTTTGATAGATTAGGTACGTGGCTATGTTCTGTAATGTGAGTTACCAAAAGTCTTCTTTCACTCTTATGACCATGACAATAAATTTCAAGCATTTTGATTATAGGGACGAATTGTGCTGAGGGATAAAGAAAGGTTTAGTCCCATTTCGTGCGTTCCCGTTTCGGGTGTCGATGAAATTTGTGCCGTTTCGTGCGTCGTCCCAAACCTCTACCTGGTTTGAGTGCCGTTTCGGGCGCTGACCTACTGATAATGAAGTAAGCCCCTAATTCCATTTTATCTTTACAACACAACGCTGTTAATAACTAAACTTCAATGCCGAAAAGTATGTTGATTTCGCTCCTATTGTTTTCAAATAATATTTTTGTTTTTTTTGGGAGGGGGGAGACTTAAACGCTCAGCTCGCGAAGCGAACTGAGCTTGCCCACAGACCAGAAATAGTGGGCCGTGGCACCACTGACGGGCAACTATAAAACAAAGCAGTACGTTTTGTATGCCTTTATTGCAACAAGTACCTATATAACGCAGGAACCGGCGACATAAGTGGCGCTTCACAAACGTCAGATTTTCATTCCAAACAAAACAAAGCCACGTGCTTTCTGACGTTTTAACCTAACCCCTGAAATATAATTACAGTTGTTTTCAAGTTTTTACACGTAAGCCCAACACACAAATTGAAAATAAACTGTTTTCACTGCAAAAACTAGTTTAAGACGTTGTAAATAATATCGATAAACGTCAAATGGCACGTGCTTTTGTTTTGTTTGGAATGAAAATCTGACGTATGACGGAGGCACTTATGTCCCCCACTGGCACTATTTAATTACCCAGTAAATTCTTGACGCTCGAATCGGCACGAAAACAGGTAGAAACCCAAAAACGCCCGAAACGGGTAGATACCTAAAGAAACGCCTAAATGGTGATAAGTAGCTGTAAAAATTATGGTTACTCACTTTCAGTGGCGAGTACCTACCTATTGGTAATCAAAAACAATTTGCTTAGGTAAATTAACCATATAATATACTTACGTAAAAATACGTAAACAATAATTTAATGGCAGAATCTCGGCGTTGATTTTTTCTTTCTCCGGAAGCGTTAGCAATAGAGTTTCGGGAGTTACGTCGCTCTCTCGAGCCCGTTAGTTTTCAAGTGCACCTCTGGGAAAACTCTACGAGTCCTTTGTTTAGCAACCACCATGCAACTGAACGCCGCTTCTTTTACATTTAAAGCAATTTTGTTGTATGAATCACAACTACAACTTTATAAATTTCGTTGTTCATTTAAAAAGCAGCTCATATATTTTCTTATTGAAATGCAATGCATCGATTTTGTAGGTTATATAACTCAACTATGTGTCATTCCAATAATTATCCCTAAATTGATTACTGATAACAGGAGTTTCCGAAGAATACAAGAAAAATTTGAAGCTTGTTTTGGATAGGGCACTAAAACTAAAGTACAATGTTTAAGTTTAATAAGAGCAAAATGCATCAGTTTATGGGTCAATTTTTTCATAAAAAATGGAATAGAACCTATTATAAATTATGTTAAAGCCATTGTTGATATTACAGACTATTAAAAATATACTGTCGAAAATTTCTACCAGCGTGTAGTATTCTTCAAAATAAGTCAGAGTTTATACAAACATTTGGTCTAAAACATAGTTGCAAGCCCTTTAAGGGTTCAGATGAAATCGATTTTTTCTATTGGTTAAAAAGCTGTAAAAATAACTTAATAAAAAATGATTGACATCTCTTTAAAAGGGGGTGGTTAAAAATGATGACGTACGACGGAAATAAAATATCCAATTTCGCATTCAGTGAAAATCAATTTATGACTTAATTTCATAGGTAAATTTGGTATATTTTGTGCCAGTTATATTTTAAGATTTCAATTTTAATTCTGAACAACCCACTTCCCACAAAAAGAGTATTGTTATGTGTCTAGCTGACCGTGCGATTAAACTCTCCAGCCCACAATTTAGAAAATCCGCAATAGAAAAAGTGTTAAATTGTTTAATAAAAAATAATTATCCTAAAAATTTCATTATGAAAATTATAAAAAATAGAACCCATCAATTTTACAATAATAATACCGATAGTAAAAAACCGAAAGAAAATAAAAATTACATTTCGTCCTATATTAAAGGCATGTCACAAAATATTAATAAATTATTAGTAAAACACAACTTACAAGTATCGCACCAAAATTATAATAACTTAAAATTTTTGTATTCTAATTTAAAAACACCCATTCCTAAATTGATGAAAACTCATACTGTATACAAAATTAAATGTAAAGACTGTGAAAAAACAAATATTGGCCAATCTAAAAATCATTTAGAAACCAGACTAAAACAACACAAATACAGAAACAGTAATTCAGCAATTAGTAAACACATGAAAGACAGCAATCATACCTTTGAATTTAACGACACCAAAATTTTAGACCAAGAAAAAAATTTAAAATCTCGACTATTTTTAGAAATGATCTATATAAAAAAAGAACAAAACTCTATTAATGATAGAACTGATATAGAAAATTTAAGTCAAATTTACTGTAATATAATAAAATAAATCATTCTCTCTGCTACTTACTATTATTATTGTTAAATTAAATACATAAACATTTTTCTCTTTCATAATTTCAATTGCATTCAAAATCAAAAGCGCTAAACTTTTTTTATATTTACATCATAGTTACCTACATAAATAATTTTTATTGTTTGAGAAAAATTCTGTTCTTGTCAGAAATTTTTACTGACAAATTTATATTTTATATTTATACCAATAAATCTTGATAAAGCCCCCGAACGGGGGCGAAACGTCGATTTATCCAGTGTTTTAATTATATGATATGCCAGCATTTCACAAAAAATTGAAATCTTCATAGGTAACTATTGGCGCGTTACGTAGTTCTTCGTTACTTTTTATGTATGAACGTATATTACTAGTATTTTTTGATATGTGGATATGGAAATGGTAGACATGCATTTTATTTATGACCGTGCGAATTGTAATGCTTACAAAGAACACAGCGTCTTTCAAAATAGTAACGTCTAACGTGTCTGAATTGATCCTTCACTTTATTTCCAACGTGCGTCAAGATAATTTTTAACAGCCCCCTCTTTAAATGGATGCCAATGATTTTAATAAGCAAAACTAACCCAGCACAAAGCAAAAATAACCCAGCACATCTTATTTATCTTGAAATTATTTTTATTTGTCACCGATAGAAAACAACAAAAAGAAACAACTGTTATGTTCGAGAACGGTTAATATAGAGACTAGGAAGAGACTCTTAAAGTCGTATGTATGGAGTACGGCATTATACGGGTGCGAAACTTGGACAATAGGAGAAGCGGATAGAAAAAGAGTAGAAGCGTTTGAACTGTGGTGTTACAGACGCATGATGAAGATACCGTGGATAGATAAGGTTAGCAATAGGGAAGTATTAGAAAGAGTTGGGGAAAGGCGAAAGGTATGGAAAACAATAAAGAGTAGGAGAGATAGGATGGTAGGACACCTTCTAAGACACGAAGGAATAGTTCGCGACATACTAGAGTCAGAGATAGGAATAAAAAGAGGTAGGGGTAGGCCTAGATTAGACTACTGCTCTCAAATAGTTAGGGATGTAGGATGTTCTACTTTTAGTGTAATGCGTAGGTTAGCTCAGGATAGAAAAGAATGGAGGTACGCGTCCAACCAGTCTTCGGACTGAGAACCTTATGATGATGATGATGATGACGATAGAAAAATCAATTTCATATGAACCCTTTTAAGGGCTTGTAACTCCCTGGGGTTCAGGTCAAATTTTTATATTAACTTTTTGACTTATTCTATTGAATACTACACACTGTAGAAATTTTCGACAGTATATTTTTAACACACTGTACAAATAAAATTGATCTTTTGAGGGTTGTTTGTATGGCTAAGTATTTTGCCAAATTTGTACCGCAAATATGTCGACTTCCACTTCCACTTGACACAAAGATTTTTTATATCTGCTTCTGGAGACTCCAGAGAATGCTATTAAGATTAATATATAATTATGATTAAATGTCACATACTTACCTATTAACGCGCTATCGAGAGCATTCTTAAATGAGAAAGGGCTAAAATCGGATTCAAACTTTGATATCGATATTCATGCACTCGCGGTATATTTACAATGTCGTGTTCTATATTTTCTAAATTTGTAGGCCCGAATGAGTTAATATGTAACAATGTGCCCACCATTTACTAGTCATGCGTCTGCCAAGATTTTGAAAAAGGGTGAAATTTTACCATTATCACGAAGTCTAATCAAAAATTGCGTCTAACCGAGACGGCAGTTGAGATAGGCAAAAGTATTATTAAGAAATGTACTGAAGGTAACTTAGATATGTATGTAGCATTAATGGAGTATCACAACTCGCAACTCAAGTAGGTATAGGTATATTATTCTCCTCCTCAGTTATTAATGGGATTTAGTTCTATAATTCAATGCCTGGCGGGATACTTGCTCGAGGAGTAGTTGTATTACAAACAGTAGAGGTCCCAAAATGAATCCCTGCGATGCTCCAGATATAAGCAAGGCAAATTACGAATAAATTGAATGCGGTTTGACTCTTTGTTTTCTCATATAGCAAGATAAGACCGAAATAGATCAACCAATAATGCGGTTGACCTATTTCGGGCAAGTTAACGTAATGTAAAACTTCCAGTAAAATCCCATGAAAAGGTTTTCTAAAATTAAGCAAAGCTAAAGTCGTTAGTTTTCCCTGATGATTAGTGGCTGTTATAATGTTATCAGTAATAGCAAGCATAGTTGTTTCACAGCTGATGGTAGGTAATGTGGCCGAAATCCAGACTGCGTCTTTGGTAAGACATTAAATTGATCCAAATGACTTAACCGATTACAGAGAATTTTTTCGAAAATTTTTCATAAACCATGCTAAGATACTAATCGGTCGAAGGTGGCTTATTTTTATTCGGTATCGGAATTCCACAAGGATCGAAAATAATTTTCAGATATGCAACAAATTATAACGTGAGTAATGAAGTCAATTAAATCTGGTGAGCACATTTTGACCATTCGTATGGTAATTTCATCAACACCACATGAATCACTAAATCTTAATCAATTAGTTTAAAAGAAAAGGGTGTACTGTAATATCATTAATTTTATTACGAGAAAAATAAGAGATTATATTTGAGTTGTTTACCTTAATTTGGTGAGCACTATTCAAAAAATACCTAGTTATTTATCTCATCAACATCAGCTAAGTGAGTTGGCAGTGAATTATTTTTAATTTCTCACGATTTTGTGTGATCTTAAAAATTTACAAAAATCCTTTGAATCAAAATGTTTGGGTCTGTTTAAAATAAGCCACATTTTCCTTATGAACTGCATTGGTAGTAACTTCCATCGGCTCAGCAACTAAGCTATAACTAAAATAAAAAAATAATTACTTTCTGTTATAGCGAAGTATATGTATTCTACCCCTATAGTTTTGAGTAGAGAATGCAAGAAAAAAGAAAACTTTGCCACTTCCTGATTCATATCCATGTCATGCCCCAAACTGAACATTTCGGTCGATATTCCTCAGAGGTAAGTCAAAGTATTAATTTGCGAGTAGTTTAGAAAATTTATTTTAATAGGTATCAGAAAAGTCTGAACATAAGCTAGTTGCCTTTAGTAAGAAATAAACGTTGAAATAAGTGTGAAGTACCCACATAATTAGATAATATTTGTTAATATATGTACATTCCATGTGAATGTTATAATAAATAATATGAAGGTAATAAGTTGTTCCCTCAGAACCGCAAAGAAGCTACTTTTTAACGAGTTTAGTGCCTATAATTATTTTACGGCATTTTACAATTAGTATTTACTATTTACGAATGTGTCATGCTTTTGTGATTGAAGAAACTAGAGATTTTCAGTCGCCGTTAGTAGTTAAATCAATTTAAATAATGTTTAAATTAACATAAGGAAATTTCGTTTCTTAATTAGTGTAAAAGCTGTTTACATCCAAATCCCCCTTTAATTGCAAGTTTGACGCAGATAATTTAACATAACTTTATGACATCTCAGATTAACCTACTCCATTAATACTTTTATGTTGTTAAACACATAATTTCATACTTTTCTAACTTTATGACCCTCTGCAGAAATAAAAAGATTAAGATAAGAACAAGATGTCGACCAAACTCAGATTCACGATATAAACTGCTCAAAATTTGATAAGGAATTTTCAATAAAGCATTAGTAGGTATACAACTGTTTATCACCCCGAGCCTAGTAGATCCATGGTTTGATTCACTATTTTTGTCCATCGCCTTTTATTTGTTGCTTTCGCCTTCAACAGTCTAATATGCATTGTCTCAGCTTCTTCTTTTCACTTTCGCTTCGGTCTTCTTCGTCTTACTCGTCCTCCCATACTACTTGTCACCAATTTCCCTGGTATTGGTATTCTCTCCGATGGAGTCCTTATAAATTGTTCCATTTTTTCCACATTCATCCTCTTATCAGAAATTCCAAATTTCAAAGTAAGGCAACTTTCGAAATGTTAATAGGCGGCTGTCACTTCCCAGCAAAAACAAGAAATATGGCAAAATGATGGCCCATCGACATAACTGGTGGTGGCAGTCGAGTGCTGGCCCTATGCAGAAGTCATTGGGCCAACCAATTCCAGGTTCATGCTTCTCCTCTGCGAATGTCTCATCCACTCCTACCCCTTCCACTTTCCTCAAGGATTTTCTTTATTCTTGCCTGTTCTGTGTTCTACACTTCTCCAACAAATGTTCCCACGTCTCCTCATCCGATTCGCACACCGTAAGTTTCCTTATATTCATTTTTCCAGTATCTTTCAATTCTCATATTGAATCCCACACTAAACCTCGCCACCCTTATCATATTCTCCTCCTTTCCCCTCTTCTGTAAGTATCTGGGTAGCCCCGTTGTTCTCATCTCTTTACATTTATGGTTGTATCTGGACTCCCTTCTTTTTGCACTTTACTTTGTTCCTGTATCTGTCTGTATCTCTTTCCTGTATTTCCCCTTCCATGTTCCATCCCATCAGTCTTCCATGTTGTACTTCTACGACCGCATATCCTCTCTCCTGGTGGTAGAATTTTTCCCTGCTGGCTTCCCACTTCGATTTCTTGCTTCTTCCTTTCCTAATCTATTCCTAACACTGCCTCGCTAATTCGTTACCGCCCACACCTCTTAACTTTTCCTCACACTTCATCCCTCTTTTCGCTGCCCTGGTTCTCTGTCTATCCCCCTTTGTTTAATCTCTTAACTTTTCCTCACACTTCAGCCCTCTTTTCCCTGCCCTGGTTCTCTGTCTATCCCCCTTTGTTTAATCTCTCGCCGTGTACCTCGTGATTATCCAGTGTAGGCCTATGTCCAACTTATATATTTCTTTCTCTCCACCCACCTCCAAATATCGGCTTCATACAATACTACGTTACCCACCAGTGCATCAAATAACTTTATTCCTCTTTTCCAGGCCCCTCCAAAATTCCTTTTTCCTATTTCCCATACTTATTTCATCACTATTGTCGCCTTTCTCTCTACTTCTTTGACATGTTTTTCTTGTCGTTCAATCTTTTATACCCTTCTGCCTCCTCCCAGCTCTTCGCCGTTCTATTCATATCTCTCTACTCGTATTTTTCCATTCTTTGCGAAACCTTATTATTTTTGTTCTTTTTGTATTTAACACTAACTGCTTCCTGTCCAAATATCTTTCCATCCTTTTCAGCACCTTCTTCAATTATTTTTCTTTCTTCATCACTAGGCTTCATCCGCTTATACCAACGTCCAATACTTCTTCTTCTCTTCACCACTCGTCCTGCTTGTTCCTTTTTCATGACCTCCTCCAAGTCTGACAGAAAAATATTGAACGGTTATGGACTTGGAGTGCCCAGAGTATCTCGCCCACTTCTCCTCCAACCCTTACTCTGTTTCTTGTTTCCCTATATATCTCTTGTATTCTCTCCCTTAATTTCTTGTTTATTAGACTTCCCTCCAACATCTCAATCAAATAATTTATTTCCGTTTAGGGAGCCGAAAGCTGCCTTCAGATATACGAAGCCCTTATTTCTCACTACTCTCTCGATTACGTGATTCATCTGTATATATTTTCCAACGTATACCTCTCCCTTTTCTGAATCCTGTTTGTCCTTCTGGGATTATTCTTTTCATCTATCTGTTCCTCCAATTGGTTTGCTGGTACAGATGCATACATATATACATCAGTGTTAATCCTCTGTAGTCCCTTATCTCTTTTTCATCTCATTTTTTCTTGTTGGAATGATTATCCCCTTCTTCCATCTTTCTGGAAATAATTATAATAATTTAAATATTTCCGTGGAAATACCTGTATCTACAAATTCATCTTGGTTCGAAATCATTCGTAAAGCCACCAGATGGAAAAGTCTATGTAGTAAAAAACTACTATTTCTTGCTCCAGCGACCGACCTCTTACAGAGAAATGCTGAACTTTTCTTTTTAACATTTACAATAATTGATTTAAACCTACTTCACCCAGATTACTTTCATACCATCTAAATAATTATTGTCGCAATAGATAATTTACATTGCCGAGTTATTTGGGATTGTTCTTTGAAAATGCTGAATGAATTTAGTTGCAACTTTCTTTTAACTTTAGTTGAACGTGCTGCCTGTGATTCGAGTATAAAATTGGACTGATTTATTAAGAAACACAGGTATGTGTTGTTCTTGTTTCATTCTTGAAAATCGGTTCATTAATTTTCTTGATTCGTACTAAATAAGATACATAAGTTTTGCATATAGTAAACGAATCGTAAATCCAGCTTGGGTTTGGCACAAAGATTGTTTTGAAACCAAAAACGCAAAATATTTTTTTTTTATTTTATTATGTTGTACATTATACTAAGCAAAGTTAGCGTAAAAACTCAGTTATTGTACATAGACTACCAAAAAGTTAATTGTGATTGTGTTAACATATTTCTTATTAAAGTCTGCAGAATACTTTTTAATCAAAGAAAGTAATATTTTTAGTTGGTTTGTTTTTATCCATGTTACATTAAAAATTCCTTATCTAGTTTTGAGGAGTTTATTTTCTAAGTCATGCTGTAATCGATTCTAACGTAGTTGTCAGGACAAACATTGTTATTGCAACACACAACATTGAGAAAGTTTACCTGTAGTTGAAATGTAAACAGAGAATCTGTTTGAGTATACCGACGAAGACACAAATCGGAGATACATTTCCTTCAGAGGAAACGAAAAACTGGCTTTAGTTATGTTCAATTAGCCGGCACCGCCTAAAAATGCTGGTATCGTCGGTCCCCCTGCAATAAAATGACCCTTAAAAGGTTGATGCATCCATCTACAGTCTGTGAAGCCATCGGAACTGTCCAGCACCACTATAATAAAGTTTTCAAGTTTTCAATACGCACACTACCTGCCATAAAGTTTATAGAATCAGAGATAATGCTGAATATGTCTTGATTTTATTGTGGGTCGTCATGTTGCCAACAGGAATCTCGTTTGAAATATTCCGCTTTTTATATTGAGCGGTCTCGACACTTTAAAAAACGTAGCTATCTAACTAACCCACCTACTTAATTTAAGAACTAGACGTTATTTTGGTTAAATATTTTTTGAAAGAATACAGGTTTAAATGCATAGCTGTAAAGATTTTTTCTGTCAAAGCATTGTGTTTGAGAGTATACCGGGTGTCCACTAAATCGTTAAACAGTTCACCGTTTAACATACCTGCATACAGATTTAAAATTTGGACCAGTGCAATTTCGACGCCATCTTTAATCTGAGCACCCTTATGATGTGTCACTGAAGAGCGAAATCTTGGTAGAATTAAATGACGCTAAACTATATGAGGCTGTATGAAACTTCCGGAAGTGCTTTTGGGGTGCTTTCTACATCAAAGGTAGTATATTTCAACAACCGTAAGCTTTGGTTCAAAATTGAAATCTCCTCACTAAATTACGAAGAAATAGAGGGTTCATCGACGATTTCTGGAGCATGTTGTACCTACCTATATCACACATTTTATAATAAACAGTGTTTGATATAATATTCTATCCATATATTGATTATTATACAGGGATCTAATTCAGTAATGCCTTTGTTGAGGATGCCTGATATTCGATCTTCACAACTGATGTTATGTTAACAGATAGACAATAGCTTAATATTCGACAGGCTACTGAATTTCATGCTGATCAAGTACCTTTGAAATATCTATAGCCGTCTGACCTGAAAGATACCTGAAACTAATGCCTTTTCAATTTTTGACAGTCGCTTCTTACCTCTTATTTGGCGTTGAAACTCCGTTCCGTGTAAACTTTTGTATACCTATTACCATTTTTAGAATTCCTTAGGTACCTACCTCGACTTAAGATAAAACAGTGATGTGCACTAATTTATTGACGCACTGTTACAGCTTTCTACCTCCTAAACTATGAGTGCCACAATCAAAAACATAATAAAATTGACATATATGTATTATATACCTAAGTTGATGGCCCAAACACAAACAAATAATAATTGTTTTTGGACGTGTATTTAGGGCGGTTTCCGTATATCGAAAAAGGGGGGTGAAAGATAGTTATGTGAGGGGTGTATGAATATAACTCTCATCCAGTAGAATATGAAACATTTATTTTATGTATGACGTGATGGAGGAGCCGGAAAGTGGCCGATAATTATGTCCCCGTCGCATTTGAAAAATGTTTGTTGTAAGAACATAGGTAATATTTTAAGAAAATATTTTCATCATTCTGCTTCAATTTTCAGACGGATTTTGTATGGAACACTTTTTTATCAACTAGCACGCCTTCAGAGAAATGTGCGGCACTTGCGTACCTTACTTCGTATTGTTTTTGGGTTTAACGTCTCCCAACAGTTTCCGAAGCCAATTATACAGGTCAAACGCCGGGACCCACAGTTTACCCTGGATTGAGAACCGACATACACTTATGAAACATTCATACCAGAATCATTTCTCTCATATAGCGAATGGCGAGATATTAGGTAACACCCAGATTCGAACCGGCCACGACTTGGCGCACCAAGTCACTCGGCTGTCGCGCATTGTGAGTGACAATAATTCTTAGGACGTCTTGCATTCCCGATTTCTTTTATCAAAATTACGCGATTAGGTTCTCTAAGGAGAGAGTTTATTCAGTATTCATGGATTATGGTGAATGCTGGAGAATATTAAGCAGAGTATGTAAAACATTTATTGAAAGGTATCCGGATAAACCATGGACCACCAAAAATGGCGTAGGTACTCAAGCCGCAATTGTGAAATAAAGCAGAATCATAACATTTTTGTTTTTTACTTGTGGATTAAGTGATTTTTACAAATTATGCTTATGAGGTAAATAACTTGAGTACCTACCTAATAACATTCTTGGTGATCCGCGGCCAATCCGGATACCTTTCAATAATTATATTCTAACACGCTCTACTTAAGTACTTAATATTCTCCTGCTTCCTTCGAAAATTCTAAATACCTAATCGCATCATTTTGCAATAGTATATTACGCAACGAGCATGGAAAGTGACAAATTTCATACGAGCGTGAAATCACGTGAGTTTATAGGAAATACACTTTCCATAGAGTTATGTACACTATTTTTTCCACGACCCCTTAAGAAGATAAATCTATTCATAAAATAGTAACTTTATTTTTAAGGATTTGTTGTCTATGTTAACAGATGTCAAAATTTCCAAGTAGCCTACTAACTTACTATGAGCATAATGTTCTAATAATTCCGATCGGCTCATGAATGACACGTTGATTTGTTCTCTTGCCCGCCAATTCATAAATGACCAGTTCGTAACAAAAATATTTAGGTCTTCCTCGGAGTAACCATTAAGATGTTCAACTGCCGTACCTTTTAAGAGATTTTTCTGATAAAAAATTATTAGATTTAAAAAGAGACGCTACAGGATATTTATTCAGTAAACGTCAAGATCTCAAAGCTGCCTACAAAATTTGATGAACCTGTGCGATTTTCAAATCGCACGGGTAATGCAATTGTCAAGTTTCCGTCTTACCATGCTGTATGCAACGTGCCGCTTTCCTAGGGGGTCGTTGAAAAAATATTTTTATTTAATGCAACACGCAACTATAATAATTGAGACATAAAGCCGAATCAAAGCTCTATTGATTTCCATGGCACATTTAATGTGAAGTACGTAGGTAACTGTTTATCCGAAGCAGTGCTACTTGAGAAAGAAGTGGGAAGTTGTCGGTAGGTTTAGTCTCATTTCGTGCGTTCCCGTTTCGGGCGTCGATGAAATTTGTGCCGTTTCGTGCGTCGTCCCAAACCTCTACCTGGTTTGAGTGCCGTTTCGGGCGCTGACCTGCTGATAATGCAGTAAGCCCCTAATTCCAGTTTATCTTTACAACACAACGCTGTTAATAACTAGACTTCAATGCGGAATCGTATGTTGATTTCGCTCCTATTGTTTTCAAATAATGTTTTTGTTTTGGGGGGGAGACTTAAACGCTCAGTTCGCTAAGCGAGCTGAGCTTGCCCACAGACCAGAAATAGTGGGCCGTGGAACCACTTTTTTGGTCGTATTCAGTGACGGGAAACTATAAAACAAAGCAGTACGTTTTGTATGCCTTTATTGCAACAAGTACCTATAACGCACGAACTGGCACTATTTAATTACCCAGTAAATTCTTGACTCTCGAATCGGCACGAAAACAGGTAGAAATCCAAAAATGCCCGAAACGGGAACGCCCGAAACGGGAAGATAAGTACCTTTTGGTATTACGGGCTTGCATGTTTTTTACAGAATTGTTTATAAACCTGAAACTTAGTGAAAAGTGACAGCAGTCGCAGTCGATCAATCGTCTTCGCTAGTATTGCAAGTGCAAGATATTTTCTTGGACCTTTTGTTGCAATATCCACAAATCCATTTATGGCAGATAATACATGCACAAATTTCATCGTCATTGAAAGAATTCGGCAATGGCATTTTAGATTTTCTTACAATTTTCTTTCCTTAATTGCTTTCTTTTGGTTTGAGATTTTCGATCATGATTGTTTTGTTTCGTTGCTTCCTCCTCTGTTATTTCTTCCTCTCACTCATCCCTACATCCACATTGTTTTAATTTCTTGTTTCCTCTTCCGCATTATCACGATCTCTTTCTTCTAAATCAATTTCCTTTCCTAGGAATATTTTCTTTCCCCTTTACCATCGTTCATTCGGTTGCTCCGTTCCGTGGCTTTCTTTTAAGAATTCCAAAACACTGTCACTAAGAACATCCTTTGAAGCAGTTCCAGAGTCATTGGACATTCGCGGAAGGCGAGACAAGGTTCGTTTAGGTTGAATGCGTGAATTCCTGGTGACTCGAAACCCCGATTGTAAATTCTTCTGTATAGTGCCATTCACTCCAATCCATAGGCGGTTTAGAGGTGCAGGGAACTGTTCTTTTGGCAAACATCCCGTGCGACGACTTGTTTTCCTTCAGTCGTCTAATATTTCCCGCTACTTTCCCTTAAATGGAGCAAAAACGGCTACGTCAAGCGGCTGTAGGAAATGTGTGGAACCAAGACTTTTTGGCACCAGGGTCGAGTCCTTCCAAACACAAACAGTTTACCTATACCAAATAGTGCCTATAAAGTTTTCTTACGTTTGCCAAAGTAAGTCGATTTTTTATCTTTGCAAACATTGGCATTGGATGTCTGAATACTATTTTGCATGTTTTGTAGCAGAGTAGAAAAGTAACAGGCGTTAATAAACAAAAAAAATGTTGCATGCCGTGAAATATGGCCAGTGACCATTTTACAAGACTTTTGTGTTTTTTCAGCAGTAAAATGGAACAACGCCAAAGAAGAGATGATTGTGAACTGAAGTATAACTAAGAAATGCTGTTAAAGCTGTGAAAGAACACGGATATGCAGTTAAGAGAGCGTCAGATAATTACGGGATTCCTAGAAGAACGTTGAGAAGAATTTTAGAAAAAAGGTGACATTGAAATGAAGAAATGTAAATTGGGACGGCGACCAGTTATCAGGGTCAAAAAGAAGAACTGAAGAGGCGAGTCATACGATTGAAGCAAGTTGGATTTGCGCTGATGGCTAATGAGTTACACCGAGTGAAGTCGAATTTTGTAAAGATAAAACCTCAATAATCAGTTTAACCGTTGAATGACTAGTCATTCAACGGTTTAACGTGTAAAAGCAGAAGGCAGGCAAGGATTGGTTTAAGCAATATCTTACTGAAAATAGAGACATTGTTCTTTGAGCAACAGAGAACTTGGGCTGTGGTAGACTGACAAGATTCAACAAAGAAATTGTCAAGGATTTTTATTTAAAATTGGAAAATCTTTTAGATGAAATGGATTTAAATGACAATCCTCACCTAATTTAGGTACAATGTTGACGAAACAGGCTTGCAGCTGTCATATGACCGCAAATTTAAAGTGTTGGCTAAAGAAGGCAGCAAACGTGTAGACAGAGGAAAAACTGTAACCGTTGTGGAACTAATTCGATTCCACCAATGGTACTCTACAAGTGTGTAAAGAGAAAAGTAGAACTGGGCGAAAATCTTCCACCTGGAAGAGCCCTTCTTATTTTGGACGGGCATCGTACTCATTTGGATTATTCCTTCGTGCAAATGGAAACCAATATTTGAATTTTCTGTTTACTGGCCTATTGTAGTTAGGAATTACAACCACTGGGCAAAAGTTGTTTCAAACCATTAGAAGTCTGCTGAAATGAAGCGTTAGATAATTTTCAGAGAAGATATTCAGGCATATCCGCATCTAAAATTAACCTCACTTGGTCACGCATATTTTACCAATACAAATAATATTCCACCGATTTCCCACATTTTTAGTACAATTAATTAGATGCAGGTGAAGGTACAAAAATTATCTATAGAATCTGGGCCAACTAGCTTACAGTTTTTAAACAGTTTGCAAATGATGGCATAGTGGGAAAGTAGGGCAATGCTAACAATGCCCGGGCAATGGACACAATGACCGGTCAGGTCCGGTAAGATCTGATCACGTTGTCCGGGCATTGGCATTGCTAACATTGCCCGATTACACACTTTGCCCGTAACATATATACCATCCATGTTTATGCCGATGCACTATAAAGTATGAAAATATATTAGAGCCTCGACCAGAACTTGTACCCGAGCTTAGTTTTAATTTTTCACAGACTTTCAAGTAAGGAAGTATAAGCACAATTGAAACAAACAACGGCACAATTGATCACAATACTAGCACTATTAAGCTGGCTAATAAACGTCAAGTTCGCCCCCCGAACATTTTTTAATTTTTCGTTAATTTGCAAATGAGCACAATAATTGAGGTAAACATCAGCACAATTGAGCACAATACAGGCACAATTACATAAACTAACAAAAACATAAACTTTCGAAAAATATGGAAACCGAGTGTCAAATCACTAATGAGCACAATTGCAATAAATATCAGCACAATTGAGCACAATGCCAGCAGAATTCAACGAGCAAATAAAAACATGACAATTCGAGAATATCCGGGGGCTGAGCGTCAAGTTGCCCCCCTAATTTTTGCTTCTAATTTGCGAATGAGCACAAATGAAATAAACATCAGCATAATTGAACACAATAATTGAGTGCAACGAATTTGAGACTAAAATTTTATATTGGGGTGTCAACTTGATTTAGCTTAAAAACGTTTAAAAAAGAAAGTTATGGTCAGCTTCCAGTAAAACCGGAAGTACTGGAATGGCGAAAATGTTTTTGTGCAAATTTTCAAATTAATAGCTCACTGGCGACACCTGAAATAATATGATAAGAATCTACCTATTAGGTATTTTTTCGAACATACGTATGCTGATGCAAGTATACCCGTTTTTCAGACAACAACTTTCAAGTTTCACAAAATTCAAATAATTTTGTACTTTTTACTAATAATCCCTTGCGCCCCCGCATCTTCTCACTCATCGCAACCATTATAGTCGCAGGTAACAGTACTTTCCAACTTTCCATGAATATTTGAGAACAGGGGTTTTCGTGATAAGGGATGGATAAGCAGAGAAAGATGAAAAACAACTTTCGTAGAGGTATTTCCTTTAGTTAAGTGTACATTTCATTCCCTAACCGCGTTACTTAAATAAGCGATTATTACTAATTGTTTTCTATTTTTATATTTTCGCTGTAGGGTTTCGCAAGACCAAGACAAGACGAGACTTACACCAGTCTTGGTATTAGTCTTGCATCCTCGTGTTGGGCTTGGTCTCGGTCTTGGTCTTGAAACCCAAGACCAAGACGAGAACCACATAAGTCTTGGTATTGTTTTTTCTTGGTCTTGTTTGGTTTTTATGAGAGTACGAGAAATTTATGAATTTCAATGTTTCCACACCCACTGAATGAGATAGTTCAAAAATAAGAAGTCGTATTTCATATATTTCATATTTTTTGTTCGGAAAATAATGATTCAATAAGTTGTACAGTTGACTGAATGCAACATTTGTATTTACTTAGTTCATGGCTCTACTAAAATTGGTACATATGTTGTGTTAAGATGTAATATGTATAATAAACTTAATTTAAAACCCAAAATGAAAGCTCTAACAAATTATCCGACATCTGAAGTGTACTTACATCCCATAAAATTTATTTTATTTATTCTAGTATAGATTATAGTATAAGGATATACAGTGTGATCATTTAAAAACGAGCCACCTCAAATATCTAAGAAACCAATAGAATTATGAAAAAACGCCGAGGCACGTAAATTTATGACGCAAGGGGGACATATTTTGATGTATAGTTGACGTCTGTATAACCTACCCCCTAGCCCCCAGTCACCCTCACTTTGAAATCTCAAATGGCATTATATCGCTTGGGATATCTCATTTTAAAGGAAATCGAATGAGGAATACAGCAGCGATATTTATTTTTTTAATTATTCCTTATTTTGAGCCTTGAAAACTAAAATAAGGTCATTTCAACCTTTCAGTAAATAAGAAAAATAATGGGTTAAATTTGATACAAAATAAAAGTTAAACCTTGCAGATATCAGATAATAAACATTTCATACAAAAAAGAAGCTTTGGAATAATTTAAGGAAAATCTATCTTAGATGTTCAAAATGGGCCCAGTTATTTGCAAAACAATAATAAAGCCTATATTCTCGAATTGCCTTCTTACATTCAGGAATGTTTGGGAGGGAATATTTCGGCATGTTTCTGATATTGTGCGCCTCAAATTAATTAAATTTTCTGTGTGGGTTTGACACACTGCTGATTTAAAATAGCCCCAAAAGAGAAAATTTAGCAGGCTGAGATAAGGAGAAATTAAAAAATAAACATCACTGCTGTATTCCTCATTCGATTTCCTTTAAAATGAGGTGTCACAAATAATATAGTGCCATTTAAGATTTTAAAGTGAGGGTGGCTGGAGGTTGGGGGGTTGGTTTCACCAACGTCAACTATACGTCAAAATGTGTCCCCCTCGATTCCTAAATTTACGTGCCTCGGCGATTTGACGTATTTCTATTCGTTCATAAGATATTTGAGGTAGCTCG
Organism: Xestobium rufovillosum; assembly: GCA_963966045.1. Classification (NCBI taxonomy): domain Eukaryota; kingdom Metazoa; phylum Arthropoda; class Insecta; order Coleoptera; family Ptinidae; genus Xestobium; species Xestobium rufovillosum. The sequence goes on along the minus strand of OZ014492.1, from coordinate 20,190,559 downwards.
TTTTTAAATGATCACACTGTATAGTATGCTCGTTAGGCAGCCCAATTTTGTCACCACTCGCGCATGACGTAGGTGCGAAACAGAGATTCGCGGGAAACACTTCTCCGTGCTGTGCGAACGCAAGGATCAATGATGGGAAGGTGTTAGTATTTTGTATTACGAGTATACGAATTTTAAGCATTATTTCCAATTTTTGTTATGAAAAATTGCAGTTCTTATAATTAATTTTTCATTAAACTAAAAAATAATTGTCAAACATTTTCTAAAATATCAAAACCAAGACTTTCCCAAGATTCTTGCTCCAAGACTCTTGGGCTCGAAGGTTAAGTCTTGGTATTGGTCTTGGATCATTTATGTTAGTCTTGGTCTTGGTCTTGTGCGAAACCCTAATTTTCAGAGTATTCTTAGGTAATTGTTCCGATCCTTATTTAAATCTTGGAAAAATTATAAATTTTTAAATGTATAATATTTATTTAGTTTTATTTTTATTTCACTTGGGCTACTAAAAAGAAGTATACACTGTGAAGTGACCAATGCATTTGAAATCTTTCAACAAGACTATTTCTTAAGCAAATACATATCTTTAATTTAGATGTCTTAGGTATCCACCTATCTAATTCTGAGGAATATTTAACAAGGCATTGAATCTATAGATATAAATTCGCTACCTTGTTCAACTGAAACTTCACACTAAATTATTATATCTTAGGGACTAGGTATCTAATAATAATAATTATTATACCTATGTATGTGTTCCATTATTTAATTATTTACACCCTGTCAATGGCTTAAGTATAGCATTCTGAAACACATTAATCTTCTGAAATGTTCGGGTTTCCAAACATTTCACCAAATTTGCTGTTCTTATTTACAAATATTTGTCACTTTGAAAGGTGTCGACAAGTTCTTGGCAGCAACCCCAATTCCACGGTCCCGTGTTACGCACAATAGGCGGCATCAGTCCAATAAATATTTGTCTCGCAGCCGGCGTTTTTCTATATACCTCCCTGGGGCAAAAAATAGATCACCACACCACTATAATATCTAGAAAAGAAAAACATAATTTGCAATTGCGACTCACCATTAAATGATGTATACCGGTTTTAACAGCACAATACCATAAACCGTAAACAATAGATAGGTATTTATCCACTCCAAATTTGCTATGAATTCCTAATAAGTTAACCCCGCACGCCAAAAGACAGTGACACAGTAATTAAACTCGACACGTGTTTCTCTGACAACGTCAGCATCTTCAGGAGTTAAAGATTAATCTTACATCAAAGTTCTTAATCCAACTACAGCGGCCTGGTAACCCAGGGAACTTTTCTATTGTAAACGAGAGCTTTTTATTTTAATTCCTGTTTTGAACGAAATGTTGTGGCCAGGCAAAATTTGAGCCCTCTTGGCTGACAGGAATTTATCCAGACAAAATAACAATCTGGAGTCTAATTCGGCGAGATAATTGAATAAATATGAGAATACACATATGGGAGACTTGATTTTTACAATCAAAAATACGAAATTTACAACACGTCGTCATAGTAGCAAAAGGCAAATAACATAATTATCGTAGGTAATATTATAACAAGTGCTATGATTATCATCGATGATATCTACGAGCTGAAACCGAACTGGAGATTCAACGAGTCCGAAGGACGAGTTGAATGTCCTGTTTCGGTTTCACGAGTGATATCCTCGATAATTAATCATAGCGCGAGTTATATTTGGCAAGAGATTATAATGAATAATAAACATTTAAAGAATGAAACTTAATTTACATTTGAAATATGACACATATCAACTGTCAGATTTGACAAATAAAATTTATTTAATACTTTCTGATGGTCTGAATAATATCCTATTCCTAACAACGGACCAAAATAAGGTGATAGATTTTTTTATTTTTTACTATCGCTGTGATAGCTAAGTAACCAAGCAAATTTTTAACTTCTATTGGTGCAAATCGCGTCAAGTGACTTATGAATTATATTCTCGCTGTAATAGTTATGGCTAACTTTTACCGCTGCCATTCTGACGAAAAGCTCACGGCTTTATACATACGAATTCAATTATCGCTGTGAAACAATGTAGCTCGCTGAATCCTGCTGAGTGGAATAGTCAATAAAAAAATTCCTAATCTATTTTGCCAAATTCTAAATCATATTTCTTATGGGCTTTGGATTTCGGCTAATTTCACTGTATCCCCTTGGTGACTTCTTCCCATTCTGTTTGATCCAAAAAAAGGTTTTGAAAATTCGCGACAGTTGTGACGACCTATTGTGGTCAAATATTCCGAGAAAACGAATGTTGAAGTACCTACTAAAAGGCAAATTTCGTAGTTTTTGAACTTAGCTCTGAACTACATACCTGCATGACAACGCAGCGACTTATGACTTTTGCGTTACTTTGTTTACTACTTGCTTGCTGTTCTGACATCTGAATCTGAAGTAAAACTATAGACATTGACAAACGAGAATGACAAACGATTCATGTTTTCACCGGTTTTGGTATCTAAGGGGGATTCTTTTTAAACTATACTCATTGGTGAGCCTATTCGAAATCAATGTTAAAAATACGCGCGAGTGGAAAACCCCGTTTGGGAGCGTTTTAAACAGTTATTTGTCATAAATTTGGAACTGTTATCAAGACGTAATTTAATAAGATGGCATTTACCAAGTTATTAAAGGCCAAGAATTCACAAATTTTATTAGCGTCCAATTGCCTATACCAACGTTGACATTTCAAGAAAAGCTTCGACAGATTCGTGTGAAGGTACTGGTTAAAAGATGTACACGATTCACCGGAATTTCATGCTATTCCAGCAGGATTTTCGCGAAATTACGTAAGCATTTCATCAAGAGACTATACGACACAAATGAACTAATAATTTAAGTAATGTGAGAACTGTAAACACAGATTCACTTAAATAAAAAAGTGACAAAATTGGGGATTTTAAAATGCACCGTAAATACTTTTTGCTTTTCATTTTTAACCCCCGACAAAAAAGAGGGGTGTTATAAGTTTGACGTGTCTGCGTCTGTCTGTGGCATCGTAGCTCCTAAACGAATGGACCTATTTTGATGCGTTTTTTTTTGTTTGAAAGCTGACGTGATCGAGATGGTTCTTAGCTATAATTTACTATCTGGTACCCGGCACGTTGCTGCCTCAGAAGAAATACCTAATTGTGGTAAAATCGTTTGAAACTTGGTAAACTGCGAATGACGGAATGACATATGCCGTTTGACGTTTGCTGTCAATTGTCAATATAGCGACCCGCCCCGGCTTCACATGAACGTATAAAAAAATCTGTTGATCCAATCGCTACCAAACTTCACAGGATCACCCGCTGGGCTAATCTGAAGATTTCCTGAAAATTTCATAAACATCAACATTTCATCAACATCGGTCCAGCCGTTTTGGAGTCTATAACGGACATAGGTAGAAACAATTTTTGTTTTATATATGTATATAGATGAAGATCTGTTCAGGCATTGTGTCGGGAGTTACTTAAAATTTTTAATTTTGTTTATTCATTATACAAGTGCTCTCCTCTTTGCCACTTTCGTTTCCTTAATTGCCTGCACCTTTTCTCACTTTCATAAATTATGCTTAAGCCGAAAGAATCTTTTGTCCTTAAGGGTTTAATAATGCGCATAAAATCTTACTAACGTAAATTAAGAAACCAAAACATTCCAACTTATTTATTAATGTAATATATTTCCTAGAACATTAAGAGCCAGATAAAATGATTTTTTTATAACTTTTTATTTAATTAGGGTTTAGAAGCATATCTTTTAAGTTTTATGTTTTATTTGAATTGTTTTAATATTACCAAACCTACATAGGTATCTATGCGTTTTGTGAACATATTCATGCATTACAAAATTTATCTAGGTAGGTACTACATAAAATTCTTATGCAATAATAAAACTTTACAGCAACAATGAGGTTTTCTTTTCTAATTTAGGCGCAATAATTTCATGGTCAGTTTTTTGGAATCTATATGAACAATATTATCTGTGTCTCACAGGTTTAAATTATATGTTGTTGAACGAATGTATGTGCTTAAAGTAAATTTGCTTAGTGATTATTTGTGACGTATCTATTTATAACATAATGAAAAATAAACAAGAATTACTGTGAAACACACTCGTGTAGTTAAATTGTGCGGTATCTTGGAAGAAGAAAGGAAATAATAATACCTATGTATGAAAAGGTTGTTATGAGTTTTAATTTTCAAGATAACCATTTCCACAAGTTTTAGATTTTTCTTAATTTGAACTGCCTATATCGAGTGCACGTAGTAGAAGATGGTAGACAGCCATTTGAATTCAATCGAGACAGAAAATTATACAAATTATAGCGGATCCGCATAAGTTGAACCTATGGTTTTAACAAATTGCATATTATTATATGTACAGGGTGTCAACTCTAAAATTGACCCCCTCTAGTTCCTGAGTTTTATAGTATATTATTATATGAGCGATTATGGCAGCCATTATTCACAAAGATGAAGTTTGAGTCCACGAGCCGAAGGCGAGTGGCGCAAATCAACTGAGTGAATAATGGTCATAATCGCGAATATAATACTATGCTTTTTCTACACCTATTAAACAAATAAATTAGACTAAAATTTGATCACTTTAATGGAACACTATAATAATACATTAACTTTTATTTTCCAGTAAATGAACTACTAGGGTGATAATATACAGTGCTTTCATTTCAAAACTGGCCACCCTCAATAACACTTGATATAAAGCTAATTCGGCTTAAACAAAAAACACGTCAATTTTGATATCGAGGGGAAGTTTAAAACCAGTACAGATTGAGTTCTAGGTTTCACCCCCTTACCCCCACCTGCCCCTACTTTGAAATTTCAAATAGCACCCCCTACCTTGTGATACATAATTTTAAAGGTTGTAAAAATCCTGAACTAACCACGTTTAAAAAATTGGATTCGGTTGATCCGTAAATAATTTATGGTCAGAAAATTTAAGTCAAAAAATGTATTTTCTGTAGTAATACAATAAGTGGTCTGGAATTGCCGGAAATTTTGCGAAAGCTGTTGCGTTGCTTGGTAGCCATGAGTGTAAATTTGACAGTTAAAAGATCACGAGCGCTTGCGCAAGTGATCTTCTGTCAAATTTACACGAGTGGTTAGTAAAAGCAACAGGATGAGTAAAATTACCTAAAAATTCCAGACCACAAATTGTATTTAACAAGATTATTTTTTGAATCCAAGCAAGGTAGTTCAAAACGAAATTTTATTTCAATTAATTCACATACAAAGAAATGTGTTGGGAATATTTGACGTTTGGCAGGTACTAAAGTAACTAGATTATAAATTATAAATGCACCTACAAATTCGCAACTATGGCAACTTATCAACAAGCAAAATTATCGAAAAAATTACCGAAATAATACACGCTTCTAGACCCAAATGAAATGTTCCTATTGGTCAATTTGACGATGAAAAAATAATCAACAGTAATTTGACGAGTAGGTACTTTTTATTTTGCCGTATAAATTTCTGATTTGAACGAAATTTTGTTGCTAGGCAATTTGACGAATAAAACTGACAGCTAGTAACAGTCAGTTTTATGAGTCGAATTGCCGTCTTGCAACAAAATTGAGTTTGCAAAACAGAAATTTATCCAGGCAAAATAAAAAGTTCGAGTCAAACTCGGCTAGATAATTTAATGAATATGAGATTACGCATATGGGAGTCTATTTTTAAACATTCTACAATCAAAAATACGAAATTTGGGACGTCGCCATGGCAGCAAAAGGTAAATAAAAAAATTATCACTTATAATAGTCCAAGGGTCTTGATAATTCGAAATAACTTGATACATTTTCGAAAGCGGGTTGCCACAGAGAAACCCGCTTGAGGAAATTTATCAAGTTATTTCGAATTATCAAGACTGGAGGGCTATTCGGTAAGAAAATTTTTTGCCCAAAAAGAACAATTTGTTAAAAAGAAATTAAAATTGAAAAGAAATGACATTTTGTGCAAAAAATTCGACAGCAGTGCAAAATAAACATTTTTCCGTTGCTACAGTAATCCAGATGACATAAGTGAACATAGCCCATAAGCACTCTTCAGTTAAATGTTCTCCTGATTGGCTGTCTTTGAACACGTGACTGTAGATACACAAATTCTATTGGATTATTGTATAGGTAAAAAATTTTCGCTGTAATAGTTAGGGCTAACTTTTCTCGCTGTCATTCTGACAAAAACGTCGCGGCGTACGAGATTTTATACATATAAATTAAATTATCGAAAAAATTATCAGAATTATTATGACTATTTTATAAAATTTACTTTATTATGTGTTCAAAATGTCCTCCATCATTTGCTAGACAATAATACAGCCTGTTTTCGAACTCGTTGCGGACTTTCTGAAAAGTTCTTGAGTACCTAATCCTATTTCATAAAACATGACAAAAAATATTGAAAAGTGTGCTTTGGTAAGGGTGTAAACGGATTACCTACTCCAGAAACTTTTCAGAAAGTCCGCAACGAGTTCGAAAACAGACTGTATTAATGTCTAGCAAATGATGGAGCACATTTTGAACACATAATAAAGTAAATTTTATAAAATTGTCATAATAATTCTGAAAATGCATTTTTTGACTTTATCTTATTATTTTTGACCATAACTTATTTACGGATCAACCGAATCCAATTTTTTAAGCGTGGTTAGTTCAGGTTTTTTACGGCCTTTAAAATTATGTATCACAAGATAGGGGGTGCTAATTGAAATTTCAAAGTAGGGGTAGCTGAGGGTAAGGGGGTGAAACCTAGAACTCAATCTGTATTGGTTTTAAACCTCCCCCTCGATATCTAAATTGACGTGTTTTTTGTTTAGGCCGAATTCGCTTTATATCAAATGTTATTGAGGGTGGCCAGTTTTGAAATAAAAGCACTGTATAGGTATGTATTGAAATTTGTGCAGTTAGTAACATTTTTAAATTTGGAGTTGTCACTTCCATTGTTAAGTTCTGATTGAATTGTTAATTTGCACGGATTGATCGGTACCTACTCGTACGAAGTGCATACGTTGGAAACGTAAACAAGTAATATGGCGATACACTTGGCTGTCACCCAAGTCGATTGTCAGCTCCAGCAAGAGTTGATCGCGGTCGATATAAAATATCACTGGATCAGGGAAACAGTGATTATTGAATGTATACTTATTTGTGATTGGCCGAATAGGTACAGTGAATTATGATTCCTTAATTCACTTCAGTGAATTATAGGTACGATATTTCACAAAGAAATTGCAAATAATTGTCATATAATTGAATAGGTGTAGAAAAAACATGTTCATATTTGCGGATGATATATACTTGGCCCGCCGAACAGATAGAGCGATCACCCTGCAAGAATGTGCTCTAGCGGGGCCAATATCAATTTTTGACGACCGAATTGGAGTAATAATGCGACTTCGTTGGGTCTAAAGGAGGCGCATCATTGCAGTTCGGTCGTCATAAATTAATAGTGGCCCCGCCTAGAGTTCGTGATTGCAGGGTGATCACTCTATCTGTTCGGCGGCCCAAGTATAGCAGTGTTAGCATCTAGCAAAGAATTAGGAATGGCTTTAAATGAAATGGAAGCAGTGTTGACAGAGGGCTACGGCATGAAAGTCAATAAAAAGAAAGCCAAAATTTTAGTATGAAGAGGCCGTGAAAATAGAACTAAAACTGAAATACAAATAGGAAGTTGAGAATATAGAGGATGTCGGATGTCGCAGATTTCTGCTATTTAGGAAGTAAAATAACTCGAGATGGTAGGAGCACTAAAGACATAAAACAAAGAATAGCGCAGGGTCGAGTTGCATAATGCAATATTTAACAAAAAGGGGAAATGCGTAGGTTAGCTCAGGGTAGGAAAGGATGGAGGTACGCGTCCAACCAGTCTTGACACAGAGTCAGTAAGTGTATAATTATTACTGACTGTAGGTTTAAAAAGTTTAGTACCTACCTGTTACGCAATTTTTAGGGAATTTTGTAAACGATTTCGATTGTGAACCCAGTGATGGAAGCCCCATGATGCGATTTTGGAATTGTACTTTTGGAGTAGTGCTGGATATACTTATTCGGTTTCATTGAGAATTTTCTCACTTCCTTCAGGAGTGTTTATGTTGCTGTGGAACCTCCTTCAGAGGGACCTGTTTTTCATCCACTATTTTGCTTGGGACTTCGCATATAAGTTCCAATATACAGGGTAGTCCACTACGCGCGCGTCGGTCGATAGTCGCTAAACCGTTGAACTTATGGGAAATTTTTTTAAATAAAACTTGTAAGGTTCCATCTTTGCTGCAACTGAAAATTATTTTCAATTATACAAGTTGTCCCATTTCTTCTGCGCAGTGCCTAACTCTGTTTTTTTAAATGGAACACCCTGTATTTGATCGCATTTTGGAGTTCTGTGTTCAATTTAAGTGCCACTTTGTTAACCGTACATTGGGTCTAAGTCCCACAGTTTCAAAGTTATTTGATGTTAGAAATCGTCATTTTTCAAGTTTCGCCATTTGTAACTTGTAAAAGACTCCAGATAAAGAAAAATGACTTACGTGTCCCTATCTTAGTTTTTAATCCTCTATCTAATGGGGTTCGAAAATACTGCTTCCTGATAGGTCACTTTTTGCCATTTTTGACCAATCAGGAAGCAGCATTTTCCAGCCCCATTAGATAGAGGATTAAAAACTAAGATAGGGACACGTAAGTCATTTTTCTTTATCTCGAACCTTTCAAAAGTTATAAATGGCGAAACTTGAAAAATGACGATTTTTAACATCAAATAACATTGAAACTGTGGGACTTAGACTCAATGTACGGTTAACAAAGTGGCACTTAAATTCAACAAAGAACTCCAAAATGCGATCAAATACAGGGTGTTCCATTTAAAAAAACAGAGTTAGGCACCGCGCAGAAGAAATGGGACAACCTGTATAATTGAAAATAATTTTCAGTTGCAGCAAAGATGGAACCTTACAAGTTTTATTTAAACAAATTTCCCATAAGTTCAACGGTTTAGCGACTATTGACCGACGCGCGCGTAGTGGACTACCCTGTATAGTGTTCCATTTCGCTCTTTATTGGGAAACTCGTGTGATTTCTCCTTATTTGGTTCATTTTACGAGCCCTAACAACTATATGTTGGAACAAGCAGTTTTTTTGCGAATAAAATGCCAGTTTATGAAAATTCTTGTATTTTTTTTTTTAATTGTACATATGAAATTAACAACATATTTTATCATGTATGGACTTATTTTTACGGTTTAATTAGATATTTTATGTTGTACTATTCAATCAAATGCTTGATAATCGAAAAATGCTGACCACTAAATATTGGAACATGTGGTTTTTAACAAATTAAACTAAAAATTAAAAAGGCGTAACGTCGCCCTTAGCTCGAATAACAGCCTGAACTCTATCAGGCATTGTGTCAACTAGGCCTTCACAGAATTCAGGGGTGAAACTATCCCATATTTCTTGCAATTTAGCACGTAGTTCTGGTAAAGTACGCTTGGGATTATTTCTTAAGCGTTGTTTCATTTTGTGCCAAAGTGTCTCTATCGGATTAAGATCCGGGCTGCTAGAGGGATGTGAAAAAACTTTAATGTCATGTTTTCCTATCCAATTTTTGGTAGATTTAGCCGTATGGCATGAGGCTCCGTCCTGTTGGAAGATAAAATCTCCGAATGGATATAACTTTGCTGCACTTGGTAAAAGCGAATGTTCAAGGATATCTTGATATTTAGCTGCCTTTACAATGCCTTCAATAAAGTGTAAAGTTCCTAACCCTTTGGCCGACATACAACCCCACACCATGATACCCTGTGGAAACTTTACAGTCCTTTTCAGGCAATCCTTATGGAATGCTTCTGTTTTGTTCCGAATCACACGCTTTCGGTAATCTCCCACACAGACATTAAATTTGCTTTCGTCACTATAGATAACTTTGCCCCAGTCATGTTTGGTCCACGAAAGTTTTGATTTGGCCCAAATGTAACAATTCCTTTTTTGCTTTTCCGTCAACAATGGTTTTTCTTTGGCCTATACTCGGAAGTCAAAAAATACAAAATTTATACCACAAGGAAGTACCTATCAAACATACCTTATAAAAACTAAGACCGCTCTTGTGGATATATTTGCGACAGCATTCTCTGGATACATTCATCCCAGTTTCTTTATTCCACCTTGCGGTTACTTCTCGTAGTGTATTTCTTCTTCCAGACTTACATATTCTAACTAAATGCCTTACACTCCTTTGAAAAACAGCTTTTGGATGGCCTGAGCTTTTACCGCGAACATCAGTACTGGCAGTTTCACCATATTTCTTAATTATATTAAACACAGTAGTAGTTGCTATAGTCAATTCACTGGAAATTTCACGCATTGTTTTCCCTTTGTGGTACTGATGAATAATAATTTCTCGCACTTTTGGATCAGTAGGTTTTCCACGTACCATTATTGTATTTTACTTGTAATAAAACTTACGGTTGTTAATTATTAATACTCAAATGACGCGTGATAGTTCTTGTTAACAATACACTACTTACTCCTATGTTTCATTTCAAAGCATCCTTCGCTTCAGGCTGATAAAACTCAAGAAACGTGAGGAAAAGCAAAACATGTTCCAATATTTAGTTGTCAGCAATTTTCGATTATCAAACAATAATTTGAATAGTAATCATCATAAAATATCTAACTAAACCGTAAAAATAACTCCATACATGATAAAAAATGTTATTAATTTAATATGTACAATTAAAAAAAAAATAAATACAAGAATTTCCATGAACTGGCATTTTATTCGCAAAAAAACTGCTTGTTCCAACATATAGTTGTTAGGGCTCGTATCACTGTAAGTATAGTCTTAGCCACAGACGAAATTAATTTCGTATGTGTCTTTAGTGTATGAATATTGAATAGTGCGTATTTCTATTTGTCATGTTTGTGTAGCTCTTGGTCGGTCTGACAATGGGGTGTTAGATAAAGACCCCGAAACCGGTCACCATTAAAATATAGTCGAAGATAATCGGACTTGTAATTACACCTTTATTGTTTAAATAACTTCGATTACGGAACATTACAACAATTTTGAATAAATTATTACTAACATTCCCATTATCTAAATGTTAGAATAAGTGTTCCAATTGGCGACCCTCAGTTTCAATGCACAACTTAATAAGTTCAATAAATCTTATAAATTTCAACGGACATTCATAACGCAAAAACTTCAACATTTTTGGGCATCGTCTTCCTTACAATTTCTGTTTATAATTTAGCATGGAATGAAAAAATAAAATATAGATGTTCCATTTAAAACACTATGGCCCGGTTTTTCAAAGAATCCAACACCGGATTAAGTCTGACACCGGCTTCGTTGCTATGCTACAACCAATCAGAAAGCCGGTATCATAGCAACGAAACCGGTGTCAGACTTAATCCGGTGTTAGATTCATTAAAAAACCGGGCCTTAGACTTTGGTCTGCCACCTATAAATGGGATAAGCTGCATAACTAAACATATTTGTCATTTATAGAGCAAGTCGAACTTAATAACTTTTGTAAACTTCCCTATTTCCGAAATAAACTTGCCTATGCATGCGTTTCGCGAGGACATATCCTACAGGCTGCTTCAGGTTTAATCTTGATAACTTCGGAAATCCATAGAACTGACGCGGAAATCACGCGTTCATGAAAGGCATATTTCCCATTGAGTTGTGCATACTATTTTTCAGCTTTTCAGTGCAGCTACTCCTTTTCCTGGAGTTTTTCTCATCTCGCCAAAATATCACTAGTGGATCTCAAGTCATTTAATTCTGAGATCTCTAAAAATCTATAAAATTTGGAATTTAGACAACACTCACAAACGTTGAAAAAATAAAATGCTGTGCTGTCCTAAAGAAATTAGTCTATATAAGTGAAAATAAATTTTAAGTACATATGTGGTGAGCAAATTTTTAGTCCCAAGTCTAGTAAAGATATGTATTAGTTAAAAAACCCCCAGTAGGCGGACACTGTATGTATGTAATCTTCCTTTTCAACTTCTTCTGTTTCGCTTTTCCCGCTTCTCTGTCGCTGCTTCCTTGCTCCGGTTTGTCTAAATTTGTGCCAATGATGTCATGATGTGTAACCCTAAGCACAGACGAAATTAACTTACAGACGGTCCGTCTATACGGAAAATTCTTTGCGCGGATTTGGAAACAGAACGAACCGCCATATTGCTTTTCTCCAACTGTAATCTATTAGTTTCGCTAGCTACCGATTGATGTCGCTCGTCTCTCGTCTAAATATTAACACCGCTAGTGCAAATTTTTACAAATAGGTAATCCGACGTTCCTACTTCAACCAATTTTCTATTCTTGCCGTATTTTCAACACATAAAAATGCCCGAAAATAAATAAAAGTAGCAAGACTACAGGCAGCTGACTTTAATGGTTCATGAATATGCTAAACAATAGCACATCATAGAATACTATTTAGAGAGTACCGCAATCAATAGCTCCACTATGTTTCAGAACTGTGAGTAAACATGGCGGACTGCCGTGTCAGCAGCAAAATGTCGTATGTCCAGCTGAAATGTTGGTTTGTTTGGTGTTTATGTTTTATCGTTTTTTGTGAATCAGTGATATATATTTCCACAATCTGGTCTGTAGTATTATTCCTCAACGTATTACAGTCAAATTTTATTTCTTTATGGATCAAAAATCAGAAGGTGAATCCGCAATTTGTAACACATGTTCCGCCACACGTTCCGCCACAATTCAAATTTGGCGCCTGTTATTGTGATTGTGAGTAAACATGGCGGAGATTGCGGTAGTCTCTCAATACAGGGACCCTAATTTAGATTAGGGTCTCTGTATTTAGAGAGTACCGCAATCAATAGCTCCACTATGTTTCAAAACTGTGAGTAAACATGGCGGACTGCCGTGTCAGCAGCAAAATGTCATATGTCAGTCAAAGTCCAGCTGAAATGTTGGTTTGTTTGGTGTTTATGTTTTATCGTCTTTTATGAATCAGTGATATATTTATTTTCACAATCTGGTCTGTAGTATTATTCCTCAACGTATTACAGCCAAATTTTATTTGTTTATGGATCAAAAATCAGAAGGCGAATCCGCAATTTGTAACACATGTCAAATATGAAATCGGACGTTCAGGCACAATTCAAATTTGGCGTCTGTTATTGTGCGAGTAAACATGGCGGAGATTGCGATACTCTCTCAATACAGGGACCCTAATTTAGATGACAGACGAGCGACATCAATCGGTAGCTAGCGAAACTAATAAATTACAGTTGGAGAAAAGCAATATGGCGGTTAGGTCTGTTTCAAAGACTAATAGAGGGGACTTAGCTATTTACATTTTAGATTGAAGCAGGGTGAATATTCACAGTCTAAGCATTTGTGTGCGGAAAAGGCAAAACAAAACAGCCGACCAGTTGTGTAGTGAACAGGTACCGCCGCGGAAACATAATATCGCGGAACATTCGCTTGGTCCGTTGCTTGAATATAATAACAAACAACGATCCCCGCGACCCGCTTGCCAACGAACGTGTAGGCTTCAAAACAAAATCAGCTGTTCCATAAGGACGCTAGGTCCATTCTAGACGTCTTTGGTCTGTTTCCAAATCCGCGCAACGAATTTACTGCATAGATGACCCGTCTGTAAGTTAATTTCGTCTGTGCCCTAAGCAAGCACTTTAAAGCTTTACTTCCCTGGTATAATATACAGTGACAGCCATAAAGTCTGCACCATATGGAAAACTTTTTTATTTATAGGATTATTGGAAAACGGTTTTCGGCATTAGTTTCAGCATGATTAATAACTAGAAAATTGACAAAAATATTTGTCATGTCACAACTGTGACACCGCCAAAATGTCATTTGAAATTTTAAAATAGCCCGAAATGCCCTTATTTATCAAAATATGGAAAAGTGTGATAAGGAAAAGTTATTTGTAATTACATTAAGATTCTAAATGCCACATTTGGTGAGAAAATTTCAATGTTTTAATTTTTTCTTTTTTTTTGAAAACATCAAATAATATTTAAGATACCTAAACATAGTTTCAAACAATATTCTCTTAAATTAAATCTTACATTCCTGTATAATAATAATAATAATAATAGTCTTTATTGCTTAATGTACATAACACAGTGATAATGTGAACAAAAAAAAAAGGGCATAAAACATAAAGCAATAGGCGGAGTTCAGTTGTGCATTTAAAATAATTAAACACACACCTGCTTTTCAACTCAACCAGCAACAAAAACTTCGTATGGCGAAATGAACAACAAAGTAAAAAAAAATAAATCAATCAAAAGTTTAAATACAAAAACAACCTATGAATTATGTTTTCCCGTCCGAAATATCCGTTTTTAAAACAATTAAAATTATTATTTATTCACTAAATCTAAAAATACAACTTATAGCTATGACATTCTATGCAGAAGTGTCTGATAACAGTTTGGATTTCTCTTGAAGAGAGATATACAAAAACGCTGACTTTACACTGATAGCGGGTTCCATCATCAGCGTGGGAACAATGAATCTGTTGTTTACCGGACACATAACACCTCCCTTCGCAGATTCAACTTAAGGTCACTAAAGTTGAACTTTGGTCAAATCCAACGCGGGCATTTCGACTCCTTCTTCAGTTTTTCTTGATGACCTCCTTGCCCATAATTTTTTCTTGCAGCACAGGATAACTATAGCAATAACTATAATAGAATATAATAATATTGTCCAAACACTTGGGTACGAAGACACAATATTTGACGTGTCCACTTGAGGAATGTTTTCTTTAATTTGATTTTTAATTTGCTGTAATTCGTCGAGATTAAGGTTGTCCAAATGTAAAGTTAAATTTAAATTTTCTTCATTATTAGGGCTAGCCTCGATGTCTGGAAGTAATAGCGGTTGAGCTTCTACTAGGACGTATTGTTTATTTTTTATGGTTTCCGAATTTGTTGAAATTTCACAATTTTGTGGGATTTGTATCAAAAACGTTCCAAATAGGTTTCTGATTTCTTCTCCATGAGGGCATTTTGAACTAATCGTTGTTTGTTTTGGAAAAACTGCTATCCATCGGTTTGTTTGTGTAATTGATTGTAACAGAGGCTTAGAAATTTTGACATTAATTGAACGACAGCTTGAACTATTTTTCATTTGCAGAAGTTGAACTTCACAAGGGTTGTTAACTTGTATTTCTTGAATTCTCTTCGGCGGGCATACGTAGTACATAGGTTGTATCTTCTCGCATGCTTCATTTGTGAATGCAAAGTACAGTTCATTTACAAGAACAAAATTTTGATTTGGAATAATCACTTTATATTGATTCCCTCGGAAAACAGGAATCGGATGTAAATGGTAATAATTAAAATTTGATGGATATAAAATTGGAAGATGTAATAGGAAATTGATTTTGTTATTTAAAATATAACATTCGACATCTATTAAATTTTCTAAAAGAAGGGTATTTTCAATTGTGATTTTTAATGGTAGTTGCTCTGGATTTAATTCCTGTGAAAGTTTTGATAGTTCGCGGTACAAATCACTTTTACTAATAATACTGGAATGAAGTGTATTTAATTTGGAAAAGGTTATTGAAGTTTCGATATCTTGGAGTACTGAGTTTATAATTTCGTAAACATTTATTAATTGATCCAAAATGTTCTTCGTAATTTGGAATTGATTAAAAGCTGTTTCCTCCTTAAATGCTTGTTCGATTCTAGATATTTGTCCTCGTATAAGCTTTTCGTGACGTGATATGCTTAATACGGTTTTATTAAAATTTTCAATTAGTTTGATTGATAGTGAATTTTGCTTTAAGATGGAGTCTTTTAAATTTTTCTGATTATTCTGTAATTGTTGAATTATTCTGTCATATCTTTCTCCATCACTAGCATCTAAGTTGCCAGTTATTGCCTTAAATATCGAGCCTAAACCATCTATAATTCCTCTTTTGAATCGACTAGGATGTGGTAATATTTCCTTAATTTTGCTCTCTACTTTTCCTTCAATTAGATCTAAAATTCTTACATAATTTAGTGTATCCAGTGTTAATGCTGCTCTTCTTGAAATATTTGATTTTAAGTTGCTCGCCTGAATATGTAATTTATTAGTTTCTTCGATTATTGGATTGAGATCGTAGTAATGAATAAATGTTCTAAAATATTCTCGAATTTTAGCTGTTCCTAATTTTGTTGGTAATATACCAGGGTTGCTGGACAGGTCAGTAAAAATAACATTTTCTTGCACTGCGAGGGCGACGTGTAATCTGTAAAGAGTTATTGATTGAATTTATATGTTTGTTTAAGAGGCCGTTTAACATTGTCCATACTAATTTTTACTAATTTGCCTTTTGAATTTTTATGAAATATTGATTTTCTTTGTTCATCAGCTTTACTAATTTCTACGACATGTTTCGCCTTCGATTCATGTTTTTTCGTTTTATTCTCCTTCGGGTAAACCTTTTGAGTTGGTTCGAACATATCTGGTTCTTCTCTATTTAAATTTAATTTTTGAATTAAGTTACCCTTTTTACCTAAAAGTTCGTCGTTTAATTTTGAATATACAATTTTGGTTCTTTCCCTATGTTTCTGCATATAATCATTAAATAACTGCTTATCTACATCTAAAGCTAAAGGATTATTATTATTAAGATGTCCATTAATTATGTCCATCGGTTTCTGGCTCGTGACTGAATGTATTGAGTTATTGTACGCTAAAACGGCATACAACATTTTGGTTGAAATTGAATCGTCCTTAAATCCTCGATTATTTAATAATCGGATATGTTCTGCGATTGTCGAGTGAAATCTTTCTATAGGACTGTTTGATTGTGGGTGTTCTGTATTTGTGAAATGAATTTTGACCTTATGTAATTTTAATAAATCTTCGATTACTGTATTTTTGAATTCGGTGCCTTTATCGCTAATTATTTGATCTGGAATTCCGTGATGATTAAAGTACATCAGTAATTTATCTACTATTTCGATACCATTTAAAGATGTTAGTGGGTACGCTTGAGTATACTTGGAAAATGTATCTATGATAGTCAAAAATTTGCCTGTTTCAATTTTGAATGTATCAATATGTAAGATTTCGAATGGTTTCGACGGGGTTTGAGTGATATTGAATTTTAGTTTTACTGGATTTCGTTCGTACTTACTAATTTGACAAATTTCACATTCGTTAATATACGATTGGATACTTTTACGCATTTTTGGCCAGTAATATTTCTTTCTAATCTTTTGATCTGTTTCCTCGATTCCTCGATGATTCGTCTTTCCTTCGTGATATAATTTTAGAATTTCTAACATTTCAGTTTTGTCAAAAATATCTTCTAGCATAGTATTACATTTTTTGAATTTATAAGATGGCCACTTAAAATTTCTTCTAATTACTTCACTAAAACGTTCATAAATTTCTGGTTGTTCAAAATAAAAATGATAATAAACCTTTGGTACTATATACTCTTTAATAAATGTAATTATGTCCTTTTCGAAATTGTTTTCGGAAAGTTGAACGTGAATTCTTTGTTTGTCAAATAATTTTTGAACAATTGGTTCTGCAGGACTATGATATACAGTACTTACAACGATTTGATTTTTTCCGTGGTTTAGAGGTTGTTCGGAAATGGGAATTTCGACTATTGGATTTTCGGAATTGTTAGTATGTACCGTTTGATCATCATTAGCTGATTTTTTGATTTCTTTTAATGTTTCTGGTGATGATAGGGTTTCTTCTGAACCTATGTCTGGATTTGCAAAAGTGGATATTTGGTCTAAATTTTGGTTCCGAAAATCTCGTGAGGTACTAGGGAAATTTTCATTAAGTTCCTCCTTATAGTCTAGAAATTGCTTCGTATGAGTTTCGATTTTTATACGCGAAAGTGCGTCAGCGTTCGCGTTTAATTTTCCCTTTTTATATTGAATTTTGTAATTGAACTCTTCTAATTTTAATCTCCAACGTGTTAATTTTGAGGTCGGGTCCTTCAAAGAGAATAACCACTGTAATGGTTTATGGTCCGTGATAATGGTAAATTCAGTGTCAAAAAGATACGGTCTAAAATATTTTATTGCCCAAACTATGGCTAAGAGTTCCTTTTCGATCGTTGAATAATTTTGTTCACAATCGCTCAGTGTTCGTGATCCATATGCTATTGGAAGATCTTGTCCGATAGGTCCTTGTGATAAAATAGCGCCAATTGCTACGTTACTTGCGTCTGTCGTTAAATTAAAAGGTTTGTCGAAGTCAGGATATTGTAAGATAGGTGAATTAGTCAGTAATTTTTTGCAAAATTCGAAGGTATCTTTAAATTCTTGATTATGTATAATCTTTGCTCCCTTTTTGAGGCATTTGGTTAGAGGTTTAGTAATGTCCGCGTAATTTTTAATAAATTTTCTATAGTAACCCATTAAGCCTAAGAATCCCTTAAGTTGTTTTGTGGTGTTCGGAATTGGGTAATTTTTTATTACTCGTATTTTTTCAGGGTTTGGTTTTATACCATCTGCTGTTACAATATGTCCAAGGTAGCTTACTTCCTTCCTTAGAAATTCTGATTTGTTTAATTCAATTTTAAAATTTGTATCTCCCAATTTTTGAAAAACGTTTTTTAGTCGACACATGTGTTCTTGAAGAGAAGTTGAAAAAATTATTATGTCGTCCATATACACAAGACACTGTTCGTTTTGGATTCCACGCAAAACATTGTCCATCACCCTTTGAAAGGTGGCTGGAGCGTTTTTTAGCCCGAATGGCATTCTGAGATACTCATAATGACCATTCTCGACGTTAAACGCCGTTTTTTCTACGTCTTGTTCACACATTTCGATCTGATGAAAGCCGGAAGTCAGATCGAGGGTAGTAAAATAATGACACTTGCCCAATTTGTCTAAAAGGTCATGAATGTTAGGTAGAGGGTATCTGTCCCTTATAGTCTTGTCATTTAATTTTCGATAGTCTACTACAACACGCCATTTTTGTTTGCCGGTTGCATCTAGTTTTTTTGGTACCACCCAAATTGGGGATGACCAGGGGGAATTACTAGGTTGGATAATTTTTTGGTCAAGCATGGATCGAATTTGGTTTTGGATTTCCTTTTTATGTGCAAATGGATACCTGTAATTTTTCGTGTAAACAGGAATTTCGTCTGAAGTCTTTATGCGGTGTTTAATTTGGTTAGTAAAGGTTAGGGGAGTTCCTTCATGATAAAAAATGTCTGAATATTCCTTACAAATTTTGTAAATGGCTGCCTTTTCTTCCGAATTAAGGTGTCCAGTTCGTAATTTAGTCACGTCGAGTAAAGGTTTTTTCTGATCAGTATCAAATACTGTGTCACAATTTAAATGATTAATTTCGATAGTTTTAGGGTCTACATATTCGTCTACTTGAATTGGTTCTGAAAGGTTTATCGTTACAGGGTGCATTTCGCTGTTTAGAATAGTTGTTATAGCTTTACCATTTTTCGCTACTGTTAAGGATTCTGGAATTTCACAATTTTCAATTTTTGTGTATGGGATTACAATTTCGCCATTTGGAATGGATGAATTAATTTCTATTACTTGTAAAGTGCGTGATTGTACTGTAACATTATTTAAATTCATTCTTACCGGTTGGTATAGCAAATTAATTTTCGTATGAGGGGTAATCAAAATGTTTTTGTTAAAATCTAAATGTGCCTTAAGAATTTTTAAGTTGTCAAGACCTATTAATCCGTCAAATATGTCATGAAATTTGAAAAGATAGAATTTTAGTTTTAAATCTTTATTGGGAATTTTGAAAATATTGGAAGGGGGAATTTCACAACTGAATTTGTGAGTTGATGTTTGAAAAACTGTGGATACTGTGAAAGGATCATCTTGAATTGTATTAGAAAATAATTTATTTGCAATTTCTGGGTGGATAAAGGATTTTGTGGATCCGGTATCAATTAAAAGTTTAATTTTGTATTCCGGAAAATTAATATAAGGTAGGTCATTCGAATTTACGTTGTGGAAAGAAATCTCCGTTATGTTTCTTCGTTTGGCGGTGTCTCCGGGATAAAATCCTGGGGATTTTCCTCGTCTTGGAAATTGTTTTCTGAAATGTGTTCGTCACCTTCAGTTTGTTCAGGGTAGTAATAATTTTGATCTGAATTTTCGTGAGAATATGACGGCTGGTATTTTTGTTCGTCAGTTTCTAAATTGTACAGTTCTTCTACTCGGTATTTATTTTGA
This sequence comes from Xestobium rufovillosum, assembly GCA_963966045.1. Taxonomy (NCBI): domain Eukaryota; kingdom Metazoa; phylum Arthropoda; class Insecta; order Coleoptera; family Ptinidae; genus Xestobium; species Xestobium rufovillosum. The sequence continues at coordinate 20,170,312 of OZ014492.1, read as the reverse complement.
GGTTGGTATGGTTGTTTTCGGAAATAATTTTGGTTGGTCTGTCTAGTCGAAATAGACATTGGAGTTGGACCTTGATTTATCGGTTTCGGGGTATTTTGATTTGGTCTAAAAGCGTTTGGTCTGGGGGTGCCAAATACTTGTGAGTTAGTAGGAAACTTTTGCGGGGTAATTGGTTGTCTTGGATTTATATTTATAGGTTGGCTAGGAAAATTTTGGGGTCTTTGTTGCTGAAAATTTTGTTGATAACTTGGTCGAAAATTCGGTGAAAAATTCGGTTGAAATCTTGGAGGTTGATAATTATTATTGAATGGTTGTTGCTGGAAAGGATTTCTATTTGGGATTTTATTTGACTGATAATTAGTTTGGATGTTTCGGGTAGGAAATTGTTTTTGTGGGTTTTGGTAGTAATTAACGTTTTCTTCTTGAATTACAAAATGTAATGCGTCGCTCAAGTTTGCGGGCCGCATACATCTAATTGTTGTTCCTAATGGTTCCTTAAGACCTGATAAGAACGTTTTTAGAGTTAAATTGGAATATAGATCCCGTTTTAATTGTTTCTCGCCTTCGCTATTGGCGTGAATATCTACATATGAACAAAGTAAATTCAACAATTGTAAACATCTATCGTAGAATTGTTGGGGTTTTTCATTTACATTTTGTTTTAATAAGACTAGATCCCTATTTAAACAGGACTCATCTCTTTGATCTGCAAAGTTCCTATATAAAACTAATTTTAATTCATTCCAGTTTGATACGTGCTGGATGTTTACAACTAATTTAGCATTACCTTCTAGCTTATTAATAATTGAGTTTAAAATATATTGATTCGTAAAATTACCGGGGTTGTTCACGTCATAAAAAGCATTTATTATACCTTCACTTGTGGACAAAAATCTATTTAATTCATTCGGGTTTCCGTCGAATTTCGGAACACAGTTTAAGTATTCAGATTTAAAAGAATTCTCTGCTTGCGCCATTTCTGTAGGTGAGGCAGGAAGTTCGGGTAAATCAGTATAAAGCGTGTTAATTTTTAAAGACGCTAAAGTATTTGTTAAGTTTTCAATTGACATGAAATCTGTACTTACATTACAAAAAGGACTTTCATGCTGGGAATTTCTTAGTTATGAAGTATCGATCAGGATTCTGAACAGCGATTGTTTTCTTCCTTCTGGGTACTTCTCAAATCAGACCAATGTTGAGTGTCTAATTTCGCGTCGCCTTCTTCCGTTTGACTTGTTTTGGGTATGCCACAGACACTGATGGCTTTATACGGGCACTCTTGAAGTTTGAAGAATGCGCACCAAAGAGTTCAAAACAGTTAAAAGTTCCGCCTGGCACTACGCGATGTAGGTCACTTTTCAGGATAGCCGTTAAATTGTTGAAACAAAGGAAAAGTACTCGATGTAATTTCCACGACTATCCTACCGACTGCGCCAATTATGTTTTCCCGTCCGAAATATCCGTTTTTAAAACAATTAAAATTATTATTTATTCACTAAATCTAAAAATACAACTTATAGCTATGACATTCTATGCAGAAGTGTCTGATAACAGTTTGGATTTCTCTTGAAGAGAGATATACAAAAACGCTGACTTTACACTGATAGCGGGTTCCATCATCAGCGTGGGAACAATGAATCTGTTGTTTACCGGACACATAACATATGTGATGTACATACAAATAATCTGAAAAACCCAAGGAAAACAACAAGTCAAGAAAAATGCTGAAAAATGTCAAAAAAATACATATACATATATATTGCGTATTGCGTAGTGGAGTGTGTAAATAACAAAATAGAGAGAGAAGAACGAGAAAAAGAATAAAAGAATAAAACAAAAAAAACATAAAACAATAACAAAATGAAGTGATTTAGCAAATTGAAATGGTCAAGAACAAAATAATCATTTGACCGAGGAACCATCGTTCTGCTGCCTAAATAATTATTTCCGAAATAGATACTTAAATTTCAAAATTGGCAGATCCTTTAAACAATCAGGTATCGTATTGTACACTTTATATATTTTATAGCTAAAAGATCTCTCAAAGTAAGCAGTTTTGTGAAGAGGTGGTGTCAGTAGTCCCTTACTTCTTATATTTAGATTATGCACATCAGTCCTAAAAACAATTTTGTTATAGAGGTATGCGGGCGTCTTAGTCTGAATGACCTTCTGAAATACACAACCCATGTGCAATAATCTGCGATTTGACATATTTAACCACTTAAGATCATACTCACAGTGTGTCTGCATCTTTTATGAAGTGTAGACGTTTATTTTTGTCTTATTCTAGGCGAGTTAAACAAAAGTGCTTTTAATACTACAAATAAACGGAAAAAGTATATATAAATTAAAATAAGTGTCAGATAGAGAAACAATATAGTGAAAGACCAATTATTGGCGCCACAGCGGATTCTGGGGGTTATCTCTCAGTATGCCGGCGAGCGGGATGGAATATGCAAGTAACAGCTCAGGTTCAAATACATCAACTACATCCGACAGTGAAGAGGAATGGAAAAAAGTCGAACGCAGTAAAAAAAGGAAAAGCAAAAAGGCTCTCCAAAAAACAGCCAAGAAAACCACAAGTGTGAGTACTATACAAGAACCAACTAACAAAACAACAAAAACTTCACAAAACCAAAACTCAAATTTACAGACATCAACTCAAAATAAAACTGTAACTTACAATAAAAACTTAAACTATTCAGCACGGATGAATGAAATAAAGAACCAAGCATACACACACCTTTTCCACATAAAAACTACAAACAAATCCAGGCTAAAAATGTCTGATATGTGGAGCACTAAATTTACAAACAGCAAAGACATTATTTTACAAACAAAAGAAGGCTTCTTGCTTAAATCCAACGAAAATAAAAACAGAATTACTACAGCGCTTGATGACCTTGTAGAAACGGGCGAAATTGAATCATTCTCCAACACACAACCATCCACAAAACTCCCACAACACACATACGCAGCAACATATTCAGCTGTTATAGCCAACGTAGAACATGAAATAGAGGATACACTACTTAGCGAAGTCCTTAAGAATAATGGTATAAATCATAGATACTGCAAAAGAATTGTGGCACGTGCTACAGACAAACCTACCAGACTTGTCAGAATAATAACAGGATGTGTAAAATCATTTGAAAATTTACTAAATGAAGGTTTCTTTTACAAGCATCTGCATTATGCGGTGTATCCCAGTGCACCACCGCAGCCCCTTCCACAACCCTGTGGAAGATGTTCACAGTATACACATACAACTGATAAATGCACAGAACCAGTCAAATGTACGAAATGTGAAGGACCACATAGTACGAATAAATGTACCTCCAGTTTACCAACAAAATGCGCAGCATGTAACTCACTTGACCATGTAGCGTGGTCTATAAAATGTCCAAAAAGGCCCAAACAACCCATAGAAGGAATTCCAAACACCCCAATCAAATCAATTAATTTAAAATCAGCAGATGTTGACAAAAAAGTAACCAGAAAATCTAGAATACACAAGCCGATTACCATACATGACTTCATCATAAACATATATGTCAATAAAATCAACAAAGTAACCTGCACCGATAGAGAAGAACTACTCGCAAAACTTAAACGAAGGTTTATCAATAACTTCAATATAGACACTTCTGTCGTGTTTGCTGGCACGAGAATGTACATACTTATGTTTGATCTATTTGATTTCAACTCTCTTTCTCCTACCCAACCAACTGAAGGTAATCAAAATGTCCAGGTACGGATCGATGCTTAACATCTTATATAACAACATAAACAGCTACATTCCAAAGAAACATTTAATAAACCACATAATTGAAGAAGCTGATATAAACTGCACCCTTTTTGTGGAAGCTAAAATAAAACCAGACTCTAACACCCGATACAAAAATTGGGACAGCCTCCAGATTATAGGTAATCAAGTAAATAACACCAGGGCAGGTAGCTTGGTTCAAACCCATCCGGATCTCAAAATGGGCAAAGCAAACGCACCACGTATGAACAGCCTTCTCAATGAATGCTTGCACTTCACAGTACCATTTATGGACGACAAACTTCATATATTCCTAGCATACATACATCCCACATCTACCATCGAGGAGAATATTTTTGTTAAGGCAGCTCTATATAAATATGTAATAATAATCGGGGATTTCAATATCAATAGGACCAAATATAAACAGCTCAACAACTTTTTGATGAACACCAATTTCAAAAAATTATATACTGATCCAACCTTCATCATGAATAATAATCAAGACAGTACTCCGGACATAATATTACATACAGCCAATATAACGAATAATTTCATTAAAGTTGAATTAACCCCGGATACAGGTGCAGACCATCTAGCAATTAAAATTCAATTCGACCTGAAAACAGCAATAGAAGAAATACCCCTACCTACTAAATACATGTTCTATAGAAGCAACATAGAAAAAATTAATGAAGAGATGTTAAAATATATTGAAAAATGGAAAGACGCTCAAATAAGTGACGAACTTATAATTAACTTCAATGTCAAATTAGCCGACGTAGTACTCAGAAATACCCCAGAAAAGGAAGTTAAATAGTACACTCATGAGTTACCACCTTTTATAATTAGACTTATAAAGAACAAAAGAAAAATGTATAGGGAATATCAAAGAAACAAGGAACAGACAGTGAAACAGAAGCTGAACGAATACAGTAAGAATATACAACAACTCATCAAACAATACAAGTGTCACAAATGGGTCAAAGTGTGTAACGAAATAAATCGATTAAGGGGAAAGAACTTTTACCGGCAGATACGGCAGCTATCCAGATATAAACCACGGGACGACAAATACGCGCTGGAAGAAAATGGGAGAGAATATTTCAGAGAGCAGGATGTTGTGGATGTGTTCGCACGCCACTTTGTTACAGCTTATACAGAAGACCAGAATCCCAACTACACACAGAAACAGCTAGACATAGTAAACTCCTGGTATAGCACGTACTTTAACAACAATACTCCCACAGAACAGCACGATGTTGACGAAGAGACCTATTTTGAAATATTATCCAAAAAGAAAAACACTGCACCGGGGCATGATAATGTGCCATGGATAATTTACAAAAAGTTGGAGTATGAGGTTCACTCTTACATTTTAAAAATATTTAACTACTGTCTTGGTAGCTGCCACTTTCCGGATATTTGGAAAAAAGGACAAATTATCACAATCCACAAGCCAAACACCGACTCAAAAATGGCGAGGAACTACAGACCCATCACTCTTTTGCCAACCATGGGGAAAATGTTCGAAAATATCATTAAATTTAAACTTAAGATCTATCTGCAAGATAAAATTCCGCCATGCCAGTTTGGTTTTAAGGAGAAATGTTCCACGCTACATCCACTAATAATAGCAACGTCAAATGCACAAACAGCAAAATTGGAAAATCTAAAATCGGCGGCACTGTTTTTGGACATCGATAAGGCTTTTGATAGTATTTGGCACCGGGGATTGCTGTACAAACTTCGAGAACTTGAAACACCCGACTATCTTATCCACATAGTCAAGCAGTTCCTTGAGAACAGACAATTGGTGGTCAAATCTAACGGAATTACATCTAGACCTTTTGTACCACAACGGGGGGTGCCGCAGGGCTCTCCCTTGTCGCCACTGCTATACAACCTGTACTGTTCTGATATCTTTGACAAGGAAGATGAGCATCACGCGAATTATGGGTTACAATATGCTGATGACACTGCCCTCATCTCACACGGCAAGTCCCTCACTTCCACCATAGAAAATTTGCAGCAGATGATTGATGGCGTAGAAAGGTGGTTTAACAACTGGAGATTAAAAGTAAACCCTTCAAAGTCGCAGCTGATAATTTTTCACCACAAACTCAGCAACAACTCTCCACACGTCCGAATGCTAGGAGAAATCATTAAACCACAAACTACAGCAAGGTATCTGGGCATGCACCTGGACCAAAAACTAAACCTAAACCATCATACATCTATAACCAAACGAAATACAATTTCCAGAAGCAAGCACTTTCGAGTGCTTTCCAATAGAGACCTGGGAATAACGGTATCTGTAGCTGCACATATTTACAAGACCATTTGCAGACCAATTATCGAATATGGACATCCGCTATTTGTAAATATTAGAAACCCGGCACAAAGGAACATCCGAATTGCTGAAACATCAGCGCTCAGAATCATAACCAAAATCCGACATCCTAATAATCATCTCCACAATCCTTCGAACCAAATGCTTTACTTCAAAACTAATATCCTTCCAATACAAGAGCGTCTCAACAACCTCTTCCTTAAGTTCACCAACAAGCAGACTAATATGGATCTGTTGTTACCAATGTGTCGATCCAGAAACGTAACCGTATCCAGATACAAGTACCCGGAGATGACAATCTTTGAGCATTTAACCACAGGAATTATGCACCATCCAGACCCAGGAGATGGATGAAGTCTGCTCGTTAATAATTGTTTCATTGTTTTTTTTTCACTATCAACTTTTAAAAAATATAATTTGATTTTGTTTGATTGATTAATTTTAGTTTGATTTAATTTAAATTTAGTTGATTTCATTCATTCATTTCATTCCATTTCATTTCATTTCATTTTGATTTTTATATTTTTTATATATATTTTTTATATTTTATATATATATTTTTTTTTTAATATTTTTTTTTATATTAATTTACCTACGTAACACATTACATAACATAATGTATTTTTTTTTTTTAACATGAAAATTTTATGTCCATTATTCAAACAACTTTTATGTATACATTTATGTACATCTTAAACGGGCAGAAGGACTTCGGTCGATAGCCCTTGGGGAGTATCCCTAATAAAGTTCATTTATTATTATTATTATTTTTATTAAGATCATACAATTTATGAGAGATATGCTGATTCTTGTAAATACCGAAAATAAGTCTCATACATGCGTTTTGTATTCTCTGAACTCTCGACGAATCCACGTATTTCAGACATGGTCCATACACAACATCGCAGTAATTAAATTGCGAAAGAACCAAAGTCTCGCAAAGAAGAATTTTTGTTTTTGTACTGAGTATTGACTTGCTCATATAAATTAATTTTAAGTTTGAATAAGCCCTCTGAATGCATTTTGATATATGCCGAGAAAATCGCAAGTAGACATCCATAACAAGACCTAGATTACGAGCGTAATCAACGCAAGGCAAATCTGTATCCTGCAATTGTATTTTAACACCATCTAGTACTTTCCGTCGCATCTTATTTCTTCCAAATATACTGAAGATTTACCTGGATTAATATGGAGACTATGTCCAGCTGCAGCAGAAACCAAACCATTCAAGTCATCATTAATATTTTTAACAGAAGCGTGAAGAGAATCAAAGTGAAAAGAAAAATACAATTGGGTATCATCCGCATAGAAGTGATGTGCACAGTGTTTCAATGAGACATGTAGATTAGAAGTATATATGATATATAATAGTGGGCCCAGTACAGATCCCTGCGGAACTCCAGACAATATGCTTCTACATTTCGAGACTTGGTTGCGAAGTTTAACCATCTGTGATCTATCAAAAAGATAATCCCTCAAGAAATTCACAGCAGATAGCCGAACCCACAATACTTTAAAATACTCAAAAGCAATTCGTGATTGATTGTATCAAATGCCTTAGAAAAATCAAGTAGAAGAAGTACTGTAATGCAATTCAGATCAGTAGCCCGAATTATATCATCTGTTACACTCATAAGAGCAGTGGAGCAGTGGAGCAGTCTTCCTTCTCTTTCCATACATGTTATTGTCCTGTTGAAAAATTATTTGGTTATACTTTTCTGAAAAATCTTTAGTATAAATAATAAATCTGTATTACCTATTCACTTTTATGCTTTAAATAAATTTTAATCGGAATTTTCAGTTTTATTTGTATGATCTAAATGTAATTTAAATGAACAATAATTTCTTTAATATTTACGCCCATTATCCTGCAAAATTCCACTGTAAGGGTTTAAAATTGCTGAAAATAGTCCAAAATTGTACTGTTATTTTTGGTAAAAAAGGTTATTTTGCAAGAAATTAATTAATTTAAAAAATAAATGTAACATTACTGTATTTTTGCATTGAAATATTTCAAATTAACTCAACTGTAAACAAATAACACGCACACAAAAGTAAATGTTAAATATTTTTGGAAAAAAAGGAAAAAACTAAAACATTGAAATTGCCTCACCAAATGTCGTATTTAAAATCTCAATGTAATTACAAATAACTTTTCCTTATCGCATTTTTCCATATTTTGATAAATAAGGGCATTTCGGGCCTTAAAATTTCAAATGCCATTTTGGCAGTGTCATAGTTGTGGCATGGCAAATATTTTTGTCAATTTTCTAGTTATTAATCATGCTTAAACTAATGCCGAAAACAGTTTTTCAATAATCCTACAAATAAAAAAGTTTTCCATATGGTGCAGACTACGGTACGGAAGCGTAGAAGGGCCACCCAACATTATTTTTTAAGTCGATCGGTCGAGATAGTAAGTCGACTGGTCGAGATAGTAAGTCGACTGGTCGAGATAGTAAGTCGACCGGTCGACATAGTAAGTCGACCGGTCGACATAGTAAGTCGAACGGTCGAGATAGTAAGTCGACCGGTCGAGATAGTAAGTCGACCGGTCGACATAGGAAGTCAACCGGTTGAGTTAAGTTATTTGGCGGGGATAATTATTAGTAATACCCGTTCACGCCTTATAAAACAGCGTTTCCAGTTTAATTATTTAAATTGTATAATTATTTGTGCCATTTTTTTAATAATTTTAGTAATATTTGTGAATTTATGGCAAATGAAACACTATGTAAAAAATATTATCGACGTTTCGCCTCTGGTTGGAGGCTTTATCAAGATTATATATTTAAAAGTTTACAAAATGTATAAAAGTGACAAATTTTTTTTTTTTTTGTCACTTTTATACATTTTGTAAACTTTTAAATATATAATCTTGATAAAGCCCCCAACCAGAGGCGAAACGTCGATAATATTTTTTACATAGTGTTTCATTTGCCATAAATTCACAAATATTACTAAAATTAATTATTTAAGATATAGGTAAAACAATCATAATATCCACACGCCTTATAAATGATATTTTTCCTAATCTGTGGAAAACCTCTTATGTTGTCCCTATGGCCAAGGTTGCTCAACTAAGTGAGTTTAGGGATTTTAGACCTATTAGCATCAACCGTGTGCTGTTCAAGGTGCTGGAAAGGGTGGTTTATTCCCAAATAAATAAGCACCTTAAAGTTTATGGTATTTTACAGTGGCGGTTTCTCCTTAAGGTCAATTGGTCAATGACCCTCCTAAAATATTCTAATCAAAACCATAATTTTAATTAAAATATTTTTTGTCTAACAGTCTCAAATTTAAAATCCTCAGCGGACTGCATTCGCAGCAATACTAGAAATAGCCAAGCGTCAAGCCGCGCTGCGCGCTCGCTAGCAAGCCGGGACATTATTCAAATTATGGCTTATATGGCATATAAATTGTTCAGTTACGCCAGTTTAGGGCGTGTACACATAAGACAGCAACTTTATAGTGTGTATCACAAAATCAGTGCACGACTTTAATGAATGAATACTTAGGTATATTTTAAACAAATTAATTGATTGTGTAAAATTTTGCGGAGTCTTTGAAATTGCATTGCGCGGTTATGTATATATTTTTAGTATGTATTAATTATAAGTCCCAAAACTAAAATGACCTCCCTGGATATTAACCCACGAGCCGCCACTGTATTTTACCTCCTTTTCAGTCAGGTTTCAGAACTAATTTTAGTTGTACCACTGCTTTGACGCATATCATTGATGATGTTATGGTAGCTACTGATAGGAGGCTAGCCACTGCCCTTGTGCTACTTGATTATTCAAAGGCCTTTGATTGTTTAAATTTAAACCATGACATCTTGATCTCAATATTTTCTTTTTTGGGTTTGTATTGCTGTGCAATAAAATTTTTGAAAAGTTATTTACTTCATAGGAAGCAATATGTGAAATTGACAGCCAATTTTCTCTTGAAAGCACCTTGGATAGAGGAGTCTCTCAGGGCTCTATCCTGGGCCCTCTCCTATTTTCGCTCTATGTATCAAATATGCATTATTGCATACGAAACTGCGCTGTTCATGGCTATGCCGATGATAATCAATTATATTATTCTTTTGACCCTTCTAATGTTTTAAAAGCCAACGCGTTAATCAATTCAGATTTACAGGCATTATTAGTCAAGGTTTAATTATTAACACAGATAAATCTGCCGTACTTGTTTTTTATAAATCATCTTTAAGAAATACCCTTTTAAATCATTTAGATATCAAAATTAATGGCATCAAGTTGACTTGTGTTGATGAGGTTAAAAATCTTGGCATAGTGGTGGATAGTGATCTGCATTTCACAAAGCATATCAGCAATTGTTGCAAGAAACCTTTCGGTGCTCTAAAACTAATTTTTTCTCAAGAATATTTTGGGAAAGCAGGAAAAACGTATTCTCTGACTCGTTAGTTCTTTCACAGTTTTCTTACGGAGACGTTTTATTTATGGAGCATGAATAGACCCTCGAACGGCCCGTAGAATTTAGTTTATTCAGAATGCACGCACACCAGACACCACTGATAAATGAGCAGCATATCCAATTACTTTTAAATAATATTAGGTATACTTCCTGATTTTGATTTTGTTTATATTTATCCATCATGTCATTTTTGTTGTTTTTCTTTTTTTTTCTCTCTCTTGTGTTGCAAGTTGAGTGAAAGAACAGATGCTTATGTTCTTACATGCGCAATCTGAACTTCGCCTTTTGATGTCTTATACATACATTTTTTGTATTTGTATCCTCATTTGGACATCAATAAATTATATTATTATTATTATTTTGTTCTAAGGACACTAGGTACATTATACACTGACCGCGGGAACGTGTCCTAATGGGTGACTTTGTTATTATTGGAGATGGAAGTAACTTAAATGTACAAAGTAATGCGAAATTATGTGTTTGTCTTGACAGACAAGGTGATAGAAGCAGTATAATTCTAATTGGTCACTTATATTTTTTAGATGGATGCCAAGCATGCGCATATAACTAGTTACAAGCCACGGTTGCGACTTATACGAATTCTGCATACATCTGTCTCTTAATCTTAATCTCACCTTGCAGTGTAATGTAGTCCTACTGCCATACCCGTAGTTGATTTTTATCTTATGTAAAGTTATTATTTTGTTATTTGAAAGAAAAACGCATGTGCATAACTACATATTAAAATCAAAGCGCAAGCCTCATTTCCCTAAAAAAATTGAGAAGCAGTATTTGCCTAGTATGCGAATTATTTTTTGGGATTACTGCAGAAGCTTAGCCAAATTATTAGTAAAAATCGGTAAATGGCCTTAAATTAACCACGCTGATTTTGTAAGCAACGAATACCCAGCAGGAAGAATCAAGAGCGTATTTTTTGTAAACAAGCCAAGGCATCGGCTGGATTGCTACCACTTTAGGTGTTATAAATCAAGAAATAATTAAAATTTTTGTTATAACGTGTTCCTCCTACCTGACGACACCGGACACACAAAACCGAACAGGCCACGAGCCGTGAATCTTAAAAAATAAATTCGGAGTCAACGCAAGAAACGACAAGAAACCTGGTTTGATCCTCGGAAATTTCGTCGATCACACAGCCAACGCATTAGCCGTCCGAACACGGGAGGAACTTGTCTGACCTCTTCGAACTGCGCAGAAATAGTTAACAACACTAGCCGAGCGAATCACCTGCCTTGCCTTGTTTACAAAAAAAATTAAGCGAATCAAGAAGCAATTGGACATGGACAAGCGTAACGTTGCCAACCTTCAACGAAAAAAGTACCAGGATAGACAACTTTGTACCAACCTAACAAATTATATCAATTAAAGTAATTAGCCCTTTTTTAAATCATTTATTTTTACACCCATAAAATCAACTTTCTATGTCGACCGGTCGACTTACTATCTCGACCGGTCGACTTACTATCTCGACCGTTCGACTTACTATGTCGACCGGTCGACTTACTATGTCGACCGGTCGACTTACTATCTCGACCGGTCGACTTACTATCTCGACCGGTCGACTTACTATCTCGACCGGTCGACTTACTATGTCGACCGGTCGACTTACTATCTCGACCGATCGACTTACTATCTCGACCGGTCGACTTACTATCTCGACCGGTCGACTTAGTATTTCGACCGGTCGACTTACTATCTCGACCGGTCGACTTACTATCTCGACCGGTCGACTTACTATCTCGACCGGTCGACTTAAAAAATAATGTTGGGTGGCCCTTCTACGCTTCCGTACTACGGAGAACTGAAACTAGGAGAACCATCGGGCATGAAATAGCGGCCCCATTTTTTGCGCTGAATTAACAGTACCGACTAGTAGCACTACATGGCGCTGCGATAGAGTAGCGTCATTTTTGTACGTAGCCTTATGGAACGGCAGCAAATTATTACTGTTTTCTGGGCATTTTAGCAACAATTATTGAAGAAAATTTCATGATTTGTGGAAAATTTAGTGCCCACCCACACATTGCGCTTTGGCGGCGCCCGTTGAAACGCACCGGTTGCCAAATAACATTGAGTTAAATCCTTGTTTATTAGCAGACTAGTATATATGATAGACAAGGGTTAAATGCATGCGATTTAGCGGGAATATGTGAACAGATGCATTTAACTAAATCTAATTTTTATGAGTATAGCGCACTGTTTGAGGGTATAGCATCTTCACAGCTAAAATATGTAATAAAAAACAAAAACATTGATTTATACAAAGTAAACTCCGCACAGGAACACATTAATAGTATCTAACTATGTACATATTTTAAGACTTAAAACTAAAACATATTGTAGATAGTTACAATAAGTGGAAGAGTTAAGAAATTTTGTATTATTATGATCACGCTAATGTTTCTGTCTGGCTGTTGTAGCCAGATTTGCAATTTGCACCCCGAAACAACATGTCCGCATTTTTAATTTCAAGGATATGAACCGTTTTACAAGTGACACTTACTATATCTAAGAACGTCAAATAACACACTATTGGCGCGAAAACGCCTCGAAGAATTACAGAAACAACAAAAAATTTACGAAATTGATGATTGTCCCATAAGCGCAATGCAAAAACAACGCCACTCTACGGCAGCGCCACCTATTACAAATCGTTTGAACTAGAGTCAGAACGGGTACACTTTCCTAACATAGGCGGATACGCCGGATGGTTCTCCTAGTTTCAGTTCTCCGTAGTGCAGACTTTATGGCTGTCACTGTATATTCTAGTCCAAGCATTTAGTTTTCTGCCTAAAGAAAATTTGGAATTTTCAATAACATTACTATAGTTTTCTGTATACAGAGAACTAGTGCAACTAGTCAGCAAACTCTGCGGTTCACCTCCTCTAAGAAAGATGTCGCCACCAACCAGCAATGATTGCAGTGTATACACTGTAGAGTGTAGAATAATTAGCGACTTACAGTCTCTAAAGACTATAAAGTCTAAAGTCACTGTAGGAATGATGCTTCTTCCAACTTTTTATTTTCCGAATTTTACAAATGAACAGACTTATTTGTTTGAGATGTCCCATAACTAATTAATTCACTTACGGAATTGCTTGCACCCTTCAGAAATCGTGTGTCAGATAAAGGTTTTGAATAGTGGTAAACACACAAAAGGCTGAATCGAAAACTTTAATAGAAATAGATGGGAGACTTTGGTTTTCGAGAAAATAGGCTTCAAGGCTCCTAGCAACAATTGCAACAAATGCCAAGGATAAAACTGAACCTATACATAAAGCAAGAATTTATGAAAGTGTGCGGAAATTGCGATCAACTAAATTTATTTTAACTCGTTTTAAGGATTAGGTACAGATGAATCCAGTATTGATTCGCATGCATGGGATACAGGTCATATTCTTAATGTTAATAATTTGAAACTTTTAAAGTCGATGATAAATTTGACTTAAATTCCTTGGAAAGTACGGAAGTATATAAAAGTAAAAGGAACTGTCTTAACAGTAATTTATAAAGAATTCAATACCTACACAATAATACTGTGCAAATGTTCGGACATTCTGTTAATTAATTTCTTCGGTCCTGTAAATGTAGTAGCGCCCACTAAATTCTGCTTGTCCGTCTATTCATCTCCAGTTCACACAACAGTAGCTCTTGGCTTCTTTGGTTCGGCTATTTTTACTGTGTATTCTGTATCTAATTCTTTTTCAGCTACTTTCGTCAGCTTCTCCCTAAGCCTAAAATCTTCATTGTCACACACAATCGAGACACCACTGCTTTGCCTCGTGCTTGAAACTTAAACAACGATTTTTGACATTTAATATTCTTCTTTTTACTAAATTTCACTGGAATACTCAAAGAGTGATCCCCTGCCTAGACAAATTCAACAATATCATTATAAAACTAATAATAATATGCAATTTATTATTATTTACTTATTCATACAATATTTCTTATTTTGTTACAAAAACTAATAACAGAAAAATTACGTTCCACTTGCGTTGTTTGGGAGTACTTCTGAAATCCATTCAAATAAACTTTCAATTTCTTTCTTTTTTAATTCATGCATCATATTGCTTATAGGAATGAACTTTCCTTTTACTCCGAATTCCGTTAACGATTTAAATGTATTTTTCCCCCACGAAAAAGGCACCAACGTGTCTCTATCTCCATGACACATAAAAAGTGGAGTGTTAGTGTCTGATTTTTCTTGTTTCAATTTCAAGTAAATTTCTGAATTATTATTCAAAAAGGACGATAGTGCGAAAACGCCAGCTAATCCGGGAGTAAATCGATAAGCAGTGTGCAAGGCTAATGCTCCACCCATTGAAAACCCTCCAACAATAATTCTATTTAGAGGTATACCTGCTGAAGTTTCAGCCTGTATTAATTTTGTAACTTCTTTACCAATGGATGCCAATGTCTCTGCATGTTCAGGAACTTCTGGTGTTATATCAACTCTATCAAACCAAACATGACTTAACTGCAAAACAAATAATATTTTTGATGCATTCATTAATAGAAAAGTGGGTTATTATATCAGGAGCGCATTATACCCATCGAAGTGAACAAAACAGTTTAATTGTTCAAATGTTGCATGTTTTGAATGTGTATGGAAAACCGCAGACCAACTGGTTTCGTCCTTCTGGGACTCATCGGTACGGTGCTTTCCCCTACACACTCAAACCATGCAGTTTAATACAAAAATGTGTCCACGAATTCTGAAAGTTGTTTATTTTTAATATTTTAATAGAACGTCATGTTTCTCATCACAGGAACCAATCGAGTTCATATTTGGAAAACAAAATGCAAAGTGGCGAGTTCTTCGAAGAATAAATGGATAATTTTGTAACAGTATGTACCTATTTTAATGATCTTATTGCGCACGAATAAATGGGCAGAACTGTATGGTGGCTTAAATGTTCAAAACAAGCGAACTTCCTAATTAGACCAATGTCTGTGTAGAGAGAAGAACCAATGAAATACAGCACTGTCAAACTGTTGCTTCAATTAAACTTATTTAACACAAACTTGGTCTAGCAACTTGAGTATGTGAATGAGACTTATCAGCAGATTTAAATGTTGTTCAAATCCAAAAAGCAGCCCTAAAAGTGTACCTATGGCCATTGCTTTAATTATGACTGACTGGCAGATTACATACTTCACCATTTAAAGGCGTGTAACTGCGAAGAGGCGCAGTTGGAAAAATAAATTTTATATGGGGAAATTTTATGTCTCCCACCAAGAATTTAATCCAGTCCAATACTCCGACACCAGTATCACCTAAAAATTATTGCAACATTACTTCATTAAAAAGCTAAAGGGCCTTACCGCAAATTAAAAGCGTTTACCTACCTGAACCATGGAAAAATATTACTGTTGCTGTGTTCATTTTATTTTGTTGCTGAACTATTTTTAAAGAACTAATTCTGCACATTTTGGCAATTATACTTAACCAATTATTTGAATAATAATTATAATAGGGAGTGACTACTGCTCCGGCCGACGGTTCCCTGAAATTTTGTTCCAATAGGTTCGGACTTGCGCATTACTTAGGCCCGGTTTTTCAAAGAATCCAACACCGGATTAAGTCTGACACCGGCTTCGTTGCTATGATACAACCAATCAGAAAGCTGGTATCATAGCAACGAAGCCAGTGTCAGACTTAATCCGGTGTTGGATTCTTTGAAAAACCGGGCCTCAATGTCGGTAAAATGACTTTTCGGCTAGTGACACTACCGGTCTCGGTGGGTGTGCGGCATACTTGCATATAGCATACTTGCTATAATTATGGCATGGTTGGCAACACTTCAGTCTACGGTCAAAGACCACATACTTCAAAGACACTGATAAAATTTTATGGGAGTGACTACTGAACAGTCCGCCGGTTACTTCTAAGTTTTGTTCCAGTATAGTCGACACAATATCAGGCAAATGACGTTTAAGAACTTCGTTATTGAAAGACGTTTCCAACATTCTCTGTGGGCGTTCGGATATAGTATAAAGCTGCCATTTTATTCTCCTTCGGCTATACGAGTTCTGCGCCCGCAAGGTTTCGCATTTTTAGTTTGTTTTTACATAATCTTTTTGCCAAAAAATGCGTGTGTCTGGTGCGAAAGGGCAAGTAAGCGTCTATTTCAAAAAAGCGTTCTCTCAGCTTTAGTTTTTTTTACACTTCCAAAATGCCAAATATAAGTTACATTCTGTAATGCGCATGCGACCGGACTGTTCAGTAGTCACTCCCTAATTTTATGGGAGTGACTACTGCTCCGGCCGCCGGCCCCCTGAAATTTTATTCCAATACGGTCGGACGCGCGCATTACTTAATGTCCGCAAAATGACGTTTAAGAATATCGTTATCGGCTAGTGACGACAACGGTCTCGGTGGGTGTTCGGATATCGTACAGAACTGCCATTTTGTTCTCCAGTTCTCCTACGAGTTCTGACCTCGCAGCGGTTTGATATATTTTGCTTGTTTTTACCTACATCATCTTTTTTCAGAAAAATGCATGTGAATTTTCGGCGTAAAGACACTAAGAAGTTTAGGTTACCCCCCTTTTTTTGGTGCCGAATGGTAACAGAAACATCTGCTTTATTATGCCTCCTCTTCTTCCCTCCTCTAAGGTTTAGAACAAAGACTTATAGAATGGACCTGGCGCTTGGCGACCTTATGTAACAGCTGATTTTGTTTTGCAGCCTACACGGTCGAAGGCCAGCGGGTCGCGGGGAGCGTTGTTTGTTATTATAATCAAGCAACGGACCAGTGCGAATGTTCCGCGATATTCTGTTTCCGCGGCGGCACCTGTTGACTACACAACTGGTCAGCTGCTTGGTTTTGCTTTTTCCATAAGCAAGCGCTTAGACTGTGAGTATTCTGGCTGCTTCAGTCGTAAATGTAAATAGCTCAGTCCAGTGCCGGTTTATCCAAGGGCAGTTGGGGCGGCCGCCCGGGCATTTATGCCGATCCTACGCGGTATAACATTAGAGCTAATGCAACGTTCCCTGACTGGTGCATTTCTGTCGCGCAACAACAGTAAATCAATAACAGTAAAAATCAACAAATTAGTGGATGTCTGTCTCGCGTGATGGTGATCCCCTAGCTGTCCTTTTGGGCCAGAACAGATTTTTTGGTCAAAAGAAAAAAGAGAAATCATCATAACAAAAAAGAGCTACTGCGAGGTGCGAACCCTCAACGTTGCTGCTTGAGAGGCTGACACATCGACCACTGAGCTATGAAGGTGTGGTGCCAAGATAGGTTACGAAAATAGTATATTAAGAAAATACGCCCGTTGCCGTAAGTATAAAATCAGCGATGAGTGTACAGTTGCTGTGTTATACTGCGTAGGATCGGCATAAATGCGCCGCCCGGGAGCCGGCGAGTACATAGGGGCCCGGAAAGTTAGACAAAAAAAAATTTAATACATAACTTATTCTTATATTTTATTTACGTAATTCACTGTTGACCTGGCAACATTGGCAAGCGCAAATTATCTTCGCTGAAAAACGCGGGTCGTGTGAGCGCGGGAGCTAGGGGGATCCCTACTTTGGCAATAGCGGAGCCAACCTATCGAGTCGATTGTTTAGTTTGGATTGGAAATTTGAAGGGTACTTGGTACTACGAAATAATAGTGAGGGGGTTGGGGGGCCCAAAAACTCCTACCGCCCGGGGCCTGACGAATCCTTAAACCGACACTGGCTAAGTCCTCTCCAAGTCTGGTTTAGAAACTAAATAGGCGAGACCTTAATAGTAGCTCCCGGTTGCATACAATACGCATGCGCACGCATTTTGGAAGTGTAAAAAAAACTTAAAGCTGAGAAAACGCATTTTCGAAACAGACCATTTACTTGCCCTCTCGCACCAGACACACACATTTTTTGGAAAAAAAATATATCAAACCCCTACGGGATCAGAACTCGTCTAGCCGTAGGAGAACAACACGGCAGTTCTATACGATACGAATACCCACCGATGCTTTCCAATAACGAATTCGGGAGATAAGTGGCGCGTTACAAACGTCAGATTTTCATTCCAAAGCCACGTGCTTTCTGACGTTTTAACCTAACCTCTGAAATATAATTATAATTACAAATAGTTGTTTTCAAGTTTTTACGCGTAAGCCCAACACACAAATTGAAAATAAACTGTTTTCACTGCAAAACGTCTATAATTATATTTCAAAAACTAGTTTAAGACGTTGTAAATAATATCGATAAACGTCAAATGGCACGTGCTTTTGTTTTGTTTAGAATGAAAATCTGACGTATGACGGAGGCACTTAGGTCCCGAATTTCTTAAACGTCATTTTACTGATCTAGCGTGTAATGGATGGTCACGTCGCATGCGTATTGTATGCAACCGGGAGCTACTATTAAGGTGTGTCACGAGCGCCCGACAAAAACTACCCGTCTTATACGGACCCTCAATTATATACGGAGCAATTTTGCAATAAAACTTTTGGACCTCGAACAAGGAAAATGAAATAAATGTGTACTCTCTTTTAATTCTGACTGCGGTTTGAAAAATTTTACACTCAACACTGTTTTAACAACTATTGTTTTTTCAAAACTAACGACTGGCCGACGCCTCACACATTTCCATAACAACTCATAAAAACAGGAACTCATAGAGCAAAAACTTTAAGCAGTCGGCTAGGGACCCTACAGTCGGCTAGGGTCCCTGTATTTAGAGAGTACCGCAATCAATAGCTCCACTATGTTTCAGTACTGTGAGTAAATATGGCGGACTGCCGTGTCAGCAGCAAAATGTCATTCTGACGTTCCGCCACAATTCAAATTTGGCGGCTGTTATTGTGAGTAAATATGGCGGAGATTGCGGTACTCTCTAAATATAGGGTCCCTACAGTCGGCCGTCACTCAACGCTCCCAGGTGGCGGAATAGAAAACTGTCGAATATCGATAGTTTCTCCCCAGACTAAACATAACACATGCACACCACATAGAGCGGGACAGAAACAAACAAATGACTCCAACAAGGTGTTTTTAAATTAGTAGGTGCAGCAGACACTTCCATCTTCCACCGTCATCGTCGACGCATGCGCAATGTAAGAGTTCCACGAACCATGAGTGTCATTTTTACTGTTTGAACTTGGACTTTGAAGTTTCGTGCTTTGGTGCTTTGCAGGTTATGATTGTTATGGCGCCTTTCACATGTCTAACTTGCCGTGTTGCTTATGAAGAATTAGAATTACAAAAACTGCATTATAAAAGTGATTGGCATAGGTATAATTTGAAAAGAAAAGTTGCAGAACTTCCGCCAATTGGAGTGGAGGAATTTCAGAAACGGGTTTATAACGAACAGCACAAGCAGCTTATCGCCAACCAGGATAAAACACTGTACTGTAAAGTATGCCGCAAACACTTCTCTAACGATAAAGTGTATGAAAATCATGTGAACTCCAAGAAACACAAGCTCAACGAATTAAGTTGTTTGACATCGGAGGAAAATTTTACAACTGAGAGGGATGAACCCTACATTGAGAACGATAACTCAGAGTTGGAAGTAGAAGAAGTTGATTCAGATGAATGGGATGAAGAAAATCCGATTGATTTCAACAACTGTTTGTTCTGTTTACATCATAGTAGAAATTTAATAAGGAATTTACAACATATGATGCAGGCACACACCTTTTTTATACCAGACGTTGAGTATTGTGTTGACCTTCTAGGACTTTTACATTATTTGGGAGAAAAGGTTTCAAAAGGTATTTATTTTTAGGCCGTGTCTGCTTCCACGCTAATGGGTGCGCAAAACTAAAAATTATATATGCGCGAATAGCGTAACAAAGAAATTTATCATACAAAAAAGACTGATGGAAACTTGACAGAGCTCATTTTTGAAACGGACCATTTAAATAACTGAGAGAGATCTGACACGCATTTTTTATAAAAAAGTAATGTAGAAACGTTAGAAAAAATAACCTCTACAGGAGTCGACCCCACCCATTCTAGGGACATCAGACTACCAACTCTGTGATTTCTACCTACCCTGACACTGATAGTATCACTGACTAACAAAGTACTTGTACGAAAGTATAACGTTTGCTCAATGATGATGTTTCGCGTGTATGTAATTTTCGAGGGGTGGCTCACGACGGTATCATGGTGTACACCTTGCCAGTATTATAATACCAGTACTGTATTATACTACAACTATTACGGGTATTATTCGTATTACCTACAAAATTTTGGTATTATTCAATAGTACGGGTATTATTTCGTAGTCCCAGTATTACATAAGGATTGGGATTATTTCAAGTATTATGAGTATTACGGAGGTATTATTGGTATTATTTCAGAAATTACCAGTATTACAGGGATATTATACAAAAATAATTGGTATTATTCCAATATTTGGTATTATTTGACGGTAATAATTAAAAAAAAAACAAAAGTGCGCTGTGTGAGAAAGACGAATATAGCAGGATGAACAAAGTGGAACTCCCCCCTAAAGAAAGTTATAGACAAATTCAGTCTATCTGGAATTATTATTACCAGCATTTATTGACGTTACTTGAGTTGTAACTTTCAGTAATAATGGGGAAAACCCGCAAATTTTGAAAATGATCATATTGAATAGTTTACTACCCAAAACAAATTCCGCAACTTTCGATTTTTACATTTGAGTCTTATTTTCGTCATAATTAAATACGAAACATGTGTCACGCTCAAGACACAATATTTGAATGACGCTGGTGACGTACTTGACCACTGGGCCCGACAGATTAGGTAGGGATTTTAACATGCGCAAACCGATCCGTTTGCACCCTGAGCGCTCGTTTATTTCTCGACTCCTCCCACTTTTTCCAGGGAGACGCGTAAACACCGTGGCGCAACGGATAGGTCTCCTACGCCACAGAAAGCGCGTGTTTTAGCCATCCCGGTCATGCTGCTTTCTAAGTTGCAAATTTTTCGTTCAGCACGGCACATAATCAAAACTTTTACGTGGTACGCGATACATATTCTATTTATGCTTGATATTACAGTACTAAAAGTTGAAACATGGATGCCGAGATATCAGGGAACCCCCAAATTATGGATTTTCAATTTTTATGGAAGTAGCTTAGGCCCAAAGCCAAATGCTACAATCTGAAAGGGTTCTTCTCAGGCAGCACCTTCGAAAGTACCTCTTGCACTTTTCTCGTATCCCGCTTCGTTTCCAAGCTATAATCACAAAGGCGTTCAAATTGCTTAAATCGTCGAATTTCGCTGAAAAATGAAATTTACGGTGTCTGACTTCTGTATGCTGTGTATCGTCGATTCTTTCGGTTTAATAGAGAACTTGTCGAAGTTAAAGTTTCTTCTAACTACTTAAGCTTCAGTATTACACAAAATTTTCTTCGATTACCTTGAAGTTGTGAGGAGTGCTGGAAGAGTAGCGCTCCTAAAGCAAGTTATAGACAAATTCAGACTATCTGAATTCATGGAATTATTACCAACATTGATTGACTTTACTTGTGTTGTAACTTTTAGTAATGAAGTTAGTTCAGTAGGATATCGAGAACCAGGGGTGCCGAGATAACCGAGGCAACCCCCAAATTAGGGATTTTCCCATCTTGTTGAAGCAGCTTAGGACCAAAGCCAAATGTTACAATCTGAAAGGGTTCTTCTCCGGCAGCACCTCCGAAAGTACCTCTTGCACTTTTCTCGTATCACTCTTCATTTCCAAGCTATGAATAAAAAGGCCTTCAAATTGCTTAACACGTTCACATCGGTTCGTATCCCCAGTGACCCGAATACGACATTCATAGTATACTGCGCAGAAATTGCTTATCAATGTCTGGAATACGGAAGAGAGTTTATTGCTATTTTTCAACAGATAGCGCTTTTATAGGTACCGATTGACTCGGCATTACCTGCGCAGTTGCACGAATGTCATTTTAAGCTTCGGGACTCCGGAGTCCCATGCCGTATAGTAGTGATAACATTCGTTACTATCCGGTTCTGGTGGCCTGTGATACGAAATATCAGACCGCTAATTTCAAATTTCAAAACATATTTTTTCAAGGCGAGTTGATACTCTCTTTTATTTGGTGGTGGGTGAAGGCATGTTTCATATTTTATTCATTACAGCAACAATGAGTGAGAGGAGTAAGAAGATTTTTATGTATTGAATTTCCTGTAATGTGTTGTTCTTACAGTTTCCTAATTTTATATTGATTTCCGAAGTAAAATATTCCCTCCAACATGTTGTTTTTCTATCTGAACTTACCATAAATTTTTACCTTAGAATTCGGGATGCATTTTCGAGCAGTATTTGTCCTTCCCCTGCAGTACTTCAAATGAACCTTTGGCAATAAGAATAAATATTTCTTTACATAAAAAAGCATTTCTAAAAGTTTGTTTTGTGTCTACTATAGCATACCTTTCGGCTCCCTAGAGACCCATACAGTGAAATTGTCATTGCAACGTATGGGACACCCGCATCCCACATAGCTCTATATTACTCACCAGTAAAATGGTGGTCCCGATCTGAACGTGTTAAATCGTTGAATTTTTGTTGGAAAACGAAATGCGTATGGTGTCTGACTTCTGTATTATGCGTCCCAGGTATCGTCTATTCTTCCAGTTTAATAGAGAACTTGTCGAAGTAGAAGTTTCTTCTAACTATCTAAGCTTCAGTATGTCACAAAATTTTCCTCGATTATCTTGGAGTTATGTGGATTGTTGGAAGAGTGGCGCTCCTAAAGCAAGCTATATAGACAAATTCAGGCTATCTGAATTCTTGGAGTTATTACCAGCATTTATTGATGTTACTTGTATTGTAACTTTCAGTAATGACGGTAGTTCAGTAAGATATCGAGAACCACGGGTGCCGAGATACCCGAAGCAACCCCCAAATGAGGGATTTACCCATCTTGTTGAAGCAGCTTAGGACCAAAGTTAAATGTTACCTGTATGTACCTGCTCGAAATAAATCTAAGTCGAAAATGCACACTTTTTTTGATCTGACTCTCTGGTGTGGGTAATCCTAACAGTAATCGATGATGTCATAAAATTATACAGGGTATTCCCCTCCATAACTCAACAGGAGTTGTAGATATCGAAAATTGGTTCAAATGAAAGTTGCATCCAATCAACTTTCTCACATAAAATTATTTTCAACTATACAGAATGCCCCATTTCTTCTGCACGACACCTAACTCTTGACCTAACTTTGTTTTCTTCAATGGAACACTCTGTATTTGATTGAATTTTAGAATTGTTTGTTGAATTTAAGGGCCACTTTGTTAACCATGAATTTGGTCTAAGACTTACGGTTTCTACATTATTAGACGTTAAAAATCGTCATTTTTCAAATTTCATCAATTACAGCTTAGAAATGGTACGAGATAAAAGAAAAGTGACTTACATGTCCCTATCCCAGTTTTTAATTCTCTATCTAATGGGTCTGAAAAATACTGCCTCCTAATTAGTCAAAAAATGACAAAAAGATACCAATCAGGAAGCAGTATTTTCCAGACCCATTAGATAGAGAATTAAAAACTAGGATAGGGACATGTAAGTCATTTTTCTTTATCTCGTACCGATTCCAAGTTATAACATGAAACTTGAGAAATGTCAATTTTTAACGATAAATAATGCCGAAACCGTAAGACTTAAACTCAATGCATGGTTAACGAAGTGGCCCTTAAATTCAATAAACAATTTCAAAATGCAATCAGGTACAGGGTGTTCCATTAAAGAAAACAAAGTTAGGTGCTGTACTTAGAAGAAATGGGGCATCCTGTATAGCCGAAAATAATTTTATAATGTGAGGAAGTTGCAACTTTCATTTGAATCATTTTTTGATATCTACTACTCCTGTTGAGTTATGGAGGAAATACGCTAGCGTGGGACAGCCTGTATACCTAATAATATCTCCCTTAATACTATTGAAGTAATACAGATATTACTCGAAATTATGCCAGAATAATTAGTATTATGGATATTATCCAGTATTATTGGTATTATTCCTCGTATTATTCAGTATAATCTCAGTATTACTGGTATTATCCGGTATTATTCCCAATATTATTATTAGTCAGGTATTACTCCAGATATTCCGTATTATTTAGGTATTACAGAATTATGTCTAAAATAATACCGTTTTAGTATTATGGTGTACAGAATTTTGGTCCGTGAGCCACCCCTCGGTAATTTTTAATATTGCATGCACATTAGGGTGGATACCGCCTTATTTATCTGCAATAATTGCTCTGTTAGCAGCTTGTTATTTGAGAAATACTTGTTGAGCCTGTGGGCTGTCGTCCCATAGAATCAACCCATAAGTTATTTTACTGTAAGAAATCGCATGACACGAGAAATTTTCCAATTTCACTGCTTTACGATGTTTATAGTATGCAGGTGTTCCATTACTTTGTTTTTGTTATTCTACAAACAATCTGCCTGGACTGTGATTACTGTCAGTACTTCACTTGTAAATGGAAATAGCTGAGTCTGGTCTTTTCAGTATCTATGGTTGGAATAAATAGGGCCCCATTTTACACCAAGTTGAGGTGACAAAATTATATACCTGTGTCAGTTTTACTACTACACCACTTAAGTTTAAGAGCACTATGACAGACTACTGGAACGACTGAGTCCCATTTTACCTTAAATTGAACTAAGAATTACATTTTATTGTGTTACTGCAAGCTAAAGCAAATTTAGGAGAAAAAGAGAAAACTGAAATAGCTCCATCAGGTGATTTCTCATTGCACTTTAAATTGCCTATTCTAATTTTCAAATTTGAAACTAATTAAAGTTCTCCATTTCATAATAATTATGTATTGTATTATTCCAGTGGGAGCAAAATTTTATTAAGGGTTGTCAGCCAATGAGCTATGAATATTCAGAAACCTTCATAGTTTCAGAACTATTCAATTTTAGAGTTACCTAGGTTACCTTAGGCTATTGCTTAGCAACTTGATATTCACTGAAGGCCTCGCCACATAGGCCGTGCTATGCTATGCCAATGTAAAACACAGAAGTAGAGACAGTGGAATTCAAATGGAAGTGTCCACATTGTTTAAAGTAATTTACATAGCAACGAAGTCGACTTCTATGCTGTTTCTATGGATATGTTTCCATGGAAATAAGTTGTAAAATGAACCCCAAAGCAACGTTATAAACATCATCCATTATTTAAATTTATGAATATTGACAACTGCCAATTGACAAAAATATGTTTTCAAACAAAAAATTATGGTTACTCAAATTTACATAGCATGTCCTATGTGAACAGTTCTGTGCTGTGAAATGCTAAATTTAATTTAATTTAATTTAGCGTTTGACATTCACATTAATTATTAAATAGATCAGTTGCATTTTTATTAATAAAGTCTCGAATAAAGTTTATTTTTGAGTTTTATAGTCGTTTTCGTGAAATATTTACCCCACCTGAAGTTACGATCCTTTAAATGCGGTCACTAAAATTAAAAATTTTCAGTACAACAGGCACTAACAATCTACATATTAGTCAAATCACAACTTTTGTTTATTAGAATACTCAAAAGAATTTTATTAATTTGGAGTAAACAGTAACAGCAAACGAGACGGCAAATAATAAATTATTTACATTTTTCAGTCAGTGTTTGTTTCTAAATAGAGTGACTACACAAAAATGTATTATGTATTCTTGATCATAAAATGCTCGATAAAATGGTAGTGTGTTATCATAATAACAGAAAATTGAGGGCCAAGATAATTATGCTTAAATTTACCCTCCCTAAACGAACAACCATGATGGTGTTTAATAGGACCTCACCATGTTATGACCCTCACTTAATAAATACAAATAATAAATCTTATTTTTTTGTGATAAAGCATTCTGGAAATAATAATAAATAATTGAATTTTAAAGATCCCTTTTAAGGATTGATTAGTAACTTCTGAGGGAGTGACTTTAGAACCTGCATTGTTGCAAACTTTTGTGAGGAACTCCAAACTTGTAACATCAGTTCAGTGACACCCCGTATATGAAAAAAAAACAATTAAAATTTTACGACTCAAGTATTTATTATAGCAATGATTTTGGTTTTTTATTTGCAACAGATTTCATGTGCCTCTGGTGCAACGAAAATGGAAAGACTTTTCATTCTGCTGAAGCTGCTAGAAATCACATGGTAGACAAAGGACATTGTAAGATGTTGCATGAAGGCATAACATTGGCTGAATATGCTGATTATTATGATTACTCAACATCTTATCCAGATGCTGATTCAAATGCCGATCCAGATGAAGAGGTACATATTTTATAATTTCTAATATCATTCAATAGCTGAGAAAATCAGAAAATTATCTGAATTTAGATACTTGTTCCATGTTTTTTGGTTTGTAGGCTTCTGTGTCCGATGTCTGAAACATAAATATTATTATATGTTCCGGGCTGGCTGCCACGCCGTCTAATAGATACACTTAAAGGCATACTTGACATTTTGACACTCCTCTTTGTGTCTTCTTCAGAAGATGCTCTGAAACAGTTTCAGAGCATCTTCGTTTAGGAGCTACAGACAGACACACAAACACACAGATACGCAGACAGACACGTCAAATTTATAACACCCCTCTTTTTGCGTCGGGGGTTAAATATATA
Source organism: Xestobium rufovillosum (assembly GCA_963966045.1). NCBI lineage: Eukaryota > Metazoa > Arthropoda > Insecta > Coleoptera > Ptinidae > Xestobium > Xestobium rufovillosum. Next base: position 20,143,138 of record OZ014492.1, on the reverse strand, counting down.
AAAGTGGGTATTAGGTATACGATATTATAATTTTTTTGAAACTTCAGAAGGCTTTAAAATAATAACGCAAGAATAGGGTTGCCAGATTAGCAAAACTCAATTCCGGGACCCCCCCCTCCCTCCGAGGCGAATCTTAGAATGTTTGGTGCTTAGTCCGAATGTGACAGTCAGCTGCAGTGTTGCCAACCCTACCGAAATTTCTGTAGATCTACCGATTTTATATGTTACCTACCGATCTACCGAAATGATACATAATTCTACTGAAATTTCCTTTTCTTATTATACAATTAAGAAATAACCGGAAATTGGGCACAGATCATAATTCGTAACGCCTTTGCATTTCTCCTTTCTTCTTTGGGAACTCTTATGATATCATTTTAGTGCAGCGGTACATTATAGTTATGCAAAAAAACCTAGAACCAAAACAAAACGAAGCCGCCGTGCACCGCGATTCGGCGGCACCTTTGCGGCGATGGCTTTATTTAAAATTCCTACTCATTGTTTTCCTGTTTAAAACCGAATCTACCAAAATCTACCGAAATTTGGCAACCAAGCTTCCGAAATATTTACGACGGGGGTTGGCAACACTGGTCAACTGACAAGTCGCGTCTGGCATGGAGTTCGCGCCTTGTTTTAATAGAATCGTTTATTATAAATAAATAGGAATCTAAATCACAACTTAGCTTTATTAAAATATAATAGAATAAACTTGAAAAGAAACGTAACAAAAACATTTATTTCTTGAACTCTTCAATGTACAAACCGAAATCACCCTACCCTAGATATAATAGGACATTACAAGTTGATGTACTTAACCTTGACTGCACTCACACTCTAGCTTCTAGCAGTGTTGCCATTTCAATTTTTTTCCCGAAATTAAGCCAGCTAGCTTTACAGTACTACCTACCAGTTTTATATTTCTTTTCCGGGAAATTAAGGTGTGTTTACGGGATCTGGGACAACGTAGTTCATTCCGGGACAATCCCGGAAATTCCCGGCCACCTGGCAACCCTACGCAAGAATGTGAGTTCATCAAGAGCTCTATCTGATAACTTCGACCTTATTTTTGTGCAGAATAATCCCGCAGCCGAGAAAACTCTCAGATTCCACACTTGTAGGTGGAATAGTCAGCAAAAACTCATACACTAGTTGTAAATTTCTTCCTCTATTTCCACCTTCTTCATACAGCACCATCTCCTGACGTATGGTTGATGTTAAGAGTGCGGAATTTGAGCACTAAAAACGGGACATGTAGACACATTTTTATTCCAACACCATTTTGAAAATAAAGTGGAAAGTTGGAGATTTTCTAAAAGACCTGATAATTTTTCTTGTCTTAGTAATAGTTGCATAGCTCAACCGCCTCCAAAACTTAATCGCAGAACACCAGACCACCATCATCAAAAGGATCCTCTAAGTCATCAATGTCATCATTGTCTTCATTATTAATAATTCTGTCTTCGCCGTTCTTTTTGTCTGATCGTACAGTTTTTTTGTACAAAATATCTACTACCGCCAGCTGAAGTCCATGGGCAATGAGTTATCGAAGTTTGGTCATAACACTTGCACCATCTGTTGTGAATCCTACGATGTCATTCAATAAAGGTATTCTGTGTTCCTTGAGACGTGTTTCTAATAGTTCCACACATACTTCAGAAGTCATATACTTCTCAATTCACACAAGCCCAATGTTCCACAGTATGCTTTGAGAGTGTACATTAATGTTTAGATAACTTTTATTTGATGTTGAGTCCATTCATCAAACGTCAAACTGAACTTTCCATTTTTCGATTTTATATGAACCATTTGTTGCGTGCAAATTGAACGGATCTTCTTGCTGTAGTTTATAACTTTTGACTTTATTGTATGCGCGGTCTTTGGAACAGTATAATCTTTTGCTTCTAATAATTTCCGCAAGTCTACGGACAACTGAAAAATTCGAAATGGAAGCCCATCTACAGCTGTCATACGTGCAAGCAAAGCTTTAAAGTTCTGGTCTCTCTTAGAGACAAGAAAGTCCGTCATTTTGCGTTTCTTAGGGTCTAATGCGCTTTGTGAAACAGTAGCACTACTACTCGAACTAATATTGGGATCACGATTGTCTACGTCGGTATTATCCTGATTAGTTCTGAGGATTTTGAGATCTATTTTGTGAATTTTTAACAAATGTGTCATCAGACCTTTGGTCGAACCTCCTTTGGCTTGTAATACCGCAGAGCATCATTTGCATTTAGCTGTCACCTTTATTATCATTAATCAAAAAGTAAAACCAAACGGAGTCCTTGTCTGCTCCTCTTTTTCTATGAGGTACATATTCTTCCTCCACCATACTCAAGAAGACAGCTTAAGTAATATTTCTCATAAATACCTGGTACAAAAGATTAAAACCTACCCTGACGGACTTTTCGTGCTACACGCAATGATAAAATTAAAGCAGACAGTAAAACTAACCAATAACACTGTACTGTTTGTAGCCGCGGCACAAACTTATGGCAAGAAATAATATAATAAGCAAGAAGCAAGTGCGAATCTGGCATCTGGTTCACGTGCAATAGCCGGTGCTGATCGCGAGGGTGATTTCCCTGCTTTTAGCGTTTACCGACCACCGGCAGACAGCAGGAGTTGCGTTGTTGCCAAATCTAAGTCATACGCAACATGACTGGAACCTAACAGCTGAGGAGACTGAGATGCCGCTTCGCCACGTGCTCGGTAACCAATGACGATAAGATCATGCATTTTTGCACTTGCGCATTATTCACGGTCTGCCTGATCCCAAGTCCTAGGATTTTCGGTATCGTGCATTCTCTATTATGGAGGTGTGCAGTGATGTAAAAAGGTACTTAATTAATCTGGTAAATTACCGAAACCAAATTAAATACGATAATTAATCTTGAAAAACTTGGAAAATGACTGAATGTGTGTTTTCCACTTCCTCCTCAAATGCTAAAAGCACTCCAATGGCAGTACCATTTTTTGTTGACAGGTTTAACCATATAAATATTGAACGAGCATTGAACCGAAAGAGTGAGACCAACATTGTAAAAGGGGGCTGTATTCGTATCAGGCAGACCGTGAATAATGCGCAAGTGCAAAAATGCATTGGTTAAATAGAAACTAATATAAAGCTCCAAAAAAACGAGGAGATCCACAAACATGACACCCGCTCAGCCAAGAAATACCACAAACATCAACACAGACTAAGGAAAACCCAGAACAGTATAACAAACAGAGCAATTACTTATTACAGTAATCTCCCAGAACATACGAAACTCCAAACAGACAAACGAAAATTCAAGACTGACTTATACAAATGCATTATAAACCAAAGACAATTGTCTGAAGAATTATGTGCAATTTACATCATAATTACATTTAAGTTGATATTTCCGACTAGAATAAATGTAGACTTAGGAACATTAGTACACTTTTAACTAAATTGAGATTAAATAAATAGAAATTAAATAGAAATAGAAGTAAGAAATATGTATACGATCTAGATGGAGCCACGAGGTCCCTTATGATCTGTAACTGATATGGAACACACTAAAGGAGTTAATAGCTGATAAGTCTGAAGATTGCAAGAAGATTGAGTTTGAGGGCATGATGATATATGATCCTAGTGAAATAGCGGAGTTATTTAATAACTATTTTGTAAATAGTATTGACCAAATAGTGAGTTCTATTCAGCCATGTGCAATACGTACGAACATTATGAACATTGAAGCTACGATGCAAAGTTTTAAATTGTTGGATAGAGTTGCTCTTGGGAATGTTGTCTTTAATATGAAGTGTAAAAGCAGCCCTGATGATGTCAGTATTACGTTAATAAAGACCTTTTTTGATGAATTGAGTGATCCACTTTTGCATATTATAAACTCGTCGTTAGAGGTTGGGCTTGTGCCTGATTCGTGGAAAATATCGACTGTGGTTCCCATTAGGAAAGTAGCAAGATCAGTAAAGTGCGAAGACTATCGGCCTGTAAATATGCTACCAGCTATTGAGAAAATTCTTGAAAAGGTTGTTTATATGCAAATCTTGCAACACATAGAGGACAACAGTATTCTTTCAGAGTATCAATCGGGGTTTCGTGCTGGATATAGCACTGAAACAGCGTTACAATATGTAATAAATGAATGGAAGAAAGATAGAGAAGATGGAAAAATGGTAGTAGCGGTGTTTCTGGATCTTAAGAGAGCCTTTGAAACTGTTGCTAGTGAGATTTTGCTAAGTAAACTTTTTAGTTATGGATTCAGGGCAACGGTGTGGAACTTTAGGAGCTTTAGTTTAGGAGCTACCTTTTGAACAGACGCCAGGTGACTAGGATAGGAGAATCAACTTCTGGGCAAAATGACGTCTTGTGTGGAGTGCCTCAAGGGAGTGTATTGGGACCTTTGTTGTTTGCTTTGTATTTGAATGATATCACTTGTGTTAAGGAATTGTGACTGTCATATGTTTGCAGATCATACTGTTATTTATAATCGAGGATGTGACCCAGCTGATTTGATGCGGAATGTTAATGAAGACCTTCTAGCGGTGAGTGCCTGGCTGAGAAATAATAAGTTGAAGCTAAATGTAGCAAAGACAGTAGGAATGTGTTTCGCCTCACCTAGCCAATATGGTGTGGTCTCCGAGTTAAAATTACATGTGAATTTAGATGACCATCAAGTGACTTTCATTGATAGCACGAAATAACTTGGTGTCCTGTTAGATAGAAAGTTGACATTTTCTGGTCACGTGAGCTATGTTTGCAAGAAGATTTCAAGAAGACTAGGAGTGTTATCGAGGCTCTCAAGTTGCCTGTCAAGGTTTGCTAGAGTGACAGTGTTTAATACAATGATATTGCCTTATTTTCACTATTGTAGTACTGTTCTGTACATGATTAATAAAGGTGATATGGATCGTTTACAAAAACTACAGAACAGAGCAATGCGAATTATTCTGCAGTGTTCTCGTTACACCTCAGTGAGTGTTATGCTTAAGAGAATGAACTGGATGAAGGTTGAGGCGTTTGTAGAATATAAAAGTTTAGTTTTCTTGTACAAGGTGATAAATGGGTACTTGCCATCGTATTTTGATGTATATAGAGTTAAGTGTGTCCATGATTACTTTACAAGGAAGAGAAATGATATGTATGTGAACCCAGTTAATAAGGAGAATACTTTTAAGTCCATATTTAAGAAAGGATTAATCAAATTTAACAGTTTGGATGTAGATATTAGGAGTTGTAACAGCATCGGTAATTTTTGTTTTAGGCTGAAAAGGTACTATATGGAAAGCTGATGGTTACATGTATACATGATTTCTGTTACATATGTTTTTTTTTGTTGTTCTATTAAGTATTTATGTTCAAATGTAAATAGCATTATTTGTTGCTAAATAAAAGCTCATTCTATTCTATTCTATAAAGATATTCGAAATACCAAAAATTTCGTACCATCTGTGAAAGAGAAAATGAATGAACTTAATTTACCTGCAAAAGCTTACTCATTTTGGATAATGCTCCCGAACATATTAGTTACTGATAGACAAATTCAAACAATGTTTAGGCCCCCTAATTGTACTCCTTTGTTGCAACCTATGGATCAACACATGGAGAGGAAATAGACATTTCAAAATGTTTGAAGCATCTGAACTTGAAAAACGTCTTTTACTCACTAAGAGATACATGGCTTTCTGTGAAACCCAATCGGGAATTAGAAAATTGTGCGATATGCATGCTATGGTCCACATGAGGATTTTGACGCTGAAGATGAAATAGTGAGAAGACAAATTCGCAGAGAAAAAGAAAATGAAGAGAGCATTTTGCAGCAAAATTAAAATGATTTTCAAATGATGACGGATGTTCTCAACAGGATTTTTGAGTTGGAAGACACTCTTACAGTAAATGAAGTTAAAGAGTGGGCTGTTGAAACTGACGAAGGCATAATTGTTACAGATACAGGTAATGATGAGGAACCGGAAGATGATGACGACAATGGCATGCTGAATTCTGTTACTCATAAGGGTGCCATTAAATCTTTTGAAACATGCCTTAAGTGGTCCGCCTTCAAAACTTTAATTGGTGGGCAGTTGCCTCAGAACGTAATTGGTTATGGCATTTTGAGTAGAATTTAACCGTAAAGTAGAACACCACATATGCTGATGACAGTACATACATACCTATACATAATATGTACATACATATTTGTACTTGTCTAAGAAATATTTTGATATTCTTCTAGAAATTTTATACGTATACCTTATTATTACCAGTTTTCTCACTTAAATACAATAGATATCATTCTCAGTAAAATTTCTCGTGTTTTTAGAGTAACTCCAGTAATCGAAATATTTCGGTAATCCGAACATAGCCCGTTCCCAATTAGTTTGGATTACCGAGGTTGCACTGTAGTGCTGTTGGCAGGATTTGATTTAGGGATCATGCGATTATCAAGCCGACCCACTAGTAATTTTGTTATACAAGCTACTGGCCAGTAGTATAAGGGCTGTAGATATTGTGCTGGTATTAAGGATTCCATTCCGTTGCCTGGATTTTCAGGTCCTGACCTGACCTGACCTCAGGTTTAAAAGTCACACAAATTTGAAATTAACGTATCGTATGCCGGTAGACTGCATAGCTGTACATGCCAGAACTTGCAGTTGCAGTGTGCATGAGAATTGAATAATTCTCGTTAGTCGTTAATTATCGGCTTAGATAAAACATAAAGATGAGATAAATACATATTATTATTATTATTATTGTTTGGCACTACAACCCAATCGGGTTTTGGCCGTTCTCCAGAGAACTTCCCAAATCCTTTTTTTGGGGTGGATCAGTCCCCACGTCTTGTTCAATCATAAACACCTCACATCTGTTTGTGGCTTTTTGCTCCCTCCACTATCCCTCTCCATCTTCTTCTATCCTGTGCCTGTTCTCTCCAATTATCCACCTTCAGTACCCTTAGATCATTCAAAACGTCATCATACCATCTCATTCTGGGCCTCCCTCTTGCTCTTCTTTCACTGGGATTCCATTCCGTTATTTTTCGTATCGCTCTTGTTCCATTGCTCCATATTATGTGTCCCAACCAACCTATTCTTTGTGCTTTGATATATTTTACTGTCTTTTCCTTTTCTCTCTTCCACTACTTCGAAGTTCATTAACCCCAACCAACCTATTCTTTGTGCTTTGATATATTTTACTGTCTTTTCCTTTTCTCTCTTCCACTACTTCGAAGTTCATTAACGATCTATATTAATTTTCGTTTATTTTTCTTGGTCCAAGTATTCTCCTTAATATTCTTCGTTCAAAAATTCTCAGTTGCTCTTCCTCTGTCAATGTTAAGCTTCTGGTTTCCATCGCATATGTGACTACAGGTCTTATCATCGTTTCATATATTTTAATTCTCATGTCTTTTCTTATCTGTCTATTATTCAATATATTTTTATTTGCAAAGTATGCTCTATATCCCGACCGTATTCTTGCTTTCACTTCATGTCCTTGAGTTATATTTATTTGTGTTCCTAGATAGCGATAGTTGTTTACCTCTTCAAATTTGTAATTATCCACCTGTAGACTTACAATAAATTACAATCCCTGAAGCTGAACAAATCTTAGGTTAAACGACACAGGCACAGATTAATTAAGAAATGGAGTCGAATTCACCTACATATATTCTTCATGGTTAAAAATTTTCATGGGGCATGGCGGCAATAAAATACGCGAATTCACATCCGGTCATCTGTGAAAAAAGATGTGAAAAAATAAGTTATGACTTAAGAGCCAAGTCTACCTGCTGCATTTTCGAGCGATGCAGACGTTCCCGACTTTACAAACTGTACGGTTATTTATTAATATTTTGCTTTCTAATTGTGCAAGCATATACAGAAAACATTTCTTAAGAGTCGTCTCATCGGCGATTTCTAAAAAAAATAATAGAAGTTTGTCTTTTTCGGCTCCAAATATACCCTAATTTTGTGTACTTATAACTTACTAAAAAATTACCTTTTCAAAAATCCGAGATGAGAGGCCGATTTCCACAAGTTTCTTCTTTCAAATAAAACAAACAATTTCAAAATCGGTTCATAAATAAGGAAGTAATTTGTAAAGAGAGCTGCCCTTGCAAACGCGATTTAATGCCCTGCGTTGTAACGCCCTCTGGTTGTTCATCGCGCAACACTTGGTAAACTGCTAGTACGAACTCAGTGATTTTTGTATGGGGCCCACTTCAATAATTGTATCGCCATAAATTACATATTTTAATCGTATATAGGCGAACATAGAATTTTGGTCTTGCGAATTAATGTATTTGTGCTTAATTGCAGCGCTCTGCCATATCCCACATTTTTATTATAATTTTGTTCAATTTAGAGTCGATTTTATCTGAAAGTAAATTTACACAATTTGAACACGTTTGTTATTGAAAGTAATGAACATATAGCAAGATATAAAATAATTCAAATTTCACCTTAAATAATGTTCTCTTTATAACCAAATAACAACAACTTAAAATCTCTGAATGAAAACCCAGTAAATTTTTTCCGATACGAGGGTTGTTCTGACATGAGCGGGAATTTTATTATAATTTATTTGTAAATTGATCCAAAAGTAGACCTGAGCAAATATTTTCAAGATTGCAAGTAATTTATCTGCAATGTAGTAATTCCGGGTTATAATGGAATGATCCTCATAAATAACAAGTATTTAGGTAATGTAACTCTGAACAAACTAAAAATGCTAATTTCGCCCAGAGTTCTAATAGCGTGGCTTTCAACATTCATCGTAGAGGCGTATTCCTACTTTTTCTACTATCATTTAATTCTGGTAACACATTCGTATAAAAGTTTACAAGTTGATTTTCCATTTTCATTTTCCAAAATTCATTGTCTCTTATAGCCGTTTCATATTTTATGCCTTTTGGGCGTCCAGACTGTAAAGATACAATACCCTCTTTTTGTAATTTGCATTTGTCCCTGAATTTGGTAAAAGTAATTGTGATTATTATTTATCTTCCAGTTTCGATTCCAAAATATAATTTTCCTTTTCTCGATACCTTCTTCCGGGGTTAGATTACAAGAACTTTGGGCATAAACGTCAACAACACCTTGATCGCTTATAAGACCGTCCGGAGTTTTTGACAAATACGGAATGCTCAGTTCTTGAAATATTCTTTCGCTTTATTATACATATACAGGGTGATTTATACCGGGGGGCGAAAAATTAAAATTAGGGTTCAGAGCCACAAATGAAGTAAAAAATGTCATATGAAGGTATGTCCGGAAATACTTCGTATAAAAGTTATGCTCGTCCATAGATGGAGGCTATTAAATTAGGTTTCTAATTATTCTCAACTTTTGAGAAAGACATAAAAATGAATTTTGGTACACCTATTATACTAATAGGGAAGCTTCGAAGAGATATTTTTTAATCATCCCTTATCGTTTCAACCTAATTTATGCTCGTCCAAACATGGAGTCTATTATGTTTGGACGAGCATAAATTTTAAACGAATCATTTCCGGACACACCTTCATATGACATTTTTTACTTAATTTGTGGCTCTGAACCCTAATTTTAATTTTTCGCCCCCTGGTATAAATCACCCTGTATATGTTACGGGCATAGTGACGAATCGGGCGATGTTAGCGCCTGGGCAACGTGACCTGACCGGACAGCATGAACGGTCATTGTTTGCATTGCCCGGGCACCATCAGCATTGTCCCACTTTCCCACTATGCCCGTAGCATATACAGGGTGTTACAAAAAAGTAGGTCAAGCCGTTAACCACAGGTTATCTGACCGAAAATAATGGGACTTTCCTTATGCCATTTTTCATTTAGGCTTCTTTCTTTCAAGATACAGGGTGTTAAAGTTAAAATTTAAAAAACTATTTTTATGAATAACTCCTTTGCTTTTTAAGATATTCCGTTGAAATTTTGTACAACATTTTCTAATTTGCCGATAAAATGTTTGCGTAACTTTGATCAAAAAAATCGATGCGCGAACGATGGAAAGGGGGGTTGTAATACCCATTGACCCCCAAACTTTTTCCTGCGCACGTCTATGATTCCTATGGTTCCTGCATAACATCTAAGCTTCAAAAAAATGCCCTTGGATGGTATCTCTTTTATTAATAATTATTTTGGCAACTTAACACCTACCCGTCTTTCTTTCCAATGCTAATTTGGCTGTTAGACGTTATGCAGGAATATGACCGAATCGGTACCATCCAAGGGCATTTTTCTGAAGCTTAGACGTTATGCAGGAATATATGCATCCAAGAACATTTTTCTCGAGCTTAGTTCGTCACCTTAGAAAAACTGGGAGACTTAAACAGCGAGTGGATTAACAACACACATAGTCAAATGAGTTGCAACATCTCGTAAACCAAGCCCTAAATCAAAATTTTACAAGAGGGAAAAAATAAAAGAAATGAACGCTTGGTATCAAATCAATACCTTTGAACCATACACGTGCACAGAGAAAAGTTGGGGGGTCAGTGGGTATTACAACCCCCTATTTCCTACGTTCGCGCATTAATTTTTTAATCAAAATTACACAAACACAAAGCTGAAATCAGAATTTGGATACAGTTTTTCTCGAAAATAATGTTGATTTTTATCTCTCCAATTCTTTTTGTACTAACCAGAATACTATAGAACTTTTTCCAAGGAATTCAGTAGCATACGTAGTTTTCTAGGGAGCGTATTTTTTGAGTTATGACATAAAGTTGAATTTTTAAAATGGAAATCATAGTAGGTACGCTTTGGTCTAGTTCGAAAGGTCTGTTTTTAAGCTATCAAAATATATATACTTTTATATTGTTATTTCAAAAAACGGCAACGATTTTGGTACTTTTTAAGTTGTAACTTTAGAAAATATAAGATAGGTAGGTACATTTTGATAACATAAAAAAAGACCTTTTGTACTTTACCAAAGAATGCTGCGATTTCCATTTAAAAAATTGAACTTTATGTCATAACTCAAAAAATACGCTCCCTAGAAAAAAACTACGTACGCCACTGAATTCCTTGGAAAAAGTTCTATAGGAATCAATCTTAACAGTTTTAGTCTGCTTAGCACAAAAATAATTGGAGAGAATTTTTGAAAATCGATAAAAATCAATATTATTTTTTTTCTCGAAAACTAAAAACGATATCCAAATTCTGGTTTCGGCATTCTATTATACTCAAGAAAATAGCTCATGTTTGAGAAAATCCCAAGGCTCTATCTCTGCTGCTTCTATGAGAAACCTCCAAATCACAACGAAAATAAGACACCCTGTACAGACAAAAATCCAATTGCATAGTCCCTTCAAACGTCAAACCGAACCAGATTCAGACCTATACAAGCTGCAATACAAATTGAAATTAAAGCTTTGCTAAGCGAAGCCAGAGTGCGACCCTGGAAGAGCTTCCGAGCCACGTGTTTTTGTCCGTGGCTCCGCCTTCGGAGCATACCTCGTCTTACGTCCCTAAAAAATCTTGATGTTGGCGATCGGATACTTGGCTCTTAACTTTAAAAGCATTAGGGCGGGTTGTTGGAAAACATATCAAAATGGGACGCGGATCAAAATGTAAAGCGATGCTACATTTAATTCGACTCTCGTTGCTGTGATACAACCAACCACGAAGCCGGTACCTTAGCAACAAAAGCCGAATTAAATGTAGCCTCGCCTGAAGTTACATTTACATACAATTCGATATTGGTACAGTTCGAAATCTGATTGCGAAGTGGATATTTGATATACACATTTATGTACTTGCATTTACAACAGCACTTTGAATTCAGCATGGTTCGTGTTGGAATTCAAATTGCATGTTTCGTTAACTTCCAATTCGAATTGCGACAAAGATATCGAAGTGACAGCTGTCAGTTATAAAATATGTCAGATATAATTGTAATAATCTCCATTATACAGGGTGGGCCAATAGTGCGTAGTCGGACCATATCTCTGGTTCTATTCAAGATATCGATATGAAATTTTACGTGTATGTGGAGAACCCCATGAAGCTTCTGATAAAATTATTTTCATGCATACAGGAGGTTCACGTACTATCTACTAAACCAAAGTTATATATTTTTTAAATGGAATGCCCCACATTTGTTTACATGTTTAGATTCCCCATAAAATTTCAAGAAAGTTAATATACTGCATCATGAGGTTTAGAACGAGTGATGTTAAGATATTGCCATTTTAGTGTCAGCGTGAACCCAACTTTGTGGAGCTGCTGACATCTGCTGTTCAAAGCTATCTAAGATTTAATTATTGGACTAGGTTCATGGACTGCTCTATTTGTAAAATCCATTAACTAGTTTGGCATACCCCTCCTGATTTACAAGAAACCGAAACATACTAGAAATTAGTTTCGAACCAAGCAGGGATTATTTCCAAAATACCAAATTGAAATTCCAAAATTTTCAGTCAATCATACCTCTTGTAACATCAATCCTGGGACATACTGTATAAACTTTTTGACTTATTTGTTGAATACTACTCGCTTTAGGAATTTTTGACAGATTTTTTAACACCCTGTATAAGAAGCTGCCAAAGTTGATCTAAAGTATAAATTACATAGTTTATAGCAATCGCACTTGCCATAGGTAAATAGTAGGGAAAACTACATTTTTTTAAATGACACCAAAATAGGCAACTGTCTGAATATGCAGTCAGTGCGACCACTACAAAGATACATGTTCATTATATTATGCATTTTAGCGATTAGTATATTTAGTATAAGTAGAACCCACTTTGCTAGAGCAACATACCAAATAGTTAACAAATAGTTGATATCAAGATTAAATTATTGTCAGTGTCATTATTTAAAAAGATATTTACTCAAACAAAAGTGATGTGAAAAATTCCTTTTCTAGTAGAAAATGAAATATTTAGTTGTGGAAAGAATATAATATACTTACTATATTCTATGTTAGCACATAAAATTGGCAAAAACTATAAAACATTCAAAAAAGGTTTAGAAACCTACATGTTCAAAAAGTATCTGAAAATCAGATATTGGTATCAAAACTGTCTTTAACTGAAAGGTGGTATCGATCTCACCGTGTTTTTTTTTCTATTTTTTTTCTAATTAACATAATTAAATTGGAAATTATTTAGGTGGAAATTGCAAAATTGGATGATTCGGAATATCAACTGGTTCTTCCGTCTGGTGTGACAGTAGGTCATAGAAGTTTAATGCGTTATTATAAGCAGAAGTTAAATCCAGATAGTACCGTTCAAGTATCTCGTAATACCAGCAAATTACATAGAGTGTTGGCCGAGTACAGATCGTTGGGTTGGACACAAACGCAGCAGGAAATTGCGGCAAGGTAATCATTTTTGATCTCATATGTCGAACAAATTATTATGATGTATGTTCTGTAAGTAAAACCTGTTGGTCTAAAATTCACTTGAAGGATGAAATTTCCAAAAGAAATCTTGTAACCCAAGAGTACTCAAGGGTTAAATGCAGTTACTTAATGGTTTCTTGACACTCCAGTTTATGATTTTCAATTTCGACCAACTTGTTTTTTTTGAGGTTAGAGATTTGCTACCTAGGGGCGTCTATAAATAAATATGTTAAAATAATTAAGTGTTGCCTAGGTCCTGCATAAATAAAGATTTGTTTTTTAGGAAAGCAAGGGATATTCATTACATGAAGAGGGTGCAGGCTAAATGGAGTGTAAAACTAGGGTCTAAAGGAAATAAGACAAGACAACCTCACTTCAGGTCACAAATAAATTTTTAATGGATAGTTGTAATATCACTAAAAAATACTTTGTTGGAAATTATGCATTTTAATAATTAATGTTAAATATTTTAACAGCATTCCTTAAATAAAAATATTATCCATCTTTCAGTTAGGTACTTTGTAAAATTCTTTTGTACAGCAGATTTTCTGGTTTAAAAATGTGAAATGAAAAATTATGCGGTTGAATGTTGAATTTTCACTCTTTACCAGTTTTTATGTTTTTGGAGTGCTTCCATAACAGAAAAAATAGATTCCGTGATTTGTATATTAGCTCACCACTTTGGAAAATTTGACCCTTTTTAATTTTTCCACAATCCCATAAATCTTCGGTGCTTCAGCACTTGTCTTTTGTGAAGTTGCCATGGCAGCCCAATTTTATAAGCTCCTCACTATATGATCTATGGGTGGTGCAATAAAAGCCAGGAACCCCCTTCTACAGACAGATTTTAAAGTGGATAAAGGGATTTAAGTTTAACAAAAAAAACAAAAGCCGCCAATTCATTTTTTGCCGATATCAATTTTGTGCTATCCCGATATAGGGTAAGTACCATGCTGAAACTTACTATTTGCATGAGCAAATCGACCACTGATTCCCTAAAATTTGAGCTTGGTTTTGCAATTCTAAATCATTAATGTAACAAAATACCATACTTTAGGTTCCACTTTAAACTTTGAAGTCTTATATTGAGAAACATTTTTTATATTACAATTGTTGTTAGCCTGTTTTTCAATTAGGGCCGTTAGATCCCAATGTATTTTTCGACTTAACTGTTCTTTACGACGCCCCTATAAGCTTATAACATCTAATGTTGTTTTTTGGAACCTTGGATTCCGAAATACCGTTCGAGTATCACAAAACTTTTCTTTTATGTTTTATTGCAGTCTATACAGGGTTATTCAGATTCGATGCTAGCCATTGGGATATCACAAACCGTACGAGCTACGAAGAAGGTTAAACTGAGGCAAAATTGCGAATTCTAATGGGGATTAATATGCTGTAAAGAAACTTGCAGTATCATTTTTCGTTTTCGAGATTTTTGGAAAAAACAAATTTTTAGATTTTCTTCTTTCTTCAATAACTTGGTTGTAATGTAACGAATGGGGCCGTTACACAATTTTTAAAAATAGTTTCCCGAAGATTGTCGCAAAATATTTGACCCGTATTTTTTTATTTTTCTCACAGCGAACGTTTTAGGCATCTAAACCAGCATCAAAGTTAAGACGTTGGCCCTTTAAGCCTTTTAAATGATGACGTATCCGGGGCAATGCCGAGAATTGTCGATATTAGCCGGAAAGTACAACCGTTGTTTGTCACACGCGTCAAACGTAAACTGATAAACAATCATGGCAATCTAGTCATTTGACAGATAGTGTCCAGTGTTGTTTTTCAGTTTGTCTAATTCCCAAAATAAATGAAGCACTCACCGTTTTGTTTTAATATTTTTTATTTCAAAGCTGAAATAGTCCAAATTGGATAAATCATAATTTTCAATCATTTCACTACTAACTACCAATGAATTGTCCAAATCGGCTTTAACGAAACCTTGCCCTATTTTCCGTACACAAATATACTAACTGACACAATAAATAGGAATAAGAGTATATTATTATATGAGCGATTTTGACAGCCGTTATTGAGCCCACGAGCCGAAGGCGAGTGGCGCAAATCATCTGAGAGAATAATGGTCGTAATCGCGAATATAATACTATACTTTTTCTACACCTATTAAACAAATAAATTAGACTCAAATTTGATAACTTTAATGGAACACTATCATAATACATTAATTTTTATTTTTCAATAAATGAACTACTTACTAGTACAATATATTGAAATTTGTGCAGTTAGTAATATATAAATTTAGAGTTGTCCCTTCCATTGTTAAATTCTCGCAGTTTTAGTGGTTGAATTGTTAGTTTGTACGGATTAATCGGTACCTATGTACTTGAACGAAGTGCATACGTTGGAAAACGTAAACAAGTAATATGGCGATACATTTGGCTGTCACATGAGTCGATTGTTAGCTCCAGCAAGAGTTGATCGCGGTCGATATAAAATATCATTGGATGAGGGAAACAGTGATTTGAATGCATATTTGTGATTGGCCCAATACAGTGAATTATGATTCGATAATTCATTATGATTCCATAATTCACTGCAGTCAATTATAGGTACGATATTTCACAAAGAAAATGCTAATAATTGTCATATAATTAAATAGGTGTAGAAAAAAAACACATAAATAAACGGCAGAGAATTATAAAAATAATAAATTTCCAAATGTCAAATTCTGATTATTCCTAACATTTCTTCCTACTTTACCATTTGCCCATGTTAGCAGGAAGTCATAAATGACATAATGCGCGCGCCGCTCACTACGCAAAACAATATTATAGTTATAAATTATACTTACGTTTAAGTAATTCGTTAGTAGAAACTTTAACCAGCAGCGCCAGTAGGTATGGAGGTATTGTATAGAACTGACATTTTGGTATTCTGCGGTCGGGTGGGATTGACTCCCGTAGAGGTTAGTTTTTTCTCATGGTTTTTATGCTATCTTTTTTGCAAAAAATGCATGTGTCTGTTGCGAGGACAGCTAAGAGGTCTGTTTAAAATGCGTGTGTCAACTCTGGGGTCTGTTTTAAAAAGTTACCGTCAGCAAAGTGGTCTGTTTCGCATGATGATCATTTGTGGCTTCCTGTCGCCACGGATAAGTTACTTTACCGGCTCAAACTCCACGTAACGTTATCTTTCTGGGTAACAAAACAAAACATCAATTCAGATGACCAATCACAGGCGCTTTTAAGCTAATGACGTGTTTCTGTTTAATTCTGCGAAGGCGCGCTTCGTGCTAAAATCGCCATAGTTTAAATTTTGGGCTATTGGTGAGTAAATAAATGTAACCCAGAGGGCCAGTACACACCCAGTTACTCATTTCTATCAAAATTATATCGATTTTCTATTTAGTGGAACGACCCCATTACGAAAGAAACTTTTTCCGTTGCATCTAGTGGTCCTCACCATTTTTCTGTATAATATTTCATCACTTCAGAACAGTCATCAACTAAAAAAACTTAAATATGGACCTGAATTTTAAATTCGCTTTCTTGATTGCTACTTATCTCCATAACATTAGAATGAGGGCATTTCTTGAGATTGTCACTTATTTTTCACCAAAGTCCATAATAAATAAAAGAAGCATTACCGGCTTGGACATGGTTTAAATGAAAAGTGAAGAATTTATTTTTCGAGATAATGAGAAAATACGAGAATCAACCATACCAGTTAAATAATTCACATGAAGTTTTCGAAAACGCCTCCGTAATCAATGCGCAAGATAATTATTATTTAATTGATATTGTTGATTCTCATTGTTTCTTCTCATTTATTAATGTTTTAATTTATCTCGAAAAATAAATGGGTAGATCTTAAGCACACACTATTATTAAGTATTCTGAGCATTATTACGAATAACTTGTACATTAATTGGCATTTGTGCAACTAAATTTTAATAGCCCTTTCAAGGGCTGTGTGTTGAGATACCTTCTTGATAAATCATAACAGAAACCTTATGACCTGACCTGACCTGACCACCTGACAGAAGACTTCCTGGAGACCTATTCTAATTCATTTCGACAAAAAGTAATCGAAACGACGTAACGTGATTTCGAGTCGAAAAGCGCATTTTGTTCCTGACCACACTGATTGAAATATTTAGTACTTCGTAGTGGATTCCAGTTGCTGTGTTGGTAATGACAGCCCGGTTTGGTTGTATGGTCATCTGTCATCTCCACAGATACATATGTCATATTGTAATTATTTTGAAGAAATATAGTATATATTTAAGTTTGTTTTACTTGTGGATAAAGATGGAGGCAGGTAAATTGAAGCGAACAACTAAAAAAATGGGTTGTTAGCATACATACATAAACCGTGTTGTCTTCATAAATAATACAATTTCATAACCTACAACCCAGACGCATATAACTCTACTCGAAATTTTGAATTCGACACGCAGTTTGACTCGAAACCGCATTTCGACGAATCGAAAAGTAATGACGTCACGTAACGTTTCGGAAGGAATCCGATAGATGGAAAACGTAGCATTTCGACGCGATTATTTCGACTTGAAAAGAGTTGGAGTCGAAATGATGATTTAGAATAGGCCTCCAGGCCACTACAATTTTTCACTAAATGACAAGTTTTGTTTCGGATTTCCTTATAATTTTTTCTTTCCATTAGAATACAATAATATACTCAGAAATGGCGACCTCTGGTTTATTTAAAATTCGATGAGTGAAATAGTCATCTTTATTCTTAGTGCTCGAGGTGATATCTGTTAGAATGCGTAAATTGAAACGCAGTGCATTCAACCGGGGCCCCGATTCAACAAACCATTTCTCTAAGACCACCCGCTTCTTTAAAGTAAGCGAACTCATGGGAGATTCGTTAAGTAATTCACAACAATTTACTTACATATGCGCTTCGTGAATTTTTAATTTTGCTGTAGATTTTTAACATAATTTTTCTGTAGTTGCATAAAGAATTTCTAGGCACCTAGGACTCTTATGTGCCAGGTGTCATTGCCATCCCATATACCCTTATTCCTACGCCACTGAAACTAATGATCAATGAAACAAGTAAATGTGGATGATTAATTTTATTGCCATATATAAGTGCATATACCCAAAAATACTATTCAACTGTGATATATGGTAATGATGACATTCTTATGATTATGATATGTTATAACAAAACTGAACATTTGTGCGGAAAAAGATTATCAAACAGACATTCAAAGTTATCGAGTTTTTTATTATTTACTTATAACTAAAAATTGGTTCAAAATTTATATCAGTTCCATTCATTAATTTACTATTCCCACATAATCCAAAATAATAATCATTGCGGTCACTTCCAGATGGACATCGAGAACATGGTTTACCAACTTTATAAACAGGCAATGTTATGTAGTTACCACCTGGAGCGTAATTGCATACGAATACAATGTGATGCCACTTATCTATTTTCTTTGTGAACTTTGCTTCTGTTGTGTAGTATGTTGCAGCACAGCCTACATACGATGTATCTGACCACAGTAATTGTGTGTAATGGCCAACTTTAAATTTTGGCCCTCTGAAAAAATCAAATGGTATTGTAATGCGAAGAAGTCTTAAGCTGGAAACCCAATAACAACATGCCACACCATGCCACACAAGACGCGACGTTAATCAATGTCTTTCCATGTGATGACCTTTACGAGCAACATATTTGTAACACCCCCTATTATACCAGGAAAATTTATGTTAACATTACGTGGGGGGTGCAAAGGTGACAAAGGGGTTCCTTCAATATGCATAAGACAGGTAAATATGTCACCTGACGTCAGATAACGTATTGTAATGTGGCATAAGTTAAGTGGGTTAAATGTGTGCACGCACTTTTGTGTCACAGCATGGTGCAGCTTGCTGCTGGTGAGTTTCTACTATTATACATCAAATGAGCACTTATTTTTAAAAGTACAAGTTGTCAACGGATAACTAGTCAAATGCATTTTATAGAGTTTGTTTTTTGGTATAGGAGTTGCCAATCTCTAAGGTATTTTGTCTCTGGAGTTTGTTTGGAATGTAAAGTGAAGCGAAATGTAGCAAAACAGACACGCAATCAAAAAATCTTCCAGAAGTTTGACAGCAAATTATTCTTCCACTGACAGTGGCAATTTGTGAAAATTTAGTTTGCTGCAAAACACTGCAGAGTTCCTCATACTGACGTCACAAAGTCCCATGCCAATGGTCCCCAAAAGATGCGCAATGTTTAACCAGAGCACTGTTCTGCATTGACGAACTGACATTTCCATTCCAATATGGGGTTACTACAGTTTTGACATTTGGCCTTTAACTACCTACTTTATTTGTTGTGTTAATTTCTGTAGTGTTTTCGGTATGAATTTTGTTTTCAAGTTGTACCTAATTAACAACTATACGAACCTAGTTATGGCCCAATGCCTTTAAAGTGCCTCTAAGTGCTTTGGTTCTTGCCAATTTGTTTCTGTGAAGTCAAATGCCAGGAAGCAGAATGGCAAACGGTGCAACATCGACTATAGGAAGTGAGCGAATTTTCAGCCAGCGCCACCATTTAAAGTTCTGGTGGTATTGAGCTGTCAAATTTTTCTTGACATTTATATTTTATAGTTTGATTTCATTTAACACCTATAATATTCACTGCCTAGTAGTAATGTAAAATTCTCGAGCATTTATTTTTGGAGAACGTTCTCCGAGAATAAACGAGAATTATCAATATGATTCATTACTATGTTACCAGAGAAGCTTTAGGCAATTAGGCAAGAGAAGATTCAAAAAATAGGTTTATTTCTACATATCACAATTCACAAAACGACAGTCACAGGTCGCTCGTAAAAATGCCGGTCGGAAAATAATGTGAGATACAAATGCATAAAAGCAACACGTGAGCGGTCAGCGTAGATCGCGATCCGCAGATCGATCGAAATCGGATAGTTTCGAAAAGAGACGCAATTACAGGCGTTTGTGCTGAATGTGTTTACCCGAAGAGCATGATGGAGAACGTTCTCCAGTGGGGAACGTCCCACGATCATGAGAACGTTCGCTCGGTGCGCACAATCGGAACGTTCCCTAACTCACATCACTACTGCCTAGGTACGCGGAAAATTTTAACTGACAGATGACAACTGAATTACCACCAAACATTTATAAATTCGCCATATTGAGGCGCTGCTAAGCGATATTCGCTCACTTCCTATATAACTAAACATAAACTTTCTAATTCTCCTGAGACGTCGGGCACAAACAACGGCAAAAGGCAAAAAGTTTTAGTGTTTATTTGAGAAATAGAAACAGTGCATATACAAATTTAAGTGATAAACCGCATTAATTTTTCTACGCTGCCACAGGTACGTACATATTTGGTATTGAACGTTACTTTAAGCGTCGTTCAATTCGACTCACGAACATTATTATCCAACACTATTATCCAACGAGCTAGTTTTGTTGAATTAAAACACTTGCCTCGTTAATAACAGCAATAACTCGAGAGTTGGATACTGTACTTTATCTGTAAGAACTCATGGGTAGTTACACTTTTAAGACTAGATTAAACAAACCCCTTATTCTAGATTCTAGAGAAAACAGACAAGTGCGGATAGACAATATTAGAGTCCTTGAACGAACGTTGCCATAGAAACGTAAAGTAGCTATATAATTTCTTGAATTCTTCCGACAAACAAATATAAATATGACGTTTTCCGAGTCACCAGCAACCTCGATATGCTCTATATATGCTACAATAAGAATTTTTTATTGGCTACAGCACATAGAATAGTGGGTTTATTTATTCCGTGTTCATTGAATAATGAACGCCATTATCATCATAAGGTTCTCAGTCCGAAGACTGGTTGGACGCGTACCTCCATTCTTTTCTATCCTGAGCTAACCTACGCATTTCCCTAAAAGTAGAACATCCTACATCCCTAACTATTTGAGAGCTGTAGTCTAATCTAGGCCTACCCCTACCTCTTTTTATTCCTATCTCTGACTCTAGTATGTCACGAACTATTCCCTCGTGTCTTAGAAGGTGTCCTACCATCCTATCTCTCCTACTCTTTATTGTTTTCCATACCTTTCGCTTTTCCCCAACTCTTTCTAATACTTCCCTATTGCTAACCTTATCTATCCACGGTATCTTCATCATGCGTCTGTAGCACCACATTTCAAACGCTTCTACTCTTTTTCTATCCGCTTCTCCTATTGTCCAAGTTTCGCACCCGTATAATGCCGTACTCCATACATACAACGTTAAGAGTCTCTTCCTAGTCTCTATATTAACCGTTCTCGAGCATAACAGTTGTTTCTTTTTGTTAAACGCAACTCGGCCCTGCGCCATTCTTTGTTTTATATCTTTAGTGCTCCTACCGTCTTGAGTTATTTTACTTCCTAAGTAGCAGAAATCCGCGACCTCCTCTATCTTCTCATTTCCAATTTGTATTTCCATTTTAGTTCTATTTTCACATCCCCTACATACCAAAATTTTAGTTTTCTTTTTATTGATTTTCATGCCGAAGCCCTGTGTCAAAACTGCTTCCATTTCATTCAAAGCCGCTCCTAATTCTTCTTTGCTAGATGCTAACACTGCTATATCATCCGCAAATCTGAGCATGTTAATAGTTTGGCCCTGTACATTGATCCCTGAGGCTGTTCTTTCCTTAACAATATTAATCGCATCTTCGATATATAAGTTGAAAACTAGAGGTGACAATGCACATCCCTGTCTCACTCCCTTCCGGATATCTACTTCCCTTTGTTCCTGCTCACATTCTATAACTGCCTTTTGCTCTTTGTAGAGATTATGTATTATTCTTCTGTCCCTGTATTTCATCCCTACCTTTCTCAGCACTTCGAACATCTTCCCCCATTTTACGTTGTCGAAGGCTTTTTCTAAATCTACAAATCCTATATAGACGCTCTTTTTCTTTTCT
Organism: Xestobium rufovillosum; assembly: GCA_963966045.1. Taxonomy (NCBI): domain Eukaryota; kingdom Metazoa; phylum Arthropoda; class Insecta; order Coleoptera; family Ptinidae; genus Xestobium; species Xestobium rufovillosum. Next base: position 20,120,898 of record OZ014492.1, on the reverse strand, counting down.
ATCGTTTTTTCTATAATTACTCGTAAAGCTAGAATGGCCTCGCGCGTTCCTCTATTTCGTCTAAATCCGAACTGATCTTCTCCTAATATTTCTTCCGCCTTTTTCTCCATCCTTCTTTGCACAATTCTAGTTAAAATTTTTGACGCATGGGAAGTTAAACTGATAGTTCTAAAATTTTCGCATCTATCCGCGCCTTTTCTTTTTGGCAAAGCTACTATGATGTTCCGTTTGTAATCTTCTGGAATCTCGCCTGTCAGGTATATGCGACTAACTAATTTAAATAAACGATCTATTACCTCTTGACCTGCGCACTTTAAGATTTCTGCCTGCAAGCCATCTATACCTGGTGCTTTATTATTCCTTAAACTTTTTAGTGCTATCTCAAACTCTTCTCTCATTATAGGACTCCCTATTATGCGTCATCAAAATTGTGAAAAATGTTGGATTTGTATAGGAAAATTGAAGTACTTTTGAAAAATTATTTCAATAAACATTAAGAAAAAGATTGCTGAAGAGGAAAACTCATGGTTTTGGATGGGGGTGAGATTTTTCAAGAAAAATATTACTTTGGAAGTTTTGACATAAGCATTTGGCAGAGAACTATTCCGATTTTTTTTCTTTTGCAAAATTGTACTGAAATGTTCAAAATATGAGCTGTAAGCTCGCTGAATATTGTACTTTGTATAAATGTGGAACTGAAATAAATAAATAAAATAAAAAATAAATAAATAAAAAATCATTTAATCTACACCTACCATATAATATTACATACCTACCTGTCATCCGTAAAATTCACCCATTCTCTCTTAAAAATTGCGACCTCATCATACCAGTAAGTAATCAAGTCTTTAATGGTATTCTGGATATCTATATGACTGTCTGAACGATTGTAGAATCCTAGGTTTTGTCCAACATATTCAAATTGTGCTGAAAGAGGTAAACCAAAAGTGCGTAACTACATATGGGTATGTAGGAAGAATAAATGTAGGTATCAAGGTATCACATTATAACAGAGAGGTACAATAAGTCCAGCGATAAGCATAAGTTTGTAACACGTGACGTATTTCCCTAAAAGTAGAACATCCTGCACCCCCAACTATTTGAGAGCAATAGTGTAATCTGGGCCTATCTCTAGTATGCCACGAACTATTCCGTCGTGTCTCAGAAGGTGTCCTGCCATCCTATCTCTCCTATTCTTTATTTCTTTATTCTTTATTTTTATGAGAACATAGTATAATTTTCTAGACTGGGTAAACGAGTTGTAAGTATAACCATAGACTAATCATACTATGATTAATTTATGATATAACAGAAGCACTAAATACAACAGAAACAGTAATATCGTGTATTTATGTATATAACTTTTGTAAGGAATAATAAATTAATACAGTTCTAAACTCGATATTGCCATATTCTGTGTTCAACCCCACGCACTACTTTCCCAGGTACCGCACGCCATAGTTCTAGAAAAGGTCAAAAAATAATCTCTGGACGATTCCGCACTGCGCGACATTTGACAGTGATTTTAAAAATTTCCGATTTTTTGGCCATTTTCCTCAGTGGCCCATTTCTTTTATATTTTTCTCTACGCTCGGCCTTACATGAATTAATGCAACATCGATTGCCCCATATTACCTCTCTTTTATAATGTGGTATCTAGGTATAAAGCCTAGTAACTTTAGGCATCCATTTGTGAAACGGATCTGTTTAATAAACGGATCTTAATTAATTTTTTTGTAATACCTACCTTGAATTGAATGAGCTAGTGAATGATAGTGCAACTTAAGGGAAAGGATAGGATTGAATCTTCACACTGCTATGATTTGTATCAACAATATAATTACGTATTCGAGTGACAAACTTCCATGTGTACGTGGGGAAATCACATGGGTAATTAGGTTTTTGGGGATTCCTGCTATCCATGTAAAAGTTACAACGGTTTTGTAAAGGTAGCAATCGAAAGATTATTTTTTCTGCGTATGAGGGCATCAAAAACTCTACAACTTTCCAATTTATTAAAGCATTAAAAGCAAAAATTACATTAATAATTTTCAAACTAAAACACAGTTTATCAGATTATCTATGACAACTTAAGTAGCATTTACATTGACTTTCATCACAAATTGAATTCGAAATTTCGTTGCTTGTCATACGCTTTTATATCTTACCATTTACATTGAAAATTCAACTTGAAATTTTCCCAATTTGACCTTGAAGTAGTGTAAGCGAAAGCTCCTGCTTGGAAAAGGCAAGGAAATACACCAATTCGTTCTGAAATTGTCATGCGCAGTTGGTATTTCACGCAATGCGCACAATCCAAAAAAAGGGTTTCAAAATTTTCTTGAATTCTTGGTAGTTGATGCAAGACTTGAGTGCATTTAAGTTTCCTTTCAATATATTTCAATTCTATTTGTTGATACAAATTATTATCTTTCATAGAACATCTTGTAAAAAATACAAACATAACCTACAAATTTGACGTAACAAACTGGCAATGTAAATGCTTCCTCACTTCCATCAGAAATTTAAGCCGATGTGAAATTGAATGTAAATGAAGCTTTATTTTTTTCTAATCAAAGACGTCTTTGACACTTATGGATTTTCTAATTCGTCTGCACTGTCAACATTTATCGACAATTTAATATTTGGGTTTCAAAATGAACAAAAATATTTCTTCACTAAATTATTTATTGTTACCGAAGGAATAGGACTGTTATTGAATTTTACAAAAAATAAGTCACGGACTACCCGCGAACTATTGCCGCCGTAAAATGTTTTCATAATGAAAACCTTTTCTTCAACTGAATAAATATTTTGTTAATTTTGAAATCCAAATTTTAAATTGTCGATAAATGTTGACAGTTCAGACGAATTTCATTCCATAAGAATCAAAGGTGTCTTTGAGTAGAGTAAATTAAGTAGTCATGGATAAATTTCTGTGTTTTAGCTTGAAAATTATTAATGTAATTTTTGTTCTTAATGCTTTAATTAATTGGAAAGTTACGGAGTTTTTGATATCCTCATACGCAGAAAAAAATAATCTGTTGATTGCTACCTGTACCATCATTGTAACTATACATGGGGAGCAGGAATCCCCAAAAACGTAATTACCCATGCTATTTCCCCATGGACTATAAACGCCAAAATTGGTATTCCACTTTACGGTTCAATTCCGCTTAAAATGCCATAACCAATTACATTCTGAGGTAAAAAAACCTTAGCAATGGGGTCGTTGCACTAAATAGAAAATCGATATAATTTTGATAGAAATAAGTAACTTGGTGTTTAATGGGCCTTTGGGTTACATTTACTTACTCACCAATGGCCCAAAATTTAAACAATGGCGATTTTAGCACGAAGCGCGCCTTCTGAGAATTAAACAGAAATGTGTGCTGCCTCGGTTACGTCATTACCTTGAAACCAGGGATTAGGGATCCCTGCTTGAAAGCGCTTGCGATCGGTCCCCAGTGAAAGCTAGAGTTACGTGGAGTTTAGAGTCGGTAAAGTAGGAAGCTTTATTTAATACTTGCGCCCATAATTTCCGTCTGTCCTTACTACGAGGCACTTTTAAATATATTTTGCTGGGATTCCCATCACTATTGTTCTTACAACTAGACACTAAGCACTTTTTGAAGACCATTATTTCAAAAAAGAACACTATCTGTCAACCGACTCGACTGCCATGATTGTTTACGTTTGCGCTAGCAAGCATACACAAACAACGGTTGTACTTTCCGGTTAATATCGGCACTCCTCGGCATTGCCGCAGATACGTCATCATTTAAAAGGCTTAAAGGGCCAGGGTCTTAACTTTGACGGTGGTTTAGAAGCCTAAAACGTTCGCTGTGAGAAAAATAAAAAAATACGGGTCAAATATTTTACGAGAATCTTCGGGAAAATATGATTTTTAAAAATTGTGTAACGACCCCATTGTCGGCCAATGGGGAAGACCCGCTTAATCGAATAATTTATAACGTTTAGTACTGTAATATCAAGCACAAATAGGATATTGATATGTATCGTGTACGAAAACATAGCAACGTCCGGCATAAACGATTCGCGTCGAAAACTGGAACTCCACTTTTGGCATTTATAGTACATACACATGGAAGTGTGTCACTCTGTATACATACATATAAAGTCACTTTACTGCATTTTTCGTAAATTGCCTCCATTCCTCAGAAGAAATTTGTTTCTTTTCTTGAAAAATATAAATAAACAGAATTCCAAGAGAATCAAAACAATCTCAATATTTCAAAAATCTATAGCACACTTGAATTCCAGAAAGACTGCAACAAAGAAATTATGAGTGAATTTAACAATAAACATTAGTATTGACACACATCACGGGAAACCTAACAAATTAAAATTACCTACGTAGGTACCTAAATAATTTACAATAATTTAAACTGATTAGATTGTATCATATATAAAATATATTTTTGAATCTATAGAAATTATAAATATACCTAAACATGCATGATAAAACTATAACTTCCTTAACGGATATATGATACAATCTAATTAAATTAAATTAAGTTAAATTATTGTAAATTATTTAGGTAGGTACCTACGTAGGTAATTTTGATTTTTTAGGTTTCCCGTGATTTGTGTCAATACTAATGTTAAATTCACTCATAATTTCTTTGTTGCAGTCTTTCTGGAATTCAAGTGTGCCATTGAAATTATAAACTAACTTGTAGTGTTTTAGTTCGTAGGTTAATAAAACATACAATAGCATAAATTGCGTTTATTTCATACTACTCAAACAACCACCATTTTCTAATCATCAACTGTCAACTGTCAAACTTTCAACATCCTAACTCTAGACTATAACCAACTTAACAATAATGCATTATTCAGTTACCACCACATAACTGATAACCTTTTCTAATGTGTACAGTATAGTTAGTTTCTTCAAGGATGGGAAATTTGTGATTGTTTTCGAAAAAATGGTTTGCAAAATTTCAATCTTTATTCCTCGTCCTCCACCGAAATGAACTTAAATGTTCGTAATATCTTATATGAATAGTTGACCAGTTTGACCACAATAAATAAGCACTGTTAAAATCGGAATACATTAGTTTGTATTCCTGTTCTTCAAAATTTACCAGTTTTATCCTTTGCATTAAATATAATGAGACAAAATATTGGAAAGATTAAATGCTATATGTAAGTATATTGTTTTTTCATAATTTTTTTCCTGCGTAAGTTATACGACAAAATTTGCTAACTTTCTTATCTGATAATTTTGGATATACCGGGTGTTCCAGAACGTTTTACACACATACATAGTTCCAAAACTATAAATTATAACGAAATGTAACAAAAACCACTTTGTAGTGTTGATGATGAAGCACATAATTCGAAGAACGTAACCACCCCATCTCCGACAAACCGCCCCCACTTATTTTTTCAAATATGAAGGAATATGACAAAGAATCAAATTCTCTATCCAAGATTTTCTTGAAATTAAAAATTGGAGAAAACATACTTTCTATTTATTTTTAAGTTGTCCATGGAATTATTAAAACTTAAATAAAAAGTTTAAACATAAGTTAAAATAATAATACTAATAATGTGATAATGTAATCAGTTGATCAATAATGTTCAAATTGGAGTCCTTCTGCAGCAACACACATTTCTAACCTGCACAATAAATTTCTTCTACAAGCCTCTTGCCTACATACTCATATGGCGTAAATAAAGCAGGCATTTCAGAACACGTCACAAAACTACTTTTCAGTTAACTCAAATTAACTTTGACATTTACGCCGGCAGCCTGTAGCCATTTGTTTATCAGTTCCAGTAAATGTTAATAATTCAATGGCCGACGTAAACATAAATGAAAAGTCTGTTTTCTCCACCATTGATGGGTCAATTTTAAATTTCAAAAAACTGTTAGGTAGAAAATTTGATTCTTCGCCACGCTCCTTCACAGAATATACAGGATGATATTTACAAAAATAACTAGGGGTGATATGTCGGAGGCGGTAGCACTGACGGTGGTTACTTTTTTCAGGTTATGTACTCCATCAATACTACAAAGCGGTTTTTGTTCCATTTCGTTATCTGTTATAGCTTTGGAGCTATAACTTGTGTAAAACGTTCTGGGACACCGGTAAGCTGTTATAAGTAATTGCTGCTTTTTCATTATCAATAAATTATTGTATTAATCATTTCTATTTTAAATCCATCTAGCAATAAATTGTTTTAATTGTATTTAAAATCTTAATTCTTCCTCTAAGTTAACTTTGAATATGTAAATAAATATTTTTTGAAAATGAGGATGAAATAATTTTTAAGATGGCTGTGTATAGGTACATATAGGTTTCCTAAAGAAAATAACGAAATGATATCGAAACATGATAAGTTATTTACGATACAAGCATCGTAACAGTTCATATTACGATACAAGATGAGAAAATTTTCAAACGAGGCCGAAGCCAGAGTTTGATAACCCGTCGTGTATCGTAGTATGAAGTTACGATAAGAGTACCGTACAACGTTTTATCCACTATTAGCGTGATCACGACTATCATATCAGCTTAAGAAATAATTAGTAAACGAGAAAAATAATAATTATACCCAAAAAGTAGCAGGCCGGATATATGTATATTTTTACTTCCGTCGGTGCTCTTTTGATATCTCTGCGCGATAATTTTGCATGAGAAGAAGTTTTTCCTCAGACATCTATGCAGCAGCAATGTGGCTATTAAATGTCTTCCTTCAACATCTCCAGGGGTCGAGTTAATACATAAAACTGCACAAATTTTGTAATTAACGTTTAGAGCAAGTAAGTTTCATTTGATTTTATTTCACTGCAATTCACTTCACAAAATGCGTGCACTAAAGATGCCTATTTGGCGCTAAAGTACGTCATTATAACATTCAAATGGATGCCATAAGACTACCATTATGTTTTGATAGTAGATAAAGAAATATATAACTTACTGAACGAACAAATTGATTTATCACAATCTAATCTATTTAAATTATCGTAAATTATTTAGGTAGGTAGGTAATTTTGATTTTTTGGGTTTCCCATGATGTGTGATACCAATGTCAAATTCGTTCATAATTTCTTTGTTGCAGTCTTTCTGGATTCCAAAAGTGTGCCATGGATTTTTAAAGATTGTTTGGCTCTCTTGAAATTCTCTTTATTTATATTTTTGAAGAATAATAGAAACAAATTGGGAAGCAATTTCCCGAAAATACATTAAGTGACTTTATATGAACATATTTTGTTCGTACAAAGTATAGTAATGTGAAAGATTCAATTATGTATATGGATTACCAAAAAACAAATGGTGATTGTGTTAACACTTTAAGCGGACGGATCCATTTCTAAAATTTCTCCAATTGCAAATCGTCAAAGTAAGGGATCCGTTTCATAAAAGGGCCGGTTTAAGAAACGAATACTTAAAGACTTTAACTAAGTAACTATTAGTTACTTAGCTTTAATCGTAAACTTACCGGTCCTACGACATATATCATGATTTAGCGGATTTCCATTGCAAGTATTTGCCCAACATTGTGCGATGAATTCTAACTCTCGACTATATGTCTGAAAGAATAATTTTAGAATAGGTACGTCTACTGGGTGGCCGTGAAATCGTAGAATGGTCTTTTTTTGCCTCATTTAACGTACAGATTTCAAATTTCGACCAACAGTTACGACTGCGCGCTTCGAGGCGCGCTTTCTCGGTGGCTCCCATAGTTCGAAGGCGCAGCATTAAAAATTCAATTTCTCGAAAACTATGAAACCTAGAACGCTGAATTTAATTTTTTTTCCATAGTTTTGGCTACATTTAACTCGATTTGAATAAATTTTAAATAATTAAAATAGCAATTTCCGATGAATAGTTAGGATATGAGAGTTTGTCACCAAGATGGCTGCCAAAAGTGAAGAAACATCCTGTTTAAATAATTTATTTAGAACGTGACTTGTATGTAAACATTACTCTACATGTTGATAAGGATACATCCTGTTTAAATAATTAATTTGTGCTTGTAATCTTGAACGTGACTTGCATGTAAACATATCCTAGACATGCTCTTGGAATTCGAGTCTAGTGAGGATTTCACCGCCAAACCACCGCCTTCTGTCTCATCCAGCATGATCGTATCGCTGAGTATATCCCCTCAAACAACTCGGTCAGGAGAGTGATGTGGGAAGTGCTTCTTCAGCCATTGTATATACAATATTGTTATTATTATGTTTAAAGTCATATATGTTCTTGTAAATGCATGCCTGCTCTGTATACAGATTGTAGTTATAGATTTAATTATATTATAGTAAAGAAAACAATACAACAGTGTTTTATTCCGACCCACGCTCAAAAATAAAGCTACCCGAACACCAGCGGTGGGGCTGGGGGCGCTCGTTGTGTAAACAACGATAATAATTTGTACGATGCAATAACTTGCAAGAATGTTATCCGAACAAATCTATACAAGTCTAAAGTTGAACGCTAGTGCACACGTGGGCGTCGGAGCGCTTCACTCTGATTGGTCACTTGATCACGCGCTTCTCATTGGTGCGTGGTCATCTTGACTCCTCCCCCTTGGCTCTGATTGGTAACTAGCTCCGTTCCCGTGGCCCTGATTGGTCGTTGGCCACGCTCCTCGACTCCTATTGGCTGCGCGAAAGCCACCGCGCATTTGCGTTCATCCGCCAAAGGCCACATAGAGCTTTATGACATAACCTCACTTTTGGCGGTCATCTTGGTTCGGCACTCTCGTATCCTAACTACTGCAATGAAATATTCAATGCACGATTTTGGTAACGACAATTTTGGTACTTAGATTCTGGAAATTAGGCGTGTTCTGTTAGAAGCGCTCTTGTTATTTAAGCAATAGACCAAAGTTTCAAACTCGTAGCTTGATTTACACGATATGTTTTAGAAAACGCTTTTTTGAAGTAGGTACTTGCCCGGTAGGAAAGAATGATTTAACAAACTTCGACACTATTAAACAGTTTCGATTGCCAAAATCATGACCTGCAAAGTGGCAAAGGTTACAATTAGTTATACAGGGCGAGTCTAAATATATGCGAAATATGATACTTGGTAAAAGTTAAGGGGAGTTTTCTATATAAACTTATACCCTAAAGTACCCCCTTGCCGGAGTTATACCACTCCCATTAGCGGAGTTGAAAACAACTTTTTAATTCAGATGACTGAATTTGTCTATAACTTTCTTTAGGGGGAAGTTCCACTTTGTCCATCCTGATATATTCGCCTTTCTCACACAGCGCACTTTTGCTTTTTTTTTAATTATTATCATTAAATAATGCCAAATACTGGAATAATACCAATTATTTTTGTATAATATCCCTGTAATACTGGTAATTCCTGAAATAATACCAATAATACCTCCGTAATACTCATAATACTTGAAATAATACCAATCCTGATGTAATACTGGGACTACGAAATAATACCCATAGTATTGAATAATACCAAAAATTTGTAGGTAATACGAATAATACCTGTAATATTTGTAGTATAATACAGTACTGGTATAATAATACTGGCAAGGTGTACACCATAATACCGTCGTGAGCCACCCCTCGCGTAGAATCTTTTTGTTTCCTCGACATTTCCACTAGGAAAATCTTTTGTGCAGTTAATAAAATAATCATTTATTTTGTCGGGATCAAGCAGCTCAAGAATTTCAGTTTTTGGTTTAGCTACCGAGTAAACATTTAATTTAGATAGTTCTCTCCACATATTCCTATAGAACCGCATATCTTAAACCTATTATTTAAATATACCTTTTTCTTATTTCTCACTGTACTTATTAGTTTTCCTATAGGAAATGAGAAGATAGAGGAGGTCGCGGATTTCTGCTACTTAGGAAGTAAAATAACTCAAGACGGTAGGAGCACTAAAGATATAAAACAAAGAATGGCGCAGGGCCGAGTTGCGTTTAACAAAAAGAAACAACTATTATGCTCGAGAACGGTTAATATAGAGACTAGGAAGAGACTCTTAAAGTCGTACGTATGGAGTACGGCATTATACGGGTGCGAAACTTGGACAATAGGGGAAGCGGATCGAAAAAGAGTAGAAGCGTTTGAAATGTGGTGCTACAGGCGCATGATGAAGATACCGTGGATAGATAAGGTTAGCAATAGGGAAGTATTAGAAAGAGTTGGGGAAAAGCGAAAGGTATGGAAGACAATAAAGAGTAGGAGAGATAGGATGGTAGGACACCTTCTGAGACACGAAGGAATAGTTCGCGACATACTAGAGTCAGAGATAGGAATGAAAAGAGGTAGGGGTAGGCCTAGATTAGACTACTGCTCTCAAATAGTTAGGGATGTAGGATGTTCTACTTTTAGGGAAATGCGTAGGTTAGCTCAGGATAGAAAAGAATGGAGGTACGCGTCCAACCAGTCTTCGGACTGAGAACCTTATGATGATGATGACTTATTAGTTGTAAAATTTCTTAGTTCTTTATAATATGAAAAATGAGATGGATTTTTGATTTCTTATATCCTATTAAAAGGAACGGTATATTTTTACACCATTTAACCCAGATTTTTATCCTGTTTCAATTTCATTATAACTATTTTGGTCTGTCTCTGCTAGTTTTAGAAATATTTCGAATTTTCGAATTTTTTAATGCGTATTCACATTTTCAATCGGCAACAATCAACAATGGCTCTTTTTTGCAATTGTCATACTTTTCTAGAAACGTCTTTATAGTGGGCTTTATTGTTTCATAGCTCATTTCTGATCGTTTAATAAGTATGTCGTTAACTCGAGAAGAATTAATCGATATGACATTTATTCTTAGCGAATGTCACCAAAATCGTTTATTGATATCACGGACCGTTTTTCGAATAGACGACATCCACAAGATCCTTCGTTTCGAAAGTTGTTAGAAATAAAATGTGAAAACGCATTCAAAAATCGGAAAATTCGAAATAAGTATGTATTTCTAAAACTAGCAGAGACAGACTATAGTATATTTTACAACAAGAGATGAAAATACAGTTTTTTTCGTGAGTTGAGAATTTGCCCACGAGCGAAGCGAGTGGAGCAATCCCACGAACGAAAAAAACGTATTTCATCTCGAGTAGGAAATGCTATTTTTTCTACACATTATATGATTCTGATGTATTCACTTTCCGAGTCCATAATAATAATTTAAAATGCTATCAAATTATAAACGAACCGTCCGAATGCAAATTATTAATTATTGTTTGTTTAGTCGTTGCTAGGTAACATACAACATAGATACGCAGGCTACTAAATGAAAGTGTTTCTTTTATCCAATATACAGGGTCCTGCATCTCACCTCCCGTCTTCTATTACACCTAAACGATTTGTTTTAGAAAAATGATTGAAATGGGACAATAGACTGTTTGTTAGAGAGCACATTTTAAAAATATTTTTGAATATACAGGTTGTCCCGAAAATTGGTGGTGCATCAAAGTTGTGCTTTTTTAAATGGAATGCCCTATAGTCTTATTGATTTTTGAGACCCTTTCGAGCTACTGTACATACCCCTAGAATATTATCAAATTTGATTTGATAGTTCCAGAGGAATAAATTAAAATCGAAACAAATTTTTTTTTCGCAATATTTTAAAAAAATTATAAAAAATAGAAGAAACATCTTCAAACCAAAACTAAGCAGCAGGTTGCTTATAATAAAAGGTCAGTTTATCCTACTATGAATATCGTAAAAATAACTTATACAGGTTGTTCAAAATTCAATGCCAAACTTTTCAAAATGTAATGTTATTTTTCTCCAGTTTTTCAAATGGGACACCCTATATATTTTTATCCCGTCGGATGCAGAATTAAAAAATGAACATGTTTTCTAATTACAATTACCTCTACATTCTCAAAGGTTTCACAGATATTCGTAAAATCGTAAAATTATTATCTAATAAATAATAATTTAACTTAGCAGTTTTCAAATCAATGACTAGAACATAATATGTTCATTATTATTCCGGCCACAATCCAAAGATTTTTAGGCAAGTGGGGGGGGGGATTATTGGTGAACATATTATTGGTACTCAATTTTTTAACGGACATTTGAACGGTGCTATGTATTTTGATTTCTTGCAAAGTCAATTGCCAAATTTATGCCAAAATTTACCAATAGCTTTGATTTGAGAGATGCAATGTGGCTGCAGCACGACGGAGCGCCAGTACATTATTCATTGCGCGTCAGGGACAATCTCAATACAACCTTTACAAACCGGTGGATTGGAAGAGGAGGGCCATGTAATTAGCCGCCCCGATCACCCGACTTAACTAAATTGGATTTCTTTTTGTGGGGCTACGTTAAGGAAATCGTTTATAAGGAACCTCCAACCACACCAGAAAACATGCAGCAAAGAATCAGAAACGCATTTCAAAACATTACACCCGAGCTATTAGGAAGAGTAGCAAGGTCATTTCATACCCGCCTCCGTTTGTGCCTCCAAGAGAACGGAAGACATATTGAACATATTATGTTCTAGTCATTGAATTGAAAATGCTAAGTAAAATTATAATTTATTAGATAGTAATTTTACGATTTTTACGAATATCTGTGAAACCTTTGAGAATGTCAAGGTAATAATTGTAATTAGAAAACATGTTCATATTTTAATTCTGCATCCGACGGGATAAAAATATACGGGGTGTCCCATTTGAAAAAATGGAGAAAAATAGCATTACATTTTGAAAAGTTTGGCATTGAATTTTGAACAACCTGTATAAGTTATTTTTACGATATTCATAGTAGGATAAACTGACCTTTTATTATAAGCAACCTGCTGCTTAGTTTTGGTTTGAAGATGTTTCTTCTATTTTTCATAATTTTTTAAAATATGACGAAAAAAAATTTTGTTTTCGATTTTAATTTATTCCTCTGGAACTATCAAATCAAATTTGATAATATTCTAGGGGTATGTACGTACAGTAGCTCGAAAGGGTCTCAAAAATCAATAAGACTATAGGGCATTCCATTTAAAAAAGTACAACTTTGATGCACCACCAATTTTCGGGACAACCTGTATATTCAAAAGTATTTTTAAAATGTGCTTTCCAACAAACAGTCTATTGTCCCGTTTCAATCATTTTTCTAAAATAAATCGTTTAGGTGTAATAGAAGACGGGAGGTGAGATGCAGGACCCTGCATAAAAATCTCGTGTCACGGTGTTTGTGGTCGCACTCCTCCGAAACGGTTGGACCGATTTTTATGAATTTTTTTTTGTACATTTGGTAGGTATGAGAATAGGTCGTAAAGTATTTTTCACCCTCCTAACCCCATCATCATCATAAGGTTCTCAGTCCGAAGACTGGTTGGACGCGTACCTCCATTCTTTTCTATCCTGAGCTAACCTACGCATTTCCCTAAAAGTAGAACATCCTACATCCCTAACTATTTGAGAGCAGTAGTCTAATCTAGGCCTACCCCTACCTCTTTTTATTCCTATCTCTGACTCTAGTATGTCACGAACTATTCCTTCGTGTCTTAGAAGGTGTCCTACCATCCTATCTCTCCTACTCTTTATTGTTTTCCATACCTTTCGCGTTTCCCCAACTCTTTCTAATACTTCCCTATTGCTAACCTTATCTATCCACGGTATCTTCATCATGCGTCTGTAGCACCACATTTCAAACGCTTCTACTCTTTTTCTATCCGCTTCTCCTATTGTCCAAGTTTCGCACCCGTATAATGCCGTACTCCATACATACGACGTTAAGAGTCTCTTCCTAGTCTCTATATTAACCGTTCTCGAGCATAACAGTTGTTTCTTTTTGTTAAACGCAACTCGGCCCTGCGCCATTCTTTGTTTTATATCTTTAGTGCTCCTACCGTCTTGAGTTATTTTACTTCCTAAGTAGCAGAAATCCGCGACCTCCTCTATCTTCTCATTTCCAATTTGTATTTCCATTTTAGTTCTATTTTCACATCCCCTACATACCAAAATTTTAGTTTTCTTTTTATTGATTTTCATGCCGAAGCCCTGTGTGAAAACTGCTTCCATTTCATTCAAAGCCGCTCCTAATTCTTCTTTGCTAGATGCTAACACTGCTATATCATCCGCAAATCTGAGCATGTTAATAGTTTGGCCCTGTACATTGATCCCTGAGGCTGTTCTTTCCTTAACAATATTAATCGCATCTTCGATATATAAGTTGAAAACTAGAGGTGACAATGCACATCCCTGTCTCACTCCCTTCCGGATATCTACTTCCCTTTGTTCCTGCTCACATTCTATCACTGCCTTTTGCTCTTTGTAGAGATTATGTATTATTCTTCTGTCCCTGTATTTCATCCCTACCTTTCTCAGCACTTCGAACATCTTCCCCCATTTTACGTTGTCGAAGGCTTTTTCTAAATCTACAAATCCTATATAGACGCTCTTTCTCTTTTCTATCGTTTTTTCTATAATTACTCGTAAAGCTAGAATGGCCTCGCGCGTTCCTCTATTTCGTCTAAATCCGAACTGATCTTCTCCTAATACTTCTTCCGCCTTTTTCTCCATCCTTCTTTGCACAATTCTAGTTAAAATTTTTGACGCATGGGAAGTTAAACTGATAGTTCTAAAATTTTCGCATCTATCCGCGCCTTTTCTTTTTGGCAAAGCTACTATGATGTTCCGTTTGTAATCTTCTGGAATCTCGCCTGTCAGGTATATGCGACTAACTAATTTAAATAAACGATCTATTACCTCTTGACCTGCGCACTTTAAGATTTCTGCCTGCAAGCCATCTATACCTGGTGCTTTATTATTCCTTAAACTTTTTAGTGCTATCTCAAACTCTTCTCTCATTATAGGACTCCCTAGGTTATCCCCCTCTACACTGCTTTCGCTTTCTAATATATCTTGCACTTCCTGTCCCGCATATAAGTTTCCTAAATATTCTTTCCACCTATCTGCCTTCTCTCCACTTCCGATTAGGATATCTCCTGCCTCATTTCTAACGTTTTTGGTACTAGATCCAATTTCTCTAAAATTTCTCCTAATTATTTTATATGCTTCATCAGTCTTTCCTACTTCGAATTTATCTTCCACTTCTTTGCATTTATTATCGATCCATTGCTCTTTCGCTTTCCTACATTTCCGAATAATTTCCCACTTGATCGCCTTATATCTTTGTTTCCCTGTTTCATCTAAACTATTTTTATATTTTCGCCTTTCCTCTATTAGACTCACAATATGTTTTGTTATCCAGGGTTTCCTACTTTCATTCTGTTTATGACCCAAAATATCCCTAGCTGAGGAAACTAAACTATTTTTAATGCAATTCCATTCTGCCTCTATGTCCCTAACAATATTTCCACCCGTGCCCTTTAGTGCTTCGTTTGTCTTTTTCTCGAACTTATTGCGCATATCATCATCTTTTAGTTTCTCTGGGTCAAGATACCTTCTTCCGCTTCTTTTTTTCAAAATCTTAAATTTAAGATTGGCTTTCATAACGACTATGTTGTGATCACTATCTATATCTGCTCCTGGATAACTTCTACAATCCCTAACTTGATTTCTAAATCTTTGCCTAACGAGAATGTAATCTATTTGATATCTCCCTAAGTCTCCTGGCATCTTCCACGTATAGCATCTCCTAACATGATGGTGAAATAGAGTGTTCGCGACCGTTAAGTTATGTTTATCGCAGAACTCTATCAGTCTAACTCCCCTATCGTTCCTATTGCCTAATCCAAAGGGGCCAACTATTCCGCCCTCTCGCCCTGTGCCTACGACTGCATTGAAATCTCCTGTAATTATTAAATTTTCGTGCCCTCTCACAAAATCTAGCACATATTCAATATCACTATAAACTGCCTCTACGGCCTCATCACTGTAGTTAGAAGTGGGCATATATACCTGTATTATTACTGTTTTTACAGGTTTCGAATCTAACCTAACCATAACTACCCTGTCACTTTGCTGTAAGAAATTTTCTACACTCTGTCCTACTTTTTTCCGCATAACAATTCCTACTCCCGAATTTCCTCCTACAGATCCTGTGTGTATTACTCTAAAATCTCCGCTCCAGAAGTCTCCAGCTTCTGGCCATCGCACTTCACTGATACCTACTACGTCTAATGCTAACCTATCCATCTCAATTTTCAAATTCTCTAACTTCCCTACTTGTGTCATGCTTCTAACATTCCACGCTCCGACTCGTGAAATGTTACACTTATCATTTCTGATGACTCCCCCCGAAGCAGTCCCCGCCCGGAGATCCGAATGTGGGACTATTTTACCTCCGGAATATTTTACTCCAGAAGGTGCCATCATCATAAATTAAAGTACGCTGTACTAGGGATAAAATAATGTGGTGGTTTCCCGTTGCCTTCCACATCGCAGTAGTGTGTATCACAGTGCCATACCAACCCTCACGATCTCTGCCACTATGATTACTGAAAGAGCTGCTGCCCCCTTCCAGGGACTTGATTTAGTGTGGCTTCTCAAATAAAAACCCCTCCAATATGGTTAAACCTATGGTTCGGCTCTTTATAACATTGAAGCGCGCAAGCCGTCCCACCCGTCCCAGTATTACTAGAACTGCGTCAAGGTACAAGTCCTTTGGGAAGGTCCTCCTAACCCCACCCCCTATTTTTTAATCGCGATTTTAGTATTTTTGTATGAACAATATCCAAATAATTGAAATTTCTTTTGTACATTTGGTAGTATGAGAATAGGTCGTAAAATATTTTTCACCCTCCTACCCCCACATCCCATTTTTTAATAGCGATTTTAGTATTTTTGTATGAACAATATCCAAATAATTGAAATTTTTTGTACATTTGGTAGGTATCAGAATAGGTCGTAAAGTATTTTTCACCCTCCTACCCCCACCCACCATTTTTTATTCGCGATTTTAGTATTTTTGTATGAACAATCTGTATATATGTATAAAAAAATCGGGTTCTAGGAATTTTTTTGAACGGCTAGACCGATTTTTATGAAATTTTTTGTGTTTGTTGGAGTGGGTCTCTGGATGGTTTACATTCACAATTGGACCCGGTAGGTGGCGCTGCAATCGGGTGTTACTGAACTCCTCCTAAACGGCTGGACCGATTTTGATTAAATTTTTTGTGTGTGTTGGAGTGGGTCTCTGGATGGTTTACATTCACAGTTGGACCCGGTAGGTGGCGCTGCAATCGGGTTCTAGGATTTTTTTTAAAAAACGGCTGGACCGATTTTGATTAAATTTTTTGTGTGTGTTTGAGTGGGTCCTGGATGGTTTACATTCACAATTAGATCCGGTAGGTGGCGCTGCAATCAGGTTCTAGGATTTTTTTTTACAAAAATTTTTTTAATGTTGGGCAGGACAACGTCTGCCGGGCCCGCTAGTTAAAACTATAAATTTGACATTTTCATTTTCACTTCTAGAGATGAAAATATTTTCATCTCTAGAGTAAAAAAATGTCACTTTCATATAGAGAAGACAGTTCAAACATTGCTATTTTCATATACATGTGTAGAAAAAAATTATTACAATGAAATTGAAACAGGACAAAAATAAACGTCAAATTTCTCGAAGAATGTCAAATTACGACCAAACGGCACATCTTAGGTCCAAGAGTTTTGAACAAAGTGCCCCTAAAATTCAATAAGGAATAAAAAATGCAATAATATACTGACTGTTCCATTTAAAATAACGAAGTTAGTATCTATTTTTGTTATAACTGGAAGTCCTACGTCTTTGAAAATAATGTTAAAATATGCAGTTTACAAATTAGAGCAACTTTTGTACTTAGCAGTTTCTTGTTATTTCTAATAATGGTAGGGGATATGGAGGAAATATGCTAGCGTGTGACAACCTGTATTCAATTTATTATCGAAGGAATTTTTCGGATTTTTTATATTTTTTACTATTCGGATAAGTGAGTACGAGTTCTAAAGGAATTTTAAGCCCTAGCTATTTTTAAAAATCTTGTATAAATATGTACGTAGTAGTTCTACTCGTACTTACCAAAATGTTCATATTTGAAGCAGGTGGCTGTTTCCCTCTAATTTCTTTGCCTAATGCCACTCTATTCCTCATCTGATTATGCAAGTCAAGTATAAATTGCCGCATGTTGTCTTCAAATTCGACAGTTTTAAAATCATTGCCGCATTGTACATCCTGCCCACATTCCTAAACATTTTCTTAAGATTATGCCTTCAAATAAGTAAAATATTAATAATTACCACATTTTCTCTTTCACACACAGTATGTAAAAAATTATTATTGTTGAATTCACAATTTAAATGACAATATTTATTATGTAACGCGTTAATTTGAACTACTGGTTTTTCAAATGTAAATAAACAAACCAGAGAGTACAACAAAACCGAGAGTGTATCAGACAACATTCTGCGCCCACGCACACAACTCGTCTGCAATTTAGCTCGATCTGGTGAAATATTCTACGGGTCTTTTTTATCTTTAAATCCTTAACCTTAAACTTACCACTTACTTACCTTAACAGTGCGTTATGTAAAATTCGCTTATGCGATGAGAAACAATCTGTTTTATGTAATAAGTGAATAACAATTTAATGACAGTTTCGTGATTTAATCATCATTTGAAGTCTGATAATGTATGTATACAGAATATTGACATGCATGTGTCGCAATTCATTTCAAAGTTGTTTGTAAGTGCCGACTTAAAATTGCCGCAAGGCTGGTTCACTCTGGGAGGTTCCTGGGATGGGAAGTGCTAAGTGTTTATGTGCATTGTTTGTGTAGTATTTATAATGAAATTGTGAAAATAATAATCATTATCTACGAGCTACTAGTACTCGTTGAATACATTACCCAGAATTTTTCTTTAATTCATTACCTAACTAAAATAAATTTCATTCAGTATTAACACACGCAGAAAAATTGTTTAATAAGAACCTCACTGAATAGTGTATACTATTGGAATAAAGGAATGAATTTCGGTGGCACTAATAATATGCTGGCCTAAAGTATTCAAAAATAACATTCCCGGTTTAATCGGACATGAGCCCGAACTTCCTGTTTTAAATGTCATCATTATAAGGTTTTCAGCCCGAAAACTGGTTGGACGCGTACCTCCATCCTTTTCTATCCTGAGCTAACCTACGCATTTCCCTAAAAGTAGAACATCCTACATCCCTAACTATTTGAGAGCAATAATATAATCTAGGCCTACCCCTACCTCTTTTTATTCCTATCTCTGACACTAGATTGTCGGGAACTATTCCTTCGTGTCTTAGAATGTATCCTACCATCCTATTTCTCCTATTCTTTATTGTCTTCCATACCTTTCGCTTTTCCCCAATTCTTTCTAATACTTCCCTGTTGATAACCTTATCTATCCACGGTATCTTCATCATGCGTCTGTAGCACCACATTTCAAACGCTTCTACTCTTTTTCGATCCGCTTCTCCTTGTCCAAGTTTCGCAACTGTATAATGCCGTACTCCATACATACGACTTTAAGAGTCTCTTCCGAGTTTCTACATTAACCGTTCCCGAGCATAACAGTTGTTTCTTTTTGTTAAATGCAACTCGACCCTGCGCTATTATTTGTTTTATATCTTTAGTACTCTTATTTTACTTCCTAAATAGCAGAAATCTGCGACCTCCTCTATCTTCTCATTTCCTATTTGTATTTCAATTTTAGTTCTATTTTCACTCCCTCTACATACCAACATTTTAGTTTTCTTTTTATTGATTTTCATGCAGTAGCCCTGTGTCAAAACTGCTTCCATTTCATTCAAAGGCTCTCCTAATTCTTCTTTGCTAGATGCTAAGACTGCTATGTCATCCACAAATATGAGCATGTTAATAGTTTGACCCTTTATATTAATCCCTGCGGCTGTTCTATCCCTAACAATATTAATCACATCTTCATATATAAGTTGAAAACTAGAGGTGAAAATGCACATCCTTGTCTCACTCCCTTCTGGATATCTACTTCTCTTCGTTCCTGCTCAAATTCTATAATTGCCTTTTGCTCTTTGTAGAGATTATGTATTATTCTTCTGTCCCTATATTTCATCCCTACCTTTCTGAAGACTTCGAACATCTTCCCCCATTTTACGTTGTTGAAGGCCTTTTCTAAATCTACAAATCCTATATAGACACTCTTTCCCTTTTCTGTTGTTTTTTCTATAATTACTCGTAAAGCTAAAATGGTCTCGCGCGTTCCTCCATTTCGTCTAAATCCGAACGGATCTTCTCCTAATATTTCTTCCGCCCTCTCCATCCTTCTTTGCACAATTCTAGTTAAAATTCTTGACGCGTGGGAAGTTAAACTGATAGTTCTAAAATTTTCGCACCTATCCGCGCGTTTCCTTTGTTTATTTGGCTTTTTCGTAAAATTCTCCTTTCACCGAAAAATGTATTCAAAATAAAATTTTAGGATATTTAAAAATAGGATAGGAAAAGCGGATAGGAAAAAATCAGAAGCATTTGAAATGAGGTGCTATAGACGCATTATGAAGCGTGGAGAGATATTAGAAAGAGTTGGAGAAAAGCGAAATGTATGGAAGTCAGTAAGGAATAGGAGAGATAGGATGGTAGGACACCTTCTGAGGCACGAAGGCTTAGTTCGCGACATGCTGGAGTCAGAGATAGCAATAAAAAGAGGTAGGGGTGGGCCCAGAGTAGACTACTACGCTCAAATAGTTAGGGATGTAGGATGTTCGACTTTTGGGGAAATGCGTTGGTTAAATCAGGATAGGAAAGGATGGAGGTATGCGTCCAACCAGTCTGCGGATTTCAACTTTATGATGAGAAAACTTGAAACACAAAATGCAAAAAATAGTAAAAGGAAAAAATTGTGACTTCCTTCTTGCCGCACCACCGCTTTACTCTAAACGCCCTATTTCTCGCTTGATTTGAATCAGTACTGGTTTTTAAGCGCTCCAGTTTTATACTTGGGCCGCCCAACAGACGGAGTGATCACCCTGCAATCATGACCTCTAGGCGGGACCACTATCAATAGACCTTTTCATTTCGTTCTGTGTTCGTTAGTGCGCATGTGCTGACAATCAGCTGTTCTTAGATTTTCGGACGAGTGTCACTGTCAGCTGCCAGGCGTTATAAACTTCGTGTGGAATATTCGTAAGTAAATAGTAGAATACCAAATAAGGAGGGTGTTTGAAAGACGGAAAATTATTACAAATGTTGGTTCCAAGTGATATCCCTCGTAAAATTGTGAGGCTGAATCCCGAAGGCGTGCCTGGCTCCTGGCTCTTGCTTGAAATACGGTAATGTTAACCAAGATACTGCAATCATGTAGGTTTTTAATATAGCCCTGAAAATTAATCAATTTTTTAAAAGAAAACGGAGATAAACGATCTAATATAGGTATAGGTGCGTATTTTTCTGAAATGTATGTATGTAACTACAAGTAATTCTTATTTTAAAGACCTAACAAATAATGACATAAAACCTGGAAACGTTCAATAAACTTTTCCATTTCGAATCTTGCCTCTTACACATTTTTATCCAAGCAACATCATTTATATAGGTGGAACTAATCCTCACTTCCTCACATGGTCACCAACCTAGTTATTAACTTCGATTTTTCCCAGTATTAGGCAGGGTTTAGGAAATGGATAAAATCGTAATCCCAAGCGCTAACTTGGCCTTCCCGCACTGCTATCACCTTGGCAGGCACCAAAAGCACAATGCTTGGATGCTCCATACTGTTTTAGTTCCGAACTATTACTAATTTTGCACGTTTGCAGTAAAATTTTACCAAAGAATTAATAAACACTATCAAACAAGCAATACCGTCTACCCCTCTAGGGGATATTGATACAAGACTTTGACATTCGCCCGAAATTGTCATGGCGCGTTCGGGCATGCGCCTCAGCATTTTTTTATAATGAAAAGTCCTATTTAGGACGACCGAACCGCAGTGATGCGCTTTCTTTAGACCTAACGAAGTCGCATCACTCCAATTCGGTCGTCATAAATTAATATTGACCCCGCTAGAGCACGTTCTTGCAGGGTGATCACTCCGTCTTTTCGGCGGCCCAAGTATAAAAACGGAATTGCAATTATTTTAAGGAGTTTTTTAAAGGCAATCCAAGTAACTCATTTTTCATATCACGTTCATAGGCTACATCACAGAAATGTTCAGAACAAAATTGCTTGATAAACCTGTTAGACATGTTAGAAACAGAAGAAAGTCTCTTGTTCGTCATAAAAAATCACATACGGCATTTTCCCTAAAGAATTCTTACACGTGTGCTAAGCAAAAATGCCATATCTACCTATTTTTAGAAATAAATGCTTTTCTCTCTTTAGCAGACAGTCTCCAAAAATTAGCGTTTATAACAAATCTATGATCATCATTTATTAAATGAGTAAGCAGGCTGTTTTACAACGCTTTACATCGTTCGCTGGTAATATCCTATGTTTTTCCTTTCTTTTTTTCTCTTCCGTTCTAGTTTTTTGATATATCTTTCTTCTCTTTCGTGGGTTTCCAGCTTTAGTGTAATCCTTATTTGAAGTTACATTTACAATATTTTCCGTATGGCGATCTTCTGAGGGAGTATCAGTATTTGTTTGAAGGGTAATTGCCACAGGTGGTGAATTTAACTCCATTTCAGTATTTTCTATCTGGTTTTTGGCATTTTCTTCAGAACTATCACGAATATGATCTTGATACGCTGCCACACGTGGCGAATTTAACTCTATTTCATTATTTTCTAGCTGGTTTTTGGCACTATTTTCAGAACTATCACGACGATGACCATAGTGCTTAGATTGTATGAGTGAATCTATCTCTGCGCTAGCATTATTATTAAACTTTGTTACTTTGACATTTATTATTTTGCAGGGGAAATTCAGTTTCAGAAATTCCTGTTTTCTTGTTAGAGTTCTGTGCTAGGCACCATATTTGTCAACGTAGTAAATACAGGTAAGTCAAACCCGCCATCGCTACTTAAATATGTCACGAAAACATCATCTTCAGTTAAAACAGGAATCGAAGTTTCCCTTTGTTCTTTGGTCCCTAAAGCCACCATTGCTCTTGTTCTACTAGACATTTTACTGAAATTAATTATACATAGTTTAAACAAAAAAAGATTGTAATTAAAAGCAAACTTACTGCCTTATTGACACCAAAAAAGACTCGAATGCTCACTTTACTACTTCAACTAACAAAAGTAAACAGCGCCTACTAAACATAAAGGCGGCAACTGCAACCTGCTAAGCCGAAACGCGATATATGTATTTATGCGGCGTTTTCAACTAGCATCACTCAGATACCGCATTTGTGGTTAGGAAAGTCAAATAATTTTGCAGATACAGCATAAATAATTTGTTTTTCATATAGGTATCTAGCGGGTCTAAGTGGGAGGCGAAAAGGAGGAAATATTGCGAAAGAAATGGATATACACCGGAGGAGGTAGAGAGGAGGAGAGACGAGCTAGGACCTATGGCGGCGGAGATGGCCAGCAGGGATAAAGACCTGCAAACACAAGAACAGAGAGGAAAATTGGAGAAAGCAAGGTACAACCCAAAATATAAGGAGTTGCCAAGGTATTTGAGGGAAGACGGAGAGAATAACAGACAAAAAATGATAGCGAGATTTAGATGTGGAAACGAGGAAAACGCGAGAAGATACTGGATGAGGAAGGAAGAGAAGAAGTGCAGAATGTGCGGAGAGGAAGAGGAAACCCTTGAACACATACAGCGAAAATGCATACACACGAGGGGAGAAATGGGAGGAAGAACGGTATGGTTGAACGAGGATGGAAGAGGTGTGAAATGGATGAGAAAGGTGAAGAGAGCAAGAGAAGAAAGAGAAATTGAGATAATGAATGAATGAATGAATGAATGAATGAATGAATGAAGATAATGAAATGAATTGTAAATTATTTTAAGATCAGGTTCTTTGTAAGCCAAAAGGCAACAAATAAATTATATATCTATATCTAGCGAAGATACCTCATTTTTCGTTAGTAAACATGTTAAATACCATCTTAAGATACTAAAACCATCAATAACTCAATTTCCGATTTTTTGTAGATACGGCGTTTTATTTTAGCAGGGCAGTATAAACACAATGCTGGCCTAAATTCAAATGCATGGAATTATTATGGTATATTATTATATGAGCGATTATGACAGCCATTATTCACGAAGATGATGTTTGAGCCCACGAGCCGAAGGCGAGTGGCTCAAATCATCTGAGTGAATAATGGTCATAATCGCGAATATAATACTATACTTTTTCTACACATATTAAACAAATAAATTAGACACAAATTTGATAACTTTAATGGAACACTATCATAATACATTAATTTTTATTTTTCAATAAATGAACTACTTACTAGGAATATATATTGAAATTTGTTAAATTGTTAAATTCTGGTAGTTTTAGTGGTTGAATTGTTAGTTTGAACGGATTAATAATTGGTACCTACTCGAACGACGTGCATACGTTAAAAAACGTAAACAATAATATGACGATACACTTGGCTGTCACTCGCGTCGATTGTCGGCTGCAGCAAGAGTTGATCGCGGTCGATATAAAATATCATTGGATCAGCGAAACAGTGATTATTGAATCTATATTTGTGATTGGCCGAATACCGTGAATTATGAAACCATAATTCACTACAGTGAATTATAGGTACGATATTTCACAAAGAAAATGCTAATAATTGTCATATAATTAAATAGGTGTAGAAAAAGTACATTATTTATTTAAAGGGTAAGAAGATTAAGCGTTTGGATAAAGGGATCAACGCCATTAAGAGATTTGTCCGTGATAAACTAATCAGCAGATTGTTCTGGGACAAAAACAAATTATATGATTTTGTTCATTGTATCATACAATAATAAAACAACACTGAAAGAATTTGTACACTGAAATCCCCCTTTCAAGAAAAATTACCCCGAAATACCCAAAATACCCCGAAATTCGAAATACCCTGAAATTCCCCTGAAATTCCTTGCCTTGTACACTAAAATACCCCAGTGATTCCCCCAGAGGGAAACTGACTGAAAAGATTTGTACACTGAAATTCCCCTTTCAAGAAAGATTCCCCGAAATACCTCTAAATTCCCTAAAATACCCCGACATTCGAAACACCTCGAAATTCCCCTGAAATTCCTTGCCTTGTACACTAAATTACCCCAGTGATTTCCCCTCGAAAACAACACACAATTTGTATATTATTTTATTATTATTCTGTGACATTAATTAAGTCGTATATTTTTGTCAACTCTAGTAGACAATCAGATGCGAGTTTAACTACAGATGCCAACTTTGAATCAGAGTTTACAGGTAATTTTGTAATATTTTCAAGGACTGAGTAACTATGGTGAAGGTGAAGGCATGGTGTGGTGAATTATATTTCTTGTTTGTTTTAAATATTAATTTTCTGTAATTCAATGTGCATTCTATAAAGTATGTTATTTTTTACTTTTATATAATTATTAGTGCCAATATTTTTATTTAAATTTATACATTTTTCTAAATAAAATCTTTACAAAGCCCCCGAACGGAGGCGAAACGTCGATTATTTACAAAAAATATTTTATTTCTTGTCAATAAATTCACGCAATTGATAGTTATTTTTTACCTTTTTTGTTCGCAGCATTGGACAGACATCAGGATCCTGTTGACTAAATTGATGACGATGAAGACAGCGATCCACACCACTCCAGATGATGGAGTAACGAAGCTACCAAAACTTCCAAATCACCCTCCCAATGCCAAAATATCAGCACAGAGAAGACTGTCCCACAAGGAAGAAAACAAACTAGTGTAATAATTCCTTAAAGGCCTACCTACTTTAAAAGAGAAAGATGAAACAGCTGTGTTACTTTTAAGCTACGTTTCCACTGAAGACTGAAGGAACATTGAGGAACTTTTGTGTTGCTGTTGCTTGTTCCCATAAATGTTCAATAAAGTTCCTAAAAGTTTCCCTTTGGTTTGGTAACATATGTCGACTGTTCCTTCATGTCGCCAGTTTCCATTAAAGAGAAAGAGGAAACAGCTGTGTTACTTTTAAGCTACGTTTCCACTGAAGACTGAAGGAACATTGAGAAACTTTTGTGTTGCTGTTACTTGTTCAAGGTAATTGGAGAGGGCACAGCTTTTTGAAAAATTTCAGAACAGGTCGCGGATCTCACGTCGTTTCGTACTTCGGTGATACCGGATATAGGTAAATTGTAAACACATCTGAGAAATCTTCTAACTAATTTGTCATCCTCGGAGATGTATTGGGTGTAGAAGGTTCAAAGCAGCTTTGTAAGTGTTAATTGTGGAGTGCCCTAAATTTTATTCTTTCAGAACCTTTAAATATTCTAATAAGATACTTAGTTTATATTCTAACAGGTTCTCGCCCTTATCGTGACAAAATGTCTACCACCGTTTATAACATCCATCGTATTAGAAGCGGGTTCCTTAACATTGCTGCCCTGAGAGTCTCTCTGCGATTAGTTCTTGTGTAGATGGCATGGTGATCTGGAAGGGGACAATAGGAGCTCTTTACCAGGTCTAAGATGTACAGGGTGTTAAAAAATGTTTGGACAAACAACAAGAAAATATTTTTGAAAATGGTTCCAGTTGTTGTGCGTGAACCAAAGAAGTCAGAAAACACTTGGACGCTTTTTGATGAAGGCTCCACGTTATCCATGATAGATTCTGAGTTGGCCCAAACGATTGGAGCAGACGGACCTGCTAATTCCTTATTTTTACGAGGAATAAATGGTATGGGCAATGCAGAACAGCACAGTAAGCGAGTTTGCTTCGAAATTAAGAGTGCTCAGGAAAACTCCATGTTTCAACTTCGAGGTGTCCGTACAATCAACAATTTGAATTTGCAAAACAGACTCGGTTTACGTCGGAAATATACTATGGAGAATGGTAGTACAAGCGAAGTATAGTAGGTATAGGAGAAGAAATAAACATATACCTTTTCTATTTTTTATGTTTACTGAGTACCTATAATAATTTTTTCTATGCGAAAAAATGTGGAAAATAAATTAAAATAGTAGCAGGTATCTAGTTGTGCGTTGTGCGAATGCATAGTTTACGGCAATTAAATTTTAGAATGTGGTTCATGTCTCGAATCTCATGGACGTAACAGTAGCCTCTGTATATGTAATTGTTGTAACGTTCAATAATTCATGTTCTGATTCTGTTTGCGATTTATACAATAATGCCACCCATCAAGATAGGTAACGATTTTCATGGCAACACATTGTTAAAATTTAATAATGCAAAGGCAAGTAGTGTCTGGTCGCTACTCAGTTACGAATTACAAACAGCAACTTTCTTATAATGCATGCTTACACGCATAAGTGTTAAAATGCAACTGACGAATAGTACCTAGTACCTACATACGTGTCTGTGAAGAATTATTCGTTAGTTTAATTATTAAATGCATAATGTTTTCCTAATCAAATATTATGCAGGACATTCCCGCGTTTGGATAAATAAAAAATGTTTACATAACAAATTACTGAGACTTTCTTCGGCCCTTTCACACGGGCCACTTTTTGTGGTGCGAAAGCGCGTCACTGAAGGGGCCGCAAAATTTATGACGACTTTCACACGTTGCGTTTTGTACGCGGCATTGTGTATTTTTCTATGCATGAGAATGGACGCTTATGAAGAAATAACCTCGAGTTTGTTGCCAAAAAAATAAACCATTTTGGCCACAAAATGCTTGATTTCTTTTACATGCAGCGTTTTGTGCGCGGCCTTGCATATTTTTCTGGACGTGGACGAAGAAGCAGCCTGAGATTTTTTGCTGCTTAAAGTGTTTCGACGCAAAAGATGCCAAATTAAAAAAAATTTAGGTGCATCCTAACGTCAGCGACCGGCTTTTGAGAGGCCTTCATTGAAATCGACAAAACGGGCGTAGACAACTTCCTGTTATGCCTGGTTTTCCTTATTTTTGTTTGAATAATCTGCAACTGCAGGATTCCATAAGCGTAGGGGTGAATTTGACACCGAAAGGTTTACCATGGCTGTGGAACAGCGCTTTCGCTTATGGAATCCTGCAGTTGCGGATTACTCAAACAAAAATAAGAAAAACCAAGCATGGCAGGAAGTTGTCGGCTGGTCGCTGACGCGAATGCAGCCAAAATTTTCTACTTTGGCATCGCTTGCGTCGAAATACTTTAAGCAGCAATAATTCCCCAGGTTACTTCTTCGTTCACGTCCATTATCATGCACAGAAAAATACGTGTGGCTCGTTAATGGCGCGTTTGTGACGCCATAAAAGGTGGTCCATGTGAAATGGCACTAACAGTCGACAGATGTTTGTTTAAAAAAATAAAATGGAGGAACACGATGAAAGGATCCCGAGCCCAGCGGATTACTAGCCCGATACACTTTCACACTCGTTTTGTGCTGTTTTAAGACCAAGCAACATGGGTTTCGACATTTTGGGGTTAAATGTATAAAACTTTCCTTTGCATTATGAAAAATCTTGCTTATATTGGCATTGACTTTATGATCGGAACAAAAATTAAATAAATCTGGCGTGTCATCAGCATACGCTCCAGAATGCGGGAGCTATAAATAACAAATTATAGTGGACCAGGGTATTGATCAAACAACGGATAATGCACAAGACAGCCCAGTGGGAATAAATGCCTAAAAATACAAATTCTTCAAGGGAACAAATTAGGTGCTCGATATTATAATCATACTGCAGAGCACACTTTCCCGTTAATTTATACAAATGCATGATTAAGAAATAAAAATTCGATGTAAATAACAGACCGGGGAGCCAACAGCTGACCAAAATGTGTACACCAGAAATCCATGGAAATCCGCAGAAATCCATGGGAATCCACAGACATCTACAGAAATCCACGGACATCCATGAGCATCCACAGAAATCAACGAACATCCATGGACATTCGCGAAAATTTAAAAAGTCAAAAGTCACCGAAACTGCAAATAGACAAAAAAATTCCATGATAAGTTCTAAGCGGTGATCCATAATATTGCTCCAAAAAAGGAATTTATGTTCTCGTCGCCTTTTCTGAGTATACGCATTCATTTTTTACAGGCACAACAAGCAGCATCTAGTTTATAGTTGATTAATTACAGTGTCCCTTAGTCCACGAATTATACTGGTCTAAGTATAAGTAGATAGTTTAACTTTTAGTTAAGTACATGAAAATATGTGATTATTCTAAAAAAACTGAGGGGGGTGGAAGAAAAATTATTGCAGATTTATAATGGTCTAAATATGCTATAAACCAAAATTCCGCGGTTTTTGCTCACCAGTGTTATTTTTAAGACAGTTACCGGTTTAAAGCAATAGTTATTGTGAATTTTATTATAACTTTTTATTATATATTTTACAAATAAACACACAGGTATGTAAGAGAAAAACGCAAAAAATATAAACTCGAAAAATACAAGAAAAACAAAAAATAAATGAAAAACGAAGTGGACTTATTTTTGTTTCATTTGTGTGTAAATGTCATTAATTAACTGCATCATTAATTTGCTTCAACAGCAGATCACTTAGTTGCAACGGTACTTCGTCATCTTTTATCTCGATTCTCGTCTCGGTCTCTATAGGCCCGTAAAAAACGAACTTTCCCGAAACTTTAGAAATATCATCTGGTTTTGGCTACAAGAATTCTCGGCCACTATTTCGTTTCTTTCTCAAAAACTTCACTATGTATTTATATTCCTATAAAAAACGCCATAAAATTGCTCGTATTCACTTTCTGGAATTAAATCGAGAGCAGTCTCTGATACCATAAATTTCTTTATCTCTTGTTGGACTAGGTTCACAGACAGCTCTATTTGTAAAATTCTTGAGTACTTTTGTCGAATATCATACAGGGTAGACAGCTTACGCAATATGCATTTTTTTCTTAAAAATTTCAAATGATGTAGATATTTTTAGGTCTGCGACTGACGGTTTCGGTAGAATTGAAAATTGAACATTAAAATGTAGTAATTTAACTGGTAGTTTATTCGTTTCTCCTATATTTTCGTGCCCAAAACACAAAATATGATTTCCATTTTGTTTCTGGGAGTTGATTTCACATTGAGACAAAACATTTTATCGCGAGATTGCTTCTTCAAGGTCATATTCTTAAATAAATAGTTAGTAACTTAATAAACCTAGGTATAAATTGAAACAAGGAGTGCCACTTAAGAAAACCGTCATTTTAAGAAGTAATCTTGCAATGGGATTTCTGCAAAAACAAAATGTAAGCATTTTTCTGAGTTTTGTGTAGCAAAATGGAGGAAATTCCCCAAAAATGGTATAAAATTACGGCAAAAATCTCGATTCTTAAGGTTCAATCTTTATTTCTGCCTAAATTATCGGTCGCAGACCTGCCAATATCGGCATCAGTCTAAAGCTTAATAAACTGGCTCTCAAACCTGCAAATAATATACGGGGTGTTCCATTTAACATTTTTGAGAAAAGATCTATTTTGCGCAAGTTGGCCTCTCTGTACAATATGAACTATTTTGAAAAAAGTGTTAATGGATTTTACAAATAGAGTATCCTCTGAACCTAGTCCAATAAGAAAATCATAGTTAGCTTTGACCAGCAACCGTCAGTAGTAACACAAATTTGGGTTCACACTGGTACTAAATTGGCCATATCTTAATATCGCTTACTCTGAACCCCACCGTGTAGCATATCAACTTTCATGAATTTTTATGGGGAACCCAAATATGTAAACAAAAAATGTGGGGCATTCCATTTAAAAAAACAAAACTTTGGTTTGGCACGTAGCACGTGAACATCCTGTATTCATTATTCATCAACATAATTTTAAAAGAAGCTTCGTGGGGTTCACACACACGTAAAATTTCATGTTGATATCTTGAATAGAAACAGAGATATGGACCGCCTACGCACTAGTGGCCCAACCTGTATAAGTACTCCAGTTTTGTTTGCAAATAGCTCAAGGCGTGCGTGCGAATTTGCGCATGCGCACTTGCCACTTCGACATACATGGAAATCCCCAGACATCCACAGAAAACCGCGGACATCCACAGAAATCCACGGATATCCATAGAAATCCACGGACATCCACAGACATCCATGAATATCCATAGACATCTGCAAATATCCACGGAAATCCATGAAAATCCACATGGGTGTACACCAGAAATCCACAGCTGTTGACCCCTCGTAACAGACACTCGATTATTATAATGAATGCTCGGTATACAGTGCTTCTCGAAAGTAACGGATAAATTCTATAAAATCGTTGAGAAAAATATTTCAAACAAATGCTCGGACACGTCGATTTTTATTTTTAAATTATCATTTACAAATGTAATTTCCAACCCCCCACTCTTCAACCCCTAATCGCTAACAACCCCAACTTTAAAAATTCAAATAGCAAAGTACCCCTTCTGATACCTCATTTGATAGCATTTTTGATGCTGAATGCAATAAATAAAAATTTTTCAAAATCGGATGATAAATAACGGAGATATTTACCAAAATGTATTCAATTGGAAGTGCCAATGCCTTCGTAACAGCATTGGAAGTGCCATTATTCGAGCAGACGTTTATACGTTGGTAAAAACAACTGCAAATGTTACACAACATTCAACAAGCGTTTGTCTCTAGATTAGGGTATTGCCTCGCCGTTAACGGACAGCAATTTGAACATAATTTAATTTTACACTGTTTTATTATTTTTCAAAAATTATTTTGGTAAATATCTCCGTTATTAATTTATCATCCGATTTCGAAAAACTTTTATTTGTTGTATTCAGCATAAAAATGCTATCAAATGAGTTATCAGAAGCGGTACTTTGCTGTTTGAACTTTTAAAGTTGGGGTTGTTAGCGATTAGGGGTTGAAGAGTGTGGGGTTGAAAATTACATTTGTAAATGATAATTTAAAAATAAAAATCGACGTGTCCGAGCATTTGTTTGAAATATTTTTCTCAACGATTTTATAGAATTTATCCGTTACTTTCGAGAAGCACTGTATAATTCACATGCTCGCTAATATAATAAATACTCGATAAATATGATAGACGCTCGATAAATGTAATGAAAGTTTGATACAAAATTCAAATGCCTCCCATAATGATAAATATACGATAAAAAATTGTAAACTCTCAATTATTGTAATGAATGTTCGGTATATAAAGGTATACAAAACGTACTGCTTTGTTTTATACTTGCCCGTCACTGAATACAGCCAAAAAAGTGGTTCCACTGCCCACTATTTCCGGTCTTTGGGCAAGCGGAGCGAGCGAAGCGAGCGGAGCGTTTAAGTCTCCCCCACCAAACCAAAACATTACCGAGCGTTTATTTAGTACCCCATCGGGATAATTCAATTATATCAAGCAAAATTTGATTTAATAGTGAACCCGACTTATCGAGCATTTAGATTTTTAGAGCGCTTATTTGATTAAAGTAGCGACCAGAACTTATAGTGCAAATGAGATACTTTATCGGGTGAATTTCTTTAAAATACAAAGCATATTGTATTAGTTTATTCGGCATTTTTATATTTTATCGAGCATTTATTATTTTATATCGATCATTTATTATTTTTTAGTATGCAAAATGCATTAAATTATCGGGTGTAAATTAAGACCCATTCTTCAAATTATACAGTTCAATGCTTAAGAAGGACGACTCCAACATTATTGGTCGACGCAGGAGCTATCATCAGTTCTACATGGTGATTGGAAATCCAATACTGTTGCTGAAGGATACATACATAGAGGATTCTGTATGTACAAAACAAGTTGCAAGTATTTTCACAAATATTATGAAAGGAACAAATTAATACCTAATAAATAATGTAAACCAATATGATAAAATGCCCCCAGAATGATGGTTTAGAAAATGCAATAATGTTGTGGTAAATATATTTACCAGTTGAAAACGAATTTTTGTTTTCTTTAAGAGTCACGATTTTTATGCAGAAAAAAACGGAAATTGCGTAACAAAATTTTATAGAACAAAACCATTGATAGAGAAAATAAATTTACATCCAATTGACAATAATTGGCAATCTATAAACCACACGTGTTGAAATTGTAATTTCATTATGTAGCTAGCACCTACGAGTATAAAAAAGTATATTTTGCAATGAGTTTTCGAAGCCATTTAGTAAGAATAATTTTATTAGTAAATTAAAACGTGATCGTATAAATTTATGTACTATAAAAACTCCTCAATATCCTGCGTACCTAATTTACTTCTTAATAGATTTATAAATACACAATCGCGTATTTCGTGACGTAATTTATTTACCTGACGATTGGTTGTTTTAATTGTTTGGATCTTAATTCATGGTCAGAATATTCTAAGCTTTCACAATTTTGTTTATTAAGCATCAGAAATGCCTAATATAAGAAAATTGTTGTGTAATGTATGCTACATATCGTTATAACGAATAGAACAAAGTGTAATAAATTAAATACGTTTTTTTAATAACTCTTGGCAAGTGTGCATTTGGTGTTGTTAACCTTGCTCACTACATTGGTATCCGCTAACATGAGGAATTATTGCATTTTGGGGAATATTTTTAGTACATTAATGTTATTTGCTGGCACATTCGCGGAAGAGAAGAGATGTCGTTGAGAATAGCCATCTCTAGTATAAATGGGTTGAACGTATTATAATAGCCGACAATACCCTTATCTCTGTCGAAGAAAGGGTAGGGTTCTCTATTCCTAAACGATGATAAAGGTTACACAGGAACAAATTAAAATAAACTCTATTAATTTAACTATATGCAAATCAGGTTTGATAAAAAGATATACGAGTATATCTATATACAAAATATTTACAGGGAAAATTAATACACGACTTCGCGGTATTTATATTCTCTAGTCGGTCTGTTAAAGTTAATGAAATGGTTGATTCGCCTGAACCCTGGACCAGACAGCCAATAAATCTGGGGCCAGCGAACCTCTCATCGTATTCTGTAAGCCTGATACATGTCAAATGTCAGGCGTACGATCTGAATTGGTTTTTCTGGAGGTTACAACGTAGCAGTCGGGACCTTCGTTATGTAATAACTTCGGGAAGTACTAGCATACACCAGTTAACCTCCAGATTCTGGTGAGAACCGGTCACCACAGGAAGGCCCAGGTAGCTACGATAATAGCCAGCGGAGAAAATGTAATTAAGTGGTTCCCACCCTTGCTAGTGATCTTCTATTTCGCCAGAGTCTTATCTGTACAACCAGTAAGCTTCAACCACGTCGGTTGGATAATGTTTAATTATTGATAGCTAGGCTTTAACAATAAGTAACCATCGGGCACTTACGTGAAAACGGTAACGATGGATATATCTGCAGATCGTATATACGGCGAGACGAGAACGTTACTCAGTGCGTTTAAATAAGTCAGTCTTGAGAATCGGAGGCAGCAAATGAATTCTGAATCTGAACGATTCTCAGTGCCAATTCTGAATGTCCCCTTGTCCATCGGGAAGGTCGTTTTTGGGAGGTTCATTCTGCTGTGTTCATCGGGATTTTCCAGCGGGGGAATTGGTGCCGGCTGCACCAAATATGACGTTGGTCAATCGCGTCACAGTCGGGTCGTGTGTAATCATTTGCGGTCGCTAGTCTCCCTTCTCAAACAGTGCTCGATTACTCCTCCCATTCTTATGTATACGGTTGACGTCAAACTTGTCCTCCTCTGTCTCGTTCCTGGAAGCCTGATACGTGTAGCGGCTTTGCAGAACAAATTATGAATGCCAACTTAATTTTACTCGTGCTTTGTTACATAGTGCAGGGAATCGTTATGTCGATCAAAGAAGCCCTCTTGCTTTCTCTATTAATCAGAGTAATGTTAGGTCTATCCCAATACAATTTGACTTTGTTGTTTTGCTTGAAGTGTACTCAGTGTAGTAAGGTTCAAGGTTGTCCTTAAGATTGTATTTTATAGCCAGTTTCTGGGGGAGAATTTTTGTTACATTGTGCAGTCAGCTTGGGCCATCACTTGGCACGCGAATATTATATGGTTAATGTTCTCCGGAGTCTGTTTACATCGTCTGCATAAGTATACTTGCGTACCATCTTTAATTATGCACTTCTTGTAATTTAAAGTATTAATAATTTGATCCCGAATGGCCAACATGAACCCCTCTGTTTCAGGAAACAACCCACCAAACATTAACCCTGCGTTCGACGCTTCTTTGTCGACAAACAGCTGAGCCAGGTCTTGAAAATGCTTTCCATGTAAAACCGTTTGTTTCCAAGATCGATGCTTATCTGATATGATAGGAAACTCTACTGAATGATTTAAATTCAGTGGCATGTAGTTGTCAAACATTACCATGGCACTAAGTATATAATTCAGATGTAGTTTGTTTACGAATAAAGTATTCCTTCAGTAGCCTCCTCTTTTTGTTTTGTAAAATCCCAATGTCTACAAATCCTCTTCTCCCCTCATTCCTTGGCAGTCATTCTCTCAGCTGCAGACCTACAGCAGAGTGATGAAATTTTCCATTGGTAAGCCGTTTGTTGGTTCTCCTTTTCAGCTTGCTTATGTCAGTATGTAAATACTGGTTTAGAAAATGTATTAATTGTTTAATTGTTTTTAATTCTTCGCATTTAATTTGGTTTTTGTATTGACTTTAATTGTTTTTATATCTTCCCTCTAGATTTACCTTAATTTTCTTCGTCTCCAGCAATCTAGACTGTTTTAATCGTAGGTATTAGTAAATGTCTCCAAGTCCCATGCTTTTGATTATTTCGTCATCCTCAGCCTCAGTTCGATAGTTCATGGTAACAACTTTTCTTCCGATGATGTTCTGCCTCCTGCATTTGCCTATCCCAACGTCATATGTACATCCTTTACTGAAGGTTTCTGTAAGTTTTAGTAAGCGATCGAGGTTCGTGGATGAACTACTATAGCTTTATATTGTCCATGTATATGAGATGAGACAGATTGTAAATGGTGTTCTAATCTCTTCGGATGTAAAATCTTATTTAATTCATTCAGAATTACCGACAATGGATTGAGACAAAGGCAGAACCACAAAGTACTGAGGGAGCTCCCTTGAAATATCTGTCGCTTGATGTTAATACTTTCAGTTACAATATGTTTATAATCCCTTAATAAAATTAACGAAGTTCTCCATGCTTCCATTGTGTTACAATCTTACATACGGCCGAAAGACAAAGTAATCAGTCGATAATTTGCAGGGGCATCAAATCTGGTCTTACTATAAATATATTTATGTATTTGGCCAATCCATCATGGATAGAAACGATTTTTTTATATCAGTAGTTGCGAAGGCCGTCAACACCTTGGGCTGTCCAATTTGGGAGCAGCGACAATCACCTCTCTGATTTCATCGTTGGTCTCTACAATGCAGGTCATCTCGTCTAACTGAAACCATGATTTTTCTTCATGTGGTATCCATGCTGCTTCGCTGTCATCAGACCATATCTCAGATCAATATTGTTGTATATCTGCTTTTGTTTGTGGACGATTATTTTGTGTTTTATTCAGCTTTAAGTTTCGATAAAACACTCCTTCTCTGACTTGAAATATGTACTCTATTCTTATACTTTCTTAGACGATACTCTTTATATCTTCAAAGTCTGTTAGATAGGGTAAACTACCCAATTATTGGCACTTTAAGGTATCACCGAGTTACAAAATGGCTTAAGAAGTCCGTTTTTGCCCATGCAGAACTGATTGAAATGAAAATATAAAGACTGAAATCCCCAGAATTCGGATTATGTACTGAAAATCGCTTCATGACAATATTTTTTATTAAATTTTACAATAATATAGAAACACATTTTGCCAGTTATTGGCACCAAAATCCAATAATTGGCATACCTTAATTTCTAATTATTGGCACCAAAACCTAGTAATTGGTATACCCAGTTTTCTAATTATTGGCACCTCGACATTCACGATTATTATAAACAGTTTGGTCAGTAGATAATTAGTAAATAATTTTATTATAAGTGAAAATTAGAAACTTTGTTATTCAGTGTAGCTTTATTTTTCAAAAAATCGGAAAAAATATTAGGTCAACTTTTTTTATACCATTTTTTAGAACATGTTTTACACTGGGAATTTTTTGCATATAAACTATAATGGTTTATTAAACACTTTTTATGATAATGTGCGAGTGCATGATGTACACGATGCACGTGTCGCGATACTGGGGATCATTTGTAAGAAACTGTCATTAGCAATAGTGGTAGTTGCGTTTCCCGTTTAGTGCGTCATCACAAACCTCTACTTGGTTTGAGTGCCGTTTCGTGCGCTGACCTGCTGATAATGCAGTAAGCCACTAATTCGAGTTTATCTTTCCAATACAACCCTGTTAATAACTAGACTTCAATGCGGAAGTGTATGTTGATTTTTCTTCTATTGTTTTCAAATGTTAATGTTTTTGTTTGGGTGGGGACTTAAACGCTCCGCTCGCTTCTCTCGCTCCGCTTGCCCACAGACCGGAAATAGTGGGCCGTGGAACCAATTTTTTGGCCGTATTCAGTGACGGGCAACACCACTTTTTGGCCATGTGATTCTTAGAATGCTCTCCGAGTATATGGTCACTAAGGGATTGTACCTGTATGCAACTACCTCTATTGCTAATGACAGTTTCTTACAAATGATCCCCAGGTGCATCGTGTACGGAACTGTCACTGATTTCGCCTTGTACGGAAATGGGATGTACGGAACTACGATACTCTTTCAATG
The DNA here is from genome assembly GCA_963966045.1 of Xestobium rufovillosum. Lineage (NCBI taxonomy): Eukaryota > Metazoa > Arthropoda > Insecta > Coleoptera > Ptinidae > Xestobium > Xestobium rufovillosum. Next base: position 20,083,286 of record OZ014492.1, on the reverse strand, counting down.
CAAATAAAGCGTGCCAATAACTGGGAACAGTTATTGGAAAAGGGAAAAACTAATAATTGGCACCGAGTGCCAATCATTAAATTTTGTACATTATTGGTACTAATTGTTGGCACCCCTTAAATATTGTTTCCAGCTTAAAGTTTGGAGGTTTATAAGGCGATTTTATTTAAATTTAAACCATAAACTTTTACTATATCCATATAAAATATTTACATTCAGGAAAACTCTGACCCTCTAAAATATCTTACACATGCATGACCTAGTGAAAAACTTAATAACTTACGTTTAAAGCAGCAAAGTTGCACTCCACTTTTTCAAACGCTGATTTAGACAGTTCACATGACACAGTTATGTCAGTAATACAGTTTTCATAAACACAATGTTGCCAAATATGAAAAATTTTAATAAAATTTACCATAGATACTGCAGACATTAAATAAATATATAAAATATAATGGGGGCCAATAACTAGCGCAGTGCCAATAATAGGATAGTTTACCCTAGAGCTTTTAGTTTTTGTTTGAGAGTATCTAAAAATTCTTCAATATTTACACTTTGGTCTTCATATTTTGTATGTATTTTGTATTGTCCTCACAGTAAATCTTTTTGATCTTCTACTTCTTTTGATCTCCGTTAATACTGATTGATCACAGGTCAAAATTTCTTTATTTTTATTTCAAGCCTATTCTGCCATTTTGGGCTGGTGTTCGCAGTGTTGTTACTTCTGTTTTCCGTAGTCACTTCTACTGTTCTCGTGCTGTTCAAACTGCTGGAAGTAAGCGTCGCATTGGCTTTTTCTATACATTTCGGTAGTGTGCCATTAATTTTCTCCGGGGGGAGTAGTTATGGTCTTAGGGTACGATCACTACCACTATAACGGAACATTACAGTTAGTTACAGTTAGTTGTTCAAGGATTCTATTTTCAAGCACTATGATGCATTATCCTCTGCCTGTGCCGTTTCACCGGTGCGCGAAGCGCCTCGGTTATCTGCAGCGCGAGGCTGTAATGAAATTTTCCAGCAAGGAATGCATTAGTATATTACGTAACGAGCATGGAAAGTGACAAATTTCATATGAGCGCGAAATTTTATGCACGAGACGTAGCCGAGGGCAGAAATCACGCAAATTTATAGGAAATACACTTTCCATCGAGTCATGTACACTATTTCTTCCACGACTCCTTAGTAAGAAGTCAAATTTATTCATAAAAGACTAACTTTATTTTTACGGATTTGTTGTCCATGTTAACAGATGTCAAAATTTCCAAGTAGCCTCTACTAACTTACTATGAGTATAATACCTAATATTCTAATAATTCCGACCGGTTCATGAATGACACGTTGATTTGATCTCTTGCCCGCCAATTCATAAATGACTAGTTCGTACCTAAAATGTTTAGGTCTTCCACGGAGTAGCCATTAAAATGTTCAACTGCCGTACCTTTTATTAAGAGATTTTCTGATAAAAAATTATTAGATTAAAAAAGAGACGCGACAGGATATTTATTCAGTAAACGTCAAGATCTCAAAGCTGCCTTCAAAATTTGATGAACCTGTGCGATTTTCAAATATTACAGCACAGTTTCGAGTTTAGCGCACGGGCAACGCAACTGTCAAGTTTCCGGCCTACTATGCTGTATGCAACCGGCTTTCCTAGGGGGTCGTGGAAAAACGATTTTATTCACAATCATTATTTTTAATGAACCATAAAGGAATAAGTATGTAATTCATTTTATTTTTCAAATACTGCATTTTCGATAATTCGATTTTCGATAATTTCGATAATTCGATAATTTATATTTTTATTAATTATTAAACTGACAAGCATCGTTTTTTGACATTAAAATAACTGAATATGAAAGAGTATTTCTGGTGGTAAAATTAATCTGGTAGTCAGTTGTAGTACACAATACACTCGAGCAGAACTTTCCAAGACTGCAGAGAAAACTGAAGGAAATTTGATTCCAAGTTTATTACATAATACGTACTTAAGAGGGATACGTACGTTGAAAATAACACCGATATCAAGCTCTATGTTACGAAACGTAGCGCTCTTAGTAATAAATATTTTGTATAAATTTCTTCTTTGTCAGAAAGAAGAAGGTTTGTTCTACAATTCCGTCAAACCAAATTAAGAAAAAATATGTAAATAGTCATAGAAACGAGACGTGAAATTTGCCTTTTCGTGTATTTTTAACAGCTAGAAACTTGGTTCAAAAAACAACTACTGAAAAACTAATTTGAGCACACTATTATATGAACATTAAATTGCTTGCGTTTCAAATTTGAATGCATTTATACTGAACACTGGCTGGTGTAGTGGGGGAGAGTATCATGCGACAGAGTGCTTATTTTTCTTGAGCAACGTACGTATCCCTCTTGTATAAAATCAAATAGGCACTGAATTTTCCATCACCCGGGTGGAAAATTTTCCAATCCGTTCGGAAAGTAGAAGTTAGGAATAATTTACTTGCAAACTTTTTAGAAGTTGGCAATTGACGTATTACTAACCGATTGTGAATAAAATATATTATGGATATTAACGAGGCCGCAAGATATGCTTCTTCTAGCACCGGTATGAAATGCGGTGCGCCGAAAACTATGTGCAAAACGTTACTGAAAATGTGATGCTCGCCTTCATGCTATCAAAGATTCGAGCGTTTTTCACAATTCGTCATTTTCTAATAATTGCAAGATGGTTTTCCAATTTATTACGAATAATAATTGATATGTTGTAGTTGAAATGTTGAAAATAAATACTTAAATAAATCAATTTCACTGTCATCGTAGGTCAGGTAAGTGATTATTATCCTAGGCATGTAAGTAATTATTACCCGTCGTCAAGGGGAAAAAACACGGCAAATGCAATAGGCAACTTGCAAGCATCGTAACTATGGACATAACATAAACTTGCATTGTAAAGAGCGGAAAAATTAAATTATGTTAAATTTTTCTCACTTAATCAGTTTATATGGTCTTTTTCGTGAAATAATGGCGAATATTATTTTTATATTATTGTTTAAAAATTACTCGACTGACGTCTCGTAATTTTTATGCAATATGCAATGTCATTCGTAAAATTTCTAAACAACCTATGGTTAAAATTCCAAAAATTCTGCAGGCAAAGTCAAAACTTTTATCGTATTACATAGGTATATTATTTCACCTTTACACCTTAGGGTAGGAAAGGGTTAGATTATATATATATATATATATATATATATTATACTAGCGGCCCGGCAGACGTTGTCCTGCCTAAAATTGCTTTTCGTATTGAACTTTTGATTCATTAACCAAATCGTTTATTCAATGTGAAACATTTTTCTGATTACGTTTATGTTCAACCAAATATGTCGTTCCTATCGTCAGTTATGATCGCGAGCGCATACAAAAAATTATGATTTTAACAGTTTGTCCGAATTTCCCGATTTGCGCCTATCCATATCATACAAAAATCCAATAGAAAAAGGCACTTTCAGCTTTTCCGAATTTTCCAATTTTCCGGGCAACTTTTCCAATTTTTCGTTGCTTAAAAACCTTATTTTTGAAAAGAATTAGCCAAATCGGTTCAACCGTTAAGCACTTTCAGTTTTTCCCGAATTTTCACATTTTCCGGTGGATTCTCCAAAAATGTTCTTTCATACAAACCTTAACCTGACAATTCCGATCACAACAAAAAAAATCAGTCAAATCGGTCCAGCCGTTAAGCACTTTTAGTTTTTCCCGAATTTTCAAATTTTCCGATGGATTTTCCAAAATTATGATTTTTACAGTTTGTCCGAATTTCCCGATTTACGCCTATACATATACAAAAATCCAATAGAAAAAAGCATTTTCAGTTGTTTCCGAATTTTCCAATTTTCCGGGCAACTTTTCCAATTTTTCGTTCCCTAAAAACCTTATTTTTGAAAAGAATTAGCCAAATCGGTCCAACCGTTAAACACTTTCAGTTTTTCCCGAATTTTCACATTTTCCGGTGGATTCTCCAAAAAATTTCTTTCATACAAACCTTGTCCTGACAATTACGATCACAACAAAAAAAATCAGCCAAATCGGTTCAGCCGTTAAGCACTTTTAGTTTTTCCCGAATTTTCAAATTTTCCGTTCGATTTTCCAAAATTATGATTTTTACAGTTTGTTCGAATTTCCCGACTTACGCATATCCATATCATACAAAAATCCCATAGAAAAAAGCACTTTCAGTTTTTCCCGAATTTTCCAGTTTTCCGGGCAACTTTTCCAATTTCTCGTTCCCTTATGCCACGTTCGGCCTCTGTTTTGTCGACGTTCCAAATTATTTTGTGCGTAAGCTCCAACTGAGCGCGTCGAACTCGACTGTATCCGTTGTTTCGGAGTTATAATGGATCGCGCTTGAGGCTTGAGAAATTCTTATTCGACTTGGCTCCAAACGCTGTCTACGCTCTTCGCGTACGCCGATCGATATTTCGACGCCTCACTGGTGGCATTTTTTCGAAAGAACCACCAAATACATGATCACCACCGATAACACACTGACAATTCAATTTTTAGAACTGTCAAACTGAACGTCACATTTTTGTTTGTCAAACAGATTTTCATACAAACTTTTACCTTCCAAATTTTCTACTTTCCCGGTGGATTTTCCAAAATTTTCTTTCATACAAACCTTGTCCTGAAAATTACGAACACAACAAAAAAGAAATCAGCCAAATCGGTCGAGCCGTTCTCAAGTGATGAGCTTACATACATGTGGCAATTGATTTTTATTTATATAGATTCTGATAAAATTATAGGTATTATTTTGACTGTTTCTTGATGCCAAATTCTTGTTATTTCTCGTGAACGTGGTTGATATTTTTCTATTTTCATCTGTTAGGCCTCACTATTCTGAAAACATTTTCTCGATTATTTTCTCCAGTGACGTAGTTACAGGCAGGTCGTTGAACTTTTAGGAAAAAATATGTTATATACACCACTGAAATCTGCCTTAAAATAATCATGACGCAGTTGCGAAGACTGCATTGATAACTCAACAACTGTGTCTTAGCGCTACCAATTTATCACTTAATTTTCTCTTGTCTATCGCGATTTATCCATTTATTGATTCCAAACGATCGAAATAATATCGTGTAGATACCTGAGTTATGCCCAACGCAAGAAGATCCGGCCTTGTGATGGAAGGTGCCTTGAAAGAAACCTCATCCAGTTTGTTGTTCCCTTGTTATCTCTCTGAATATGTGTGTATGGCCTTTTTGACAATCTTCCAAATAACAATATAAAATATACAAATCAGTCAGTTATTATTTTATTGTCTTATATATACAACTAACGTGAAAATTTATGTTATGATGAGACACTTTCAATTACATTTTTTAAATCAGTGCATGTGTACGTTATAGAGCACGTACTAAAGCCTGGATCAAATAATGACAACCCGGGACACCAATAGGAAGTCTGGACGAAACTGCCATTTTTTAGTAGGTTACATAAGTAATACCACTGGCAAGAATTGTCATTTTCATTCTCAAATCGTCCAGAATTAAAACATTCAAAGTTGCTTTCGGGTGCACTGGAGTCTCGTGATGGACATCCATCGGATGCAACTGTAGTACTTGTGGCAACAGTTGTTGAGGTTAACCCAGCATTAGTTGTGGTCTGGATTGTAGTTGAAGTTGTTGCAGCTTCTGTTGTGGCAGTCTCTTTGGTAACATTTGTTGTTTCCGTGCTGGAGAGCTGTTAACAAAATATAAATTATACACCTGTATATGAATGTAATAATTAACCGCAATACTGAATTTCGCTCTCTTTTTCATAGACATCTGGATATCTGACCGAGGTCTTCGATACTACCGAAGGCCTCGGTCTGACACGGGCAAATCGGAAGAAACAGTACGTGTGCACCTCTGGCATTGCTACTAACTAGGTACCTACTAGCCGATCGCTTCGAAACGGTAGCGAGAATGATATGATAAAATAGATATGTTGGATTTTTACTGTGGCTTGGGCAACGAATCGCCTGTGTTCAAAAATGAAAAATCGAAGACGAGTTTAATAAATTAGTGTTTCCCAGAAACAGAAGAATTTATACACAATAATTATTAATATAACTGTTTAAAGAAAATGAAGACAACAATCGTCGGCTTGAAGGTTATAGAGTAGACATGCCTCAGTTGTTCATGGCTTTCTACGGAATTCTGTCTGACACAATTTTTAATAGGGGTAGGTTTAGTAAATTGACCTCGATGTATCACTGCAGTTTGCCATACGGCATCATGGGAGAGAGTATCAAATGCTCCCTAATACTAAGAAAAGGGGAAACCTGGATTCGTTAGATTGTTCTACATATTATTCTTAATGTGTTGATGTGATCGATGCATGACTTGTGTGCGCTAGTATTTCTTTTTATCTCTAGTGCTCCTACCTTCGCGAGTTATTTGACTTCCTAAATAGCAGAAATCCACGACTTCTATCTTCACATTTCCTATTTGTGTTTTAGTTTTAGTCCTATTTTCACGCCCCCTACATACAAAAATTGTTTTTTATTGATTTTCATGCTGCAGCCCTCTGTCAAAACTGCTTCCGTTTTATTCAGAACCATTCCTAATTCTTCCTCGCTAGATGCAAGGTATACTAGAGGTAACAAAGCACATCCCTGTCACTCGCTTCCGGATATCTACTTCTCTTTGTTCCTGTTCAACTCAAATTCTATAACTGCCGTTTGCTCTTTGTTGAGATTACGTATTATTCTTCTGTCCCTAGATTTCATCTCTACCTCTCTGAGCACTTCGAACTTCTTCCTCCATTTTACGTTCTCGAATGCCTTTTCTAAATCTACAAATCCTATATAGGCGCTCTTTCCATTTTCTATTGTTTTTTCTCTTCTCGTAAAGCTAGAATAACCTCGCGCATTCCTCTACTTCGTCTAAATCCGAACTGATCTCCCAATATTTCTTCCGCCCTTTTCTCCATCTTTCTTTGTACAATTCTAGTTGAAATTTTTGACGCGTGGGAAGTTAAACTGGTACTTATAAAATTTTCACACGCCTTTCCTTTTTGGTATAACGACTATGATGTTTCGCTTGTTAACTTCTGGAATCTCGCCTGTTTGGTATTTACAGCTAACTAGTTTAAATAAATTTCTGCCTGCAATCCGTCTACACCGGGCGTTTTATTGTTTTTTTAAACTTTTTAATGCTAAGCTCAAACTCTTCCCTTATTATAGCATAGCTTAGGTTATCCCCTCTACACTGATTTCCTTTTCTAATGTACGAGGGTCGTACCAAAACTAGCGAGCAACATTCAATTATTTATTAACACTTTATTTTTGTGTTTGTCCTTTCCCAAGAAACTTTACCAAAATGCAAACTTCAGAGTCCCAGAAAACTGTACCCATAACTTTACCAGCGGAGGCCACCACCATGGCCTTTTTTGGTTTTGGTGCGAGTTTACATGAAGCCACCCCATACTTTGTCGTTTAGTTTCTCCATACACATTACGAAGCCGAATATGAATATCTGCCCCCGAAATTCCTTCGTTCACCAAAAATTCTATGACAGAGCGCTGCCGAAACGAAATGTCACCCATTTTTTGTTTCATAACTTTGCAAAGCCTGCTACAAATATTCAACTCAAGTTTTGGTAACATGATCTAAATATATAGCGAAATAATGTGTATGTATTTGATTTTGGAGGAAATTAAAACATTCCCTGAAAACAAATGTTGCTCAGCAGTTTCGGTACAAGCCTCGTATCTCCTAATTCTTATCCCGCATACGTATAAGATTTCCAAATATTCCTTCCACCGTTCCATCTATCTGCCGATTAGGATGTCTCCTACCTCGTTTCTAATATTCTTTAATTTCTCCTAATTATTTTATACGCTTCGTCTGTTTTCCTACTTGGAACTTCTTTGCGTTTATTTTCAATCTACTGATCTTTTGCTTTCGTACATTTCCGAATAATTTCCTACTTGACGACCTCATATCTTTGTTTCTCTCCTTCATCTAGCCTATTTTTATATTTTCGCCTGGATACTATTAGAGCCACAATATCCTTTGTTATCCAGGGTTTTCTACTTTCATTGTGTTGATGACCTAAAATATCTCTAACGACAGAATCTAAACTACTGGGTTAGACATAGGGTATCACCTATTTTCAAAAATATGCTATAGGTAAGGATAAAAAATAATTTATTGAAAGAAATTTGTGGTAAATAACAACTGTAGTATGCGCACTTTATTTTTTGAAAATTGTATCTTTCAAATAACCTCCTTGATTCTCTATACATACATATTTGTAATCTATGTCTAAAATTTTGCATAACTCGTTCCAACATTTCTGCTCCAATATTATTTATTGCTTCCGAAATACGAATTTTAAGTTCTTGGATTGTATGGGGACGCCTCTCGTAAACTTTTACCTTCAGATATCCCCAGAGAAAAAAATCAGGAGCCGTCAAATCGGAGGAATTAGGTGGCCATGTAATGTCACCAAATCTTGATATCGAGCGACCGGGAAACAGTTCTTGCAATACGACAAATATACGTTGATTAACCGGAAATTTGTTCCTGACTAATTAAATTGCAAATATGTCAGTAGAACTCCTAGATAAGTCAACAACAAAATATTATTTCCATACCAACTTACTAAGAACAGGTGATACCAGATGCTTAACCCAGTATATTAATGCAATTCCATTCTGCCTCTACGTCCCTATTTCATCCGCGCTCTTTAGTACTTCGTTCGCCTTTTTCTCGAACTTATCGGCGAATCACAATCTTTTAGTTTCTCTAGGTCAAGGTGTCTTCTACCGTTTCGTTTTTTCAAAACCTTGAATTTAAGATTAACCTTCATAACCACTATGTTGTGATCACTATCTATATCTGCTCCTGGATAACTTCTACAGTCCCTAACTTGATTTCTAAATCTTTGCCTAACAATAATGTAATCTATTTGTTATTTCCCTAAGTCTCCTGGCATCTTCCATGTATAGCGTCCCCTAACAGGATGTGAAAATATAGTGTTCGCGACGGTTAAGTTATGTTTATTGCAAAAATCTAATTTCCCTATCGTTCCTATTACCTAATCCAAAGGGACTGATTATTCCTCTTCTGTCCTGTACCTACAACTGTATTAAAATCTCCTAAAATTATTAAATTTTTGTGCCTCTTCACAAAATCTAACACATATTCGATATTGCTATAAGCTGCCTCTGCACCCTCATCACTATAATTAAATGCCATATAAGTAAACCTGTATTATTGAGGAGATACGTGCCTCCGTCATACGTCAGATTTTCATTCCAAACAAAACAAAAGCACGTGCCATTTGACGTTTATCGATATTAATTAAAACGTGTTAAACTACTTTCTGCAATATAATTATAAACGTTTTGCAGTGAAAACAGTTTATTTTCAATTTGGGTGTGGGGCTTACGTGTAAAAACTTGAAAATAACTATAATTATATTTCAGAGGTTAGGTTAAAACGTCAAAAAGCACGTGGCTTTGTTTTGTTTGGAATGAAAATCTGACGTTTGTGACGCGCCACTTATCTCCCGAATTGCCGTCGTCTGTACAGGTTTCGAATCTAATCTAACCATAACTAATCTGTCACTTTTCTGTGAGAAATTTTCTACACTCTGCCCTATTTTCTCCTTCATAACAATTCCTACTCCCAAATTTCCTCCTACCGACCCTGTGTGAATTTCTCTAAAATCGTCGCTCCAATAGTCGTCAATTTCTGGCCACTGGCCATCTTACTGATGCTAACCTATCCATCTCGATTTTTACAATTTCTAACTTTCCTATTTATTTCATGCTTCTAACATTCCACGCCCCCACTCGTGAAATGTTAGTTACACTTATTATTGCTGATGACTCCCCCAAAGCAGTCCCCGCCCGAAGATCGGAATGTGGAACTTTTTTACGCAGATCTAGGGCAAAATGATGGTGATTTATTTTTGCCGTCCACATCGCAGAGTGCGTAACACTGTGCCATACTAACCCCCACAGTCTCTGCCACTCCGATTACTAAAAGAACTGCTGCTTGATTTAGTCTGTCTCCTCAATATAGTTAAACCTATTGTAACAATGCGCCGTAAAAATGCCTAAAAGCTCTAATGAACTTAGAGTGGCATTTCATCATTGTTCTACGAGACCGCGGCCGGCAAATCAAAAGCGAAAGTATTGCTGAATAAATCCGTCCGTCCGTCCGTCCGTGTACGCATGCACCGATGAGAGATGAGCAAGTCCCAGATGCGACGGACGTCACGCGAGAAGAAGGGAATTCCGAATCGATTCTGCACGCTGCACTAACATGACGTAGTGAATACCGACGCCCACCTTTCCGAAATAACCAGAATGCTAGATGAAACTCTGCACACGACCCCCAGCGCTGACGTAGGAAATCTCGAAATAAAAAGCTGGCGAAGCTCCCCTCCAAGCTTATAAAAGTAGATGCAGCAGAAGGCAGAAGCCTTGGTCGTCCGGCCATCAGCTGGGACCAGGGCTCCCAGCATCGGAGATGATGCTGGCCGCCGCATCCGAAATGCTAGTACCTGATAAACCGTTCTGACGATGCCGTGTGATCCACTGAAAGTAACCGACCCGTAAATATTTGAGTAAGATAATTTTTGAATAGTTGCCTGGTGCTTAATGGTTGTTATCACTACGATATCAACAATTAAACATCATCCAGTCATGGCCTGGCTTATCCGAGACCAGTGAGGTGTCCAAACTCGGGAATTAGGGGTGTCTGCTGGTGAAGGTAGGATCGTTTTGGCAACCTCGTGTGGCACTTGTGCCTGTAACTTGAGGCGACATACCGGCGGAAAACGATAGTGCCCGGGTAATTGGCGGCCGCTGGTGACATGCCGAGGGCGGACTAATTATTATTTACTGGCAGCGTATAGACTAGGGGTGCTGCGACGAGAATCTCGCACCGAAGCCCTAGTAGGAGTCTGTACCTTTTGGTGCTCCCACGTAGACTCCGAGGCCGTAGAAATAATTCAGTATTGGATCGTACGTTAGGCGAACCGCATTATCAGAGTACACCGCGAGAACCGGGTTTTTATTTCTGTTTCTTTCACTGTAAATATATCTCGTATTTTTGTACATATTCCGTATTATAATTTCACCTCAATTTTATCAAATGTAAATATGTAGTTAAAACGAATAGAGTCAAGTTATATTTGGTTTATGTCTATTTATTTAATCGTCATTTAGCAATAGTGAATGAACCCAATCCTTCTGCGACTAAGAGCTTATGGGTTATCAGCGAATAAATCTTCCAACCGACCAGACCGTAGAGACGATGAGAGACGTGTTCTTAAGAGACCGTCCAGATCCCCTTAGATATACAGCGTGTCCCAATATGTGAGACCGAGGGAGACAGGTGTATATTTACGGGCCCGTACCGAGGACGTCGTTAAATAAGTGACGTCCGAGAAGAGAAGAAAAGTACTCGTTGCACTATGGTTCGGCTCTTTAGATCATTAAAGCACAGTATTAGATACTACGAGTAGCTACTAAAGGTACAAGTCCTTTGGGATAGGAAAATCACTTTACTTATCATATTTAGCAGCGAGGTGTCTCACTAATTGCGAAACTCGCTCAGGTTTACTTTCTTGAGTAGCTCGACCAAAATGCTGGATTTCCATTTTACGGAAAAATTTTCAGTTCTTTAGTTATTGGATGTAGAATAGTGGTCAGCAGTGATTTTCATTCCCTAGGGCGCAATATTATCTGATCTTGCGGCTTTCCTCGATTTTAATTGTTCTATATCTCTTTTGATGTCGTCAGCGGTTGGCGCTAAAGCATCTATACTTCTGGGAGATGGGTGAAGTAGGCGAGGTGAAATCGAGGGCCCTTGTTGCTCTTCAGAAGTGCTGTTGGTCTTTCCATTTGCATACTTCGTTTAAGCGACTGAATGGGGAATATTTTTATTATCCAATTGCTTAGATATCCGGTAGAGTTACTTGACTTTGTGGGAATTGGCCACCGGTTCTGCTTCGTATGCGACCATCTTTCTGCTTCCGCTTGTTCTGAAATGTTACACTTATTATTGCTGATGATTCCCCCGAAGCAGTCCCCGCCCGAAGATCGAAATGCGGGACTATTTTTCCTACGGAATATTTTAATCCAGAAGGTACCAAATTAATAAACAACCAGGTGGTTGAGGGAGTAGAGCAGTTCATCAACGTTATCAACAAGGAGTATAGGACAATTGGACTCCAAGTGTTCTTGGAATGACCTAGTCTTCGACTGCCCTGGGAATTCTACTTCCGTGCCATTCGAGTGATGAATTCTAGTGGTTTTCGAAGTGTGTGGTCCATCTAACTCCACTTATGCCGTTTAATATCCACACTGATTACGGATTGTCTTGTTCTTACCCATATATTCGGTTTCTTTCCAGTCAGAATATTCTTAACATTCTTCTAGACACTTGTTTACAAACACTTGCAGTTTGTTAACGATATTCTTGTTTATATTTCAAATCTCACAACCATATAATAGTAAAGATTTAACGCTGAAAATCCTCATTTTGGTCTTGGGCGATAAGGGTCTGGAGCTTCAAATGTTGTTCAGCAATCCGATCGCTCTACGGGCTCTCTGGATCATCTGCCTATGGATAAGGGAGGTATGTTGGAAGAGATTGCCAAGAATATGGTCAGAAAAGGTCACAGCCGAGGCACTATGATCCGAAAAGGGACAATGAAAACATATATAAAGGAAATTAATCCTTTGGTTGATTAAGGGTATGCGCACAACGGGGTTGCGATGGTAGTAGTGATGATATCTGTGTTTCAGCAAAAGGCACGGTTTTAAATGGAAGAGTGCATATTGGAGCAGGGACTGTAGTATGTATAAGTGCTAGTATGAGCACTGCTTAGAAGCAGAAACCGACAGCGAGGAGAAAACCAAATTCAAGACATACCTACCTAGTTACATGTCTTGATGCACTTCCAGGAGTCTTTTCAACACTTTACAATAAACTAGAAGTTTGCAACTTCCAGAAGAATATAAATACGGCTACCTTCAGCTCAGGGTTGAGAAAAACCCGTTTTTTAAGTCCAGGCCACTGGATTTTATTGGGTTTTTGGGGCTAAATTGTGGTTTCCAATATCCAGGCAAATACCGTAAATTCAGTACTTATTACTTATATCTATAGTGAAGGGCAAGCTACCAATGCTTGACGCAATAAAATAAATACCAGGCATTGTCATTCACGCTCGTTCACAAAAATAGAGAAGATTTTTTTGGTGTATTTCCAAGTAGATTTTGTAAATTGTTGCTAGAAGTGTGAACCGCTTTGAAGCCTGCTTTCCCGAAAATCGTATTCATACACCTAGCTTGGGAAATATGGGAGCTCATCTTTCAGTTGGATTTCAAATTCACCCATGAAAATTTCTCCAATGAAAGGAGAGAGGCAATTTCCCATGGCTGTACCTCCACTTTGTTGAAAAAATGATCCACTGACTTTGAAATAATTCTGCTGCATACATAGATTGGTTATTAACGCATTCTTCGAAAGTTTGTTCGTCAATGTTATTTTTACTAAGGAGTTCATACAAGTACAGAGGTACGCTGGGAAAAGTGAGCTGACGTCGAATAAAGAGTTCTTTACTGAAAAACTTGACTGCTTGATCTCGAGGTTATTAAATTCGTTAACCAACCATTTGGACAGTTTGTAAGTAGGAGAATCTATAGCTGAAATTATGGGCCTTACGGCTTTTCCTACTTTATGGATTTTCGGTAAACAATACATGCGTGGTACTTTTGGATTAGAGACATGTAGCTTACGTTTGATATCCGCATAGTTTTAATGTTTTCTGAGTATCTGAAATCATTTAGGCAACGGATCTTTGTTAATTTTCACGTATGGACCATTTTCTATTAAATTGTTTACTCTTTAATAATAGTCACATTAATTTGTCCAATATAACAACTTTGTTGCCCTTATCTTTCTCTCTTAGTCTTTGATAGTTTTAGAGTGGTTTGCGTGACGGGGGAGAGAACCATGATATTTAATAATATTTTCGGATATTTTTTGTGCAACCGTTCCCCTAATCATACTTTTTTGGATTCATTTAAGCCTACGCGACGAGCTTCTGACAAACTAAAATTCAAGCCTTTAGTAAGTTTAGGTCGGTTTTATCAAAGGTTTGAGAAGATTGATTTTCTTAGAAACCAATTTTATTGCTCTTACCTATGTCCCAAAAGTTCTAAAATTCATTTTAAATTATACCCCCCAAACATTACTGTTCCGCCTTGATAAGGAACAACTGCTCTGGCGAAAGCAAGTCTTTCTTGTCGTCCCTTTCCCCTCCAGACCCTTTCACCTCGATAATCACTCACTAACCCAATTTCTGTCTCATCAGAAAAATGATATTGCGCCACTGGGGTAAACGCCAACCCCTATGTTCCTGTGCCCATTGAAGACGTGCGGCTATGTGTCGAGGAAGTATGCTGTGTATAAAACGGCTGGGCAAATAAGCCCAAATATCCCAAACATCCTAGAATATGGATGGTACATGGAAAATGACGTTATTATGCCAATAACATTCACAAATCGCTCTAAAGTCTATTGTGCTACAATAACACAGTTCTGTAAATGTAAAAATTTACTTGTTCTTTTCGATGTGCATGCATGAAATGTAATGTGCAATGTATAATATCATGGTTATGTGAGGGGAAATGCAATTTGTGTAAATAAAAAATGCAAATGTTCTCGAAAATTATGCAGCGTTTGTACGCCTGCACCTAAACCAATAATACACGACTCAGTGCGGCTAGCGCGCACAAATTATTTGTGTTTAATTCGCTGCAACTTTTTTCAGCAACAACATTAATGTTTGGTTTCTTCACCAAAAATAATTTCGAGCCTTTGTCCCTATTTGGTCTCGCATATGTATATGTTAATTCCGAAAAATAAGATTACTTACCCGGTACATGAAAAATACATTACACAAATTCGTGGTCTAGCAAGAAAACATTTTCTTTCATAAAATTGGAAAATTTTAGAGTCAACGTGAGTAAACTGTGATGATCAGCACACTTCAGTGTATATTCCACGAAAAAAACAGGTCTCTAACTCTTTTCCTTGCTGGAAATTATTAAAAAGGGTTAAAAATTGATTTAGGAAAATTTTACGAAAAAACGATTTTCTGGCATTTTCGCAATTCCCGATCTTTTCGCGACCTCAAAATTCGAATCCGGCAGGTCATTTTACATAAGAATCAGCTTCATTTTCCTGTGTGTGTTCGAGTTGTATAGAGGGTGTCGAATTAGAGCACCTTGCTCCCCGACTATACGGTTTTCGCTTAATTCATACGATGCCCAATAATCACGTGCGGGACATCTTCTAAGGAATAGACTGAACTGAAAATAAGTAGGTTTTTATGCGGGTTTTTAAAAAACGGGGGGTGTTTTTTTGGTTGGGGACAATTATATCAACCCTGCTTAAACTGCTAAAAATTCAAAAGTGGCATGCTTAAGTTTATTCTTTTCCGGTCTTATCAGTCCACTAGTGGATTATCGGCCTCCCCTAATGGGGGTGTTATAGCCTTACAACGCCACTAAGCGAGTTGGCAAGGGGAGTTTACTCATGGCGAAGAAAAATCAATTACCTATATAAAATTTGAATTAAATGAGCTCGCCGTTTCAATACCGACCACTCATCCAAGCGCAAACCGTGATGAGCACTGCCTAACTGCCCCGAGCGAAAGCGTGCTATTGCACCGACGAAGCTTTGCTGGTCCTACGGTTAAGTTAGCACCGGGTTAAGTAATTCATCCGCTTTGAATGCTTCCCTTATCTATGACTTCGACTTACCTAAGGGTTTCAATTACAACTGATCTACACATAATTTGTGTGAAAGATATACGTTCGTGCAATTAAACAGTGTACATACATAATTTTGAATGGAAACTTAAACTGTGAGCGAATGCAGGACAATGTAGGTACAAAATCAACAAATGTGTAGTACTTACTGTAGGACAAATATATTCTTCAGTGCAGGTTTCGTCCTGTTCATTAAAGTAAGATTCTGCAGGACAAGTATATAACGTTTTGATGAATCCAGTGCTGACTTTAGAGCATAAAAAGTAGGTAGTACAGGTATCGTCAGCAGGATTCTTAAATCGTCCGGGTTGCTGACATGTAAACGTAGCTGTTTCAGTTGTTGACGTTTGGACTTGTGTACTAGATTCTGTAGATGGGGCTACGATGCATTCGTAAGACGCCGTGCATTTTTGTTTGTCCGGGTCAAAGTATTTAGAAGCCGTACACGTTGTTTGTTTGGAAGTGAATGTACCATTACTCATTTTGGAGCATACGTAGTACATTGTGCAAGTTGTGTCATCAGGATCTGCAAATCTTCCCACTACAGTACAGGTATACTCTGCAGTAACGGATTGGTAGAAATAAGCCAGCTGGAAGAAATAATAGTTTTAATGAATTGTATAACGTTGCAAAAATAAATACTATGCGAATGATTTGTATCTTCTGTTCATTTCATTTCATCAATAAATTCAGAAAGTACGTCAACCGAAAACATAAACAGAAATAGCAGAGAGATGGAACTAGTCTAACAGTTTAGCAACTTCCACAACTCAAAACGCACACCCTCGTATTTCGTCTTTCACCTTTTATCGCTCATATTCTTCATTCAATAACTCAGCGGTGCTCAAACTGCTGGCGCGCCTCCATGGCGGGGGCGGGGGAAGGTGTGGAAGGGGGCCGCCAACTAAATGTACAAGACGAAAAATATAAATTTATTTATTTACACGTATTTCAAATTTAAACTCGCGAACGTTTGATCAAATTAATGTCAGCAATAAAACAAATTATTAAAAATTAAAGCAATTTTCACGATAATCAAACATAGATCTAAGTAATGCTTGATTTAAGAGGTCTGGTTTTTATATAAACTATACAGGGTGATTCAGAACGGGCGTGCCAAATTAAAATGGGTGCTAGAGGAACTCCAAATAAGACGAAAAGTTTATATGAACTTATGTTCTAAAGTGACTATTAACAAAGATACAGGGTGTAAAAGTTTCAATATTTTTCAAATATTTTTTTATTATCTTAGTAACTAGGAAAGTTATCGAGTTGAAATTTAAGGTGTGGTTTTCATTTGCGAAATTCTAATTTTCCAAAAAAAATTGCTGTGCTAGCCCCATCAGTAGCGTTGCTACGGGGTAGGCCGTTTATTTATTACCCCAATCCAATGTTACGCCACTGGCGAATGCAGGTGATATTAATATATTTGAAATCTACGTTCAATTTGGGAAGAATTTGGCATCTTCAAATTTTTTCGTAAAATGCTTAGTTTTTGAATGAAATAGCTTTTTGTGAAATCGTGCATATGCACTGAAATTTTCCATAATGCAATAATGACTTCACTGATATACAAAAAAATTGAAAATAGAAAAAAAAATGGTTTATTAAGAATAGCACCAACAAAACTAACAAGAAGAACGAGAAAACGCATGAATTATTACATTACGATATTAAAAAAATATTAAAACTTTTACACCCTGTATCTTTGTTAGTAGTCACTTTAGAACATATGTTCATATAAACTTTTCGTCTTATTTGGAGTTCCTCTAGCACCCATTTTAATTTGGCACGCCCGTTCTGAATCACCATGTATAGCTATTTTCATGCCAACATTTAGCGATTTTGACGCCAAAGCTTCTCGATGAATCTTACAGTGTGTTCAAATTAATCCTTCAGAGATTTGAAGATAAGTTTTTGCAACTTGGCACATCGTTTGTTCTGAATAAACGTCAAGTTTTGCATAAACAAGGAAATTTTCACACTTCCGGTTTCGGCGGAAATTGTGCCAACTTTTGATTTTCAAATGGGACAGGCTGTATATTATTCAATTTTTGGAATCTATATAATTTTCTGAATACAATGGTACTATGTTTCATTTATTTTCGCATTTTCAAAGCCCCCTTGCAGGTTCTTCTTAGCATTTGATGAAAACAAAATTAAATACCTATTTTTAATTTTCGATTGACTGTAATTTCAGTTGTTGTTCTTATCCTAGATGCAAACTGTTTATATCAGAAGATTCCTTATTAATAGTAGCCTTGAGTAGTACCTTGGTACCAATATGGTTCCATTATTGAAAAAATGAGTCTTGCCCAAAAATCATTAGAACTTTGTTTAAGCACGAATCACATTATTTAGTACTTCCGACACAATTATGTTTTTTATGGCATTATTACTATTAGAATAAATTGGAACAGTTATGGCACACTTAAATGGCAAATTTTATATAATTATTCGTGCCAATTTTTTTCTTTAAGTTTATAACTTTTGTGAATTTTTTGGCAAAATTGAAACTTCTTTTTGTAAAACACCAACGTTTCGCCTCCGTTAGGGGGCTTTATCAAGGTTTTATTCAAAATTGTATAAAGTATAAAAAAGTGACATTTTTTTTCTTAATAAAATTTGTAAATAACAGTAACTATGTTAAACTTAATAATAGAAATTATATCTAGCACATTTGATTTTGATAATTATGAATAAGGAAATAAATAATGTACATGAGTTAATTTAGAATCAAGTGGTAGAGAACAAATTACGTTATTATGTCACGGTATATTTGACTTAAATTTTGAATGTCAGATCTGTCATTTAAAGAATTTTTGTCTTTTTGGATGTGTATCATTTCTAAAATAAGTCTAGCTTTTAAATTTCTCTCTTGTTCAAGAATAGTAGTGTTATTAAAATAACCAAATTAACTTCTTAGACTTAACTCTTTACAAAATTAATAATTCTATAGAAACAGAATGGCACACTAAACCCACTTGGTCTGGCCGTTACATTTACTTTAATTCTAAACAACCAATTTGTCACAAAAGAAGTATTGTTATGTGTTTAGCCGATCGAGCAATCAAACTTTCTAGTCCACAATTCAGAAAATCTGCAGTTGACAAAGCCATAAATTGTTTAATAAAAAATAACTACCCAAGATATTTTATTGACAAAATTATAAAAAACAGACTACATCAATTTTATAATAACAACAATATTAATCAGAACCAAAAAGAATCTAAAAACTACATTTCCTTACCCTATATAAAAGAAATATCACACAATATTAGTAACTTATTAAGAAAACATAATTTTGTAATTGCTCACAAAAAGCATAATAATTTACAATTTTTATATTCTCATCTGAAAACCCCCATTCCAAAATTGATGAAAACTCACACCGTATACAAAATTAATTGTAATAACTGTAATAAAACATACATTGGACAAACCAAAAATCATCTCGAGACTAGGTTAAAACAACATACATACCAAAATAGCAATTCAGCTATCAGTAAACACATAAAAAATACTAAACATAATTTCGATTTTAATAACACTACTATTCTTGAACAAGAGAGAAATTTAAAAGCTAGACTTATTTTAGAAATGATACACATCCAAAAAGACAAAAATTCTTTAAATGACAGATCTGACATTCAAAATTTAAGTCAAATATACCGTGACATAATAACGTAATTTGTTCTCTACCACTTGATTCTAAATTAACTCATGTACATTATTTATTTCCTTATTCATAATTATCAAAATCAAATGTGCTAGATATAATTTCTATTATTAAGTTTAACATAGTTACTGTTATTTACAAATTTTATTAAGAAAAAAAATGTCACTTTTTTATACTTTATACAATTTTGAATAAAACCTTGATAAAGCCCCCTAACGGAGGCGAAACGTTGGTGTTTTACAAAAAGAAGTTTCAATTTTGCCAAAAAATTCACAAAAGTTATAAACTTAAATGCCAAAATTAAAATTAGATTTTAAAAAAGTCTCAGACTTGAAATATCGCTATGTGGTACCATTGCATTCAGAAAATTATGTAGCGTCCAAAAATTCAATAGTATAGGTACAGGTTGCCCCACTTGAAAATCAAAAGTTGGCATCACTTCCGCTGAAACCGGAAGTGTGAAAATTTCCTTGTTTGTGTCAAAATTTGACGTTTATTCAGTTCATACGATTTGCCAAGTTACAAAAATGTATCTTTAAAAATAAAGGAAAAAAGGGGGTGTACCATGCTCCTGTTACACACGGTATGTTCCAGACATGACTTGAGCTCCATCGGTGCAAATTCCAACACAACCCTTCCATTGAAAGTTTGCTCTGACAGTAGCATCATTTATAATTATTTTGAACAACTCGGTAGCCATTGCTCTTCCTTCTTTAGGCTTGCAGAATAGTAAATCTTGAACTATTGAAGCTCTCTGACAGAATCTGGTACAGCATATCAAATGGGAATCGTTACTGCTGTGCGTTACATAATCAAGCTGTATGGCAAAAAATAATTTTCCAACTAGCTTAGATTCATGCTGTTGCTGAATGTCCAGAGATATATCCTTCGACAATTTTATTGTAGACGTTTGACAGAGGAATGTTCTGAAGTTGTGGAGGTGGTGTAGGTATGTAGGTATGTCCGTGCGGGCATAAATGTTGTTTTTGTTGATGTAAACAGCGGACTTGAGGAACTTTGGGTTGAAGTCAAACAGAACAAACAACGAATTACAGTTGGCGTCATATACCGGGTGGGGATTTAGTGTGTAATCGGTTCATATCTCTGGTACTGCTTAAGATATCAAAATGAAATTTTGCACGTATGTGGGAAACGACATGGAGCATTTCGTAAAATTATTTATGCATATACAGGATGTTCACATTCTGAGTACCAGACCAAAGTTCTATTTCTTTAAATGGAAACCCCACAAGTATTTGCGTGATTTCGATTCCCCATAAAATTTCATGAAAATTGATATACTACATGATGTGGTTTTGAGTAAGGACTGTTAAGATATTGACATTTTTGTGTCATTATGGTACCAAATTTATGGCGCTACTGGGGTCTACTGACCGAAGCCACCTAATTATTTTTTATTGAAAGTGGTTTACACACTGCTGTATTTGTGAAATCTATAAATACTTTCACCATAATACTTAGGATTATACCAGGTCGTTAAGTTACGCAAAAGGGAATTTTTCTCAAAAATTTCAAATAGAATAGGTACCATGTATATTATTTGCACAGCTGACAGTCAGTTAACTAAGCTTTTAATTGATGTAGATATTGCCAGGTCTACTACTGATAGTTTCGGCAGATATTACGATTGAATATCAAAATTTTTGAATTTCATTATTAGTTTATACTCTTTTTGGCGAATTCCCCCTATTCTGTTGCTCAAAACTCACAAAAATGTTTATATTTTGTATTTGCAAATTGGTATCAATATAAAGACAATAAATCTGATTGTAAATTTGTTTCTTGATGGTTATATTCTTAAATGTATAATGTCTTTAAAGTCGGGTATAATGTTCAAACAAGGAGTGCCATGGAAGAAAATATTATCTTTAAGAAATAATCTTGCAATGGGATTTCTTGTGTTAATGTAAACTTCATTTGCTAAATGTTTTATAGAAACAAAATGCAGACCTTTTTTGGAGTTTTGGGTGACAAAATAGGAGAGATAGTCAAAAATAATGGAAAATACTAACGAAATTCTACATTTTTATAATTCAACTGTTCATTCTGTCGAAACTTTTACTGGTAGACTTGACAATATCCACATCAATAAAGAGCTTAGTAAAATGACCATCAATTGTACAAATAATATACATGGTGTTCCATTTGAAATTTTTGAGAAAAATTAAGTTTCGCATAACTTAACCACCCTGTATTATCTCAAGTATTATGATAAAATTATTTATAGATTTCAAAAATACAGCAGTGTGTGAACCTATTTCAATTAAGAAATTTTAGGTGGCTTTGGTTAGTATGCGTCAGTAGCGTCATAAATATCGGTCCATAATGGCACAAAAATGTCAATATCTCAAAATTCCTTAATCAAAACCACATCATGTAGTATATCAATTTTCATGGAATTTTATAGGAAATCCATATTATGCAAGGACACATAGGGTTTCCATTTAAAGAAATAGAACTTTGGTCTGGTACTTAGAATGTGAACATCCTGTATATACCTAAATAATTTTGGGAAATGCTCCATGTGGTTCCCCACATTCGTGTAAAATATCATTTTGATATCTTAAACATTTTCAGAGATATGAGCCGATTACACACTAAATCCCCACCCGGTATAGACCACCGGACCGTGGCTTTACTGTATTGAAAAATTTGGATCACCTTTAGTATATGTAACTAAAGTCTGTAAAGTTAAAGACTGGGCTGTCACGTGATCAGCGCAATAGACCTGTTTTCGTCCGAAGGCGGAACTCGTAAATCCAGTGGCGCCGTCAAGAACTTCAAGATTACTGTGCGTCCATTGTTGTTTTATTGACTCATGTTTGAGTGTGCTTTTTTTAGTGGATATTCTGTTTTATTTTGCGTTTTTATTGTGAGTGTTGCTTAAAAGACTAAAAAACTATAATCTTTATTCGAAAAACGGAGTTCGAGGTAATTAATACTACAAATTCTTGTAACTGAATTGAAGGTTAAAATTTTTTGTGTTTGCAGATTATTCTGCTTATTTTGTGATCTCGGTGTTATTTAAAAGACTTTTGAAAAATCGTCGATAGTATTTGTTATCCAGGTAACACTACAATCAAAGTAATTTTACACATTAAATCCAAGTTGAAATTTTTGACGTTTGTAGGTTAGAAATGTCTCCCAAAAAAATTGGCAAACCCGGCATGGTAATTCATAGCCAAGGCCGTGAAATTATCAGTAACGTGATAAAGTTTATGCGGGAAGAAGCGCAAAATGGAATTAGGATTCCTTTAAAGAATTACAGGTATGTACGTACCCACTTCATAATGAGCTTGATTATTGTTAAGATCCAATTGTGTGTTTAAGGCAAAGAGTTATAGAAGCAACAGGTGTTTCGAGAAACACAGTAGCGAAGATTTTGAAGGAATCGAAAAGCGTAGAAGCTGAGCCTAGCACCTCCTTTGCTACACCACATAAGGAACGACCGCGAAAGAAGCGTAAGCTCGGCCTGATTTCTGTGGGAGAAACGGAAACAATACGGGAAATTATACATAATTTTTTTATTTTGGAGAAAAGGAATCCCTCTCTCAATTGTAAGTACATAATTACCATTATAAAAAAGAAAACTTCGTTAAGGTGTGTTTTCATTGCAACTGCTGGCAGTTGTTACTTGTCAAATACGGGGTGATTCATTGTAAAGTCTGCTGAACTTCTTTTTTCATAAATAGAGGGAACGTGGTAATAAGAAAGTTCAAGATATTTTCGTGTATTTTTTGGATATAATATCAAAAAACCAATTGGGTGCTGCTGTTGCGTAGCCAAGTTATGAAAGTATGAATCGCACTTGCATTTTAGTAAATGGAATGCTTTGGATATTTAACTTCCTGGATTCCGTCTTCGATTGTAGATAAATTTCAAGAAACTTACTTTCTGTTGAAACCCAATGATTTTTCAGACAATTATATTTCACGATGTGTTTTCAATGTGTATAATGTATTTTTCATCGAAACATGAATGAAAGTGACGGAAAGTGATCCCAATAATCAGGGGCTATTTGAACAAATTATTCTAGGAACAAATGGCAATTACTGCTTTTTCGTTAAATAACAAATGCTACATTTAAATACCTACCTATCGCATCATCTAGCCTAATATCACCTTGTATTCCAGGTATTCTACAGAAGATTAAAGATTCTGAACTTTCTTTTTCTGGCTCGAGGCAGTCGCTATGGGTTTTTCTGAAATCTATTGGATTCAGGTATGGCTGCTTTTGTATATCCAAAGTCAAAATATTTCGGATGCCGTTACTACATGCATATTCAAATTTCTGTTTCATTAAATGCTTATGTTTTGAAAATACTTTTATAACAACAGATAGCAAAAGTGAGCCTGCTTGAGTGGGACACCTCGTTTACTTCTATTTCCATTTAAGGTGGCGAAAGACAGAAGACAACCGTAAGATTTTAATGGAAAGCCATGACATTCGCCTGAAAAGGGTGAAATACTTGAAACAAATTCTGCAATACCGGGAAGAAGGCCGAACCATTATATATACGGATGAAACGTATATACACAGCAGCCATGTCCAGCCGAAAGGGTGGTATGATGAGTCTACTAAAAACTTAAAGAAGCCGATTTCTAAAGGCCAAAGGCTGATTATTGTACATGCCGGAGGTGAAAATGGTTTCATTCCCAATGCGTTGCTCATTTTTCGGTCAGGTAACACATACGTAAGTAATTTTAATATCAAAATGTAACCAAACATTGTCTCTAGGTTCTAAATCAGGAGATTACCACGATGACATGAATAATGCCAATTTCATGACATGGGTGCAGAAACAATTACTGCCCAACATGCCGCCTAATTGTGTACTTGTGATTGATAATGCATCATATCACAATGTCCTGGTGGAAAAAAACCTGACATCTGCGAGCCGAAAAGGCGAGATGGTGAAGTGGCTTGAAGAACGTCAAATACATTTTGATGGCTCAAATACAAAACCTGAGCTTTATGGTCTTATCAAACAAAATTTGTATCGATTCCCAAAGAAATACAAATTGGATGAGCTTCTTGAAGCCCATGGTCACCGAGTGTTACGGCTTCCTCCTTATCACCCGGAATTGAACCCCATAGAGAAGATATGGGCCACTGTAAAGAACTGGGTAGCTAGCAGAAACGTTACTTTTAAATTAGGTGATGTGGAGGAATTAGCACGTGGAAAATTTTCCATTATTAGCTCAGAAGAGTGGAAAGATGTATGTGGCCATGTGCAAAAAGTGGAAAAAACTTTCTTTGAGAAAGAGCATCTGATGGACGATGCATTGGATTCGTTGAAGTTCACTGTGAACACAGGATCATCTGATGATGAGAGTGAAGATGAATATCAAGTCACAACTGAAGATGATGGTGGTGATGATGATGATGATGATGAAGACGACGAAGATGAGGATTTAGGAGTACAACCACTACCAAGTGATTAACCCTTAGTTGATAGAGTGTCCAAGCGTCCTTCCAGCAGCACGTATTTTCGACCCTATTGTTTTCAGTACATTTGCGTCCCCATATGAGAACGTAACCACCACCATCGGATTTGTCGTAAAATTTTGCCTATCTAAAGTGTAAGTTTCATCTCGTTCAGACCAGTAGGAGGCAAGCTACGGAGAAGGAGACAACTCTTGAAAAAAATCTCGCACGTACAGTGGCTTGCACGCTAATTATGCCGCGGGTTTTTCAAAAGCAAAGAATTTTGATAAAAAACCAGATTTTAAATGGTGTATGTCCGCGTTTGGAGACAATTATTTGAGCGCCGTATGCAACGGAAGAGTAACTAAAATCTCTGGGTCTCTGGGTCTTGTGACAGTTCTGCGAGACTTGAACAATACAAAAACGAAAATTAGTGCTGAGTTATTACAAAAGAATGGCAAGTGTTTAATTATACTATAGGTAATAAATTAGATTAAAATTTCCTATTTTACACAGATTTAGGAAACAATCAGCATCGCAGGCGCAGTGTTATTTTTTAATGTTTTCCAAGTTATTTTGTACGAGAATAAATAAAAATGTTTCTCAGCAGATGTTTTATTTAATAAATAGCAAAATTGTTACGGCGCCTATGAAATTTGGGTCCGTACTGCCGAAAGCTGCGCACGTACTGCCAGCAGGACAATCCCATTTAAAAATAATGTCCTGCTGGTAGGACTAGCTGCTCTGTCCAGCTGTCCCGCCCGAAGCTCCTTCCCGCAGGACAAATGCCTGGACGTTCTATCATTAGACCTTGTGCGACATGACATACCTCAAGCACCAAGGATTCTTATTTTTTGAAAGGTCAACAAGGCGTTTAGTTCTTAATATATGTGAATTCCACTTATTTATTTTTGGTAGTTAATAGAACTCTCTAAATTTTTAATTACAGAATAATAAGTTTATTTTGCAATTCTTTAACTCTTCAGTGCTGAAAAATAGTAAATTGGATTATTCGGCTTCCTTTATGATTTATTCTAATTTTCTTTTGTCACATAAGTAAACAACTTGTTCAAAAACCTGTTTTCAACTATAACAATTATGGAATTGAGATTATTTGCACATAAACATGCCGATTTCGTAATTGACATAACCTCACACCAAACGTCACATTTATAATTTATCTGTACTTATGACGAAATCCCCTTTTCTTAAGTTCTTCTTAATGTGTTTCGCGATTTTTTCATGCCTTAAAATGCTAATTTTCCTGTTTTGAATGTAACTTTTATGAATTCATTGTTAAAATAATAATAAATTTCACATATACGCCGGTACGGCACCGTTTCTGTCAAAATCATATTTCCCGCTACATTTTCGCGCAGCCACCATCTTGTCCGGGCCCAGTCTCTAACTTTACAGACTCTACCAGATCCGATGAAGTCTTTTGTCTTGGTGATTTTAATATTGATTTGTTTGATTTCAATAACCCTCGAGTGGTTCAGTTTTCTTCTTTGCTTGAATTATTCCAGATGAGGCAAATTATTGGACAGCCTACAGAATTCTTCTTCATTGACTGATCTGTTTCTGTTAATTGGAGAACGTGAGGTGATTGAGGGGAGTTGTACGATACCAGTAAAGCTCTTTTATTTACCGTGAGAGTTTTGCGGATATTTGACTTCCGTCTCTTCAAAGATTTGATTTTTTTCTGCAAAAAATTCACGGGGCTTATGGATATATTCTTTGTGCAGGGTTTCTAAATGCCTCGTCAATTTGCTAGGTTTCGTGCTATCCTCAGCCAAAATTTTGAAGCATATAATACATTCAGGTTTTTCTTCGCCACCTACTTCGGCGCTTATTAAACCGAAGTTAAAGTACCCTTGGTCATATTTTCATGTTTTTGATTTTATAACAGGATCAGTACTAGAACTGGACGTATTTGACGCTTTGTTGTTGTAATCGCGCAATTTCAATTCAGAAAACTCGATACAGTTCAACAAATTTAAGTTGGCGAGCGGTGGAGGCGCGACGCGTTGGGGCCTGCCTCAGCCTGTATCTGACAGAGCAACAGTGGTGTGAACTTTTTTTTCTCTTGGGAATAAATATGAAATAATAAAAATTCAGTAAATAATATTCAAGTGCATGTATTAAGAAAATCATTTGTACCAAAGGTAATTCAGAATGCAAAAAGATAAATGTAATGTGATTTATTGCAGCATAATCATTAATATTAGATTCTTTGCCTTAATTCTATTAAAAAATAATAGTACAATAATAATCTCGAAAATAATGGTCTTAAAATCATCAATTTCAGAATCGCTAGTATCACTGTCACTGTCGCCTAAAGAAATAATTAGGTAATGGTTTAACGTCACTGATATTGTCTGCGAACACTTCATTTTCTAAATATTTGTTCTCGATCTTAATCACGTGATCACATCACTTCTTCCAGTCTTCTGGCTTTATTTTATTAAATTCATATTCCGCTAACTTCCGCCCATCTTCTAATATGAAGGTAGTATTTTTGCAGCAACGCTGTTTTTAAATCTGGATGATACCTATGGCGGCAAACGTAAAACAGTGCGTCCATGGTCTTGTAATAAAGTGTCGAACTTGTAGGTTATATACCTCTTCTTATAATGCTTGATAATTTCGTACAACTGTGGTTTTAACATGTTAGGTTCAAAACTAATATTTTTGTCGTGTAGCCATTTAATAATATTTGCCTTTTTAGAATTTGATGTGGGTGCAGCACTTGCTTGGACGTTGTCGTACTCGTAGGGTGCATTGTCTACGACGACGACGGAATGCTTTGGTAAATTAGCAATCAACTTTTGCTGCAACCACTTGCCATAATTCTCTGAATTCATTTCTGGATGGTTATCGACGGTTTTAGATGCAGATTTAAATATCAAGAAACATCCAGGTATAAAGCCCTTTTCGCAACCGGCGCGGCATTTACAATAATAATTAATCTCTGACCTTTAAGATATTTGCAAATAATCTTTTGGTCGAGTCATCTGTCCAATTATTCGAGGAGACATGGCTACTGTTCAAATATGTTTCGTCCAGGTAAACAATCGGTCTATTTTGACTTCGGAAATATTTAATTTTCTTCAAATACGAAATACGAAGATACCTTATATCGTGTTTTTCAATTAGGACTTTCCTATTATTTTGCGTCCTTCTCCGCCTGAACCACATTTTACCCAAAAGAACTCTCAGTGTTTCATAGGATCCATTCCATTTTAGCTCGGTCATATGTTTTGGTTCAATTTTGGAAGGGTAACACGACAACCTTCAGTCTTGTGAAATTCGTGTACGATGTGAAGCATATCAGCCGCCTTATACTCCGGCAAATCAGTCGTTAAGGAACTCCTCCTTGTACGCTTCGTTCCTGGTGTTCTAAAGATCACTTTGTCGTTATTTTTCGACGCGTTAGTGTTGCATTCACTAACTATTCTCTCTATAGATCTAATAGACACGCCCGTTGCAACAGACGTCTTCATTTTCACACTTTACAATGTTTCTGTTTCCCTTTTCTCACTTTTAAAATAACAAAACACTCTGTACACTATTTCCTGTGTTTGGCTACGTAAAACACCTTTCCGTTCGCAACCCGCCATCTTACCTTTTCAAAAGCTCACCGGTAACTGAAAATTTTACCTGCGGCACTGGTACTGCAAGACATTTTATTGCATCCGAAAGGTATGCTCTAATGCGTAACCCCACCGCTTAAATCTGTTGGACTGTATACTGTACATGTCGGTATCTTTTCGCGAGCATTCGGGTAAATTGTGCGAAAAAACCGCACCTGCAGGACTAGTCAATGTTGCCAAATCGAATTGCCAATTGGTTTATTATCTATCCGCTGTCCAACATTCAGAGGGGCGCAGACATATATCCACTATAAAAAATGGGGGCTCGTAATACGAAAGTTTGAGAACCGCTAATTTATGTTATTCATATCCCGATGTCTTTGTAACAACAAAAATTTGTGTCCAAATTGACCCCCTAACCCACAATGCGTCAGAACACGATTTTTAATACGAAATAATGGATATCTACTTATTTTGCCCATCTTCACCCCCCACGCAAAGAGATCTTATTATTGCAAATGTAACGAAGTTATAGAAGTAGGTAATTCCTGTTTTAGAAAGTGTATATCCCAAACTTCATTCAGTTCTGACCACTCTATAGTGTTGTAATCTCCAAAAAATAGTAAAAATATGCTCGGGTTCCATTTAAACATTATGGTATGTGTACATTTTGGCACCCGTGATTCTTTTTTTTTTTTTAATAAATTGTTGCTTGGTTCAAATTAATGTTTTTCTAAGCATAGATAATACTTAATACTAAATAAAGGTTTTGGGATATAACATCTTGTGTCTAGTGTCTCACTTTACTGTTTTGTTGTCCGTCTCAGTTTTACAGCGGGAGAGTGTCTTGGGGTAGTTTTCTTTTCAGTCTTGTGTGTATATTTCTCCTTCCCAGGTTGTGGAACTGTGCACTTTCACATTCATTTATATTTTTAAAGAACTTTTTATTTTGGTTTCTCACAAATTCATCGAGTGTTGGTATATTCAGTTCACTGTGTAGTTGTGAGTTCCGAACGAACCACGGCGCGTTTACTGTTATCCGTAACACTTTGTTCTGTAGCGTCTGTAACTTTTTAAAATTGGTTTTAGAAGTTCCTGCCCAAACCGCACTGGCATAGGTCAGCATTGGCCTTAATAATGTTTTATATAATAGAGTAGCAGTTTCGATTTTTAATCTTGATTTTCTGTTTAATAAGGGATATAGTTGTGCAAGTCTTGCATAGCATTCCGAGAGTTTCTTGTTGACGTGAAGGCTCCATGTTAGTCGTGTGTCTAAGTAAACACCCAGATATTTGATGGCTTCATCTCGGCGGTTCCATACAACTGGTTGGTCTTCTATAACTATTCTGAGGTCGTGGTGTATGCGTCTCAGAGTGAAAATTTTTGCCTCGGTCTTATCGGCATTGATAGATATGGCCCATTTTTTAAACCATTCTAGGCTTTTATTAAGAGCGCTTTGGAGGTTATTCGTTGCTATTAGTATGTCATCGTCCTGAGTGATTATAACTGTGTCATCAGCATACATTGCGAGATGGGATTCTTCAATATCTGGGAAGTCTGAGATGTATACGTTGAAAAGTGTCGGTCCAAGTATGCTTCCTTGTGGCACGCCGGCATGGATATTTCTTGTTGATGAAAGTGTGTTATTGATTCGCACCGTGAAGCTACGGTCATCTAGGAATGAATGTAGTATTGCTGTGAGGTACGTTGGCAGTGACAGCTTACAAAGTTTGTATTTCAAACCCGCTATCCACACTTTGTCAAACGCTTGTGCGATGTCTAAGAAGAGGGCAGTAGTATACTTTTTATTTTCAAAACCTTTTTCTATAATTTCTGACACTCGAAGTAGTTGATGAGACGTAGAGTGCCTTCTGCGAAAGCCGTATTGAATGGGTGGGATGATGCTGTGTGTTTCAAGTTGTTCGTTAAGTCTTTAGTGGATCACCTTCTCCAGTAGTTTTGAGAGTGTTGGAAGGAGACTGATAGGTCGGTATCCTTCTACTTGGTTTTTGTCCTTGCCGGGTTTTTTAAATAATATAATTTGAGCGTGTTTCCAGGTCTTTGGAAAATAGCCCTGTCTTAAGCATGCGTTGAATATGTTTGCTGTGTGTTTTACTGCGCTCCCTGTGAAGTTTTTCAAAATCACGTTTGTTATTAAATCATGTCCTGGTGCTTTTCTGTTAGGGAGGTACTTTATAATACCATCCAATTCGTCTACGGTTACGGTATCGATTGGTTCAGTTATGATCGGTACGTGAGTCTCTATGTATGTTTGAATTTGTCGGTAGAATGTTCTATTAATAATTCTAGGAGTAAATACTTTCTTCAAGTGATCAGCGAATAACTCGCATTTTTCGTTGTCAGTGGAGTACATACGATTGTCCTTTTTAATATTTCCTATGTTTTCAGCTTGTCTCAGTATTTTTTTGGTTGTTCTCCACATCCCTGGATCATTGGGTTTTAATTTTTCTATTAAGGCTGAATAAGATTGATAGTAGAAATTGAGAAATTGTCCATCTCCCATTTTATATTGTGCGTTATTCTGTTTAGGTAGGTTTTCATTTGTGGGTTTCTTGTGCGTTGCCATTGTCGACGGATTGTGGCCTTCTCTTTTATTAGTTGTAATATGTGTTTTGGCGGGATTTTATAATTTGCTTTTCTCACATACCGGGATTTCTGTACGGATTTCTCAATGCTCTCCTTTACGTGGTCGGCCAGCGTGGTCACCGATTTTTCTATTTCGCTTGCACTTTTCATATTAGTGCCCAGTGATAGATTTTCGTCCAGGAGTTTCTGAAATAACTGCCAGTCGACTTTACCTTTGATTAGGGTGGGAGGAGGTCCGTTTATCTGAAGTGTGCGCTTGAAAGAGATTACTATTGGGAGGTGGTCAGAATCTAATTCTTCTATCACTTCTTGATGAGTTTGGTGAGAGAAATTTTTTATAACTACAATGTCAAGTATATCCGATTGGTGGTCGTGCCGATATGGCTGGTAGGTGTGGTCATTTGGGGCAATTATTTGAAGCGCGTGTGACGTTGAGAATGTGTTAAGTTTAATACCGCTGGGGTTATTTGTTCTGCATCCCCAGTGTATATTTTTGCTGTTGAAATCTCCAACTGCCAGGACTGGTTTATTATCTTGATTGAAGATTCTTATTAGATCTTCGTCAATTAGAGGTTTATTTGGTTGCTTATAAACTGCAACTAAATTAATGCGTTCACCGTTTTGAAGGACTAGCTGTATTCCAACCGATTCTATATTTGTGGTAATTGAATTTTCCAATTCGTGGTGTACAAATTTCTTTTTAACAATAATTGCTACACCTCCTGAGGCAACTCTCGCACGTCTGTCTTTGCGGTATATATTGTATCCTGGTACTGTGAACCGTTCACCCTCCGCTAAGTGAGTTTCGCTGACGCAGGCAATATCTATTTCATATCTTGCCAGAAAGGCTATGAAGGTATTTCTGTTCATTTTGATACCATTTGAGTTCCAATTTAGGATTTTTGTTTCATTGATTATTAAATGTTGTCTATTTTCCATTAAAGAGGGTAGGAATTATGTTATTAGTGATGAAAGTTTTAATTGTAGGTATATATTGAATAATTAGATCTTTAATAATTTGGAAGATGCTGTCTACCAGTGATGTTGATGAGTCGTTTTGGTTTGGCAATGCTCTACTTTTAAGCTTGTCGGCTCACGTTTGATTGGGGTTAACATATGATATATTGGTTGCAGAATTTATGTTTTGTTTAGGTTTGCGGAATTGTGTTTGTTTATCCTGAATTTCCTTATAGTACTTACAGCCTTTGTAGTTTGCGGGGTGGTTTTCGCCGCAGTTAACACATATGGGTAGATCTTCCTCCTTTTTATTGCATTCATTGTAGCTATGGCTTTCTTGGCATTTGACGCATCGAGGCTTTAGGTTACAATAGTTTTTTGTGTGTCCATACCTTTGGCATCGGTGACATTGGGGGACACTGTTGCTTTTCCTTCTAGCTTCAACAGCTACTATACAATTAAATAATTTTTCTAGTTCAAATATTTCTTTTCCTCTTTCATTGTTAACTAGTTCTACTGCGCATAAGGGTATGGGTTTCCTAAATTTGTTAAACAGGCGAGTCACAGATGTCACAGGATAGTCTTCTTTTAATAATCCTTCTTTTACTTCTTCGGGAGTGAGTGATTCAGGGACATGTCTTATTACTACTTGCAGGGGTTTATCGTCCGGGTTTTGATATGTGTGGAAGCGAATATTATTTTCGCAGTAATATTTTGTTAGTTTCCTGTAATCTTCGGCATTATTGATGTTTATTCTGAGATTGTTTGCTGTTTTTAGTGTGGTAAAGTTTTTGTCACTTACAATATTTTGTATGTCTGATGCTACTTCTTTATAGTTAACTGTTTCATGAAGAAATATGGGAGGTATTTTATTTTTTGGTTTGTTAGAAGATGGTTTTTGTGATAGAGATGGACCTTCTTTATTTTTGTCGATAATTTTTTCCAAGTCATCTGGTAAGTAATACTTGTTTTGTGTTAGCACTTGTTCGTAGTTCCAGGCATACCGCTTCTGTGTTTCATTCAGAGGTGGTGATAACAAATCAGCCTTACGTTTATTATTAGAGTTAAGGTTCATGTTTGGTGATACCTCGAGTTGGACCTAAGTCGCAGGGCGACTTCCTTTGAATCGCGTACACTCTTATTCCGATTATTTATCACTGATAGCAGAGCTCACTATATCACAACCGCACTCGGTCGCGTGTGGAACTCGATTCTCCCGTGATTCTATTATTGGCCAATTTCAATTTTGGCTGTCATAATAAGCGGAGTGCCGAAATCGCTATCAGAACGGTGCTGGAACACAAGTGGGTATGTTGCGATTTGAATTGCATTTCGTTAAATCCGATCGCCAACACATTCAGAGCGGCTCAGAAGACAATATGTGTCTTTCAATAAATCCGCAAAGCTAGGGGTCCGCGATTAATTTTCTTTATTATGATTTTTTTTTGTTCTTCTGAACAAAAGTCTTTTAGGTTATTGGCAGATAGGTTATTGTCATCGCGTCAAATAGAGAAAGTTTCAGTCATTTGTTTTTTTCTGAATTGGTGGCCGTTCCGAACATCCCATTTCCGTACACGATGCACGTGTTGCGATACTGGGGATCATTTTTGTAAGAGACTGTCATTAGCAATAGTGGTAGTTGCGTACAGGTACAGTCCCTTAGTGACCGTATACTCGGAGAGCATTCTAAGAATCACCCGGGTTGTTTACATATAGGTACCTGAACATAGAATTTTTAATTTAGTCCTATTTCGTGAGTTCCCGTTTCGTGCGTCGATTAAAATTTTTCTCGTATTGTTTTCAAATGTTAATGTTTTTGTTTTGGGGGGAGACTTAAACGCTCCGCTCGCTCCGCTTGCCCACAGACCGGGCAACACCACTTTTTTGGGTGGGTGATTCTTAGAATGCTCTCCGAGTATACGGAGACGCACGAAACGGGAGAGCATTGTAAGAATCACCCGGCCAAAAAAGTGGTGTTGCCCGTCACTGAATACGGCCAAAAAAGTGGTTCTACGGCCTACTATTTCCGGTATGTGGGCAAGCGAAGCGAGCGGAGCGTTTAAGTCTCCCCCCAAACAAAAATATTAACATTTGAAAACAATAGGAGATAAATTTTCAGAAACGGGAGCGCACGAAATGGGACTAAATCCAAAATTCTATGTTCAGGTACCTACGTAAACAACCCGGGTGATTCTTAGAATGCTCTCCGAGTATACGGTCACTAAGGGATTGTCCCTGTACGCAACTACCACTATTGCTAATGACAGTTTCTTACAAATGATCCCCACTATCGCGACACGTGCTTCGTGTACGGAACTGCCACTGATTTCGCCTTGTACCGAAATGGGAACTACGACGACCCCGTTTTTTCTTGTTGATTTATAAGTCTCCATTATTCACAAGTTTCTCATGCAACATTCCAACCTGTGTTTCAACACTCTCCAATATTCTTTTAGCGATTTCGGCACTCCGCCTCCAAAATTGAAATTGACCAATAATGGAATCACGGATGTCGAAATGTACCCTATACCATAATGTTTAAATGCGTTCGGTATCACCCATTTTTTCGGTATATTAAGTGAACTTCACTGATTCAGCTTTTACATCTATAATCTTACCTACCTATACATGTAGGTTAATCTAATTTCTGACTGATGATATATTCTACAATAATGTACTTACTCAAAAGGGTTCGGTTGGCCCCACTTTTTATTCACTATTGTGTTTGTAATAGAAACCCAATCACTAAGTTACTTAAGTTACTGTGGTAAAAAGCAATAGTACAATTTTTATTCACTCACCCCAAGAATAAGCAATATAATCTCCATTGTTGCAGAACCAGAATAGAGGGAGAATTACTGTAGTTAATGTGTGAGGCTGTTACCATTGTACCATTATTTGCAGGTTTATTGTTCTTTGAAATCTTTATTATGTTTACTTGGTGATAATAAAAGTTTCTATGTTTGTAAAAGATCTTCGCTTAGTGGAATACTGGATATGTAAAATTCTTCGTAAATAGAAAGGATCAAGAAATTTTGTTTATTTGTGAAAACTTACTTTTCGGTTATGCAAATACACTGATCTGTTTACTGAAATTGACGACATTTTCTTAAATTAATCAAATCAAAACAAATTTTTGTTAAACAATAGAAATAACATCTTTTCTGTTCTTGAAAGTTCCTAATCAGTGGCGGCTCGTCACTTGTTCAAGAGGGAGAGCTCTGCCAAAAAACCTGTATAACGTTTAGGTAAAATTTTAACTCAGAATCATCCCGCTTTATAAAATCTGAAACAACATTTTCTCCTCTTGCTCTTCACAAAAAAATAAGATAAGAACTTAGAAACTAATGTTTCAAAGTAAAGCCTAAACTTCTATTTTCAATTTAGATAGTCGCCCCAATAATATGTAATAGAACGACAATGGAAGTTGGAACGAAGTAGGTACGGCAGAGCTAAAGATTTACTATTGGTTATCTCTAAAAACTAGAAATGAGATGTTTGCGCGCCACGCTATTCTGGGTTGATCTGCCGGCTAAATATTTATCTAGCTAGCGCTTACGCGTAAGGGATCATAGGCATAAGATAGATAAAAATAACCACAAATATTATATTTTATTATACTTAATTAGATAAAAATTAAAAGGATGAAAATTCTCTGGGTGATTTTGTTTAATTTTCTTTCAGAAATTTTTGGAAAGGTGGCGCCTCAGAGCCCTTCATTACGAGCAGCCACTGTTCCTAATATTTCTCAGGGATATTAACAAATACTTTCTTCCTGCTTAGACTGCAAATGCAGGGAGCGCGTGTTCAGTCTCTATAGCCCGTAGCCATTATGCCTGAATATATTTCCACCTCTGCGTTGACTCATCACAAGGAAATGAGTGCCGTTGAGACATCTAATTTCAATCGGTATACCAGTTATAACCGAAAAACATAAAAATGCTCTTTGCGTTTTTGACCTCGTATTGGAACGATACGTGCTCTACAGGAACATTCGTTGATTATAATTATTATTATTGCCTTTTTACTGTAAAAAATTACATAGACTCGTAGACTGTCAGAAATATCCAATTATGATCAAAATTTAGAATTCAAACCTGTCTTTATGAAACATCAAAAAGTAATAGTATATTATGTATAACGAGCATGGAAAGTGACAAATTTCATAGGAGTGTGAAATCACACGAGTTTATATGAAATACACTTTTCATCGATTTATGTAGGTACACTATTTTTCCCACGACCCCTTAAGGCTGGGAACTTCGAATACCCGAGAAGCGTTCTCCTCTCTTCTGAGACAGGCAGTCCAGCTCAAAAACAACTGTATTATGTACTTATAGACATCAATATTATGGTTTAAAAGAAATATGAGGGTTGGTAGAATACGCTTATAACTATTTCATTTGCCATATTTACTCTGTTGTTAAAATAAACGAAGTTGAAAACTCTCAAATTTCAATGGAAATCTTAGCATTATTCCCACACAAATTGTACATTCGGATTTTAGTTAACAGCCAAATAAAATGTGTGAGCATACTCACCGATCTTTTAGCTTTATTTTAAGACTATATTTGCCTAATTTCCTTATTTCAATTTTCTGCTGGACTTACTGTACCAAGCGGTTGCTAAAGCTATGTCTATTTCTGTCTTACACATGTAAGTAAGTACTACCGATCTCCTGTCCTGTCGTTGCGTATCCCACCCTTAAGAAAGATAAATTTATTCAAAACAGTAACGTTATTTTTAATGATTTGTTGTCTATGTTAGTAGATGTCAAAATTTCTAAGTAGCCTACTATATATAACTATATATAGCTATATATAGCTATGAACTATATATATATAACTATATATAACTGTATATAACTGTATATAACTATGAACATAATAAACAGTTCGTTAGAACCCGAAATATTACAGACTGCTGAAATAGTTCCTATAAGAAAAGTGAACAATACAAAGAAGGCAAAAGAATTTAGACCTATAAACATGCTGTCAGCAATTGAAAATGTCTTATCCTTGGGCTGCCGAACAAACGGAGTGATCACCCTGCAAGAACGTGCTCTAGCGGGGCCAATAGTAATTTATGACGACCGAATTGGAGTGATACGACTTCGTTGGTTCTAAGGAAAGCGCATCACTGCGGTTCGGTTGTCCTAAATTGATAGTGGTCCCGCCTAGAGCACGTTCTTGCAGGGTGATCACTCAGTCTGTTCGGCGGCCCAAGTATAGGGCGGGTTGCGTATGTACAGCTAAGTGAATTTTGTGAAAGAAATAACGTATTATCAGTCAGGTTTCAGAGAGGGACATAATTGTGAGAGTGGACTGCAGTTTATTCTAAATGAGTGGTGATCAGCCACTGATGTTGGAAAAGTGGTAATAAGCATTTTTGGACTTCAAACTTGCCTTTGAAACTATTGATAAATGAATGTTAATAAGAAAACTGGAAGCATATGGCGTACGTGAAAAAGTTCTAAGGTGGATCTGTAGCTATCTGGAACATAGAAAACAGAAAGTGAGATGCGGTGAAGTTCTATCAGATAGTTTAGAAGTTCGCTGCTATTTGCATTATATATTAAAGATATAGTGTCAACAATATAAGAAGGCAGAATTCATCTTTTCGCTGATGATACAAATATTTATATATGGGGTGAAAATGTGGAGAAAATAAATAAAACATTAAAGATAGTGTGGGAATGGGTGGCATTTAATTTAATAAATTAAAACTTAATACAAAGAAAACGAAGGCAATGATTATTGGAAGTGACACGGCTCGAAGACTACAGACTACAATTTATTAATGCGTCAAGCTGTCAGGGGTCGTAGAGGGCATGAAAACAAATAAATTTTATAGGAAGTTGTTTTTAATTTTTTAATTTTTTTAGGTGGTTTGATTTGCTAATGAGAGTCACAACAAATGTTCAAAATGCCGTCCATTCTCTTCAATACAGACATTCACTCGATTGTTCATTGATGCACGCACCCTTGCAAATACTGCAGGTGTGTCTTGAACTTAGGTGCAAGCAGCCGTCACCCTTGCTAATAGTTCTTCCTGGTGGTGGACTGGTTCTTCGTACACTAGACTCTTAACATGACCCCAGAGGAAAAAATCCATAGGGGTTAAGTCTGGGGATCGTGCGGGCCAACGTACCGGTTTCCCTCGTCCAAGCCAGGCGTTCGGAAACACTTGATCGAGGTGCTCGCGTGCCGTCAGAGCGAAATGAGCTGGCGCACCGTCGTGCTGAAACCACATTCTGTGGCGGATGTTCAGCGGTACATCCTCCAAGAGGCCTGGTAACACATCGGCGACAAGGTGTCTGTAAATAGGGCCAGTCAAACACGGCGGAAGAAGATACGGACCGATGACGCAGTCGCCCACAATTATTCCGGCCCAGATGTTAATCGCAAACTGGTGTTGATTTCGTCTCAACGCAATAGCGTACGGATTATCATAGTCCCAAATGTGGCTATTGCGGCTGTTAAAAAAGCCGTCCCGCGTAAAGCAAGCTTCATCCGTCCACAACACATGTTGGCCGAAATCAGGCTGCAACTCATTCTGCTGGATCCACCAACGGCAGAAATTCCGTCGAGGCGGATAGTCGTCCGGCCCCATCGCTTGCACTTTTTGTAAATGGTACGGATGCAAGTTTTCTTCCTGCAGAACACGATGAACAGTTGACCGCGCCGCCCTCATCGTATGTGCAACAGCACGTACACTTGTTGACGGTTCCTGCATTACATGGTCAAGCACCGCTTCTTCAAAAGCTACCGTGCGTACCGTGGGAGGTGCACCTGCACCAGGTTGCCGTTTGAAGCTTCCACTTTCGCGCAGCTTACGGTGCGTCCTCGCAAACACTTCGTATCGAGGATGCCGATGATGCGGAAAACGGTCGGCATACAATCGAGCGGCTGCTCGTGCATTGCCACGGGCCTCCCCAAAAATGAGATGGATATCTGCTAATTCGTGCAATGAGTACTCCATCATTGTCAAAACGAAATTAGACATTTATTCAACATAACTTTTGTTATCCACGGCCACTATGATCGCAAAATAAATAATTTTAATAAAACTTTCGAATTAATTTTACTTGAAAAAGGTTCGTCCTTTCGAGTTTCAACAAGTGCACATTTCTGTTGTAAAAAATCTGAGTTTTCATAATTCTACATCACAACCGCGAAAGAGACACATACAGTAATATTGGGGGTAGTTTGTACTTCATCGCACCCCTATTTCATGCACCCCTAAGTGAAATTTTGAGATTGCTATTAACCCATCTTTTTGATAATAAAACGTTTAGTAAATTCCTCAAACTTCACTCTGTTATCGTCATTAGTTGCGGAGATATTACATAAAAACCATCTTCAGAGTCACACATTTCAGGGGCGGTAGCTCACTTGGGAAGCATTTTTCAACCTATGTTTATTCAGACTTTTTGCGTTACTTTTGAACATAGAATCTGCTGGCACAGGTTGACGCATTAATTATGGGACACCTGTATATCGAGCATTCATTGTAATAATCGAGTGTCTGTTATGAACATCGAATTTTTATTTCTTAATCATGCATTTGTATAAATTAACGGGAAAGTGTGCTCTGCACTCTGCAGTATGATTACAATATCGAGCACCTAATTTGTTCCCTATTAAAAATAACTGTTATATTATTTACGTTTAGGTCCATCAACAAAGATTTAATAAACATTACCTCTTTACCACACTCCGCTGCTGATATACCTCTACCTCTGTAGACGAAAGTGCGACTACTGGTTGTCGCCTTGAACACCAAGCGATAGGTCCATGGGATAACATTATACATTATTATATATCCTGTTGTACTTCGTACTTCGTACAGTACTTCGCCTTGTTTCACGATCTCCAGCATAATCCGAATCACAGTACCTATACTTTTATTTGAGAAATATCTGAATTTGATTTAAAATATATGCCATCTCCTAATGTGCCAGTTAGGCATTTAAATATTCTTTTTACTGATGTTACATCTTGTTTACTTGGACTTTTCATATGCTGCTATTCCAATTGCATGCGTAATTATGGTATTATTCTGGTCGATAAATAGAGCAGACTCCCAATTATTGCCTCTCTGTAAGGGAACTTCACCTCTTCTTCTGCAGCTTCTCTTACTTCTTACTGTTGCATGGTGTAATGGTGTTGATACTGACTTACAATCTTTCATATTATATTTTTCAAGAATGTGCTTTGTGTATCCTACCTGAGACAACCATATTCCATCCTTATTTTTCCTAATTTCCATACCAAGGAAAGTTTTAGGTTCCACGTAAAGTTTTATTTCAAGCATCTCATTTTTTTTTCTTGATTACTTGTTTAATTTCTTCCTTTTCTTTTCCAATTATTAACCCATCATCAACGTAAATTGCTATCATTATTAAAGCATCTTTATTTTTGAGAACATAAGGTTCATTTTTAGTTTGTTCAAATCCAATTTCATTCATTGTGTTAATGAATTTCTTGTTCCATCTATGTGGAG
The DNA here is from genome assembly GCA_963966045.1 of Xestobium rufovillosum. Classification (NCBI taxonomy): domain Eukaryota; kingdom Metazoa; phylum Arthropoda; class Insecta; order Coleoptera; family Ptinidae; genus Xestobium; species Xestobium rufovillosum. Next base: position 20,042,677 of record OZ014492.1, on the reverse strand, counting down.
CATTTTTAAGCCATATAAAGACTTTTTAGTCTACAAATTTTATCCTGTTCCTCTTCGAATCCTTCTGGTACTTTCATATAGATATAATCTGTTAACTCTCCATGCAGAAATGCTGTTTTCACATCAAACGTCATTTAATGATAATTTTTGGCTGCTGCTATGACAAACAATGGTTTTAAAGAAGATTGGCTTGCTACAGGACTGAAAATTTCTTCAAACTCTAAATTCATTCATTGCTCATATCCTCTTACCGTTTTCCTTAACTCTAAATACCCATTTATTTGACAATATTTTCTGTCCGTTAGCTTCATTTTTGTCTACTATATCCCATGTTCCATTTTTCTCCAATGATCTTAATTCTTCTTTTACAGCCTGTTTCCAGTTTCCAGGTTTCTTTTTCTGGTCCTGTGATTGCTTCTTGAAAGGTGAGTAGCACATAATCTTGCAGTCTTACAGGTATCCTTCTGATTCTGTCTGTCTTTCTATCTTCTTCTCTTTCAATATCTTGTTCTCCTTTTAGTATTTCATCATCTTTCTCATCTTCTTCAGAGATTTCACTGTCTGCATTGTTAGTTTCTTCTTTATTTCCTCATCCTTTATTTTAAGTATTACTGGTTTTATGACTTCATCTTCTGTATTTTCTTCTTTAGTTTTAAATATCACATCGCGTGCATGTATTATCTTCCTTTTTAAGCCCGTTTCTAAGGGATCAAATAGCCGATAAGTATCCTACATTTGAGAATCCTACCATTGTTATTTTTGGGTTCTTGAATCCAGTTTCTTAATTCGTTTTAGGTTCTTACTGAATGCTTTACATCCAAATTCTTGAATTTTAGTCAAATCTGGTTTCCTTCCATTCCATATTTCATTTGGTGTCTTATATTTTATGGTCTCAGTTGGCAGTCTGTTTATTAAGTAAGTAGCACAATATACTGATTCCCCCTACATTTTCTTATCCATTTTTGAATTAAATAGTAACGCTCTTGCCTTTTCCATGGTAGTTCTATTTAGCCGTTCTGCCTTCCCATTTAGTTGAGGGCTGTATGCTATATAGTATAGTCCAACTTGATACCTTTGTTATTACACCATGTCTTTAATTCTATACGTATATATTCTCCGCCATTATCACATCTTAAGCAGGATACTTTTACATTATTTTCTCTTTCTACTTCCTTAACATAGTATTTTATGCATTCTGAATCTTCATGTTTGTTTTTAAGTAAATACACTTTTGTGAAGTCATCCATTACCTTTAGTATGTATTTCTTTTTATCCCATGTAACGGTCTCAAGAGGGCCACAAACATCTGTGTGTATTAGTTCAAGCAATCTCGTGTGCGCTGGCTGTTAAATGGCAATATTGTTTGTTTAGCTTCAATGCAAGTTTCGCAGTTTTTAGGAAGATCATCAAACTTCTGCATTTTTATGCCACTCGCAACTTCAGGTAGGAAACAGATTCAAGGTCTTAAGGCCTGGATGTCCCATTTTCTTGTGCCAATCAAGTGGTGTTTCCTTTTCATTTATCATAAGTGACACTTTATCACTTTCTTTTATTTTGTTGTATACAGTCCAGAATCTTCTTTCTCACCTGTAAATATTTTTCTTTTATTTCTATAAACGTCTACACTTTTCTTTTGAAATACAACTTCACTATTAACAGCTGCAACTGAAAGTAAGTTATTAGCAAGTTGAGAGACTTACAACGTATTTTGTAATATGTTATATATTACATTTTTAAGAAGATTCTCGTCATTTACCATTTATATGAGAAGTACAACCAGAATCAACAATAAACTTAGTATTTTGACTTGCATTATTTTCATTTTCATACGTTAGAAAAGCTAATTTATTTTTATATGTAAGACTATTATTTTTATTTCTAAAATAACAATTTTCCTCTTTATGGTTAGATTTCCTACAAATAGAACAACAATGCTTAAAATCTTTAGCAAAATGACCAATTTTAGTACATTTAAAACTTATTTTATTATGTGTATTGCTTTCTTTAGTGGTATTTTTAAAAGCAAGAAGAACATCTTTACTTTGATTCTGTTTCTCCTCTTCTTTAATTAATCTGCTGGTTAAGTTCTTCCAATTCTTTTCTTCGGCTAGTGTGGACTCCCACGCTGTGACGAAGTAATCATCACCATATCGTCGTCGATGATTTGCTTTAATTGTTTTAATCTATATACAATACTCTCAATGGTTGCCAGGTTTCCTTGCATATACATATACACTGTTATTAAATTTGTAATTGAAAAAATCTTGCTTCAACTGACCTTTCTTTCTATTTTCTGAACCATCAAATCGAGCATCAAATATTTCGCAAATCTTTTCATACATTTCTTTTGCTGTTTTACAAGTTATTAGCTGTGTTATTAGTCCTTTGTCCACTGTCTGAACTATTATCTTTTGTGCTTGTGCATCTTTCTTTTCCCAATCTTTTTCTTGTGGTTATTGGTTGGATTCATGCACTATTCCATACAAACCGTGTGCCTTAAAGAATATTTTTACCTGGAATTTCCATAGCTGATATGTTTCGTTGTTTTTCTATGGTACTTATTCCAAGATCATCTGCCGCCATCTTATACCCCTTGCGACACGCCAACTTTATGTACGAAAAAATGCTTGCTAAGTTTTTATGTACGTACTTCAACAATACTGCCCTTTATTTTATTCGCAGATCACCCTGCACATTAGTTTTTATGTAATTCTGTTCCACCAACTTCGTATTTTACGTATTTCTCAGTTTTTATAGGTAGGGTAAACCATTTTGTTATTGGCACAATGCTAGTCATTGGCCCCCCATTATATTTTATACAGTGTGAGTAAAAAGTCTGGAACTAATTCTATAAAAAATTCAGGAATGATTTCTGGAAAAAACGCTCGGACACGTCAACATAATTTTTTTAAAGTGCACCTTTTTTGATAATTGTCGTTTTTCGATAGTCTTTTGATTTCGTACTGTGACGTCATCGTTAATTTTCCTAAATGGGTCCCCATACTTTTGAAGTCGTTGTTGGATAGAGGCTGAAATTATGAATTCAATGATATGTCACAGTATGACATTGACGTTGATATTTTTCGAAATAATCAAGTTTAAAGTAAAAACAAAAACTCGCAAAGAAAATGAGTTAGCCATGGAATATTGACAGTTTAATTGATTAGAAACGAAAACAATTAAGTTTCCAATTAAATTCTAACAGTTCAGCATTGTTTTGTGGGTTTCCGTTTTTTATTTCATAATTTTGTTAATTATTTTGTAATGTTATAATAGTTGATAATAGATTGAACGCCAAATTTAACTGTTATTTATAGTTAATTAATTTTATTTTATCGAATTTACACCGTTTTCAATCAACGAAACTGTCAATATTCCATGGATAACTCATTTTTTGCGAGTTTTTGTTTTTACTTTAAATTTGATTATTTCGAAAAACATTAATGTCAATGTCATACTGTGGCATATCATTGAATTCGTAATTTCAGCCACTATCCAACTAGGACTTCAAAAGTACGGGCAGCCATTTAAAACTATTTGTCAATGCATTGACAGAACAGCTTCCTAGCCACAGCTACAACTGAACTGTACGGCGCGTTTGGCGCGCGCCTTCTTTTCGTAATTTTTTTAAAATTTTTTCCTTATACTACAGCCCGCTACTCACTATGCGTTGGTGCGGCGGTTTGATGCGACGATTCGCAAATCTTCGCATAGTGAGTATTATGAGTTTCGTCGATGCGGTTCGTTGTGCGGCGATTCGGCGGGAAGTCGGTTTTTGGGCGAATCATCAAAGAAAACGCATCGGCGCAAATGCAGACAAATAGAATTGGCATAGCAACGGCGCACTATGAGTAGATCAAGTGCGTTGTTTCGTCGAATCGTCAACTGCATCAACAAATCGTACCAACAAATCGCATCGCGCGTAGTGAGTAGCGGGCTTACCTATTACGATTTTCGCACATCGTGTAGAGAAAAATACCCTCTATCCGATGCAATACAAAAATATATACGGGCTCATTGAAAAAAATGTTTGATGACGCCATATCTCGGCTCAAAAGAGCTTTAAAAACAACCGCCCCGTCAGTTTCCTGTGGACCATCTCTGATATACGTATGCAAAATTTCAGCAAAATCTGTCGAGCCGTTTTCCCGTAAAAGTGCCAACAGACATACACACACACACACACACACACACACACACACGCACACACCCACACACACACACACACAAACACGATGGAAACCATGCAAGACAGTGATAGTAAACGAACTACCCAGGCGGGTAATAATCCCGTCGCCGGTTCCGATCGGGTGAAAGCCCCGGTGGCAGGTGCAGGCTGGTGCAACAATCATTATGTATGGCAAAGGGCAACACTGCGGATGTGGACCGCTTGGCCTCTGCAGTGTTTACAGTGTTTACAGCACCAAGTGAAGATCACGTGAAGAAATGGACCAAGGAGTTCAGTTCGCTCGATAAGCAGATTGAGTCCTTGATCGCGTACATAACGCCAAAGACGAACGTACATGGGGAAATCAAGAAGATGGTCAGTGCCCTCAAGACGACTTACCTTCGTTTGAAGAAGCTGGACGAAGGATCCTTGACGACCATGACCATGGCACCCAAGAGGACGGTTGAACAACAAACCTCGCAGTCACTTGCGAGGCAAATGACATACCAAGCAAGAGGAAGGACATTTCACCACTTCAACCTGAGGGACGAACAATAAGGAAGGCGAAAAGGAGGAAAGAGAAGCTGGAGCAAACTTCTCTGGCTAACTTAGAAATGGAGACGGAGCTACCATGGTCAGACCAGGGACCAAAGGATCCTGCCTGGCAACAGGTGGAGACCAAAAAAAACGAAGAAGAAAAAGAAAAAGAACAAAGAAAAGAAGAAGCAAAAATCAGATGAGCAATCTAGGCAACGGAGCAGGCGACTGCGCCCCAGCGCATTGGTTATTAAGCCATCGGAAGGCAAGACCTATGCAGAGGTTCTCAGCAAGGTCAAGAAGGACACCACCCTGGAGGAAGTGGGCCTTGCAGTCACCGGAGTGCGCAAAACGTTATCTGGCGATGTTCTCCTTGTTCTGAACAAGGAGAACCAGGACAGGGTTGCAGAGCTTTGTGAGAGGATTAGCACGGCACTCGGCGAAGATGCGACCATCAATGCTCGGGTGCAACAGGTGACGTTAGAGGTAACACGGTTAGATGGAACGACCACGAAAGAAGAAGTCTGCGAAGCGGTGACCAAAGAACTTGGAGACGGTCACAGCGTAGGCGCGGATGCAGTGGTTTCAGTGAGGAAGACCTATGGCGGAATGCAGACGGCGTTACTTAGACTGCCAGCGCAGGCAGCTAAGAAACTCCTCGAGAAGCCCACGATACGTGTCAATTGGTCGAACTGCCGAGTACGAGAGGTCACGAGGCCTACCAAGTGCTTCAAATGCTGGCAGTACGGTCATATTACAAAGAACTGCACCTTGCAAACGGATAGGTCCAATTGCTGCATCAAGTGCGCCGAGGAGGGCCATAAAGCGGAGAAGTGCACGGCGAGACCATGCTGCAGTCTATGCAATGAGACAGGTAGTAACGAGACGAACCACGTGCCTGGGAGCAGAAAGTGCGCAGTATACGAGAAGGCGTACCAAGCTCTTCTTCGAAAATGGCGATGAAAGTATTGCAAATCAACCTCAACCACTGCGAAGCAGCACAAGACCTGCTGATTCAAACGGTGCGCGAGGAAAACGTGGACGTGGCCATTATCGCCGACCAATATAGGAACAGGAACCTTGACGGACCTTCTTGGAGGACTGATGCGACGGGCTTAGCAGCTATCTGGGCCTGTGGCAGACGACCCTTCCAGGAGGTAATGGAAGATCCCGAGGAGCTTTTGTGAGGGTAAGGATCGGTGGCGTGTATATCTACAGTTGTTACATGCCGCCGAGCATGCCTCGGGAAGACTACGAAAGGGCATTGGATCGACTGGTCGACGACGCCAGAAAACGAAGTCCAGTAGCCATTGCTGGTGATTTCAACGCATGGGCGGTGGAATGGGGCAGTAGGGAGACGAAAAAAGAGGGCAAGCACTCCTGGAAGCGTTCTCAGTGCTGGACCTTACACTACTCAATGACGGAGAGAAGCCGACCTTTGTCAGGGGAGAAGCCAGTTCGATGATCGACCTCACGTTTCTCAGCAGCGGCCTGGCCAAAGGCAATACCTGCTGGAGTGTGTCTGGCATATACACGCACAGCGATCACTGTGCTATAATCTGGAGAGTCCCACGGCGGCAGAAGTCCAAGAAGAAACCCCCAAAGAAGAACGCATTCACCGGCTGGAAAACTGGCGGCTTCGATGCGGATGCCATGTGTATCTGCATCGAAGACAGCTACGCCAATGGAACAACAGCGGAGGAGAAAGTCGACGACGTCATGACCAAGGTGGCAAGTGCTTGCGATGCTGCCATGCCGAGGAGAGGAAAGGGGAACCCGCACATGCCAGTCTATTGGTGGAGTGATAACATCGCACAACTCCGTGTGGAGTGCCACAGAGCGAGGAGGCTATCACAGCGAGCCAAGGGGAAACTCACCTTTCCGGAATTGGAGGAGAAGTTCAGGTCAGCCCGGACCAAACTGACCAAAGCTATCAAGCATAGCAAGCGGCAGTGTTGGACGGAGTTGCTCGAGATAGTGGATGAAGATCCGTGGGGGAGACCTTACAAGGTCGTCATGACTCGGATCAAGAGCCAGACAAGACAGCAACCCACATGCCCCAAAGAGCTGGAGAAGATTGTCGGCACTCTGTTCCCGAAGCAGGAGCCCTTCAGCTACCAAGTGGAGCAACAAGGCGAGGACATCCCTCAGATAACCCTAGAGGAGCTGCTCCGGGCGAGCGGCAGAGTTGGGAACAAGAAGGCACCGGGTATGGACATCATCCCCAATGTGGCGTTGAAGACAGCAGTGAAGGCAGCCCCGGAGATGTTCCCAGACATGTACAATACGTGCCTCGCAGAGGGAACTTTCCCCGAGCGATGGAAGCGGCAGACGTGCTCTTACCCAAGGGCAACAAGCCACCGGATGATCCGTCATCCTATCGCCCATTGTGCATGCTGGATTCGCCCGGAAAGATGCTGGAACGCTTCATTGTTAACCGCATTGAGGCCGCTATTGGACATCTCTTGGCAGAAAACCAGTACGGCTTCAGGAAAGGAAGATCGACCCTCGACGCCATCAACCAAGTCGTCAGTAAAGGGAAGGATGCAAACTCTGGAGCGCGTTGGAAGCGCGGAAGTAAGCAGTACTGCATGCTTGTGGCACTCGATGTGAGAAATGCCTTTAACTCAGCCAGGTGGAAAAGCATTTGCCTGGCCCTGGATAGGCTTGGTGTACCGGCGTACTTGAAGAGTATGATCAAGAGTTATTTGGAGAACCGACTATTGATATATGATACGGAAGAGGGTCCAAAGCACTATAGGGTCACTGGAGGAGTTCCTCAAGGCTCGGTGTTGGGGCCTCTTCTATGGAATATCATGTACGACGATCTGCTTAAGGTGAAACTGCCATCGGGAGCCGAGATGGTGGCCTTCGCGGACGACGCGGGGCTAGTTATAACTGGAAAATACCTGGAGGAGATTCAGCGCATCTTCGGAGAGGGCTACGAAGCAGTGCAGCGGTGGATGGACTCAGTAGGTCTCAAACTGGCTGATCACAAAACTGAGGCCGTGCTGTTTACGAGCCGGAAGAAAGTGGAGACCATCACCCTTGACGTGGAACAGTGCACCATTACTTCTCAGCCTTTCATTAGGTACTTGGGAGTGATGCTCGACGCAAGACTTAGCTTCAAGGCTCACGTGGTACACGCTGCAGACAAGGCAGCTAAAGTGGCCACTGCGCTGGCGAGGCTCATGCCAAACATTGGTGGACCTCGTCAACCCCGGAGAAAACTTATAGCCTCGGTGGTGACCTCCATACTCACATAGGAGTAGCCATCTGGGGTGAAGTCCTTAAGATTGAGGAGTATCGACGGAAGATCGCAGCAGCTCACCAGCTCAGCGCACTCAGGGTATCATCTGCCTTCCGTACGGTATCCGATGATGCCGTGTGCGTTATTGCGGAAATGATGCCCATAGAGGTGTTAGCAGTGGAAAGGAAGTACCTCTACGAGCAACGAAGTAGCATCCCGGAGGAACAAAAGAAGCTGAAGAAGACCATGAGGCAGGATAGCCTCCAACGGTGGCAAGAGAAATGGGATGCATCTGAGAAGGGAAGGTGGACTCATCGCCTCATCCCTCAGGTTGAGAGGTGGGTGAACCGCAAACACGGGGAGGTAAACTATTACCTGACCCAGATGCTCTCGAACCACGGATGCTTTAGGGCCTACCTGCATCGGTTCGAGCACGAAGATTCACCAGATTGCCCGGCGGGGTGTGAAGTGCCGGAGGATGCAGAACACGTATTCTTCTGGTGCCCACGTTTCGCTGAGGGGAGAAAAGAGGTGGTAGATGCGCTTGGGACAACACCAGAGCCAGAAACGCTGGTGGAGTCGATGTTGGAAACGGAGGACAACTGGTTGACGGTTAGCACTTTCGTCACGGCCGTCATGACGAGACTCCGGGAAAAGGAGCAGGAGCGGAGAAAGACGAGGGGACCAACAACAACGGTTCCTCGTAATCATTTGTGAGGGATGAAGAACATCTGAAATCGGGGAAGATCTGAATAGCTGAGGCCGTTCCCGCGAAGTAATGCTTAGCGGCGGTTCCGCGGGGACAACACGAGGCAAATGACGATGAGAGGTTAGGGTTTTAGTCGGTAGGGAACACTAATGGAGTCCGACACACGGGTATACTATACCTACGGTGCATAAAGCATTTCCCCCCTCTTCCAAAAAAAAAAAAAACACACACACACACACACACACACACACACACATACATACGGACGGAAATGTGCCACCTTGCCAAAATGTCTTAGAATGACCTGAAACGTCCACATTTGATGAAAAAACACCATGGTCAAAAAACGACTATCACAATTACTTATAGCTACCTAGCTCAACTAGGAAGCTAATAATAGCTCAGCTAGGAAGCTAAAAATGGACGATGACGTCACAGAACGAAATTAAAAGACTATGGAAAAACCATAATTATCAACACAAATGCAATTTAAAAAAATTGGTTTGACGTGTCCGAGCGTTTTTTCCAGAAATTATTATTGAACTTTTTATCGAATTAGTTCCAGACTTTTTACTCGCACTGTATATTTCTTTAACATTTTTTGCAGTATCTAGGGTAAATTTTATTAAAATTTTTCATATTTGGCAACATTGTGTTTATGAAAACTGTATTACCGATCTAACTGTGTGATGTGAATTGTCTAAATCAGCGTTTGAAAAATAGAGTGCAACTTTGTAAGTAATTAAGTTTTTGACTAGGTCATGCATGTGTAAGATATTTTAGTGGGTCAGAGTTTTCCTGAATGTAAATATTTTATATGGATATAGTAATAGTTTATGGTTTAAATTTAAATAAAATCGCCTTATAACCTCCAAACTTTATGCGGGAAACTTTATTTAAGGGGTGACAATAATTAGTACCAATAATGCACAAAATTTAATGAAAATTGGTTCAAGTAATTCGGAGATACCCTATTCTTTGGGTAAGGAGATTCTTTCTTCCCCCTCCCCTTATTTCGAAGTTTTCACCAAAAAGTTATGAACCAGATTTGCAGAGCATTTATAAGAAGTTCTACTTAAATTTACGAAGAAAATGTCGCCTTTCAGTTTTCTTTTACAAATGTGCCGCCTAGTGGTGAAAATTGGTAGCTAAAAATACTTTTGGTGAATTTGTTACAGTGCATTTTTTAAGCCAAAATCACTGGGCGAAAAACTGATTCACGGGCGAATTGTTTTTGCAACCCTGTTAGGTCATGAAAATCTAAAAATAGAATTTTTCTGCGGACGGCTGTGAACTGTGTTGTGTTTGTTATTGTTTGGTGTTTGGAAGAAAGATATAAGTAACGCAATAAATTAACCAAAATCTTTGTCGCCTAGCACATCAAAATTTCAATCACTGGGCGACTAATTTTCACCAGTGGCCGACATTTGTGTCGCCTACTCCACTAGTTGAAAAAACTTGTGTGTCAGCTCCGACGCACGACTGAAGTTTACTCCTTAGGAACTAGGGTTGCCACCTTTTTGCCAAGCAAATAAAGGATATTTTTAAAAACATTAAAAAAAGCGCCGCTGGCAATTTTTTTTAATTTCTCAAGGTCAAATAGCTTAACGTGAAGTTTAAAAAATTATTATGCCAATAGACTGTTTTGGAATGGCCTCATTTTAACAGGTCGCCATTTTTTGTTGGAAGGCAGAGTATATGGTCCACAACGCCCGATCCTTGCACGTGGGTTACCAAATTTGAACAGATTTGGTGCCAAACAAAGTGGTAAAACCAGGTTACTGTTTAGCTCACTGTTTAGAGTTCATGTAATTTAACTGAAAATAACGGAAGCAACGTTTGCAATAGTGCAACTAGCCATATCATTTTAAGAATTTTCGTTCAATTCTCGACGTAAAGAGACTAAGGAGTTTAAGTTACGCCCCTTTTTTGGGGCCAAATGGCAACACAAACATCTGCTTTGTTATTCCTCCTCTTCTTCCTTCCTCTAAGCTTGAAACAAACAAATGTTTGCCCTCCTGCTGTCAATTGTGTGACGATATTCTAAATTCTAAAATGATCTATAAACAAAGTTTGGTTAAAAGGTTTCCGAGAGTGGTCAAGTTTGCTGTTGTCATAAATCAAAAAGATTTGCCCGTGCCGCTGCGAATAATTTTATTTGGAAAAATAGGGGTACTTATAGTTTGTAAAAAGGACATTTTAGGACATAAAAAAGTCGCAAGAACATTTTGTTGGAAAAAAGGACTGTCCTTTTCAAAAAAGGACAGGTGGCAACCCTATTAGGAACGATTATTTTAACTTCAATCACTTGATAATAGGGTACACGCGAATATCAGTTTTATACCCAAATGCCTTTAATAATGTGAATAATTTTCTAATAAGTCTACTCGTATTTCCAGTTTAACTAAAAATTATAAAACGTTTAATTATGCATCTTTACTGATGGAAGCAAATCTCCGTTCATTCAAAATAACAATACAAGTAGGTAAAAAGATAAATTACCGCCGTTGGATTTGAACTTCCGTAGCCCATATGCAATTTCAGCGTTCATGCGACTACACTCACTAACCCATTTGGACATGGCTGTCCTGCTTTTTACACTTGTATTTAAAGTTAGTTGATCCCCACGCGATATATTTTTGGAAATGTTTTTTACATTTTTTGTTAAACTTTGAAAATTATTGCACAAAAACTTTCTTAGGTTTTTTCCATATCTGCCAGTATTTTTTTAACTTCAATCACTTGATAATTTTGTTTATTGTACAGAAATATGCGTATCCATAGATACATACATAATTTCAATGTGAAAGATAACGTAACGCAACGCCTAATTTTTAGTTAACACTTTTTTCTTTTACTCCTCATAAAATTTCCGTATCGCGGGCTATAACTGAAAATCGCTTCTTAAGGAGTAAACTCCAAAAATGCACTGATTTGTTATGGTCACATTTATGTATTTTTTTTCTGAAAGCTATGGAATCGTTTCCGAGATATAGGCGGTTGCCAACCTTAAGCGGACATCTCCCGTGATTTGATCATTTCCCTTAGAGATTTCATCAAATCCCCGTTTTTATCACATCTCTGCGACATATATAAATTACATAAAAATGTAAAGATGCGCATAGCTATAGGTACATGTATAAACATGGGGTATGCTGGAATTTTGCAACTCACTCCCACATCAGCTGAAGTCAGATTACCAAATGCTATCGTGTTCAGGAACTCTTGAGAAGTGTACAACACCGATCGAGGGATGGCGAGCGGTGGCAGTCAGTGCGCCCAGACAAGATCCCGCCCAATCGTAACGTAATTGGCACAAGATAATAACACAAAATACCAGTGGTGTGTGTGCACACACACATATTTAATTTCAAAGAATAAAAACACAAAACTAAACTTGCCGTCTTTAATTTAAGTAGGTACGTTTACATATGAATAAAAGTATATACAGAGTGGCCCACAGAAAACAGTAAGTGCGATTTTATACCATTTGGCATAATTTTTACGCAAAAAGCTCAGACATGTCGATTTCGGTTGTAAGGGGGACATCTGAATTCGATGTTTCCATTCATGTAACTTCAACCCCAAAGCTGGAAGGGATAGTACCCTTAAATTGTTAAATTTAAAAGTGGTGTCAAGATACACACCGTTTGAAAGGCCTTTCAATTCTCTTTATAGCAGTTTTTTACTTTTTTAAATCGGACCTCTAACCACCAAGAAAGTGCGCCTACAAGATAACATTGATTAAGGCACCTTAACACCAGTATGTGCAATTTTATACCATTTAACATTATTTTTTCGCAAAAAGCTCACACACGTCGATGTTGGTTTTAAGGGAGAAACCTGAATTCCATGTTTTCATCCACGTAACTTCAACCCCAAAGCTAGAAGGGGCAGCACCTCTAAATTTTTAAATGGCAGGTGGTGTCAAGATACACACCGTTAGTGGTCCAGTTTTAAAAAATAAAAAACTGTTATAAAGAGAATTCAAAGGCCTTTCATACGGTGTGCATCTTGGCACCACCTTCCATTTCAAAATTTAAGGGTGTTTTCCCCCCCGCTTCGAGGTTGATGTTGCATGAATGAAAACATCGATTTCAGATGTCCCCCTTACAATGAAAATTGACGTATCCGAGCTTTTATCGTGAAAATGGTGCTAAATGGTATAAAATTGCATTTACTGTTTTCAGTGGGTCACCCTGTATATAGTCGGGGAGCAGACCGCCTGAAAGATGCGTTTTAAACACCTTTTATACAACTCGAACACACACAAAAAAAAGGAAGCTGATTCTTATGTAAAATGACCTGCCGGGTTCGAATTTTGAGGTCGTGAAAAGATTGGGAATTTCGAAAATGCCGGAAAATCGATTTTTCATAAAATTTTCCTAAATCAATTTTCGACCATTTTTAAAACTTTTCTTGCTGTATTTCAGCAACGAAAAGAGTTAGAGATCTGTTTTTTCATGAAGTATACACTGAAGTGTTCTGATCATCACAGTGTATTCACGTTGCCTCTACAATTTTCCAATTTTACGAAAAAAAATATTTTCTTGCTAGACCACAAATTTGTGAAATGTATTTTTCATGTACCTGCTAAGTAAGTTCATATTTCTATTTAAACAATTACATGAATGGTTGGTGAGCTGCCTGGCTGCTTGTGTACTCGGTCCTAGAGGTTGCGGCATCCGAAGAATGACCTGTTGGTCAACATGGATCACAGTTATTATAATAATAATATAATAATTTCTTGTTTGATCGCATTTGGTAAACTGAATGCTTGAATATTTCTGTTTAACAGAATATCAGTGCTATCATTCAGCACGTTTTTAATTCCACAAAAAAGGATATTGTTTATTAAATGTTCAGAATATTCTCTTTGATGGGCATTCATTCGACGTAATTTATAAGCAACATTGCTGCCAACTACATCAAATTCATCATCATCAGTCGATTTCAGAGTTTTACAGGCCCTTTCAATCAAATCTTCTCTTGATTTTGTCTTTGATATCCTGCTAGTTGTTGACGAACCTCTGCTACGAGTGCGTGATGGGGGGTGCTCTACTGATGGTCCTTGAGGATTTGCAGGTGCCGGAGAAGAGAGCGAAATGTCGTCATCTGCATTACGATTTGCAATATTGTTGTCTTCTTCGTCATTATCAGTCTAAAACAGTGAATAAATTTCATTTAAAATTCGAATAAAATGTATTCAAAATTCTGTTTCAGTTTCTCGATAATCCTGAAGAATGACAGAAAATTGCTTGAGATTATGGAAGTAGATGGAATTTCCCGAATTGTGGAGGTGCCATCGATGGAAAGCATATTAAAATAGTGAAACTTGCCAATAGTGGATCGTACTATTTCAACTATAAGGAATATTTTAGTATTGTTTTAATGGCAATGGTAGATGCAAATTATGAATTTGTGTGGGTAGATGTTCGTTGTAATAGGAGAATTTCAGACGGAGGAGTAATTGAGAATACCAAGTTCTGTGACAAACTGATGCTACAAAACAAACTTCATCTACCTTCGAATGAAGCTACAGTTAAAAATATGAATTTTACTCTTGTAGCAGATGATGCTTTGCATGACATAAAAATATTATGAAACCATTTCCGGCAAAAATCTGACCCAAGAACAACGAATATATGTACAACTATCGCCTAAACTTGTCGCCCACTGCTATGGCACGACACGGCGCGGTACGGAACGGAAAAATCCGTTTAGGATTAAATACATGCAAATGAATGAAGAAGCGCCCATATAGCCGACACGGTGCGGTGCGACACGGGACGACGTTGTCAGGATTCTTCGCTCACGATCCCAACCGGCAAAAATCGTATCGTGCTGTACAGTGCCGTGTATATGGGCGCATCATTTCACGACGCCGTGCGGATTGCGCTTGCGTGTTTGGTGTTTTTACGAACGTAGCATGCGCTGGCACATGTTAGTACTGGCAGTTAACAGCTGAAACATGGAAGAGAAACTTATTAATTTGGTTCAAAATTACCCAGAACTCTACGACGTTTCAAATAAGAATTACCATGACCAACAAAGGAGGTCTAATATTTGGGAAGAGATAGCAGAAGAAATGGGCAAATCTGGTAGGCATCTGACGCAATAACTTAAAAGAATCAATTCACTTAAATAGCATTTATAATAATTATATTCTGATTACACACAATAGCATATTGCTTTAGATTAATTCACAATTGCAGAGCCAAACAAACGGAACGTCACACAAAATTTTTAACTGCTAAAGAACAAACTCCATCGCTGTATACTCTCAACTGATGATTTGTCTTCTTTCGTCGCCGGTGCGCGTCGTGTATATGGGCGGAGGGAATAGATATACCGTGCCGCGCCGTGCCGCATCGTATCATGCGAGCCCGTCGTACTATGGAAAATGCATTTGGCATATTAGCAAACAGATTTAGATTTTTTAATACAGTCATTCATATGAAGCCTGAAAAAGTTGACCAAATCGTATTAGCATCGGTTGTTTTATACAATTTTTTAAGACGGAATACCAAGAATTCTTACATCCCCAGAAGTTACGTTGTTAGTGAAATCGTAGACACTGGCGACCTTGTTAACGGCGATTGGCGCAATGGAATTCAGCTGGATGGTTTACAAAAAGTTGTAATCGTAATTCATCTAGCGAAGCTAAAGAAAGTCGTGAAATTTATAAGAACTATTCTATAACTAACCGAAAAGTTCCCTAGCAAGAAAAATTTCTATAAGTTCAAATTTTGTTTTGCTTTTTTATATTTGGAACATATTAATAAATGAGATATCTAATTATTTATCTTTCCGTTCTTTTGCTTTCTCGTTATTCCATAGAACCCTTGACAGAACCCCACCCTCCTCCTTGAAACCTCGTTCCAACTTAACTTGGCATAATTTTTTTATTTAATAACTAATTCGTACCTCACTATGCATTTCTTCATCGCTCTGAGTATTTGAGACGGAAGGCTCCTCTTGATCTGCGGTGAACAATAGCAAGTTGAAGTACCACAAAGTTGGCTCATAATGATGGCCGATGTAGATGTCCCAATAAACAGTTATATTTGCGGCTTGTTCGTGAGCGGGTTGGACAGTTCTGTGTTGCAACAAATCGGCAAGTAGTGTTGTGACTCTTGAGTTGATTGGCGTCTCCGTTGGGCGAATATTAATTGCTTTATTTGTTACTTGCCTATAGGAATGTATTCAACGAGAAACGCGTGCAAGGGCATGGGTGATAAAAACTTAATGCTAAAAATGATGGCAACAAAAACGACAGGTGAAGAAGATAAATTCGCTATATTGCTCGAGAAAATATCCGACATCAACATAAATATTTTGGATATGAAGACGTCAATGAGCGCGATTGAGAGTAATATAAGTATATTATCAAATAATTTAAACGCGGTATCTCGAGCGTGTGAGCAAAATGCCAAAGACGTTGTTAAGTTCAATTACAATATCGACGCTGTAGAACAGTGCACGCGACGCGACGCAATAATCTTCGATTCTTTGGAATCAAAGAGTTACCGGGAGAAGACACAGACAGTTTAATCGTTGCGCTAGTTAGAGATAAATTGAGTCTGGACATATCAACGAATGAGATAGAGCGTTCTCATCGAGTAGGCAAGAAGGGTGGCGATTCTCAAAAAGGCCGACCAATTATAGTTAAATTTGTTTCGTATCGAACGAGGTCAGCAGTTTTTAAGAGTAAAAAACTTCTTAAAGGTTCGAATGTATATGTTCATGAGGATCTCACTGGGTTCAGACTTGAGTTGCTCCGGCGTGCGGGAAAGGTTTTTGGGTTTGGAAACATCTGGACTTCTGATGGCAAATTTATAAGAATCGAAAACATTGATGGCAAGCCTGTGCGTCGCTTCACAGATGCCGAGGAGCTACACCAATTATTATCTTTAACTGCATCTTAATAATTTAGCTCTGTTAATTAATTTTGTTTCCCTTTTTTTCACATTCATTAATATTGTTTTATTTAGTTGATTTGTCAAATGATAATTTTTTTATTGCTTATCTGTGTTTCATAGAATTTAATTTGCACGAGTTTTATAAATTCGCATTATTTGTGTTAGGGTTTCACTCACACTTTCTTTCTGTTGCTATATGAGGTTTGCACACTAGAACGTACGCTCACTGTTGTCATGCTTTAACGAATTGCGGGCGGTTGTTTTGGGGGGAGACTATGACTTTTTCGCCTTGTCTGAGACTTGGCTGTCGGATAGAGTTGGCTCTGATGCTGTTTGTATTGACGGATATGATCTGTTCCGATCTGATAGAGTTGGGAGGGGAGGGGGAATTGCAATTTATGCAAAGACTGGTTTGCGTGCTGCGGTTTTTGATACCAGTGATTGCATTTGTGGTTCATTTGAATATGTTTGTGTGAAATTCGTATTTTGCAGAAAGTCATTTATTATTAATACATTTTATCGGCCACCGAACAAAAATTTACTCGACTTCGTTAATGATGCTGACAAGTATCTATCTTGTGTCGTTCCATGTGCTGATGAAATTATTTGCTTGGGTGATGTCAACGTTAATCTGTTGAACTTTAATTTTTTGGTGTCTAATTGTTTTGAGTCTTACAATTTCACTCAAATAATCAATGAACCTACGAGGGTCACTGCCACTAGTGCCAGTCTGCTGGATCCTATTTTTCTCTCCATCAGTTTGTCGGTGTTGGAGTCTGGTACCATCGATGCTGATCTCTTGTCGGACCACAGAATCGTGTACTGTAGACTTGCTATTGCCTGTCCAAGGTCGAAATCTAAGTTTGTTACCCATCGTAATTTGAAAAATATTAATTTATATAATCTTTTGCTTGATTTTCAAAACCTTTCTTGGAACGATTTTCTTCTGCAACGTAATATTAATTGTAAATTAACAATTTTTAATAATCTGTTTTTGTCGCTTTTTGATATGCATGCTCTTATTAAGACAATCCGCGTCTCGAAACCTAAATCTCCTTGGTTGACTGATGAAATTAAACTCGTCATGACAAATCGTAATAAGGCTTTATCCAACTTTAAAAAATCGAAACTGGCCAGAGATTGGGACATTTATAAGAGGCTTTGTAATCATACTTTGTGTGTGGTCAGGCGGGAGAAAAGATTATATTTGGAGCGGGTGTCTTCTTGTGGTGGATCCAGAGAGGTTTGGTCGTCACTATCGGAACTTGGAGTCACAGGTCGGGGTAATCCATCCGTTCCTCTTCATCTTTCCAATCCCAATGACATCAATCTCCATTTCTCTCCTATTAATTCTCCTTCGGCTTCTGATAGTTGCAAAGCCCCAATCTCATTTTACAATTCTCATCTATTTAGTTCAGATTTACGATTTAGCTTTAATATGGTAACTATTGACGAAGTACGCAACATTCTTTTTAGCTTGAAGTCTACAGTTTCTGGAGTTGACGGCATCTCATTGAGTATGCTTAAGCTATGTAGCCCACTTATCGATCCATACATCACGCACTTAATTAATTTTTCGTTAGAAACTAACTGTTTTCCTGATGCCTGGAAGATTGCAGTCGGGCGACCGATTACTAAGGTATCCCAACCCAAATCCTTTTTCGACTTGCGAATTATCAGCATATTTCCAAGTATTTCCAAGGTTTTGGAAAAAGTAGTATACCTACAATCAAATTTTGGAGTACGTCTCTATTCACAATATTTTACCTGCTTGTCAGTAAGTATGAATTTCGTAAAAATTCTTCCACCTCTTCTGCCTTGGCTCAGGTTACTGATAGCATTTTCTCTGCTTGTGACAAAAAGTTATTGACTGTGTTGGTGCTGCTCGACTACTCTAAGGCATTCGATACAATTAACCACGAGTTGCTGTGCGCCAAACTTAAATTTTTGCTGTAGATTAATTTTTGGTCTACGTAAATATGATCATGTTTCACATAAATTTATTGAACTTTCATGGCTTAATATGAAGAATCGACGCAGGTTGCATCTGACCCTTTTTGTCCATGAACTTTTAACGACCGACAACTCCTCTGACCTTTTGCGCAACTTACTGATCAAACGTTCGGATTTACATGATATTAATATCAGATTTCACGGTAGGCTGACAGTACCTCAACATTCGACGGCTATGTTTCGGAGAAGTTTCACATATAATGCTGTTAAAGTTTACAACTCAGTACCTGATTGGCTTAAGGCATTTTCTCTCCCTACGTTCAAAATCAAATTAAAAGATTACTTTTTGCGACAGCAGTGAGTAATTTTACTTCTTATGTTGTTGCTTTCTTCTCTTTTCATTTTTAATTTTTTCCATGTTATGTACCTACTGTATTCATTTTTTTGTTTCGCTGGACATTTCTAATTAAAATTTATATACTTACATGATACGTAATTTGAGTTGTATTTACTTCGGCTAGACTTATTTGTTTGTGTAATTACTTTTTGGTGTGGGACTGGTTAAGTGGAAGAGTTTGACTAAACTTCGCCAGTCCCCACACATTTTTTTTTGTTCCCAATAAAGTCGTTTATTGTTATTATTATTATTATTATATCAGAACCTTCACCTGCACGCTTTGATTTCCGAACTTGTTTTTAACTCCTTTCGAAAAGCACTTCGTAGGTTGTTGACTTTGTTTTCTACCGAATCCACAGTGGCATTTTTTTTCATCAGCGGTTTTATAGAAACTCAAAAATTTTTCGTAGGTACGCTTTGTTTTTTTCATGTCTGTTTGAATAAGACTTTCCTTTAACTTTCCATAAACATGGCAATTGTCGGTACAACTCTATAAATTCTGTTAGAAACTCCGTTTTATTAATTCGTATTTCCATATTAAGTGAAAAAAGTTATAAACACTGATCAAATACGCGTCAAATTTTCCAACTAGTCGAAAGATTATGACTGACGATCACAACTGACGATTCTACTACATACACGTCAGTTCTGAATTAACTGCAGGTCCAGACCTGTCGACGGCCGGACGAAATATTAACATTTTATTTCTTTTCTAATTTCTTGCAGATATCCGCTTTGTTCAGCAAGTTCAATTTTGCGGCCATTGCCGTAGAAGATGAATGGCATTTCCACATTTAAGCTCATCACAAATTGCAATGAAGAAGTATTTTTAGTTTTTCACTATTTCTGATTATAACGTGAAAGAAAATTAAACAAGATTCGATTAATTTCCTTCTTCTAGAAATAAGTCAAAAACGAAAAAAAAAATTGTCAAATTAACTAGGTACGCAATTGCAAATGTGATGTTCCGTGTTTCCCACAAGCCTTGCGAGGGATCGTGGTAGGCGATGCGCCAAAGAATGGGTGGCTGATCTTACTGCGCTAACTATCGGCCTCAGTGGTGTCCCTGCCTTATGAATCTTCGGTAGGCAGTACAACTGTTGTGTCCTGGAATCACTTCGGATTAATTGGCGATGAAGTTCCTTTGGTACGGTACATCCTTGGATAGCTGCAACAATTGCCTTCTCACTTTCTTACCCCCTTTGTTCTTCATCTTCCTGTATGCTAGATCTTCAGACAGTGTTACCACTTTGGATTCGTAGTTTACCATGGTAACAAAAACAGTAGCGTTTCCCTTGTCAGCTGGTAGTATTATAGTGAGAGGTCCTTGTCGTTTCGAGTTCTCTTGTGGTTCGCTGCTCCTTCCGATTAATTTTTCGTTAAGGTGCTTTTTTTCACAGGATCTGTACCGCTCCGATTCGAATCTTCCCCGTCGTTTCTTTTGGTAACGGTCTGCAAGTGCTTTCGATGGCACTGATGATGGCCTTCGGTTAACTTATCCACTTGATCCCATAACAAGTTTTTCTCGTTTTTGCCCAACTGCTTTTGGATGTCAGGGAACCATTCCATCAGCATGGTTCTATAAAATCCCGCAAATATGAAAATCTGTCATATGTGGAAAAGCAGTCCACGGTTCATCATGATTGAGCAGTGGGATGTATAAAATTGGACATTTTTAGAGCACCTTCTGAAGAAGATACCTAGATGAGTGTCGAAGGGTCAAGTAAGCCTTTTAGTGTATGTATTAGACAATGTGGCAGTCAGCCAGGAACATATAATAATATTTATGTTTCAATAAGTAATCAGAATTGACAAATTTTGAAATCCGTTCGGTTACTTCAGTGAAAATTTTAAAGGAATTGCGTGTCACCAAAATGATGCAAATGACCGGAATCTCCAACGGCATTCAAAATTGAACCCTCAGACATTACCTACTATCGTTTTCGATGGTTCGTGCAAACAGAACCGATTAAGGCTACAAGTTTATTCATCAAAGCCATAGTATTTAAATTTCGACGCCAAACAGACACCTTACCACCATAAACGGCACAAACTATACATGTGCAATAACCGAGGTGATGCTATGCGACTATTCCTTTAAAACTTGAGTGCATTTAAAAACGTTTATTTAGATATTGTCCGCGTATTAATACCCTGTATATCACATATAACCGACTCATTTAAAAATATTGTCATTCATTGGTGTGAAATAGTGGGAATTTTAGGGTCTTTGCTTTCCAAGAAAATACAACGACAGAAATTTAACAATTTTATTCAATATTTTATTCAAATTACGGGACATACATTTTACTTAAGAATTAAAAAAACCTTTCGGGGTCATCATAGTAATCATAGGAATCTATCTCCCCGTCCGGCAATGGGCAGTCGGCCAAAATATCCTTATGACAACGGTGAGTGCTCCAGTCGAAAAGTTTGCCTTTCTTACATCTGACGATTTCAAGATCAAAAGAATCGTTATTTGGGGTGCAAAGGTAGAATTCCTTGCAGGTAGCGTGTGTAGGATAGCGTCCTGCCTCGGTGCACACGAACGGTTTCTCATTTTTGATATCATTATCACAGGTAGAGTTGGATCCAGCAATCAAATTGCATCTTTTTTTATGCGAATCGTAATAGTAGTCCGGAGGACATTTAAATTGTATTAAATCGTACTTTCGAAACAGAGACCTCCATACGCATTTATAATATCTTGAGCAGTCATCGGGATGGCCAAATATACCAGGATTAACACAGTTTAATTGCGTATGACCTGGACACTGTACAGGATCATTAGTACATCTTTTCATGTAGGGATCGTAATTACTTCTGCCTGGACAAACAATTGGTACGTCTACGTATTTGATGAAAGCATTTATGCATAAGTGGAATCTGCTACAGCTACTAAGGTCAGCGAATTTTCCAGCAGATTCGCAGATAAATTGATGACTTCCCGTAGAAGAATCTTTCGTGGAACTTTCTTCAGCGGTTGTTTTTTCAGAACACGGCGCCATTGTTGTCGGCGAAATTACAGTATTTTCAGTAGCCTCCGATGATTCTGTGGTGTTCTCGGGGGATGTTGCAGTTGATCCTGAAGAAGAGCCAATGGATTCAGTATGCGCAGAGGAAGTTTCAGAAATTTCGGAAGAACTTTCAGTTGACTTAGACGCTTCGGGAGTCCCGGTCACTTCTGTGCCAATTACAGTTATTTCGGACGATACATCACCACTCGCGGAAGACAATGCTGTTGACTCTGTGGATCCAGTTGTTACGGACGAAGTTTCAGTGGTTTCTGAAGAAATTTCCGATGATTCGATTGAAATTCCTGTTGTCTCGGTCACTTCAGTTGCAGTGACGATCGTTTTGGATGATGCTACAGTGGTCTCGGAAGACGCTGCAGTCGATTCTGAAGAAGAGCTAGTGGATTCAGTATGCGCCGAGGAGGTTTCGGTAATTTCGGACGAACTTTCAGTTGATTCAGACGAAAGTTCTGTCGCCTCGGTCACTTCTGTGGCAGTTGCAGTTGTTTCGGATGATGCTGCACTACTTTCGGAAGATGCTGCAGTTGACTCCGTGGATTCAGTCGTTTCGGAAGAACTTTCAGTGGTTTCCGAAGAGGTTTCAGTCGATTCAGACGAAACTTCTGTGGTCTCGGTCACTTCAGTTGCAGTAACGGTCGTTTCGGATGATGCTACTGTGCTCTCGGAAGACGCTGCTGTCGATTCTGAAGAAGAGCCAGTGGATTCAGTATGTGCCGAGGAGGTTTCGGTAATTTCAGAAGAACTTTCAGCTGATTCAGACGAAACTTCTGTCGTCTCGGTCAGTTCTGTAGCAGTTGCAGTTGTTTCGGACGATGCTGCACTACTTTCGGAAGATGCTGCAGTTGACTCCGTGGATTCAGTCGTTTCGGAAGAACTTTCAGTGGTTTCTGAAGAGGTTTCAGTCGATTCAGACGAAACTTCTGTTGTTTCGGTCACTTCAGTTGCAGTAGCGGTCGTTTCGGATGATGCTACTGTGCTCTCGGAAGACGCTGCTGTCGATTCTGAAGAAGAGCCAGTGGATTCAGTATGCGCTGTCGTCTCAGTCACTCCTGTGGCAGTTGCAGTTGTTTCGGATGATGCTGCGCTGCATTCCGAAGATGCCGCCGTTGACTCCGTGGTTTCAGAAGAACTTTCCGTGGTTTCTGAAGAGGTTTCAGTAGATTCAGACGAAACTTCTGTTGTCTCGGTCACTTCAGTCGCAGTAATGGTCGTTTCGGATGATGCAACAGTGCTTTCGGAAGACGCTGCTGTTGATTCTGAAGAAGAGCCAGTGGATTCGGTATGCGCGGAGGTTTCGGTAATTTCAGAAGAATTTTCAGGCGACTCAGACGAAACTTCTGTTGTCTCAGTCACTTCTGTGGCAGTTGCAGTTGTTTCGGATGATGCTGCACTATTTTCGGAAGATGCTGCAGTTGACTCCGTGGATTCAGTCGTTTCGGAAGAACTTTCAGTGGTTTCTGAAGAGGTTTCAGTCGATTCAGACGAAATCTCTGTTGTCTCGGTCACTTCAGTTGCAGTAACGGTTGTTTCGGATGATGCTACAGTGCTCCCGGAAGACGCTGCTGTTGATTCTGAAGAAGAGCCAGTGGATTCGGTATGCGCGGAGGTTTCAGTAATTTCAGAAGAACTTTCAGTCGACTCAGACGAAACTTCTGTTGTCTCAGTCACTTCTGTGGCAGTTGCAGTTGTTTCGGATGATGCTGCACTACTTTCGGAAGATGCTGCAGTTGACTCCGTGGATTCAGTCGTTTTGGAAGAACTTTCAGTGGTTTTTGAAGAGGTTTCAGTCGATTCAGACGAAACTTCTGTTGTCTCGGTCACTTCAGTCGCAGTAACGGTCGTTTCGGATGATGCAACAGTGCTCTCGGAAGACGCTGCTGTCGATTCTGAAGAAGAGCCAATGGATTCGGTATGCGCGGAGGTTTCAGTAATTTCAGAAGAACTTTCAGTCGACTCAGACGAAACTTCTGTTGTCTCGGTCACTTCTGTGGCAGTTGCAGTAGTTTCGGATGATGCTGCACTACTTTCGGAAGATGCTGCAGTTGATTCCGTGGATTCAGTCGTTTCGGAAGAACTTTCAGTGGTTTCTGAAGAGGTTTCAGTCGATTCAGACGAAACTTCTGTTGTCTCGGTCACTTCAGTTGCAGTAACGGTCGTTTCGGATGATGCTACTGTGCCCTCGGAAGACGCTGCTGTCGATTCTGAAGAAGAGCCAGTGGATTCGGTATGCGCGGAGGTTTCAGTAACTTCAGAAGAACTTTCAGTCGACTCAGACGAAACTTCTGTTGTCTTGGTCACTTCTGTGGCAGTTGCAGTTGTTTCGGATGATGCTGCGCTGCTTTCCGAAGATGCCGCCGTTGACTCCGTGGTTTCAGTTGTTTTGGAAGAGCTTTCAGTGGTTACTGAAGAGGTTTCAGTCGACTCGGACGAAATTTCTGTTGTTTCAGTCGCTTCTGTGGCAGTTATAGTTGTTTCGGATGATGCAACGCTACTCTCGGAAGACAATGCTGTTGATTCTGTGGATTCAGTTGTTTCGGGAGAAGTTTCAGTGGTTTCTGAAGAGTTTTCCGTTGATTCGGTTGAAATTTCTGTTGTCCCCGTCACTTCAGTTGCAGTAACGGTGGATTCGGATGATGCTACAGTGCTCCCGGAAGACGCTGCTGTCGATTCTGAAGAAGAGGCAGTGGATTCGGTATGCGCGGAGGTTTCAGTAATTTCAGAAGAACTTTCAATCGACTCAGACGAAACTTCTGTTGTCTCAGTTACTTCTGTGGCAGTTGCAGTTGTTTCGGATGATGCTGCACTACTTTCGGAAGATGCTGCAGTTGACTCCGTGGATTCAGTCGTTTCGGAAGAACTTTCAGTAGTTTCTGAAGAGGTTTCAGTCGATTCAGACGAAACTTCTGTTGTCTCGGTCACTTCAGTTGCAGTAACGGTCGTTTCGGATGACGCTACTGTGCCCTCGGAAGACGCTGCTGTCGATTCTGAAGAAGAGCCAGTGGATTCAGTATGCGCTGTCGTCTCGCTCACTTCTGTGGCAGTTGCAGTTGTTTCGGATGATGCTGCACTACTTTCGGAAGATGCTGCAGTTGATTCCGTGGATTCAGTCGTTTCGGAAGAACTTTCAGTGGTTTCTGAAGAGGTTTCAGTCGATTCAGACGAAACTTCTGTTGTCTCGGTCACTTCAGTTGCAGTAACGGTCGTTTCGGATGATGCTACTGTGCCCTCGGAAGACGCTGCTGTCGATTCTGAAGAAGAGCCAGTGGATTCGGTATGCGCGGAGGTTTCAGTAACTTCAGAAGAACTTTCAGTCGACTCAGACGAAACTTCTGTTGTCTTGGTCACTTCTGTGGCAGTTGCAGTTGTTTCGGATGATGCTGCGCTGCTTTCCGAAGATGCCGCCGTTGACTCCGTGGTTTCAGTTGTTTTGGAAGAGCTTTCAGTGGTTACTGAAGAGGTTTCAGTCGACTCGGACGAAATTTCTGTTGTTTCAGTCGCTTCTGTGGCAATTATAGTTGTTTCGGATGATGCAACGCTACTCTCGGAAGACAATGCTGTTGATTCTGTGGATTCAGTTGTTTCGGGAGAAGTTTCAGTGGTTTCTGAAGAGTTTTCCGTTGATTCGGTTGAAATTTCTGTTGTCCACGTCACTTCAGTTGCAGTAACGGTGGATTCGGATGATGCTACAGTGCTCCCGGAAGACGCTGCAGTCGATTCTGAAGAAGAGCCAGTGGATTCGGTATGCGCGGAGGTTTCAGTAATTTCAGAAGAACTTTCAGTCGACTCAGACGAACCTTCTGTTGTCTCAGTCACTTCTGTGGCAGTTGCAGTTATTTCGGATGATGCTGCACTACTTTCAGAAGATGCTGCAGTTGACTCCGTGGATTCAGTCGTTTCGGAAGATATTTTAGTGGTTTCTGAAGAGGTTTCAGTCGATTCAGACGAAACTTCTGTGGCCTCGGTCACTTCAGTTGCAGTAACGGTCGTTTCGGATGATGCTGCTGTGCTCTCGGAAGACGCTGCTGTCGATTCTGAAGAAGAGCCAGTGGATTCAGTATGCGCCGAGGAGGTTTCGGTAATTTCAGAAGAACTTTCAGTTGATTCAGACGAAACTTCTGTCGTCTTGGTCACTTCAGTTGCAGTAACGGTCGTTTCGGATGATGCTACTGTGCTCTCGGAAGACGCTGCTGTCGATTCTGAAGAAGAGCCAGTGGATTCAGTTTGCGCCGAGGAGGTTTCGGCAATTTCAGAAGAACTTTCAGTTGATTCAGACGAAACTTCTGTTGTCTCGGTCACTTCAGTTGCAGTAACGGTCGTTTCGGATGATGCTACTGTGCTCTCGGAAGACGCTGCTGTCGATTCTGAAGAAGAGCCAGTGGATTCAGTATGCGCCGAGGAGGTTTCGGCAATTTCAGAAGAACTTTCAGTCGATTCAGACGAAACTTCTGTTGTCTCGGTCACTTCAGTTGCAGTAACGGTCGTTTCGGATGATGCTACTGTGCTCTCGGAAGACGCTGCTGTCGATTCTGAAGAAGAGCCAATGGATTCAGTATGCGGCGAGGAGGTTTCGGTAATTTCAGAAGATCTTTCAGTCGATTCAGACGAAACTTCTGTTGTCTCGGTCACTTCAGTTGCAGTAACAGTCGTTTCGGATGATGCTACTGTGCTCTCGGAAGACGCTGCTGTCGATTCTGAAGAAGAGCCAGTGGATTCAGTATGCGCCGAGGAGGTTTCGGCAATTTCAGAAGAACTTTCAGTCGATTCAGACGAAACTTCTGTTGTCTCGGTCACTTCAGTTGCAGTAACGGTCGTTTCGGATGATGCTACTGTGCTCTCGGAAGACGCTGCTGTCGATTCTGAAGAAGAGCCAGTGGATTCAGTATGCGGCGAGGAGGTTTCGGTAATTTCAGAAGATCTTTCAGTCGATTCAGACGAAACTTCTGTTGTCTCGGTCACTTCAGTTGCAGTAACAGTCGTTTCGGATGATGCTACTGTGCTCTCGGAAGACGCTGCTGTCGATTCTGAAGAAGAGCCAGTGGATTCAGTATGCGGCGAGGAGGTTTCGGTAATTTCAGAAGATCTTTCAGTCGATTCAGACGAAACTTCTGTTGTCTCGGTCACTTCAGTTGCAGTAACGGTCGTTTCGGATGATGCTACTGTGCTCTCGGAAGACGCTGCTGTCGATTCTGAAGAAGAGCCAGTGAATTCAGTATGCGCTGTCGTCTTTGTCACTTCTGTGGCATTTGCAGTGGTTTCGGGTGATGCTGCGCTGCTTTCCGAAGATGCCGCCGTTGACTCCGTGGTTTCAGTTGTCTCGGAAGAGCTTTCAGTGGGTACTGAAGAGGTTTCAGTCGACTCAGACGAAATTTCTGTTGTTTCAGTCGCTTCTGTGGCAGTTACAGTTATTTCGGATGATGCAACGCTACTCTCGGAAGACAATGCTGTTGATTCTGTGGATTCAGTTGTTTCGGGAGAAGTTTCAGTGGTTTCTGAAGAGTTTTCCGTTGATTCGGTTGAAATTTCTGTTGTCCCCGTCACTTCAGTTGCAGTAACGGTGGATTCGGATGATGCCACAGTGCTCCCGGAAGACGCTGCTGTCGATTCTGAAGAAGAGCCAGTGGATTCGGTATGCGCGGAGGTTTCAGTAATTTCAGAAGAACTTTCAGTCGACTCAGACGAAACTTCTGTTGTCTCGGTCACTTCTGTGGTAGTTGCAGTTGTTTCGGATGATGCTGCACTACTTTCGGAAGATGCTGCAGTTGACTCCGTGGATTCAGTCGTTTCGGAAGAACTTGCAGTGCTTTCTGAGGAGGTTTCAGTCGATTCAGACGAAACTTCTGTTGTCTCGGTCACTTCAGTCGCAGTAACGGTCGTTTCGGATGATGCAACAGTGCTCTCGGAAGACGCTGCTGTCGATTCTGAAGAAGAGCCAGTGGATTCGGTATGCGCGGAGGTTTCGGTAATTTCAGAAGAACTTTCAGTCGACTCAGACGAAACTTCTGTTGTCTCGGTCACTTCTGTGGTAGTTGCAGTTGTTTCGGATGATGCTGCACTAATTTCGGAAGATGCTGCAGTTGACTCCGTGGATTCAGTCGTTTCGGAAGAACTTGCATTGGTTTCTGAGGAGGTTTCAGTCGATTCAGACGAAACTTCTGTTGTCTCGGTCACTTCAGTCGCAGTAACGGTCGTTTCGGATGATGCAACAGTGCTCTCGGAAGACGCTGCTGTCGATTCTGAAGAAGAGCCAGTAGATTCGGTATGCGCGGAGGTTTCGGTAATTTCAGAAGAACTTTCAGTCGACTCAGACGAAACTTCTGTTGTCTCGGTCACTTCTGTGGTAGTTGCAGTTGTTTCGGATGATGCTGCACTACTTTCGGAAGATGCTGCAGTTGACTCCGTGGTTTCAGTTGTTTCGGAAGAGCTTTCAGTGGTTACTGAAGAGGCTTCAGTCGACTCAGACGAAATTTCTGTTGTTTCAGTCGCTTCTGTGGCAGTTACAGTTATTTCGGATGATGCAACGCTACTCTCGGAAGACAATGCTGTTGATTCTGTGGATTCAGTTGTTTCGGGAGAAGTTTCAGTGGTTTCTGAAGAGTTTTCCGTTGATTCGGTTGAAATTTCTGTTGTCCCCGTCACTTCAGTTGCAGTAACGGTGGATTCGGATGATGCTACAGTGCTCCCGGAAGACGCTGCTGTCGATTCTGAAGAAGAGGCAGTGGATTCGGTATGCGCGGAGGTTTCAGTAATTTCAGAAGAACTTTCAATCGACTCAGACGAAACTTCTGTTGTCTCAGTTACTTCTGTGGCAGTTGCAGTTGTTTCGGATGATGCTGCACTACTTTCGGAAGATGCTGCAGTTGACTCCGTGGATTCAGTCGTTTCGGAAGAACTTTCAGTAGTTTCTGAAGAGGTTTCAGTCGATTCAGACGAAACTTCTGTTGTCTCGGTCACTTCAGTTGCAGTAACGGTCGTTTCGGATGACGCTACTGTGCCCTCGGAAGACGCTGCTGTCGATTCTGAAGAAGAGCCAGTGGATTCAGTATGCGCTGTCGTCTCGCTCACTTCTGTGGCAGTTGCAGTTGTTTCGGATGATGCTGCACTACTTTCGGAAGATGCTGCAGTTGATTCCGTGGATTCAGTCGTTTCGGAAGAACTTTCAGTGGTTTCTGAAGAGGTTTCAGTCGATTCAGACGAAACTTCTGTTGTCTCGGTCACTTCAGTTGCAGTAACGGTCGTTTCGGATGATGCTACTGTGCCCTCGGAAGACGCTGCTGTCGATTCTGAAGAAGAGCCAGTGGATTCGGTATGCGCGGAGGTTTCAGTAACTTCAGAAGAACTTTCAGTCGACTCAGACGAAACTTCTGTTGTCTTGGTCACTTCTGTGGCAGTTGCAGTTGTTTCGGATGATGCTGCGCTGCTTTCCGAAGATGCCGCCGTTGACTCCGTGGTTTCAGTTGTTTTGGAAGAGCTTTCAGTGGTTACTGAAGAGGTTTCAGTCGACTCGGACGAAATTTCTGTTGTTTCAGTCGCTTCTGTGGCAATTATAGTTGTTTCGGATGATGCAACGCTACTCTCGGAAGACAATGCTGTTGATTCTGTGGATTCAGTTGTTTCGGGAGAAGTTTCAGTGGTTTCTGAAGAGTTTTCCGTTGATTCGGTTGAAATTTCTGTTGTCCACGTCACTTCAGTTGCAGTAACGGTGGATTCGGATGATGCTACAGTGCTCCCGGAAGACGCTGCAGTCGATTCTGAAGAAGAGCCAGTGGATTCGGTATGCGCGGAGGTTTCAGTAATTTCAGAAGAACTTTCAGTCGACTCAGACGAACCTTCTGTTGTCTCAGTCACTTCTGTGGCAGTTGCAGTTATTTCGGATGATGCTGCACTACTTTCAGAAGATGCTGCAGTTGACTCCGTGGATTCAGTCGTTTCGGAAGATATTTTAGTGGTTTCTGAAGAGGTTTCAGTCGATTCAGACGAAACTTCTGTGGCCTCGGTCACTTCAGTTGCAGTAACGGTCGTTTCGGATGATGCTGCTGTGCTCTCGGAAGACGCTGCTGTCGATTCTGAAGAAGAGCCAGTGGATTCAGTATGCGCCGAGGAGGTTTCGGTAATTTCAGAAGAACTTTCAGTTGATTCAGACGAAACTTCTGTCGTCTTGGTCACTTCAGTTGCAGTAACGGTCGTTTCGGATGATGCTACTGTGCTCTCGGAAGACGCTGCTGTCGATTCTGAAGAAGAGCCAGTGGATTCAGTTTGCGCCGAGGAGGTTTCGGCAATTTCAGAAGAACTTTCAGTTGATTCAGACGAAACTTCTGTTGTCTCGGTCACTTCAGTTGCAGTAACGGTCGTTTCGGATGATGCTACTGTGCTCTCGGAAGACGCTGCTGTCGATTCTGAAGAAGAGCCAGTGGATTCAGTATGCGCCGAGGAGGTTTCGGCAATTTCAGAAGAACTTTCAGTCGATTCAGACGAAACTTCTGTTGTCTCGGTCACTTCAGTTGCAGTAACGGTCGTTTCGGATGATGCTACTGTGCTCTCGGAAGACGCTGCTGTCGATTCTGAAGAAGAGCCAATGGATTCAGTATGCGGCGAGGAGGTTTCGGTAATTTCAGAAGATCTTTCAGTCGATTCAGACGAAACTTCTGTTGTCTCGGTCACTTCAGTTGCAGTAACAGTCGTTTCGGATGATGCTACTGTGCTCTCGGAAGACGCTGCTGTCGATTCTGAAGAAGAGCCAGTGGATTCAGTATGCGCCGAGGAGGTTTCGGCAATTTCAGAAGAACTTTCAGTCGATTCAGACGAAACTTCTGTTGTCTCGGTCACTTCAGTTGCAGTAACGGTCGTTTCGGATGATGCTACTGTGCTCTCGGAAGACGCTGCTGTCGATTCTGAAGAAGAGCCAGTGGATTCAGTATGCGGCGAGGAGGTTTCGGTAATTTCAGAAGATCTTTCAGTCGATTCAGACGAAACTTCTGTTGTCTCGGTCACTTCAGTTGCAGTAACAGTCGTTTCGGATGATGCTACTGTGCTCTCGGAAGACGCTGCTGTCGATTCTGAAGAAGAGCCAGTGGATTCAGTATGCGGCGAGGAGGTTTCGGTAATTTCAGAAGATCTTTCAGTCGATTCAGACGAAACTTCTGTTGTCTCGGTCACTTCAGTTGCAGTAACGGTCGTTTCGGATGATGCTACTGTGCTCTCGGAAGACGCTGCTGTCGATTCTGAAGAAGAGCCAGTGAATTCAGTATGCGCTGTCGTCTTTGTCACTTCTGTGGCATTTGCAGTGGTTTCGGGTGATGCTGCGCTGCTTTCCGAAGATGCCGCCGTTGACTCCGTGGTTTCAGTTGTCTCGGAAGAGCTTTCAGTGGGTACTGAAGAGGTTTCAGTCGACTCAGACGAAATTTCTGTTGTTTCAGTCGCTTCTGTGGCAGTTACAGTTATTTCGGATGATGCAACGCTACTCTCGGAAGACAATGCTGTTGATTCTGTGGATTCAGTTGTTTCGGGAGAAGTTTCAGTGGTTTCTGAAGAGTTTTCCGTTGATTCGGTTGAAATTTCTGTTGTCCCCGTCACTTCAGTTGCAGTAACGGTGGATTCGGATGATGCCACAGTGCTCCCGGAAGACGCTGCTGTCGATTCTGAAGAAGAGCCAGTGGATTCGGTATGCGCGGAGGTTTCAGTAATTTCAGAAGAACTTTCAGTCGACTCAGACGAAACTTCTGTTGTCTCGGTCACTTCTGTGGTAGTTGCAGTTGTTTCGGATGATGCTGCACTACTTTCGGAAGATGCTGCAGTTGACTCCGTGGATTCAGTCGTTTCGGAAGAACTTGCAGTGCTTTCTGAGGAGGTTTCAGTCGATTCAGACGAAACTTCTGTTGTCTCGGTCACTTCAGTCGCAGTAACGGTCGTTTCGGATGATGCAACAGTGCTCTCGGAAGACGCTGCTGTCGATTCTGAAGAAGAGCCAGTGGATTCGGTATGCGCGGAGGTTTCGGTAATTTCAGAAGAACTTTCAGTCGACTCAGACGAAACTTCTGTTGTCTCGGTCACTTCTGTGGTAGTTGCAGTTGTTTCGGATGATGCTGCACTAATTTCGGAAGATGCTGCAGTTGACTCCGTGGATTCAGTCGTTTCGGAAGAACTTGCATTGGTTTCTGAGGAGGTTTCAGTCGATTCAGACGAAACTTCTGTTGTCTCGGTCACTTCAGTCGCAGTAACGGTCGTTTCGGATGATGCAACAGTGCTCTCGGAAGACGCTGCTGTCGATTCTGAAGAAGAGCCAGTAGATTCGGTATGCGCGGAGGTTTCGGTAATTTCAGAAGAACTTTCAGTCGACTCAGACGAAACTTCTGTTGTCTCGGTCACTTCTGTGGTAGTTGCAGTTGTTTCGGATGATGCTGCACTACTTTCGGAAGATGCTGCAGTTGACTCCGTGGTTTCAGTTGTTTCGGAAGAGCTTTCAGTGGTTACTGAAGAGGTTTCAGTCGACTCAGACGAAATTTCTGTTGTTTCAGTCGCTTCTGTGGCAGTTACAGTTATTTCGGATGATGCAACGCTACTCTCGGAAGACAATGCTGTTGATTCTGTGGATTCAGTTGTTTCGGGAGAAGTTTCAGTGGTTTCTGAAGAGTTTTCCGTTGATTCGGTTGAAATTTCTGTTGTCCCCGTCACTTCAGTTGCAGTAACGGTGGATTCGGATGATGCTACAGTGCTCCCGGAAGACGCTGCTGTCGATTCTGAAGAAGAGGCAGTGGATTCGGTATGCGCGGAGGTTTCAGTAATTTCAGAAGAACTTTCAATCGACTCAGACGAAACTTCTGTTGTCTCAGTTACTTCTGTGGCAGTTGCAGTTGTTTCGGATGATGCTGCACTACTTTCGGAAGATGCTGCAGTTGACTCCGTGGATTCAGTCGTTTCGGAAGAACTTTCAGTAGTTTCTGAAGAGGTTTCAGTCGATTCAGACGAAACTTCTGTTGTCTCGGTCACTTCAGTTGCAGTAACGGTCGTTTCGGATGACGCTACTGTGCCCTCGGAAGACGCTGCTGTCGATTCTGAAGAAGAGCCAGTGGATTCAGTATGCGCTGTCGTCTCGCTCACTTCTGTGGCAGTTGCAGTTGTTTCGGATGATGCTGCACTACTTTCGGAAGATGCTGCAGTTGACTCCGTGGATTCAGTCGTTTCGGAAGAACTTTCAGTGGTATCTGAAGAGGTTTCAGTCGATTCAGACGAAACTTCTGTTGTCTCGGTCACTTCAGTCGCAGTAGCGGTCGTTTCGGATAATGCAACAGTGCTCTCGGAAGACGCTGCTGTCGATTCTGAAGAAGAGCCAGTGGATTCGGTATGCGCGGAGGTTTCGGTAATTTCAGAAGAACTTTCAGTCGACTCAGACGAAACTTCTGTTGTCTCGGTCACTTCTGTGGTAGTTGCAGTTGTTTCGGATGATGCTGCACTACTTTCGGAAGATGCTGCAGTTGACTCCGTGGATTCAGTCGTTTCGGAAGAACTTTCAGTAGTTTCTGAAGAGGTTTCAGTCGATGCAGACGAAACTTCTGTTGTCTCGGTCACTTCAGTTGCAGTAACGGTCGTTTCGGATGACGCTACTGTGCCCTCGGAAGACGCTGCTGTCGATTCTGAAGAAGAGCCAGTGGATTCAGAATGCGCTGTCGTCTCGCTCACTTCTGTGGCAGTTGCAGTTGTTTCGGATGATGCTGCGCTGCTTTCCGAAGATGCCGCCGTTGACTCCGTGGTTTCTGTTGTTTCGGGAGAGCTTTCAGTGATTACTGAAGAGGTTTCAGTTGACTCTGACGAAATTTCTGTTGTTTCAGTCGCTTCTGTGGCAGTTACAGTTGTTTCGGATGATGCAACGCTACTCTCGGAAGACAATGCTGTTGATTCTGTGGATTCAGTTGTTTCGGGAGAAGTTTCAGTGGTTTCTGAAGAGTTTTCCGTTGATTCGGTTGAAATTTCTGTTGTCCCCGTCACTTCAGTTGCAGTAACGGTGGATTCGGATGATGCTACAGTACTCCCGGAAGACGCTGCCGTCGATTCTGAAGAAGAGCCAGTGGATTCGGTATGCGCGGAGGTTTCGGTAATTTCAGGAGAACTTTCAGTCGACTCAGACGAAACTTCTGTTGTCTCAGTCACTTCTGTGGCAGTTGCAGTTGTTTCGGATGATGCTGCACTACTTTCGGAAGATGCTGCAGTTGACTCCGAGGATTCATTCGTTTCGGAAGAACTTTCAGTGGTTTCTGAAGAGGTTTCAGTCGATTCAGACGAAACTTCTCTTGTCTCGGTCACTTCAGTTGCAGTAACGGTCGTTTCGGATGATGCTACTGTGCTCTCGGAAGACGCTGCTGTCGATTCTGAAGAAGAGCCAGTAGATTCAGTATGCGCCGAGGAGGTTTCGGCAATTTCAGAAGAACTTTCAGTCGATTCAGACGAAACTTCTGTTGTCTCGGTCACTTCTGTGGCAGTTACAGTTGTTTCGGATGATGCTGCGCTGCTTTCCGAAGATGCCGGCGTTGATTCCGTGGTTTCAGTTGTTTCGGAAGAACTTTCAGTGGTTTCTGAAGAGGTTTCAGTCGATTCAGACGAAACTTCTGTTGTCTCGGTCACTTCAGTTGCAGTAACGGTCGTTTCGGATGATGCTACTGTGCCCTCGGAAGACGCTGCTGTCGATTCTGAAGAAGAGCCAGTGGATTCGTTATGCGCTGTCGTCTCGGTCACTTCTGTGGCAGTTGCAGTTGTTTCGGATGATGCTGCGCTGCTTTCCGAAGATGTCGCCGTTGACTCCGTGGTTTCAGTTGTTTCGGAAGAGCTTTCAGTGGTTACTGAAGAGGCTTCAGTCGACTCAGACGAAATTTCTGTTGTTTCAGTCGCTTCTGTGACTGTTACAGTTGTTTCGGATGATGCAACGCTACTCTCGGAAGACAATGCTGTTGATTCTGTGGATTCAGTTGTTTCGGGAGAAGTTTCAGTGGTTTCTGAAGAGTTTTCCGTTGATTCGGTTGAAATTTCTGTTGTCCCCGTTACTTCAGTTGCAGTAACGGTGGATTCGGATGATGCTACAGTGCTCCCGGAAGACGCTGCTGTCGATTCTGAAGAAGAGCCAGTGGATTCGGTATGCGCGGAGGTTTCGGTAATTTCAGGAGAACTTTCAGTCGACTCAGACGAAACTTCTGTTGTCTCAGTCACTTCTGTGGCAGTTGCAGTTGTTTCGGATGATGCTGCACTACTTTCGGAAGATGCTGCAGTTGACTCCGTGGATTCATTCGTTTCGGAAGAACTTTCAGTGGCTTCTGAAGAGGTTTCAGTCGATTCAGATAAAACTTCTGTGGTCTCGGATGATGCTACTGTGCTCTCGGAAGACGCTGCTGTCGATTCTGAAGAAGAGCCAGTGGATTCAGTATGCGCCGAGGAGGTTTCGGCAATTTCAGAAGAACTTTCAGTCGATTCAGACGAAACTTTTGTTGTCTCGGTCACTTCAGTTGCAGTAACGGTCGTTTCGGATGATGCTACTGTGCTCTCCGAAGACGCTGCTGTCGATTCTGACGAAGAGCCAATGGATTCAGTATGCGGCGAGGAGGTTTCGGTAATTTCAGAAGATCTTTCAGTCGATTTAGACGAAACCTCTGTTGTCTCGGTCACTTCAGTTGCAGTAACAGTCGTTTCGGATGATGCTACTGTGCTCCCGGAAGACGCTGCTGTCGATTCTGAAGAAGAGCCAGTGGATTCAGTATGCGCCGAGGAGGTTTCGGCAATTTCAGAAGAACTTTCAGTCGATTCAGACGAAACTTCTGTTGTCTCGGTCACTTCAGTTGCAGTAACGGTCGTTTCGGATGATGCTACTGTGCTCTCGGAAGACGCTGCTGTCGATTCTGAAGAAGAGCCAGTGGATTCAGTATGCGCCGAGGAGGTTTCGGCAATTTCAGAAGAACTTTCAGTCGATTCAGACGAAACTTCTGTTGTCTCGGTCACTTCAGTTGCAGTAACGGTCGTTTCGGATGATGCTACTGTGCTCTCGGAAGACGCTGCTGTCGATTCTGAAGAAGAGCCAGTGGATTCGGTATGCGCGGAGGTTTCGGTAATTTCAGAAGAACTTTCAGTCGACTCAGACGAAACTTCTGTTGTCTCGGTCACTTCTGTGGTAGTTGCAGTTGTTTCGGATGATGCTGCACTACTTTCGGAAGATGCTGCAGTTGACTCCGTGGATTCAGTCGTTTCGGAAGAACTTGCAGTGGTTTCTGAGGAGGTTTCAGTCGATTCAGACGAAACTTCTGTTGTCTCGGTCACTTGAGTCGCAGTAACGGTCGTTTCGGATGATGCAACAGTGCTCTCGGAAGACGCTGCTGTCGATTCTGAAGAAGAGCCAGTAGATTCGGTATGCGCGGAGGTTTCGGTAATTTCAGAAGAACTTTCAGTCGACTCAGACGAAACTTCTGTTGTCTCGGTCACTTCTGTGGTAGTTGCAGTTGTTTCGGATGATGCTGCACTACTTTCGGAAGATGCTGCAGTTGACTCCGTGGTTTCAGTTGTTTCGGAAGAACTTTCAGTGGTTTCTGAAGAGGTTTCAGTCGATTCAGACGAAACTCCTGTTGTCTCGGTCACTTCAGTTGCAGTAACGGTAGTTTCGGATGATGCTGCTGTGCTCTCGGAAGACGCTGCTGTCGATTCTGAAGAAGAGCCAGTGGATTCAGTATGCGCCGAGGAGGTTTCGGCAATTTCAGAAGAACTTTCAGTCGATTCAGACGAAACTTCTGTTGTCTCGGTCACTTCAGTTGCAGTAACGGTCGTTTCGGATGATGCTACTGTGCTCTCGGAAGACGCTGCTGTCGATTCTGAAGAAGAGCCAGTAGATTCGGTATGCGCGGAGGTTTCGGTAATTTCAGAAGAACTTTCAGTCGACTCAGACGAAACTTCTGTTGTCTCAGTCACTTCTGTGGCAGTTGCAGTTGTTTCGGATGATGCTGCACTACTTTCGGAAGATGCTGCAGTTGACTCCGTGGATTCAGTCGTTTCGGAAGAACTTTCAGTGGTTTCTGAAGAGGTTTCAGTCGATTCAGACGAAACTTCTGTTGTCTCGGTCACTTCAGTCGCAGTAACGGTCGTTTCGGATGATACAACAGTGCTCTCGGAAGACGCTGCTGTCGATTCTGAAGAAGAGCCAGTGGATTCGGTATGCGCGGAGGTTTCGGTAATTTCAGAAGAACTTTCAGTCGACTCCGGCGAAACTTCTGTTGTCTCGGTCACTTCTGTGGCAGTTGCAGTTGTTTCGGATGATGCTGCACTACTTTCGGAAGATGCTGCAGTTGACTCCGTGGATTCAGTCGTTTCGGAAGAACTTTCAGTAGGTTCTGAAGAGGTTTCAGTCGATGCAGACGAAACTTCTGTTGTCTCGGTCACTTCAGTTGCAGTAACGGTCGTTTCGGATGACGCTACTGTGCCCTCGGAAGACGCTGCTGTCGATTCTGAAGAAGAGCCAGTGGATTCAGTATGCGCTGTCGTCTCGCTCACTTCTGTGGCAGTTGCAGTTGTTTCGGATGATGCTGCGCTGCTTTCCGAAGATGCCGCCGTTGACTCCGTGGTTTCTGTTGTTTCGGAAGAGCTTTCAGTGATTATTGAAGAGGTTTCAGTCGACTCTGACGAAATTTCTGTTGTTTCAGTCGCTTCTGTGGCAGTTACAGTTGTTTCGGATGATGCAACGCTACTCTCGGAAGACAATGCTGTTGATTCTGTGGATTCAGTTGTTTCGGGAGAAGTTTCAGTGGTTTCTGAAGAGTTTTCCGTTGATTCGGTTGAAATTTCTGTTGTCCCCGTCACTTCAGTTGCAGTAACGGTGGATTCGGATGATGCTACAGTACTCCCGGAAGACGCTGCTGTCGATTCTGAAGAAGAGCCAGTGGATTCGGTATGCGCGGAGGTTTCGGTAATTTCAGGAGAACTTTCAGTCGACTCAGACGAAACTTCTGTTGTCTCAGTCACTTCTGTGGCAGTTGCAGTTGTTTCGGATGATGCTGCACTGCTTTCGGAAGATGCTGCAGTTGACTCCGTGGATTCATTCGTTTCGGAAGAACTGTCAGTGGTTTCTGAAGAGGTTTCAGTCGATTCAGACGAAACTTCTCTTGTCTCGGTCACTTCAGTTGCAGTAACGGTCGTTTCGGATGATGCTACTGTGCTCTCGGAAGACGCTGCTGTCGGTTCTGAAGAAGAGCCAGTAGATTCAGTATGCGCCGAGGAGGTTTCGGCAATTTCAGAAGAACTTTCAGTCGATTCAGACGAAACTTCTGTTGTCTCGGTCACTTCTGTGGCAGTTACAGTTGTTTCGGATGATGCTGCGCTGCTTTCCGAAGATGCCGGCGTTGATTCCGTGGTTTCAGTTGTTTCGGAAGAACTTTCAGTGGTTTCTGAAGAGGTTTCAGTCGATTCAGACGAAACTTCTGTTGTCTCGGTCACTTCAGTTGCAGTAACGGTCGTTTCGGATGATGCTACTGTGCCCTCGGAAGACGCTGCTGTCGATTCTGAAGAAGAGCCAGTGGATTCAGTATGCGCTGTCGTCTCGGTCACTTCTGTGGCAGTTGCAGTTGTTTCGGATGATGCTGCGCTGCTTTCCGAAGATGTCGCCGTTGACTCCGTGGTTTCAGTTGTTTCGGAAGAGCTTTCAGTGGTTACTGAAGAGGCTTCAGTCGACTCAGACGAAATTTCTGTTGTTTCAGTCGCTTCTGTGACAGTTACAGTTGTTTCGGATGATGCAACGCTACTCTCGGAAGACAATGCTGTTGATTCTGTGGATTCAGTTGTTTCGGGAGAAGTTTCAGTGGTTTCTGAAGAGTTTTCCGTTGATTCGGTTGAAATTTCTGTTGTCTCCGTCACTTCAGTTGCAGTAACGGTGGATTCGGATGATGCTACAGTGCTCCCGGAAGACGCTGCTGTCGATTCTGAAGAAGAGCCAGTGGATTCGGTATGCGCGGAGGTTTCGGTAATTTCAGGAGAACTTTCAGTCGACTCAGACGAAACTTCTGTTGTCTCAGTCACTTCTGTGGCAGTTGCAGTTGTTTCGGATGATGCTGCACTACTTTCGGAAGATGCTGCAGTTGACTCCGTGGATTCATTCGTTTCGGAAGAACTTTCAGTGGTTTCTGAAGAGGTTTCAGTCGATTCAGACGAAACTTCTGTTGTCTCGGTCACTTCAGTCGCAGTAACGGTCGTTTCGGATGATGCAACAGTGCTCTCGGAAGACGCTGCTGTCGATTCTGAAGAAGAGCCAGTAGATTTGGTATGCGCGGAGGTTTCGGTAATTTCAGAAGAACTTTCAGTCGACTCAGACGAAACTTCTGTTGTCTCGGTCACTTCTGTGGTAGTTGCAGTTGTTTCGGATGATGCTGCACTACTTTCGGAAGATGCTGCAGTTGACTCCGTGGATTCATTCGTTTCGGAAGAACTTTCAGTGGTTTCTGAAGAGGTTTCAGTCGATTCAGACGAAACTTCTGTTGTCTCGGTCACTTCAGTCGCAGTAACGGTCGTTTCGGATGATGCAACAGTGCTCTCGGAAGACGCTGCTGTCGATTCTGAAGAAGAGCCAGTGGATTCGGTATGCACGGAGGTTTCGGTAATTTCAGAAGAACTTTCAGTCGACTCAGATGAAACTTCTGTTGTCTCGGTCACTTCTGTGGTAGTTGCAGTTGTTTCGGATGATGCTGCAGTACTTTCGGAAGATGCTGCAGTTGACTTCGTGGATTCACTCGTTTCGGAAGAACTTGCATTGGTTTCTGAGGAGGTTTCAGTCGATTCAGACGAAACTTCTGTTGTCTCGGTCACTTCAGTCGCAGTAACGGTCGTTTCGGATGATGCAACAGTGCTCTCGGAAGACGCTGCTGTCGATTCTGAAGAAGAGCCAGTAGATTCGGTATGCGCGGAGGTTTCGGTAATTTCAGAAGAACTTTCAGTCGACTCAGACGAAACTTCTGTTGTCTCGGGCACTTCTGTGGTAGTTGCAGTTGTTTCGGATGATGCTGCACTACTTTCGGAAGATGCTGCAGTTGACTCCGTGGATTCAGTCGTTTCGGAAGAACTTGCATTGGTTTCTGAGGAGGTTTCAGTCGATTCAGACGAAACTTCTGTTGTCTCGGTCACTTCAGTCGCAGTAACGGTCGTTTCGG
The DNA here is from genome assembly GCA_963966045.1 of Xestobium rufovillosum. NCBI lineage: Eukaryota > Metazoa > Arthropoda > Insecta > Coleoptera > Ptinidae > Xestobium > Xestobium rufovillosum. The sequence goes on along the minus strand of OZ014492.1, from coordinate 20,002,554 downwards.
ATGATGCAACAGTGCTCTCGGAAGACGCTGCTGTCGATTCTGAAGAAGAGCCAGTAGATTCGGTATGCGCGGAGGTTTCGGTAATTTCAGAAGAACTTTCAGTCGACTCAGACGAAACTTCTGTTGTCTCGGTCACTTCTGTGGTAGTTGCAGTTGTTTCGGATGATGCTGCACTACTTTCGGAAGATGCTGCAGTTGACTCCGTGGTTTCAGTTGTTTCGGAAGAGCTTTCAGTGGTTACTGAAGAGGTTTCAGTCGACTCAGACGAAATTTCTGTTGTTTCAGTCGCTTCTGTGGCAGTTACAGTTATTTCGGATGATGCAACGCTACTCTCGGAAGACAATGCTGTTGATTCTGTGGATTCAATTGTTTCGGGAGAAGTTTCAGTGGTTTCTGAAGAGTTTTCCGTTGATTCGGTTGAAATTTCTGTTGTCCCCGTCACTTCAGTTGCAGTAACGGTGGATTCGGATGATGCTACAGTGCTCCCGGAAGACGCTGCTGTCGATTCTGAAGAAGAGCCAGTGGATTCGGTATGCGCGGAGGTTTCAGTAATTTCAGAAGAACTTTCAATCGACTCAGACGAAACTTCTGTTGTCTCGGTCACTTCTGTGGTAGTTGCAGTTGTTTCGGATGATGCTGCACTACTTTCGGAAGATGCTGCAATTGACTCCGTGGATTCAGTCGTTTCGGAAGAACTTTCAGTAGTTTCTGAAGAGGTTTCAGTCGATGCAGACGAAACTTCTGTTGTCTCGGTCACTTCAGTTGCAGTAACGGTCGTTTCGGATGACGCTACTGTGCCCTCGGAAGACGCTGCTGTCGATTCTGAAGAAGAGCCAGTGGATTCAGTATGCGCTGTCGTCTCGCTCACTTCTGTGGCAGTTGCAGTTGTTTCGGATGATGCTGCACTACTTTCGGAAGATGCTGCAGTTGACTCCGTGGATTCTGTCGTTTCGGAAGAACTTTCAGTGGTTTCTGAAGAGGTTTCAGTCGATTCAGACGAAACTTCTGTTGTCTCGGTCACTTCAGTCGCAGTAGCGGTCGTTTCGGATGATGCAACAGTACTCTCGGAAGACGCTGCTGTCGATTCTGAAGAAGAGCCAGTGGATTCGGTATGCGCGGAGGTTTCGGTAATTTCAGAAGAACTTTCAGTCGACTCAGACGAAACTTCTGTTGTCTCGGTCACTTCTGTGGTAGTTGCAGTTGTTTCGGATGATGCTGCACTACTTTCGGAAGATGCTGCAGTTGACTCCGTGGATTCAGTCGTTTCGGAAGAACTTTCAGTAGTTTCTGAAGAGGTTTCAGTCGATGCAGACGAAGCTTCTGTTGTCTCGGTCACTTCAGTTGCAGTAACGGTCGTTTCGGATGACGCTACTGTGCCCTCGGAAGACGCTGCTGTCGATTCTGAAGAAGAGCCAGTGGATTCAGTATGCGCTGTCGTCTCGCTCACTTCTGTGGCAGTTGCAGTTGTTTCGGATGATGCTGCGCTGCTTTCCGAAGATGCCGCCGTTGACTCCGTGGTTCCTGTTGTTTGGGAAGAGCTTTCAGTGATTACTGAAGAGGTTTCAGTCGACTCTGACGAAATTTCTGTTGTTTCAGTCGCTTCTGTGGCAGTTACAGTTGTTTCGGATGATGCAACGCTACTCTCGGAAGACAATGCTGTTGATTCTGTGGATTCAGTTGTTTCGGGAGAAGTTTCAGTGGTTTCTGAAGAGTTTTCCGTTGATTCGGTTGTAATTTCTGTTGTCCCCGTCACTTCAGTTGCAGTAACGGTGGATTCGGATGATGCTACAGTACTCCCGGAAGACGCTGCTGTCGATTCTGAAGAAGAGCCAGTGGATTCGGTATGCGCGGAGGTTTCGGTAATTTCAGGAGAACTTTCAGTCGACTCAGACGAAACTTCTGTTGTCTCAGTCACTTCTGTGGCAGTTGCAGTTGTTTCGGATGATGCTGAACTACTTTTGGAAGATGCTGCAGTTGACTCCGTGGATTCATTCGTTTCGGAAGAACTTTCAGTGGTTTCTGAAGAGGTTTCAGTCGATTCAGACGAAACTTCTGTTGTCTCGGTCACTTCAGTCGCAGTAACGGTCGTTTCGGATGATGCAACAGTGCTCTCGGAAGACGCTGCTGTCGATTCTGAAGAAGAGCCAGTGGATTCGGTATGCGCGGAGGTTTCGGTAATTTCAGAAGAACTTTCAGTCGACTCAGATGAAACTTCTGTTGTCTCGGTCACTTCTGTGGTAGTTGCAGTTGTTTCGGATGATGCTGCACTACTTTCGGAAGATGCTGCAGTTGACTTCGTGGATTCAGTCGTTTCGGAAGAACTTGCAGTGGTTTCTGAGGAGGTTTCAGTCGATTCAGACGAAACTTCTGTTGTCTCGGTCACTTCAGTCGCAGTAACGGTCGTTTCGGATGATGCAACAGTGCTCTCGGAAGACGCTGCTGTCGATTCTGAAGAAGAGCCAGTAGATTCGGTATGCGCGGAGGTTTCGGTAATTTCAGAAGAACTTTCAGTCGACTCAGACGAAACTTCTGTTGTCTCGGTCAGTTCTGTGGTAGTTGCAGTTGTTTCGGATGATGCTGCACTACTTTCTGAAGATGCTGCAGTTGACTTCGTGGATTCAGTCGTTTCGGAAGAACTTGCAGTGGCTTCTGAGGAGGTTTCAGTCGATTCAGACGAAACTTCTGTTGTCTCTGTCACTTCAGTCGCAGTAACGGTCGTTTCGGATGATGCAACAGTGCTCTCGGAAGACGCTGCTGTCGATTCTGAAGAAGAGCCAGTGGATTCGGTATGCGCGGAGGTTTCGGTAATTTCAGAAGAACTTTCAGTCGACTCAGATGAAACTTCTGTTGTCTCGGTCACTTCTGTGGTAGTTGCAGTTGTTTCGGATGATGCTGCACTACTTTCGGAAGATGCTGCAGTTGACTCCGTGGATTCAGTCGTTTCGGAAGAACTTTCAGTAGTTTCTGAAGAGGTTTCAGTCGATGCAGACGAAACTTCTGTTGTCTCGGTCAATTCAGTTGCAGTAACGGTCGTTTCGGATGACGCTACTGTGCCCTCGGAAGACGCTGCTGTCGATTCTGAAGAAGAGCCAGTGGATTCAGTATGCGCTGTCGTCTCGCTCACTTCTGTGGCAGTTGCAGTTGTTTCGGATGATGCTGCGCTGCTTTCCGAAGATGCCGCCGTTGACTCCGTGGTTTCTGTTGTTTCGGAAGAGCTTTCAGTGATTACTGAAGAGGTTTCAGTCGACTCTGACGAAATTTCTGTTGTTTCAGTCGCTTCTGTGGCAGTTACAGTTGTTTCGGATGATGCAAGGCTACTCTCGGAAGACAATGCTGTTGATTCTGTGGATTCAGTTGTTTCGGGAGAAGTTTCAGTGGTTTCTGAAGAGTTTTCCGTTGATTCGGTTGAAATTTCTGTTGTCCCCGTCACTTCAGTTGCAGTAACGGTGGATTCGGATGATGCTACTGTACTCCCGGAAGACGCTGCTGTCGATTCTGAAGAAGAGCCAGTGGATTCGGTATGCGCGGAGGTTTCGGTAATTTCAGGAGAACTTTCAGTCGACTCAGACGAAACTTCTGTTGTCTCGGTCACTTCTGTGGTAGTTGCAGTTGTTTCAGATGATGCTGCACTACTTTCGGAAGATGCTGCAGTTGACTCCGTGGTTTCTGTTGTTTCGGAAGAGCTTTCAGTGATTACTGAAGAGGTTTCAGTCGACTCTGACGAAATTTCTGTTGTTTCAGTCGCTTCTGTGGCAGTTACAGTTGTTTCGGATGATGCAAGGCTACTCTCGGAAGACAATGCTGTTGATTCTGTGGATTCAGTTGTTTCGGGAGAAGTTTCAGTGGTTTCTGAAGAGTTTTCCGTTGATTCGGTTGAAATTTCTGTTGTCCCCGTCACTTCAGTTGCAGTAACGGTGGATTCGGATGATGCTACAGTGCTCCCGGAAGACGCTGCTGTCGATTCTGAAGAAGAGCCAGTGGATTCGGTATGCGCGGAGGTTTCAGTAATTTCAGAAGAACTTTCAATCGACTCAGACGAAACTTCTGTTGTCTCAGTCACTTCTGTGGCAGTTGCAGTTGTTTCGGATGATGCTGCACTACTTTCGGAAGATGCTGGAGTTGACTCCGTGGATTCAGTCGTTTCGGAAGAACTTTCAGTAGTTTCTGAAGAGGTTTCAGTCGATTCAGACGAAACTTCTGTTGTCTCGGTCACTTCAGTCGCAGTAGCGGTCGTTTCGGATGATGCAACAGTGCTCTCGGAAGACGCTGCTGTCGATTCTGAAGAAGAGCCAGTGGATTCGGTATGCGCGGAGGTTTCAGTAATTTCAGAAGAACATTCAATCGACTCAGACGAAACTTCTGTTGTCTCGGTCACTTCTGTGGTAGTTGCAGTTGTTTCGGATGATGCTGCACTACTTTCGGAAGATGCTGCAGTTGACTCCGTGGATTCAGTCGTTTCGGAAGAACTTTCAGTAGTTTCTGAAGAGGTTTCAGTCGATGCAGACGAAACTTCTGTTGTCTCGGTCACTTCAGTTGCAGTAACGGTCGTTTCGGATGATGCTACTGTGCTCTCGGAAGACGCTGCTGTCGATTCTGAAGAAGAGCCAGTGGATTCAGTATGCGCCGAGGAGGTTTCGGCAATTTCAGAAGAACTTTCAGTCGATTCAGACGAAACTTCTGTTGTCTCGGTTACTTCTGTGGTAGTTACAGTTGTTTCGGATGATGCTGCGCTGCTTTCCGAAGATGCCGGCGTTGATTCCGTGGTTTCAGTTGTTTCGGAAGAACTTTCAGTGGTTTCTGAAGAGGTTTCAGTCGATTCAGACGAAACTTCTGTTGTCTCGGTCACTTCAGTTGCAGTAACGGTGGTTTCTGATGATGCTACAGTGCTCCCGGAAGACGCTGCTGTCGATTCTGAAGAAGAGCCAGTGGATTCGGATTCCGGGGAGGTTTCGGTAATTTCAGAAGAACTTTCAGTCGACTCAGACGAAACTTCTGTTGTCTCGGTCACTTCTGTGGCAGTTGCAGTTGTTTCGGATGATGCTGCACTACTTTCGGAAGATGCTGCAGTTGACTCCGTGGATTCAGTCGTTTCGGAAGAACTTTCAGTGGTTTCAGACGAAACTTCTGTTGTCTCGGTCACTTCAGTTGCAGTAACGGTCGTTTCGGATGATGCTACTGTGCTCTCGGAAGACGCTGCTGTCGATTCTGAAGAAGAGACAGTGGATTCAGTATGCACCGAGGAGGTTTCGGTAATTTCAGAAGAACTTTCAGTTGATTCAGACGAAACTTCTGTAGTCTCGGTCACTTCTGTGGCAGTTGCAGTTGTTTCGGATGATGCTGCACTACTTTCGGAAGATGCTGCAGTTGACTTCGTGGATTCAGTCGTTTCGGAAGAACTTGCAGTGGTTTCTGAGGAGGTTTCAGTCGATTCAGACGAAACTTCTGTTGTCTCGGTCACTTCAGTCGCAGTAACGGTCGTTTCGGATGATGCAACAGTGCTCTCGGAAGACGCTGCTGTCGATTCTGAAGAAGAGCCAGTAGATTCGGTATGCGCGGAGGTTTCGGTAATTTCAGAAGAACTTTCAGTCGACTCAGACGAAACTTCTGTTGTCTCGGTCAGTTCTGTGGTAGTTGCAGTTGTTTCGGATGATGCTGCACTACTTTCGGAAGATGCTGCAGTTGACTTCGTGGATTCAGTCGTTTCGGAAGAACTTGCAGTGGCTTCTGAGGAGGTTTCAGTCGATTCAGACGAAACTTCTGTTGTCTCGGTCACTTCAGTCGCAGTAACGGTCGTTTCGGATGATGCAACAGTGCTCTCGGAAGACGCTGCTGTCGATTCTGAAGAAGAGCCAGTGGATTCGGTATGCGCGGAGGTTTCGGTAATTTCAGAAGAACTTTCAGTCGACTCAGATGAAACTTCTGTTGTCTCGGTCACTTCTGTGGTAGTTGCAGTTGTTTCGGATGATGCTGCACTACTTTCGGAAGATGCTGCAGTTGACTCCGTGGATTCAGTCGTTTCGGAAGAACTTTCAGTAGTTTCTGAAGAGGTTTCAGTCGATGCAGACGAAACTTCTGTTGTCTCGGTCAATTCAGTTGCAGTAACGGTCGTTTCGGATGACGCTACTGTGCCCTCGGAAGACGCTGCTGTCGATTCTGAAGAAGAGCCAGTGGATTCAGTATGCGCTGTCGTCTCGCTCACTTCTGTGGCAGTTGCAGTTGTTTCGGATGATGCTGCGCTGCTTTCCGAAGATGCCGCCGTTGACTCCGTGGTTTCTGTTGTTTCGGAAGAGCTTTCAGTGATTACTGAAGAGGTTTCAGTCGACTCTGACGAAATTTCTGTTGTTTCAGTCGCTTCTGTGGCAGTTACAGTTGTTTCGGATGATGCAAGGCTACTCTCGGAAGACAATGCTGTTGATTCTGTGGATTCAGTTGTTTCGGGAGAAGTTTCAGTGGTTTCTGAAGAGTTTTCCGTTGATTCGGTTGAAATTTCTGTTGTCCCCGTCACTTCAGTTGCAGTAACGGTGGATTCGGATGATGCTACTGTACTCCCGGAAGACGCTGCTGTCGATTCTGAAGAAGAGCCAGTGGATTCGGTATGCGCGGAGGTTTCGGTAATTTCAGGAGAACTTTCAGTCGACTCAGACGAAACTTCTGTTGTCTCGGTCACTTCTGTGGTAGTTGCAGTTGTTTCAGATGATGCTGCACTACTTTCGGAAGATGCTGCAGTTGACTCCGTGGTTTCAGTTGTTTCGGAAGAGCTTTCAGTGGTTACTGAAGAGGTTTCAGCCGACTCAGACGAGATTTCTGTTGTTTCAGTCGCTTCTGTGGCAGTTACAGTTATTTCGGATGATGCAACGCTACTCTCGGAAGACAATGCTGTTGATTCTGTGGATTCAGTTGTTTCGGGAGAAGTTTCAGTGGTTTCTGAAGAATTTTCCGTTGATTCGGTTGAAATTTCTGTTGTCCCCGTCACTTCAGTTGCAGTAACGGTGGATTCGGATGATGCTACAGTGCTCCCGGAAGACGCTGCTGTCGATTCTGAAGAAGAGCCAGTGGATTCGGTATGCGCGGAGGTTTCAGTAATTTCAGAAGAACTTTCAATCGACTCAGACGAAACTTCTGTTGTCTCAGTCACTTCTGTGGCAGTTGCAGTTGTTTCGGATGATGCTGCACTACTTTCGGAAGATGCTGGAGTTGACTCCGTGGATTCAGTCGTTTCGGAAGAACTTTCAGTAGTTTCTGAAGAGGTTTCAGTCGATTCAGACGAAACTTCTGTTGTCTCGGTCACTTCAGTCGCAGTAGCGGTCGTTTCGGATGATGCAACAGTGCTCTCGGAAGACGCTGCTGTCGATTCTGAAGAAGAGCCAGTGGATTCGGTATGCGCGGAGGTTTCAGTAATTTCAGAAGAACTTTCAATCGACTCAGACGAAACTTCTGTTGTCTCGGTCACTTCTGTGGTAGTTGCAGTTGTTTCGGATGATGCTGCACTACTTTCGGAAGATGCTGCAGTTGACTCCGTGGATTCAGTCGTTTCGGAAGAACTTTCAGTAGTTTCTGAAGAGGTTTCAGTCGATGCAGACGAAACTTCTGTTGTCTCGGTCACTTCAGTTGCAGTAACGGTCGTTTCGGATGATGCTACTGTGCTCTCGGAAGACGCTGCTGTCGATTCTGAAGAAGAGCCAGTGGATTCAGTATGCGCCGAGGAGGTTTCGGCAATTTCAGAAGAACTTTCAGTCGATTCAGACGAAACTTCTGTTGTCTCGGTTACTTCTGTGGTAGTTACAGTTGTTTCGGATGATGCTGCGCTGCTTTCCGAAGATGCCGGCGTTGATTCCGTGGTTTCAGTTGTTTCGGAAGAACTTTCAGTGGTTTCTGAAGAGGTTTCAGTCGATTCAGACGAAACTTCTGTTGTCTCGGTCACTTCAGTTGCAGTAACGGTGGTTTCTGATGATGCTACAGTGCTCCCGGAAGACGCTGCTGTCGATTCTGAAGAAGAGCCAGTGGATTCGGATTCCGGGGAGGTTTCGGTAATTTCAGAAGAACTTTCAGTCGACTCAGACGAAACTTCTGTTGTCTCGGTCACTTCTGTGGCAGTTGCAGTTGTTTCGGATGATGCTGCACTACTTTCGGAAGATGCTGCAGTTGACTCCGTGGATTCAGTCGTTTCGGAAGAACTTTCAGTGGTTTCAGACGAAACTTCTGTTGTCTCGGTCACTTCAGTTGCAGTAACGGTCGTTTCGGATGATGCTACTGTGCTCTCGGAAGACGCTGCTGTCGATTCTGAAGAAGAGACAGTGGATTCAGTATGCACCGAGGAGGTTTCGGTAATTTCAGAAGAACTTTCAGTTGATTCAGACGAAACTTCTGTAGTCTCGGTCACTTCTGTGGCAGTTGCAGTTGTTTCGGATGATGCTGCACTACTTTCGGAAGATGCTGCAGTTGACTCCGTGGATTCAGTCGTTTCGGAAGAACTTTCAGTGGTTTCTGAAGAGGTTTCAGTCGATTCAGACGAAACTTCTGTTGTCTCGGTCAGTTCAGTTGCAGTAACGGTCGTTTCGGATGATGCTACTGTGCCCTCGGAAGACGCTGCTGTCGATTCTGAAGAAGAGCCAGTGGATTCAGTATGCGGTGTCGTCTCGGTCACTTCTGTGGCATTTGCAGTTGTTTCGGATGATGCTGCGCTGCTTTCCGAAGATGCCGCCGTTGACTCCGTGGTTTCAGTTGTTTCGGAAGAGCTTTCAGTGGTTACTGAAGAGGTTTCAGTCGACTCGGACGAAATTTCTGTTGTTTCAGTCGCTTCTGTGGCAGTTACAGTTATTTCGGATGATGCAGCGCTACTCTCCGAAGACAATGCTGTTGATTCTGTGGACTCAGTTGTTTCGGGAGAAGTTTCAGTGGTTTCTGAAGAGTTTTCCGTTGATTCGGTTGAAATTTCTGTTGTCCCCGTCACTTCAGTTGCAGTAACGGTGGATTCGGATGATGCTACAGTGCTCCCGGAAGACGCTGCTGTCGATTCTGAAGAAGAGCCAGTGGATTCGGTATGCGCGGAGGTTTCAGTAATTTCAGAAGAACTTTCAGTCGACTGAGACGAAACTTCTGTTGTCTCAGTCACTTCTGTGGCAGTTGCAGTTGTTTCGGATGATGCTGCACTACTTTCGGAAGATGCTGCAGTTGACTCCGTGGATTCAGTCGTTTCGGAAGAACTTTCAGTGGTTTCTGAAGAGGTTTCAGTCGATTCAGATGAAACTTCTGTTGTCTCGGTCACTTCAGTCGCAGTAACGGTCGTTTCGGATGATGCAACAGTGCTCTCGGAAGACGCTGCTGTCGATTCTGAAGAAGAGCCAGTGGATTCAGTATGCGCCGAGGAGGTTTCGGTAATTGCAGAAGAACTTTCAATTGATTCAGACGAAACTTCTCTTGTCTCGGTCACTTCAGTTGCAGTAACGGTCGTTTCGGATGATGCAACAGTGCTCTCGGAAGACGCTGCTGTCGATTCTGAAGAAGAGCCAGTGGATTCGGTATGCGCCGAGGAGGTTTCGGTAATTTCAGAAGAACTTTCAGTTGATGCAGACGAAGCTTCTGTTGTCTCGGTCACTTCAGTTGCAGTAACGGTCGTTTCGGATGATGCTACTGTGCTCTCGGAAGACGCTGCTGTCGATTCTGAAGAAGACTCAGTGGATTCAGTATGCGCCGAGGAGGTTTCGGTAATTTCAGAAGAACTTTCAGTTGATTCAGACGAAACGTCTGTTGTCTCGGTCACTTCAGTTGCAGTAACGGTCGTTTCGGATGATGCTACTGTGCTCTCGGACGACGCTGCTGTCGATTCTGAAGAAGAGCCTGTTGATTCGGTATGCGCCGAGGAGGTTTCGGTAATTTCAGAAGAACTTTCAGTTGATTCAGACGAAACTTCTGTTGTCTCAGTCAGTTCAGTTGCAGTAACGGTCGTTTCGGATGTTGCAACAGTGCTCTCGGAAGACGCTGCTGACGATTCTGAAGAAGAGCCAGAGGATTCAGTATGCGTGGAGGTTTCGGTAATTTCAGAAGAACTTTCAGTTGACTCAGACGAAACTTCTGTTGTCTCAGTCACTTCTGTGGCAGTTGCAGTTGTTTCGGATGATGCTGAACTACTTTTGGAAGATGCTGCAGTTGACTCCGTGGATTCATTCGTTTCGGAAGAACTTTCAGTGGTTTCTGAAGAGGTTTCAGTCGATTCAGACGAAACTTCTGTTGTCTCGGTCACTGCAGTCGCAGTAACGGTCGTTTCGGATGATGCAACAGTGCTCTCGGAAGACGCTGCTGTCGATTCTGAAGAAGAGCCAGTGGATTCGGTATGCGCGGAGGTTTCGGTAATTTCAGAAGAACTTTCAGTCGACTCAGATGAAACTTCTGTTGTCTCGGTCACTTCTGTGGTAGTTGCAGTTGTTTCGGATGATGCTGCACTACTTTCGGAAGATGCTGCAGTTGACTTCGTGGATTCAGTCGTTTCGGAAGAACTTGCAGTGGTTTCTGAGGAGGTTTCAGTCGATTCAGACGAAACTTCTGTTGTCTCGGTCACTTCAGTCGCAGTAACGGTCGTTTCGGATGATGCAACAGTGCTCTCGGAAGACGCTGCTGTCGATTCTGAAGAAGAGCCAGTAGATTCGGTATGCGCGGAGGTTTCGGTAATTTCAGAAGAACTTTCAGTCGACTCAGACGAAACTTCTGTTGTCTCGGTCAGTTCTGTGGTAGTTGCAGTTGTTTCGGATGATGCTGCACTACTTTCGGAAGATGCTGCAGTTGACTTCGTGGATTCAGTCGTTTCGGAAGAACTTGCAGTGGCTTCTGAGGAGGTTTCAGTCGATTCAGACGAAACTTCTGTTGTCTCGGTCACTTCAGTCGCAGTAACGGTCGTTTCGGATGATGCAACAGTGCTCTCGGAAGACGCTGCTGTCGATTCTGAAGAAGAGCCAGTGGATTCGGTATGCGCGGAGGTTTCGGTAATTTCAGAAGAACTTTCAGTCGACTCAGATGAAACTTCTGTTGTCTCGGTCACTTCTGTGGTAGTTGCAGTTGTTTCGGATGATGCTGCACTACTTTCGGAAGATGCTGCAGTTGACTCCGTGGATTCAGTCGTTTCGGAAGAACTTTCAGTAGTTTCTGAAGAGGTTTCAGTCGATGCAGACGAAACTTCTGTTGTCTCGGTCAATTCAGTTGCAGTAACGGTCGTTTCGGATGACGCTACTGTGCCCTCGGAAGACGCTGCTGTCGATTCTGAAGAAGAGCCAGTGGATTCAGTATGCGCTGTCGTCTCGCTCACTTCTGTGGCAGTTGCAGTTGTTTCGGATGATGCTGCGCTGCTTTCCGAAGATGCCGCCGTTGACTCCGTGGTTTCTGTTGTTTCGGAAGAGCTTTCAGTGATTACTGAAGAGGTTTCAGTCGACTCTGACGAAATTTCTGTTGTTTCAGTCGCTTCTGTGGCAGTTACAGTTGTTTCGGATGATGCAAGGCTACTCTCGGAAGACAATGCTGTTGATTCTGTGGATTCAGTTGTTTCGGGAGAAGTTTCAGTGGTTTCTGAAGAGTTTTCCGTTGATTCGGTTGAAATTTCTGTTGTCCCCGTCACTTCAGTTGCAGTAACGGTGGATTCGGATGATGCTACAGTACTCCCGGAAGACGCTGCTGTCGATTCTGAAGAAGAGCCAGTGGATTCGGTATGCGCGGAGGTTTCGGTAATTTCAGGAGAACTTTCAGTCGACTCAGACGAAACTTCTGTTGTCTCGGTCACTTCTGTGGTAGTTGCAGTTGTTTCAGATGATGCTGCACTACTTTCGGAAGATGCTGCAGTTGACTCCGTGGTTTCAGTTGTTTCGGAAGAGCTTTCAGTGGTTACTGAAGAGGTTTCAGCCGACTCAGACGAGATTTCTGTTGTTTCAGTCGCTTCTGTGGCAGTTACAGTTATTTCGGATGATGCAACGCTACTCTCGGAAGACAATGCTGTTGATTCTGTGGATTCAGTTGTTTCGGGAGAAGTTTCAGTGGTTTCTGAAGAGTTTTCCGTTGATTCGGTTGAAATTTCTGTTGTCCCCGTCACTTCAGTTGCAGTAACGGTGGATTCGGATGATGCTACAGTGCTCCCGGAAGACGCTGCTGTCGATTCTGAAGAAGAGCCAGTGGATTCGGTATGCGCGGAGGTTTCAGTAATTTCAGAAGAACTTTCAATCGACTCAGACGAAACTTCTGTTGTCTCAGTCACTTCTGTGGCAGTTGCAGTTGTTTCGGATGATGCTGCACTACTTTCGGAAGATGCTGAAGTTGACTCCGTGGATTCAGTCGTTTCGGAAGAACTTTCAGTAGTTTCTGAAGAGGTTTCAGTCGATTCAGACGAAACTTCTGTTGTCTCGGTCACTTCAGTCGCAGTAGCGGTCGTTTCGGATGATGCAACAGTGCTCTCGGAAGACGCTGCTGTCGATTCTGAAGAAGAGCCAGTGGATTCAGTATGCGCTGTCGTCTCGCTCACTTCTGTGGCAGTTGCAGTTGTTTCAGATGATGCTGCACTACTTTCGGAAGATGCTGCAGTTGACTCCGTGGATTCTGTCGTTTCGGAAGAACTTTCAGTGGTTTCTGAAGAGGTTTCAGTCGATTCAGACGAAACTTCTGTTGTCTCGGTCACTTCAGTCGCAGTAGCGGTCGTTTCGGATGATGCAACAGTACTCTCGGAAGACGCTGCTGTCGATTCTGAAGAAGAGCCAGTGGATTCGGTATGCGCGGAGGTTTCGGTAATTTCAGAAGAACTTTCAGTCGACTCAGACGAAACTTCTGTTGTCTCGGTCACTTCTGTGGTAGTTGCAGTTGTTTCGGATGATGCTGCACTACTTTCGGAAGATGCTGCAGTTGACTCCGTGGATTCAGTCGTTTCGGAAGAACTTTCAGTAGTTTCTGAAGAGGTTTCAGTCGATGCAGACGAAACTTCTGTTGTCTCGGTCACTTCAGTTGCAGTAACGGTCGTTTCGGATGATGCTACTGTGCTCTCGGAAGACGCTGCTGTCGATTCTGAAGAAGAGACAGTGGATTCAGTATGCACCGAGGAGGTTTCGGTAATTTCAGAAGAACTTTCAGTTGATTCAGACGAAACTTCTGTAGTCTCGGTCACTTCTGTGGCAGTTGCAGTTGTTTCGGATGATGCTGCACTACTTTCGGAAGATGCTGCAGTTGACTCCGTGGATTCAGTCGTTTCGGAAGAACTTTCAGTGGTTTCTGAAGAGGTTTCAGTCGATTCAGACGAAACTTCTGTTGTCTCGGTCAGTTCAGTTGCAGTAACGGTCGTTTCGGATGATGCTACTGTGCCCTCGGAAGACGCTGCTGTCGATTCTGAAGAAGAGCCAGTGGATTCAGTATGCGGTGTCGTCTCGGTCACTTCTGTGGCATTTGCAGTTGTTTCGGATGATGCTGCGCTGCTTTCCGAAGATGCCGCCGTTGACTCCGTGGTTTCAGTTGTTTCGGAAGAGCTTTCAGTGGTTACTGAAGAGGTTTCAGTCGACTCAGACGAAATTTCTGTTGTTTCAGTCGCTTCTGTGGCAGTTACAGTTATTTCGGATGATGCAGCGCTACTCTCCGAAGACAATGCTGTTGATTCTGTGGACTCAGTTGTTTCGGGAGAAGTTTCAGTGGTTTCTGAAGAGTTTTCCGTTGATTCGGTTGAAATTTCTGTTGTCCCCGTCACTTCAGTTGCAGTAACGGTGGATTCGGATGATGCTACAGTGCTCCCGGAAGACGCTGCTGTCGATTCTGAAGAAGAGCCAGTGGATTCGGTATGCGCGGAGGTTTCAGTAATTTCAGAAGAACTTTCAGTCGACTGAGACGAAACTTCTGTTGTCTCAGTCACTTCTGTGGCAGTTGCAGTTGTTTCGGATGATGCTGCACTACTTTCGGAAGATGCTGCAGTTGACTCCGTGGATTCAGTCGTTTCGGAAGAACTTTCAGTGGTTTCAGACGAAACTTCTGTTGTCTCGGTCACTTCAGTTGCAGTAACGGTCGTTTCGGATGATGCTACTGTGCTCTCGGAAGACGCTGCTGTCGATTCTGAAGAAGAGACAGTGGATTCAGTATGCACCGAGGAGGTTTCGGTAATTTCAGAAGAACTTTCAGTTGATTCAGACGAAACTTCTGTAGTCTCGGTCACTTCTGTGGCAGTTGCAGTTGTTTCGGATGATGCTGCACTACTTTCGGAAGATGCTGCAGTTGACTCCGTGGATTCAGTCGTTTCGGAAGAACTTTCAGTGGTTTCTGAAGAGGTTTCAGTCGATTCAGACGAAACTTCTGTTGTCTCGGTCAGTTCAGTTGCAGTAACGGTCGTTTCGGATGATGCTACTGTGCCCTCGGAAGACGCTGCTGTCGATTCTGAAGAAGAGCCAGTGGATTCAGTATGCGGTGTCGTCTCGGTCACTTCTGTGGCATTTGCAGTTGTTTCGGATGATGCTGCGCTGCTTTCCGAAGATGCCGCCGTTGACTCCGTGGTTTCAGTTGTTTCGGAAGAGCTTTCAGTGGTTACTGAAGAGGTTTCAGTCGACTCGGACGAAATTTCTGTTGTTTCAGTCGCTTCTGTGGCAGTTACAGTTATTTCGGATGATGCAGCGCTACTCTCCGAAGACAATGCTGTTGATTCTGTGGACTCAGTTGTTTCGGGAGAAGTTTCAGTGGTTTCTGAAGAGTTTTCCGTTGATTCGGTTGAAATTTCTGTTGTCCCCGTCACTTCAGTTGCAGTAACGGTGGATTCGGATGATGCTACAGTGCTCCCGGAAGACGCTGCTGTCGATTCTGAAGAAGAGCCAGTGGATTCGGTATGCGCGGAGGTTTCAGTAATTTCAGAAGAACTTTCAGTCGACTGAGACGAAACTTCTGTTGTCTCAGTCACTTCTGTGGCAGTTGCAGTTGTTTCGGATGATGCTGCACTACTTTCGGAAGATGCTGCAGTTGACTCCGTGGATTCAGTCGTTTCGGAAGAACTTTCAGTGGTTTCTGAAGAGGTTTCAGTCGATTCAGATGAAACTTCTGTTGTCTCGGTCACTTCAGTCGCAGTAACGGTCGTTTCGGATGATGCAACAGTGCTCTCGGAAGACGCTGCTGTCGATTCTGAAGAAGAGCCAGTGGATTCAGTATGCGCCGAGGAGGTTTCGGTAATTGCAGAAGAACTTTCAATTGATTCAGACGAAACTTCTCTTGTCTCGGTCACTTCAGTTGCAGTAACGGTCGTTTCGGATGATGCAACAGTGCTCTCGGAAGACGCTGCTGTCGATTCTGAAGAAGAGCCAGTGGATTCGGTATGCGCCGAGGAGGTTTCGGTAATTTCAGAAGAACTTTCAGTTGATGCAGACGAAGCTTCTGTTGTCTCGGTCACTTCAGTTGCAGTAACGGTCGTTTCGGATGATGCTACTGTGCTCTCGGAAGACGCTGCTGTCGATTCTGAAGAAGACTCAGTGGATTCAGTATGCGCCGAGGAGGTTTCGGTAATTTCAGAAGAACTTTCAGTTGATTCAGACGAAACGTCTGTTGTCTCGGTCACTTCAGTTGCAGTAACGGTCGTTTCGGATGATGCTACTGTGCTCTCGGACGACGCTGCTGTCGATTCTGAAGAAGAGCCTGTTGATTCGGTATGCGCCGAGGAGGTTTCGGTAATTTCAGAAGAACTTTCAGTTGATTCAGACGAAACTTCTGTTGTCTCAGTCAGTTCAGTTGCAGTAACGGTCGTTTCGGATGTTGCAACAGTGCTCTCGGAAGACGCTGCTGACGATTCTGAAGAAGAGCCAGAGGATTCAGTATGCGTGGAGGTTTCGGTAATTTCAGAAGAACTTTCAGTTGACTCAGACGAAACTTCTGTTGTCTCAGTCACTTCTGTGGCAGTTGCAGTTGTTTCGGATGATGCTGAACTACTTTTGGAAGATGCTGCAGTTGACTCCGTGGATTCATTCGTTTCGGAAGAACTTTCAGTGGTTTCTGAAGAGGTTTCAGTCGATTCAGACGAAACTTCTGTTGTCTCGGTCACTGCAGTCGCAGTAACGGTCGTTTCGGATGATGCAACAGTGCTCTCGGAAGACGCTGCTGTCGATTCTGAAGAAGAGCCAGTGGATTCGGTATGCGCGGAGGTTTCGGTAATTTCAGAAGAACTTTCAGTCGACTCAGATGAAACTTCTGTTGTCTCGGTCACTTCTGTGGTAGTTGCAGTTGTTTCGGATGATGCTGCACTACTTTCGGAAGATGCTGCAGTTGACTTCGTGGATTCAGTCGTTTCGGAAGAACTTGCAGTGGTTTCTGAGGAGGTTTCAGTCGATTCAGACGAAACTTCTGTTGTCTCGGTCACTTCAGTCGCAGTAACGGTCGTTTCGGATGATGCAACAGTGCTCTCGGAAGACGCTGCTGTCGATTCTGAAGAAGAGCCAGTAGATTCGGTATGCGCGGAGGTTTCGGTAATTTCAGAAGAACTTTCAGTCGACTCAGACGAAACTTCTGTTGTCTCGGTCAGTTCTGTGGTAGTTGCAGTTGTTTCGGATGATGCTGCACTACTTTCGGAAGATGCTGCAGTTGACTTCGTGGATTCAGTCGTTTCGGAAGAACTTGCAGTGGCTTCTGAGGAGGTTTCAGTCGATTCAGACGAAACTTCTGTTGTCTCGGTCACTTCAGTCGCAGTAACGGTCGTTTCGGATGATGCAACAGTGCTCTCGGAAGACGCTGCTGTCGATTCTGAAGAAGAGCCAGTGGATTCGGTATGCGCGGAGGTTTCGGTAATTTCAGAAGAACTTTCAGTCGACTCAGATGAAACTTCTGTTGTCTCGGTCACTTCTGTGGTAGTTGCAGTTGTTTCGGATGATGCTGCACTACTTTCGGAAGATGCTGCAGTTGACTCCGTGGATTCAGTCGTTTCGGAAGAACTTTCAGTAGTTTCTGAAGAGGTTTCAGTCGATGCAGACGAAACTTCTGTTGTCTCGGTCAATTCAGTTGCAGTAACGGTCGTTTCGGATGACGCTACTGTGCCCTCGGAAGACGCTGCTGTCGATTCTGAAGAAGAGCCAGTGGATTCAGTATGCGCTGTCGTCTCGCTCACTTCTGTGGCAGTTGCAGTTGTTTCGGATGATGCTGCGCTGCTTTCCGAAGATGCCGCCGTTGACTCCGTGGTTTCTGTTGTTTCGGAAGAGCTTTCAGTGATTACTGAAGAGGTTTCAGTCGACTCTGACGAAATTTCTGTTGTTTCAGTCGCTTCTGTGGCAGTTACAGTTGTTTCGGATGATGCAAGGCTACTCTCGGAAGACAATGCTGTTGATTCTGTGGATTCAGTTGTTTCGGGAGAAGTTTCAGTGGTTTCTGAAGAGTTTTCCGTTGATTCGGTTGAAATTTCTGTTGTCCCCGTCACTTCAGTTGCAGTAACGGTGGATTCGGATGATGCTACAGTACTCCCGGAAGACGCTGCTGTCGATTCTGAAGAAGAGCCAGTGGATTCGGTATGCGCGGAGGTTTCGGTAATTTCAGGAGAACTTTCAGTCGACTCAGACGAAACTTCTGTTGTCTCGGTCACTTCTGTGGTAGTTGCAGTTGTTTCAGATGATGCTGCACTACTTTCGGAAGATGCTGCAGTTGACTCCGTGGTTTCAGTTGTTTCGGAAGAGCTTTCAGTGGTTACTGAAGAGGTTTCAGCCGACTCAGACGAGATTTCTGTTGTTTCAGTCGCTTCTGTGGCAGTTACAGTTATTTCGGATGATGCAACGCTACTCTCGGAAGACAATGCTGTTGATTCTGTGGATTCAGTTGTTTCGGGAGAAGTTTCAGTGGTTTCTGAAGAGTTTTCCGTTGATTCGGTTGAAATTTCTGTTGTCCCCGTCACTTCAGTTGCAGTAACGGTGGATTCGGATGATGCTACAGTGCTCCCGGAAGACGCTGCTGTCGATTCTGAAGAAGAGCCAGTGGATTCGGTATGCGCGGAGGTTTCAGTAATTTCAGAAGAACTTTCAATCGACTCAGACGAAACTTCTGTTGTCTCAGTCACTTCTGTGGCAGTTGCAGTTGTTTCGGATGATGCTGCACTACTTTCGGAAGATGCTGAAGTTGACTCCGTGGATTCAGTCGTTTCGGAAGAACTTTCAGTAGTTTCTGAAGAGGTTTCAGTCGATTCAGACGAAACTTCTGTTGTCTCGGTCACTTCAGTCGCAGTAGCGGTCGTTTCGGATGATGCAACAGTGCTCTCGGAAGACGCTGCTGTCGATTCTGAAGAAGAGCCAGTGGATTCAGTATGCGCTGTCGTCTCGCTCACTTCTGTGGCAGTTGCAGTTGTTTCAGATGATGCTGCACTACTTTCGGAAGATGCTGCAGTTGACTCCGTGGATTCTGTCGTTTCGGAAGAACTTTCAGTGGTTTCTGAAGAGGTTTCAGTCGATTCAGACGAAACTTCTGTTGTCTCGGTCACTTCAGTCGCAGTAGCGGTCGTTTCGGATGATGCAACAGTACTCTCGGAAGACGCTGCTGTCGATTCTGAAGAAGAGCCAGTGGATTCGGTATGCGCGGAGGTTTCGGTAATTTCAGAAGAACTTTCAGTCGACTCAGACGAAACTTCTGTTGTCTCGGTCACTTCTGTGGTAGTTGCAGTTGTTTCGGATGATGCTGCACTACTTTCGGAAGATGCTGCAGTTGACTCCGTGGATTCAGTCGTTTCGGAAGAACTTTCAGTAGTTTCTGAAGAGGTTTCAGTCGATGCAGACGAAACTTCTGTTGTCTCGGTCACTTCAGTTGCAGTAACGGTCGTTTCGGATGATGCTACTGTGCTCTCGGAAGACGCTGCTGTCGATTCTGAAGAAGAGACAGTGGATTCAGTATGCACCGAGGAGGTTTCGGTAATTTCAGAAGAACTTTCAGTTGATTCAGACGAAACTTCTGTAGTCTCGGTCACTTCTGTGGCAGTTGCAGTTGTTTCGGATGATGCTGCACTACTTTCGGAAGATGCTGCAGTTGACTCCGTGGATTCAGTCGTTTCGGAAGAACTTTCAGTGGTTTCTGAAGAGGTTTCAGTCGATTCAGACGAAACTTCTGTTGTCTCGGTCAGTTCAGTTGCAGTAACGGTCGTTTCGGATGATGCTACTGTGCCCTCGGAAGACGCTGCTGTCGATTCTGAAGAAGAGCCAGTGGATTCAGTATGCGGTGTCGTCTCGGTCACTTCTGTGGCATTTGCAGTTGTTTCGGATGATGCTGCGCTGCTTTCCGAAGATGCCGCCGTTGACTCCGTGGTTTCAGTTGTTTCGGAAGAGCTTTCAGTGGTTACTGAAGAGGTTTCAGTCGACTCAGACGAAATTTCTGTTGTTTCAGTCGCTTCTGTGGCAGTTACAGTTATTTCGGATGATGCAGCGCTACTCTCCGAAGACAATGCTGTTGATTCTGTGGACTCAGTTGTTTCGGGAGAAGTTTCAGTGGTTTCTGAAGAGTTTTCCGTTGATTCGGTTGAAATTTCTGTTGTCCCCGTCACTTCAGTTGCAGTAACGGTGGATTCGGATGATGCTACAGTGCTCCCGGAAGACGCTGCTGTCGATTCTGAAGAAGAGCCAGTGGATTCGGTATGCGCGGAGGTTTCAGTAATTTCAGAAGAACTTTCAGTCGACTGAGACGAAACTTCTGTTGTCTCAGTCACTTCTGTGGCAGTTGCAGTTGTTTCGGATGATGCTGCACTACTTTCGGAAGATGCTGCAGTTGACTCCGTGGATTCAGTCGTTTCGGAAGAACTTTCAGTGGTTTCTGAAGAGGTTTCAGTCGATTCAGATGAAACTTCTGTTGTCTCGGTCACTTCAGTCGCAGTAACGGTCGTTTCGGATGATGCAACAGTGCTCTCGGAAGACGCTGCTGTCGATTCTGAAGAAGAGCCAGTGGATTCAGTATGCGCCGAGGAGGTTTCGGTAATTGCAGAAGAACTTTCAATTGATTCAGACGAAACTTCTCTTGTCTCGGTCACTTCAGTTGCAGTAACGGTCGTTTCGGATGATGCAACAGTGCTCTCGGAAGACGCTGCTGTCGATTCTGAAGAAGAGCCAGTGGATTCGGTATGCGCCGAGGAGGTTTCGGTAATTTCAGAAGAACTTTCAGTTGATGCAGACGAAGCTTCTGTTGTCTCGGTCACTTCAGTTGCAGTAACGGTCGTTTCGGATGATGCTACTGTGCTCTCGGAAGATGCTGCTGTCGATTCTGAAGAAGACTCAGTGGATTCAGTATGCGCCGAGGAGGTTTCGGTAATTTCAGAAGAACTTTCAGTTGATTCAGACGAAACGTCTGTTGTCTCGGTCACTTCAGTTGCAGTAACGGTCGTTTCGGATGATGCTACTGTGCTCTCGGACGACGCTGCTGTCGATTCTGAAGAAGAGCCTGTTGATTCGGTATGCGCCGAGGAGGTTTCGGTAATTTCAGAAGAACTTTCAGTTGATTCAGACGAAACTTCTGTTGTCTCAGTCAGTTCAGTTGCAGTAACGGTCGTTTCGGATGTTGCAACAGTTCTCTCGGAAGACGCTGCTGACGATTCTGAAGAAGAGCCAGAGGATTCAGTATGCGTGGAGGTTTCGGTAATTTCAGAAGAACTTTCAGTTGACTCAGACGAAACTTCTGTTGTCTCAGTCACTTCTGTGGCAGTTGCAGTTGTTTCGGATGATGCTGCGCTGCTTTCCGAAGATGCCGCCGTTGATTCCGTGTTTTCAGTTGTTTCAGAAGAGCTTTCAGTGGGTTCTGAAGAGATTTCAGTCGACTCAGACGAAATTTCTGTTGTTTCAGTCGCTTCTGTGGCAGTTACAATTGTTTCGGATGATGCAACGCTACTCTCGGAAGACAATGTTGTTGATTCTGTGGATTCAGTTGTTTCGGGAGAAGTTTCAGTGGTTTCTGAAGAGTTTTCCGTTGATTCGGTTGAAATTTCTGTTGTCCCCGTCACTTCACTTGCAGTAACGGTGGATTCAGATGATGCTACAGTGCTCCCGGAAGACGCTGCTGTCGATTCTGAAGAAGAGCCAGTAATTTCAGAAGAACTTTCAGTCGACTCAGACGAAACTTCTGTTGTCTCAGTCACTTCTGTGGCAGTTGCAGTTGTTTCGGATGATGCTGCACTACTTTCGGAAGATGCTGCAGTTGACTCCGCGGATTCAGTCGTTTCGAAAGAACTTTCAGTTGTTTCTGAAGAGGTTTCAGTCGATTCAGACGAAGCTTCTGTTGTCTCGGTCACTTCAGTTGCAGTAATGGTCGATTCGGATGATGCTACTGTGCTCTCGGAAGACGCTGCTGTCGATTCTGAAGAAGAGCCAGTGGATTCAGTGTGCATGGAGGTTTCGGTAATTTCAGAAGAACTTTCAGTTGACTCAGACGAAACTTCTGTTGTCTCGGTCACTTCTGTGGCTGTTGCAGTTGTTTCGGATGATGCTGCGCTGCTTTCCGAAGATGCCGCCGTTGACTCCGTGGTTTCAGTTGTTTCGGAAGAGCTTTCAGTTGTTTCTGAAGAGGTTTCAGTCGACTCAGACGAATTTCCTGTTGTCTCGGTCCCTTCTGTGGGAGTTACAGTTGTTTCGGATGATGCAACGCTACTCTTGGAAGACAATGATGTTGATTCTGTGGATTCAGTTGTTTCGGGAGAAGTTTCAGTTGTTTCTGAAGAGTTTTCCGTTGATTCGGTTGAAATTTCT
The DNA here is from genome assembly GCA_963966045.1 of Xestobium rufovillosum. Taxonomy (NCBI): domain Eukaryota; kingdom Metazoa; phylum Arthropoda; class Insecta; order Coleoptera; family Ptinidae; genus Xestobium; species Xestobium rufovillosum. The sequence goes on along the minus strand of OZ014492.1, from coordinate 19,980,892 downwards.
GTTGTGCCCGTCACTTCAGTTGCAGTAACGGTGGATTCGGATGATGCTACAGTGGTCTCGGAAGACGCTGCTGTCGATTCTGAAGAAGAGCCAGTAGATTCAGTATGCGCGGAGGTTTCCGTAATTTCAGAAGAACTTTCAGTTGACTCAGACGAAACTTCTGTCGTCCCGGTCACTCCTGTGGCAGTTGCAGTTGTTTCGGATGATGCTGCACTACTTTCGGAAGATGCTGCAGTTGATTCCGTGGATTCAGTCGTTTCGGAAGAACTTTGAGTAGACTCGGACGAAACTTCTGTTGTGTCGGTCACGTCAGTTGCGGTAACGGTCGTTTCGGATGATACTGCAGTGCTTTCAGAAGACGCTGCTGTTGATTCTGAAGAAGAGCCAGTGGATTCAGTATGCGCCGAGGAGGTTTCGGTAATTTCAGAAGAACCTTCAGTTGACTCAGACGAAACTTTTGTTGTTTCAGTCACTTCTGTGGCAGTTGCAGTTGTTTCGGATGATGCTGCACTACTTTCCGAAGATGCTGCTGTTGACTCCGTGGATTCAGTCGTTTCGGAAGAACTTTCAGTGGTTTCTGAAGAGGTTTCAGTTGTTTCAGACGAAACTTCTGTTGTATCAGTCACTTCAGTTGCAGTAACGGTCGTTTCGGATGATGCAACAGTGCTCTCGGAAGACGTTGCTGTCGATTCTGAAGAAGAGCCAGTAGATTCAGTATGCGCCGAGGAAGTTTCGGTAATTTCAGATGAACTTTCAGTTGACTCAGACGAAACTTCTGTCGTCTCGGTCACTTCTGTGGCAGTTACAGTTGTTTCGGATGATGTTGCACTACTTTCCGAAGATGTTGCTGTTGACTCCGTGGATTCAGTCGTTTCGGAAGAACTTGCAGTTGTTTTTGAAGAGGATTCAGTCGACTCAGACGAAATTTCTGTTGCCTTGGTCACTTCTGTGGCAGTTACAGTTGTTTCGGATGACGCAACACTACTCTCGGAAGACAATGCTGTTGATTCTGTTGATCCAGTTGTTTCGAAAGAAGTTTCAGTGGTGCCTGAAGAGCTTCCCGTTGATTCGGTTGAAATTTCTGTTGTCCCCGTCACTTCAGTTGCAGTAGCGGTCGATTCGGATGATGCTACAGTGCTCTCGGAAGACGCCGCGCTCGATTCTGAAGAAGAGCCAGTGGATGTAGTGTACGCGGAGGTGTCTGTAATTTCAGAAGAACTTTCAGTTGACTCAGACGATACTTCTGTTGTTTTGGTCACTTCTGTGGCAGTTACAGTAGTTTCGGAAGACGCTGTCATTGATTCTGATGACAAAACAGTGGATTCAGTTTCAGCAATCTCTGAAGAAGTTTCAGTCCATTCAGAAGAGAGTTCCGTTGTCTCGGTCACTTCTGTAGCAACTGCAGTTGATTCGGGAATTGTTTCTTGACATTCCAGATCTAAATTATCATTGCAATACAAGCCTGTGGGACAGCACACGGGGTCGCTCGTGGCTATAGTCATATTTCCGACCTCTACGCATTGATAAAATTTGGTTTCACTGTAGCATTTAAAGCCTTTGTTATTGCAATCTATAATTTCATTTGGAGAAGCACGTAATATCTAGAAAATAGTGTCAATGTATTTAACGTTTTTGCATTTTTTCAGCTACTTACGTGAATCAGAAGAATTAACACAAATAGTAGCTGTTCCATGCTAATGTTGCAACATTAGATATGAACGCATACTACTAATTATTTCTGTTCAGATGTCTATTAAATATTTTTTCTATTATCTTTAATTAAACATCTTGTTTTTAAATAATAATAAGATTTTAAGTTGGATCTCTTAATCCGCACCAAGTATAATAATTTTGTTTTGTTTGTTATTCTCTTTAATTTATATTCTACTTAGTCTTTACGTTATCTTCTATTTGTGTTTTTCGAGGATAATAATTTATCAATTGTTTTTATTATATTGCACCAATACCTATTTCGTATGAACTTGTGTAGTACCATCAGCTCAACAAATTACTTGTATAATCCATTAAAAATTCCCTTCAGTTAGTTAGATCCTTTCTTGATTTTATAAAACTAGTCGCTCGGCTTCTTTGCTAGAGTGCATCTTATATTCATGCAAACACATTTAATAGAGAAGTGTTACATTTAAGGATCTCAATAAACGACTAAAGCTGCCCCCTATAATCTACAATATTTACTATGTAAATATTTTAAGTGAACCTGCGATTTTTTAGCAATTATTTTAACAGAATTTGTTGGATGTTTATTTAAACAACCATTTATTTTTTGCAAAAATCATATGTACACACAGAACAATGCCTTGATAATCTCCTGAAACTCTGCAAACGCCAGTGACTGCGTAATATTGACATTACCAGTTTCTGTCAATACAGAGTAAATTTTTTTACAAATTGCATATTATACATCGTCCACCAGAAAGTATGAAACAAAAAAATGTTTATTATAGGTTTTTGAGAAATATTCGCCATGGAGTTACGTTCTGCAATACTTCCTGCCAAAAAATGACTGTCGGAAGCTACACATAATTTATGGTTTAGCGGAATATTAAAAAAATGTCAAACAGGAATGAAAAAATTGAATATATTTTAAAATATAAAAAAAAATTATTAAAAAACGGTATACTTATAAAACTCATTGTACCCCTTCTCCCTTCGCGCCCCATACATTTTATAGTCCTTAACTTCATTTCACTCTGAACCCTTGGCAATGTACTTCTATGAATTTCGTTAATGCAGTTTCTTATTATGATTTCTAAATGCTCAATGTCTCTGAATGGCCTCTAATTTTACACTCGATTTTTGAGGTGTTCCCTAAAGAAAAAGTCCATGGGCGTAACACCTGGAGATCTCGCGAGCCAGGGGTTTTCGGAATACCGCCCATCCATCCTATCCCAACGGATTTGTACCTTGACGTAGTTCCAGTATCTAATACTGAAACGAGTGGGATGGCTTGTGTGCTTCAATGATCTAAAGAGCCGGACCATAGGTTGTTGGGGGTGTTTTTATTGAAAAGACAGACTAAATCAAGTCCCTGAAAGAGGACAGTAGCTGTTTCAGTAATCAGAGTGGCAGAGACTGTGGGGTCGGTATGGCACAGTGATACCACTCTGCGATGTGAAAGGCAACGGAAAACCACCACATTATTTTGTCCCTAGAACAGCGTACTAAAATTTTATGATGGCACCTTCTGGAGTAAAATATTCCAGAGGTAAAATAGTCCCACATTCGGATCTCCGGAATGGGACTTCCTCAGGGGGAGTCATCAGCAATAATAAGTGTAACATTTCACGAGCCGGAGCGTGGAAGGTTAGGAGCATGGAACAAGTAGGAAAGTTCGAAAATTGAGATGGATACATTAGCACTACATATACCTACCATATATACTTACTATATCTAATGCTCGGAGCGGAGATTTTAGAGTGATACACAGGGTCGATAGGGGGACATTCGGGAGTAGGAATTGTTATGACGAAGAAAATAGGGCAAAGTGTAGAGAATTTCTTACAGAAGAAAGACAGGGTTAGATTCGAAACCTGTAAAGACCACTAAGAGGGAAAGTACTTGTAGATTTAGAAAAAGGCTTCGATAACGTAAATTGGGGGAAGTGCTTAGGAAGGTAGGAATTAAATATATTGACAGAATAATATACACACTCTCAACAAAGAGCAAACGGCAGTTACATAATTTGAGCAGGGACGAAGAGAAGTAGATATCCAGAACTGAGTGCGATAGGGATGTGCGATGTCACCTCTAGTTTAAACTTATATATCGAAGATACAATTAATATTGTCAAAGACAGAACAGCCTTAGAAATTAATACAGGGATTAATATACAGTGCCAAACTACAAGCTCAGATTCGCGGATGATATAGCAGTGTTAGCATCTTAGCATCCATCATCATCATAAGGTTCTCAGTCCGAAGACTGGTTGGACGCGTACCTCCATCCTTTTCTATCCTGAGCTAAACTACGCATTTCCCTAAAAGTAGAACATCCTACATCCCTAACTATTTGAGAGCAGTAGTCTAATCTAGGCCTACTCTACCTCTTTTTATTCCTATCTCTGACTAGTATGTCGCGAACTATTCCTTCGTGTCTTAGAAAGAGTCCTACCATCCTACCTCTCCTATTCTTTATTGTCTTCCATACCTTTCGCTTTTCCCCAACTCTTTCTAATGCTTCCCTATTGCTAAGCTTATCTTCATCATGCGTCTGTAGCACCACATTTCAAACGCTTCTACTCTTTTTCGATCCGCTTCTCTTATTTTAAAAGTTTCGCACCCGTATAATGCCGTACTCCATACATACTTTAAGAGCCTCTTCCGAGTTTCTACATTAACCGTTCCCGAACATAACAGTTGTTTATTTTTCTTAAACGCAACTCGACCCTGCGCTATTCTTTGTTTTATATCTTTAGTGCTCCTACCATCTCGAGTTATTTTACTTCCTAAATAGCAGAAATCCGCGACCTTCTTTATCTTCTCATTTCCTACTTGTATTTCAATTTTAGTTCTATTTTCACTCCCTCTACATACCAAAATTTTAGTTTTCTTTTTATTGATTTTCAAGCCGTAGACCTGTGTCAAAACTGCTTCCATTTCATTCAAAGCCGCTCCTAATTCTTCTTTGCTGGATGCTAATACTGCTATATCATCCGCAAATCTGAGCATGTTAATAGTTTGACCCTGTATATTAATCCCTGCGGCTGTTCTATCCCTAACAATATTAATCATCATCATAAGGTTCTCAGTCCGAAGACTGGTTGGACGCGTACCTCCATTCTTTTCTATCCTGAGCTAACCTACGCATTTCCCTAAAAGTAGAACATCCTACATCCCTAACTATTTGAGAGCAGTAGTCTAATCTAGGCCTACCCCTACCTCTTTTTATTCCTATCTCTGACTCTAGTATGTCACGAACTATTCCTTCGTGTCTTAGAAGGTGTCCTACCATCCTATCTCTCCTACTCTTTATTGTTTTCCATACCTTTCGCTTTTCCCCAACTCTTTCTAATACTTCCCTATTGCTAACCTTATCTATCCACGGTATCTTCATCATGCGTCTGTAGCACCACATTTCAAACGCTTCTACTCTTTTTCTATCCGCTTCTCCTATTGTCCAAGTTTCGCACCCGTATAATGCCGTACTCCATACATACGACGTTAAGAGTCTCTTGCTAGTCTCTATATTAACCGTTCTCGAGCATAACAGTTGTTTCTTTTTGTTAAACGCAACTCGGCCCTGCGCCATTCTTTGTTTTATATCTTTAGTGCTCCTACCGTCTTGAGTTATTTTACTTCCTAAGTAGCAGAAATCCGCGACCTCCTCTATCTTCTCATTTCCAATTTGTATTTCCATTTTAGTTCTATTTTCGCATCCCCTACATACCAAAATTTTAGTTTTCTTTTTATTGATTTTCATGCCGAAGCCCTGTGTCAAAACTGCTTCCATTTCATTCAAAGCCGCTCCTAATTCTTCTTTGCTAGATGCTAACACTGCTATATCATCCGCAAATCTGAGCATGTTAATAGTTTGGCCCTGTACATTGATCCCTGAGGCTGTTCTTTCCTTAACAATATTAATCGCATCTTCGATATATAAGTTGAAAACTAGAGGTGACAATGCACATCCCTGTCTCACTCCCTTCCGGATATCTACTTCCCTTTGTTCCTGCTCACATTCTATAACTGCCTTTTGCTCTTTGTAGAGATTATGTATTATTCTTCTGTCCCTGTATTTCATCCCTACCTTTCTCAGCACTTCGAACATCTTCCCCCATTTTACGTTGTCGAAGGCTTTTTCTAAATCTACAAATCCTATATAGACGCTCTTTCTCTTTTCTATCGTTTTTTCTATAATTACTCGTAAAGCTAGAATGGCCTCGCGCGTTCCTCTATTTCGTCTAAATCCGAACTGATCTTCTCCTAATATTTCTTCCGCCTTTTTCTCCATCCTTCTTTGCACAATTCTAGTTAAAATTTTTGACGCATGGGAAGTTAAACTGATAGTTCTAAAATTTTCGCATCTATCCGCGCCTTTTCTTTTTGGCAAAGCTACTATGATGTTCCGTTTGTAATCTTCTGGAATCTCGCCTGTCAGGTATATGCGACTAACTAGTTTAAATAAACGATCTATTACCTCTTGACCTGCGCACTTTAAGATTTCTGCCTGCAAGCCATCTATACCTGGTGCTTTATTATTCCTTAAACTTTTTAGTGCTATCTCAAACTCTTCTCTCATTATAGGACTCCCTAGGTTATCCCCCTCTACACTGCTTTCGCTTTCTAATATATCTTGCACTTCCTGTCCCGCATATAAGTTTCCTAAATATTCTTTCCACCTATCTGCCTTCTCCCCACTTCCGATTAGGATATCTCCTGCCTCATTTCTAATGTTTTTGGTACTAGATCCAATTTCTCTAAAATTTCTCCTAATTATTTTATATGCTTCATCAGTCTTTCCTACTTCGAATTTATCTTCCACTTCTTTGCATTTATTATCGATCCATTGCTCTTTCGCTTTCCTACATTCCCGAATAATTTCCCACTTGATCGCCTTATATCTTTGTTTCCCTGTTTCATCTAACCTATTTTTATATTTTCGCCTTTCCTCTATTAGACTCACAATATGTTTTGTTATCCAGGGTTTCCTACTTTCATTCTGTTTATGACCCAAAATATCCCTAGCTGAGGAAACTAAACTATTTTTAATGCAATTCCATTCTGCCTCTATGTCCCTAACAATATTTCCACCCGTGCCCTTTAGTGCTTCGTTTGTCTTTTTCTCGAACTTATTGCGCATATCATCATCTTTTAGTTTCTCTGGGTCAAGATACCTTCTTCCGCTTCTTTTTTTCAAAATCTTAAATTTAAGATTGGCTTTCATAACGACTATGTTGTGATCACTATCTATATCTGCTCCTGGATAACTTCTACAATCCCTAACTTGATTTCTAAATCTTTGCCTAACGAGAATGTAATCTATTTGATATCTCCCTAAGTCTCCTGGCATCTTCCACGTATAGCGTCTCCTAACATGATGGTGAAATAGAGTGTTCGCGACCGTTAAGTTATGTTTATCGCAGAACTCTATCAGTCTAACTCCCCTATCGTTCCTATTGCCTAATCCAAAGGGGCCAACTATTCCGCCCTCTCGCCCTGTGCCTACGACTGCATTGAAATCTCCTGTAATTATTAAATTTTCGTGCCCTCTCACAAAATCTAGCACATATTCAATATCACTATAAACTGCCTCTACGGCCTCATCACTGTAGTTAGAAGTGGGCATATATACCTGTATTATTACTGTTTTTACAGGTTTCGAATCTAACCTAACCATAACTACCCTGTCACTTTGCTGTAAGAAATTTTCTACACTCTGTCCTACTTTTTTCCGCATAACAATTCCTACTCCCGAATTTCCTCCTACAGAGCCTGTGTGTATTACTCTAAAATCTCCGCTCCAGAAGTCTCCAGCTTCTGGCCATCGCACTTCACTGATACCTACTACATCTAATGCTAACCTATCCATCTCAATTTTCAAATTCTCTAACTTCCCTACTTGTTTCATGCTTCTAACATTCCACGCTCCGACTCGTGAGATGTTACACTTATCATTTCTGATGACTCCCCCCGAAGCAGTCCCCGCCCGGAGATCCGAATGTGGGACTATTTTACCTCCGGAATATTTTACTCCAGAAGGTGCCATCATCATAAATTAAAGTACGCTGTACTAGGGATAAAATAATGTGGTGGTTTCCCGTTGCCTTCCACATCGCAGTAGTGTGTATCACAGTGCCATACCAACCCTCACGATCTCTGCCACTATGATTACTGAAAGAGCTGCTGCCCCCTTCCAGGGACTTGATTTAGTCTGGCTTCTCAAATAAAAACCCCTCCAATATGGTTAAACCTATGGTTCGGCTCTTTAGATCATTGAAGCGCGCAAGCCATCCCACCCGTCCCAGTATTACTAGAACTGCGTCAAGGTACAAGTCCTTTGGGATAGCAATATTAATCGCATCTTCGATATACATATAAGTTGAAAACTAGAGGTAACAATGCACATCCCTGTCTCACTTCCTTCTGGATATCTACTTCTCTATCTTCCTGCTCAAATTCTATAACTGCCGTTTGCTCTTTGTAGAGATTATGCATTATTCTTCTGTCCCTATATTTCATCCCTACCTTTCTGAGCACTTCGAACATCTTCCCCCATTTTACGTTGTCGAAGGTTTTTTCTAAATCTACAAATCCTATATAGACGCTCTTTCCCTTTTCTATTGTTTTTTCTATAATTACTCGTAAAGCTAAAATGGCCTCGCGGGTTCCTCTATTTCGTCTAAATCCGAACTGATCTTCTGCTAATATTTCTTCCGCCCTTTTCTCCATCCTTCTTTGCACAATTCTAGTTAAAATTTTTGATGCGTGGGAAGTTAAACTGACAGTTCTAAAATTTTCGCACCTATCGCGCCTTTCCTTTTTGGCAAAGCTACTATGATGTTCCGTTTGTAATCTTCTGGAATCTCTAATTTAAATATACGACCTATTGCCTTTTGACCTGCGCACTTTAGCACTTCTACCTGCAAGCCATCTATACCTGGTGCTTTATTATTTCTTAAACTTTTTAGTGCTAGCTCAAACTCCTCTCATTATACAGGGTGTATTCGAATAAGTGCGAAAAAATTTAAGAGGCGATTCCTTGTTGAAAATTAAAGGGGGTGTTTGATATAAACAAATCCTCATATGTACCTCCCTTAGGAGTGACGCTCCTCCAAAGTGGGAGGTGGAAATTAGGTTTTTATTTATTTTCCCAAAATCTGAAAAGTTAAGGAAATGAAATTTGGTGGAAGGCTTCTAATGTTAAAAAGGCTACATTCGAATATTTTTTGACCGATCCATATTGTTATAAGTGGATGAAACTCGCAACCCCTCTTAATTTTTTCCCTTTTAACGTTTTACATTTTTACCGTGTAAGAATTTGATTGTTTAAAAATATGCCTTAGAAAGCTTCATTCATTTAAAAATTTTCGTATCTCTTTTGCTGTTTTTGTAAAATCAATAGTTTTCGGGTAAAAAAAAATTAACTTCATCATGCACTGAAAGAATTAAATTCCAAGTAAAAGTAGTAGGCGGCACCAAGTTGCTTAGAGGGGTTGCGAGTTTCATCCACTTATAACAAAATGGATCGGTCTAGAAAATCTTCGAAAGTAGGCTTTTTAACATTAGAAACCTTCCACCAAATTTCATTTCCCTAACTATTTCAGATTTTGACAAAAAAATAAAAAACATAATTTCCACCTCCCACTTTGGAGGAGCGTAACTCCTAAGGGAGGGACATATGAGGATTTGTTTATATCATACACCCCCTGTAATTTTCAACAAGGAATCGCTTCTTAATTTTTTTCGCACTTATTTGGATACACCCTGTATATCTCCTACTTCCTGTCCCACATATAGGTGTCCTAAATATTCTTTCCACATATTATATGTCTTCTCCCCGCTTCCGATTAGGATATCTCTTGCCTCATTTCTAATGTTTTTGGTATTAGATCCAATTTCTCTAAAATTTCCCCTAATTATTTTATATGCTTCATCAGTCTTTCCTACTTCGAACTTATCTTCCACTTCTTTGCACTTATTATCGATCCATTGTTCTTTCGTTTTCCTACATTTCCGAATAATTTCCCACTTGATCGCCTTATATCTTTGTTTCCCTCTTTCATCTAACCTATTTTTATATTTTCGCATTTCCTCTATTAGACTCACAATATGTTTTGTTATCCAGGATTTCCTACTTTAATTATGTTTATGACCCAAAATATTTCTAGCTGCGGAATCTAAACTACTTTTAATGCAATTCCATTCTGCCTCTACGCCCCTAACAATATTTTCACCCGCGCCCTTTAGTACTTCTTTTGTCTTTTTCTCGAACTTATCGTGTGTATCATCATTTTTTAGTTTCTCTAGGTCAAGATAACTTCTTCCGCTTCGTTTTTTCAAAATCTTAAATTAAAGATTGGCTTTCATAAGACTATGTTGTGATCACTTATATATCTGCTCCTGGATAACTTCTACAATCCCTAACTTGATTTCTAAATCTTTTTCTAACGAGAATGTAATCTATTTGATATCTCCCTAGGTCTCCTGGCATCTCCTACGTGGTGTTAGCATCTTAGCATCCAACAAAAAAGAATTAGGAATGGCTCTGAACGAAATGCAAACAGTTTTGACAGAGGACTAAAGCATGAACATCAGTAAAAATAAAACCAAAATTTTGGTATGTAGGGGACGTGAAAATAGGACTAAAACTAAAATACAAATAGGAAATGAGACGACAGAGGAAGCCGCGGATTTCTGCTAGTTGGGAAGTCAAATAACTCGAGATGGTAGGAGTATCAAAAAGCAACAAAAAGGAACAACTGTTATGATTGGGAACCATTAATGTAGAAACTCGGAAGAGACTCTTACATGCGTATGTATGGAGTAGGTACGGCTTTATACGTTTGCGAAACTTTGACAATAGGAGAAGCGAATCGAAAAATAATAGAAGCATGTTTCAGTGTGTATGGGCCGCTTAAGATACTAAGTAAGGAGTAGTTCGCGACATACTTGAGTCAGAGATAGGGATAATAAGAGGTAGGGGTAAGCCCAGATCAGACTACTGCTCTCAAATATTTAGGGATGTAGGATATTCTAATGTTAGGGAAATACGTAGGTTAGCTCAGGATAGTAAAGGGTGGAGGTACGCGTCCAACCAGTCTTCGGACATTTCACAGCCACATTGCTGCTATCTCGATGTTCGAGGAAAAACTTATCATTCGCAGAGATGTCAAAAGATGAAAAGAGTACTGACGGAAGAGGACGTACAGGCCTGCTACTTTTTTGTGCATAATTATTATTTCTTGTTGACAAATTATTTCTTATGGTCACGTTGATAACAAATAAAACTTTGTAAGATACTCTTATCGTAACTTCATCTTGTATCATATAATAATGAACTGTTACGATACTTGTATCTTAAATAACTGTTAGAATTCTATAGTTAGCAATAAGTTTTAAATTTTCCCGCAATATACAGGTTGATTCATAACGAATGTAAAAGATTTCGAGGGCTGATAGAGGAGGTCAAAATAATAGGAAAAAATCAATGAACGTATGTCCTAAAATTATTCCCAACAAAAATACGGAGGTGTTCAAGTTTCTCGAAAAAAACTGATTATTTTTAATATTTCCCAAACTAAGATAGCTATTACATTAAAGTTTTAGGGGGGATTTGTCGCTTGCAGACCTCTATCATAAAAAAATTGCTTTTATATCCGAGAATAATTTATTTTTTATGAACAATTTTTTAACCGAAAATTCAAATTTGGATGTTTCTAAAAAATGCTGTTTTACTCGGAAGTTAACAGTTGTACGGAAAAAATCAAGAATACCTTTTTTCTTTGAAAGTGAACGCAGATTCCAAAACTTCAATCTTTTCTTTAGAAACCAGTGGCGTAACATCGTGTAAGCCAAACGAAAGGGTTCTCCAACTTGTAGCGGCGCCACTGGTGGCAGTAGAAAAGCAAATCTTTTTAGGATGATAGAGGTTCACAAAGGACAATAGCTCTCAAAATATCAATTCAATAGCTTCAGTAGATTCGAAGATCTTAAAAATAATCAATTTTTTTCGAGAATTTTCTAGACCCTGTATCTTTGTTGGGAGCTATTTTAGGACAGATGTTCCTGAAATATTTTTTCTTGTTTTGGCTTCCTCTATCAATTCTCGATTTTTTTTACACTTGTTATGAATCACCGTGTATAAATATATACAAACATTTAAAAACTTTGACTGCTGCAACATTTTTAAAATTATTCTAGACATTTTTTTGATATTTCCTTTTTTAGGTTAGGGGTACAATTGATTCTTGAATTGATAAAATTTTTAATTATCTACAAGATCACATCCAGGTCCAATGCAAAGATAACTGTCATCTCTATGGGTATACTTATTGTAGTGTAACATACCCAGGCCTGTTTTAAAAATTAAGGGAAGGCGTGATCGTCTTAGTTTTGTTTGAATTTTTGCATTTAATGAATTAATTGATTAATTGCCCCTACGTTGTGTTTTACGCAAAATAAGAATTATCTTTTTATACTGGGTACTCACGTATATAGGTAGTGTTGACAGACAATAAAACAAACCTGTATTCACCTACCATATAATTAACAAATATATGAAATTTGGCAAATATGGACAATAATATATCAACAAATGAGTTTAAAAGTGCCGTACTCCGACTAGGACTAACGAAGGGAAAGAGCGACGGCAGACAAACCCTCGATTTCAGCCCTTACAGCCAAGATCATAAAGAGTTCAGACGTACCACGTCTGATTCAAATAAAGCAAATTAAAAACTGTGCAATTATATTTCTTGCAACGCCAAATAAATTCATCACACACATACAAAACTGAAGAAATTTGTGTTAGTTAGCCGGTTTCCACCAGAAGGTACCCAAGGTCCCATACGGGAGCGACTGGGCTACAGCTGAAGGGTGTTGAACAACACTGAAGTGCTGATTCTGGGTTCCGATGGGTGTTGTTCAACGCACGGGAGAAAATATTAGTAAATACTCCAAGGCTCTTACAATCGTGGGGAATTTATCATACCAGGGGTAGCAAAGCAGAAATATAATTATCCAGGTAGAGTGAAATGATTACACAAATAACTCAAAATCATCTTGGCTGGGTTAAACATAGGTAATTTAAATGCAAAACAAATTAGATATAAAAATTGAGAAAGAAATACACAGAAACGATAAAATAATTAAAAATGCAAAATGTTTAGCAATACGAAATCATTCAAAATGGACACAATATCATGTAAAACAATAAGATAAATAATAGATCATAATAAAACTTACATTGTTTACACACAAATTCACAAACACTGGTTACCGCTCTTACAGCTAAAAGTCGAATGCCTCTAAAACAAAGAATCCACATCTGTTTTTAAGACACATGTGTGTTCACCCCCCTTATCGGGTGGACCTGCCGATTTTAAGCAACTTTACTACCCATACAAATAAAATTGGGGTCCGGATTCCTTCATTATGTACCCATATTTTCTGGATAATAAATAAATAAAGAAACCAAAGCAACCAAAAGTTCTGTCAAATAAACAACTTGAAACATTTATTGCTCAAGCACCAGATCATATACTTACATACCTACGCTTAGAATGTGAGAATTTTAAAATTACCTGGAGATTTAAGTATAGCTTTTACTTTTTACGTTGCCTCAATATACAGTGAGGTCCTAAAGTTTGGAATAAAATTCATAATTTCTTTTTTATTAATATTTCAATGAAATGCTCGGACACGTCAATTTTTATTTTCGATTTAGAATTTTGTGAGGAACGTATAAAATATATAGGGTGTTCCATTTTCATGTACCGCTGTCAATATCAATTTTCTTAAATGGAACACCCTATATACTTTCATGTTTCTAACACTGAAAGACAATTTCATAAATGTGGAATTTGTTACCTTTTACCTCTATCTATGGCTATCGAGATATTAACATTTGAATTTAGATATTCCTCAAAATTAGAATTAGGATATCTGAACTTCTACAAAAGCTAGAGATTGCCGAAATTGGAAATTAGGTTTACAAAACTACCACGAAATAACAAACAATGTTAAGTAAAAACACAAGCAAGTAATTAATGTTGTAAGTTAGTCGAGTAAAATCAACCTTCAATTGTGACGAAATTTTTTTTTGGCGTAGAACCAAGTAAAATCTATATGGTTGTGTTCCTTGTATTATTTTCCATATGAATCTTTGGTTTACGACATTTCTGGTCTGTGCAGAACTTTTTTATTTTCGAAAAATGTAAAATTTTGCATATGTATGAAACAGTTGGTTTTTAAAACACAACACGCCATATCTCAGTAAATATTTGAGATATCGACGTGAATTCTTTTTTAAATTGAAGTAGAAACATGAACGCCTCAAACAGTACTAAAATATTTTGAAATATCACAATATTTTTTGCGGAAAATAATTAGAAACTTCATTTTACTTCGCTTGTGCATTATAAATTTCGACATGCGACAAACTTTTTTATTTTTGAAAATTTGTCTGTATATGCTGCGAATGAAATGAAGAGAAAGGTTGTAGAACGTTTTTGGAGAAAGAATTATTGACCTGTGAGTCATAGTTTTGAAGTTATGATTTTTTTGTCAGACGCGGCCTAATGAGCGGACGGGTCGTGGCAATGCACTATCAGGGTAACGCGTAGCGGACCCATAGTCGGCTACTGATAACGACGCATAAATGAGTTAAAACATGAAAAGAACTTAGTTTATTTTTATTCCTATTTTATACAATCAATATTGAGCGTCAGATTCAGCATCTGATTGTTCCTCTTCTAATTTTACTGCAGTATTAACAGAATTCTTGCACTTCCAGTCTATAGAATATTTTAAACCTTCTTTTGCACAGTTACATCTATTACTACATATTACAGTTTTTATCTAAACACAAAAGTGATAAAGGTTGTCTCACAGATGGAGGTATGAGGTCCTGGTTACTAAATAAGGGTTTCCAGTGGTCTTTCTGAAATGTCCAGCCGTATTCTTCTAGGCTTACGAAGTTAATGTTGTTAATGTGACTAGAATACCATGTTTTTAATTGGTACATACATCTAAACTGGGAAAAGATCAAATGCGATTAAATGTATAACAAGATATGAATTCGAATACAAACCTTTGCAAATGCAATTTAAAATCATCGTCTGTAGTCGGGATTTCAGACGCAGGCCGATTCGTGTTTTAGCCAAAAAAAGTCGTAATTCATTTAATGTTCTCACGTCTTTTTGTTTATTTTTGTGTAAATATAAAACATATGCAACTGCAATCTCATATGCGCGTTCAAATGGCAGATTTGGCAAGTCCATCATATTCTTCAGGTTGTCGGCGTTTTTAAATAATACATCAAGAGCGGTTTTCTTCCCAATTTTGTAAACGCACTGGTAGTATCACACCCAGTGAGACAGTGTATTACCAAATAAACATTGCGATACAGTTTTGCCAATTTTTTTATAATATATTTTACTATTATAATACGTGTGTTTTTGGTATGGCCTAACTCAAGGGCGTAGCCAGGGGAGGGCAGGGGGGGCACGTGCCCCCCCCCTGGCCAGAGCAAATCCCCTATTAAAATTTAAAAAATAAACCAAAGAAATCGTTTTTATTAAGAATGGATTGCTTGCAAGTTACTTTGCCCCCCCCCTACTCAAAACTCTGGCTACGCCCTTGGCCTAACTGCATAAAGAGATTACAATTATATAATTCAGGTACCTTACTACAGTAGTGTATGAACAAAATAAGCACGTTCGTATCTACAGATTTGATCAAAATATTTTTAATGTAGGTACATTCGTACAATGCATGTAAAATTATGCGCCTGTCTGCCTCGTCCTGATTGCTAAAAAGGGAATGTAATGGTATGTATAATTTTATATGCATTGTAAGAATGCACCTTCAGTAAAAATATTTTGTTGAAATCTGTAGATATGGACGTGCTTATTTTGCTTATTATGCAGTTAGGCAATACCAAAAACACACGTATTACCTATAATGGTACAAGATTATAAACAAAATTGACAAAACTGTATCGCAATGTTTATTGGAAAACACTGTCTCACTGGGTGTGATACTACCAGTGCGTTTTACAAAATTGGGAAGAAATCCGCTCTTGATGTATTACTTAAAAACGCCGACAACCTTAAGGATATGATGGACTTACTAAATCTGCCATTTGAACGCACATATGATTGCAGTTGCGTAAATTTTATATTAATTTATACAAAAATTATATGATAAACAAAAAGACGTCAGAACATTAAATGAATTAAGATTCTTTTGGCCAAAAACACGAATAGGCCAGAGTCTGAAATCTCGCCTACAGACCATGCTTTTAAATTGCATTTGCAAGGGTTTGTATTCGAATTCGTATCTTGTTATACATATAATCGCATTTGATTTTTTCCCAATTTAGATGTATGTACCAATTAAAAACATAGTATTCTAGTCACATTAACAACATCGACTTCGAAAGCCCAGAAAAATACGGATGGACATTCCAGAAAGACAACTGGGAACCCTTATTTAGTAATCACGACCCCATACCCTTCATCTGTGAGATAGCCTTTATCACTTTTGTGTTCAGATAAAAACTGTAATAGTAATAGATGTAACTGTGCAAAAGAAGGTTTAAAATATTCTATAGACTGGAAGTGTAAGAATTGTGTTAATACTGCAGTAAAATTAGAAGAGGAAGAATCAGATGCTGAATCTGACACACAATATTGATTGTATAAAATAGGAATAAAAATAAACTAAGTTCTTTTCATGTTTTAACTCATTTATGCGTCCTTATCCATAGCCGACTAGGGGTCCGCTACGCGTTACCCTGATAGTGCATTGCCACGACCCGTCCGCTCATTAGGCTGCGTCTGACAAAAAAATTATAACTTCAAAACTATGACTCATAGGTCAATAATTCTTTCTCCAAAAACTTTCTACAACCTTTCTCTTCATTTCTTTCGCAGCATATACAGACAAATTTTCAAAAATAAAAAAATTTGTCGCATGTCGAAATTTATAATGCACAAGCGAAGTAAAATGAAGTTTCTAATTATTTTCCGCAAAAAATATTGTGATATTTTAAAATATTTTAGTACTGTTTGAGGCGTGCATGTTTCTACTTTAATTTAAAAAAAAATTCACGTCGATATCTCAAATATTTACTGAGATATGACGTGCTGTGTTTTAAAACCAACTGTTTC
This sequence comes from Xestobium rufovillosum, assembly GCA_963966045.1. Classification (NCBI taxonomy): domain Eukaryota; kingdom Metazoa; phylum Arthropoda; class Insecta; order Coleoptera; family Ptinidae; genus Xestobium; species Xestobium rufovillosum. Next base: position 19,964,040 of record OZ014492.1, on the reverse strand, counting down.
ATACATATGCAAAATTTTACATTTTTCGAAAATAAAAAAGTTCTGCACAGGCCGGAAATGTCGTAAACCAAAGATTCATATGGAAAATAATACAAGGAACACAACCATATAGATTTTATTTGGTTCTACGTTAAAAAAATTTTTTTTGAGAAATAAGCGAGTTAGCGGCCTGGATTTAATCGACTAAGTGCATTGAGACTTAGCATCTCGCTTAGTAAGTATAGTGCGCATGTGTATCGGGTCGCGGCTTCGAGTGTCGAGTGTCGAGCGGTCGTGCCGTTGAGTTGAAAAGACAGTCTGCTGCGCGCCGCGTCGTGAGTCTCATCAGGTTGCTGCTAACCATTTCTTTACGTGTATCTTGTTAATGAATAAATACTTAAAATTATACTATTGTTTTATTATAACAATTAGCATCACAACATGGCGCAATCGGTGTAAAGAACAATAAGTGAATAGTGGAAAGTGCCAGTAAAAGTGAAAAGTATCGAAAAAGTTGGAAAGTGCCGGAGAGCCGCCATAAAAAATGAACGCAGAAACAAGTATGTCGTGGGGAAATAGAGCGATGGGAATGGAATTTCTCAGCCAACCAAAGCAGATGAAATTAGAAGGGGATTTAGGAAAAAATTGGATAAAGTTTAAAGAGAATTGGGAATTATATTCGATTGCTACAGGATGCAACAAGTGTGAAGAAAAAGTACAGGCCGCCACGTTTTTGCATATAATTGGGGAAGAAACCCGGGAAATTTTAAGTACGCTGGAGATAAGTACAGAGGAAAAAATGGATGTCAAGAAAGTCCATTCTTAAAAAATCGGTGTTGGCCGATATATTCGCTCTGCTATTGGTTCTTGGTCGGAGGTTATTAATATCCCAATAGTGTTTATTATTTCTAATTGGTACTAAAACCTGACCTCGGCGTAGGCATGACATCATGTCACGAACCGCGAAGCAGCGGCCAGTTCATTTGCCGGGCCTCCCAAATCTCACAACGCCCGTATTACACCCTTGAAATTAAAAGTGTATAATAAATTGTAGTAGTTTGGACGTTTTGGTATACAGGATGTCCCAAAACGTTTTACACAGATTATAGCTCCAAAACTATAACAGATAACGAAATGGAACAAAAACCACTTTGAAGTATTGATATGAAGCAGTACACAACTCGAAGAACGTAACCACCCCCGGGGCTGCCGCCTCCGACATACCGCCCCTAATTATTATTTTTTAAATAGCACCCTGTATATTCTGTGAAGGAGCGTGACGAATTATCTACCTCACATTGTTTTTGAAATTTCAAATTGACCCATCAATGGTGGAGAAAACAGATTTTTTTATTTATGTTAAAATCGGCCATGGATTTATTAACATTTATTGGAACTGATAAGCAAATGACTACCGGCTACAGGCGTAAATGTCGAAGTTAATTTGAGTTTTGTGTTGTGTTCTGAAATGCCTGCTTTATTTATGCCATGAGTATGTGGACAAGCGGCATGTAAAAGAAATTTATTGCTCAGGTTAGAAATGTGTGTTGTTGCAGAAGGACTCCAATTGGACCATTTGATCAACTGGTTATGTTATCACATTATTAGTGTTATTAGTTTAACTTATTTTAAACTTTTTCATTAATAGTTTTAATAATTCCATGACTTAACGTAAAAATAAATATCAAGTTTGTTTTGATGGGCCAATTTTTATTTCAAAAAAATCTTGGATAGAGAATTTGATTCTTTGTCATATTCCTTCACGGAATATACAGAGTGCTATTTGAAAAAAATAAGTGGGGTGGTTTGTCGGAGATGGCGGCCCCCGGAGGTCGTTACTTTCTTGGGGTTGTATACTCCTTCATCAACACTACAAAGTGGTTTTTGTTCCATTTCGTTATGTGTTACAGTTTTGGAGCTGTAACCAGTGTAAAACGTTCTGGGACAACCTGTATAGGGTAGGTAAGTAGCTATATGCCCATTTTTTAAATATCTATTTTATAATAATTGTAGTATTTGCAAGACAACAAGTAAAACTAATAATTGCATATACAAGATTGTGTACTTATTATTGTACTTAACAATAATCTATTAACATTGATACACAGGCATGGGAAGACGGAAAATTGATCGTACTGCTGACGAGGAAGAAGCATTTCAATGTTTGCGGCGAAAGAGACGTGCAGATAATGAACGAAGAAGACATGATGCTCGGTGTGCACAAAAGTTTCAGACTTTAAAACAACAAAAAATTAACAATGCAATTGTGGAACATTATATAGGGAAAATGGATGTTTTATTTAAGTTTTATTTAAGTATTGGCATTTTGTTGTTGAAAAAGTAGGTAGCTAACAAGGAGGATTCTTTTAATGATTGTTGTAGTCATGGATGGTACAGTGTTTTGGATACTTTACCTATTTTTCCACAACCGCTTAAAAGTTTATTTGAATCCACTGATTCACAGTCAAAAAGTTTTCGTGAACGAATACGTCCCTATAATAATGCTTTTTCATTTGCATCGTTTAACGCAAATTTAGTCAAATTCAGATCAAGACGTCCTGGTCCACATTGTTTTAAAATTCAAGTTCAAATTTACTATCATTTACCCCGATCAGGGCGTATCTCCAAGTTATGGTCAATTGTTTATTGTATTGTTGATCTTAGCGAAGTGACAACAAATCGTTCAAATAACAATAATGAACTAGATGTTGAATTATTACAAAGCCTCGATAAAATTATGCGGGATAATAACGCATTCGTCCAATCTTATCGGGTGAAAAGGTGAAAAGAAGAAATGGAGTTGTACAATAACGAAGCCTGTCCTGAAATGCTACTACTTTTCACACTAAAGCCTGGCATAAATCGTAGAAGATTTAACTTTCAACAGGTCAATGAAGTTGCTGTTGTTTTTTCTACTACTGCTGATGGTGAGATTTTAGAATCATACGTTACTATACGCAATCGAAATTCAAAAGAACTACAATGCCTAAGTTCAATGGATCCAAATGTGGAGCCATGGATTTATCCATCATTTTATCCTCACGGTACCCAAGATTGGCATCGCAATTGAATGAAAGTAAATAGTAAGAAGAGTGTTTCGAGAACAGCTTATATTAAGTTTCGAATGGCCATTCGTGACGAATTTAACGCGTTTCTACGAGAAGGTCGATTATTTTAATAGTGGCTTGTAGATAACTAAGTTAAAATTGAAAAAGACAGATTATTGTAGGTACAATTATTAATGTTATTATTATCATTATTATGTTGTTATATTTTAATATTTTAATTATTACTTCATATTATGTTACTATTGTATTATTTCCATTAGCTATATTTTTATAATAATATATGCAAGTATTTTATCTCTTTATATAACAATATTTTTCAACATTGTCAATAAACTATATCTTCCAACAGAGCACAATGTATCTTTCTATTCTTCTTGTCGTAAGTACTCCCGCATTTAGATATGATTTGAGGTGAACACACATGGGCCCGATATTTTTATCCCATCAAAATAATATTTATGTTGTACTTTCGAAAATCGAAAATCGGCGCGCGCTAAAAGCGCGCGGTTTGGAATCTAGTAATAGAAAAGCTCGATGCGCATTTTTTACCACAAAGAAATTTGAACATGGAAAGAAACAAATTTAACTTGAGAGTGCAACTAGTGAATGAAAATTTCGATACGTTTCTAGGTGAACTAAGGAAATTAGCAGCTAACTGCGAGTTTGCAGAATTAAAAGATGATCTAATAGTAGGAAGAATTGTGTGTGGAATTTTAAACCCACGTGTGAAAGATAAATTATTAACAGAAAATAATTTGAAGTTAGAAAGAGGAATTACGATTTGCAAAGCGGCAGAGCAGACAGAAGAACATATGAGACAGTTGAAAGAAAGAGATGGAATTGTTCAAAGAAGAGCCGAAGTTGCAGCTGTTCATAAGCAGCCCGGGAAAGTACCAGAGAGACAGCATCGAGTTACCAACAGCAGAGAGAGAGATGAAGAAGCGGCAAGAAATCATCAAAGAGACCGCAATGCTGGATGGCGCGGTAGCGGTTCGCAAGGTCAGATTAGCAATTTTAATTGTTCTAGGTGCAGTTTTCGTCATAATAAGGGACAATGCCCTGCATATAATAAAAAATGTATTAAATGTCAAAAATTGCATCATTTTGCACAGTGTTGTAAAGCAAAATTCCTTAATATGATAGAAAATGAAACAGATAATTCAAATACCTTTCAAGATGATTTTGATAGGCATGATGCAGGAGATTACATGTTAGGTATAGTTATTAATACAGTGCGGAAACAAAATAATAAATCATTTACATTAAAAATTTTAATCGAAAATTGTAATAAAGAATTAGATTTCAAACTAGATACAGGGTCCGACGTGGATGCCATTCCAGAAAAAATATTCGAAAAATTAAATGTAGATGGTTTATTAAGAAGAGTAGATATAAAAATTAATGGATATGGAGGAAATAATATAGAAGTATTAGGATCATGTATTTTAAATGTAGTAATATGTGGTTGTAGGCAAGAGATATAATTCTTGGTAACAAAATGTAAAAAAGATTCCTACCCAGTCATAGGAAGTGATACTATAGAAAAATTAAACTTACTAAAATTAGTGAAAGAGGTGACTCTAAGTAGTGATAATGATAATAACGTCAGAGGAAATGAAATATTTAATATTGAAATTGATGATAGAGAGTTAAAACAAATCATAGAGGAAAACAAGGAACAGTTAAGAGGACTGGGTGAAATTAAAAAGAAACCTTGTGAATTTTTATTAAAAGAAAATTATACTCCAGAGGTAGTTCCATGTCGGAAAGTACCATATAGACTTTTAGATAAGTTAAAAGCAGAATTAAATAAAATGGTAAATGATAGGGTGATCATGAAAGAAGAAGGCCCAACAGAATTTGTAAACCCAATAGTTACAGTGAAAAAGGACAATAATCAGATAAGAATTTGTCTGGATCCTAAAAATCTCAATCAGTCACTAAAAAGAGAACATTTTACTTTGCCAACTTTTGAGGAAGTTTTTTCAATATTTGAGCTAATAAAGGATTTTGGCAGATCAAACTATCTCATAACGCGTCTAAGTTAACCACGTTCGCAACCCCATTTGGAAGATACAGGTTCCTTAGAATGCCGTTTGGTGTGGCAACAGCGCCGGAACATTTTCAAAAAACATTTTCGGACATTTTTAAAGATATAAAGGGTGTGAAAATTTATATAGACGATATAATTGTTTTTGGAAATTCTATTAAAGAGCATAATGAGCTAGTAAAGAAAGTATTTTTGAGGGCTAAACAGTTTGGGGTTAAATTTAATGAAAGAAAGTGTAAATTTGGGATGAAAGAGGTAAAATATGTGGGACACATTTTAAGTGGAGATGGCATAAGACCAGATAATGAGAAAATTGAAGCTATTAAAAGAATTCAGAGGCCACAAAATAAAAAAGAGCTTGCTAGATATTTAGGAATGGTCACATATGTTTCGAAATTTATTCCGAACTTGTCGAATATTACAAGTAACTTGAGGAAGTTAACGAAAAAGGATAGTTTATGGTCGTGGTTGGACTGTCATGAAAAAGAATTTTTGAATCTTAAAGACTTATTAATAAAGAAACCGGTGTTACAGTATTATGATGAATCGAAACCAATAACTTTGTCAGAAGATAGTTCACAAGAGGGGCTTGGTGCGGTAATACTGCAGGACGAAGCACCTGTGGCTTATGCTTCAAAATCGTTAACCGACAGCCAGCGCAGTTTACGCACAGATAGAGAAGGAGTGTTTAGCGATTTTATTTGGATGTCAGCGTTTCCACCAATACATTTTTGGGAAGGAAATAATCGTAGAGTCGGATCATAAACCGTTAGAAGATATATTTAAAAAATCGTTGAATGAAAGTCCTTTGAGATTACAGAGAATGATAATCAGCCTTCAGCAATATGATATTAAAGTAACATACAAACCGGGAACACAACTATATTTTGCAGATGCGTTATCACGTACTAGTTACGATAATGACTTCGAACTAAGAGAAAAAGATATAGAAACGCACATAGGAATGATAGAGTTTGTTAGTATTAGTCCGCAGAAAATGGAGAAATTAAAGAAGGAGACAGAAAATGACATAGAATTACAAACACTGAAGAAGACTATTAAAGAAGGATGGCCAATAAATAAGAAAGAAGTTCATTACTTAGTAAAACCATACTACCAATATAGGAGTGACATTTGCGAAATAAAAGGAATCTTATGCAAAGGAAATCAAATAATCATTCCAAAATCACTGAGACAAGATATGATCGAAAAATTACACTATTGTCATCTAGGGATTTCAAAAACACTTGCAAAAGCAAAGGAATTAATTTACTGGCCACTAATGAATAAAGAGATCAAAGATGTTATACAGAATTGCAAAATTTGCTTGAAATATCACAATACCCAATGTAGAGAAGAGTTGTTAAACAGAGAATTCGCTGATAGACCATGGAAAGTAATTGCTTCGGATCTATATTTTTTATACGGTAAAACTTATTTGATAGTAGTCGACTGTTACTCAAGATTTCCAGAAGTTATACAACTAACACCAGACGCTTCAAGCGGCAGGGTAATAAATCATTTTAAAGACATATTTGCTAGACATGGTGCCCCCTTAGAGATATTAACGGGAAATGATGGTCAGTACATATCAGAACAATTTGAACAATTTATGTATGAATGGGATATTAAACATACTATGAGCTCTCCATGGTACAGTCAAAGCAATGGATTCATAGAAAGACATATTCAGACAGTTAAGAAAGCAATAAAAAAGGCAATAGATCAGGGGAAAGATATCAGTCTTACTTTATTAGAGTATAGGAATACGCCACTTAGTAATAAATTACCCTCACCAGCTCAGTTATTGTTTGGTAGGCAAGTGAATGGATTATTGCCAATGAGAGATACTCTCTATTTAAATCCTATGAAACGCAACTTTCACAAAATACTATTAGAAAATAAAGTAAAACAAAAGATTTATTATGATAAAAAATTTAAAAATTTGAAAGAATTGCGAGCAGGAGATAGAGTCATGGTACAACAACACGATACCAAGCAGTGGGAGCCAGCTACGGTTATTAGTAGGGACATAAGACCTAGAGCCTATAAGGTTCGATTAGACAAAAATTATAATGAAGTTATCAGAAATAGGAAAATGTTGAAACAATTTCAAGATAAAGGGGAGGTAGAGGTAAGCGATGAATTGTATGATGAAATATTCAATAGGTTCTATAATCGTTTTGACAATACTCCACATCCGCATGTTTCTGATAAACCTATGTTAGAGTTAGATCAAAATAATGAACAAGGGAGAAAGGAATATTTAAATACAGAGCGAAATAATGTTAGATTAAGCGCTAATCATTCATCTTATGTTAAGAGCCCACGTCCTACTAGAGAGACGAGAGCTCCTGAAAGATTTAAAGATTTTGTAAGATACTGATCTACTTATGTTAAGTTAAGGGTACTTAAACTGCTCATTTGTTGTGTTGTAGTTAGTTAGAAAACTAAATTAATGTAAGTTCCCACATTTTGTAAAATTGTGAAATCAATGTTTATTTTCAGCAATGTACTTACCTTGTTAAGCTAGTAATATACAGCTTGTTTGTTTAAAGAAAGGAGATGTTGTAAGTGCATTGAGACTTAGCATCTCGCTTAGTAAGTATAGTGCGCATGTGTATCGGGTCGCGGCTTCGAGTGTCGAGTGTCGAGCCTCGAGCGGTCGTGCCGTTGAGTTTCAAAGTCAGTCCCACGACACCACATCGTTTTTTTGACTATTTGAGGGTATCTGCCTTTACTTGACGAAAGTCCATGATCACTAATTTAAATGAGACAATAAAATTGTCCAGGTTTTCGTAAATTTATTAATTAAATATGACAATTGTTTCGCCTACACAGTGGCTTCTTCAGATGTTAGTACTGAACATAGTACTTTTTTATTCCCTAACCATAGTGCCTAGTGTCGGGGGGACTTTTAAAAATCTGGTGATTTTTAATCCGCAGCTGGTGATTTTTTAGAACGATATCTGGTGATTTATTTTTCAGTTGTCTGGCAACACTGGTCAGTCTGCTGCGCGCCGCGTCATGAGTCTCATCAGGTTGCTGCTAACCATTTCTTTACGTGTATCTTGTTAATGAATAAATACTTAAAATGATACTATTGTTTTATTCTAACAATTAGCATCACAACAATTAACATCAAAAATAATCTAAATTAAATGTTCAGTGTGAGCTCCAAGAACTTTCTAAGTTGTGTGAGGTATACTTTGCTTTTTTTGCTTCTAAATTTGACGAATTTCTAAATTCAAGTGTTAATATCTCGATATAGCCATGAAAGTAAAAGGTAACAAATGCCACATTTATGAAATTGCCTTTCACTGGGCTACTCAGAAATATGAAAATGTATAGGATGTTCCATTTAAGAAAATTAACATTGACAGCTGTACATGAAAATGGGACAACTTGTATATTTTACAAATCCCTTACAAAATTCTAACTAGAAAATAAAAATTGATGTGTCCGAGCATTTCATTGAAATATTGATAAAAAAGAAATTATGAATTTTATTCCAAACTTTAGGACCTCACTGTATGTGGTATTGCCGGTGAATGTCGCCGTTATGAACTGTATCAATTATATTTGATTGACTTAGAAGATTTGGGATAATAAAACGAAAAAAACAAGATCATTTTATGATAAACGAAACTTATTTGTCATTGCTTAGAATACCATGCCGTCCAGAGAATTTTGAAAGTTGTGGCTTCTTTTAAATATTAAAATATGGGAAAGGTTGCAGGCAAGTAGTGGGAGTACATCAGTTTGGAAAAATGCTTCAAATTATCACATTTTTTGTTATTTGCGGAATGCAGACAATTTTGGTTAATGCTGGGGCAGATTTAATTGAATGAGGGATGGGAATTTTCAAACGTTGCCGAAGAATATAATAGAGGAGTCCTTTACAAATAAAGTAAACATAGCCGATAAAATATTGTTGAAGAAGAAATAACAATTAACAGCAATAATGTTGCTGACTTCTCAGGTAAAGTTCAGCAAATATTTAATAGTTGTACGAACTGTCAGATAACTATAAATATAAACAAATAGTTATAATAAGCGACGCGACGCCATATTTATTTAGTAAACATCAAAATTTCAAAACTTCCTACATTTGAATATACCTACGCGTGCGATTTTTATTTATAGCGCACAGCTACGAGTATAGCATACGGATGAATGCAATTGTCGACTTTCGCGCCTACTTGTTTGTATGCAACGTGTCGCTTTCTTAGTGGGTCGTGGGAAAAGTAACTTTCTCGTACTGTGTTCTAATGAATGCCTAACAACAGACTAAAATACTAGGATAGGGCAGTTTGGGATCTGAAATGACGCCGAGATACTAGACATTTATTTGCGGTTTCAGAAAAAGTTGTGTAATTGTCACCGAAGAACACATATATTTATGTTATTTGTTATAACCAACAATCAAAATTAATTACTGTGTAGTACACACTTATGAGCCAAGAAAGTGCAAAAAGTCGAACTCAATTTTTATAATTTAGTATAACAACGGTTTTTATTTAACAATTTGAAGGAATCCGGACCCCAATTTTATTTGTATGGGTAGTAAAGTTGCTTAAAATCGGCAGGTCCACCCGATAAGGGGGGTGAACACACATGTGTCTTAAAAACAGATGTGGATTCTTTGTTTTAGAGGCATTCGACTTTTAGCTGTAAGAGCGGTAACCAGGGTTTGTGAATTTGTGTGTAAACAATGTAAGTTTTATTATTATCTATTATTTATCTTATTGTTTTACATGATATTGTGTCCATTTTGAATGATTTCGTATTGCTAAACATTTTGCATTTTTAATTATTTTATCGTTTCTGTGTATTTCTTTCTCAATTTCTTTCTCAATTTTTATATCTAATTTGTTTTGCATTTAAATTACCTATGTTTAACCCAGCCAAGAGGATTTTAAGTTATTTGTGTAATCATTTCACTCTACCTGGATAATTATATTTCTGCTTTGCTACCCTGGTATGATAAATTCCCCACGATTGTAAGAGCCTTGGAGTATTTACTAATATTTTCTCCCGCGCGTTGAACAACACCCATCGGAACCCAGAATCAGCACTTCAGTGTTGTTCAACACCCTTCAGCTGTAGCCCAGTCGCTCCCGTATGGGACCTTGGGTACCTTCTGGTGAAAACCGGCTAACTAACACAAATTTCTTCAGTTTTGTATGTGTGTGATGAATTTATTTGGCGTTGCACGAAATATAATTGCACAGTTTTTAATTTGCTTTATTTGAATCAGACGTGGTACGTCTGAACTCTTTATGATCTTGGCTGTAAGGGCTGAAATCGAGGGTTTGTCTGCCGTCGCTCTTTCCCTTCGTTAGTCCTAGTCGGAGTACCTACGGCACTTTTAAACTCATTTGTTGATATATTATTGCAGGGGCGTTCCTAGCCCTCTGGCCGCCTGTGTGAACATTTAAGAAATCCGCCCCTAATCGAAAATTTAAAAAAAAAAATGAGTTTCTACATAATTCATTATGTTTTTGTTTTTCTATCGGTCATCTCCAGTTATTAGAGAATACAGTGCACAAGTAACTTCCTCATACACTTGTCTATCATAATATATAAACAAGGGTCATACGTCAAATTTTCATTCTAAACAAAAGCACGTGTCATTTGGCGTTTAGTCGTTTATCAGTTTTAATTACAACGTCTTGAGCTAATTTTTGCATTATAATTATAGAAGTTTTGCAGTGAAAACAACTTATTTTCAATTTGTGTGTTGGACTTGAAAAGTACTATTTTATTGTACAGGTTAGATTAAAACGTCAGGTAGCACATGGCTTTGTTTTGTTTTGAATGAAAATCTGACGTTTGTGAAGCGCTATACTTTAGTGGTGTATTGCCCTGTACAAAAAACAGGGTGCGTGGTCGACACACGCGATAGAAGTGAAACTTCAACGTTATTATAGAGGAATGAAAAATTTGTTGGGTAAACAGATGATTGGAGTGTATGCATTTATGAGTTTCAAATATATTTTTATTCATCAACTTCCATGTCTTCACTCAAATTTAAAACTGAAATGATAGCCAAAATAGGATACAAAAGTTCGAGATTGAAGTCTATCTAAATATCTACAAAATACTGCGTCAATCGTTGTTCCAGATCTTGTCGAAAGAGCACGAAGCATGAGAGAAAGCGTGGCTAAAGAGTGGGGCGTTCGATATTCCCTTTCTCCTCTGCCCGTTTTCTCAGACTGCTCCCCTCCATTCGTTTCACTTTTCGTGACGCTCGCATTTGCCAACACAGGAACTTACTCTACCGAGACAAAAGAAGTTTCACTTCAAAAAATGTTACGATGCACACAAACAGAAACATACCTTTTACAAACTACAAAATGCGAAGCTGAACGGCTGAGCCTGAATTCACGAACTGTCTCTTGGAAGTTTTTGTTCAAATATTGCATGTTTTGAATGTGTATGGAAAACCGCAGACCAACTGGTTTCGTCCTTCTGGGACTCATCAGTACGGTGCTTTCCCCTACACACTCAAACCATGCAATTTAATCTTGCTATATATACTGCCGCGCTCTGGACAGATATCAGCAAGTGACAACTACTTTGAGTAATTATCTAGTATTAATTAGTGATACTGGACCGTTCGAACAACTACTCCTCGGGCAAATACCCCGCCAGGCGTTGAATTATAGAACTAAATCCAGATTTTTTGTACTACGAGACGTTTCAGACTGCTACCCCATCTAAGATGGCTTTGAAACAATCCTAATTTGTCTCCATGTACGTACATGCTTTTAAGCAGGTCTTTGTTCAAATATTGCATGTTTTGAATGTGTATGGAAAACCGCAGACCAACTGGTTTCGTCCTTCTGGGACTCGTCAGTACGGTGCTTTCCCTTACACACTCAAACCATGCAATTTAATCTTGCTATATATACTGCCGCGCTCTGGACAGATATCAGCAAGTGACAACTACTTTGAGTAATTATCTAGTATTAATTAGTGATACTGGACCGTTCGAACAACTACTCCTCAGGCAAATACCCCGCCAGGCGTTGAATTATAGAACTAAATCCAGATTTTTTGTACTACGAGACGTTTCAGACTGCTACCCCATCTAAGATGGCTTTGAAACAATCCTAATTTGTCTCCATGTATAAACTAAACTAACTTAAATTTTATTTTACTGGGGTTTGGGGATTGGGGTAGTTCGCCTCGCGGCGTATCTTTGAAACCGGCGGCGGTGCGCCTGATAAAGCCATTGCCGCAATCCGCAAAGGTGCCGTCAAATCGCGGCGCACGGTGGCTTCGTCTTGTTGTGCAAAGCAATGCCAGTATATTGTATATGGCAAAACCATTGACGGCGTTAGTTCCTGTTATTATTTCTGTTTCTTTATTAATTTTAATTTTGGTTGGCTACCGGCCCGGCCGCCCCCAAATTCGGCCGCCTGCGTGTTTTGCACGCAATGTCCTTATGGTAGGAACGCCTCTGTATTATTGTCCATATTTGCCAAAGTTCGTATATTTGTTAATTATACGGTAGGTGAATACAGGTTTGTTTTATTGTCTGTCAACACTCCCTATACCGGGTGGGGATTTAGTGTGTAATCGGTTCATATCTCTGGTACTGCTTCAGATATCAAAATGAAATTTTACAGGTATGTGGGGAACGACATGGAGCATTTCGTAAAATTATTTATGTATATACAGGATGTTCACATTCTGAGTACCAAACCAAAGCTCTATGGAAACCCCACAAGTATTTGCGTGATTTAGATTCCACATAAAATGTCATGAAAATTGATATACTACATGATGTGGTTTTGAGCAAGGACTGTTACGATATTGACATTTTTGTGTCATTATGGTCCCAAATTTATGACGCTACTGGCGTCTACTGACCAAAGCCACCTAATTATTTTTTATTGAAAGGGGTTTACACACTGCTGTATTTGTGAAATCTATAAATACTTTCAATATAATACTTAGGATTATACAAGGTGGTTAAGTTATGCAAAAGGGAATTTTTCTCAAAAATTTCAAATAGAATACCATGTATATTATTTGCACAACTGACAGTCAGTTAACTAAGCTTTTAATTGATGTAGATATTGCCAGGTCTACTACTGATAGTTTCGGCAGATATTACGATTGAACATCAAAATTTTTGAATTTCATTATTAGTTTATACTCTTTTTGGCGAATTCCCCCTATCCTGTTGTTCAAAACTCACAATAATGTTTATATTTTGTATTTGCAAATTGGTATCAATATAAAGACAATAAATCTTATTGTAAAATTGTTTCTTGGTGGTTGTATAATTGTATTCTTAAATGTATAATGTCTTTAAAGTCGGGTATAATATTCAAACAAGGAGTGCCATGGAAGAAAATATTATCTTTAAGAAATAATCTTGCAATGGGATTTTTTGTGTTAATGTAAACTTCATTTGCTAAATATTTTATAGAAACAAAATGCAGACCTTTTTTGGAGGTTTGGGTGACAAAATAGGGGAAATCGTCAAAAATAATGTAAAATACTAACGAAACTCTACATTTTTATAATTCAATTGTACATTATGTCTAAACTTTTACTGGTAGACTTGACAATATCCACATCAATAAAAAGCTTAGTAAAATGACCATCAATTGTACAAATAATATACAAGTAGTTCCATTTGAAATTTTTGAGAAAAATTATGTTTTGCATAACTTAACCACCCTGTATTATCTCAAGTATTATGATAAAATTATTTATAAATTTCAAAAATACAGCAGTGTGTGAACCTATTTCAATAAAGAAATTTTAGGTGGCTTTGGTTACTATGCGTCAGTAGCGTCATAAATTTGGGTCCATAATGGCACAAAAATGTCAATATCTCAACATTCCTTAGTCAAAACCACATCATGTACTATATCAATTTTCATGGAATTTTATGGGGAATCCATATTGCGCAAGGACACGTAGGGTTTCCATTTAAAAAAATAGAACTTTGGTCTGGTACTTAGAATGTGAACATCCTGTATATACCTAAATAATTTTGGGAAACGCTCCATGTGGTTCCGCACATTCATGGAAAATTTCATATTGATATCTTAAATAGATCCAGAGATATGAGCCGATTACACACTAAATCCCCACCCGGTATACGTGAGTAACCAGTATACAAAGATAATTCTTATTTTGCGTAAAACACAACGTAGGGGCAATTAATCAATTAATTAATTAAATGCTAAAAGTTAAATAAAACTAAGACGATCACGCCTTCCCTTATTTCGTTAATTTTTAAAACAGGCCTGGGTATGTTACACTACAAATTCAACAAGATTGGGCCACTAATTTCGTTCAAAAATATTTACTGAAACCTCATTGTTCTGTGTAGTTTAGAGTACTTTTGGGTGAATGAATATTTCTAAAAGCAATCGGAATAAAACGTAATAAACGACCGAAATAATAATAAGAAACAAGTAGTTTTTGGCAAACTTTCTCCGATTACTCATGACCAAATTTTGTATGTGGGTATAGTCAAATTCTAAGCACGTTTTCTTGATAATTTTTTTGATATTTTAAACATTATCCAATGTTTTACCAGTTTGATATTTTTTCCATTTTCCGCCAACTGGTAAATCGCGTCTAGCTCCCGACAGTAATTTTTTGGTACTTGGTGGTTTTGCAGAACAAAACTGCATAACGCGATTTTCTCAAAAACCTATAAAAAATCTATTGCATACTTTATTATAATAATAAAAAATACAACAAATTAGTATGGAGCATGGAAATAATAAAATGAAAACGAATGGCTCTTTGGAGAATAGTCAAAACATTTTTATGGTTCCGTAGTTTAACAGAAATATGAAACGGCCAAATACCATGTAGGTATGTCTCAACCAACCAATCGACCAAATGAACATTCTGTTTTTGTCGCTTTACATGGGCGTCGCCAAGGGGGCTTTTAGCATACCTATAATGAAATATGGTAGGTACTACATTGCTATAACGACTTCGCCCCCCTGGAAACAATTATATTCTAAGAAAATTTTGCATCGCCCCCCCCTGGAAATTTTGGAGGCGACGCCCATGTCGCTTTACAATATTTATAGTATGCACCACCGTATTTTTATTATTCCAGAAACAAACCGCCTAGACTGTGATTATTCTTGATAATTCAGTTGTAAATGAAGACATCCGAGTTCCGTCTTTTCGATGTTCTTGCTACCAAACCCGTTTGTACACACTGAAATCCATACTCATGATATTCTGAGCGTCCTATCTCAGAAACCACTGGACCTATTGTGATGAAAATTATCTGTTGCTGATTACAATAAATTATTGTGAAGACTATGTAAATACCATAGTTCATGTTTCTACATCAAAATAATGGTAGTCGAATATGAGTTGGTATAGGGCAAATCAACAGGTGGGTCTGTGTAATGCACCGCAAAAGTGGCGCGTCACAAACGTTAGATTTTCATTCCAAACAAAACAAAGCCATGTGTTACCTGACGTTTTAACCTAACCTCTGCAATATAATTTATTATAGTCGTTTTCAAGTTTTTACACGTAAGCACAACACACAAATTGAAAATAAACTGTTTTCACTGCATAACGTCTATAATTATATTGCACAATGAATTGAAAAATTACTACGCGTACTACCAATATAACGATTTATTATTATAACTTGATGGAATCATTGTGAATTCTGAAACCAGTCAAGTTATAATAATAAATCGTTATATTGGTAGTACGCGTAGTAATTTTTCAATTCATCATGAATTTCTACCAAATAGTAAAATCAGAAAATATTAACTACATATTGCACAAACTACCTAGTTTAAGACGTTGTAAATAATATCGATAAACGTCAAATGGCACGTGCTTTTGTTTTGTTTGGAATGAAAATCTGAAGTATGACGGAGGCACTTGTGTGCTGTATTCCCATTTGTACAACATCCATAAATTGCATGGGAACAAAGCAAATTATTTAAATTTTATATCAGTTTTGCAAATATGTACGTGCGGTATAGTATTGAAATAACTATGTCAAATTTTGGCAGGCAGGTAGGCAGGCAGGCAGGCAGACAGGCAGACAGACAGACAGACAAATGGACAAACACATATCGAAGTAGCATTAATATACCAGTGTCACAAACACGTGCGCGTGTACTAGGAACGAAAACAAGGAAAAAGGTCTTTTAAATTTTTGTCCTAACTTGATTCAAATGCATTGTCTGTTTATTTGCAAAATGTTTACCCATGTAAAGTGCGCAAATAAAGACTTCCATGAATATCTAATTTGTGCCTAAACAATGAGAGATTCGGAAAAAAATGAAAAATACCATTTTTGTTAAGAATTCAGCAGTGGCATTTTTTTTTTTTAATTTAATCAGTGGAGTCACATATTACTTTTGCTTCAGGTCGCAGTTAAATGCCATTTTTCGTATCCTTAGTTCATACACTACCCCAAATTTTATACAGGAATATTCATTCAAAAGTTATGAAATGATGTTGTTTTTGAAAAATTCTAACCCACTGTAACTTGAAAACAAATCCAGCTAGGACAAAAGTTTAAGGGACCTTTTTCCTTGTTTTTGGTCATAGTACACGCCCACTAGTTTGTGACATACGACGGTATAACGCCCTGCATATAGGGTTCCATTTTTACCTTAAATTGAGGGATGGAACCATAAAAAGTTAATATTTTGAATTCAACAGTACAATGAAATTTATGTAAAACTGAGATGGCATAACCCAAGTTCATACATTATAGGTTTAAAACAATGACAACAGGCTCAAGCACTCCTTTAATTCAATATTTATTTTTAAATTCTTTGAACAAATTCAAAAACATGCATTATCACTCTTCAACAGAATTAAGATGATAGATAATTTTGTTATAGTGTAAATAATTTTGGCATTGTGATATTTAAAGCATACTTATATACTTATGTATTCTAAAATCATAAGAACACATAGATTTTTGCTGTTGAACAAAAAATATTTTAGTGACGATAAGATAACTTATAATTGTTTCATAATTTTCTCAGTAAATGTTTACACGATAAATTAACTTTATTCAACACAGAGAACCGACATCATAAAATTTGTGGCTTGTATAAGACACTCTCTTACCAATACAGTTTCAGCTGTTACTTACTATCAGTAGTGTCGCGAGTTTCAAGATTGTTATTTTTGTAAATTTTATATAATTATTAGTGCCAATATTTTTATACTTTATAAATTTCTCTAAATAAAATCTTGACAAAACCCCTGAATGGGGGCGAAACATCGATTACTTACAAAATATATTTTATTTCTTGCAACTAAATTCACACAATTGATAAATTTAAATATTTTTGTAAAGCTAGTAGAAGCTTTATTATTGATCACTAACATCTAATGACCACTTGTATATTGAATTTGTGTTTAATTGCGGAATTTTAGTCATGTAGGTACCTAAAATGTTTTCTTCAATAAATGATAAATTTCGATTGTTGTTATTTATTTATGTTTCGTTTAATTATCTAACAGTTGGAACTGATGTTCGCGCCGTCTTTTAAATCGACGATTTGTGTTTTATACAAGGGCGTAGCCAGAATTTTGAGTAGGGGGAGGCAAAGTAACTTGCAAGCAGTCCATTTTTAATAAAAACGATTTTTTTGGTTTATTTTTTAAATTTTTATAGGCGATTTGCTCTGGCCAGGGGGGGGGGCACGTGCCCCCCCTGCCCTCCCCTGGCTACGCCCTTGGTTTTATATACGTTTGCCACAAGAAAAATTATGAGTTTTTAGGTACCTACCTAAAATGAAATGTCAAATTACCGTTTTTTTCTCATACATCGTTCGGCACTGCAACTGTTTGTCAACAGAGGCATCATTGATTTGATTCATACCGATCTGCTTTTGTTGCCGCGTTCAAAGATCCGTTGCTCAAACTGTATGCGCCTTTTTCTGTCCAAATAAGAAAGGATGCCGGCCATATCTAAGGAACCGTTCATGACACAGCTATGGGAAAGAAAAAATAATAATAAAAGTGGCCAAGAGAAATCGCTGGAATTGTATAATTTCAACAAATGTCGCTTTGGTGTCGCTGACTTGCGTGGGATTAACTTATAAAAAATTCATAGTGAATTTACGCCAAAGTTCTAGATCCAACCACTTTGTGTCCATATTAACACAAGGCTCTTAAAAATAAATGCAACCGTGAAATTATAAGCATTTATTGCAATAAACAGTAATTATTTTTATTTTGAATTTTGAAATAACACAAATTAGTCAGCAGGGAGAAACAAAATCTGTTAATTTCGTTTGTTTCAGAGTTACCTATATAGGTACCTATACGTTACTCTGAGGTTTGTTTATTATAATTGGACAACTCAATTTCATCTGGGTTTGTTTCAACTTTCAGCGTACTGTAAGACATTGTTTAAATTAAATATTTTAAAATGCTTCAGCATCGGAAATTAATTTATTGGTCACAGCCAGATTTTCAGTCAATAAAATCATTGCCTTCATCATCCGTTTCAACGTCTTCTTTCTCATTTTAAGGCTGGTTATCCGTATTCCAAACCTTAAGGGTGTAATGTCGCAAACGTGCGAGAAAACGTAGAGAGAGTACCATGAAGTTCGGACTGTAGACGTACGCTGCCGACGTGGTGTAAAGAAAAGTGCGATTGATGCCACGAAAGGCACCTGCTATGAGTTAGGGCTGTAATTCAAGGGAGCGGCAAATACCGCTTGAATGCAATAATATTCATTTCCAGCATTATCTTATAACTTACTCATACCTCGCGTTCTGTTGGGAAGTGCTTCGGTAACCGGCGCCGGCTACAGTTTTATAGGTGTATTGTTGCCGGAGCCTGCGTGTGTCTGGTGCGAGAGGGCAGCTAAGGGGTATGTTTAAAATGCGTATGCGTTGTATCCAAAGACGTCTAGAATGGACCTAGTGTCCTTATGGAACAGCTGATTTTGTTTTGAAGCCTATACGTTCGTAGGCAAGCGGGTCGCGGGGATCGTTGTTTGTTATTATATTCAAGCAATGGACCAAGCGAATGTTCCGCGATATTATGTTTCCGCGGCGGCACCTGTTCACTACACAACTGGTCGGCTGTTTTGTTTTGCCTTTTCCACACACAAACGCTTAGACTGTGAATACTCACCCTGCTTCAATCGAAAATGTAAATAGCTAAGTCCCCTCTATAAGTCTTTGGTTGTATCAGTCTTTTTCGTTCCCAAATAGAAGCGCGCCCGCAACTATACGCAAGGCCGGCGCCGGCTACGGAAGCACTTCCTTTTTTTAATATTTAGGAATCTCCATCACAAAATTAACCCTTTTTAAAAACGGGGTTGGGTCTGTGAGTAATAATAATAAGCGTGCAATTTATTTTATGTATTATGTATAGTAGGTACCTATAAGTCTTTACAAAACACGGGGACAATATTGCGAAAATAAGTGATAAATGTGTCTTCTAAATAATAGATAGGAGCTCAGATAAAAAGTCTAGAAAACATCCACCTGCTTCTACAAAAAGACAATTTTAAATAGCGTTTGCGCAAGTTTCGTGAAGCTAGAAAATATGCATTTTTTTACAGTGCGGCACCTAGAGATAGGCGTATCGTTTCTTCTATTGCATCTAATACATTTTAGAGAAAAAGCATATACCTATATAAGAGACCCCTCCCCACTAAATTTTCTATTCTGTATTATACAGGGTGTTAAAAAAATAATGTCGTGTAGTTAGTACCTACTCGTCAAAATATGTCGAAAAATTTATATTATAAACATTATAAACATTATATTATAAATTATTAAAAATAGATTATAGATTCTGCAGCTAGAGATAGGTACTTTGGGTCACAAACAGAATGAAAGTAGAAAATCCTGGATAACAAGGGATATTGTGACCTCTAATAGGCGAGAGCCAAAAATAGAAAAATAGGCTAGATGAAGGAGGGAAATAGTTATAAAGCGGTCAAGTGGGAAATTATTCGGAAATGTGGGAATGCGAAAAGCGAAATAACACTGGATTGAATGCAAAGAAGTGGAAAATAAGTTCGAAGTAGGAGAAACTGACGGAGCGTATAAAATAATTAGGATTAGTAGTTAGAAAATGACAATACTGGGACACATCCCTGGCCGAGGCGGTTGACCGCCTCGGCGGGAGGAAGCCGGGCGCCCGTCTTTCTGGCTGAGGAGCGATGGGGCGCTCGAGCCAGCCCGCCCAGGCGATCGATCGCTTCGGCGGGTGGAAGCCGGACCCCCCGGCATCTCCAGGTGCCATCCACTTCTTCAAGGAAGCCGGGCCCCCGGCTTCTCCAGGTGCCATCCACTTCTTTAGCAACGACTTCTGCGGCAGCCTCTCTCAGAAGAAGCGAGTGTCTTTGCCGAAGAGTGCCCCCCCAAGCCGTCATTTTGGGCCCCCTTGGTTGTGGCTGAGGCGCATGCGCCGGGGCTCTGAAAGTACACGTGTTGTTCAGGCCAGTCCATCCAGGTGCCATCAATGACCAGAGGCTGCTGAAGGAGTCATGTCTTCTGCCTCTGGTGTCTTTGGGGCCTTTGGCAGTGGCTGAGGCGCATGCGCCGGGCTCTATGAGAGTGGGCGGGGCAATAGCCAATGAGAGAGGTTGTGGGCGGCATCCAATGGCAGTGGTTGTGGGTGGTAAGGTTCAACTACTGCTAGATGCCTTTGGATGTGGCCCAGGCGCCTGCGCCGGGGTTTTCGCAAAAATAAAAACAATGAATATATTTTTACATCAATATAATTAAAACTATAATCTGTATACAGAGTAGGCATGCGTTCACACCACTCTCCTGACCGATTCATTACCCGGTGTATACTCAACGATGCGGTCATGCAGGATGAGACAGTATGCGGTTGTGTTGGCCGGAAAATTCTCGCTCGACTCAAATTCTAGACGCATATCTATGGGTCCAGACTTGATGCTTTCCGACTGCTTTGATGCGTCAATCAACACGATGGGACAATTGAACAATTGAACTGTTCCCTGCCGTATAGCGGCTCGCCAACTTTTCCATAGTATGAACTCTGGAAGTTCTCGTACATTTCGTATAGCAGGGCGTATTTCCCCGTGGAGAAATCCAAGTTTAAATTCTCGTAGGGGAAGCACTCAGAATTCAGGTACAGTTTGACGTTTGCCAGATTGCAGTGGTCAAATTTGCTTGAATCCGTATCCAAATTCGCTTTGCGATTCGTCTGGAAGGCGACAATAACGTAGCGGGGTTTCTCTAACCGTGTTGCAGTCTTGACGGCCCACGTTTGTTTCGTAGCTTGCGGCAACACCGGATACTCGTACAGCTCCCAGCTGCGAAAACATATCTTCAACGTTCTCCCATCCTCGACAATATTGAGAAGTTTTAGGTATTCAGCATCCGATGGATAGACGTACGGCACCCTCCAATGAACCTTGCTCAACTCAATTCTGGTGTCCTCGTTACCCACGAAAGCGTTCCTATCGTTTTTCGATCGAGTCAAAATGATCTCGTGACGCACATTCAACAGCACCTTGTGGTAGTCTTCTAGGAATCCGACTAGGATTCTTCCCGGGATGCACACGTTAAAGTTCCCGTTCTCGTCGATAAGGTGGCTCGGTGAGTCTCCCGTATTCGTCCAGCCGGCATTCTCCAGCGCACACACCTCACCCTCATTCTGAGAAACTACACCTTTCAGTGTGCTCGTGATGCCCACGTTTTTTGTTCGATCCACCTCCACTCCGTTGATTTCATAGCGGACGTCATCAAAGATGAAACTGAGGGCGTTATTTGTTAAAGCCGCATCTCCGCCTCCTGCACCCTTGATGAACCTGCCCTCTATGTAGATGCAGCTTAGATGCGGCAGTACGTAAACGTCTTGTTGGTTGATTGGTATGCGAATTTCGTCATTGGCGTTGAATGTTGTTGTTGTAACGAACGGCTGATGTACGTGCACCTCGACACGGCGTGCTGATTCATCCACAGCAGCACCGTCCAGAACACGAAACGTGTCTACGTTTATGTGTGTCATTATTCAAATGCGGTTCCCTTGTTGAAGTACAAGTACTAACTGACAGCACCGCTTGCTTAAATACTCTCCATACAACCGTGCGCATGCGCAGTCTACGAAATTCAACGGCCTTGACAGACAGACAGACAGACAGACAGACAAGTACTGATAAGAATTCGGAAGTAGGAGAATAACTATAGATTCCTATTTGTTTCATCGAGCTGATTAATTTGATACCCTACATGACCTAGGTGGGCGGGGCAAGGAGCGTGGCCGGGGGCGTCCTAAAAATCACCCCTAAAAACAAACCCCAAAAACCACCCCTAAAACCAACCCTAAAACCACCCCTAAAACCACCCCTAAAACTACCCCTAAAACCACCCCTAAAACAACCCCCTAAAACCACCCCTAAAACAATCCCCAAAACCACCCCTAAAAACCACCCCCAAAAACCATCCCTAAAAACCACCCCAATATTCCGATACCTCTCGTTGAGTCCTTTAATTTGATACCCCACATGACGCAGTTTTTACGTAGGAGTTAGCCTAGATTTAAACTACTGTTCTCAAATAATTAGCGATGTAGGATGTTCTACTACCGAGAACTAAGATGTTTGCATATCAATAACTATAAATGGTCTCTTTAAGATTCTACATGCGTTCTATATTACCGACATTCAATTTGCAGTTTCCAGTAAGTGTAACAGAAATCTACATTTGCTCTATATTACCGACACTCAATTAGTACTTCCAGCACTCACCAGATGGTTCACACACGTGTCCGAAACGCATTAAGATAACAAGTAATTTTAAAACATAGTACGTATCAAAATAAACAAACTGAGAATGTTCTAGAATGTTATTTTATTGTAATAATACAAACAAACAAACGGGTCACCTTGTAGTGTCTGCAACGTAGTATGTGCATATATAGAACGTGGGAGCAAACCTAAACAAGCATAATCCTGTCGGCGAGTTGAAAGGTTTTTTACCCATAATAAAAACAATTATAACATCTCTTATCGGCGGCGAACGTGCTTTTTTTCTTAAACTTTGATATCAATATTTATTTAGTATAAACAATTGCAAACGTTGGAATTTCCGAGAAACTTCTGTTTACAAGTATATATGGATTATATGGATAATAGGCAGTATTTGGTAAATACAATAGCACTTATATGTAAAAAACATCTGTTGACTATACAATAGAAAAGCGGACGAGTACCTATGCAGGGTGTTTCAGGAGGAATGGTACGTACTTCAGCATGTTATAGAACCGTTCATTTTGAACAAAAAAGCTCATATGAACCAGGTGCCCAATTCTCAATGGTTACTAAGATACTGACACAGTAATTTTAATGTAGAGCAGTAGAGCGCATTACAGAGCAATTTGTCATTTAGCAATATTAGGATCGGCCATGGTGGCCCCAACAATTGGCCAGCTATACTTGGGCCGCCCAACAGACGGAGTGATCAACCTGCAAGAACGTGCTCTAGCGGGGCCAATATTAATTTATGACGACCGAATTGGAGTGATGCGACTTCGTTGGGTCTAAAGAAAGCGCATTACTGCGGTTCTGTCGTCCTAAATTGATAGTGGTCCCGTCTAGAGCTCATGCTTGCAGGGTGATCACTCCATCTATTGGGCGGCCCAAGTATAGGTCTCCGGACCTAACCCCGTTAGATTATGGGTTATGGGGAAGGATGAAAAATGATGTTTATATAGAAAATTATAGGCACACGTGATGAATTAATCGCCCATATTATGGCCAGTGCTACAAGAATAAAGGAGCGCCAGGAAGAACTGCACAGTTTGGATGTGGGATTTTTGGACCATTCCTCTAAAATCTATACTTTACTTTACATATCAAAAGTTAATTGCCAGAATTAATGAGGTAATAAATTCGTTTATGCCATAATTCAGCTGACTGTAACTCAGTAACCATTGAGAATTGAACACGTGTTCATATGAACTTTTCTGTTCAAAGTGAGCGATACTATTATAACATATCGAAGTATATGCCATTCCTCCTGAAACACCCTGTATAGAATTTGCATATTTAGAAAAGCCTTCGACAACGTAAAATGGAAGAAGATGTTCGAATTGGTCAGAAAGCCAGGGATAAAATATAGGAACAGAAGAATAATACATAATCTCTACAAAGAGCAAACGGCAGTTATAGAATTTGAGCAGGAACGAAGAGAAGTAGATATCCGGAAGCATAATTTGAAACAGAGGACACTAGGCGCATGATGGGGTTAAAAACTGAGCTGACTGGTCTACTTTCATTTTCACGCGCTTTAATAGACTGCTGAACTTCTTGCAAAACAAACAACCGGCGTGGCTCAATGCCAAAATGCGCAAAGAGTATTTTTCCAATTCAAGCGGATCCTTTCCCATTTTTTCTTCTGAAGCTTATTGTAATTTACAGAATTTTGCATTCGATGTGTTGTGTCCGGTGTCCCGTCAGGAAAGGTATTTTTTAAGAAAATCCGCGATTACTATTGAAAACAAGGGAATAATAGCACCCTAAAACATTGAATATCTCTGCATTGGCAAAACCTACTTGGGATATACATAAACGCCATACTCATAGCGTCCTGTTTTTCAAAATATGCTACCCGGAAGCGTTGATTGACTTCTCAATCAACGCCGGAAGGGAGCGAGACAGGGATGTGCGTTGTCACATCTAGTTTTCAATTTATATATATCGAACATGCGATTAATATTGTTAAGGACAGAACAGGGCCAAACTATTAACATGCTCACATTCGCGGATGATAAAGCAGTGTTAGAATCCAGCAAAGACGAATTAGAAATAATATCTTTAAACGAAATGGAAGCAGTTTTGATAGAAGGATACGGCATCAATAAAAAGAAACAAAAATTTTGGTATGCAGAGGGCTTGAAAGTTAAAAATAGAACTAAAACTGAAATAGAAAAAGGAAATGAGATAATATAGAGAAAGTCACGGATTTCTGCTAGTTAGGAAATCAAATAGCTCGCGATTGTAGGACCACTAGAGATATAAAAAAATAGCGCAGGGCCGAGTTGATATTAACAGAAAGAAACAATAATTGTTGTGCTCGGGAACGGTTAATGGAGAAACTCGGAAGAGGCTCTTAAAGACGTATGTATTGAGTAGGCACTGTATGGGTGCGAAACTTGAACAATAGGAGAAACGGACCAAAAAATAGAAGCATTTGAAATGTGGTGCTGCAGACGCATGATGAAGATACCGTGGATTGATAAGGTTAGAAATAGGGAGGTATTAGAAAGAGTTGGAGAAAAGCTAAAGGTATGGGGAAGAATAAAGAATAGGAATGATAAGATGGTAGGACACCTTCTGAAACACGAGAGAATAGTTCGCGACATACTTGGACGCATGATGAAGATACCGTGGATTGATAAGGTTAGAAATAGGGAGGTATTAGAAAGAGTTGGAGAAAAGCTAAAGGTATGGGGAAGAATAAAGAATAGGAATGATAAGATGGTAGGACACCTTCTGAGACACGAGAGAATAGTTCGCGACATACTTGAGTCAGAGATAGGAATAAAAAGAGGTAGGGGTAGGCCCAGATTAGACTACTGCTCTCAAATAGTTGGGGATGTAGGATGTTTTACTTTTAGGGAAATGCGTAGGCTAGCTCAGGATAGGAAAGGATGGAGGTACGCGTCCAACCAGTTTTCGGATTGAGAACTTTGTGATGAGTGATGACGAAGATAATAAAAAAGTGTGAGAATTTGTCACCTAACCTTAGGCGAGTATACAACTTTTCAAATTAGTATTTGTTTTAATAGCCGTAATATATGTGATGTAAGCTTAAATGTAATGCCTCTATATGCATCAGTTCAAATACTTGAATGAAAAAGTATTGTCTTGTATTTTCGTATGATAGTTTATTTTCATTCATTCCCATTACCTAAAAAACTAATTATGTAGCTATTATGTAAAAAGCGTGTATCAACTTAAGAACATAAACTTATTTATAATGTTGATTTTCAAATAGGAGAGCTTACAGATTACCCAAGACAAAATGCAAATTATTCGCTTTCATAGTAGAAGAACAATTTATTATTATATTATTTCGTCCATTTGAAAATACATGTTGACCGCTCCACTAACTGACTGTGCCGCACATTCGTGCATAAAGATTTATATGGGCTAGATCGAAGCCTAACGATAAATCAAGCCAGAATGTAGCGGCCGTGATGTAGTAATCGTGGCCAACTCGGTACAGACGGTTGGCGTTCGCGGCGTGGAAATAATGCTATAATCTACCAATATATTCAATAACAACTATTGGACTTTTGAAATTTTTATTAAGAGAATATACCTGAAAGGTCTAATACCGTATTTTCCTATTTTGAACAAACGCTTAACATTAAAAACCCACAGAATTTAAACTTCATATGTATGTAAAGTCTGTAAAGTTAAAGACTGGGCTGTCACGTGATCAGCGCAATAGACCTGTTTTCGTCCGAAGGCGGAACTCGTAAATCCAGTGGCGCCGTCAAGAACTTACTTACTGTGCGTCCATTGTTGTTTTATTGACTCATGTTTGAGTGTGCTTTTTTTAGTGGATATTCTGTTTTATTTTGCGTTTTTATTGTGAGTGTTGCTTAAAAGATTAAAAAACTATCATCTTTATTCGAAAAACGGAGTTCGAGGTAATTAATACTACAAATTCTTGTAACTGAATTGAAGGTTAAAATTTTTTGTGTTTGCAGATTATTCTGCTTATTTTGTGATCTCGGTGTTATTTAAAAGACTTTTGAAAAATCGTCGATAGTATTTGTTATCCAGGTAATACTACAATCAAAGTAATTTTACACATTAAATCCAAGTTGAAATTTTTGACGTTTGTAGGTTAGAAATGTCTCCCAAAAAAATTGGCAAACCCGGCATGGTAATTCATAGCCAAGGCCGTGAAATTATCAGTAACGTGATAAAGTTTATGCGGGAAGAAGCGCAAAATGGAATTAGGATTCCTTTAAAGAATTACAGGTATGTACGTACCCACTTCATAATGAGCTTGATTATTGTTAAGATCCAATTGTGTGTTTAAGGCAAAGAGTTATAGAAGCAACAGGTGTTTCGAGAAACACAGTAGCGAAGATTTTGAAGGAATCGAAAAGCGTAGAAGCTGAGCCTAGCACCTCCTTTGCTACACCACATAAGGAACGACCGCGAAAGAAGCGTAAGCTCGGCCTGATTTCTGTGGGAGAAACGGAAACAATACGGGAAATTATACATAATTTTTTTATTTTGGAGAAAAGGAATCCCTCTCTCAATTGTAAGTACATAATTACCATTATAAAAAAGAAAACTTCGTTAAGGTGTGTTTTCATTGCAACTGCTGGCAGTTGTGACTTGTCAAATACGGGGTGATTCATTGTAAAGTCTGCTGAACTTCTTTTTTCATAAATAGAGGGAACGTGGTAATAAGAAAGTTCAAGATATTTTCGTGTATTTTTTTGATATAATATCAAAAAACCAATTGGGTGCTGCTGTTGCGTAGCCAAGTTATGAAAGTATGAATCGCACTTGCATTTTAGTAAATGGAATGCTTTGGATATTTAACTTCCTGGATTCCGTCTTCGATTGTAGATAAATTTCAAGAAACTTACTTTCTGTTGAAACCCAATGATTTTTCAGACAATTATATTTCACGATGTGTTTTCAATGTGTATAATGTATTTTTCATCGAAACATGAATGAAATATGCAATGACGGAAAGTGATCCCAATAATCAGGGGCTATTTGAACAAATTATTCTAGGAACAAATGGCAATTACTGCTTTTTCGTTAAATAACAAATGCTACATTTAAATACCTACCTATCGCATCATCTAGCCTAATATCACCTTGTATTCCAGGTATTCTACAGAAGATTAAAGATTCTGAACTTTCTTTTTCTGGCTCGAGGCAGTCACTATGGGTTTTTCTGAAATCTATTGGATTCAGGTATGGCTGCTTTTGTATATCCAAAGTCAAAATATTTCGGATGCCGTTACTACATGCATATTTAAATTTCTGTTTCATTAAATGCTTATGTTTTGAAAATACTTTTATAACAACAGATAGCAAAAGTGAGCCTGCTTGAGTGGGACACCTCGTTTACTTCTATTTCCATTTAAGGTGGCGAAAGACAGAAGACAACCGTAAGATTTTAATGGAAAGCCATGACATTCGCCTGAAAAGGGTGAAATACTTGAAACAAATTCTGCAATACCGGGAAGAAGGCCGAACCATTATATATACGGATGAAATGTATATACACAGCAGCCATGTCCAGCCGAAAGGGTGGTATGATGAGTCTACTAAAAACTTAAAGAAGCCGATTTCTAAAGGCCAAAGGCTGATTATTGTACATGCCGGAGGTGAAAATGGTTTCATTCCCAATGCGTTGCTCATTTTTCGGTCAGGTAACACATACGTAAGTAATTTTAATATCAAAATGTAACCAAACATTGTCTCTAGGTTCTAAATCAGGAGATTACCACGATGACATGAATAATGCCAATTTCATGACATGGGTGCAGAAACAATTACTGCCCAACATGCCGCCTAATTGTGTACTTGTGATTGATAATGCATCATATCACAATGTCCTGGTGGAAAAAAACCTGACATCTGCGAGCCGAAAAGGCGAGATGGTGAAGTGGCTTGAAGAACGTCAAATACATTTTGATGGCTCAAATACAAAACCTGAGCTTTATGGTCTTATCAAACAAAATTTGTATCGATTCCCAAAGAAATACAAATTGGATGAGCTTCTTGAAGCCCATGGTCACCGAGTGTTACGGCTTCCTCCTTATCACCCGGAATTGAACCCCATAGAGAAGATATGGGCCACTGTAAAGAACTGGGTAGCTAGCAGAAACGTTACTTTTAAATTAGGTGATGTGGAGGAATTAGCACGTGGAAAATTTTCCATTATTAGCTCAGAAGAGTGGAAAGATGTATGTGGCCATGTGCAAAAAGTGAAAAAAACTTTCTTTGAGAAAGAGCATCTGATGGACGATGCATTGGATTCGTTGAAGTTCACTGTGAACACAGGATCATCTGATGATGAGAGTGAAGATGAATATCAAGTCACAACTGAAGATGATGGTGGTGGTGGTGATGATGATGATGATGATGATGATGATGATGATGATGATGATGAAGACGACGAAGACGAGGATTTAGGAGTACAACCACTACCAAGTGATTAACCCTTAGTTGATAGAGTGTCCAAGCGTCCTTCCAGCAGCACGTATTTTCGACCCTATTGTTTTCAGTACATTTGCGTCCCCATATGAGAACGTAACCACCACCATCGGATTTGTCGTAAAATTTTGCCTATCTAAAGTGTAAGTTTCATCTCGTTCAGACCAGTAGGAGGCAAGCTACGGAGAAGGAGACAACTCTTGAAAAAAATCTCGCACGTACAGTGGCTTGCACGCTAATTATGCCGCGGGTTTTTCAAAAGCAAAGAATTTTGATAAAAAACCAGATTTTAAATGGTGTATGTCCGCGTTTGGAGACAATTATTTGAGCGCCGTATGCAACGGAAGAGTAACTAAAATCTCTGGGTCTCTGGGTCTTGTGACAGTTCTGCGAGACTTGAACAATACAAAAACGAAAATTAGTGCTGAGTTATTACAAAAGAATGGCAAGTGTTTAATTATACTATAGGTAATAAATTAGATTAAAATTTCCTATTTTACGCAGCTTTAGGAAACAATCAGCATCGCAGGCGCAGTGTTATTTTTTAATGTTTTCCAAGTTATTTTGTACGAGAATAAATAAAAATGTTTCTCAGCAGATGTTTTATTTAATAAATAGCAAAATTGTTACGGCGCCTATGAAATTTGGGTCCGTACTGCCGAAAGCTGCGCACGTACTGCCGGCAGGACAATCCCATTTAAAAATAATGTCCTGCTGGTAGGACTAGCGGCTCTGTCCAGCTCTCCCGCCCGAAGCTCCTTCCCGCAGGACAAATGCCTGGACGTTCTATCATTAGACCTTGTGCGACATGACATACCTCAAGCACCAAGGATTCTTATTTTTTGAAAGGTCAACAAGGCGTTTAGTTCTTAATATATGTGAATTCCACTTATTTATTTTTGGTAGTTAATAGAACTCTCTAAATTTTTAATTACAGAATAATAAGTTTATTTTGCAATTCTTTAACTCTTCAGTGCTGAAAAATAGTAAATTGGATTATTCGGCTTCCTTTATGATTTATTCTAATTTTCTTTTGTCACATAAGTAAACAACTTGTTCAAAAACCTGTTTTCAACTATAACAATTATGGAATTGAGATTATTTGCACATAAACATGCCGATTTCGTAATTGACATAACCTCACACCAAACGTCACATTTATAATTTATCTGTACTTATGACGAAATCCCCTTTTCTTAAGTTCTTCTTAATGTGTTTCGCGATTTTTTCATGCCTTAAAATGCTAATTTTCCTGTTTTGAATGTAACTTTTATGAATTCATTGTTAAAATAATAATAAATTTCACATATACGCCGGTACGGCACTGTTTCTGTCAAAATCATATTTCCCGCTACATTTTCGCGCAGCCACCATCTTGTCCGGGCCCAGTCTCTAACTTTACAGACTCTAAACATTATGTAATAATATTAAATGAGCCGCACTCCGCATCAAGAACAAAACTAAAAAATATAGTAGAAAACATTGTCGGAAACACGTGATCCTAAGGGTAATAATCATAAACTTTTACTTGTTGGTACTTTCCAGAGACAAAATGAAATTTTTAAGAAAGCGAAGGAACTTCATGACGATGCAATGTTACGTAAAATCCGAGGTTTTTTCTTTGATAATTGCGTTGATATGATTGCCAACGATTTTCAGTATCACAATTTTTGCTTAACTTTTACTCAAGTCTGTTAGTAAAAGCCCTTCTAAAACAAGACCCAACATTTTTTATATATTCTTTCGTATTTGTACCTACTCTGCAACTGATTCAAGGAAATCTCTCAAGTACGTATTGCTGATATCAGAAAACTACCGGATTCAAAATGTAAACTCTTCAATATTGAATGACATCACTTACGACATTCAGATCTCTTCATCTTAGAGACTGCACCGCCACAATTTAATGTACAACGTATTACGTATTAATTACTGATTGCAATTACTAATAAATTACTAATAATACAACAAAACGTTTTTATCATGCATAAAAGGACGCGAACACTTATGTCGCTACCATCGATTTAATACAATGGATCGAGCGTAGAGAGAGAAGTAGCGGTGCCGGCATAACAGAAGTAGTGGGGGCAAACTTATGGCAAAAGCGTGGGACGACAGTACAATCTTACGGCGTGTCGCACTTGAATTAATTACGATATTCGATCTAATTTGTAGTGCAACTGTTCATAAACTTGTCTAAGGTATGTTTGTTAAAATTGTGATGTCCTGTGTGGCGTACAATTGCACAAATCGATATACTAAAGAAGGAGATGTTAGATTTCATAGATAACCATTTTACTGATTTCTAACCTTTTAATACTATTTGTCTTTTTGTTTTTAATACTAATTACAAATGGTTAATGCACCTTATTACATTTGATACGCGAGAAGGTTTCCAAAAGATCCGATATTAAAGAAAAAAATGGCTTTGGGCTTTGAAACGTGATAAATACCTATAGTCCGTCGGATACTGCTGTCATTTGCAGTAAACATTTTTTACCCAGTGATTACGTAGAGAATTGTAAAATAAAGCGCTTGAAAAAAGAGGCAATCCCTTCTGTTTTCAACTTACTATTGCTATCAATTAATAAAGAACCGAAAAAAAGCGACGTGTATTAAAAAGGATCTGTCAAGATCCAGAAGGTCGTGGTCAAGATGCAGAAGGTTTGTTGCCATTATTATAATAATTATTATTAGGTAGGAAACTAAGGTAACGATATTTTAGGAAACTGAGAATACAAGAGTATTTTGGTCGTGTTTAGTAAACTATGATGATTCAAATTTTCTGAACCAGAATCCTAATATAGGTATATGTGAGGGTATATGTATATTTAGGTATTTTAAGTAGGTATTTTCAACGGACTACTAAATTTAATTTCAGAAAATGAAAATGTTTCGCAAAATTTAAATAAGCAATCCTCAAGTTCTAAGCCAGAAATATTGAAGGTTAATCGGTAAAATCGCAGGTTCTAAATTATTGTAAAGGGTCTGTACAATTTTATCTTTTAGAAAACGGCGCGCTTCGGTATTCGGAGATTTTTCAGAAAACGATTCATCTTGCCCTTTAAAACGCAAGAAATTTTGGCATGTAGCACAGGAAACAATGGCGAAATTGAAGTAAAGGAAAAATATTTTTATAACCAAAATATTCGACTGCGAAATAAAATTAAAACTTTGGTAAATCTAATAGATCACCTTCAACCATTGTTTAAACATCTTTAAACAATGCTTCAACAGAAAAAAAAATACAGCTGATTGTTCAGATATATTAAGGGTATGTACCTAGATATTTAGAAATTTAACAATTTAGCATGCTTTTGGATGGTAACCAGCGTAAAAATTAGCTTTGGCTGCAGAAATAACCAGTAGTATTTGTGTGTATTCGCTTCTCATTCTATTTTCTTTATGGTTTTATAGCTTTTATGCATGGGAATATGTATTTATGATCTGTTAATAACAGATCGATACTTTACCGTAGTTTAAAAATGTAATAAGGAATCCTTCATTATCAGGGGTAGGCATTTGGAGAAATGTTTAGGTATCTTAGGATCATTATCTTGTGTTTATTTTTTCCCATTGATGTAGACGCTGTTAGCCTTTACGTTTCTCGCTACATAACAGTTCCAGTCCATTTGATTTCTTTTTCTTCAACAATTTCGTGTAAGATTTAATAAAATATGATTAAAAATGTGTGTTTTTCTTCAACGTAGTATTCTGTTTTATGGGCAAATACGTGATAATACGTACACTGAAGATGACAACGTCCAAAAAAACGAAATGTGAATACAAGTTTTGTAGAAATTCGAAGTTTTCCTTTGATTGCCCTAAGCGCGCAATGCTTCAACACCACCTAAACACAAAGCATGTGCACAGAATAAATGAGTCATCGCGTGTAGGCTCCTACTCTTGTAGTGGTTTAAGTTTCACTACTTACTTCCAGGTTGCGACAGCTCCGCATAAAATGGAAAATGGGTATTTTTACTATGTATAAATGAATAAAACACGCTTATATGAAAACATTATATTGCATTACATTGCATTCCAAGGCATATTTCTTCATTGCATGCACTGCAAACTAAGAAACAGTTTGTTTTTTTGGTTTGAAGCGTTTACATTGTGGCATTGTTTTTGGCTTTAAAACATCATTTTGTTTTTTGGCATAATTATGTAACAGAATGTTTGAAAGTGTATGTAAAAGTTTTCCTAATATTTGTTTTGTTAAGTGTTTCACACAGTTATGATCTAAAAATATTTTTGAGTCTAGATCACATAGGGTTTCATATGCTAAAGTTTTAATTATGTCACGTTGGTTTTTTTCAATTAAAAAAACATGTTCAACCTGAGGTGAAATAAGTTTCTGAATTATCAGGTAAGTATATGCGGCACAGGTAACTACATCTTCGTTTGGGTAACACAATCCACCCCTATCATTTGCTGTTATTAAATTGGATGCAATGACTTGTTGATTTTCTGCTGTTAGAAAAACTTTGTTAAGGAAAGAACAGCCTCAGGGATCAATGTACAGGGCCAAACTATTAACATGCTCAGATTTGCGGATGATATAGCAGTGTTAGCATCTAGCAAAGAAGAATTAGGAGAGGCTTTGAATGAATTGGAAGCAGTTTTGACACAGGGCTTCGGCATGAAAATCAATAAAAAGAAAACTAAAATTTTGGTATGTAGGGGATGTGAAAATAGAACTAAAATGGAAATACAAATTGGAAATGAGAAGATAGAGGAGGTCGCGGATTTCTGCTACTTAGGAAGTAAAATAACTCAAGACGGTAGGAGGACTAAAGATATAAAACAAAGAATGGCGCAGGGCCGAGTTGCGTTTAACAAAAAGAAACAACTGTTATGCTCGAGAACGGTTAATATAGAGACTAGGAAGAGACTCTTAACGTCGTATGTATGGAGTACGGCATTATACTTGGACAATAGGAGAAGCGGATAGAAAAAGAGTAGAAGCGTTTGAAATGTGGTGCTACAGACGCATGATGAAGATACCGTGGATAGATAAGGTTAGCAATAGGGAAGTATTAGAAAGAGTTGGGGAAAAGCGAAAGGTATGGAAAACAATAAAGAGTAGGAGAGATAGGATGGTAGGACACCTTCTAAGACACGAAGGAATAGTTCGTGACATACTAGAGTCAGAGATAGGAATAAAAAGAGGTAGGGGTAGGCCTAGATTAGACTACTGCTCTCAAATAGTTAGGGATGTAGGATGTTCTACTTTTAGGGAAATGCGTAGGTTAGCTCAGGATAGAAAAGAATGGAGGTACGCGTCCAACCAGTCTTCGGACTGAGAACCTTATGATGAGAAAAACTTTACAATATTCACACTTGAATGTTTTTATGGCAGCATAAGCCGCATACCCTGCTACATATACAAGGAGCGGCTTAGTGCTATCTGCAATGTTATCAATATCATCTTCATCTACGATAGATGCTTCTTTTAATACAGATGGTATGACGACATATGAATGGTCAAGATGTATGTCATCATTATTTGTGTTTTCAACAAAGGTTGGCACATCTTTTAAAGTAATTGCAATATTACCAAATTTCCTTGATTCTAAAATAAGTGGTACAATGCTTTGCATGTGAAGTTTATTCTCGCTTTCAAATACTTGTCGTATTGACACATGATATTGAGCCCCTGCATATTGTCGATATTTTCCGAAACGATTTTCTAATTTATCTGTCTGAATCTTTCCGCACAGAAAAAAATTAAAATTTCTTGAATTTAGGCAATAAGTGGCCATCTTTATTAAGGCATCTGTCGAATGCTTGATTGCAAAATGTGTCTCTTTTGTTAATTTTCCGTATCCTTCAAAACACTCCCATTTATTCAACCATTTCAAAATATCATTCAAAAACTTAATGTGATCAGAAGTTTTGGTAATAGGTTCTTGCAGAACATTTCTTAGTCTTTTTCCCTTTAACATTGTTTTTACATTTACCACATCCCACCACTTACAAATGATTTCAATATAATTAGCAGTTTCTTCGAAACTGTCAAAATGCCTCAATGGTCCCAATTCTCTCAACGCAGTTACAATGTTCTGATTAAATATTTGCAAAGCTAGTTTAACATTTTGCCGTTCGAGAGAGGTAGGATATAACGCCTTCAAAGTTAAGGTGTATCCATATTTCAGTAAATTTTGTTTCTCTATTGAGTGCATTTGTGTAAGAGCATGAAATGAAGCTACTCGTATGGTTGTTTCATCCTCAAAATCAGGATATTTCATGTACCGATTTTGTTTTTGATTAAGCCAATTATTCCGTATATTTTTTAATATATGGACTGTGTCTATAACAAAAAATAGTGGTCTTGAAGAATCTTTGGGATTCTGATATACATTCAATACTTCTGGAGGATTGCTAAAAAATGAGACTGCCTTCTTATTGATTGCATTATTATCTGATACAATTCCTAATACCTCAAACCCAATATTTTCCAATCCAAGAATAATTTTTCTTAAAAATGCATGCAAGGTATTTGCTTGAAGAGTTTTTACCGGCAAAATATGGACGACATCTTTATAGGAAGATAACAGACTGTTCAACATGAAAACATGAGCACTTGTAGCACATTCAGAATTGTTAAATGCTCCTCCTACAACATTTCCACCCTTGTAATCCATATATTGTTTTATATGAATTTCATCCATCATAATTACTACCATTTTATCTTCAGGTTTAAGCATTTTAAATTTTGATGCAATATAATGTAAAAACATTGACTCACTTTGTTCGAGACATGGGTTTGTTGTAAACGTACTGCAAAGACGTTTAATCGTAGATGTCGATGGCAGAAGTAAATTTCCCGAGTTCCGAATAAATTTATAAGCATGAGGTGAAATTGAATGTACCAAACCACAGAATAAGGTAATGTCCCAAGAATATCTAAATCTGTTTTTGCTACTAGTATCTAACAGTTTTATCTGTTCTCGTAAAAAATGCACAACACCTTTTTGTTCGGGCAGCTCGACAGAAATAAAATCTAAGATTTCCAAGATCATATTTAAATTGTCCTTAACAGAAAAATTATCACGTTTCCCCAACATGGATGCAGCATTTAAAACTGTTTCTATCTGATTTAAATTGTTTACAGTCATAGGGAGTTTTAGTTTACCCTCAGAAAGTGATTTCACCTCGGTATTTCCCCAAAAACAAGACAAATTAAGGTCCTGAGAAATATGGACACTACATTTTATAGATGGTTTCGGCGTCAATTCAATTAAAATTAAATAAATATCTTCTTTATCTGTGACTATCCAATTGCCTAATACTATATCTGGCAATTTACTGCGAAGTTCACCGATAGATTGAAATGTTTTTCTTTTATTATATGCTCTTTCACTTTCACAACTTTTTGCGATGGCTTCTTCGATCATTGCACATTCTATTCTCCGTTTCTTTTCTTCTGGACCTTCTCGGTGCTGTTGGACAGGTTTCGATAAATAATGTGGACAACCGGGCAGTTTGCTAGGAATTGCACCTGCAAAAAATGAATGCAATACCTATAAGCAAGAATAGTGACTATTTATTAGACAGTAAAAACTAACCTTCAATCAAACGTGGATGTTTGAGTGGTGCAATCAAAAGTTCTCCGCTGGCTTCATCGTAACACTTTGTGACAGTCATAATTTCATTCGCTTGAAAATGTAACTCGCAGACCTTAAAATAAAGTAATTTAAATGCCTGATTACGGATTCCAAAAAAAATTATCTTACCTTTGAATTATTTGATGGGCAAAACGCCTCCCTACAAATAGCTTTCAACCATTTCTTCTGCAAAACCTCACTTTTTGGAAAGGAAAAAGTACTGACTTTTGGTCCATTATTATAATTTCCACTACAATTGGGCACACAGCATTTGAACGGCATCTCTAAAAGTAAAATTATATTATGTTTTCACTCAAAAACAGGTTAAGTAGTAAATATTCCATTCCTATTGTCACATAATAAATAATCGCATGTTTTTTTGCTAACAAGGCGATATCAATATGAAAAACTATTGAAATATTACAATAATACTTACTTGCAATACAGAAAATTAACTGCAATGATTAATAATTAATAATTTCAAAGAATTTGTTCACGGAACCGCCAACTGCCATATTTAAATCAAGCGTGAATGCAGGAAAACAGGCCTTATGATGATGACTCATGCGCGTTGGATCTTAACAGTGCACAGGCTTTGTGTTTAGGTGGTGTTGAATGCTTCCGGCTTAGTTTCTGCCATGAGTTCGCCCTCCCCGCCTATTGCAACTTCTCGCTCTAACGTCGAGATCACTGTGCGGCGGCAGTAGCGTACGGTAGGCGCAATCCATTGTCTTAAATCGATGGTCGCTACCTATCAACGTATCAGTGCGGCTAGCGCGCACAAATTATTTATGTTTATTCAATTCGCCGTAACTTTTTTCAGAAACAATATTAATGTTTCGTTTCTCCACCAAAAATAATTTCGAGCCTTTGTTCGTATTTGGTCTCGCATATGTATATGTGAATTCCGAAAAATAAAATTACTTACCCAGTACATGGAAAATACATTACACAAATTTGTGGTCTAGCAATTAAACATTTTTTTTCATAAAATTGGAAAGTTTTAGAGGCAACGTGAGTACACTGTGACGATCAACACACTTCAATGTATATTCCATGAAAAAAACAGATCTCTAACTCTTTTCGTGGCTGAAACACAACAAGAAAAGTATTAAAAGTAGTCGAAAATTGATTTAGGAAAGTTCAGGAAAAATCGATTTTCCGGCATTTTCGCAATTGCCGATCTTTTCGTGACCTCAAAATTCGAATCTGGCAGGTCATTTTACATAAGAATCGGCTTCATATTTTTGTGTGTGTTCGAGTTGTGCAGAGGGTATCGAATTAGAGCGCCTTGCTTCCCGACTAAGCGATCCGTCCACGGCTGTGACGTCACAGCAGTGCTCCACGAGCTACATTCTGGCTTGTACTATCGTTCGGCTTCGGCTAGATGTTAGCGACGATCCCAGTAAAACGCCTAAATGTAGGCAATTGTATTGAAAATTTTACCCAAACACCCGCCGTAAATAACAACTCACTTGCGTATTAATGCAAATATCAAAAAAAGTAAGTGATGGTGTTATAGACAAAGGTTACGTACAGGGTGGGACAGAGAGTTTTTTTTCTTAACTGAAAAGGTAGGGACATGTTGCCTCTCCAATATCGGCATTTTTCAGAACACAAAAAAAAATTCTTTTTTGCATTTTATTTAAAAAATGCTCTGTCGCGCCAAAGAACTAATCTTTTAAAACTTATCTGACCAAAATCGAACAACGCGTTTCGTTTCAGTTTGTCACGCCTTGAACGCTTGCAAATATAACGGAACATTACACCCTTAACATCGTTGCTCGCATACGCCTCCTGTAATTACGTTTTATGAACTTATATCTAGACTTTTCATTGTTTTATTTACATTCGAATTTTTACGATTTAAGAAATTCATCGTTTGTCCCGGCATATATTCTGAATCTTCGTCAAGTAATCGTACGTAATTTTTCAAACGCTTCATCCTTGAAATTCTGATTGTGGTTATATTATGCCAACATTTTTTCATTCTCCCGGTTTTCATTTTTTCTACGCCAAGTTTAAGTTTATAACAGCTGTTCTTAAAGTTACAGCTTTTAACGCTGCCCCAAAATATAATATTTTTGCGATAAAATAGATAGCCTTTTGAGTCGTATTGCATTTTGGTCCATGGGTTGTATCAATGGAGTTACATCTGGTGGCATATTAATAACGGTGATACGTTCATGGATGCTGTTAAGTTCATCTGCAGGTGGATGACTGAGCATTGTCTAACAACACCAATGATCTTATTGGTAGACTACAACTTTTCAACAATTATTTTACCTAAAATTATTGCATGTAAAATACATAATATGTAAACTGAACTTGTGAACCACTGGAATGAAACTTCCTAAACCAATCATTAAAGACGTCGATAGTTAACCATGCATGTCTTTGAATTTTTGTAATTAACGGGGCAGTTAAGTTTTAAGTTTTTGAAGGTTCGAGGATTCCTAGCTTTTCCAATCTCTACTATTATTTTTGTAATAGAATTAAGACAAAGAATCTAATATTAATGATTATTCTGCAATAAATCACATTACCCACATTTGTCTTTGTACATTCTCAATTACCTTTGGTACTAATAATTTTCATAATACACGCTGAATATTATTTGCTGAATTTTTCTTATTTAATATTTATTCCCAAGATTAGAAAAGTCCACGCCACTGTTGCGCTGAGGTAGATGCTTGCTGTCGCAGGCGCCAACGCATCGTGCCTCTACCGCTCGCCAACAACTTAAATCTATTGGACCGCATGTGGTAACCAATGATGTGAAACCCTACTGGATAGGCCCATTGTCGTTTACGCATGGTAACTCTGTGTGTGAAACTGAAAGTAAATGTTCTAAGTAAAATTAATTTTTATTCGTTGGCGTGAAAGGGAAATTGAAACCAAAGTCAAATTTAAATATGTAGGTATGGGTAACTCAGGTTGAGAAAAAATGCAGAAATGAAACAGAATTTGCCAACATGTGTTAAAAATTGTTCTTGTTCTTTGAAATTTTAAAACTATAAGTATATTAAAATTGAAAACTTAAATCTAGATAACTAATCCATTAATTAGTTAATAATCGGCTAGTTAAATAATCGATAAGTCAACTTTATTGTTCGATTAAGACTTTTTGATGTATAGTCGAATAATCAACTAAACTAACTAAACTTATAATATGTATGTATGAGGTTTGCGGAAAATTAGATAATGAGAACACAGAAAAAAATACGAAATACTTACCGATAGCTGAATGAGCACTTTGTCACTAAGATTGTTGCTATTATTATTGTTGTAACTTTGTAATGTTATTTTCAACATGCGCACATATTCTCAGAATGACCAGTGATGAACCAATGCTGGCTCCGACGCGACAAGGAACGAAAAGAAGGGTGGGAAGGCAGACTTACATGAATTTAAAATTAACAAAAAATTCCAAAACAGAACATAATTATTCTTATAGTTGAAAAGTCAACTACTAATTTACACTTAAATTCCAAAAATTTGCGCTTTTCTTTGGCACAGCCCTCCCTCGTGACAAAAGCCACGAGCCGCCACTGTTTATATTGTCTTTTATGGATAACCTCTGTGGGGGAACTGAAAATAAATTTTACCTGCATTAAGGTACCATAGGTCCAGTAATCACTTAACTATTGTTTACTTAATTTTTATTTACTTCATTTTATTACAAAAACATGTAAGAATTGCACATTGAAAACTTACACTTTATAATAATTTATTACTATTTGCTGTTGATTAAGTCTCATCTAATTTTATGGCTGAAAAACGATGTACCTACATGTATTTTAAAATACACCCACACATTATTTTCAACATATCTATTGCATGATCACCAGCACAAATTGCATTTAATTCAAAACTTTCTGAAAAGTTTTCATTTTTCATGCCTAATCTGACAGTTACCATGTTTATATCAATGACTTAATAGTATATTATTATATGAGCGATTATGACAGTCATTATTCACGAAGATGATGTTTGAGCCCACGAGCCGAAGGCGAGTGGCTCAAATCATCTGAGTGAATAATGGTCATAATCGCGAATATAATACTATACTTTTTCTACACCTTTTAAACAAATAAATTAGACTCAAATTTGATAACTTTAATGGAACACTATCATAATACATTAATTTTGACTTTTCAATAAATGAACTACTTACTAGGAATATATATTGAAATTTGTGCAGTTAGTAATATACAAATTTGGAGTTGTCCCTTCCATTTTAAATTCTGGCAGTTATAGTGGTGGAATTGTTAGTTTGTACGGATTAATTGGTACCTACTCGAACGAAGTGCATACGTTGGAAAACGTAAACAATAATATATGGCGATACTTGGCTGTCACCCAGGTCGACTGTCAGCTCCAGCAAGAGTTGATCGCGGTCGATATAAAATATCATTGGATCAGGGAAACGGTGATTATTGAAAGTATATTTCTGATTGGCCAAATGCAGTGAATTATGATTTCATAATTCACTACAGTGAATTATGGGTACGATATTTCACGAAGAAAATCCGAATAATTGTCATATAATTAAATAGGTGTAGAAAAATCAGTTTTAATGTGAACTATTAGTACACAACGATGCCCCTTTACTTAACTACGACACTTTGGCATCACGTTCTGGGACATGCTGTATACTTATGCATCATTCTCAATCTCATATGAACAATTTCTTTCGTTGCACCTGGATATGGTCTAGTAGGAGAGAGACTTCTTTGTTGATAAAACCCTAGCTCTTAGACACAGAAGGGTGGGTCCTGTCTATTGCTAAATGATGATAAATAATAGCACAAATTGAACAAATTCCATTGCTGCTATTTACAATTATTTAGGATCGTACATTGTAAAGGGTGATTCAGTTTGTGGTTACATTTTAAATGTTAAATAAAACCACTTGCTTTTTGAGAAACTGTTGATACCTATTTTTATTTTGATATAATGTTAAGACAGTGACATTAAACATGAAAAATGATAACGGCTAAATGACCGCCACGAGCAGGCCTGGCAGACTTCCACCAATTTGATAAAATTTTCCATTGTTCTTCGGTATAAGTCCTGTGGAAGCTCAAGAATAACACGGCAAATCTCGTCCTTTAGCTCTGGATTTGTTCTGGGGTTATTGGCATACATTTTTTGCATCACAAAGCCCCAAGGAAAAATCCAATGGCGTGATATCACACGACCTTGGTGGCCAATTTTGATCGCCGAAACGAGAGATAACGCGGTCGGGAAATTGTGTGGGCAACAACTGCAGTGTTTCTCGTGATGTGTGGCATGTGGCACCGTCTTGTTGGAACCACATGTTTTCCGCATCAATGTTCTGCAATTGATGCCAAAAAAATTTCTTAGCATGTTTCGGTAACATTCACCAGTAACTGTTACGGCATCACCACGACAATTTTCAAAAAAAGTATGGCCCAATCACGCCGCCGGCCCAAAATCCGCACCAAACTGTAACATTTTGAGGATGCATATGTTGTTCCTTAATGACTCGTGAATTTTCAGAACCCCAAATGCGGCAATTCTGTTTGTTAACGAACCCATCGAGTTGAAAATGAGCTTCATCGCTGTAGATAATTTTGCTTGAAAAATCGTCATCAACTTGGTGGTGCTCCAATATCCAATCAGCAAAATCCAGACGCTGTCTATGATCGGTTGCCTTCAATTCCTGAGTCAATTGGATCTTGTAGGCATGCATATGCAGATCTTTTGTTAAAATATGCTACGTGGTGCTGTAGGAAAGGTCAAATTGCTGAGAACGACAGAACGACGGCGAATGGAAGTTGACGGATTGTCAGGTACACTGTTTCTCGCTGCGGCGACATTTTCGATTGATCGGCCATTACGAGGACGTACCTATTGTTCTTTGGACATCCAACACTGATCCGGTTCGGTCAAATTTTCGGATTAATTTGTTAACCGCGACACGAGATGGACGGTTATGGTTACCGAAGTCATTTTGCAATGCACGAATCGTGTTAGTTACATTCTCTCCATTTCGGATATAGGTTTTCAAAATTAAAATGCGTTCTTTTGTTGAAGACCACTCCATAATAACAAATGTCAATACTTACTAATGACACATGTCAAATATCAGCTATTTATTGTTACCAGGAAACCAGCCTTGCCATATTTACATTGTAACCTCTAACTGAATCACCTTTTACAACAACATATTTACAGGAAAGTAAAAGTGGTTTTCGAGGTATTCTGATAGCTCGTTAATGGCCCATCTTATGATCTAAACTGATTACGGGGGTAAATGGTAGCACCGAAGTGCCCTCCAGTCAGGGTTTCTATCGGGGATTTTTCTATTAGCACTGGGCGGTGTAGTAATCCCATTGGGGAATGCCGTTAGCTGATTAGCTCAAGCATCAGTAGCTAGCCTTCCACCAGAGACCACCGATTCGTGGGTTAGCTCTACAATCACCAACTATCCGATTATAGGCTAAAGCCACACAGGATAATTGAGATTCCTCATTCTAACCTTCACCAGCAGGCATCCTCGATTCGTCAGATTGCACCCACCTAGAGGTGCACGATAACTGTAATGAACCACTGGGAATACATGGAATTATAAAACAGTGAATATCAATTCATCGAGCGACGAAGTTAGGAGTTTTCAATCAAGTACATGTATATGAGGGACCAGCATCATCTCAGGAGCCTGGAGTACTTGTTTCAGCTGATGGCTGGACGACCAAATACTCATTTTCTCCCTCTGGATCTTCCTCTTTAAAAGCTCAGTGGAGGCATGCTTAGCCAATTGACTTCAAGATTTCTACCACGGCGAGTAGCACCAGGTGCAGAATAAGTGATGCCACATGGGTACCGAGCGCAACTACCATTTGCGATCTCTCCCACCTCACTTGTCTGATTCAGTTAAATAGGTTTCTGGGGATCGGTGCTTGCAGACATATAAACATGATAAGTGACAGTTCAGAAGCTTCTGAAATTGGAGTTACCCAATAAACGTCACATTTGACGAGAGATGCAAGAGTACTCTTTTGAGTGCTGTAAACTAGGCATGAGAATTCTTTCATGTCGAATTCGATCTGGCACATATTTTCAAAGGGCTGAAAGTATCACTTGGTATAAGGCACTCACCAAAGGAATGATGGGACAAAACAATTGGAATACATTACAAAGATTAAAAAAATATTCTTTGGTGCCTTAATTGACAAAAGTAAAGTAAATGGCAATCAAAACTTTTATTACGTATCAACAATT
This sequence comes from Xestobium rufovillosum, assembly GCA_963966045.1. Taxonomy (NCBI): domain Eukaryota; kingdom Metazoa; phylum Arthropoda; class Insecta; order Coleoptera; family Ptinidae; genus Xestobium; species Xestobium rufovillosum. The sequence continues at coordinate 19,919,888 of OZ014492.1, read as the reverse complement.
AATTTTTTCTAAAACTTTTTAATATTGGGTAAATATTATATAATGCTTCTTTAATTTCTTGGCGTGATTTTCCTCCAGTAAAAACAATCTTGCCATTAACGAATATCAATAGAACCATGCGTGGTTTCACCATACGGTATATTAGACCAGGAAACAATTCAGGTTCATAACTGAAAGAGAATAAAAATGTGTTGGTAAGTATAACATGTTACCTTCCAAGTACAGAAATGGCAAAAACGAGTTGTGGTCACTTTCGAATTGTCAAAAGCAGATATGTACGCAAAAAAAGAACTGTAGTGATCTGACTGGATCTGATAAACATACTCATTTAAAATTAAACATTTTGTCTCAAGATGACACAAGGTACAAAAATGAGTTACGAGCTAATTAATTTATCAATTTGCTCAATTTCTGGTTATACAAAAACTACTTATCCCTTAATTTAAGGCTGGGATAATCGAATACCCGAGAAGCATTCTCCTCGCTTCTGAGACAGTGTTAATACAGACAGTCCAGCTCAAAAACTGTATTACTTATAGACATGAATTACGGTTTAAAAGAAATATGAGGGTTGGTAGAATACGCTTATAACTATTTTATTTGCCATATTTACACTGTTGTTAAAATAAACGAAATTGAAAACTGGCAAATTTTAACGGAAATCTTTGCATTATTCACAAACAAATTGTACATTCGGATTTTAGTTAACAGCCAAATAATATACAGTCGAACTCCCATGAGTCGAACTTCCTTTAGTCGAATTTTTCCGTAACAAGAATAAAAATGCGAGTCCCTTGACCTACACGGCAAATCATACGTATTTTGTAGTCCATATCTGGAAGTTTTAGAATTAGTAAATTTCCATATCTCAAAGTATATTCTACCTAATTCTATGAATTTTATCCCCTTTATTCAATTTTCGGTAGCCCAAATTTTGTCGGTAGCCGACAAAATTTGTTTAATCGAACAAGTTAATCGAGGTGTAAAACGGAAAAAAAGATATTGCAGCCGAGTTTGGAATTCCACCTAACATATTATCCACAATTTACAAGAATCGCGATGCAATTCTTGAAGAAAGTTCCGATGGGAACAGCAATGCTCAAAAACGGTTTAAGTCGTGTGTTTATGAAGATATCGATGAAGCAATGTTGAAGTGGGTTAAGGTTTGCCGTGACAAGAAACTGCCAATATGGGGAAAATCATTTGGGAGAAAGCACAGGAATTCGCCAAACCTTTGGGACATTTGGATTTCGCTGCGAGCTCGGGATGGCTGCACAAATTTAAAGTTCGTCACACAATTGTGCAAAAAGTGTAGACGTAAATGAAAGTTTTCGGCCCAAAAGAGAAAAATTTTAATTTTCGTATGCGTCATTAGGGTCTGTACAGCAATTTTGTGAAAATTAACAGTTACGTCATCAAAAACAGTGCAAAATTACCGACTTTTTATTAAACAATGATTTTATTGGTTACAGAATTGTAACAACCTGCATTTTGTAAGGGTATATACATATATACGTTATGGGTTATCAGTTATTATGTGATGCAAGGTATGGAAATTTTAATAAAATGTTCTTAAACTCGAAGTTTCTATAACTCGAATTTTTTTTGTGCCCCTTGAGATTCGACTTATGGAAGTTCCACTGTATGTGAGCATACTCACCGATCTTTTAGCTTTATTTTAAGACTATATTTGCCTAATTTCGTTATTTCAATTTTCTGCTGGACTGACTGTACCAAGCGGTTGCTAAAGCTATGTCTATTTTCATCTTACACATGTACTACCGATCTCCTGTCCTGTCGTTGCGTATCCCACCCTTAAGCTAAACAGGTTATATAGCTTTTGGTACCTACATTAACAGCATTACATACTAATAAACCAGATACCATCAAATATTCCTAATAATCTCAAGATATGTATTAGCAACAATGTTCAAAGTACTAAGTATCTAGGTTCTAGGTGTCTATTTTGACCAAAACATGAGCTGGGATATTCATTTACAAAACTACTCAGAAGAACAAGATATTTACTCTATATCTTTGTGAAACTAAGATATACCCTGTCAACTATCACTTATGAGTCTATACCACGTGTTATTTCAAATTTCCCTGTATAGGAATATATAATTATTGTTACCTACCTGCTAAACTGTCCATGTATTTGATTTAAGTTTTCAAGCCTTATTGGAAACCTAAGATCACAAGTAGCAACAATATTTTGTATTTTAAAATTGCTGAATTTTATCTGCAATAAGGAAGGAAAAAATTACTGAACAGTTACCTAACTTGACTTATATTGAACTCACATTCACTCCTAACTTCTGTATAATTCGTGCGAATTTCTTAGATGCAAGCAATGCGTCACTTTCCGTCCTCGATCCTGTACAGACAATTTTTCCTGATCGAAAAATAAGTGCTGTAGTCCTTGGTTCTCTAATTCTCATAATTACTCCACTAAATCTGGCAGGGTTATATTCAGAATTCCGGGTGCGGGAATTTATCATTGTTAAATTTAATGGTACACCCAAATCGATGGTAGCTACACAGTTTCTGTCGAAATAAAATTGTATTTTCATAATTGAACATTTTTCCAAACTTACTGTAAATTTACGTCTGTTTGAGGATCATTGATGGTGGATCCTGGAGTACATAAGTTTATAGTAGATGACTTCTGCGTGGAAATCTACAAAAATACAGTGATTTGTTATTGCTATATATTGCAATCCAAAATTAATTCTATAAGTTGCATCCTGTCTTCATGAAAAAATTTCTCGGGCTGTGCAGTGTTTCACTTAAAGTTCCCGCTCCCTTTACAGCCATTATTTCTGTAATTATAGAAGTAAGTTTACTGCAGAATTTTTAGTTTTGATAGTTAAGTTTTTAGAAAAACAATAATTGATAATTTAAATATGCCAAGTTTCGGACATAACTTAAATTTTTTTAAATGGAATATGCTGTATATAATCATATTATCTGACAGACAATTTCATTCTAATTACAGCTATGAAACATATTTTTGATGCTTTTCGCAGTACACTGCTCAAAATTGTCTAAGGAACAAAACTATTATTTCAAAAATATTTTCGCCAACAATTCGTAGCAAATCGAAAATGCGCCATGCATGTTCGATGGATATCATACCATAGCATGATAAAAAAGGACTTGATTTGTTCGTTTTATTTATTTAAAAAAACTGAAATTCAAAGAAAGGTGGACGATAAAAAATTTCGGCTTTTATAATGTTTTTGTTTCACATCATCTCTGAGCACATATGGTCAGTTTAGTTGTTTGTATTGAACATAAGACAACAATTTACAATGCAATGGCGACACTCAGTCCGCGACGAAGTGTTACGTGCGGTGGCGATGATTGAATTCCATGGTTCACAAAGTCAGTCAGTCAGTTTTGCGAAATGTAATGTGTCGATTGTGGGGACGATACCAGAAGACTGGCGATGTGGCCGAAAGACATGAAGGCCATAGAAGAGGAACAACACCTGCCCATGACCGATTTATTATTCTTCAAGCCAGGCATAATGCATCAATTACGACAAAAGAACTTTCTGCAGATGTCCAAAATGTACATGTCGTAGCAGTTTGTGACCAAACCATCAGAAATCATATCCATGAAGCTGGTCTTCATCCTCGTCGACCAACTAGAGTACCTGTAATTCGCCACGGCAATCACGAAGCTCGTCTTGAATGGGCTGAAGAGCATGCTCAATGAGGTGAAGCAGAATGGTCCAATGTTCTGTTTACCGACGAATCTCGGTTCGGATGTCAACCTGATAGCAGAAGAAGCGAAGCCTTGGAGAAGACCAGGCATTTCTAGGAAGTTCATAATTACCGAGGAGGGTCTGTGATGATATGAGCTGGAATAGATTTGCACTATAGAACAGACCTGGAGGAGCCATGAACCAGCGGCGTTATATTGAACAAGTTCTTGAACCTGTTGTACAACCATATTCATATGCTGCTGGTCCAGATTTGGTTTATATGCAGGACAATGCTTGTCCTCACATTGCACTTCAGGTACAAAATTGGTTTGAAGAAGAGAACAATGCCCTTTTGCCTTGGCCTCCTCAGTTCCCGACCTCAATCCCGTTGAGCATGTGTGGGACATGCTGCAGAGACAACTTTTTCCAGTTATGGCAAGCATTCAAGGCCGCTTTGTATTTGAAAATGCACTCAGAGAGCTGTGGGCCTTTTTGCCACAAGATGCGAACGATAGGCAGATTTTAAGTATGCTTAGGGGGTGCCGGGCAGTCATTAAAGACCGAGGAGGCAATACATCGTATTAAGTACACATTTTAAGAAAAAATTTGTGTGTGTCAGCTCCGACGCACGACTGGAGTTTACTCCTTACGAACGATTATTTTAACTTCAATCACTTGATAATTTTGTTTACTGTACAGAAATGTACATATCCATAGATACATACATAATTTCAACGTGAAAGGTGCGCGAGGTGCATTGCGCAGAGGAACCTGATGTTCAATTATTTTTCTGTAATCTACATGAGAAATACTATTAGTTTCCATATTTGACCAAAATCGTAGTTTCAAAGGCAACAAAGTTACCAATAGTGCACCGTTAATTTTGAACACCCTGAACCTATATCCCTAGATTTTTTACCTGAATACTTATAGTAGCTTTTTTATATTCGTGGCAGGCTTGCAATTTATTAAACTTATACTTTTGTTAATCAAGATTGAGATCAAGATATTATGTACTTACAACTGGTGGAGCTGTAGACACAACGGCAGAGGAAGCAGATAAATTTGACCAATCCGGCACTGGAACAGCTGGTGTGTACCTGGCTGGACTGTTTAACATTGCCTTGATGTGTATATCGGTTTGTTGCTTTTGGTCCATATTTTCAACAATCTTATATGTAATGTTTTGTGATTTTACTAAGCAAAACTTGGTATATTTCTTCTATTATTATTATTATTCTTGTATAGGATAGTAACCTAAAACAAAGTAGGTTTATAATTTTCTCATCATTGTAGTGGATACAAGGAGGAAATTACAGAGAAATTTTGGTGTACGTACAAATTTCTGGAACTGTACGAGAATTAGTAGCAAATTGCAGGAATTACTAGAGAACTGCAGGAATTAGTTGGAAATTAGAGGGGAATTCGGGACATAAGTGCCTCCATCATGCGTCAGATTTTCATTCCAAACAAAACAAAAGCACGTGCCATTTGACGTTTATCGATATTATTTACAACGTCTTAAACTAGTTTTTGCAATATAATTCTCGACGTTTTGCAGTGAAAACAGTTTATTTTCAATTTGTGTGTTGGGCTTACGTGGAAAAACTTGAAAACGACTATAATTATATTTCGGAGGTTAGATTAAAACGTCAGAAAGCACGTGGCTTTGTTTTGTTTGGAATGAAAATCTGACGTTTGTGACGCGCCACTTAGGTCCCTAATTGCGGGAATTGTTAGGAATTTGTGACAGTGTGTGCACGCACTTTCTAATTATTAGAACTCCCAAACATCTCGAAACAAAAGATATGGACAGGGATTAACAGACCACCGAATGTCCAGCATCCTTTTAGGGTTGCCACCTCTCCGGGTTTGACCCGGAGACTCCGGGTTTTGACATATGGTCTCCGGTCTCCGGGTTTCTAGATATTTTCTCCGGGTCAAACTGCATTTAATAAAATAAAACAAAATTACCAAAATAAAACAAAAATAATGTAATTTTATGCCAGAAAAAATAAATATTTGGCGACAGCGCAGCAGTTTCAGCACGTTCCCGAGCAGCCTGCAATCGCGCAATTTCGTTGCGAGTTTATGCACACATGTCGCGTTCAGTGTTGCCAGATCTACTGTTTTAAAAGTAGATCTGCTGCTTTTACCCTCAATCTACTATTCTCTTGTTTTCACTCTGAAATCTGCTGTTGTACAATGTTTAGCGGCAATCGCCAACACAGCACCAATCAGCAGACGTCAGATGTCAGTTGGGTGAAGTGAAGTTTTTTACTTCATTTACTTGTTTGTTTTGTATGTATCGTGTTTGAATAACGTGGCAGTTTTCAATTTCGTTGTAAGTTGTAATTGTAACTTTCAAATCTTTGCATTTTAGTTGAAGATGAGCAGGTAATTATTTTAAAGCTTGTCGCCCACTGCTACGGCACGACGAATCGCGGTACGGAACGAAAAAATCCGTTTAGGATTAAATACATGCAAATGAATGGAGACGCGCCCATATAGCCGACACGGCGCGGTGCGACACAGGACGACATTGCCAGGATTCTTCGCTCACGATCCCAGCCGGCAAAAATCGTATCAGGCCGTACAGTGCCGTGTATATGGGCGCATAATTTCACGACGCCATGCAGATTGCGCTTGCGTGCTTGGTGTTTTTACGAATGTAGCACGCGCTGGCGGTCTGGCACATATTAATACTGGCAGTTAACAGCTGAAACATGAAGGACAAGCTTATTCTAGTCTCTTGGCATTAACAGGGTGAACCCACATTCGCCTTTTCTTCTTCGTTTTTCCTGTTCTTCGAACGAAGATTCTTCCACCGAGGAACCACTTGACGTAGTATACTCCATCGGTTGATACTCCACTGTTGATTTGTCATCCTTCCTCGCCTGTGCGCATCGTGTATATGGGTGGAGAGAATAGATATACCGTGCCGCATCGTTTCGTGTCGTGCCGTCGCAGTGGGCGACAAGCTTCATTCACTTTGTAAGTAGATTTTAAGTTAAATTGTGAAATTTATAGCTCCCAGGATACTTTATCAGGCGGGAAAGGCACGGCTACCCGAAGAACTCGACAAAGAGGGTAAAGTATCGTGAATTTACTATATTACCAAAGTTTTAATTTTATTTTTGTACGTCTATACCTATGTAGTTTATCACTTCTTATGTTTTGGAAATGATTATTTTGTTGTTTTTTTTATTATAGTTTAGTACAGTTTTGTTGTTTTGCTTTAAGTCAGGTACTTGCTTAGAGAAAGGCGAACAAAATGCTTTATTAAAAACATGCCAAAGTAAAACCAAATATGGCTTTAAGTTTAAACAAAGCAATAAATGAATATCGTTTAAGGAAGTTGCAATTGTATTTTAATTAAAGGGAATAAACATTAGTTCTATTCAAGTTTTTTTTGGTCATCAGTAAATCTCCGGGTCAAATGACTTTTAAAGGTGGCATCCCTACATCCTTTGAAGAGCTCTGGTATTTTGGCAAAATATGGTACCTAATTGGTAGAGAAAACATGTCAAAAATGTTTAAGTTCCTGAATTCCGAGAAAGATATCTTCTATTAACCAAAAAATGACGACGATTCTAAGTATAGAAAAATTAAAAAAAATGTTTGAATTCCACTAGTTAACTATAATTTTCTTGCGTCATTCTAGATTAAGTACCTGATTTAGAACCTTGGCATGGGTCTATTACCTACAAAAATCAATACAAGAAGAAAATTAACCCTGATTAGCCATGTATCTTTTTTTCTTAAGTTGAAATTCAAACAATACCACAGATTAGGTAATTTGTTTTCTTGTATTGATTATTAACTCTCAAACATCGGTTCACTAACTTTTCATTAATTAATGGGAAGTCTAGTGGGGCACTGGCAGAGTCTGTAAAGTTAGTGGTTGGGTCCGCAAGAAATTGACGCAGAGTTTCTGTTTGCGTCTGGAGGCCGATCATGATATATATAGTTATTGCTTATTGCTTGACGTGTTTGTTAAACTTTTAAATTACGTTAAATAATCATTACAGCTACTTTTCATGTAGATGATGTCAAACGTCTGGCGCAATCTCTAACTTTACAGATTATACAGTGTGTCCACGGATTGAGTTGACGAGAGGAAAAAAATCTTTATTAATGATTTTACGACGAAAAGTCATTCGTTATAAAAAATTTTGCTTGTCGAGAAAATGAGATTGCCCTAAATGAAATTGAGATTAGATGTACAGGGTGTTAATAAATTAAAAAAACCTGAAAATGCTTCAAGAGATAAGTACCATTATTTTTTATTTTAGACAAAATGTTTATTAAACAAAGTTATTTGTAATCTAAAATGAAGCCTAAATACAAAATTTTAAATCGAAATTCTAATTTTTACACTTAAAACAATAATAGTGGTTTGGTACATTTAAAAAAATCAAGATAGTTACATGATACGGAAATATTAAGAGAGCGCATACGGGAAGCAATAAGTGAACTGAATGTGCCGCAAACTATTGGTCGAGTGTAGAAAGAATTTATTAAAAGAGCAGAAAAGTGCGTAGAGGCGGGAGGGAGTTATGTAGAATAAATGTAGAAATTAGAATATCAATGTAAAAATGTGTATTTAGGCTTTATTTTAGATTATAAACAACTTTGTTTAATAAACATTTTGTTTAAAATAAAAAATAATGGTACTTATCTCTTGAAGCATTTTCATGTTTTCTTAATTTATTAACACCCTGTACATCTAATTTCAATTTCTTTTAGGGCAATCTCATTTTCTCGACAATCAAAATTTTTTATAAAGAATGACTTTTCGTCGTAAAATCATTAATAAAGATTTTTTTCCTCTCGTCAACTCAATCCGTGGACACACTGTATGTCGCTACCTTATTTTGGTCATTATTCACTTGCTACCCAACCTTCAGCTGACACATCGAAACAAATAAAAATTGAGTGATTATTTAGTTAAAAAAATTAAGATATAGTATTTTTCAGATTTGTTGGCGTTTGCGCCGCCATATCCAATCATCCAAGCAACCGCCAACAGTTCAGTAGTTTCCAAAATTTTGCTGTTGCTAGGAACCGCGACAAGCGTGCGTTGCCCTGCAGGCAGTCCCTGTGCGCCGCGCCGCGACTCTGGACACGTCACACGGCAATGAGCATTTTGATGTTTTCCCTCAAGAAATGTATTCTTTTACCTACAACATTAGCCCGTTCACACAAAAGACACCGGTTATTTTCTAGTTTGTACTTAAATCCGCTAATGGCTAATAAACGCCACTGTGTCAAAAATATCCAATATTTGTTTTTTTTTGTGATTCCTTATTTAAAATTTTTAATGTAATGTGTTATTTCTTTTCTTTCATGGAATAAATACCCCTCCTTAGTTCGGCTGTCAGTACATCTTCACTTTTTAATTTTGATTTGCTGTGCCTTTTTCTGGGCGTTGCAGCAGACAAACCTCATTTTTCTTCTCCAACTACGCGCGACGCTGCGTAGGGATATACATCATTGGCGTAGACTTACTTTTGATGCATCGGCCAATCACTCCTGTGCACAAGTTAAAGACAATAGGGGACCATTATTTTCCTTAAAAAATATTTCGTAAAACTTCTCGACACTGTTTGGCAAAAACATTTCCAGGCATCTTTACAGCTGACAATCAAACTGACAGTTATACTTGAAAGCTAATAATTTTTAATAAATTGCTTGGTGTACACTGGATATTGCAAAATAAGCATATTAGTACTGAAACCATTTTGTTTCACACAACCATAGTAAGAAAGAGTGAGATCAAATATAGAAACGTGAAAATATTCTCAAGTCATCTTACGGCAGCAATTAAAATTCAACAAATCCATTTTACAAAAGGGAGAAAGGCACATGAACATAATGCGCAGATTACTGCACACACACGCCAAGATATCTGAAAAGAACTATAGAATCAACGCGATAAAAACAATCAGCAGTGAACAGAGCCTAACAATTCGTCCGCCTGTTAATTTTTCATTTTATTAGGGGGCCATAATAATTAGGATATGCATATATCAACTTGTTCCTAGTCACACTGGTGAATTAATGAAAAAACTGCCGGAGAAATTTATTTTGTTTCTTACCGTTCATGAACTTGGGCTGACTAATACCACCGAATAGGATTTTGTTCTGTAACCAGTCTGCTGCAAATAATATATTTTCGTACCTAATATTCTTTCCTCTGTGGGGTCTCCCAGATTACAAACCCACTTGGTAGGTCTAAACCATATTGTTACCGATTTCTTTTAAATCTGTGTACCGTATTATCGTAAAAAAACTTTGGTTAGGTTAACTCTTTTACTGTCATCTGTCACTGTCTGCAGCATGCGATATCGATATGCAACTCAAAGCATGGAAAGACTATTTCCATTTTAATCTGAAGTGCCGAGTACCGACCACATACTTAGATAAATTAAATATGTGGTACCCACAGGAAGCAGCTTAGATGAGGGAAGAGTATGGATTCGTAACGCCCGACCTTTGCCGTGCACGTGAGTGTTACCAAAATTTGAGCATGTTTGGTGCCAAACAAAGTGATGAAACTAAGTTACTGTTTAGAATTCATGTAATTTAACTCAAAATAACGAAAGCAGCGTTTGAAATAGCGCAATTAGTCATATCATTTTAAGATTTTTCGTTCAATTCTCGGCGTAAAGGGATTAAGAAGTTTAGGTTACGCCCCTTTTTTTGGTGCCGAATGGTAACAGGAACACCTGTTTTGTTATTCATCCTCTTCTTCCCTCCTCTAAGGTAAGCAGTAAATACACATCATAGTCTAGGCCGTTTTTTTGTATGAATTAATGAGAAGTGAGAACAATGAAAAAGTTCAGTAGTGAAATTATTTGATCTGTGGAATTATCGGTCGAGCCCTAAAGTCCATAGGCGTCGCGTCGATAAATTGGCAACTAATAAAACTTTTAAATACCTAAATTAATATTTACTTATTTAGATTGTCAAGAATATTTTAATAAAATAAATAAAGATCATTTCATAATAGATAATAATGAGTAAATAAAAAGTTCAAATTCTAAAAAATGTCGTCATTCTCTACGTCACAGTTTACATGAATTAGCTAACAAAAAGGCAGGGGTACATCAGACCATTAAATAATTGCACTGGTGACGATGACGCACGTTCACACTTCGTAATGGCCAATCGTAGAATCGAGCGGAACGCAATGAACTCCACGCAGCCAGCGATGAAACTATAATTGTTTTAACTTGCGCCGCCTTTTTAAGATAGTGTCAGTTGTTACATTCTTTTAGCTCGCCAAGATAACGTGAGAACACTATATAATACCTATATAGTGTGCTCACGTTATCTTAATATAATATGTGCTCTTGTTACGTTACATTTGTTGTAAATGTGTAAGTCGGTAGAAGTCTTGTATACTTACAATGCATCCCCTAAATTGATATAGGTACCTACCTATTATACCAGTTGTAAAATGTATGGTGCGTGAAACAAAAAAGAACATTTAATGAACAACTTAAAAGGAAAACAGTACCTATCTACTGTATTAGTGTATTGCCGTACAGACTGTTTGGTTACAGAATAAGAAACTGAATTATAATATCCTTTAATTATGGTTATTTTTACGCGCAAGGACAACAAACTGATAATAATAATGTTAGAGTTTTTTAATTTTTATTTTAAGAGTGTAAGTTTGATGATAAGAAGTGTGTTTAAATTGGTGTAGCGTCACCCTGACGGCAATAAATTTCTAAGTGTGACAGGTTCAAGATGACAGGTTCAGAGTGGATGCAAAAGTTATGAGACGATAAGCTTGGTTATCACGAGTGTCTACCTGCAGTAACATATTTCGGTACCATGACGTCATGTTGGTGGATAATACACGAGTAACAGACCCCAGAGTTGACACATGCATTTTAAACAGGGTTTAAAAAAATCACGATTAAAATAAAAAAATCAAAAAAATCGATTTATTTGATTAAAATCAGGTTTTTTTTTTGATTTAAATCAAATATAAGATATTCATTATAAATAAAGAGAAATATTGACTACAGCGCCACCTAGTAAATTAAGAAATAGGCTGGGGACGGATAAGGCAGCGAAATTAGTATTTTTGCATAAGTATTTCAATGAGTAGTTATAAAATTGTGATTTTTTAGTTTGTTAATCTATTGGCATTACGTTTATATCATGCTGTGTAATTTTTTAAATGTTTTAACGTTTTAAAATTGGTATTCATTTAAAAAGAAATGTTTATTTAAGTAAAATGTGTTGCTTTTTAATTTTATTATTTTTATTTTTTGCTATAAAAGTATAAAATAAGCGTTTTCACAAATTTTGCAATTTTGATTTAAATCAGTGATTAAAATAAAAAAAATCAGGTGATTAAAATCGCGATTTAAATAGTGATTTAAATCAAATGATTTAAATCGTTGAAACCCTGATTTTAAACAAAGCCCTTAGTTGCCCTTTCGCACCAGACACACGCATTTTTTGCAAAAAAGATAATGTAAAAACCTAACCTCAAAACAAAACCTCCACGGGAGCCGATCCACCCGGGCCGAGAATACCAAATTACGAATTCTATGCGATACCTCCCCACCTATCGCCGCTGCTGGATACAGTTTGACTAACGAAATATTTAAACCTAAGTACATATATTGTATAACTATAAGGAGTGACTACTGAACAGTCCGCCGGTTACTTTTAAATTTTGTTCCAGGACGGTTGATTAACACATTACACCATATCAGTAAAATGACGTTTAAGTAACTCGTTATTGAAAGACATCGCCAACAATCTCGGTGGGTGTTCAGGTATAGTACAGAGGTGCCATATTGTTCTCCTATGGCTACACGAGTTCGGCGCCCGTACGGGTCCGCATCTTTTGCATTGTTTTTGCCAAAAAATGCGTGTGTCTGGTGCGAAAGGGCAAGTGAAGGGTCTGTTTTAAAAAAGCGTTCTCTCGGCTTTAGTTTTTTTACACTTCCAAAATGCCAAATATAGATTACATTCTGTAATGCGCATGCGGTCGGACTGTTGAGTAGTCACTCCCATAACTATATATAATGCCATCATAGTTCCGAAATATGTTACTGCAAGTAGACACTCTATGGCCCGGTTTTTCAAAGAAACCAACACCGGATTCAGTCTGACACCGGCTTCGTTGCTATGATACCGGCTTTCTGATTGGTTGTAGCAGACTTAATCCGGTGTTGGATTCTTTGAAAAACCGGACCTATGGTTATCAGATGACGGGATTGAAAGATGAGTAAGAGTATTTGCAGATAAATGAATTGATCTGATTGGATAATTGTGTATGTATGATAATGAGATGTTTAGAGCTGATTGGTGGAATGTTTGGAAAAGGGAGGATGCTTGGTATCTTTTAAGATAGTTTTAAGTTAGTCAGTAAGAGTAGCCGCGAAGGAACACTTGTATTTGAACTTTACTATAATAATTATACTAGCGGGCCCGACAGACGTTGTCCTGCCCGACATTAAAAAATTTTCGTAAAAAAATCCTAGAACCCGATTGCAGCGCCACCTACCGGGTCCAATTGTGAATGTAAACCATCCAGGGACCCACTCCAACATACACAAAAAATTTTATACATTAAAAAAATTTTCGTCAAATAAATTCCTAGAACCCGATTGCAGGCCATACCTACCGCACCCAACTGTGAATGTAAACCATCCAGGGAGCCACTCCAACACACAAAAAATTTAATCAAAATCGGTCCAGCCGTTTAGGAGGAGTTTAGTAACACCCGATTGCAGCGCCACCTACCGGGTCCAATTGTGAATGTAAACCATCCACGGACCCACTCCAACACAAACAAAAAATTTCATCAAAATCGGTCCAGCCGTTTTTTATATATATATATATATATATATACATATAGATTGTTCATACAAACATACTAAAATCGCGATTAAAAATGGGGGGTTGGGGGTAGGAGAGTGAAAAAACTTTACGACCTATTCTCATACCTACCAAATGTACAACAAAAATTTCCATTATTTGGATATTGTTCATACAAAAATACTAAAATCGCAATTAGAAAATGGGGGTGGGGGTAGGAGGGTGAAAAATACTTTACGACCTATTCTCATACCTACCAAATGTACAAAAAAAAATTAAAAAATTCAATTATTTGGATATTGTTCTTACAAAAATACTAAAATCGCGATTAAAAAATGGGGGGTGGGGGTAGGAGGGTGAAAAATATTTTACGACCGAGGGTGAAAAATACTTTACGACCTATTCTCATACCTACCAAATGTACAAAAAAAATTCAATTATTTGGATATTGTTCATACAAAAATACTAAAATAGAGATTACAAACTGGGGGGGTGGGGGTAGGAGGGTGAAAAATACTTTACGACCTTCTCATACCTACCAATTGTACAAAAAAAATTCATAAAAATCGGTCGAGCCGTTTCGGAGGAGTGCGACCACAAACACCGTGACACGAGATTTTTATATATTAGAAGATTAAACTTAACATCAAATACCTATTACTTTTGTTTGGTATTTATTGTTAAAATCCTGACCGAAGCGCAAAATAAATACTATATAATAATAATAATGCATTGCAAAAGTTAGGTCAAGTGCTTTTCAATTGACGCTGACAGAAGCTCTCTTCTGAGTTTTAAGGGCACGCATGAACGAAGAGCACATGGCATTATTTGTTTTATTTGGAGCGAAAATGTGATGTTTGTGACGACACGCTTGTGGCGTTAATTCGTCGAAATCTGGAATCTGAGTGATACGATACAATCATCGTGCCTATTTTTATTTCAGGTGCAAGTGCAAAGTTCAACTTGAAGTGATACTTACTGTGATGCAGTTGTTCAGTGTACAGTTGCGTTGAATATACCTACCCACGTAATAATTGTGAAATTAGCCATAAAGTGAAAACAATTTTAACCTCAAACTGAACCGTCATTTGTTGTATTTCGTTTATATATGTGGGTCTACAAGAAAAACGAAACAGAATGGGGACTAGCTTAGGAAATTTCTGATTAGATTAAAATGTGTTTACGATCGCAAGTTATTAATCTATATAAAACGGTAAGTTACATAGTACACAATAGATTTAAAATCGAATGGAGTGGCTTTAAGCTTTAACTTCCGGATTTTGTCATCCTCGTTTTGTAAAGAGTTTAGTTGCCTTCTAGCGTTGATTGAGAAGGACTTCTCAATCAACGCTTCTAGTTAGTAAAAGAGTGACTGGCAACTGGCGAACTGGCAAGTGTCAGTGACACACTAATGGCAATGGCAATAGTAAGCAGACCCAAACACAAAATCAAAGACATTCTAGGTATACTAAATAGAACCAAGGCATTTACCTATACTCTAGTAGAGTATAAATGCCTAGAATATAACCTAGAACGTCTTCGCACATTGCAGAAAATAGTCAGATATCTCCGAAAATAATAGAATAATATACATCTTTCTAATATACCGTGTGTAACAGGATCATGGTACACCCCCCTTTTTTACTTTATTTTTGAAGATAAATTTTTGAAACTTGGCACAACGTATGTACTGAGTAAACGTCAAGTTTCGACACATGCAAGGAAATTTTCACACTTCCGGTTTTAGCGGAAGTGGTGCCAACTTTTGATTTTCAAATGGGACAACCTGTATGCTATTAACTTTTTGGACTCTACATAATTTTCTGAATTCATTGGTACCACTTTTTTAAAATCGAATTTTAATTTTCTCAATTAAGTGTGCCATGACTGTTCCAATTTATTCTAATAGACCCAGGTAATGCCATAAAAAACGGAATTGCGTTGGAAATGCTAAATAATGTGATTCGTGCTTAAACAAAGTTCTCCAAACGATTTTTTGGGCAAAACTCATTTTTTTCAAATGGAACCATATTGGTACCAAGGTACTATTCAAGGCTACTACTAATAAGGAATCTTCTGATATGACCAGTTTGCGTCTAGGATAAGAACAACTGAAATTACAGTCCATCGAAAATGAAAAATAGGTATTTAATTATTTGGTTTTCATCAAATGCTAAGAACCTGCAAGTTATAAACAAATGAAGCATGGTACCAACGCATTCAGAAAATCATGTAGAGATAAATTTTTGCAACTTGGCACATCGTATGTACAGAGTAAACGTCAAATTTTAGCATAAACAAGGAAATTTTCACACTTCCGGTTTCAGTGGAAGTGGTGCCAACTTTTGATTTTCAAATGGGACAGCCTGTATATTATTGAATTCAATTCAATTCTTGGACTCTACATAATTTTCTGAATGCATTGGTACCATGTTTCATTTATTTTTAAATTGTCAAAGCCTCCTTGCAGGTTCTTCTTAGCATTTGATGAAACAAAATTAAATACCTGTTTTTAATTTTCGGTGGACTGTAATTTCAGTTGTTCTTATCCTAGATGCAAACTGGTCGTATCAGAAGATTCCTTATTAATAGTAGCCTTGAATAGTACCTTGGTACCAATATGGTTCCATTTGGAAAAAATGAGTTTTGCCCAAAAAATCGTTTGGAGAACTTTGTTTAAGCACGAATCACATTATTTAGCATTTCCAACGCAATTCCGTTTTTTATGGCATTACCTGGGTCTATTAGAATAAATTGGAACAGTCATGGCACTGAGAAAATTAAAATTAGATTTTAAAAAAGTCTCAGACTTGAATTGTCACTTATGTGGCACCAATGCATTCAGAAAATTATGTGGAGTCCAAAAAGTCAATAGCATACAGGTTGTCCCATTTGAAAATCGAAAGTTAGCACCACTTCCGCTGAAACCGGAACTGTGAAAATTTCCTTGTTTGTGTCAAAACTTGACGTTTACTCAGTACATAAGATATGCCAAGTTTCAAAAATGTATCTTCAAAAATAAAGAAAAAAAGGGGGGTGTACCATACTCCTGTTACACACGGTATAAAAATCTCGTGTTTGTGGTCGCACTCCTCCGAAACGGCTCGACCGATTTTTATGAATTTTTTTTGTACATTTGGTAGGTATGAGAATAGGTCGTAAAGAATTTTTGACCCTCCTACCCCCACCCCCCATTTTTTAATCGCGATTGTAGTATTTTTGTATGAACAATATCCAAATAATTGAAATTTTTTTGTACATTTGGTAGGTATGAGAATAGGTCGTAAAATATTTTTCACCCTCCTACCCCCACCCCCATTTTTTAATCGCGATTTTGGTATTTTTGTATGAACAATATCCAAATAATTGAAACTTTTTTGTACATTTGGTAGGTATGAGAATAGATCGTAAAGTATTTTTCACCCTCCTACCCCCACCCACCATTTTGTAATCGCGATTTTAGTATTTTTGTATGAACAATTTGTATATATGTTACGGTTAAAGTACTTACGTGGCTAGTGTATAAACTACCTGGATGGTATATAAAGTAACCAAGCGGCTGGTTATTTTACTAGAAATTCACATTTCCAATAAAATAACTGCGAATTTTGGTTAGTTCATATACTATCCAGCCAGTTTATAAACTAGCCGAGAATGATAGCTAAAGTACAAACCACAAAGAAAGTAAATAAAACAACTATTGTTCTTAGACAGTTTGTAAACTATCCATAACTATTTGGATAAAGTGAAAATTTCAGTTCTAGTAATACAAAATAGCTCATTCGTTGGTTAGTATATAAACCAAGCAGAATTTTCTTTTGTAAATTTAATAGAAAAAGTGGTGTTGCCCGTCACTGAATACGGCCAAAAAAGTTGTTCCACGGCACACTATTTCCGGTCTGTGGGCAAGCGGAGCGAGCGGAGCGTTTAAGTCTCCCCCCCACTAAAGAAAAACATTCACATTTGAAAACAATAGGAGAGAAATTTTCATCGACACACGAAATGAGACTAAATCCAAAATTCTATGTTCAGGTACCTAGATAAACAACCCGGGTGATTTTTAGAATGCTCTCCGAGTATACGGTCACTAAGGGATTGTACCCGTACGCAACTACCACTATTGCTAATGACAGTTTCTTACAAATGATCCCCAGTATCGCGACACGTGCATTCGTGCATCGTGTTCTGCCTATGTAATGTTTGATTAATTTTGCAATATTAACCAAGGAAAATATTGGTTAGTTTATGTACTAGTTAGTGAATTAGTTATTTTCTACTACTAAAAATGAAGTTCATGCTTTATCCAAATACTTTACAAACTATCTAAGAACAATGGTTGTTTTATTTACTTTCTTTGTGGTTTATACTTTAGCCATCATTTTTGGTTAATTTATAAACTGGCTGGATAGTATATTGACTATCCAAGATTCGCAGTTATTCTAGTGGAAAGATGAATTTCTACTAAAATAACCAGCCGCTTGGTTACTTTATATACCATCCAGCTAGTCTATACACTAGCTAAGTAATTACTTTAACCGTAACATATATAAAAAATCGGGTTCTAGGAATTTTTTTGAACGGCTGGACCGATTTTGATAAAAATTTTTGTGTGTGTTGGAGTGCGTCCCTGGATGGTTTACATTCACAATTGGACCCGGTAGGTTGCGTTTAGTCATGGGTAACTCGTAAAATTTTCGCGATCTGACTCTTCAGTTCAGCTCACAGATAGCGAGCCGCAGAACTGAACCGGTTCAAATGAGTCACATGGCTCGCAAAGAAACAAACGATACTCGATACAGCTTTCGCGACTCGGGAGCCAAGACGCACCCGAGAGCTGCATGCAATGCAAAGCATAATTATCCGTTCTATATTTTCGATTCGTACTTTACAGGCTGATTTAGTTTTTTTTACCACTCATTATGTATGTTATAATTAAGGTTATAATGAAAAAAAAATTATTGTTTTTCACCACCACGCTTTATTTTATTTTTATTTTGTATTTCTGTTCCTGTACTTCTTATTTTATTACCTACATAAATTCTACATTGTAAGATAAAAATGTAGCTGTAACCTACAAATACAAAACACGAAAACACTGCAAATGCCCAATGAATACAACTTTCCCATCTTTGAATCAACGCTCCGTCAGAGTATGCAGCACCGCAGCAGCAGCCGAGCCGAGATAAATAAATGAGTAGACAGAAGCACTGAGCGACTGAGCCACAGGACCCGCGGAACCGCGGAACCGCGAGCTGCGGCATCGAGCCATTTCATCCAGCATGACACACGCGTCGACTTCCAAACCCCTTATCAACGAACTACGCGCGCTGCGCGCTGTTGTTGCGAACCTCGAACCGCGAGCCAAATGCGCCGCGATGCGGATCTCTTCAGCTCAAGCAGCGAAGCAGATCTTTGAGCCGGTTCGATAAAGAGTTACCCATGACTAGTTGCGTTGCAATCGGGTTCCAGGAGTTTTTTTGAACGGCTGGGCCGATTTTTATGATTTTTTTTGTGTTTGTTGAAGTGGGTACCTGGATGGTTTACATTCACAATTGGACCCGGTAGGTGGCGCTGCAATCGGGTTCTAGATTTTTTTTAAAAAACGGCTGGACCGATTTTGATGAAATTTTTTGTGTGTTTGAGTGGGTCCCTGGATGGTTTACATTCACAATTAGACCCGGTAGGTGGCGCTGCAATCGGGTTCTAGGATTTTTTTACGAATTTTTTTTTAATGCCGGGCAGGACAACGTCTGCTGGGCCCGCTAGTATAATAATAATAATACCACAGACTAGAAAATAAACAGACAAGGCAATTAATTATCTGAATAAAGTTGTCTGTTTACAAACATAAACGCTGAACAGATTTCGGACTCGGACGCAATGAACACGTTTTCAAGTCCGTATGAGCAGCGTGCCAGTGGCGTCGACGTGGAAGTTTTATTGCTAATATTAGGTACCTGTGTTTTTCAAAGCATTTCTTGGTTTGTGTCGAGGTTTGTGTAATGTTTGAATAAACATTTAGTACACGAACGGAGTATTTTTGGGAAGAACAACAGTATTCTAAGCTGTATATAAATTTTAGTAGTAAAGACTGACCAAAATGGCTTTAATAAAATAGAAAGAGGATAAGAATCTGCGTCTGATGGTGTAAAAATTAATATAGGTACCTCAATAGGTACCATTCTATTTAAAAAGTGGAGATATCAATATTTGGAGTCCGCCATCTTTGAAAATAATTCCAAAACATGGAGTTATGGAGGAAATACGCTAGCGTGGAACATCCTGTATAATTATAATAAATATTTTCACTTAGGGTTTAATCGCACACTATTATAAGTACTTTGAGCATTAAAACTAATAACTTGCACAGTAATCTACATACCTATTTGTGAATATAAATTTTAATAGCTCTAACGTGGACCGTCTGTTGAGATTGAGAAGGCATATGCCTTCTTGAGAAACCATTAAGTATAAAAGAAGCCTTATGACCTGACCTAACCTCCACCTGACAGAAGTAAAAGTACCAAATTTTAATGTGAGAATATCCAATCTGATGCTCATTTTATTAGAAATAAGGTGCATTTAAATTGTTCCCAATAATTTTCTTCTTGAAAATGTTTTTAACATTGAAAATGTTGTTAGTATCCTAATATGGGGATCATATTCGCCGAAAAGAGTGTGTTGCATTTGTCACATACGTCACAGACACGAGCGCTAGCGGTTAAATGCGAGAGTCTGGCGGCTCTGAGTAAGCTTCATTCGCAGTCGCAGTGGGACCAAAGAATATCAAAACAAGAAGCAACAGCCGGCAAATTTGCTTTGATCTTTCGTGGTTTACTTTCGATGACCTTGAGCCATCTTTTTGTAGGTACTTAAAGCGGGAATTTCAAATATCGGACAATATCTTATAAAGCTTACAACTGAGTGTTTGTGTGCACTTGACATAATATAATAATTTGTTAAATAAATATAACAAAAATGTTCAATATTTTATTGCAATTATAGCAATCACTTTTTCTAAAGTTGTGCAAATTTTATATAAACTCCTGGACAAAACCGAGGTTAGAATGATTTTTGACAATTGTATTTTCTTACAATACAAGTACTTAATCTGTGGGCATCTTCTGCCATTTCTGTCAATGTTACGGAAATTGATCTGAAAACTTGGTAATTGGATTCGTAATTTTTTTAACATAGGTAAGTTAACTTTAGTTACCATGATTTTCATTATCAATCCAGCATTTATGAATATCCTAGAGTACAAAAATGAATCGAGTCAGAAAGCTATCAGTGGAAGAATCAGATTGCTCATCGGCTAGGATAGGAACACATCATTCCAGCGACAGTCGCATGGTGTAAGCTGCTTCAACGGGTTTGGATCTTACTTACGGAGACGTGGGCAAGGTCGAAAATTGCGTACCATTCCAAGGGACGAGCGTTTTATTAGGCATTGCGCTCTGAGAAACAGGAAAAGCACCAGCTCTGAGCTAAAAAATTAGCTTAGAACGACTGTTCGCAACGTTCGAATATCGTCTCGAACTGTCAGAAGGTGAATTGACAACCTAGCAGAAGATCGGCTAAAAAAACATTCCTCACCTCGGAATACAAAGCTCGAAGACTGTGTTTTGCCCGAAATCACCAATATTGGACTCTTGATGATTGGAAGAAGGTTTTATTCACTGATGAAACCAGAGTAAACTTGAAACCTAATGGACGTGAACGTGTCCGGTGAAGAATTGGAGAAAGATTTGCAAGTTGTAATGTCTCTCAAAAAAATTCCTTTTGGTGGCGGCTCGGTAATGTTCTGGGGAGGGATTTGCTTCAACGGTCCCACAGAGTTGGTCCCTATGCGTGTGAGGTCAATGAATGCAGATTATCATCTGCAACAAATCATAGTTGATAATGTAGTGCCATTTGCTCTCTTTGTTGGATTGGAACTGATTGTTTTGTTAATGCAAGATAATGCTCGACCCCACGTAGCTGGACAGGTTCTTGACTACTTAAATGCTGTTAATATCCCGTTGATGGAATGGCCAGCGAACAGTCCTGATTTAAATCCTATCGAACATTTATGGGATGTCCTAGAAAGAAAGGTCCGAAGTCATACACCTGCACCTGCCAATCGTGGCCAACTGGTAAATGCAACGCTTGAAGAATGGGAGAATGTTCCTCAGAGTTTGCTTCAAAATTTAATCTCAAGCATGCTAAGGCATATGGAAGCAGTAATTTAGAGCAGAGATCATACGCGGTATTAACATAGCGTTGAATACTCAAGTTTTATTTTTTTTCGAATTTTTCCGTTCTTACAATTTAAGTTTTGAAGCAAAAAAATGATTCAAGGTCAAAAATGTTTTAAAATGAGGTCATATTACAATTAATTCTTCCGCAAATTATAACATTAGTCTAATTTATAAGTTTTCGCCTAGTTTTTGGTTTGATCTTTTTCTCTATTGACATGCACTATTGAAAAACTTCTAACTGACATTAAGTATCTACTACATCTTATAAAACAAAGTCGCTTTCTCTGTCCCTATGTATGCTTAAATCTTTAAAACTACGCAACTGATTTTGATGCGGTTTTTTTTAATAGATAGAGTGATTGAAGAGGAAGGTTTATATGTATAATAACATTAAATAGTGATACTTTTATTTTTGAGGTTTCTAATGTGATGTCGTAAATAATTACATTTTTTCCGCTTACATTGCAAACGCAGGCTGAACCCTACGAGATTTATCAAAATAATAATAATAATAATAATAATAATAATGTCGTATAAAACAAAGTCGCTTTCTCTGTTCCTATATCCCTATGTATGCACGCAGGCTGAACCCTACGAGATTTCGAGTGCGGGCCACGGGCAGTAATGAATAAATCAAAACTACTGGATCGATTTTAATCATTTTTTCAGTGAGTGACATAGGCTATATATTTTATACCCGTGCGAAGCCGGAGCGGGCCGCTAGTGTTTAATAAAGTGATGTGTTAATTTTGTCCAAGAGTTTATGTTGTGAATAGGAGGGTAACAATGATATTTATTTTAGAACCAGAATAATCAATTCTATCTACAAAACAATCATTTGGAAAGGGCATTCAAAAGAATCTTTTACACCGCTGTTAACTTTAAAAAAGAGGAAGCTTCCTTAGAAAGTCACCTGGCAATGAAAAATACAAATGAAAAACCTTTTTATTTATTGAAAATATACAATACAACCACATCCAGTTTCTTTAATATTGGGTTTAGACATTAAATCAAGTTACTTTACTAAACGATGTGGAACCATAGGAAAATAATTCTTGGGGGATGAGTTAATACATCAGAAATTTAATTAGGAAACAATGTGCATGTTTGGGAAAATGCTAGGATACATATTGTCAGATTGTTTAACATAATGAGCATTACGTGTCTTATTCCCCGTCTTATGTCTTGCTCTCTCGACTTTAATAGACAACTACACTATACAGGTGTTGATGAGGTATAGCCAAAATGAAAATTTGAATCAAGAGTCAAAAAATAAGATAAAAGTTTATATGGGGAAAGAAATAAAAATGCTTCCTCAAGGAGTTACGAGCCTCCAAACATGGCGACTTAAATGCTTAGTAGGCTGATGACAAATCAACTTTATTTAAATTTAACTTCTGAAGCAAAACAAGAAAATCATATAAAATGCTCAAAATGACCTCCTTCGACTTTGATACAGGCTTCGCAACGTCTTCACATAATCGTACTTGTTCCAGTATTTCTGGGGTGTTTCTAATGTTTTCAAAACTCTGTTCAATACGTTCCCGCAATACTTCTACAGTTTCAGTTGGAGCCCTACAAATAAGGTCTTTAAGGTGACCCCACAAATAAAAATCAAGCGGGTTGCAGTCAGGACTTCTAGCTGACCATGCTACTGATCGTCCTCTTCCACTCCGGCTAATTATGAAGCATTTTCAGACATTCCACCAAATACACTTTTTTCTTATTTTGGGACCCTTAATTCAAATTTTCATTTTGGCTATACCTCATAGACACACCCTGTATGTCTCATGATTACTTTGTCACTATTACTTAGGCTACTGCTTCTCAGAAAAGCAGTGCCATAAAATTAGGATAGGTGACATCATGGAAAAATTATTTTCAGAGTGGCTACAATACAATAACATAAATTTGGTACAGTAAAATAAAACATTAAAAGAAATGGCAATACATTATATATACACAAAAATATTATGAAATGTTCAAACTGGAATCATCACTTACCCAAAAATTACAGATGTTTCAAAATAATCATCTTTTGGGTTCGTTTTGTCAACTGCTTTGAAAGTTTCAAATCTCTATTGGCAAACTTAATTGTATAAAAAATTCTAAGTCTTATAAATAATTTTAATAAATAATCTATAGGAAATGATGAACATCTACTATTAAAACTAACATTCTTTAAGAGTAACAAATATTTCGCTCCAATCTTCTCTTTCACACACATCGCTTCGATATTTGCGAAAAAGCATTGTTCCAATTTATAAATAAATTGGCAAAAATCTTCTTCTGGCACGTGAAGTGCCCCATATGCGATTGAAGAACTTTCATAAGCTTTATAATAAGTTAGCAGGGTAGTGCTGCTCAATTCATCAACTGCCTTTAACATTTTTTTACATATATCACAATTATTATGAACTGCTAACACTTTCTTGCTCAAATACCCACAAACATAAACAAATGCATTTTGTGCGGGCAAATCCTCATTCCTGTAATCGCAATCATCACGGGGAAGAGACAGTGTTTTAATTTCTTCCTGTTCTTCATTTCTGCCTTGATCAATTTTAAAACTATCCAATTTTGCCAGAAGTGCACTGAAATCATCAGCACAATTGGTGTTACCGCTATGAAAATAATGTTGCGAGAACAATTTCTTGAACGCCCTTTCAAATTGAATTGGCGTGGGATTTATAGTTACCACTTTGCTGGCGTATGGAACCAAAAAAGTTTTCCAAACAGTCCTGATTCACACGTCTTAATATTAGATATTCAAAATTCTCATTTTTCAATTTGTTCCAGAGTTGTTTTATACCATTAATTGTAATTAACCAACAATTTAAAAATTTCATTTTTGCCGTAACGTCAGTTCCATTTTTGTCATATACCTTCAAATTTCTTACAAATTGCGTTATTTCCTCTAGAAATTGTAATTGGTAATCATTACCGTCAAAAACCCGTTGATACCGTGTGTAAGAACTTTTAAGTGATGAATTTAATAGGTCAAAAAGGTTATTAAATTTTTCTATAAATTCAACCGTACCCATCGCTGCAGGAGGAAGGGTTCCTAAACTAATATGTGTACTTAAACCACTTGCAACACTATTACTTAAAATTTTAACAGCTAATTTTACCCTCATTTTTTCAAAATTGGAAGGATTCAAATGGGAATTTGTTAATTTTGGTGCACACCTATTAGACTGCAGTTTATCTTTCTCATAAAAGTCAGCTATATACTGCCAAGATGTTTTGTATTCACCAAAGACAAATTGATGTTTTCTTAAGTTATTTCTTGTTGCCTTTATTAGGTGAGGCGTGTCAAACAAATATATAACTTTCTGGTTTGCAACAGTAAATTCTGCATTATTAGGGTTTACATTTAAAATGTTGGCTAAGGAAATGAAATTGGAGCCCATATCACTCAAGACAGCATCTACAATTAGACCCACTGCTGATAATTTTAGAATGCACTGTTCAATTGCTTGTTTTAATTAAGTCCTTAGCAGCAAAATTTGTCGATACCAAAAAATATGCCAAGGGTTGCTTCCAGTTATGATACACGCCTCTTGCCATAATAACTGCAGCATTGCAAGCTGCTGGAAAATTTTTCTTCCCATTTCCAATATCCTGCAAACCTACTACTTGATCTCGTCCTATATGATAGAATAAATGGGATTTTATCGCCATTTCATCTATACAAAGGATGCAATGCTTATCTTCCGTAAGCATGCTTTCTACCTTTATTTCAAGGGATTTATATAAAGCATCATTTTCTAGACCAGGAATGAAATTTAATTTTTGGGTCATTCGCTCCAGTGTTCGTTTTGATGGCAATGAAATAAGTTTGCCCAAAAAATTGTACGCGCGAGGCCCCAGAAAATAGAGAGCTAAAGCAAACTCCTTATACTCCATTGTATATCTCCTTCCTTTTGGTGTCCTCTTTTCAAGGCGAGCCTGAATCTTCACAAATTTGGACAATGAGGCAGACAAAAACCTATCGCATAAATTGTCAAAATTTTGTAGAGTGGCTGGCGCGTCCTGTTGCAATAACTGCTTTCTTACACTGCTTCTCCTCACACCTTTCAATTTCTCTCGCAACTTTATTTTTCTTGGTGTTCCAGATGTTAACGACTTAGGCGTCTGTGTAGAAACAGTTGACTTCAAAACAGATGATATTGTAAGGGTTTCATAATCGACTTCAATATCACCTGAAAATATTTAATGTTCTTAAAAACAAACTGCCGAGTGATTTTTAAAGCAATGTTAATGTAATATTAACAACTTTGATTCACACTTTAAAATAATTGTTTAAAAGTGAAAAAATAATAGAAGCAAGAACAGAATAGTTTCTCATTTGCTCATATAAAAAATAAGTAGGAGCTCACCTGCCACTTGCGATTGCGAGGTTTCAGAAAGAAACTTCGGCAATATTTCTTCTTCCTCAGTTGTGATATCTAAAAGGATAAGGTATCTTTATTACAACATTCAAAAGCAAAAGTTTGTTTAGTATTTTAACAAAGTAAATTGAAAAAATATTATGCAGAAAAGAACTGCCATTTACACACATTGATCATACATTACCAATAAAATGATTGTATTGAAATTCTTACCTGGCAAAATAAATATTCTTTTTTCTCCACTTGGCTGAGTTGAACTCTCATTTCCAACATTTTGTTGTGCCACTTCCACATTTCCAGAAGAACCTTCCAAATGAGGGAATATAGTGGGAACTGCTGTTGGTAGTAATCTATTTCTTAAAGGACTTGTAAACATATGGTCTTCAAAATGGAGTGCACACACTTTATAATTGTTATACAGTTGAATTTCCGTTTTGCCCGAGAGGTCTTCACGGTTACAAGCAACCAACCAGCGTTTTGCCCTATATGAAGAGAATTAAGTTCATAAATTGTGTCTTATAGGTACAATTACACTTCTTCAGTTGATCATCTTTCTAATTTACTCATAAAATAATTTGCTTTCTACAAGGTGTATCAAAAATATATGTGTTAAGTTTAACCCGTGGAAGAACTAGTCGATTGTCTCATTTTTCATTTTAATCTTTTAAACAAAAGGTGATCAACTTACAAAAGTTTTATACGTATTGCAGGTAACATACATTAAGAAAGTGTAACATTATTTAATCATTTAATAATGCTAAAATGAGTATACCTATTCGCTTCTTTCGGAAATCGAAATAACCTTATATCTTTCCCAATTGTTCTGCTGGCACAATTACGAACGGCACAAACTGTCCCACCTTTTAAACTCATGTTGCGGAGTACTATAATAATTTATTAGTCTTTAGTATAAACTATAAACGAAAAAACAAACCGTATTTTCACAACTAAAATTGTCCAAATAGAAACACGATAAAATGTACTGAGCCAAAACACACAATCATGTATCTAAACAGTGAACACTACACCAGAATACACAAAAAACACATTTGATATCCAAAATTGCATCAAAACATCAAATAATCAGTAGAATAAAAAAACATAAACACCACGGCCAAGGTTGAAGGCAATACCTACAGAGTAATGGCGGCTCCAGACATGCGCATATGAATTTGGATTACATTAACCTGGGCTACTGTCGCTTCTTGTTTTGATATTCTTTGGTGGGACCGTCTAGCCTCTAGCGTCGCAAATGCGAGAGAATGTCACAACAGGAATGCAGTTATTATAAATCGGCGCAGGTGTTTTATGAATAATTATATAACACGTTATCACATAATGCGGGGATTACAGTCCCGATCAAACTATGAGGTCACGAATGTCGCATCAAAACTAACTTCAGTCCCTCCGTCACAACGCTAGATACAACGTATAGTACATTACGTAACGAGCATGGAAAGTGACAAATTTCATACGAGCGTGAAATTTTATTAGCCCAGTTTATAGGAAATAGACTTTCCATCGAGTTATGTACACTATTTGTCCCTCGATAAATTTATTCAACAGTAACTTTATTTTTAAGAATTCTTGTTCAATTGTAACTTGGAAGCGGTACGAGATAAAGAAAAATGATTTACATGTCCCTATCCTAGTTTTTAATTCTCTATCTAATGGGTCTGGAAAATACTACTTCCCGATTGGCAACTTTTTGTCATTTTTTGACCAATCAGGAGGCAGTATTTTCCACACTCAATAGATAGAGAATTAAAAACTAGGATAGGGATATGTAAGTCATTTTTCTTTATCTCGTACCGTTTTCAAGCTATAATTGATGAAATTTGAAAAATAACGATTTTTAATGTCTAATATCTCGAAGAGGGTGCACTTTACACATATGATAGTTTGCATAAGGTGACCTTAAAATTTGACCAAAAATCTAAATCCGTAATAAAAATGTGAGCATTCCATTTAAAATAAGGAAGTTGGCGTCTATTTCCGGTATAACAGGAAGTCACAGAAAGTCAAAAATATTTTCGTCGAATTGAGCATCCTCGATTACCTATTTGTGCAAATTTGTGTAACTCTACTAAACCCACTTTTCCATATACAGATCGTGTAAGGTCGTCGTGGGATACCCTGTATAAAAAAGAATGGGTTGTATTTAACCGAACACCAAAATAATATTGATTTGATCTCTAAATACTTGTCTTTTGCCACCAAAAATTATATTCGAGCAATAAAATTTGAGCACCAAATTATTCATATTTGATCTCTAAAATGTAAAGTTGTGTAGCCTGTCTATCATTTATAGCATGAAATATTTGTTTTTGGCGCCAAAAATCTTACTTGAGCACCAACATTTGAGTGCTAAAATATATGAGCTATGATGTCAAATAAAACAAAATTTGGTAGTATGTAGTTATATCTATTTTTATATAGGTATGTTACGGTCAATAACGTTATATAAGGAAATAAGATTAAAGCCCGCCGTGATGCGTCTTTACAAAATGTACCCTTTCTGAGCACAAGCCCCGCCTCATGCGAATATATAAACAATAAAAGTCAAATGAGTGAAAATGTCTCTGGCGTTGATGGCGATGACCTTTCTGTACTTTTGGACATGACCGATTTTTTGTTCATAAGAAGAAAGATGAATCACTACAACAAAACAAATCCACCGCGGCGAGACGCGAATCCCTAGACTTACACTTTTGTTAAGGACGCACATAACCACATGAGCCACGAAGGTGTTGCCGATCGCATTTAATTAAATAGTATTTATAAGCAGTCGCTTTCTTGATAATATGGATGGAGGCGTGTCTTGTGTTAGCGTTTGGTATATTTAGTAAATACGCCGCCGGGATATATGACCTTAATGGGCATTAAATATTGTGTTGAATCTTTGTAACAAAGACATTTATCAAACGGAATAGACTTCTTTACTGATGGAATTCTGACAAGATGCATTTCTGAAACAGCCCACCTAACTGACAGAGACCTGACACACGTTTTTTAGAAAAAAATAATGTAAAACGTAAGAAGAAAACTAACTTCTACGGGAGTCGACCCTCCAACCGCCTAAGAATACCGAACTACTAACTCTATGGCGATATCTAACCACGGAAACCAGTGACAAATTACTCAAACGAAAGAATAATATTAGGTATGTATACTATATTGTAAGTAGACACCTACTTAATATAAAGTTAGTTTAGGTACTCGTTTACTATTTCTGGTGATTTTCATAACATGTTTTAGTACTCAAAGTCTTAATTTCCGGTAGCAATATTTTGGTGCTCCTTTATTAATTTTGGTTCACAAATATTACTTAGGTGGCAAAGTACAAAAATTGTTAGAAAAAATTGGTGCTCAGTAATTATTTTGGTGCTCATATAAAATATTCCCAAGAATTATTGAAATAGGTACAAAATTTAAGTCAACTTTACTGTAAGGGCCGTCTGACACGAGACTAATTTTAGTACTAAATTCAGTACAATTTCGGCGTGCACAGAGTTTAGTTTGAAATTTAGAGTGACAACAGAATTGTGAATGGCAGGTAAGTACTAAAATAAGTTCTGGGCGATCAAAATCAAGAATTATAAAGACAAACATGCCGGAATATATTTGACATTTAACTTAATTAGGATCAATGCGCATGCCCTCATACTTATTTTAGTGTTTATCTGTCATGCGAAATTCTGTTGTCACTCTAAATTTGAAATTTAACTTTATGCACGCTGAAATTGTACTAAATTTAGTACTAAAATCAGTCTCGTGTCAGACGGTCCTAATATAATAAAATAAATCATACTCTCTGCTACTTACTTATTAGTATTATTGTTAAATTAAATACATAATGCCTTTTTCTCTTCCATAAATTCAAATGTCTCCAAAATCAAAATTGCTGAAATTTTTATTTTTATATCATAGTTACCGTATAAATACATAGTTCTTATTGTTTAGAAAAAAAATTGTTCTTGTCAAATATTTTATTGACAATTTTATATTTTTATACGTTTTACAAAATAAATCTTGACAAAGCCCCCGGATGGGGGCGAAACGTCGATAATATACAGTTATTTATTTACGAGTATGCCAGAATTTCACAAAATTTGAAATAATTATTTTTAAGGATTTGTTGTCTATAGGTAAAATCACCTTACTTTTTATGCACGTCACCGGCTTTATATCAGCACTGTTGCCACAAGAGGTTATGGTACTCAATTCCAAAATATTAAAATTCAATTTACCTCTCTAACTGAATTCAATGGTAATAAGGGTCCATTATTTCCCAATTCTCTTTCAAAATAGTTGATAAGGGACGCTACAAGCTCTTTACACCGACTGATTAAGAACTTGGGCATTATACCAACAATAACAATAACAACACCGATAATAAATAACCAGGAGCACTATTTTAGTTCTCAAAAGAACAGATTTTTACCGCAAAAGTTGATAAACAAAGAAAACAAGGGTTTAAAATTTAAAATACCAAAAACAACAAAAGTTAACAAAACTCGACGCTTTCAGGATATCAGCTGTCAAGTCAACCGGGAAACGTCAACAAATTAAGCGGCAATCATGCAACAAAATAGTGTTGTGTTTAGACATTCCAATATTTCTTTATTCTTTTTAGCACATTCAATTTATGTGACTTGTCATTTTACGTAGGGCGACTCTCAATCGTTACATTTTGTGACGTGCATAAAAAGTAAGGTGATTTTACCTGTATGTTAACATATGTCAAAATTTCCGAGTAGCCTACCAACTTACTATTAGCATAATATTCTAATAATTCCGACCGGCTCATGAGTGATACGTTGATTTGTACCTAAAACATTTAGGTCTTCCACGGAGTAACCATTAAGATGTTCAACTGCCGTACCGTTTAAGAGATTTCTCTGATAAAAAATTATTAGATTTAAAGAGACGCGACAGGGCTGGTTTGTAGGGGTTGTTGTAGGGGTGGGTTTGGAGGTGGTTTTTAGGGGTGGATTTTTGGGGTGGTTTTAGGGGTGGGTGTAGGGGTTGTTTTAGGGATGGTTTTAGGGGTTGCTTTGAGGGGTGGTTTTAAGGGTGATTTTTAGGGGTACTTCTGATGTGGTTTCAGGTGTTGTTTAAGGGGTGGTTTTTCTGCTGGGGGATACCTATATTTTCGACTGACCTGATAATGGGCGCGCGCAGCGCGCTCATCTTTTCCAAGTATTATACATCGGCACAGGTGTTTCATGAATAATTATTTAACACGCTATCGCGTATGCGGAAATATCCCAAACGCACAAGGGTTACAGTCTGATTCGTCATTTTCAAGGTCTCCCCCGGTTGCATCTTTGCGAAGGCTGTGAATTTCTTGTCCTGCAATCCTCAGATTTTATTCTTAAACTATTCTATGGACCCAATACTTTCCGATTTCATATAAAACTTTGTCGAAATCGGCCACTCATTTCTGCCAAGCACTTACTGACCAACAACTTGCACGCTGTTGTTGTTGGTAAATATTTCATTTGCCGGCCTATGAACCATAGATTAGAGAAAGTCAAGTTCATTGTTTAGGCATGTGGGCTCGTGCGTATGTTGAAGGCGCTCTACGCTGCGCTGTTCTTTGTTTTATCTCTAGTTCTCCTACGATTGCGAATTATTTGACTTCGTAAATAGCAGAAATCCGGAACTTCCTCTATCTTCTCATTTTGTATTTGTATTTTAGTTTAAGTCGAATTTCACGCCACCTACATACCAAAATTTGGGTTTTCTTTTTATTGATTTTCATGCCGTGGCTCGAAACTGCTTCCATTTCATTCAGAGCCATTCCTAATTCTTCTTTGCTGAATGCTTATACTATTATATCATCCGCGATTCTGAACTTGTTAATAGTTTGGCCCTGTATATTAATCCCTGTACTTAGCAAGATTCGCATCTCCGATATACAAGTGTCCCGCAATAGGATATACATAGCTTAAGTATGTGTTCTTGACGTTGTTTTAAGTTGAAAAGCTCCAATAAACATGTAGGCCACAATCAATCGTTACAATTAAGTATGACAATGTTTTCTACTTTCATCCTGTTTCTGATCCAAAATATCTCTAGTTACTAAACCTAAACCATTTTTAATGCAATTCCATTTTGCCTCTACATCCTTAACAGTATTTTACTCGGTATTTTAGTACTTCGTTCGTCTTTTTTCGAACTTTTCGCGCGAATCAATATCTTTTAGTTACTCGGGGTCAAGGTTTTCTACCGTTTCGTTTTTTCAAAATCTTATATTTAAGATTAGCCTTCATAATCATTATGTTGTACTTATCACTATCTATGTATTTATATCTGCTCCTGGATAGCTTCTACAGCCGCTAAATCTTTGTTCATGTATTATATTTTAGTATTACTAATGAAGAAACATTAGCATTTAACAAATGAATGTTTTCTTTATCTTCAAGAGCTTCAAAATTCCAGTTTAGTTCCAGGCAAGCCTCACGCCAGGCATTTCTTGTTGCAGTCCTGTTCTTGAAAATTTCTGGGTTTTCCCACAATACCAGAGAAATTGTACTTCAATGTTTTCAGCGAGGTTTTCAATAATTTTATTAATAAATTCAACGATGTATTAAGATTAGCCATTACTTGTTTACTGCGACATGCGACCTGTAGGCTGTAGGGTTGAACTGCAACGGTACTACAGAGGCAGTACAGTGGCCTACGTGATCAAGTGTAGGGTTTCACACACAACGAATTTTAGTTTTACATCACAGCCAACATTTCAACAGGTTGAATACAATTTCTCGTTATTGGTGTATTTTGACGCTTAAGAACGAGTTTAAGAACATCCTTGAGTTTGTCATGTAATTCATCAAGGGAAGCAGCTAACACGCGAAAATAATTGAAGAATTTATTTTCGTCATTCCTTAGCTCTTCAAAAAGCGTGTAAAATAAATCTGCTTCCTCTCTCCTTTGATTGATCGGATGCATTCAAAGAAGGCGGTTATGTGTCCGCCGTTTTCTACGTCGCGACGTTGAATTAACCATAAAGCAATAATTTTTGCTCTATTCTTTGCAACACACTTTGACCAAGCAATAATTTTTGCCCTATTTTTTGCAACACACTTTGATCCTGATGACGTCAAGATTTATACTGAGTTTAAATACTTACAAATGTCCCATTAAAACAAAAGCTCACACACAAGCTCTGCTTCAGTGAGCCATATTTTTTCCATGTTTATTTTGCCATTAGTTATTAAGTTATGCTTATGAAAAATGTTATTTTTTAAAAAATGTAGATGTAAATACCTATGTAGAATTTGGTAAATAAACCATTTCATTTCATTTCATTTCATTTCAAGACAAGTGTACGCTACGATGAAGCATCGTACATCTTCTTTACGTAGGTACGTCCAAAACAGTTGTGTGTTACAAAATCACAAACAATAAATTTAGCGGTAGTACCAAAGTTTATGCAACAAATTGTTACTTAAAAGTATTGTTAATGTCATCTGCGACAAAGCCGGTTGTACCATTGGCACTCTGTTGGAAGAACTAAGAAGGACAGTAATCTCTAGGAAGAACTTAGGGCTTAACAAACATTGAATAGGACATTACACAGAATTTTGAAAAATGCTTTGTTAACTTCTCGTCAACAAACTTGATAATACTAATATGTAGGCACGTATTTTAATTAAGAAACACCTATTTATTTATTGCTTTTGCAAGTTGAAAAAACCAATACATGTTCTTTCCCTAACTTCTTATAATGTCTATTTGAATTTTACTGTTTCTTATTGCAGTTGCCAGCGTTTTCAACGTTTCTCTTTTTGTTTTAGCTTCTACACCTTGGAAAAGATTATCCATCTGGCAACGATTATTTTCGTAAGCGTTTGCATAATGCGTTCATGAAGAATAAAGATGTAGAGGATCCGGAAAGAATTAAAAAGATGATTTCTCATGGAGAATTCGTAGTAAAAGAAATAGAGGCCTTATATATGTTAAAAAAATATCGCACACTGAAACGACGATATTACAGCGACAGTACGTGAAATTGTAGGGAGCATTATTATAAAATCATTTTAATTGAATGCATTTTCACAATAAATGAAGGGTGAATAGTTACAAAAGTATTTTTTCCTCTAAAACAAAACCCCCCGCAAAACCCAGTTGGTTTGCTAATACACAACCTTCTCTACTTACAAGCCGTGTTGCTGCAAATCTGGCAACGCTGTAGGTGGTCCGGTAACCGGCCATTTTCACGTCAGTGTTTACGTTTACGTGGTGCTGTTGACGTGCTGCCTGTTCGTTTTCTTCCCAAATATTCAATTTATTTGGATTTTCTGCAACTGTGCTCATAATCTCTGTGTAATCAGAAACGTTTTAAGTCCCAAGTTTCGTATGAACAAAGGTAAGTTTCTTCATTACGTACTTATTTTACGAGCAATAATAAAAAGAGTGTTCCGACTCTGGACTTTCAGTAGCCACACACCGTCTCAATTTTATTTTTGTACATAAGTATGTATTCAGTACTGGACTATTTAATAAACAATAAGGATTACGAAATTCAGCTTCTGAGAAGTTCTAATCAAAAAACCACACAGTGCCAGCTGACATTAGCAAGCATTGCATCAGTTTTTTTATTCAGATTTTTGGAAACCTGCATTTGCGATCGATCTTATCAAAATGTATTAAAAAGTGGTTCTTTCTGTATTTTCCATCATACTGTTGAATAATTATGTTAAAAATAAAAACTATGAACATTGTGGAAGTTCAGATTCTAAAGGAAAACGGAAACCAACTATGCCTACTAAAAGCATTACAACAAAAAAACTGAAACCATTTAAAATTTGATAACTGTATTTTCTACGAGCATTTAGTAATACCTATACTCGGTAATATACCTAGTTATGTTAAATATAATTTATTGTCACAGACATTACTTACTACATAGGTAGGTATCTAAGTTCTTGCCATTATTTTATTTATCCACCCAAAAAGGTGGATATTAATAAAAATTAGATACTTGCCTATGTTTTTCATTTATTCCTCAAACTTGAATCCATCTGTATCGATCTGTATTATTTGAAAACTGTAAAGTATTTTATTTTTGTTGCCCGTTTTTAATTTTTATCAAATTAATGTTGGTGCGATAATCGCTCGCAGCCGGACCACCGAAGGCAGCTGTTGCGGCGTTGCCAGATTTGTCAGCACGGCTTGTAAGTTGAGAAGGTTGTGGCTAATATCAACATTCAAAAACGCCAATGTCTGGTACAAAGAAACACACTTAATATTTGTTTGTTTCGTCTAAATTGTACTCTTTCGGTGTGGTAGATAGGAGCCTTAATTACCCGCTTAAAAGATGCTGTAACTGTTACATACCTTATGACTTAGCGAATATCTTGTCGCTGATTGGCTGGGTGCCGACGCATTGACCACTATCCCAAAGGATATCTTCAGGTTTATAGAACTATTGGATCAGAGGAGTTGTTTGTATGCGGGTAATATTCAGTCAACCGTGAAAGGTTTGCATGAGTGATTACGGTAGATCGTATTGGTTTCGGGCGACTAAATATGTTCTTCACGTTTTTTGAAGGCAGAAATCGTTACCGTAATGGACATAGAGGGTAGATGATTTCAATCGATTCTCCAAGTTTCCTGCTACAGAAACTGAATGTTCCAGTCAGAATTTTAGTTTCCAATTTTATGTGCATCGACAGAGTAGAATTAAAATTATTTAATTTTCTAATTTTACAATTATTTAAAATTTTTATTATCTGACGTAGGTAAAAATTACTTATATACCAATGATGACCGTTGTCTAACCTTCGGCAGAGCTGGACCAGATAAGTTAAGCAACCTGGATGGTCTTGATTTACGAGAAACTTTGCCTGCACGATATGTGATAACTGTGGGAGAGGTAGTATCTATGTACGAGTATTTTAACTTGTATTTCCTTGTCCACCAATAATAAATTATAGAAGGGAAAAATGAGGACGAAAATATTTTAATGTGATGCGTGATATGGTTTATTTTTCTGTCGCTGGGCGACAGGGTTTGGTCACATAATATTTTCACATTATATTATATTTTTTATTGTTCTTCATGTAACATTCAGAAAATGAAATATGTATATTATATTCAGTATATAATAGTAATGATAATAAAACATTAAATTACAGATATAAGAGAAGCCACGTCTCATATTAAATTAACTAAACTATTGTTAAGTCTGTTCAGTTTTGTAATATTTTCTGCTTCTGTAACCACTCCAAGCAGTGCAAACTATCTAGGCACCTAACAGAATCAACACTCTGTTCCTTAATAACATGTGCAGTTTCTAACATCCTAAATAAATCACATTTAGCAATTCATTAAACAAAATAATGTCAAAATTCACACAGTTTCCTATACCATAAGCGGCATTTATTCGTAAAATAAACAATAGTTTGGGGCCGACTTTTAAGTAACGCGAGGGCGGGTCGTAGTACAATTTTCCTAAGGTACATTATATATTACACAACATTTGAATATATATACCGACTACTGTCAATTTCATATAATTATAAGTACATATATGTACACAACAAATATATATAAAGAAACATTTCAGCATATTTCATAGCGATGGTTCAGCTTTATTTACGAGGTTTCCCAGAATTCAACTACGGGACTTGTAAGGGCACATTCATTGACTGAAAATGTGAAGCAATCTACCCTATTACCCATCAGAGGCGACCAAAGTGAATAAGAGAAGTGTCTCCACTTGATAGCTGTTGCAGCAGAAGAGCGGGCTACGCAACTGTAATACTGGCATTGGTGCCGTGTGCAGCAAACTGGGCCATTCGTTCGGGCGTACCGCTTGGCCATATATGCAATAATACATTGTTTTAGCGTTCAGGAAGTAGTCTGGTTAAAGTGAATAAAGGGGCGTAAATGCTGTATCCCAAAATATAATTTCGTACGGAAAAACAGCATTTTTCTCCATTTCAAAACAAGCAAAATTAGCAGCTCGGGCAATTGCTCGATAGGGCTCCGTTTTTGAAAAACTTTTTGATTCGAAGGAAATAAATAGAAACAAAATTTAATTAAAGCGGGTACTGCAAAACAAAATTGGTGCTGTAATTACTCAAGAGGAAGTAATAATTGATTCTGTTATTTATTTTACCTGGCTGGATTATTTGTAAAATCTGTCATCCATTACCAATTGTATTACATGCTTATCTTAGCTTGAAAACAACCAGTTGGACCCCGAAAATATTTCAGACGAAGTCACTCTAACAAGGGGAACACTAACTTGTGCATCCCAGTTCTTACATATTGTTTATTAAGAAAACTAGAACGTTTTTTTTTCAAGCATATTGATACCAGAGATGCTTACGACCTAACTATATGATTTCTTAAGTAACTTTAGTAGGTACTTTAAAATATGAATGTAAATCTCACGAATCAGTATGTGTTGGCGTCATTGCGTCATAATTACATATTGTTAAGAATGCAATTTTATTCTAAGCAGCAAAATGCAGGCCTCAAAAAACAGAACCGAGAAAATAAGAAATTGTCAAGATTATATTCAAAATAAATATGACTTTTTAACAGCTGCTGAATTTACTTTACGGCCTGACTTTAAATAATTGAAATACAGTGAATCCTATGTGCATATTGACGTATAATTTGACCGCTTTTTGTTGAAACCGAGGAATTCCTATAATTATACATAAGTGGTTAACCTGTCTATGTTGACCACCGTCAAACGAGTATCTTTTTCAGTATAAATCCATTTTTTGGTAATGTAATGAAATCAATGCATCATACACAATACATTCGACATCGGTATAATCGCGCGGACGCTCGGCCCAGTTCCCCCACTCCAGTCGCCTAGAAACATTACATTCGCGTAGCTCAGTATCCACACGGAGTGGAGGCACTTCTCTTATTCACTTTGGAGGCGACCTAAGGCCTTTTGAAAGTGGCTGCGGAACGCGGAAGGCTTGTGTGTAATAACTTTCAAACCGTTTAAGATACAACGAAAATTCTCTGTGTAGTAGATAAGTTTTATGAAAATCCGTTACGGAAAAAGTGGGAATTCACAACCCCCGTAATTTAATTTTTTGAAACTTTGAACCGCTCGAAAAGAAAACTCGCTCGCATGCCCTTCGTTTCCACTGTGGGATTTGCTGTATACCGACTCCGATAGTTGCTTATTCTCCAACATTAGACGATATTCAAATATTGCAGACTTAGAGCTATCTAGACTGGCTAGAATTAAAGGTGTAATTCCAAGGAGTGGCGAGTGGCTGACGCATGCGGCCGACGTACTGCGTTAGACGCATGCGTCAACTGGTGCTAATCGACCACCATTTATTAGCAGATGGCACTGGAGACCGTAAATCAAACAATGAAGGATGCTTGGAAACACTGTCAACCAGTTTTCATCTTAAAAGACGCTAAACAATACTTTTGAGTCTGTTATTTCCATGCAGTGCCAGTGGCTGCAACTATAATAATCTCCGAGAGGTATAGTTGCGCCGGCTGAGAGTCGTTCACGATCTCCGCATGCGAAGACCGCGTGTAAAGAAACCTCTACATAAGAAAACATGTACAGAAGTTCTTGTGTGTCGGCCGCATGCCTCAGTCGCTTCTTAAGAATTTCGCCTTAACAGAGACGTCGCAGAGGTACGATCGTCCTACCTAGATCTGCCACAGCAATCGGCATACGTGCAGTGGAAGGTTTTCTAACAATTGGCATATTTGTAGTGGATGAGTTTTAGCGTTGATTGAATCAACGGTTTTAGTCTAACAACTCGAAGAGGTGCAGTGGAAGGCGCCTGGCTATCAACACATGCATGTGGGGTGGAGGATCATTCGTTATCCACCTGTTCACGTTTCGATCAACGTCCGACGACAGGCTTCGACGTACATCGCCAACCTCGACTCCGACTGGTGTACACTGCGGTACTACGACGAAGAATCCGGATTTCAGAAACAGCCTAAATCGCCTGAAGCATTTAAGTAGGGTTGGTACCCGACTTCTGGCCGAGCATTCGTATGCTTTCCGTTCGAAGAGACCAGAAACTAAGTGACAGCTGATTTCCCATAAGAATCAAAAAATATTTCATCTATGTATACCGTGTATTTCAAACTTAGCGATATATAGCAATTTTCCATGTATTTTACGTACCTATATAGGTTTCACATAATATGCAAAACCGTATACCAATATCTTGATTTGAGTACCAATATTATCTAGCACCCTTCGCTCTATGTTTTTTTGCTCCACGCCTTTCCACTCTAGAATACCGATCTCATTTAATGGCTAAGCGTGTTTTGACGACGGGAGTGTACGTACTTATCGCGGTTTAATACCGGCCACCCATCCAAGTGCAAGCCGCGATTAGTGCTGCTTAACTGTCGTAAACGAAAGCGCGCCATTGTACCGGCGCAGCTGTGCTACTGCTGTATTTGTGCTGCTACCAATACTTGGAGGAAGACGATTTGAATCAAACGGTGTAAAATTTTCTTCAAAAATTTAATAAAGATCGCTGTTAATGACCAGATTTTCATAAAATTTTGGGCAAGAAAGTCAGAAGGATTTGCTTTGCGCATCTTACACGTTTCAACATCTTTTGTTTTCTTCCAGTATGAAAAACCATGGCTCCTTTCTGGAGCGTAAATGGGTAGGTATATGTTTATCTATAGGTATATAGACTTTTCTTCAAATTTTCAGTTAAGCAATCTGCCCTTAAAATTTCGTGCTCGAGTTCTGGGCCATCATGTATTTTTGTGCCGATATTAAATCACATAGTTGCATAATTTGAATAAAAATACCTAATTATCTATACATTTTTTAAAATATGTGTCCATGAGGACAAAACAAGACCCGCCTTTAAGTATAGTAGTATTTAGCCTGAACTATCGCATTGAAGATTATACTTACTCAAATAAATAATATGTAGGTAAAAGCTACCCCCTATGAAAAATATTCTATTGTCAATATTGTTTCGAGTATAATATATTTTATGGTTATAGAAGAATTGTCCTATTATAATGTACTTCTATGACTATTCAGGTTAGGATATACCACTTATAAGCAGTTGTTTAAATGGACAAAAAATTTGCAGCTTTGCATTATTGGTTCATTATTTTTG
The DNA here is from genome assembly GCA_963966045.1 of Xestobium rufovillosum. Taxonomy (NCBI): domain Eukaryota; kingdom Metazoa; phylum Arthropoda; class Insecta; order Coleoptera; family Ptinidae; genus Xestobium; species Xestobium rufovillosum. The sequence continues at coordinate 19,879,573 of OZ014492.1, read as the reverse complement.
ACGATATTTTAGTAAAATGTTAGTTACGTGTGCGTAGTTTTCTGAAATAACCAATGAAATATTTTCATTTAATTTCATTTATTATAAATATGAATACCTAGGTCCACAAAACCACCAAATTAAAACGACATATAAAGTAACAAAACAGCCGCAAAAATTTAATCGGTACCATTAGAAACACTGATCTTTAAGAGAGATAGATAAATAAGTAATGTACTTCTGAAACTTGATACAAAGACAAAGTTTTTCTAAGTTTAGACAGTATGTAGCAACAAGTGAGCCAGATTTGGAATCACCACAACAAAATAAAATGCAAATTTTTTACCTTTGTGCAAATAACACGCTTGCTGCAACACCGGGTGTCACGCAGCATGGAGATAAACTATTGGAAATGATAACCTGTAGTATCTTCTTTCATTTGAGCTCTTTTTTAGGCTAATGGGCTTAACTGCTTGCTCGTAATATAAATTCCAGTGTTGATCGGCACTTATCCAGCATTCTAGACGTTCAAGCGCCTGTAATTCTAGGAAGCCGATACGGGAAGCCAGGAGATTTTGGAAATATTGTTAAGCACACAATGGAACAACTATGCCAATTTCCAGCGATATTAAAATTTTCTAAGGGTTAAAATCTAAAATTTCTAGGCCAGAAGCGATTCTTCCGTCCTCAATGTCTAAACCAAATTAATATGAAGAATGAGAATTTACGAACATGCGACGACGTAACACCACTGATCATCATAAATATTGTTATCTCTTCTAAAGTTTCAATAATAAAACTCTGTTAGGTTTAGGTACTAACGAATTGGCTGCGGTCGAGCTTTACGAGTAAGTCCTGCTTTGAAAGCGCTTTCTATGCCGCATTTCTTTTTCCATTTAAAACTTCGTTTATACATATCTACAGGGTGCTTAGAAGTTTACCCATTAAACTGCGGTAATCTGATTAAACACGTTAAAAGAACGGGACTTCGACGTTTAACGGGGACTGTGGAAGTTAGATATATTTTTTTTAATAAGTTCTAATCAACTGAGCAACTGAGGTAATGTAAAAGGCAAAGTGTGCTTATTTGAACGCGCTCTATCAGCCATTGAAGTTTAAGAGGTAAACTTCCTACCATCCGTATATCCCTTATTAAAATAGTCATACAAGGACTTCTTAAATTTATGCTATTTTATAAATAAAAAGTATGAACTAGATATGAATACATAATTTACAGGAGCGACGAATATTGTACACAACAGGCTGAGGTATTTTCAGTCAGACGGCTTGAACATGTGCTATTTAATTACACTTGAACCCTTCAGTTTGTTGAGTACACTTACACGTAATATAAGTATTTACAGTAACAATAACCAACAATATATTTCTAATTTTAATGATAAAATAATTCTTTATTTTGATTAAAATTAAAACTGTTCGCTATTAACTTTACAACTTGAAAAACTCAAAAAATGAATTATTTATTTTACTAATCTATTCGGTTTCATATTAAAAATTTACATTTACAGTAGTACATTTAATCAAAGAAACTGCAGGCGATTTCTAAATTTTCATGCTAGAAAACCAATATCAAAATGAGTAGACCTGAAACAGATAAAGCATAGTTAAACGATTGTATGCTTATAATGTTATAATTCATTTCATTAACAGATGGTGAGAGGGGAGAGATATACGGGGTTGCATATCCATATCTCACGTATCGAATCCACTGAAATACATTAAATGGAAGAATATAGCAGTGGGATGCGCGAGATATTTTTAGGCCAAACTGGACCCTGACCATCTCAACTCTGCGGGACTAGAAATCATGTGCAGAACAACTGCTGTCAAACTCAGACCGTCTGAGTCAGACGTCAGAATAGAATAGTGTACATAACCTAACCACATACATGACATAATAAGTCCATTAATTTGCATAAATCTTTGGCAATAATTGTTCTGCCCGGTGTTTTGGGTTCGCTTTCGTGTGTTTCTGGTTTTTGTTGGTGTTTCCAATTCATTGAATTTTATAGCTAGCGTGTATCGCCTATCGCGCGGGTCGGTTTTATGCTTTTGTTTCTTGGCTTTCCTGTTTCTATTGCGACTTTGGAAAAGGTTGCATAATAACAGTTTGTGTTTAGTTTTGTATTTAGTTTAGGGAACAAATTAGGTGCTCAATATTATAATCATACTGCAGAGTACACTTTCCCGTTAATTTATACAAATGCATGATTAAGAAATAGAAATTCGATATAAATAACAGACACTCGATTATTATAGTGAATGCTCGGTATATAATTCACATGCTCGCTAATATACTAAATACTCTATAAATATGATAGACGCTCGATAAATGTAATGAAAGTTTGATACAAAATTCAAATGCCTCCCATAATAATAAATATTCGATAAAAAATTATAAACTCAATTATTATAATGAATGTTCGGTATATCAAGGTATTCAAAACGAACTGCTTTGTTTTATACTTGCCCGTCACTGAATACAGTCAAAAAAGTGGCTCCACGGCCCACTATTTCCGGTCTTTGGGCAAGCGGAGCGAGCGAAGCAAGCGGAGCGTTTAAGTCTCCTCCCCCAGCGTTTATTTAGTACCCCATCGGGATAATTCAATTATATCAAGCAAAATTTGATTTAATAGTGAACCCGACTTATCGAGCATTTACATTTTTTTAGAGCGCTTATTTGATTAAAGTAGCGACCAGAACTTATAGTGCAAATGAGATCCTTTATCGGGTGAATTTCTTTAAAATACAAAGCAAATTGTATTAGTTTATTCGGCATTTTTATATTTTATCGAGCATTTATTATTTTATATCGAGCATTAATTATTTTTTAGTATGCAAAATACATTAAATTATCGGGTGTAAATTACGACCCTTTAGTTTAATTAGCAGAGAAGACAATCTGGTCGTTTCTTTAGTTAGTGGTGTTTTGTTTTCAAACAAAAATAAGGGGTAAATTCAAGGAATACAGTATTTCAGGTAAAATTTGGTAATTTTTTCAACCTGCACTTGATTATGCCAAATTTATTCTCTTCCTAGATTAACAAAATATCGTTATGAGTCGTGGATACGAGCCTTAGGCAGAAATCCTGCAGATAATCTCAGTGATGAAAACAGAGTCTGCAGTGAACATTTCTTGCCTGATGATTTTCATGATACTGGTGGCATTTTGAAATTAAAAGAAGGAGCTGTGCCAACATTGAAATTGAGAAGAATCAAACTTCTTGAAGCGTTTCGCACATCGTCAGTATTTTTCGTAACAGAAATAACGACCATTAATCGCTTTTGATTTTTAGATCTCAAGTTTCGGAATATACCTACAACAGTTTCTACAACTACACCAGTACAATCATTTGAAGAGAATAAGACTTGTTCAACTCGATGAACATATTACGGACCACTCACTTCTAGATGAAAATCCAAAAATGAAGTTAATTAAAGTTACAGTGCCATCATATTCAATACTTGGGCCGCCGAACAGACGGAGTGATCACCCTGCAAGTATGAGCTCTAGGCGGGACCACTATCAATTTAGGACGACCGAACCGCAGTGATGCGCTTTCTTTAGACCCAACGAAGTCGCATCACTCCAATTTGGTCGTCATAAATTAATATTGGCCCCGCCAGAGCACGTTCTTGCAGGGTGATCACTCCGTCTGTTCGGCGGCCCAAGGATAGAATAAGATTTTATAATGTTGCCAAAAAACAAACAGAAATAGAGAGAGGCAAACTAATTAGAAAAAACTTAAGTAAACAGATATTATTTGCCCAGCAGTAAAGTTGTTTTGTATTTATTTTCATTATCATAATATACTTGCATGAATTTACTATTATTTTACAAGTTGTTAGGAGGATACTGTGAAAAATGAAATCTGAGAATGTAATTATAAGCTTTTTGGTAAAATGCTGTTGTTTTAATTATATGTACGAGGGTCTCGGATATGAACCGGAATTTCACCATCATGCATCTATCTAGTATTGCATACAAATACCTATAAATGAGCGAAGTCCTATTTGTCTGGGAGCGTCTGTAGTGGATCGCAAAAACAAATGATGTTCAATAATTTGATCAGTATCTGTTAACATGAATGAGAAAGTAGTTCATGTTGCACAAAGAGTAATAATTATTAATTTTTTTGTAAATTAGAGTCAAAACAAGCGCAGCTGCAACAACAGTTTGGTTATCAAACCCTGACAAAATCGCAAGTTTACGGCTGGTCTAAAAAATTTCACGGTGGTAGAAATACCGTGGAAAACAAATGCCACTCTCGTCACCCGATTACTGCCTGCACCTCAAGCCTCAGCCAACATTGAAAAGATTGAGAACATCTTTCTGGAAAACCGGAGGATTACACCCTTCTGGAGTTCCACCTTATACCTAGTCCAGACCCCTCTCCTTGTGATTTCAATATGTTCGGACTACACAAGAGAAGGCTTAGGATGGCATCGAATGAGGCAGCTATTGATTTTGTGCAAAACTGGCTGGCAACGTTTATAAGAGATTTTTTTAAATCTGGCACATAACCTACCCAAAAGTTGGTAATGGTAACGCTGTCCAATATATTGAAAAATACAAATGCCGTGCTGAAAATGATGCGTCATATTTATTTTTGCAACGACCCTCGTATATGAAACAGAAATAAAAATTTTACTTAATCACAACCGAATGTACTTTCTTCCCATGTGAAACTATAATAATTATTCATTGTTTCCCATACATATTCTACAAATTTGCAATTTAAACGTTGCGGTTTTATTTCTTATTATCTATGCAAGCCTTCATTACGAAATATACTGACCGAAAAATTAAAACAAAAAACAATTTTCCAGAAGTACTAACGTTGATTGTCCCGCCTTATCTTAAATCGAAGGAACATTGTACTGCGCAAACTCCGTAGTCCCGCTGCGCGAAGTACGTGTTGCCGCATTGTTCTGCTCTTCCATTTTATTTATCTCAGTGATCGAATCGCAATCCGAAGTAACACGAAGTCGGCTCATATCCAACGCGGGAGACCGCTCTCGAGGTGGTTTATAAATCGACAAGTTACACTAGTTTGCGTTGCCGCGCTGCATTTTTGAAATATAGACCCCTAACTGACGGAGACCAGACACACGCATTTGTTTGTAAAAAAACTAATGGGAGTGACTACTGAACAGTCCGCCAGTTACTTTTAAATTTTGTTTCAGGACAGTCGACACAATATCAGTAAAATGACGTTTATGTATCTCGTTCGGATCCACATATTTTGCTTGTTTCTACATCATCTTTTTGCCCAAAAATGCGTGTGTTTGGTGCGAAAGGGCAATTAAGGGTCTATTTTAAAAAGGCGTTCTCTCAGCTTTAGTTTTTTTTACACTTCCAAAATGCCAAATATAGGTTATATTTTGTAATGCGCATGCGATCGGACTGTTCAGTAGTCACTCCCAAAACTAATATAAGAAAAACAAGATAATCCCTACTCACCCAGCCCGTGGACATCAAACTACTAACTCTATGCGCTATTTCCATACCCACGGAAACCGCTGACGGCGTTCACAAGTAACGAAGAGAAGAGCCGATTTCGTGTTACTATATCGTGGATAGATAACGTTAGCAACAGAGAAGTATTAGAAAGAGTTGGAGAAAGTCTAAATTTATGGAAGACAGTAAGAAATAGGAGAGATAGGATGGTAGGACACCTTCTGAGTCAGAGATAGGAATAAAAAGAGGTAGGGGTAGGCCCAGATTAGACTACTACTCTCAAATAGTTAGGGATGTAATGTTCTACTTTTAGGGAAATGCGTAGGCTAGCTCAGGATAGGAAAGGATGCGTATACGCGTCCAACCAGTCTTCAGACTGAAAATTTATGATGAATAATAATCTGTACCTTTGCCTGCGAGGTGAACTCCAAATCAGAGAACGCACTAATAATAATTTTAAAAAATTAATAGAAAAAGAAATTTACAAATAATGTTTAAATTGTCTTCCATTTTAACGGTTACAAAGTTCGAAGTGTCTCGATAGCGATTCGTGAACACCAACAAATAATATTTGGGTTGTCTGCTATTCTTGCTGCAAGGTCTTCAACATTTTATACGGATGTCTCATAGATCAATGTTTTCAAATGCCCCCGTAGAAAAAACTATGAGGTTGGTACCCGAAGAGTGTGGAGGGCAGCCCACAGGTCCACTCCGACCAATCCAACGCCCTGGATACAATCTGTCTAGGAAATCGCGAGCTCCTAGTGAAAAATGTTTCTAGTCTCCTGGAACCTTAACGAAACCCAGGAGGACTTGAGTTCATTGATAAAAATTCTTCGTTTTTGCTTACTCTATCGTTTCTAAAAAAATCTTTATATTATTTTGAAACACCCTGTAGGCAAGGGTACTATTGCTGCAATAGTAGAAGACAATACCCTAATAAAAGGGACAGAGAGAACCTAACCTCAAATGGGGGGACGGCAAAGTGGTTATTACTGAACGTTTATTATTTTTACTGAGCAAATTGGCATAAAATATGGTATTTTATTTCATACTGTTAACCATAAATAAAAATAAAATACTGTACATGCATATAGCTACCCATTTTCACTCTTTGACGATAAACTCGCATTTGAAAAGGAAAACATATCGAAATTTGGTGAAACACTTCATACTTGTTCTGCAAGGAGAAATCTTATAGCACATACAGTGCCCGTCTAAAGTCCGTTCCCCCCCTACTAATTTTTGAACCATTTGAGATACATCCATGAAATTCGGTACAAGGTAGTCACAGGTCACAAGATATTTTTTGACGTATTAATGACAGCTGTCAGTCTCAAGATGGCGGTCGGACGCCATTTTGAAAAAATATTTTAAACGGGAAGGACGGTCATGTGACACCTCGTTTTAAAGGTCTTATCGAGTGCAATATCATACTAAAATATGGCGTCGATACCTGAAAACGTTACAAAATGGTGGCTAATCAAATTTCTAAATAACCATGAATGTTGCTCTCAATCACGTTTGTATTAGAAACAAAATTCGTTGTCGCGGTAACATCTTGTTTTCTACTTGTCAAATGTGGCATGTTTAGTTCCTTCATTTAGGAAAAGTGTGACCATGGCCCGTAGCTTGGACGATAAATTTGAAGCGGTTTTGATTTTTGGAGAAGCTGGAAGAAATTACCATCTAGCGGTGGTTTTTCCTTAATAAACTCTCTTTTCTCCTCTTATTGGTCGACTTCATTAAGAGATTTCACTTCAAATTAGAATAAAATTTCGTTAGAAAAATGTTAAAATTTAAAAATTGAACAAAAGACATCGACGCCATGTTTTAGTATGATATTGCATTCGACAAGACCTTTAAAACGAGGTGTCACATGACCCTCCCTCCCATTTAAAATTTTGTTTCAAAATGGCGCCCGACCGCCATCTTGAGACTGACAGATGCCATTGTTACGTCAAAAAATATATTGTGACCTGTGATTACCTTGTGCCGAATTTCATTGATGTACCTCAAATGGTTCAAAAATTAGTAGGGGGGGAACGGACTTTAGACGGGCACTGTATATGTATATGTTACCGGTAAAACCAGAATTCCGTGAAAACCCGTTTTAACTAGTTAGAACTAGAATTAACAAAGAGCCTTTGTGAAAACTAGTTTTAACTAGTCGAAACGCGGACTGACGGGACGTATTTGTAAAAACCCGAACAAATAATAATTTTTAATGGGCTTCGGGTTCTAACTGTGATTTTTAGTCAAAACTAGTTTTACCGAGTCGTTCGCTTGAGGGAACTAGTTTCAACTCATAGAATCAGTAAAAACCCGAAATACTCCATTCTTCGTAAGACAAAACAGTATCACTAAGAAGTTCTGCTTCTTTAGCTAGTGGATCTGTTGGTAGGCTACGGCAGGGCTAGGTATATTTGCGTTGTACATGTAAGAAGCAATGCACAAGCAACATGATTTGTGCAAGTGTAAAAAAGCAAAGGTATTATGCAACTCGAAATGCCGCAACAGCGAACCATGCCGTGTGTCCCGGGAATTCTGAAGCAACCTGTTTAGAAAATTTGAAAATTGCGATTTCTATGCTCCCAAAGTGTTTTAAGGATATTTCGAGTATCAGAACACATACAATGTGCGCCAGAAAAAGTTTTTACATAATAATTTTCAAAATTTGAACAAATATCAAAAATGTAGTTAATATTTCCAATGTTCACTATTTGGTAGAAATTCATTATGTCATAATAATTTGTTTACAATTTTACATTCATTTTCTGATGGTGGGATCGTTGTACATACTGAAACCGGTCAATATATTATAATAAATCGTTATATTGGTAGTACGCGAAGTAATTTTTTTAATTCATCAATATCAAAAATATTTCCAAAAATGTATTTCGTGAGAATCAACTCAGTTTAAATGCAAGAGCACAACAAATTAAAATGAACAAACAAAATTTTAATACATTTAAGTAAATAAATAACTAATTTTATAGGTATTGTTGCAATGTTACTGCCTTTAATAACGTTAATAATTTTCTAATAAATCCATTGCCAGTTTAATTAAAAATTATAAAACGTTTAATTATGCATCTTTACTGATAAAAATCAATCGCTGTTCATTCAAAATAACAATACAGGTAAAAAAAATAACCACCGTTGGATTCGAACCTCCGTATGCTAGATGCCATGTCGGCCGTTCTGCGATTGAACTCACTAACCCATTGCGCAGATGGCTGATGTCGTGCTCTTTACACTAAGATGGTTCCCTCGCGATACATTATTGAGAATATTTTATTAAACTTTGAAAATTATTACGCAGAAACGTTCTCTGGTACACATTGTATGTGTTCTGATACTCGAAATATCCTTAAAACACTTTGAGGACATAAAAATCGCAATTTTCAAATTTCCCATGTTAAACAGGATGCTTCAGAATTCCCGGGACACACGGTGTTTTTTAGAGTTTAATAATATCCTTAAAACACTTTGAGGACATAAAAATCGCAATTTTCAAATTTCCCATGTTAAACAGGATGCTTCAGAATTCCCGGGACACACGGTGTTTTTTAAAGTTTAATAAAACCTAAGTTCAAGTGAGTTTTTTAATGTTATGCAAAAGAATACAAATTTCGGGTTTTTACTGATTCTATGAGTTGAAACTAGTTCCCCCAAACGAACGACTGGGTAAAACTAGTTTTGACTAAAAATCACAGTTAGAACCCGAAGCCCATTAAAAATTATTATTTATTCGGGTTTTTACAAATACGTCCCGTCAGTTCGCGTTTTGACTAGTTAAAACTAGTTTTCACAAATGCTCTTTGTTATTTCTAGTTCTAACTAGTTAAAACGGGTTTTCACGGAATTCGGGTTTTATCGGTAACATATACATATACTATGTACTGTATACTGAATAAAATGGAATTATTAAAGCCCGTTATTGCCAGGCGCTTTTTAGGCAGCTGAATCGTTTTAGGCGGTTGCTGCGCCTAAACCATTTTTTCAGCTGCTTAATTTTTTAATGAGCGTGTCCATTTTATAGGCTGCTGAAAGTAGTGTTACATCATAATTCTGACATTTGCTGTCAAAATGACAGTAGGTAATCACAATCAGTAAGTATTAAAATTTAGTTTAATCGTCCACCTCCACCATTAAAATCATCTTATTAAGTACTAATTGTTTCTGAACCATTGATAGAATCATGATTATTATTATTTTCAATATTTTTACGCTCAAACAAAAATACAAGTTAAAATACTGACGTACGTCAAAATACTGACACATAAATTTCAGCGACCTAATTAATTTTCCTGGCAACAACACCCCGCCTAAATCCAAAATTCAGCGGCATAAATTTCAGCGGCCTAAAACGATTCAGCCGCCTAAAAAGCGCCTGGCAATAACGGGCTTTACTATAAGCAGTTTATTGCTTAACCCTTTGTAAAATACTAGTTCTAGATACGTAGAATTAATCCAATTTTACCTGAAGTTGTTTCAGTGTTGAATGATAAAGTCTTAGTCCTTTTTCTCATCTTCCGGGTCCTTCAGTGTATGCCACTGTGCAATGGGCCTGCGAGGGGAAGCCAACATATCGGACCAATGACGTAACTCAGTTCCACTAGCATTGTATCCAAGTACAACCTTTCCGATTGGTTCAGAAGTACCGATCCTGTCATAATCAACTACAGTAACGACCAGGTTTACTTTCTGAAAATATAAAGTTCACTAAAAATGTAGCAGTAGTGAAGTTTGAGAATTTAAATTATTTGAAAAACGAGAAATCTGCTTTTCTCATAACTTACGTTAATTTGAAAGAACATTATGAATTCTTAATAAGTTAACCCCACACGCCAAAAGACAGTGACACAGTAATTAAACTTGAAGATTAATCTTCAACTCCCGAGGATGCTGACGTTGTCAGCGAAACACGTGTCGAGTTTAATTGCTGTGTCACTGTCTTTTGGCGTATGGGGTTAACTTATTAAGAATTCATAGTGAATTTACGTCAAAGTTCTTGATTCAACTACTGTGTGTTGAAAGAACATACCAAAATAATAAATAAAATGAATTAGGTAAGTACCTAATTTGAGATCGGTATCAATAATTGTATGCAATACACTCCGTTTTACTGTAACCCATAGATGGGCAAATTAACATGGGAAATTGAAAATAGCTAAATATTTGCTTTCCTCTAGTACGTTTGTAGCAATTTAAACTATCTTAAGAAAAGAATCTTCATAAATTTATTAGTATGCATGTAAAACTTGAAGTCTTAAAACTGAAAACTTTTAAGGAAAATCTAGTTTGAGTTGAGTTTGGTTTTTTGTTTAGGGAACCTGCCTTTACGAGTTCAGTAACGCCCTGGGATTAAACGTGAAAGAATTCGTAGGTGTCTAGCAATATTTCACGGCCACGCAGGGTCCAATCGGTATTTCTAATTTTTCTTGTTCAAAAATTTAATATTTTTAAAATTCGCGCATCAGTTTATAATTGTGACGACTTTTTGTGGTCAAGGAAACGTCAAAGAAAAGCCAGTCTGAAAGGGGTCTATACGCTGTTTATTCAACAGATGCAGTAAATGACATTTTTGGGAGTGGCTTTTGCGCAAAAGCCAGCTTCACACGCTGCAAATAACGTTGGGGAATTCAAAAATACTTCCTTTAAAACTGTTGAAGAACTTTAACAATAAATGTTGTGAGAATTTCAAAAATGTGAAATAAAAAACTTATAATAATTACTTCGAAAAATTTTAATAATAATATAAAAGCAACGCCTGCCAAAAATGTATTTTTATTACTAGTACTCGTACATTACTTGCTGATTTTGCAGTGAATGCGACGTTTTCTGTCTTGATTGGTGTTGCCTGGGTTTTGTTCAGCAGAAACTTTATAAATATTTAAAATTTGCTCGTCTTCAGGTCTTGGTTTTCTAAGCCAAGCTTCAAGTGACAAACGCCTATGGCTGGTAACTTATAAGTTTGACGTGTCTGTGTGTCTGTCTGTGGCATCGTAGCTCCTAAACGAATGGACCGGTTTTGATGCGGTTTTTTTTGTTTGAAAGCTGACATGATCGAGATGGTTCTTAGCTATAATTTATGAAGATTTGTTCAGGCGTTGGATGATGTGTCGGGGGTTACTTAAATTTTTTAATTTTGATTATATGTACTTATTGTTTGTTTTGTTTGTTTTGTTGTTTTTCTGTTTTTGTTGCTTTTAATTCAGTTGTTATTAAAAGTTGCTAACATAAAATCACAGGTACCTTGGATGTACCTACCTATCTTATACATATTTTCTAAAGGTCAAAAGTACCAAAATCTTTGCCGTTTTTTGAAATAACAAAAAGTAATAAATAAAAGTATATATATATATATATTTTGATAGCTTAAAAAAAGACCTTTCGAACTTGACCAAAGTGTGGTTTCCATTTAAAAAAAATCAACTTTATGTCATAACTCAAAAAATACGCTCCCTAGGAAAAAACTACGCACGCCACTAAATTTCTTGGAAAAAGTTCTATAGGAATCAATCTTAACAGCTTTAGTCTGCTTAGTACAAAAAGAATTGTAGAGAATTTTTGAAAATCGATAAAAATCAATATTATTTTTTTTCTCGAAAACTAAAAGCGATATCCAAATTCTGGCTTCAGCTTTCTATTATACTCAAGAAAGTAGCATAGGTTCGCGAAAACCCCAAGGCTCTATCTCTGCTGCTTCTACGAGAAACCCCCAAATCACAACGGAAATAGAACACCCTGTACAGCTTTGTTTAATACGATGCTATTGAATTTTGAAAATTGTTCTACGTTTCTCAAAATCTTTATAAAATCGCTGGTAACATCAAGAATATTCGTTGTAGGTAAAAAATATCCAATGCAATATCTAGAAAACTTAAGAAAGGAATCCAAAAATGCAATGGAATACAGGGTGTTCTATTAAAAAACGAAGGTTGATACCGTATAGAAGGAACGGGACAGCCTGTGTAAGTAAAAGTAATTTTGTGGAAGGGGGAGCCAAAATTTAATGGGGGGGGTCAACCAAAAAAATTTTTTCTCTAAAATGTGTATGTAATAAAGGTGAAACAAGAGAAATACGCTTAGGTGGCGCACCTGTATACAGCTTACCCAAGATAAGAATACACAGCATGCGGATAGTGAAAACAGCAAAATATAATACTCGTATACCTACGGATTCGGTTAATAAAACGGCCTTAAAGCATTTTAAAAAATATTTTTCGTTTTTGAGTTAATTACTTATTTCTGAAAAAGTAAATTTAAGGAATCTTGTTTTATTCTTTTTCACGTTATCAGAAAGAGCGAAAAAATAAAAATACTTCTTCATTTCAATTTGTGATGGAAGTGTCTTTTGTCTTCTATGCCAATGGCCGCATTTACAAAAATCTTTATCGTGACTAAAACTAGCTTAAAACATAACTTAATCGCTATGTTTGATACATAGGTGAGTTCAGAAAAAGCAAGCTTCGAAAATCGTTAAAAAGGATTCCACGTATTAGAAAAAAAATTTGATGGTGGTTCTGGGCAAATAAAACGTCGTATTACAAATTGCAATGAAGAAGTATTTTTAGTTTTTCGTTATTTCTGATAATAAAGTGAAAAAAATTAAAACAAAATTTCATAAAATCAGTTTTTTTAGAAATACCTAACTCAAAAAAAGACAAATATTTTTTGAGATTTTTTAAGACCGTTTTAATAGTCTCCTAAATGTGCAACTTTTTCCCCATTTAACCGAATCCGTATCTATTGCTATAAATAAAAAGACATAAATTTCAAATTTATTTGAAGTAAGTAGATATTTTTGATTTTCAGACAGCATTAATGTGTAATTATTTATTTTCACTAAAAATAATCTTCACAAAATATACCTGAATTTGTTCAAACGGAACTTCGAATGTGAACGATTCATTGTAATACGGGTTTAGTGTGCACTTCTTGATACTAGTTTTCTTTTTCTTCAGTCGTTTACCATTTTGCATCAGCGCGATCTTGACATACGGATCTAATAAAAGAAAGTGAATCAACATGGTTGCTTGCTTTTATAATAGTGTAGGAAGTAAATTAAAAAATCATTTAAACCCCCAAACATAAAAATTGGAAAACCTATTTCGGCAACTAAGTGGACATCCTCAATAGAAGTCTACTCGGCCGTGCCTCAAGCGTAAATGCATAATGCGCTGCACAAGAGACCAAATCTGTTTGTATATGACGTCAACATGGCGTCATAAAGGCATAGAAAATATCTCACAGTTGGCCAAAATGCCAATTTTGTAAGCAGTTAAGCAATTGATCGAGCAAACAACTACTTTAAGAATTGGCTTAAAATATTTTCAGAGTTGTCATGGTGACGTTATTCTAGGTTTATAAACATAATTGATCTCGTGTAGAGTTCGTTTGCGCTCGAGATATAATGGAAATAAACTTCGAAAGTACCGGAGTAAAGTAGTATATTATTTCTAATCCAGCGCTCTGGAATTCTTCTTTCCTGTCTTTGTTACACACTTTGGAGAAAGAAGTTTTAAACAAATCCCTTCTCAATTAAAAATCTTCGCATTTGAAAATTCGGTTAAACCGGATGTTTTCGTTGCCGGAAGCTAAACTTTCCTGCAATTTTAAAAATTCATACAACTGGTTTTCTGAAGCGCGGGTCAGAAGAGGTAGAAGCACATCTTGATATTTCTAATAATTAATTCATTGCACTCCTGACTACTCTGAAACATAATAATTAAAAAAAAACATTAAATTAGTACTTAAAACTAAGAGGAACCTAACAGGTGTTCAAAATTGCGATCATTTTCGCGAATGCACAATAATAATTGAACTTATTCGGACATTCCTCATTCAAAAAGTTTCTAACTGTCAAGTTATTGCGGAGAGGATCGCCGCGCTGTTGCAACCACATATTTCGAATGAAATACAAGGGAATATTCCAGCAGAACTGGCAGTACGTGAGTTAAGAAATTTAAATACGTTGCTTCATCGAGGTTAGCTCAAAAAATATGGACCTGTGACTCGTTGGACTGTTATGTCACCCCACACATTTATACTCCACACATTTTGATTATCCACTGCCCTTGTAAAATGTGATTAGAATAAAAATGAAGATTGTGACTGTTAACGTTCCAATTGTCGTGAAAGGTAGCTTCGTCCGAAAACAATAATTTATTAAGAAAATCTGGTTTATCGCTTATTCGCAAAACTTTGTTCTACATATTATGTTGAAAATCGTTGTCGTACAATTTCTGGTGAATGGATGAAAACGGCTTCTTTTTAAAATCCTCTTCACTTACAGGCTTACAGCTGCTGAACTTCTTTGAAGATCTTCCACTACTACTGCTAGAGCATTTCTTTCAGTTTCTTCAGTAAGCATTTCTGTGACATTCACCTATTATTAATGTCAACTAATTCTTCTCCTGACTAATTCATAATTTATTTAAAACACACTACCTATAGTGAAACCGAACAGAAAATTAAAATAATGTAATGTACAATAATAACTTGGAATTAATTTGACACAAAGTAAAACGATATTTGTTTTTCTTTGGCATGATAATGCTTTGTATTTTTTAGTTTAGTTTAATGTCTTCTGTCCATTACCCCTATTAAAAAGAAAGAATTAGTTGTCACAATAATTTATAATAAGGGAAAGCCGCTAATTTCTGCTATTTAGGATATCAAATAACTCGCGATGGTAGGAGCACTAGAAATATAAAACAAAGAATAGCGCAGGGCCGAGTTGCGTTTAACAAAAAGAAACAACTGTTATGCTCTAAACGGTTAATGTAGAAATTCGGAAGAGACTCTTAAGGATGTATGTATGGAGTACGGCACTGTACGGGTGCGAAACTTGGACAATAGGAGAAGTGAATCGAAAAATAATAGAAGTGTTTGAAATGTGGTGCGACAGACGCATGACGAAGATACCGTGGATAGATAAGGTTAGAAATAGGGAGGTATTAGAAAGTAAAGAATAGGAGGGATAGGATGGTAGGACACCTTCTGTGACACGAAGGATTAGTTCGCAATATATGAGTCGGAGATGGGGATAAAAAGAGGTACGGGTAGTTCCAGATTAGGCTACTGCTCTCATATAGTTGGGGATTTAGAATGATCTACTTTTAGGGAAATGCGTAGGTTAGCTCAGGATAGGAAAGGATGGAGGTACGCGTCCAACCAGTCGTCGGACTGAGAACTTCATGATGGTGATGATATTTATATTAAAAATCATATAAATTGTCCATCGCAATTAAAAACATAGCAGAAACGCATGAAAATCTTTGAAATTGCAGGAAAGTGATTTAATTTTCCGCAACGACAACCGCCGCGTCGGTTTAACCGAATAATTAGAGAACATAATTAATGTCAGACGTTTTCAAGGCACCATGTATACTCAAGAATATACATGGTGTCCCAACGAAAACTTGTACCCCCGTAAAACTCGGCAAAATAAACGTTTTGTCAAAAATCCAAAAACACGTCGATTTTTATATCAAGGGGGACCAATTTTTATGCAATAATCATTCTTGCAACTCTAGCCCTGTGCGGGGGGTAGCGACTCCCCCAAAATTTTTAAATGGACGGGGTGACAAATGATCCCTACTTTGGAAGGGTTTTTCATTACTTACACAACCGTATTTTTTGTTTTATTCAATTCGATCAATTTGTTACCGAGAAATTGCTTCTTGAAGTGTCTAAGTTAAACTAGTTGTCAACGCATTGACAGAACAGCTTCCTAGCCACAGCCACACCTGAACTGGAGGGCGCGTTTTCGTAATTTTTTTCTCAATTTTTTCCTTATACAACCTATTACGATTTTCGCACATCGTGTAGAGAAAAATACCCTCTATCCGATGCAATACAAAAATATATACGGTCTCATTGAAAAAATGTTCTATGACGTCATATCTCGGCTCAAAAGTGTTTAAAAAAAACGCCCCGTCAGTTTCCTATGAACCATCTCTGATATACGTATGCAAAAATTCAGCAAAATCTGTGGAGCCGTTTTCCCGTAAAAGTGCCAACAGACATACACACATACATACGGACGGACGGAAATGTGCCACCTTGCCAAAAAGTTTTAGAATGACCTGAAACGTCCACATTTGATGAAAAAACACCATGGTCAAAAAGCGACTAGCTTAGGCTAGGAAGCTAAAAATTAATAAAAGCACGAAAAGGTTTAAACTATCGAATGTATTGCTCGAAATGACCTCCACCAATTGTCATACAATAATACATTCTGGATTCAAATACAGATCTTACATTTCCCAAGACCTCAGGAGTTATTAGCCGGCATTCTTCTTTGGAATAAACAATTTTGATTTAGTAAATAAACATTTTATACTGTTCCGAATAAGTTTCTTTTGGATTTGAATCCAGAATGTATTAGGTATTGTATGACAATTGGTGGAGGTCATTTCGAGCAATACATTCGATAGTTTAAACCTTTTTGTGCTTTTATTAATTTTTTAACTTGGAAACTTCAAGATGCAATTTCTCGGTAACAAATTGATCGAATTGAATAAAACAAATGCAGTTGTGTAAGTAATGAAAAATCCTTCCAAAGTAGGGATCATTTGGCCCCCCATCCCATTTAAAA
This sequence comes from Xestobium rufovillosum, assembly GCA_963966045.1. Lineage (NCBI taxonomy): Eukaryota > Metazoa > Arthropoda > Insecta > Coleoptera > Ptinidae > Xestobium > Xestobium rufovillosum. Next base: position 19,862,501 of record OZ014492.1, on the reverse strand, counting down.
ATGTGGGGGTAGCTACCCCCCGCACAGGGCTAGAGTTGCAAGAATGATTATTGCATAAAAATTGGTCCCCCTTGATATAAAAATCGACGTGTTTTTTGGATTTTTGCCAAAACTTTTATTTTGCCGAGTTTCACGGGGGTACAAGTTTTCGTTGGGACACCATATATATTATGTATTATGTGGAAATTCCCTGGAAGCAAATACGTATTTTATAGGCATAATTGGCTGTTTTGTTAATAACCAAATATTAAATTTAATGCGTTTATCTCAAAAATACATAAATTTAGGCTCGAATTCAGGTATAAGGAAGTATATCATATCCGCAGTTTTATTACACCACTGACTGCTTAGAGTTAAGTATGCTTCAGGTTTGAATTTTCTCCCTCTCAATGTTTATCCACCTTAACATATAGAATTTTGAAAATTATTACTCTGCATCTGTCAAAAATTCAGACATACTTGAGTACTTTTAATTCCAAAACTAAAAACAACAATAATTTGCAAATGAGATTTTTAACTGAAAAGGGATTTGTTTAAAACTTTTTCCCCTAAAATATAAAATAAAGGCAGGAAAGAAGAATTCTAGAGTACTGTAAAGGTTTCATCGATTTTTATGTGGTTAGGTATTCAACTGATTTTTGAATTTATCCCCACTCTCTCTCATCTTAAGTCTTAGGAGTAGGGAATATTTACCGGATAAGCCACCGACGTCCATTTTCTTGAGATTCTTAGCTTCCAAAATAACCACTGTTAACTTTCCTGCTGTTGGTACGTACCGTAAAGAGAAGCATATATCTCCCAACTTGTTTTCCTGAAATGTCAAATGGTAGAGTGAAGTGTTCCTTAAATTTTATAAATAGCTTCATCACATTAATCTCTTGTTGCGATGCAAATTCAATTAATAATGTGAGGTACAACAAATAAATGATTAAGTCAGTAGCGATTGCCTTCGCACTTCATCGTATAAAGGTTAGAAATAAAAATGGCATAATTGAAGTCTTACACAGATACTAAATTTGGGTAAACATGGAGGTTCACACGTGACATTGTTGCATGCGCAATCAAAGAATAGTGTGGCCAAGCTTATAGACGTGTCCGTGTGGGGTTTTGTAAAGGAATGGGTCTTGGGGTTATAATATTTGTGTCTTCGGATCTTGTGTGCCTACAACATCAAAAAGGAATTACAGAGGGACCAAAGAATATACATGTGAATTTGCCAATACGAACAAAATACTATTACTCCTGGCTATTGACTTAGGTACTGACTTTTTTGTAAATACATATACCTGTAGAAAATGAAATAGAAGACGTTTCACTTAAATATCCCCCCTCCCTTATCACCGTTATTTTTGTAAAAAAACTTAAATTAAATGCAAAATTTTTGCCTTAGTTTTGGAGTTTTCACATGAATAATATTTTTACAAAGTTTTTCATATAATTTGAATTTTTTTAAATCACCTCATGTCAATACATATCGATAACTTTTTGCTAAAGTATCGTAAGCCGCATTTTTGCCGAAAATGACTTCTCTTGGCTATCTTAAGAAGCTGGTGCTGGAGAAACGATCTGTCAAAGTATCATAAGCCAATAATCAGCTGTTTATAAACGTTCAAGAGTTTTATTTTAGCGTAAGTGAATTTAATCCGCCCCCATAACGGTCATACTAACGTAACCAACGTCCTTTCTTCGACTGGCCACCGCAAAAGTATCGTAAACAACATCACGTGATGTTGCTTACAATACCGATTATGTTGGTTACGATAGTTCAGGATTGCAGTGCTTTTCAAAACAGTGACCAACGGTATGTGTTTTCACAATTTTATTAATAATTTAGCCATTATGAACAATCTAGTGATTTTAACAAGGATATAATTTTGGATATAATCGGATTTGTTTGCTGAATTCCATTTTTGCTTTTTTTTAACAATTACCTATCTATCTAACGTCTAACCTCAATTTGATGAACCGCGTCTTTCGGTCAATAACTAAAATAATAGTTTAGTAAATAGAGTGGTTTTAAATTTCAGTAACAGCAAGGACACCTATAACTTTACTTTGGTTGTAATTGTGCATTTGTTTGCTAAATTGTATTTTCAATAATTTTAATAAAATTTATAGTTCAGTTTATTGTTAGGAGGTGCCTACGTAGCCGGCGCTTGCTACTCCATTGTGTGACGAGAGTTGCACAGAATTTGAGCATGAGAGAAGACACAAAATAACATGGGTTTTACCAGAGAAAAAGAACGACGAGGGGATCCAAATTGACCATTGGTATCATGTTAAGTGCGAACGCCGACACCGATGGTAATAGCCAAAACAGAACAGAATATAACCAGAAGAACGGAGAAGGAGCCCGAGTAGAGAAGGTGATGAAAGAAAGCGTCTGGAATTAAAGATGGAAATGGACAAAACAGATAAAAGATAAGAAACCGTTTGATTCTTTTTGTAAAGAATGGGTGAAAAAGAAAAAGGAAGCAAGGGTTAGGCGGATATTAGCGAGTACAGAAGAGATCCATGAAAAATACAAGGAAATGAGGAAGCGGTGCATTAAGAAATTAAGAGATTTGAGAAGACGGTGGAGAACCAAAATGATAGAAGAGATTGAAGAAGATAGTAAAAAGGGGAATATAAGGAAGCTCTACAGGCAAATTAGATAAAAACAAGAGGAATAAACAGAAATAGGGAAATAAGAGAAAATGAGGAAGAATTTAAGAACGTATGGAGAGAGTATACGTTCAAGAGATGTTAGAGGATGGAGAGTCCGGAGACTAAAGTACGAGAATTATAGAAACAAGGCAAAGAAGTTGAAGAACCACGCAGAGATGAGGTAGAGCAGATAATCGAAGATACGAAAAATGGAAACCTCCTGGTAGTGATGGAATCAGAGCAGAAATGATTAAATATGAAGAAGAAACAGTATATGAAATTTTGAGAAAAAATGTGAAGCGAAGAAATAATACCTGAAGAATGGAAATAGGGAAAGATAACACCAAGTACAGCCGAAACTCGTAAGATTAATAAAAATAAAAAAGAACACATAACAGCAAGTGTAAGTGCACCAGCAGGAGAGACAGATAGCTTTCTTACAGAAAGAGATGTAACTAAGATGTAATGCATTTTCGAAAAAATCTCCTTTCATTATCGAATACGTTTCTGTCATTTATTTTCAATAATAGAAACATATTCTGACGGTGGAAATACTTTTTCCGAAAATGCATTAAAAAGTAGACTACCAAAGAGTAAATAGTAATAGTGTTAACAACTTATAAAACCCCAATAAAGTCTGTTGTGACTTATGCCACGGAGACAATAACCACAACGCAACTAGTCGAGGAAAAACGTAGAATATTTGAAAGGGCAGTACTGAGAAAGATGCATAGCCCAATAAAAACTGACGAATGCGAAGACAATGCTAGAATGAACGAAGGGATAGTGATAGTGTTAACAACTTATAAAACCCCAATAAAGTCTGTTGTGACTTATGCCACGGAGACAATAACCACAACGCAACTAGTCGAGGAAAAACGTAGAATATTTGAAAGGGCAGTACTGAGAAAGATGCATAGCCCAATAAAAACTGACGAATGCGAAGACAATGCTAGAATGAACGAAGGGATAGAGGGACAGGAAATACTCGTAGTTACATGTATGAAGTCACAGAGACTGAGATGGGTAGAACCCTTAGAAGTGCTGATGACGGGGAAATCACAAAGAAGATTTTGAAATATAAACCTGACGTAGATCAGGGTAGAGGAAGTCCAAGGAGAAGGTGGAATGAGAGGGTTAAGGAGGACAAGACAAAGATTGGAATGGGAAATGCAAGGGACTTAGCAACATACAGAAATGAGTGGAGGAAGATGTCGGGAAGAGCAATGGATCAAATGGTTAAAAAGGACTATGTAATTCACCCCAGAAATTAGGACTGTGAGGGCCTCAATACAGGGACGGATATATTATACAAGGAATGAATCACCACCTATTCTTATGCCGTTCGTCGATCCTTTTTAAAACAATGGGTTTGGCAGAACCTTACTCCGTTTTTCGTATACGATACACAAATTGACTCAAGATATAAGAAACGCATCCGAAATTAATGATGCAAACCCAAACAGTTGTGTGGTCGACTGATATTTACCGTTGCATTATTCCTACAGGAGTGGTATGAATTCGACGAAGATCTCAGACTGGAGTGCACCCCGGTGCTTCGAAGCAGTTTTTAGGGATAAAATAGACCACTAGAGGGTCACTAGCGTGCAATCAGGACCAGTGGCGGCTCGTGGGTTAATAACCAGGTGGGTCATTTTGGTTTTGGAACTTGTAAGTAATACTAATACATGACCGTGCAATGCAATTTAAAGGATTCCGCAAATTTTTACACAATCAATTACTTTCTTTAAAATATACCTATTTTTAGAAACCGATTCATTACAGTCGTGCACTGATTTGCGATAAGCACTATTAAGTTGCTGGCTTATGTCTACACGTTTAATGTTTAATATCGGTTACTCCATTTTAGCCCATAGGTAGGTACTTATAGCATCATTTGAAAATAATAAGCACGGATAGCAAAAAAACGCAATTTTCCAAACTACATCCGCAAATTCAGTCGCACAAACTGTATATAGATTCTCTAAAATATCTTTGGACATTTACCTTTATCCTTTTGTTACCTATCTGTTTCAAATTCAGTTTTGGTTTCGGTCGCCCACTTTCCGACGTTCATAATTTAATGTTCCAGTTGATTTTAAGGCAAATATCTTCTCAACAACACGAATAAATTCACAATCACAATAAATTCACAACTGTAGCATATACGCTTCGCCGACTATCCGACGGCAACTGAGAAATGAACACTGAAGAACAAGAACTGATCAACTCGATTTTGCGCAGTTGTCATCGGGCCGTTGTCCCTATTACAGATATGGGAGTAAAAGGTGACTCTTACTTTCACTTAAAAATTCGCTATCTGCTGTCACTGTTCTTCTTTACATGCATTTCTCCATAAGCCATAAGAGCTGTGCAGGGTCAATTTCAATTATGACCCGGCTTGCTAGCTCTTAGCGAGCGTGGCTTGACTACTTATAGGTAGAGTATTGCTGCGATGATGCGAATGCAGATCGCTGAGGATTTTAAATATGAGGCTGTTGGACAAAAAATATTTTTATTAAAATTATAGAGTTTTGATTAGAATATTTTAGGAGGGTCATTGACCAATTGACCTTAATAAGGAGAAACCGCCACTGATCAGGACACCAGCACCGAGAGAGTAGCCAGCTTCTTAATCACTCACTGGACTAAATACAAAGACTAGCACATCATATCTCAAAAAACGCATTTATTTTTCTATAAATATTCTTGTATATATCATTTCTCAGAACATAGTAAAATTTTTAGGTGGGTACCTATAAGTCAGATTTTAGCCAGGAGTTAGTAAAATTATTAGTTTCAGGAAAACGTTGTAAATTATTCTATATTTTGATCACACTTGAAACGGGTGAGAATGTTCTAAATTTTTGCATCGTGTGTGGGTTGCATAGTTTTGCAATGGTCTTTTCTAAACACCCAGCTCAAACCAACTTGTTTTCATTTACTTCTTACAAGACTAACACAGTACTAGAAAAATATTCATAAGAACAGTATACTGCACTACATTTTTAAAATTCACTATAATAAAGACGATGTGAAAGTAGAAAATATGGTGACGTATTTATAATACCTTAAGTAGACATCAGGTTCTTCCACAAAAAATAAATTACATACTAGCAGTCTCGTTATTTTAAGTACTGTGCTTTTCAAATTCTAACTATGGTGCTGGCATGCGAAATGTTGTTTTAAATTCAAAACCATTGCTGTAAAGGGAGAGACAAGAGAGAACGAGAGAAAGAGACAAACAAACGTGTAGAATAAATTTTAAACGCTGTGGCCAGCAACCGATAACGGCTAAGTATATCCAGTCGGAAAAATCTGTATGACGCCGGTAATAACTTACTCGCTTAGAATCTCCCGATTGCCTTTAGTTAACCCTGAGAAAATTTAATTCGGAAGATCCTTTCATTTGCAGTTAACAATCAACATTAACTCGCCACCCATTCTTTCTTTATTGACCCGATTACTTCGGTGCGGGTGATACTGAGAAAAATGAAAATATTTTCTTGGGATTCTTCAAAAACAATTTTGGCTTTTAGATTTTTTAGAAATCGTAATTAAAGCAGTGTTCCCGTAAATCTACCTGTTTTTTTATATTTATTTGTCAATTTCATAATTATACACTGTGCGGGGTGGGCAAAATTGCTTGTTAGTATGATGCAAATGCGTAACTATAGCTATAGCAGTTATGGCGTATAGAAAAATGAACCACCCATCGTCGATCTATTTTTTCGAGAGGAAAATCAAATTTGGCTGTCGTCTTTTGTTTTCAAGTTATAGCTCAAAATTTGTGTTCTTTGTAACATTGGTAGTGTTTTTGGATTATTGTCTCTCATTAACTTGGGCACAAACACGGCTAAATAATTGAATAAAAACACTTGTATAACTTTAGCGGACTGTATTTAATGAATGCTTAAGACAGAATGAATATGTTACATAACGTATATCTGGGGTGTTAAAATCACAAGTGTTGCGTCTGGAACTCGAACGTAAAGATAAGAACCAGGAATTTCTTAACATAAACAACTATAAGAATTCAGCCCATATGTATATGTATCTTAAACCTAAACATGCCGCCCCCTTGAAAGTTGGAGGCTTTCAACCAAATCAAAAAAAACATAATACCGTAAGCTGAAAATCTAGATCTAAAGAATATAAAAACTAAACTCAAAATTAACACCTTGTGTCCATATCACAGTTCGTAAACGCATTGAATAATTAACAATAATAATACTTATACTAAAACATGTGCATGTCAATCAACGGGCACAGGTAACACTGCAATTTTAGAAACGGCGCGTTTCACTTCACCGCTGGAGGTTTTTATAGTCACCACGCGCACAATATTGTCCTTACCGGGATGAAGTTCGACTATTCTTCCCAACTTCCAGTTCATAGGGTGCGTATGTTCTTCCTTGAGTAATACCATACTGCCACGTTGAATATTCGCTGAATTGCGTTTCTTCCACTTGGTACGAACTTGGAGATTAGCAACATATTCGTCGGACCAACGTTTCCAGAAGTGCTGCACCATTTGTTGTAATCGTTCGTAATGGGTTAATTTATTTATAGGTACATCGCATACCTCGTATTCAGGGATGGCAGTCAATATGTCTCCAATTAGGAAGTGGGAAGGGGTGAGGGCTATTAGGTCTTCAGGATCTTCTGTTAGGGGAGTTATGGGGCGAGAATTTAAAATTGCCTCTATTTGGACGATGACGGTAGTTAGTTCTTCGAAGGTCAAATGAGTATTTTTTATAATTTTGTATAGGTGACATTTCGCAGATTTTATTGCTGCTTCCCAGAGTCCACCAAAATTTGGACTACGAGCAGGTATATAGTGCCATTCGATAGAATTCTGAATCAAATAATTAGAGATTTCCCCATCATGAATATCTTTAGTTAAATGTTGAATGATCTGTTTAAGTTCTCTGAATGCCCCTATGAAATTTGTTCCATTGTCCGAATATAAGTTTTTGCAAATTCCTCTGCGTGCCACGAATCTTTTTAACGCATTTAAAAAAGCAGCAGAGGTTAGATCCCCCACTAGTTCAATATGAACGGCCTTGGTAGAAAAGCAGATGAATAAACAAATGTAGGCCTTAATAATTTTACGATTACGTAGTTTCCCGTCCTTTATTAAGATCGGACCAGCATAATCTACTCCAGAATTCAGAAATGGTCTTGCTGGCTGAACTCTCTTGGAAGGTAATTCACCCATTTGTGGTACTGTAAGTTTTGGTCTAAATTTACTACAGATTACGCAGCTGTGAATAACTGATTTCACTATACTTCGACCTCCTATGGGCCAAAATCTAGAGCGAACTGCCGCAAGAGTGGATTGAATGCCTGAATGAAAATTTCTCATGTGCTCAAATCGAATTAATAGATTCGTAAAATGACATTTAGGTGGCAAAATTATAGGATGCTTACGGTCTTGTGTAAATAAAGAATGCGATAGCCTGCCGCCTACTCGAATTACGCCTCGATCGTCTATGAATGGGCTAAGGGATAATATTTTACTGCTAGATAAAACAGACCGTTGCGTTTTTAGAGCCTGTATCTCATCGTAAAAGTGTTCGTTTTGAACAATTTGAACAAGTTTTGTCATAGAGTGATTCAACTCTATAACGGTCAATGGCCCATATGACTTAGAATTTTTATCTTTGGTACAATTCGCAATAAAACGTAGAATGTATGCGAAAACACGTTGTAATTTACTGAAAGAATGAAATTTAGATATAAAATTTTCATAAACGATACAAGTGTAGCCTAATTTTGTCTTACGTTGTTCTGGCATATTATTTAAATCAACTTTAGTAATTTTTTCGTCTGGCCATAAATTTGTCGTCAACCAGTGCGGCCCGTGCCACCAAATATCTGATTTTGCTAAATTCTCAACGTATGTACCTCTTGAAATGAGGTCGGCAGGGTTATCTTTTGAACCCACATGGCGCCATTGACACTTGTCAGTTAATCTTTGTATCTCGGCTACCCTGTTTGCGACGAAAACTTGCCAGCAATTTGGGTTGACAGATAACCATGATAAAACTATGGTCGAATCGCACCAATAAAATGCATCTTGTATATTAATTTGTAATGACTGGATAGTATTTTTAACCAATTGTGCCAATAATACCGCTCCGCACAATTCTAATCGCGGTAACGTTAGTTTTTTAAGTGGCGCTACTCTTGATTTGGAACATATTAATTTAATTGTTTTATTACCATAACTATCGGAACTCAATAAATAAACACATGCTCCATATGCCGACATGGAGGCATCGCAGAATCCGTGGATTTGTAAATATATAGGATTTTGAATGGAAATCTGCCGTGAAATTTGTAATGAATGAATGTAATTGAAATTATTTTTGAAACGTAACCATTCAGTATACAATTCTAGTGGTAACGAATCGTCCCAATTGATCTTAATTTCCCATAGTTTCTGCAACATAATTTTCCCTTTAATTGTAATTGGTGAAAGTAATCCAAGAGGATCGAAAATTTTAGAAATAATTGATAATAATGTTCGTTTCGTAATCCTCTTGTCGCAGTCGTAAATGTTAAATGAATATTTGAAGTTATCTAATGTTGAATCCCATATAATTCCTAATGTTTTTGTTGAATCGTCATCCAAGATATAAAATTGCGATAAATTAGTATCACTTGCATGGTCTTCTAAAATGTTCACGTTATTAGATCTCCACTGACGTAACGGCAAACCGGCATCATTAAGAATTTTCGAAATATTAAATTTTAGTGTAATAGCCTCATCAATTGAATCTGATCCCGTCAATAGATCATCCATATAAAAGTCGGTTAAAATAGTATTTGCGGCAACAGGGTTAGAGTCCATATTTTCATAGGCTAATTGATGTAAGCATCTAGTGGCTAAAAATGAGGCAGGTGAAGTACCGTACGTAATTGTGTTTAATTTGTAATGACTAAATGGTTTAGTAGGGTCCGTACGCCAAATAATTCTTTGTAAATCGCGTTGTTTCTCGCAAATATTAATTTGTCGATACATTTTCGTGATATCGGCCGTCAATACGTAATTATGTTTTCTAAATCGCAATATAATAGAAAATAGGTCCTGCTGAATTGTGGGTCCAACTAGTAGAGTATCATTTAATGAAACGCCTGATGAGGTTTTCGAAGACGCGTCAAAAACAACCCTAAGCTTGGTGGTAATACTAGATTCCTTTAATACGCCATGGTGAGCTAAATAACATATTTGTTTGTCATGGGTATCGTCTGTAATTGGTTTTACCTTGGTCAGATGTCCTAAATGTTCATACTCCTTAATAAATTCTACATATTTTTGTTTAAACTTGAAATCCTTAGCAAAGCGTTTTTCCAGTGATTCAAATCGCTTTATGGAGTTTTCTAATGAATTGCCTAATGGTTTAGCGTCTGGATTGAGTGGTAATTGAACTTGAAATCGCCCGTTACTTAATCTAAAGGTTTCCAAAAAATGCGTCTCACAAAACTGTTCGACCGACGTTAAATCACGTTTGGAATTGCATTCTTCCACTGACCAAAATTTTTCCAGTTGCTCATGTAAGTTCGAATCACCCTTTTCGTAATTAATTGAATGGCAGGACAATGAATGTTGTAGTGGCAGTTTTAATGGACCGGCAATAACCCATCCTAATTTAGTTTTTTGAAAAATTGGAGAATTACCATCTGTTTTAATTTGACCAAGTGCGAGTAGGTCGTAGAATATAGTGGCACCTAATAATATATCAATTTTTGATGAAATGTTAAATCTAGCGTCTGCTAGTGTGATTCCGTTAGGTATTTTAATTGAATTTATGTTGAATGAATTGATAGGAATATTTTCTGTAATTTTGTTTAATACCAAAAATGATAGGTCCCAGGAATGGCTATTGAAAATTGACTTTATCTTAGCATTTGTCTTGAGGGAAATATTCGTACACGAATTGCTAATTCCACTCACTGGAACATCAATTTTGATACCGTTTAATCCTAGTTTTGCAAATAATTCTTTTGACATGAAATTAGATTGCGAGCCCGAATCTAACAACGCTCGACATTTATAGGGTTTTCCGCGTGCATCTAAAACATATAGCAGGGCAGTGGATAATATTACTTGTTGTTCATAATTTGTAGAGTGATTGGATACCACGTGTTGGGATGTTCGATTCGACGAATTAGGTTCTGTTGTGTGATCAAAATTATTATTATTTACCGACTGGGGCATATAATAATTATTATCGTGTAACAAAGTATGGTGCTTCTTTCCACATTTCCGACAAGTAGATTGAGATTTGCAATCGCTGTTAAAGTGGTTAGATCTAAAGCAATTTACGCAAATTTTAACTTTCTTAATGGCTGTCCACCTATCTGGAACTGATAAATTTAAAAAGTCCTTGCACAGGTTCAAGTAGTGGTTTCCCTTACAATGATTACATTTTACATTATCAACCGAATTTGCGACAAATGACAGTTTAGTATCATACGATTTTTTGCTGTACGATTTATTTGACTGTTCTGAGTTGATAGTTTCTAGCATTTGACATCTGTTTGTTAAGAAATTTGAAATATCCTTGAAGGTCGGTAAATTTGAATTTTTAATCGAAGTCTGCTCCCATTCGCGCTTAGTTATCTGATCTAATTTGGTAGATATTAGAAAAATTAAAAGAGTATCCCAGCTTTCTGTGGGCTGACCCAAAGTATTTAAAGATCTGACATGTTTTAAAAACGAATCCATTAATTTTCTAAGAGACACATGTGATTCTCTTTGAATCGATGGATATTCGAACATGGCCTTTACATGGCTAAATATAATAACCCTTTTATTTTCAAACCTCTCCTTCAGCAGTTGCCATGCAGTGTCATAATTTGAGTCAGATACCTCAAGTGACTGAATTACCTCCGCTGCTTCGCGTTTTAACGAGGCATTTAAATAATAAAATTTCTGTATTTTAGACAAATTCGCGTTATTGTTAATCAGAGCATTAAACGTGTCGTAAAATTGCAACCAACATTCATATTTCCCATCGAATTCTGGTAAGTTTATAGTGGGCAATTTTATGGTATTTACGATATTTTGTTCATTTGAGCTGCCGGGTCCGCTACTTGCTTGTGTAGACGGGTCCGGCGCCGCACTTTCAATTATTTCCCTCGCTACACTCGTTATATTGTAATATTTGTTTTCGAATTCCTCCGAAATTTTGCATACATCAGCTGGATTCGGGGCTGGATCTAATAAACTCATTTCTAATTGAATTTCTTCATGTTGCGATAATAACCCAAGAATCTTATCTAATCTAGATTTTAACTCGACAATTGATTTGGAACTATCGAATGTACTTACATACCCCTCAAATCTGGTAAGCTGAGCCTTAATCTGTCCACGCTTTGCAATTAATTTTGTTAATTCAGTTGCCATAATGAATAATGAATGATGATATGATGAAAAATAGTAAATAATCAATAATATATCGAATATCTAATACTACGCAAAGTTGAATTCCTTTTAAATGTTAATAGCAACAAAACTAAGCAATGATAATGAATAAGTGATAATAATAAAGTAGGTAAATAATTAATAGATTAAGAAACGGTAATAATAAGTGATAGGAAATGACGGATATGGAGACAAGTAGATAATAATAACATGTGCATGTACTTGCGCTCAATGGATTGCCACCAAATCGTCTTGCTTTGTTCGTCTATTTAATGTTTAATCGAATCCCGTGTTGGCCGCCTTCTGGTGTTCAAATTCTTCAATTGTAATAATTATAGTCGACTGGATATCCTGGCTTCGAATGACCAATGGTTTTGGATTATTGTCTCTCATTAACTTGGGCACAAACACGGCTAAATAATTGAATAAAAACACTTGTATAACTTTAGCGGACTGTATTTAATGAATGCTTAAGACAGAATGAATATGTTACATAACGTATATCTGGGGTGTTAAAATCACAAGTGTTGCGTCTGGAACTCGAACGTAAAGATAAGAACCAGGAATTTCTTAACATAAACAACTATAAGAATTCAGCCCATATGTATATGTATCTTAAACCTAAACAGGTAGAAAGTTGTTAATACGTTCTTCAGGCATTTTTTTGGGTTGAATGAAACAGCCTTAACAATTTTTTTATTATTAAATTTAAAGTTATGTTATAAAGTTGTATTTTTTTAAAATACAAATTATAGTTGGCTGTGATGTATCTACTTAATTAAATAGAACATTTTTCTCTCCTTTCAAATTATAATAGGGTGTGTCGATTTTTCCATTTTCCTTAATTTTTATGAAAAATTCCCAATTTTCAATATAAAACACCGTCTTTCCAATTTTTCTCACAGTAGGCGGCTGTCACTTATTTTTATGAGGTCCTCTTTCTGGATAGCGGTAAAAATAAAAAAAATATGCTACAGTGCTACCGATGTGCAGCATTGATATTACATGCTTTGAGTGAAACACTCCAACATACATTTTTCATAATCCTTTTTGCACTTTTTCGATGAAGTAATATGGGAATGCAATTAAAACTTGATAAAGCAAATTCAATGGAGTGTCATTATTGCGGCAACAGCCGCCTACTGTGAGAATACTACGATATTTTATATTTGAAATTGGAAATCTATATAAATAAAAATCAATAGGACTTTTCATTATAAAAAATGCTGAGGCGCATGCGCGAACGCGCCATGACGATTTCGTACGAATGTCAAAGTCTTGATATACATCATTGATCAATACCCCCTAGAGGGGTAGGCGGTATTGCTTGTTTGAAAGTAACTATTAATTCTTTGGTAAAATTTTACTGCAAACGTGCAAAATTAGTAATAGTTCGGAACTAAAACACTATGGAGCATCCAAGCATTGTGCTTTTGGTGAATGCCAAGGTGATATCAGTGCGGGAAGGCCAAGTTATCGCTTGGGATTACGATTTTATCCATTTCCTAAACCCTGCCTAATACTGGGGACAATCGAAGTTAATAACTAGGTTGGTGACCATGTGAGGAAGTGAGGATTAGTTCCACCTATATAAATGATGTTGCTTGAAAAAAAATGTGTAAGAGGCAAGATTCGAAATGGAAAAGTGTATTGAACGTTTCCAGGTTTTATGTCATTATTTGTTAGGTCTTTAAATAAATAAAAAAAATGAATAAAAATAAGAATTACTTGTAGTTACATACATACATTTCAGAAAAATACGCACCTGTACCTATATTAGATCCTTTTTTTCCGTTTTCTTTTAAAAAATTTATTAATTTTCACGGCTATATTAAAAACCTACATGATTGAAGTATCTTGGTTAACGTTCCCGTATTTCAAGGAAGAGTCAGGCACGCTTTCGGGATTCAGCCTCACAATTTTACGAGGGATATCACTGGGAACTAACATTTGTAATAATTTTCCGTCTTTCAAACACCCTCCTTATCTTATTTGGTATTCTACTATTTACTTACGAATATTCCACACGAAGTTTATAACGCCTGACAACTGACAGTGACACTCGTCCGAAAATCTAAGAACAGCTGATTGTCAGCACATGCGCACTAACGAACACAGAACGAAATGAAAAGGTCTATTGCCACATGTATGTAAGATCATCACTTGAGAACGGCTCGACCGATTTGGCTGATTTCTTTTTTGTTGTGTTCGTAATTGTCAGAACAAGGTTTGTATGAAAGAACATTTTGGAAAATCCACCGGGAAAGTCGAAAATTTGGATGGTATGTTTGTATGAAAATCTGTTTGACAAACAAAAATGTGACGTTCAGTTTGACAGTTCTAAAAATTGAATTGTCACTGTGTTATCGGTGGTTATCATGTATTTGGTGTTTCTTTGGGAAAAATGCCACCAGTGAGGCGTCGAAATATCGGTCGGCGTACGCGCAATGCAAGCCAACTACATGATCGTCGAGTAATGAGACTGACGAAGAGCGTAGACAGCGTTTGGAGCCAAGTCGAATAAGAATTTCTCAAGCCTCAAGCGCGATCCATTATGACTCCGGAACAACGGATACAATCGAGTTCGATGCGCTCAGTTGGAGCTTACGCACAAAATAATTTGGAACGTCGACGAAACAGAGGCCGAACGTGGCATTAGGGAAGGAAAAGTTGCCCGGAAAATTGGAATATTCGGGAAAAACTGAAAGTGCCTTTTTCTATGGGATTTTTGTATGATATGGATATGCGTAAGTCGGGAAATTCGGACAAACTGTCAAAATCATAATTTTTTGTATGCACTCGCTATCATAACTGACGATAGGAACGACATAAACGTAATCAGAAAAATGTTTCACATTGAATAAACGATTTGGTTTGTTAATGAATCAAAAGTTCAATACGGAAAGTAATTTTAGGAAGGACAACGTCTGTCGGGCCCGCTAGTTTTCGATAAAAATGAATGGAAATGAAAAAATCGACCCCACATAAATATATCTGAAAGGAACGAAAAATACTCCATTTATATCACAGCCAACTATGATTTTCATTAAAGAATACAATTTTATGTCATAACTTGAAATTTAATTATTAAAAATGGTTAAGATCGTTGCATTCTTCTCAAAAAATGCCTCAGGAATGTGTTAATAACTTTCCACCAACTTTACAAACAACCGAAATATCCAGTTGTAAGGATGTGAAAAATTTTGATTTTGAGATATAACTTGAAAGCAAGAGATTATAGTCAAATTTGGATTTCGGCACTGAGTTCCTCCCAAAAAAAGAGATCGAGGATGGGTGGTCCATTTTTCTATAACTGCTATAGTTACAGAGTTTCCGCATACTAACACCCTGTACAATATTCAGCCTAAAGCGTTCAGTCCAATTTTTCAGAAAACAACACAAAATGCAGAAAATTTTTAAGTGTCAAAACTCTTCCAAAATAGTATTCTTGAAAATTGTCGCCCTCGTCCAAAATTATGCATTTTCCTTTTTCAACAATTTTTTTGTTAATTTTCGTTCGAATAATCTTTCTCAAATACTGCAATTTTCCGGTATAAATCTAACATTTTTCAATGACAATTTTTATCAAATGTGACTGGTAATTGATAACAATTTAGTAAACATTAGTAAACAATGCTTTTATGTTGTTATTATTTTAGAGGTATAACTAAAGTACCCGTCTCACTCCTCTGTAAACCCGGTAATATGCGACCAGCCTTAAAAAATTCTAACCGGTTTCGCCAATAGTTTGTCTAATTACTTTTTTGTTGGTTAATAATAATAATTTTTGGTTTATTCTTTTAACCCCATCAGACATTAGGCATAATTTTGTTAACAATATTACTTTGTACTTGTACTTGAATTAAATATGCCCGTTTTTTTTGGTTACTTCTGAATTTCATGGTTATAATTTTTTTTGATAACTTCCAATATAGAGTTTCCAAGGAACACATTAAAGAAGGAAATCCTATGTATAGTGTAAGATTCATTCATTTGTTAGGAAAGGCAAGTGGCCAAACGCATTTTCAGTTTCCCCCAAATTTTTTTCATTATATCCTATATTAAATGTCTTCATAAACTGATGCACGTCACTTAATCGTCATTATCTCAATTATTTGACAAGATATGGTCCTCAAATATGATATGCGGCTAACTACGCGAGTTATTCCATCTGTCATATAAATTTCATCTTATCTCACTTTTTTATTAACGGGAGAAATTAAAATTATCGCATTTATGTGTGTCGATATTATTATTTTAATACTGCTTCCATAAATTAGTACTGAATTTAAATCTTGCTTCAATAATGGCACTTTTATAACATTCACACATAATTATATGAAATCCAAAAGCAAATCATCTTGAAGCACTAAACTTTTACTTTTAGATAAGGGTGCAATTTGCAGATAAAGCCCATTCATGAAGTTTTGTGTGATACGTCGCGGTATTTTTCTGAGAATTTTTAACCGTCAATACGAAAATGACGAAAACCTTGGCAGGACATAACCAGAAGTAGTTCAGAATTTAATTTCCTAATTTATATTTTTCATAAGAAAAAGAGGTAGGATGCCGTTTGATATCTACAGTGTGAGAAAGGTTTTATGTTCTGTAGTTTCAATTTTGTCATAAATATATTTGGTTCATGCACAGCGCACGCCTTTTTGTTCAGAGTAGATATTTAGATTTTGTTACGCGAAAAGGGCGCAACTATCAAGTACCGCTTTTGTGATAATTATTATTTCAAAAATATCGAATAGTCATATAACACGGCAGTAAGACATAACCTAAAATAAATATTCACGTCGATTAAAATCTCATAGGAATGTAGTACCTACATGCTTACGTCATCACCTGGTGATATAATTTTGTGACGTGTAACGCCAAAGATCATGAATGAGCTACCTATACTGTAGAACCTAACCTAAGTTTAATTCCCGTCCAACTAAAAACAGCAAACGAACACGTCATTAATGGCATCATACAGATTTTCCCGGTTGTCTAGCCGCAGCGAATTTTAAAACAACATTAATAAGTAAATGAATTTTAAAAACAGTAACCAGCCATATATGCAAATGCCAACGAAAGGAAACATGCAGATGCAGAAATTTAGGAATTTTGAATTATCTAGGGCAATACCAAGAGAAAAATAGGTATAATTCCTTACATTACTTATAAATGACCCAAAATTGCACTAAAAATATAATGCTAAGTAAGTATTGAATTTTTAGTGTTTACTATCCAACTTAACTATAAGTTATAGATATTATATTTTAAGTGCAATTTATGATCATGTGACTTATATACTATATTATAGCAAAATCGAATAATGTCTTTCGAGTTGAACGAACACTTATTACAATAACTGGTTTTGCAATGTGTCCGACAGTACATTAATATAGATATCTGCCGGCTTTTGCTACATTAAAACTTACTTACGATAACCTACCAGAAACCTTCAATAAATACTGGAAATAATACAGAAATAAGCAAAATTTTAAACATATCTATACCGTAGTAAAATTGCTTTTTCCTGCATAAATATTTCCCCTATGTCGCATTAAAATCACCAAGAAACCATTGGTGAAATGTACGTTAACGGAAATTAAATAGGTAAATATTCCTTGGAAATATTTTTCAAGCGACGATATCACTTAATATTACGTAAAAAATACTTACGTGAACAATTTGATTGATTGGAAGCGTCATGCATGCGCGGCCGGCACAACCATAGCACAGCCAAAACCAAAGCAGAGCAGAGAAATTAGGGGAAAGAGAAAAACAATTTACGTAAATATAAGTTGTCTGCATGTGTTGAATATAGTCTCGATCAACTTTGCTTCTGTCGGTTGGTCCTGGAAAGATTTGCGAAATCGCGAAGAAAGACACACTGTCTTCTTTACGTCTCTATGGTGGTATAAAACTACTACAATAGCAAATAAATAGATCTATAATGCACTGCCAAATATTTAAGATATTTTGGATATTTTTATGGAAATTATTAGTCTGAGAGACGGGAGTTTTGGCTTTACGTCATCACCTTTAAAAAGTTTTACCCTAACTAGGAAAATATGTCGCGCTAATGGACTGTAACTTTTTGTCAATTTACATCGTAATTATAAGAATAAATTTTGCGACAAACATTTCCTTCTGGGAGACAACTGCAGCAAACCTGGCAGCAGACTCCTTCAAAAAGAAAAAAAATCTGGCCAATTTTCGTCACACCTTAGAATAAACGTTGCCCAGCAAATAAGCTTGAATTGTCTAATTTAATATTTAATGGCGATATTTACGATGCGTTTACTATACTTGGGCCGCCCAACAGACGGAGTGATCACCCTGCAAAAACGTGCTCTAGCGGAGCCAATAGTAATTTATAACGGCGGAATTGGAGTGATGCGATTTCGTTGGGTCTAAAGCAAGCGCATCACTGAGGTTCGGTTGTCCTAAATTGATAGTGGTCCCGCCTAGAGCACGTTCTTGCAGGGTGATCACTCCGTCTGTTCGGCGGCCCAAGTATAGTAATTTTATTGCGAATATGGTTAACGTGCGCGGGTATATTATACGAACGAATGCAGTATGTGTACGTGTTTCTTAATTTTTAAACGGTTTTATTTAGTTTGCCTTGAGCCTTGATTGTTTGTTTGTTTGTTTGTGTGGGTCAAATCTATACTTGGGCCGCCGAACAGACGGAGTGATCACCCTGCAAGAACGTGCTCTAGGCGGGACCACTATCAATTTAGGACAACCGAACCGCAGTGATGCGCTTTCTTTAGACCCAACGAAGTCGCATCACTCCAATTGGGTCGTCATAAATTACTATTGGCCCCGTTAGAGCACGTTTTTGCAGGGAGATTACTCCGTCTGTTGGGCGGCCCAAGTATAGTAATTGAAATTTTACCCCCTTCCTCTTGACCGATTGATCTGAAATTTGGTACACACCTTTAGTTGTGATGATTTTTTTTTCATCGCCAAATTGACCGATCGGAACGTTTCATTTGGGTCTATAAGGGCCGTCTGACACGAGACTGATTTTAGCACTAAATTCAGTACAATTTCAGCGAGCACAGAGTAGGTGTAAAATTTAGAGTGACAACAGAATTGTGTGTGGCAGGTAAATACTAAAATAAGCATGTTGGCATGCGCATTGAACCAAATTAAGTTAAATGTCAAATATATTCCCCCATGTTTGTCTTTATAATTCCTGTTTTCAATCGCACAGAACTTAATTTAATACTTACCTGTCATACACAATTCTATTGTCACTCTAAATTTCAAACTTACTTTGTGCTCGCTGACATTGTATTAAATTTAGTACTGAAATTAGTCTCGTGTCAGACGGCCCTAAGCGTGTATTATTTCGGCAATCTTTTTCGATAATTCTGCTTGTTGATAAGTTGTCATGGTTGCGAATTTGTAGGTGCATTTATTATGTATAATCTAGATACTTTAGTACCTGCAAAACGTCAAATATTCCCAACACATTTCTTTGTATGTGAATTAATTGAGATAAAATTTCGTTTTCAACTACCTGGCTTCGATTCAAAAAATAATCTTGTCGAATACAATTCGTGGTCTGGATTTTTAGGTAATTTTACTCAAGCTGTTTGCTTACTAACCACTCGTGAAAATTTGACACTCGTGGTTACTAAGCAAACAGCTTTCGTAAAATTTCCGACAATTCCAGACCACTTATTGTATTACTACAGACAATACAATTTTGTATATTCAGTATCATTGTAAATCCAAGATGGCCGCCGCCACAAAATGGCGGATTAGATATTTTTTCCCCAACCCTCTCAATATGGGTATCAAATGAAAGGGCTTAACTAGTTTCTACTAGTACAGTACACCATGAAAAAGAAAACAAGATGGCCGCCACCACAAAATGGCGGATTACTTTTTTTCAATCCCTCAAACAACAAAACAAAGCCTCCTAGACGCGCTTGATTTTGTATGTATGATTCGCTAATCATTGGATTAAAATGATTCGATGATAGTAGCCTATGAAACCCGCAAGAAATGAACATTTCCTTACAATTTGATAGTAAGAAATGAAAATCGTCATCCTTAAAAAGTGGGTAACCTGTTTGCCGCAAAACAACAAACAGAAGCTACAGCAAATCCAAGAAAAATATTTATAAAATCGTTACGAAATATGCAAATTTAAACCAAACAATGCAATCTTGAATGCTTATAAGTATCCCTTAGGTATAAAAAGAAATTATTTTCCTGCAAATGAATGAGAAGGACAGAAGCATTTTAGCAACAAATCAAGGACGTGAGTCACGCAGAACAATAACAATTTGACCAAAAATCTAGATCGTACTCGCGCCTCCATTACAATATTTGGGTTACCTAACGTAAATAAGATAGTATTTTTTCTATAATACCCAAGAATATGAATTTCAGTAATTTTTGAGATCTGTATAAAATAATACAGCGTGCCCAAAAAATTTGAAGGAATTTCATCGTCTCCATAACTGGTTATTCGAATAAAAAATGGTATTGTAGGTCTCAGTCTTGATATTGGAAATGTTGCTTTCACGCGCGTCTACTCGTAGTAAAATATTTTCGACGCATGATGTCAGACTGTTACATACAATGCATAAATGCAGTTTTGATGGGCGAAAAGTTTTTTATACGAGTTAAGTAGGGCCGCTGCGCTGTGGCGTTATGGAGACCTGACCTGACGAGGGACCTGTCAGCAAAAAGTGAAAAATGCGGATCTCCCACGAGGATGGAACCCAAAACCTCTCAGTCGCTAAGCGAGTGCACTCCGTACTGCGCCATGATAGAATCAGCGAGTTAAAGCTTTCAACCCGTACTTGAATATACCGTGTGTAACAGGAGCATGGTACACCCCCTTTCTTTCTTTATTTTTCAAGATAAAGTTTTGCAACTCGGCACATCGTGTGTACTGAGTAAACGTCAAGTTTGGACACAAACAAGGAAATTTTCACACTTCCGGTTTCAGCGGAAGTGGTGCCAACTTTTGAATTTCAAATGGGACAACTTGTATATTATTGAATTTTTGGACTTTACATAATTTTCTCAATGCATGTTTTATTTGTTTTTAAATTTTCAAATCCCCCTTGCAGCATTTGATGAAAACAAAATTAAATGCCTTTGAACTTTGTTTAAGCACGAATCACATTATTTAGCATTTCCAACGCAATTCCGTTCTTTATGGCATTGCCTGGGTCTATTAGAATAAATTGGAACAGTCATGGCACACTTAAATGACAAAATTAAAATTAGATTTAACAAAAGTCTGAGACTTGAAATGTCGCAAATGTGATACCATTGCATTCAGAAAATTATGCAGTCCAAAAAGTCAATGGCTTACAGGTTGTCCCATTTGAAAATCAAAAGGTGGCACCACTTCCGCTGAAACAGGAAGTGTGAAGATTTCCTTGTTTGTGTCAAAACTTGACGTTTACTCAGTACATACGATGTGCCAAGTTTCAAAAATTTATCTTCAAAAATAAAGAAAAAAAGGGGGTGTACCATACTCCTGTTACACATGGTATGTAGGCACATAATTTTTGCAAACATAATGGCTTGAAAATATTTTACTCCGAGTAGACACTCGAGGTTTCTCCTCTATTGATGCATACGTTTTTATTTGAAATGGAACTCCCTGTATATTGATACAGATTTGAAAAGTATTCTTCTTGCTGATTTCACTGATACTAGCTTTCTATTTGGTATATTTTAAACAACAAGGATATTTAATAAACTGTGTTGTTAACTCAAAAATCAGAATATCGTGAAACGGAATAAACTAGATACTAGAACATTCACTTTAAAACAAGTTTTTCTTTACGGAATTTGTTCGAAACTTTTTGGGTACACTGTATAGTAAACGCGTCGTAAATTCCATCATTAAATTTAAACATGATAATAAATTAAGAATTCGTTAGTTTTCACTTACAATACTTTGTTTTCCATAGCATCTATCAATGGATAATGTGCAACTTCAACTTATTTGAATCTTGTAATGACATACTTTATGGCAGTAGTGCTATAAAGATGCCACATTGACTTCTCCACCAGACGCATTCTGTGAAGTGAATTACACGGCAAATTGGCAATAAAATTAAATCAAACTTAGTTACTGTTAGGGATGGCAAAAATATATCGATATATTCAAAATATCGATAAATGCAGTAATATATATCGATATATTTATATCGTTTTTAATGTTCTAATCTATCGATATATATACACTGCCGGACAAAAAAAACGGGACACTTGTTTTTATTTTTATATTGAGGCCCTACAATATTTTTATGTAAATTAACTTACTCAAATAATTAACGATTGCCTTACTAGTGGGGAAAAAAGAAACTTTTAGCTGAATATTGCATCTTTTGTAAGCCTAAACAGCCAAATCAACATTTTGACTCTTCATGCATCTTTATTGAAACATCAAAATCTTTTAACTTATTGGGCTGCTCTGTATTTTCTATTGTATTTTTGGTGATATTTCATTTGTAAACGTTAACTTTTAACATTTTCCATACCTGCACTGCGCCCCGAAATTTGTTCACAAATTGTTGTTTTAAGTCACGATGGCCGAAGTGTGCGGTATATTGCTCAAGTGCTGAATATACCCCGTAACACATTGCAAAATGCATTCTTGCGATTTCGTGAAACTCATGGGTTTGCAAGGAAGGTCGGATCTAGTCGTCCACGGACTACGAACCATCAAGATGACCGTTTTCTCCATGTAGCGGCACTGCGCGATCGAGCATTGCCATCACCTATTCTTCCTGGACGGTTAGCCGATGTTCAAGGAGTGGCATTTTCAGCCAGAACAGTTCGAAGAAGGCTAAACGAATATGGTTTGACTTCAAGATACTCGGCTACGGGTCGCCTGTTGATCGTAGAACATCGCAGAGCACGACTTGTGTTTGCACGGCAATATGTAAATTGGGACGAACATCAATGGAGGAACGTGCTCTTCTCGGACAAGTCAAGATTTAGTGTTAGGTCACCCGACGGGTGTGAAAAGGTGTGGCGAAGACCAGCGGAGCGGTACAGTCAATGTTACATATCTCCCAGGATCAGTTTCAATGGTGGTAGCATTATGGTGTAGGCCGGAATATCTTTGGGGGCTCACCCAGGATTGGTTTTCATTGAAAATGGAACAATGACTGCACACCGATACATTGTCGAGTGCCTGGAAACCCATGTCACACCATATATGCCATTTATAAGGACCAATTTTGTGTTTATGGATGACAACGCCCGACCACACACAGCAAAAGTTGTTATCGAGTACCGTGAAGAGGTTGGTTTTGGACGCCTCCCATGGCCAGCCAATAGTCCAGACCTGAATCCCATTAAACATCCGTGGGATCAGCTTGGGAAAAGGATTAGACGTCGCCAACCCCTACCAGAAACATTAAATGGCGCTTCAAGAAGAATGGGAATAAATACCCCAACAATCTATTGATAACCTCATTCAGAGTATGCCACAACGTTTAAGGGGAGTAATTAGAGTTCGTGGTGGTAACACCCATTACTAATTTGGTTCTACCCGTGTGCTTTTCCTGTTAATTTTTTTTTTGTTTTTCTTTTTAAGTTCTTATGTAACAGTTGATCTCTAAAAAATACTTTTGTTAGGTTTTTGTTGACGAAACATTTTGTTTCTTGTTTTTTATTTATTGTTACGATGAAAATAATATAGTTAATTATAATTTCAAACCCTCCGTTGTTTTTTTATTCACTAAAATAGTAATTCTGAGTGTGTCCCATTTTTTTTGTCCGGCAGTGTATATCGATATATCAGTTCGATATATCGAAGAGTTTACTTTCCCTTTTCTGTCAAAGAGGTGCTATTTTAAAATTTACACAAAATATACACACATCAGACATTACTTTGAGAAAAGCACAAACTGTGAAACTGCATGGTTATAAAGTGATATTAGTGGCAATGCTGTACGCTGATGCTCTCGGTTAGGCGTTTATTTATATCCCAACTAGGTTTGGTCAAGTAGGCCACTTTCACTCGCCTTAATATACTGCTTAACTTCATGCTAAACAAGGAACGAACTTGGCTTAGTAGCAAAAGGCGCAGGGAGTTTTTGTTCGAATCTAAGCGGATCCTTTTTCTTCTTTTCGTATAAAGTTTGTTGTAATTTACAGAATTTCGCATTCCATGTGTTGTGTCCGGTGTCCCGTCACGAAGGGCATTTCTTTAAAGAAAATCTGCTATTACTAATGAAAACTAGAGAATAATAGCACGCTTTATTCCTGTTTGTTGTACCTAGCTTTTGGTAGGCAGATTTTTGTCTTGGTTTATACTAAACCAAGATTTTTGTAATAAAAAAGTATATCGATATTTCAAATATATCGATATTTTCTTTGCAATATATCGTATGTATCGATATATCGTTTCAATATATCATATCATACGATATATCGATATATGAAAATATTTTGCCAACCCTAGTTACTGTGGATGTTAATTGCAATATTTGTGCAATGTGACATACTAACTCCTCCTTATAATGTAAGATTTTCTCAGTGATGCCAGAGTGCATTACGGAAGTACAGAAACGTGTGCAGTCCACTACTTTTGTTTGTATAACATTATTATTTTTCATTTACTAATTATTATTTTTTAAGTAAATATGATAGTCGTGGTCACATTGATAGTAGATAAAACGTTGTACTGTACTTGTGTCGTGATGTGAACTGTTGCAATATTTGTATCGTAAATCATTATTTCTTCAATCAACATGTATTGATGTTTCCCGGTGGTCAAACCTTTAATGACAATGACGTAAACATTTTACTCCTAGTTCTCATACCATATGCGATCAATACATTTGGCAGCGATTGAAAACTACTGAGATAGATACTGTAAAATTTAGAATGGTCGTGTATTAATAAAATAATGAGAAAATTAATTATGTGGCATGAGAAGTGCTTAGAACTCTTTCGTAGATATGTTGTGCAAGCATTCAAGGGTCCGAACTGGGTGTCAAAGTAATTTCCGATTGAAGCATTGACCAGACTATAATCTAACAAATGATTCATATATGATATCACCTGACCACCCTCGCCCTCAACGCTCTGCAGCTCTCGCCATTCCTCAATAGTTTGCGCTAAGTCAATTTGACACAGCGGAACTTTCACTTCTCCAATTTGGTCGTGCTTGGAAAATCGGTCGAAATCAAAAATTGCGAATACTAAGGTCTTGTTCATTGCATCTGCGTATGGAATATTCTGATTTAAAACAGTTAAACATTATTTTCAAGAGAAATATTTTGAACTGCGATTATCAAACCTTGAAAATAAACGTTTCGTTAAATACGGGATTTAATGTTTTTCGGTGAACCTTTGTTTCGAACTTTTTCTTCTTATCTGGAAGAAGATACACTTTTACGTACGGATCCGAAGTTCCACCCATGTCTAAAGCAGGCAGTTCTTCTGCCTGGATCACCGTCACTGACAAACTGTTCTGATTGAAGTCGTACTCAAGCTGCAACAAATATGAAACGGTTCTAATGAAAGAAGCTATATTTGCGGCATATTTAACAACCTTATATTGAAGTTTTCCTAATTTTTGCACTTCAGGTTTTGCGCCATCATCTGGTTCTTCTTCGTTTTCTTTCAGTTCGTCCATATCCGGCTGTACCTGAGCAATATTTGTTTCACAATCAATTAACAACAGGAACACATCATTTTGGACAAAAAATAAATAAAATCACAACTAACAAAATTAAATATTTACATTTTTCTCTTTTATTCCGAAAATAGTTTTAACGGAGGCGATTTCATATGTAATCTACCTATCCGTGAAAAATTCATGCAGAACTATGAAACATTGTACTTTCCTCCATTTGACGTTGTATTCTAAGTCTGCATGTATTTAATCAAATCAGAAAATCGCTGCCATCAACTTCCCCGACTAATATTCCGTTATATTCTTTCCTCTGAACAGCACTACAGTTCATTTAAGCCCCTGGCATTTATTTTTTCAGAAATCCTTCTCTACACTCTGTCTCTCCTATTCCTCGATAGTTCTGTCCATTTTTCGGCTCTACGTTTCAAGTTTCCCTTCTCAGCTCCTAATCATTTTTCTTTTGGTCTATCGTCGGGCATCCTGAGTACATGGCCCAGCCAACTTACTCCTTGTGTTTTAGCAACCTGAGAAGCACCTTGATATCCATACTTCCTCATTACTTCTTCATTACTTCTTCATTTGTTCTTCACCTCCACAATCCATTCTCTGTTCTCATCCGCACATAAATTGTTGTTATGATTTTCCTCTCTAAAATTCCAACTTGTTCTGAATTATAATATAAACAAATACACTTGGATATGTTCTACGTATATTTTATTTACTCGACGATCGTTTTATTAGCACAAATAAGCTTAACCTAGGAATACTACTTTTAAATAATAAAGAAAGGTGTCAAAAAATAGATAATAGCGGCATATATGAAATCAAATGTTCGGATTGTGATGCCATATACATAGGTCAAACAGGTCGAAGTTTTAAAACTAGATTAAATGAACACAAAAAAGCCATAGGAACTTTAAATTGCAACACTGGATTCAGCACACACTGTATAGAAAATAAGCATGATTTTAATACCACCAACTTTAAACCCCTTCATTTATGTAATAAAGGTAGAAAATTAACTCTATTAGAAAATTTAGAAATCCAAAAAGCCATCAGCGGAAAGAAAAATGTTACAAATGATCAATTAGATTTTCAATTGTCACCACTCCTACAAATATTCCTGTAAACAAACAATAAACCTTAATCTCCCCCTCTTTAGTTATGTAGAATAGTATAAATTATACTGTAAGCTTTATTGGAATTTAGTATAAGTGTTTCTCTGTACTCCTGATGATGGAATAAAATTCCGAAACGATCGTCGAGTAAATAAAATATACGTAGAACACATCCAAGTGTATTTGTTTATATAGTTAATCATGTTCTACCAAGCGCCTAGCGAAAAATCAGTTAAAATTGTTCTGAATTGTTTTATTTAGTACTCACAATATTCACTTTCATACAACACTATTGGACCTATGACCGTTCTATACACTCTGAGTTTTGTTGCTTTTGGCATCCTTTGGATCTAAACATGCTCTATTCCATTTAAATTTTTTCCTCATTTTGGTTAATGGTGACGCCCATATATCCAAAACTCTCAACCGCTTCAAAACAGTGTACTTAATATGTGTTTTTCTCTGTTTGAAATTCAATCTCTGTTGCATATGTCCACATGACGTCGGTGTTCTTTGTTTTCAGTTCGTTTTTAATTAGCCCGTATGTTTTTGCCGTCTCCTTTAGTTTCCCAAAGACATTCTTCAACTCCTTTTTTGGTCTAAAGGGTTTTCCAATTAGCGCGTCAGAACTTTAACGCAACAGGCAAGATTGCTTTGAACTGTGAATGTCAAACCTTGATAACAATAATTGGGTTCAGTACATTGTGTCAATTTAACACGGAAAGATACCATCAAAATTGAAAATGCGTGTTCGGTTCGTCAAACGTTTCGCGCGTTGGGAGAAATTCATGGTCAACATAATCGGCCAACCGAGAACGATCTCTTTATCGTTTATACTTGGGCCGCCGAACAGACGGAGTGATCACCCTGCAATCACGAGCTCTAGACGGAACCACTATCAATTTAGGACGACAGAACCGCAGTGATGCGCTTTCCTTAGATTCAACGAAGTCGCATCACTCCAATTCGGTCGTCATAAATTAATATTGGCCCCGCTAGAGCACGTTCTTGCAGGGTGATCACTCCGTCTGTTGGGCGGCCCAAGTATAGACGTTTAGTCGAAAAGTTTGAAGAAAGTTGCTCAGTTGTTTACATAAGTCAACATCTGTGCGTCGGTCGTCAGGCTTTCCGTTCAGAGGCGAACGTTGGTACTGTAAGCCAGAGTGTAAGAGATGATCCGATCCTCTCTTTTCCACGTCGTTCTCAAGGACTCGGCCTTTCTCAGACAATTACGTGGAGAATTTTGCATCATTATCTTCACCTGAATGCCTCTAAAGTTTAAATAACCCAAATGATCATCATTTGCGCCGAAATTTCGTGAAGTGAGCTTTTGAGCGATTGGAAAAAAGGTAATCTTTTCCGATGAAGCACATTTCTGACTCAATGTGTTCGTCAACAAATGTAATTGTAGTATTCGTTCTTATAAAAATTCTCAAGCGATTCAGGAATTTCCTCTTTGCTCTCAGAAGGTGCGAGTTTTGGGCTCAATAAGGCGTGATCGGACCTTACTTTTTTGGCTGAGTCTAGGTGCACGGTAACGTGCACGCAAAACTGTTAAATATTGTGAAAATATGGTGTTAAATATTGTGTTGAAACTTGTAGCAAACAAATTTATGAAGCGAAACAAATCTACAGATCGTATTTTTAAAACAGACCACTTAACAGACGGAAAGAACGAAAGAAGTATTTTTTTTGTAAAAAAGGATCATGTAAAAGCGTCAGAAAGAGAAACTAACCTCTACGGAAGTTGAACTCGTCCAGCCCAAGGACATCAAACTAACTCTCATACAGTAGGGGAAAAGATGAGTAGTATTTGTCCGAGCTTATAGGCAAGAGAAGGGACGTGCGAGAGGGGAATTGGCCCGATTTTCCACATTTCTGCGTAGGAAATGCGGCGCGCTCAAAATGTATTTTGTCATAACTCCCCAAAAATTGTCTTATCGAGTTGCATTTTTTAAATTACTTCTTTAACTTTCAGGATGCTCACGAAATCTTTCAAATTGCAATTACTTAATTACTTTTCATTCCGCTTTGCGATTTTCGAGACGTTGTCTTTTTGGTGCAGTGCAATTTTCACCTGCCGAGGAACTATACTCATTTTTAGAATTTGGACAAACTTCCGGCGGAAAAGTTACAGAGAAATGATTGAATTTTATTTTACATCAAGATTCAATTCATTATCTCCCATAGAAAAAAGTTATGGCGATTTGAACACGATAACTCTTGAAGTCAGCAGCGTGCGAAAACGAAAAGGTTACAGCATCAATCTTTAGGAGGCTGTACATGTACATGTGTGCTGACGTATTTGGTTTTATTTTAGGGAGTGCCTCCGTAGCCGGTGCCGGCCTTGCGTATAGTTGCCGGCGTGCTTCTATTTGGGAACGAAAGACTGATACAACGCATTTTAAACAAACCCCTTAGCTGCCCTCTCGCACCAGACACGAGCATTTTTTGCAAAAAAAAGTAAAAACGTGAGAGAAAAAGCTAACCTATATGGGAGCCGATCCCACCCGGTCCGAGAATACCAAACTACCAGTTCTCTGCGATACCTACCTACCTACCGTCGCTGCTGGATGCGTTACAACTAACAAGATACTGCCCTATTATTAATTCGTAAACTGGCACGACCGTCCGAAGTTATGGAAACCGGCTCCGGCAACAATACACCTATAAAACTGTAGCCGGCGCCGGTTACGGAGGCACTACCTTTATTTCGCTGGGTGATGAAAATATCAAAATGGGACGAAAATGTGTAGTGCCTAATTGTGTTTCGGGTTATGCAACGTGCAAGGAAAATTTTGCCACTGACAGGTATACGATTTAAAGAATTAGGCGCTCAAAACGATTCTCGCCATAACTTTTTTCTATGCGAAATAATGAATTGAATCTTGGTGGAAATAAAATTCAATCTTTTCTCTATAACTTTGAAGCCGGAAGTTTGTCCAATTCTAAAAATGAGCATAGTTCCTCGACAGGTGAAAATTCCACTGCATCCTGTAAGTTTAAGAAATAATTAAAAAGAAATTGCAACTCGATAAGACAATTTTTGAGGGAGTGATGACATGATACATTTTGAGCGCGCCGCATTTCCTATGGGCGAAATATGGAAAATCGGCCCGATTCCCCTCTCGCACTTCCCTTCTCTTGCCAAGAAGCTCGGACAAATACTACTCACCTTTTAGCGGCAAGTCGGTACACTTGTCTTATCCACTTTGCTCTGACCTGACCTGCATACCTACCGAAATCGCTGATGGTGTTTCACACCCAAAGAATTACTTAAATGAAAGTATAACGTATATGTATACAATGACGCATCCCGTGCCCGCAATTTTTAGTTTTGCGTGCACATTAACATGCACCTAGACACAGCGTATATTTTAAGACGAGGACGGAAATCGTTATTGTTAACAGTGAGCGGTATACGAATGTGCTAACGGAATACCCTTGTCCTGAATTTTCGAAATGTTGACATAAACAATGTCTTCTTTCAACAAGACGGTGCGATTAGTCACACATCTCGCCGGACAACTGATTTATTGCAAAAACAGTTTCCTAGAAGCGTTATTTCAACTGGCCACCAAGATCATGCGATCTCACACCCTTAGACTTTTTCCTGTGGGGTTATGTGAAATCTCTGGTTTATAGTGGTAGACCTATTCACCTAGTCTTAGCCCTCTTCTGACTCCGAAAGGCATAGACAGTTCTCCGTTAACTTTCACTCTGCTTCGGGACTCCTATAGAGTCATTTTGGTAAGTCTCACTATCTTCCCTGGGATTCTCAGTTTTGTCATTGCTTCAATAAGAGAATAACTTATTCCGGATTACACTGTCATAATGCCTGTTTGAAAGAGCATGTGCAGACCCAGTTTTTGTTCATATCTATTACACAAGATCTACTTAAGCGTGAATACCTGGTCGATTGTGAACCTTCTTTGTTAAAGAGCGTTTGGTATTAATATTCTCCTATCATTTTCTACAATTCTCGTCATACCAGTCTTCTCCTCGCCTTTTTTGTTCTTTTGAGCCATTGCTTCGCTTCTTTTATTACTATTGGTAGTTGTATCCATTCTTTCTCTATATCTTCACAACGCTTGTTTCCCCTTAATCATTCTGTTACTACCCTTGTAAAATTAACCGGAATTCCATCGTTCTTCAACTGGGACACGCCATACTTTTTTAATGGATCGCCCTTTCTCCTCGTGGTTTCGGCAATACATGCTTCAATTTCGCAACTACAAGAAAATGGTCCGACTTTGCATTATTGCTCCCCTATTCGATTTGACATCCATAGCGTTGGTCATATGCTTCTTTTATATCCACACATGGTTTATTTGATGCTCCAAAGAAGTCGACTGGTCTTCAGAAATTTCTACTCAAAACAGTTTGGTTCAGGTGTCAGCTTTCTGGGAATTGATCGCGCAGACACTTCTTCATCTCGCAAAATTGTCAGTGGAGCCAAACGGCCATCTCTAAGCACCACATCTTCCACATGTTTCACAGTTCCTTCTGTTCTTACTTCTATCCCATCGAAACTGCTTAGACCATCTTTTTGAAAATATAATGGTCTAGCTTTCCCGTACACCGCCGTCATTGTTTCGTGAAATTGACAAAGACATTACTTAATATTACAGTTACATGATGGTAAAAATTTTGACGTTTTATCTCCATTGTTTCATGGCTAGACAGAGACAGATTACATATGAATTGGCCTCGGTAACATTAAACAACCGGAAATATTATTGAAATAAAAGTCGCAGAAAATGTTCTCACCTTCTCTTTGTAGGAAGATCCTAACAATCCAACCGACTTCAAATCCACTCCCGCCTTTCCTTTCTTGCTGTCCTTTGCCCGACGTTTTCGGAAGCATCTTCTTACGCAGCAGAAGCATATTCCCAGAATCACAGCACATACAGCTAGGAAGGAAACATTTGCAATGTAAACATTCTTACGTTAATGCATTTCACATGCGATTCTTCCCGGTGGAGAGGGACAAATTTTGAAGTGCCTATTCAGGAAACTAAATGAAATAGTAGGAAAGGTTACTTAGCGAGATTTAATTGAGTCAGTCGAACAATATACCTAGATGGGTGAACAAAGCTGGTGGAATCTGAAGTTCTTGCTACGCTACTCTCAGGAAGGATGAATACAATTTTGACGCAATGGTTTGGGAAGGTTGAAGTATGACGGCCCGAGAAACTGTTAGTGCTTTTTAATGTGGACACAATATTTTGGAGAGATTGTTCATGAGCTTCTGTATTCTAAGTTGTGCCATAGGTTCCGTGCCAAGTAGTAAGGAAATGAGAGCCTCAGGCCACATCTGTTGCCAACCCAAAACTCCAGCAACCAAAATCCCTGTTAGTGTCTTCAGCAGCGGCAGCAGCCTCTGGTTCTGTTGCCAACTCCAAAACGCAAAAATCCCTGGTAATGTCTTCAGCAACGACATCTGCCATTGGTTGTGGCTCAGGCGCCTGCGCCGGGGCTTAAAAAGTGCGCGTGTTGCTCATTGTTGCGCAATGGAAGAATGTTCTGGAAATGCTGATGCAATAGCACGCAGATGTTGCAGAATTAATGTTTTTTCTCGGAAATTCCAACGTTTGTAATTGTTTACACTAAATAAATATTGTTATCAAAGTTTGAGAAAGAAACAATAGATTCGAAGTCGATAAGAGATGTTATGATTTATTGTTTTTATTATGATGAAATATTAATAGCTAAGAACGTTCTAGAAAAACCTTTCAACTTTGCCGACAGGAAATGTATATTTGTTTGGTTTGACTCCCACATTCTGCATGCTAATAAGTACATGTGCACTTAATATGTCGCAAACTCTACAAGATGATCGAGATTATTTTATACCCTGTTGTTTGTATTATTATAATAAAATCATTCTAGAACATAAAAAGTTTGAAGGCCACCGCCAGAAACATAAACACTCGATTGATTGTTGTTTTTGATAACTTCTGCATGTTACCAAAATTTTGCAAGCTCGGCAAAAGCTGGGAGATAAATAGAACGAATATAATTGCGAGAATTATTATTTAGTAATCACTTCAATAGTTCAGTTGGTTCCCACGGAATAGGTGCGGTAAAAGTTAGTTTCCCAATGTGGATGTTGTAATTGGCCAAGATGATGTTGGAGATATTTTATTGTACCATTTTATCCTCCAAAATTTACCGGAAAATTTAAAAGTAAGTCCATTTGCAGTAATCATTTCTTTTATTCTTCAAGCATTCTGTTAATAAAACTCATTCATAATAATTTCATTATATGTAGTTAAAAAGCTCACGTATCTGTTCCATAATTGTAAACTATTTTATATCTTTAGAACCAACCCAAAATGATTATGTGCGGAAATGTATCGCACATGGCAACGGAAACCGAAAATGTTTTATTTTCTGGACTATTCATGGAGAAAGAAACCAAGATAATTTTTTTGGAATCGTGCAGTGAACTTGTGGTCATTTGGGTCAATATTGTAAATCGTAAGTAAAGTATTTAGATTTTTTAATATGCAGTGATAGTAGATAAAAAGTGTGGATTTTGGACTTCCCAATTTTAGTAGTGGAAAATTGCCGATTTTGTGATTCACAATTTTAGTAGTGGAAAATTAATTGTTTTTATAATGAATGAAGTTATTTCTTTGTTTGTCCGCCCGTTTGTTTGTTTGTTTGTTTGTTTGTTTGTCTGTCCGTTTGTTTGTCCGTTTGTTTGTTTGTTTGTCTGTTTGTTTGTTTGTTTGTTTGTTTGTTTGTTTGTTTGTTTGTTTGTTTGTTTGTTTGTTTATAATGAATGAAGTTATTTCTTTTTTTTGTCCCTCCGTTTGTTTGTTCGTTTGTTTGTCCGTTTGTTTGTGTCTTTGTTTGTTTGTTTGTTTGTTTGTTTGTTTGTTTACTAGTATAATTTCGTAACTATGATTTTTCTCTTGTTGCAGCCAACGATGTATAAGCAGCGTCACGAGTTTGATTACACTATTTTATTATTTTAATGAATAAAATGTATTTTAATATAATATTATCAAATCATATTATGAACAATATTATATTATTTTAATTGACAAAATGTATTTTAATCGTCACGAGTTTGATTACACTGTTATATTATTTTAATGAATAAAATGTATTTTAATATAATAATATCATATTATGAACAGTATTATATTATTTTAATTGACAAAATGTATTTTAATATAATAAATTATATTATATAATTTACCGTATTCCATGGGAACTAACTAAACTAATGAATTGATTACTGAATAATACTCCCCATTATGTTAGAAATATTTGTTGTGTGCTTTCCAATAAATGTATGCTAGAAGCGTGATTTTTTTGACAAGCTGTCTGTTGGCACCAGACAACTGTTGACCCAGACAGCTGTTGACGCAGCTGTCTGTTGACACAGACAGCTCTATTCGCAAACACCATGGCTGATGACACAAGCAAGAATAGAAAGAGGAAAAACCCCTCTATGTAGATGCAGCTTAGATGCGGCAGTACGTAAACGTCTTGTTGGTGGATTGGTATGCGAATGACAAGCTGTCTGTTGACACCAGACAGCTGTTGACCCAGACAGCTCTATCCGCAAACACCATGGCTGATGACACAAGCAAGAATAGAAAGAGGAAAAACCCCTCTATGTAGATGCAGCTTAGATGCGGCAGTACGTAAACGTCTTGTTGGTGGATTGGTATGCGAATTTCGTCATTGGCATTGAATGTTGTTGTTGACACGAACAGCTGATGTAACAGACAGACAGATAGACAGACAGGCAGGCAGGCAGGCAGACAGACAGACAGACACAGACAGACAGACAGACAGACAGACAGACAGACAGACAGACAGACAGACAGACAGACATCTGATGAGAATTCTGAAGTAGGAGAATAACTATAGATTCCTATTTGTCTCATCGAGCTGGTTAATTTGATACCCTCCATGACCTAAGTGGGCGGGGCAAGTGGTGTGTGCAGTGGGCCCTAATCTACATGCGTTCTATATTACCGACATTCAATTTGCACTTTCCAGTAAGTGTAACAGAAATCTACATGTGTTCTATATTACCGACACTCAATTAGTACTTCCAGCACTCACCAGATGGTTCCCACACGTGTCCGAAACGCATTAAGATAACAAGTAATTTCAAAACATAGTACGTATCAAAATAAACTGACGAATGTTCTAGAATGTTATTTTATTGTAATAATACAAACAAATAAACGGGTCACCTTGTAGTGTCTACAACGTAGTATGTGCATATACAGAACGTGGGAGCAAACCTAAACAAACATAATCCTGTCGGCGAGTTGAAAGGTTTTTTACCCATAATAAAAACAATTATAACATCTCTTATCGGCGGCGAACGTGCTTTTTTCTTAAACTTTGATATCAATATTTATTTAGTATAAACAATTGCAACCATTGGAATTTCCGAGAAACTTCTGTTTACAATCCTAAGTATATATGGATAATTTAAAAGACGGGCATGTAGGCATCCGATTAGCTCAGTTGGTTGGAGCGAGGGCTCCGGTGCGCGGGGACCCGGGTTCGAATCCCGGTCGGCGTCATTTCCAAAACGTTTGCGAAAACCCCGGCGCAGGCACCTGGGTCACATCCAAAGGCATCTAGCAGTAGTTGAACCTTACCACCCACAACCACACCCATTGGATGCCGCCCACAACCTCTATCATTGGCTGTTGCCCCGCCCACTCTCATAGAGCCCCGGCGCAGGCGCCTGAGCCACAACCAAAGGCCCCAAAGACACCAGAGGCAGAAGTCGTTGCTGAAGACATTACTCGAGGACTCCTTCAGCGTAGAAGGGGAAAAAACATTAATTCTTCAACATCTGCGTACTATTGCATCAGCATTTCCAGAACATTCTTCCATTGCGCAACAATGAGCAACACGCGCACTTTTTAAGCCCCGGCGCAGGCGCCTGAGCCACAACCAATGGCAGATGTCGTTGCTGAAGACATTACCAGGGATTTTTGCGTTTTGGAGTTGGCAACAGAACCAGAGGCTGCTGCCGCTGCTGAAGACACTAACAGGGATTTTGGTTGCTGGAGTTTTGGGTTGGCAACAGATGTGGTCTGAGGCTCTCATTTCCCTACTACTGTGCCATAATCGAATAATCAAAGAACTCTGGGAAAAAAGAAGTGAGATTTTCGATAATCTTATGAACGCTTTCGTAAATGTGGACCTTATTTTTAACAATATCGTAAATTGGAATTCTATGCTTCCAAAACTAGAAATCTATCGAAAGCTCATTTGTTGAATATTTTAGTATAGTTTTTAGCAGCGGGCAAAACTGTAGCTGTCGTTTCAGTTTCATACCGTAGGCACGGAAGGTAAAAATGCCTGGCAAAGCGCAGAATCACACCTTGTTAATGATGAATTCGTGGATCCGTGGACTATACAGCGCGTTTTATGAGAAAACCAGTCAATCAGAAATTTACGAGATCATCGTATTCAGCTTTTCAAGGTCCACTAACAGGAGTCCCGCTACTGCAGAAAAAACATAAATATATGGGAAACATAAAACAACGTCCGGGCTCTTAAAGACTGATAACAATCTCTAAATTTTATTTAGGGGGGCGTCAAACAGGGTCGTGGTAGGATAAAAATTGCCCAAACTTTTCTGTATGTCTTTTTCTCGGTTCTGGTATAAAGTTATGAAAATCAAAGACTTTCTACAACGATAATGTGCTGTTATTGAAACTCAACAGGACCAACCGTTTTCTAGCAAAATCGATTTGAAAGTTTTATTACATATTTCAAGTATGATTAGTTTGTAGTGGTTGTAAACATTTTTAAAAACTTATGAGACATGCAAGTAGCACAGCGAGAGGACGGTCTTCTTACATCTTTTTATATTTAATTACACAACTCAATATACGTAAAAGATAAAAATCTGCATGTCGAACGATCACACTCCAAAAGAAGCGTACAAGATTTTGTAAAGAACAAAATTTTTCGATTTAGGCAACAATCTAAGAGTTATCGCGATGTAAATGTAAAAAATGTCGAAATCTTGAAGATTTTCTCGGCATTCGAACGGAGATATTCAGCTTTCAAAAAATTTTCTCCCGTAAGGGCCTGTGCTAAGTTGTTTCTTTAGCAGTTTTTTAGAGATAGAAGTGCCACAAATAATTTAATGATCTTGGTGCCAAACGACAGCAATTTTTACGCTCTTTAGGCCAGTGTGCATAACTCCGTTTTTGGATATAACGCCCTTTTGCACATTCCGATTTTTGACAGCTTTTGGATATATTATAGTCAATACATGAACTTCAGATTGCAAGAACAACGATCCCCTTCCAAAGTGAAAATTTGTACCCTTGAGCTCTGTACTATTAGTGAATTGGTGTGTCGGGCTCTTAAATTAGGATTTCAGCATGACAGCCTTTTCGTTTAAAAGTACAAAAGGCAATTTAGAAAGCTCTAACAATGGTGTCTGTAGTAGGTTCTGGTGTGCTTACTTGAAAAATGCCAAAGAAATTGTCTAACGTCAAATTAATGTTGAAGTCAACTGGTGTTACGTAGTCGCATGTATGATTTTCGCTTTCTATTGTCTAATAAGTGAAATAAATCGCGTATGAATACATAAATAGATGCTATCGTAATTTTAATTTGTCAATAAAATTGAAAAAGTGGGTAAGATCGCAGACATAAGTACCTAATTATTCAAGTAAACGCAGCATCATTACATCATAATCCGTTAATTAAGTTACACTTACCGATTATAATAGAGACTACGCCCCAAGTTGGAAGTCCTGTATCCTTTGCAAGTATATTTATTGCGTTGGATGCAACATTTGTGCCTTCTGTAGTGGTAGCAGCACTTGATGTAATTTGTGGAGTAGTTGGAATTGCCGTGGATGGTGAGCTTGTTTCAACTAAAAACATAACAAAAACACATCTTAGCAGTTTCTACACAGGATCCCGAATTGCTAACACAGAGAGATCAAAAAAGAACCTGATGCCAGTAGCCTGCATGTTCTTGATTGAACAATTAATAGTTGTTGATGAGTTCTCAGTTTGACATTTCTTATCATTTGATTTTTGTTACAAAATGTTAATAACGACGGAACACGCATCATTTCTTTAGGAATCCTATTTCCCATATGGCGGGAAATTAACATATTTCACGCAACTTGTAAATCATTTATAAGAGTGGGGTTTACTGCGTATTTATGTAAGACTGTTTAAAATTGCAGAACAATTTAATGGAAAGTACAGCTGTACTACAGGGTGTCACTGAAATGCCTGGCCAAATGTGTGTATATCTGATTGCCACATACATAAGATCACGGTTTCACGGTAAACGCCTCTCTTAAGGAATGCATATTTCCAACAGCATAACGCCACCTCTTACACAGCAAAAAGAACCTGGAGATTTTTAAAGCAATTTTACGATAATCGTTTGATAAGTAGAAATTTTGGGCCCTCTAGATCACTTGATTTAACAGCCCCTGACTTTTCCCATTCTATGACCTCAAAAGCAATGTGTGTGAAGGCAGACCTCAAAATTTGGAAGATTTACGTCATGCCATAACCAGAAAACTGGATATTTGAAAACATGGTTATGCTTGGAAATTATTGGGAACAATTCAACATCTTTTGTAGTAATGTTTGTCAATATTGAGTTGTTCTTCTATTTTTATTAAACGTTTGTTATTCTGCCTGTTGGTTGATATTATTCTGACTTTCAGTTGACGCTTTTATGCTGATAAGTTCAATCAAAGACATGCTAACAAAAGCTCTCATAGACTACCGAGATTAAGCTTGATTTAGTACCAAAGACGTTCTATTTCTATAGATACCAAGATACCTACACTTTAATATCACTGATTATTTTTCCGACCCAAATATCGACCAATAGAATTGCACCATTCGACGTCACGTGGTACAACCTACATGGTATTATACTGATAATTTTTTGATTATTTTCTCTGGTAGTTGCTATATATAAAAAACATAACATAATCCAGTCAAATTAACCACACGTCAAACTGACAGGTTGAATTCAATTGTGAAAATCGGAGATTTTGCATGAAAATGAGTCGATTTGGAGTTTGTTCTCTGTCCACCATCGATAAAAAAGTCAAAGGAAATGTTCCCATTAATACGGAGAAGGCAAAAAAAACAGTTTGGAACCAATTTACTACTTTTTGTACTGAGAGGGAATACACATTGAGTGCTGAAACGAGTGAAGCGCAATTGGCAAACATTATGAAAGATTACGCTTACAATATGAAGAAAATGGATGGAGAAGACTATAAGGAAGGTACAATAAAAACAATGTGGAATCAGACTGCCAAATCACTTCAAGAAAAGTATTTGAACGATTTCGACATCAAAATCAACCCATTTTCGGATGCTGCATTCAAGACCGCTCGAGGAGCTCGTGATGCCAAGCGTAAGGCTTTACAATCTATTCCTGAAAAACGGAGGGCAAGTGCAGCAGCGTTGGAGGAAAAAGATTGGGATGCAATGACCACTGTTTGGGACGAGGAAACTCCTGATGGCCTCCAGAAAAAATTATTCATGATAATATCAGTGGAATTGGCTTGGAGAGGTGGTGAGGGCAGCATGGCGTCAATACATCACTTCAAGGCAGAACAGCGAAATGACGGGGAAACAACTGGGAGAATTGAATACAATCCAATTTTCAGCAAGACCACACAAGGTGGTGATAAAAAATTATCAGACAGCAAGTGGCTGGTGGAGAATCGGGAAATCCCTGACAAGTGCCCAGTGAGACTGTTCCAGAAATTGAGAGAGAAGAGAGATGCCAATATCAAGAGCGACAGACTATTCCTGACCCAAAATCCATTCTGGAATAAAGTTCCAGGCGCTAGGTGGTACAAGGATTCCCCAGTAGGCCAAAACACGATTTCAAAGTGGGTTAAGGAGTCAGCACAAAAAGCTGGGCTTGACCTTGGTAACAAAAAAATCACCAATCACTCCAGTCGTGCAACAGCCGTCTCCAATCTAGCGAAATCGGGCCTGGGAGAGCAGCAGATAATCAAAATAACTGGACATGCCAACAGTAACTCCATCAAGCCGTATCTCCAACTCGACCAGGAACACCACGAATTAATTGTCAAGAAACTGCGAAGGAGTGAGCCTACTGCAGAAAATGCCATCAACAGCATAAACCTCATGCCATCTACCTCTTCTGGGACCATTACCGATAACTCTGACTTGAAGAAAACATGCACCAATGTTTACAACAATTGTATTTTTAATTGCACTAGCCTGAATCTTAATTAAATGTTGTTTTATTCATTATGAAATTCTTATTTGTTAACTGTTCATTTCATCTCATGGTGCAATTCTATTGGCCGACATTTGGGACGGAAAAATAATCCCCCGAATACCACACGAGCTTCAAAATTATCTGGCATTTCCCTCAAGGTTCCCTGCAAACAAATAAAGTCGTCAAGTTTTTCAAGAAAAATCACTCGCGCTTCGCGCTCGTGATTTTTTAACCTGAAAAACTTGACTCCTTCATTTGTTTGCAACGAACCTATCGGGAAATACCCGATAATTTTGAAGCTCTTGTGGTATTATAAGTGATTATTTTTTTCATCGTCAAATTGACCAATAGGAACATTTCATTTGGGTCTAGAAGCGTGTATTATTTGGGTAATTTTTTCGATAATTTTGCTTGTTGACAAGTTGCCATAGTTTCGAATTTGTAGGTGCATTTATAATGTATAATCTAGTTCACAAATTAAACACTACAGATAGTCAACGTACATATATTATTTTGGGACTGCTAAAAGCGCCTCTGATGTTTGGAAGTAGAATTAGGGGCGGAAAGCGGGAATTTTGAATATTTCTCTTTTGAAGTTTACTTGCTTTTGACGTTTAAAATCGTTTTAAAAAATGTAACAAATAATACGTAACATATTTTATTGTGTGAAGGAGGCGAGGTTTAAACAGAATCAGATACATCAATAATGGATATACAAGAATTTTAAAACTTACATCATTATATTATTATTAAATAAAAAATTACTCACATAATTTTGGTAAAATATGGTAGTATTTACTATCCACAACACACTTACTAACAAATTCAAAGACCCTTCCTTGATAAATTAATTCGCCACTGTGAAGAATCCAGTGCACAATGCATGTTAAAATAAGTCCCAAGATAATTTTATGAAACATACACAAAGGGTAGTATCCAAATTCCAAATCAGTCACCTTATCTGTTATGTCCATGTTAACAACTTGTCCAAGAAGAATGTAAGAAAATAACTTATAACGCCTGATCAAACTACAATTTAAATTCAAAGACGTTTGACATTAAATTTTGTGTTTGAGTGTTTGTTATGTTGCCATGCTTCGGCACAAATACATACACCGCATGCTTTTTTATTTTAGAACAGTGTGCTCAATTTTTAGATCCAGTGAGCAGCTCCCTTGTCTATGGCAGCTAGTGGACGATTTGACAATGATTTGACATTTTTGTGTTTTATGTGCCACCCAGCAGCGACTCGATTAAATGCAAAGAGTTAGGGTCCCTGTATTTAGAGAGTACCGCAATCAATAGCTCCACTATGTTTCAGAACTGTGAGTAAACATGGCGGACTGCCGTGTCAGCAGCAAAATGTCATATGTCAGTCAAAGTCCAGCTGAAATGTTGGTTTGTTTGGTGTTTATATTTTATCGTCTTTTGCGAATCAGTGATATATATTTCCACAATCTGGTCTGTAGTATTATTCCTCAACGTATTACAGTCAAATTTTATTTGTTTATGGATCAAAAATCAGAAGGTGAATCCGCAATTTGTAACACATGTCAAATATAAAATGTGACGTTCCGGCACAATTCAAATTTGGCGCCTGTTATTGTAAGTAAACATGGCGGAGATTGCGGTACTCTCTCAATACAGGGACCCTACAAAGAGTATAGGTACACT
The DNA here is from genome assembly GCA_963966045.1 of Xestobium rufovillosum. Lineage (NCBI taxonomy): Eukaryota > Metazoa > Arthropoda > Insecta > Coleoptera > Ptinidae > Xestobium > Xestobium rufovillosum. Next base: position 19,820,730 of record OZ014492.1, on the reverse strand, counting down.
GGCATCTCTAGTTTGTAAGTTGAATTACTTTTCGTTTAAACGTCATTGCATTTGCGTTAAACGTCTATATAGTGTCTAGTTTATGATCTAGTTACTTTAGTACCTGCCAAACGTCAAATATTCCCAACACATTTCTTTGTATGTGAATTAATTGAATCGTTTTGAACTACCTTGCTTCGATTCAAAAAATAATCTTGTCAAATACAATTCGTGGTCTGGAATTTTTAGGTAATTTTACTCAAGCTGTTGCTTTTACTAGCCACTCGTGCAAATTTGACAGAAGATCACTCGCGCAGGCGCTCGTGATCTTTTAACTGTCAAATTTACACTCGTGGCTATCAAGCAACGCAACAGCTTTCGTAAAATTTCCGACAATTCCAGACCACTTATTGTATTACTACAGAAAACATGCGTGCGATAAGAAAATATTTTCTGTCTTAGTTTGAAGCACGCAAAAATGGATTTTGCATCTATTTTAACATTAACTGGATAACCTTGATTTCACAAGTTTCCGAGTTGTCAGTGGTTAGTGTTCAAATTAGATTCGAGAAAATTAAATCTTTTAGGAGAGTGAGCATTGAGTAGGCAAGTCAAAATATTCCTACGATAATTTAATTCATATGTATAAAATCTCGTACGCCGCGTCGTTTTTGTCAGAATGACAGCGAGAAAAGTTAGCCCTAACTATTACAGCGATAATTTTTTTATTTACCTTTTGCCGCCATGGCGACGTCCCAAATTTCGTATTTTTGATTGTAAAATGTTTAAAAATAGTCTCCCATATGCGTAATCTCATATTCATTAAATTATCTAGCTGAATTTGACTCGAACTTTTTATTTTGCCTGGCTAAATTTCTGTTTTGCAAACTCAATTTTGTTGCTAGACGGCAATTCGACTCATAAAACTGACAGACAAGAGCGCTCAGGCTTCACCTTCGCGTTCTTACTGGCTGTCAGTTTTATTCGTCAAATTGCCTAGCAACAAAATTTCGTTCAAAACAGAAATTTATCCGGCAAAATAAAAAGTACTCGTCAAATTACTGTTGAAAATTTGAAAATATGTACGTGTAGTTTCTTTAGTAAAGTAGCTGTTAAAGTAAATTATTATTAAGCAATAGAAATTCCTAGACAAAACTTGAATAGCGACAATTGATAAGTTTACTCGAGTATGCAAAATAAAAATTTAAATGACAAGGTCATTTGACGTTTAAATTGCATGCAATTCAATTAGCACGCTACGCCAAAAAAATCAATTTGACTTTTTGTCAAAAGAGAAATGACGTTAACCATAGCCCCCTATAGGGGGCCTTGCGTTAACACGACTAAATTAGGCAGAAAAAGGAGAGAAAAAGACATGTCTTTTATGTTAGAAATAAAGTACATAATATGCCGAATACACGGGATCTTTATGTCTATTAGCGTAGAATGTCTTTGAAAAATAGGAAATTGTCGTCATGGCAGCACAAGGTAAATAAGATAATTATCGCTTGTAATCTCCCCTAGTGCTTGAATTATTTCCGAAAATTTTTTCGAGGTCTCGAATGTTGTGAAAATTACCCCGAGTCGAAGACGAGTCGAGACCGAGAAAAAATTTTCGGTTATTAATTCAAGCACGTGGGGGATTCGGTTAAGAAATTTCACATCATCATCATAAGGTTCTCAGTCCCAAGACTGGTTGGACGCGTACCTCCATTCTTTTCTATCCTGAGCTAACCTACGCATTTCCCTAAAAGTAGAACATCCTACATCCCTAACTATTTGAGAGCAGTAGTCTAATCTAGGCCTACCCCTACCTCTTTTTATTCCTATCTCTGACTCTAGTATGTCGCGAACTATTCCTTCGTGTCTTAGAAGGTGTCCTACCATCCTATCTCTCCTACTCTTTATTGTTTTCCATACCTTTCGCCTTTCCCCAACTCTTTCTAATACTTCCCTATTGCTAACCTTATCTATCCACGGTATCTTCATCATGCGTCTGTAACACCACAGTTCAAACGCTTCTACTCTTTTTCTATCCGCTTCTCCTATTGTCCAAGTTTCGCACCCGTATAATGCCGTACTCCATACATACGACTTTAAGAGTCTCTTCCTAGTCTCTATATTAACCGTTCTCGAACATAACAGTTGTTTCTTTTTGTTAAACGCAACTCGTCCCTGCGCCATTCTTTGTTTTATATTTTTAGTGCTCCTACCGTCTTGGGTTATTTTACTTCCTAAGTAGCAGAAATCCGCGACCTCCTCTATCTTCTCATTTCCTATTTGTATTTCAATTTTAGTTCTATTTTCACTCCATCTACATACCAAAATTTTAGTTTTCTTTTTATTGATTTTCATGCCGTAGCCCTGTGTCAAAACTGCTTCCATTTCATTCAAAGCCGCTCCTAATTCTTCTTTGCTAGATGCTAACACTGCTATATCATCCGCAAATCTGAGCATGTTAATAGTTTGACCCTGTACATTAATCCCTGAGGCTGTTCTTTCCTTAACAATATTAATCGCATCTTCGATATATAAGTTGAAAACTAGAGGTGACAATGCATATCCCTGTCTCACTCCCTTCCGGATATCTACTTCCCTTCGTTCCTGCTCACATTCTATAACTGCCTTTTGCTCTTTGTAGAGATTATGTATTATTCTTCTGTCCCTGTATTTCATCCCTACCTTTCTCAGCACTTCGAACATCTTCCCCCATTTTACGTTGTCGAAGGCTTTTTCTAAATCTACAAATCCTATATATACGCTCTTTCTCTTTTCTATCGTTTTTTCTATAATTACTCGTAAAGCTAGAATGGCCTCGCGCGTTCCTCTATTTCGTCTAAATCCGAACTGATCTTCTCCTAATATTTCTTCCGCCTTTTTCTCCATCCTTCTTTGCACAATTCTAGTTAAAATTTTTGACGCCGAATTTGCACTGCTTTTTTGTAAGGAAATTGTGTGACCTTGCGCCATTATTCTGGTGGTATTTTTGCCGGTATGCATTTATATGTTGTTCTTGCTGGACATCATGACATGACGCAATTCACTCAGTTCCCCATTTTTTATTCTTTTTATCAAAAACAAATATCTACTTAGCTGCTTTAAAGCTGGAATTAAGAATATTTTGGCAAACGTCAAAAACATGAAGTTGATTGAAAAACCACCGCCATGGCGACGTGTCAAAATTCTTCTTTGGCCCAAAAGGTCTAGTCGTTGCCCCTGTTGCTTATTATTTTGGGCTTACTCAATGACAGTGCTGCCGGCGTTCGCGGTTATCATCAGTCGACAGTATAAATATTATGTTATTGTCTTTAGTACTTTGTAGCAAATAATGAAATAAGCAATGAATAAATTGTATTGTAGGTCGAACCTTACAACTATATATTGTCTGAAATATTTTGTCGTAGACGTCCCCGAACCCCGATATAAACTTACATATTGTTTGGGGCGATCACCCCATATAATTATTTATCCATAATATTGTCTGAACGTTTTAGATACCTATTTACTTTGTTAGCAAAATACTGATAATGTTCTATCTTTATTATCCTTTAGGTATGTTAAGTGCCTAATATAATATTTGCTCGTTTCTTACAAATAAGAAACAATTTTTTAAATTTTATATTAATACATTATTTAAAATAACTACACACACACTTCCAGATTACAATAAGAAGCAATGTCAATAAATAACTTACGTGGTAATAGTGGTTCTGGAGTTGCTATTGGCGTTGTTGAAGTGCTGTCATTTGTTGCCTGTCTTTTCCGAAGTTCATGAGCATAAGGTGGCATCGTGCTAAATGCAAACAAAGATTACAACTTTTGAATAAAATTCTTACTAATAATAGTGGCATATGAAATAGCCTACCCGTGAATTGTGGTGGGCGGTGTTTTTATCAATGACCTTAAAACGTTGATTTCCGTGAAATAATTATTATAAAACAGAAAAATGAAATGATAGTACGAAGCTGTTTAGACTGAAGTTCGTATTGTGCCTTCATAGTAATAATGCATGGCATATGGAAGACCACGCCATCCACAGAGTCAGGGAAGTGTCGAACGGTCAAATCATGATGTAGAAGAATTGGCAACAAATTATCCCAAGCATAGGATTGGAGCAATATTATTACAACAGAGCTAGAGGTAATAGAAAGCGAAGTATATCTATTAGTAAAAAGAATAAATTCTATTGAAGTTGCAGAAACTACAAAGAACTTAACACTCAGTAGACGCATTATCATGCGAGGATGTATTGCAACCTTGAAAAAATGATAATGTAATTTTTCTAAAAGGCACGGATGAAGTGCTATGCAGCCAGACAGGTGACTCTCAACTTTAAGTTGTGGCATTTGAGTTCGAAGTTCATTTGGACAACAGGACAACAATACAGGTTTATGTGTAGTTTGTGGAGAGTGAATAACGCATGAAATTCTTATATGAGAAACCTGTAAAATGCCTGTATATTTACTAAAGTGCAATTCAAGGGAAAATCTGTAACTTTTGTGGTACTACAGACGCATGATGAAGATACCATGGATAGATAAGGTTAGCAATAGGGAAGTATTAGAAAGAGTTGGAGAAAAGCGGAAGGTATGGAAGACAATAAATAATAGGAGAGATGGGATGGCAGGACACCTTCTAAGCCACGAAGGAATAGTTCGCGACATACAGAGATAGGAATAAAAAGAGGTAGGCCTAGATTAGACTACTGCCCTCAAATTGTTTGGGATGTAGGATGCTCTACTTTTAGGGAAGTGCGTAGGTTAGCTCAGGATAGAAAAGGATGGAGGTACGCGTCCAACCAGTCTTCGGACTGAGAACCTTATGATGATGGGAGTCTAAAATATCTAATTAATAACCTTTTTCTAGTGTGTACAAACAGTAATTTAGTTACTTCAAGAATAGGAAATTTGTGATTTTCGAATAAATTGTTTGCAAAATTTGAATAGTTGCCAAGCAATTTGAAGGAAAAAACTGTCAATTATAAATAATATCGCGGCTTATGGTTAGGGAGCCGCAATGGTAAATTAGTGCTTTATTTTCTACAATGCCAGACGTTATTAATCTTAATGTATGGAACACGAAGTACAATAATGGCTATAAGAAAGTTGCATCTGCGTCGCACTGCAGATGGCTCTCTTCAGAAAAGTTTGGGGTCGCCTGGCACCCACTAGCTAGTGTGTAATACGTCTGGCGGTGATATTATCGCATTCTTCATGATACAGTCAGTAAAAAAATCTGTTGATAGATAAGTTTGGGGTTCTCTGGCACCCACTACGTAATGTATTTGGCAGTGTTATTTTGGCATTGCTCATGATGTAAAGAGTCAGTAAAACACGAATCTGTTGGCAGAAAATATGTCAGTAGCAACTTTTAATTTAATCGTTAACTTTGAAAGAGCGCCATCTGCACTGTTACTCGGATGCAACTTTGTTATAACCATATTTTTGTTCATCGTGTTGCATACATTAATATTAATAATGTCTGGCACGGTAGAAAGTCAGCAATAACTAATAAATATAAATTCAATTATTATTATTATTTATTAAAATTAAATGTAAAGGAGCCTACAGACAAACGCACATGTATTAAGACATGAGCGCACGTTGATGTACGTGCGTTGATGTGCGTAGTATCTACTTTATCTACACACAAACAAACTTGTATGTCAGTCTTCTCCGCGAGATGATCCTAGTTTGTCAGCATGTCGAGTGCAGATGAATTAAATTTATTAGCAGTGGCGTGCGTTTGTGTAATGAAAAAAAGACAGCATGAATCAAATAAAAGGCTTCGGCCACGAAGGAAATGAGTAAAAGAATGGCTTTTGAAGCGGAATGAATATAGTCACATCAATCTACTAGAAGAGCTACGATTAGAACCTGACGATTGGCGAAACTATCTTCGGATGGATGAAGATAGTTATGCAACACTCCTAGCGTTTGTTTCGGTTCATATACTCCTTTGACTTCGTTTTCCACAAACATGGATAGGACTTGTACAGTTCAATAAATTCTGTTATGAACTCTTTGGAAAAACTTCTTAAATCTGCCATGTTCAAAACAAACTACCTAAACAATAAAACAATGATGCGACACTGACAAAGTCTTCGAAAACAGTAAATTTTTGTCTCCACACATGCATACATGTACGCGCATTAAAGTCCGTGCGTACATGAATTCAAGCGGGAACAGTAAACATGTACGGCGGTCTTTTCGCGTAAAATTTGTCTACACACTGACGAACATCAACGCGCGTACATCAACGTGCGCTCATGTCTTAATACATGTGCGTGTGTCTGTAGGCCCCTTAAGAAATTTATTTTCAATTTCAATTTCTTTAGTAAGTATGCAAATTTTATTTTTGGATGAATATTATTAATTTAAAGATATCCAACTGCCTTGCAGTGACTTTAAACAAAGCAAGCTAAAATGTTTTCGACATATCTGTACCAATAGAAAATATGTTATTTTCCCAGATCTGAATTAAGAATGTTTTCATAAGTAATTTCATAAGAGCTTAGATTTTACCCGCAAAATTTTTCATTTGTCACGAGAGGTTGCCTGGCAATTTCTTGAGTGACATTCTACATAAAAATTACGAGACGTCAGTCGAGTAATTTTTGTATTGACTATTCCACTCATCGAATTTTAAACCAATCCGAACTCGCCATTTCTGAATATATTGATGGAAAAGTACCTACTAAAAATTTTATCGTGGGTAATAAGCCAATGAACTGTTAGCATTCACCAACCTACATGGTTTTACAGCGACAAAATTTTAAAGTTTCCTGGACTATCAGGTCGTTGTCTAGCAACTCAATTTATTCACACACGTAGCCAGCATTTGACATCACTAATAAAATAGGGTTTTAATTTAGAGGTTTGTTTCTTGAAATAGTCATGATGAATATCATTCGAGCTTAGTAGATTTTACCTGGCAAAATTTGTCAATTGCACACTCGAGGTGTTCAATTTCTTTCGTGACATTTTCAAAAATTACTCAACTGACGTCTCGTAATTTTTACGTAAAAAAAAATAACCAAATCAAAAATACAATGCGCACTTGGAAAATTTTCGTGTATTACGTCTTAAACTTCCTGCATAGTTAATAATCCTCCCGCTTTGCGGTCGAATCATTTAAAGTATTTTTTACTATGCAACAAGTTATCGACATACAACCCGAAAATATTGAAGTGCATACTTGCAGTAGTATTACTACTGAAATTAATTTTGTTCAATACAAATTTCAAACGCAGCCTCTAATAGTTCATTTTTAATCTCAAAATTTGCTTCAGATTTTTCTAAAGTATCTGCTACCTAATAATTTTAAGCTTTCTTTAGGTGGAACATTAGAAAACGTATTTGCTACACCAAAAGAATCTAAAAATTAATCTTTTGGTATAGTTTTATTTCTTACTTTATTTATAAAATCTAATGAATTTTTTAAACCAAACTTTAGGAGTAAAATTTATAATACTATAATATTATAATTTATAATATAGGAAGTTTTATTACTTTTTTTCTACACCTATTTAATTATATGACAATTATTCGGATTTTCTTCGTGAAATATCGTACCCATAATTCACTGTAGTGAATTATGAAATCATAATTCACTGCATTTGGCCAATCAGAAATATACTTTCAATAATCACCGTTTCCCTGATCCAATGATATTTTATATCGACCGCGATCAACTCTTGCTGACAGTCGACTCGGGTGACAGCCAAGTATCGCCATATATTATTGTTTACGTTTTCCAACGTATGCACTTCGTTCGAGTAGGTACCAATTAATCCGTACAAATTAAAAATCCCACCACTATAACTGCCAGAATTTAACAATGGAAGGGACAACTCCAAATTTGTATATTACTAACTGCACAAATTTCAATATATATATTCCTAGTAAGTAGTTCATTTATTGAAAAGTCAAAATTAATGTATTATGATAGTGTTCCATTAAAGTTATCAAATTTGAGTCTAATTTATTTGTTTAAAAGGTGTAGAAAAAGTATAGTATTATATTCGCGATTATGACCATTATTCACTCAGATGATTTGAGCCACTCGCCTTCGGCTCGTGGGCTCAAACATCATCTTCGTGAATAATGACTGTCATAATCGCTCATACAATAATATACTATTAATTAGTGATAAAATTTTCCATTTTTGAAGAACGATTCAAATTTTGCAACCAATTTTTTTGAAAATAATCACAAACTTCCTATTCTTGGAGAAGCAAAATTTTAGAATCTACTACTTATAGAAAAAAGTGTAACTTATTTAACAAACAAATTGATTCGATATACAACCTAAGCTGTTTGAAATATTGTAAATTATGTAAGTAGGTAATTTTGATTTTTTAGGTTCCCTATGATGTCTGTCAATACTAATGTCAAAGTCACTAATAACTTCTTTGTTGCAGTATTTCTGGATTTCAAATGTGCTCTGGGTTGTTTTTTGACGTTGCTTAGTTCTCTTGGAATTCTGTTTATTCATTTTTCAAGAATAGAAACAAATTTCTTCTGAAGATGGGGAGCAATTTTCCGAAAGTACATTTAAGACAGAGGCTTTTTATGTTATATTGTAATTGGTAGAAAGCATAGTAGTGATAAAACTTAGTTAAATTACCTATTTTAATTTATCTGAAATAGTTGATATTAAACCCGGGTATACTCCTTTTGCAATGAAGCACTTTCCTCACTTGTATTACAATATACAGGGTGGCCCAAAATTAGCGTGCAATATTTTACCGGCGTGGTTCTGTGGTCAAAATTAAGACAAGAAATTCCTATAAGCGTATACCGAAATATGCTTCCCAAGGGACCTATAGCTTTCTAAAAGAGAAGGTCTGAAGACGTTTTCTTCTAAGTATCTTCGAAACAAGTCCAGTTAAAATTATGAAATTTGATCGAATGCGTAAGTATACCAAATGCTGAATCTTTTGGTGTAAACATATTTTTTAAAATTTAACAGGGGCGTCTCAAATCTGGGGGTGGCGGGGGTAAGATTTACTCCAACTTTTTCAGAGCATGTCATTTTCAATTTTTCCATAAAAATTTGCAACTTCAGAGTTTCTTGCAAAAAAAAGGTGCTCCTGTTTCGTTTTGATAGGAGGCACCGTTATCGAGCACAATCGATTCAAAAATTTCGCTGCATGTCCAAAAAATTCCTACAAAAAGTGGAGAACTTCGTTTGTATACTTAAACGAGACAGGAGCATATTTTTTGCAAAAAACCCCGAAGTTGCAAATTTTTACGGAAAAATTGAAAACGACATGCTCTAAAAAATGTTGGGGTAAATCTTACATCCGCCACCCCCAGCTTTGAGACGCCCCTGTTGAATTTTAAAAAGTATGTTTACAGCAAAAGATTCTGCATTTGGTACTTACACATTCCATTAAATTTCATGATTTTAACTGGACTTGTTTCGAAGATATTTAGAAGAAAACGTCCTCAGGTTTTCTCTTTTAGAAAGCTAATAGCTCCCTTGCGAAGCATATTTCGGTATATGCTTATAGGATCTTTTTGTCTTATTTTTGACCAGAGATTGCGCTGGTAAAATATTGCACGCTAATTTCGGGCCACCCTGTATACTATTAATATTGTTTCCTATAGAATATAAATGTTTTTCAAATAGAGGGTTAAAATGTACCCTATATGAATCTTCAGATTAATCATATGTCGTGTTATTGAATGGGCTGAAATAATAATTTAAATTTAAGGGAACTGTTGGAAAGCTGCATGCCGAACTTGCCAATAGACATAATTCGAACTGGAGACATACGTTTACGTATTAGGTACTGAAAATCTAATATGGCGTTTTGAAGCAAATTTCAACTGGATACAAACAAGCGAAAGTAGATTATGCTAAATAAAAGTATCTGCCAGTAGAGCTCATTTAGTTCGACAATATTTATGTTCTGCTCATTTAGTGCTTAGTGGCAATATTTTGCGCATAACTCTCATGTCAATGCATAGATGCAACTACTCACTGCGTTTTTATAGCAAAATTAGAATTTTTTGGTGTATGAAATGCAATATACATATACCTTAAAATAATTTTTATTCCATTTGGCATAATCGGAACACAAGAAACAATTTTTCAATATTTTTGGAATTTTTGCACGTTTTTGAATTGATTGTAAACGAGAATATAATTTTCAACATTTTGTATAATCATTACCAAATTATTGCTAATGATTCAAGGGTTGCCTCCCTGAATTGCAATGAAATTAATGAAAAAACTTATGTAGTATTAAAGTATTGGTAACTTACGCTGAATAAAATATCCTATAATGTGTACTGATACTTGCGACGGTTTTCAAGATTCACACCACATTTTGGACACAAGATATATTCTCGGCAGGAATCCTACCCCCGAGGAAAAGTTTCTTTAGTGATGAAACAAAATGGCTTCAGTGCTTTTTCCTGAAATCGATATATCACAAACGCGAACTGTTTACGCAGGATCCCTGGCACTACGTTTTCATTAGGTGACGCATGCTTTCTGATAATAGAGAGTCCTGTGGGAAAAATAAATACTAATTTATTTGCTTTAATTATTAGTGTTTCAATGTAGTTATTAATTATGAATTTAAAACAATTTATTGTAAAATGAGAATCATTCCGAAGAGGTTACATTTCATTACTCGATAGCTATAGGTACCTACCTAGTGCTGCAATCAGCACATCTGAGCAACAGAAAATTTTCAGCAACTCTACGCATCTGATAACATCAGATTTTCATTCACCCTATGAAAATTAGATGTCGCTGAAAGACTGAAAAGAAACATGAATTGAAGTTTTATTTAAAAATAATTAAATATAAGACACTAATAAAGCAAGCCATATTAGAGTTACTTTGGGGTAAACCCTAGGGGGCACTACTGTGCCAACACACTACTCATTAGCTAAATTCAGTCAAAACTTTTAGATTCGTAACTGTTCAGCTGCTCTCAAGAAAGAGTTTATGAAGAGAAAGGTGCAATAATTTTCACATTAGAGTTAGAAAATTAGCAATACTGAATGTTAAACCGTGTATGTGATGTTTGTAAAGTCAGTTCGTTAGTAAGTGTAACTTTGCTGTTGTCCTTGGGAACTAGGTAGGTGTTCGTTTTTCAAAGACTATTCCCAATTTAAAATTAGAAAAATGTTAATTTTTAAGTAAGAAATTTGTTCTGTAGATGGAAAGTAATTCTCGAACGTGCATTTAAGACAGTTACTTTATAGTAGTGGAAAAACTCAGTTAACGATTTTTTTTCGTAAATTTATTAATTAAGAACATAAGTGTTGTTAATCGTTGCTACCTAACCACACTATAAGTTAAGTCATAAAACTAAGGGTGTAAGTCTGTATCCCCTAAAAATGAGGCTTCGACCATCTACACATAACGAATTAAACAAACACACTATAGCAAAGTAAAGCTGCTTTCCAGTTCCCAAAAATTAATTATAAAACCTTAAAATATTGTATGTAGTTAATATTTTCTGATTTTACTATTTGGTAGAAATTTATGATGAATTGAAAAATTACTACGCGTACTACCAATATAACGTTATATTGGTAGTACGCGTAGTAATTTTTCAATTCATCTTAAAATATTGTCTTGATACAAACAATACAACCCCAACAAAGTTCATAATTTCACAAATAATATTATATAGAAATATAACTCCAAATACCTTTCCTCCTAATACTACAAATAATCAAAACTAAGTCTCAAAAGATGCACCGATCCTTCCAACAACATGTCTATATCGAACCTTTAGTCTTAGCGGTTAACGACAATTCTGGCCATAACCCAGCAAATTGTGTTAAAAGCATGAAACTTGGTGGGCAGCTTAAATAGGTCAAATTAAGAGATTTTGCCCGAAGTACCCCAAAAAATAGTCCTAAGGAGCAGCTCAGGGGCGGAAAATATTCCAAGGGGCTTGAATTTTAAAAATAATTAAATAATAACAAATGTGGGCAAGTAATATGTAATATTATATTGATTTTATATCGCTAAAGTCAATTTAAACCATATTTTTTTATAACTATAAAATTTTCAAAATGGCTGCCAAATTTTCAATTTTAATTCAAAATTTTGTTAAATTCGCTAATATTAAAAAAATTGTTTAAATATAAAACATTTTTATTTAAATTGCAATCTCTTAACCTGTTCTAATGATATTTTTTGGTATCCCCAAAAGTTTCAAAATGGTTGCCATTTTTGAAAGTAAAATTTATTTACAGTACCTATACCTTGTTGGATATGGATGGACGAACTGAGGGTATTATAGACATTTTATTTTTTGATTCTCTGTTTATTTAACATGTCAACAATTTGTTTTTGAAGACAACATACAGGGTGTGTCACAACGAGTTCCTATTAGACGTTCGTGGAGAAGCGCTCACAATAGAATTCTGAAATTTGTAATATCACGTTTTCAAATATTCTCTATTCAATGAAAGTAATGGCAACTTAATCCAACTCCCGCTAATACCGGAAGTGGCACCTAACTTCCTATTTTAAATAGAACTATCTATTTTTTACACTTTCGGGTTCTCCATAAAATTTTAGATGGACTTTATGTTGCAGGGTACTCTTTGGCGTCTGCGGCAAAAGAAACAAATTCAAATCGAAACAATTGCCGGCGGTAGCATTAATGATAAAGGTCTAAATTACAGTTCAGTGCACTCAAAATTTGAAAATACTGCGCATAGTGATTAGGATGCGACATTAAACTGAGAAATCAAAATATTGCCAGAACTCAACAAAATAAAGTGGAGCGCCCCCTATTTTATTCTACGGAAAATTTAAGTTGGAGTTGATATAAATCCAAAAAGTGCATAAAAAAAGGGGGCGTTCCATTTAATTTTGTTGAATTTTGGCAATATGTTGATTTCTCAGTTTAATGTCGCATCCTAATCAGTGTGCGCAGTATTTTCAAACTTTGAGTACACTGAACTTTAATTTAGACCTTTGTCATTAATGCTACCGCCGGCAATTGTTTCGATTTTAATTTGTTTCTTTTGCCGCAGACGTGAAAGAGTACCCTGCAACTGTAAAAAAAATTCAAACTCGCGTATATCTTGGAAATTTTGACATTTAGAGGTTATTTATGTTACATAAAGTCCATCCAAAACTTTATGGAGAACCCGAAAGTGTAAAAAAATTAGGTAGTTTTATTTAAAATAGGAAGTTAGGTGCCCTGCATCCTCTTCAGGATCTTCAAAACAAGGCAATAAAAGTTCCGTACAATATCAAACATTGAATTCTCCATATTTATGAACAATTTAATGGAATCCAATTTGAGCTTTGTAAATAACGGTGGCTTCCATAACCATAATACAAGAGGTTCAGGTAATAAATACTTAATCCACGTGAAGACAAATATAATCAAATCAGACAGGTCCAAGAGACTATTTTATGGCAAGCAGTTTTGTCTGTACAGAAATTTGCTATGATCAGTACCTATGCCTATGAGGACTTTTTACAGCATTTTCTCATCTATGTCTATGAAAATTTAATAAAATAACAAAGATATTTGGCTGTATTAGGTATGTAGATACAATGCAAAAGTTATAAACTATACAAGAATTAAATATCACACAGATGAAATGGACGGTCTTCTGAAAAGAAAAAGTGTTAGTTATAGTTCCTTGTTCCGTGTTTCTCTGTATAATACCCTTAGGCACTGGACGGCCTTTATTTCAGAGTAGAATGCTCCTAAAGCAATATAAAAAGGTAGGAATTGCACAACAGAAAATATCTTATTTTACGGCCACGTTTAAGGTCCTTCTTTAAGGTCTACTAAAATTTTTCATTGGCTATTGCTCTTGGCTATCACCAGCGATATTAGATAGAGCGTAATAATAAAAGAACTTTTTCTATGGGACAGAATGAAATGTTGACATAAAAGTAAAAAAAAAATACAGGGTGCCCGATAAAAGTGTTCCATAAATTTTTTACTTGAAATTAAAGGGTGGGGATGCCCGTCCTAATAAGCTATTTTCTTCAAATGTCAGAAAAGCATGACATTTCGTGACTACACACAAATTTACAGTTTTACTTATCTATATACCTGGGGAGTAAAATATTTCTATTGGCTATAATTACTATGGAGACAGCTGCTTTTATTCTTCTACACTGACGGACAAAAAAGTGGCGCACCTAGATTTTGCAATAAGGTCGAAGTTCAATAACTTTTGAACGAGGCAATCGATTTCAATAATTATTTTTTGTTGTGAAGGGTGACTGTTCTAGATGACTATGATGTATTTTGCTTTCCACTAAAAATTTTTTGGTTCTTCTATAGTGCCTTTAGATGTCAAGTATGTTTTTTACGCAGAGTTTGATTGACGCTATGGAGTGAAATTGTAAGTCTATTGAATTCTTACATTAGTCACGTGATACCCCATATCCTTTTCAATAAGTTTCCTTTTATTTCACCTTTTTAGTCCTTGTCCCACCGAAAATGCGACACTTTAGACGAAGCAGTGTAATTTAGCTTGTAATTAACAAGAAGGCCATGAAATTACAAGAGCCAAAGAACATAGTTTTATAAAATGTGTTGAGGAAGTGTTTGAGAAAGAAGAGCAGCAATTTTGTAAACAACTGTAATTAATAAATAAAACAACAAATAACAACAGTATAAAAAATAAACTTAAAAATAACGAGCATTTCCTGCTCTGTTTCTAATTATAGCTTCCATACGTCGTGGCATGCTTCTAGTCAAATTTGTGATGTTGATTTGAGTAATATTTTCCCATTCTTCTATAAGAGTGACCCTCAATTCATGAAGATTTTCTGGATTGCGACCGCTAACGCGTCGTCCCAATTCATCCCATAAATTTTCGATAGGATTCTATGTCTATCCGGGCTTCTAGCGGACCACGGCAAGCGATTAATTACAGTTTTTTCCGAAATTGTTACTCTTCTTTCTCAAACACTTCCTCGACACATTTCATAAAAATGTTATTTTTTGGCTTTTGTAGTTCCATGCCCCCCTTGTTAATTACAAGCTAAATTACACTGCTTCGTCTAAAGTGTCGCATTTACGGTAACACAAGAAATAAGAAGGTGAAATAAAAGGAAAACTATTGAAAAGGAAATGGTGTATCACGTAACTAATGAAGAATTCAATAACCTTACAATTTCACTCCATAGCGCCAATGAAACTTTGCGTAAAAACATACTCTACTTCTAAAGGCACTATAGAAGAACCAAAAAATTTTTAGTGGAAAGCAAAATACATCATAGTCATCTAGAACAGTCACCCTTTACAACAAAAAATAATTATTAAAATCGATTGCCTCGTTCAAAAGTTATTGAACTTCGAACTTATTGCAAAATCTAGGTGCGCCACTTTTTTTGTCCGTCAGTGTATATTGCTATACTTTGGGGGAGATAAATTAATTTTGGGTCGTAATTTACACCCGATAATTTAATGAATTTTGCATACTAAAAAATAATGAATGCTCGATATAAAATGATAAATGCTCGATAAAATATAAAAATGCAGAATAAACTAATACAATATGCTTTGTATTTTAAAGAAATTCACCCGATAAAGTATCTCAATTGCACTATAAGTTCTGCTCGCTACTTTAATCAAATAAGCGCTCTAAAAAAATGTAAATGCTCGATAAGTCGGGTTCACTATTAAATCAAATTTTGCTTGATATAATTGAATTATCCCGATTATCCCGATGTTTTGGTTTGGGGGGGGGGAGACTTAAACGCCCCGCTCGCTTCTCTCGCTCCGCTCGCTTCTCTCGCTCCGCTTGCCCAAAGACCGGAAATAGTGGGCCGTGGAATCACTTTTTTGGCTGTATTCAGTGACGGGCAAGTATAAAACAAAGCAGTACGTTTTATATACCGAGCATTCATTATAGTAATTGAGAGTTTATAATTTTTATCGAATATTTATTATTATGGGAGGCATTTGCATTTTGAATCAAACTTTCATTACATTTATCGAGGGTCTATCATATTTATCGAGTATTTATTATGTTAGCGAGCATGTGAATTATATATCGAGCATTCATTATAATTATCGAGTGTCTATTATATACATCGAATTTTTATTTCTTAATCATGCATTTGTATAAATTAACGGGAAAGTGTACTCTGCAGTATGGTTATAATATCGAGCACCTAATTTGTTCCCATTAATTTTTGGTTAACTTTAGAAGTTTCGAAATTATTCTCATTAAATAGGTACAACGCGTACAATACCGTACTAGACATATCTGTACGGTCATATTTGTAATGAGTTACATGCTCCTCAGAACGACTTAAAATGGATCGAATTGCCCGATATATGCGTACATAATATACTATACAATATGTAAAAATTATTTGTAAGTATGGCATAGAAATTGCCATACTCAGCTGCACAAGTTCCAGAAAATGAAACCTGTATGTACAGTTGATACAATACAAAAGTAAAAGTAAAGTTGGCATGCAAAATTATTCAAGTAAATGCATTCGGTGGTAAGAGTATAAGTAATGGAGTAAGAATAAAATAGAGAAATACGAAATAGGCCAAATACAATATACAGGGTGTCCAGTAAAGAATTGGCCATATTACAAATCTAGCTTCCTTGGGTCAAAAGAAACCGATCCGAACCGATTTCTTCCCGGATTTCTCTCAGTACAATTCTGCTTCCTTAGAAAGTTACAGGCCCTCGTAGAACATTATTTCTCGTGCACTTCCGAAGTTATTTCGGTGAAACTTGGTATAGGAAGGTTGTTTGTATAGCTAAATAATATGTACTTACTTTGAGTAAAACATAGAGGGCACCAACTTTCACCCACGCCTTTTTTTGTTTCTGTCGTGTGTTCTTCGTTAGTACAAATTTTAAAACAATTACTAGTTTTATGGAAAGAGCACTCGATTAATTGTAAAAAAGGTATATTTGTTGCTAATCGCTAAAACGCATCGTTTTAAAGAAAAATGCATTTAAAGTTAATGCTACTTTGGTATGCCAATGACGATGATCAGAATCCGGCCTTCGTTTCAAGCTCATTAACCATGGTCGACGCCAAATATGCAGAAATATGGGGCAGTCGGAAATTTTCATTTAAAAGAAAATTAAATAAAAAATTCTTCGAAAACCTATCTGAACCAATTTACCTTAGTACTTAGTGCTTCCTTATGAAAATTGTTGACTGTCTCATGTTTCTGTATATTTGGCGTCTATCATGATTAATGTGCTTAAAACGGAGGCCGGATTCTGATCAGCAGCATTGGTTTACCAAAGTATTAATTTAATACAACATCTATTAAACTCGAGCAAGGAATCCAAAACTGCAATCGAATATAGGATGTGCCATTTAAAAAAACAAAGTTGGGTAAGTACTGTGCAGAAGAAATGGGACAGCCCGTATAAGTGAAAATGATTTCTCTAAAATGTGTAAAAAAGGTGGAACAAAAGAGACACGCTTATGTGACTTTCTCAGTTTTCCTACGGACTACTAAATATACTATATTATTATATGAGCGATTATGACAACCATTATTCACGAAGATGATGTTTGAGCCCAAGAGCCGAAGGCGAGTGGCTCAAATCATCTGAGTAAATAATGGTCATAATCGCGAATATAATACTATACTTTTTCTACACCTATTAAACAAATAAATTAGACTCAAATTTGATAATTTTAATGGAACACTATCATAATACATTAATTTTTATTTTTCAATAAATGGACTACTTACTAGGAATATAATGGGTGTTTCAAAATGAGCGCAAGATATGCTTTTTCAATAAAACACATCATTTACTCGAGATTTGAAAATATTTTTATTCTAATATGAAGTATACATATGGCGATTATGTGTGGAATAGAACATCCAACAAATGACCGCAAAGAGTCGGCTGGCACACTCTTGCTCTTTTAGAGAGGTTCCTGATTACTTTTTCGCACATCTTCCACCCCAACACCCAGTTGACAAAAGTACGGCGTTGGCTTGATCACCTGGCTTAAGTTCTTGAGTCAATTGGACTTTATAAGAATGCAGCTAGAGATCTTTTTTTAAAATTCGCTGTAAACTGCTTGTCGAATTGGCCAGTTGCTGCGACCGGCAGCGACTCCATGTGCCTGGATTCTCAGTCACTAAGGGAATATTTTCGATAGACCGGCCTGGCCGAGTTCGACCTGATGATTTCTCGTTCTCAATCGAGCCAGTTCGATGGAATTTCTCGATCAGTCTCTTAACTGTCGAACAATTTGGTGCATTTCGTCTAGGGTTGTGCATTTCTCGTCTCGATTCTCGCCGAGATCGAGAGTGAAGGAAAATCTCGGGTGCGAGACCGAGACGAGAACTGCCCAATGAAATCGAGATCAAGACCGAGAGTCAATTGCACGAGATCGAGACTCTCGCTCGAGAAATCGTCGAGAGTCTCGATCTCTCGACATTATTTTTTTTGATCTATGTTATTTTTCTGTCAAGAATAATAGGTGATAATTAATAATACTAAACTAAACCGTTATGTGAGAAAAATATATTTATTTTTGTAAAGCAAAATAAAGGAGCTTCTAGAAATAAACTTAAAATAAAATCGTAGTAACTGCATAATTAATATCCTCGTTAATATCACAACAAAAATACTTATTTGGGAAATAATAAATTGATAAAAATAATGAAGAAACAGTGCGAAAAATGCTGTGTCCGTTTTTTTTCAAATTTCCAACGGATGCAAATAGGTAAGTGTCATTTTGTTAGATTTTGTAAAATATAATTGTGAAGTTTTCTCCTTGATAACTTTTTCGCAATAACTCAGTTTTACTTAATCATTGCGTATTTCAGTCACTAAAACACAAGAAACGTTGATTTAAACACGATATATGTACAATACATACATTTCAGTGCAAAAACAATACGTTACAGAACAACTCAAAAAAACAAAATTTAATCCAATATTTACGGATCGCGTGTGGTTTTACTAATAGAGATGGAAAAATAAAAACCCTTGCCACAATATTTCAGGACATTGAAGTGTACTAAATACGTATTTCAGCAGCTAAGGTGCCATCATCAGTAGTCTACGAGCTACGAGATTGTGTAGCTGTACTAAATACGTATTTTGGCATATTTGCTGACAAAATGCGTATTTAGTACAACTAAATTTTGTGAAATATTGTGGTAAGGGCTTTTATTTTTCAATTTTTAAAACTGCATCCGCTTATAGAAACTTTAGAAACTTTTACAAAGGCATCTTATTTTAAAATCCAAACTTAACACAATATTCAATCGTTCAATAACGAAAAAGAAAAGGTAATTATTTTGTTGTAACCTGTGGTTCACTTAATAAGATCAGGTCTGCGTCATTAGGCCCAAAAATGTTCTTCAATTCATAATTAGGAGGGTGGTATTTTGATTGGATCATCCTGTACCTTTTTATAAAACGTTCTGTTAAAAAATGTTTTGAATATGTATTTGTATTCTGGACATTTTTTATTTCAATATTCTGCGTTCTAAAAACGTTCCCGAGCCCAAACAAACTGTTCTGAATGCGGCCCTGACACGAAAACTGCTGGTGCCGCGTTGTGCGATACACCATCCTCTTATCGCAGGCGAAAATCGACCGTATGGTACTTGGCTTCCAAAGTACAAAGGATACCACCTACCTCTTAATAAATTCGAGATCGAGAACCGAGAGTCTCGAGGCGAGACGAGATTTTCGCAGTCGAGAGTTATTCGAGATCAAGACGAGACCGAAGAGGTTCGAGAATTTTCGAGATCGAGACGAGAGTGGGCCAACTCTCGCCGAGATCTCGATCTCGCCCAACCCTAATTTCGTCGACCAAAAATTGCACGCACTCTGCGACCGCTAAACTTTCACCATATTTTAGATACGTTTTCACTATTAAAATACACTCTTTGATCGTGTTGCATTCCATGACTGATAATCGCAATGCGTCTACTCGACAATTGTAAAATTTTTAATCCAGCATCCTTGATTAAAAGAAAATGCCGAGAAATTTAAATCTTGCGCTCATTTTGAAACACCCTTTATATTGAAATTTGTGCTGTTAGTAATATATATATTGATAAATTGATAAATTCTGGCAGTTTTAGTGGTTGAATTGTTAGTTTGTACGGATTAATGGGTACCTACTCGACCGAAGTGCATACGTTGGAAAACGTAAACAAGTAATATGGCGAGATACACTTGGCTGTCACCCGAGCAAGAGTTGATCGCGGTCGATATAAAATATCATTGGATCAGGGAAACAGGGATTATTGAATCTATATTTGTGATTGGCCGAAATGCCATGAATTATGATTTCATAATTCACTACAGTGAATTATGGGTACGATATTTCACGAAGAAAATCCGAATAATTGTCATATAATTAGCATTTTCTTTGCGAAACTCATTTTTCTACACCTATTTAATTATATGACAATTATTAGTATTTTCTTTGCGAAATATCGTACCTATAATTCACTGCAGTGAATTATGGTTTCATAAGTCACGGTATTCGGCCAATCGCAAATGTAGATTCAATAATCACTGTTTCCCTGATCCAATGATATTTTATATCGACCGCGATCAACTCTTGCTGGAGCTGACAATCGACGCGGGTGACAGCCAAGTGTATGGCGATATTATTGTTTACGTTTTCCAACGTATGCACAGTGATTTTCTAATACTAGATACCAACATGCAAGGTAGCCTCCACGCCAACATGTACAGACATACTTTAGTTACCTTTTTGCACTCTGGATCAATCAAATGGGATCATCTATCCTTCTCACGAGTTCTACATTAATACGCATGCTCAAGCAGCTTCCCATGTTCCCGATGCCGAATGAGCAAAAAAAAGTGTTTTGTTTCGGGACGTCAAAACAAGTCTTGTTTGCTATGGTTTTCAGTTAAAAACTGCTAAATAGAACGGAATATATCCATGCGACAAATACCAAAGTGTCAGTTTCTTATTATTGGTCGTTATTAATTGCTCAGTGATGTGTTTTATCCCTGTTTTGCTTTTAAAATAACAAAACAAAACGAAAACAATAAAGTATTTTGCACTTCCTGGCGTGTTGGCATGTTGGCATCTAGTATTAGAAAATCACTGCGTATGCACTCCGTTCGAGTAGGTACCAATTAATCATTGCAAACTAACAATTCAACAACTAAAACTGCCAGAATTTAACAATGGAAGGGACAACTCCAAATTTATATATTACTAACTGCACAAATTTCAATATATATTCCTAGTAAGTAGTTCATTTATTGAAAAATAAAAATTAATGTATTATGATAGTGTTCCATCAAAGTTATCAAATTTGAGTCTAACTTATTTGTTTAATAGGTGTAGAAAAAGTATAGTATTATATTCGCGATTATGACCATTATTCACTCAGATGATTCGAGCCACTCGCCTTCGGCTCGTGGGCTCAAACATCATCTTCGTGAATAATGGCTGTCTTAATCGCTCATATAATGATATACTATAATACGTAGACTTGACGAAAATCACACTACAAAACGTTGTCGCTGATAAAACGTAACGGATTTTCATAAAACTTTGTGCAGGTATGTAGTATACTAGCCTTACTATACCAGAGAAATTTGGTTGCTGTATCTTAAGTGGTTCGAAAAGTTTTAGTAGAAAGATCTATAATCCTCATTTTTGAAAAGACTCAAGCGCCTTGAGGCCGAGAAACGGCCATCCTGAGCGTGATGTTTACTAAAATAAATGATTAAACACACTCACTGATTTGTATGTACCTACTGAAAGTTCAGTAAAGAAAAAGAAAGCAATTTACCCCCAACGTAAGATTATTATTTGCTATAAGTTTTTCGTGACAAATAAAAAACTCCGTGACAAATCTTAGTTCAAGTTTCTCTCTGAAAGGAGACTTTCCCTAAATAAAACTTCTCCTGTTCGAGATAGTACCGTAAGTTTCCCTTTGAAATATTACTTGTACGTGCATTATACCCTTACCGTTTCGGTTCAAAATAATTTATATTGTATTTATCCCGACGTCTGGTTGTCAACAGCAGTGATCATTCATTGTGTAGAGACAATTTTTTAGCAGCCGTTCACGACAGAAATATTGCTTGAGATGCTTTTATAGAAAATAGGGAATACAATTTATGATCTTTAGTAATGTTAAATATTCCGCAAGGAAATCCAAGATTCCGCTTTAGTGGGAATGCAGCAGTTACACAGCGCATGAAGTTCTTTATAAATGTTTTTGCATCTGCCGTTCATGTGAATGTCCTAATTAGTAAATTAATCGACTTACCTGGAAAGCTTGTCGTTCGAAATATTTCGAATTTGCCATCCGAAAATAATTACCATTTTACACCGGTATAGATACCATTTCAATCAACGTGCTTTTTAGTGTTTAGCGTAATATGAAAATTTTAATCTCGAAGAAAGTGAAATTCAGTGGTAATTTTCACCGAAAAGTGAAACTAAATTTGTGCCAAATTTTGCATTATGTACTATCTGTATCTAATTTGACGAATGGAAAGAATTTCAACCCTTGCTGTGGAGTGGAAAAGCCGTCTTGAATCAATTTACTGGCAGCTGCAGTTGATGATGGCTTTTGACCATTGCTGACACAAGTCTTAGTACGGAAAATTTGTGTCAATGTTTTTTCGTCTCAACATTTTCATACATATAGCAGTACAAGAAATACACTAAGCAACACGATGCGGAATAGCTATTATTTGAGGTTAAGTTTTATACTCCAATGACTTGGAAGTTATATAAAGGGCCTTGCGGTGACACCTCTTACCTTAGCTGATTGTCATCACTCGAATTAGTCGTTTCACAAAAGACCGGACAGTGGCGTAGCGTGAGCACAAAAACATGTTTTCCTGGACGTACCGCTGTTGATAGGCTACAACGTCTTTGTTGCAAACACGTGACCATCCATTTTCCTCTCGCTTCAGTATCTGACGGTCCCGCCGTTTTATTTTTAACAGTTTCTGACTTAGCAAGTGCGCAGCTAATGCGTGGCGCCATTACTTTTGCGCAGTTTTGGTGATGAAATTATCCCTGCTCCTGTGAAACGATTAATATTGATCAATGCAACCATAAGTTATAGGTACAATATCACTTCTGGTAAACGTAAACACTATAATAAGTTATATAACAACACCTTTGTTCCGTAATAATACCAAATTTAAACAGGGTGGGCCAATAGTGTGTAGTCGGCCCATATCTCTGGTTCTATTCAAGGTATCAAAATAAAACTTTACACGTATGTTGAGAACCCCACAAAGCATCTGATAAAATTATTCTGGTGTATACAGGGTGTTCACACTCTGAGCACCAAGCCAAAGTTGTGTTTTTTGAATGGAACGCCCTACATTTGGTTGCATATTTGAATTCCCAATAAAATTTCATTAAAGATGATCTACATACTTACTACACTATGGGGTTTAGAGTGAGCGATTTTAAGATATTACCATTTTAGTGTCAGTGTGGACCCAACTTTGAGGAGCTGCTTGCATCTACTGGTCGAAGCTATTTAAGATTGCTTTATTGGACTAGGTTCACAGACTGCTCTATTTGTAAAATTCTCGAGTACTTTTGTCACAAAACTTAATATCATACAGGGTGGACAGCTTACGCGATATGCAATTTTTTCTTAAAAATTTTAAATGGAACACCCCATATTTTATTTCTATATTTGATAGACAGTTTACTAAGCTTTTGATTGATGTAGATATTATTAGGTCTGCGACTGACGGTTTCGGTAGAATTAAAAATTGAACTTTAAAATGTAATTTGACCGGTAGTTTATTCGTTTCTCCCATATTTTAGCGCCCAAAACACAAAATATGATTTCCATTTTGTTTCTGGAAATTGATTTCACATTGAGACAAAAAATTTCATCGCCAGATTGCTCCTTCATGGTCATATTCTTAAATAAATGGTAACTTATTAAACCTAGGTATAAATTGAAACAAGGAGTGCCATGGAAGAAAACCATCCTTTCAAGAAGTAATCTTGCAATGAGATTTCTTGTGCCGGTGTAAACTCTGTTCGCTAAATTTTCTGTAAAAACAAAGTGTAAGCATTTTTCTGAGTTTTGGGTGGCAAAATGGGGGAAATTCCCCAAAAATGGTACAAAATTACGGTAGAAATCTCAATTCTTAAGGTTGTCTTATTTCTGACTAAATTATCAGTCGCAGAACTGCCAATATTTGCATCAGCCAAAATCTTAATAAACTGGCTAACAAACCTGCAAATAATATACGGGGTGTTCCATTTAACATTTTTGAGAAAAGCTCCATTTTGCGCAAGTTGGCCACTCTGTACAATATGAACTATTTTGAAAAAAGTGTTAATGGATTTTACAAATAGAGTATCCTCTGAACCTAGTACAATAAAAAAATCGTAGTTAGCTTTGACCAGAAGACGTCAGTAGCACCACAAATTTGGGTTCACACTGGTACTAAAATGGCCATATCTTAACATCGCTTACTGACATCACCGTATAGCATATTTACTTTCATGAAATTTTATGGGGAATCCAAATATGCAAACAAATGTGGGGCATTCCATTTAAAAAAACATAACTTTGGTTTGGTGCGAAGCAAGTGAACATCCTGTATACATCAAAATAATTTTAACAGAAACTTCATGGGATTCTCCACATACACTCAAAATTTCATGTTGATATCATCATATCATGAATAGAATCAGAGATATGGACCGACTACGCACTATTGACCCAGCCTGTATAGGGTTTCGGAGTATCTAAGCACACCAGAAGTGCGATATTGGTTTTATAGTGTGCTCTTTGAAAAACAACAATCATATTTTTAACGTGTTATAGGACGCCATATTGATATTGCTAAGAAAAATATAAAATAACATTTAAAATATAATTTTCCGCGCCATAATTATACATTTTTCTTCCTGAATGAGCTTTCCGAATTATTGTGTATAAGTACATCTTTTCTGAAAAAGCGATAATTTTCAGAAACATTTATTTACCTAAATTTTTATTGAAAATCTAAAATATTTGTTATATTATTGGGCGGCGCTTTCAATTTTTAGACGTACAAATACAAATTACACAGACCAGAAAGAATTGCAGTCAAATTTTGGCAATTAGTTAGCATTGTCAAAATTTTATTGAAATTCTTTCTGGTCTGGTCTGACAATCACATTATCGTCAGTATAATTTTGAATTATATTTCATAAAGGAAAGGAAAGCAGACTTCATATTGAAAGAAAAGATATGTTATACTTAATAATTTACCACCAACGCCTACAGATGATAGTACTAAAAGCGAGACCAAGCAGGATAGTTAATAAACTAATATGGTTGCATAAACGTTGCTGTTACCATAAGAAAACAATATTTATAAAGGTTGCGAAAACATTCTCATAATGCCTATAAGGAGTCTATAAGAAGGTGCATACGAATAGCAGTTATATCTCTATCACTTGTGTTATAAAACTTAGGTTATGTAAGGTTACTAAACCGTGGCAACGATAACCCTTATATAGCCCACCATTTAAGTTCTTTAAGGGGTATGTAGTGGTAACTGAAAGGTTGTCAACAACAATTTCTATTACTAAAGGTTTTATAATTTGGCGATGGAAATATTCTGAGAACGTTTATGAAACAAAAATTGTTTATTGGGATGTTCATGGTGAAAACAAAAATAAATTATTCACTTAACCACTATCACTTCGCTTGATAACATCAGGATGATTTCAATTATTAATTTTATTTGCTTTAACTTTCTCAATAATTACACTCGTAGACATTTAAAAAAGAAAACCTGGCGACCTGAATTAAATTATTTGCCTGTGTTTTGAATTCAAATGAAACCAATATGTTTAATCGGTAAGTTTTCAAAAAGTATATAATAAATAAGGATCGTTATGTTTTCTAACACAGGAAAAGTGGGGTAATGTTTTTAAATTACTCCTAAAATAAAGTTTAAGAAAAATGGAGGAGGCGCCGGGAACTAATTTAATAGATAGATATACAGAATTGTATTATTTTGCTATTGGGTAGAATAGATTGGGTTCTGATAATAACAATAATACTCAGGGGTTTTGTATTAGGACTCTTATTCTATCATTTTGTTCTTTCTGTGTCTGTAGCGTTTTTGTGGATGCAACTGAGTATGGCTCGAATCAATCTTACGGCTCATTTTGATAAAATAAAAAAATACCTACGTAATTAATTATGGTATTGTTGGTATCACGGAGGCTGAATTGCATGGCATTATTTGGTGTGTACTGGAAACATGCATTGATGAGGATTGATCGGAGTAGTTGTAGAGGTGGGAGCGTTGTCCTAATTAGTGACGTGCCTTTGTCAAAGAAAACAGCAACTTTCGGTATTTATTTAAAATTAAGTAAAGTAAAACAAAATTTACTCCCATAACTGTTGCCACTCGGAATACTGTGGTATTAGCAGAAATAGCGAGAAAGCGACATCAGTTAAAAGAACAAATTATTAGGCTTAATGAAGATGATACTGATTCTAGTTTATGTGGGAGGTGCATTATTTCAGTATTTAAATATTTATGAAAATGTCTGTTTGAATTCAGTAATATTTTAATAAATGTTTTTCAAAAGAAAATTGAATAACCGTTCTCTTATTCTTACAATAGTTGTTAAAATTAAACTTGCCGAATACATTATATGTATATGCAATGGTAAAAATAAAACAAATGATTTCCAGAGCCGTACGTTGAAAAGTTAAATACTGATGAAAGTTATTTCATATTGAAACGTCGAGAAATATTTTTTGGGTGACGGAAAATCTTTGTGACGCCATTCGATGCCACTTGATATTTTTGATTCAAGTGTAAAATAGTGAACCAAGGTTTCATCACAGGTTACTACCCGTTCGAGAAACTCGTTACCTTCTAACTTAAAACGGTGCAAATGATTCGTAGTCATAGAAATACGGTAAGACTTCTGATCAAAAGTTGACATTTTTGGGACCCATCTAGCACAAACTTTGCGGAAGACTAAGCGATCATAGATAATTGTATGGACACTTCCAGCATTTATCCCTCTAGTAGCAGAAGCTATATTTCAAGATTTTATTCGCCCGTTTCCAAAATTAGATCTTCGACATGACGGGCATTCGCTTCAGTCACCGACGTTGGCTGAACGTGATTATGCAGCATGCTTGAGACACATTTGCGGTATTCAGAGAACTGTTTGTACCATTCATATAATTATGCTAGCACGCGAGGGGGGTGTTTTCTCCATACTGCGCATCCAATCTTCGTAACATTTCTGCCGATTTTACACCTCCTTTCACCAAGAATTTGAAGATAATTTGATGTTGCATAAGGGGTAAGTTGCTTCAACGACTTGCTATGAGCTACATCGCATCGCTGCCAGAGATATCTTGATTTTCTTGTATTAAAATTCACTTCTGCTACCGTAAAGGGGTACAAGTTACGGTACCGGAAATCTATACACTACGTTATTACAAATAGGAATTACACGGGTATAGTCCAGACCTCTATACTCGCGATTTTCACATGCTCGGACCACTCAAGAAGACGTTAGGAGGGCAAGGATTGCATCGAAAGAAGCATTTATTGATTTTGTGCAGAACTGGCTGGTAACGTTGTCAAATAGTATATTATACACGAGTTTATAATGAATGCTATTATTACCGAGGATGAAGTTTACAACACGAGCGAGCGAAGCGAGCGAGTTTTGTAATCATCCGAGGTAATAATAGCATCATTATAACGAGTTGTATACTATACTTTGTCCACGACTATCAAAACAGATTCCCAGAAAGAATTTACCTTCATTTCCCTTCTCCAGTGTAAGAAAGATTCATACATATGCTCTCAGGTATAATTTTCTTGGTTTTTTGGGCAATGAATCTAATGAGGCAAGTTCTGCAGCTTCTTTTATTGCTGGTGCTGTTAAAGAAATCTCGTTTTCACTCTCACTACTCATTATATCTTCTTTTTTAGAATATGCATTTCAACTTAAAAGCAAACCATGCTGATTTGACGTTTCAATTTGAACTGACCACATCGCGATCACGGCCTACTAAATAAATGTAAAAAAGGGTCAAAGCGATGTTCCTATTGGTTTAGTGAATAATATTCATTATTCACTGCAGTGATTAATGTATCTAATTATGATTGAAGAAACACAAGTATAAAGAGTATGTTGTAAGATAGTCGTGGACAAAGAATTTTATAAACCTGCGGAAACGCTAGGAATGCTATATCGCTGTCCAAGGTGAGTACTTATACTGAAAAATAAAAATACAATTTTGAAAACGATGAACCATGTTTATTTTTACATCGAAATTCCCGTTCACATCTGAGCGACTCTCCTATGTAGAATATTCATACGTAATTTGACGAGTACTTTTTATTTTGCCATATAAATTTCTGTTTTGAAGGAAATTTTGCCGCCAGGCAACAAAATTGAGTTTACAGAACAGGAATTTATCCAGACAAAATAAAAAGTTTGATACGCTTATGGGAGACTCGATTTTTGAAGATTTTAAAATGAAAAATGGGAAATTTGCAATGTAAAGGTAAATAACATACTAATCGTACGTAATTTGACGAGTACTTTTTATTTTGCTTTATAAATTTCTGTTTTGATCGAAATTTTGTTGCCAGGCAATTTGACGAATAAAACTGACAGCCAGTTAGAGCGCGAACGAGAAGCCTGAGCGCTCTTGGTTATCAGTTTTATGAGTCAAATCGCCGCCAGGCAACAAAATTGAGTTTGCAAAACGGGAATTTATCCAAACAAAATAAAAAGTTCGAGTAATTCGGCTAGATAATTTAATGAATATGAGAATATTCATATGGGACACTCGATTTTTAAACATTTTCAATCAAAAATACGAAACTGCAACGTCGTCGTGGTAGCAAAAGGTAAATAACATAATTCTCGCTGTAATAGTTAGGGCTAACTTTTCTCGTTGTCATTCTGACAAATACATCAGGGTTTATGAGATTTTATTCATATGAATTAAATTATCAACACAATTAAAAATTATTTATTCAAAGGTTTCTCTTCTGCTTTTGTAATCAAAAATTAAAAATCTTCTACTTCCATAAAATTATAGGCAAATAGATATAAACATACGGTGATAAATTGTTATTATTTTAAAATGGGATTCATGTGACGGGACTAAGAAACAACCTGGAATCGTCATCACTAAAATGTGGGTAACCTGTTGGCCGCAAAGCAATAAAGAAAAGTTTTAAACAGCAAAACAAAAAAAAATCGTAACGGAATACGACATTTTTAACAAAACAATAAAATTCCGTATGCGCCTAAACAATATTCCCAATAAAGTTACCAGTGCTTGGGAATACAATTTTTGCCTAGTTTGTATTTCGAATACAGCGCTGAAGTTTTCTCTAAAATGTTCCCGTTTGATTCGTGAAAATCGGTTTAGTAATTTTCGACATTTTTACAAAATAATAGACCTATGTTTTGGTTAAACCGATCCTTAAATAAATATGCATACATATTGTATCTGGCAACGCCCTTCCCCCATACCGTGGGGGTAAGTGTGATCCAACAAACAAAAAATAAAATACTCATAATGGTGCCCTACTATAAATAAAAGTACTAAGGCTTCCCGCCTTTCCATTCATATGCTTTTGTGGTTATACCACATCAAAACATTTTTTTATAGAACTTTACAAATTTTGCAGTTATCCCACTTTACCTTACACAGTAGGTACATGTTCCATTCGAAAAACATGGTCATACGATAATCGTATTTTGCCATTACCGTTAATTTTATTTCGATAAATATTTTTACGGTTAAAGAAGAATTTCGTATTTACAAGTTTTGTATTGCTTCAAATAAATTTTGTAGAGGAGCAGCAAGTTATACCTATGTATACGAGGCAACCTGTACCTATAAGGGCGTCTCCAAAAAGTCTGTACAAAATGCCACCACATATTCCTGAGAGGAAAATAAGATGATTTATCCAAACTAAAATACAAATAGGAAATGAGAAGATAGAGGAAGTCGCGGATTTCTGCTATTTAGGAAATCAAATAGCTCGCGATGGAGCACTAGCGATATAAAACAAAGAATAGCGTAGGTCCGAGTTGCTTTTAACAAAAAAACAACTGCTATGCTCGGGAACGGTTATTGTAGAAACTCGGAAGAGACTCTTAAAGACGTGTATATGGAGTACGGGACTGTACGAGTTCGAAACTTGAACAATTGGAGAAGCGGATTGAAAAAGAATAGAAGCGTTTGAAATGTGGTGCTACAGACGCATGATGAAGATACTGTGGATAGATAAGGTTAGCAATAGGGAGGTATTAGAAAGAATTGAGGAAATGCGAAAGGTGTGGGGAGCAATAAAGAACAGAAGGGATAGGATGGTAGGACACCTTCTGAGACACGAAGGAATAGTTCGCGACATACTAGAGTCAGAGATAGGGATAAAAAGAGGTAGGGGTACGCCCAGTTTAGACTACTGCTCTCAAATAGATGGGGATGTAGGACGTTCTACTTTTAAGGAAATGCGTATGTTAGCCAGGATACGAAAGGATGGAGGTACGCGTCCAAACAGTCTTCGGACTGAAAACTTCATGATGATGATAAAAATTTGCCTCTATTCGAAAATGCTTCGTTCAGAAAATTAATATGTTTTTAATAACAGAAGATTCTTTTTCGTGTTGGGGATCAAATTTGGAATATTAATCTGTACTGGAAAAAGAGTTTTTTAATATTTTTTTTCGGGGGATTACGTTAGCGGCCAAAAGTTAATCAACCACGTGAACAGAAGCTTGTATTTTTTTCTAGATTTGGCCATTAAAAGTTTTTAACAGGCAGACAATTATTTATTAGACATAGAAAAGAACTGTTTTGTTTTTTAATGATGCGACATTTGCTCCTAGATATAGTTTTCACGAGTTTTCATCTCCACTGCTACAGATTTATACAATCCCCAGACATTTGATTTTCAAAAATCCTCTACCTCCTGTAAAAAATTCTGCTACTGAACACAAAAATTCGCAATTTAGGCAGATAGCATGTTTCAACCGAAATCTTTAAAGGAATCCAAAAACGAAGTT
This sequence comes from Xestobium rufovillosum, assembly GCA_963966045.1. Taxonomy (NCBI): domain Eukaryota; kingdom Metazoa; phylum Arthropoda; class Insecta; order Coleoptera; family Ptinidae; genus Xestobium; species Xestobium rufovillosum. The sequence goes on along the minus strand of OZ014492.1, from coordinate 19,789,707 downwards.
ATGTAGTTAGTGTGCACTATAAATAATAAATTAAGTGGGGTGTTGCGAAGGAGAAATGGAAGATACTGTACAAGTGAAAATAATTTGAAATTGTAGCCCATTAGGAAAGAAAACGATTTTATAACGAAAACGTTTTAGTATCTATATGAAATCTAATAAAGATATGCGGAAGAAACCCCTATTAGGTGGACACACTGTATGTTGTAATTAATTCAAAATACTAGAAACTTGTACAACTGATTTGTTTATTAATTTTAGGGAACATTTGTTTACCGATACTTAAAAACATTTTAATTACAAATCTTCAGAAAAGTACTGTCGATAGTTATCTATAGAAAGTTTAACATTCCTGCAAATAGGTAAACAACAAACAATTAATTCTGTCAAGATATGAAAGAGTGCTAAATCAGGTAGATATATAAGTGCCGACAATTTGACTTTTGTACAGTCCAATTTGACCGCTTGCTAAAAATTGTTACATTTGCAGTAGCGCCCTACTCGAAATGAAGACTTTTGTAAGTACTTGCACAATGTTGAATTTCCTTATTTTTATTTCAGCACAAATTTTCATTCCTAAGGTTGGTTGGGCGTGTGTTTTTCCATACTTTTGTATCCTGAGCTAACCCACACATTCCCAAAAAGTAGATCATCCTACATCACCAACGATTTGCAAACAGTAGTCTAACCTGGGCATGTCTCAGAAAGTGTTCTACCATCCTATTCCTCCTATCCTCTATTGTATTCCATGTATTTTTCTTTTCCCGAAAACTTTACATTGCCTTCTTATTATTAACTTTATCCACGGTATCATTATCACGTTTCTGTCTTATATTTTTTTTTCTTAACCGCTTCTTAAATCAAGCACGTTTCGCGTCCATATTCTGTACGTACGTTTTTAAGAGTCAAAACTGCTTTCATTTCGTTCAAAACCACTACTAATTACTCTTTGCTGGATACTGATACCGCTATATCATAGTTTGACCTTCTGCATTAATCCCAGAACTATTCTATCTTCTACCTAATCATATAAAAATTGAAAACTGGATGTGACAGCATGTACTTCTGTCTCACTCTTTTCTCTACGTTCCTGCTCAAATTCTATAACTGATGTTTGCTCTTTGTACAATTTATCAAGTTTATAAAAAGAACATAATTTTATTTCAGATTATTTTCGTGACTGTCCTTGTCGCTATTTCAGCGAAACCGACTTATAAAGAATACAAAGTGTCTGTTACCCAGGACACCGCGGGAAATTATAAATATAAATATTACATTGGAGACGTAACAAAATTTGAAGAACGACAGGCAGATGGTAGCGTAATTGGTGGTTACACTTACACTGATGGTAATGGTGTTCAACGGACAATCAGATACACTTCTGGGGCAGGTGGTTTCGTCGTCTTTGATGGCAACAACTTCCCAGTTAAGGCTGGTAAAGAATACATACGATCGCCCGTACCTGTTCAGTATACTCCCGAAGTAGCTGCCGCAAGGGCAGCACATCTAGCTATAGTAGAAAAAGAAAAATCTAGAATTTCAGCTGATGTAGATGATTAACATGTACTTTAAATTTTTATTAATAAAATGTGTTTCATAGCCCCAAACAGTTTATTTTTAACTTTTTTGAAATTGAGATAAAACTGAATACATGTTTTCTGACTCTGAACTGCAGTGCCGCAATAATTAAATTGATCTGCCTACAGGCTCTCCCAGAATTCGACAATAATTGAAATTCAAAGGCAAAATCCTTGAATGAAAATATGAAGAAAAAAGTTGCTAACCTGAAAAGATTAATGGCATTTTAAAGGCGGAGCAGGGCAGAAGGTCTATACTACAATAATTCTTGAACCAGGTAATATACGCCAACCAAATTTCTCTGAATGGTTAAGTTAAAATGCTGCATCAATTTTCTAAATATTTAGGATCCATCGTGAATCCACAATTTAGACGGATCTCGAGGCGGATCTAGTTTTGGTTTTCGACAACCAGCTCAGAATACCATTTATTTGGAATTTCAATCTAGTTCCTGGAGGACGTGCTCTTTTATAAATTTTCTCGGGAAACCTATTTGATAATCTGCCCCGCAACATACCCTTCTGATTTAACAGAAGGGTCGTATTTCCCGCTGCAAGTGGTATTCTCAACTGGGAATCATAGTTACTGCTGGAAGTCGTAGTTAACGCTGGAGGTCGAATCTGTGGTGATATTTGAAAGCCGGACCAGCTAAAGATTTCGTCAATAACATATCTAACGTCGCTTGGTTTCGTGTGAAGACTAAGCATCAGGTATTTGTTTTATTTCTTGTTGTTCTGCACTGCACAGAGCCAGCTGCGGACATCGGAACCTACTTATTGCTGAATAATTTCAAATGTCGCTTCAGCATAACTGTCGTCGTCTACGATATTGCATTATTATTAAATTTGATAGATTTCTGATACCCACATTTTTGGTTACATTATTTAAGTCTGTCAATTCAAACTTCATTTTTTGTACATTGTTCTCAGATTTCCTAAGAGAAACTGGATATCTTGTATGCTGTAGTGGCTAATTATAAAATTGCTGGGGTATAGTGGCCGCCATTCTCTGCTGAATTCTAGGGATTTATGTATATAGTGTCTAGTGGAAATTGCTAAATTGTTGTGGTGTTCGTGTTTGACGACTGATATTTCGGACGAAAAATATTCTAAAATTCCGCCGTATTTTAAGGGTGCGGAATTTGAGCACTAAAAACGGGACATGTAGACACATTTTTATTCCAACACCATTCTGAAATTAAAGTAGACAGGGCGTGAAATAAAAAAAAGATTTATCAATAAAGGATCAACTTAGGGACTCGCACTATTTTTATAGTAAAATTTTTCGTTCGCCTTAAATAAATCTCCCTCAAATTATTGAAAAATTCGTCATAAAACCGTCATAAACTCGACACCTTTTTTACTATTTGTACGCATATTTATCGTAATTAGAAAATAGGGTTGTCTAAGTTAATTATTCCTTATTCATTTTCGACCAAAAACGTCTTGATACGTTGCTTCGTTCAACCGGCGGCGGCGTGTTGGAATGACAATTTTATTGCATTCTCTCCATTTTCTGCATATAATGGCGGAGATGCACCGTAAACTGGACGTTTGACAGTAGAAGTAGTGTGGCCACTGCAATGCAGATGAAGGTGGCGCTGCAGTTTCTTCTCATAGTTCTAAATAGAAAATAATAATTTAAAGGTAGGACCGTCGACTAATCCTCCCAGATTTATTCGGTTGCCGCTAAAGCAAAAAACCTTAAGGTAGGAACGTGTATCCGTTGAAAACGCAGTCTAATATTTTTTCTATTATACTGCCTAAAGCTACCCTTAAAATACTGTAGTGTCTTTATTTCTGGCGTAGATGTAGAACATAAGTTAGGAATCGGTTGAGCAGTTAATCACTGAATTCTGCCCAGAATAACTTTCTATTCTCTTATACTAAATAGACATCTTTGTGTATGTTTTAAATCTGTGACGTTGTGCTAGCTGTGTCTACAGTCTCGTTGCAGTGAAGAGGTATTAGTTCGCGTTGCGCCTGTACTGTTCTAATTTAGAACGTTACTTTATTAAATTATTTGCGTCTCCTTAGGGGTACTCTGGCCAACGCTACTTTGCAGATACGCCAAGTTCGTTATTACGTATTTAACATACTTTGATATTTATACAACTGCGACAACTAGAAGATTCGATACTTCTCTTTTCCTATTTGTGTCTAGTTTAAATTAGTTTGTCTCTCACGTAATTTCAATTCAGACTTTGTTCATTACTGTTATCATTATTAGATTTGCAGCATTCGTTTACTTTACTCATCATTTTATTTAGCGTCATGTATATCTTTTTTATGATTAAATAAAAAATTACTTCGCGTACTACCAATAAGTATAACAAAATTATTTTATTTAACCGGTTTCAAGATCTACAAACGATCCCATCATCAGAAATGTTTAAGAAAAATTGTAAACAAATTATTATGACAGTTGACAAGGAAACTAAAATTGACAAATTATAATGATATCAGTAGTTAGAAAATGAGAGCCTCAGATACGAACCCGTTCGGAGCACATAGCGCCATCGAGTTCTCGAGGTGCCATCGACTTCTTCGGCAGTGACCTTGAAAGAGACCAGAGGCTGCTGAAGGAGTCGTTGAGGCATCCGAAGAAGTGTCTTCAGCAGCGGCATCTGCAGCAGCAGCCTCTGGTGTCTTTCAAGGTCATTGCCGAAGAAGTGGGCATGTCTTCAGCAGCGTCTGGTGTCTTTCAAGGTCATTGCCGAAGAAGTGGTCTTCAGCAGCGGCCAGGCGCATGCGCCGGGGCTATTCCTCAGATCAGTCCATCGAGTTCTCCATCCACTTCAAGTGGGCGTGTCTGCAGCAGCCTCTATTCATTGCTGAAGAAGGGCCTCTGGTGTCTTGCCATTGCGCACCCAAGCCGCCATTTTGGGGCTCAGGCGCCTGCGCCGGGGCTCCGCCTTCAGCAGCTTCTGGTCATTGCTGAAGAAGTGGTCTTCAGCGGCCCCCCTGGTGTCTCTCATTCTGTTGGGCCTTTGGATGTGGCTCAGGCGCATGCGCCGGGGTTTTCGCAACAATAAAAACGTTGAATATATTTTTACATCAATATAATTAAAACTATAATCTGTATACAGAGTAGGCATGCGTGTATTTTCTGGGCAAATCGAAGCCCTGCAGCTTCTCATACCACTCTTCTGACCGATTCATTACCCAGTGTATACTCAACGATGCGGTCATGCAGGATGAGACAGTATGCGGTGTGACCTCAAGCTTAGAGAATTTATTAATTTTAAATTAAGCTGAACTAGGCAGTATCTAAATAACTTCCCAAATCCTAAAATTATGTAGAATACTACGACACATGTCTTTTTGTTGGTAAGTTTGTTCAAAGGTATGTCAGGGATGCCAGTACAATTTTAATTTGTTGCTAAAATCGACAAAACGCAATAAAAAGAAAGCAATTGTGAACAATAATATTTAATGCAAAAATATGAACACAATATACATTCTCGTGAAAATGAAAACAAATGGTATTCGTTTATTTGGTAGCTGTCAAAACAAAGAACAGCTGATTGGTAAAGGAAAAGTAGTAAACAACTTTTAGCACTCTTTTAGCGCTAATATAAATAACCTTAGAAATCACTAAAATGATTAACTTAAAGATAGCTTAAGATTACCTGATCTAACTGGCCAGTAATACAAGGAAACTGTTAAACATTAGTAACAAGACATTTATTTACACGAGTCCCGGTAACCGGTTGACAGAAGTACATGCGCGTACCGAATTCAAGCGAGTTAGAATTGAGTAAAAGATAGTTCGAACTACGATGCGCGAGCTTCTTCTCAATGGACGCGCAGAAATGGCTGTTGCGTAGCGAATGCGGTCAGAAATCCGCCATCTTGACTTTTACTTTACTTTAGAAAAGATGCGGAAATCACTAGGTATTTAGGTAGATTTTGTCCCGGAGATTAGGCAGTGACATCAGTTAGGTAACAACACACGCGATACAGATAGATCACGCAGATAACTAACAAACGCAAGACAAGACAACACTATCCGATGTACTGGGCTAATTCCGCGAAAGAACGCGCGGAATATGTGTAGATATAAAGCCACTTGTAGGAAGCTGCTGAGATTTATAAATAACATGCACCAAACCTTGTAATGTGTAGCTGGGTACACTCGTTGTCCTATAATCTTGCGTACTTAGAGGTAAGAAAATGGAGTTACCATCGTGTCACATTGAATAATCCAGAGACATCACCCATTAGATAAATTTCTTCAGCCAACAAAGGTAGTAGATCGGTAGATAAAGGTAATTCCAGAAGCACCAGAAGCTTATTTTTAGGTATAGCTTCTGTACTTCCTCCAGACAGAGGAAATTCTAACCTCCAGACAACCGTTCACTTCGACGACCCGGCTGCAAGAGAGCGAGCCGACGTCCTCTAACCACCAAACTCAAGGGACGCTAATGCGCATCCAGTAACTGGCGCCCTCACGACAAAAATGCTAACTAACTTACATTATTCGTAGCTTATAAGATAAAAACTTAAGGGAAAGACGCGCTAAGAGGCAAATTTAAATAAGGTATCATAAAAACTGTAAGTGAAACGCAACACACCCCCTCCAACCGAACGAAAACAAAAAAACAAGGTACTCAGGTGTCCAGCCTGATCACCTGACATAACACGAACATTCAAGGGGAGCGGCAAGAGGAACAGCGAGACTTGAGGACTCACCGGGGGTAAGATACGTTAGGAAGTTGGATATGATTAGGGATTCAGATAAGATATTTTCACTTAGGGAACAGGCAGCTGCATCCTGCTCAGGAAAGAGACCGTCACCTGTATAGCTCTTCAGGTCTTTTGCATGCCAACGTCCATAATCTTTCTGACTAGTGGCGTCTTCGAGTTCGTATACCAAATTATTAATCACTCTTGTGATCCGACAGAGAACGAACTTTGGCGCCAGCTTAGCTGAAAACTTCTTACTAGCATCAGATAACACGACATTTCTCTTCCAAACTGGATCTCCTAATTTGTATGGACTTTCTCTTTTTCTAAGGTCATAACGTCCTTTACTAACGTTATACGCTTTCTCTAGGCGTTTGCTTACGTCAGCATATAGGGAAGGAAGTTTTTCGATATCCGACTGCCACTGTAGCTGGTCGGCGATAGTCACTGGATCAGAGACACGGTCTTCCAGTTTTCCATAGAAAGAGCCATCCACAGGCACATGACGTCCGAAAGTTAGGAACGAAGGTGAATGTTTGGTAACTTCATGTTTCGCGAGGCGAATGGCCTGAGCCACTTTGAATATTTCCGCGTCCCACAAAGTATGGTTATCTTTTACATAGGAAGCTAAGGCAGTTAATACCACACGGTTTACTCTTTCCGTATGATTAATCTGAGGGTGATACTTGGCATTAAACCAAATCTTTTGTACACCATAATCTTTGGCTAACTTCTTAAATTCATGAGAGGTAAACTGGGTTCCGTTGTCACACAGAATGATCTGAGGAACACCGAAGATAAGGAACACATTCTGTTCTAGGAATTTAATTATGGAAGCCGCCGTGGCTTTCTTCAAAGGTTGAACTAGTACAAATTTCGTGAACCAGTCAGTCACAACCAAAAGAAACGTATTTCCTTTCTTAGACCTAGGGAACGGTCCTAAGAGATCAAGGGAAATCAGTTGAAAAGGAAAGTTAATATTTTTGTAGCTGCCCATAAATCCAGCTCTAGCTTGGTTTGGAGCTTTGTGTGAACCACAGACAAGACAATTTCGGATATATCTAATTACAGACTGCCTCATCTTCGGCCAGTAATAATATTCCGCGATTCTAGATAGGGTTTTAGAGACGGCTAAGTGGCCAGCAGTTGGTTCATCGTGGTGCTCCTGTAAAATCCTCTTTTGGTTAGGGGTAGGAACAACTAACTTCCAAGCAGATAAATTAGACTGCAAGTCAATCTTGGGTCTAACATGTTTGTAGAGAATACCGTCCTTTACATCATAGTCAGGGTAATTGTCTGGATTCTTAGATACTTTCTGGATCATGTTTAGATACCATTCATCAGGTATTAGGTCAGCGGCATTTAAGACGCTCACAGTACGGGAGAGAAAATCGGCAGGGACGTTACTTGAGCCCTTACGGTATTGTATAGAAAAGTCAAACTGACTGAGCCGGACACACCATCTGGCCAAGCGACCGCAGGGTTCCTTAAGCTTGCTGAGCCATAAGAGAGAGGCATGGTCGGTAAGAACGGTAAATGAGGTACCTTCAACATAGCTACGGAAATGTTCTACTCCAAATAGCACGCCAATACATTCTTTTTCAGTGACAGTAAACTTGCGTTCTGCTTTAGTCAATGTTTTGCTCGCGTACGCGACGGGATGTTCGAAACCATCCTCTTCTTGAAAGAGGACTGCGCCAACGCCATCATTGGATGCGTCAGTCTGTATGTAGAAAGGCTTCGAGAAATTTGGGCTTGCGAGCACCGGAGCGGTAGTGAGTCTTTCTTTGAGTAGGGAGAGGGCTTGATCTGCCTCAGAGGTCCATTGGATTGGTTGACCTTTCTTTTGTCCTTGTAGAAGGGCCGTTATGGGGGCGCTTATGGCTGAGAAATCCTTCACAAATCTACGGTAATACTGAAGAACTCCTATCACACGCCTTACTTCCGTGGTAGTTCGAGGAATGGGGGTATTCAAAATGCACTCGACCTTAGCAGGGTCTGCTCTGAGACCATCCTTATCGATGCGAAATCCTAGGAAAGATAGGGATTCACGGCAGAAGGAACATTTGTCTCTATTTATAGTTAGGTTCGCCCTCTTCAGGCGACGAGATACTTCAGCGAGAACTTCTAGGTGCTTCTCGAAGGTAGGGGTAACGATAATTACGTCGTCTAGATAAGAGAAGACATAGGGATCGAGAGAGGGACCGAGAACAACATCAATGAGTCTCTGCATTGTCTGTGCACTGTTGCACAACCCGAACGGCATTCTCCGGAATTGGAATAATCCACGGCCATGAACGGTAAAGGCAGTCTTGGGGCGAGAGTCCTTTTCAAGAGGTACTTGCCAAAATGCTTTCTGAAGATCGATCGACGATAGGTAACGAGCATCTCTCAGCTTGCTCAAGATAGTGTCGATCCTAGGAAGCGGGTAGGAATCTTTTACGGTAACGGCATTTAATTTTCGTCCATCAAAGCACATGCGGTACGAATTATCCTTCTTCTTAACAAGGAGAACGGGAGACGACCATGGGGAACTAGAGGGTTCTATTACGCCTAGTTTCAAAAGATCATCGATCTCTTTATTGAGATGCTGTTGAAGCGCGGGAGACAGCGGATACTGGCGCTGTTTTATCGGCCTGGCATCACCGGTATCGATAAAATGAGATAATAAGGGAGTTTCACCTAGTTCATTAGATACAAGATCGTCAAGTTGAGCGACCACTTGGTTCAACTTTTCTAGGTCTTGAGAGGGAATGGAGGAACGGTCTTCGATTTTATGTAATGCAAACACAGAGTTCTTACTAAGGGAGTTTACAGATAGGTGTTCGTAATCCACTTTTAATTGGAATAGATGGCACGCATCACTTCCTAGATACAGTCTGTCCGTGATTGAAGGTATAACATGAAAACGCACCTCCTTAGTGATGCCGTTTATCGTAGTAGGAATAGGCAAGATATTTGTGACAGCATGTGGCTTGCCATCTGCAGTAGTGACGTAGGTAAGGTTTTGGGGGTTAGGCATGGTGATCTGTAATTCTTCAAGCACCGTAAACGTAGCGGAACCGAGAACAGAGATATTTGCACCTGTATCAACCAGTGCGGTAAATGTGTGACCACCTATAGATATGTCAACATGCGGTCTGTTATCACCAGGAACTTTCACGAACATGGAGGACACTTTTGGTTTTGGCGTCGACATAAAATTTTTAACTGTATCTAACCAATTCTTCCAATCACGTTGGGATTCTTCTTTAGACATATTCGTTTTAGGTTTGGACGACTTTTTGGGTTTAGGGAAGGGGCGTCCGGAGGCCTCCCCGTTTACTCGTTTTTGGGTTAGATAAGGTAGCGGTAGGTTTCGGGTTTGTTGGAGTCGTAGGACTGCAGTTAGGACACTTATAAACATCTTTTTTACCACAGCCATAACAAAAACGTGAACGGGACTTGTCACATGTTTGATAGGAATGCCCCTGATTAGAGCAGTTCCAACATACTATAGAAACTTTGCTGGGAGATAAGCTATCAGTAGATACGACAGGAGATATTTGTACGTGAGATAATTCTTCAACAATCGCAACTGGTTTGTAAGCTAAATCTGGTTCCAAGAGAGCACCTATTTTTCGAGGGGGTGGCTTGTATTCATCCTTTTGGGAACGGGATTCTTCCAGCTGTTTACAAAGCTGCGTTAACCTGGCAACAGACGGTATAGTCTGCAAAGCGAGGTGACTATGAAAGTAAGGCAATAAATTTTTCCTGATTATTTTCAGTTGCTGTCCCTCTGGGAGTGAAGTGGACAACTTTCTAAAAAGCCCTAACATAGTAGCAATATACATTAGCACATTTTCTTGTGCACCCTGGGTACGTAGTTTTATTTCAGATAAAAGACAGTCATCGAAGTCAGTAGGTAAAAATGTATCTTTCAACAATTGTTCTAACTCAGACCAACAAGAGACAGTGTGTTTAACACTTCGAAACCAGGTCAGGGCTTGTCCTTCAAAAAGATCAATGGCGGAGGAAAATAGTTCAGCGGAACTCACACCACGAGATTCTGACAGTTCATCTACTCTCTCTAGGAAAGAAGACAACGATAATTTACTAGATACTCCTGAGAACTTCAAATTCCACTTATAGACAGGTATATGACAAGTGCGGGTGTTAGGTACGGACATTGGGGAGTCCACAGATACGAAGGGATTCGTGACACTAGCAATAGGTAAAAATGGGTTTGAGGTATTAACCGCAGGCAATGGGGAGATAGACTGAGAAAGAGAAACTTCATCTTCCGCCTCATCTGACTTTAAAAGAAAATCACCCTGTAGATCTAGAGTTTGATTTTTAAGGGTAGAGGTAACTGCTTCCTGACTATCATTAGACGCTTCTAACCTTTCTATTCTAGCAATCAGATGAGATAAGCGAGCAGAGATTCTTTTACCAACACGGGAATTCAAGCAATCTTTAAACTCTGAGATAATGTGAGATAAATCAGATATGACCACCTCTATTTCGGAAACATCCTGATCAAAATCATAGGGAGACTTGTTTCTAGAAAGGGAGATATCCTGTTCATTGTGTAGGAGAGCACGAAGCTGCCTACGTCTCTGATCTTGGGTATCAGCAGGGACATGACCTCGTAAAGAAATTTCGTATTTAATCTCTTCAGATAAAAGAAAATAGATAAACTCCATGATTAACTTCGAAAGAGACAACGATAAACACGAAAATGACACGAAGGTAACTGGGGTCAGATACGGAGATACACCCGGTATATGAAAATCGCGACTAGGTACTTTTGGTAGATAATTTTACGCAACGCGCAGGTATACAGATGCCAGCTATGGAGCTGCTACATCCAACCTTTATTTAGGTAAGTTAGGTAGATAATTTTTAGATAAACAAAGTAGGTAGGTTCTGATTATTAGACCTGGGCTTGGGCTACCATCAAGGTTAACCTCCCACGAACCAGGTACGCGATATCGTTTAACATAGGTACATAGATACAAGTACATAGATACACATACATAAACAGTACATATAAATACATAAGCGATAAACATAGATAAGTACTCAAAATCAAGTAAAGATAAAGTACGTTAAGAAAATTTCTAATCCAAAGGCGCTTTAGATTCTAGATTTATGAAATCCTTTAATTTCAATTCTTTCAATTCCCCACATCAGGAATGCCAATTGTGTGACCTCAAGCTTAGAGAATTTATTAATTTTAAATTAAGCTGAACTAGGCAGTATCTAAATAACTTCCCAAATCCTAAAATTATGTAGAATACTACGACACATGTCTTTTTGTTGGTAAGTTTGTTCAAAGGTATGTCAGGGATGCCAGTACAATTTTAATTTGTTGCTAAAATCGACAAAACGCAATAAAAAGAAAGCAATTGTGAACAATAATATTTAATGCAAAAATATGAACACAATATACATTCTCGTGAAAATGAAAACAAATGGTATTCGTTTATTTGGTAGCTGTCAAAACAAAGAACAGCTGATTGGTAAAGGAAAAGTAGTAAACAACTTTTAGCACTCTTTTAGCGCTAACATAAATAACCTTAGAAATCACTAAAATGATTAACTTAAAGATAGCTTAAGATTACCTGATCTAACTGGCCAGTAATACAAGAAAACTGTTAAACATTAGTAACAAGACATTTATTTACACGAGTCCCGGTAACCGGTTGACAGAAGTACATGCGCGTACCGAATTCAAGCGAGTTAGAATTGAGTAAAAGATAGTTCAAACTACGATGCGCGAGCTTCTTCTCAATAGACGCGCAGAAATGGCTGTTGCGTAGCGAATGCGGTCAGAAATCCGCCATCTTGACTTTTACTTTACTTTAGAAAAGATACGGAAATCACTAGGTATTTAGGTAGATTTTGTCCCGGAGATTAGGCAGTGACATCAGTTAGGTAACAACACACGCGATACAGATAGATCACGCAGATAACTAACAAACGCAAGACAAGACAACACTATCCGATGTAGAGTCTGTAAAGTTAGAGACTGGGCCCGGACAAGATGGTGGCTGCGCGAAAATGTAGCGGGAAATATGATTTTGACAGAAACAGTGCCGTACCGGCGTATATGTGAAATTTATTATTATTTTAACAATGAATTCATAAAAGTTACATTCAAAACAGGAAAATTAGCATTTTAAGGCATGAAAAAATCGCGAAACACATTAAGAAGAACTTAAGAAAAGGGGATTTCGTCATAAGTACAGATAAATTATAAATGTGACGTTTGGTGTGAGGTTATGTCAATTACGAAATCGGCATGTTTATGTGCAAATAATCTCAATTCCATAATTGTTATAGTTGAAAACAGGTTTTTGAACAAGTTGTTTACTTATGTGACAAAAGAAAATTAGAATAAATCATAAAGGAAGCCGAATAATCCAATTTACTATTTTTCAGCACTGAAGAGTTAAAGAATTGCAAAATAAACTTATTATTCTGTAATTAAAAATTTAGAGAGTTCTATTAACTACCAAAAATAAATAAGTGGAATTCACATATATTAAGAACTAAACGCCTTGTTGACCTTTCAAAAAATAAGAATCCTTGGTGCTTGAGGTATGTCATGTCGCACAAGGTCTAATGATAGAACGTCCAGGCATTTGTCCTGCGGGAAGGAGCTTCGGGCGGGACAGCTGGACAGAGCCGCTAGTCCTACCAGCAGGACATTATTTTTAAATGGGATTGTCCTGCCGGCAGTACGTGCGCAGCTTTCGGCAGTACGGACCCAAATTTCATAGGCGCCGTAACAATTTTGCTATTTATTAAATAAAACATCTGCTGAGAAACATTTTTATTTATTCTCGTACAAAATAACTTGGAAAACATTAAAAAATAACACTGCGCCTGCGATGCTGATTGTTTCCTAAAGCTGCGTAAAATCGGAAATTTTAATCTAATTTATTACCTATAGTATAATTAAACACTTGCCATTCTTTTGTAATAACTCAGCACTAATTTTCGTTTTTGTATTGTTCAAGTCTCGCAGAACTGTCACAAGACCCAGAGACCCAGAGATTTTAGTTACTCTTCCGTTGCATACGGCGCTCAAATAATTGTCTCCAAACGCGGACATACACCATTTAAAATCTGGTTTTTTATCAAAATTCTTTGCTTTTGAAAAACCCGCGGCATAATTAGCGTGCAAGCCACTGTACGTGCGAGATTTTTTTCAAGAGTTGTCTCCTTCTCCGTAGCTTGCCTCCTACTGGTCTGAACGAGATGAAACTTACACTTTAGATAGGCAAAATTTTACGACAAATCCGATGGTGGTGGTTACGTTCTCATATGGGGACGCAAATGTACTGAAAACAATAGGGTCGAAAATACGTGCTGCTGGAAGGACGCTTGGACACTCTATCAACTAAGGGTTAATCACTTGGTAGTGGTTGTACTCCTAAATCCTCGTCTTCGTCGTCTTCATCATCATCATCATCATCATCATCATCATCATCATCATCATCATCATCATCATCATCACCACCACCACCATCATCTTCAGTTGTGACTTGATATTCATCTTCACTCTCATCATCAGATGATCCTGTGTTCACAGTGAACTTCAACGAATCCAATGCATCGTCCATCAGATGCTCTTTCTCAAAGAAAGTTTTTTTCACTTTTTGCACATGGCCACATACATCTTTCCACTCTTCTGAGCTAATAATGGAAAATTTTCCACGTGCTAATTCCTCCACATCACCTAATTTAAAAGTAACGTTTCTGCTAGCTACCCAGTTCTTTACAGTGGCCCATATCTTCTCTATGGGGTTCAATTCCGGGTGATAAGGAGGAAGCCGTAACACTCGGTGACCATGGGCTTCAAGAAGCTCATCCAATTTGTATTTCTTTGGGAATCGATACAAATTTTGTTTGATAAGACCATAAAGCTCAGGTTTTGTATTTGAGCCATCAAAATGTATTTGACGTTCTTCAAGCCACTTCACCATCTCGCCTTTTCGGCTCGCAGATGTCAGGTTTTTTTCCACCAGGACATTGTGATATGATGCATTATCAATCACAAGTACACAATTAGGCGGCATGTTGGGCAGTAATTGTTTCTGCACCCATGTCATGAAATTGGCATTATTCATGTCATCGTGGTAATCTCCTGATTTAGAACCTAGAGACAATGTTTGGTTACATTTTGATATTAAAATTACTTACGTATGTGTTACCTGACCGAAAAATGAGCAACGCATTGGGAATGAAACCATTTTCACCTCCGGCATGTACAATAATCAGCCTTTGGCCTTTAGAAATCGGCTTCTTTAAGTTTTTAGTAGACTCATCATACCACCCTTTCGGCTGGACATGGCTGCTGTGTATATACATTTCATCCGTATATATAATGGTTCGGCCTTCTTCCCGGTATTGCAGAATTTGTTTCAAGTATTTCACCCTTTTCAGGCGAATGTCATGGCTTTCCATTAAAATCTTACGGTTGTCTTCTGTCTTTCGCCACCTTAAATGGAAATAGAAGTAAACGAGGTGTCCCACTCAAGCAGGCTCACTTTTGCTATCTGTTGTTATAAAAGTATTTTCAAAACATAAGCATTTAATGAAACAGAAATTTAAATATGCATGTAGTAACGGCATCCGAAATATTTTGACTTTGGATATACAAAAGCAGCCATACCTGAATCCAATAGATTTCAGAAAAACCCATAGTGACTGCCTCGAGCCAGAAAAAGAAAGTTCAGAATCTTTAATCTTCTGTAGAATACCTGGAATACAAGGTGATATTAGGCTAGATGATGCGATAGGTAGGTATTTAAATGTAGCATTTGTTATTTAACGAAAAAGCAGTAATTGCCATTTGTTCCTAGAATAATTTGTTCAAATAGCCCCTGATTATTGGGATCACTTTCCGTCATTGCATATTTCATTCATGTTTCGATGAAAAATACATTATACACATTGAAAACACATCGTGAAATATAATTGTCTGAAAAATCATTGGGTTTCAACAGAAAGTAAGTTTCTTGAAATTTATCTACAATCGAAGACGGAATCCAGGAAGTTAAATATCCAAAGCATTCCATTTACTAAAATGCAAGTGCGATTCATACTTTCATAACTTGGCTACGCAACAGCAGCACCCAATTGGTTTTTTGATATTATATCAAAAAAATACACGAAAATATCTTGAACTTTCTTATTACCACGTTCCCTCTATTTATGAAAAAAGAAGTTCAGCAGACTTTACAATGAATCACCCCGTATTTGACAAGTCACAACTGCCAGCAGTTGCAATGAAAACACACCTTAACGAAGTTTTCTTTTTTATAATGGTAATTATGTACTTACAATTGAGAGAGGGATTCCTTTTCTCCAAAATAAAAAAATTATGTATAATTTCCCGTATTGTTTCCGTTTCTCCCACAGAAATCAGGCCGAGCTTACGCTTCTTTCGCGGTCGTTCCTTATGTGGTGTAGCAAAGGAGGTGCTAGGCTCAGCTTCTACGCTTTTCGATTCCTTCAAAATCTTCGCTACTGTGTTTCTCGAAACACCTGTTGCTTCTATAACTCTTTGCCTTAAACACACAATTGGATCTTAACAATAATCAAGCTCATTATGAAGTGGGTACGTACATACCTGTAATTCTTTAAAGGAATCCTAATTCCATTTTGCGCTTCTTCCCGCATAAACTTTATCACGTTACTGATAATTTCACGGCCTTGGCTATGAATTACCATGCCGGGTTTGCCAATTTTTTTGGGAGACATTTCTAACCTACAAACGTCAAAAATTTCAACTTGGATTTAATGTGTAAAATTACTTTGATTTTTCAAAAGTCTTTTAAATAACACCGAGATCACAAAATAAGCAGAATAATCTGCAAACACAAAAAATTTTAACCTTCAATTCAGTTACAAGAATTTGTAGTATTAATTACCTCGAACTCCGTTTTTCGAATAAAGATGATAGTTTTTTAATCTTTTAAGCAACACTCACAATAAAAACGCAAAATAAAACAGAATATCCACTAAAAAAAGCACACTCAAACATGAGTCAATAAAACAACAATGGACGCACAGTAAGTAAGTTCTTGACGGCGCCACTGGATTTACGAGTTCCGCCTTCGGACGAAAACAGGTCTATTGCGCTGATCACGTGACAGCCCAGTCTTTAACTTTACAGACTTTACTGGGCTAATTCCGCGAAAGAACGCGCGGAATATGTGTAGATATAAAGCCACTTGTAGGAAGCTGCTGAGATTTATAAATAACATGCACCAAACCTTGTAATGTGTAGCTGGGTACGCTCGTTGTCCTATAATCTTGCGTACTTAGAGGTAAGAAAATGGCGTTACCATCGTGTCACATTGAATAATCCAGAGACATCACCCATTAGATAAATTTCTTCAGCCAACAAAGGTAGTAGATCGGTAGATAAAGGTAATTCCAGAAGCACCAGAAGCTTATTTTTAGGTATAGCTTCTGTACTTCCAGACAGAGGAAATTCTAACCTCCAGACAACCGTTCACTTCGACGACCCGGCTGCAAGAGAGCGAGCCGACGTCCTCTAACCACCAAACTCAAGGGACGCTAATGCGCATCCAGTAACTGGCGCCCTCACGACAAAAATGCTAACTAACTTACATTATTCGTAGCTTATAAGATAAAAACTTAAGGGAAAGACGCGCTAAGAGGCAAATTTAAATAAGGTATCATAAAAACTGTAAGTGAAACGCAACAGCGGTTGTGTTGGGCGGAAAATTCTCGCTCGACTCAAATTCTAGACGCATATCTATGGGTCCAGGCTTGATGCTTTCCGACTGCTTTGATGCGTCAATCACCACGATGGGCGCTAGATCCTTGAACTGTTCCTTGCCGTATAACGGCTCGCCAACTTTTCCATAGTATGAACTCTGGAAGTTCTGGTACATTTCGTATAGCAGGGCGTATTTCCCCGTGGAGAAATCCAAATTTAAATTCTCGTAGGGGAAGTACTCAGAATTCAGGTACAGTTTGACGTTTGTCAGATTGCAGTGGTCAAATTTGCTTGAATCCGTGTCCAAATTCGCTTTGCGATTCGTCTGGAAGGCGACAATAACGTAGCGGGGTTTCTCCAACCGTGTTGCAGTCTTGACGGCCCACGTTTGTTTCGTAGCTTGCGGCAACACCGGATACTCGTACAGCTCCCAGCTGCGAAAACATATCTGCAACGTTCTCTCTTCCTCGACAATATTGAGAAGTTTTAGGTATTCAGCATCCGATGGATAGACGTACGGCACCCTCCAATGAACCTTGCTCAACTCAATTCTGGTGTCCTCGTTACCCACGAAAGCGTTCCTATCGTTTTTCGATCGAGTCAAAATGAGCTCGTGACACACATTTAACAGAATTTTGGGGTAATCTTCCAAGAATCCCAGCAGGATTCTTCCCGGGATGCACACGTTAAAGTTCCCGTTCGCGTCGATAAGGTGGCTCGGTGAGTCTCCCGTATTCGTCCAGCCGGCATTCTCCAGGGCACCTACTTCACCCACATTCAGAGAAACTACACCCTTCAGTGTGCTCGTGATGCCCACGTTTTTTGTTCGATCCACCTCCACCCCGTTTGTTTCATAGCGGACGTCGTCAAAGAGGAAACTGAGGGCGTTATTTGTTAAAGCCGCATTTCCGCCTCCTGCACCCTTGATGAACCTGCCCTCTATGTAGATGCTGCTTAGATGCGGCAGTACGTAAACGTCTTGTTGGTGGATTGGTATGTGAATTTCGTCATTGGCGTTGAATGTTGTTGTTGTCACGAACGGCTGATGTACGTGCACCTCGACACGGCGTGCTGACTCATCCAAAACAGCACCGTCCAGAACACGAAACGTGTCTACGTTTATGTGTGTCATTATTCAAATGCGGTTCCCTTGTTGAAGCACAAGTACTAACTGACAGCACCGTTAATTTTCTTGCTTAAATACTCTCCATACAACCGTGCGCATGCGCAGTCTTATTCTTGCTCGTGTCATCAGCCATGGTGTTTGCGAATACAGCTGTCTGTGTCAACAGACAGCTGTATTCGCAAACACACAGACAGACAGACAGACAGACAGACGGAGAGACAGACAGACAACTACTGATAAGAATTCGGAAGTAGGAGAATAACTATAGATTCCTTTTTGTCTCATCGAGCTGATTAATTTGATACCCTACATGATCTAGGTGGGCGGGGCAAGGAGCGTGGCCGGGGGCGCGGTCAGTGAGTGGCCACCCCTAAAAACCATCCCTAAAAACCACCCCCAAAAATCACCCTCCAAAACCACCCCAAGAACCGCCCCTAAAACCACCCCTAAAAGCTACCCCTAAAACCACCCCTAAAACCACCCCCTAAAAACCACCCCTAAAAACCACCCCTAAAAACCACCCCCAAAAACCACCCCCAAAAACCACCCCTAAAATCCACCCCAATATTCGGATACCTCTAGTCGAGTCCTTTAATTTGACACCCCACATGACATAGTTTTTACGTAGGGGTTAGCCTAAATTTAGACTACTGTTCTCAAATAATTAGCGATGTAGAATGTTCTACTACCGAGAACTAAGATGTTTGCATATATCAATCAGATGGTTCCCACACGTGTCCGAAACGCATTAAGATAACAAGTAATTTCAAATAAACAAACTGGAGAATGTTCTAGAATGTTTTTTTCCCACACGTGTCCGAAACGCATTAAGATAACAAGTAATTTCAAATAAACAATGAGAAGAATATTCTAGAATGTTATTTTATTGTAATAATACAAACAAACAAACGGGTCACCTTGTAGTGTCTACAACGTATTAAATGCACATGCAGAGCGTGGGATCAAACCTAAACAAACATATCCTATCGGCAAGATGAAAGGTTATTTCCCATAATAAAAACAATTATAACATCTCTTATCGGCGGCGAACGTGCTTTTTTCTTAAACTTTAATATCAATATTTATTCAGTATAAACAATTGTAAATTTCCGAGAAAATAAATATTAATTCTGTAACTTCTGTTTACAATCATAAGTATATACGGATGATTTGAAAGACGGGCTTGTAAGCCGCCGATTAGCTCAGTTGGTTGGAGCGACGGCTCCGGTGCGTGGGGACCCGGGTTCGAATCCCGGTCGGCGTCATTTCCAGAACGTTTGCGAAAACCCCGGCGCATGCGCCTGAGCCACGGCCAAAGGCCCCAAAGACACCGTTGCTGAAGACATGACTCCTTCAGCAGCCTCTGGTCATTGCCGAAGAAGTGGATGGGGCCAGGATGGACTGGCCTGAACAGTGAGCAACACGTGCTTTGTACGCGACAGCCCCGGCGCAGGCGCCTGAGCCACATCCAAAGGCCCAACAGAATGAGAGACACTAGGGGGGCCGCTGAAGACCACTTCTTCAGCAATGCCCAGAAGCTGCTGAAGGCGGAGCCCCGGCGCAGGCGCCTGAGACACAACCAAAGGCCCCAAAATGGCGGCTTGGGTGCGCAATGGCAAGACACCAGAGGCCCTTCTTCAGCAATGAATAGAGGCTGCTGCAGACACGCCCACTTGAAGTGGATGGAGAACTCGATGGACTGATCTGAGGAATAGCCCCGGCGCATGCGCCTGGCCGCTGCTGAAGACCACTTCTTCGGCAATGACCTTGAAAGACACCAGACGCTGCTGAAGACATGCCCACTTCTTCGGCAATTACCTTGAAAGACACCAGAGGCTGCTGCTGCAGATGCCGCTGCTGAAGATACTTCTTCGGATGCCTCAACGACTCCTTCAGCAGCCTCTGGTCTCTTTCAAGGTCACTGCCGTAGAAGTCGATGGCACCTCGAGAACTCGATGGCGCTATGCGCTCCGAACGGGTTCGTATCTGAGGCTCTCATTTTCTAACTACTGATATCCATGAAATAAGATAAATAGATAACTGAATTTCAGTATTTACCTACGGGGTATAAGAAAAACACAAAGGAAAATCGAATACCTCGTAGCTTGAAGGGAAAAAACAATGAATTTAAAGAAAACCATATAGGAAGAAAACACTAAATTCAATTGAAAAAACCTTCAAGTGAAATATCAGAACAGAAAAAACTAAATACATAAAATATCCATGGAATCTTGACAACTGCCAACTGCTAATCTTGTAATAAATTGTGGTCAAGTCTATGTGTTCTGTCTTGACAACTGCCAACTGCTAGTACATATTGTAATAAACTAAAAAAGAGAGAAATAAGTCAATAATATTAAAAAAAAAAAAAAAGACTCAAGGATTAAGATGTAGAGACTGTGGTTAAATAATTAATTCAAGAATCAATCATAATAACAATAATATTGATGATGATAATATCAATAACAAAACAAAAAGAAAAAATCCCATATTGCCAAATAACCTCGAAAGTCCATGGTTTATATGGGGGGGGGGGCAAATAAACTAATTGATTCTTGAATTAATTTACGAAAGTTTAAATAAACTAGATTGTATTAAATCGACTTGATCATTAAGTAAGTTACAATTTTTATCATTTTTATGTTTATAAATTTCTATAGACTCTAATATATCCAATTGATAACTCTTTACAAAATTAAACAATAATTTAGTATTCTCCGGAGGAGGGAATTGATGATTGTTATCAAAGAAATGATTAGCAAAACTTGGATGATCATTCTTCAAACGAAATGATCTTAAATGTTCGTTATACCTAATACGTATAGATCTGCCAGTCTGTCCGATATATATGCTGTTACAGTCTAAGCAATTTAGTTGATAAACACCTGTGTGGTCAAGTTTATGTGTTCTGTCTTTACTGTTAAATAAAATATGTGATAATATATTTGATGGTTTAAATGTGACTTGTATGTTGTTTTTTCTTAAAATACTGGCAATCTTTTCAGAAATATTTCCAAAATAGGTAATCCTGCAAAATTTGGTAAGTTTATCATTAGATAATTTAGGATATATATTGTTACAAGCAATTTTAAATTTTTTATTGTTAATGATTCTATTGATGATTTCAATCTTAAATCCGTTATTTATTGCAATTGTTCTAATTATGTTTAGTTCTTTATTCAATTTATCTAAAGATAGCGGTACTGTAAAGGCCCTGTGTATCATAGAATTATAAGCAGAAATTTTTTGACAAAAGGGATGAAATGAATTTGCTGAAAGAGTAATATCTGTATATGTTGGTTTCCTAAAAATATCGAAATTTATTTTATTGTTCTCATTTATTAAAGTTAAATCTAAGAAATTAATTTTGTGTTCAGTTTCTATTTCTTTCGTAAATTTAATTTTTGGATGAATACTGTTCAAGAAATTTTGAAAATTGTCCAATTGTCTTGTTGTTCCTTTAAAACAAGCAATAATATCATCTACATATCTATACCAAAATAGAATATGTTGTTTCCCTAATTCTGAGTTCATAATTTTTTCTTCAATATCTGACATGAAAATATCTGCTAATAAAGGACTAATTGGTGAACCCATAGCAAGACCTAAATCTTGAGTATAATATTTATTATTGAACTGGAGATAATTTTGCTCAATACAAAGTTGGAAAGCAGTAATAATATCATTTTTTATAACAATATTAGTATGGGCTTTATCTAAAATATTTTCAATTGATTTTAAGCATTCATTAGGAGGAATATTAGGGAACATATTTGTAACATCAAAAGAAACCAAAAGGGACCCTGTTGGAATATTTTTATATTTGATATTGTTAATTAATTCTAAAGAATTTTTTAAACTAAATTTGGATTTAAAATTTGTTGTATTTTTGAATATATTATTAATGTTTTTAGCTAAATTTCTCGTGGGAGCATTAATATATGATACTACTGGTCTTATAGGTGTATTAATTTTATGGTTCTTGATAAGTCCATATAATTTAGGGGCACATGCATTCATATTAATTAATCTTAATTTTTCAAAATTGTTATTGAAAATACTGTTGCAATTTTTTAACCAATCTTTTAATTTTGTTTGAAAATGTTTTGTTGGATCTTTTTTCAGTTCAGTTAATTTTTCATTTGTAATAAAATTTTGCATCTTTGTTATATATTCATCTTTAGGTAAAATTACTATAGCATTGGATTTGTCGGCTTTCGAAACTATCAAATTATCTTTATTAATTTTTTCTTTAATAGAATTAATTGTAATTTTATCGATTTTATTAATTTTATTAATGATGGAGTTTTTGTACTGAAAGGAATTATGAATTTTATTTCTAATATTCTGAGAATCTTCATCCTTTTTTAAAATTACTTCAATTTCTGAAATTAAAATTTCGGTTCTATTTATATTGTTTATATTGGGGGCAAATTTTGGACCTTTTGATAGTAATTCTGTTTCATTATTGTCAAAAACTGTATTACTGTAATTGATAAATTTGGAACGTCAGTTTTGCTATAGTTTTGAATATAGTTCAAATTATCTAACTTCTTTCGTTGTATGAGGTATTTTTTATGTATGATTTTACTAATATTGTCTCTAATTATGTCATCTAAACTGTCAAACTCTATAGCGTGTAATTTGTATGAAAGTTCAGAGTGTAAAACTTTAATGTAGTGATTTAATACGTATCTTTGTTTATATTGGGTTCTACATTCTTCTTTCAACCAAACTCTCTGGGCAGCTTTAATTGCCTTCTCTGCAGCAATCGTGTTACTTCTCGTTGTGATATGTACATATTTGGGAACTATCTTCATTCTTAAACATTCTTGATTAAACCAAATATTTTGACTTATTTTTCTCTGTTTCAGTTTAAGCTTCTTGTATAGTCTTTCTTGAACTGCCGTGCTGGCATTTTTTATGTAGTTAATATTTTCACTTTTCACTATTTGGTAGAAATCCATGATTAAATAAAAAATTACTTCGCGTACTACCAATAAGTATAACAAAATTATTTTATTTAACCGGTTTCAAGATCTACAAACGATCCCATCATCAGAAATGTTTAAGAAAAATTGTAAACAAATTGTTATGACAGTTGACAAGGAAACTAAAATTGACAAATTATAATGATATCCATGAAATAAGATAACTAGATAACTGAATTTCAGTATTTACCTACGGGGTATAAGAAAAACACAAAGGAAAATCGAATACCTCGTAGCTTGAAGGGAAAAAACAATGAATTTAAAGAAAACCATATAGGAAGAAAACAATAAATTCAATTGAAAAAACCTTCAAGTGAAATATCAGAACAGAAAAAACTAAATAAATAAAATATCCATGGAATCTTGACAACTGCCAACTGCTAATCTTGTAATAAATTGTGGTCAAGTCTATGTGTTCTGTCTTGACAACTGCCAACTGCTAGTACATATTGTAATAAACTAAAAAAGAGAGAAATAAGTCAATAATATTAAAAAAAAAAAAAAAAAAAAAAAAAAAAAAAAGACTCAAGGATTAAGATGTAGAGACTGTGGTTAAATAATTAATTCAAGAATCAATCATAATAACAATAATATTGATGATGATAATATCAATAACAAAACAAAAAGAAAAAATCCCATATTGCCAAATAACCTCGAAAGTCCATGGTTTATATGGGGGGGGGGGGGGGCAAATAAACTAATTGATTCTTGAATTAATTTACAAAAGTTTAAATAAACTAGATTGTATTAAATCGACTTGATCATTAAGTAAGTTACAATTTTTATCATTTTTATGTTTATAAATTTCTATAGACTCTGATATATCCAATTGATAACTCTTTACAAAATTAAACAATAATTTAGTATTCTCCGGAGGAGGGAATTGATGATTGTTATCAAAGAAATGATTAGCAAAACTTGAATGATCATTCTTCAAACGAAATGATCTTAAATGTTCGTTATACTTAATACGTATAGATCTGCCAGTCTGTCCGATATATATGCTGTTACAGTCTAAGCAATTTAGTTGATAAACACCTGTGTGGTCAAGTTTATGTGTTCTGTCTTTACTGTTAAATAAAATATGTGATAATATATTTGATGGTTTAAATGTGACATGTATGTTGTTTTTTCTTAAAATACTGGCAATCTTTTCAGAAATATTTCCAAAAAAAAAACAATGAATTTAAAGAAAACCAATTCGGGAAAAAACAATAAATTCAATTGAAAAAACCTTCAAGTGAAATATCAGAACAGAAAAAATAAATCAATCAATATCCAAGAATTCTTGACAACTGCCAACTGCTAAACTTGAAAAAACTGCGAGGTCAAGTCTATGTCGTTCTGTCTTGACAACAGCCAACTGTTAATCTTGTAATAAACTAAAAAAAAAAGAGAAATAAGTCAATAAATGTCATAATGAGAGAAACTGTAATACCGACACCTGAGAATTATAATTTTGATCAAAAGATAATTACAAAAGTTTAAATAAACTAGATTGTATTAAATCGACCTGGTCATTAAGTAAGTTATAATTTGTATCATTTTTATGTTTATAAATTTCTATATACTCTAATTTATCTAATTGATAACTCTTTACAAAATTAAACAATAATTTAGTATTTTCTGGAGGAGGGAATTGATGATTGTTATCAAAGAAATGATTAGCAAAACTTGAACGATCATTTTTTAAACGAAATGACCTTAAATGTTCATTGTACCTAATACGTATAGATCTGCCAGTTTGTCCGATATATATATTGTTACAGTCTAAACAATTTAGTTGATAAACACCTGTGTGGTCAAGTTTATGTGTTTTGTCTTTACTGTTAAACAAAATATGTGATAATATATTTGATGGTTTAAATGTGACTTGTATGTTATTTTTTCTTAAAATACTGGCAATTTTTTCAGAAATATTTCCAAAATAAGTAATCCTGCAAAATTTGGTAACTTTATCATTAGATAATTTAGGATATATGTTGTTACAAGCAATTTTAAATTTTTTATTGTTAATGATTCTATTGATGATTTCAATCTTAAATCCGTTATTTATTGCAATTGTTCTAATTATGTTTAGTTCTTTATTCAATTTATCCAAAGATAGCGGTACTGTAAAGGCCCTGTGTATCATAGAATTATAAGCAGAAATTTTTTGACAAAAGGGGTGAAATGAATTTGATGAAAGAGTAATATCTGTATATGTTGGTTTCCTAAAAATATCGAAATTAATTTTATTATATTCATTTATTAAAGTTAAATCTAAGAAATTAATTTTATGTTCAGTTTCTATTTCTTTTGTAAACTTAATTTTTGGATGAATACTGTTCAAAAAATTTTGAAAATTGTCTAATTGTCTTGTTGTTCCTTTAAAACAAGCAATAATATCATCTACATATCTATACCAAAATAGAATATGTTGTTTGCCTAATTCTGAATTCATAATTTTATCTTCAATATCTGACATGAAAATATCTGCTAATAAAGGACTAATTGGTGAACCCACAGCAAGACCTAAATTTTGAGTATAATTACTAGAATTACTATCAAAAGGTCCAAAATTTGCCCCCAATATAAACAATATAAATAGAACCGAAATTTTAATTTCAGAAATTGAAGTAATTTTAAAAAAGGATGAAGATTCTCAGAATATTAGAAATAAAATTCATAATTCCTTTCAGTACAAAAACTCCATCATTAATAAAATTAATAAAATCGATAAAATTACAATTAATTCTATTAAAGAAAAAATTAATAAAGATAATTTGATAGTTTCGAAAGCCGACAAATCCAATGCTATAGTAATTTTACCTAAAGATGAATATATAACAAAGATGCAAAATTTTATTACAAATGAAAAATTAACTGAACTGAAAAAAGATCCAACAAAACATTTTCGAACAAAATTAAAAGATTGGTTAAAAAATTGCAACAGTATTTTCAATAACAATTTTGAAAAATTAAGATTAATTAATATGAATGCATGTGCCCCTAAATTATATGGACTTATCAAGAACCATAAAATTAATACACCTATAAGACCAGTAGTATCATATATTAATGCTCCCACGAGAAATTTAGCTAAAAACATTAATAATATATTCAAAAATACAACAAATTTTAAATCCAAATTTAGTTTAAAAAATTCTTTAGAATTAATTAACAATATCAAATATAAAAATATTCCAACAGGGTCCCTTTTGGTTTCTTTTGATGTTACAAATATGTTCCCTAATATTCCTCCTAATGAATGCTTAAAATCAATTGAAAATATTTTAGATAAAGCCCATACTAATATTGTTATAAAAAATGATATTATTACTGCTTTCCAACTTTGTATTGAGCAAAATTATCTCCAGTTCAATAATAAATATTATACTCAAGATTTAGGTCTTGCTATGGGTTCACCAATTAGTCCTTTATTAGCAGATATTTTCATGTCAGATATTGAAGAAAAAATTATGAACTCAGAATTAGGGAAACAACATATTCTATTTTGGTATAGATATGTAGATGATATTATTGCTTGTTTTAAAGGAACAACAAGACAATTGGACAATTTTCAAAATTTCTTGAACAGTATTCATCCAAAAATTAAATTTACGAAAGAAATAGAAACTGAACACAAAATTAATTTCTTAGATTTAACTTTAATAAATGAGAACAATAAAATAAATTTCGATATTTTTAGGAAACCAACATATACAGATATTACTCTTTCAGCAAATTCATTTCATCCCTTTTGTCAAAAAATTTCTGCTTATAATTCTATGATACACAGGGCCTTTACAGTACCGCTATCTTTAGATAAATTGAATAAAGAACTAAACATAATTAGAACAATTGCAATAAATAACGGATTTAAGATTGAAATCATCAATAGAATCATTAACAATAAAAAATTTAAAATTGCTTGTAACAATATATATCCTAAATTATCTAATGATAAACTTACCAAATTTTGCAGGATTACCTATTTTGGAAATATTTCTGAAAAGATTGCCAGTATTTTAAGAAAAAACAACATACAAGTCACATTTAAACCATCAAATATATTATCACATATTTTATTTAACAGTAAAGACAGAACACATAAACTTGACCACACAGGTGTTTATCAACTAAATTGCTTAGACTGTAACAGCATATATATCGGACAGACTGGCAGATCTATACGTATTAGGTATAACGAACATTTAAGATCATTTCGTTTGAAGAATGATCATTCAAGTTTTGCTAATCATTTCTTTGATAACAATCATCAATTCCCTCCTCCGGAGAATACTAAATTATTGTTTAATTTTGTAAAGAGTTATCAATTGGATATATTAGAGTCTATAGAAATTTATAAACATAAAAATGATAAAAATTGTAACTTACTTAATGATCAAGTCGATTTAATACAATCTAGTTTATTTAAACTTTTGTAAATTAATTCAAGAATCAATTAGTTTATTTGCCCCCCCCCCCCCATATAAACCATGGACTTTCGAGGTTATTTGGCAATATGGGATTTTTTCTTTTTGTTTTGTTATAGATATTATCATCATCAATATTATTGTTATTATGATTGATTCTTGAATTAATTATTTAACCACAGTCTCTACATCTTAATCCTTGAGTCTTTTTTTTTTTTTTTTTTTTTTTTTTTAATATTATTGACTTATTTCTCTCTTTTTTAGTTTATTACAATATGTACTAGCAGTTGGCAGTTGTCAAGACAGAACACATAGACTTGACCACAATTTATTACAAGATTAGCAGTTGGCAGTTGTCAAGATTCCATGGATATTTTATTTATTTAGTTTTTTCTGTTCTGATATTTCACTTGAAGGTTTTTTCAATTGAATTTATTGTTTTCTTCCTATATGGTTTTCTTTAAATTCATTGTTTTTTCCCTTCAAGCTACGAGATATTCGATTTTCCTTTGTGTTTTTCTTATACCCCGTAGGTAAATACTGAAATTCAGTTATCTAGTTATCTTATTTCATGGATATCATTATAATTTGTCAATTTTAGTTTCCTTGTCAACTGTCATAATAATTTGTTTACAATTTTTCTTAAACATTTCTGATGATGGGATCGTTTGTAGATCTTGAAACCGGTTAAATAAAATAATTTTGTTATACTTATTGGTAGTACGCGAAGTAATTTTTTATTTAATCATGGATTTCTACCAAATAGTGAAAAGTGAAAATATTAACTACATATATCTTTTTTGTTTATAACTGTCAAAATATACTAAATAATTCAATTATACTGCTCTATACTATAATTATTTCTTACATTTTGATTTATTTTGGTGTTCGCAATATAAAGTCATGCTTGCTGCTAGGGGTTGGTGAGTATTGCGCTATCAACTCTAAGAAGGGTAACAATTTCTTGGTACCCTCTGTCATCTGCAGTTTCCCTCGAACCCAACCATTTCCACTGGGTCTAATCGTGGTCGCAAGCCCCCTTAGCGCCCATTCGTGGAATTCTTAAATTTGTGTGTGACAATAGAAAAGTATCTTGTCTCCTCCAGCTTTTAGGACTGAGTATAGTTTAAGAGAGAATTTTCAGTTACCAAAGTTACAATATTTTAAACAACATCTAACAAAGTCACAAATCATTATCCACTGTTATCTTCAAATATAACTATGAAATATTTCTCCTTTATTCACAGTGGAAGAGGTAGATTCGTTTGAATTGATTTTTCTTATGTGACTCTTCCTTCTTTTCTGTTACCTATCTTTTCACGTTCCTCTTTCTCCCTTATTATTTTATTGTAGCTTAATATCATATTAAGATGTATATCTTAGGTTGAGTAGAAGTACAGATGCTCAGTTTCCCGCTGGTTAGTCTGAACTTCGCCTTTTGCAAGTGTGTTGTGAATAAATTATAATTTAAAGAATTTGTACATGTTGTCTTACAATACCGCCTGCATTAAAGCCTGTTTTTTTAGAAGTTAATGATTAAGCCCAGGGTTATTTAATATCAATTTACTTATCTTTCAAAATATGTCAGCCTGTGTGCTTATTCTATAACTATAAAATAAAAAAAAATGCGTGCGTGGTCGCCACACGTGATAGAAGTGAAACTTCAACGTTATTAAGAGGAATGAAAAATTTGTATTGTCCGTATATCAAAATAATAATAATGAAAGAATAAATCGAATTTTAATGCTTCTAACCAAGCGCGTTGTGGCGTCACGAGAACTGAAACTCTGTGTACTCGCTTTACTCACGCTTGCCTGAGAGAAACAGCGCGAAGCATAAGACATAGCGTGGCTAAAGAGTGGGGCAGCCGGCGTCACGAAAAATGAATCGCTGTGGTCTCGCTTTACTGACGCTTTCCTGAGAGAAAGAGCACGAAGCATGAGAGAGAGCGTGTGGCTAAAGAGTGGGGCGTTCGATATTCCCTTTCTCCTCCATTCGTTTCATTTTTCGTAACGCTCGCATTTGCCAACACAGAAACTTACTCTACCGAGACAAAAGAAGTTTCACTTCAAAATAAAAAGCCACTAACAGAACAGCTGTTCCCCGTCAAAGATTTCGTTGATAGGTGTAGGTAGTGGTGTTTAAAAAATGCGTAGTGCGTAAAAACCAGTCGTATAAATATACACCCCGTTTCACAGTAACATGGAAAGTTGAAAGTAGTTAAATATTTGCTGCCCAGTATTATGCAGCATTTTAAATTGTCTTAAGAAAATCTTCATAAACAGAACAAAATAATATAAAATTTGATACAGCAACCGCAATAAAGTTAAAAATTACAACCATCGGATTTGGTCCTTCGCTGCCTGGGTGAATTAAATGCCCTTTCTTCGCGTCTAAGCCCAGTGTGATACTGAATTATTTAAAAATTATATTCCAAATAAATGTGTCCCTTAATTGTTAAGCTCAAATTTTCAAAAGGAAAACTAAATTTCACTTAAAAGTTTCCGGTTGTAAAATATTAAATCGTACAGAAATTGTCCAAAAGTTTATTAAGAATTTTCTATAAAAAAATTCTTACGTACTACTGGAAAGTAAATATTCGACTCTTTTCAATTTCCCATGTTAATTTGCTATCAATTGCTTACTTTAAAACACTCGTTATACGTTATATGTATAACGATCCTATTCACGCATAAAAATCGAACGCCTGCTATCACAAATGCCTAAACTATGTATTTAAGTATTAAAAACTTGATTTAGACTAAAACATTTGCAGCCTCTAAATTGAATTTTAACGACGGAGTACTTTATAAATATGGTAACAGAAATTTTTCAAACTTAATTGACAGTATATTTTTTACTAGTACAATGTGTAATAATTACTTGGTAAATGTAAATATCGCTTTATTTTAAATCAACTGATAACGATTTTATTTTAGTTTATTGTATTGGCTACTGTAACGTATAGTATTGCTGGACCTGCAGAAAATACATCAGGTATTCCTGTACAGGAAGACAGTATAGGAAACTACAATTTAGAATTTTCCGCTGGAAACATAACTAGACAAGAGCGGCGTCTAGATGATGGAAGTGTCGTAGGATCGTTTTCTTATACTGACAATAACGGAGTTTTACAAAGTTTTTCTTATACCGCAGGTAAAAAAGGATTCCAAATTAACGGTGGAATTCTACCTGAAGCACCAGTTGATACTTCTGTTCCGGAAATGGAAAGTCTAGAACTGATTCAAGCAAGAGATGAAGCATTGAAACTATTAGAGCAATTAACGAAAGACATTGAAGCAAACTATTTAAAAGTTTTGAAAACAAGAGGAACGCACGAAGGAAGAATAAGAAGAGGTTTTAATCAAATACCAGTTCCCGTGGTTTCATTGGAACAAGTACCTTCCTCTATTTTCGACGTATCCAACTTTGCCACTGCAGATCACATATTAAATAATATGCAACCAGAAGGAGTACCAGTTCAGTCAATGGGTACTCCAGATGTTGTTGCTGCCAAAGAAGAATATGTTGCAGCAGATCATGTACGTGCTTTGAAGCACTTAGAATTACCTAAACTTGTAAGAAAGACTATTTTACGCCTCATGAGACAGATTTAGTTATTTATTTTATATTTATAAAAATGTGTGTATAGTAATCACTTAATGTGATTGCATTGTATTCGATGAATTGTAGTTGAAGAAATAATTTTTTTATGTAATAATATTTGTGTTGGCTGTGACAGTTTTTGTGTACGAAATTGAAGAGGGCTCTATACCGCAGTTAGGTTTCGAAGTGATTCGAGTGTGTGGTTGGAGGTAGCCGCATGGCAAAAATTATATCCCAATGAATAAATTTTCTTACAAACGATTCGTGTTATGAACTATACTGGACATAAAAAATAGACACCGAGATATGTATAGCATAAGGGAGAATTACCACGGATAGGAGCTTCGAGTGTACAGTCCACCAGTACAATTAACAACGTGATAGTGCAGCGCGCGCGTGTTGCAGAAGTTGCAAATGTTTTAGTCATGATTTCAAGTAGGTTTAGTTATTTGAATTTCAATATTTTCCGAAATATTTGTCAATTGCACATTCAATCTCGGAAAGTACTGAACATCATCATCATAAAGTTCTCAGCCCGAAGACTGGTTTGACACGTACCTCCATCCTTTTCTACCTTTCCTACTGAGCTAACCTACGCATTTCCCTTAAAGTAGAACATTTTATATCTTCATCTATTTGAGAGCAGTAGTATGATCTGGGTCTACCCATACCTCTTTTTATTCCTATCTGCCGCGAATTATTCCTTCGTGTCCTACCATCCTATCTTTCCTGTTATAGAACTATATTACATAATTAAATTATAGAACTAAATCCAGATTTTTGTGTACTATGAGACATCACATAATGCTACAATAAACATATCGTTGGGCTTGGAGCACCCTTGTACCTCTACCTACAGTGTGCTAACCTGGAAGCATAGGTATAGGTAGTATGTTGAAAGTTTCAATATTGCGGTAGCACTCATATTTTCTATGGTAATGCAATAAGTGATCAGGAATTGTCCGAAATTGTACGAAAGCTGTTGCTTTGCTTGGTAACAACCTTGGTTTAGTATAAAGGGTGGTTGGCCATTACGCAGCTTTTGGGGGCCACTGGTATGGGACATACTGACGTCAGTATGTGGAACTCTGGGGTGTTTTGTCGCGAACTACTGTATTTTTCTAAAATCGCCTGTTACCGTCAGCCGTCAACTACACTACGAGCATTATTTGCTCGTAGCAACGGCATAGCAGGAATTTGCTGTCAAACTTAGTAAGTAGATAAGCTATGCCGATACGGTGACACATTTAACATTGATTCTCCCATAAGAGCTAAAAAACTACTTTTGTTGCAGATCCCAACCAAGTTTTGCCAATGACTTGTAGATCCCAACTAGGTTTTGCCAATTCACTTATCATACGGATCCCAACTAGGTTTCGCCAATTACTTGTGGTTTCCCATCTAGGTTTTGCCAAACTACTTTGTTTGTGGTTCCCAACTTGGTTTTGCCAATGCCTGCTATTATTCCCTTGTTTTCATTAGTAATCGCGGATTAGTTCGAATCCTAGCGGATCCTTTTGCTACCCGGAGCCAGTATTACCGCTGGTAGGTCACACTGCCTCATGTCGGTAAGGCAGATTCCTGCAACGTCGTGGTAGAATGGCCCCAGTCCTTAAGCCTTCGCCCCGCTAGAGAGCAACCCTAAATGGGTTTCGGTATATAAATTCAGCGCAGTCGCCGCCGCCCGCAGTCTCATCGAAGAACTTATCTGTGCGCTCGTGTTAACTACAGGAGAGCGGTCAGTTCCTGCAACAGGTCTGTACCAACGCCACAGCCGGCGCCCGCGTCGGCCCTTACGTCAAAGTTTTCGTAGAGCTCTAGCTCCCTCCCCGGGAAATTCGGAAGAGGTAAATGAAACACTCGCAATTATGCATTTTAATTAAAGCCAAATATATAATAACATACAACTAACTTATATTGAGAAGTACATACAAAGTTATTCAAAATAATGCCCTTAATTACATATTATATACAATAAACACACATATTCGTATATAGAGAAATACATACAAAGGTATTCAAAATAATGTCCTTAATTACATATTATATACAATAAAACACACATTATTATCTGTCCTAGATGCTAACTTTCGGAACGTTCCTGGTATAGTTGACTAGGGAAAAACTGGTTATACATCTCAGTTGGCTGGTGATACGCAGAAAAATATATATTTGTAATCGTTGTTTACAAGATTCCTAACAAATCTATATACATACAGCTACTGATCCATTATTGCATAATGGCCCCAAGGCAGTGTGTCAAAGCTGTTTTTCACTAAATACCTTTTATCATCGTGAGGGCTCAGTCCAATTTTAGTTTGCGAAATTGTGGCTACGTTGTGCCTTTCAGATCGGATTAAATTTTGATTAAAATATTTTTCGCTTGAAGAATTGAGACACTCTAAGTAGTCGTCAAAGGTTATTTCATTTTTAATAACGCAGCGCTTTAAACCTTTGGATTTCTTTACTGCATCTGCACCCTCTACCCGTATGGCATACATTTTAGATCGAAGACCAACAAATTCAGTCATTATCCTACCATTGTTTTCGTCTTTCATGAGGCCCAACACTTTTTTATTTACACGCGGTATATGATAAATATTATTTTCAGGATAGTCACTGGTATCAAAAAATTCATGGCAGTCTTGTCGAATGACCTCGTACAAATCATCGGTTGTAATTTCATAAATGAGCGAATCCGTGTCTGTGTACAAAAGTTTGCAATTATTGTTAAATTTCGCCTTCATGTAGTCGTAGTGGAATTCGTAAATTTTCGTTTTACTAATATCCAAAATGCACATGCCTAAATAAATCGGTTTATTAAAGTATATTTCGGATTTATTTAACTCAATCGCGGCCAAATTTTCCGAGAAAATTACGGAGGACTTAAATTCTGGTTTGGCAATCAATGCGCCCGCCCCGTACCGGCCCTCCCATTTGGAAACTAATTTAACAATACTATGCTTGCGTATGTTTTCCATAGTCTTGCCAAACACGGCGTTATTCATTAGTTTGAACAAAAAATTTTTTTCAAAATCATTTTTTGAGTTCTTTCTCAGGGCGGTATTTAAGTCGATGTAGGATTTCAGCCAAGGCGATTGATTGAATTGTAGGGCGCGATGAATTTTCGTTACTCTTAGCCCATGTTTCAGAGCTTGCTGCAAATTTCGATAGTGAATTACGTAACGTTGTTTATTATACAGGGTGGCCAAAAGTTTTAGCTGTTTAGAATTTGGTGGATTTAGATGTTCGGGACAAAAGGGAATTTCTGAATCTATATCGTGCAGATGTTCTGGGTATTCTATGTCTACTTCAAAAATGTACCCTACGTCAGCGTTTTCGGCTATGCTATGTACAGTCTCTAAATCGAAATCGTAGATCCATTCGAAACATCCGTAGGGAAGGTGTTGGCTCATGGCCCAGCCATACTGGTTATTTATGTCGTTGTACATTAAAAATTTTGACGGTTGTGCAGGGTCGAAATTGGGCATGTACTGGTTATTTGCTTTAGAGAAACGTTTCGAACATTGAGACAAGCCGCCGCGTATACCGCGCTCCACAAACAATATCATGTCAATATCAGTCAGCAGTTCCAAGGTGATGTCAGTATGCTTAAGCATACAGTCCCAGGTGTAACCAGGCAGAGTATAATAATGGGCGGGGTCTAGACCATAAGTTCCTAAACAGCTAATTCTGAATTCCTCGAAAACATCGGCTAAGAGCAGAACGTCGGTTTTTAAATAAAGATCCGAATATTCCCCTAAATTTTGAATTTTGAATCTGTCCCAAACTTGCTGCGCATGCGCATATTCAGCATCAGAAATTTTAGAGTTGTTTAATTTATTATCAAACTTGGACTTTGGGGGTAATAGAGTTTCGTTAAATTTGGAAAAGTTGTCGAAATAGTCGTACGGGTAGACGCCTTTGCGCTGCAGCAATTTAAGCCGATCGTCGCTCAAACTCGTAAATTCGGATGTTAATATTGGATAATTAGTTAAATATGATGACAGCTGATCCAAGCCTGAAGCCAAGAACCTGTAGGAATCTATAAATCTAAATTTAACAACATTTTCTTCCAGATGTTTAGTAAAGGCGATGTACTTTTCTTTTGTTAGTGGCAACAAATCAACACGGCCCTGCAAATCTGTAGCTAAATTTTGAATAATAAAATGTGAATCGTAACCGGACAAATTGTGGAATATAACTGGTACCACGTGACTGTCTTGAAAATTAACGTTGCAAGTGTCATGCGCGGGACCCCTGTATCTACCCGTGAGGTGACAATGGTCCCGTACTTTGTTCTCCCCCTGGGTAAAAGACTTTTCGCAAATGTGACAAACCAGTACGCTACTGAACTGCATTTGTTGCTCGACGGTCAGCTGATCCATGGGTAGAGGGCAAAGAAACACAGTTTCCAAATCCTCGGCAAAATTTTCCAGCTCTTTCACAAACCATTTGATCGAATCCTCACCACGATAAGACCTAAAGAAAGAGAGTGAGTCATCATAAGAACATTTGACATAATAAGCAATACTGCAGGGCACATGTTTTTGAAATTCGTTTTTCTTACTGCTCGGCTCTAAAAGGCATTCCAAATCTGCATAAATGGTGAATGGGGCTTTGACTTTGTTCTTATGATTTCGGAAAGATAAATATTTTTGTTTATCGGTTGGCAGTCGAATTTTGCATTCATTCATATTTTTACAGTCTTCATAGTGCCTGTCTAACTTATTTTGACAGTAGAAATAATGTAAACAACGGTCGCAAAAATAAATTCCATGGGCATGTTTATTTAATTGTTTTGATAGAAGCCTGGAAAGATTTTTTATCCATACAAAATGAAATTTTATATCACCGTTATCAAAATTATCTGATTCATCATCATCATCATCATCGAAATACTTATCTTGGATCATCAAAAGGTTTACGTGCTTGTCCTGCTTGTCCTTAGTCAAGTATACGGGGAAAGTTCCAAAATCGTTCTTCTTCTTCTTCAGAATATAAACGTTCACGGAAATTCCGTTCTGCCGTTCGAAACGTGGTATTTGATTTAATGTCATGGGGAACTCCATTCCTGTTAAATTCAAAACGGTAGATGGTTCCGGATATGATGAAGTTCTTTTGGGGTTTTTCGAACCGTCGGTAGGATACAGGCAAGAAACAACGCTATAGGCAAAGCAAAAGTTTCCAAAGGCCTTCACATTGACGCAGGCCTGTTTCCTTTTTATTTGCGATGGCAGATCGATGTACGACGAACCAACTTGGGGGGTGAATCGATTGACATTAATTTGCAGATTAACGATGGCGGACAGCGTCCAGCCTGCAATATATAAATATAAATTTAAAAAATAATAATAAAAACCCTTCCGAGACGCGAAGAAATATTTAGCATCATACTAGAGTCGGAAATTGGAATAAAAAGAGGTATAGGTAGGCTCGGATTAGACTAATGCTTTCAAATAGTTGTAGATGTAGGATGTTCTACTTGTAGATTAAAGATGGCGTGACAAAATAAAAGTACATACCAGAATCTCGCCCCTGAAACTCTTCCAAATGAATATAAAATAAATAAAAATAAAAGAAAAAACCCTTCCGAGACACGAACGAATGTTTCGCGACATGCTATAGTCGGAGATAGGAATAAAAAGAGGTAGGGGTAGGCCCAGATTAGACTACTGCTCTCAAATAGTTGGGGTGTAGGATGTTCTACTTGCAGATTAACGATGGCGTGACAAAATGAAAAGTACATACCAGAGTCTCGTTCCTGAAACTCTTCCAAATCTTTCAGGATTTTATGTTGCACATTTTCCAGGAACCAGGCTTTCAAATCATCGTTGCGATAAAGGGCTGCGTTCTTTGTGTTGAAATATTTAAACTCCTGCGTCTCTTTGTTGGCTTTTTGTATTCTGAATTCGGCGCAAAACACGGCATGTATTTTCAGTGCCACTTCGGAACGCAGTAAAGTTCGTATTTTTCTTAGAAATACATCAGCAGAATCTTGGAAAAAGGCCTGGGGGTCTTTGTGAACCATATTTAGAATAACTCCAGTTCTTATTCGACTTTTGAATGCCGAATCCACATTTTCCCATCTCACTCTGCTGCTGGTATAATTCGCTCTATTTGGGTGGGGATTTTTGTATGCTCCACCCCTCACTTGCATTCCTTTCAACATCAATCGATTCTGTCTCAGCAATCCAATGGCCGACGTTAGTTTATTTTTCTCAGCGGTGGTCGTTGACCGTTTTAATAAAACTGTCAAAGTTCTAATGTCTTTGGTACAATTTTTAATTGAACCAGCGATATTTTCCCGTGCACAGCCGTCGCTATTCGCCCTCAAAAGGGCCGACTTGTTCTTTTGCACAAGCGAATCAACGAAAGACGACATGTTGTCTTAACAGCGACGCGAACTGAACTGAAATCGGAGCAAAGATGAGAAATCCTTTTATAATAAATTCTGTTCCTGTCCTGGTATTGCATCAGCAAAGCCAGTCCGGGATGACCTCTGAATTGCTATTCTTGGAAGTATGTAATCATAAATAATTGTCAATTTTTATTGCCCATAAATAATTCCTAATTTGATATATTTATGTCCTCATCTTGCATCAACAAGGCCATTAATAATCTAGAGTGGCATTTGAATTATTGTTATTCTTTGGTACAGATAATGCCGACTTCGTAAATCGTCAGTTTTTATTGCCGGGTGTGTGACAATCTAATTAATCATTTTTGTTTTATGGATTTCAATAATTAGGACATCAGATTTTGTCAAAATTAATGGGACTTTGTTATTTTAACGAAAAATATAAACATATTCAGTTTTGGGGGCCAGATAGTAAATTAAATAATTTAGGTCAAACGCGTAGTTTGCTTTTATCATATACCGATAATTAGATTAGTATTTATAATATATTTAAAATCGAAAAAAGTTGAACATCCTACATCGCTAACTATTTGAGAGCAGTAGTCTAATCTAGGCCTACCCATACGTAAAACTTTGTCATGTGGGGTGTCAAATTAAAGGACTCGTCGAGGGGAATCGGAATATAGGGGTGATTTCTGGGGGTGGTTTTTAGGGGTAATTAAATAATTTATGAGGTCAGACACGTGGGTACGCAGTTTGCTTTCAGCATATGCCGATAATTAGATATATTCATATATTTCAAATCGAAAAAAGTAGAACATCCTACGCCGCTAATTATTTGAGAGCAGTAGTCTAATAATCTAGGCTTACCCCTACGTGAAAGTATGTCATGTGGGGTATCAAATTAAAGGACTCGACGAGGGGAATTGGAATTTGGGGGTGGTTTTTAGGGTGGTTTTTTGGGGGTGGTTTTTACTGGTAGTTTTTGGGGGTGGTTTCCGGGGGTGGTTTTCAGGGGTGGTCTTTAGGGGTGGTTTTTAGGGGGTGGTTTTTAGGGGTAGTTTTTGGGGGTAGTTTTTAGGGTCATGTGGGGTATCAAATTAAAGGACTCGACGAGGGGAATTGGAATTTGGGGGGTGGTTTTTAGGGTGGTTTTTTGGGGGTGGTTTTTACTGGTAGTTTTTGGGGGTGGTTTTTAGGGTGGTCTTTAGGGGTGGTTTTTAGGGGGTGGTTTTTAGGGGTAGTTTTTAGGGGTAGTTTTTAGGGGTGGTTTTTGGGGGTTGTTTTGAGGGGTTGTTTTTGGGGGTGGTTTTTAGGGGTGGTTTTTGAGGGTGGTTTCAGGGGTGGTTTTTAGGGGTGATTTTGGGGGTGGTTTTTGGGGGTTGTTTTTGGAGGTGGTTTTTAGGAGTAGTTTTAGGCGTGGCTATTTAGTAGTTATTTAGTCGCAAATTGACCGCCCTCCCGTAAGCCCTGTTTCGGACAAACGTAGGTCATCATCACACCACTCCGCCACCCTTATGGTCGAGTGACGTCATAGGTCGAGACATCACTTCCGACCAAACCGGAAGTTCCTGTAACAACTAAATTCGTGTTAGAAGGGGGTGCAAAGGTCGTGCTCCCTGGCAAGTTCAGACAAGGTTCCGCAGAATTCATTGTGATCATCCTGCGTGACAAGCGGTGTCATGGAATCGAAGAATCCCTTGTCAATAAGGTGACAGTTCTCCAGAGCGCATGCGCAATCCTCTTGCTCAGAGGGCTCTTGCCCTGTGTACTGGAATCTGCACTTACCGAGTGGTCTTCTGTACCACGCTGTATGTGTATACAGTGTTAGAACGAACACCCTGTATATACTAACAGGTGTAACACAAGGGCCTTGTATATACGAGCAGATATAACACAAGTGTCGTTTATGTACTATGCTATGTGCCGTCCGGAATCGCATTACATGATTGACACAACTTTTGTTCCCAAGCGCGGGACCAATCAGAAGACAGGGACAAGATGGCCGCCATCAATGCGCTTTACTTGAGGTTCCCGGCTAGGTTTTACCAATTACTTTCAGATCCCAACTAGGTTTTGCCAACGCACTTTACTTGCTGTTCCCAACTAGGTTTTGCCAATTACTTGCGGCTCCCAACTAGGTTTTGCCATTACGATGAGAGGGCTCTTGCCCTGTGTACTAGAATCTGCAATATTACCAAGCGGACTTTTGTAACACATTGTATGTGTATACAGGTGTATACACCTGTATGTACTAACAGATGTAACACAAAGGCCTTGTATATACGAGCAGATAAAGCACAAGTGTCCTTTATGTAACATGCTATGTGCCCCTCCGGAATCGCATTACATGATTGACACAACTTTTGTTCCCAACCGCTGCACCAATCAGAAGACAGGAACAAGATGGCCGCCATTGCAACGTGACGTCAGCGCCCGACGTCAACCTCCACGCGGGCTTTAAGCCTTGTCTAAACTTGTCGCTGCACTGAACGCCCCGTGGACGTTGACGTCGGGCGCTGACGTCACGTTGCAATGGCGGCCATCTTGTTCCTGTCTTCTGATTGGTCCAGCGGTTGGGAACAAAAGTTGTGTCAATCATGTAATGCGATTCCGGAGGGGCACATAGCATGTTACATAAAGGACACTTGTGCTTTATCTGCTCGTATATACAAGGCCTTTGTGTTACATCTGTTAGTACATACAGGTGTATACACCTGTATACACATACAATGTGTTACAAAAGTCCGCTTGGTAATATTGCAGATTCTAGTACACAGGGCAAGAGCCCTCTCATCGTAATGGCAAAACCTAGTTGGGAGCCGCAAGTAATTGGCAAAACCTAGTTGGGAACAGCAAGTAAAGTGCGTTGGCAAAACCTAGTTGGGATCTGAAAGTAATTGGTAAAACCTAGCCGGGAACCTCAAGTAAAGCGCATTGATGGCGGCCATCTTGTCCCTGTCTTCTGATTGGTCCCGCGCTTGGGAACAAAAGTTGTGTCAATCATGTAATGCGATTCCGGACGGCACATAGCATAGTACATAAACGACACTTGTGTTATATCTGCTCGTATATACAAGGCCCTTGTGTTACACCTGTTAGTATATACAGGGTGTTCGTTCTAACACTGTATACACATACAGCGTGATACAGAAGACCACTCGGTAAGTGCAGATTCCAGTACACAGGGCAAGAGCCCTCTGAGCAAGAGGATTGCGCATGCGCTCTGGAGAACTGTCACCTTATTGACAAGGGATTCTTCGATTCCATGACACCGCTTGTCACGCAGGATGATCACAATGAATTCTGCGGAACCTTGTCTGAACTTGCCAGGGAGCACGACCTTTGCACCACCTTCTAACACGAATTTAGTTGTTACAGGAACTTCCGGTTTGGTCGGAAGTGATGTCTCGACCTATGACGTCACTCGACCATAAGGGTGGCGGAGTGGTGTGATGATGACCTACGTTTGTCCGAAACAGGGCTTACGGGAGGGCGGTCAATTTGCGACTAAATAACTACTAAATAGCCACGCCTAAAACTACTCCTAAAAACCACCTCCAAAAACAACCCCCAAAAACAACCCCCAAAAACCACCCCCAAAATCACCCCTAAAAACCACCCCTGAAACCACCCTCAAAAACCACCCCTAAAAACTACCCCCAAAAACAACCCCTCAAAACAACCCCCAAAAACCACCCCTAAAAACTACCCCTAAAAACTACCCCTAAAAACCACCCCCTAAAAACCACCCCTAAAGACCACCCTAAAAACCACCCCCAAAAACTACCAGTAAAAACCACCCCCAAAAAACCACCCTAAAAACCACCCCCCAAATTCCAATTCCCCTCGTCGAGTCCTTTAATTTGATACCCCACATGACCCTAAAAACTACCCCCAAAAACTACCCCTAAAAACCACCCCCTAAAAACCACCCCTAAAGACCACCCCTGAAAACCACCCCCGGAAACCACCCCCAAAAACTACCAGTAAAAACCACCCCCAAAAAACCACCCTAAAAACCACCCCCAAATTCCAATTCCCCTCGTCGAGTCCTTTAATTTGATACCCCACATGACATACTTTCACGTAGGGGTAAGCCTAGATTATTAGACTACTGCTCTCAAATAATTAGCGGCGTAGGATGTTCTACTTTTTTCGATTTGAAATATATGAATATATCTAATTATCGGCATATGCTGAAAGCAAACTGCGTACCCACGTGTCTGACCTCATAAATTATTTAATTACCCCTAAAAACCACCCCCAGAAATCACCCCTATATTCCGATTCCCCTCGACGAGTCCTTTAATTTGACACCCCACATGACAAAGTTTTACGTATGGGTAGGCCTAGATTAGACTACTGCTCTCAAATAGTTAGCGATGTAGGATGTTCAACTTTTTTCGATTTTAAATATATTATAAATACTAATCTAATTATCGGTATATGATAAAAGCAAACTACGCGTTTGACCTAAATTATTTAATTTACTATCTGGCCCCCAAAACTGAATATGTTTATATTTTTCGTTAAAATAACAAAGTCCCATTAATTTTGACAAAATCTGATGTCCTAATTATTGAAATCCATAAAACAAAAATGATTAATTAGATTGTCACACACCCGGCAATAAAAA
Organism: Xestobium rufovillosum; assembly: GCA_963966045.1. NCBI lineage: Eukaryota > Metazoa > Arthropoda > Insecta > Coleoptera > Ptinidae > Xestobium > Xestobium rufovillosum. Next base: position 19,747,559 of record OZ014492.1, on the reverse strand, counting down.
CTGACGATTTACGAAGTCGGCATTATCTGTACCAAAGAATAACAATAATTCAAATGCCACTCTAGATTATTAATGGCCTTGTTGATGCAAGATGAGGACATAAATATATCAAATTAGGCATTATTTATGGGCAATAAAAATTGACAATTATTTATGATTACATACTTCCAAGAATAGCAATTCAGAGGTCATCCCGGACTGGCTTTGCTGATGCAATACCAGGACAGGAACAGAATTTATTATAAAAGGATTTCTCATCTTTGCTCCGATTTCAGTTCAGTTCGCGTCGCTGTTAAGACAACATGTCGTCTTTCGTTGATTCGCTTGTGCAAAAGAACAAGTCGGCCCTTTTGAGGGCGAATAGCGACGGCTGTGCACGGGAAAATATCGCTGGTTCAATTAAAAATTGTACCAAAGACATTAGAACTTTGACAGTTTTATTAAAACGGTCAACGACCACCGCTGAGAAAAATAAACTAACGTCGGCCATTGGATTGCTGAGACAGAATCGATTGATGTTGAAAGGAATGCAAGTGAGGGGTGGAGCATACAAAAATCCCCACCCAAATAGAGCGAATTATACCAGCAGCAGAGTGAGATGGGAAAATGTGGATTCGGCATTCAAAAGTCGAATAAGAACTGGAGTTATTCTAAATATGGTTCACAAAGACCCCCAGGCCTTTTTCCAAGATTCTGCTGATGTATTTCTAAGAAAAATACGAACTTTACTGCGTTCCGAAGTGGCACTGAAAATACATGCCGTGTTTTGCGCCGAATTCAGAATACAAAAAGCCAACAAAGAGACGCAGGAGTTTAAATATTTCAACACAAAGAACGCAGCCCTTTATCGCAACGATGATTTGAAAGCCTGGTTCCTGGAAAATGTGCAACATAAAATCCTGAAAGATTTGGAAGAGTTTCAGGAACGAGACTCTGGTATGTACTTTTCATTTTGTCACGCCATCGTTAATCTGCAAGTAGAACATCCTACACCCCAACTATTTGAGAGCAGTAGTCTAATCTGGGCCTACCCCTACCTCTTTTTATTCCTATCTCCGACTATAGCATGTCGCGAAACATTCGTTCGTGTCTCGGAAGGGTTTTTTCTTTTATTTTTATTTATTTTATATTCATTTGGAAGAGTTTCAGGGGCGAGATTCTGGTATGTACTTTTATTTTGTCACGCCATCTTTAATCTACAAGTAGAACATCCTACATCTACAACTATTTGAAAGCATTAGTCTAATCCGAGCCTACCTATACCTCTTTTTATTCCAATTTCCGACTCTAGTATGATGCTAAATATTTCTTCGCGTCTCGGAAGGGTTTTTATTATTATTTTTTAAATTTATATTTATATATTGCAGGCTGGACGCTGTCCGCCATCGTTAATCTGCAAATTAATGTCAATCGATTCACCCCCCAAGTTGGTTCGTCGTACATCGATCTGCCATCGCAAATAAAAAGGAAACAGGCCTGCGTCAATGTGAAGGCCTTTGGAAACTTTTGCTTTGCCTATAGCGTTGTTTCTTGCCTGTATCCTACCGACGGTTCGAAAAACCCCAAAAGAACTTCGTCATATCCGGAACCATCTACCGTTTTGAATTTAACAGGAATGGAGTTCCCCATGACATTAAATCAAATACCACGTTTCGAACGGCAGAACGGAATTTCCGTGAACGTTTATATTCTGAAGAAGAAGAAGAACGATTTTGGAACTTTCCCCGTATACTTGACTAAGGACAAGCAGGACAAGCACGTAAACCTTTTGATGATCCAAGATAAGTATTTCGATGATGATGATGATGATGAATCAGATAATTTTGATAACGGTGATATAAAATTTCATTTTGTATGGATAAAAAATCTTTCCAGGCTTCTATCAAAACAATTAAATAAACATGCCCATGGAATTTATTTTTGCGACCGTTGTTTACATTATTTCTACTGTCAAAATAAGTTAGACAGGCACTATGAAGACTGTAAAAATATGAATGAATGCAAAATTCGACTGCCAACCGATAAACAAAAATATTTATCTTTCCGAAATCATAAGAACAAAGTCAAAGCCCCATTCACCATTTATGCAGATTTGGAATGCCTTTTAGAGCCGAGCAGTAAGAAAAACGAATTTCAAAAACATGTGCCCTGCAGTATTGCTTATTATGTCAAATGTTCTTATGATGACTCACTCTCTTTCTTTAGGTCTTATCGTGGTGAGGATTCGATCAAATGGTTTGTGAAAGAGCTGGAAAATTTTGCCGAGGATTTGGAAACTGTGTTTCTTTGCCCTCTACCCATGGATCAGCTGACCGTCGAGCAACAAATGCAGTTCAGTAGCGCACTGGTTTGTCACATTTGCGAAAAGTCTTTTACCCAGGGGGAGAACAAAGTACGGGACCATTGTCACCTCACGGGTAGATACAGGGGTCCCGCGCATGACACTTGCAACGTTAATTTTCAAGACAGTCACGTGGTACCAGTTATATTCCACAATTTGTCCGGTTACGATTCACATTTTATTATTCAAAATTTAGCTACAGATTTGCAGGGCCGTGTTGATTTGTTGCCACTAACAAAAGAAAAGTACATCGCCTTTACTAAACATCTGGAAGAAAATGTTGTTAAATTTAGATTTATAGATTCCTACAGGTTCTTGGCTTCAGGCTTGGATCAGCTGTCATCATATTTAACTAATTATCCAATATTAACATCCGAATTTACGAGTTTGAGCGACGATCGGCTTAAATTGCTGCAGCGCAAAGGCGTCTACCCGTACGACTATTTCGACAACTTTTCCAAATTTAACGAAACTCTATTACCCCCAAAGTCCAAGTTTGATAATAAATTAAACAACTCTAAAATTTCTGATGCTGAATATGCGCATGCGCAGCAAGTTTGGGACAGATTCAAAATTCAAAATTTAGGGGAATATTCGGATCTTTATTTAAAAACCGACGTTCTGCTCTTAGCCGATGTTTTCGAGGAATTCAGAATTAGCTGTTTAGGAACTTATGGTCTAGACCCCGCCCATTATTATACTCTGCCTGGTTACACCTGGGACTGTATGCTTAAGCATACTGACATCACCTTGGAACTGCTGACTGATATTGACATGATATTGTTTGTGGAGCGCGGTATACGCGGCGGCTTGTCTCAATGTTCGAAACGTTTCTCTAAAGCAAATAACCAGTACATGCCCAATTTCGACCCTGCACAACCGTCAAAATTTTTAATGTACAACGACATAAATAACCAGTATGGCTGGGCCATGAGCCAACACCTTCCCTACGGATGTTTCGAATGGATCTACGATTTCGATTTAGAGACTGTACATAGCATAGCCGAAAACGCTGACGTAGGGTACATTTTTGAAGTAGACATAGAATACCCAGAACATCTGCACGATATAGATTCAGAAATTCCCTTTTGTCCCGAACATCTAAATCCACCAAATTCTAAACAGCTAAAACTTTTGGCCACCCTGTATAATAAACAACGTTACGTAATTCACTATCGAAATTTGCAGCAAGCTCTGAAACATGGGCTAAGAGTAACGAAAATTCATCGCGCCCTACAATTCAATCAATCGCCTTGGCTGAAATCCTACATCGACTTAAATACCGCCCTGAGAAAGAACTCAAAAAATGATTTTGAAAAAAATTTTTTGTTCAAACTAATGAATAACGCCGTGTTTGGCAAGACTATGGAAAACATACGCAAGCATAGTATTGTTAAATTAGTTTCCAAATGGGAGGGCCGGTACGGGGCGGGCGCATTGATTGCCAAACCAGAATTTAAGTCCTCCGTAATTTTCTCGGAAAATTTGGCCGCGATTGAGTTAAATAAATCCGAAATATACTTTAATAAACCGATTTATTTAGGCATGTGCATTTTGGATATTAGTAAAACGAAAATTTACGAATTCCACTACGACTACATGAAGGCGAAATTTAACAATAATTGCAAACTTTTGTACACAGACACGGATTCGCTCATTTATGAAATTACAACCGATGATTTGTACGAGGTCATTCGACAAGACTGCCATGAATTTTTTGATACCAGTGACTATCCTGAAAATAATATTTATCATATACCGCGTGTAAATAAAAAAGTGTTGGGCCTCATGAAAGACGAAAACAATGGTAGGATAATGACTGAATTTGTTGGTCTTCGATCTAAAATGTATGCCATACGGGTAGAGGGTGCAGATGCAGTAAAGAAATCCAAAGGTTTAAAGCGCTGCGTTATTAAAAATGAAATAACCTTTGACGACTACTTAGAGTGTCTCAATTCTTCAAGCGAAAAATATTTTAATCAAAATTTAATCCGATCTGAAAGGCACAACGTAGCCACAATTTCGCAAACTAAAATTGGACTGAGCCCTCACGATGATAAAAGGTATTTAGTGAAAAACAGCTTTGACACACTGCCTTGGGGCCATTATGCAATAATGGATCAGTAGCTGTATGTATATAGATTTGTTAGGAATCTTGTAAACAACGATTACAAATATATATTTTTCTGCGTATCACCAGCCAACTGAGATGTATAACCAGTTTTTCCCTAGTCAACTATACCAGGAACGTTCCGAAAGTTAGCATCTAGGACAGATAATAATGTGTGTTTTATTGTATATAATATGTAATTAAGGACATTATTTTGAATACCTTTGTATGTATTTCTCTATATACGAATATGTGTGTTTATTGTATATAATATGTAATTAAGGGCATTATTTTGAATAACTTTGTATGTACTTCTCAATATAAGTTAGTTGTATGTTATTATATATTTGGCTTTAATTAAAATGCATAATTGCGAGTGTTTCATTTACCTCTTCCGAATTTCCCGGGGAGGGAGCTAGAGCTCTACGAAAACTTTGACGTAAGGGCCGACGCGGGCGCCGGCTGTGGCGTTGGTACAGACCTGTTGCAGGAACTGACCGCTCTCCTGTAGTTAACACGAGCGCACAGATAAGTTCTTCGATGAGACTGCGGGCGGCGGCGACTGCGCTGAATTTATATACCGAAACCCATTTAGGGTTGCTCTCTAGCGGGGCGAAGGCTTAAGGACTGGGGCCATTCTACCACGACGTTGCAGGAATCTGCCTTACCGACATGAGGCAGTGTGACCTACCAGCGGTAATACTGGCTCCGGGTAGCAAAAGGATCCGCTAGGATTCGAACTAATCCGCGATTACTAATGAAAACAAGGGAATAATAGCAGGCATTGGCAAAACCAAGTTGGGAACCACAAACAAAGTAGTTTGGCAAAACCTAGATGGGAAACCACAAGAAATTGGCGAAACCTAGTTGGGATCCGTATGATAAGTGAATTGGCAAAACCTAGTTGGGATCTACAAGTCATTGGCAAAACTTGGTTGGGATCTGCAACAAAAGTAGTTTTTTAGCTCTTATGGGAGAATCAATGTTAAATGTGTCACCGTATCGGCATAGCTTATCTACTTTAGTAGAAGATCAAAATTTTTGGTTGAATTTGAATGTTGTTTTGCTCCAATGTGAGAATAAATTATGGGAAAATCAAAAGAATAACATATCTGAAAGCATAAATTACAATTTAAATAGTATTTGGAATAGAAATTGAAAATTTGTGACCAGATCATGAACTTTGAAATTGAAACTTCAAGAAATCTGGAAATCTGATCTGGAAATTAGCCGTTTTGCAGTTGACACAGAGGTTCTCCACAAGTTTGTCCACATGCGCAAAAGGCGACGAAAATCGGTTCTCGGAGTGTCGAACTATTATCTATACTAAACCAAGTCAAATATAAAACTTGTTTGTCAACCAATCTATTCGAAACGGGATTCAATTGTCAGACAAAAGTCTGGAAAATATCGGGCAATAATTTTTGCTTGTATTTGCCTTTAAAAGAAATAAAACTGGAAATTTTTGCTTTTTGATTATATTGCTTCATCCATTTTTTAAAATCTTTCTTCTAAACACAAGTGAAAACTATTAAGGTGACATGACATAAATATTCGACTTTTTATAAAAGTCTGAAATCGTGTAAAATGTAGCCTCCCTTAAGGCTCAGTGAAGAAAATCTTTTTGGTTTACATGTAGGTACTTATATCAACACAAACATATTGAAATACTTAAGGGGACATTCGCAATGTGTTAAAACTTGTGAACCTAAGACAGAAGCTGCTAGATATAGTTTAAACGTAAATAAATTGATTGATGTACTAAATTTTTGATTTTTGTTTTAGATTTTCGGAAATAAAAATGGGAAAGTTGAAATTGTAAAATTCAAAATTCGGTTTCTTTCACTCTATTAAGGTGATTTTTCTATAAATTTAAGAATAGAAGAGAGAGAGAGAGAGAGAGAGAGAGAGAGAGAGAGAGAGAGAGAGAGAGAGAGAGAGAGAGAGAGAGAGAGAGAGCATTTCACGAGAACGTTCAGTCGTGTTTTAATATTTTTAATATACTTGCATAATAACTGTTCACGGATATAATCGAATATTCACAGGACACAAACGTAAAAAAACGTAAATAATCACAAAACACGATGGTAAGTATTAATTATTATACAACGCGTGGTATCTCAGCTACTCATGCATATGCATGTATAACTCTCTTTGTCCTTCTCTCAACGTTATATCTTTCGTCTCTCTCGTGTAACGAAATACTCGAAAACATGACGCGACCTTGAAATTTTACTCTCAATTCTCGGGCAGTTTTCGAGGTGCCGCTGAAGAAGTTTCACTTCAATAATAATAATAATAATAATGACCATATACAAAGGTTTATGAATTTCAACGAGAATCGCGGTTTGCCGGCAGCATATTTGTATGGGACGAAACTTATTGCACGTCGGAAACTAACGAATTGTGTCGATACTTTGTACATTCGTTTAAGTAATTCCTTAGCTATGAACACCATCAGCGGTCTCGATGGGTAGGTAGGTATCGCATAGAGTTAGTAGTTTGATGCAGTGGCGGTTTCTCCTTAAGGTCAATTGGTCAATGACCCTCCTAAAATATTCTAATCAAAACCATAATTTTAATAAAAATATATTTTGTCGGATAGTCTCAAATTTAAAATCCTCAGCGGTCTGCATTTGCAGCAATACTAGAAATAACCAAGCGTCAAGCCGCGCTGCGCGCTCGCTAGCAAGCCGGGACATTATTCAAATTGACCCTGCACAGCTCTTATGGCTTATGGAGAAATACATGTAAAGAAGAACAGTGACAGCAGATGGCGAATTCTTGAGTGGAAGTGAGAGTCACCTTTTACTCCTATATCTCCAACGTGGTCAATGTCCCGATGACAACTGCGCAGAATCGAGTTAATAGTTCTTTAGGATGGAGTTATATTTTCTCTGGTCATCACATCAGTTCGTCGTAGACAGCGGTAGAAGCGTTGCGGTTCGCGTAAGTTGTAATATATCGTTAGGATTTTCACAATAATGCCGGTGTAGTCGCCATAATACTTTAACTTTTGTCTGAAACATTTTCTGAAGCAGTGAACTTATTAAATATTTTGTGTACACTACCGATGACAACCTTGGAAAGTGAGATATGTTTTTCAACTTTGAAAGGGGTAAAAATTAAAAAACCTTTTTACGCAATACAATGGGACAGTCTAGCCTTGGTGCTTGGCTATGGCGAGCATCGAGAAGATGCTTGTCAAGAGCATTCCAAACTTCAACGAAAAAGACCCTTTTGCAGAACAGAATTGACCTGAAATATAAGCACGTTTAAGGTATGCTTTATTTTGACAATATGTACCCCTTTCTTATATTTTAGTTTTGTACATATATGCATATAGGTACTTTTAGTATCAATTATAAGTTCCAAAACCAAAATGACTCCCCTGGTTATTAACCCACGAGCCGCTACTGGTTTGATGTACTTAGGCTGGTTGGGTTGGCTCCTGTAGAGGTTAGTTTCCTTTTTTACAAAAAATGCGCGTATATGGTCTCCGTAAGTTAAGTAGTCTGCTTCAAAAATGCGTTTTGTCAGCCTCCTTAAAAATAGACCAAAGCTTATCGGACAACTGAAATTGCATAGTCGTGTGCAACCACGCGCGTCCGATACGAAGTTTAGTTCGGCATTTTCCATTGTGCAATAAGCTACGTCGCTACCCGGAATAATTCTGTCACTTTGTTTTACATACAATTAAATAAAATTAATGTATTTTCAGCATTAGGTCACCAAGTCTGCGAAACTCCCCTTAATACAAATATGAATACTTATACAAGTTACACAAGCAACAGTGGCACGTATAGCTTTCTGCAGGTGTTAAACAAATGACTTGCAAAATAATACAGGTTTACAGAGCATGCTTATTATTGCAGATAATAGCAGAGAGGTAACTGGTTTTAAATGCAATACGCTGCAACAGCATGTGCGGTTAAGAGACAACATCTGTAGGGAGTCCTGACGTTTTAATTAATATACAGGCGACAGTTCGCAATTTACATTATGTGACGACTGTTACATTCCGCTATTTCCATTATCAAACATAGCCAAAGACTGATAATGAGCTTTGTCATTGCGGGATAAAACATTTTTTCCAGTTAAAATTTACTTATCAAAAGTCATCGGTTCACTGAAAATAAATTAAAGAATATTTAAGTCAAATTGTACAATATGCGAAACTGAAAAATACAGGAAAAAAATCCTAAAAAGTGTAATGTCTAACGTTAATTAGATATTCAAATTTAATAGACCTCCGTAATTAAAAACGCAGCAGAATAATTGATTCGAACTTATAAATCGCAATAATCATTACACGTTATTTGTTGTGAAAATTTTGACACATTTTTCGATTAAATGTAATTGGTTTTAATCAATTTTAACTATATACATGTGGGTATAGTGAAATCCGACGCGTTGCATGAGGACTCGCAGTTTCTGGAGCCTTCTAGACGGTCTGTCGCCGCGCTATAAAAGAGCGGTCGGGACGCGTAGGGAATCAATCGACGCCGATAGTGTTTATGGTGCCGACAAGTTAAAATTGTACTCCAGTTTATATTTTACATTTTATGAGTATTATTTTATTTAAACAATTAAATAAAGTTTCTTTTGAGTTTCGCAAGCGCTCGTTCTGATTCTACGTACAGAAAATTCCTACAAATTGGGGGCTCGTCCGGGATACGTGAGAATATTGAACGGATCTGCGTGATTAATTTAAGAAAGAAAAACAGACAAAATGAATCTACAAAATTCTGTTAACGAATGTAACGACGAAGGGGACAATTTAACTTACAAATTGAACGAGCATGTAGATTATAAATCAAGTGAGAATGAAGACGATGCAATATTAAACTTCGAAGATGAAATGAAGCAGATTTATGAACAAAGAAGATTTCTCCATGAAGAAAGAAGACGATTTGAAGAAAAAAAAGAAGTCGAAAGACGTTTTGGAGAACTAAGACGAGATGAAGATAAAAAATTGTTTGAAGACGAAAGACAACAGAAGGAAGAAGAATATGAAATATGAAGAAAGAAGACGACGTATACAACAAGCCTCGTATGAAAATGACAAAAGAGCGTTGCTGTGGGCGAACGAACCAAAACACTTCTTTTCTTCTTGCGAATTTTTTCAAGCCATAGTGGGATTCCATACTGCTTTGTGTACGCTAGGGGTACGTCGAATTCTGAATACCTGCATTAGTTAATAGCAGGAAGTTTCCTGATGTTTTGTTACCGTCCAGTACACGCTCTCGTCAAGGACTTGTTCTGTCGGGGTATTTGCCCGGGGAGTAGTTAATGGAACAAGTTTGGGTCGATTTTCACTTAATTTTACTTTATTTTTCATTTAATATGCACACCACTAGTTCAGACTTGGCGAGTTCCAATCAACAATAAATAATATTATCCTCAACCTCTCAGTTTAATTATTAATTTTAAAGAATTATATCAAATTTTCTCTTTCTTACAATGACATCGTCAACGTTTCTTGTCCGCCAGCTTTTAATTTTATCCGGGCTATTTTGTACTGAGCTATTACATCGGTAGGCTGTTTAGTCTGGGGCTGTTTTGTTCCGGGCCATTTTGTCGGGGGCTATTTTGACGGGTCACGGTTGGACACGACAATGATTCGTCCCAAAAGGACGAAAACAATGTTCTACAGTTTAATTATTGTTATTCGCAACAATTTAACTGATCAGTATAAATACTTTTTGATCAGTAACATTTTGACTGTGTAAATACTGAATGATAAAGTATTACAGTTGACTGAACAGTAAAATATTTATTGGCCAAAACTATGTTCACATTTCAAGTTAAAATACTATATGGTCACTAAAATTTCTTTTGAACAGCCATGAAACATTTTAATCTATACAATTTGAGATCTGATCATTGTAATTACATGTTTCCAATTAGTAAATTCATTTATGAAATAAAATATTTACTAAAACAAGTAAAAATGGTACCAGCGTACCAGTTTAGTATTTAAAAATATTTCCTTCATAATAAATGTGTAAATTACCGCCCGAGAAATACCTACATAACCTATAACTACAACTCCGCGCTATAACCTACAATGTGTTTATGTGTTGAACAGTGTTAAACTTAAATATTTAATACGTAAGTTAATTAGTGTATAGAGAATTCCATTCAGGATTAAAGTCTACTGGAATGCTATTTCAGAATGGACACTGTCCCTGAATACGAAACTTCTAAAGACGAATCGGAGAACGAATCATTACCAGAAAAGAGAACGAGAGTACTGGACGATTGGATAAAGATAAAAACATTTTCTAGTCCTAATGAAGCTGACAAGTTTATATAAAAAATGTGGATTTCGTTATAAAAATGAAACGGAGGATGGAATAAAGAAACACTTTAGGTGCAATCAGGTGAAACTTCGTGGACAACAGTGCTCTGCAAAAGTATATCTTTTTTATGATTCGACATCTTGTGAGGTGCATTTATTCAAAACGAAATCGGAACACGATCATGACTCCATTGAAACTAAAGGCGTTTATACGATTGATCCATCTCTGAAAATTAAAAGACATTTTGAACTGAAGTTAAAACCAAATTCAATTTTATCTGAAGGACCTTCCCTCAAGAAGACAGTTAAATATTTTTTTACGTCAGTTAAGAAAAACTAAATATGGTCCGGGAAAAATTAGTTTAGGGAAATTGGAAACGTGGCTACTAAAAAAATTAGTTGTTCCTGAAGATCTGCATACTGCCTTTGTTGCTCAATATTATTTACTAGATAGGGATGACGAAACAATTTTTCAATTTTTTTATATCAACTCAGTATCTAATGAATTTATTCTGAAACAGCTACAAATGTTTGATTATTTTTGAAATTTGAACCTACTGTGTTGATACGTGACGCTGCAAAAAGTATTCAAAATGCTTTCACAGAAGTTTTTGGAGCAGACAAGTTAATAGTCATCTGTTGGGCGCACATGAAGAAAGACGTCCAGAAACGTCTAGAGCGTGATGTTGAAAAATCGTTCCCATATGATATTGATCTCCTTCAACTTTCTTCATCGCCAGAAATATTCGAAAAAGCTGTCCGAGCTTTTTTAAAAAAATGGGGCCAGGAGGAAATTTTTCTAAATTATTTTGATAGTCGTCTGATTATCGTAATTGGTACGGAGGTGTAGTGAAGCAAGTTCCAAGTACCAATAATGCTTTAGAAGCTTAGCTTTTAACAAGGTACACCTTTAGAAAACGCGTTTCCGTAGATCTTTTCTTGTCAGTGGCCTGTGATAGCGTTCAGCAATGGTCAAACGATTATAAAACGGACCTTAAAAAGATTTCCCATATACCAACAATTACATTACCACTATGGACATCTGTTTATAATTGGACCAAGAAAAACAAGCTAGTTCTCATTGTTAATAAATCGGAGAGTCAAATCAGTTACAAAATTCCAGCTGGAGATACAGTTCTAGAACCAGAAGAATCATCAGATGAAAATTGGAACAGTTTAAAAGGAAAGCGGTCTCATTCTGGATAACTTTTATGCCAATTTCTCCAGAAGAGTTGACCAGGTTTCTTTAAAATATGACATGTAAACATATTGTTGGGATGGCAATGGGGTCATTGCACTAAATAGAAAATCGATATAATTTTGATAGAAATAAGTAACTAGGTGTTTATTGACCCTCTGGGTTACATTTATTTACTCACCAATAGCCCAAAATTTAAACAATGGCGATTTTAGCATGAAGCACACCTTCCGAGAATTAAACAGAAACACGTGCTGCCCCGGTTACGTCATTAGCTTGAAAGCGCTTGCGATTGGTCATGTGAATTGATGTTCTGATACAAATAAAAGCTAAACTTACTTGGAGCTTGAGTGGGTAAAGTAGGGAGCAATAATGTTGCAAAAATCAATTTGTTATTAAGTATTTGTGTACGGTGTATAAATAGTTCTCTGTTGTTTAGTTTTGTGTTTTTATTCCTATTTATTGGGTGAATTAGTATATTTGTGTACGGAAAATGGAGCAAGGTTTCGTTAAAGCCGATTCAGACAATTTACCGGTAGTTTCTAGTGAAATGATTGACAATTATTATTTATCCAATTTTGACTATTTGAGTGCTGCAACAAAAAATGTTAAAACGAAACGGTGGGTGCTTCATTTATTTGGGAACTAGACAAACTGAAAAACAACCTGATGAAATATTTTTATTGTTTTAAGTAATATGTTTTTGCACAGTACAATCAAGTAGATCTATGGTGATAGCGCAGTAGGATATGTGCAGTTAAATAGGAAGGAACACGTCTGCACTGTTAAGGGAAGACTCACTCCAGAACATCGAGTAACAAAAAAGGCATACCATGTTGAAGTAATTATAAATGAATCCGAAGAAGAAGTTGTTTCATCTTAATGCAAAGACTGTGCTGCAGCGACAGGTTAGTCTTAAATTAATTTAAAATTGTGTTCATTCTATTTATAATACTATGATGTAGGTGGTTGTAAACATGCTGTAGCGTTCTTGTTTTGGCTCCATCGTAGAAGTGAAGAACCTTCCGTTACTTCAACAATATGTTACTGGCAGAAGTCTGCGCTTTCAAGCATTGGTCAGTGTAAATTTGATCTGAAATCTCTTCTTGAAACAAATATTCCAACTGTACAACCAAAGAATTCAAGATATGTTGATGAACTGAGATCATCTTTGCCAAGTTCATCTTGCAGCCTACTGCAACTGATGGCAGAACCGAATTTTACAGATTTATCAATTCATCAATCGATCTTTAATTTTAAATTGGGAAAAGTCGATTGCATGTCTAATGCAGAAGACTTTATTGCTTATTCATCTGAAAGAATAACAGATACATTATGCGAAGAAGCGGAGAAATTATCACGCACACAGATTCACATGAATGGCATGAGTTGAAATTTTGTCGCATCACAGCATCAAAGTTTTATGAGGCCGCAAGATGTAAAACTTTTGCAGGTGCTTTAACGGAAACTATAATGGGCTCGTCGAAACCATTGCAAACACAACCAGTCAAAAGAGAAAAGTTGTTAGAAAAAGAAGTATTGGCAGAAGTGGCTAGAATAAGAAATGTAAAAATTGAACAGTGCGGTTTGTTTATAACGAAAGAACACCCTATTTTTGGAGCATCTCCTGATAGGTTAACTGCAGAATATTGCTTGGAAGTTAAATGTCCATCATCTGAAAAAGCAACTTCGAAATACGTGAATCAGGATGGCAAAATATTAATAAGTATTTGTACCAGCTTCAGCTGCAAATGTACATTTGCAAAAAGATGAAGGGACTTTTTTGTGTTGCCTCGACAACATTTGAAACTAATAAAATAGTAAATGTTTACGAAGTCGAATTAGATGCTGAAAAGTGTAAGAAATTATGTGCTCTGCAGAAATGTTTTGGAAAAATGCAATTTTTCCTATATTAATCAAATAAGTAAAAATTTTTCGTAACCGAGAAACTGGAACTCTCTCTAGCGTGATGGTGATACCTTATCTGATGATAACTTGACCCTCGACCTGACCGATCTTTTGTTCGGAAGAAAAAAGCAAAAATTACCATAACGAAAACAATTGACCGCGGCGAGACGCGAATCACTAGACTTGCACATTTTTTGAATACATTTTTAAATAAGAAATGCCTAATTGGCATCAGTTTAGAGAGTGTACATAATATTAAAATATCATTCAGATTGAGTATAGGAAAAGCAAAAAGTTAGTACATAATTAGCTTCCTAGCCTAAGCTGGGTAGCTATTGTGATAGCCGTTTTTTGACCATGGTGTTTTTTCATCAAATGTGGACGTTTCAGGTCATTCTAAGACTTTTTGGCAAGGTGGTACATTTCCGTCCGTACACAGTAAAAAATTTCACCGTGTAAGTCTACACTGTCCCTTAATAAGCTGTTTAGTGTAGATTTTGTAGTGCAAAATTACTCTGAAATTATACACTAGAAGTAAAAATTACTCTGTCTGTTTTAGCTATCACTATTAGATTACATCATGAAAATTTTTAGTGTTATTTCACCCTATATCTGAATTTTAATGTTTTTCTGCCCTAGTAGTGTTAATTATACAATTTGCACATGCGCGTCTCGTAAACCGCCTATGTGACGTCTCACAACTGTACATTCTTTGGTCGGTTTGGCTCCAAATTTGCAGATCAACAATGGTAGCCGGTGTTCGCTTGGTTTTGTGCTCGGTTTTGTGACTGTTTTTCTGGTAAGTACTTAATCTACAATATTATAATTTGTTAGATGTAGTTTAAACCATAGTAACAACAAAGTAGGTTTAAGTATACCTACCCACTTAACGATTTTCTATTTAAGGAATTATTAGGTTAGGTTTATGGTTTATGCGTAAATTATTTAATTAGGTACTAATAGATAGCAAGTTTAAACTGTCAGCAAAAGTGTCTATAATATCTACCTACTTATACCATCTTTGTGTTATTTATGTTTTTAATTTTGGGAAACTTCCAGAAATTGCTGAAACATAAGTAATGAATTGTCAGCTTTTATTTATGATTACATAGTACCTACCTACTAATAAGGTAATAATATATACAGGGTCCTGCAGCTCACCTCCCGTCTTCTATTACACCTGAACGATTTATTTTAGAAAAATTATTCAAACGGGACAATAGAGTGTTTGTTAGAGAGCACATTTTAAAAATATTTTTGAATATACAGGTTGTTCCGAAAATTGGTGGTGCATCAAAGTTGTATTTTTTTTAATGGAACAAACTGTAGTTTTATTGATTTTTAGGACCTTTTAGTGCTACTGTACATAGGTATCCCTAGAATATTATCATATTTGATTTGATAGTTCCAGAGGAATAAATTAAAATCGAAAAAAAATGTTCTTTTCGTCATATTTAAAAAAAAATATAAAGAATAGAAGAAACATCATCAAACAAAAACTCAGCAGCAGGTTGCTTATAATAAAATGATAGCTTACTATACTACTTATGAGTATCGTAAAAATAACTTGTACAGGATGTTCAAAATTAAATGCCAAACTTCTAAAATGTAATGCTATTTTTCTCAATTTTTTCAAATGGGACTTTCTGTATATTTTTATCCCATCGGATGCGGAATTAAGAAATGAACATATTATTTAGTTACCATTATCTCGACATTCTTAACGGTTTCACAGATATTCGTTAAGAATGTCGAGATAATTTTAGTTAAAAACAAGTTCATTTTTTAATTTTGAATCTGACGGGATAAAAATATACAGGGTGTCTCATTTGAACAAATGGAGAAAAGTAGCATTACATTTTGAAAAGTTTGACATTGAATTTTGAACATCCTGTATAAGTTATTTTTACGATATTCATAGTACAGTAAACTATCCTTTTATTGTATATTGTATTATATATTATATTGTAAATATTTGCAGTTTGCCAATATTTGCAATATTTTTTAAATAGCTGCAATATCTTGTAAATATCTGAAATAATCTTGAAATATTTTTTAAATTTATGAAAAATTTTGAATTTTTGCTCTACAATATTTGAGATATTTTGTAAATATCTTCATTATTTTTTTCAATAAATATTTCTACTGCACACGATTTTCCTAAGTGATCAACCCCTCGGTCACGTGCTTACATTTAACTAGTATTTTTCTGACCTGCACTGTTAACAACATTATAATTTTAAGGTTGCTTCGTAGAAAATTTGAGGATGTTTATTACTCTGAAATACATTCACTGTGCCAAAATGGTACTAATAAAAGACAATTTTGAGTACAACGACTACGAAAATATTGGTATGTTATTTCAAAATTATTAGAAGTTTAGTGTTTTAATCCACTAAATATACTGTAGCTCGAGAAAAATTTATCGAACTAGAAGAGAGCCCCATAATTTTTTTGGATAAAAACGGCACTATTTTAGAACAAGATGTTTTACATGCTTACGTTGCTTCTATGTGGGAGTTAGAGAAAAGCCCAGTGTCATTATTAGTGGTTCGAAACAAAAATGGTATTTGAAGTTTTTTGAATATTTTTGTAACATTTTTACAAGGAGTTTTTTTCCAGAAGAAGGATCTGTATCAGACAATAGCACGATTTCGATTATAAGTCTCGAAGATTTGCGTGATATAAATGACCCTATACCTGAAGATTGCGCGATTGATGAAGGCATTTTTAAGAAACCTGCCAACCCTGTATCTGATGATTGCGCGATTGATGAAGGGATTTTTAAGAAACCTGCCATGGTTGTCCCTATGGATAATATGTCTGCCGAAGTATGTGTCTAGTAATACAGTGTGCCTTCATAGCAATAACAACTAATAAGTATTAAAAATGTGTTTCTAGTTTCTATAATTTGTTACGTTTTGATTTTACGGTAGCGTAAATAGGTATTTAGTATTTGGGTTGCTACAAGTTAGTTTTGTTTTAAAGCTTTATTGACTCGAACTTACAGTTGTTATACGCATAGTTAGTTATTTTGCAGTAGGTACTATTTCTACATTGACCCTGTATATGGTCTTGTGTTTCTGTCAGCTATTGTTTTCATCTTCCAATTTATTTTTTCTAGATTGTAGATTATTAGTTTATTACTGCTTGCTTGTATCGGAAATTGATTAATATCCTGTATGTAAGTTACTTATTTAATTACTATAAACTTGAGTATAGCTACCTGTTGATGCCACTTTAGAAGTTGTTTTTCGAGTGATTTGCAGGGTATCTTCTTTATTTTCTTAGTGGATGTGCAGGCTCTTATTCTACTTTCTTATTCTTGTGTAGTATGATTGTCTGGGATTTCTGTTAATTGTGTGTACTTCTTTTATTCAAATTACTTGTGGTGTTTACATTTTTCATGGTTCCATCTTTGATTTTGACTTTGACATTTCCTTGTCATGCGCATTTCGCGTTTCGCATTCACGTTTGGGATGATAATACCTAAACATTTTAGGACTGGAAGAAAATTATTATCGACAGAATGGGGATGGATATTTTTAAGCATTACGACAAGAATCAAATGTTACCAAATGCCTTGAGGGTGCAGCTTGTAAACAATACAGTAGCTGTCCTTTTCGATAGATTTGGCATCAAAATCCCCGAGACAGCAAAAAGGAATCTAGGAGAAGCTATAATTACAATTTTTCCAAAATTAAGAGATGTAACTAAACCGTATCGTTACGTGAGTTAAAAAAATATATAGATTTATATAACAGTAGCTACTAAATCAATTAATTACAGGAAGCATTCTACAAAAATGATAATGGGGGGGAAGGGTACATTAGTTGGAGAATTAGACATATTGTCAGAACATCAAAATGTCCAAACATTATAGAACAAGTACATAGAAGAAAGCGTAAATGTTCAACAGAAGATGAGGACATGGAAACAACTGGACCAAGTAAGCGCCAAAAAAATGTGACATTAACAACAGAAACTGCAGATGCGATCCAGTTCCTAAAAAATGCAGACCCCAATGTTGACTTGCATGCCATCAAAGACAAAATGACAGAAACATATGAATATCGGAAAAGTCTTGGAACAGAAGTGATTAAATTATTTCCCAGGTTTCTTGATACGCCATCTCTGGTAAATAATTCACGGATAATCCTAATACCTACTTAATGTTCCAAATTGTTCCTCTATCTACAGTTCTTTATTTTGAGGAATGAGTTTATATTCATAAAGTTACGCATAATTTAAATTTTAAATTCCTTTCTTAAAAAAATTAACATGCTTATAAGTATTTTTTTATTTTAGATCGAACACGACTTTGCTATACAATTTAATATTAATAATAATTTTGAAGAGCGACTAACAGTGGATGCTGATAGGATTATTAAAGTATACGAAGCATCAGTGAGTAAACCTGTCCTAGAATTGCTGGGTAATGGTGATGATACGAGTGACAGTAAGTTTCATTATTTTTTAATAAAATAGCTAAGTAATTTATCAATAACTTTCAGAATATGATAAATGCACGCGGGCCCTTTTGGCAATTCTCCGAATGCTAAGATGCAAGAGACGGGGGAACTTGCAAATTAGAGACGAAAAACTTATTGTATTCAAAAAGGTTAGTTGTGTGAAGCTTTGGTTACAACATTTGTATTGAAGGAAGCCATTTTTTTTGCAATTTTACTCCTATTAAGTGCTACCTAAACGTACTATTGTTTTTATTTGAGAGCATTGTATTTTTAAAATTAAAAGCTGGTAACTCAGTAATAGTATGCCTTGTGTAAACAATTCATTTTTGTCTTCAGTTTTTGGAAAAGAATCATAAATTTTGCTCTGGGTTGCACGAGGGGTGAACCACTAGACAAAAATGTACAGGTGTTGCCAAAATTACTATACTGACTGCTACCAATTTGTATACAGGTATTACCAGACCACAGTGGTTGACCCCTCCGGCGTTGTATTATAGCTGTTACCGGCAAAGCCCGAATTGCAGGATAACCTAGGTCTGCCTAATCCAAACTAGGTGCTTTTCCTTATTTGAAGTTAACCAGAATGCCAAGTGACGCTTAGTTTGACCTAGGCAGACCTATAGGTTATCCTACACTTCGGGCTTTGTCGGTAACATAGATATAGGACATTCCATTTAGAAATCAGACATGACTGATACGACTTGACTTGCTTCTATGCATGGAAATAATCTGTAAAACATTGTTCTTTGCAATATGTTTTTCTTTAAATATCTAGTACTATCTAAATTATCGTTAGGTGCGTATTTTTATTTGGCGTTATCGTTGTGTGACGTTCTTTGATTTTTGTTTTGTTTGGTAGAAAACTAACAATGATTTTTGTTACTTACAGATCAATCAGCCGTTTTCTGAAATTCTAAGTGGCAGAATAACAACTCAACCGTTCCTTGTAGCCCAAGGCTCTACAAAGGGGGCAATTACAAAGTACGACATCTGTATAGATTCGCAATTAATTCCTTGTCCCTATTTATGCAGTAGTGCTAAAGCTTTTGCCACACTTTTTATGTCCCACTATGTTTTCAGCATCAAATATGATGATGCATTAAAAGCGTTTTGGGAATTCCTTCAAACATATTACTTTAATATAGAATTAAATAAAGTAATGTATACTTCATCAATGACCGAACTGAAGACGCGACTGTTAAATTTTCAGCTGTAAATATAGTTACATAACTGCATAACATAATTTAGAATGTTTCTTAACTATTTTTAAGTGCATTTATATTAATTAGGTGTTCTTTAAGTTTATATTTTACAATGTTTTCTTGTTATTTGTGTAGACAAAATGTTCATTTTAGTACTGTAAACAGCACAGTAAGACATCTGCGTTTAGTTCATGCTTTAACAGATAAAAATTTAAATGTTTTTTGTTGCTTCCCCAAATGTAAATTTAAGTTTGCTTCTTTTAGTGGGTTCAGACGGCATATGTTAACCCATTCTGTAAGTAATGTCAGTACTAACGAAAACAACTTATTTTGTAATAAACAAAATATCGGTTGTGAAGTTGTAGAAAATTCATTTAATGTGATGAATAATTTTGGCGAAATAGAAGATTCAAGTAACGAACATAATTTTGACGATAGTTTTGTCACCGACCACATTAATAACGATGCATTACCTCAAACAATAGATTTTCAGTTTTTATTTAAAATATTCTTTTCGCAAATAATGAGTTTAACTCTACCTCAGTCACAAACACAGTGTATATTCGAATCTGTCTTTGAACTGATAGAAAATATTTTTGATTTCCATTAAACGTAAGCAAGACAAATTTAAACAAGAATTTAAGAAAGTTAACACAATATATAAAAGAAATAAATTATTAAAAGCTTCTACCATCGTATTGCCAAAGGAGATGTATTTAAGTATGCGTACTGAAAACTTATTTAACAAATCTTCAAACACTTATATAGAAAAGAATGTACCAAACAATTTTCAATATATATCTCCTTTATTAACTATAAAACGTCTGGTATCATGTGATAAGTCTGTAGTACGTTTTTTTCATAAAAGCAATAATATGTCAAACGATAATGTAATTGTAAATGGAACTTGCCTTTCAGAAAATAAATTATTTCAGAATAGTAAATATTTTGTTGGGATTCAAATTTTCTATGATGACTTTGAAACTGTTAACCCCTTAGGAAGCAAGACTTCAAGTCACAAAATGGGTGCAATTTATTTTTCCATAGATAATTTACCCTCAATTTTCAATTCCAGATTAAATCACATACATCTAGTAGCATTGTTTTATACCTCCGATTTGAAAACTAATAATTGTGGTGAAAAAGTGACAATTAATGATATTTTAAGACCTTTAGTTGATGATATGAAATTATTAGAAACTGAAGGACTTGCAATAGAAGGTTTGGATGACAGATTGTATGGAACTATAACATCTATTTGTGCTGATAATTTGGCTGCAAATGCTCTCTGTGGAATGGTAGAATGTTTTAGGGCTACAAACTACTGTAGAATATGTACCTCTGACAGGTCTGCATGTCAAGAATTATGTTCAGATGATGCGCGTCTTTGGCGAACTAGTGAACTTTATAAAGAACAGTGCAGCATGCTACATAACACAGAAAACAATGATACTATTTGTGGAATTAAACATGAAAGTATTCTAAATGAACTCGCCCATTTTAAATTGTTTGAAAATACGTCAGTCGATATTATGCATGATGTGCTCGAAGGAGTAGTTCCACTTGAAATAAAATTGTTTTTAACGTATGTGATAAATGATAGAAAATTAATTACTTTAGATCAAATAAATGAAAGAGTACGCATTTTTGATTACAGTATATTAAATCGCTCTACTAAACCCAGTCCTCTAAAACTTGAAAAAAGTGGCGCAGCTATTGGTCAGAGGGCTTCACAAGCATGGGTCTTAATACGATACTTGCCATTAATAATCAGTGACATAGTTGTCGATTCTGCAGTTGAGGATAAATTCAAAGTTATATTATTGCTTTTGAAAATTATGAATATAATCTTTGCACCGAGAATCACTCATAAGATGGCAGATACGTTAAAAGAATTGATCGAAGATCACCATAAACTTTTCAAAAACAATTTTAATCTAAATTTCATACCGAAACAGCACAATCTTATACACTATCCGACTGTTTTAAAACGGATGGGACCACTCATTAACTTATGGTGTATGAGGTATGAAGCAAAGCATGCCGTTTTAAAAAATTTTGCCATTAAATTTCGCAATTACAAAAGTCTTGCAAAATCATTGGCTAACCGTCTACAACAAATGACATTTTTGGATAACGAATTCCTTTTTCAAGCTGTACCAGAGTACGGTCCAGTTTCGTCTTGTAATTTTGAAAATTGTCTTTACAAAGACTTAATCAATGAAACCATAAGTAATTTTCCAAATGATATTGGGTTGTTATGCCCAAAATGGGTTAAGTTGGGATATTTTTATAAGAGGGGTCTATTTATTTGCACTAGTAAAAATTCTGAAACAAATTTTCCCCAATTTGAAGAGATTGTAGATATTTTTGAAATTGAAAACTATATTTTGTTTATTACACTCTTATGGGACACTGTAGAATTTGATGAAATGGTATATGCATTTAAGCTCCATAAATGTAGAGACACATACAATGTTAGTGATTTGTCTTTTCTTCTTTACAAAGAGCCATTTGCCAGGAGCCAGAAATATAGCTCATCAGATTGGTACATAGTTCCTAAGTACATATTCTGTTTCTAACTTTTGTTATACTTACCTTAATATTTTTATACTTTGTAACTGATTGGCGCAACAAAATCGCTGTTCACTTTGCTATGTGTTGTACCAGTCTTATATGTTTGTAAACGAATGTTTTTGTAATAAATCAAGTTTCATAATGAAATTTGTTGTTCTTTATCTTCCACGACAATAATAATAATAATAATTTAAAAAAAAATGAAAAAAAAAATAATAATACCTACCTAATACTCTAAATAGTGTATATCAACACTACAATTTTGGTAAGTTTCAAATTTCGCGCTCTTTTAATAAGCCACTATTAGTGTGTATAAACACTAAAACTACTTTATTCATAATAAATGGGTAGAATAAAAACTTATTTATATAGAGTATATCGACACTATATTTAATTGGGAAAGTATTACAAAATAGTGTTAAGCTTAAACTGTAGTAAGGTAAAGAGTATTCTAGAATTTACACTATTCACAGTGTTGAATTTCTACACTATTTAAATCAGTCCTATATATGTTATGAATAGTGTTGAACAGTGTAAGTTTTCTACACTATATTTTTTACTGTGTATGTATGTGTGTATGGCTGTTGGCACTTTTACGGGAAAACGGCTCCACAGATTTTGCTGAAATTTTGCATACGTATATCAGAGATGATCCATAGGAAACTGACGGGGCGGTTTTTTTTAAGCACTTTTGATCCAAGATATGGCGTCATCGAACATTTTTTTCAATGAGACCGTATATATTTTTGTATTGCATCGGATAGAGGGTATTTTTCGCTACACGATGTGCGAAAATCGTAATAGGTTGTGTAAGGAAAAAATTGAGAAAAAAAATACGAAAAGAGGGCGCGCGGCAAGCGCGCCCTCCAGTTCAGTTGTGGCTATGGCTAGGAAGCTGTTCTGTCAATGCATTGACAACTAGTTTTTACTGGTATTTGTAATGTTTTACTTGAAGTTTTACTTTTTTGTGTTTATAAGTACATACCTTTTATTTACTTCTCTAACTTCTAGGTATTTTGCGAGTAATAAAGTTAATGATATGTTAAATTTCTTTTCCTTTCCACCTGTAAATTAGTTTCAGGAAGGTTATTAGGCTATAGAAATGTTTTTAGATATAATACATAATTTGATTTTTAGCTTCCTAGCTGAGCTAGGTAGCTATTGTGATAGTCGTTTTTTGACCATGGTGTTTTTTCATCAAATTTGGACGTTTCAGGTCATTCTAAGAGCCGATTCACACGGGTCCACATCAGAAGCGAACGCGCGCGATAGCCACCAGCTTCTAGTGCAGCGCCTGAGAGCGACTACAGGGCTACAGTGGTGGCCAGTGGCCGATTGACTGATACGAGTTTAGTTGCTCAAGATGCCAACAAGTGATGTGACATTGCTATTGCTTCTGCTTTTGAAAAAGAAAGAACGTCGATGTATTCGACGTATGCATGTGTAGCCCGTGTTACTCGATAGGGCGTCAAAAGAACTGTATCATATATTATATGATCATATAATATATGATACAGTTCTTCGAAGAACTGCGACAGTACGACAAAATGTTTTTTAAATATTTTCGTACGTCGAAAACATCATTCGATGAACTTTCAGAAAATGTTAGAAGTGAAATTGTTAAAATAGATACAAAGATGATTCAGGGATTACACTTGTTCGTGGCATTTTGAATGACTATCTCATGGATACTGATGGTTTTCTGTATAATATAATAATAGTAGCTTACAAAAGTGGTCAGTCGCTGTGGCGTCGTGTGTATACCCGAATAACAACCTGTGCATTTATATCGGTGGCCTGTCGGTGCGATATCCACCGGTGACACGAGTGAGCCACCGACCCGCCACTATCGCCTACTACCGCGACTGCAGTGGCCACGTATGCATGCACTGATTTAATTCTATAGATTTCAACAAGAAGCCAGTAGCAATCGCACGCGTTCGCCACTAAAAGTAGCCATCATTCGATGAACTTTCAAAAAATGTTAGAAGTGAAATTGTTAAAATAAGATACAAAGATGATTCAGGGATCTCGATTACACTTTTTCGTGCCATTTTGAATGACTATCTCATGGATACTGATGGTTTTCTGTATAATATAATAATAGTAGCTTACAAAAGTGGTCAGTCGCTGTGGCGTCGTGTTTATACCCGAATAACAACCTGTGCATTTATATCGGTGGCCTGTCGCGTGCGATATCCACCGGTGACACGAGTGAGCCACCGACTCGCCCGAGGGGTTAACGGAATACAAATATTCCGTACACCGAATGCAGATTACAGATTGAATACTTAAGACTACAGTTAAATACACGAATACAAAAGAATACAAATTAAATACATTGAATTCATTAGACTGCAATGGAATTCCTTAGAATACGAGTGAATACAGGCATGAATTCAATGAATACGCTCACGAGAATAAATAAATCTTCTGTTATTATTCTCGGTTTTATTATATTTTATTAGCTGTTATGTTATAGATAGATCGGGAGTATTGGAAAATAAAATGGTCCCATTATAGGAAAAAATGTATTTCAAAAATGTCAACGTAAAATAAAAATGTTCATTCAAACAGAAGACAACAGTAGGTACCTACATCGAAACCTTCCTATACTATAACTTTAAAGAGAAAATGATTTCTTTCTTAGAGCAGAAAACATAAATTAATAATATTCTTCCAAAAAAACAAACAATGACTGCAGGGCATGTTTTAATCAGTTGTAAAATGGTATCTTTATCTTATGGCGATTCTAACTCGGATTCTAAACAAGTTTCCCCTTGCATTTTTTGCAGCCGTCGATAGTACCAAATTTCACCCGTTTAGCACCTGTTAGCACAGAACCCTTGACAGAACCTGAAGTATTTGGGCTCTCCATACTTTTCAAAATGAACAATTTTGGGTTATTTAGTACAAAATTTTTCATACTGTATATTAGTTTCACATGCCCAAGAAGGATTTTAAAGTTATCAGTTTTTTTTATGACAAACTCCATAAAAGTGTGAAAGAGGTAGTTCTTCATCAATTAACAACTTCATATCTTTTCGTGCAAATTTCTCCATGTTAATGTCTGCCTCGTCAATTTGTTTAACAGAAACAGAAGTATCAAAACCACAAAATGTCATTAAGTTTATAATGTACTCTGGAACAGCACAATGTAATCCAGCCTGAATTTGTTGCCAGAAATAATCGTTGGTTTTATTAGAAGCCAGTGCATGTGGGGGAACTTCAGACGAAGTTGTTTCTTGAGTATATTCCTGGGCAACGTCACAGCATAATACAGCAGAACAGCTCTCCCTAAATTTTCTAGCTCGCGTAACGTAGCCCGCGCAACTTCTCAGGATACGCACGTGTTCTTTTTCGTTTGTCGCCGAGTTAATACCGGCGTCAAACCGATTGATAAAACGCCTCGGTAGTAAATCACTTACAGTTGGAGGTCACCAAATGCAGCTAAAATAGTTCAAAGACACCGGCAAAAACTTTAACTGCTGTATTATGCTGTGGCAACGTCCTAAATAGAGTATATATTGAATTAATTTTTTAACTTTAAAAAGTACACCTGTAGGTATATCAATAAATTTTTGAAAAGATTATTCTGAGGCAAAATCAACGATACCATTATACCATACTTATTAGCGTTTTATAGTAAAATAAAAATATTTTCAGTAAAAAAACACTGAAAAAGAATAAAACTATATCCTAGCAAGCAGCAACCAGTAAATTAATAACGCTGTCGGTTTTGTAAGTAATTTTGCTCGCAAAATTTACCAGAACACAGCAAGAGAAGTAAAAGAAGAACCCCCGCAAATTAATTTGTCAAGCCTCTTCTAGATGTATCATTTACAGAAAACCTCGTAGAAAACATTCAGCTCAATATAAATAAGTATATACTTACGTTAGATTTGGAGCAATAGGGATTAGCCTCACTTTAAGATTTGAGTAAGACGCCTTTTTACAACTAAACAGAACTCGGAAGTCGCCAGAACTAATAGACTTGATGAAACATGGCTGTCAGATGCCAGATATAAGAAATAGGAGGGAAATTGGAGGGAAAACATACTATTGGTTCATCAAAGATCGCAGTGAATACAGTTAAATACAGCAAGAATGCGCAATGAATTCACGAATACACAGTGAATACACAAAGAATTCAGAAGAATACAGGAATACATTCGAATACATTTAGACTACACCAGAATTCAAGATTACAAATGAATATGCATTCGAATACAGAGGAAGTGTACACCTGAATTCACGATCCGTTAACCCCTCGGACTCGCCACTATCGCCTACTACCGCGACTGCAGTGGCCACGTATGCATGCACTGATTTAATTCTATAGATTTCAACAAGAAGCCAGTAGCAATCGCACGCGTTCGCCACTAAAAGTAGCCTCGTCTGCATCGGCTCCAAGACTTTTTGGCAAGGTGGCACATTTCCGTCCGTATGACATATGGGTGTGCGTTGGTGGGTGTGTATGTCTGTTGGCACTTTTACGGGAAAACGGCTCGACAGATTTTGCTGAAATTTTGCATACGTATATCAGAGATGGTGCATAGGAAACTGACGGGGCGGTTTTTTTAAAGCACTTTTGAGCCGAGATATGGCGTCATCAAACATTTTTTTCAATGAGACCGTATATATTTTTGTATTGCATCGGATAGAGGGTATTTTTCTCTACACGATGTGCGAAAATCGTAATAGGTTGTATAAGGAAAAAATTGAGAAAAAAATTACGAAAAGAAGGCGTGCGCCAAACGCGCCGTCCAGTTCAGTTGTGGCTGTAGCTAGGAAGCTGTTCTGTCAATGCATTGACAATTAGTTTAATGTAAATTCAGTTATACTTTGCTATGTTGGGTATATGTAATTGGAAAATAAATCGACGTTTCAGTTCTGGTTGAGGCCCTTATCAGGATTTATTAATAAAAATATTAAGTTTCATTAAAATTATGGTGCAAAACAGTGTACCTTAATTAAAAAAATAAAAAATAATTGAAGTAAAGGATCTTGCAAATTTATCAAAGCACAAGAAATCGGAACAATACAATCCATTAAAGGTACACAAGAATGCAAGTGCAAATTTTCAAATTCTCTGCGAATAACCCGTTCGACATGAATCCTTAATGCAGCAATTTGTTTGGATTCTTTCACCTGTGCTTTTGTATGTGTTGGTGTTCCAGCACACTGGGTGGGCGAACCAATTCACATTTCTTTGACAATATGAGTATGTATACACGCAGCATTAAAGACACCTTTAATAAAGGCATAATCAGTTAGCTGACTTTGACTATGAGGGCAATTTTCTGTCAAAAACATTCGGTTTTAGCTAAATACTTTTACCCATTATTTTGTATTGCATCCAATTTGTACAGTCTTCAGACAACTGAAACCAGACGTTAAATATTCAAATTGTTTATTTTTGAATTTATTAGGATGGTATATGGGGAATATTACAAAATTTATAAATTACAAAACTCACTTCGAAGTGATCTTCACATACATGATTTGAGCCCGAGTCTCCTATTGTAGCTTTATTTAACATTTGCGCCCATAATTTCCGCCTGTCCTTACTATGAGGCACTTTTAAATGTATTTTGCTGGGATTACTATCACTATTGTTCTTACAACTATACACTAAGCACTTTTTGAAAACCATTATTTTAAAAAAGATAAACTAATAACAACACGGACACTATCTGTCAAACGACTCGACTGCCATCATGGTTGAGTATAGATAATGGTTTGCTCTTTAAACAGACTAAAACGCATACTGAACTACGCAGGCGGAATTTTAGTGCCACTGGTCCGAGCGCGGACGTGAGAGTGATCGGACGTGTATTGAACGCGTGCTACCTTTTGCTCTTAATTTACTCTCGAATATCTAAATATAGTAATACTATAGTGAGTGTGTAAATATTTACCAACAAACCTATAATGCACCATGTGCAGCCAGCTGATGCAGAGCATACCGATGGGTACGTAAATGGACAGTCTGATAACAAAAATCAAAATAACATACAAAACAAACTTCCAAGATCATATGCTCCTCAGCAGCTCCCTCCTTCCAATACTCAGTATTCTCCCACTAACAGCCACACACAACGAGGCCCTAGTATATCAACTGCATCGGAAATGTCAGTAACCGTCCAACCGCAGACCCAGAGTGGACAATACTACGACGCTATACAAAATAAACAACCGACAGACATGGATGTATTACAAATGGACAGCGAAACTGAAGACGATGTAACGAACATAAATAAGCACACATGGCAAGTCGTCAAAAAAAGAAAACTTAACAATCTATCACCAAATGGCTCTCCTAATGTATCTCTAACGCCAGATATCAACTTACGAAACAGATTTAGCCACATAGCAGTCGATGAAGATGCATCACCAAATAACGACGAAACAGCTAAAAACAATCAGACCCCAAGAGACCACAAGCCTCCGCCAATCTTTGTTTACGGCGTAGTCAATTATACAGCAATGACTGACGCTATTGCCAATGTAGCTGCAGATGAACAATATTATACGAAAACACTCTCAAACAACACAGTTAAAGTTAATGCACACACACCTGAGACATTTAGAAAGATCATTCAATACCTAAGAGAACAAGACATAATTCATCACACTTACCAACTCAAACAAGATCGGGCTTACAGAGTAGTAATTAGGAACCTGCATCATTCTGTACCCGTTGATGAAATAAAATACGAACTACACAAATCTGGCCACGAAGTGAGAAATGTGTTAAATATTAGACACAGAGTAAATAAACAACCACTTCCTCTATTTTTTGTTGATCTAGAGCCAAACACAAACAACAAGGAAATCTACGACATAAGATGCCTAAACAACACGAGAATAAGCGTGGAACCGCCAAGGAAGAAAAACGATATTGTACAATGCCTGAGATGTCAAGCATTATGGTCATTCTAAAACCTATTGCACAAAACCATACAACTGTGTTAAGTGCGGAGACCAGCACGACACCAAACTTTGTAAGAAAAATAGAGATTCACCGGAAAAATGTGCACTTTGTGCAGGAAATCACCCAGCAAATTACAAGGGTTATTCGGTATACAAAAATTTCATAGAAGCAAGAAACCCGAAAATGCGTACAAAACGCAGGAACCAACTAATCATGCTAAGCCTCCAATCCCAATAAAACCTCAAGAACAGAGCAACAGTAAACAGACCAATAATTTCACATACGCACAAGCCGCCGCAGGAGAAAAACGACGGGAGGACGGACAACAAAATGGAATTGAAGTTATTCTAACAAACTTCCTAAACGAATTCAGAACCATGTTTACCCAACTAATGAATCAAAACAACACTATGCTTAACATACTTACAACTGTCATCAACAAAATACATCCCTAATGGCGAAACTATTACGCATTGCAACGTGGAACTCTAACGGACTAATCAACCATAAACAAGAACTAATTGCATTTCTAACTTTAAACAAAATAGACATTATGCTGGTATCGGAAACCCACTTTACAAGCAGAACTGTTTTTCGCATACCATACTATACTCTTTACAATGCCATCCATCCTGATGATACTGCTCACGGCGGGGCAACAATTATAATAAGGAATTCCATATCGCACCACGAGTTACCACACTATTCGACGGAACCGATACAAGCTGCAAGTGTATATTTGAACGCTAATCCTTGGTCTTTCGTTATATCAGCAATTTACAGCCCACCCCGACACACAATTTCTTCCGAGCAATATAAACATTTCCTCCAAACCTTAGGAAACACATTCATAATAGGGGGTGACTGGAACGCGAAACATACGAGCTGGGGATCTAGGCTAATCTAATAACCACAAAAGGTCGAAATCTTCTCCGCGTCATAACTGAAGGCAACTTAAACTACCTATCCCATGGCGAACCTACATACTGGCCTACAGATCAAAACAAGATTCCTGACTTGCTCGACTTCTTCGTGACTAAAGGCATATCCAGAAATAACACCCTTTTAGAATCAAATCACGAACTCTCATCAGATCACACACCCGTCATAGCCAACCTTAGTACAACAGTAATTAAAAATGCAAATAGCCCCAAACTTACGTCTAAAAGAACTGACTGGGAGAAATTTCGTCAGATCATCGATGAAAAAATAAATATGCAACTTTGCTTAAAAACCCACGAAAAGATCGACCAGGCGGCAAATTACTATACAGATCTGTTGCAAGAAGCGGCCTGGGAAGCTAACCCGGCCAAAAATCAAGAAACGCCAGACACAGGCAGCATTCCGTTACATATCCGACAGCTTATCGCTGAAAAAAGAAGGGCTCGAGGAAAATGGCAGAGATCGCGCAATGCTCGCGATAAACTGGAGTACAATAGGTTAAACCGTAAACTTCGAAGCGTCCTGTACAAATTTCAAAACTCTGCTTTTAACGATTATTTGTCAAATCTCAAAAGAGAGGATCATACAATATGGAAAGCGACAAAAAAATTTAAACGACTTCAACCACACGTTCCACCTATAAAACAAGAAAACGGAGCATGGTCTCGTTCTGACAAACAAAAGGTGGACACTTTCGCAGGTTACTTCTCCAAGGTTTTTGAACCATCTCCCTCTGCAACACCAGATCGAGATCCAGAAGTCGAAAATTTTTTGGATGTTCCTTGCCAAATGTCACTACCAGTAAAATCTTTTAAACAGAGTGAAGTCCGTCAAGTAATAAAGAAACTAAAGCTAGATAAAGCACCAGGTTACGATTTAATAACGGCTCAAATTCTGAAAATGTTACCTAAAAGGGCAATAACGCTTTTTACTTCGCTATATAATCGAATGCTTAGTACCTGCTACTTCCCAATTTCGTGGAAATACGCAGAAATAATAGTTATCCCGAAGCCAGGAAAACCACCACAGGACGTTGCATCTTATAGACCTATCAGCCTCTTACCCATATTAGGTTCTGGAAAGATTATTTCTCCGAAGAATTCATGAAGATATTGACTTACAACAGTTGCTACCAACACACCAGTTTGGATTTCGCCAAAACCACTCCACGCTACAGCAGGCACATAGAATTGTCAGCGAAATAGCCAAGAGCATGGAAGCAGGAAAATATTGCGCAACGGTTTTCCTTGACGTATCGCAAACATTTGACAAGGTGTGGTATACAGGGTTACTATACAAGCTAAAACTCCTACTTCCTAACTGTCATTACTTATTTCTAAAATCCTACCTGTCTGACCGATTTTTCTCAATAAAACACAATAACGTCCTGTCAGATATACACCCAATAAATTCTGGAGTACCCCAAGGCAGTGTCCTAGGTCCCCTACTGTATCTCCTATACACAAGTGATATACCACAAACCCCAAGAACGTTAATCGCTACCTTCGCTGACGACGCTGCAGTACTGTCTATACATGAAGACAGACAAATAGCATCGCAACATCTTCAAGACCATCTCGACCTCCTCACAGTGTGTCTAAAGAATTGGCGAATAACACCAAATCAATCGAAGTCCGTACAGGTTACTTTCACAAACAAGTTCTCCGTTTGCCCGCAAGTAAATATTGACAGTATCCCAGTACCAGTCAAAACAGAAGCGAAATACCTGGGACTACACCTAGACCAGCGCCTAACATGGTACAGGCATATACAGTGCAAAAGAACACAACTGAATCTCAAGTTCCAACAGATGTACTGGCTCTTAGGGCGAAAATCAAAATTATCTATTGATAATAAAATTCTTTTGTACAAAACTATTCTGAAACCGATATGGACGTACGGAATTCAATTGTGGGGTTGTGCCAAACCAACACGAATTAAAATTATTCAGCGCTTTCAGTCAAAAGTAATGCGCATAATAACCAATGTGTCAAACCAGACGCTTCATAAAGACCTTGGAGTTTCATTTGTCACAGAAGAAATATCAAGATTTGCGACGATGCACTTCAAAAGCCTTCATGATCACGAGAACCCACTTGTGGAGCAACTCACTGACCCGGATATTGGTATGCCACCCATCAGACGCTTAAAACGACAATGGCCACAGGACCTACCACGATAAGATAAATATCTAAATCTAGGAGAAGAATTATCACTGGATAATTTCTTCCTACAAGTTAAAATTCAATCATCTCATTTACTTAATACTCCGCTGTAGAGTAGTTGTAGATATGCAATAGTATTAAAATAAAAAAAAAATGGTTTATTAGAATACAAACGTACGTCATATTGACATTTGTCAAAATTTTAAAACTAACGTCAGAAAATAATTGGGATATTTGCACAATGAAGTGTTTTGTAAAAGGTTGCGCTGATTATCACAAGAACAAACCATATATAATTTTTTTGAAATAAGGAATATCTATTAAGATTGAAAAAATGTATGGGTCTTTACTTTTCTATAAATTAATGAACTAGGTATGTTATGCCCAGATCAAGCAGCAACTGAACCAGGATTTAAATTCCGCGCCACATTTTCCACCCGATGACGTGACACGGTGCACCCAGCGGCTCTCAACATGTGCGCAATAGCAAACCATTATTCATACTCAGCCATGGACTGCCATGATTGTATATCTTGACACAACGTTTGCGTTTGCGCTAGCAAGCATGCACAAACAACGGTTGTACTTTCCGGCTAATATCGACACTCCTCGGCATTGCCCCAGTTACGTCATCATTTAAAAGGCTTAAAGGGCCAGCGTCTTAATTTTGATGCTGGTTTAGATGGCTAAAATGTTCGCTGTGAGAAAAATAAAAAATACGGGTTAAATATCTTACGAGAGTCTTCGGGAAAATATGATTTTTAAAAATTGTGTAACAACCCCATTAGGCTCAAATATACCAAACCACCACTAGAGGCCCGCAATATACCTATTGGAAGAAAACGTAAGAGAGGCCGACCTTCAAAAGCAAAAAAGCTCTTATTGTCAAATAAGTAATAATTAATTGAATATTATTTTGTGTTTCATGTAACCCTATAATAAATGTTACCTACGTCTAATAATTCATTGTTATTTAAAGAAATATTTCTAAGTTTAAATTTTGTGTTTTGTTGCCCAAGACGATTTCATATTTGTTTTTTTTAATAAAGAGTAGGTATTATTTTATTTAGAATAGGTAGGTATTTATTATTGTTTTGCATTTTCAATATCTTTCTACAATGGATTTGTCTGATCTCATTGAATTAATATACTAGGTCATGGCTGATTATAAAACTTAGAATAAATTACTGAGCATATAAATCTGATCAATTAGTATTTTTACCTTTAAAATGAATTTTTCATTGTTCCTAATGTGACTTGTTATCCGCACACATTTTACTGATCAAATATAATTTTCTATTTGAAAACATGGTATTTTTTAACGTATCAATTAGAAAATAGTACTGATCAATTAAATACGGGCCTTAATTATTTAGTTTGACGGATCCCGCTAGTAAATGAGTAAGTATCTACGTAAAGCTGTATGTTGAACAAAAACATACTTGTTTGGGGGTTTTGCAAAACAAATGTGGTACAATAGATACTTAATGCGTTCCCTGTCCTACCCATGCACTGGGTATGACAATAAATTGTACAACAAATACTGTATAAAATAAAAAGTGAGAAGCAAACTGAGAGTTTCACTATTCTTAAAATAGATAGAACAAATCTATCTGATTCGAAAGAAATGAATGAGAAATATCCGGTGTCAAAGGTTCTGTCTACGGATTTGAAAGGATTTCCAGATCAAATTATACATTTCTATTAAAATTCGCACGTTCATTTTCAGACCGAGACAAAATTTACTGATCGTTCCGGAGATTTTATTATTGAATTTGTATTGTGAATAGTAACGTTTTGGTTCGTTATAGAAATGTAATAAGATCTCGTTATAACTGCAGATATGGAAGAAAATATTTATTTATCAGATAAATTGGATGCTTTTTATAGATGGGGTCTGGATAAGATATATAGATTCTTATAGGTTAATTTGAAAGAGTATATTTTGAATTCCAAACTTCGTATATTTCGTATAAAGTTTATAAATATAAAAATATATAAATTAATAAATAATGATAAATTGATTGATTAATTAATAAATATGGACTTTATTGTGGTAAAAAATACCACGCAATTCTCACAAACAAAATTAATATTTGCTGCCACAAAGGGCGAAATTTAGCTAAATATGCTCTTTCATTTAATCCCCAAATCAATAAATTAAATTTTAATTCAAAATTAAATTAAATCTTTATTGAGGGTTAACCAAAAGCAACTAGAGGAAAATAATCAAAAACTAAGTTAAGAAAGTTAAGACGAAAAAAATTAGAAGTAAAAAGAAAGAAGTGTAGACACTAAGAACAGTTAAAACATAATGCGAGAAAAATTCGATATTCAAGCGTCTTTCAAAACTCAACATTTTAATGTGAAGTCTGGGATTGGCTTCATTTTAGTTTTAAAAGTAGAAACGTTCTCTTTCCTATGCATATT
This sequence comes from Xestobium rufovillosum, assembly GCA_963966045.1. Classification (NCBI taxonomy): domain Eukaryota; kingdom Metazoa; phylum Arthropoda; class Insecta; order Coleoptera; family Ptinidae; genus Xestobium; species Xestobium rufovillosum. Next base: position 19,712,973 of record OZ014492.1, on the reverse strand, counting down.
TGGGGTAGCCGCTCAAGCCTGGTTGCAAGAGGTAAACCAAACTTTCCAAAATTAACTAAATTTTTCTTAAAATTTTCCAGTTTTAAATCTTAAAATTCTATTAGATAATTTTCCCCACGCAAGGGGTGGTACTGTCTTCATAAATACGAAGGCAAGCTGTCAGTATTGGTGAGTGGGGTAAACTTTAAAATTTTACTTAATTACATCGTAATTGACAGTTGAACTATTGTGGGATGCGTATTTGGGCCCAAAGAGGAATTGATTATCTATTTTGGTCTTGGAGATGCCAGATATTTCTAATCGTCAAAAAATAATCAAGAAAAATGTTTATTTAACAAGAAGAAAAGAAGTGTTTCGGTTTGTTCGCACGCAGCATGATTTCGCTCTTTCTTGGAGCTCATCAGCTCATTAGCTGCACCGTACTGATGAGCTTCAACAAAGAGCGAAATCATGATATACGGTTTTCTTCTTGTTAATTTTTCTAGCCGTAGTGGGGCTTCCTACCGCTTTGTGTACGCCAGGTGCACGTCAGATTCTTAATACCTGCATTAATTGATAGCAGGGAGTTTTTCTAATGTTTTATTGCCACCCTCTAGTACACGCCCTCGTCAAGGACTTGCTCTGTAGTTCAATGAATGTCGGGGTATTTGCCCGAAGAGTAGTTGTTGAAGCAAGTTCGAGTCGAATTTTTATTATAAAAATGTTTAACATATACAGGGTGTCCCACGCTACCGTATTTATTTCAAAACTCCACTACCGTTAGAAATACGAAGAAAACTGAAAAGTACAGAAGTTATTCTAATTTGTAAGCTGCATTTTTTAAATTATTTTCAAAGGTGGCGAACTTCCGATTGTAGCGGAGATAGACACTAACTTCGTTATTTTAAATCAAACATCCTGTAGGTATATCATTGCATTTCTAAATTTCTTATTGAATTTTATGGTTAATGTTAAAAACTCTTTGTACCTAAGACATACTGTTTGGTCGTAGTTTGAAATTTTTTGGAGAAATTTGACTATTGCAGTACTTTAAAAAAACTTGTGTGCGTCAGCTCTGATGCACGACTGGAGTTTACTCCTTACGAACGATTATTTTAACTTCAATAACTTGATAAACAATTTTCTAGTAAGTCCATTTCCAGTTTAATTAAAAATTATAAAACGTTTAATTATGCATCTTTACTGATAGAAATCAATCGCCGTTTATTCAAAATAATGGTAAAAGTAAAAAAAGAAAACTAACCGATATTGGATTTGAACCTCCGTATGCTCCGGATTCAATATCGGCGGCGCCGGCGTGCGATTGAACTCACTAATCCATTGTGACATGGCTGTCCTCTTTTTTACACTTGTATTTAAACGAAGTTGATTCCCACGCGATATATTTTTGGAAATATTTTTGATATTTTTTGTTAAACTATGAAAAATATTGCACACCAACGTTCTCTGGTGCACATTGTATGTGTCCTGATACTCGGAATATCCTTAAAACACTTTGGGGACATAGAAATCGCAATTTTCAAATTTCCCATGTTAAACAGGATGCTTCAGGATTCCCGGGACACACGGTAAACAATAAATTAATCAAACATACATACACTAAATAAAAGACATAGCTGTTCATATGTTCAATTTATATAATTGGTTAACATGAATTATACGCTTACCAATTAACCGCATCCATGTGTTTTTCGGATTCTTCTTCATTATCACTGGAATAGGTTTTTTCCATATCTGTCAGTATTTTTTTAACTACAATCACTTGATAATTTTGTTTATTGTACAGAAATATACGTATACATATGTAGATACACACAACATAATTTCAATGTGAAAGGTGCGTTGCGCAGAGGAACGTAACGCCTCACTTTTAGTTAACGCTGTTAACGCGAAATGTAACACTTGATTTTACTACTCATAAAATTTCCGTACCGCTGGCTATAACTGAAAATCGATTCTTAAAGAGTAAACTCCAAAAATTTGTGATATCTCGGTAACTAAATTAGATAGGAATTTGCGGTTTCAACTGTTGTGTTACACACATAAGAAGCTATCTGCTACGTTGCAAACTTCATTTTAGGGAAATGAAAAAGTTTATGATTTTCTTAAATGGAACTGTAGATAGGTACTTATAGTAATTTTTATCCCCTTTCAATTTTGTGAAAATTCATAAAAAATCAGAAAATTTGATATATTTCAAAAAAATCTGCGTCTAATGCTGTAAAAATTAATATACCTACTGTTTCATTTAAAATAGTCGAGATATCAATGTATGAAAAATCTCAAATTTAATGATCCGTATTATGAACTTCCCCAATTATTTGAGATAAAGTTTGCAACGTAGCAGATACCTTATTTCGTGTTTAACACAACAGCCACATCAGCATCTTTCTGCCTAATTCACTTTCCGAGATATCGTTAATTTTTTAAAGCACTGCAAACGTCAAATTTTTCGAAGAAAGATCAAATTACGATCAAATGGTACGTCTTTGGTCCAAAGAATTACTAAAAAAGTGACCCTAAAATTCAATAAGAAATTAAAAAATGTAATAATATATAGACTGTTCCATATAAAATAACGAAGGTAGTATCTATTTCCGCTATAACCGTTAACCGGAAGTCCACTGTCTTTGAGAATATTTTGATCGCGTATTTTTCCGTCATTTGTAATGAATAATAGAATCATTGTGATTTCCAAAACGCTTCAGATCGAAAAGTCCAAAATACACTTTTGCAAGAAATCAATGGCGTACCATTATTTTCGCTAAAAATAAAGACTTTGCAGCACGTGGTGCAAGTACATTAGGGATAAGCAATTTTTACACGTAAAAGTATCCTTTGATGACATACTGGCGTGAACTTATTTTCGTATTTTTAAATGTAGGATCTGCCCGTACAATTATATTCCTCCAGTCCTATCAAAGTTAACTTAAAAAATTCACAGACCTCGCATCTTACGCAAGTATCATAGGCGTATTGAAAATATCGACAAAACTGCTCGGTTTCTAAGATGTCCAACAAAAGTGATCTGTGCCGTTTCAAGTTGGTATATTATTGATACAATAAAATAAAAGAAATGATTTGTGACAAGCACAAGGCACATAGTCAAACTGACGCAATACGTAACAAAATATTAACGCATCCGTTTTGTACAGTTTGGACTTTTATTGCAACGCGATATCCCTCTTAAACGGTACTCGCGCTCGCCGTACTTTATTTTACATCTGGCTAGCGCTCTCCATCCAATTTATTAGCGGCCTCGACTGCGCGCGCCGCCAACAGAATCTGTCGCGTGTCGATACATTTTTTGTAAGATGAGTCCCATATACACGAGCCCAGAAGTATTTTCTATACTAAAACTTATGAATTACCAACTACGCGACAACATTCTGTCATCATCAGTTGCAGTTGCCTTCAGCGGCACAGCCGCCTTATCTGATGAATTATTTCAAGGACGTTACATGGTCTCGTAACGTTTCTGGTTTCATCTGGTTTTAGCAAAACCTAGTCTTCATCACTATTTGTCGTCATATTGACATTACGAGTAGATTTGAAGCTCGAAATCAATTTAATCTTATTTAGCTGGGAGAACTTAATAGGTATAAAAGTTGTGGTAGATGTATCGCATAACAAAAATATAGAATCTGGAATCCCAAAAAGTTCAATACTAGGCCCTCTAATTTTCAATGTTTATACCTGCAAATCTCCAAATTTGTTGGGATTCTCCCAATTGCATTTGTGTGCCGGCGATATTCAGGTCTACCCTTCATTTTCTATTTACAAATATCAGCCGACAATGAAGTATGTGCTGACTTGTGCAAAGTTCTCATGCTTGATCTTCTAAATTCAGCAAAACAGCTGTCATGTTGCTTGATATCGTTGATAAACGCCTCCTTTTACCGGAAAATTTCGATATTGTGAATGAGGTCAGCAGTATAGTTAAATTTGAGGAAGCTAAAGATTTTGAGTTTTACTGTCAATAGTTCTTTCCAATTCAATGGGAACGTTAAAAACTTGGTCTAAAGAGTTTATGCAGGTCTCAGGCTACTCTATCCTCATAGACAATATTTAAATTATAATACAAAAATGAGGCAGGTGACATCCTAATCAGAAGAGAGGAAAAGGCATATAGGTGGAAGGAATATTTGGGAATCTTATATGCAGGACAAGAAATAGGAGATATATTCGAAAATGAAATCGGTCTAGAGAGGGATAACCTAGGCTGTTCCATAATAAGGGAAGAGTTTGAGCTAGCATTAGAAAGTTTAAAAACAATAAAGCACCAGGCTTGCAGGCAGGAATCTTAAAGTGCGCGTTTATTTAAATTAGTCTCATATACATGACAGGCGAGATTTCAGAAGATTACAAACGGAACATCATAGTAGCTTTGCCAAAAAGGAAAGGTGCAGATAAGTGCGAAAATTTTAGAACTATCCGTTTAACTTCCCACGCGTCAAAAATTTTAACTAGAATTGTGCAAAGAAGGATGGAGAAAAGGGCAGAAGAAATATTAGGAGAAGATCAGTTCGGATTTAGACGAAATAGAGGAACGCGCGAGGCCATCTTAGCTTCACGAGTAATTATAGAAAAAACAATAGAAAAGGGAAAGAGCGTCTGTATAGGATTTGTAGATTTAGAAAAAGCCTTCGACAACGTAAAATGTAGGGATGAAATATAGGGACAGAAGAATAATTCACAATCTCTACAAAGAGCAAACCGCAGTTATAGAATTTGAGCAGGAACAAAGAGAAGTAGATATCCAGAAGGGAGTGAGACAGTGATGTGCATTGTCACCTCTAGTTTTTAACTTGTATATTGAAGTTTGAAGATGCAGTAAATATTGTCAAGGACAGAACAGCCTCAAGGATTAATGTACAGGGTCAAAATATTAACATGCTCAGATTTGTGGATGATATAGCAGTGTCAGCATCTAGCAAAGAAGAATTTATTAGGAATGGCTCTGAAAGAAATGGAAGCAGTTTTGACAGAGCGCTACGGCATGAAAATCAATAAAAAGAAAACCAAAATTTTGGTATGTAGAGGGCGTGAAAATAGAACTAAGACTGAAATACAGATAGGAAATGAGGAGATAGAGGAAGTCGCGGATTTCTGCTATTTTGGTAGTAAAATAACCCGAGATGGTAGGAGCACTAGACATAAAACAAAGAATAGCGCAGGGTCGAGTTGCGTTTAACAAAAAGAAACAACTACTGCTTAAAGACGTATGTATTATACGGGTGCGAAACTTGGACAATAGGAGAAGCGGGTCGAAAAAGAGTAGAAGTGTTTGAAATGTAGTGCTACAGACGCATGATGAAGATACCGTGGATAGATAAGGTTAGCAATAAGGAGGTATTAGAAAGAGTTGGGGAAAAGGTATGGAAGGTATGGAAGACTATAAAGAATAGGAGAGATAGGATGGTAGGGCACCTTCTAAGACACGAATGAATAGTTCGCGACATGCTAGAGTCAGAGATAGGAATAAAAAGAGGTAAGGGTAGGTCTAGATTACACTACTGCTTTCAAATAGTTAGGGACGTAGGCTGTTCTACTTTTAGGGAAATGTGTATGTTAGCTTAGGGTAGGAAAGGATGAAGGTACGCATCAAACCAGTCTTCGAACTGAGAACCTTATGATAATGACAAAAATAATCTATGATTCTTTCTCATTTCTTTCATTGCTCTCTTGTCTACGGTCCTTGTTCCAACAGTGATCGTATTTCTCGAATACCTACACAAAGTTCTTACTTTCTTGCAAGTGCTTAAGATAGTGTAAGCCACTTGTTATGACTGTGAGTGTAATCTGTTGCTGATAGAGTTTGTCACTGTGATGTGAGATGCTGTATAATAATAATAATAATAATAGACTTTATTGGCACAATGAAACAAAAAAAAATACACTTTCAAAGAATACATTTATGCCAAACGGCGAAGTTCAGTTCGTGCTTTGTTGCCAAAACGCGATCTGCTCTTCCACTTAACCGCAGAAAAAAACAGAAAAAACAATTTAAAAAATAGAAAAACAACAAAACAGAGAACAACAAAACAGAGAACAACTAAATTATTGTCATTACAGTAATAATTACAATTATAATAAGCTCAACAAGACAAAAGTTTTGGAGAAAAACGAAGATAAACGAGAATGAAAGAAAATAAAAGAAAAATGCGACGAAACGACCCCGGCGCGCAACACACCGAACTAAGCAATGTTTTAATGATTCAAGATTTAAAAAATGCAAATCATCATTTATACGAGAGCAAGCCCAACCTATATCCTCCGGCCTGAAAGAACAATAAATCTGAGTGTCATCAGCGTAACAATGCACCTTGCAGCGTGAAACGCAGGAGTGCAAATTAGAGGTGTAAATAGAGAACAGACCTGACCTGACCTGACCCTTATCGCACGCTTCGAGAACATCATCAACTATGTGTGTTAGTGCCGTGGAGCAGCTGTAATGCTTCCTAAATCCCGATTGGTATGCAGGAAGAATATCATATTTGTTTAAATGCTGAATAATCTGAACACAAATTACCCTCTCCAGCACCTTGGAGAGAACCGGCAGTATACTGATTGGACGCAAGTCCTTAAAGTCCGTAGGTCTGGAGACCTTAGGCAGTGGAATAACGTAAGACATCTTCCACGCATTAGGCACAACATTCTCTAATATACAGGAGTTAATTATATTTGTTATATAAGGCGATAAAATGTTATAGGAAAGTAGCAGCATTTTAAGTGAAACATCATCTACGCCCACCGCATTACTTTTAAGCGATTTTAAAATTTGCCTGATTTGCTCCGGAGCAGCCAAATTAAACGCGAGTTTGTCAAAAAATTGAGTTTTTTTGGTTATTCCTATAAAACTGGACAGTGCTGTCCACGTTCACCGCATGACAATTCGGCTCACAATTTATAAAATAATTATTCAGCAATTCCGGATCATTTAAGTGGTTTGGAATTTCAGAAATATTTCTTACTGGGGCGATTTTGAAATTTGACAATTCCTTCCATAATGACTTATATCCACAATTCTTAAGTGTGTGCCTGAGATATGCCCTCTTCTCGAGGTGAACAGCCTTAGTGACGAAATTTTTTCAGTTGTTTATAATACTGAAAATGTGCTGGACTTCTCGATGACTTGAACCTGCGCAGCGCCCCATCGTGCAGTCCCATCATAAACCTGAGATTATCAGTTAGCCAAGGATTGTGTTTTTTCTTGACGCTAGCAATTTTTATTGGTGCGTGCTTGTCAAATACATTCGTGATTAAATTATTAAATAACGTTATTTTAGAATTTACATCATTCAAACGAAGTATATCATCAAAAGGGGCATTCTCAAGATCCATGACGAAACCATCATAATGAAAGTCTCTGAAACTTCTAAATGTTCTAAGTTCTGCTTTAGTTTTAATCCTAGCAACGGGCAATATACAAAAGATCAACTCATGGTCAGTTATTAACCGTCCCACGTTCATCACCCCACAATCTATAACATTTAGGTCTCGAGAACAAATCATAACATCAAGCAAGGACATCCTAGAAAGAGAATATCTAGTGGGATCACGAATTACCTGCGTCAGGTCCAACTCCTCCAATACGGAACAAAACTTTATAGTATTCGTATTGTTAATATCCAGCAGATCAACATTCATGTCACCGGTACAAACTAAGCGTTCACACTCGAGAAGAATAGCAGATAAGATATCCTCGAAACTTTCCGGAGTACTAAAGCACAATCTGCAACTGTCACTAGCGATGTTGTTCTTTAAAACTTGCTTTCTATAGTTCTTGCAATAAGAAACCCATCAGTTTTTGAGAACAGTTCGGCGCTACTTTGCCTACTGATTGAGATCTGTGGGTGCCTACCATGAATAATTTTTTGTTTCCATTGCTGGATCGTGTCAGCATAGAGGAATGTCTCTAGAGGGGTATAATTATTGTCGGCTATGTAGTAGCTCTATGTAGTGTCGACGTGCCGTTCTTCTCAATGAAATATTTTCTTGGTGACTTGATTTGTTTCTCGTGCAGCCATAATATGTTTATCAGTATCCTTCTTCCTTCCGCTTGAGACAGTACCAGACGCTCAAGTGCGAATTTACGATGAGAAGCATAGGAGAAGCATAGGAAATGAAGGGTTTTAAACCTTGTATAAAGTGTACCTGGATAGAGAAGTAATTTAACTTCGCTTCTTCTAAGACACGAAATAAACTTGTAATAGGAAGTTTCTAACTTTAGTATCATTAAAATCTTACCTACTTAGACTCAAGCAAAAAATGCAAGAGTAATTTTTAATTAGCATTAATTAGCACATTGCTTTTCTGAAGTGGATGCAAGAGAACTTCTAACAAAGTAGCGTTTTACGTGAAACCGTATTACATTACTTTAGTCTAGTAGGTAGTTAATATTACGTGAGCTACACTGAAAATGTGAACCGATTTTAATTTTTTCAAAGGGATCCCAACGAGCAGGGTTTCGGACAACCACTGTTTTATCATATAATATCCAGAATCTTAAACGCCAAAGAAAGGCGGGCTTCAAAAATTCGATGACCTCGTAAAATGCGCCATGTTTAAAGTGTCCTTCAACCCTTAAGAAACATTTTGTGGCAAATGAAAAGGAACAATTGTAAAGTGGTCGTAACGGATCGTCGAACCACCCAAAAGCTTCCGACCTAGGATCACCGCAGACCTAGAAGTTTATTTGAAACGTTGTAAGAGGATCGGGGATGACGATGACCTGTGCCGATGCATAAAGTTTCTTCTAAACCCTTTCTTCGTCTCTGTAGTCTCTGAAAGCCGTCATGAACATTCAAAAATTCGGAATTTCTCCGAAATCTTGACAACTGGGAGTTGAGATTCGGTCGATTTGGCGGTTCTGCGAAATTTGTATTTCAATTTTCATAAATTCTATTCTACCCCTCATCAAAATTTCCTCTTTAGAACTGTACTTACCGCGCATTTAGAGCTACTGCCACTAGGAGGATTTGCTTCTACAGATTTTGTGGTTTCTTAACCTTAAAATATATCACGTATATTATGTTTAGGTTGGTAACTGTGATCTCGGGGAAACTATTTGGCATTCATGTTTCCAAGAGTTGAGGTACCCAAATCCGGTCTCCAACGTGTTATACACCTCTCCATTCCGCTAGTATAAAAAACACAACTAAATTGGGGGTGTCGTATCTCAGCTCTCCACTTAGAGCGATTTCATTTGATGCAAGCCTATTATAGAACGTGCGGGTAAACAACTTCACATCATATATTTGAAGATATCTTTCGTCGGATGCTTGGAATTAGTAGGATATTCGGCTTCTCACGGTACGTCGAGCTGGTTATTGGTTGGTGTTTTATTTGAAGTAGAAAAATCGAAAATGTCTGTATCGACAAGTACCTAATTAATTGACGGATTAACTGCACAAATTTCGCACCAATGCAATGGTTCAATTTTTTGCTTAAATATAAATTTTTAACGTTTTTTCCTCTTTCAGCCCTTTCTCGTAAACTGCCGGGATGATTGAGGGCAATTTCGGCCTCCCTATACACACTTTATAACCTTGTCGATCAGAGAAGGTTTTTCGGCTTTATCTAAAAATACTTTCGTTATAAACTAAATTAAAGATAAGAAAAATGTATTTTTTTATATCCGGTCACCAAGTTACGATTTGCGCAAAACGGGACGATTTTTTTCGGTTTACTATCATACTATTGTTGTCCTTGTATAACTGTATAAGTACTTATATAAGTACACAGATAAAAGAAAGAAAGAAACAAAATTTATTCACTATAAATAAATCTGGTGTTTCTATATGGTGAAGTAAATCTGTTATCTTCTAATACGTATATATAAAATTCTCGTGTCACGGTGTTTGTGGTCGCACTCCTCCGAAACGGCTCGACCGATTTTTATGAAATTTGTTTTGTACATTTGGTAGGTATGAGAATAGGTCGTAAAGTATTTTTCACCCTCCTACCCCCACCCCCCCATTTTTTAATCGCGATTTTAGTATTTTTGTATGAACAATATCCAAATAATTGGAATTTTTTGTACATTTGGTAGGTATGAGAATAGGTCGTAAAATATTTTTCACCCTCCTACCCCACCCCCCATTTTTAATCGCTATTTTAGTATTTTTTTATGAACAATATCCAAATAATTTAAATTTTTTTGTACATTTGGTAGGTATGAGAATAGGTCGTAAAGTATTTTTCACCCTCCTACCCCCACCCTCCATTTTTTATTCGTATTGTATTAACAATCTGTATACAGTGAGGTCCTAAAGTTTGGAATAAAATTCATAATTTCTTTTCTATCAATATTTGAATGAAATGCTGGGACACGTCAATTTTTATTTTCAATTTAAAATTTTGTAAGGAGTATGTAAAATATACAAGTTGTTCCATTTTCATGCACAGCTGTCAATGTCGATTTTCTTAAATGGAACACCCTATATACTTTCATATTTCTAAGTAGGCCATTGAAAGACAATTTCATAAATGTGGCATTTGTTACCTTTTACTTCCATGGCTATCCAGATATTAACACTGGAATTTAGAATATTCGTGAAAATTAGAAGCAAAAAAAGCAAAGTATATTTTACGTACTCCTTATTTAATATATACTTACTAAACCACTAGGATTAGATATGGGCAAGGGCCAGGTAATTAATTCATTATGAAGGTTTCGAATTGTACTTGCCCGTTCGAACAACTACTTCTCTGGTAGATACTATGTCAGGCACTGACTTATAGAACTAAATGGTTTATTACACTACGAGTCACATGAATGTTTCAATGCTAGCTTTGCTTTGCTAGTGTTCTGTGGTGTTCCGTAATAAAAACACTGGATAAAGTTTTCTAGTTCAATGCCTGACGCGGGATACCTGCCCGAGGAGAAGTTGTTGGAACTGTGCGGAATCGGTTATACAGCACTCAAAAAAGCATTGATCTTCCAGATGTAGTTTTCCAATATGAATGTATGAATAATGTAGTTACAAAAAGCATATATGGTACGTTTTAAAAACAGTCAGTTGTTGCAGTTTTTCAATATTGGTCCTTCATTTTAGTAAAATATTGGGGTTTCTTGAATAAAGCTTGTTTGATTGCAACCAAATATATAATTAGTTATATTCAACGTGACTACTAATGTTTAATGGCGTGTATTATGAAAATCCTCGATTGTGATTCTTCCTTTAAAAAATAAAGGCAGCTGTATATTGTATAATCGTATTGACAAGTCACAATGTAAGTAGGTAAAAAACGACCACATGGCCACATCGACAGGCTGAGTGTTAATTTTTAATTACGTTAGCAAATCAGCGCTGAACATGTAGATAAACAGGTGAGCAACAAACTTATGGTGAGAGTGAGGTCGGGTTCATTAGACTATCTCACTAAAGCTGTCAAAGCCAAGACGTTTGAATTATGCCATCGAGAACGCAGCAGAAACAGTCTGCTCGATCAAATAAACCATTACAAAATGGTGTAATAAAGAAGAATACCACATTTCGCAAACGTAAAGACTTTATTATGTATATGAGGTCATAAAACGAAGGCGGTAGATCGGTAGCAAGGTTCAAGTGAAATTTTATGTGGAAAATGCGCTTTTGTTATCTACTTCGCTGTAATTTCTGTCAGTCCGTATTTCTTATCGTGTCTTTTACAGGTTTTCCGTTTACTGTAATGGCGCAAGAACTAAGGCTTGACTTGCCCAAGTGTTTGTGATGTAAAGCACCAAACCTCCTGTATCTAAAGGGCGTTTCACCTGCGGTCTCGTGAAAATTAGACGCATTACTTCCAGTGAAACGTCAAAGTGGTCTCAAAAATTCTCACCTCTTGTGCCATTGGCATTGATTATTCAACGCTGTTCTAATTAGGCCAAGGGCAATTCACTATTTCTCTAAATTAAACCAATCACAGAAAATTGTGTGTGATAATACCCCTAAAAACATATATTTGATTTAAAAACAAACAAGTACGCGGCAATTCTCGACATTTGCGGAAAGTTATTCGTTTTGCTTTAAATTGTGCATGTAGTTGAATAATCTGTCCAAACACCACGCGAGGTGAGATTTTCCTACAAACTATTTTATTATTTCATTACAAATTGTATGTATTGACAATCTGAATAAAAGATTTTCACGACTCGCACAACAAATATTTAACCAACTTACCTGAAACAGGGTATTACATGGAGCTAAAAGGATGGGCAGTCGGTCTCGAGGGAGACATTAGCAACGAGTCTGCTAGTGGCATTGAGTATGCAATACAAACTTTCAATACCTACCTAACTAAACTTACTAACTTTATTAGATTTGAGAATAATAACTGAAATGCAGAGTGATTTACGTAGTCAAGCCACAAGACCATGAGGGTTTTCCGAATTAAAGCTTTGGTCACTTCGACTAGAAAAATATCTTCTGCGGAACTATTTTGGGAGGGTCTATTCTAAAGATTTAAATAGATAAAACTAACGCAATCACGATTTACTCTTTGTACATATTGAGTTTATCACTACTATGCGCACTACCAATAAACATATTTACTTTCTAAATGCATTTTTGGAAAATTTTCTTTCCATCAGAGAATGCTTTCATGATTAAAAATTAAAAATAGGATTCCAGTAGATCCCAGACAACTTGAAAGACTTCAAAAAACTAACCAATGTACTCTTGAAAATCAGAAAGACTGCAAAAAATAAGTATTAGTGACTTTGACGCCATTTTTGACAGACATTTTAGGAAATCTAAAAAATCACAATTGCCAACTTAATAGTATATTATTATATGAGCGATTATGACAGCCATTATTCACGAAGGTGGTGTTTGAGCCTACGAGCCGAAGGCGAGTGGCTCAAATCATCTGAGTGAATAATGGTCATAATCGCGAATATAATACTATACTTTTTCTACACCTATTAAACAAATAAATTAGACTCATATTTGAGAACTTTAATGGAACACTATCATAATTACATTAATTTTTATTTTTCACCTTCAAAATTTTAAATGTAACATACCCAGTAATATTACATGTTCTAAATCTGTATGAAATTCCCTTTACAGCGATATATCACATGTTATATTTATCTAATCGATTAAAGACATAAATCGATAATTAAGTACCTACCAACTGAACCCTTTACGCTACTTACAGCTTCATCCGAAAAAGTAGGCGATGAAAATAATGAAACTCTGATGTCTGTTTCTACATGATATAATGTTACTTAAGACTAGCTTGACAACATAAAACTATTCAACACAAACACGACATAGCAACAACAACAACAACAACAAGAAAGTAACAATAAATTAGTAGGCAAGTTAAGTTTAAAATTTAAGTTAATAAAATCTAAAGTTTTTTCAAAGTGACCTTTGTTGTGAAAATTAAAAATACGCAGGAATTTACTCAAGTAATTTGACAGTTCACGCGCTGTACGTTGGAAAACGTAAACAGTAATATGGCGATACACTTGGCTGTCACTCGAGTCGATTGTCAGCTCCAACAAGAGTTGATCGCGGTCGATATAAAATATCATTGGATCAGGGAAACAGTGGTTATTGAATCTACATTTGTGATTGGCCGAATACCGTGAATTATGAAACCATAATTCACTGCAGTGAATTATAGGTACGATATTTTACAAAGAAAATGCTAATAATTGTCATATAATTAAATAGGCGTAGAAAAATAATTTAAATTTACAATATTTTAAAAACATTAGATTGTATTGAATCAATTTGTTCGTTAAGTAAGTTATTTATATTTTTTATCATGTTCATGTTTATACATTTCTATGGATTCCTAAATATCTAATTGATAACCTTTTTACAATGCCTACAATAATTTAGTTTCTTCATGCAAGATAGGAAATTTGTGATTATTTTCGAAAAAATGGTTTGCAAAATTTGAATCGTTATTCCTCAACCGAAATGATCTTAAATGTTCCTGCAAACGTAAGCCTCATCCATCCAAATGATTTTAGAAAAAAAATTCTTTTTTCGCTAATTTTTTGGAGGTACCAATTATAGGTCAATCACCGCTCATGATCTTTATCGCGTAAAAATTGAGTTTTTCTGCTCAGGTACGATTTAAATGTATTCTTTAAAATTCTTAACACCCTGCTGCGTGATACTCTCGAATGATTCTCAATATTTCTGATCGATAAGGTGTTTTTAGCTGTCACAAGTCCTACTACCTGAATTGTATCCACTTCGTGCCCAACTTTATTGTGGTTTTTGGATCTCTGTCGTTTGAAAGACACAAAATTCATTAAATTGTTCTCAAGTCTTCTGAATATGGACGGATGAGGTTGATGACGCTCGGGATAGCGTTCAAAATATAAATCGGCAGCTGGGTTGGCATGTTTATAACACTCATATTATGTACCAAGTTGAGTTGAGAATTTATATAGTGATATGTACCACATTTATGTATTTTTAAATATGGTGCGGCACTTGTTCCATACTTGTTCCATTATTTTTTCTTGCTTGCTGAGCTAGTGTTAATTTAGTTTTAATTTGCTTTGAGTAGTAGTTTTTGCAGTATCGCCTTGCACCTTCTTCTTACTATATTACTTTTAGTTCTTATCCGGCACTTTGACTTTTGCTTAATTTACGTATTTTTGTTTAGCTTCACTTAATAAAATAACTTGCTACTATCTTTATTCTGTATTGCTGTATTTACTTAGTTAATATTTTTATGCACGTGCTGAGACACCATGATTCTGGGCCTAGTCATTTTTTTTTTAATTTAATTTTTTTTAAATTTATTTATATGTGATACCCTTGTCTATCATATATACTAGTCTGCTAATCCAATGCAATTTGTTGGAAACCGGTTTTTGGACGCCACGTATTTTAGTTCTGGACGCAGCTGGTTAGATGGGGCTCGATACGCTTAGTAAACTTCCAGTTTTCAATCTGCTATCGTGGCACTTTAGTTGACTTTATTGTTTAACAGATGGCAGGCACGGCGATTTTAATTCTGGGGTGATGCCAGACGGCGCCAGCCGGCAAGACGGGACGTTGCGGAATAAGATATCAAATAAGCTTTTATGTTCCCGCAGGGTACGGCGGCACGCTTTGTCGCTTCTCGGGGTAACACCTGCATGAAATTTATCCATTTACAATACTTTTTATGCCCAATTTTGTCTTTCCCAATTTGTTCACAAATACCAGCCCCAATTATTTGAATGGCCTTATTTCCCAGATCCCAAAAATAAAAATTAAGAGACTGCCCAAAAAGATGTTTTACTCTGGACGTTTTAACGTATTATTCGGAAAACCAAAAAGCGCACTTTTGTTTTTTCCAGTAACTTTCGTTTTTGAAAACATTTTGAGGATCTGTATGCAGCGCCGTAGCCAGGGTCAAAACTTAGGGGGGGCTTATGAATTTTTTGAGGGGGCCTAAACAATATATTTGGTAGGATGTCTCTTGGAATATGCGATTAAAATTATTCTAAAAATTGGAAATTATAATACTTTACTAAACTAGATAAATTGATAAATACCTATGTATATACCTAGTTTGCGGATATGGATGCAATAAACAGTACATAAATATGACTAATTCTCGTAAAAAATTGAACAACAAAAATGAAAAAACTATTCAGTAGAACTTCACAATAAACTAAAATCTTCTCTTCTTACAATGAAACAAAATACAACTATACAGGGTGTTAACAATTAGCGGGGCAGTATTGACAGCTTTGTTATTTTTGGAGCCACGATTCCTGTTAAATGACCATACTAGTAGTATTTCTTAATAGATTACGGTCTCGAAAACAGAAAAACAATTATTGAACATCAGGTTTTCGAGTTATATACAAAAACAACTTTTTCAAAGGGAACGCTCTATATATTTTTGCATATATTGGGAGAGAGAAAGATATTCTTAACAGAAAGTCTTAATTAATGGCTACTCTAAAATTTAAAGTAAAGACGTTTTAAGCCATTTAAAAGTAAAACACTAAGTACATCTTTTACACTAAACCAAAACAGGCCGAGGAACAAGGCAAGTGTCGAAATCAATAAATAATCTTTGTAAATTTTTATTAGTAGGTACTAAGGTACTTATTGCTGTTTAGTGAGTTTTCGTATTATTTTCGTGACTAAATCGACATCTTCACCATGCTGTTTACTCTTGTAGAAAACTGGGACAAGTGTGATTTGGTATCTAAGCTTATAAAAAATGAATTTCGATCTATCGCATGCTACGCCGAATTATTTCTTGGACGGGAATAGCCGATGTAAAGAAGGATGGAGAAAAAGGCGGAAGAAATATTAGGAGAAGATCAGTTCGGATTTAGACGAAATAGAGGAAAGAGGAACGCGCGAAGCCATTCTAGCTTTACGAGTAATTATAAAAAAAACGATAGAAAAGAGAAAGAGCGTCTATATAGGATTTGTAGATTTAGAAAAAGCCTTCGACAACGTAAAATGGGGGAAGATGTTCGAAGTGCTGAGAAAGGTAGGGATGAAATATAGGGACAGAAGAATAATACATAATCTCTACAAAGAGCAAAAGGCAGTTATAGAATGTGAGCAGGAACGAAGGGAAGTAGATATCCGGAAGGGAGTGGAGACAGGGATGTGCATTGCCACCTATAGTTTTCAACTTACATATATGTATATCGAAGATGCTATTAATATTGTTAAGGACAGAACAGCCTCAGGAATTAATGTACAGGGTCAAACTATTAACTTGCTCAGATTTGCGGATGATATAGCAGTGTTAGCATCTAGCAAAGAAGAATTAGAAGCGGCTTTGAATGAAATGGAAGCAGTTTTGAAACAGGGCTAAAAGTCAATAAAAAGAAAACTAAAATTTTGGTATGTAGGGGATGTGAAAATAAAACTAAAGTTGACATACAAATAGGAAATGAGAAGATAGAGGAGGTCGCGGATTTCTGCTATTTAGGAAGTAAAATAACCCAAGACGGTATTAGGGGCACAAAGAATAGCGCGCAGGGTCGAGTTGCGTTTAACAAAAAGAAACAACTGTTATGTTCGAGAATGGTTAATATAAAGACTAGAAAGAGACTCTTAAAGTAGTATGTATAGAGTACGGCATTATATATGTGTGCGAAACTTGGACAATAGGAGAAGCGGATCGAAAAAGAGTAGAAGCGTTTGAAATGTGGTGCTTACAGACGCATGATGAAGACACCTTGGATAGATAAGGTTAGCAATAGGGAAGTATTAGAAAGCGTTGGGGAAAAGCGAAAGGTATGGAAGACAATAAAGAGTAGGAGAGATAGGATGGTAGGACACCTTCTAAGTCACGAAGGAATAGTTCGCGAAATGTAGAGTCAGAGATAGAAATAAAAAGAGATAGGGGTAGGCCTAGATTAGACTATACTGCTCTCAAATAGTTAGGAATGTAGGATGTTCTATTTTTAGGGAAATGCGTAGGTTAGCTCAGGATAGAAAAGAGTGGATGTACGCATCCAACCAGTCTTCGGACTGAGAACCTTATGATGATGATGAAAGAATAGCCGAACCGGATGTGCATCCTAAAATTATACAGGAAATTAAGGAACAAAACAGATATTTTTGTACAGAAGAGGAGGAAAAAGATTTAATTTGGGATGCACAAACGGGCCTTAAGTACCTACATAGCTGTATACAGGGTGATTCTTTTAAAGCGCACATTAGAAAATTTTCGACTTCTACTTACATATGTTAGAGCTATGAAACTTGGAACCTAGCCATAATCGACGATTCCGAGACGAAATTAAATATTTACAGGATGACGTCACTCTTAAAAATGACGGAAGTAGCCGCCATCTTTGTTTTTTAAAATGACAATTGGCCATTTTGATTTCATATTTGAATTCGGCATTTAATTCCGAGTACAACTAACCAAATTGTCACTACTTATCTGTCATACTTTTTGACATATGCCACATTTTCTCTTCAAATTTGCAGATGCAAGGGTTCATTAAAAAATTGATATCTCTTGAACCGCTGAAGATAAGTCGATGATTTTTTTTACTTCGATTCCCTAAGCTCCAAGGAATGTTTTGATTGATAACCAAGTCATAACGAGTTTGCCAGCAGTTGCTACAATTTTTTGAATACGGTATCGCAAAATGTCAAAAACTCAATTTTTTCAAATGGCACGTGTCGAATTTTATGTCACCGTTGAATGTAAAATACAATTCTAAGGGGAGTTATGTTAGCATGTCTATACCTAACTCCAATCGTTTTGGAGCTATTTGCAGTTTTTGAGTACCTAAATTGGTGTCAAAAAGTATGACAGATAAGTAGTGACAATTTGGTTAGTTGTACTCGGAATTAAATGCCGAATTCAAATATGAAATCGAAATGACTGATTGTCATTTAAAAAACAAAGATGGCGTCTACATGCGCCATTTTTAAAAGTGACGTCATCCTGTAAATATTTAATTTCGTCTCGGAATCGTCGATTATGGCTAGGTTCCAAGTTTCATAGCTCTAGCATAAGTAGAAGTCGAAAATTTTCTAATGTTCGGTTTAAAAGAATCGCTCTGTATATGTAGTGTTTTAAATGGCTCAGATCTTCTTTATTCCACATTTCACGAAAATTATTAATTATTAAGGCTTATTTGTTAAGAATTTCTTTCGCTTTCAAAATATGTACGTATATGAAAATATACAGGTTGTTCAATTAAGAAAAGGTATTTTGTTGACAGCGCGAAAACCCGAAGTTCAATTACTTTTCTGATTTCACGCCCTGAATCTGCGTAAAAAATTTAGTAAAAATACTACTAGCATGGGCGTTTGCCAAGGGGGGGGGGGCAGGGGCGGGCTGCCCCCCCCCGGCTTTTGGTACATAATGAAATATGGTAGGTACTATATTGCTATAATGAAAACCAATCAATTATATGCTAAGAAAATTTTGCTTCGCCCCCCCCCCCCCCCCTGGAAATTTTGGAGGCGACGCCCATGACTACTAGTTTGTCCATTTGTCCATTTAACCGGAATCGTAGCTCCAAAGTAATAGTGCCCCGTTAATAATTGTGAACATCCTGTATCTATATGAAATCTAGAATAATTATTATTGCAGTTTCCTATATTTCGACCGTCATTAAATTTTCGGAGCACTTTTTCCATATCAACGTTTTTTGTTCGCTCTAGGGGGTGGGGGGGGGCTACGGACCTGTCTGTATGGCATGGTTGTTCAATCCCTATAAGTTAGCGCTGGAAGTATTTCCTAATTATTTTGTACTTCATGCACCTTATGTTCAATGAGTAAATATTTAACTTAATTATTTTGTACTCCAAAATCGCTGTTTGAACACTGCACACTTTCTTAAAATTTGTTTAGTGTAGGGAAATCCTTTTTTGACAGACCATTAAAATGTACAATTTTTTGATTAATTTAATTTTTTCGGTTTACTTACTGGCTTTATTATAGTAACATTGATTTAGCTTGGGTTTTTCTATGCTTACTAACTCAACCGTCTACCCTTACGCGCGTCTTCAATTCGCTGGAATAGCATAGTATAGACGGTATAAATCATCTTCGTTAACATAGTCTCGTGCCATCAGGAAACTGCTTAATTCTCATAGTCCGACGGCTATATCTGTTCCACTATCTCGTAGAAAGAGAAACCAAAAAATCTCTATTTAAACTTACTTTTTTCCTGGAAATAAACAATCATGTTCTCATTCTTGCCTTGATCCCTTTTGGGCATTTCTTTCCACATATTGCTTTTGTTTGGTTTTAACAAAAATGTCCCTTGAAATGCTTTTCGGCTCTGACATTCAACCATAACCGTGCCGCTCCTCTCAAATTAATTAATTTTCATTTTTGTTGATTTTGTTAATTAAGTATGTACCTATTTATTTGTGGAACAGGAGGCCGATATTTGCCAGCACCTGGTTTTTGAAGTTCCCAAAGATATAAAATATCTGTTATAAAGTAATAAAAATGACTAGAACATTTAAATCACATTGCTTGCCGGCTGTCAACTATATACATAATTTATTAGTTGAAAGGATGGCGGCGGTGTCTTTTGATCACCCAAGTGCAAGAAAACCGACGACCACCTGCTAATGCGAAACTCTTGTTCGCCATCTGCAATGAATAGATTTAAAACATCTCTTCTCAAACTGCCAAAGAAGGTGCGTATCTATACTTTTGAAACTCAAAACCATTCCAGATCGCGCTTTGTCTGCCATCTAGCGGAAATGTGAGTACTTCTTTAAAAGGCGTCAAGGTTAATAGACTTCATTGGCTAACAATAATGTATATAAACAAGGGTGATACATAGGTTTATGCTCTTGTATTACTCGCTTGGCCATGCGTAATACCACATTTAAGCTGGGTCACATTAATTCTCGTTCTCTGTTGGGTCACCTTAACCAGATTAAGTCGATTGTTCGCGATTTTGACATGCTAACTTTGTCGGAGACGTGGCTGCCGCCGGGTATCACTGATCATCGGATTCTTGTTGACGGGTACAGTTTTGTTCATTTGGATAGACCTACCCACGCTGGCGGGATTGGAGCTTACATTAGAAATGGCATTACTTACAAGCATTTGACTGGTTTGGATCTTGTCGCCCTTCATGTTGAATGTATGTTCGTTGATGTTCGAATGGGTTCTATTAAATTTGTCGTTGGTGTTTATTACAGACCTGATAAGAATTTTGTAGAGTTTTTGAGTGTTTTTGATGACTCTATGCAGCATCTCACCGTTGCTTATGATCAGGTGTTCTGTCTTGGTGACTTCAACGTTAATATGATGGATGTAACCAGTTACCGTACTTCGCAGCTGCTTGACATAGCGGAGTCGGTTGGTATGTCTCAACTGATCTCTGAGCCTACAAGGGTTACTAGCAGTTCGATGTCGCTGATTGATTTGATTTTTACCAATTCTACATGTTCCATGTCTTCTGGTGCTTTAACTTCCGAGATAGTAGCGGATCATTTTTTAGTTTTTTGTAATATTAAATTTAGAGCCAAGCGACCGTATGCCATTAGACGAACTTACAGGAATTTTAGCAACTTTGATCTGCATCTTTTTACTGATCATTTGGTAGCGGTGCCTTGGGAGCATATTTACGGTTTTGATGACGTGGATTCCAAGATTGCTTTCTTGAATGAACATCTCCTGGCATTGTATAATATTCACGCTCCACTCAAAACTTCTATATTTCGAAAGCCAAAAGCTCCCTGGCTTACTCAGACCATTAAGGAGATGATGTCGATTCGCGATGGTGCCTTGAGGAGGTTTAAAGCTTCGGGAGTCCCTGCTCATGGTGTTTTTTACAGATCTATTCGGAATTTTACTACTCGTGCGATTAACAGGGAGAAAAAGGCATATTTGGAGTTCGTTGCCCGTAATTCTTCTTCTGGTGATCTCTGGCGGGAGCTTGGCCGTATGAATGTTCACAGTGGGCGCACATCTGGTGCACTGCCTCCACACCTTTCTGACCCAAATCAGATTAATGACTTCTTTGTGAATTCTATTGAACAACTGGATATTCCCCTTCACTTGCTTAATTCCTATAATAATTCAATTAATTCTAATGTTAGTACCTTACTGAATTTTAGGGAAGTCACTGAGTTGGAGGTTCTACATATTTTAGAGAACATCAAATCTTCCGCCTTCGGTGCTGATGGAATCAATTCTGTAATGCTGGTTTTGTGTTGCCCTTTTCTTTTGCCTTTTCTTACCCACATACTTAACTTTTGTTTATCTTCTTCAACATTTCCCGGTGCATGGAAAAATGCTCTTGTCTTTCCCCTTCCCAAGATAGGTAATCCGTCTGATTTCAAGGATCTTCGTCCCATAAGTATTCTCCCCACTTTGTCTAAAATCCTTGAGCGTGTCATTAGTCGCCAGCTTCTCGATTTTATTGAGGTTAATTAAATTTTGCCCGGGGTGCAGTCCGGTTTTCGCGCGGGATTTGGTTGCAGCTCGGCTTTGTCTCTTATTATTGACGACATTATTTCCGCCTCTGATAGTAAAATGTTGACTGTTTTAATTTTGTTGGACTTCTCCAAGGCATTTGATACTATCAATCACAAGTTACTTTTGGCTATTTTACACTTCAACGGCCTTGGGGAGGGAGCAATTTCTCTGTTTCGAAACTATCTTCAGAAACGTACTCAGCGCGTGTCTTGTGCTGGTTTGAGTTCGACTCCTCTTAGTATTGTGTCGGGTGTGCCTCAGGGGTCAATACTCGGTCCTTTGTTCGCGATTTACACGGCGCAGATTGGTTCCTATATTAAGCATTGTAAATTTCATTTATACGCGGATGATACGCAGCTGTACTACTCCTTTAATCCTAAACATTTACATCAGTCAATGAATAACATTAACTCTGATCTGGCTGGCATTGTTGCATTCTCTGGAGACCATGGTCTAAAGCTTAATACCAGTAAGACACAGATGATACTTTTTGGTGGTAAGAATTGTAGGCAGAATGCTCTGCTTTCTCTTGATGTTAGAATTGATGGCGTTTCTTTAAATTTTAGCGATACCGTTAAAAATTTGGGTCTTGTTATTGATCACAATCTTAGGTTTCGTGAGAATACTAATAAATTAATTCGCTGTGCTTTCGCATCGCTAAAGTACCTATATTCGTGTAGACAATTTTTGAATATTCAATTGAAAAAGTTGCTTTGTGAAACTCTAGTTCTATCTCATTTTAATTTTTGTGATGTTGTCTACTCCTCATGTTTATTACAAACTGATGTCTTGCGTATCCAGAGAGTGCAGAATGCTTGCCTTCGCTTTATTTATGGTATGAGAAGGGGTCATCACATTTCGCATAAGCTTCCTGATGCTGGTTGGCTTAGTATGTCCAATAGGAGATATTTTCATTCTTTGTGTTTTTATTTTAAAATTTTAGTCACACGCAGGCCTCCTTACTTGGCTATTAGGTTGAGGTACAGAACAGATATTCATAATTTAAACACCCGGTTTCGGAGTCTCTTAGCTCCTCCTAAGTTTAGGACTGAGTTGTTTAGGCGCAGTTTTTCGTATATGCTACCGAGACTCATGGGTGAGCTGGAAGTGTCTTGGGAGTCCTGTTCTGTGGGGGGTTTTAGACGGCTGGTCAGGCGACATGTGTTTGAGGCTCAATGTCTTGGTGCTTCTTAGTTGATTTTTAATTGCTTGTTTTTTTTTTCTCAAGTCATAGGTGCTAGATTTAAATTACTCCCTTTCCTTGCAGGCGATACTGCTCAGACTTTGGTTTTGTTTTTTTTAGGCTTAAGTGGAAGAGCATTCCACCTGCTTTTGTGGGTGGGATGATCTTAGGCCTCATTGGAGGGTGATACTGTTTTTTTCCTTAGTTGCTATTGTTTGTAAAAAAATTTATTACCTTGCCAATAAAATCTATTATTATTATTATTATTATTATTATTATTATATTTCTCCTAATTAGAAAATTCAATTTTGTGTTAATGATCCACAACAATAGAACTAACAAAAAAATATTGATGAAATGTCAAATCATACATAAAAGTCAAATGCTGTATTAGTTTGTTTATTACGATACCTTAATAGTAGCTCCCGGTTGCATACAATACGCATGCGCACGCGTTTTGGAAGTGTAAAAAACGCATTTTTGAAACAGACCATTTACTTGCCCTCTCGCACCAGACACGCATTTTTTGGAAAAAAGATGATGTAAAAACAAGCAAAATATATCAAACCCCTACGGGATCAGAACTCGTCTATCCGTAGGAGAACAAAATGGGAGTTCTGTACGATACCCGAACACCCACCAAGATCGTTGGCGATGTTTTCCAATAACGAATTACTTAAACGTCATTTTACTGATATAATGTAATGGTTACGCCGCATGCGTATTGTATGCAACCGGGAGCTACCATTAAGATCTCCTGTTTATTTCATCATAGCCACCTTACGTATATGTTTTCGACAGACATAGTATTTATCCACATACATCCACATACATCAGTTTTTCTCTATCACTAATATTTACCAAGATAACCATACTTGCACCTAATTTGGGTCACCCTGTACACAGACATCACACTTTCGTCACGACGACGTATTCCACTACGACCTTACACGATCTGTATATAGAAAAGTATACATAGTAGAATTACACAAATTTGCACATATAGGTAATCGAGGATGCTTAATTCGACTAAAATATTTTTGACTTTCTGCGACTTCCGGTTATACCGGAAATAGACACCAACTTCCTTATTTTAAATGAAATTCCCACATTTTTATTATGGATTTAGATTTTTGGTCGAATTTTAAGTTCACCTTATGCAAAATATCATATGTGTAAAGTGCACCCTCTTCGAGATATTATAGACGTTAAAAATCGTCATTCAAATTTCATCAATTATAACTTGGAAACGGCACGAGATAAAGAAAAATGATTTACTACATGTCCCTATCCTAGTTTTTAATTCTCTATCTAATGGATCTGGAAAATACTGCTTCCTGATTGGCAACTTTTTGTCATTTCTTCACCAATCAGGAGGCAGTATTTTCCAGACCCTTTAGATAGAAAATTAAAAACTGGAATTTTATGCTTAGTCTATGGATAGCTTGGTGAAACGTTACTCTTTGGGGAGGTTAACGTAAAATAAGTATACAGTTCGTTGTATACCAATATTTTTTATTGAAACAATTTTAAAGTTGCATGTTTGTCTTCACATTTACAATTATTTTAATATCTACATTGTAATATCACAAATTGTACTAAAACTATGAACATTCAACACATTATTTTATAACAAATATTATGTAGGTACTGGCTTATGTTCACTCTCGAATTAATTTAATTTACATCAAAAGAGAAGAACAATTTTTAAAAGTCATTTATGGAAACGTCTACATCGTAAAGAATACAAATTTGAATGTACAAATACCTATGCTTCTCGAATAATTTCTCATTTACCAGAACAATTTTGCTAATTATAATTATAAAAATTAAGTTGAAGCATTTATGAATTTCTTTTTTTCCAGTAATTGTGCCAGTTGCTTTTATATTTTCAGTTGGGTTATGATTTTAAAGTTCATTAAACAAAAATCTATATCAAATCTCAAAAATTACAGATTTTAAGTAACATATAGGTAGATAGCATAACCAGAATTAGAATTCAAGAAATGAACAAAATTCAGGCTTTTCTGTTTAAAATAATAAATATGGGTTCTGCATATTTTGTGCAATTCCCAATTATTTGCAAAATTAAATCTTTTCTTTATAAGCCTTAACCCATCCACTGCTGGATGTTAGGCCTCCCCTTTGCCAAGGCAAATAGCAAGTTGATAAAAAATTAATAAAATTTTGCCACCTGCGTAGGGATTTCGCATTTGAATCGATCAGGTCAGGTAAAATCAGGTTAGTATATCAATTTATCACCGAAGTGTAAAACCGTATAATATGTCATTTACCTAGGCATTTGCTAAGTGACATCGCACATAGCAAATGCCTAGGAAAAAATTGCTTTATGCCTACGACATATACTTACTTACAAGGCTATTTTTTCAATAGAATGCAGAATTCGTATAAGTAAGCCATTTTGTCAAAAATTACCTATATGGAAGTTGCAAAATAACGACGATATTAATTTAAGAAATGTAAGTGCGGTCCTCGCCTTCTTTGGTTTTTAATGGTACAATGGTAGTCGCCACGTTGGATAATGATTTGGTAATGGGGCGCGGTGGGAGCATGCGAGTCATAAATCGCCCAATTTCAGTCAACCTGAGTAGTGTTTGAATCAGTTTTTGTTTTTAAGAAATGACACGCAGACGAAAACAATTAACTTGTATACTTGGGTCACCGAACAGACGGAGTGATCACCCTGCAAGCATGAGCTCTAGGCGGGACCACTATCAATTTAGGACGACCGAACCGAAGTGATGCGCTTTCTTTACAGTCTAAAGAAAGCGCATCACTTCGATTCGGTCGTCTTAAATTAATATTGGCCCAGTTAGAGCACGTTCATGCAGGGTGATCACGTCGTCTGTTCGGCGGCCCAAGTATAGACATGATTTTAGGTTGAAAGGAGAAGTCATTCGGCACTTTGCGGGTGTTTTTTTGCTGCATCAGCTGAATAGTCATCCAATACAGTCATTGCGTTTGCATATTTGTCTTACCACATGCTTTTCTTCGTGCAAATTGTTGCGGAAGATTCATTGCGATGCCATGAGACTTTGTGCAGCAGAAATCCATCTACTTCTGAATTGTGTATCACTTGGATTAGGCCTGCAAGGAAAGCCACAATAAAAACCCACTC
Organism: Xestobium rufovillosum; assembly: GCA_963966045.1. Lineage (NCBI taxonomy): Eukaryota > Metazoa > Arthropoda > Insecta > Coleoptera > Ptinidae > Xestobium > Xestobium rufovillosum. The sequence continues at coordinate 19,686,751 of OZ014492.1, read as the reverse complement.
TACCTCGCGGAAGAGACCGATATCGACAAACGACAGTTTGTTGTCGATTAGGCCTACTGGGGAAACGCGTAGTTTATTCTATCCCATCGTGGTATGGAAGCGAGTAGAGATGTTTATTTATTATGAGTTCCTATGTATACTATCTAGTGTAGTTGTGCGGAAGTTGCTCTTCAACTTTATTTAACGCGTTGATACTCGACTATCAGTATACCTACTGATACATGGGATGTATCACGATACATCAGCTACCATTTTGCTGGAAACATTTTCCATCTATTTCGTGATTGAACAGTGGGTGGTTGTGAAGTTTCTCCATCAGCCGCAAGAGTATTGCTACTATTCATTCAGCACTGAGAAAAACTCTTCGTCGGTACAGAAAATTGCTTTTTTATCTCTTTGACATTTCTCTTTGAAATGGGTATTACATGCAACAACTAAAGAAAAAAATAAACAGAACATATACGATTGAGGGCCTTTTATTGTTGCCATATTTGTTAAACCTACTGCAACAGGGCTTTGCGTAGCTATGTTACTATTTGCAGCTTTTATTCTTCGTTATATTGTTCCCTTCGTGTTAGGGTACTCAAAAGGTACTGCCGACAATAAAAACGTAAACTTAAGACAACTTATTCTTTAAACAACGAAAACAGAAGCGTCGCTGGGATACACTGTATAGTTTCAAATCTATAGACATGTGAAGATTGAAGAAACTTGCTTTTTTGGCAGTAAATGCCTCTGCAAAAAATAAGCTCTAAGTAGAATGAATTATTTATAAGTCAACCCATCACGCCAAGACATTGACGCAGTAGCTAAGCTCGACACATGTGTCACTGACAACGTCAGCATCCTTGCTTAAATATCCCTCCTACCCGACCTACACAATTAAAATGAATTAAAATACTGCAATCGTCAGACGTGATGGCGAGCAACAGAGATGCGCAGTTGAGTAATCCCCACTATTCATCCACTACCCTCTCGACCGGGATTGGTTTTCGGTGGACACACGCAACTGTCAGTGGCGCACGATTAACTTCATAATAAATTCATCTATAGTCCAGGGAACCTCGCGCCACTGCCTGAAACTAGGGCGTGGCCTTGCCTGCGCGGGCTGTCGCCATCACGTTTGACGATTGCAGTACCTTAAACTCTTAGAATAAAGGCGTAATAAAATTTTGGTTTCTTAGAATTAAATGGTAACCGGGCAAGTATTTATTGCTCGTTTTAAACAATGCTATCTACCTGATAAACCTATACGGAGCAAATTTGGAATCGGGTCATAATTACTGTTACGACAACTGCTTTTATTTTTATAAAAGGTGTTACAAAAAAAGAAGGGAAAGCCATTAATTACAAATTATTTGGTCGAAAATAATGAGACTTTCCTTATGTCTTTTTTAATTTAGGTGGAAATGGTAAATGCAGAAACTCGGAAGAGGCTCTTAAAAACGCATGTATGGAGTACGGCATTGTACAGGTGCGAAACTTGGACGATAAGAGAAGCGGATCGGAGAAAATTAGAAGCTTTTGAAATGTGGTGCTACAGACGCATGATGAAGATATCTTGGGTAGATAAGTTGAGCAAAAGTGAGGTATTAGAAAGAGTTTGAGAAAAGCGAAATTTATGGAAGACAGTAGAATAGGACAGTTAGGATGGTAGGACACCTTCTGAGGCACGAAGGATTAGTTCGCGACATACTAGAGTCGGAGATAGGAATAAAAAGAGGTAGAGGCAGGCCCAGATTAGAATACTGCTCTTAAATAGTTGGTGATGTAAGATGTTCGACTTTTGAGTAAAAAGCGTAGGATACGTCAGGATAGGAAAGGATGGAGGTACGCGTCGAATCAGTCTTCGGATAGAAAACTTTTTGATGATGTCCTTCTTTCAAGAGACAGGTTGCCAAAGTTAAAATTGTTAACAACTACGTTGTTTTTTACGAGTCCGTTGAAATTTTGTACAGACTTCTTCGTATACAGGCACACTTTTTGTGCAATTATGGTCAACAGAATAGAAAGGCGAATGAACCCTAACTTTTTCTTGGGCAACTCACTTTTTCCCAGTATATACCTGTACCAAAGGCTTTCGAGTACTTGTATGAATTTCTTAGTAAAAATAACTTTGAAGAAAAAGCTGTCAAGAACATATATCAATTTAATTTAATTTAATATTATGTATGCAGCAGAATTATTTCAAAGTCAATGGGTTATTTTTGTAATAAAGTGATACTACCCACAGTTTTGTGAAATTGCCTCTCTCCTTTCATTGCAGACATTTTCATAAGCAAATTTGAAACCCAACTGAAAGATGAGCCTCCATTCCAAAAGTGTGATTGAGATATGTAGACGATAAATATTTGACACCACCAGTAAATGGAACAATGCAAATTTTTGAGCGACAGATTGCTATACGTATAGCAGCAGATTCTAACCACTGCAGTCGGCACAAAGTAGCTAATTCTGGGTCTCCAATAAATAAACTGTTGAGTTTACAATTATCCGATGAAAAGCACCGCAAAGATATAAACACAATCAAAGATATAACGAAATGTAACGGTAAATTTAAAATGCTATTGTGAAATTCCACCACTCTAAATAGGGATTAAGTACTCAAATTACTGAATTTATAAAAATACCATACGTACCTATGATTACTAGAGGTGCGATTTTAGGGAAAGTAGGTTTCAAGTGGTTCACATTTATAGCAACAATTTGCAAAATCTATTTGGAAAGACCAAGGATAAAACGGAACCCATTCAAAAAGCGAGAATTCTCGAAATAGAATGCGGAAATTAGGATAAAATATATATCGGGCAATCAACTCTGTCTATTTTAACTCGTTTTAAGAAGCATCAAGCTCATTACAAATGCGGCCGTACAGATAAGTCTGCGTCGAGTTTAATTACTGCATCACTGCTTTTGGCGTTTGGGGTTAACTTTATAGTGAATTTGTGTCAAAGTTGCTAATCCAATCTCTGTGTGTCTAGGTTGAAGTCTACTTATAAGGTTTTTATGAATTCTATGACAAATTGACATTCATACCCCTCAAAGTCGAAATTTTGAACATTTCTTGCATCAGACTGATTAGAATGCAGAATATTATATAAAAATGAAAAATTATTAAGTGTCTAGATATCACCAATATCACGCACTTTTAATTTAACTACAGTACCTATAATTTAGGGAACACCCGTTTCAGTTATTCAAAATGTCACTGTTAAATGTTTTAGGCGACGGGGCGTCTTTAGACAAAAAATACTTTGTTAGCTCACTATCATATTTTAAAAATCCAACAACACTGTTATCCAACGTCGAGGTCTCATTTGTTGTTTCAATGAGTGACACTGTATTCCCCTCTTCAACTAGAGGATTACCCGTTAAGTTGTGCTTTTTCATTAAATTATCTACGTACGTTTGATCCTGCCGCATATTGTCGCAAGTTTGTTTCATTTTTGAAAGTTCCTTCTGCAGGATTCTGTACTCTTCCAAAAAGTGTTCTAATTGAGCTGCATGGTAATCGTATGGATTTGCATTATTTATCGAAGAGGTTACAGCAGAATTAACGATTTCTGGCTTAAAATGTATTCGATTTTCTAAACTGTTTATATCGAGCAACGGCACAGAATTTGGATTTTGCGTCGTAACTGAATTTATATCACTTGCTCCTATATAGTTTAAGTTGCTGTTTGTGTTTTTCGTATTAGCTTTAGAATATTTATGCTGGCTTGCAAGTGGTGTTAATGATGAACTGTAACTTCCCGAATTAGAATCACCTCCACTACTACCGCAGCTACTTTCTTGTAATAACGGAGACTGACTGTCACAACTTCGCCATTTACAATTTCGCACGAGTTCCCTTTTCCTAGGCAATGTACAAAATAAATCCGTTATGTCTCGAACACTACCGCCTTCGCTACTTGCTTTGGCTGCTCTATCGCTACCTAGTCCTCGCGAAGAGTCTTCCAACAAATCGGGATATTTCTTGTCAAACACACTTTCTGTCAGACTCGAAATCGTAGATGAAAACTCTGATTTTCTCTCGCCAGGAATTTCTCGAGTCGAATATACTTCTGAGAACTGGGATGGATAATTCGTGTTAAATGTACCAGACGTCAAATTGGAGTTCTCCATGAAATCGCCTCTAGAAGAAATAAACAGTCTAAAATTACGAATTAAACGATTGCATAGTAGTTTACTTGAAAGTTGTCCCAATGTTTTCATTTCGAGTTTATGAAATTGCTTTATTTACAAAATTGAAAGAAGTGCGCCACGATCTTGAAATCTAAACGCTATGAACGTAAACGCACTTAACAGATTGAGGGAAATATTAAATAAATACATTTTAGACGATTCAATTTCATACAAATAAATCCATAATGGGACATACCTATCTTGTACTGTTTAAGAGTAAGAGGAGTTCGAAATTGTGTAAATACGAATATTCTTATTCAGTTCGTTGGGATTATTATTTTATCCCTAGTACAGCGTACTTTAATTTATGATGATGGCACCTTCTGGAGTAAAATATTCCGGAGGTAAAATAGTCCCACATTCGGATCTCCGGGCGGGGACTGCTTCGGGGGGAGTCATCAGAAATGATAAGTGTAACATCTCACGAGTCGGAGCGTGGAATGTTAGAAGCATGAAACAAGTAGGGAAGTTAGAGAATTTGAAAATTGAGATGGATAGGTTAGCATTAGACGTAGTAGGTATCAGTGAAGTGCGATGGCCAGAAGCTGGAGACTTCTGGAGCGGAGATTTTAGAGTAATACACACAGGATCTGTAGGAGGAAATTCGGGAGTAGGAATTGTTATGCGGAAAAAAGTAGGACAGAGTGTAGAAAATTTCTTACAGCAAAGTGACAGGGTAGTTATGGTTAGGTTAGATTCGAAACCTGTAAAAACAGTAATAATACAGGTATATATGCCCACTTCTAACTACAGTGATGAGGCCGTAGAGGCAGTTTATAGTGATATTGAATATGTGCTAGATTTTGTGAGAGGGCACGAAAATTTAATACTTACAGGAGATTTCAATGCAGTCGTAGGCACAGGGCGAGAGGGCGGAATAGTTGGCCCCTTTGGATTAGGCAATAGGAACGATAGGGGAGTTAGACTGATAGAGTTCTGCGATAAACATAACTTAACGGTCGCGAACACTCTATTTCACCATCATGTTAGGAGATGCTATACGTGGAAGATGCCAGGAGACTTAGGGAGATATCAAATAGATTACATTCTCGTTAGGCAAAGATTTAGAAATCAAGTTAGGGATTGTAGAAGTTATCCAGGAGCAGATATAGATAGTGATCACAACATAGTCGTTATGAAAGCCAATCTTAAATTTAAGATTTTGAAAAAAAGAAGCGGAAGAAGGTATCTTGACCCAGAGAAACTAAAAGATGATGATATGCGCAATAAGTTCGAGAAAAAGACAAACGAAGCACTAAAGGGCACGGGTGGAAATATTGTTAGGGACATAGAGGCAGAATGGAATTGCATTAAAAATAGTTTAGTTTCCTCAGCTAGGGATATTTTGGGTCATAAACAGAATGAAAGTAGGAAACCCTGGATAACAAAACATATTGTGAGTCTAATAGAGGAAAGGCGAAAATATAAAAATAGGTTAGATGAAACAGGGAAACAAAGATATAAGGCGATCAAGTGGGAAATTATTCGGGAATGTAGGAAAGCGAAAGAGCAATGGATCGATAATAAATGCAAAGAAGTGGAAGATAAATTCGAAGTAGGAAAAACTGATGAAGCATATAAAATAATTAGGAGAAATTTTAGAGAAATTGGATCTAGTACCAAAAACATTAGAAATGAGGCAGGAGATATCCTAATCGGAAGTGGGGAGAAGGCAGATAGGTGGAAAGAATATTTAGGAAACTTATATGCGGGACAGGAAGTGCAAGATATATTAGAAAGCGAAAGCAGTGTAGAGGGGGATAACCTAGGGAGTCCTATAATGAGAGAAGAGTTTGAGATAGCACTAAAAAGTTTAAGGAATAATAAAGCACCAGGTATAGATGGCTTGCAGGCAGAAATCTTAAAGTGCGCAGGTCAAGAGGTAATAGATCGTTTATTTAAATTAGTTAGTCGCATATACCTGACAGGCGAGATTCCAGAAGATTACAAACGGAACATCATAGTAGCTTTGCCAAAAAGAAAAGGCGCGGATAGATGCGAAAATTTTAGAACTATCAGTTTAACTTCCCATGCGTCAAAAATTTTAACTAGAATTGTGCAAAGAAGGATGGAGAAAAAGGCGGAAGAAATATTAGGAGAGGATCAGTTCGGATTTAGACGAAATAGAGGAACGCGCGAGGCCATTCTAGCTTTACGAGTAATTATAGAAAAAACGATAGAAAAGAGAAAGAGCGTCTATATAGGATTTGTAGATTTAGAAAAAGCCTTCGACAACGTAAAATGGGGGAAGATGTTCGAAGTGCTGAGAAAGGTAGGGATGAAATACAGGGACAGAAGAATAATACATAATCTCTACAAAGAGCAAAAGGCAGTTATAGAATGTGAGCAAGAACAAAGGGAAGTAGATATCCGGAAGGGAGTGAGACAGGGATGTGCATTGTCACCTCTAGTTTTCAACTTATATATCGAAGATGCGATTAATATTGTTAAGGAAAGAACAGCCTCAGGGATCAATGTACATGGCCAAACTATTAACATGCTCAGATTTGCGGATGATATAGCAGTGTTAGCATCTAGCAAAGAAGAATTAGGAGCGGCTTTGAATGAAATGGAAGCAGTTTTGACACAGGGCTTCGGCATGAAAATCAATAAAAAGAAAACTAAAATTTTGGTATGTAGGGGATGTGAAAATAGAACTAAAATGGAAATACAAATTGGAAATGAGAAGATAGAGGAGGTCGCGGATTTCTGCTACTTAGGAAGTAAAATAACTCAAGACGGTAGGAGCACTAAAGATATAAAACAAAGAATGGCGCAGGGCCGAGTTGCGTTTAACAAAAAGAAACAACTGTTATGCTCGAGAACGGTTAATATAGAGACTAGGAAGAGACTCTTAACGTCGTATGTATGGAGTACGGCATTATACGGGTGCGAAACTTGGACAATAGGAGAAGCGGATAGAAAAAGAGTAGAAGCGTTTGAAATGTGGTGCTACAGACGCATGATGAAGATACCGTGGATAGATAAGGTTAGCAATAGGGAAGTATTAGAAAGAGTTGGGGAAAAGCGAAAGGTATGGAAAACAATAAAGAGTAGGAGAGATAGGATGGTAGGACACCTTCTAAGACACGAAGGAATAGTTCGTGACATACTAGAGTCAGAGATAGGAATAAAAAGAGGTAGGGGTAGGCCTAGATTAGACTACTGCTCTCAAATAGTTAGGGATGTAGGATGTTCTACTTTTAGGGAAATGCGTAGGTTAGCTCAGGATAGAAAAGAATGGAGGTACGCGTCCAACCAGTCTTCGGACTGAGAACCTTATGATGATGGGATATTGATCTTATTAACTAAATGATTCTGATATGAACGTCCGAATATGGCCACATAAGTACCTACTAGTCAATATGATAGTATTCGTAGTTTGTTATTTCTCTGGCAATGAACTCAACATATTCTGCATAACAGTTTTGCATTTTTTGCTTAGATTCCTCTCATCGTTTAACTTGACACCAACCAAAAGGTGGTGAAGGAATATTCAGACACCCTTAGTGATGGGCAGTCATGTTTTAGCCCCATTTGTTCAAGAAAATTTACTGTGCTACTATGTTATATTCATTTACAAAACTAGTATCATAACGACACTCCAAGAAAAAAAAATGGGACGCTTTCTTTTTAGCTTCCTAGCTATTGTGATAGTCGTTTTTTGACCATGGTGTTTTTTCATCAAATGTGGACGTTTCAGTTCATTCTAAGACTTTTTGGCAAGGTGGCACATTTCCGTCCGTATGTATGTGTGTATGGCTGTTGGCAGTTTTACGGGAAAACGGCTCCACAGATTTTTCTGAATTTTTGCATACGTATATCAGAGATGGTTCATAGGAAACTGACGGGGCGGTTTTTTTAAACACTTTTGGGCCGAGATATGACGTCATAGAATTTTTTTCAGTGAGACCGTATATATTTTTGTATTGCATGAGATAGAGGGTATTTTTCTCTACACGATGTGCGAAAATCGTAATAAGTTGTATAAGGAAAAAATTGAGAAAAAAATTACGAAAAGAAGGCGGCGCGCGCCAAACGCGCCCTCCAGTTCAGTTGTGGCTGTGGCTAGGAAGCTGTTGTGCCAATGCGTTGACAACTAGTTTCTGAACGCAGTGTTACGTGAGTTATTGTAATTAGCGTGATTGTATCAAAGTACAGATTTGTTCCAGAAAGTAATAAGCTTTTCCAAATAATTATTCTCACTCTATGGTGATATTACTACTGAAAACTGTTTTCTTTACCAAAAGTTCTGCAATAAAAATGAAACGAACTTAAAAGAGTTATACTTGTGTTATCGTCTAAAAACCAATTCCGCATTATAAAAGTTTTGTATTTATTCATAAAATGTTGTAGAATTAAAAATTCGTTCAAGAGTTTAAATAGACTTCTAGAGTGCCTGCTATCTGCCCGTGGTGAAAGTATCGATATTTTTATTAATATAAAATATGAACCGATTAAAATTTATTCAAAGTGAGAGCAGGGTTTAGAGAACCCTTTTATACCATGTAGTTCGGACTCCGGAGTCTTTAACTCCAAAGAAAAGCGGGGTTAAAGAAATAGACAACCTCGTAAAATGCGTATTTTTTAAAGGTGTCCTTTAACCCCTAACAAAGATTTTATGGTAAATGAAAAGAAAAACATGTAAATCGGTTGTAATGGCGGGACTACACCAAACTGTGCTAACCCTCCGACACACGCAACCTGCCCGGCGGCCTCGTCGCGCGACTCAGCCCGGCGACTCAAGCCGCGTAAGTTGTCGGACTACACTGCTGCGGGTCAACTTGAATTTTATCATCAGTATTAACAGTAAAAATGTACGAGGAAGACGATTTCCTGCTGTCAGGTCGCAGGTTGCTCGAAATTCTTTTGATCTTTACCGACAATTGGCCGAAAGCAAATTTAGGCCGCGCGGGTTGTGCCGCCGACTTCTGGTTGCCGCAAGTTCCTTTATTTTTAGCAACTTGACTCGGCAACTCGAGCCGGCGGCCCAGGCCGCCGGGCTAGCACAGTTTGGTGTAGTCCCGTCATAACGGACCGTTGACCCCAGCAAAAATTTCTGAACTACGATCACCACCACAAACAGAAAAAGTTATTTAAAATGTGAGAATTTGAAAACTTTTCTCTAAAATCTCGAATTTTCCTCCGACCTTTTACCTTAGTGTGGGGACGATCTGTGTATCGAAATTTCGAAATATAATCTCGAAAGGTTCTAGAAATTTTATTAAAAAGATATGAACTGCCCGTCGGTCGCCTCTAAAAGTTGTCACGAACATTCAAAAATTCGCAATTTCCCTGAAATTTTTAGAGCTGGGTGTTGAGATTCGGTTGATTTTGCAGTTGTGCCAAGTTTTTATTGTCAATTTCCAAAAACGAAATTCTACACTTAAAAGTTGGTCATTCAAATTTGGTTCTGTCGGACCGTACCTTCTGCGTATTTAGAGTTGCCTCTACAGATTTTGTAGTTTTTAACCTAAAAGTACATTGTGTTTCGGGGAAAAAATTATTTAGCTTGGTAACTGCCAAAGTTATTATATAGGAAGTTGCCTAATACCCGAAAAGCGCTGTAGCACCGCGTGAAGTACGAGTGGGGGAAGCATGTGACGTCAGCGATGGACCTCGGCCGCGCTATGCAAGCATACTTGTACAGACGTCTGCAATTGTTTCCCGATTCCCACGCTTTATGCATGCCTTTGATGGCATAAATTTATGTATAACCTGCGTTGTTATGAAGTTTCATCGTTCTGCAGGGTGTAAGTGAAGGTCCTAAAGGTACGTACTTACCTACCTCAAATTCACGCGCTAAATTTCCGGCACTTGTTACTTCCGTAGGTAGGTAATTGTTAAAACGGCGGATCATTTCATTGAGAAATAGTCAGGTTCAAATTGGAATTTCATTCATTCGATACTTACGGACTTTCACGGATTCTATAGTTTCTTCTGGGCGTGGGCCTGACTATTTCTGGTATACCTAAGGTTTATTACTGAAACTTAACTACCTTTAATTTAAAGCAAAAATGATCGTATTCTAATATAGTAGAGTAATTTAGATTTTTGAATTAGCATTGTTAACCTAATAAAGTTAAATTTAGATTGAAAAATCGCCCTCGATGCCGTTCAATTTCAACTGGAGATGATTAAAATACGAGGGTCGTACACTAATTATTATTGTCCCTAACATAGAAATAAGAAGTCTAGCACAACAGAAATATATTTATTTTTCTACATAGTCCCCATGGACTGAAATACACTTTGCATATCTGTGTTCCAAAGCTTTGAAGCCGCTCAGAAAAAATTCTTTTGGTTACTCCTCCGACCACCCATTTACAGCCTGGATAACCGCATTGTCATCGGGATAATGATGTCCACGAAGGTGTTCCTTCAGTTTTGGAAATAGGTGGTAGTCACTGGGGGCTAGGTCTGGCGAACAGGGCGGGTGCTCCAACAATTCAAACCCAGATTCACAAATTGCACTCATTGAAACGCGACTTTTGTGAACCGGCGCATTGTCATGGTGAAGGAGAATTCCAGCGGTCAACTTTCCTCGTCTTTTCTCTTTAATGGCTTCGCACAATTTTTTTATTAATCCAGCGTAGTAAATCCCTGTTATAGTGAGTCAACGTTCCAAGTAGTCCGTTAACAAAATTCCTTCGGCATCCCAAAAAATTGTTGCCATGAGTTTTCCAGCGGACGGCACAACGCGATATTTGCGGGGTGGCGGAGAATTCTTATGCCTGATGCCTCCATTCCATACTTTGGCGTTTTGACTCGGGATCAAAATGATGAACCCAGGTTTCTTCGACAGTCACGAATTTACGAAGAAAACTGTGCTCGTTCGCTTTGAATCGTTCCAAATTGGCCTCCGAAATCAACACTCTGGCGCGTTTTTGATCGGGCAAAAGCATTCTAGGCACCCATCTTGCAGACACTTTTCTAAGGTCTAAATGTACTTCCAAATTTTTTTCTACACTGCCTATCGAAAAGCCCAGAGTTTCAGCTATAGATCGCACCCTAACTCGTCGATCGTTCATGACCAGGTCGTGCACCAAATTTATATTTTCTTGAGTAACCACAGTTTGCGGGGGGGCAGCACCTTCAGCATATTCACATGATGTTCGTCCAAGTTTGAAATCTCTGGACCAGTTTTCACAATCTGATAAGTTGCAGCATCGTCCCTTAACACATTTACCATATCTTGATGAATCTCAGTTGGCGTCAAACCTTTCTTTTGCAAATACTTTATCACCGCTCGGAGTTCATTTTTATCAATTTTTGTGAAACTCTGACTACAAACGTACACAGAAAAGCACTGAAAAAAGTCAAATTAATAATACTTTGGAGTTATAGCTTTGAAATGTCACAGAATTGAATGCGCCTATTTTGTTTTTTGTCAGACCACGCCAACTATGTTAGGGACAACAATTGGTGAACTGTCCTCGTAACAGTATACCTACTACAAACTAAAATCCACATCCAGTTTTTAATTTCAGAAATAAATACATACACCCATACTCCGACTAATTACAAACAAAGTAAAAAGTTGAAAAAAGTATGCGCATAACTTGAAATGTAGTAGGCAGTATAAATAGATATAGATAACATTATGTACAGTTATTTGAATAAAAATACCTACTTCTAAACACTTTTTGCTCGACTAAGTATGTACCTACCTAATACCTACCCACCTTCATACCTACTACTACTCGAATAAATACGTACCTACTTGCCTAATATCATTCCCGAGACTAATCTGGAAGTGTCTATTAGGTACGGTAGTACAGAATTTTGTGCATTCATTGATTCATCACTCATCATGGCGAAGAAAGTGTATTTAGGTACCTACTGAAACAGATGTTCACCGAAATTTAGTTTTTGGGTTAATAATAAATAATTATTATTGTTGTGTATCTTCCTTTCGTTCGATTAAAGGAAACGCAAAAGTTTTGATACGTATTTTATTTTTTTTCTCATCTTCACGTAAAACAGATACACACACACACACACACACACAAAATTCTTATCTCTAAAATATAAACACATGGCTCGGTGTATAATACAAGGTGTTTGGAGTTTCTATAATTATTTTATACCTAAAGATTTATTCCACCGTTCTATGCGCTCCGCTTATCGGCTAATGTACGGCAGGAAATTGCGGTCCCGCGGTGACGTCAATTTCCGATCGCTGCCGACTAAGAACGAACCTCGCATTAGGCAACTTTCCATATAATAACTTTGGGTAACTGCGGCCTCTGGGGAATGATTCTTTGACATTCGTGGTTCAAGCAGTTAAAGTATCCGAATATACGGTTTCCTACGTTCAGTCGGTATAAAAACACCCCTAATTTGTACGTTTCGTAAAACTAATAGGAGGTACAGGCAAGCAACTTTATGCGTACTTGACCCTATCAGTTCATCGGATGCTTGGACTTAGTAGGATATATATTCGGCTTCTTAGGATACGACGAGCTGGTTATTTGTTGGTGACCGAGTGAATTGTATTGACGGATGACCTGTACAAATTTCGTGCTGATCGTTCAATTTTTCGTTTAAACATGTTTTACTTTTTCCTGCCCCCCCCCCCACCCTTTCTCCCAAAACTGCCGAAGTCACTATAGGCGGGACCTTCGGTTCCCTGTGTACACTTTATAATCTTATTTACTAGAGGTTTTTCGTCTTTATTTAAAAAACTCATCGTTTTAAACTAAATATGATAAAAACGTATTTTTTTGTTTAATATCGAGTCACCAAATTACCGAATGCGCAAAACGGAACGAAGTCGTTGACTTCAAAAGGCAGCTTATTAGAGCCATAACTGCTTCTGACTTCATTAGACTTATCTAGGACTCTTCTACAGTGAAGTGCGTTTTATTTGGTAATTATTATTTATTTGTTAAAAACGTAGCTCAACTTTAAACCCCTAAAATTTCGCCCCCGTGCATCGCAGACTCCAAAAACCAACCCATACGATGTGAGTTTATTCGTCCTCTTTCCAACTAGCTCAAAATATGTATATGTATACCTATGTTACAAAAAGTACGCGATATAACAGGATCGAACCCCTATAATCTCGCCCTCGTACATCGCAGACTCCAAAAACCGACCCATACGATGTTGGCTGGTTCATTCTCCTTCCAATTAGGTAGCCCAAAAACAAAGTTGGATGCTTCACAAAGTATGCGATGTAACAGCACCGAAGACCGAAAGCTTCCGTGTCCAAAAATCGTCTATCTCCCCAAAAAAAATCCGTACATTTTCGCCCCCTCGAATCTTACATTTCTATCCCTCGCCCCAAAATTTGAATTTGACAATATCTTCAAAATGACACCAAAAACACTTAAATTATTGGTATCAGTCATAATATTACAGGTTTTGTTATTGTTATGTTCAATATCTAATAATTTGATGCAATCAAATAATGACATACTATGATTATTTTCAATGCAATGCTGGGCAAGGGCGCAATTCCCTACAGCCTTTCTACACTCACTCTTATGACTGCGAACTCGACTGACTAAGTGTTGATAAGTTTGACCCACATAACAAACTTCCCAAACATTACAAGAAATCCTATAAATGACATTTGACTGGCTGAGTACGGGGATTTTGTCCTTTAATTTACTAATTAACCGATAAACTGTTAATACCATAGAATTAGCGACTCGAATGTGTTTTCCCCCTCTAAATACTTGAAAAATAAGCGGGGTAAGAATCAACAGAGGAAGAAACCGGTAGGCGAACACGTGGAGGAGCAACAGCTTGGTCCAAACTCAAGATAAGTGTAACAACTTGTATATAACAATGTAGCACTAACAATAACTTGTATATTTTTTTTCTCATGTGAATTATACAGTGTGAATAAAAAATTCAGGAATAATTTCTGGAAAGAACGGTCGGACACCTCAAACAATTTTTTTTAAGTGCATTTGTTTTGATAATTGTCGTTTTTCGATAGTCTTTTGATTTCGTTCTGTGACGTAATCGTCCATTTTCTTAAATGGCTCCCCGTACTTTCCAAGTCGTAGTTGGACAGTGGCTGAAATTACGAATTCAATGATATGCCACAGTATGACATTCACATTGATATTTTTCGAAAGAATAAAGTTTAAAGTAAAAACAAAGACTCGCAAAAATGAGTTATCCATGGAATATTGACAGTTTAGTTGATTGGAAAAGATGTAAATTTGATAAAATAACTTTAATTAACTAAAAACAACAGTTAAAGTTAGTGTTCAATCTATTATCAACTAATAATATTACAAAATAATTAACAAGATTATGAAATAACAAACGGAAATCCACTGTTAGAATTTAATTGGTAACTTAATTGTTTTCGTTTCTAATCAAATAAACTGTTAATATTCCATGGCTAACTCATTTTCTTTGCGAGTTTTTATTTTTACTTTAAACTTGATTATTTCGAAAAATATCAACGTCAATGTCATACTATGGCATATCATTGATTTCGTAATTTCAGTCACTATCCAACAACGACTTCAAAAGTATGGGGAGCAATTTAAAAAAAATTAACGATGACGTCACAGGACGAAATCAAAAGGCTATCGAAAAACGACAATTATCAAAAAAGATGCACTTTCAAAAAATTAGGTTGACGTGTCCGAGCATTTTTTTCCAGAAATGATTCCCGAATTTTTTATAGAATTAATTCCAGACATTTTACTCACACTGTATGTCACAAGATTTATTAGACGAACAAGACTTTTAATATTAAAATATGTACATAATATGTTTAATAATGCATATTCAACAATAAATATTAAAATATTAAATATACACAGTGTTCAACGGGGAATGAGGTAGTGTAATATCTCGGGAATGGATGAAGATTTTAGAATTCCGAAAATGAAATTGTGAAGATATTTTGGTCTGTTTGCTTGAGTACAGAGTTAGATGGTGTTTCGTTATTCTTGGGAAAAGGGAAATGTTACAAATATGAGTATAGTTTAATAAGTTTGGTAGCTCAGAAGATGCATGAAGTTTCAGTATAGTACCTAGTTCCCGCTAGAATGTACACGGAAAAAAATCTTATTGTTGGGTTAACATTTTTTGAATTGTTGAATTATTGTTGACTTCGCAATCATAATAATGGTTCCTGTATACATGGCCTATCTATAAAAGCAAACATGCTCTATTTGTATATTAAGAATAAATTTGTGTATAGCTTCAAATGTTTTAGCAAATAGTGAGAATAGTTAATACACTCACAAAAAATGTCATTTTTACTGCACCACTCGTATTTGCGGAAACACTACAAACGTTTACAATTTTATAGTTAGAATAGCAAAAGAACTTTTTTATGCAGCGTTCCACAAAATAGTAGCTTCGTACAGTGTACTTTATAAATATCATATTTAATAATATTAAAACTCCAAGAGCGAATATGTAATAGAAACAACGTACGAAGTTTATTCATACAACAATTTTTTGTTAGGATACATAACATACTATTGATGATCCAACAACTTTACACGAAATCTTAACACAATAGAAGTTGGCCGTAAATTCGCCATGGTAACGTCAACCACAATTTGTGAAGAATTTTCTAACGTAGATAACAGCATAAAGCACCGGTTAGTTGCTGCTGGTGGTGGTTTGTGTGAACATGTTCGGCTTTAAACTATTACTGTGGATCAATTCTATTTTGCATAAAAGTTAATGCCTTTTACTAAACCTAAGTTAAACATATTAGGCAGAGTTGTTAACTAGAGTGTCGGTAGCATTATCATCATAATACGCAAGAGCAACTACACTAATTTTTGAAGTTACCAAAAAACTATAGGAAACGTTGCGCGTATTTGTAATATCGATCGGATAAAATTTTTGAATTAACACATGAATGAGTTTGCAACAAACCAATACGTAAATTAACTTTCAAAACTGAAAAAGCTTAAACATGTCACTTACTAACAACTCTACCTAATTTCTGACATATATAGTCATTTTACGTTTAGCAGATACTAAGCATCAACTTTTATGGAGAATAAAGTTTTCTGAGAAATGAATAATAAAAGTTTTCTTTATTTTGCACACTTTTTAGACACCTGTATATATTTTAAACACATTTTTTTATTTCAGATTTATAAATGATTTGCAGCAGAAACAATTAATCAGGGTGAGTTTTTTTCATTATAACAACAGGTATCTTGGAAATTGGCAGAGATAGAATGTGGGTTAAATGGGGAAAGAAGTGCAGTTTTTTAAGCCTAATGAACAGACTTCAAATCTTTGAAATTTTTTCTATGCTACTAGATACTAGATATAAGTAAAAAAATAAGATTTTAGGAAATATTAAAAATGAATAAGTTTGCATTATTTCCCAATCAGGACTGGTACAATGTGGCGTTTGCTCATTCGAACAACTTTCGTCATAACTTTCTTTGACAATTTTTTTCTATTTTGCGTTTCAAGCTCGTAAAATTCGATAATTGACTATTATTTGTTCAGCTCAAAAAACTGCAGTTATTTACCCAATTAGGTTAGTGCCTATCTCTGCCAGTTTCTAAACTCCCTGTAGTTATAACGAATAAAATAAAATACCTATAATCTACCAATAATTTGTGGTTCAGGGTACTGTACCGAACAGCATCCCTAACCACAATTTTTGGCTATTTCACTTTTATTAAAAGGGTGCAGCAACTTATGGTTGCCTCCAGTATATAAACTGCAATAGATGTTCCAATTGCTGAATGCTTAAGCATCAGACATTTTTTTAGTTAAAACCACCACTTTTATTGATGGTATAATAGTTGTTTATTGGTAGTACAATACATTTTATGCGAAATTTATCTACTACTCATAGATGCGTTAACAAAATGTAATTGTGGTACACCCACAACAAACGGACGACAAAGCACCACCGAACAGTTGCAACAGCTAAAGTTATTCAAAAACTATTGAAGTAGCAATATTATTGTGTTTTTGAAGCACCAAATTCATGCAACCACAATTTTAAAGTTGGAGTGGCAATACATTGTTGGTGTCCCCTATTTACCCACAATTTGTGAATGTGCGTACTCCAATTGTGGTTGTGTCAACCACTTATTTTTTTCCGTGTAATGTACGAGTATGCTTGAAGAATAAAGACGCTAAACCTTTTGCACTATTTTTAAACCCCGACGCAAAAAGAGGAGTGTTATAAGTTTGAAGTGTCTGTCTGTGTATCTGTGTGTCTGTCTGTGGCATCGTAGCTCCTAAACGAATGGACCTATTTTGATGCGGTTTTTTTGTTTGAAAGCTGATGTGATCGAGATGGTTCTTAGCTATAATTTATGAAGTTCTGTTCAGGCGTTGTGTCGGGGGTACTTAAAATTTTTAATTTTGTTACTTGTTTATTTTCTAACCATAACAGACCTCGAACATCTAGCATGAAACAACTTGAAGTGATATATTGCTTGGGTTTTAATATCGATACCCGATCTAAACGCAAATTGCCTAACTTTCGTAAACGAAAGACTGTCCACGTATGTAGGTACCGGTTTTCGGTGTAGTTACTTTTATTGTTGGTATGGTAAAATTGAATCTTTGGTAAGCAATATTTTTCACAGTTGCAATCCTTATGATTTTCCAATCGAGTTTCTAATAATTTTATAAGGTTAAAAATAGCAACTTTGGGACAGCTCTAGTAATTTCGTTATGCAAAAGATACAAAACGTGAGAACCCACCTAGTTTCTTTTACCGCTCTTCTGGGTATATGTAAATCTTGTTGGTCTGAAAAGTTCCAGGTCTTGTAAGTACAGCTGTCGCTGTAATGGACGTTTCCAACACCCTGGGATTGGCGAGCAGCCGCGATTGAACTTTCATAGTTGCATTCTTCGTCGTCATCTGCGTCTTGATCTGTTTCAGCACCGGGCACTACTCGATATTCACCATTCCGAATACTACCCACAACAGAGATGTCACCGCGGGGATTTCCGTTTACATTATGCTTCCTGTTCATTTCAATCTTTTCGTAATTGTCCTCGCGGTTACAATCGTTCCGCCGCCATCTAACTTGATTTTTACGAGCGGTGTATACGCATAAAACAGTCAGGCTCAATGCTAAAACAAATATTGTTCCAGCGATCAAACTGGCAAATAAAACTTTACTGTTTAAGTTCTGTTCAGCCGGTTTACGCGACATTGCGAGCGTAACACTAGCTTCCGCTCGGCCGGCTTTGTTTTCAGCGGAACACACATAAACGCCAGCGTCTTGCACATCCGCAGTTAATATTGTCAAATCACTAGCATTGTTTTGTAAACGAACTACATATAACTTTTTACCGTTAGAATAAGGAGCGTCCGAGAGATTAGCTATCACTTTGTTTTTTAAAAGCCAGTGCACGTTAGGCTCTGGAATGCCCGCTATGCGACAAGACATTGTTACATTTTTTCCTTCGACTCCATGAGCTTTGTTGTCCGAAGCTAAAATTCTGGGAACGCAAGCGAATTCGTCCAGTTCCAATTTGTCCCAGGACTTCCGAGATAATCGCTTGGGGGAACTACATACTGGAGGCACTCCAAAAGGTACATTTTTCTCAACCATCCATACTCGAAGAGGTCTCAGGCGACAGGAACAGTCCCATGGATTTCCTGACAATTCGAGGCCGTGCAGGCATTGTAGTACAGTGAACGATGCCGAATTTACAACAGTTAGCTTATTATTTTCAAGTTTCAGCCACTCCAGCGAACTTTCCAGACCAGAAAATGCGTTATTCGATATAGACACTATCTTACAATCGGACAATTCTAACCTCACAAGCTGAGGAACTTTAGAAAATGCCCCGTTTGTTACACTTTGAATTGGATTCCCATTCAATCTTAGTTCGCGTAATTCTGGTATTGAATTTAAACTATGGGAAGGGACCATCGATAATTCGTTTAGGCTTAAATCCAATTCCACCAAATTATTTAAATTCCTAAATGCGTATCGATCTAGGCCCTTTAAGTGGCATTTTGATAAATAAATTTTCTGCAAATTCAACAAGCCAGCTTGGCTAAATTCGTCCTGCTTTACACTCGCGATCGTGTTCCCAGATAAATCTATAATCTGAGTGCCCCTCTCCAGTTGTAAAGGGATAACCGATAAGTTCGCGTTGAGACAAATGACGGACTCTTTTCCACTTTTCCATTTGCAGTCACATAGTCTCGGACAATCGCACAGCACCATTTGTACGTAGAAGCCCAAGATAACCAAAAATTGTAAGACCGGAGCAGAGATAAGTAAATACATGTTGATAGGAGGGACGTTATCTATTTGGGGCGGCTTTTTCTGCGTCTTCGTCTTCGTTTTCCATGTTGTAATATTCTCGGAGGGTATTCCTGAAAGCAAACATAGGAGTAATTAGATAAATATGATACTGAATGTTTCAATCAAATAATGAAGTGTATTGAAAAATTATTCTAGTTCATTCCCGTGGTAGGGTGGTTGAGTGGTCAACTATATTTTCTTCAAATTAATGTACAGTTCAGTTCAGTTCAGTGTTTCATTTAAAGTTCTCAACACTCTTATCCCCGTTAATTTTTAATTTCAAAAATTAAAATGAAATACAAATGTTACAGTTTAAGTTTTAAAGTTTTCAGGTGCGTGATTAGAATTTAGAATAACTAAAAATCATTAAATTTTAAAATATCCATTACTCACACAAATTGCGAAATTAGAATAACACATGAGTAAATTAAACTAAATAACATGGAATGTAGCCGATAGGGAAACACATTTTCCGTATTCATTTATGTAGATCCAGCACATTTGCTTGCCTAGCAGAGTGTGACGTTTATTTGTATTCAGCTGCGTTCCTCCAGCTTTGGTCTCTCTACAGATGGCGCCTATCTACTGACGTCAAATAAGAAGCATCATATTTCACCGAAGACTTAAGAATTTCCATTTTAATCTTTTCAGGGCTTCAATGAAACTAAAGTGTCGTGAACTTCATCCACATCTCGTACTGTGGTATTTAATTACGCGAGCTTGCTGTGATTCACTGTTCTTTATTATTAAGTAAGACGTCCCAGTTTTAAAACCATTATTCTTTTTTACTTACTTCATTTCAAGCTTTAATGGAGAAAAATTACAAATAATGTTCACTCCACTGTAATTATAACAGTTTCAAATTTCTGGTAAAACACAAAAATAGTTTTCTGTTTCAAAAAACGTGTAATAGTTAGGTGAAGGATTTAGATAAAATTTCTTTTAATATCTAACAGTGAGAACCAGAATACTTTCTTACTGCCACTACACAAAACGTTCTTATTTCAGAATAAAAGTAAATAAATATACAAAATTAATTCTTAAGCAAAGAACACCTTTAGTAAATATATAATGTTGGTTCGGGACCAACCGAGCCTAAAGTTCTAGGGCCCATTTCAGATTCACAGTTTTAAGAGATGTATTACGTTGCAGGTGATGCAAATTAACAATTCAAATGTAGCAATTCAAAAATGGTATTGTAAGTAATAAAATAGGTGACACTTTCAATGTAATTTAGAACTCTCTGGATCATATTATATTAGGGAAGTCGTGCCAAGGTGTTCAATATTATGCAGAAAGCATCTCTGGAAATACTTGTAATGAAAAATTCTCACTGATTGTTTTATCAGTGCTAAGAAGTTGTAATATTCTCACAGTCCAATTAATAATAAGCAATATGTGATGTTTTTAAGTAAAAAAGTGCGGACGCCTGATCGCGTAGGCTAGTTTAAATAGAGAGTTGCTGAAAAGCGACATTACCAAACAAACGAGAATTTTTAGTTTATGGAGAAAACTACATTGCATCAGTGCCAAGTGATGAAGATCAACAACTCCCTTCGTAATTTTCAAACAACTTAGAAATGATTCGAGACATTTCTAGAGAATATTTTCAACAACGTTAGTCGATAGAGCCTATACTAAGCTATGTGGACAAAACCAGAAAAAAACTACCTACCTACTTGTAATTCGCGAATTAAAAAACTTGACACGCATCACTTTGTTCCAGATTATCACTGTCCGCAATTCCTGACTTTATACAGTGTGTGGAATTTTATATGCTCACTATTGGTTCAGCAATGACATGAAAAGCGTAAGGACATAGTGAGTGGTGGGGCGCCCGCTGGCCCACAATTCTAACGAAATCGAGTGGGGATAGCGTACACGGTTGGTTGGAGCTCTCATTGCTCTAATTATGGGATTCAAAAGTTTCACTTCTACCGCGCGAAGTTTCATGCATATTTTTTTATTTTTCCAAGCAAGTTTTTAAATTCAGGTTAAAGATACATCCGAAAAATGAAAAATGAAGAAACTTGACAAAAGCTATTAATTTATTTTTCACCGTAGGTAGCGATATTTCTATAAATGATTTTTTTAGTGCCCTTCCTATTTATATACAATTGTAAAATTGTCTGTTGGAAATCAGGATAATCCATGTGTCAGACTCCAGCGTCTGACATTTTACAAGTGGCAGGTCTTCAAAAAAGTAAAAAGTTAACCTAAATCTTTTAAGTGCCTCTGCCTTACCTGAACAAATAAAGATTTATTATTATTATTATTATTATTATTATTATTATTAAATTTATTAGGTAAATCATAGTACAACGAAATACCTGAGGCAGAGGTCCTGAACAGTCCCTGACCAGTGACCAGAGGCAGACGTTTCCAGTATGTTTGGAAAATTAGCTCTACTTAGTCATTCTAGATTTATTTATAGTACTTATACATAGTATAAGTACATGTAATAGTAGTTATTTTATTCAGATCAGATATCAGGAAAAAGGTTTTTATTTAGTGCGTCAGTTGCAGTTCGTTAGGGCAGTTTAAAAACAATAAAGCACCAAGTGTAGACGGATTTCAGGCAGAAATTTTAAAGTGTGCAGGTCGAGAAGTAAGAGAGCACCCATTTAAACTAGTTAGCCGTATATACGAGACCGGTGAGATTCCAGAAGATTACAAAGGAAACATCAAAGTCACTTTGCCAAAGAGGAAAGGCGCGGATAAATGCTAAAATTTTAGAACTGTCAGTTTAACTTCCCACGAGTCAAAAATTTTAACTAGAATTGTGATGGAGAAAAGGAAGGAAGAAATATTAGGAGACCAGTCCGGATGTAGACGATATAGAGGAACGCGAGAGGCCATTCTAGTTTTACAATAGAAAAGGGAAAGAGCGCCTATTTATAGGATTTGTAGATTTAGAAAAAGCTTTCGACAACGTAAAATGGGGAAATATGTTCGAAGTGTTCAAATAGGTAGGGATGAAATATAGGGACAGAAGAATAATGCATAATCTCTACAAAGAGCAGTTGTAGAATTTGAGCAGGAACGAAGAGAAGTAGATATCTGAAAGGGAGTGAGACAGGGATGTGCATTGCCACCTCTATAGTTTGTAACTTATAACTATATCGAAGGTGCGATTATTATAATTATTGTTAAGGGCAGAGCAGCGTCAGGGATTAATGTACAGTTCCAAACTTGTAGCATGCTCAGATGCTCAGAATCGCGGACGATATAGGAGTGTTAACATCTAGCAAAGAAGAATTAGGAATGTCTCTGAGTGAAATGGAAGCAGTTTTGACAGTGGGCTACGGCATGAAAATCAATAAAAAGAAAATCAAAATTTTGGTATGTAGAGGGCGTGAAAATAGAACTAAAACTAAAATGCAAATAGGAAATGAGAAGATAGAAGAAGTCACAGATTTCTGCTATTTAGGAAGTCAAATAACAAGAGATGACAAGAGCGCTAAAGACATAAAACAAAGAATAGCGCAAGGTCGAGTTGTATTTAACAAAGAAACAACTGTTATTCTCGGGAACGGCTAATGTAGAAACTCGGAAGAGACTCTTAAAGGCGTATCTATGGGGCACGGCATTGTACGGGTGCGAAAATTGGACAATAGGAGAAGCGGATCGAAAAAGAATAGAAGTGTTTGAAATGTGGTGCTGCAGACGCATGATGAAGAAACCGTGGATAGATAAGGTTGGCTATAGGGAGATATTAAAATGAGTAGGGAAAAAGCGAAGGGTATGGAAGACAATAAAGAATAGGTTAGCTAAGGATAGGATGAACGTGTCCAACCAGTCTTCGGACTGAGAACTTTATGAAGATGACAAAATTTTCATCGTTAGATATTTATTGATTTTTAAACCTTTAGTTGCAAAATTAATGTCAAGTACGCAATATTTCCACAATTAGAAAGAGCTCATCTACAAAATTGTATAGGAAAAATATGTTGTTAATTGAAAAATCGTGGATGACGTCATATCTATAATTAGAGCAGCGTCATCTACGTAATTTATACATTAAAATATGCGCAAGATAAAATACAAATCGACGTGTCCCAGAATATTGTTCAAGAGTGCACACATTTAATAATAGGTACTGAATTTATTCCAGACTTTTCTAACGCACTGTACATTATGTAAGTATTCTTCTACAGAATGGGGCTTTGCATTTATTTATCGCGGTTTATTAGAATGTCGGGAAGTTATGCTGGAAGCTATATTCTAGATCTTCATTAAGTGCACGAGGAAAGTTACAACTTCACGAGCAGTATCTAGGTACGTCGTGTAATTAGAATTCACAAATTACATTCATTAATTAAAACACGAATACGTATAAAGTTAGTTCGGTGTTATAATGATACGAAAAGCTGGAAATTTTTCATGTTCTTGCAAGCCAGCTTCGGAGACTATGTACGTTAATACTAAATTCCGCCAATAGAATAAATTAAATGGACAATTCGTTTTTACATAGCGAAACAGTTGGGTCGTCAGCACTTTAATAAAACTAATAAATTTGGCTACAGCAAAATAAATAAGCTGTCGACCTTCGGGGAATAAATAACTGCAATAAGCGGGCTCCGAGAAACGCGAGATAATGTCCTACAGGGAATCGGGACATGGGATAGGCGGATCTCGGCAAGTATTCCTTCAGTGCTCTTACTAAGATTCATGTATTTAGGGGAAAATTGGAACTAATCTGTTATTAAGAGTATTACTTAATAAACAGAGTCGAGCGAAACCAACTTTAATAATTGCCTCTCGCCTTTTGCTTATTCAAAATTAGTTATCTTTATTGCACCAATCTGAAAAATTCGCAAACTTTATTATTGGAGAGAATGGGAATATATTTATTTTAACCTTGTACGATTGTTTTATTAGGGGGGGGGGCAGGAAAAATTAACACAGGAAAACACATTTCGTAAAAATCCCGCTCCCCATTAAAATAATCCACGAGACTTATTTTATCATTCACCATAGAAATTTATTTCACTTCAGCTGAAATGTTATTTTGAATTGCCTATTGACCGAAAAATAATCGATAAAATTTTGTTCGAAAAGAAAACAATCCAATTCTGGATAAACACAGCTTGAAAGCATCATTGGGACATCACTCATCACGGCCAAAACGACGCAGTAAGCACCTGCCCCCGAACCGAAAGCTATGAGTTCAATTCCACGCTAGACCGTTCCGATTTTATTTTTCGTTTTCATACTGAAGATATGTCAATTGAAGGCATGTCGATTGCTAAACACTAAAATGTAAATTAAGTTTGGAAAATGAATTTTATTAATACAACATTAAAATATTTTAAGTAAATATAAACTTTATAATTTCCGTTCCCACGAAACTTAATTGTTGGAAGACTAAAAAGCGGTAAGTAATTCAATGCTGAATCCAAAATTGTAACTACCAAATGATACATAGTTCTGTTATAGGTATAGGCATCCCTAAATTTTTAAACGGAATGTGGTGTTAAGGTACGCACCGTTTATGATTTTCTTTTTATTTTTTGAAGTCGGACCTCCAACCTCCGAAAAAATGTGCTTTCAAGATAGCATTAATTAAGGTACCGTAACACCAATAGAGTCGAGTAATAGAGGAATGCCGTCAAATTACTTCAAAATCGATATGACAGAGCTAGTTGCGTAAAAATGATGTTAGCTAAATGGTAAAAAATCGCGCTTACTATTTTCAGTATATTCTGTATATTAAGGAGATGTTCCAAGTGCAAGTGGTTTGCGACGTTTTATGGAGAAATTTCAAGAAACTGGTTCTGATATTAGTAACTGCTTACTTAACAGGTTACTCTTGATGAATGTACGATTCATAATAGTGAAAGTATTGTAATTGTAATAATACGTGCGCCACAAATACTTTGGCGCTCAAGAATTACCGTGGTAAAGATACGCGTCAGTGCGGCTCTTGGTTTGAAATTTCATTTTTCCGTTAATAATATCGAATGGAGTGCCACAAGGAGCTCAGTTAACGACCGTTACCCTTTTTTACCGGTAGTCTTTCAAAAGTCAGCAAACAAATGTATTTGACAATAATTAACTAACTTCTAAGTGCACGTACCCCCTATATACCGTCTAACCGTACGTGGGAGCATTGCTTCGCCCGACCTACTTGGTGACGTCACTCCTCAACCTCGGTGGTAATGGTTGAAATGCGACACCGCGGCAACAATATAACCGGCTTCTCAAGGGTGGTGGACGTCGATGGGAAAAAGGAAACACACTTCTAACGGTGAAAAATTTTGATGGACTCGCCGAAGTCACAGGCGATTGAACGGCGAATTCTTCGTGCTTGAGTTTCCTTCCTCGGATGACCTGTCTTTTGGGTTCTCAGAAGAGCCGGAGGTTTGTGTTAGCTAACACCAGTGGTCAGTCATGTTAACTTGAAGTCGAGTTGGCATTGGAGCCTTGGCGGTGTTGGTCTCTGGTTGGCTGTACGGTTAACTGAACTTTCTGTTCGGCAGTTTGGTCTTACCAGCTCCCGCTGCATTTCTTGAAGTCGAAATGGCTGCCATTAGTGGAGCCTCGCCAGGGTAATAACGTACATTACCTGCTCTGTTTTCGGTCCGTGCATCACGGTTTAACAGAAAGTTTTATTGCAACTTAAAAAATTAAAATAGTTTTCAGATTGTTGTTATAAGTGAGAACTTTACTCTAAGTTAAAATTTTTTTTATGGATTCCTTCAAGACCAGATGAAAAAACCTATTTGCTTGTAAGTATATTTGCTCTCAACAATTCTTTATTTTGAGAAGACACTAAGACCATTATAAGGCTAATTTTTTTATCTGAAGACTGCCTTAAATACAATATGGTTTTTTAATTGTTCAACGAAGCCTTAATAGTTCTGTTATAACTTTTATGTTCAGTTTTAAAGCGTTCTTCTAATAACTTTTATTAAGATTATTTGCTCCTGGTTTTAATAATACGCTTTTCTCTGGCAAAAATATTATCTTT
This sequence comes from Xestobium rufovillosum, assembly GCA_963966045.1. Taxonomy (NCBI): domain Eukaryota; kingdom Metazoa; phylum Arthropoda; class Insecta; order Coleoptera; family Ptinidae; genus Xestobium; species Xestobium rufovillosum. The sequence goes on along the minus strand of OZ014492.1, from coordinate 19,660,348 downwards.
AGAATGTTCTTTTGTATCTGCACTTATAAAGGGATCTAGCTATATGAGGCTGTTTCATTGCAGACACTTATACGACATAATAAAAATAGTACAAATCAATTTTGTAGTGATCGTGATAGAAATTCAGAAAGTTTAGACCTCTTGCTCTCGGGTTATTCATGTAATTCGGAAATACGATCATGTGTCTTATAAGCTGTTTGAGTTGGGATGGCTGAATACGCGGAATGGCGGAATCGACGTAGAATGGCTTGCATTTCTTTTTATCATGTCATCATTACTTCCTATCGTCCATAGTATCTTTATAATAAAATTACATTTCGCTGTGATGTCCATAACATAAATATCAGAATAGGGGTACGTTTACTCCTGCTTTGCACAGACTGTGCTGTTCGGAAGAAGTTTTCAATACAACATATCAAGACTTTATAACATGAGTGAGCGACAGTGACGGTTTTATTTTGTTGTTCTAACCATGACTTCTGCGAAGTTGGTGTGTGCCAATGCTTGGAGATCTGTATTCTTTTTCTGTTTTCGTTACTTAAACCGAACACGATTCGCTGATTTTTTATTTTGTTTATTGTTAGTATTAGTTTATAAGTTAAATAATACATTTTTTTCTCACTTTATTAAAGGATTAATAATAATAATAATACTAAACGACTTTATTATCTGCTATCATAACATCCAACATAAATACCACGGAAAAAGGAAGGCGTACACATAGCAGATAAACGGCGAAGTTCAGTCATTGGCTATCGTTGCGGAAGACAATATAGGAAGAAAAGCAGCGATTAAATAAAAATAACTTGTGTTTAGGAATTTTGAGCATGTCCTTCCTCCTAACATTCACACAGTGCACATCAGTTCTGAACCTTATTTTGTTATGTAAGTATGGGGGTAATTTGTTCAATATAATCTTATAAAATAAACAAGCAGCGTGATGAAATCTTCGAGAACCCATAATCAACCAGGAAATCTCCGCAAACTTATGAGTAATATTATAACCCCTGTGAATTCTATAGATTAAACGAAAACACGAGTTTTGCACAACCTGTATCCTTCTAGTCTGAACCGTGTCCAAGCAATTACCATATTATATTCCATAAGATCACAAACTAGTATCTTAGTTCGGAAATCAACAAAATTTCGAATGCCATAAATACATCTCAGGCTCATGTACGCATTATGCACCAAACAAGTAACTTGTTTCTCAAATATAAGTTTAAAATCAAACCATACCCCCCGACTACGTGCACAGTCTGTATACTCCAGCGGCTGATTTTTAATTGTCACCAACAACTTCCGCATTATTTGACGCTGAAGGGATGCGTTGAAAGGCTTCCCAAATAAAAAAACTTGTGTCAGCTCCATCGCACGACTGGAGTTTACCCCTTACGAACGATCATTTTAACTTCAATCACTTGATAATTTTGTTTATTGTACAGAAATATTCGTATCCATAGATACATACGTAATTTCAATGTGAAAGGTGCGCGCGGTGTGTTGCGCAGAGGAACGTAACGCCTCACTTTTTAGTTAACGCTTGATTTTACTCCTCATAAAATTTCCGTACCACGGGCTATAACTGAAAATTGATTCTTAAGGAGTAAACTCCAATTAGCTTTGACTTATCTGTATTAATCATTAGTGAATGCCGCTCTGCTAGATGTATGAATTTATTTAGATCGGTATTTATATTTGCTCGAGTCAACTCCAAGTCATTTTCAGAAAACTGATAAAATACAACTGCGCGTCATCCGCGTAGAGATGGTAGGAATAATATCTAATACATTTTACAATGACAGATGCATATATCATAAACAGAACAGGGTCCAAGACAGATCCTTGAGGCACTCCTCGAAATGCACTTTTTGATTGGGATAGCTGGTCATTAACTTTCACTATTTGATATCTGTTTCTAAAATAACTGTATAATTACCACGTTTTCATGGTTACTGAATTCGAACTGAGTACTCCTACAGTGTTCAATACTCTACCTGTTTTCATGAGAGTATTCAAATCGTTTTGAAACCACTTTCAATACTTGATCGAAATTTTAATATTTGACATACCTATGTCAGCTATAAAAAAGTACATCTTACATCACTTGTGGCAACTATTAAAGCAATGTTTTGTGTTATTTGAAAACTTTAGAAGGAAATAAAAAATTAATTAACTGATTACCAAAATATTCAACCCAATTTATCTAACACATTTCACAGTTATGTCAGTCGGAACTAGTTTTCAATTCTACATGCGTTTACGATCCCAAAATTAGGCGAATCAACCTTGAAACTGGAAACCGTTTCAATACAAAACTGCAAGCGTTTACATGGGGTATTCAGTACCAAATGAGTACTCAGTTCGAATTCAATACCGCATGAAAACGTAGTAAATAAATTTAACGCAGCCCCGCTCAAGCCAATATGATGCAAAATGGCGACCAACATTATCATGATCCATAGTATCAAATGCATCTGAAAAATCTAATAATATAGGCAAACAAAACTGACCATTATCCAAAGCATTCATTACATCATCAATGACATGCATTAAAGCAGTTTCACAGCTATATCCTCCACGAAAACCAGACTGATGAGAAGATATAATCTCAAATTTATTCAAATGCAAAATCAACTGACTTACTAAAACTTTCTCATAAATTTTAGAGAACACCGGGAGAACACTGATCGGCGTAATATCTTTAAACACTTGGGGGTTGCTTACCTTAGGAATGGGATTTACAATATAAAATTTTCCATGCGTCAGGAAATTGGTTTTGACCAATGGCAAAATTTACTATTTGCATTATTATTGGAGTTTATACAGGAATGCAATATTTTAACAGTGAAATTGAGATGTTATCATCACCAGTGGCATTCGATTTAATCGAATTCACAACTTTGAGGACATCATTAGCTGATACAAAATTAAAATTCAATTCAATGTCAATAAGTCTGTTCTTCGAGTAGTAATCAATTAGCCTCGGATCATTTGGGTCACTTAAACTTGCTGGACTTCAGCACCCATCAACTCCAAATCCCTGAAAACATTATTTTTATCAACAATAGCAATACGATGAGCAAGGTATGCCTTCTTGCGACTTATAGTAATCCCAATGTTTCTACTTCTTTTATGACGGCTCTGAGCTTAAGAGGATTAAGTGGTAGAACATCTTGTGGTAAACTTCCTCTTGGAATTCCGTGTTACTTTGTTAGTTTTGCTGATATTAATGGGATAAATAAACGTATTATTAAATGCTGTAGAACATTCTTACAGCATGAGTGGTACTGGACCGTCCGAACAACTACTCCTCGGGCAAATACCCCGCCAGGCATTGAATTATAGAACTAAATCCAGATTTTGTGTACTACGAGATCTCAAATCGCTATACGGCAAGTATGATACCTAAACGCTTTAGCCTTGCGCAACACAACGAGCATAAAATAAGGCGGTCAGTATTCGAACTACTTTCCAGAAACGTATTTTATAAATGGTGTATTAAAATATTTTGCGGCGGTAATGCAGCAAAAATGCTTCTTAAAAGCAGCTAATAGGAGTGTTACGTTTTCCAAGGAGCAGAATGTTCTCATGTCTGGCGTTTAATTGACAGAAATGTGATTTAATTGTCCCTGAAACGACGGAACCGTTTTATAAATTTACTGCCATATTTGTTCACGCTGGGAGCTATACATATATCTTGTGTATGTATTCGTAACATAACAATTATAATAACCTACGGAATATACCTAGAGGCAGTTTATAGTGATATTGAATATGTGCTAGATTTTGTGAGAGGGCACGAAAATTTAATAATTACAGGAGATTTCAATGCAGTCGTAGGCACAGGGCGAGAGGGCGGAATAGTTGGCCCCTTTGGATTAGGCAATAGGAACGATAGGGGAGTTAGACTGATAGAGTTCTGCGATAAACATAACTTAACGGTCGCGAACACTCTATTTCACCATCATGTTAGGAGATGCTATACGTGGAAGATGCCAGGAGACTTAGGGAGATATCAAATAGATTACATTCTCGTTAGGCAAAGATTTAGAAATCAAGTTAGGGATTGTAGAAGTTATCCAGGAGCAGATATAGATAGTGATCACAACATAGTCGTTATGAAAGCCAATCTTAAATTTAAGATTTTGAAAAAAAGAAGCGGAAGAAGGTATCTTGACCCAGAGAAACTAAAAGATGATGATATGCGCAATAAGTTCGAGAAAAAGACAAACGAAGCACTAAAGGGCACGGGTGGAAATATTGTTAGGGACATAGAGGCAGAATGGAATTGCATTAAAAATAGTTTAGTTTCCTCAGCTAGGGATATTTTGGGTCATAAACAGAATGAAAGTAGGAAACCCTGGATAACAAAACATATTGTGAGTCTAATAGAGGAAAGACGAAAATATAAAAATAGGTTAGATGAAACAGGGAAACAAAGATATAAGGCGATCAAGTGGGAAATTATTCGGGAATGTAGGAAAGCGAAAGAGCAATGGATCGATAATAAATGCAAAGAAGTGGAAGATAAATTCGAAGCAGGAAAGACTGATGAAGCATATAAAATAATTAGGAGAAATTTTAGAGAAATTGGATCTAGTACCAAAAACATTAGAAATGAGGCAGGAGATATCCTAATCGGAAGTGGGGAGAAGGCAGATAGGTGGAAAGAATATTTAGGAAACTTATATGCGGGACAGGAAGTGCAAGATATATTAGAAAGCGAAAGCAGTGTAGAGGGGGATAACCTAGGGAGTCCTATAATGAGAGAAGAGTTTGAGATAGCACTAAAAAGTTTAAAGAATAATAAAGCACCAGGTATAGATGGCTTGCAGGCAGAAATCTTAAAGTGCGCAGGTCAAGAGGTAATAGATCGTTTATTTAAACTAGTTAGTCGCATATACCTGACAGGCGAGATTCCAGAAGATTACAAACGGAACATCATAGTAGCTTTGCCAAAAAGAAAAGGCGCGGATAGATGCGAAAATTTTAGAACTATCAGTTTAACTTCCCATGCGTCAAAAATTTTAACTAGAATTGTGCAAAGAAGGATGGAGAAAAAGGCGGAAGAAATATTAGGAGAAGATCAGTTCGGATTTAGACGAAATAGAGGAACGCGCGAGGCCATTCTAGCTTTACGAGTAATTATAGAAAAAACGATAGAAAAGAGAAAGAGCGTCTATATAGGATTTGTAGATTTAGAAAAAGCCTTCGACAACGTAAAATGGGGGAAGATGTTCGAAGTGCTGAGAAAGGTAGGGATGAAATACAGGGACAGAAGAATAATACATAATCTCTACAAAGAGCAAAAGGCAGTTATAGAATGTGAGCAGGAACAAAGGGAAGTAGATATCCGGAAGGGAGTGAGACAGGGATGTGCATTGTCACCTCTAGTTTTCAACTTATATATCGAAGATGCGATTAATATTGTTAAGGAAAGAACAGCCTCAGGGATCAATGTACAGGGCCAAACTATTAACATGCTCAGATTTGCGGATGATATAGCAGTGTTAGCATCTAGCAAAGAAGAATTAGGAGCGGCTTTGAATGAAATGGAAGCAGTTTTGACACAGGGCTTCGGCATGAAAATCAATAAAAAGAAAACTAAAATTTTGGTATGTAGGGGATGTGAAAATAGAACTAAAATGGAAATACAAATTGGAAATGAGAAGATAGAGGAGGTCGCGGATTTCTGCTACTTAGGAAGTAAAATAACTCAAGACGGTAGGAGCACTAAAGATATAAAACAAAGAATGGCGCAGGGCCGAGTTGCGTTTAACAAAAAGAAACAACTGTTATGCTCGAGAACGGTTAATATAGAGACTAGGAAGAGACTCTTAACGTCGTATGTATGGAGTACGGCATTATACGGGTGCGAAACTTGGACAATAGGAGAAGCGGATAGAAAAAGAGTAGAAGCGTTTGAAATGTGGTGCTACAGACGCATGATGAAGATACCGTGGATAGATAAGGTTAGCAATAGGGAAGTATTAGAAAGAGTTGGGGAAAAGCGAAAGGTATGGAAAACAATAAAGAGTAGGAGAGATAGGATGGTAGGACACCTTCTAAGACACGAAGGAATAGTTCGTGACATACTAGAGTCAGAGATAGGAATAAAAAGAGGTAGGGGTAGGCCTAGATTAGACTACTGCTCTCAAATAGTTAGGGATGTAGGATGTTCTACTTTTAGGGAAATGCGTAGGTTAGCCCAGGATAGAAAAGAATGGAGGTACGCGTCCAACCAGTCTTCGGACTGAGAACCTTATGATGATGATGATGATGACGGAATATACCAGAGAAGAAAGAACATTCAAGTTGGAAGGAATGAAACAAAGTGAGATAGTCTTAGCAGCAGCGAAAATGTTTTGTAGAAATGGTATATTGGTCTCGGTGCTGTGTAAATTAATTTGTTGTATATTTGCAAATTTACAAAACTGCGCCTATTTTGCACTCTTCTTCTTTGTTGTAGTTGAAAAACATTTAAATGCGAATAAACTTTGCAGCTTTTACTCTCTAGAAAATGGCTATGGAAACGTTCTAAACATCCGTATAAAATGTCCTGTGCTAGTTGGGCTGGCCTAAAACTACCTGTTACAAGCAGCCTCTTTGGGGCCGTGAAAATGGCCGGTGCGCTGCGTGACAAAACTCTCTCAGGGGTGGTGGTGACGTTGATGCTGTTGAAAGGAAACACAATGATTGAAATGAAAGTTCCCAATAGCTCGCAGAAGCCACGTAGGGGAGTGTTTGGTAGCGGTTTCTTGACCTGGAGAAGCGGGCTGAATTCCTTCTTCTGGGTTCTGATAAGAACCGGCGATGTGAACACCACTTCAGTGAGGTTGACCTGGATTTATCCCAGAATGTGCTGGATCCCTTGGATTGGCTTGGAGATGGCTTGGTTTTCTTCTGGCAGTTGGCTTCTGATGTCTATGATGGCTGGAGTTGGACTGATTGCGGAGCTCGAAAAGCAACGGTTTTTATGCGTCTTCCTGACGTAATGGCGAGCTGCCATTGGTGGAGACTCTTTGCTGTGGCACGGTAACACTCCCCCCGCTTGAAGGCTTCATCGTGGCAGCCAATTGGAAATTGGCTTTATTTTCTGAACACAAAGAAAACATTTTAACAACAATTTACAACAAGCAGAATTTGGCGATATTTACAAGGCACACTTAAACTAATTTGCAAACGCGAACGAAAATGAACGAAGTGAAGAATCTCAACTTAAATAAAAATTTACATGTCAGCTAAACTTAATTATTTACATGTCACTTACGGCTAGTTGACCTACGTGATATCTCATGAAACTATTCAATTTCTTCCAGGTCCGGCTCCTCGACCTCGGGACGTCTATTTTCCGGCGCCCTGGCCCGGAAAGGCCGGAGGTGATCGGCATGATGCTTGACCGGAGTTCCATTGACATCAATTGTGTAGATGGCATCAGCATCTCGGGACAACACCGCGAATGGCCCCTTCCATTTTGGTGCGAAAGGGGAACGTGGACCCATTGCACGGACCAAAACTTGTTCATCGGGCTCAAAACGGACTGGCTCTCTTTCTTCGACGTATCGGCGTTGATACGTGGCTTGATTCGCTCGGGCACGTTGGTGCAAGCCCGCTATTCGGTGCGCCCGCCTCTGCGGCTCGTAGTAGGGCTCTTCATTTGCACCAATGTCTCGGCGTCTCAGATTATGGCCGAACATCAACTCGGCCGGGGTAAAACCAGTGGCGGCGTTCTTTCTGGATCGGATGGCGAAAAGAACATTTAAAAGATTCTGATCCCATCTTGGCTCGTCTTCATGGGTTAGGACAGCTCTTGGTTTCTTCGTTCGGTCGGATTGGCCCGGGGATGGTACACAGCCGTCGTCCAGTGGCGGCTTCCCCATCGTCGTAGGGCCCTTCGGAATGCGACACTTAGAAACTGAGTACCATTGTCTGACAAGATCTGCTTAGGGTACCCAAATCTGGAGAAGACCTCGTCCAGGAACTCGAGGACGTCGTGAGCAGTGGAACGCTCGCAACATGTAGCTTCCACCCATCGGCTGAATAAGTCGGTAACCACCAGAATAAATCTGTTTCCCTTCGTGGAGGCTGGGTACGGCCCCATGATATCAATTGCCACCGTGGACCATGGCTCTGTGGGCTGGTGTGGTTGGAGAGGGGCGTCTGCTTGCTGTGGCCCCCTCTTGGTACAGGCACAGATCCAGCAGGACCTGACGTAGCGCCGGACATGGCTCGTCATTCCCGGCCAGTAGAATGTTTCTTGGATGGCTCTTGTCGTCTCATCTGCACCTGGGTGGCTAGCCAGTGGATGGTCATGGAAGGTGTACATTACTCTCTCTTGGAAAGGGGTAGGTACGACCAGTTGATCCCCTCTTGGGTCGACGTGCCACAGGAATTCGTCTTGGACCTTATAGGTTTCGAGGAAGGCCCGGTCTCCATGTTCTTGCGGACCCTCTTCTTGGACACGCAGCCATCTGATGATAATTCTCTGAACCTCTGGATCTTGCTTCTGGTAGTCTTGGACATCAGTCATGAGGTCGGGAGCCAGGGCGCAGAGGAGCTGCGGGGGAGAGGGAGCAGATACTGGAGGACGTGGGGGAAGAAGGGCGTCTTCTTCGACGATATCTTCAGGGACCTCTTCCTCGCTCGGATTTCTTGAGAGGACGTCGGCCAGTTCGTTATCTCGTCCTGGACAATGCTCAATATCGAAGGTGAATTGCTGGAGGAGCAGGGACCAGCGGGTGAGCTTATTTCGGGCGTCCTTCATGGTGCCGAGCCAAGTCAGGGCTCGATTATCGGTTCTCAGGGTAAATCTTCGGTCCTCCAAGTATGGCCGGTATCTTTTGATAGCCCAAACAATCGCCAGACACTCTTGCTCATTACAGTGGTATCTCATCTCGGCGGGCTTCAACTTGGCACTGGAGTAGGAGACGACCAATCTTCTGCCGGCTTCTTCTTGGTATAGGACTGCTGCGATGCCCTTGGAACTGGCGTCGGTTTAGAGGATGAACGGTAGTTCGAAATTTGGACGGTGTAGCTTTAGCGGGGATCGGATGGTGTCTTTTATAGTTTGGAAGGACTCTTCGGCAGCTGGGGTCCATTTGAATCGTGATTTAGTTTCGAGGAGGTTGGTGAGAGGTAGGGCAAGGTCGGAGAACTTAGGGATGTAATCTCGGAGCCAATTGCAAAGTCCAAGGAAGCTTCTCAATTGTTTTCGGTTTTCAGGACGTGGAGACCCCTCGACGCGGGATACGTGTCCTTCTTGGGGACGGTTGCCTCCCTCTTCGATGACGTGACCCAGGTAATCTAAAGATTCTTTTCCAAAGTGGCATTTCTCTACAGCGACTCTCAGGCCGTGTGTCTGTAGCCTTTCGAAAACTAGACGCAGGTGTCTCATGTGGTCTTCCCAGTTGTTTGAAAAGACTATGATATCATCGAGATATGCCATGGCGAAATGTCGGAGGTAGCCCACCAGGACTTCTTGTGCCATGAGCCTTTGGAAGGTAGCAGGCGCATTCTTGAGACCAAACGGCATAACTTTAAATTGGTAGGCGGCGCCGTCAGGGGTCGTAAAGGCCGTTAAGGGTTTTGTAGACTTGCCCAAGGGAACTTGCCAATAGCCCGAACGCAAATCAATTGTGGAGAATATGGTTGCCCTTCCTAAGTCTCGAAGTGTCTCGTTAATGACTGGGAGACTGGATGGCAGATCTTCCGTGACTTTATTCAATCGGCGGTAGTCGACGCAGAATCTTGGCTTTCCATCTTTCTTGTGGGCAATGACCACCGGTGAGCTATAGGGAGAGTGGCTGGGCTCGATTACGCCGGCGGCCAACATTTCTTCGACTTGATCGTAGATGACCTTCTTCTTTTCTTGAGAGTATCGGTACGGAGGCACCCGAAATGGTTGGGTGTCGGTAAGATGAATTTCATGGATCGTGGCTCGTGTAGTGGGGGTCGGACCAGACTCTTGGAAAATGTCAGAAAATTGGGTGACGAGCCGTTGGAAATCTGGTACGAAATCTTCGGGGAAATCCTCTTTAAGCTCTGGAATCGTTACTGGAGAATTAGTGGTCGAAGCTAGCGATGCTTGCCAAAAATTGGAGCGGCGCAAGGAAGTGCCGTGATGAAGGCACCGCCGCTTAAAATCAATCATGACCTCTTGTTCAGTTAGCCAAGGAATTCCGAGGATTAGGTCGTATCTGAGATCCGGGGAGACAGAAAACTTGATCTCGGTACTAAAGTTGTCAATTGTTATTGGGATGGTGGTCTGGCCCGTAAGACGCATGGTGGCATGGCGAGACGCCAGATGAGCGGTAGAATAACTTGCGTGAAAGTTGGGAACAAACTTCTGATGAATGAAGTTGTGCGTGGCCCCTGCTTCCTACCCGCTGATGAGGACATTGATCATTGGTAGCGGGGCTGAAGGGGCCGGAGCAGCGAGGTGGCTTATTGCCGCCCGGCCCGCCTGGCGTTTCCCGGGCGGTCATCTTCCTCATCACTTTCATCATTTCTAGGCTGGCTACGGTATTTCTCCCTCAGGACAGGACAGTCCCTATGGAAGTGACGTGCCGGACAGTGGTGGCACCATGGTGGTTGAAAGTCCCGGTTGGCATGGGCTGGCTCTGGAGATTGTCTTGGCACTTCTCGCCTGGGAGACGGCGAGCAAGCTGGACGTGGTGCTGCGGGAGGCCTGGCCTGGATTTGGGCCTTGCAGTCTTCTTCCCTAGTACGGGCGATCTCTATAAAACCTGAAACCGATTTTGAAGCAAAGGATCGCAAGTGGGGTCGTAGGTCAGGTCTAGTAAGGTCAATAATGGTTTGTAGCATCTGTTCCACAGGCTCGTGGACTTGGATACGGTGCGCCAATTGCACCTTGGTTCTGATGAAAACTTCCACGGACTGGCTGGCTGATTGAGCGTCTCCATGGTATGCTACGCTGACCTTCCTTTTCACCCGGTCACTGTCAAATCTGGAGAGAACCTCTCGGCGAAGCTCCGGCCACGAAATGCGATTGTGCATGAGAGGCTCGAAAGCTCGTCGAGCCTCGCCTTTGAATAACTGCATCGCCAGCCGGGACCACTGGCGCTCGGGTATCCCCTTGTCCGTGAAGAAGTCCTCTACGTCACGGATGAACAGCTGGGGATCCTCGTAAAGGTGGCCGGAGAACTCAGGTGGAGGGCCGTAACTATCAGACGAGCGACAGCACGGACGTGGACCGCTTGCTTCTGCGTGCAGGGCACCTGGGGCCGCTTCTGGGTGCTGCACGGGACCTGGACAGCCGTTGACGGAGTCTTCTCCGGCTGTGCTTAGTGTGGAGGACGAACCCTGAGAAGGGCGTGACTGGCTGGCCAGAAACAGCTGGCTCAGCTGTTGGAGTTGCTGCGTAACCTGAACTAGGGTGTCTTCTACCCTCTGGAATCTTTCGTCAGTAGTTGGGCGCCACTCGGTTATTACAGTCCGAGAACTGGTGTTTGGGGGCTCCATGACGGCCTCGTCTTCGGCGGCGTAGAGGGTGCCGCTTCTAGTCGCCATTGTGTACCTTTCGAAAATGTCAAACAGCGGTGTGTACCTTTCAATTTGTCAAACAGTTCGTCCTTGCTCCAGCAAGGAAATGCCCCACGTTGCTGGGCGCCAATTGTTACAAGCAGCCTCTTTGGGGCCGTGAAAATGGCCGGTGCGCTGCGTGACAAAACTCTCTCAGGGGTGGTGGTGACGTTGATGCTGTTGAAAGGAAACACAATGATTGAAATGAAAGTTCCCAATAGCTCGCAGAAGCCACGTAGGGGAGTGTTTGGTAGCGGTTTCTTGACCTGGAGGAGCGGGCTGAATTCCTTCTTCTGGGTTCTGATAAGAACCGGCGATGTGAACACCACTTCAGTGAGGTTGACCTGGATTTATCCCAGAATGTGCTGGATCCCTTGGATTGGCTTGGAGATGGCTTGGTTTTCTTCTGGCAGTTGGCTTCTGATGTCTATGATGGCTGGAGTTGGACTGATTGCGGAGCTCGAAAAGCAACGGTTTTTATGCGTCTTCCTGACGTAATGGCGAGCTGCCATTGGTGGAGACTCTTTGCTGTGGCACGGTAACATACCTTACCTGCTCTGTTTTCGGTCCGTGCAAGAAAATCTTCCGGTTTAGTAGATGGCAATTAAAAGAAACTTAAATGCTGGGTCAGTTCAACATTTGCGGGGCAAATCATTCGTTTATGACTATTGTTTTAGAAAGAAAACTCTTACCTCGTTTGATCTTGCTAATCAACGCCCATTAATTTTTCTGTGCATAAAAGCGGGTCCAGTAGAATTGTATAGATGATGAATTGTATAGATGATTCGTGTCAGACGTAACTGTATGCATGATTTCATGTTTGTCCAAATACCAAGTCAAATACTGAAAACTCCTACATTTTTATGCAGAAATTTTCTCAATGTACGCAAGACATCCCAAATACATTGTTTTCTTTCTCGCAACATTTTCGTACATTTCTCATCAAAATTCTCAATGTCCATCTACACCGGCTTGGAATTGTGGATAATTTTACGAAAGCGTCGTTTAGTAATAAGGAATGTCAATTTGATTGCTAAAACTGGCACCAGTTGTTATTTACTTTTTATTTGCTATGCAATGTGTGTAATGCAAAGAGCCTCGTCATATCTCAATCTGGAGAATATCCACGTAGTTTATTGCAAAAAATCGAGTGCAGTTTCAAAACCCCGAGCTCCCAAGTCTTTGAATTTTTGTAAATGTAAATGTGCCCTTTCGTCTTTTGAATGACTCATTTTGCAAACAAGTGATCTTTGAACTGTTCAAAAACTGAGTTTTAGGCTCGCTCAATAAATAAATAAATAAAAATATAAAGAGAGAGGCAGAACACGGAGTTATCACTCACCTCACTACTGCATTCTTTCGCATGCCTCTATGTGTACAAGCTTGTACAAATTCTGTTTGGCAAGATTATTTTATGAAGCAGTTCATTTACGAAGTAAACAACGGTTTTATGTTTCGTAAAAAAATTGAGGATGAACGATCAGTTACTTCTTAACAATCTAACTACCCCCTGGAAATCCAAAGAATCGACCAGGTACGTCTTTTTCAAACTTCCCAAGCGTTTCTGAAATATTAAAATTGTAGAAGTCTTAGCTGGATATTATGATACATTTTAACACCTTGTGCAAATAAACATGATGCAATAAGATAACAAATAGGTAATATTGAATTAAGGTTGTCACCTATCCAGTATTAAATACCGACTTGCGGAAAAACATCATACTGGATTTATACTTCCTCGCCCTTTCTCGACCTATATAAATTATATAATGATCAATATGAAGACGAAGATAAATAGGCGGCGCTATAGCACGACAGTGAAAGATGGCTGAGAATGAACAACGAAGCGATGGGATGTGAGAACGGAAGGCAGAGTGCGTGCGAAGGCGGACCAACCGATGCCCAATAAATCGAGTAAATCTCTAACTTTCATTATTTTAATTAATCAGTTTTAAATCAATATCTACTTAAATTTAAATTATGATACTGTTGTAGCAGTACGTATTTTAAATTTCATTATTTTGTTATTCCGTACCACGATGGTATATACGACAGGTGATCGCACGAGCGCGGCCAGCGTGGCACTCCCGTAAAGGTTTTTTCTCACGTTTTTACATTATCTTGTCTTACAAAAAAATGCGTGTGTCAGGTCTACATGAGTTTAGTGTGTGTTCAAAAATGCGTTCTGTCGAGACCTTCGTTTCTACAGGCCCGAACATCGAATTCATGAGTCATCACGACTAGGCGGCTGTTAGCATTTAGCGAAATAGGAATGCGCACGATTCTCTCACATTTTCACTGAATTTTGACGCATTTCAGTAACAAATTACCTTTTTTGTGGTAAATGTTTAATTAAAGGTGTTTGTCCACGACTATCTTATAATATACTCTTTATACTTGTGTTTCTTCAATCATAATTAGATACATTAATCACTGCAGTGATTAATGAATATTATTCACTACACCAATAGCAACATCGCTTTGACCCTTTTTTACATTTATTTTGTAGGCCGCGATCGCGATGTGTCAGTTCAAATTGAAACGGCAAATCAGCATGGTTTGCTTTTAATTTGAAATGCATATTCTAAAAAAGAAGATATAATGAGTAGTGAGAGTGTAAACGAGGTTTCTTTAACAGCACCAGCAATAAAAGAAGCTGCAGAACTTGCCTCATTAGATTCATTGCCCAAAAACCCAAGAATATTATACCTGAGAGCGTATGTATGAATCTTTCTTACACTGGAGAAGGGAAATGAAGGTAAATTCTTTCTGGGAATCTGTTTTGATAGTCGTGGACAAAGTATAGTATACAACTCGTTATAATGATGCTATTATTACCTCGGATGATTACAAAACTCGCTCGTTTCACTCGCTCTTGTTGTGAACTTCATTCTCGGTAATAATAGCATTCATTATAAACTCGTGTATAATATACTATTATACTTACACATAAATATGCGTGTAACTGTCCTCAGTAGGTTGTAATAATCGTGGAAGTGCAGCGAAACGTGAACCTGCGTAATTTCTCCGTCTTCAAAGTTTATCATCTAATATCTCCAGAAATATCCTCTTTAAGAAACTGAAATTTTAGCCACATATAAAGCTACCGTTTCCGATGACGATGCTGTCAAAAACGAGAAGAAATTTGAAACCGACAGTTAGAAAAAAATATTTACCTGAGCATGTAATTTAACTTGCAGTGCAAAAAGTGACAATCGAGAAACTTTTTCATTATGAGGGATAGACATTACTATCTGCGGTAGTTTTGTATTTTATGAAATGAGCTATCTTTTTTATTCCAAGGAAATTTTAAAATTTGTAGTACTTTCAAAGAAAATCGTTATCCAAAACGGAGCAGCGCGCGGCCGCTAGAAAAAATTCTTCGTCAAGAGAATACACAAAGAAAATTAGCAACTCTCAAGTAGTAGGTACCCCTAAATTGTTCTGTAATCGTGTTCGTATGTGAGTACTTATATTTCTATACTGTATATTTTTAATAAAAAAGTTTAGTTCATATTTGTCTTATTCAGAAAGTTGTCTAAATTACAAATACATACATACGACTAGCTTACATCCATTAAAAATTACACATTTGGCTGAACTACTGCAACCTACTGCGGTCACAAAACACAAAACAATTATAAATAATTCTAAGCGTTTCTTTATTAACAAACAAAGACACCGAATAATAATATTTCATGGCGTTGCATTGCATTAGCGTATCAAGAATTTTTTCTAGCGGCCGCGCGCTCCGTTTTGGATAACGATTGCCTTTGAAAGTACTACAAATTTTAAAATTTCGTTGGAATAAAAAAGATAGGTATTGCATTCCAGCAATTCTCAACAAGTAGAATTTATGATTATTTGAAAGAAGGCACCATAGATTAATAAATTGCTGGAAAATGCATGCACTTATCTATGTATGTAATTCCCAAAGTAGTTTAACGATTCAATCAGTATAATAATTACTATATTTTCGGGAGTTTCATTGGAATATAGCGACGCAGATAAATTACAGAAGTTCAATTTTAGCTAAATGAACAAAACTTAATGCAGACAATAACTAAAGTGATGCTAAATAAGTGGTCGGTAATACGTAAACAAGTATAATATAAATAAAATACAATAATACATGTTACCTAACTGAAATAATGAACTGAAGAAAGTTGAAAAGAAAATTAATTTGAAACATTTACGAAAGAAAAAATTTATAAAAAAGAATTCTAATTAATTGTCGTAATAACTACATATTAGGATCTTAAAAAAGTTCAAAAAATGTATCGTCTTCATCTTCAGAATCTTCAGATGAATCATCCAAGTTTATTATAAGCGGTTCAACTTCATCAAAGCGCACTTCACGTTCCCAGTCTTCCTCCACATTTTTTTCCGTGTGATTTATACAATTTTTCCAAACATCTGGAGTGACTTGGTCTAAAGCTTTTTGCCACATATCTAAAACTTGTTTGTCTCCAAAACCAACTTCTCCAATATGCAGGTCATAATATTGTTTGCAAATACCCCACACCAACTCTATTGGATTATACTGACAGTGGTAGGGTGGCAGTCTTAGGACTTGATGACCATGCTCTTGGAGCATTTCGTCTATAGCGTACCTTGGCTGTTGTTTATTCTCTTTACATAAATTTAGAAGTTCAATTTTCAAAGCCGTTTCCAAAAATGGCACATTTTTAGTTACAAGCCAATCTTTTAATTTTGATTTATTCCAGGATGCATGGGGAACTGGCTCTACTAAGAAGCTATGGTATGATGCATTATCCACTACCACTAGCGACGGTTCCTCAAGGTTTGGTATTAGTTTTTCTAAAACCCACTTTTTGAACGAATTCTGATCCATTGAATCATGGCAGTCCGCCGATTTTGATTTTGTAGAGAACAGCAGCGATGCATTCGGTACAAAACCATGCCTAGTTCCTGAATGAAGTACAACAAATCGCTTCCCATTTGAAGCATGGCCTTTCTTACAGCTTTTAACGCTTTCATCTTGCCATGTGCGCTTACTTCCTCCTTTAGCAAAAATCCATGTTTCGTCGAGAAACACAAATTGTCTGGAATGTTCGCTTTTCATATTTTGTATGTATTCTCGTAAAAACGCAATGCGCTTGCTTGCAATGTGAGGTTGCTCACAAAGAAAACGGCGATTAGGTATTCTCCGTTTTGAAACAAAATCCCAAGTTCTTTAAAATACGCCACATACTCGCATTAGATACATCTATGGCACCCCTTTGCTTTGCTAATTGATTCAGCGTTTGAATTGTAATGTGTTTCTTGTCTTCTCTCATCATAATATAAAACGTGTTGCGAATTTCGCATTTTATTTCTTCACTTACATCGTCACTCTTAAACTTTCGCCTGTTATGCGATTTTCCGGGGGTAGTAAGAGGATCACCAGATGTAGATTCTGCTTTGATACGACCTATGGTTCTTAAACTTATTTTCAACGCGGCAGAAACTCTCTCGTTCACAGAAGAAAATGGAATCAAAGGTCCTTTATTTTCTGCTTCTGCCTTAAAATACTCCATAAGATCTAGTACAAATTGCCTGCACTGTTTTGTTATAGTACACCCAGGCATTTTAGTTTAGTATTTCAATACCAAAATAGGCCTTTTCATTTCGTTCTGTGTTCGTTAGTGCGCATGTGCTGACAATCAGCTGTTCTTAGATTTTCGGACGAGTGTCACTGTCAGCTGTCAGGCGTTATAAACTTCGTGTGGAATATTCGTAAGTAAATAGTAGGATACCAAATAAGGAGGGTGTTTGAAAGACGGAAAATTATTACAAATGTTAGTTCCAAGTGATATCCCTCGCAAACTTGTGAGGCTGAATCCCGAAGGCGTGCCTGGCTCCTGGCTCTTGCTTGAAATACGAGAATGTTAACCAAGATACTTTAATCATGTAGGTTTTTAATATAGCTCTGAAAATTAATCAATTTTTTAAAAGAAAACGGAGAAAAAGGATCTAATATAGGTACAGGTGCGTATTTCTCTGAAATGTATGTATGTAACTACAAGTAATTCTTATTTTAAAAACCTAACAAATAATGACATAAAACCTGGAAACGTTCAATACACTTTTCCATTTCGAATCTTGCCTCTTACACATTTTTATCCAAGCAACATCATTTATATAGGTGGAACTAATCCTCACTTCCTCACATGGTCACCAACCTAGTTATTAACTTCGATTTTTCCAGTATTAGGCAGGGTTTAGGAAATGGATAAAATCGTAATCCCAAGCGATAACTTGGTCTTCCCACACTGCTATCACCTTGGCAGTCTCCAAAAGCACAATGCTTGGATGCTCCATAGTGTTTTAGTTCCGAACTATTACTAATTTTGCACGATTGCAGTAAAATTTTACCAAAGAATATTAATAAACACTTTCAAACAAGCAATACCGCCTACCCCTCTAGGGGATATTGATACAAGTCTTTGACATTCGTCCGAAACTGTCATGGCGCGTTCGCGCATGCGCCTCAGCATTTTTTTATAATGAAAAGTCCTATTGTTAGAAATAAATATTGGAAATTACTAATTTGACAGTTAATGAAATAAACTTGACGTTACAACTTATGAAATGCCAAAAAACATTTTTGTGCGTTCTGTTTCCAAGGAATTAAGATTGCACGTGCGTTAGCTGCCAAAGTAATAAAATTTATACATATTTTGATTGATACGTATGGCGTTTATTGCATCAACATACGTTCAATACAAAAACCATTGTGATTTGAACGAAAACATCATAAACATGAGGCGTTGCTTAGTGCATACACACGCCAAGATAGCTGAAATGAACTATAGCTCATTTCATAAACTACAAAACTACCGCAGATAGTAATGTCTATCTCTCATAATGAAAAAGTTTCTCGATTGTCACTTTTTGCACTGCAATTTAAATTACATGCGCACGTAAATATTTGTTTCTAACTGTCGGTTTCAAATTTCTTCTCGTTTTTGACACCATCGTCATCGGAAACGGTAGCTTTATACGTGGCTAAAATTTCAGTTTCTTAAAGGGGGTAGTTCTGGAGATATTAGATGATAAACTTTGAAGACGGAGAAATTATGCAGTTTCACATTTCGCTGCACTTCTACGATTATTACAACCTACTGAGGGCAGTTACAAGTTACACGCATATATGTAAGTATAAACACCTTTAATTAAACATTTACCACATAAGAAAAGTAATTTGTTACTGAAATGTGATAAAATTCAGCGAAAATGTTAGAAAATCGTACATATTCTTACACAACTACGTGGCGAAATTCGCCTAGTCGTGATGACTCATATCCCGTTCAAAGCCCGCAGTTGTGGGCCTGTAGTAACGAAGGTCTCGGTTCTGTCAGGTTTCCGTCAGCAAAGGGGTCTGTTTTTTTGATAAATTTCTTTGTCATAAGCGTTACAAGCAGTTATAAGTTTTAACACAATATTTAACTCCAATTAACGTTATTTCCCCTACTTAACGTTATTGACCGTAACATATAATATGCTACCAAATCTTGTTTTATTTGACAGCATAGCTTGTATATTTTAGCGCTCAAATGTTGGTGCTCAAGTAAGATTTTTGGGGCCAAAATGCTGAAAATGATAAGCAGGCTACAAAACTTTACATTTTAGAGATGAAATATGAATAATATAGTGCCCAAATTTTATTACTAGAGTATAATTTTTTTGAGGCGACTCACCGTTGGTTACCTGGTTGCGTATATACTAAATGTACTTAACGCCAGCACAAGCCACGCCCATTTAATAGATAGCTCTAGTATACTCGATTGCAGCACAATAAAAACGTTCGCTTTGTTTGCTAGATTTTAAAACGCGGCTGTGTTTTTACTAAATTAAAATATGTTTTCCAAGAAAATCATATTATTATAAATCCCCAAGACTGACACTGATAATGCTCCGCTCGCTTCGCCCCACTTGGAAAAGCGGTTATATTTTTGTATAAAAAAGTGTAGAACGAAATTAGTGCAAAAAAACAGTGCGATGGGTAGGATTGGATCCAAGGAACATGAGACCATGCGATCATCAAGCCGACACACTAGCCGCTGTTATACGAGCTGCTGGTCAGTAGCTTGGGAACTCAGTATAAAAGGTGTAGGTAATATGCTGTCATGCAGTATATTTAGTAGAACGTGCTGGTATCGCGTATGGTTCTCCCGCTTCGCAGTGACGTAAGAATGAAGGCGTGTCTTGTGCTGGCGTTAAGTATATTTAGTAAATACGCGACCCGGTATTTTATCATGTACGGAACATTGTATTATCACTACGTACTATTAAGTACTCTTTCGTGTACAAACTTGAATGTTCCATAGAGAGAGTAATGTGAAGTAAATTCATTCGCTATACAAGTTAATAACTTGCGCGTAGTTGTTTACTGTATTTGAATTTGAGTGATTCGAATCTATATTTTGCGTAAAACGTTAACCAGATGCAATGCGCCAGAGAAGAGAATTCTTAAGCTGTAAGCCGATTTCAGTTGTAAATTCAAGTCAAGCAGCTTAATGTTATCAATCATCCTGTTTTATAATCCTAGCGCGCTTCGAGAACTGCAAACATTTTCTATATATTCAATTTTAGCAGCGTTTTCGCCAAGAATAGAATATATGTGTAGGCGAACACCGGTTAGAAGTCTTTTAGATTCTACACGCCTTTTTCATAAAAATGCCAATGAATTATAGGCTAGCTGCGTAGTTCAACTACTGTCTCTGGTAATGAAAAGAAGGAAGACTGGATAAAAATTAAAGGTTTTCATTGAATGTAGCGATTGGTTAAATCATGCCACGAGTTGTTGTATTAACTAATCTTCTAATTAAACATTCTGATCCACATTTGGACCTCTAAAATTGGAGCCACTAAAGCCCAGATCTGGGTCTATCCGACTACTATTTGTTTCCAAATATGAAAAATAACCTTCGAGAGAAGAAGTTTTTGGATGAAGAATAGGTAAAAATTGCGATTGATGCTGATTTCCCTGCATTCCTCGAATTTGTTTGCTTCTCCTCGTAGCAGAATGTTTAAAATGTTTAAAATGTATGCAACTCAATCGCGATTTACAGAAGGTTTGCCCCATAGAAGCAAGAACTATTTTACTTAAGCAAATCAATAATTATTCAGCTTTCCATTTTTGTGCGGTCGTTTGATGTTATCTAAAAACTTTAAAAATAGATCATTTTAGAATGTCGTCACACAATTGACAGCTGGAGGGCACACATTTGTTTATTGTTTGTTTAAAGCTTATTGGAGGGAAGATGGGGAGGAATAGCAAAGCAGATGTTTGTGTTACCATATGGTACCAAAAAAGGGGCGTAACTTAAACTTAGTCGCTTTACGCCGAGAATTGAACGAAAATTCTTATAATGGTATGGCTGGTTGCACTATTGCAAACGTTGTTTCGTTATTTTGAGTTAAATTACATGAACTCTAAACATCACCACTTTGTTTGGCACCAAATCTGCTCAAATTTTGGTAACACTCACGTGCATAACGTTGTGTATCCATACTCTGCCCTCCAACAGAAAATGAAAGCAACGTTTGCAATAGTGTAACCAGTCGTATCATTTTAAGAATTTTCGTTCGATTCTCGGTGTAAAGCAAATACGAAGTTTAAGTTACGCCCCTTTTTTGGCGCCAAATGGTAACACAAACATCTGCTTTGTTATTCCTCCTCTTCTTTCCTTCAATAAGCTTTAAAGAAACAAATGTTTGCCCTGCAGCTGTCAATTGTGTGATGACATTCTAAAATGATCTATTGTGAGATTAGGGTTACCCTTTCGAATTACGACATTATTTATTAACGCTTTTACTTTTATATTTGGTACATCACTGATTCTTAATGCCTAGATTGCTAATCTCCATTTATCAGTAATATCCTTTCAGTTTCAGCTATGTACTATAATTATATAGCAAAAGTTAGGTTAAGTGTTTTGTGTGACACTAACAGATGTCGAGAGCACGTAACATTTATTTTGTTTGAACTGAAAATCTGATGTTTGTGACGACACACTTGTAGCGTCAATTAGAGTTATGTTATTCCCTTTAGTCTGGGTCTCACTAGGACATTTTAGTGGAGTCAACAAGTGGAAGCCACCAAAGTTGCTCTGAAATGTCTTGGTGTTGCCTTCAACTAAGCAATTAGAAAATTTATTTTTTTCTAGGAGCAAACTTTAGTAGCCAGTTGAAAGCCAGTTGGTCCATTAGAAGCTATAATTATTCATACTCGTATTTTTAGTTTTTTGGTAACAGTGTGAACTTATGTCAATGTAAATGTAATTGTCTTCTTTTAAAGAATGTACAGTATTATACACAGATTTACTGAAAACCGTTATGTCCAAGTGGAATGGCGACCATATCGGGAAAATTTTAGGGATTTACGAACAATGCCAACTACTGTGGTATACCACACTATACTAACAAACTTAAACGCGATACTGCTTTTGTGAAAATACTTGAGGGAATTCAAGAAGAACTAGGCAGTTTTATAGTGGAACAGCGGCGGAAAGAATCAAGATAGTAAGAAGAGTGTACCAGGAATGAAGTAACAAAAATTATTGAATAAAAAAAGCTGGGCATCTGTAGAATAATTTTACATTCCAAAATGACCTGGCGGTTCCTTTTTAAAAGATATTGAAGCATGCAATTGAGTGAACTTGAAGCAACTAGTGTGATTATTATTTTGAAAGCAATTTTAGTGGCTTCCACATGTTGACTCCACTAAAATGTCCTAATGAGACCCAGCCTTTACTATGAATACTGGAGAAGTTCTCGAAATCAGCTTGAAATTTAAATTTTAGATTTAAACGTCTTTAAATGCTCAACAGTAGCACCTTCGAGTATCAGCAGAATACAGAATAAATCTGCAAGTTATACGGCGCCGGCGGCGGGCTTTAATTATTCCCGGTCAAATTATAACATATTTTCGCCTGATGGATGGCAGATTGAGGTCTTTCCATCCATCTCAGCTGAAATCTCAACTATAATCGATTTACTGCTGTTTTACAATTTTTACATTCCGTGGGTTCGAACTATCACGAGAGTCTCTTTGGAGCGAATGAGGAGTTTTGAAATGGCGAAATTAATAAAATCAGGATAGGTACCAAAATATAAAGTTAAATTCCCTTCCGTCTGTTCGTCCGTCAATATGCGCTCCAGTCTACAAACCGTGCGATGGATCGAAATCCCTTTATCATATGACGTTGTTGACCTCACAATATGCCATTTTTCGTCTCGGAAAATTCTATAAAATCTAGAACCGCAAATTTACGGAACTTGCTATACAGTAGAGTCACTTTTACAACGTACACCACTGGTAGAACATTGCAGAACAGTGTTCTGTTACATACCTCCCGATTACTGTCTACCGTCTGAACACAATACTCGAAGTACAATCTTCTTCTCCTAAGTGACAGCACATTCTGGATATTTTTGATTCGGTTGAATGTCCCACCCTTAATCAACTGCCCCACCCTTAATCAACTGCGGCACAAATTTCCATCAAGTTGTCGCGGTCCGTACCGCACATGTAAAACATTTAATTTCTTTCTATACATCATTTGATTGCTTCATATGACATCTTGATCGTTTTATTTTCTTTCTGTTAGGAGCCCAAAATGCCCAGTCAGTCGCTAGTAATTAATAGCGACGAGTATTAATGTACGGGAAACGCCATCTAATTTTATTACTGTAGTGGTCAGTCCTTTCTTCACACACAGTCCTTTCTTCACACGGTAGATATACCATTATTATAAGAAAATCTCCAGGCAAATTGAAATTTACATTATCTCATCAACTTTAAATGATAAATTGCAAGGGAAATCTCGAAGCTTTTACTGGAACAAGAATACCTCCGGCAATAATTTCTGCATCCGGAAATTCATCATAACCGTAATTAGAACTGCAGTCGTTAAACACGATCTCCATAAACCACTCACAAGTTAATCTACTGTAGCTGTTAATCCTACATGACATATACTGGGTGATTCAGATCTTATTTGAAAAATTTGAGAAGACAAAATTTCAAAACTGTTTGAAAATGGTAGCTGGTTGACTGCGTTGATATTATCACAGAATAGTTGATAATTAATCCGAGACTGCGTAAGCGGAGTGTAAAAGTTCGCACAAACAAAACAAAAAAATAACTTCAATAAGAGTACTGCAATCGTCAGACGTGATGGCGAGCAACAGAGATGCGCAGTTGAGTAATCCCCACTATTCATCCACTACCCTCTCGACCGGGATTGGTTTTCGGTGGACGCACGCAACTGTCAGGGGCGCACGATTAACTTCATAATAAATTCATCTATAGTCCAGGGAACCTCGCACCACTGCCTGAAACTAGGGCGTGGCCTTGCCTGCGCGGCCTGTCGCCATCACGTTTGACGATTGCTGTAACTTGTTTTTAAATTCACAAATCATTACTCGTAACGGGTAAATCTACAGGGAGCAATGCTTGAACACGCTGAAAATGAGAGGTATGACTGAGTATCACGTAAAATACAGGGTGATTCAGAACGGGCGTGCCAAATTAAAATGGGTGCTAGAGGAACTCCAAATAAGACGAAAAGTTTATATGAACATATGTTCTAAAGTGACTACTAACAAAGATACAGGGTGTAAAAGTTTTAATATTTTTTTAAATATTTTTTTAAATATTTTTTTTTCTTATTTTAGTAACTAGGAAAGTTACTGAATTGAAATTAAAGCTGTCGTTTTCATTTGCCACGTTATAATTTTAAAAAACAAATTGCTCTGATAGCCCCATCAGTAGCGTTGCTACGGGGTAGGCCGTTTATTTATTTCCACAATTCAATGTTACGCCACTGGCGAATGCAGGTGATATTAATGTATTTGAAATCTACGTTCAATTTGGGAAGAAATTGGTATCTTAAATTTTTTTTGTAAAATACTTAATTTTTGAATGAAACAACTTTTTGTGAAATCGTGCGCGTGTACTGAAATTTTCCATAATGCAATAATGTCTTCACCGATATGCAAGGAAAGTGAAAATGGAAAAAAATAGTTTATTAAGAATAACACTAACAAAACTAACAAGAAAAACGAGAAAACACGTTAATTCTTACATTAGGCTATTAAAAAATATTAAAACTTTTACACCCTGTATCTTTGTTAGTAGTCACTTTAGAACATAATTATGTTCATATAAACTTTTCGTCTTATTTGGAGTTCCTCTAGCACCAATTTTAATTTGGCGCGCCCGTTCTGAATCGAGAGCAGCCGTGAAAATGAGTAAAGGATATATTCCAAACTCTCCCAGCGTATTAAAATAATGTACCGGCAGAGGGAGGTTGTTGGACAAGGTACCACATTCCGCCCATATTTGGATTCACTTAGCCATCAGTTTATGGATATTTCCCAATAAAGTAATGAGAATATCAATATCAAAGGCTTTAAGAGTCCGACAAAGCAGGTCAAAAAGTACACCTGCGGGGCATCGGGTCGGTGAGGTATCCATTAGAAATCGGAGCAAACTATCAGCTGTGTTGCAACACCGTCGCGCTAAACACATTTACGGACACAAGAACAACGCACATTCAAAGCTCGCGCTTTCGGTACCTTGTGAATGTGACAACACCGCTCTGAGTTTACGCTCGCTCGCTACGCGGCAGCAGCACATACTAAAGCATATTTTGCGTTTGTAGTGCTCTCGCTGTACCACGATTAAACCTTCATTCTAGTAAATTTAGCAACACGAAAGCCTGATTATGGTAGAAGAAGGTATATTTTAAGTATCTATTGAAACAATTTTTCGAAAACTCTAAATCTCTTGGCGCTATGCACGCGTAAAGTTGGTCCATTTCATGAGTGAACTGACACTTTCTAAGATAAAATTTTTAACTTTTCTTTCTATAGAAACATAAAATAAAGTTTCGTTTGTAAACTGTCCAAAATTCAACACTTCAATTTTCACCGTTTAGAAATGAGCATAGTACTACGAAGTCAGTTTTCAGGTTCATTTTAAAGGGGTTTGCCCGACTCTTAATAACGACCTGTTGTCCTTGATTTGATACAAATGGAAAGCGATGCGAGTAGGTGTCGGCCTCCTCATGTTTGCAGTGTAGTTCATTTTGAAGCGTTCTTGCAATATGTCCACTATCTGAGGTGAAATTATAAGTCATTGCTACAGTTAAAGTAACTTGTTTTTGTTTATATATTATTAAGATATTTCAATGTTTTTGGTGAATTGCTGGCATATAATGCAAATGAACACAGTATAAAATCGACGTTTCGCCCTCGTTCGGGGGCTTTGTCAAGATTTATTTGTATAAGATATAAAATTGTCAATAAAACTTTTGACAATTTTATATTTTTATGCCAGCAATTCATAAAAAAATTGAAATATCAAATTATAACTGGCACAAAATAAACCAAAATTTCTATACCTATTATTAAGTTTATAAAGTTCGTGAATTTATTAGCAAAAACTGATATACTTCCTTTTTGTAAAAAACCGACGTTTCGTCCCCGTTCGGGGGCTTTATCGAGATTTTATTTAAAAATGTATAAGGTATAAAAAAGTGACAATTTTTTTCTTAATAAAATTTGTAAAATTTAAGAAAAAATTGGCACGAATAATTATATAAAATTATAATATTAAGATACTCGGTGGAATTCTAGTTAACAAGGGAAGTTTTGAAGGAACTGTTTTGCATTGCTTTAGAAGTTCTGGGGTCTTTTCTGGCCAGTACCCGACCGACCGACCGAGAAAACATAAAACTCAGCATTCCAATAATTCCTAATATGCTCCAAAATGTGAAAATATATTTTTCTCATACAGTAAATTCATGAGTATTCAAAGAATTGGTAGGTACTAATTTTGAAGATTTATTAAATTAATTAGATATTTTGAATTAGATAATCATTAATTTTGTTGTTAAGTGGTTTGGTGTAATTTGTGGGTTAATTAAAAATTTTAAGAAAAAATGTGATACATTTTTAGAATCGAATTCTTTTATCACTAATCCAAATTAAGAAGTAAAGGTTAGTTAGTCTCTAGTCGTGGTGTACACATACTTCATATAAAAACTATTGTCACAATTCAATTTTAATGGTTTCAAAAAACCTTCAATATTTAAGAAATTTCTTTATGAAATAGTTGCAAATGCGTGGTCATTCTTATGCAATATTTATGCTTTTTTCGATGGTACAAAAATGCACAATTCTATTTAAAAAATGGCTTTCTGCAATTTTCTTTCAATCTACAAATAATTATTTGTCGGTAGGACCCGGCTAACTTTTCAAAAATTGAGGCATATTTCTTGAAAATTTAATTTTTTAATTTACTGCCACATCAAAGCTTATTACAAATTGCTATGAAGAAATATTTTTACTTTTTCGCTATTTTTTAAAATAACGCAAAAAAATAAAATTGCATAAATTTACAATTCTCAAAGTAACTCAAAAACGAAAAACAATTTTTGAAATTTTTTAAGACCGATTTTATAGTCCCGATTTGTTTAGAGGGGTCAGTATGGGCAACTCGGTTATTATAGATACAAAGATGGTTAAATGGGAAAAGTTCATCAGAATATTATTATGACCACTCCAAATCCACAAGCAAATTTTAAAAATCCTTTTTGGTTTGTGAGATATCTAAAGAAAACAAAGTTAAAATTTTCTCTTTTTATCGATATTTTTTTATTGTTCATTTTACATTGTTAGGACTTGATCATTGAAAACACTTTTTGAAGACACGTTATCAGTTTTCCGTCTCTTATAATTTCGAAGATAGGACTTCAAATTTTTATTTTTCTGATGAACGCCAGTTCTTAGCACTTTTTATTACCTTTTAAAAGACATATTGCAACCCACGAAAATTTTCAATTTTCCACAAATTAAATGAAGCAAAATTACTAAGCCTAAAACTAAAAATTTATGATCAAACAAAAGAATGTCGCAGTGAATTAATACATATTAACTTGTTCAGGACTTTTTTTAAATAAATTAACCGAACTGATAGTAAAAGACAACTTTTTATTACTATCAGTAGTTCAGTTAATTGTGGATTTTCATCAAGTAAAGGCAGAAACCATAAGCTATTTAAAAATAAATTGTTATCCTCCGTTTAATTTTGTTCAAAAAAATTAAAAAGTTGTAATACATCCCTGAAAAGGTTATAGAAAGAGTGCATAAACAAAACAAAAATGACGTCCACAAGAAAAACAAAAGTTAGTAGTCCTATCTCGGCAATAAAGAGATGGGTAGGAAAAAATTGATTAAACCAGCAAACGTGATTTCAAAAAGTACCTTAACAATGTTCAACATTCAAAATTTGAATGTAGATTTGGGGTGGTCGTAAAATTGTGATAAACTTTCCCTATTTGACCATCTTTGTATCATTAATACTAACCAAGTTACCCATACTGACGGGTCGAATAGAGTCCATTAGTTAGGTTATGTTACTAGTTTCGCGGGCTATCCTACTTCAAAATTCTTAACATGGAGCTCTTATGGGACATAGATTTTAAACACTGATTATTTAAATTCAATGCATTTCTTAACGGGGATTCTGCAAGTGACATATAGACTGCTCTTTCCAGCTGTTACATTTTCAAAAACAACTTAAAATACAACTTAATTTCAGAAATATTTTGAAACGGAGCACAGCACATATTAGAAAAGAACGTATGTCGCGTTCAGACCAGACCAGTAACCTTGGAGATTATTTTGACGTTTGCCGCACAGGGTTTGAGGCTGAATTGTTTATTTCTCCGGGTTATTTATTGTTTAATTTTTATTTAATAGGTGGTTTAAGTTCTTATTTATATTTAAAAAGTGTAAAATGGAAGAAAAAGTGTTAAAAATTAGTGTTGTTAACGACTTCATTTAAATAATCTACTGCGCCGGTTCTATCACCGACATTCTCGCGCCGTAAATTGCAGTAGTTTGTTGAATTTTAGTTTTAAACAAAATGACTGCATAAATAAATGCTTTTACAAGACAAACGGCGAAAAAAGGGTTCATAGTAATCGCCATATATTGATTTAATGCTAAGAAATCAGGATGAAAGGTAAAAATAGAATGTGAAGTGCAAGGTCATTTAACCTCCATTTAAAATGTATTGAAAAATTTTATTCAACTATTCTCTTAGGATAGCGTTTTAAATTTCGCGCTTTGATTTCGCCGTTATACTAATGGACTCTATTTGGGAGACTATGCATACATAACAGCACATACTTAATGTTTTTCACACATGGATGAATCACCCGATCGCAATTAATGACAAAGAAATTAAATCCATTACGAAATCAATCGCTTCTCAAAGGGGTGAATTCATATGCGGTTAAGACATAATTATTTATGTCTTGACTTTTTGTCGGTTTACTAATCGCCATTCTATTATATGGCATTCAGACAGTCTCCATTATAACGGTTTCTTCACGCAGATAAACACCTCGCATTCTAGTAATCTGCGCTAATGAATATAAATTAAATAGCAAGTCAAGCCCGAAAGAACATGTTTTCTATAGAATTCGCACTTGAGTGACTAATAACTTCAGATAAATTTTAGTCGTAGGGGCGCTTAAGTTCCCTCGTTATCTGAACAATACGTAGGTATTTGTGAACTAAAATTTGGAATATAACATGTCGGAAATTCAAAAAAAATATCCATTGAAGGAAATAAAAAACGAATTTACGAAATATGAGACTAAAAATGATAGATATGAATTGTAGAGTGGAATAGCTAATTGGTCTAAGTCCCACAATATGCGATTTTCACTTTTTGGCATGAAAGTGATCTATGTCCTTAGGCCAATGTTCCACCATACGATGGAACGATGTAAGTGCCATTTCTTTCCGTTGAGTTTAAGTACGCATTGGCAGATTGCGCCGCCCCTATGTCCACGGTAAGGTACTAGATGAAAAGGTAGCGACAACTTTCCATCTCATTTGCGCAGAGGTCCAAAACACCATAATGTAAAGATGGGACAGTTGTGTTACTTTGTCCATGTTTGCAATACTTTTGTCGCTTCATTTTTGTATATTTAG
This sequence comes from Xestobium rufovillosum, assembly GCA_963966045.1. Lineage (NCBI taxonomy): Eukaryota > Metazoa > Arthropoda > Insecta > Coleoptera > Ptinidae > Xestobium > Xestobium rufovillosum. Next base: position 19,630,780 of record OZ014492.1, on the reverse strand, counting down.
GAAAATTTGTTGTTTATTTCTTTGTAGATATCCGGAAGGGAGTGAGATAGCGATGTGCATTGTCACCTCTAGTATTCAACTTAATATCGAAGATGCGATTAATATTGTTAAGGGCAGAACAGCCTCAAGGATTAATGTACAGGGTCAAACTACTAACATGCTCAAATTTGCGGCGATGATATGCAGTGTTAGCATCTAGCAAAGAAAAATTAGGAATGGCTTTAAATGAAATGGAAGCAGTTTTGACAGAGGGCTACAGCATGAAAATCAATAAAAAGAAAACCAAAATTTTGGTGGCGTGAAAATAGAACTAAAAATTAAAAACATATAGGAAATGATGAGATAGATGATGTCGCGGATTTCTGCTATTTAGGAATTAGGGATTAGGGATTCCAGTCCCGGGAAGTCCCGGGACTTGCCCTGGATTTTCAGGTCCCGAGACCGCAGGTTTGGTCCCGGGACTTTTGAAAGTCCAGAAAATTTGAAATGTAACGTATAGGGCGCATGGCGCGCGAGTCGCGTCGCGCGTGCCAATTGCCGGTATAGACTGCTGTACGTGCCAGAGCAGTGCGCCGTTCCAATACAGCGTTTAGTGAAATAATTTATTGTATAATAATTCTTGTTAGTAGTTACTCTCACCTATGTTATATTTTTTTTGTTGTTTATTTTAATCAGTTTTCACGTTTCAATGTATTTGTTACATTTTAGTTTGCTATTGAATTATCAAGAAGGCGAAAACAGTATTTTTAGACACATATTTAGAATTTCGGGACATTTTTCGGGACGTCGGGAAAAATCCCGGGACCTTCCGATGAGGTCCCGAAGTCCCGGAAGCCCGCTAAGTCCCGGGACTTGGAATCCCTACGCATGATGAAGATATCGTGGATAGATAAGGTTACCAATAAGGACGTATTAGAAAGATTTGCAGAAAAGCGAAAGGTATGGAAGACAACAAAGAATAGGGGAGATAGGATGGTAGGACACCTTCTAAGACACGAAGGAATAGTTCGCGACATACTATAGTCAGAGATAGGTATAAAAAGAAGTAGGAGTAGGTCCAGGTTAGACTACTGCTCTCAAATAGTTGGGGATGTAGGATGTTCAACTTTTGGGGAAATGCGTAGGTTAGCTCAGGATAGGAAAGGATGGAGGTACGCGTCCAACCAGTCTTCGGACTGAGAACCTTATGATGATGACTTCTTTGTTTTGCAAACTCAATTTTGTTGCTAGTCGGCAATTCGACTCATAAAACTGACAGCTGTCAGTTTTATTCGTCAAATTACCTGGCAACAAAATTTCGTTCAGAACAGAAATTTATCAGGCAAAATGAAAAGTACTCGTCAAATTGCTGTTGAAAATTACCCTTAAAATGACTTGGTTGAATTCTGAGACACGGTACAGTATACTAATATTGAAATATAAAAGTTCTCAACAGCGAAGAATTTAATAACAAAATGGGTTTCAAACGGGATAAAAATCTCACGTTGGACACTGAAGCTGTAATTTGAAGTAAATACTTTTACCCACTGATTTCGCGGAAAATTGTAAGATAAGGCGATTTATAATGTGATCTCCTCAGTATTTCATTTTCCAACTAAAACAGAACCCCTGAAAACGGAGAAAACTGAAAGCGATTTGTCGAACTTCAAAGGATTTGTTAACATAAAATAATTTAATAATTCGGTGGAATAGAAAAAATATGTCAGAAAAATTCAAGGTTGTCTCCACCAGTTCGATTAATGGTAGTGTTGATAAACGTATTTTAAATTAAGGGGGCTGTTGCGTGACGAACAGTTTCTCAGGCGGGAAGCGGGAGAGGGGTATCTCCAGCAAATACGCCAGAGGTTAGCACCGCGCGGTGTCAAAATATGCGTTTGCAGAGGTCTGGTTGTTATCAAAGTATGCGTTCATTTGTGCAAGGACTTAAATTCTTATTGTTCGTAGTCAAAGTTAAAGCATAGCGATGCGCCTTACAGTTTCTGAGTTGATTGATTGGAGGAAGTCGAGTACCGACCGGCTGGTCCCGAAGAGAACTGACGAAATTGCATAAATCCTAATAACTAGACTTTCTGAAATACTAAAAGTACCCGAGTAACTGTCTGTCGTTGCGTAGTGTGATGGACTTTTATGCAAAAATACCGACAGTAGACTACCAGAAGTAAGTGCCGGTAGTTAATTATTGTTGCTTTGAGGCAACCAATAATTAAACACACGTTAGTTGATCCATCGTAGAGATGTAATAGGCTTATTAAGGCTTGTTCTGAAACCCGATTAGTGCAGTGGATGTTCAATCCATGAATTATCACAGCTGAATACATTCCTTGCAGTGAAAATTCGCACATCTCCATTCAGCTACTGCAGTGAGCGATTTAATGACAATAAGTATGTTTGGGTTGAAGAGCGGGTATACAACTACGTACCTGCTTATTAATGGGATTACGGGATTGCACATAGTGGCTGAAACGTACATCCCAGATCTACATCCCTTCTGAATTTCACATTTGTGATGCTGAGACGACAAATCCAGATACCGTGTACACAGTTTAAATTATTCAACGAGGCGACCGGCGGTTACCAAGGGATGCACTGGGAGAATTGCTTGTGAAACCTGGTTCAGACCCAGTGCTCGTTTGCTATTCGCTTAAATGAATAAATACCGATTAAACTTTACTGCAAGGAGCTCATTATTAATTTCCTGTAAATATTTTTGTATTATACCGTTTTACCCATCAAATGTACATAGTTAAATAAATGGAATCATTTTAATTTACCTCCATTTTATAATTTTCTCCGTATAGCAATAGAGAACCCAGCCCTTCTCCGTCTTGACCCTATAAGGGCGAATAAGTATAAGCTATAATTGACGAATAAGTTTTCCATCCGACCGTCCTAGATACAACAATTCAATCGTTAATAAGCTAACAACTTAATTTAAGTAAGAATACAGTGTATCCCAGGTTGCACGATTGTAAGTTCGTCTGCTATCAGCAGTCAAAAGCCACCAACGTTCGGTACAAGAAAAGCCCTTAATATTTTCTTACACAAAAGATATTTATAACCGGAGGTACAAACATGCCATGGCTATATAGTGTCCAAGTTTCGAATCAAAATATTATTAAATGGCCCTGTAGTTTGCTAAGAGGGCAACGTCTGAATTGTACTCTTTCGGCGGTGGTAGATAGGAGCCTTAAGTAATTTAATTCTGGGCTTGTGAGCTACTAATTAAAATTTCTCTGTAGTTTGTACGATTTCCATAAATTCACGATACCTAACTGGTATTCTTACTTATTTTTAAATTCATTTCTTCCAATGTTCACCTTAAGGTTCCTATATTTGAGAGTAAAATAGGAAGCTTTGTATTTGTTAAGCCACCACATACATTTTATTGGGTACCTAGGTACATATTGTATATGCGTTATATCGTCTTAAAATTCGTTCGCCGTTGGTATTGTAAACGGGTCCATATTTATGGAATCGTATATTCCATTTTCACATTACGAAGCATTAATTCTGAAAACCCCCAAACAAAAACCACTAGGTATAGATTATTTTGTTCCCATTTTCTCTCTCGTGAGTTTCCGATATACACGTACATATATTTTTTTGTTTAAAATTATGTACGAAAATACTCAGATACAAGCATAAATCGTGTTTATTTCCACTAATATTTCATACAATCCCTAGTGAATACAACTGAACATTTGAACAGGAAAAAGGCACCATCTTTTCAGCTTTATCTATTACGACATATCTTGATTTCTTTCTCGTTTAAAAACCCGGAAATATTGCTAGTCTTCAGTAATTCTTGCCCTGATACATAACATTACATAACTCCTCTGTATAAAATCTTGTAATTGCAAAGTCACTGTAGACGAATTTGAGCCAGAATCCTGCAAAATATTGCAAACAAGCTGAATTTTTGAATTCCGGTATTAAATTAATCATCGAATCGAATAAAACAACGATTGCAGGGGTACACCTGCTGCAACATTCAAAAAAGTGTGGGTAATTGACAAAAATGTTTTGGCACTGGAAATGTTTACGGAATCGGTACTGTAACGCTAAATGTTACGAAAATAATGATATATGAGTTCTGTGTATGGAGGGTATAGACGTTCAAAGTGTAACAAAAATGTTCGGTAGCGACCGCTGGCCGCAGGGGTGGTTCAATCGAAGTGATTTTGAGGTCGTTGTATAGGGTGGACCGTTCTGCGTCGGATAAAAGTGGTTCGGGCGTTCCACGATTACGGTGGTGTCAATGGGAAAGAAAATGGCAAACCCCTACATTTTGTTTACTTTTGAAATACTCTGTCAATGTTGAAGCGTGCTATAACTGCATGCAAATTAAGTTATGGGAGTGTGTAAGAGCCGTAGTAAGATGTTTCCGAGGCACATAGGGTAGGGGGTTGAATTAGTGTGTAGGGGTGGCAACTCAATATAGGGCTGTCAAAGGCAAAAGGAAGGAAAACTGAACAGATGACTTGGTAGAGTGGTTTTAGCTTTGTTGTTTGGTAATTCTGTAATTGTTAGTGCATTGTAATCACTGTATAATACAGGAAACTTCGCTGAAACGTAGGCGATAGTCGTTTGGAGCGCGTATATCGTCTTGAGATATAAACTAAAGCAATTTGAAAGATTTGTTAGTGTTTGTCAATCAGTTCAGCGCCATCTGTTGGATGCAACGTTAATGATAGTTTCAAGATGGCGGACGAGTTTTGTCATTATTTTACTGTCCAATTCGACTCAAAATCGAGAGATGTGGATTACCAATTTATTATTGTTAGTCAAAATTGATACATAATTGAAAAATTCAAGATGGTAGGTCAGTTTTGCCGTTTATGGGCCAATTATATTCATAATCAATATATGGGACTTTTAGGGCACGCTGATCACCAATTTTTAGGCAAAATGTAAAAATGCAAAATGGCGGACGAGATTCAAGATTTATCATCAAATAGATATTTGGGGATTTTCGGAGTTTCTTTTTAGTCAAAATTGAAAATTTGAAGATGTCGGTCGGGTCCTTTTTGGTCCTATTCGAATCCAAATCGATATCTGAGGATTCTCGGAGACGCGAATCACGAATATTTAGTCAAAATTTAAAAATTGAAGATGGCGAACGAGTCTTGCCATCTATAGTGTTCAATTCGACAAAATCGATATATGGGGATTTTCGAAGACGCGGGGTACGAGTTGTTAATCAAAATGGAAAAATTCAAGGTAGCAGACTAGCAGACTTCTTAAATGTTTCAATTCTGACTAACAATTCGTAATACGCGTCCCCTAGAACCCCTATATGTCGATTTTAAGTCGAATCGGACCATAAATCGCAAAATTCGTTCCCAATTTTAAATTTTAACAACTAAACGTTCGTGATCGCGTCTTCGAAAACCCCCAGATCTGAAATGCTGATGCGTTCTTTCAGGTTTTCCGTCAGGAAAGATATGTTTATCAAGAAAACCTGGATTAATCAGTCAATATTTACTGAAAATCGACGCAAATCTACTCGCAGATTTTTTATATTCTCGATAAATAGACATAAACAAAGAATAGCGCAGGGCCGATTGCATTTAATAAAAAGAAACAACTATTATGCTCGGCAATGATAAATGTAGAAACTCGGAAGAGGCTCTTAAAGGCGTATGTGTGGAGTAAGGCATTGTATGGGTGCGAGACTTGGACGATAGGAGAAGCGGATAGGAGAAAGTAGAAGCATTTGAGATGTGGTGCTATAGACGCATGATGAAGATACCGTGGATAGATAAGGTTAGCAACAGAGAGGTATTAGATAGAGTTGGAGGAAAGCGCAATTTATGGAAGACACTAACGAATAGGAGAGATAGGATGGCAGGACACCTTTTGAGGCACGAAGGTTTAGTTCGCGACATACTAGAGTCAGATATAGCAATAAAAAGAGGTAGGGTTCGGCCCAGTTTAGACTACTGCTCTCAAATAGTTAGGTATGTAGGGTGTTCAAATTTTGGGGAAATGCGTAGGTTAGCTCAGAATAGAAAAGGATGGAGGTACGCGTCCAACCAGTCTTCGGACTGAAAACTTTATGATGATGATGATGACGATAAATATTGCAAAATTGGCGATCATAGGTCGAAATTGTGTTTTAACAAATTTGAAAGCACTTCCATTATATATATAAGATTATACGAAACGCGTTTGTATTCGAAAGCTGAAATACTTTCCTTGGAAATGCTTTTTTCTTTATTTCTATACGACAAAAAATTAAGCTAGAAGCGATTTTCTCCCGCCTATGTATAGTCCGACCACGTTAACTTGGAGAGTCTAAGGAATGTAACTAATCTATTTTAATAAGACAATGCAGCACAATTAGAATAATAGTTTCGCATAAATATTAAATATTGCCAGTTTAGGGTCATTGCGTGTGGCTAAACTATTATTCAAATTGTGTGCTGCCTTGTTAAAATAGATCAGTTATATTCCTTAGGCTCGCCAAGTTAACGTGTTCGGACTATACCCTAATTTTTGTTACTACGCACCTCCGTAATAACATACCATACGGGGTCGCATTTAAACATTATGACCCTGGATCTAGCCAACTACTCGCCTACTAAAATGCCGTTAATCGATACTTTGCAAAAAATAACAATAAAACTCAAATGAGTGGATGTCTGTCTGGCGTAATGGCGACCCTTATCTGTCCTTTTGGACCAGAACCCTTTTTTTGTTCAGAAGAAAAAATCATCATATCAAAAGAAAAGAACTGCGGTGAGGTGCGAACCGTCAGTGCGACGACATGGTAGGATGAGATCACAACCAGTGAACCACCAACGTGTGGTGGCAAGAACGTCTACGAAACTAGTATATAAGCCGATAAAAACGGCAGTTTAAGTCTCTTGGCTAAATCCTGGGTCATAATGTTCAAATGCATACGGGTCTAAAAAGCACGGCTTTAAAATTTCGTTTCACGCGAGTACCGTTGGCCGTACACAAAAAATGTGGAGACCTTTGTTTATTCAAGGAGACATTTGGAAGAAAATATTTTTTTATCAATTACCCCAACTTTTTTGGAAGTGGCAGCAGGGGTACCACTGCTAACTTTTCTTTGTTCGATTCTGCAATTCAAAAATTCAGTTTATTTGCAATTTTTGTTGGGTGGAAACCTGTAGTGACTATAAGCTGTGGTGTTTCTGTCTCATTTTTGTTAGCTGACAGATTCTCTCGGCAAATTGCTAGACAACAAGCTTTCGTTCAAAGCAGAAATGTATCCGTAAAATGAAAACTTGTCGTCTAATTACAGTCGAAAATTTCATCAACTTTCTCGCATTCTGATCAGAGAAATCAACATAAGGCTAAACCAATATGAAATTTCAACAACTTGTATCCAGAAAACGTACTGTTTTGGGTTAAGTTTGCATACTGCGTATTATTACCAAAATACCCTATAATAAAAATGGAACAGCCTATACATTTCAGATACAAGAATAGTGATAAGTACAAAGCTTATACTAAAAAAAAATTACTCGTCGTTGATGCAGAAAGCATTAAGGCAGGAGAAAATCTCTTCTCGTTTGCAATATACTGGAGGCTTATTTCCAGCCAAATCTTAGCCACCGAATTACGTAATATGAACCTGTGGCCCGACTTTTTTACAGCTCTCGACATTGAAATGGAATGATTTCAATTTCTGGAGAGCGTGTATCCTTAAATTGTTTCCATTCCTTTCGGAGCACATTTTTCTTCGTCGTTCTCAGTCTTTCTTAGTTTCTTTGTAAGATTGGCTGTATAGACGAAGTAAAATTTAACACTTCCTGGAAAACTGATATACCTACACTGAAATTTTATTTAGTCGTATCGTAGGTATATCATTAACGTAGTCTTAGTTTTATTCGGTACTTGCTGTATTCGTTTACAAAATCGTAAGCCGTGCAAATAATTTAACATCGTAGTAAATACCACTTTCATACATTCTATTTTCAAGAAAATTCAAACTTGTTTAAAACGCTCCTTTTTACGTAATTTTCCGATTGCCCGGAATTTAACCGTGTTGAGTAGTACACTCTCTGGATATAAAAATCTCTAGCCGGCCATAATGCAGTTCGGTCAAAAAGTACGAAATTCTCTAATATCTCGTGTGTTTGGTGCTTGGTTTTTCCGTCTTCCGCTCTGTTTTGAAAAATTAATTTATTAACTGGCATGTGAATAAATATACATAAATATGTATCGAATTTTGTGAATATATGTATTTATGAGGGAAAGTACCTAGATAAGGATAGATACGATCATGAACATAGTACTAACTCGATATCCACGTTAATGCATGGGGTCAGCATTATATGACCGTATTCAGTTCAGCTTCTAACGACGCATTATCAGCAGTGATTTGGGCATTTATTTTTCATTTAAATTTAATGTCACATTTAAATTTCAGCTGTCAAAATGAGGACCATCGTGTTACAGATATTATTCATTTTATAATCAAGGCGGTCTCCTTAGTTTTTAAAACGTCACTGTCGTGCTAAATTTTGTTTCGGGAATGTTGTATGTATTAGTTATTTACCATAGATTTACGATAGTTCATATTAGGATACAAGATGGGAGAATAACCCATCATGCATCTTAATATCAAGTTACGATTACAGTATCGTACAACGTTTTATCTAATATCAGCGCGACGACGGCTATCATATTACCTTAATAAGGAATAATAATAATAATAATAATAATAATAATGATACACAATGACACTTCTATCATTTTGACATTATTGAGAGAATTTTACATAAGAAGAAAGTTTTTCCTCGGACGAGACAGAGCATTGTGGCTACTAAATGTCTTAAATCAACATCCCCCCAGTTGAGTTATATTTCAAATTACAAATATTTTCTAATTATCGCATAAAAGGTAAGTTTCATTTGATTTTATTTTTGTGTGGGGCAATTCACTTTTCAAAATGCGTGCAATAAAGATACCACTTTGGCATCTTTATCGCATAAGTACGCTAAAATATGTCATTATAACATTCAAATTCATAAAACTGACAGCCAAGAACGCCCAGGCTTCGCCTTCACGCTCTTACTGACTGTCAGTTTTATTCGTAAAAATTGCCTGGCAACAAAATTTCGTTCAAAACAGAAATTTATCCGACAAAATAAAAAGTACTCGTCGAATTACGAATGAAAATAAGTAAGCAGGAGATACCAGATTTATGTTATTATACATTTTATATCAATTTTGAATATCCGCTCTACCATTCAGAGAACTTTTGTGTTTTTCGTATGTATCATTTCTAAAAATAGTCGAGATTTTTTTTTGTTCCAAAATTATGGCGCCATTAAAGACGAAATTTTTATTTGTATCTCTGTATGTTGACTTACGGCTGAATTACTATTTTTATAAGTATTTATGTTTTAACCTTGCTAATAAGTCGCTTTTGGCTGTCCGATATATGTATTGACACAACATTTCTTTAGTGTTGCCTCAAGACGTCTTGTGTTTTCTTCTTTGGCTGCTTCTTGCCTTGTCTATTGTCTTGCTCGCATTTCAAATTGATTTCAAGACAAGACAAGACACAATCAGTCTTGTTTAACGCAGCAATTTGAAAGAATGTTATTAATTATCATAGTTTGTACCTTAGAAGAAGTCGTCCACATGACCAATGGGCATATTTCACATCTATTTTTGCGCTTTTCTCTGTGCTTCACTTTAAGGCAGAAATAGAATTATTAGTAATTTGACCTGGCATATTGGACGTCACACGTGCATTCGATATTCTCATATGAATTCATCCTCTTTCTAACTAGCCAAAAATCAAAGTTGGACGTTTCACAAAGTATGCGATGTAATTGACCTGGTATATTTAAAACTTGCAAAAATTCGCAAAAACTGCGAAATTTCCAGGCATCTCAGAAATCGCTACTGGGACCCCCGTATACAGTCACACTTCCAATTCGTTAAACATTTTCAATGTTAAAACTGATGCTACATTATTTTATTTTATGATCCTAGTTTTGAAGTTGTTTATTTTAGTTAACCTGTAGGATACATAGCATGCTAATGTATCCTGAAAATCCGGGTGAAAACCTGAAAAGTTGACCGTTATCGTGATTGCCAAGTACCGTGTCAGCAAGAAATATGGTAAAATAAATGGAGTAATAGATTCGCACCCTCAAGCGGGACAAAAATTTATTGCTTCGGTAAGAGCTCAGAAGAGTGGCACTATATTATTACTTTGTAAAACAGTTTTCACGAAAGTTTGGAGCCGATAACAGATATAAGATTCAATAATGACCCACCCGGCTATTCAATTATAAATATCGATTGCACGAGACGTTATAACGAGCAAACGAAGTTCACTTTTAATTAATATTAATGGTCCGATTCTGCCTTAAATTGGCTTTGGAAAGCGTTTTATGGGTAATATTCTTATATAATTTATCAAATGCTGAAATTTATTTGTGCTGCTCTTCATAAATTTCAAGAATTTACTCTCCCTGCGAACTGCGCGATATTTTATGGACGGAGATATATGCGATTTCTAAAGTAAATGAAAGCAAATATACCTAAGTGTATACTTCCAGATCTACAGTAAATTCTGACTCAAAAGTTCAGAAATACTCAGTGTTGGTCGTACCTATGCGTCCTTATAAATATCGGTAATTTAAATAAATTAGGGAAGTGCTTAAATATTAAATCCAAACATAAAATTCATATGGATCTTCGCAAATGCGCAATAGACACGTACCATTTCGATCTAGCGAGGTCAGATTTTTCGTTTTAGTCTCTTTTTAATACGTACTGGAGCCAATCGCCAAAAATGCGTACGTCTGATCTATCACAGGTAGGTACCTATCATGTTTGTTGTCGTTGTAAAAGTATATTACAGGTAACGTTCCTAATGTCTAGCATCAGGTGTTTGCCCTTAAAAAATAAATAAAAAGATTCAGAGTTCATAGTGATTTAAGAAAAATAGCATAAGATACAGAAATACAATACCTAGTTCTTTTGTTCACTTCGATCTTCTGACAATTTCTTTGTTGTGTCTTCATATAATTTACATCACGCACAAAATTGAAAGTGTATTCTGCTTCGTTTTTAAATTAAAGGCGTTGGTTGCTGGTTGTTATCCACTTGCTGAGAAGGGGAGTATTCATTTATGTTTACAAATAAAACCTTATTATTGTGTTTTCTTTTTTCTAGGCAATTTTCGCAAGGTACTGATTTCATTAAGTGTTTGCCGTTAAAAAATAAATAAAAAGGTTCAGACAAGATTCATAGTGATTTAAGAAAAATAGCATAAGATACAGGTACAGAAATACAGATACAGATTTGAGACCTGAGATAGAGATTTAAGAAAAATAGAGACACAGATTTGAGACCATAGACAGAGACTTAAGACAAATAGCATAAGATTTAAGATCATAGATACTGATTAAATTAAAATTAAAAGACAACACATATATCTGTAAGAACAAATAAATAGTTACAAGATAAACAAAAAGAAATAGTTACAAGATAAACAAATTTTAGACTGAAATTGAAAAGCAAAGACAGAAAACCAAATAAATACATAGAAGACAAGTAGTGAAAGATACGTAGGTAGACGTGTGGTATTATATTGTTATTATTACTTAGTAAAACTGTCGTTTGATCTAACGTGCATTTTGTATCATGCCTCGTAGAAAACTCAATAGAAGTCCTGATGAAGAAGAAGCATTTGTTAGAATTAAACGAGAAAGAGACCGTGAATATCAACGTCGACGTCAAGAATTGGCCAGAAATAGTGGGCAGAATATTACTAAAACTGATAATGGTGGACATTACATCGGCGCCATGACACTGTAGTGCGAAACATTTTGTATCTGAGAAAGTTGCAAATAAAGGTAATTCATTTAATGATTGTAGTAATCACGGCGAGGTATGTTTGAAACCTTTACCTGCATTTCCTGCAATCCTAGAGTCATTATTCAATGGTTCTCATCCAAAATCGAATAACTTTTTTAATCATATCCGAAATTATAACAGTACATTTTTTTTGCTTCATTTAATGCTAATCTGGTAAATTTTAATTCAACACGTAGAGGTTCATTTTGTTTCAAAATACAAGGCCAAATATATTATCAAATAAATACAGCACTGTACCCAGCTTTCAATGAGATTCCAAGTTATGGTCAACTGTTTATTGTGAATCCTCATGAAGCAGTAGAAGTTCGTTTACAGCAAAATTCACAGTGTGATTCAGAACGTTTGCAATGACTATTAACAAATCAAAAGGACAAACATTTGATCAAATAGGAATTGATCTCCGAAAAGAAATATGTACTCACGGACAATTATACGTGGCTTTTCAAGAGTTCGTTCTTGGGAAGGATTGATAATTTATTTAGGAAATTAAAGAAATAGCCGTATAGTTAAACACTATGTTTTCAGGGAATTATATCAGATGTAAATTATTCTTTAATCTGGCAATAATGCATTTCTTTGAAGTCATGATTCGACTAGGGCAGTGAGCGCGCGTAGCGCGCGAGATGACCTAGTCATCTAAAATTTACATTATCTTGGGAAAAACGCTAATTTTCGACAAGTATTAACAACAAATTTCTGCCTCTCATAATATAGGTATCACTAAAATCAGAACAGTATATTTTTCTTGAGTCCATGGCCGACTATATTGCTAGTTAAAAAATACAAGCTTGTATTTAATCTCAGGAACCCCTTTGCCGGCCTCATACAAATGAGTTTTAGCATTGAAGATGTTTAACGGATTGGAAGCGTTATTTCTGCTAAGGAGTTCATACAACATATATAGTTGGTCAATGAACTTAATAACCTCGAGATTAAGCAGCCAAGTTTTTCAGTAAAGAACTCTTTAGAATTTATAAACAAAATTCAACACATCACATTGCATGATAACGAATTACTTATCTCATTCGACGTCACCTCACTTTTTCCCAGTGTAAGTACTCGCATCAAAGGCTTTGGTGTATAGTTGTTATGTTGTATGAACTCCTTCTAGAAGTAATATTGACGAACACACTGTCAAAGAATATATTAATTTAACCAATCTTTGTATGCAGCAGAATTATTTCAAAGTCAGTGGATAATTTTTTCAACGAAGTGAAGGTACAGCCATGAGAAATTGCCTTGCTCCTTTCATTGCAGAAATTTTCATGGGCAAATTTACCCATCAAATAGAAAGAGAATGACGGCATCCATTTTTAGGCATTTAGGTAATTAGGAAAGACAGTAAGTTAGAATTTGGCATCTATAGGAAAGAAACCAGTATAGCTCGGTACATAACTGCAGATTCGAACCACAACAGTCAGCACTGATACTGCATGTATTTATTGTATTGGGCATCATAGTTCGACTTGTTCGTAGCAATAATAGTAACGTTCCTTTATTTTCATTAAAAATACACTGTCGAAAAGTTAACAAAACACGACGTTGTAAAATAAAAACCATGGGTTCTAAACGCAATACTCTTCTCAATCACCTGACCGAAGTCGCTCTACCTCACTCTAGCCCAGTGGGTCTGCATTACGCTCCGAAAGCGTAGCAGATGTTAAGAGACAGATGTATACAAAATCTGCATAAGTCGCAACCGTCCACCGAACGTACCTAGTTGCGCATGCTTGGTATGCATCTAAGAAATATAAACGACGAAGTAGTATATACTATTTCTATTTCTATCGCCTTTTCTCTGTCAAGCTTTTTGCACATGCAAGGAATGGGGAGTTGTTTGTATTAATGTAATAGGTATTAGAGTCCCTAAAGGGACTCTAATAGGTATATGCTCTAGCCTTGCTTGCGACGGAAAGGTGCCACACTGAACGCGCTCCTGCGGACGCCTGTTATATTAAGCATCCTGGCCTAAACCTATTCGTTCAAATAGTGAAATAGCTTGGACAGCATCGCAGCTTTATATTTTATATGTACGCTAGAAGATTTAAGCGGAGATTTTATAGAACTACTATTAATGCAAGCATCAACAAGAGCTATAAAGGAAGATGCCTAACTATAAAGTTTATCGTAAAATCCGATCCATATACGGTCAGGCCATTTTATATTTTACAGTCCCAAAGTCACGCTCGACCTCACAAACCCTTCCAGATCTTTCACTCCCTTTTAAAGAAAATCTTTGGTTTCACAACTTCTCCTTTAATTTAACTGTAAATGGAAAATGAAAGTAATTTTTATGTTATACATATACCTACTGTCTTAATGGTTCAAGAGATTAAACTTTCCACCAAAATGGCACGTACAGGGTGCTTGGTTTCCAACACTTATAATGATAGACAGTTGTAGGTCGAGATCAAAGTTGCGTATTTTTAATCTGGTCAATAGTCTGAAATGCGATTTTTATAGTTTTGAAGAAATGAAAACTAGCAATTCCTTCAAAATTTTTAAAGAACTGCGCGTCTGGTATTGTCATATGTAACTAATTCGTTATTTCTACCTTTCAAATAAAGCGTTTAATCTTTCAATTAGATAATTGAAAATGAAACTTGCAATACGCGCTGTTGATTACCTAACTCTCTTGGTTTTGGACCAGTACCATGTCCCAGGAGTTCGTCCGGATTTTGCCAAAAGGTAAGAGATGATTGAAAATCTTCGTAGTATGTAGTTCAAAAGATTCTTCGATACCTTAGAAAAGGATTTGTTTCTCAGTTGGAGTAGATTGCGTAAAGCGTAATAGTTGTTCAAACCTCAGATAATTTAGATTGGGGTAAGTCCCGTTTTCGTTACTAGTTATTTGAGTTATACATAGGTATAGTACTTTTATTCTTTTAAGTGTTTTAGTTTAGGCGCTTCTAGTTCAGGCCCCGAATTATATACGGCCCATAGTATTTCGAATAGAAATTTCTTCGCTGTACAGCTGATACGACACTCTTAGGACTTCCAACAGGTACTAGAATTTAAGACGTCATATAAGTACCTAGACGGACTTTTTACGTTACGAGACAGCCTCACTATCGGTAGTTCGTTTTATCGAAGGCATCATAATAAATTTTCATAGTTTTAAGAGTAAATTCCTAAACTGTTTGCCCATTTAAACTTGTTATTAATTCTGTGGAGCTACATAAACGTAGACCTACCGAAAGCGCCTACACTGCGTATCAAAATTTCGCGCAGATAATTTTACTTTAATACTTAGTTCACATTGACTTAAGTTTGAGCAATACGCGAATACTTGAAACATAAATATTTTTATATGTTCCGGGCTGGCTGCCACGTCGTCTAATAGATAGGTACACTAAAAGGCATACTTCACGTTTCGACACTCGTCTCGGTGTCTTCTTCAGAAGATGCTCTGAAACTGGTAAGTGCTTATTTTTACATCATCCTGATCAGTCATGCGCGATGAAGAGTTGGCTGCTTTTTCACGTATGAGCGGTTTCCATGTCTGCGGTATTTAGATTCCTCGGTGCCTGTAGAAGTTGTTTGGCTCCTGTGGTGGCAGCAGTTTACTTTACTTATTTGGTATCAAAGAGACCAGTTATAGTTAATATCAAACTCATAGTCCCTAAAATAGTAAAACGGGCTGGTTGATCTACGAAATGCCGTAGTCAGCAGATCATTTCTCCTTCATATTATAGGCAGACAGGCAGTAGCGACGACGTCTTTCATTTAGCTGTGTATCTAGTTCCGTTTCATTTTAAGACATCTGTACCACGAAGACAGTAGCACTGCTCAACGATGTTTCTCGAACCGACGCTTTTTGGGTGCACTTTTTTCCGACACGGTTTCTTGACTTCTTAGCGTCACCTGCAAAGTCACTCGCGGGCTACCCACGCTCGTGGGTAACGGGCGACGGTGATAGTAAAGCTATCATTTGGGGTAGAGGGCGCGAGACTGCACTCGGCGGTTACTCATCCAACGTGATGGGGAGAACCCCGTCGACATGAGTACTAAGTGGAGAGGAGTCGACCGGCGGTGGTTAGTTGGTCCCTCTCATGGCGTTGGACTCTTAGGGGTAGTGGCGCCGCTCCTGGTTAGGTCAAGGGGTGCGAGAGTGCCCTCGGCGGTTACTCATCCAACGTGACGGGGTAATTGGATTTTACAAATAACTTAAGCAATAAAAAATACATATAAGAGCGAAGTAAGTTGTTTTACCGAAATTACCAAAACGTAAGAATTGGAAGTACAAACTATTTATATAGGAACTTATACACACCAACACTGCTGAGGTGGAAAGTCGATAATATTGTATTCGAAGTTCTCTTCGAGCAGATGAATGTCATGTCTTGATTACATCGACCAGATTCCTATCTTACTACTTATGAGACTATAGTGTACGGACTATACCATTATATTTATAAGAGGTTTTTTGGGATAGAGCGCACGCCTATGGATATGACGTTTCATACATTTTCTCTCCCTTGCCCCACAGCCCAACAATCCAGCAATGCACTGCAAGACGTTGGGGCAATATTCTTATTGTAATATGAGCTGTTACGATACTTGCATCGTAAACAAATATTATTGTTTAAATTTTAACACTGAAAATGTTTAACGAATTGGAAGTGTGACTGTAATAAGGGGTTTCCAATAGTCATTTCTGTGACGCTTGTAAATTTCGAGGTAATTGTGAATTTTTACAAGTTCTACGTAAGCCAGGTCTGTCTTTGGTGTCATTTTGAAGGATTCGTCAAATGTGACCTTTGGGGGAAGGAATATAAAATCTGAGATTCGAGTAGGCGAAAATACGGGGGTTAAAATGACTTTTTGGACATGGAAGCGTTCGGTGTTGTTACAGCGCATACCTTGTGAAACAAGAGGACGAACCAGTGCACACCGCATGGGCTTGTTTTTGGAGTCTGCGATGCCTGGGGGCGAGATTATAGGGCTGTAAAGTTGAGGTATGTTTTTAACAAATTTTAAGCGTTCGGTGCTATTATGTGATTATGTCGCATACCTTTTTTTAATATACAAATTTGATTTTGGGCTAGTTAAAAAGAGGATGAATCAGCGCACATCGTATAGGTTGGTTTTGGTGTCTACGATGCACGAGGGCGATATTATAGGGATGTAAATGTAAATTTTTAGCAAAATTCAATTCCGCTTAAAAATGAGGAAGTGTGCTTAAGCATCTATTGCAACATTTTACCGTAACATACAGACAAACATGTCAAACTTAAT
Organism: Xestobium rufovillosum; assembly: GCA_963966045.1. Taxonomy (NCBI): domain Eukaryota; kingdom Metazoa; phylum Arthropoda; class Insecta; order Coleoptera; family Ptinidae; genus Xestobium; species Xestobium rufovillosum. The sequence goes on along the minus strand of OZ014492.1, from coordinate 19,613,665 downwards.
AAAAGTTTGTAAACAACAAATAATATTTGGTGGCAATGAAGTCATCGCGTCACTTGTCGGCAGACCACCATTGGCGACATGCAATTAGTTACGTTTCACATAGACCTCGCTGTTTCATTCCAGTTTTGTTTCTTGTAATTTGTGGATGTCTGTCATTGTTTCGATTTCGTGAAAATTTTAGGATTTTCATTGCCTAAAAATTGTTGCGTTGATTTACACTGAGTATACTTGAAACATAGTCCAGTTCATTTCTAATGCCACAAAGACGGTTGCTAAATTGCAACTTCTATAAAAAAATATTGGAATAGAACTTTACCTATTAAATATGACTTTATCAAAACTATGACAAGAATCGATATTACGGTTGTAAGAGAAATCAAACGACTATTGTTACGCTTGAACGGAAGGTCCTGTATAAAAGTTGGTAACAAATTCATAACGAAATTTCGCAGCCATAACTTGGTTTAAAATTTTGTTTTAAAATATCAACAACGGATTCTAGAGTAAAAAAGGCCATTTTCAGTTTTTTCCAGATTTCTAAAAAACTAATGTAGTTAACGAATTTCTCTTCTTACTATCAAATTGGGTCAACGATAAGCAACATTTTTGCTCAATCCCGTACTAAACAAGTACGAAATAATCGATTACAGAGAATAATTAAAATCGACTATATTGATCAATATATTTTTTTATTAAACGATTAAACCGATTAATAGATCATCTGACTAATTATTGATTAAATTGATTAAAATCGATTTGTCTATTAATTCGGTTAAAGAACATCGGTATCGTTGATGAAATCGATTGACAGGTATTTCGGTGTTGCGATTATTCAGTATATCGCCTAATGGATTTGTTGTTATTACGAGTTACCGATTATTATTTATAAAATCGATATATCGATTTTATAAATATCATCGATTTTATAAATATCGATATATCGATTTTATTCCTTAGTGGAAATCTATCGCCGATTAATTTACTCTTGATCGTATAACAATTAATTTGCCCAGCCCTATTGTCAACACAACAAACGAAATTAAATAAGCAAGAAAATGCGCAAAAACGGGCATAAATAATTACGAAAATATGAATATTATTAAAATGGAAAACAAAAACTAAATTATATTCCCAGTTAACATTTCTAAAAGTGCTTAAACTTGATAAAATTAGAACGAAATCAAAATAGTACCACTGGGAATTGCTACAAGTTCAAGTTTTCACGATGGCCCGTGATGATTAAGGAGCCTCCTGAGGGATGCAAAGTTTAAGGGAACATTTTTCACTCCCGTCGTCTTTTAAGTGCTCCTTCCATTTATCGACATAAATAAATTTACAGAATAGGGTGCTTTTCTAGTTTAGAACGTATTTATTCGAAAATTCCTTATTTTTCTGGACTTTCATTAATATTGTATAGGTAGTACACGAGTGACAATAACTATAATATTCCTTAACCACGGTCTAATAAACTAGGATAAAAACTACTGATATTTTCACAGTCGTTATTAAAAGACGTAGAACTCCGCTTAAATATACAAGACTGCTCTTTTAGGTTTCCGAGAGGTTCGGAGTGAACTCATAGAACTTTATTTAGGTACATATAATAATAATAATAATAATAAAATATATATATATATATATATATATATATAATCAAAAAACCTCTTTTACCCTAAGGTGTGAGGCAGTTATTTACAAAAATAAATAAACTTACAATTCCATCCTAATTTAAACTTAACTGTAATGACTCTAACACAGTAAAATTTCAACAACAAAAGCAATTTCAACATTTAACTCGCAAAACAAAATTAATACTCTGAACATGCAAAGCTCCACAAAATTTAATGATCACTTTTCACTTTTGTACACAAACTTGGTCCACTCCTTTTTATTCTTTGACATCTTCTTTGCTGTTACCCATGTTACTCCTCTCTGCTCTAAAGTTGCTGCCACTTCGTCATTCCAGATCTTCCTGGGTCTTCCTCTCGGCTTGGCACCCTGTCCTCTTGCTTCCCATATAAGCTTCACTGGTCGGTTATCATTCATTCTGTTAAGGTGACCAAACCACTTCAATTGTTGTCCTCCTATGATATGTAGAATCGGGTCAACTCCTAGCTCTTCTCTTATTGTTTCATTTCTAATTCTGTCTCTTCTTGTCACTCCTCTGACTCTCCTTAGGTATTTCATATCTACAGCCTGTATTTTACTCTTCAGCGCATTAGTTAATACCCAACTTTCGCTGCCAAATGTCAGCACCGGTCTAAAAATCGTCTTATATACAGTCATCTTAGTTTTTGTGCTTACTTCCTTTTTACTTATAAACGGTTTGCTTAGGCTGTGATATAGTTTTGCAGCACTACTTATTCTGTCGTTCACCTCGGGTTCCATGTTATCATCTCTATTTATTAGTACTCCCAAGTACTTGAAACTTTCAACCTGTTCTATCTTTTCATGGTTTATAAATATATTAACAGTTTTTTCTTTATTTCCCATTACCATCACTTTTGTTTTACTTGTGTTTATCTTCATATTCCTCTCTGTAAGTTCTCGTTCCCATATTTCCAAGTTTTCAAATATCGATATATCGATTTTATTCCTTAGTGGAAATCTATCGCCGATTAATTTACTCTTGATCGTATAACAATTAATTTGCCCAGCCCTATTGTCAACACAACAAACGAAATTAAATAAGCAAGAATATGCGCAAAAACGGGCATAAATAATTACGAAAATATGAATATTATTAAAATGGAAAACAAAAACTAAATTATATTCCCAGTTAACATTTCTAAAAGTGCTTAAACTTGATAAAATTAGAACGAAATCAAAATAGTACCACTGGGAATTGCTACAAGTTCAAGTTTTCACGATGGCCCGTGATGATTTAGGAGCCTCCTGAGGGATGCAAAGTTTAAGGGAACATTTTTCACTCCCGTCGTCTTTTAAGTGCTCCTTCCATTTATCGACATAAATAAATTTACAGAATAGGGTGCTTTTCTAGTTTAGAACGTATTTATTCGAAAATTCCTTATTTTTCTGGACTTTCATTAATATTGTATAGGTAGTACACGAGTGACAATAACTATAATATTCCTTAACCACGGTCTAATAAACTAGGATAAAAACTACTGATATTTTCACAGTCGTTATTAAAAGACGTAGAACTCCGCTTAAATATACAAGACTGCTCTTTTAGGTTTCCGAGAGGTTCGGAGTGAACTCATAGAACTTTATTTAGGTACATATAATAATAATAATAATAATAAACGTCTTTATTCGGGGTTACATCTACAGTACATTGTAACTACATTATATTTCTACGCACAATTAACGACTGACAATAGGGTTGGTGGCAAAACTAAATTTTCCAATACCTAGTTAGTACTGGCGATGAAACTACAATTTATTGATCATCATACTCTGTGTTACTCAAACAACAGCCTATACAGCAGCGGCACTACAATGCTGCCTATAAGAGAAGAGGAAAATGTTTTGGAGAAGATTTAAATTTTGAGAAAGTTAACTTTACATACCAGGAACCTCTAATAAACTTTGTAAAGGCTTACCTGTTAAAATGGTTTCGATATTAAGAGCAACAATTCCATTTGTAATATTTCAGATGACCCTTTATGTCAATGTATGTGATAGAGGTGCACCGAGTAGTGATTTTTAAAAAAACCGGGTACCGGGTACCCGGCGATCTTTATTGGCCGGGTACCGGGTACCCGGCCACCGGGTAGTTGCGCGTGCGCATTCGCTAGAACAAATTTCTGAAGGTCACTGCACTGTTTTAGTATGCAGTAACAATTCACCCATGTTTGGGGTAGGGTCTGAATTTCTACTACAAAAATGAGTTAAAGCAAAGTGTGGGATTATTGCAAGGTTTGCGAAAGGGATGATAAGTAGGCTGTGTGTAAAAAATGCAATAGTGAACCAAATGCACTACTCGGCCCGGGTAGTCCAAAATTTGGCCGAGTACCGGGTGGGTACCCGCCAAATCGGTCGGGTAGGGCCGGGTACCGGGTAATACCGGGTACTCGGTGCACCTCTAGTATGTGACAAACTCGATATACATATACCTTCTTGTCGTCATGTTACGATTGCTAAAGTCCCCATCAACAATCTTCAAAGGCATATCCGCATCTGCATTATGAGGTGAAAACCTCAGATTTATAGTCACAGTGTGATGCGTAGCACACGGAGAAAAATAGATTGCATATCTTGGATTGTAAGAATTTTTAATAAGGTGTAACAATGCATATTTGGAATGCTGCTGATTACATCCAACAGACTTGGATTAGCATTCATAATTGTTCTCTCTATTGCAACCGCGTCACGGAGCGAAAGCCGTGGCATATCCAGATGAAGAGAAAAGCAAGCCGCTACGTCACGATCGTAAATAAACAACAGTATGAGGAAGAGTGGTGGTGGCACGTCACGCGTTTCGATAGTAGGAAAGCGAGCCTGACCGCCGACCGCCGAACCTATCCGAGTGGCTATAAAAGGAGTCACCCAGCAGAGCTCCAAGAAGAATCTTCTTCATCGGCTTCAGAAGAAGAATTCTCTCCACCCGCGTCCGATAAATATTAACCGACAGCCCGCTTGAATGAGTTTAATTCACAGCGTGTGATTTTCTGTTCATTCCCGTATCCGATTTATTCTCAAAAGAATAAATACCCAAGAGTCTTCATCGCTAGTACTTAATTATCGAAGCCGAAGGACTACCAATAATTAAGTTAACAGGACCGGAGTTACTTGACTTGTAGCGGGAGTGTAGCTGACTTAATTAGGTAGGTCCATTTTCCAGTACAGGTGCAGGAAAGTAGAAACCTACATAGTTTGCATTCATTGCGGCGGATTAAACAGCCTTGTCGATGTGCAGCGAAGGGTTTCTACAACAATCTGCATATGTCCTGGGGTGGCCCCGTCAGTTATAAAGCTTTTGCACGTCAACTAATAAACCTGTCTCGCACGGAATTACATCCTAGGTGTTCTAACGTACATCCCAGACTTGAAACCCCGACCGGTCGCACTAGAGGTGCTATTACGAAACCGCAAGTATCCGGAACAGTTAATCATACGACGAGGCTACCCGTATTCAAGTGATAGCTGATCCCGAGGGAATAGTCCACGAGCTAGGCATCTAGCCCAGATCTCGTGCGCTACTCGCTCGAGAAACCGGTTACAGTACCGTCCTGATTTTAGTACCAGAATTTCTCGTTTATTTTTCATGTATATATATATTCCTGTAAATATCCGTTTAATATTCCGTTTAAAATGTAAATAGTTCTATTAATAGAAACCCTTATAATGTGTTTATGTTTTATAATTTACCGTTTAGTAAGCAATAACGAACCATCCCTTCTTTTGACTATTGAGCAAAGGGTATTATCGACGATCCTGACCTGACCAGATGCAACCCCGTTATATCGTTAATAAGATAACGATCCGATTAGCCTAGCTATACAGAGCGTACCAGATACCGATACCGAAACCGAAAAAGCGCGCGGTATATCTGGCTCCAGAGCGTCACTAGGAAGTGTCGTTGAATACTTTCACCGAAACCGATCCGATATCGTTGCATAATTGACGTCCGACCAGGAAACATCGTTGCAAACAGTAGCATTCTTTTAAAATAAATTTCAATACTCTGTTTCTGGTTAAAATGCCCATATGTTAAAAACTATACCTAGATTTGGCACTCGCATACGCAAGTATTTTTAAGTAATTATAAATAGAGTGCATATTGCCGGTTACAATCATATTGTTTAATTATAAAAAATCACCTTATCAATTATTTTTATATTTGTTTGTGCCAATTCCTTTTATATATTAATATATTTCACGAAATCAACAAATTAATTTATCAATTATTGTTAGTGTAGTGACAAGTATCTGTTTCTATATATTTTCAAGTATACCAATATTGTTACCAGTTTTAACATGAGACGGTATCGTTAAAAATCTCCTGCAATAGTGACTCCAACGGTAAACGATAATGATTCGTGTTGCCGTTGTCTTGTCAAACCAAATTCAGAGTGCGTAAATAGCTAAGTACTGCGTTGCTTCCGACGGTGTCGTATGCAAAGTAGGTATCAATTATTCTTTGGAAGCAAGTGCAGATTTTTAATGCTGGTAAGTACATAATAGGCATACAAATTTATTTAGTAATAAATACAGAAGTTGAACTTGAACCTTTTCCTATAGTGGTAAAATGGAGAAATTGTTGGAATTTCCTGGTTTAGTAAATCTTTTCAAATGAAAATAAGGTATACTGTTATCCTGTTCTAATGTCAACACATAAGACAAGAGGCATCTTAATTACTTTATGTTATGTCAATTCTAAGATTATTAAAAGGAACTAACCCACAAAATTGGGTAAGCGCTTCTTGCCTACAGAGTTGCCAGACGTCCCAATTTTGGTGGGACAGTCCCTCTTTTGCACTGAATGTCCCGCGCCCCGATCAAAAAGTCCCGATTTTTCAACGTGCGCCACCTGTCTAGTCAATAACAATTGATTGATGCTCGCCTTAGCATTTAGCGTGTTGCCATGTGATTTTTGTTGATTTTCATAATTTATTTTTTACGTTTTATTATAGGCATCTAGTTTTCTACAGTTTTAATAATTTTGTTATGTTGTCATACTCTCAACTTTTAGTCTTTTATACTTTTTCATGTCTACCTGCGATTCTTGTTGTGATTTTATAAGAACTACGTTTATTTTTTCAATTTTCACGTTTTTGTTGACTTAACACGTTCACTACCGAGGTCAATGAAGACTTCTCCCCTTATTAACCGCGCCAGTAATTCTAGAAATACTTGTAATTTTGTGATGATTTCGGTACTGGCGCTATGTATGTGACCTCGAGAGTCAAGGTCAACCCATTTGACCTTTAACCAATATAGTGGCACTCGGTCTATTTGATGAAGCTGCACCTAGTCTGGACCACAGGGCCACTATAGTGGATGGAAACATGGTAAATAATAATATAACATTGGAAAATTTTATTGAAATAAAAATAAAACGAACACTGCATAATAAAGTATCATGTGAAAATAAAAATTATCATGAAAAAATGATCTTATGTTCAAAATTTAACTCAAGATCAAGTGCCATTCCCTATGAAACACCTAAAAAATTATTTCATAGATGCGACACTTAGGTACGTGGAGCAGAATTATTCCTATTTATTTTTTTAACACACAATACGGAGGCACAATATGCACAACTAAACACAATAGGTATTAGCAAAAATTCAAGACTATGAAGTAGGTACTTTTTACTGGGAACAATAGAACATAACATGTAATAAATGACCAGCCCTAAGTGAGGAACCAATGGCCACTATAGTGGCCGTAAGTGATAGAATATACTTAAAATGGACCAACATGATATTGCGTAGCTCCACTCGTGAACCAAACAAAATTTAGTTGTAGAGAAATACGTATGAAACTGCGGCCACTATAGTGGTCGCGGTTCACCACTTGAAACCACAAAGGCCACTATAGTGGCCGACGGTAGTGAACGTGTTAAGATTATATTTTATTAGAAAAAGTACATAACTTTGTTCTTTGTGACTTATTATTTTCATTTTGTAACGTCAAAATGAGAGCAAGAGCTATTTTGGAAGTGAAAATAATATCTTACGTTTTTATTTTAAATTCAAAGTGTAGGTATGTACTCTCTTCTGATTATCAGATAACATGTGACAGAAGAAGTTCCACAATGAGCTAAAATGGCTTCTAAAAATCAAGGTTTTCAACATTTTCTCCAATGAACCGACGAACTCCACGCCACTATTGAGATGTCTAGCTTCAACATTTTCTAAATCTGGCAACCCTATTCTTGACACTTTTTTATACACAAATAAAATAAGGATTTCAATTTCAGATTGTAGACAGACATGTTCGAAATTTTTTAATTATGTCTTTATTCTATTCGTGTATAAACAGAAGTGATAAAAGGTTGTTGTTTAGTTTTTGCAGTTAGTTTCTTTTAATAGTCCGCTGAAAGTAATGTAATATAAAACACTTGAATGTGATAAGAAACGGTTCAAGCTATCAACAATGTGCAATAAATTAATGTGCTTTCCGATAGAATTACATTTCATGTGCAAGGTAATGCAAGGTTTATTGAATAAAATGCATCGTTTAAATAACTTGTTCTACTTGAGTACCTGCCCGTTTTCTGAAATTAGGAAATCGGGAAGTCCTATGGCTATGATTGATGTGGATAGTAAGCCATGTTATAAGAAAATGATTATTATTATTTCCTGTGCATGCTAAAACCTAGTGGAGATATAAAAGAACAGTCCTATAATCAATTTTTACATACACGATGGCATCACGAAAAGACCTTATGTTCATGACAGTGGCGTGCTTAATAATACAAAGACAAAGTGCTACAAAAACCAAAAGGCCTAGATCCAAATGAGTGAAGGAATGGTTGCTGAAACGTCATGAATATTCTCAAATGAACAATTCAACAAACTCCGTTAAAAATTCGCATGAAACACTGCGTAAATCCGATATGTTGATGCATCAAATCGCGGATGCAATGCTGCTAAACAAACACCACTGGCCAGGGCCTACAACAGTTTGTTATAACTGTAGTTTATTATAACTGTAGTAGGCCCTGGCCAGTGGCGTTTGTTTAGCAGCATTGCATTCGCGATTTGATGCATCAACATATCGGATTTACGCAATGTTTCATGCGAATTTTTAACGGAGTTTGTTGAATTGTTCACGTGAGAATATTCATGACGTTTCAGCAACCATTCCTTCACTCATTTGGATCTAGGCCTTTTGGTTTTTGTAGCACTTTGTCTTTGTATTATTAAGCACGCCACTGTCATGAACATAAGGTCTTTTCGTGATGCCATCGAACCCAAAAGTGACGATTTTACTTATTATGTGTGAGGAACGACAGGTTACAGGTTTAACTTAACGTAAAAGTGTGCAGTCAAACCTGCGCATTATTGCCTCTGTGTGAGTGGGCGCCTTTAGAGATCTTGAATTACTGAATACTAACTAGAATCTTGCTAGGTAGGTAACAATTCTACCATATAATAATTCTATTTTGTATTTACGTTGTAGCAGATCACTAAATGTCATAAGCCTGCTAGAAGCAACATTACATGCACAATAAGATATCTTATTATTCTTTTATCATTGTTTAAAATTATTTCATAGGCCACACAAACAATAAGTATTACAGGTCTCAAATTCGCGATTTTTCCCAAGATGATTTAAGATTTGTCCATTTTCCTCATTGAACAATAACATAATCAGTTGTAACTTTTAAGTTTACCATGCCCTACGAACAAATCATCGTAATCTCTGAAAATAACTTTACGGTCTTAGCGCGTTCGAACCCCAGTTGTGGCATTAATAGTTCTCGACAGCATCGCGAGCAGAATACTTAAGCACTGAAATGAATTCATTCTATTACACTGTTCGCGTCGGCTGTAATTAGTAGTTTCACTTCATAACGTCAAATTAAATAGAGGACATACATAGCTACGTTCTACCTAGTCGGAAATTGGGCACTGCCTTCACCACTTACTATATTGGAAATTTTAATGTCCCTCCAATTCGCAGTGCTTTTCGTATCGTTTAGAATAATGTCTGATAATAAAATTTACTCCATGTCTACCCACATTTTACTGCTAGCTATCTCATAACTTCCCATGCAAGGCATGACAACATATGCATTTTCAATTTGCAAATGAAAGCGATTCTGAGAAAGTTAGATATATTTACATGAGTATATTACATAACGAGCATAGAAAGTGACGAATCTCGTACGAGTGTGAAATTTAATGCACCAGGAGCAGCCGAATGCAGAAATCACACGAGTCCATGTGAAATACACTTTCCATCGAGTTATGGATACTATTTTTCCCACGATCCCTTAAGAAAGTCAAATTTATTCACAAAACTGTAACTTCATTTTTAATGATTTGTTATTTATGTTAGTAAATGTCAAAATTTCTAAGTAGCCCACTAACTATGTCATGAATGAAACTTGGATTTGTTCATAAATTAATGCCCAGTTCGTACCTAAAATATTTAGGTCTTCCATGGAGAAGCCAATAAAATGTTTAACTGCCAGTAGTAGAAAAATGAGAGTTCTGGAGCAGGCCATCCAGTTCTCCAGGTGCCATCCACTTCTTCGGCAATGACCTTGAAATACACCAGAGGCTGCTGAAGGAGTCCTTACCGAAGAAGTCTTCAGCAAGGACATCATTGTAAACAGAAGTTACAGAATTAATGTTTTTTTTTCTCGGAAATTCCAACATTTGCAATTATTGTTTTTACTAAATAAATATTGATATCAAAGTAAGAAAAAAACACGTTCGCCGACGATAAGAGAAGTTATAATTGTTTTTATTATGGGAAAAACCTTTCAACTTGCCGACAGGATATGTTTGTTTAGGTTTGCTCTCACATTCTGCATGTGCACTTAATACGTTGCAGACACTACAAGGTGACCCGTTTGTTTGTTTGAATTATTACAATAAAATAACATTCTTGAACATTCTTCAGTTTGTTTATTTTCATACATACTATGTTTTGAAATGACGTGTTATCTTAATGCGTTTCGGACACGTGTGGGAACCATCTGGTGAGTGCTGGAAGTACTAATATAGAGTAAGTAGTAATATAGAGCACTTGTAGATTTCTGTTACACTTACTGGAAAGTACACATTGAATGTCGGTAATATAGAACACATGTAGAATCTTAAAGAGACCATTTATAGTTATTGATATGCAAACATCTTAGTTCTCGGTAGTAGAACATCCTACATTGTTAATTATTTGAGAACAGTAGTCTAAATCTAGGCTAACCCCTACGTAAAAACTATGTCATGTGGGGTATCAAATTAAAAGATTCGACGAGAGGTACCGAAATATTAGGGTGGTTTTTAGGGGTGGTTTTTGGAGATGATTTTTTAGGGGTTGTTCTAGGGGTGCCTGGGGGGTTTAGGGATGGTTTTTAGGGGAGGTTTTTATAGGTGGTTTTTAGGGGTAGTTTTAGGGGTGGTTTTTAGGGTTGGGTTTTAGGGGTGGTCACCCACTGACCGCGCCCCCGGCCACGTCACTTGCCCCGCCCACTTAAGTCATGTAGGGTATCAAATTAACCAGCTCGATGAGACAAATAGGAATCTATAGTTATTCTCCTACTTCATAATTCTTATGAGTTGTCTGTCTGTCTGTGTCTGTCTGTCTGTCTGTCTGTAGTATGTCCGACCGTCCGTCTGTCTGTCTGTCTATCTGTCTGCCTGCGTCTGCCTGTCCTCTTCAAGGTCGTTGCAGATAGCGCATGCGCGCGGTTGTAGGGCGAGTATTTAAGCAAGCAAATTAACGGTGCTGTCAGTACTTGTGATTCAATAAGAGAAGGCCAGTATTTGAATAATGACACACATAAACGTAGACACGTTTCGTGTTCTGGACGGTGCTGCTGTGGATGAGTCAGCACGCCGCGCCGTGTCGAGGTGCACGTACATCAGCCGTTCGTGACAACAACAACAACATTCAACGCCAATGACGAAATTTGCATACCAATCCACCAACAAGACGTTTACGTACTGCCCCATCTAAGCTGCATATACACAGAGGGCAGGTTCATCAATGGTGCAGGAGGCAGAAATGCGGCTTTAACAAATAACGCCCTCAGTTTCCTCTTCGACGACGTTCGCTATGAAATAAGCGGGGTGGAGGTGGATCGAACAAAAAACGTGGGCATCACGAACACACTGAAGGGTGTAGTTTCTCTGAATGAGGCTGAGGTACGTGCCCTGGAGAATGCCGGCTGGACGAATACGGGAGACTCACTGAGCCACCTTCTCGACACGAACGGGAACTTTAACGTGTGCATTTGGAAGACTACCCCAAACTTCTGTTAAATGTGTGTCACGATCGAAAAACGATAGGAACGCTTTCGTGGGTAACGATGACACCAGAATTGAGTTGAGCAAGGTTCATTGGAGGGTACCGTACGTCTATCCATCGGATGCTGAATACCTAAAACTTCTCAATATTGTCGAGGAAGAGAGAACGTTGCATATATGTTTTCGCAGCTGGGAGCTGTACGAGTATCCGGTGTTGCCGCAAGCTACGAAACAAACGTGGGCCGTCAAGACTGCAACGCGGTTGGAGAAACCCCGCTACTGTTGCCTTCCAAACGAATCGCAAAGCGAATTTGGACACGGATTCAAGCAAATTCGACCACTGCAATCTGACAAACGTCAAACTGTACCTGAATTCTCAGTGCTTCCCCTACGAGAATTTAAACTTGGATTTCTCCACGGGGAAATACGCCCTGCTATACGAAATGTACGAGAACTTCCAGAGTTCATACTATGGAAAGGTCAACGAACCACTGTACGGACGAGAAGAGTTCAAGAATCTAGTTCCCATCGTGGTGATTGACGCATCAAAGTAGTCGGAAAGCGGAAGTCTGGACCCATAGATATGCGTCTAGAATTTGAGTCGAGTGAGAATTTTCCGGCCAACACAACCGCATACTGTCTCATCCTGCATGACCGCATCGTTGAGTATACACCGGGTAATGAATCGGTCAGGAGAGTGGTGTGAGAAGCAGGGCTTCTATTTGCCCAGAAAATACACGCATGTCTACTCAGTATACAGATTAGTTTTAATTATATTGATGTAAAAATATATTCAACAGATCGTGTTTTTATTTATTTTTTTCTTCAAAACTTAGCACGTATGAAAATAAACAAACTGAAGAATGCCGAGCTTGCAAAGGGCTGAACTTCAAGATTCCGAGAAAACATTATTCTGCAACTTCTGTGTACAGCATTTCCAGAACGTTTACGAAAACCCTGGCGCATGCGCCTGAGCTACATCCAAAGGCCCTCAAAGACACCAGAGGCTGCTGAAGAAGTCGTTGCTGAAGGCATGACTCAAGGACTCCTTCAGCAGCCTCTGGTCATTGCCGAAGAAGTGGATGGCACCTGGATGAACTGGTCTGAACAATGAGCAACACGTGCTTTGCACGCTACAGAGCCCCGGCGCAGCCACAGCCAAAATGGCGGCTTGGGTGCGTAATGACAAGACACCTTGAAAGACACCAGAGGCTGCTGACCACTTCTTCAGCAATGACCTTGAAAGACACCAGAGGCTGCTGAAGATGTCCTTGCTGAAGACTTCTTCGGCAAGGACTCCTTCAGCAGCCTCTGGTGTCTTTCAAGGTCATTACATACAGAAGTGCATGGCACCTGGAGAACTGGACGGCCTGCTCCAGAACTTTCATTTTTCTACTACTACTGCCGTACCTTCTAACAGATTTTTCTGGTAAAAAATAATTAGATTGTAAAAGAGACGCGACGTGATATTAATTCAGCATTCCTCAACATTTCAAAGCTGCCTACAACTTTTGAACATACAGGTGCAATTTTTATTCATAGCGCACAGCTACGATTACCTATAGCATACAAGTGAAGGCAGTTGTCCACTTTCGCGCCTACTTAGTTAGTTAATTGTATGAAACGTGTCGCTTTCTTAGGGGATCGTGGGAAAACAAATAATATGCTGCTACGCAGGCGACCTAGTTATACTCGTAGCAACAAGGAATATGAAAAAATTTAAATAACGTTAAGAAACAACTGAAAATGGAAATACAGAAACGAGGTCTGGAAATCAACTTCAATCATATAAAACTAATAGTTGCAAGCATACCCGAAAATCAGTGAAAAATAACAGGTGGAATTACAGTGTGTCTCATTTTAGATGAAGACACTTCCATATCATCTTTGCCTCAGAAAGAATAGGTTTCATGTTTTTTACCAGCTGCACTTCTCCAAAAGCCGAATTTTTCCAATTTACGAATTGTTTCTACGATTGAATGAAAGCGGCAAAATTCAAAAATTGATGTTAGGGATTTTTCTCCAAAAAATATTAAAATAAATTGTTCAGAGCAGTCTAAAATGTCCAAATACCAAATTTAGTTGGACAATTGGAATTTTTATGTTCGTTGTAATTTTTGCAGTATCATAGAAATTGCATGCTATTTGGATAAACGGTAAGAATGCCATGAAATAAATAAATTATAGTACTTATGTACTAAAAATTTAAAATTTTGACAAAATTTGATATTTGGTCATTTTAGATGATTATAAACAATTTTTCCTAGTAAACATTTTTGATAAAAAAATCCCTAATATGAATTTTTGAATTTCGCCATATGTATTCTTTTGATCGTAGAAGACAAGGTATTTAAGGTAATTCAAAATTTATGAATTGAAAAAATGCGGCTTATCCCTAACAATAATCTAGCCTCGGCTGGGCACCAGTCGAAGACGGGTAGTGGGTCAAACGACGAAAGACAAAAGAGGTTCTCAAAACGAAGTCCAGTCCTGGCAATTATTAGGGCGCCACCTAGCAAAGTCTCCAAAGTACTTACCAACGATGGTGCTAGGACCAACGTAGGAAACTATTCGCAAAGCGAGATCTTACGATGAGTATAAATGTCAAACGGGGGATTAAAAAACAATAACAACTGTATTATATACAAGTATGATGTAAAATATCGGATTGTCAAAGTCTATATCAGCTTAAAGTATCCAAATAATCTATAAATACATAAATAGTAACATAATGAAAAACTATACTTTCGATAAACAAAATCAACTACGCACTGAAGTACATATCGTTAGCTCACAGTTTCTTACACAATTTATTGAAATTTGCTGGGCATGAAGCTAATTATTCAAAATGAACAAACTTATCTGCCAACCGTTACGCCCAATAAGTCACTGTCGGGTGTCCTCTCCAGATTTCATAGCAAAGTTCTATCCTAAACTAGTCCAATCCGGTCCACTTGGAAATTAAGGCGATTCCAAAACTAACTGGGATACGACCCAGGTAGGAGTAAATTCCTAGATTCTAAACTCTATCCCTAAAACCCTAGATAAAGGGAAAAGCCACCAATAAAACATAAATCTAATAAGCTAGTTTGACAAGCTTACCCGTGTGATGGGGGGAATTCCTGAAGACTATCTCAAAGAGAAGTGTCGAATTCCAGTTTCTCACCGGTTAAGCTGGGTTCCACTATACGATATCTATCTATTCTTCACTAAGAAATCAGCTTCAACTACTTGGCGCTGATGCAAACCCGAACTATCTTCGAAGCTATGCTATGCTATTAACAGGCACCAACAATTCAACGCACTACTCGAAGTTACGATTTAGTCTGACTGATCTTCGATAATTAATTCGCCGAGGCAGAATTTTCCCTATACAGGCTGTCTGAAATTCGGTGTGCAACATCGTGATCTCTGTTATCTTAACAGCTTGATCCTAGGTATAAATTCGGCAAAGTTGCCAAATATTATGCTGACTAATGTCCTCAAAAGAAAATCGAGATGTTCTTAATCGTTCTCGTGAAAACTGAAAAAAAATGAAAAATTGCGTTTTCGTTTTTTGGCTATAACTTTTTTGTTTGACCTTGTATCTTCATTCTGTAAAAACTTTTACATTGGCGCTTTTTATTCTCTATTTGATAGCATTGTCACTCATTGGCTACGTTGATTCATTTTTGTGTTTTAAAAGCCAACTTCATTTTTTCTTATGGGCGTCATATCTGAGTGGCAGGTGAGCTAATCCGCGTTATTTTCTTGTATACAACGATGTACTTCATGTTGACTTCTTTCATATTTTTACATTTTTTATACATTTTTGTCGATTTTTATTTCTGCGTTCTAGTTATCTAAGACAAAATCAGAAATAATGTGAGTTACCATGGAAACAGTCACCTAACGTCAAGTTACTAATAATTTTCGCTTGGAAGTTTTTTCGATTTGTGTCGAATTTGTTTACATTTTCCCCACCTTCAATTTGTTTTTGTTTGGTTCATTTTCATTTTTTGTGTTCATAGGTTCCTGATGCTGTTATTGCTTCTTCTTTTACGTTTTTGAATTTTTTGTATTGCCTGAAAATGTTCCCTAACAAAGAAAAACGAAATATGATTGAACTCTATTGTTCGTTGAGACAGAATGTGCAATTTATTAGATTTCAATAATTTGCTATTAGGTTACTTTGTTTCCATGGTAACTCACATTATTTCTGATTCTATCTTAGATAATTAGAACGCAGGAATAAAAATCGGCAAAAATTTATAGAAACTGTAAAAATATGAAGAAGTCAACATGAAACACATCGTTGTATTCAGGAAAATGACGCGGATTAGCTCACCCGTCACTCAGATATGGCGCCCATAAGAAAAATTGAAGTTGGCTTTTAAAAAACAAAAATGAATCGACGGAGCCAATGAGTGACAATGCTATCAAATAGAGAATAAAAAGTGCCAATATAAAAGTTTTTACAGAATGAAGATACAAGGTGAAACAAAAAAGTTATAGCCAAAATGAAAACGCAATTTTTCAGTTTTTTTTCAGTTTTCACGAGAACCATTCAGAATATCTCGATTTTCTTTTGAGGACATTAGTCAGCATAATATTTGGCAACTTTGCCGAATTTAAACCTAGGGTCTAGCTGTTAAGATAACAGAGATCCCCATATTGCACACCGAATTTCAGACAGCCTGTATATAGGCTTAGACGCGAACATTCGAGAACGAAAAGTCAAGTTCCGGTTTTTTATGTATTTTCGGTGCTCGAATATTCTACGTTCTATCAGAGGCTTGGTAACTCAGACAAAAACTAAACACTAAATTTTACCTATATTCCTATACTTAACCATTAAAACAATAAAGCTTACAAACAAACATTGCTAAAACTGTAATTAGAACTTTATTTCAAAGACATCTAAGAAATTTACAGCAACAGACAGTGCACCTCCCTTATTCTACGCTTATGAACGGAAAAAACGCTAACTTCGAATTCAATATATTTGTGCGAAGTCAAGACTCTTCCAACAAAGCACAGATGCAGACGGGGTTGCCTACTAACCGGGCGGCAAAATACCATAGAAATCGCTATTTTGAAGATCGGCGAATTTCCACTGTAACAAGATCACGAATCGCGGCACCAACTACTGTACCTGGTTTCAGGACTTCCTTATTACTGAAGGTGAAACAATTCTGGATATAACTTTCTTCACGGATGAGACATGGTTCCATCTTTCGGGATACGTGAACAGCCAGAACACTCGCCTATGGAGTACTGAAAATTCTCATGAATTTATGGAAAAACTTCTTCAGTCAGAAAGTCGGGGTGTGGTGTGCAATAAGTCGCATGCGCATAACTGGCCCCATTTTCTTCGAGGACACCATAACTCCGCCTGCCACCACCATATCTAATAAAGACTATTAATGTTATTATTTGTATTATTATTATTATCACTGAAGCTTTTGGAGGAAATTTTTGGGATTCGCATAATTTCGCGTGGAATCTGGCCTGCTCGTTCACCAGGCCTGACCACTCCAGACTTATTTCTCTGGGGCGTATTGAAAGAAAAGGTTTACGAAAACAATCCTCACACTATTGATGAGTTGGAGGCAGCAATCACCAACCACATTCAACAGATCTCCCCGGATACCGTGCAGAAAGTCTTGAACAATATGAAAAAGCGTATCCAGTTTTGTCTTGATGCACATCGGAGACACTTTTAACATCTATTGTAGGAAATGTTTAAAATGTTTAAACAATATTTGATAATTAATAAAAAGATTTCACTCCACAGAGACTTTTGTGACATCCACTATTTAAGGAGAGAATATAATGGATACGAAGCAAATAATACGGCCGTCAAATGCGGAGTGGATTTTACATGAGATTTTAAATCCACTCTATTGTGTGTGGATTCAGCAGGAGGCGATGTTTATGTTTAGCTAGTAAGACACGTGTGCTGATATTTATTTGGAATGACCCGGTTTCCTGCACAAACTTCCATAAACGTATTACAATATAGATAGGTATTGGAACTTTTTTTTCTGGGTAGGGGAAAAATCTTTCAAAGACACCACACTTCTGTGGTAGTGTGAGATTTCCACCCACTAAAAAACCCCTACCTCCGCGCGAATCATTTTGGAACTACTAAAGTAAGCATATCATCAAAATGGCTGCTAGCCTAATAATCTCCTCATCATCATCCTCCCTCCGCTTCTCTCTTCCTTTTCCTTTCTTCCCATTATTTGTCTCATCAGATCCGACACCATGCCCCATGCTCGTGTCTTTTCCAACATTACTGTTATTAAGTTATCCACCGTCAGCCTTGTTCCCAGCCACAGGTACAACCGCTCTCGATCCCTTTTCCATCTGTCGCAGTGAAATGTCCAGCTCCCCGCAATATGTACATTTGTCGCTCTCCGACTTCCCCATTCTTCTAGCATAGGTCTTAAACTGTCCATGTCCCGTTAGTATTTGCGTCACGTAGTAGTCCACCCTTCGATGTTTACACTTTATCCACAGCCTTAGATCTGGGATAATACGTTCGGTATTGGAACTATCGGCATCCATAATTTGACAGTTTCAACAAAAGCTGCTACCAGGCACCAGATGGATTTGCGAATACAACGCTGCATGGTAATATGCTTTTTTGTTGTTATCATCGCAGGATGAATAGGAAATCTGTAATTTCTGTTGGTGCAAATAGTGTCAAGTGACATTTTAACGCACGTGAACGGGCTGCAAAATACCTACACTTTTAGAAGCAGTCCCAGGAAAATGTATTTTTTATAATGGCAATGCACGAACAAAACTAATATTTATGCACTTTTATAATCTTATAATATTTTTATTAAACTTGACTTTCCCGCTTTTAGTAATAATAGGTTGCAACGCAAACTGCGAAAAGTTGATAGGTAGTCGATCAATGGCGTTCGAGTGGCAGGACTAAATTTAAGCGACAAGAAATTGGCGTTCCAACGTGATCAGTGAGTTCAGTCATTTGCTACTTGTAATTTTATTACATCAGTTCATTCTCCATGTCATTTGGCCGTTAGCGTGGCTACTGAAGTGACATAACGGATGTACCAAGACCACAAATTCGATTAAAAGTTTGTTTCAGTGATCCTTAATTAATTCTAGCCTACCAATTGATCAATAAAACTAGTTGAACGTACTTAAAGAGATTGAGCGGCAACACAGTGTGAAAATGTATTTCCCTTTCGTAAAACAGGATGCTGGTGATTCACAACTCATTCTAAAAAATCAAAGGAATATGCACCCTTAAATTTGGAGTTGACATCACAGAAAAATTAAATTGTAATAGAACACAACTAGAAAATTATTAAAGTTATGGTATTGAAAGCTACTGTATATTCATCGGATAACGATCGGTTTGTTTAGGTCACTTATGTATAATAGTGTCGTTATTTTAGTGATAATTCAATTCATATTATGTATAAAATCTTATAAGTCTTGATGTTTTTGTCAGAATGGCAGCGGAAAAAGTTAGCTCTAACTTTTACAGCGATAATTATGTTATTTACCTTTTGCTACCATGACGACTTTGCAAATTTCATATTTTTATCTGGCAAAATAAGAAACTCTCGTCTAATTACATTCGGTAATTCTGAAAGTTGAGTATTTTCAAAATGGAACATGTGTACAGTAACGCAGAATTGATAGACTTGGTTTTAATTTGTGGCCAAACAAGGCAAAACCTGGGGCAAAACGCTGCTAGTTTGCTGCATACCTATTTCCAGATCGGGATTTGCCTAATCAAGTAACATTTTGTGGCAGTAGTTCAAAGCCGATTTGATAACAGAAAATTACAAAAAAATCGTGGACGAACATTTGTGTTAAAGTAAATTCAAGATATTCAGCGTTGCAGGTCACAAAATTATGGCACCAGATGATGACGTACCGTGTAGTACATTCATGTAGAATTTTAATCGACGTGAATATTTATTTTAGGTTATGTCGTACTGCCGTGTTATACATACAGAGTGGTGCACGAAAAACGGCCAGAGCTGTAGTGTTGTTATTTGTGACCCGATTTTAAAATTTTATACGCCAAATTATATGACTGAAAGGATGCTATTTACCAATATTGAAGACGTTTTCCCAATTTTGAAAATTTCTAAGGAACAATAGTCATTTGTTTTCTTTCAAATGGCAACATACTTTTTCTAATTTTTTTTCGGGTTGCGCCTTTTTTTCTGAACACAATGATGTGAATCGTGGTGAAAAAATTCAATTAATTGATTAAAATTGACTCTCTTAATAGCATCAAATCATCCACGACACGCCATCAACTAAGCTATGGAAGAAAGTGATATTCATCAGAAAACCATAGGAAACAACAATAACATTAACATTTAGTAGGTACTTTTTATTTTACAATGAATAACACTTTCTTCCATAGCTTAGCTGATGGCGTGCCATGGATGATTTGATGCTATTAAGAGAGTCAATTTTAATCAATAGAATTTTTTCACCACGATTCACATCATTGTGTCCAGAAAAAAAGGCCCAACCCGAAAAAAATTAGAAAAAATATGTTGCCATTTGAAAGAAAACAAATGACTATTGGTCCTTAGAAATTTTCAAAATTGGGAAATCGTCTTCAATATTGGTAAATAACATCCTTTCAGCCATATAAGTTGGTGTATAAAATTTCAAAATCGGATCACAAATAACGACACTACGGCTCTGGCCGTTTTTCGTGCACCACTCTGTATAACAATTCGGTACGCCCTTTTCGCGTAATATAACAAAATCTAAATATCTACGATTTCTCACTTTAGCATAATAATTTTAACGAACATAAAATTTGTACAACAAAACTTGCAGTAACACTATTAATATTAATCAATATTGAAAAGTCAAAAATGTAAAAATTGAAATCGAGGAACCATGACAATTGGACAATCGTAAAACGCAAACGGAATAGGAATGAAATGAAAATTCGACTTTTTCCACAAACAAAGCAACCAAGGCCCGGTTTTTCAAAGAATCCAACACCGGATTAAGTCTGACACCGGCTTCGTTGCTATGATACCGGCTTTCTGATTGGTTGTAGCATACCAACAAAGCCGGTGTCAGACTTAATCCGGTGTTGGATTCTTTGAAAAACCGGGCCCAAGGATACCTAATATTGCAGAAATACGAGATAGAAAGAGTTACACTACGAAAACCACTTTAATTTACTTAATCAGCATTGTTTACGATCGTATTTTCAAACTTCGTATGGTTAAGTTCGTTGCATTGTCTCCAATATTTAGCTTACACATGCAAAAGATGTTGGATGGACAATAAATTGACCAAACAGGCGTCATCTCATCAATTTTAGTCATACTTCCTCCTTTTCCGGATAAGCTTCAAGTGTTAACATCCTGTGGGTGTAAAAAGTGTGTGTTTTATTTTTTGGACTATGTACTAATAGGTATAATTTCCTGAATTTAACTGATTTTTTACAGACCGCGCAAGTAACGTGTAAGAAAAGAGGGATTATGGATTCATGCAAGAGTATGGCGCAGAAAGGCTGTGCAAATCCACAAACAACTCGAGCAACAACATTGCCTCCATCTGATTAAAGATCTTCTTCAGAAGATCAGTAAAAATATAAATATCCTGAGTTGCCCAATACAGGGTGTTCGCCCGGCACGCATAGGCAAGTTTAGATCGGGAATTGGGAAGTTTACGAAAAAATGTTTTAAATAAATTTGCTCTTTCAATGGAAAATATTTTCAGTTATACAGCTTGTCCCATTTAAGGGTTTCAGACCAAAGTTACCTTCTTTATATGGAATATCTTATCATAATACTAAAAGCGAACTGGCACAACACTTGAAATACGGGTGGGTATATCGGTAGCTCGGTCTCTTTTCATCTGGCGGAGGTCGTATGGGTGAGGTCGTGCACTCGATCAGGATTTTTAGATTCTAGTACCCTTCTGCATACGTTTCTATTTTTGACAGTTTTAAATTTTGAACCATTCTTGCATTGGTGTAGTGTATAAGCCAGATTGCAACCGCTACATTTCCAGCAGGGCTGAAAAAATAACAGCCACCGGTCACTCCACTCTTCCGTTATTTGCTAATGCGAAGTGTATTAATTTTGGGTATCAACATAACGCGGTGGTCCATCTGGTTTTGGTTTCGTCTTTTTTTATCTGAACTGATCCAGATTATATCCTTGCGGTTTAACGTTATACCATTATTTACTGAATGCACTGGTAAAAAAAGATGAGAAGACAATGAAATTTCAATTTCTAAATGGCACCCACTATAAATAGCGCGACTTTCAGAAAAATTATGTGACCATTAGCATAGTGCCTACGTCGAAACACAAACATACAAAAGGGATTGTTCCTTGTTTATGAACAGATGATAATTATACTCAAGTGTATCTAACATAAATAAACTTCGCATTTTCACTTAAAATTGCACCAACTCAAACGATTCGAAAAATGCAATTAAATTAACTGAAGTTAAAGGCTGAGAAAGACATTTTCATTTAAAAGTACTCATTCGCTAGATACCAGGCTATTTGAGTTAAACAAACCGAACCGAATACTAATTGCTCCGCCTTTGTAAATAATAACATCACTTTTAGAGTAGAAGCTCCATTTTCAGCTTCACATTTTCTTTTTGATAAAACTCATATTCACCGCAGTGTTTGAAGTTACGTGCATTAATTTTTACAAGGGGCTGATCCCTCATTTCACAAGAAAAAGAATTCGACAGATATACTCGTAAATTGTGTTAAGAGTAAAACACTATAGTTTGATTTAAAAAATCAACTGCAGTTAAATGTATAACATAATATTGTAAAAACTTCAGGGGTTTCTCTACAAGTTTTTTAATGAAAAAATTGAAGCAGAAAATAGCTAACGTAGGATCTAAAACAATTTATAATTATTATTACGACAAATCACTTTACCACTTTATTTGCAGGAACCCAGGAACGTAACCCCGTCATAAAACGGGACTTGTTTATAAGCTCTAAATCGTCAACGAATACAACATCCAGTAAAAAACCGAACAGAGAGGAATATTAGATCATATCATATCATATATCATATATGGAGCTAATTTCGCGGTTATGGGTGGGATTTAAAGTATAGCGCACAAAATGTAGCAGTGACATTAGGTCGAATTACAACTGTCCATAATGTGGCGTCATCTGGGAGAAGAAGATTGTTCTTCGACAAGTGAGACAGATGTAAGCTATTTGCCATTTAGGAAATATTCTCTTTATAACAGATTTTTATTTTTTTAAATCAGACCACTAACCTTCGAGAAAATGTGACATGAAGATGTGATATGTGATGTCAATTGACCAAAAAAATGTTGAAAATAACCACCGCCAACCTCCTGCAGCAATATAAATTTTGCTCAAATCACTGTCGACCATTCTGCAACGGTTGTGGAGTAATTTTGCGATATTCGTCTATTATTTGATTCTACTGGTGTTAAGGTGCCTTAATTAATGCTATCTCGAAGGCGCATTTTCTCGGTGGCTAGAGGTCCGATTTCAAAAAATAAAGAAACTGTTATAAGGAGAACTGGAATTCCTTTCAAACGGTGTGTATCTTGACACCACCTTCAATTAAAAAATTTAAGGATGATGAAAAAGTGTATACCATGCGTAACAGGAGCATGATACACCCTAATTTTTCTTTATTCTTGAAAATAAATTTTGCAGCTTGGTTCATCGTATGTACTGAGTAAACGCCAAGTTTTGACACAAACAAGGAAATTTTCACACTTTCGGCTTCAGGGGAAGAAGTGGTGTCAACTTTTGATTTTCAAATGGGACAGCCTTGTATATTATTGAATTTTTGGACTCTGCAATCTACATAATTTACTGAATCCAATGGTACCATTTATAAGTGACGTTTCAAGTCTCAGACTTTTAAATCTAATTTTAATTTTGTCATACTGTGCCAGTTTATTCTAATAGACCCAAGTAACTCCATAAAAACGGATATAAGCTCCTCTTAATAGGAGGTTCACATGCTGAGTAAAGCGCAAATTACAGTCCATATACAAATACAAAGTTCCAACACTATCCGTAAATGGCATAATTTCTTTGTCAATTTTGAAGACCAACTGATTTATAGCACTACTTAAATGAATCACTGCCAAATCGTGCATGATTTATGGAGTTTATTTTTAAGAGGTGTTGCTTAGATATATAAGCTAGTTTATCTAGATCACAGGCATGTATAACATCAGAAGGCTCAAAAGAGTGATAAACTTGAATATCATCAGCATAGAAATGATATTTATATTGTGAAAGTGACCTGTGAAATTAAAATGTATATTAGCCCAGGCATATTAGATTAAATTTCACTGAAACCTAGAAATAAATAATGTAAATCTAAAAATCGGTAGGAATACTTTACTTAGTGTGCTGAACAACATGCTAAAAGTCCTAAGCCGAACTATGCCGGCTTCATGATGAAAAAAGGCATAGGCGGGTATTTCGCGTTTTATACAGGGTATTATTATGCATATCGTGTGTTGCCGTCAATATATAACTTAATAGGTTTATATATCTTACTAGTCATGTATTTTATCTCAATAATAATAATAACAAGTGGAACCCGTGGGCTACGCCACACGTCTTTTCAGAATTGTTGTTTGGAAAATTGTAATTACATGACAAAGAAAAAGTAAAAAGATAAGGACACTTCACATTATCGAAGAGATGCCAAGGGCCCAGTCGCGCAGTTTATGGTTTGGGTAATATTAATATTTTGTCGGTGATCGAGTGCGAATTATTCACAGAACATGTTCTGTGGAGTATTAATGATAGTTATAAGTACAACTAATGTGAAAATCTAGTGAGTCTGTAGTACAACTTGCTTTTGGGCGACATCTAACAACTAACATCTAAGATTATTAAAGATTCTTTTCTGCATGGGAAATATCTGGCAACCGGCGGCCGGGATATCAATACTATTTTCCTCAAATCAGTACCTTAACTTTTTCTGCAATACAAGCTGTCTCGTATCCTATAACCTGAACGGTTGATGTGTACTTGCGAGTGAAGAACTGAAAATCTAATTTTGGTACTTACTGAATATAAGACAACGTAGGTCGGAACTACGTGAATTGCAGAAATGGACACGTTTTGCAGTGTGTGCGGTAGTAGACAACATATGAAATTCGACACTATAATAAATTGATACGTAGCTATTTTCAAAAATCGAAACTTACGCGTAAAGGAAAATCTGATTTGTAGGAAAATGTGAAAGATGCAATTGTATGCCATACATAATGGCACATGAACTGAAAACTACAAATGTATGCCGCTGTTCAGCATGTTCAGCAATATATCTGCGAATGTGCGAATACAACCGATATTGCCAAATATGTGGGCACACAGAAGAAAAAAGTAAGATAATAAGAAACAAAAGAGCAGCTCAGAAAACTTATCAGAGAATAAAAGAGCTGCCTTGGAAAAAATAAATAAAAGAAAAAAGATGGAATGTATTCAATCAGCTGTATCATCACCTCTGCCTTCACGCCAAGAATTGAATGAATCATTTTCATCTAAAAAAATACCGATGGCGATTCAGGCATCGCTGCACCAACCTTTTCGTCTGCAGGTGAAGAACTTCTTAAATCATTTTTATCTATAGATGACAATTTAGACAATGCTCTGTCTCAACTTGTAGACAACTTAGAAAAATCGGATAAAAGTGAGAATGAAACGTTAGAATTAAGTGAGAACTGAAACCTTAGAATGAGTTCTTTTTTCATAGCATTATAATACTTTTTTTATTTTCTTTTTTATGGCATATTAGATGTTTCATTTTATGAGTAACGTAAATAAATGTTTCTTTTATATATATAGATTAATAGTTACCTAAAATGTAACAAATGCTTTTTAAGTCCCCAAAACCCCGAAAAGGCACATCTACAGCATTAGAGCTTTCCGTAGAGCCCACAATTGTTGAAATCGATGGAGTCCTCGATGAGATATCCGGCTAACAAAGTTTCAATGTAAAATCACTTTCGCTATTAATATATAAGGATAATAACATGAATAATAATAATAATAATAAACTTTGTTCTAACAGAAGTTTATTTAGTGTTTCGAAAGAGCTCAAAAAAGTATAAGCAAAATAAAAAAAAATGTTACATGCAATATATTTTTATTTTAGAATAAAACACGAAATCTTAGTGTCAACAAAATGAGTAAAGCCGGAACCTAAAACAAATTAAATCTTGTTTTTCTTTCTTTCTTTTTAAGTATAATATGGTTGCTTACTTATATTTCGTCTTGATCATCGTCGACTTCAAATTCATTTACAGGAGAATCGTTACTGCAGCTTCGACCCCTGCAATGTATGCACATCATTGAGCAATCAAGGCCTCCAGTTCTACAGGAACACCGAGCCTCGCATTCAGATTTACACCCACAGGATACCATGCGCAGCAGTTCATCTGGCGCTGGGGGTAAGATGAGGGTTGTAACATGCACTAATGTTTCACCACTTCCAACCCCAGTCCTCTGAGGGAAGTGAATTTTCCATCCATTCTTGAACCTAAAACAAATTTTAAGCAATGAAATGAATCACGCCCCAATTTTTATAAAACAAAAAACATCTTCTACCTGCAAATATGTTCGCAGCGAATGCTGTTCACATGCAGCACTTGTGGGCGGAAGGGTGGCCAATTCAAAGCTTGAAGTGACAGCTTTCCTGGCAAGAGTGCGAGCATATATCCTGCTTCGGAGCTCGTCCAGCTGGAGAGAGATGCAGGATTTTGCTGCTGTTTTTAATAACTCGTTAGCTTTAAAATCTGACATTGTAATTGCCGGAGAAAAATTTATCATGAAGCTTTACAGTTCTGAGACCTACTCCAGCTTGGACGAGCTCCGAAGCAGGATATATGCTCGCCCTCTTGCCAGGAAAACTGTCACTTCAAGCTTTGAATTGGCCACGCTTCCGCCCACAAGTGCTGCATGTGAACAGCATTCGCTGCGAACATATCTGCATGTAGGAGATGTTTTTTGTTTTATAAAAATTGGGGCGTGATTCATTTCATTGCTTAAAATTTGTTTTAGGTTCAAGAATGGATGGGAAATTCACTTTCCTCAGAGGACTGGGGTTGGAAGAAAAGTGGTGAAACATTAGTGCCTGTTACAACCCTCTTACCCTCAGCGCCAGATGAACTGCTGCGCATGGTATCCTGTGGGTGTAAATCTGAATGCGAAGCTCGGTGTTCCTATAGAACTGGAGGCCTTAATTGCTCAATGATGTGCATACATTGCAGGGGTCGAAGCTGCAGTAACGATACTCCTGTAAATGAAGTTGAATTCGACGATGATCAAGACGAAATATAAGTAAGCAACCATATTATACTTCAAACGAAAGAAAGAAAAACAAGATTGAATTTGTTTTAGGTTCCGGCTTTACTCATTTTGTTGACACTAAGTTTTTGTGTTTTATTCTAAAATAAAAATATATTGCATGTAACATTTTTTTTATTTTGCTTATACTTTTTTGAGCTATTTCGAAACACTAAATAAACTTCTGTTAGAACAAAGTTTATTATTATTATTATTATTATTATTATTGTTATTGTTATTATTATTATTATTATTACTGTTAATGTTATTATTATTATTATTGAGATAAAATACATGACTAGTAAGATATATAAACCTATTAAGTTATATATTGACGGCAACACACGATATGCATAATAATATCCTGTATAAAACCCGAAATACCCGCCTATGCCTTTTTTCATCATGAAGCCGGCATAGTTCGGCTTAGGACTTTTAGTATGTTGTTCAGCACACTAAGTAAAGTATTCCTACCGATTTTTAGATTTACATTATTTATTTCAGGGTCAAACCCTAATATGCCTGGGCTATATATAGTGTAAATAACGGGACCGACCGTGCTACCCTGAGGCACATCCAATATGATGTTGCAAGGCAGAGACAAGTTTTTATTGTATTTTACACACTGAACCCGATCGGATAGAAAAGAACATAGTAAATTGATCACATCAGTAGCAAGACCGACATAATATAACATGGATATAAGAATATTGTGGTTTCAGGTATCAATCGACTAACATGAGAACGGTAACTTTATTACTATTACAAGTGCGAAAAATACCATCTGTTACCTCATTTAAACCAGTAGCACAACTATGCCCGCTCGTAAAAACCTGATTACCTCGAGGGCATAGTACACCACAAGCATCAGATGTACGCGAAGCTGCAGCTGCAGAATCAGAATCTTTTTAAAAGATTTTGAGAATACATCAGGTAGTACACTTATCGACCTGATATCACTAAACTCTGAGGGCGCAGCAACCTTTTCCAAAGGAATTACATGCGTATGTTTCGACGCCGCAGGAAAATATGATTTACGTATAAGTACTAAAAACACATTCATTGAGGATGTGAGTCAAAAAAGGAAAAATCACTGCCATACACCTTGGATTTTATTGCTGTCACAATATCGAGAATGGAGATCTCATCAACGCAACCAAAAAACAAGAAGTTAGTGCAGGCAGTAAGGCAGTAGAATAAAAATTCAGTAACTCGTCACTAGGTTGCTGCTCAGGTTTACAGGATTCTACAAAATAAGAATTTAACGAATTCACGTTACTTAGGTAAAGTGGCAAATTATACAATTCACGCCTAAGGACATTCAATCTACTTCTATAGTTGAACAATTACCAAACTTATAACTGAGATAGGCTTTCCTCTCAGAACGTAAAGGAAGATGTGATAATATTCCTCAATTATAGTTTACAATACGTCCAGTGTTCCGGAAGCTTGCTAATTTTGAATCGACTCAATTTCATCATAAACCTTATATTATCTGTAATCCAAGGTGTATAGTAGTTATTACCTCGAGGTTTAGAGACTCTAAGAGGAGCGTGAAGGTCGCAGAGATGAAGAATAAGAAAGTTCATGGTTTCTATCTTCGCATAGATGTTGTCTGTTAAAAAATAGAATGCCAAGGTAAAGATTGAAGATGAATTATTTTAAATTGTTCTGCATTAATGTTACCTAGTGCTCGATCAGTAACTAGGGTTTATAGATGGCTCAGAGTCGAGGGGCAAACCGCAGGCTAAATTTTGTACACCAAACTTCCATTTTTATGGGACTTCCACTAACTTCCACTGACTTCCACTAACTTCCACTGACTTCCACTGACTTCCACTAACTTCCACTAACTTCCCCTAACTTCCACTGACTTCCACGCACTTCCACTGACTTCCACGCACTTCCACTGACTTCCATGCACTTCCCCTTCTTTAGTATTCTACCTTTCACCAAGAAAAGGTTAATAAAAATCATTTAATCTAACGAAATACGAATTAGACAACAATGTAGAAAAAACGAGAGAAAAAATGTGGAAAAAATCGTTTGGCGATTAAAAATTTCACTGAAGTGAATATGGAAATAACGTCTCTGTATAATGTAAATATTTATTAAATGACTGAATTCGAATTAAATGGGTAAATTCCGAGGCAAATTCATACTTTTTAAAAATATCTTTAAGGCAATTTATCAAAATCGATCATAACAAATCGATAAAAGGTAGATATCGGGAATGCTTATAGGTACTTTTTGAAGTAGAACACCATTCTGTTTCAGGTGGTGAAATAATATAGAATATGTTCTATATATTAAGAAAGTTGAGTATTACAAATTTAAAGTTTGTTTGGCATAACATCAGATTAACAACACCCTGTAGGGTAAATTAGAAGAATCCTGGGAAAGGTACAAGTGGTGATTCACGATTCAATTTGAAATACGTAGCAAAAATATATTTTTAAGAAGTATGATGCAAAGCCGGAAAAGTTCGAAAAATAATTAATATTTCGAGAATGGATGACTTTTTGAATATAAAAACTAGCAAAATGGAAATCTGCTGTCAAAAATATGGCTTCCATTTAAAAAAAATTAGTTAGTAAACATTTCCGGTATAACCGGAAGTCACGGGTGTGAAAACAGCCACATCCACAAGTTACCGAATCGCGGCCGGATCGCGTGCGCTTTAAAACCGAACCATAGCCACAGTTCGGCGTGGATGAAAACCTCAAAGGGAAAAGTTAAACTTAATGAAATTTCCAGTTACCGAATAGTAGAAATAGCAATAGAAAACAGTCTATTGGGTATGTACGAAAAATAATGAAACTACATTTTTAATACCACAAATTTTAAATTCTGGAAACTCCAAATTCGACGATCCCATTTTGGAAATAGGTTTTTCTGGGACATAAAGACATGTACTATCATGGTGGCTATAGAAAACCCCCAGTCTCCTCTTCCGTATATATGAAAAATAAAGATTATTATGCTTTTCATGCAGCACCACACATTAGATGCAAAATATTTTAAATTTTGGAAACTCCAAATTCGACGATCCCATTTTGGAAATAAGTTTTTCTGGGACAAAAAGACATGTACTTTCATGGTAGCTATAGAAAACCCCCAGTCTCCTCTTCCGTATATACGAAAAATAACGATTACTATGCCTTTGACGCAGCGCCATAAATTAGATGCTCTATATTTTAAATTCTGGAAACTCCAAATTGGACGATCCCATTTTGGAAATAGGTTTTTCTGAGACAAAAAGGCATGTTCTTTCATGGTGGCTATAGAAAATCCCCAGTCTCCCCTTCGATATATACGAAAAATAAAGATTACTATGCTTTTGATGCAGCGCCATAAATTACATGCTATATGTTTTAAATTCTGTAAACTCCAAATTCGACGATCCCATTTTGGAAATAGGTTTTTCTGGGACACAAAGACATGTACTTCCATGGTAGCTATAGAAAACCCCCAGTCTCCTCTTCCGTATATACGAAAAATAAAGATTATTATTCTTTTGATGCAGCGCCATAAATTAGATGCTAAATATTTTAAATTCTGCAAACTCCAAATTCGACGATCCCATTTTGGAAATAGGTTTTTCTGGGACACAAAGACATGTACTTTCATGGTAGCTATAGAAAACCCCAGTCTCCTCTTCCGTATATACGAAAAATAAGGATTACTATGCTTTTGATGCAGCGCCATAAATTAGATGCTATATATTTTAAATTCTGGAAACTCCAAATTCGACGATTCCATTTTGGAAATAGGTTTTTCTGTGACGCAAAACCATGTACTTTCATGGTAGCTATAGAAAACCCCCAGTCTCCTCTTCCGTATATGCGAAAAATAAAGATTATTATGTTTTTGTTGCAGCGCCATAAATAAGATGCTATATATTTTAAATTCTGGAAACTCCAAATTCGACGATCCCATTTTGGAAATAGGTTTTTCTAGGACACAAAGGCATGTACTTTCATGGTGGCTATAGAAAACCCCCAGTCTCATCTTCCGTATATACGAAAAATAAAGATTATTATGCTTTTGATGCAGCACCATAAATTAGATGCTAAGTATTTTAAATTCTGGAAACTCCAAATTCGACGATCCCATTTTGGAAATAGGTTTTTCTGGGACACAAAGACATGTACTTTCTTGGTAGTTATAGAAAACCCCCAGTCTCGTCTTCCGTATATACGAAAAATAAAGATTATTATTCTTTATTTTCGTAAATACAGAAGAGGAGACTGGGGGTTTTCTATAGCTACTATGAAAGTACGTGCCTTTGTGTCCCTTAGAAGCCTATTTCCAAAATGGCATCGTCGAATTTGGAGTTTCCAGAATTGAAAATATATAGCATCTAGTTTATGGCGCTGCATCAAAAGCATAGTAAACTTTATTTTTCGTATATACGGAAGAGGAGACTGGGGGTTTTCTATAGCTATCTTTATTTAGCGTAAGCTAATACAAAATGCAATTACATCAACACATAAGATACTTAAACCTAGCGGCAAACTATTCAATAACATTGTCAATAGCAATAAAAATCTAAATCTAGACAAAGAGCACAAAATGCATTACGCATCAACAAAATTCACAAAATACACACCAAAAAACCCATCAACGAAAACAGTACAAGAAACAAGAAACATCATGGAGGAGAAACACCAGTTGATTAAAATTATCCATAACAATAATGGAGATTTAAGTGCAAACAGCACATAAGTACATTAAGAAATCTCACTTCAGCAACACCTGGATACCTCAAATTTTCTCAAGCATATATAACTTTAATCTCCTCTTAAACGTGGCTAGCAGAGTACTAGAGAGAATCGTCTGGGGGAGTTTCTGGTATTCAATTAACCCTCTATAAAAAATCGATTTTTCACAAACCTTTTTTGTTGTAGGCTGAACATAAAACTTATTTCTAGACCTTGTATCATACTTATGAATCTCCGTAGTGTATCTTAGTCTGGCATTTAAATAATCTGGAGCTAAACCAGCCTTCATTTTAAAGATGAAAACAAATACTTGAAATTCAATGTAGTCGCATACAGGTAGCCATCCCATAATTCTCAACATGTTTTTATGGGAACGTATCTATTAAATCCCAAAATAATTCTCATAGCTCTCTTCTGCTGTAACTGCAATCGTTCAATTTCGTTCTTATTCAAAGAAAACAAAATAGTTGAACAATAATTAAAATCAAAGTGTTATAAACAACAAGCCTAGACCAATTTGAAAGAAAACTACTACACCGAAACAAATAACCCACTTTACTTGAAATTTTATTAATAATATACACAGCATGATCTTTAAAGTGCAGTTTACGATCTACTAAAACCCCCAAATACTTAACGCTTTCCACTGCCTCCAATTGTATATCATTCACGAAAATACCGTAACCCCCCGACTTAAAATTTTTCCAATAAATATCTCTACCTATTAACATAAATTTAGTTTTATCCGTATTAATCCTTAACGAATTTCTGCAACACCATTCAAAAATATTCTTGAGACAGTCATTTAAATTTGACACTACAGAGTCCAAATTACTACCCGAGAAGAACAACAAAGCATCATCAGCAAACAAATGTATCTCGCACAAACCCCCCAACGACTCCACAATATCATCGATGTACAACAAGAAAAGAATCGGGCCCAGAACACTACCCTGCGGCACCCCATGATCATTAATCCGTTCGCCTGAAAATATGCCGTTGAATCTAGTTGTTTGCTTCCTATCTCGCAGGTAGCTACTGAACCAGTTCAACACGATTCCGCCAATACCACACTGCTTTAATTTTTCAAGCAGTCGACCCCTGTCAACTGTCTCAAACGCCCGCTGTAGATCCAAAAATACAGCACCCGTCATCATGTCCCCGTCAATAGCACGTCTCCATTGATCAATCACCAGCTGCAACGCCGATTCACAACTATGTCCGGCTCTGAAACCCGATTGATTTTGACTTACCAAGCAATTAGCATCAACATAATCGACCAACTGCCCAGCTACTATTTTTTTCTACCATGAAAGTACATGTCTGTGTGTCCCAGAAAAATCTATTTCCAAAATGGGATCGTCGAATTTGGAGTTAGTAGAATTTAAAATATAAAGCATCTTATTTATGGCGCTGCAACAAAACCATAATAATCTTTATTTTTCGTATATACAGAAGAGGAGACTGGGGGTTTTCTATAGCTACTATGAAAGTACGTGCCTTTGTGTCCCTTAGAAGCCTATTTCCAAAATGGGATCGTCGAATTTGGAGTTTCCAGAATTTAAAATATTTAGCATCTAATTTATGGCGCCGCATCGTATATACGGAAGAGGAGACTGGGGTTTTCTATAGCTACCATGAAAGTACATGTCTTTGTGTCCCAGAAAAACCTATTTCCAAAATGGGGTCGTCGAATTTGGAGTTTGCAGAATTTAAAATATTTAGCATCTAATTTATGGCGCTGCATCAAAAGAATAATAATCTTTATTTTTCGTATATACGGAAGAGGAGACTGGGGGTTTTCTATATCTACCAAGAAAGTACATGTCTTTGTGTCCCAGAAAAACCTATTTCCAAAATGGGATCGTCGAATTTGGAGTTTCCAGAATTTAAAATACTTAGCATCTAATTTATTGTGCTGCATCAAAAGCATAATAATCTTTATATTTCGTATATACGAAAGAGGCGACTGGGAGTTTCCTATAGCCACCATGAAAGTACATGCCTTTGTGTCCCAGAAAAACCTATTTCTAAAATGGGATCGTCGAATTTGGAGTTTGCAGAATTTAAAATATTTAGCATCTAATTTATGGCGCTGCATCAAAAGAATAATCATCTTTATTTTTCGTATATACGAAAGAGGAGACTGGGGGTTTTCTATAGCTACC
Organism: Xestobium rufovillosum; assembly: GCA_963966045.1. Lineage (NCBI taxonomy): Eukaryota > Metazoa > Arthropoda > Insecta > Coleoptera > Ptinidae > Xestobium > Xestobium rufovillosum. The sequence continues at coordinate 19,579,532 of OZ014492.1, read as the reverse complement.
ATGAAAGTACATGTCTTTGTGTCCCAGAAAAACCTATTTCCAAAATGGGATCGTCGGATTTGGAGTTTCCAGAATTTAAAATATTTAGCATCTAATTTATGGCGCTGCATCAAAAGCATAGTAATCTTTATTTTTCGTATATACGGAAGAGGAAACTGGGGGTTTTCTATAGCTACCATGAAAGTACATGTCTTTGTGTCCCAGAAAAACCTATTTCCAAAATGGGATCGTCGGATTTGGAGTTTCCAGAATTTAAAATATTTAGCATCTAATTTATAGCGCTGCATCAAAAGCATAGTAATCTTTATTTTTCGTATATACGGAAGAGGAGACTGGGGGTTTTCTACAGCTACCATGAAAGTATATGTCTTTGTGTCCAAGAAAAACCTATTTCCAAAATGGGGTCGTCGAATTTGGAGTTTGCAGAATTTAAAATATTTAGCATCTAATTTATGGCGCTGCATCAAAAGAATAATAATCTTTATTTTTCGTATATACGGAAGAGGAGGCTGGGGGTTTTCTATAGCTACCAAGAAAGTACATGTCTTTGTGTCCCAGAAAAACCTATTTCCAAAATGGGATCGTCGAATTTGGAGTTTCCAGAATTTAAAATACTTAGCATCTAATTTATTGTGCTGCATCAAAAGCATAATAATCTTTATATTTCGTATATACGAAAGAGGCGACTGGGGGTTTCCTAGAGCCACCATGAAAGTACATGCCTTTGTGTCCCAGAAAAACCTATTTCTAAAATGGGATCGTCGAATTTGGAGTTTCCAGAATTTAAAATATTTAGCATCTAATTTATGGCGCTGCATCAAAAGCATAGTAATCTTTATTTTTCGTATATACGGAAGAGGAGACTGGGGGTTTTCTATAGCTACCATGAAAGTACATTTCTTTGTGTCCCAGAAAAACCTATTTCCAAAATGGGATCGTCGAATTTGGAGTTTCCAGAATTTAAAATATATAGCATCTAATTTATGGCGCTGCATCAAAAGCATAGTAATCTTTATTTTTCGTATATACCGAAGAGGAGACTGGGGATTTTCTATAGCCACCATGAAAGTATATGCCTTTTTGTCCCAGAAAAACCTATTTCCAAAATGGGATCGTCCAATTTGGAGTTTCCAGAATTTAAAATATAGAGCATCTAATTTATGGCGCTGCGTCAAAGGCATAGTAATCGTTATTTTTCGTATATACGGAAGAGGAGACTGGGGGTTTTCTATAGCTACCATGAAAGTACATGTCTTTGCGTCCCAGAAAAACCTACTTCCAAAATGGGATCGTCCAATTTGGAGTTTCCAGAATTTAAATTATTTATCATCTAATTTATGGCGCTGCATCAAAAGAATAATAATCTTTATTTTTCGTATATACGGAAGAGGAGACTGGGGATTTTCTATACCTATCATGAAAGTACATGTCTGTGTGTCCCAGAAAAACCTATTTCCAAAATGGGATCGTCGAATTTGGAGTTTCCAGAATTTAAAATACATAACATCTAATTTATGGCGCTGCATGAAAAGCATAATATGTATTTTTCGTATATACGGAAGAGGAGACTAGGGGTTTTCTATAGCTACCATGAAAGTACATGTCTTTTTGTCCCAGAAAAACCTATTTCCAAAATGGGATCGTCGAATTTGGAGTTTCCAGAATTTAAAATATTTTGCATCTAATGTGTGGTGCTGCATGAAAAGCATAATAATCTTTATTTTTCGTATATACGGAAGAGGAGACTGGGGGTTTTCTATAGCCACCATGAAAGTACATGTCTTTATGTGCCAGAAAAACCTATTTCCAAAATGGGATCGTCGAATTTGGAGTTTCCAGAATTTAAAATTTGTGGTATTAAAAATGTAGTTTCATTATTTTTCGTATATACCCAATAGACTGTTTTCTATTGCTATTTCTACTATTCGGTAACTGGAAATTTCATTAAGTTTAACTTTTCCCTTTGAGGTTTTCATCCACGCCGAACTGTGGCTATGGTTCGGTTTTAAAGCGCACGCGATCCGGCCGCGATTCGGTAACTTGTGGATGTGGCTGTTTTCACACCCGTCCGGAAGTCGACCGGAAGGGCCACGACTTAAAATATTTTAAATAAAAAGTTCCTAGGCATTTACGCCCGAATATAATTTTTTAGATTTGTAACTGTATTGTATGAGAAAACATCTATAGCTAACAGTTTCCGTGAATCACCCTGTATACTATTAATATATTACTGAATAATCCGTTAGAGCTTGACATTCGGAATAAAAACGATAGGGCACCTATGTTACGTCACTGGTTCAATTTGGAAGCGAAGAAATGATTTTTTCGTATTACTCTTTAGGTTTTGAGTAAAATAGCATTTTGCCTAACCGCTCACAATCGCAAAAAAATTAACAATCGATTGTTCTAAAACTGCTTGCCACTCCATTTAGCATTTCAAAAGCAAAAATGTTTGGAACAAATGAGGTTTACAATTTTACAAATTTTAATTCAATGATTTTCTTAGATACCTACCTATCAAAAAGTAACATTTTTTTAGAGAAACCTTGATCTCAACACCGTGTATCTTAGTTGAGAGTAATTTTAAGACATGCATTATGTTTTATGTTCATACAACTTTTCTTCTTATTTTGAACTAGGTATACCTCCCGAAATTTGTACACTCGTTATGGATCATGCCTTATAAAGAGAAAAATACTCGGAAAAATATATCTACGCATTATACAGGGTGGGCCAATAGTGTGTAGTCGGTCCATATCTCTGGTTCTATTCAAGGGATCAAAATAAAACTTTACACGTATGTTGAGAACTCCACGAAGCATCTGATAAAATTATTTTGGTGTATACAGGGTGTTCACACTCTGAGTACCAAGCAAAAGTTATGTCTTTTAAATCGAATACCCTCGGGTTGTTTAGGTACATTTTTGAATTCTTTATAAAATTTTACGAGAGCGTATGAAAGATGATATACCTTACCTACTACACTAATGCCCGGTTTTTCAAAGAAACCTACACCGGATTAAGTCTGACACCGGCTTCGTTGCTATGATACCGGCTTTCTGATTGGTTGTATCGTAGCGACGAAGCCGATGTCAGATTTAATCCGGTGTTGGTTTCTTTGAAAAACCGGGCCTATGAGGTTTATAGAGTGAGCGATTTTAAGATATTATCATTTTAGTGCCGAAGCTATTTAAGATTTCTCTTGAGATTTCTTTATTGGATTAGGTTCACAGACTGCTCTATTCGTAAAATCCATGAGTACTGTTGTCACAATACTTAATATCATACAGGGTGGGCGGCTTACGTAATATGCATTTTTTCTCAGAAATTTCAAATGGAACACCCGATATTTTATTTCCATATTCGATAGCCAGTTTACTAAGCTTTTGATTGATGTAGATATTGTTAAGTCTGCGACTGACGGTTTGGGTCTCGGTTTCGGTAGAATTGAAAATTCAACCTTAAAATGTATTAATTTGACTGATAGGTCCGTTCTCCTAAATTTTACCATCCAAAACACAAAATATGATTTCCATTTTGTTTCTGGAAGTTGAGTTCACAATGAGACAAAAAATCATTGCCAGTTTGTTTCTTCATGGTCATATTCTCAAATACTTGGTAACTTATTAAACCTAGGTATAAATTATTGATACAAGGAGCGCAATGGAAGAGAAAAACAGTCTTTTCAAGAAGTACGTAAACTTGCAATGAGATTTCTTGTGCCAGTGTAAACTCTGTTCGCTAAATTTGATGTAAAAACAAAGTGAAAGCATTCTTCTGAGTTTTGGGTGGCAAAATCAGGGAAATTCCCCAAAAATGGTACAAAGTTACGGCAAAAATCTAATTTCTTAAGGTTCAATCTCTATTTCTGCCTAAATTATCAGTCGCAGACCTGCCAATATATGCATCTATCAAAAGCTTCATAAACTGGCTATCAAATCTGCAAATAATATTAGGGGTGTTCCACATAGCATTTTAGAGAAAAGCTCAATTTTGCGCAAGTTGACCATTCGGTACAATATGTATTTTGAATAAGTATTTTGATAAAAGTGTTAATGGATTTTATTTACAATTAGCGTATCCTGTGAACCTATTCCAATAAAAAAATCTTAGGTAGCATTGATCGGCAGACGTCAGTAGCTCCACAAAGTTGGGTTCACACTGGTACTATAATGGCTGTATCTTAACATCGCTTGCTTTAAACTCCAACGTGCAGCATATTAACTTTCATGAAATTTTATGAAGAATCCAAATATGTAAACAAATGTGGGGCATTTCATTTAAAAAACGTAACTTCGGTTTGGTACTTAGCACGTGAACATCCTGTGTACATCAAAATAAGTTTAACAGAAGCTTCGTGTGGGGTTCTCCACATGCACGTAAAATTTCATGTTGATATCTTGAATAGAATCAGAGATATGGACCGGCTACGCACTATCGGCCCACCTGTATAGAAAATATAAACTAATGTAAATTTACCGTTACTATGCAAGCAAAGGTCCAAAAACTAGTCTAGACTACTCAACTCTCGACGAATACGACGATACGCAGACCATCTAGAACTACAGCGCATGCGTAAATGCCCAGAAACTTCCATTGACTTCCACTAACTTCCACTGACTTCCACTAACTTCCGCTAACTTCCACTAACTTCCACTAACTTCCACTGACTTCCACTCACTTCCACTGACTTCCACCAACTTCCACGAACTTCCATTAACTTCCACACACCTGTACACCAAACTTCCACAGCGGTTTGCCCCTCGCTCAGAGTCGCATCGAAGTCTACAAGAAGTGAGGTTTGTATAAAACTCCAATCTCATGGTCCTCACCAACAACTAGCAATGCAACCCACAAGCATTCAAAATACGCACAACAACCACCCTCACTGCTACTAACACGATCAGATCTCACCAATGAATATAACTTCAACGCTACTAACTAGCACATAGAACATCATAACTTGCTTGACCTACATGATTAAAGAGGCGACCTAACGCAGCTGCAAGAGACCTAACATTAACGTCTCCAACATCCAACAAATTTGACTAAAACGGGACGATGTTTCCCCTCTTTAGACACAAATGTTCTGTGACATCGGTCTATGTCATCAATATTAAGCACCCTTTCTTCCACCATTTCGTCAGCAACCTCTGGTAAATCAAACATCCGCAAATTATTTTGCCGAAAGTATTGCTCTAAGGCGTCAGTTTTATTTTCCCTAAATCATATTAACGTTTTGTCCTCCCCACGAAGTGAATTTATTTCTATTTCATATTTTGAAAAATTTTCTTACATAATATGTGCAGCGACTTTGGCTACGATATCAGCTGCTGCTATCTTCGCCATTGACTCTGCTAATAGCCGATGCTGCAGTATTATTAATTTCACTAATTATTTCGCCTGTTAGTGGCATTTTAAGATTTTTGCTGTCATCAAGATGTAACTCAACTTAAATTTCAGATTATCAACAACGAAACAACAAAAACAGACTCGTAATTCGCTCGGAATACTGGATATTTGATTAAAGAACAATGGTTAGGGAAACCCGAATTATTGACAAGAAAGCGAATACGGATGGCATTTAAACCAAAGACATCTAGAATGGACCTGGCGTCCTTAAGCAACAGCTGATTTTGTTTTGAAGCCTGCACGTTCGTAGCGTTGTTTGTTATTAAATTCAAGCAACGGAGCAACGGACCAGACGAATCTTCGGCGATATTCTGTTTCCGCGGCGGCACCTGTTTACTACACAACTGCTCGGCTGCTTTGTTTTGCCTTTTCCACACGCAAACGCTTAGACTGTGTGTATTCCTCCTGCTTCAGCCGGAAATGTAAATAGCTAAGTCCCCTCTACAAGTCTTTGATTTAAACATTATGACCTGGATCTAGCCAAGATACTTAAACTGCCGTTAAGCGATTGGCTTATATACTAGTTTTATAGACGTTTTTGCCACCACCCGTTGGTGGTTCACTGGTTGTGATCTCATCCTACCATGCCATCACGCTGAGGGTTCGGATCTCACCGCAGTTCTTCTATTTTTTATGATGATTTTTTCTTTTGAACAAAAAAAGGGTTTCTGGTCCAAAAGGACAAATAAGGGTCGCCATTACGCCAGACAGACATCCACTCATTTGAGTTTTATTGTTATTTTTTGCAAAGTATCGATTCATGGCATTTTAGTAGGTGAGGTTGGCTAGATCCAGGGTCATAATGTTTTAATGCATACGGATGGATCTAGAGAGATAACACGAAGAACACGGTGTCTTATGGATGCAACTCAATCAAAATCTGCTTGAAAATTATCGCAGGAAATTCATCTGTCGCATGGAATTAGTCACGCAATCTAGAAAAAAGACCATGAGATGTTGCCTTGCAAGTTGCAAGGTTCAGATTTTGGTTTACAACAAGATTTAACCACGTACCTAATATGCTTAGAGATAATTTATCAATATCTTTCGAGTCATGTTGTGTGTTGATATTGTACAATATTCAACAAAAGTAAGGGGGCAGTTCAGTTATTTGAAAACGCCATAAACAGCTGAAAAAAATGTTTCACCTACAAAAATATCTGTTTTGTTTTCATTCTATATGATACAAAACCATACACTTCAAAATCGAACCAATATTTCTACACACTGCCGACAAAGGGAGTGCCATGAACAACTAACTACTACTACATGGATTGCTCAACTCTCTGGTACGTTGAAAATCTGTCAATTTCAAGAGCTAAAGAGGTAACTTAAATCTGTTTCGTCCCTGTGTCTGAATCCCAGTCGACACTCGTTCATAATTTTTTCCGCATCCTCCCCATCGCTGCTAATATTTCACATCTTCGCTCGGTTTAGATTTAATTATTTTAATTTAAATTCAGTCGATATGATTTTCGTTTTATAATTTACAATTTTGCCATGCACCTTTTCCAGCACATGAATATGAACATCTGTATGATAAATGTTTTGCATAATGCATAAATCCAGCAGAATTGTGTTAACAGTAATTGCTAAATTTGTAAACATGTTGGTGTTCTTAATTCATGCTTTTAAGTCTGGGCGTTGAATGTAATATTTTATCGATTTTCACCAGAAACCCAAAATTGATTGATACATGGCGGACGATTTGAATGAAATGTCCCTCAAAGCATTCCACGGGTATCAGTTTTATCGGAATAGCGATGGTGGTGCCGAATCGCAAATTGGAGCATATCGTATCGTAAAGTTTAATGGAGTTTTTATGCCGGTCATATTCAACCTTATTATTTCACTATCACATGTCTAAGAAATCAATAGCAAAGCGGAAGGTTGGAATTCCGTATCTCGGTTGAATTCAAAGCGTAGCAAATGGTTTCAATGCTGCAAAAGCCACCCCTATTTGTTTCCTATCACATTTCACAATATTTCGTAAATGATATACAGCGGTTCATGGAATCAGTTTACAACAGCCAAAAACGTTCTATACTAATAGACTCCAAGAGACATTATGTATTTTTTAGGAACATAACATGCCTTTTTCCGTCTCACCTTTTCTTCGTAACATTTGTCATTATTAAAGCATGATCCAGACGCGATGTTTTGGTACTCAGATATGACTGCGCAGGCAAAACTGTGTTAAAGAATGTTGGTTAAGACGAGTTAAAATAGACCGAGTCGATTACCGATATATTTTCTTAGCAATTTTCGCATGCTATTTCGCAAATTTCATTTTTATGAACGAGTTCCGTTCTATTCTTGGCATTTCCAAGTAGATTTTGCAAATTGTTGCTAGAGTCTGTTTTAGCTTGTCCTAAGTAGCATCAAGTTCATTACAAATTCGGCCATACAGATAAGTCTAGTACGGCTTTGCACGCGTTGGATGCGGGCCATAAATTCAATATCAATTATTTCAAAACTCTTAAAGCTAGGGAATAATAAATTTTATTTAAACACCTGGCACGGATAGCGCCATATAAAAATAAAAGCAGTTGTCTTAACATTAATTCGGGTAGGAGGAGGGAAGTATTTAAAACAACGTAGTGTAAGTTTTAGCTCTAGAATAATCTTCAACTCCTAGGGATGCTGATGTTGTCAGCAAAACACGTGTCAAGTTTAATTACTATGTCACTGTCTTTTGGCGTGTGGGTATAATGGACGCTACTGACTATTGAAAACACAAACTTTACCCTATAGTTTTTTAATACCTTGATCCGCCTCCGTCCGCAGTTGGTTCCGGAATGTACTGCAGCCTCGAGGTTCATTGCGCACTTACGCAGTTTTTTATTTAATAATCAGTCGCAATCTTAGAAAGCTGTACAGGTCTATTGAGTACTGACAGTTTTTGCTCCTATGACATCACTCCCGAATATGGTAAGCTTTTTCGGAGAAAGTGTTATGCAATGCAGGGTGATCTCCGGTTCTTGTCCTCAGAATCTACGGTCCGAGTTCCCGTCGTATAGCCCTATTTTTGCAGATGCTTCCTTAGGGGTGCATGTCCCATTAGGAAACATGTTATTGTTCTTGAAGCTGCAATGAGTTGCTAATCACTGATTTACGTGTTATCTTTTCGATATGTACGTTCCAGATCAATCTAGAGTCAAGCATCACCCTTATATATTTTACCTCATTCGCCAGGTCTAGTTCCTCGCCATTTAGTGTTAGAGGCCTCAAATCCTCCGAAGTAAATGTCACGATAGTAGTTTTACGAGGGTTTATTTTAAGGCCTTCTCTAGCTGCCCAAATCGAAACAATGTTCGGAGAAACTTGCCATAGATTGTCATCGACATATCTAATGACAAGAAAACTATTTCTGTTGAGTTCGCTCAGCAGTCCGTCTGCGACGAAGGCGCATAGAAGTGAAGAAAGGACTCTACCCTACGGGCAGCCTCTCGTGACCCTAGCCTTTAGTTATACTCCCTTCAGTGAGGTTTGTACCACCCTACTTTGCAATACGGAGTTGATCCATCGAGAACATGTCTCCTCGACACCACGGTTCCTTGACTCGCGGAAGCTATAACTTTTAACTCGAGGTTACCCAGAAAATATCAAATTTGACTTTTAACTTGGAGAGAGATGTAACATTCCTTTTTTGAGGGCCCCAAACTAGATTGGAGAATACTTTTATGTCGAATTCTGATATGATACACAATTTTAGAGACCTAGGTCAGCATCTATAAAATGGAAGGCCTCTGACTTTTTCATTTCAAGTAGAAAAGAATTCCTTAAATGGACAAAATTTAATGATTTTTTGAGCAGAATTTGGTGATGCCATAAGACGAAAAATTGAGGAGCACATGATCGTATGATTTTTCTAATGCCTCCACCAAATTTTGTTGGAGAAAACAGGTTTTAAACATTGTCCAATTAACGGACTTTCTACGATTTCATATAAAAAAGTTATGTATTGTAGTCGTGTTTAGTGAACTGCAGTGTCAGTATGCCATTAAATTGTAACTTGTATTTATAAAATTGACCCGATTCTTCATCGCATTAAATTAGAGAAATCCAAGGATAGGCAGATAACACCCCGGCATATTAACTCTACAAATTTATTTGCTACGAAACATTAATAAATTATAGACTAGACGAGGATAAAACTACGAAGGAGAAGTTTCACTGAATAATTAATCCGTGCCATTTATCTTTGTGACTGAAAACTTACCTCAAACGTGAATAATTGAAACTGTAATGGCTCACGGCAATACAAATATAATAATAAGAATCACTTCGAACGGAAGCAAGAACATAATAACACGGATATAAGTTTTAAATTTTGACAAATGCATTGCATGCTGGTTTCTAACGAATTCACTCCAAGACGTTATTTACATTACCAACAGGGTAATAGGATTGCATATAATTGTTATGTTTTATTATTCTAAAAGAAATTATTAATTCAGTTATCAATTAAAAGTACTGGACAGTCCACAGGATCTCTAGTTAAGAACGGAGCAGAGCCATGACCGCCAATATCTAAAAGGTAAGTTGTAGTAATGGGAAAACTTGTAAAACAATAATTGCGGGTAATAGGAAATAAAAAATAAATATAAAAAGCGCCCTCCAATCTTAAAATCGAAACACTGTGAACGCCAAAACAGTGAAAAATTTTGATGCCGACGTTTTGCTTGCATCGATTTCAACGGTTTAGAGATCACTGATTTTTTTATTAAAAATTTTCAATCTGACAACAGATCAATGTGGGTACCAAGCACATTCATTGGTATCCACGTCAATGAGCAGGCGGGTGCTAGGGCACGCCAAGCAGCCAATAGTACTGAGCCTGTAACATGGGATTTTGTGAAGAACTCCACACCACAGACAGCCTCATGATAGGAAACTGCACTGCTCACCCACCTGCGAGTAGGCCACATATACTACACTCGCAGTAGCTTGATAAGAGGGGATGGTCTAACCAAGTGCGAAGCTTGTGATGTACCTTTTACAGTAGAGAATATACGTGTGCGATTCAAATGTGATTGTCCCTAACACAAGCAAACGACGCCGACGTGGAAGGGAGGAATTTTTTATTTTATCAGAAAAAGTGTTTTGTCTTGAGCTGCAAATCACTGTTCACCTTCAACAATACCGTCTCATCGTCCTGAAAGTGAGTTCCATGAAGTTGCTTTTCGAGTTTGGGGAACAAATGGTAAGTAGTCATTAGAGGGTAAGTCTAGAGAATAGGATGGGATTTTGAGAATTTCGAAGTCTGCATTATGAAACGCGGCCATCGAAACACAGCTTTTGTGGCCAGGAGCGTTGTCTTGTTAAAACTGTGCACCACGTGTGAGTTTCTTCATCATTTCGTCTTTAATGGAATATCACAATTTTGAAATTAAAGCAGCATAATATCGCCCAGTTATAGGGTGATTACGTGGTAAAAAGTATACAAGGATAACGCCCTTGGCATCCCCCAGAAAACTGTGGCCATGATATTGCCCGCAGATGCTATTACACGAAACTCTGTGCCTCCATTCCATACTCTGTCGCCTTGACTTAGGATCATAGTGGTGAACCCAGGTTTCACGCACATTAACGAATCTTGTCAGGAAGTTTTCAGGACCTCGGTTTATGATGGCCGAGTTCGTCTCTGAAGTGACTTGTCGAACACGCTTTTATTCTGGCGTCAACACTTTCGGTACCCATCGTGCAGTCTCCTATTTTAGATCTAATTCTTCGTGTAAAACGCAGCCTATTGAAAAGCCACACAAGTCTGGGCTCTGAGCTTCAGTGATTTGTTTATCTTGCAGGACCATATCATAGACCAAATCACTGTTTTCTTCGGATGTCCAGTACCCGGAGCACGTTCACAGATCTCTCTGCCAAGTTTAAAATACTTAATCCAGTTCTTCACCACCTGATATGAAGGCGTAGATTCACCCAGTACTTGTACCATATCCATATGAAATTCTTGCGGTGACAAGCCTTTCCTGCAGAGATATTTAATTGCCGCCCGGTTCTCAAACTTGTCTATATTGTAAAAATGAGCAACATCTTGTTACAATCGGCTCTCTAACTTAATAACGCAATAACATACACCAATGGAAGTTTATGTGACTTATCACAAATAATTAACAATTAACTGATAATAGTAACAAGTATTTAAATCAACACCTTCTATGCCAGGGACAATAATATTTGAATTATTGTCAACGTACTTCTAAGTTTTGTCTGCGTGGAGTAGTGGGAGATCTGTCAACTCTTTTAGGAAATGACCCCGATATGATCGACGTGGTTCTAAGGTTCCTTCGGACCTGAGGTCTCTATCAGGTAGTAAAATTATTTCTAGTTTTTGGGGAGCCCTTATTCCCTTTGAACATTCATTAATATACTTTAGAATTTGTCTGTTTGTTCTCGGTGTTAATTTTATTCTATCCTTTGAAATAATATATTGATTTACCTATTTTTTATACATGTGTTTGTGAAACTGTTTGGTTGATCTAGTTACTTTGTGTTGTTAATTCGTACTGTTATTGTTTTGTGTTGTTTATTATATTATATTTCACATTATGATAGCTATAGCTAAACGCTTTCTTCAATTAAAAAAATTACTGAATAGTAAAAATTGCATCTCATAATCTTGATCGGTTTTTCCGAACACTGTCAAAGAACGCCGAAATCACAGCATAATACAGCAGTTAAAGTTCTTGGCGGTGTCTTTGAACTATTTTAGCTGCATTTGGTGACCTCCCACTGTAAGTGATTTACTACCGCGGCGTTTTATCAATCGGGTAGACACCGGTATTAACTCGCCGACAGACGAAAAAGAACACGTGCGTAGCCTGAGAAGTTCAGCGGGCTACGCTGCGCGAGCTAGAAAATTTAGGAAGGAGCTGTTCTGCTGTATTATGCTGTGTCGAAACTATAGGATTTATAGATCGTCAACAACGTTCGAATATATTAAAATCCTGATTTAAATATGAAAACCTCTCTGAGAATGAAATCTACAACCAGCCATCAGATTCTCTCTACATCCAGCAATAAAGGCACATCGCTTTAATGACATCGAAAAACCTCCATTCCGTACATACACTAAATAAATGTTATCTTCTGCAACTTTTCTGTTATTTAACTTAAAACTAAATAAACGATACTAATTGATATTTATTGTAATTTTTTGATTTATAGGTAGATAATATTATATGCAAAAGCTACACACGCGTCAAACGAATTCATGAAAATGATCACAGCAAAAACGCCTATACAATATCATGGAATCTGACCGAACATCGGCACGTTCCAGATTATCTAATTTTCTACCTCGAATAAAAATTGGATCAGCGTCTGTCGTTTCAAATTATATTTATCGCCGTATCCCGCAACCTATCTACTTTTCGATATTACCCAACAAGAATTTCCGCATCAAGCTGTGTATCAAAAATAATGAATAACTCAACAGCAGGATACTAAACTGATTAACAGCAATTATGTCTGAATACAATAAACAACTAAATATTTAGAATGCTGGAAAGTAGAGTTACAATGAGTGAATCAGAACTTATTCGAAAAAATAAGAGGGGTGTGCAACGATAGGTAACGCAAAAAATACGAAAAGAAACAATTTTTCAAAACCGTAGACTAGCTGATAATAGATTCAATGTTGCCTAAGGGGAGCGTAAATAAAAGCAGTGACAAGGCGGCTACAGTTCCACGCTTAGACTTGATCCGGAAACACTCAAAATCTTAGACGAAAATTGGGGGATGCACCGTCGTGTAAGAACCACATTCGTGGTCTGACAGTTAAGATCACCTCTTCAAGAACACCAGGCTGATGTCAGATAAATTCCAGATACTGAAAATCATCCACTCGTTCTGGCAATAAAAACAGTTTAATTAAGCGTTCATCGACAATCCCTGGCACAAACGTCCAAGAAAAAGCGATGCTGGAAGTCCGAATTCCCAAAATCCCAAAATGCATCATGTCACTATGAATTCTTAATAAGTTAACGCCAAACGCCAAAAGACAGTGACACAGTAATTAAACTCGACACTGTGTCAGTCTTTTGACGTTTGGGGTTAACTTATAAAGAATTCATATTGAATTTACGTCGAAGTTCTCGATTCAACCACTGTGTGTATGAGTATTTTGGATATTGCGTATCCCATTCCGGGTCATATTAGCTACCCTAAAAGCGTACAAACACAAAGGAAGGCGGTTGCTTGCTCGCTGGTTGCAGGCGCAGACAAAAGTTGCCTGCGTTCAATCAGAAACGAGTGTCAGTCAACATGAACCTGCGTTCTTTATGTGCCGAAACATTTATTATAAAATAATGAGTAGTAATCGGGCATAGCAGTCAAGGACAACTACACAGGAGGCCTCCCCCACGAAAAATGTGAAACAGGCGCCAACCGAGATCTTTCGCTTTCTGGGCGACTGCTCTAACCAATTGAGCTATCTGCACCACGACACATCAAAAATGAGAAAGGTCATAACAGGTAGCGAAGGAAGATGGATATAACAATTATAAATCTCATAATTAACCAACAAGAACCTCACTTTATCTACTGCAGTAGTCACACTTATTTAATTGCTTCGTAAAGACAATAACCCACGAAGGATAAATTGTCAGTCAATGAGAATTCAAGCCCAAGGAAAACATACAAATATAAAATATACAACTATAAATATGAAATTTAATAATGGTTCACCAAATGTTCTTGCAATTCCGAGATTTTGTTTAGATTAGAAAACACCACGGCGATTGCTTACATAAGTAAATAAGATGGGTGGTGTAAAGTTTCAAAAATTAAACAAACTCAGCACAGACATTTGGCAATATTCTGAATCTAAACAAATAAATCTAACGGCTACATACATAGCACGTTCCTCTGATAACATTGAGGCAGATGCGGAATCACGGCCAATAAGAATGGAAAGAGAACATTCCCTAAATTTAAATACTTATAGACGGATAACAAATTGACTAGAGACCCCCAATATTGATTTGTTCGTGAGCAGTTCAAACACAAAATGCAAAAATTATATATCATAGTTTCAAGGCCCGCATTCTCTAAACACTGATGCATTTACAGTAACCTGGGCTCAGCCTTGGTTCTTTTACACTTTACCACAGATTTCAATAATCAACAGGGTCATTAGCAAAACAATTAGCGATCGAGCTGTAGGAATACTGATTGTCTCCACTGGCCCTGCCAACCATGGTACTCGCTTTTCCTTAAACTTAAGAACCTATAAAAATTGAACCACACAAATATTTATTATCTTGTTCTTCCAGGAAGAGCCACCCGTTATTGAAAAAGCTCTCTCTAATTGCCAGGAAATCATCAGGTACTCGTTTTTGAGGAAAGGGGTGCCAGAGGACGTAATTCCAGTCAAGTTGGCATCAATCAGCTCATCAACCATGGGGCAATATTGTGGTACAATGTGGAGGTGATAACAGTTCTGCAAATGCATCAACATTAATATGTTTGAATCCTTGACGCGTAACATACTTTCCTTCCTGAACAGCACCTTACAGAAAAAAACAAATAGACTTTATACCTTGCCATAAACAAACACTTTCACGACAACGAAGGGAATATTTCAAATAAGACCTAAAGACTGCACATCGCCTGCAAACAATCTCAAAGATTAAACTGAACCAACTTAAAAGATCTGACTAGACCATAAATAAATTATAAAAACATGGGTCCCAAATCGCGCCAACCCCAAATGCAATTGATTTTTTTCACGAAAACCCTAAACTTTGCGCAGCCAAAACCCTGCTGAATACCTACATCGAAAACACTCAGAAACTGAGAACTCGACTTCTTGTTCTAGACCATTTAATCCATATTATAAAACAGTCACCGCTCAAACTCTGAGCAGACGGCTAAAATCAGTACTCAAAGTAAGTGACACTGACGCAGAAAATTTTAGTAGCCACAGCTCAAGACGTGCTACAACATCAGCGGTCTACAGGGCTGGCGTCAGCATAGAACAAATAAGGAAAACCGCAGGTTGGACAGATAAATCGCTGGCATTTATGAAATTTTACATTAGACCACTCATCGGAGAAGACTCTAGCCGGAGCGGCGCATACTGGCGGATGGCGGGCGACGCACCGGCCTCACGGCATAGAAGCATATATCAAGAAAGCGACTGCTTAAATACTATTTAGTTAAATACGATCGGCAACACCTTCGTGGCTCATGTAGTTAATGCGTCCTTAACGAAAATGCAAGTCAAGGGGTTCGTGTCTCGCCGCGGTGGGTTTGTTTTGTTCTAGTGATTCAGCTTTTTTCTTATGAACGAAAGGTCCAAAAGGTCAGAAAGGTCATCGCCATCAACGCCAGAGACATTTTCACTCATTTGATTTTTATTGTTGATATACATATGTCTCCCTTGTTTACAAGTCGCTCGCTTTCGATGCACCTGTACGCCGGTGCGTCGTCCACCATCCGCCAATATGCGCCGCGCCGCGCCGTTGAGAAAATACTTAATTGCAAACTCAATATTTGGGCCTGCCCAAAAATCTAAAATATAATTATTATATCTCATGACATATTTATATTATGCATGGTTGTTACTTCATTCATTATTAGGCTCAAATAATATATGTCATTTAAACATCTACAGAGTGTTTAATATTTGGAAAAATTGACAGATGTCGCAATCCTTGCAACCATCGGGACATTGGAAATGATAACATCATACATAAAATATAATGAACTATTTATTATAACCACAAAACATGCCTACTACAAAGAAATAATAAACATATAATTTTATTTTCCCACGACCCTCTAGGAAAGAGGCACATTTCATACAATATAGTAGGCCGGAAACTTCACAATTGCGTTGCCCGTGCGCTAAACTCAAAACTGTGCAGTACTATTTGAAAATCGCACAGTTCATTCAAATTTTGCAGGCAGTTTTGAGATTTTGACGTTTACTGAATAAATATCCTGTCGCGTCTCTTTTTAAATCTAATAATTTTTTATCAGAAAAATCTCTTAAAAGTTAGTAGGCTACTTGGAAATTTTGACAGCTGTTAGCATAGACAACAAATCAATAAAATTAAAGTTACTGTTTTATGAATAAATTCGTCTTCTTAAGTGATCGTGCAAAAAATAGGGTACATAACTCGATGGAAAGTGTATTTCCTATAAACCCGCGTGATTTCTTGTTTTCGTGATTTCACGCTGGTATAAACTTTGTCACTTTCCTTGCTCGTTACGTAATATACTATTTTACTTTATGTTCTCCGGGCATACTCATACTGTGCACACTTCACAATATAGTAGGCTCCCGGCTCTCACCACTCGAGCGCTGCGTTATCTCAGTATGCATCATCTGACCTCGACACTTTCGTGTCGGCGGCCTTGGATAAATATCGTAACTCTGGCCCCATATACGAACATTGACATTTATATAATGTTAAAAACGAAACGAAATATAATAAGAACAAACGACTTACCTTAAGGATGCTTGTTCTATATTATATGGGTGAAGTCTTTTCCAAACATGTTAAATACCCTCCCAATCTTCGCCTTTCCCTTCAAAGCGATCGGCACAAGTCGTGTTCCGAGCTGTGAAATGGCGGGTACGGATGGCAGTGCATAATAAACGAATCATTATTGGTGCACGTTCGTGTTCCACAGTTCTCTGTGTTCAATATTTGGAAAAGACTTCATTTATAGAAAATAGAACGAACATCCTTAAGATAAGTCATTTGTTCTATTTATCATTCCTGTTTTTTGTAATGTGCGGTCAAATCTTTTTATCGCTGTTACCTCATCATAATCATAAAGCTTCTTCCACCGCTCCACAAAATGTGGACTACTTCTGTGTTTCGAATTCATCATGTTTATGATTCCGGCACTGCTTTCAGTACGCATCTGCATTATAATTTGGCATTTGGTATTTGAGTGTTATCTCTAACATAATAAATTGTATCGATCTTTACGTCACTTGGAGGGAACTGATGATGTGAATTTAATTATTTGTACTGAGGTTATTTCACGGCAATCTCTAGATATTTCCTCCGTTAATTCAAATGTTTACGATAATGGTGGTTTAGTTTCCGAATAAATTACGTTTCATTAAATACATAATGTATTCTCTGAAGTTGGGGTACTTGAGCCATTATTAAACTTATAAATATGATTAAACTTTATAAATTTTAGTCTACAAAACACACTGCTTAGTCGAGAATTATATTTAAAAATCATAGGCAGTTCCGTATGAAATATATTTATGGACGACAAAATAATAATAATTCAAGAAGCATCCCTTTATTCGTGAAGGTAAAATAAAATAATATAAAACAACGATCATGCTTTTCTCTTGCAGGAGCAGTTCACGACATTCAACATTACTGGGTTGAACACGGAAAATAATACGAGCAGCACTTAAATTTCTTAGAAATAATATTCCTATATTTTATGTTATGGCGGAGTTTTAAATGAGGTAGAAATCATTTTTATGTACGTAAAATCTAAATTGAATACATTTCTCTCATTTTCGCGTCTAGGCACGAATATGGGTATGGTGCTTTATTGCATTTTGTCTTAACTTCGGTTCTAACGCAATGTTTAGAATTAAAATTTAACATTTTTACGAGCTTATGTGTTCGTCCCATAAGACACTACTTAGAAGTACGGCTGCAATATTATTGGCCAATGCAGGAGTTGACATCAACGTTTTTAAAAGATAAGGTGGTTTGGTGATTTGTTCAAGAAATGCAATACATAATTATGGTAATAAATAATTTTACTGGTGGTTTTAATATGCATTTTCGGCGTTTTGAAAAAGAACGGCAAAACCGTTGTTGATCTGCAAATACAAATTATTAAAATATTACAAACCAGAGAGTTTGAAATGATGAATGTATGTACATTTCACTTCAAGCATTGATTATTATTTAGTATATAATCCCTTCCTTCATACCCATGACTTTACTCAAAACTGATTCAATTTCACCAAAGCTACTTTGTTGTGCACAATCTTCATCAAGGAATGTTTGCAATAATATGTGCAACAGAAAAACGGGAAGATAAGTGAGGAAAAACAATTTTACAACTTAGATGATTTTCGCGAATAAAATTCATGTCAAATTCCATAGACTGTAAAGATTATACAAGCTAAACAAATACTGCATTTGATATACGCAACATGTTTTGTAATAGGAATGGTCTAAAAGGAACAAATAAAGAAATAAAGAATCTACTCCAGTAGTCAAACTCTGCAGACTTTATTGTCGTTTATAACTTAACTCTCGAAACACAGAAGAGGGCCCAGGAAAATGAGATCTTTAAAATTTCATAGGCACTTGGAATTTGGAAAGGAAAGAAGTTGATACTTGATCCGTTGATACGTTGGTTTTTAGTAGCTATATGGCTTTCCACAATTACTACTACCGGGAATGCAGTCTCACATCCCGTTCCGTGAAGAAAAAGACTTAGAAATAGTAGTTTGAGTCAAATGACTGAATTCTTACAACTTCCCGTCTTTTATATTAAACTGAAAAGTCCCCAAGTCCGCTTCACCAATCGGAGATCTTGTCCAAGTCAACGTCACCTAATCGGAGTTCTTGCATATTACGTCAGGATCTATTTTTGTGAACCAGTGTTTGCACTTGGAACAGATAAAGCAGCCCCGCCTGGCCGTTCCCCATTCAGTTGAAGAGGAAAGCGCCTCCCTTCCAGTGGAGAAACGCGCGCACGACTTGAGAGAGGAAATGCACCACACTAGTCATGCACTCATGCATAATGCTGCACTTCAGTAGATCGGAACACCGAAAACGGAGAGCACGTCACATTTCGACATTTTTTACGTTCACAAATTATTGTTCGCAAAAATAAATTGCTTTATTGCAGGTATTTATTTGTTTTTTTTAGTTCCTGCCCTGCTCTCCGTTCTTGCTTCTTGGTTCGTTTAGGTTGCCATCGATTTCTTTTTGGGGGGTACTGTCTGAAAATGTTTAATTCTTGTAAACTTCTCTAGTCTAATAGGGGTTGACACACTTAGCTGCGATTTCTGCATCTCCTTAATGCCTCTGTGCCTTGATCTTTTACCTTGGCTCGTCTGTTGATATTGCTGTTCATTTTCAGACTTGAAATTGTTCATATTTCATATTATTTATCACTTGCTGAACCTACCTTGTGAGGATTCTTGTCCGATTTTCACGATTTTGTCCAGTTTGTTATCATGTTGTTGTCAAATATTGGAGGTTAGGATGGTCTTGTTACTTTCGTCAGAGCCAACTGTGAAGGACATTTTATCCATTTAGTTGCAGTTTCACTGGTTCACTGGTGTACCTACCTATCTAATTTTCTTTACCGTGTCTTATATTTCGGTTCTTTATACGCTTTATTCTCCATTCTTATATCGCTTGAGGTCTCTTTATGGCTTTTATTACTGCTATCTTATTTTCTTTTGGGTTTGCAGTTTTTTAAGTTTTCTTTTCTTCGGTTAGTTTCTTCACACCCTGTGACGCTTCTGGTATATTTGAGAATCTTGGATATTTGTGGGTACTTTAACAGTTTCGAATGTGGCTGCCTTGTATTATAGTCGGCGGTTTTTTGAAAATTCCGCTTTGTGCTCGGAAACGGCACTCTTCCTGCTGTTCTTCACGTGAGTGGTTGGTGAAATTAAATTTTCTAGCAAGTTTTTGGAATTTTCTTAGTACACTACTTCTTGAAGACGTCGGCACAGCATAATACAGCAGTTAAAGTTCTTGGCGGTGTCTGAACTATTTTAGCTGCATTTGGTGACCTCCAACTGTAAGTGATTTACTGGCGTTTTATCAAAGGGTTTGCCGTCGGTATTAACTCGGCGACAAACGAAAAAGAACACGTGGGGAGCCTGCGAAGTTGCGCGGGCTCCCCTACGCGAGCTAGAAAATTTAGAGAGAGTTGTTCTGCTGTATTATGCTGTGACGTCGGATTATTGTAGATTTATAAATCGTCGACGTCGCCTGCTAAATTTTTGGGATTTAGATTCCCGTTTGAAGGTCAGTAGGATTTGCAAGGAAAACCCCTCACGAGCCACGAGGTAAGGTAAGGTTCATTTTCTTTTTTATGTTTTCTTTTCTATTTTGTCCTTATGATATTTTAGGTTTTTTTGGTGCAATTTTTGTCTTGGTGCACGCCCTCCGTCTAGAAGCGCAGTATACCGTATGTTGAGCTTCAGGAGCTTCGCCTGTGTCTAAATTTCACTCAAATAATTCATTTTTTATATACATTGTTTTAGGTACCTATTAGATTCAATATTAGCTGTGTACTTTTTTGATATAGGTAACACGGTTTTTTTGATATCTTTTGTAAATTTAAATCTGGTTCGCCTATATTTTTTCATATCATGTTAAATTATTATCATCATCATAAGGTTCTCAGTCCGAAGACTGGTTGGACGCGTACCTCCATTCTTTTCTATCCTGAGCTAACCTACGCATTTCCCTAAAAGTAGAACATCCTACATCCCTAACTATTTGAGAGCAGTAGTCTAATCTAGGCCTACCCCTACCTCTTTTTATTCCTATCTCTGACTCTAGTATGTCGCGAACTATTCCTTCGTGTCTTAGAAGGTGTCCTACCATCCTATCTCTCCTACTCTTTATTGTTTTCCATACCCTTCGCCTTTCCCCAACTCTTTCTAATACTTCCCTATTGCTAACCTTATCTATCCACGGTATCTTCATCATGCGTCTGTAACACCACAGTTCAAACGCTTCTACTCTTTTTCTATCCGCTTCTCCTATTGTCCAAGTTTCGCACCCGTATAATGCCGTACTCCATACATACGACTTTAAGAGTCTCTTCCTAGTCTCTATATTAACCGTTCTCGAACATAACAGTTGTTTCTTTTTGTTAAACGCAACTCGGCCCTGCGCCATTCTTTGTTTTATATCTTTAGTGCTCCTACCGTCTTGGGTTATTTTACTTCCTAAGTAGCAGAAATCCGCGACCTCCTCTATCTTCTCATTTCCTATTTGTATTTCAATTTTAGTTCTATTTTCACTCCATCTACATACCAAAATTTTAGTTTTCTTTTTATTGATTTTCATGCCGTAGCCCTGTGTCAAAACTGCTTCCATTTCATTCAAAGCCGCTCCTAATTCTTCTTTACTAGATGCTAACACTGCTATATCATCCGCAAATCTGAGCATGTTAATAGTTTGGCCCTGTACATTGATCCCTGAGGCTGTTCTTTCCTTAACAATATTAATCGCATCTTCGATATATAAATTATTATTTGACTACGTATTTTTTCTCTCTTTTTATATTTGCTCCCGTATTTGATACATTGTGTACCTGCGTCTTTTAGGGGCTGTAGTCGCTGCGTGTTGGCTATAGAGGATCAGCCATCGGCGCTCTTTTTTCTGCTTTATTGCCCACTCCCATCTTCGGCTTAGAACTCAGTCGCTGCCGGATCCTCATTGTGGCGTTGCGGCAGTTTTGTAGTCAGAAGCAAGGCGTAAATGTTTATTTTGAATAAAAATATGACAAAGGCAGTTCAACGTGATTTAGCGAAACAAAAAAATGTTACAAATTCACCCCATTATGTTAAACTACATGATCAACTGACGAACTGAGTATCTGTACCAAGATTCAGATTATTACATAATTAAATTTTATTTGACAAATTTTGCTGTAATTAGGTACTGCACTATAAGGCGTAAATGAATGGAGATCAATGTAAACTGTGTAACTACCTATCTAAATTTTGAGCTTTATACCATCAGCGTTAGTATGGACAAGCATTAACTGTAACAAACGATCATAGCAGTAGGGTTTTGGGTAGTATGTTTGTATTATGAGAACTTCATCCCTTCCGGTCCATGCCGCTATATAATTAGGCTCGAAAATGTAATTTTCGGGGAATCTATTCAATAAGGAAAGTGCATGTAACTTTTATTTAATGCGGGAATATCTAATCTAAATCTAATCATTCTAAATTTATTGTTCCCGCTACTTATCACTTCGATATTTGTGTCGCAATTGTGATTTGAATACATGCAATCCGAATTCTAATTATTCCAACACAAACCTTGCCAAATTCTAAACGCTACTTCATAAGTCACTTCGCAATCGGATTTTGAATTGTGCGGATAACGGATTGCATATTAACATTCCTTTCAGATCTACAGCACAATAGCATATATCAAGAAAGCAAGTGCTTAAATACGATTTAGTTAAGTAGACTTGGCAACACGTTCGTGGCTCAGTGAGAGATTCGTCCACAACGAATGTGCGAGTCTGGGGGTTCGCGTCTTGCTGCGGTGAGTTTGTTTAGTTCTAGTGATTCAGCTTTTTTCTTATGAACAAAAAATCGGTTTCAGGTCTAAAAGATCAGAAAGGTCATCACCATCAACGCCTGATACATTTTCACTCATTTGACTTTTACTGTTGATATATAAGTCCCACTTATTTACAAGTCCCTCGCCCGTTGCTATAGGTCTGTAAGGGATGTTATTATGCTTACGGATTGCATGTGAATGTAGCTTAACTCATATTCTGAGACGTAGGTACTACTAAAGACATTTAAAGAGATAGATCCGGCCTTCGTAAGCAAATACCCGATTGTTTTTGAAGCCGACGTGACTGTAGGCCAGGGGTAGCGGCGAGCAGTTGTAGTGTTTTCCTCAAACTCAATTACAAATGACCTGACGAATATTCCGTTCTTGACGCTTTACAGAATTTATAGTATACAGGAATTCGTTTATTTTGTTTTCGTCATTCCACAAATAAACGCTTAGACTGAGATTACCCCAATTGTTTCAGTTGTAAACGTAAATAGCTGAGCCTCATCTTTTTAATGTTGTTGGGGATTACAGTGTTCTGTTAGTAACTATAATTTTGTTCTTTAAAGTTTCTTAGCGTTTTCCTTAAAGGTAATCGTCCTTATGACGAAGCTACAGCAGGGGCGGGTGGGCCAACGGGGATTTCGGGAGATTTCTCGAAGGGCCGGTTGCTTCGGGGCCGGTCTGGGCCGACCCATGTGAAAAAAACATAACATTATACAAAATTTGGTGGCCAGTGCAAAGCGGGCAGCCGAAAATGCGATTATTTTGGAACTTGAAAGCGGCCGGTCTAATCGGTAATCGCCCGCACCGCACAGCGTGCGTGCTTATTGTTTTTTTCGGCTTTCGTCGCTCCATCTCGAGTCTCACCCGGTCGCATATTTGTATCGAGCGTAGCGTATTGCATTCCCAACTGTCGACTTACAGCAACGGGCGTATTTTCTACTTATAAACTATTTTCGTAAGCTTTCTTGCCAGCACACCTTCGTGGCTCAGTGGTTGATGTGTCAGTCTCCCAAGTCGTAACGTTGAGGATTCGCACCTCGCAGTAGTTCTTTTTTGTTATGATGATTTCTCTTTTTTCTTTTAAACAAAAATCGGTCAGGTCCAAAAGGACGGTTAGGGGATCGCCATCATTCGAGACAGACATCCACTCATTTGTCATACCTCTGCGACCACGGTCGTCCGATACGAAACTAAGCTAAGTTCGGCATTTGCCAATCTGCGATAGCATACGCTCGATACGAATATGCCACCCGGTCGTTCGTCGCCGCCGTGCAAAAGGGCCCACACACTATGCAATTTGTTGTACGACAAGTTGTACTACAGACTGGACAGACAATCGGTGCAACAAGTTTCTTAGTATTGCCCTCTGCCCACATATTGTTGAACTACAACGCCACAGACTATGCAATTATCGTTTCGACGGACGAATCTACTTGGGTTGTACAACACGTTGCATAGTGTGTGGACCGTTTAACGTGTAAGCGTCTATAAGCGTAATTGCGTAATCAGTTCAGTCTTGTATCTCCAGCGCTTGGATGTTTTCGGGCCGGAAAGACGGTCAATGCATCCTAGCATCGTACTCGGCGGGAAAATCCGTAAAAATAGAAATTGAATATTGACCGAGAAGTTTGGTTGTATTTTCCGTCCGCTTTTTAACCCCCGACGCAAAAAGAGGGGTGTTATAAGTTTGGCATGTCTGGCTGTGTATCTGTGTGTTTGTGTGTCTGGCTGTGGCATCGTAGCTCCTAAACGAATTGACCGATTTTGATGCGGTTTTTCTTGTTTGAAAGCTGACGTGATCGAGATGGTTCTTAGCTATAATTTATGAAGATCTGTTCCGGCGGTGTGTAGGGGGTTACTCAAAATTTTGAATTTTGTTACTTGTTTATTTTTAATCCCCGACGCAAAAATAGGGGTGTTATAAGTTTGACATGTCTGTCGGTGTGTCTGTCTGTGGCATCGTAGCTCCTAAACGTATGGACCGATTTTGATGCGTTTTTTTTTGTTTGAAAGCTGACGTGATCGAGATGGTTCTTAGCTATAATTTATGAAGATCTGTTCAGGCGTTGTGTCGGGGGTTACTTAAAATTTTTAATTTTATTACTTGTGGTATAGATATGTACGATGGTACATATTATTATATTTTGCACTTGTTGATTCTCGTTAAATTCTCGAGATTTTAAATTTAGTTGTACATACTTTTTTGAAATGTTTTGCATTAAAAACCTTAAAAAATCCGATTTGTATTTTATTAAAAAAATAAATTAAAAAATTAAGTACATGTACAAAGTATAAAAAATGGGTATTTTCCGTTTCTCAAAAAAATTGGGCCGGTCGATGCCAATGGTTTCCCGGGCCGGTAAAACCTTCCCCACCCGCCCCTGAGCTACAGATATATATATATATATATATATATGTAGTTGGAAGTTGGGTTTAATCAGTATGAAGTTTATGTAGTGGTAACTCCATGTGGGTCGCTAATTGGGTTGCCGCCCCCAGGGCACCCTCACAGGGCTTCTTCTCGAAAACCACATAATTATAATAAATATGATATGCGATTATTATTAAATATAATAGAATGATAACTATGATTATTCATTTGTTGAACTGAAAGATCTGAAGTCAGCAATAAGTGCTACCGTTGGGTCAGTTTAGAATTCATGACGTTTTAAGTGCATTTTCTATTATATGTATGTAGTTACAACAAATATGTACAGAAGAATAAAACTGATTTTTCATGTTATACTGGTATTTATTTTAAAATATAAAGGTAAATTTATACTAATTTTATTGATGTAAACAAATTTTATCCGCATCGTTACGTCTGCATTCCAGTCTTTCCCGAAAATAACCTGTAGAAATAAAATAGGATTATAAGGTACGACTACCGAATTTCACAGCAATGGGAATTACAATAACAAATACTAAAATTAGATAATTTCATTCCTGATGAACATTCAGCATTTACCAATGAGACGGCAGAAAATAATTTACATTATAAAATAATTAGAACAGGCACTCTCTGACATATCTCACTGTTCGAGGGGAAAACCTTTTGAATTTCTTATATATTTTGGAAAACCCCCTTGGGAAAACGCCATTTAACTTCGTTAGGAGAAAACCTTCAAGTGAAGTTATCAGTGTCTAAGAACCTAACCGTATCTTTACATTTGGTGCTCTGTCTAACAAAACGATCTACACAGATAAAAGTATTTACTTGAACGAAACAAAATTTATTCACTTTAAACAAATCTCTTGTTTCTATATGGCGAAGTAAATCTGTTATTTCATACAAAAACGTAGTTTATTTTACTGTACCGAAAAAATATTTCTTTGAAAGAATCATTTACACATTTGTCTTGAAAGCAAGATTATCCCTAAGTTAAAACTATTTTTTTGTGGAAAATAAGAGCAGGATTTGAATGAAAAGATGTAGTTTTGTTTGAAAGAAATACTTATTTGGGGGCTTGCACACGTGCTTTTGAGCGAATAAATAATTCTTTAAATTGTAAGTTTTTTCTGAAATTTAGGAATGATTTCTTTGGACAAAATAAACATTTTTTTGAGAAAAATGATTCAAACAAATATTTCTTTGAAACTTAGGTAATTAGGTATGTAGTACTAAAGAAATATTTATTTGCGTATTTTATTTACTGTATATTGGGATAGGAAAATTTGACATTGCGACTGGAAAATAAAAATCATTACACAAAATGTTCATACGTTTATTATATTTTACCATAATATGCTGTACTCAAGAAACATAACATTAAACTCTGAATAAACATCGAAACAAACATTCCCTAGCCGCCTAGCCCTAAAATATTTACACAAAAACTTCAAAAATGTCTGCTTAAGAACTTCTAGCCTCTTGGGTGATTTAACAAAACATACATACCTACTTTATTGTTTAAACTTATTGTACATTCAGAAATTAAATTGCAAATGCTGAAAATGAGCATGCACAGCCATGGTATAAGATTATTTTCAATAAGGTTTAACGTCCCGTTGTTAATTTCTTCGAAGGTCCATTAATGCAACAAAATTAAAAATATTGTACATGCCAAATGAAATAAATAATATAAGTACCTACTTACTGTCAAATATATCGGCGAGATGAATTAACGTATTCTCTTCCAAAAATTTCTCCATTTTTCACATCCAGAAAAGAACAAAGAAATACAAAAGGCAAGGCCTCACCCTCACGGTTCACAGTTTCCCATGATTTTTTGTTGCTAACTGACCGTTTTTCATCTGGTCTGTTCTTGTGTTTTGCACACGGCACACTTGGGGGTAGTGGTTGAGGAGTGTGATTTACAAAGAAATATTTTTTGAATTCAAATATTGAGCGTTTTAGGCGAAACAAATATTTAAGTGCACCCAAACATATATTGCTTTAATAAAAATAATAAAATACTTTACATTCAGCAGATATTTGTTCAACGTAAAGAAACATTCATTTCCGTGAAAACTTTTTGATTTCAAATTTGCCTTACGATTTTTGCGTTTGTAACAAGTAAATAATGTTTTAAATTGAAGATCAGATGTTACTGGAACCCAAACTAATTGAATGCTATATTCAAGAAACTGCTATTGTTTAAACTGAAATAAATTTACTTCTTCGAAACAATTTTTTCTTGTTTTAAAATAATGAAATTCAAAGAAACCAATATTCTTAAATCAAACAATCTCTTTTCTCTGTGTAGGCAACCCAACGTGTATTCCTAAAACTTGGTTATGCAACCAATTATACACCAGTTGAGTAGACTGGGATTTACTTCAGAATATATTACCTTCGCCCCGCAATTCAGGCATTATAGAAATCGGGGATTTCGTTCATAAAAAACCGATGTATATTTTTGGTAAATTGTCCGAATGGGCTCGCATGAAAAGATTTGAAAGGTTTCTTCTTTAACAATCTTTTTGACGGAACTCCTGAATTATAGTCAAACTACATTCCAGGCTGCGCATGCACGACATTTGCTACTGAAATTAGAAACTTAATTTTTTAAGTGTCCCATTTACACGTGAAAAAACAGTCGAAGTGCTCTCTGTACTGTATGTATTATGAAGTCAGATGTTGCTACGATCATATTTCTTTAGCTACACATACTATGAACTTTGCAACTGATATCCAATACTTTTAAGTCTGAAATTGTTGTTTTTCCGTAAGATAATTTGGATGATTGAAGATTTGTGCACTTTTCTAACTGGTTAAATATAAAAGCAAGTTCGTGACTGTCAAAATACGTACAACTGTAATTCTAATTCTTAGGGAAATCTTTAAAGTAATTAAATTTTTTGCTGCAGACGTCTAAATGTCAGAGACTGAGGTATGACTTACTGAAGGTTACAATAATTTTACGCAGAGACTAGAGAGCCGTTAACTTGTTAAGGTGTTATAAATCGAGAAACATTTATTGTTTCTTGGAATGCAATTCCCTTGTCTGACCGGGTACCAGACACACACAAAATGAGCCGTGGAATTTTTAAAACAAATTCGGAGACAAATTCGGGGTCAACGCAGAAAAAAACGGCAGCACGCGGTGATTGATCCGCAGATATCTGGAGCATCCACACACGAGGGAAGCTGCCTGGTATCTTCGAATGAATGTAGAAATAGTGAACAACACTATTTATAAAGAGCCGTTACCGACTCTCTAGTCACTGCGATAATTGTATACAAATCACACAATAAAAATATTCCTTTGTACCCAAATATCTACGGTAGCATTCAAATCGAGATTAAAATGGTAGGTACGGTAGCGACTTCGATTTCCTAATTCAAATTATGCCACGGTGGAATAAATTCTATTTGTAAATAAAGTAAAAGGATAGAAAAATCACATTCAACATTGTTCCTTTCTACGTTCCGAGAGAATTTCAGTAAAATATTTCCTTTGTTGATTTGGTATTTACACAAATGCCAACATCTCAATTATATATTCCCCTCGTTGAAATCTTCCGTCGATGTAGGTGCGTCTACATCACGCAGTTCTGCGTGGTATAATTCCATTTATTCAAGTCTCCTTCGTTACCTCTTTTACAAATCTATTTTTACTCGAGCAGCTCGTAATTCTTACTGAAACTCAACGCGGTTCGCCATGAATAAAATCTGCTGATAACAGAATTAATTAAAGAAGCCTTAAAACTTTTGGAATCTCATGTTTAGAAAATTGATTAATACAACACTTACTTTTCTACAGCTACTTATCAGAACCTGTCATTAGAAACATGTCAAAGAATATTTCAGAATCGAAAAAGTTTTCATAATGACGGAAAAGTAAAATATAGATCATAGTGGCCTACAGCATCAACATTAATTTGCTATTACTTTATATTAAAGAAATTAAATTAAATGGCAGTTACCTGTCAGCTTCAAAGAACGTTCGGGAAGTAGACGAAGAACTCTCCGGGCGTTGGGGGCCGAAGAACGAAATTGGGATACATGAAATGAAAGTATTCCCAATAAGGCATTTCAAGAAGAGGTAATTTCAAAGAGCAGGTTTCAGAGAATCCTTTTTCCACCACGTGACATACGGATCCTTTAACTCGAAAGAAAGACAGAGTTAAGAATATCGACGACCTCATAAAACACGCCATTTGTGGAAATCTCCTTCAACACCTACGAAACGCTTTATGTTAACTGCAAAACAACAAATTAACGAAAGTGATCACAACGAGTTTTCTCTAAGGTGTATAGAAACTTCATTAAAAAAACTGGGTCCGTGGTCGCCACACGCGATAGAAGTGAAACTTCAACGTTATTAGAGGAATGAAGAATTTGTATTGTCCGTATCAAAATAATAATAACGAAATTTTAATGCTTCTAACCAAGCGTTTTGTGGCGTCACGATAACTGAAACGCTGTGTCCTCGCTTTACTAACGCTTGCCTGAGACAAACAGCGCGAAGCATGAGACAGAGCGTGGCTAAATAGTGGGGCGGCGTCACGAGAAATGAAACGATGTGGTCTCGCTTTACTGACGCTTGCCTGAGAGAAAGAGCACGAAGCATGAGAGAAACAGCGCGAAGCATGAGACAGCTTGGCTAGAGTGGGGCGGCGTCACGAGAAATGACACGCTGTGGTCTCGCTTTACTGACACTTGCCCTAGAGAACGAGCACGAAGCATGAGAGAGAGTGCGTGGCCAAAGAGTGGGGCGTTCGATATTCCCTTTCTCCTCTGCCCGTCTTCTCAGACTGCTGCCCTCCATTCGTTTCAATTTTTGTGACGCTCGCATTTGCCACCACAGGAACTTACTCTACCGAGACAAAAGAAGTTTCGCTTCAAAAAGAGCACACGTCCACGAAGTGTCTGAAAGTCGCCCTGAATATTTTGACACTTGACTTTTGGAGCTGGTCTATTTTGCATTTTTAAAAAATTAATTTCTTCTCTTAAATGTTGGCCGCGTATTTAGTGCTGCTATCCACTAGAAAGAGTTATCTCCAAAATTTATGATTTTGAAAACCTTAAAGTACGTCGCGATTCGTTCGATAACTTTGGGGTCCGGGGGATGGTTTTTCGAAATTCGTAATCCGAGGAGTTAAGGTATCTGAATGTGATCTCAAATGTACCCCAAACCTCACCTCTACACCACTAATTTCAGGGTGTCCAATACTTGCTATCCCCACGACTTGGAGCGACGAAACTTGGCGCAATAGAGCAACTTTACTCGCACTTGACGCTTTCCGTACTTCAAAAAGAGTTTACGTTTTCTACCCCTTTTTCATCACTTCTGTCTCCTGCAGTCACCTTATCACCATGCCGGTTACAGGGGATTTTTCAATTTTATGTAAAAACTTTTCTGCTCATTTTATGTTATAATAATTATTATTACGTTTCGGTTTCGATGTTAATTTCAAAATGTGATTCAGCAGCGTGAGAACATATTTTTTGTTTGAGATTCATTGCCTGAAATACCACTAACTTTATAAGTGTGTAAATTTATAAATAATATACCAGCGACCATAAAATTAGGATCAGCTTTTCCTGGTAATTATCAAAACTTTTAGGCACGGCGAAACTATTACATTCGCGGATATAACAATGTCTGATTGCATCCAGCAAAGAAGAATTAGGAATGGCTCTGAATAAAACTGAAGCAATTTTGACAGAGGGCTACGCGAGGGACTACAGCACGAAAATCAATAAAAAGAAAACCAAAATTTTCGTATATAGGAATCGTGAAAATAGAACTAAAACTAAAATACAAATTGAAAATGAGAAGATAGAGGAGATAGTCGCGGATTTCTGCTATTTAGGAAGGCAGGGACGAGTTTCGTTTAACAACAAGAAACAACTCTTAGGCTCGGGAACGGTTAATGTAGAAACTCAGAAGAGACCCTTAAAGACGTATGTATGGAGTACGTTATTGTACTGATGCGAAACTTGGACGATATGGGAAGCGAAGCAAAAAAGGATAGAAGCGTTTGGAATTCGGTGCTACAGACACATGATTAATATGAATATACGGACGAACTCGACAAATCGCTCGCGGTATAACCTCTTAATAATTATGTTATTGAAATGTTCGTAATATTGTAAACTCGTAATAGGTATAATTTGCTTAAGTTTTTAATAAGAATCTAAGTAGTTGTTAATTTTTTTAAAATTGTTAAATACACTGTTTTTGAGTTTATTTTTTTCAATTTGTCCCTCCAAAAATCCTTCCGTCCCGTTTTTTTTTCAAGAAAAAAATTGAATGTCCCGAATTCACCCCTAAAAAATCTGGTAAGTCTAGTGGATATATTAGGTTAGCAATTGGGGAGTATTAGAAAAGGTTGGGGAAAAACTAAAGGTATGGAAGACAATAAAGAATAGGAGAGATAGGATGTTAGGGTGGTAGGGCACCTTGTGAGACGCGAAGGATTAGTTCCAGACATACTAGAGTCGGAGATAAGAATAAAAAGAGGTAGTCGTAGACACAAATCAGACTACTGCTCTAAAATAGTTGGGGCTGTAGGATGTTATACTTTTTGCTCAGGGTAGAAAAGGGTGGAGGTACGCGTCCAACCAGTCTTTGGACTGAAAACTGTATGATGATGATTCATCGACTTTTCTGTGCATAACTTTTTCGGTCGAAAAGCAAGTCTTTGTTTACTTCCCTGTCATCATCATAAGGTTCTCAGTCCGAAGACTGGTTGGACGCGTACCTCCATTCTTTTCTATCCTGAGCTAACCTACGCATTTCCCTAAAAGTAGAACATCCTACATCCCTAACTATTTGAGAGCAGTAGTCTAATCTAGGCCTACCCCTACCTCTTTTTATTCCTATCTCTGACTCTAGTATGTCGCGAACTATTCCTTCGTGTCTTAGAAGGTGTCCTACCATCCTATCTCTCCTACTCTTTATTGTTTTCCATACCTTTCGCCTTTCCCCAACTCTTTCTAATACTTCCCTATTGCTAACCTTATCTATCCACGGTATCTTCATCATGCGTCTGTAACACCACAGTTCAAACGCTTCTACTCTTTTTCTATCCGCTTCTCCTATTGTCCAAGTTTCGCACCCGTATAATGCCGTACTCCATACATACGACTTTAAGAGTCTCTTCCTAGTCTCTATATTAACCGTTCTCGAACATAACAGTTGTTTCTTTTTGTTAAACGCAACTCGTCCCTGCGCCATTCTTTGTTTTATATCTTTAGTGCTCCTACCGTCTTGAGTTATTTTACTTCCTAAGTAGCAGAAATCCGCGACCTCCTCTATCTTCTCATTTCCTATTCGTATTTCCATTTTAGTTCTATTTTCACATCCCCTACATACCAAAATTTTAGTTTTCTTTTTATTGATTTTCATGCCGTAGCCCTGTGTCAAAACTGCTTCCATTTCACTCAAAGCCGCTCCTAATTCTTCTTTGCTAGATGCTAACACTGCTATATCATCCGCAAATCTGAGCATGTTAATAGTTTGGCCCTGTACATTGATCCCTGAGGCTGTTCTTTCCTTAACAATATTAATCGCATCTTCGATATATAAGTTGAAAACTAGTGGTGACAATGCACATCCCTGTCTCACTCCCTTCCGGATATCTACTTCCCTTCGTTCCTGCTCACATTCTATAACTGCCTTTTGCTCTTTGTAGAGATTATGTATTATTCTTCTGTCCCTGTATTTCATCCCTACCTTTCTCAGCACTTCGAACATCTTCCCCCATTTTACGTTGTCGAAGGCTTTTTCTAAATCTACAAATCCTATATATACGCTCTTTCTCTTTTCTATCGTTTTTTCTATAATTACTCGTAAAGCTAGAATGGCCTCGCGCGTTCCTCTATTTCGTCTAAATCCGAACTGATCTTCTCCTAATATTTCTTCCGCCTTTTTCTCCATCCTTCTTTGCACAATTCTAGTTAAAATTTTTGACGCATGGGAAGTTAAACTGATAGTTCTAAAATTTTCGCATCTATCCGCGCCTTTCCTTTTTGGCAAAGCTACCATGATGTTCAGTTTGTAATCCTCTGGAATCTCGCCTGTCAGGTATATGCGACTAACTAATTTAAATAAACGATCTATTACCTCTTGACCTGCGCACTTTAAGATTTCTGCCTGCAAGCCATCTATACCTGGTGCTTTATTATTCCTTAAACTTTTTAGTGCTAGCTCAAACTCTTCTCTCATTATAGGACCCCCTAGGTTATCCCCTTCTACACTGCTTTCACTTTCTAATATATCTTGCACTTCCTGTCCCGCATATAAGTTTCCTAAATATTCTTTCCACCTATCTGCCTTCTCCCCGCTTTCGATTAGGATATCTCCTGCCTCATTCCTAATGCTTTTGGTACTAGATCCAATTTCTCTAAAATTTCTCCTAATTATTTTATATGCTTCATCAGTCTTTCCTATTTCGAACTTATTTTCCACTTCTTTGCACTTATCATCGATCCATTGCTCTTTCGCTTTCCTACATTTCCGAATAATTTCCCACTTGATCGCCTTATATCTTTGTTTCCCTATTTCATCTAACCTATTTTTATATTTGCGCCTTTCCTCTATTAGACTCACAATATGTTTTGTTATCCAGGGTTTCCTACTTTCATTCTGTTTATGACCCAAAATATCCTTAGCTGAGGAAACTAAACTATTTTTAATGCAATTCCATTCTTCCTCTATGTCCCTAACAATATTTTCGCCCGCGCCCTTTAGTACTTCGTTTGTCTTTTTCTCGAACTTCCCTGTGAGGGCTTTAAATCCTGTTGCGCCGGTCGGCAATAATTGTAGCGTTGTTAGACAACGGTTAGGGGCAACGTGCAACGGCGAGTATGATTGATGTAAGCCTTTAAACGGGTTCAACGGGTAGCGCAACGCGTCCAAAGAACTGATACCTAGACTAACTAGAAGACCGGGATCATGGCGAAGAAGGATCACCACTGTTTTCATATGATCATAGCGCTACGGAATCGGACTGCTTCGGAAGTGTCGCTTCGAACTCTCCTCTAAGAAGTCAACGTTGGCGAATGGACAATTAGGAAAGGACTTCGGGTACGTGACGGGTCCTTCACTTCTGCGTTTCCTTCGAGTTGCAAGATTAAACTTTGCACGTAATAACCGCTATAGGAGGGGGGCAGTGGCTTTATTCTCAGGAGAGTCTCGTTTCTGTCTAACTGGGTCGGATGGACGTCGCGTCGGCGGGTATGACGAAGACCAGGAGACCATGACCAGTTATTGATGAGCGACTCCATTCGGTGGAGGCTCAGTTATGGTGTGGGCAAGAATTTCTTCAGACACGCGTACCGACGGTTCTAGGTTAAAATACAATTTTTATACATGATAACGCTCGACCCTGCAAAGCGAGGATTGTTAATTGTTATTAAGATGATGTTCAAATTATGCGGATTGACTGGTCAGCACGAAGCCCAGGTTTGAACCTCATAGAAAATATATAGAATGAGCTAGAACGATGTGTATCTCCCACGCACTATAACACACAGGAACTTAGGGGGCTGCTACTCCACGAGTGACATGACATCCCCAAAATGTTATCCGTAATGTAATCGAGAGCATGCTTCGTCGCCTACAAGCTGTCATAAATGCAATGGGAGAAGTTCTTAATAAAAATATTACGTAATGAAAGATTGTTTTTAAAATATCTCCGAGAGATATGCATACATCAAAAAGTTATACAAAACCATTAACAATAACAAGGTACAATAAATAACGAAAAACTTGAACTTTTAAAGTGATCTTAATTTTATGCTTGCCGGTGTACAAAGGGAATCTGTCATTGTAAACAATAACCTAAGAAATATACTAACAATCGAAATATACTTTTCATGCAAAAGAACAAGTTAGTGTGTTATTAATTTTTTAAATTTGGCCTTGTAACTGCTCATACTCTACTCAATATTTTCACTCCTAGTTATTATTTTCATCTCCCAACATATCACCGCTACATCTTTGTTCAGTCTGAAGCTATCTTTAATTTTCGAAATCATCCCACATCCGCCAAAATCGCAAAAAATGTCGGCAACGCTGAAAGTAACATTTTGGGAAAGAAGTACTTTGTACAACCTCAGCAATTCAGCAAGATTATTTTTAAGCCGTCCAGAAATTCACTCATCATAAAGTTTTCAGTCCGAAGACTGGTTAGACGCGTACCTCCATCCTCTCCTATTCTGAGCTAACCTACGACTTTCCCAAAAGTTGAGCATCCTACATCACCAACAATTTGAGAGCAGTAGTCTAATCTGAGCCTACTCCTACCTCCTTTTATTCCTATTTCTGACTCTAGTATGTCGCCAACTATTCCTTCGTGTCTTAGAAGGTGTCCTACCATCCTCTACCTCTTTTTATTCCTATCTCTGACTCGAGTATCTGGCGAACTAATCCCTCGTGCCTCAGAAGGTGTCCTACCATCTTACCATCCTATCTCTCCTATTCTTTACTGTTTTTCATAAATTTCGCTTCTCTCCATCTCTTTCTAATACCTCTCTGTTGCTAACCTTATCTATCCACGATATCTTCATCATGCGTATATAGCACCACATTTCAAATGCTTCTAATTTTTTTCTATACGCTTCTCCTATCGTCCAAGTTTCGCACCCGTACAATGCCGTACTCCATACATACGTTTTTAAGAGCCACTTCCGAGTTTCTACATTTAAAAATAAAGTTAGGCAGTGAAGAAGAAGAGGAACAGCCTACACAAGTAAAAATAATTTTATAGAATGAAGAATCAAAAATAAAGGAGGACCTATCTTTTAACGTTTTTTTGTAAAATGAAGAGCTACGAAGAAATCTGTCTTAAGGGGAGAAAACTGTATAATAACGACAAATTTAAAATGTAGATATAGTAGGTTTAATACATTCAATATACATATTTAGCGGTGCACGTCATGAATTTTTAAAAATGCAGAACACAACGGAACCCGTTTATCAACAAATGTATAATTATGTATTCTATTGTTCGAGGAAATGAAAGTTGGTACACCTGTTTTCCAATTGCCAAAACTCCACGTCGTGTAGTGTAATTCTTTCAATCTCGTATTTCTCTAATGTGAACTACCCTTGTAGTGCAGTAAAAACAGGGTTTGAACTACATAAGAATTAGTCCGTTCATAAAAATTTGGATGTAACTCCTATTCGACATGTAGTTTAATAATCCAAAGAGTCTCCAAAAATTGGATTGGTGGAAATTAGGTTTTTGGGGGGGAGGGAGGGGGGAGACGTTTTTGAAAATGTACTTTTTTGAAAGTGGAGGTGTGGGGAGTCGTTTTCTATGTTTTCTTGAATGCTGAATCGAATGTGACCAAAATCAAGTCGATAGGATCAACCCTTAACGAAGAAAAATGATTCTAATTGTAAAAATACGATAAAACGCAAGAGATTTTATTAAAAAGGAAAGAAAGATGTACAGTGTTAAAGTAGTACATATATATTTTTTATATGAAGTATAGTACTTGGTAATAAGTATTTTATTCATCGAACATGTTGCACTCTTCACTAGTGACGTCATCAAAGTCTGAATCTTCATCAAAGGCCTCTGCTGATATGGGTAACACGTCTGACGAAACTGCAATTTCGGTGCAGCTGTTCATGCACAAATTTTGCACAAAATTGAGCATTCCACACAGCTTTTTACACAGGAGCACTGAGAAGTGGTGCAATTTCCCTTGTAGGCACAGGAAATCAACTTAAGGATGGCCTCTGGAGCAGAGTCAAGCGTTGTCCTGATTGGGTGCAAATTATTTCCACGACGAACCCAACCCCACTGTTGTGGATCCAGTTTATTATTCCCGAGCCACAACTGTACTTGATAGAAGGTACGATATGAATGTTGTGCAGCACTTGCTGATGTAGGAGGAAGTGATTCCAGCATTGCTACATCTTTAGTGAGTGATCTCTGGAACATGACGTACCGGAGTTCATCTAACGTATGTTTCCCATCTTTGGAGCCATAAATATACAAAAAAGAGTCTCTCCGGCTTTTTGTACTTCACTGTGAGTTGCTGTAGCTGTTTGGAATACGTGTATGGTGTGGCGCAAACTAGGTTCTGTCTCAAGCAGCTTCTTTTTCCCTTTTCCATAAATTGCACTTGTGGTGTCACAACCACTAAAAGAGTGAGCGAGTACGATGTACGTGTTGACGTGCATATGTTGGTTCTGGAGGCTTACTGATGAAAAAGTTTCTTCTTCGTACGTCCGATTTTTGGTTTGAGTAAAAATGTTTCTTGATTCAAAGGAGCCAAAGCAGTCAACAATAGTAAAATATCAGTATCCTGACAAACAGTGGCAGAGCCGTGTTTTCCTATGGCCGTCTGGACAATTTTTATTTAATGGTTTTGATTGATTTTTTGTAGTTTTCAGTTACAGTTGGGAGAGATCAGTTCCAAATAAAAAAAATCACTTTTTATTAGTAATGTGTTAAATGGAAAAATTCAGAAGGTGATAATAATAATAATAATAACATTAATACAAATAATAATAATAATAATACAAACAAAAACTTGCAGTATATTCAGCACGATTACGAAGATACAAGGAATCTAATGATAGGAGGGCAGACAACATACTCTTAAAAAAAATGAAAAACTGTTTTATAGAAAGTTGACAAATGGGAAAGAGATTAAAATAACACCGCCGAGTAAAGAGCAAATTACCCATTTTTGGAGCGGCATATGGTCAGACAGCACAGAACATAATCACGCAGCTAAGTGGATACGGGAAGAAGAAGACAGACATAGAGATATACAGGAACAGAAAGAATACCAAATAACAACGGACGAACTCACACAGCTAATAAAAAATACACACAATTATTGGAAAAGCCCTGGCACAGACCAGACAAAATTTCTGGTATAAGCAATTTACTTCAATACATAGTCACTTAACTGAACAAATAAACAAAGTGATCGAATATCCACATCTATACTACCACCATTTTTAACAGAAGGACGAACATATATACTACCAAAGAACAATGAAACAGAGAACCCAGCAAACTACCGGCCTATAACCTGTCTACAAACTTTATATAAAATCATAACCTCCGTGATATGTAAGAAAATAGAACAACACCTAACTGAGAATAACATCATAACAGAAGAACAAAAAGGTAGTAGGAAAAAGAGCCAGGGGTGTAAAGAACAGTTAATCATAGACAGTGTTATTATGAAACAAGCAGAAAAGAATCAAAGAAACTTGCATGCTTGCTATATAGACTATAAAAAGGCCTTTGATTCAGTTCCTCATTCATGGTTGAGAAAAGTACTGAGCATATATAAAATACATCCAACTATACGAAGCTTTCTCTCCACAATTATGAAAACTTGGAAGACAACATTACACCTAACTGCAGACGTGAAAATAATACATACAGAAAGTATAAACATCAAACGGGGCATATTTCAAGGGGACTCACTGAGCGCCCTATGGTTTTGTCTATGCTTAAACCCCCTTTCAAACATATTGAACAATACAACATATAGTTTTCAAATCAAACATCAAAGAGCAACAAAACATACAATTAATCACCTATTATATATGGATGATATTAAAATATATGGACCAACAAAAACACAGATAAAAGGGCTCTTAAGAATAATAGAAGACGTAACCACAGATATTAATATGGAATTTGGGATAAGTAAATGTAAAATGCTGACGATGGAAAGGGGAAAGTGGGCAGACGAGGTGACGGCGGAAACACTTAACAATCAAGTACTGGACACCATGCAAGAAGGTGAAACTTACAAATATTTGGGATTCCAGCAGAACACAAGAATAGAACATGCAATAGTGAAGAAACAACTCGTTCAACAATATAAGAACCGGCTAACACTCATATTGAAAACAAAACTGCATTCAAGAAATTTATTCAAAGCAATAAACACGTTCGCCATGACTTTACTTACTTATTCCTTTGGAGTCATAAAATGGTCAAAAACGGATTTGGATAGCATCAGCACACTCACGAGAACAGAATTGACAAGACACAGAAAACATCACCCTAACGCATGCAAAGAAAGGTTAACGATATGCAGGAAGGAAGGAGGAAGAGGGATGATAGACATTATCCACATACTTTATGCAACGCAGATAAGAACACATCACTGCACAGTGCAATAGTGAAGGCAGATAAAGAATGTACACACCACTCAACCTATCATCCAATGACCAACAAGAAACATACACACAGACTCAGGAACAGAAAATGGACCAAGTGGGCACAGAAGATGCTACATGGTAAACATTTGTACATCATGAAAAATGAGAACATCAGCAAAAAAAACACATACCAATGGTTACAAAAAGGTCAGCTTTTTCCGGAAATGGAAGGTTTCCTCCTTGCTATACAAGACCAAGTGATAGCCACGAGAAACTATCAAAAACATATAATGAAGAACACAGAAATAAATGACTCGTGCAGGAAATGCCATCAACACCAAGAAAACATAGAACATATAACAGGAGGATGTAAAATTTTAGCCGGAACTGCTTACACTGAGCGACACAACATTGCAGCAAAAATCATACATCAAGAAATAGCCCGAAAATATAATCTTGCAACAGACAACACGCCCTACTACAATTATTCATCAAACAACGTTCTAGACAACAACCAGTACAAACTATATTATGATCTCACAATACATACAGACAGAACTATTACATGCAATAGACCAGATATAGTACTACAGGACAAAATAAAGAAAACAACATATTTAATTGACATAGCCATACCAACAGATATAAATATAACAAAGAAGTACGCAGAAAAAATAGAAAAATATACACCCCTTGCAATAGAGCTGGAAAGAATCTGGCGACAAGAGCACGTGTGCTGTATTGTTCCGTTTATAATGTCTGCGACAGGCATCACACACTGAACATTCACACAATATCTCCAGGAACTCCAACTAAACTCATACATTCACCAACACATTCAGAAAGCAGTCATACTTAAAACATGCAACATACTACGATCATTTTTAAAATAATAGCAACACTAACCAGACTTGGTATACACCCGTCTGACTAGGAAGCAACCGACAAGCTGAGAATGAAAATAAAATAATAATAATAATATTAATATCTCTACTCACTCCTACTAACCCTAAGGTTAGCCCCAGAAGCTAACTATACAGCTTGTGATGATAATACTTTAGTTGCCTACCTATCTTTTTCTCATTTTTCCACTATTAGAACCATTTTATTGGTTAAGGGTTGATCCTATCGACTTGATTTTGATCTCTTTCGATTCAGCATGCAGAGAAACATAGAAAACGACTCCCCACACCTCTACTTTCAAAAAGTACATTTTCAAAATTTTCTCCCCCCTCCCTCCCCCCAAAAACGTAATTTCCACCCCTCCAATATTTGGGGACTCTTTGGATTCTTAAACTACATGTCGAGTAGCACTAAC
Source organism: Xestobium rufovillosum (assembly GCA_963966045.1). Lineage (NCBI taxonomy): Eukaryota > Metazoa > Arthropoda > Insecta > Coleoptera > Ptinidae > Xestobium > Xestobium rufovillosum. Next base: position 19,538,949 of record OZ014492.1, on the reverse strand, counting down.
AACCAAAGTTTCAAGGACGGACTAATTTTTATGTTCTTGAGGTAGTTTTGGCTGCAATTTTCACTCTACTATTGTTTACTTTGTTTGTAGCAACAGTTAAATTTTCACGTCGTTCCTATTGCGTTTGCATTTTACGATTATCAAATTGTCATAGCTTTTCGAGTTAATTTTGACATTTGACTTATCAATAATTGGTTAATAGTGTTACTGCAAGTTCCGATGAATTTTATGATCATTAAAATTACAATACTAAATAGAAAATAGGTAGTGTCATTCGTCGTGGTGTTCTTCTGCAAACTTTTAAACGTGGATTCAAAAATGGCGAAGGCCCCGTCAGACAAAACCAAAAGTTAGTTCAGAATTTAATTCCCCAATTTATATTTTTAGTGAGAGAAAGAGATAGCATGCCCTTTGATAAGGTTGTGTTCTGCTGTTTAACATAAGTGCATAAATATTGCGTTCATGCACACTCGCGCCTTTTTTTCAATGTAGATATTTAGGTCTTCTTACAGGGAAAAGGCGTAACTATTAAATGCCACTTTTATAATTATTACTTCAAAAGTACCGAATAAGTTATACACCTATAACACGGCAGTATGACATAACCTAACATAACGTCGATATCTGGCGATATAATTTTGTGAAGTGCAACGCTAAATATCTTGTATGTATTATATTTTGATATTATCCTTGGAAACTACGTATTTTCTATTTGGTTTTTAAAAAATACGTATACAAAATATGTTTAGAACTCTTGTGCTTTTAAAGCAGAGGTAATACTTCTGTCCGGGAATTATCAACAGCTGTACTGAAAAGTTTCTTCGCACGTTAGATTTAGAACCTAATATGAGCAGGGAGACTAATTTAGCAACAAACTTTCACAGTAGATTCTGTGTGGGCACATTTAAGGGTTGTTTACACATATTTAGTGGTATTTCGGTAATTTCTTGGCCTCCTGCAATTAGACTTTAGCACAATACCCGGGAATTTAATCTATTTCAGCGATACATTAACCCAATATCACAATCGCCTACTAATACAAGTTGGCCAACTGAAAACAGTAAAGACATGCTTTTATCATTTAATACTTACCTAATATTAATATATTTATCTGCTATTAATACATAATGTCAACTTTACACTTATTTGAATATCATAATTACATGCTTTACCTCACAAGTGCGATAAAGATGTCATATCACATCCTTATCACTTCCGAGCTGAACTGAACGGCAAACTGACAATCAAATTAAATTAAATGAAACTTACTTATTGTAAATAAACATTTGTTACAAAATTTGTGCAATTTGATATATTAACTCAAATATGTTTGTTGTTGAAGGGAGACATTTAACAGCTTCAATTTCGATTTCCGACGAAAAACTTTCTTTTTATATAAGATTTTCGAAGTGATGACAAAGTGCAAAGTTAAAAAACTGTGCGTATAGCACCGCATATGTGACAAGCGAACTTCCTGAGAGAGATTTACGGTGAGAGATAGAGAGAGAGAGCATTTGACGGGAACGTTCAGTCGTTTTTTTGACGCAATATAAGCATACAAACGTCATTATCATTAAAATTTTAATATTTTAAATATACACTTTCATAATAACTGTTCACGGATTATAATCGAATATTCACAGGTCACAAACGTAAAAAACGTAAATAATCACAAAACACGATGGTAAGTATTAATTATATAACGCATGGCACCTCAACTGCTCATGCATATATAACTCTCTTTCTCCTTCTCTCAACGTTGTATCTATTGTCTCTGTCGTGTAACGAAATGCTCGAAAACATGACGCAACCTTGAAATTTTACTCTCAATTCTCGGGCAATTTTCGAGGTGCCGCTAAAAAAGTTTCACTTCAAAAATGTGTGAAGACTACCTTTGTTTGTGTGATATTATTTTTTCTCGTGTACTAATTATTTCCTAAGATAATACGACAATCGTGGTCCCGCTGACAGTAGATATTACGTTGTACGACACTCGCATACCAACTTCATATTACCAAACTTGTATCGTAGATAACTATTAATTATTGTCAACAAAAGACAACAGATTCTGAATTCTAGAAGAATCACGGCAGTAGACATATTTAAAAAGTTATTGAAAGAAGGGAAGATGTGGTTGTCTTAGTTTTCGTTGCCATGACTTCCCAGTGAAGACTGCGTTGTTGACTGGCTGGATGCCGACGTTTCGTCCAAATTCACAAGGGAAATTTTTATAGCTGTTGAGCTGGCACCTGATGGCATTGAACTGATAGGACTAGGAATATTGGTAAATAGAGATTCGACATCGAAACTAATAAGAATGTTCTGTCGACCAACCTTCAACTTGTGTAGTTTTTGGACAAAATGTTCTGAATTAAGCATAAAAGATTTTAATATGGAAACTTGACAAGTTTGCAGGTGTGCGAGATTTAATCGCACTTCATTTTATTTTTAATTTTAGCATAAACATATATGTAATTGAAATAATAATTGTTCCTACACGTTGCGTTTTATATAAAATAATAATCAGCTTGATATACTGGTTACTCATGTGCATAGGAAGTGCTGGCAGAAAATACTTGTACTATTGGAGCACTCGCGATCATTGGTGCCCTAACTTTTGTACAAGTTCTGCAATGAAGCGCTTTGCTCACTTATATTATGTACAATACACCATGTCTCTTAGTACAGAAAATCTTTAATTATTATAAAAGATGGATAATGACAACTTTATGTTGGAAACTCCTGTATCAATAAAATAATGTCTTAATACTAGAAATAGTGGGCATAAATTTCACTTAAGGTCGTCGGACATATTACGAAGAAAGATATGATTGCTCCAGGGAACAAATAATACTGCCGGACAAGGTTATTTGATTTATTGGCTACTTGTTGATTGGCGTCCGGCGTGGGGAATCCGGTAATGGCATTGGACATTTGCAAATAACTTGAAAATAAGATTGACAGAATAATTACATGTAGGTGAGTATATAAATTTTTAAGTCCGGACTGCATACGATGAAAATGAAAACGAAGTGACATAATTTTTCTCCCACTGGTTACTTTGAAATGCAGATTGAGTTAGGCAAATGATTTGCAGAGGGAGATTCTAAAAATGCTTCCTCAACATTTTTTGTGTTGCAAATCACTTACCTTGAGATTTGACTTGATGTGTGTGTTGGTATGTACAATGATACATATTTACATTGTCATTTCGGGAATTTTAAGGTTATTCAACAACAAGTTTTCAAACGAGTTTTTAAATTTACTCCAAAAAGCAAAATCGTGTAGACCTATTATACTTGTCTATACAGGGAGGTCCTTAAGTACCTATTCTAAAAGTGTTTAAGAGGTGGTTCTTTACATTATTATGAGTCATACGATGCAGGGTGCCAAAGTTGAGCGAAAGAAAATGTTTTTTGAGAGAGCTTGAAAACCAAGGGAGATATTTTAATGAAAATTTGTTACGTTCAGAGTTTTCATTAATACATTAATTCATAAATTTTCATTTATTTTATAGGTACGGTGGGAGCATGTCCAGATTTTTCCCTGTATATGAAAAATTGGTCGATATTTGATTCATATAAATCGAATTTTATTTAGGAAGATGCATATTTGAATTTGCTTTGAGTATTTTGTTTTGTACCTGCTGTGGTTAAAGTTTTTACTGTGCTAAAATAGGTAGTATAAATAAACCAGCAGGTACTGAAAAAAGAAGAAAAAAAAAGCAAAGTGCAAAACTATCTTGTATTTGCTGTAGCAGGAATTATTCGATTGATATCCGTTTTCGAGGAGAGTAATAATTATTGTTGTTATACCCAAAGGGGATTTTATCTCTCCCGAAATAAGATTGGAAGAGAATTATTAGAAATAGAGAATATTGTAGTATCTCTTTTAACCAGCTTGCTGGGATCAACGATTACTTATTCAGTCTATTTAATTATTATTTTGGAAAGTAATTTCAAATGTGCATATTCTGTGATTCGTATTATCTAATCTCGAACTCTCTTTTCAGGTACGAGGCAAACTAAACTAAACTAAACGAACTGAACTAAACTAGATAAACTAACTAAACTGGGAAAAACTAAGCAAACTAGGCGAAAACGAAATAACACTGCAGTAACGAATTCATACAACGATACATCAACAACAGCAATAGCAGTAACGAACCATCAAGACCACAATATTTTTGGATACCTGTTTTAAATACCTTACTTATTATAACATTATACACCCGCACATTCTTCCCAGGGTTGGAATGTTTTAAACAATTGTTTAAGACACCTTATTTTAAACATGGTTTTAAACACTGTCGAAGTTTTAAACACTTTTGTTTTAAACACTGTTTTAAACATGTTTTGAACTAAATATGAATGATGTTAATTTGATGAAAATGAAATTATTAATAATACCTACCGCTTCATGGAGGTGAAGGTGATGCAGATCGCAGGTGTGAGGTCTGAGATGACAGATGAACCGATGAGCATTGACGATAAAGCGTCATTCATTCAATGAGAAGTTCAGAGCGATAATTTTATTTGAGGTCATAAATTAGGTATTGCTTATTTGATAGTTTTATTCGCGATTCTGCTTTTCAGGGTTAAACTGACATTTTACACTCGTGTTTTAAACATGTTTTAAAATGGTTTAAAACATGTTTTTTTCCTTTTGGGTTTAAACATGTTTTAAACATATAAAAAACACTTAATAATAAAAAACATGTACAAACTTAAATACAACCGAATATAATACACATATACACCCACCCATTACGCATCATCATAAATTCATACTTAAAATTGTATAATAACGTTGAAGTGCATTACATTTCATCTGTCAAGCAGGGATTTGTTTCTTATTTTTTTCCTTTAGTGTCCATTTGGCAGATTTGGGATACTCGCCGTTGAACTCGTGGACAGGGACAGATCTGCCTGGCGCCCTTTATTATTTCACCGTTTCTATACCACGCCGTTCTCCCTGAGTGGGCCGGTCCATGTGTTACTTGTGACATCGGAAAGTACGGCGCAACCTCTGGGTTTTCTTTTGATATTGTACTTTAATAAAAATTAGCGTCACAAATTTGAGCATAATATTACTACACAATGGATCAACTGTTTATGCAACAATTCCTTTTTTCAATTAAACGGGGGCGGCCCAAGGGGTAACTGGTATTTTTCTAGAGAAAAATTCGTGCGCCACTGAATTTTTAAAAATGTGAAATGGTTTTTTTATAAATGGTATTAAATAGCACAAAAGAGGTCTCTTTACTTTTTTCAAAAAAAATTAACTATTTTCAAAATAAAGTAAACCAAATCTTATCCTCCTATTTTATTAAAAATTATGTGAAGTAAATAAAATTGTATTTTTAAGAAAATTCATTTATTGTCATCAATAAAATAACGAACAAAAAACGGATAAACACAAGTTAAACAATGAAGTCAAAACAAATGCTGGAAGTGGCCACCTTGACTCATGATTTAAACATCCGCTCTCCTTCGCATTGATTGGCGAACTCGCTCAAAGATTCCAGGAGTATTTATAATTGTTTCACACTGAGTCACTATGCGATTTCTAAGATCTTGAATATCCTAAATTGGAGTAGGATACACCAAAGATGCCCCCACAGAAAAAAAGTCTATTGGATTAAGATCCGGTGATCTCGGTGGCCATGGATGATTTGGTGCTTCTGCTTCCCGGTCTATGCATCTCCTTGTGTTTGTTTCTGTGGGTGTTGTAGTACCGCTTCTTCCAGTGCAGGTGTTCTAATTGCAGGAAGTTTTCCGATAACATTATTTGTATTTCTTTCAAACGATCCAGTGTTATTGATTCGTTGATGTATGTTTGAGAATGTTCCAGAACAGGGCAATTCCCGGTGAGGATATCTTTCGTGATAAATAGGCCTTCCAAGATTAACATTACCATTTGCCAAACCATACACAAAATGCATACTTGCCATTTCAAAATTAGAATAAGGCATTGTCAAAGGTAAAAGATTAAATTATAATTTTCACAGGCCGTAAATCGTATTTAACGACAAAAAATTTCTATGTACTTATAACAGAGTGAGTAAACTGTCAAGCTGGTTTTTCTTTTTCTTTGCTTCCAATGATACCTGGATGTAGTCATTGTCTTGTGTGTTAAAAATTTCGAGAATGGGCATATTGATACGAGCACATTCGCAACAAAGTCCCGAGGAAGTACGGAGAGGGGATTTTTTAGAGAATTATTCTTCAAACTTTCGAGAAGACATTACAAATACCAGGTCGGCTGCCGCGGTCTTCGTACGAGTGTAAACAGGTGGGTATATTTTCATCATTTAGATCGAAAGTTGTAAATTTCTGTACTTCCCAATTAAAATTTCGGTAACAAGAATTTTTTTTTGAAAAAGTAAAGAGACTTTTTCTGTGCTATTTAATACCATTTATAAAAAACCATTTCACATTTTTAAAAACTCAGTGGCGCACCAATTTTCTCTAAAAGAATATCATACTCACCCCTTGGCCCGCCCCTCTGTTTAATTGAAAAAAGGAATTGTTGCATCAAAAGCTGATCTATTGTGTAGTAATATTGTGCACAAGGTTTCATTAAAATATCTCCATTGGATTTCAAACTCTCTCAAAAAATAATTTTTTCCTTCAACTTTGGCACCTGCATCTTTGAAATTAAGCCGTTTTAGACATTAAGGTCATATGAAATTATTAAATATTCGACTCAAAATAATGTAAAGAACAACGTCTTAAAAAATTTTAGAATACTTAAGGACCACCTTGTATATTACAAGTCGGGCACTCCCTATGTAAATTTTCTACGCATTTTTTGAAGCGTCGCGTCGGGAAGTAGCAAATCTTTGAAGCTCCAAAGAAGGACAGGTAAAGTTGGAAACAAATTCCAACAGACGAATTATTTTCTCACTCTTGGTAAAATAATAATTTTGCTCTGTTTGTTTACTGCCATCTCCGAACTCCAGTCAACTGTCAGAATTTAAGGTTATACCTAAGTGGGATATAAATGAAAACAATTGTGAAATTGGGTTGAAAACCGACTGAAATATTGAAAATAGGAAATAATTTTCATATACAGAAGTGAGTGAACAGTTACGATGAAATATCAGTTAAAACAAAATTGAAATAAAATTAAGTTTCTCAAAAATCTTTAGAAACACCAAGGCTTTTCTAGTTTTATTGTTAATGCAACAACAACATTTTATAAGATTCAAAAATACATATTATTTATGTGCGTTTCGGTAAGAATCGTTTCTGTACGTTTAGGCACAATAAATAATGTGGAACATAATATTATGGTACCTACCTGCAAAGTAGTAATTTAGCAATTTTCCAGAGTGACGACAACCACGAACATTAAGACTTTTAAGACTGCCTTATATGTACATTTGAAGAAACGTGGGACACTTTCCAGGAAAACTTTGAGAAAATAAAATTACCAACGAACGATATGTACCTAGAACAAAGAAGAAAATTTGTTAACATTCAAGCAAAATTCCAAAATCTTCGGTATTAAACATTTGGAAAATGCAGCAATTTCCCTTAAGGATTCCCATAATGACCTTAGCATTAAAAGTTTGACCACCTAAGACAAACATAATGAGATACATATGCAGTACATTACTGTTGTTGACCATACACGGACCGAAAACAGAGCAAGCACTGGGTATTTTTTAAGGATAACTAAAGGAGACGATGTCAATCGGCGCTATTCCACAATGCAAATCGCCTGGTACCGTTCCTAGCTATGTCAATCTGAAAGCGATAGGATGTCATTGAATTACTAACGCCTCGATTTTTCTTAAGAGTTAAACGGGGTTTCGGAAAATTTTATTCAATATTTCTGAATATAAGGCAATAAAATTGTTCCCACGTAAACTTTTAAAACCGTAAATAAATGTAAAAAATGTTCATTGATATGCAAGTAAAATAAACAACGGAATTAAGAATTAAGCTTTTAAGCGATTATGCACAACAATTGAAGAATTATAAAAGTTGACCAACTCTCAACTCGTCAACTTAGTGCGCGCAAATTTGACATCAATTTTCAATCTAAATAACCGAAAAGAAGGGGCAAAAGTTGTACAGTCCATTTCGCCAGGAAAATATTTCTAATTTAGTGTTGAAATCTCACAATGAAAATAAAATTTTGCACAGTGCGTTCTGACATTTAAGGTTATCCTAAATACAACACCCTGTATTTTGTGGCACAATTGGTTAGGCAACAAAATTTCCAATCTATTCATGTATAACTCCTATCCCTATGCCTTCTCCTAAAGGCTAGTGAATTATCGGACTTCAACAATACTGTTATACAACACTATTACAAGAATGATTTAATACAATCTAATGTGTTTAACTTATTGTAAAATGTAAATTATGTAGGTAGGTAATTTTTATTTTTTAGGTTATTTAAGATGTCTGCCAATGCTTATGTCAAAGTCAGTCTCAATTTCTTTTTTGCAATCTTTCTGGAATTCCAAGTGTGCCATGATTATTTTTTGAGGTTGTCTGGTTCTCTTGGAATTCCGTTTATTTATGTTCAATAACAGAAACAAATTTCTTCTAAAGATGGAAAGTAATTTCAGACAATACATTTAAGATAGTAGCCTCAATTAATTTCCAGTTAAAATTCGGAACCTGATAACTACCGACTTGTTTCACACCTTCTGTGAATGTGATAGTATAAGCTTCGACATTGTAATAAATAACTATCTACACTAACTGGTTCTTCCAGTCGTGGTATAGCGTGCTGTTATCTTAAAACCCGAGTCCGGTCTATAACTTCTGATAAGTGCCGGGAGTTTAAGATCCGCGCAACTAGATCTCGTATTATTTAACAATAATGCTTAATTGAATTAGCATTCATAATAATTGTTCTATCTATTGCAACCGCGTCACGGAACGAGAGCCGTGGCATATCCAGATGAAGAGAGAAAAGCAAGCCGCTACATCACGATCGTCAATAAACAAGAGCATGAGAAGAGTAGTGGTGGCACGTCACGCGTTTCGATGGTAGGAAAGCGAGCCTGACCGGCGACCGCCGAACCTATTCGAGTGGCTACAAAAGGAGTGACTCATCAGAGGTCCAGGAAGAATCTTCTTCGCCGGTTTCAGAAGAAGAATTCTCTTCACCCGCGTCCGATAAATTTTAACCGACAGCCCGCTTGAATGAGTAATTCACGGCGCGTGATTTTCTGTTTATTCTCGTATCCGATTTATTCTCAAAAGAATAAATACCCAAGAGTCTTCATCGCTAGTACTTAATTATCGAAGCCGAAGGGCTACCAATAAATAAGTTAACAGCACAGGAGTTAGTTGACTTGTAGCGGAAGTGTAGCTGACTTAATTAGGTAGGTCCATTTACCAGTACAGGTGCAGGAAAGTAGAAACCTATATAGATTGCATCCCTTGCGGTTGATTACACAGCCTTGTCGATGTGCAGCGGAGACTTTCTACAACAATCTGCATATGTCCTGGGGTGGCCCCGTCAGTTATAAAGCTTTTGCACGTCAACTAATAAACCTGTCTCGCACGGGATTACACCCTAAGTGTTCTAACGTACATCCCAGACTTGAAACCCCGATTGGTCGCACTAGAGGTGCTATTACGAAACCGCAAGTATCCGGAACAGTTAATCATACGACGAGCCTACCCATATAGTCCACGAGCTAGGCATCTAGCCCAGATCTCGTGCGCTACTCACTCAAGAAACCGGTTACAGTACCGTCCTGATTTTAATACTAGAATTTCTCATTTAATATTACGTGTGGGTTAAACCACGTGTAGTTGGATTGACCCAATTAATTTCGCCAATAACTCGGTAATTAAAGGAGCACAAATTACGGAACTTGCAGCACAAATTAGCACAAATTGAGCACTAATTGCCTGCTGTCTTAAGAATTTAATGTTGCGTTTGGGTTAAACCACGTGTAGTTGGATTGACCCAATTAATTTCGGGAATAACTGGGTAATTAAAAGAGCACAAATTACGGGAATTGCAGCACAAATTAGCACAAATCGAGCACTAATTGTATATAGAAAGTAATGCTCCATATTTTTGTTGGATCAATCCAACTTCACGCATCTTCCTGATTTTAATACCAGAATTTCTCATTTATTTTTCATGTATACAGGGTCCTGCATCTCACCTCCCGTCTTCTACTACACCTAAACTGTTTATTGTAGAAAAATGATTGAAACGGGACAATAGACTGTTTGTTGGAAAGCACATTTTAAAAATACTTTTGAATATACAGGATGTGCCGAAAATTGGTGGTGCATCAAAGTTGTATTTTTTTAAATGGAATGCTCTGTAGTCTTATTGATTTTTGAGACCCTTTCGAGCTACTGTACATATCCCTAGAATATTATCAAATTTGATTTGATAGTTCCAGAGGAATAAATGAAAATCGGAAATTTTTTTTTTCGTCATATTTTAAAAAAATTATAAAAAATAAAAGAAACATCTTCAAACCAAAACTAAGCAGCAGGTTGCTTATAATAAAAGGTCAGTTTATCCTACTATGAATATCGTAAAAATAACTTATACAGGTTGTTCAAAATTCAATGCCAAACTTCTCAAAATGTAATGCTATTTTTCTCCATTTTTTCAAATGGGACACCCTGTATATTTTTATCCCGTCAGATGCAAAATTAAAAAATGAACATGTTTTCTAATTTCAATTACCTCGACATTCTCAAAGGTTTCACAGATATTCGTAAAAAATCATAAAATTACTATCTAATGAGTAATAATTTTACTCAGCTTTTTCAAATCAATGACTAGAGCATGTTCAATATGTCTTCCGTTCTCTTGGAGGCACAAACAGAGGCGGGTATGAAATGACCTTGCTGCTCTTCCTAATAGCTCGGGTGTAATGTTTTGAAATGCGTTTCTGATTCTTTGCTTCATGTTTTCTGGTATGGTTGGAGGTTCCTGATAAACGATTTCCTTAACGTAGCCCCACAAAAATAAATCAAATTTAGTTAAGTCGGGTGATCGGGGCGGCCAATTACATGGCCCTCCTCTTCCAATCCATCGGTTTGAAAAGGTTGTATTGAGATTGTCCCTGACTCGTAATGAATAATGTACTGACGCTCCGTCGTGCTGCAGCCACATTGCATCTCTCAAATCAAAGCTATTGGTAAATTTTGGCATGAATTTGGCAATTGATTTTGCAAAAAATCAAAATACATAGCACCGTTCAACTGTCCGTTAAAAAATTGAGGACCAATAATATGTACAATAATAATTCCCCCCCCCCCCTGCCTAAAAATCTTTGGATTGTGGCCGGAATAATAATGAACATATGTTCTAGTCATTGATTTGAAAACTGTAAAGTAAAATTATTATTTATTAGATACTATAATTTTACGATTTTACGAATATCTGTGAAGCCTTTGAGAATGTCGAGATAATTGTAATTAGAAAACATATTCATTTTTTAATTCTGCAACCCACGGGATAAAAATATACAGGGTGTCCCATTTGAAAAAATGGAAAAAAATAGCATTACATTTTGAGAAGTTTGGCATTGAATTTTGAACATCCTGTATAAGTTATTTTTACGATATTCATAGTAGGATAAACTGACCTTTTATTATAAGCAACCTGATGCTTAGTTTTGGTTTGAAGATGTTTCTTCTATTTTTCATTTTTTTTAATACATGACGAAAAAAAAATTTTTTTCCTACTTTAATTATTTCCTCTGGAACTATCAAATCGAATTTGATAATATTCTAGGGGTATGTACAGTAGCTCGAAAGGGTCTCAGAAATCAATAAGACTACAGGGCATTCCATTTAAAAAAATACAACTTTGATGCACCATCAATTTTCGGGACAACCTGTATATTCAAAAATATTTTTAAACTGTGCTCTCTAATAAACGGTCTATTGTCCCATTTCAATCATTTTTCTAAAACAAATCGTTTAGGTGTAGTAGAAGACGGGAGGTGAGATGCAGGACCCTGTATATATTCCTGTAAATATCCGTTTAATATTCCGTTTAAAATGTAAATAGTTCTATTAATAGAAACCCTTTTAATTTGTTTATGTTTTATAATTCACCGTTTAGTAAGCAATAACGAACCCTCCCTTCTTCGACTATTGAGCGAAGGGTATTATCGACGATCCTGACCTGACCAGATGCAACCCCGTTATATCGTTAATAAGATAACGATCCGATTAGCCTAGCTATACAGAGCGTACCAGATACCGATACCGAAAGAGCGCGCTGTATATCTGGCTCTAGAGCGTCACTAGGAAATGTCGTTGTATACTTTCACCGAAACCGATCCGATATCGTTGCATAATTGACGTCCGACCAGGAAACATTGTTGCAACTGTTAAATTGCGTTATTCAAGACGCCACTGATAATAAGTAGGTACCTAGATACCCCATTTTACATTATAATACACGGTAAAAGAGCTGCAAACTCAAGAACTTAACGGAATAATGCGTGACACTAAATATAATTCACAGTTTTTGTACGGAGGATACGTAAGCCCTTTTAGATAGTCAAATTGTAACTAACCTATTCACTAAGATTCTTTCCGCAACTCCTTCGACCCCGCTGCTGGACGACTGGATTGGTTTTTCGATAGTTCAGTTAGGCAAGCAAGCATAACTATACACACATTACGATTCGCGTCTATATAAAAAATTGATGGCCAAATTCTTCGAGCCCTGCAACAAGTAGTGGAAGACTACCGTGAGAATCAAAACGTAAAAACAAACTCAGCATGCACAAAACAACCAGCGAAACACAGGAGAGAACAAAACAATTTAATCAGCAAGGAGAATACGGACAACCTGAGCAGCTGCATTTTATTTAAAATTTTAAGGAACTTGCCTATTTACAAAGCGAAAAGTTGTTGAAACGAAACTGAGTAAAGCCATAATTGACATTGTGACAAATTAAAATTGTCATTTGCATACTTCTTTTGTTTCGCTCCAAACTCAACCAAAACAAATTAAACGGAAAATACAGTGAAAATCAGATGAATTCCCAGCGAGCGTTTTATAATTCAATAGCCGCAACAATTTCGTTTTACGTGTTCTTTTATCTAAACTTAGATTGCAGGCTTTGCTGCCAAGATGTATCAGATACGTTTAATGCGAAAAACTTTTTAAACAAGTGAGGAGCATCGGGAACATCTCTGTAAATTAAAAAGTACTGGAGCGCTGAGCTGAAGAGATTATCCTCGTATCCTTCCGGATTTGTACAGAACAATGCACAATGTGGTCAAGGCATAATCCAATTGACGTTTTGTTCTAACGGATGACGTGACGTTCACATCTGACAACATGTGAATCCACTCAGCTGCCGACTGATTCTCTGAAGCAAATTACTTAAAACTTTTTAATTCTCCAGAATTACATCCTCCCACATTCTCTGTTCGTATATACCCTGTCCAAGCTAATAACGCACAGCGCACAGCGTTATTGTCAGAAAAAGCGGAAAACTAAAAAGACTTCTTCATTGCAATTTGCAATAAACTTTAATGTGGCAACGCCATTTTTCCTCTACGACGTTTCGTTTCCGTGGAACCATCATCAACTTCATTTTTCAAATACGGAGATGGAATATTTTCAACGGTTTTCTGAAGGCATTTTTATTCTGAATCCACACATACTGGTTGAATTATCTTTTAAGCTAGTTTCAGTAATCATAAAGATTTTTTACAATGTGGCCATTGTCGTAGTAGACAAATGACATTGCCTCATTAAAGCTCATCACAAATTACAACGACGAAGTATTTTCAGTTTTTCGCTATTTCTGATAATAACGTGAGAAAACAATAAAACGCGATTCCATAAATTTACTGTTTAGAAATAACTGAAGCAAAAAAATGTATTTTTTCGGATTTTTTTAAGACTATATAAGTAGCCCCATAATTGCACAACCTTTTCACCATTTAGCCGAATCCGTATATTATATTTTGCCATTTCCACTATCCCCATTCTGCGCATTCTTATCTTGGGCAGGCTATATTATTATGTCCCATTCCCAAATTTATGAATTATTTATGGGCATGTATGTACGTTATAGTCCATTAGGGCCTCTATTCGTTAATTTGCAGAAATAAACAACGAATGACTAAATAAATTGGTATAGTAAGTCACTAACATAAGTTACCGTTTTGGTAAATGAGCATAAAATATTAATCAACAGACAAAATGAAGTTATTCTGGGATCGAATATTTACTATGTCCTGTTATCTAGAGAGCTACAGTTTAGATATGAAAATTAAAAATGGTTTAATCTTTTTGCAATTCGGTACGCATCTAACTAATATGATTCTCAATACTGCGTTAGAATATTATGAATCTTTAACGTTCTGGTTTTGAGTTATAAAAATAATTATTTAAAAAATGAATTATTTCTGTTTGAGCCCCTGCAGTTTAAATAATCCAATGTCATTGCTTCATATGGTTAATAACTATTTTTGATGCATCTTATATCTTCTACGTTAACTAACGCTTAGTTTTAGAAATACGAATAAAAAAACAATATTTTGCAATAAATGCCGTCAAGTGGCGATCAATCAATCAATCAACCAATTCATTTCCAGAACTACACCTAGACAGAAAATCAAATACACATAAAACTATATATCTGCTTAGATATAATAATAACATAGTTCTTAATGTAATCAATGTCTTGGGCATAATTGAGCACTCGCATCGCTCGTGGGCAAATTCTCATCTCACGAAAAAAACAGTATTTTCATCTCTTGTTGTAAAATATAGGTACTATTTATTGTAGCAGCAACCTTGGCAAGATCCTATCATAATATTTTACTCCGTAGCACAAACAAAAAAAGTGGAAACATTTATTTATTATATGCCTTGGCAATTTGCTTACTTAATTACATTCAAATTCATAATATGCGGTGATTTTAACGTTTAATTAAAAAATATAGGTGCCAGAAAAACTCATTTATTCACCTTCAAGTGCCGCAGGCGCACTATATTTGAAATGCTTTTCTCAAAAACTATTCCAGACATCAAAAAAGTTACTTGTATTGAAATGAGATAAAGAGGGGGGGCTAAAAGAGAATTAGAGGAAAGTGTTCTCCAAAAACTTAGAAAAACCAAACAGATACAAACCAATAAGGCGTCAGAGGTAAAGAAAGAGGCCCTGAGTAAGGATGATAAAATGAAAAAGGGAACGTGGAATGTACAAAGTGTACTCGTAAATTGAAAAGAAGAGGAAATAGTTGCAGAGATGATAAAACACCAAATGGAAATCTACAAACAAAAAAGAAGGGAAGCGGGTTAGTTAGAATGCAAAGGATACTGGATGTTTTTTCTGGAGTTGAGGAAAAGGAGAGAGCGAAGGAAGGAGTAGGCTTAATATGAACGCCTAGTACCTAGGCTGAATAATGTAATAAGAGAAAAATATGTAAATTAAAGAATAAGTGTTGGTGGTAGATATGAAACTGATGTGATAGGATATATGCTCACATACGGAGAAAGTGATGATGCAAGGAAAGAAGAAAAGGATGATTATTTCACAACTCCACAGGAAGAGATAGATGAGGCGAGAGAAAAAGTACCTAATCATAATGGGAGACTTAAATGGACGAGTGGGAAAACAGAATGCAGGAATTGAGAAAATAATGGGAAAAGAAGAGGAAGAAACTCAGGAATAATAATGGAGAGAGAATTATAGAATTATCTGTAGAGAATGATTTAGTGATTGGAAATACAAAGTTCAGACATAAAGAAGTGTATAAATATACAAGGGAAGATCACAGTAGAAAATAAAAATCTTTCTTTGATTGATTACTTGTTTGTAAGCAAACAAAATTGGAGACGCATAATAGACGCAAAAGTGTCAAGACATGCAGAAATAGGTAGTAATCACTATTTAGTGAGGATGGAAATAAAAACCAAGAAAAGAAGAAAGAAA
This sequence comes from Xestobium rufovillosum, assembly GCA_963966045.1. Taxonomy (NCBI): domain Eukaryota; kingdom Metazoa; phylum Arthropoda; class Insecta; order Coleoptera; family Ptinidae; genus Xestobium; species Xestobium rufovillosum. The sequence continues at coordinate 19,523,027 of OZ014492.1, read as the reverse complement.
ATAAAAGGAAGAATTAAGAGCTACAAAGTAAAGAACGAGATAAATAATAATACTAATAATTTATTTTCGATCAGTTAGATACAAACTATAACAAAATTCAAACCAACAAAAAATAATTAGAAGTAAATACCGAGTGACAAACTTCCATGTGTACATGGGTAAATAACATGCGTAATTACGTAATTCCTGCTCCCCATGTATAGTTACAAAGGTGGTAAAGATAGCAATCCAAAGATAATTTTTTTCTACGTATGGCTTTCCAATTTATTAAAGCAAAAATTATATTAATAATTTCCAAACTAAACACAGAAATTTATCAGGTTATTTATGACAACTTAATTTAATCTAATCAAAGAAATTTTTGATTCTTATTGATTTTCTAATTCGTCTGAACTGTTAACATTTGTCCACAATTTAAACTTTGAGTTTGAAAATGAAAACCTTTTCTTCAACTAAGTAAATATTTTTGTTCATTTTGAAACCCAAATTTTAAATTGTCGATAAATGTTGACACTTTAGATGAATTAGAAAATTCATAAGAATCAGAGACGTCTTTGATTAGAATAAATTGTCAAGGATAATCTGATAAATTGATGTGTTTTAGTTTGACAATTATTCATGTAATGGTTGCTTTTATTTATTTAATAAACGGGAAAGTTGTAGTTTTTGAAAAAATAATATTTCTTTTGCTACCTTTGCCAAACATTGTAACTATACTTGGAGTGGCGAGCAGGAATCCCCAAAAACGTAAGTACCCATGTTATTTCCCCATGTACACATGAAAGTTTGTCACTCTGTATATCTTAACTGACGAAAATATATTGAAACAACAGCAATGCAGCTAAAAGAAGAAAATGGGTGCGCAAGGTATTTACAACAAGAAACCATGAAGGAGAATACCATACCCTATTTAAAGAATTAGAGGATGATGAACTATGCTTCTACAAATACTTTAGAATGTCTCAGTACCAGTTTTATGCTTTTAAGTAGAATTGAAAACAGAATTCAAAAGAAGAACACAACTTTTCGGGAAGCAATAAGTGCCAACGAAAAACTTATGGTTTGTTTAAGGAAAGAAATATTAATATAATAAATCAGTATATTTGAAGAAAATTTTAATTAGTCAGATGTAATATATTTTGATATAAATGTATTCTAAGTATGAAACTGGGTACTAAAGCCTTCATAAAACTCTTGTGCTGACGATCTTCCTGAATGTTGGCCTGGTGACGGTGTTGGGGTTTGAACATATAATATCGAATCATGTGAACTTGAGGTCGAGGGCGATCCAAAAGACGGTGATGGTAGAAGATGTGTTGTTTGTAGCTGTGGCGTATCACATTGCTGATTATTTTGCATATGAGGCATTTGGAATTGGAATGCCCTTGTGCTGTCGTAAGATGGAATTTAAGGTGCATCCAGTGATGTAATTTGAGCATTTCTGTTTTGGGTTTGTAAATGTTTCCATTCTAAATCAGAAAGCAGAGCGAAAATTCTGGATTTCGCCATGTGCTGCAACACGGGCGATAAGCTGGTAACTGTAGCGGCTATTCCATTGAAAAATAAAACGATTGGATGAGTATAATTCGATGGTGGTGAGGAAGTCGAACTATTATTACACTGATTTTTCTCACTTTCTACCACATACCTATTTCATTAACACGGATGATGCTGTTTCTGGTTGTCTTGTTTTTCTGCTTTTAAGAAATGAATGCGAAACTGCCACCTTCGGAGATTGTGTAGTGTTTCCAGATTCCTTTTTCCTTGAAGGGACTGATGTATTTTCCCTAACTTCTTCAGTAACAACTTCATCATTAGTCCCCACCAAAGATTCATCATTTTTCTCCTCATCAGTCTTCAGGTTCAGGTTCTGCTATGTTACTTCGTGTTTCCCTTTCCTTGAAATAAGGACTAACGAAATACATACAATCCTCTCTCTCTCTCTCTCGCACAAAGACTATCAAATAATAATTTATTAAATTCAAAATTTAAACCAACACATTTCGAAATCTAGCAAATTGTGCTAAATTATTTGTTGTTAGGTACATAGCAACCAATGTTAAAAGTACTCACTTTTAACACTAGATAGTGTTAAAAGTAAATTACTTTTAAAACTGGTGCCTTAAATTTACATTTTTGACACTGACAATAAATGTTCAAAATTGTATTTTTAATGGTGTTCGTAGAAAATAATTTTTAAGCATGTTTTATTTCCTTTTTGTGATATAAACTCCAAATTGATTTTTTTCGGGCAAGTTCTGAATTATCCCGTACATAAAGTGCAACACAGTAAATCTGACAAATCAACTTCACATTATAACAAGAATGTTACTACCCATTATATAATATTTTACCAGTTCCCAAATTAGCAGCTGCGTTTTAATCTGATGAGGCAGGCGTACATGAGCGTATTTACAACGTCGTGGTGAATGTAAAGACTCAAGAAAAATGTCAACCTACTTCTGCCTCGGTACCCTCCGTCATCATGCATCATTTGCTGTCACGTTAATCCCAGTTTCAGCGGCGGAAAATCTATATTTAAACTTTTTAACACTGTTAATGTATTTGTATACAAATACTTTCCGGGTTTCTATCGAACTGTTTAGGCTCTAAAATTTCCACTCTTGCTCAGATTTAGTCAGATCAACTTTAATTTTAAAAGAAGGCAGTCGATTAGTTCCGGGCAGCATATTTACATACACTATGTCGTTGTGGCACCACGGTGCTAAAATCGTATATTGAATGGAATCGTTCCTCCGACTACAAACGCTGCGCTATTTGTGCACTCCCAAAACCACACAGGATTTGTAGTTCAGTTGCTAACATCTTTTACTATGCGGTTTGAACTTTTTCAACGTTGGAAGTATGTAGGTTTGTAGGTATTATTGAATTGAAAATGATAAATTGTTTATTATGCATCATTTATTACAAACTTCGATAAAATAGAACCAAATGAAAATCACCAAACAAATAAATTTAATGTTCATTTTCATGATCTCTTAATTTAGGCTGATTTGGCAATATAGATATTTTGCAATAAACTTTTCTTTCGTTTCAATTTTTTGTTTGACAATTCACTATTAGCTGGTGATTCTGCTTGAATTATCCTTCATCCACAAGATAGTCCACAAAAATAATACTTACTTACGAAAGTCTTTCTACATTATTTTATTATTCAGGTGCTCTATAACGAGTGTAGCAAACTTCGAGGGTAGATAAAACAATTAAAAATATTGTGAAAATCCCTAATGAACATATGTATGTCTAAAAATGGCAACTAAATGAGATAAAGGGTGTTGAAATTTCTTAAAAAATATAATAAGTATTTGCTTCTGTCGTTACATACTAATTTCAACTGTTTTGTTATCTTCTTGAGAATTTACATGCCACTTCGATATTAACAACGCTTTTTTACTGTTATAAAGGATGGCTGATAATTTCGTTTTTAAACTACGCACCATATTACACAAAATTATTTCTCTCTGAAACTATTCTTTGAACGGAAAAAATTAAAGGGAGATTTTTTCTTGTAAATAAAACAAGGATTCAGTTATTTTGCAATATCTATATATAAGCCTATGTGTGTGGTCTCCCCATCTCTCAGAGTGCGAAACTCAAAATTTATAAGTTAGCAAATAATTTCAAAAACTATTATAACCCAAATTTCAAATGAATAGCTCTGGTAGTTTTCCAAATATAAAAAAAAACATTTTTTAAGAAATTTCAACAACCCCTATCTCGCTTAGTCGGCATTTTTGGACATATATGTTGATTAGGGCTTTTCGCATTATTTTTGAGTATTCTATCTACTCTCGAAGTTTGTTACACTCGTTATAGATCACCCTGTATGTTTTCGCCACAACTCAGTTCGTATGAGTTTTTTGGAATATGTATTCACCCACGTCCGAGATTCTTCATTGTATCAGTGCTGGGCAACTTTGTTTTTGACTCCCGAGATAATCCTTCACGATCGTTATTAATTTATATTATTTTACACAGTGAATCCACTTCATTTACTCCATAGCTATAATGGGAAAGTGCCGAAGACGCGTAGTAGATGTAGCAACAATATTGAACTACAATTCCTATGCGGTTTTGGCACCAAGAACTGACGTGCTCAAACAGCGTAGCTTTTGTATTCGTAGAAACAATTCCATTCAATATGCGATTTTAGCAACCCGGTGCCACAACGATATAGTATATGTAAATATGCTTCCGGGCAGCCAGCATGCATAAATTCACACTTAAAATCCCAGCAGTCGATTTTTATATCAAAATTCTGAAAAGCACATCGGCGTTATGGTGATAACCTAGCTAGTAGGTAGAAAATGAGAGCCTCAGGCCAGGCCATCGAGTTCTCCAGGTGCCATCGAGTTCTTCGGCAGTGACCTTGAAAGAGACCAGAGGCTGCTGAAGGAGTCGTTGCGTCATCCGAAGAAGTGTCTTCAGCAGCGGCATCTGCAGCAGCCTCTGGTGTCTTTCAAGGTCATTGCTGAAGAAGTGTGCATGTCGTCAGCAGCGTCTGGTGTCTTTCAAGGTCATTGCCGAAGAAGTGGGCATGTCTTCAGCAGCGTCTGGTGTCTTTCAAGGTCATTGCTGAAGAAGTGGTGTTCAGCAGCAGCCAGGCGCATGCGCCGGGGCTATTCCTCAGATCAGTCCATCGAGTTCTCCATCCACTTCAAGTGGGCGTGTCTGCAGCAGCCTCTGGTCATTGCTGAAGAAGGGCCTCTGGTGTCTTGCCATTGCGCACCCAAGCCGCCATTTTGGGGCCTTTGGTTGTAGCTCAGGCGCCTGCGCCGGGGCTCCGCCTTCAGCAGCTTCTGGTCATTGCTGAAGAAGTGGTCTTCAGCGGCCCCCCTGGTGTCTCTCATTCTGTTGGGCCTTTGGATGTGGCTCAGGCGCCTGCGCCGGGGCTGTCGCGTACAAAGCACGTGTTGCTCACTGTTCAGGCCAGTCCATCCTGGCCCCATCCACTTCTTCGGCAATGACCAGAGGCTGCTGAAGGAGTCATGTCTTCAGCAACGGTGTCTTTGGGGCCTTTGGCCGTGGCTCAGGCGCATGCGCCGGGGTTTTCGCAAACGTTCTGGAAATGACGCCGACCGGGATTCGAACCCGGGTCCCCACGCACCGGAGCCCTCGCTCCAACCAACTGAGCTAATCGGCGGCCCACAAGCCCGTCTTTCAAATCATCCGTATATACTTATGATTGTAAACAGAAGTTACAGAATTAATATTTATTTTCTCGGAAATTTACAATTGTTTATACTAAATAAATATTGATATTAAAGTTTAAGAAAAAAGCACGTTCGCCGCCGATAAGAGATGTTATAATTGTTTTTATTATGGGAAATAACCTTTCATCTTGCCGATAGGATATGTTTGTTTAGGTTTGATCCCACGCTCTGCATGTGCATTTAATACGTTGTAGACACTACAAGGTGACCCGTTTGTTTGTTTGTATTATTACAATAAAATAACATTCTAGAATATTCTTCTGATTGTTTATTTGAAATTACTTGTTATCTTAATGCGTTTCGGACACGTGTGGGAAAAAAACATTCTAGAACATTCTCCAGTTTGTTTATTTGAAATTACTTGTTATCTTAATGCGTTTCGGACACGTGTGGGAACCATCTGATTGATATATGCAAACATCTTAGTTCTCGGTAGTAGAACATTCTACATCGCTAATTATTTGAGAACAGTAGTCTAAATTTAGGCTAACCCCTACGTAAAAACTATGTCATGTGGGGTGTCAAATTAAAGGACTCGACTAGAGGTATCGGAATATTGGGGTGGATTTTAGGGGTGGTTTTTGGGGGTGGTTTTTGGGGGTGGTTTTTAGGGGTAGTTTTTAGGGGTGGTTTTAGGGGTGGTTTTAGGGGTAGCTTTTAGGGGTGGTTTTTAGGGGCGGTTCTTGGGGTGGTTTTGGAGGGTGATTTTTGGGGGTGGTTTTTAGGGGTGGCCACTCACTGACCGCGCCCCCGGCCACGCTCCTTGCCCCGCCCACCTAGATCATGTAGGGTATCAAATTAATCAGCTCGATGAGACAAAAAGGAATCTATAGTTATTCTCCTACTTCCGAATTCTTATCAGTAGTTGTCTGTCTGTATGTCTGTCGGTCCGTCTGTCTGTCTGTCTGTCTGTCTGTCTGTCTGTCTGTCTGTCTGTCTGTCTGTCTCTCCGTCTGTCTGTCTGTCTGTCTGTCTGTCTGTCTGTCTGTCTGTCTGTTTGCGAATACAGCTGTCTGTTGACACAGACAGCTGTATTCGCAAACACCATGGCTGATGACACGAGCAAGAATAAGACTGCGCATGCGCACGGTTGTATGGAGAGTATTTAAGCAAGAAAATTAACGGTGCTGTCAGTTAGTACTTGTGCTTCAACAAGGGAACCGCATTTGAATAATGACACACATAAACGTAGACACGTTTCGTGTTCTGGACGGTGCTGTTTTGGATGAGTCAGCACGCCGTGTCGAGGTGCACGTACATCAACCGTTCGTGACAACAACAACATTCAACGCCAATGACGAAATTCGCATACCAATCCACCAACAAGACGTTTACGTACTGCCGCATCTAAGCAGCATCTACATAGAGGGCAGGTTCATCAGGGGTGCAGGAGGCGGAAATGCGACTTTAACAAATAACGCCCTCAGTTTCCTCTTTGACGACGTCCGCTATGAAATAAACGGGGGGGAGGTGGATCGAACAAAAAACGTGGGCATCACGAGCACACTGAAGGGTGTAGTTTCTCTGAATGAGGGTGAGGTAGGTGCCCTGGAGAATGCCGGCTGGACGAATACGGGAGACTCACCGAGCCACCTTATCGACGCGAACGGGAACTTTAACGTGTGCATCCCGGGAAGAATCCTGCTGGGATTCTTGGAAGATTACCCCAAAATTCTGTTAAATGTGTGTCACGAGCTCATTTTGACTCGATCGAAAAACGATAGGAACGCTTTCGTGGGTAACGAGGACACCAGAATTGAGTTGAGCAAGGTTCATTGGAGGGTGCCGTACGTCTATCCATCGGATGCTGAATACCTAAAACTTCTCAATATTGTCGAGGAAGAGAGAACGTTGCAGATATGTTTTCGCAGCTGGGAGTTGTACGAGTATCCGGTGTTGCCGCAAGCTACGAAACAAACGTGGGCCGTCAAGACTGCAACACGGTTGGAGAAACCCCGCTACGTTATTGTCGCCTTCCAGACGAATCGCAAAGCGAATTTGGACACGGATTCAAGCAAATTTGACCAGTGCAATCTGACAAACGTCAAACTGTACCTGAATTCTGAGTGCTTCCCCTACGAGAATTTAAACTTGGATTTCTCCACGGGGAAATACGCCCTGCTATACGAAATGTACCAGAACTTCCAGCGTTCATACTATGGAAAAGTTGGCGAGCCGTTATACGGCAAGGAGCAGTTCAAGGATCTAGCGCCCATCGTGGTGATTGACGCACCAAAGCAGTCGGAAAGCATCAAGCCTGGACCCATAGATATGCGTCTAGAATTTGAGTCGAGCGAGAATTTTCCGCCCAACACAACCGCATACTGTCTCATCCTGCATGACCGCATCGTTGAGTATACACCGGGTAATGAATCGGTCAGAAGAGTGGTATGAGAAGCTGCAGGGCTTCGATTTGCCCAGAAAATACACGCATGCCTACTCTGTATACAGATTATAGTTTTAATTATATTGATGTAAAAATATATTCAACGTTTTTATTTTTGCGAAAACCCCGGCGCAGGCGCCTGGGCCACATCCAAAGGCCCAACAGCACCTAACAAGATCAGTTCTGATTGGATGCTGCCCACAACCACTTTCATTGGCTGTTGCCCCGCCCACTCTCATAGCCAGAGCCCGGCGCATGCGCCTGAGCCACGGCCAAAGGCCCCAAAGACACCGTTGCTGAAGACATGACTCCTTCAGCAGCCTCTAGTCATTGCCGAGGAAGTGGATGGGGCCAGGATGGACTGGCCTGAACAGTGAGCAACACGTGCTTTGTACGCGACAGCCCCGGCGCAGGCGCCTGAGCCACATCCAAAGGCCCAACAGAATGAGAGACACCAGGGGGGCCGCTGAAGACCACTTCTTCAGCAATGACCAGAAGCTGCTGAAGACGGAGCCCCGGCGCAGGCGCCTGAGCTACAACCAAAGGCCCCAAAATGGCGGCTTGGGTGCGCAATGGCAAGACACCAGAGGCCCTTCTTCAGCAATGACCAGAGGCTGCTGCAGACACGCCCACTTGAAGTGGATGGAGAACTCGATGGACTAATCTGAGGAATAGCCCCGGCGCATGCGCCTGGCTGCTGCTGAACACCACTTCTTCAGCAATGACCTTGAAAGACACCAGACGCTGCTGAAGACATGCCCACTTCTTCGGCAATGACCTTGAAAGACACCAGACGCTGCTGACGACATGCACACTTCTTCAGCAATGACCTTGAAAGACACTAGAGGCTGCTGCAGATGCCGCTGCTGAAGACACTTCTTCGGATGACGCAACGACTCCTTCAGCAGCCTCTGGTCTCTTTCAAGGTCACTGCCGAAGAACTCGATGGCACCTGGAGAACTCGATGGCCTGGCCTGAGGCTCTCATTTTCTAACTACTCTAGCTGACAAGGCACCAGACAATCGCAATGAAAAAGCATCCCACACGAGTCGGGATTTGAACCTAAGACCGTTCGATTACTGGGCGAGTACACTTCCTAGTGCGCCACCGATACGTCCCATGAAATGCGTTCCATCAACACTTAAATACTCGTATGCCTATGTCCTGCTCTGGAGCTACCGGGATTTTAAATATGAATTTATACATCCCGGTTGCCGGGATCTGGGAAAAACAGCAGTAACACAATACCACAGCATAATATAGCAGTTAAAGTTATGTGCGGTGCGCTTGAAGTATTTTAGCAGCGTTTGGTGACCTTCAACTGGTATTATTAACTCGGCGACGGACGGACGAAAAAGAACACGTGGCGTAGCCTGAGAAGCTGCGCAGGCTACGTAACGCGAGCTAGAAAATTTAGGGAGAGCTGTTCTACTGTATTATGCTGTGGCAATACTGACTAGTATTTAGAAGGCTGTATTGAAGAAAAATTGATTACACTATGAAATAATAAATGCAAAGTTGCGTAAGCGTAGTGCAGAAAATTTATATGACAAAATATATGGCGGCAAAGTAAGAACCTGACAACGTTGACAAATATCCAAAAATTATTAGGTACAAAACATATTTATCATCCATTGGTTTATGTTGAAGAACATACATAATCATGTTAATAACATGCCTAGATGTTTCCAGTTTCAACAGAAACTTCTTATATTTATGTAAACCTATTCAAATCTGTCGAAAGAAAATTGTAAATCGTATTCAGATTTTCTTCAATACCTTCAAATCTTTTCGAGTAAATTCCGAATCACCCGGTATAATAATGAATATGAAGTTAAATTTCAGAGTAAAATAGAAAATGACTAACCTAAAATATTAATTACCTTAAATACACACGCTCAGAGTTGAATCTAGATAGAATCCCTTATTTTAAAAGTAAAGCGTGGTAGTTTTCCATTTCAATATACCAAAATTAAAATCAATCCAGAATTTATTGTGCCTTTAAAAAGTTGTTTCAGAAACAGTAATTTTAGTAGAAAACTTTATTTTGACAGGTCTCAAAAAAGATCGTTAGATTTAACTATTAAACAAGTAGATAGTTCAACGAAATGAATAGTTGTGAAAACGTGTTCGCTGTAATTCCAGAACATTAATTTGTACAAATAAAGCTTTTCGTTTCCGAAATATTCTATACTTACTACAGTATACCTAGCACTAATTAATAACAAATGTTTAGATGCTTAAATATTGCATATTTCGAATTCGCGATAATGTAAAATAATGTTTCTTTGAATGAAAACCACATAAATATTATGGTTATGGTACTATATTAAACAGGTTACTTTCTGTTGAGTTCGGCGACATGCCTATTGTCCATGTTTGTTTTTAAAAAACGGAATTATTGGCATTATTCAATTTTATATACGTACCAAGCTATACTCGAAAAACAAATGAGTCTCAAAAGCCAATATTAATAGCTATCGCTAATTTTGAAATTAGGTTTGTATTTTATTCTGAAATTCAGTACTTGGAAATTCTAATTTTCCTTGTTTAAGAATCTTCTTCTCTTCTTCCTAGTTTTTTGTAGATATCGATTTCCTGTTTTTCTTTGCTTTCTTTGCCTCCATTTAGTTATTAGGAAGCTTGTCATTTCATCTTTTCCGAGGCCTTCCAGTACTCCATCGTGCCAATGAAGACTTGTCTCTCGTTATCCTCACAATGTTCTCTTCTCAATATACCCGTTCCACTGTTTTCCTATTAAGCACCCAATCGTGGTTGCCATCTATTCTGCTTATTCATCTAATGTTCTCATTTCTCTCATTGTCCATCAGCATTTTACCAAATATCTTGGACCCTCATCTCCGTTGTTTCGAGCATTGTTTATGATGTGTTAGGTGGAGCTCTGCTACAGACGGCAGTCTTGTATATCCGTGATTCCAATGCTTTAAGTCTTAGCAATGTCGCTGTCCTTATCGTTTCCTGCAGCTTACCTTCTTGCTTCCACTTTACATCTTAGTTGGCATTTTATAGGTAGTCATACGCGTAAATTTTGCTGTATTATGTAATTGACGTAGTAATCCAAGAAAAAAATGTTTGCAGTCAGTTCACCGATTCCTCTAGCTTGGATCATGTTACTAATATATTATTTTCGATTGTTTTGAATATGTTGTGGCGTGTTTGCCTGCCATAAAGAAGATATACTACACCTACATCTTCTAGTTGTAAACGATGCGAAAACCTCCAAATCAATAAAGCACATGAAGGCTGTAACGATGCAAAAGAAAATGCAACAATTATTCTAATAAATGAATATGCATTTTCCCCATTCGCAGAAATCTTGCAGCGGGGAAAATGCCTATTCATTTATTTGAATAATAGTTGCATTTTCTTTTGCACGTTACACATCATCCCCTCTTCGGATGAGAGGAATGAATTCATGAATAGGTTCTTCGGTTAAGATTTCTCGGGTTCGGCATGAACGGTAAATTTATAGGAGACTCATGTCCCTAGCGGCTTCTATCTTCATTCGGATGAAGGACCCGTCCCGCAGGAATAGTCACTCTCTCTTATTCTTGCCTCGATACGTTTTCTTCCGAATACGAGGAGTCTGGGCCGGCACCCGGTCAGAGGTAGACGGGCCGCTATGCACGCTCTCATCGGGGAAGGCCTGAACTGGTACTAGTTCAGCGAAAGTCATACCATTAACCTAGGCTCCCTGGGTCGGTCTCAACACGTCGGGTACCTTGGAAACATAAAGCCGTCTTAACGGTGATTCGCACATACGTACAGTCACCGTTCCGTTGTCGTTCCGTTACCGTCATAGCAATTTAGCGAGCATTCACACTGGAACGTCCAGTTACCGTTCATTATTCAACTGATGAAGTGTTTGCTTTGAGTCTATTTACTTCTGAAGAACTTGGAGTAATTGCTCTTATCTTGGGTAACAAGAATTTTAAAAAAATCGTAGAATTTTTCCCAATTCCCCCCCCCCCCCCCAACGTTTTTTTGTAGATATTACCGTTATAATTTCTTGATGCCATGTTATGAAGATCTTCATGTTTACGTACCTCTTCTATCAGTAACTTTTCCCGACCATCGAATTCGGACATAATAGCAGGCTTTTATAAAACAAATAATACTATGACAAAATAAAATGTATAAATATTCGTGGACAATTTTTACACCGAGATGTTTATACATTCGCACTGCACGTTTTTGACGGTTCGTGATGGTGACGAAACGTTACAGTCGAGGATAATGTGAATAGATCTACTGGATGTATGTACAGTGTATCCCACGACAACCTTACACGATCTGTATATAGAAAAGTTTATATAGTAGAATTACACAAATTTTCACAAATAGGAAATAGAGGATGCTCAATTCGACTAAAATATTTTTTACTTTCTGCGACTTCCGGTTATACCGGAAATAGACACCAACTTCCTTATTTTAAATGGAATGCCCACATTTTTATTACGGATTTAGATTTTTGGTCGAATTTTAAGGTTACCTTATGCAAAACATTAGACGTTAAAAATCGTAATTTTTCAGATTTCATCAATTATAACTTGGAAACGGTACGAGATAAAGAAAAATGATTTACATGTCCCTATCCTAGTTTTTAATTCTCTATCTAATGGGTCTGGAAAATACTGCTTCCCGATTGGCAACTTTTTGTCATTTTTTGCCCAATCAGGAGGCAGTATTTTTCACACTTAATAGATAGAGAATTAAAAACTAGGATAGGGACATGTAAGTCATTTTTCTTTATCTCGTACCGCTTCCAAGCTATAATTGATGAAATTTGAAAAATGACTATTTTTAACGTCTAATATCTCGAAGAGGGTGCACTTTACACATATGATGTTTTGCATAAGGTGACCTTAAAATTTGACCAGAAATCTAAATCCGTAATAAAAATGAGGGCATTCCATTTAAAATAAGGAAGTTGGTGTCTATTTCCGGTATAACCGGAAGTCGCAGAAAGTCAAAAATATGTTCGTCCAATTGAGCATCGATTACCTGTTTGTGCAAATTTGTGTAACTCTACTAAACACACATTTCCATGTACAGATCGTGTAAGGTCGTCGTATAAGAATATTTGCTGTGACGGTAACGGAACGGAGTTGGGACGGTGGCGGTACGTATAGTGCGAATCGCCCTTTACCGGAGCTGTCGGGGCAGGTGGTGGACGGCTTAAATCGGGTGTCTTGATGTCCCGCACCGGAGAAAATTCCATGGGCCTCGGCGTCAATGACGAGGCTAACTGAGCCCACATCGCTTCAAACCATCTTCCATACATCTCCCGCAGAGGACTCACGGGTGAACCAAGGGGGCCAAAATGTTCCCTGAACTTTTGCTCCAAGGCCACCATCTCTGGGCTACGTGACTGCGGTTTCGGTGGGGACTCGTTCGAACTGGTTTTACTTTCATCGTTGGAATAGTCACATAAATGTACAAATTATTGTATGTGAAAGAATGATGTATTAAATTTTCACTTAACAATGGCAAGCTTAAAAACAAGCTCTTCTTGTTCACCTACCTCTTCTCTCCTCTTCATGCTTTTCTCCTTAATTTTTTCTCTTTTGTCTTTTTCTCTCTTTATATCTCGTTCATCCTTCAGGTAGTTTGTTCATATATGTTTTTCAGCATCTAACATTTTGCAAATTGGCTTTCATGGAAGATCTGTGAGTACTGTTACTTGCAGGTGCCTGAATTCTTGCCACTTAATACCAGTTTATTTTATTTTGTAGATGTATTAAGTACTTTTTTTATAATATTGGTTTGGTGTTAACTGATTTATTATTATTTATTGTGTAGTACTTAAAGAAACTTACCTGCAAAGCTGTTATATGGTAGAGTGTTAGTTAGAATTAATCTCATTAAAAGATAAGAGAAAGTGTATTATTCATGAAATTTCAGTAAACAACACTTTCTGAATAGGGTTAATAACAAGGATATCAATGAACAGAGTAGAGTATTTTATATTACAGTTTTCAGCTTCATCGATCCAAACCCCTCGCCGAAATCGTGTCGATTTCATTAAAGATTAAAACACGCGATGTTATGCTACATGAAATAAAGCTTTAGAGGTCTGCATTACCTAATTTCTACAGTGTTTTCGTTGGAACCCGTCATTCCCCTGTAAAATCATGCAAAACCGATATGCATTGTAACATTCAACGTTCGTGTAAAGAAAACTTACCCTAGAAAAATGTAATTATATTTTTTCAATATTAGAAAGTGCAGCTTGTCGCAAGCATGTCACGTCTTTAAAGCCAAAAATTTAATCTGATTTGAACTACCAAAATATCCTCATAACATTGGTTGAATGGATCGTAAAACCATAGAGTAACGTACAGGGGTTGTTCGTTTTTATTTGCAATGCAAATTTCGTAGTCATACCAATGTTCCAGTGGTGGCTGGATTCCATCTCGCAACGCAATATTGAATAGATCAGTGGCCGAGCCGCCCTCCCAAAGAAGTTGAAAAGAAAATTAAACAAAATCACACACGAAATTTCTATGCCTTCGTATAATAAAATATAATATTTGCATTATTTTCTCTCAAATATGGTAGTTAACGGATAACACCAAATTGTCCCAATTTCTAAAGTGAAACTGATGTTCTATGCAGCAGTTGATCACTGAAAAAATAGATGCCCTCATTATCTCAGGCGCAAAAATTCCAGTGAGCGTTAACAACTTATTTCACCTAAAATGGGCTACGCATAATTTCCATACTCTCAAATTTGCTATTATACTCGTAATGTGTACGCATTGTTTTTTTATTCTAAAACATCATCAGGAGTTATTGTCAACTGAAAGCCAGTTCGTAAAATACAATTTTCTGGGAAATCAATATCAAAAAAGTTGGACACAGTATGGAAGGTTATGAATTATTTCCTTAACGTTAAAGCTTCTCTCCTGAGCGCAACACAGCTTATCTTAATTTAGAACCCCGTCTCTCGTGCACGGAACTACTTAACAGCACATACTTGTTTTCCCCTAACAACACGACAGGGACTGCAGGCTTTGTAAGAGAATAAACATGTGCTATTTATACGAGAACATTAGCATTTACCATTTACGTTATTAAATTGTTTTAAGGAATGTATTCTGCTATCGTGTGTGCATATTAAATTGATTTTAAATTGCTATTAAAGGAAAATCTTCGGTTTGCCCCATTTAACAAAGTGTTAAACTGGCAAATTGATTCAAAGATTAGGCTACATATTTTAAGGGCGTGCCTTTTTAACGTATGCATTGATGACGCGTGGTACAACATATTAATGAATGGATTTTTACATTTTTTCGTAAACAAAACGTTTCAAGGAATATTAGGTATTTAGCGATTCTTTTAAAAAGTTGGGCTTGACGATTAAAGGCTTCGCCACATAGGCCATGCTATGCTATGCCAATGTAAAACACAGAAGTAGAGACAATCGAATTCAAATAGAAGTGTCCACATTGTTCATGTTTAAAGTAATTTACATAGCATCGAAGTCGGCTTCTATGCTGTTTGTATGGATACGTTTCCATGGAAATAAGTTGTAAAATGAACACCAAAGCAACGTTATGAACATCATCCATTAGGCGCTCGCCACATATGCCATGCCATGCCATGCTAAATCAAATTTAGCATGGCACAGCACAGAGCTGTCCAAATAGGACATGCTATGTAAATTTGGGTAACCATAGTTATTTGTTTGAAAACTTATTTTTTCCAATTGGCAGCTGTCAATACTCATAAATTTAAATAATGGATGATGCTCATAACGTTGCTTTGGGGTTCATTTTACAACTTCTTTCCATGGAAACGTTATCCATAGAAACGGCATAGAATTCGACTTCGTTGCTATGTAAATTACTTTAAACATGAACAATGCGGACACTTCCATTTGAATTTCATTGTCTCTACTTCTGTGTTTTACATTGGCATAGCATAGCATGGCCTATGTGGCGAGGATTTTATTTAAATTTATGAATATTGACAGCTGTCAATTGACAAAAATAAGTTTTCAAACAAAAAACTATGGTTACCCAAATTTACATAGCATGTCCTATGTGGACAGCTCTGTGCGGTGCCATGCTAAGTTTAATTTAGCATGGCATAGCATGGCCTATGTGGCGAGGCCTTAAAGGTTGCCTTTAAGCGATCATGGCTCCAAGTGTTCAGCAGTGACTCGAGCTTAAGAGTGAAAGAAATTCGTATCTGCAACAGCGGGATCAACTCTAAGAGTAGGGGAGACCGGGTTTTGATGTCGCAGGAGTAAGTTGTCGCATTTGCTGTACTGCAAAAAGTAGACAACATTTTTGCGCTAATCCGATACATCATATTAATCATTTCTAACATATACCTATTACATTTATACACGCAACTCCCCATTTCTTGCATGTGCAAAAAGCGTGACAGAGAAAAGGCGATAGAAACAGTATATTCTACTTCGACGTTTATATTTGTTAGATGCATATCAAGCATGCGCAATTAGGTACTTTCGGTGGACGGTTGCGACTTATGCAGATTTTGTATACATCTGTCTCTTAACGTCTGGTACGCTTTCGGAGCTTAATGCAGACCCCACTGATTTCTAAGGACGAAGCTATTTGGTTGAGATGGCAGCACCTAGCTTGTCAAATTATAAAAGTCGACTTTCGCAGAAAATTTTTCAGTTGTAAAGTTTTTTGTGATTCCGCTAAATGTAGAACAAGGAAAATTTGTGTATAATGGTAATTTATGATGTACTTAAATCATATAATGATGCTGTCGTATTTGGGGTTTTGTTCTTTAATTAGGAAATAATCCAACCTGATCAAAAATAGTCTATTGGGTTCACTTATAAAAGAAAAACTAATCGCACGGTCGCCGATCCGAACATTAGAGTACCTTCAGTTTCTATCAGAAAAGCGTCTCGAGAATTTAGTGTTCATTGTAAAGCTCTAGAGGGAATCTGCAAAAAAGCCACTGAAGAGGAACTTGCGGCAGGTAGATCTCAAATCAAGTTAGGCTATAAGAAAGGGTGGTCTTTAGCGGAGATGAAGTAAAAACAGCTAGAGGAATATATCAAGAAGGCGTCAGATATTTACTTCGGACTTCCTCCGAAAAGAAGTTCGTCATCTAACATATAACTACGGAAAATTAATATAAAAGAGAGTTAAAAAATCCCAGAGGCGAGGAAGCAACATCTGATGAAGAAGAGGAAACCTTTTGCCTTGTGTGCCATGACAATGCCTTGGCCATGACCGCTTACAGTTCCTTGACGGTATACTGGGTTCAATGTACCACGTGTAAATATTGGGCGCATGAAAATTGCACAGATTGCAATCCATATTACGTTTGTCTAAATTGTGATTCTGATGATGATGAGTAAAATTCGTTTCATACGAAAGAGACCATGGCGAATCTAGATAACGTTATCTGGCATCCCCATGAACACCTTATGTTCTAATAATTGCATTGATAATATTAAAGCCTAGGCAGCTAGACACCTACCTACGTTCGCTGAAATTGTCGCATTCTTTATTAGCGGCAACTTACCCCATGCACTATGACAACTTGCCCCAAAATATAAAAATGCTCACTTTGTCTTTCACTTATAACTTGGCTATTTGTTCCCATATCGAAAAGATATGACGTAATACAATGGAAATTTAAATAATAAAAAGCCTATTATAACAGATGCACCAGGTGATAGAATGGCAGCCCGAAGAATGGAATATCTTATAAGCAATGTCAAAACATTTGTTAAACAAACAGTAATGATAATTACATTGCATTGTATTTTGATAAAGAAAAACTTACATGAAAATCAGGTTTGTTAGTTTTACGAAAATAATAATTTTTCTTATAATTCGCACTACTAGATAAAGGCTATTGCAAACTCAAAATCATATTCACAAAGATAATAAATAGAACAAATACTACAGAGTCTGTAGATAAAGGCTATTGCAAACTCAAAATCATATTCACAAAGATAATAAATAGAACAAATACTACAGAGTCTGTAGTATTTGTTCTATTTATTATCTTTGTGAATATGATTTTGAGTTTGCAATAGCCTTTATAAGATAATATAAGGTATATAAAAGGTATATAAAAATAATTATACAAAGATAATAAATAGAACAAATACTACAGACTCTGTAGTATTTGTTCTATTTATTATCTTTGTATAATTATTTTTAAGTATGTACAGTAATGTTCTATGAAGAATCTGGTAGGAATATGTTCCTTGGGTAATTTTAAGCAATGAGAAATTATATCAAGAAAGCTCCAATTAAGAAAAGTTATTGAGCTATGACTTATTTAAGGAAAATAGAAGATATTTCATGAATAACATTAATTTTAATTTGAAAACAGTCGTATTTGAATAAGGAATCTACTAAATAGCTGAATTTTTAAATAAATAACTACAAAAACTTTTCAGAATGACCATCCTGCGGCTTGAATACATAATTCAGCAGGGTAAGATAATATAAATTTTGGTATATTTTGTGCCAGTTATATTTTAAGATTTCAATTTTTTGTGAAATGCTGGCATATCATATAATTAAAACACTGGATAAATCGACGTTTCGCCCCCGTTCGGGGGCTTTATCAAGATTTATTGGTATAAATATAAAATATAAATTTTTACTGACAAATTTATATTTTATATTTATACCAATAAATCTTGATAAAACCCCCGAACGGGGGCGAAACGTCGATTTATCCAGTGTTTTAATTATATGATATGCCAGCATTTCACAAAAAATTGAAATCTTAAGATAATATAGTTATTTATATTTTCTAGTGCTTCAGTGTTGCGACAAATTTCAGCTGCAGCATTGAAAATTATGTGAAGTAATTATTCTCGGGATCTCGGGTATTGATATTTTCCACGCCTTCAAACGTTTGCATGTGTCCGGGAATAGCGCTGCCCAAGCGTATGATCCTACTCGGCTGATCCAACAGTTATATACATATAAAGGGTTTGATCGAGAAAATCAATCATTGCGATGGAAATAGATGCAGTGGTGCTGTCTTGTTGTATACACAGTGGTCAAATCGGAACTTCACAAGTCAAAAGACAGTGACACAGTAACCAAACTCGACACGTGCTTCGCTGACAACGTCAGCATCCTCAGGAGTTGAAGATTAATCTTATCTGCGACATACTATATAAAATAGGACTAGTTTGTCACTTAACCGAAATTGTATAGCTGTAATAATAGCAAAGTAAGCAACTTAATTTTGAACAACCTGTATATCTAACAATGAAAACAATCTGAAACTCGATGTATACCTAAGAAAACTGCAAATATAAAATAGTTTAAAACGTTATGTGGATATCTACAAATGTATAAAAGTCCAAACTTTACTTACAAAAGTTTAATGGAAAAAATAATGGTCAAGAGGTATTGCAGATTTCATGAAACCGGTTAGAAAATGTTGAAAAGAATGGGCACATGTGCAATATTGCGAGTTTACTAATAAAACAATTCAGCAGAGAAAAAGTTCAATAAGTTGAAAAGAATAATTTTTAAATTCCAGCGAGAATGGGAGTAAAAACGGGGGAAAATAGTATGAACTTTCTGTACAGAATTCATTCTAACTCGGATACAACAATTCGATAAAGAATAGCAAAAAAAACATTATATAAAATATTATAATTTCCGGCATTCACCATCCTTGAACGACAAATAATAAAGTGGGCCATGAATGTATCTAAACGCAACTGGGGATAGCTCGGAAAGTTTGAAACCTGGGTTCGAGTTCCACTTCCATTCAGATTTTTTCGTGCAGAGGTTTATAACCTACATAAATATGGAACAATTATTGTAATAATTACTATAAGCATAAAATGATTTCTCCTCAAGTGAATCAGCAAATATCAACATTTTCCAAACGTAAAATCTACACCAACCAGAAATACTATGCGATCTTTCACTTGCATTATAGGGAATATTATGTTATATTCGTAAGAAACTTATACATCAGCAACACAATAAAGTGCTGCTCAAATTACATTATTAAGAATAATTTCCCAGAATGATTTTCAAACTAGACATAAAATTGAGTTGAAAGCACTTTGACAATTTAGTCAGTGTGTGATTTATGACATGCCGTACAACGCAGTGACGTAAGTATCTCTTGTGAGTGAAATTGCATGAACTTTCCTAGAATTTCAATTCTTGTAAAATTAGTATTTCTACCCAGAAATATACTGCTCGCTTCACTGGATGGGGTTTTTAACTCTTTATAGTACGTCGGTGGAGGTTACCATATAATATCGCGTGTTCGATGGGCAGGAGAAACGAAGAAGAATACGTAGACTACTAAGTCGTTTATTAGTCTGTATGTTACCTTACATGTGTTGATGAATGAATGAATAAATATTTACAGTGCGTGTTCTAGTTATAATACAATAGTGCCAGGTAAGCGTTCTACATTATATTAAGGTTACTATACTACAATTTCTACACATGAAAAGAATGTGTTGCGTCGGCATCTTTACTTGAGTTCCAATTCAGTAAAGTAGGTCGAGTATATTTCTCCAGTGGCGTAGCGTAGGTACGGAGGCCACAGGAGCCCCCTTGGAGTGATTAACGATAATTGATCTGGAAATCGTCTCTCGGCGGCCTGTCCAGGTCATCAGTGGGACGGCTGCTGGAGGCGTCGGCTGATCGTGAACGTGGAGCGGTTCTTGATCTTCAGGGGTGTGCTGGCGTTGTTTAGGACATATGCAGGTCGTTGCAGCGATGTTCGTACGGCGTTGTGGTCTGCTGTTGCAAGGTCTCTAAAAATGAACATTTGTGAATTATAATGTCGAGTCCCCGGAGTAGGACGCAGGGCATCGAAATAGCGTCTGAGGTCCTTGATGTACTCGGTGGGGTTGCTGGACGGTTTGAAATCTTGATCATCTCGCTGGGCTGCTCGTATTGCGAGTGGGCTGGAGATGCGTCGATGTATCTTCGGTTTCTGACATGGAATGCGTGCTTGGGTCCATTTCCTGCAGTCGGCTCGGATGGCGGGCCAGACATAGCGTCGTGCTATGCGTTTGGTCGTCGCTTTAATGCCGGAATGCGAAAGTCCGTGGATAGCATCGAAAATATTGTCTTTTGAAAGGCTTCGAGACAAAAGGGCGGATACTGGACGTGGATGTGTCGCAGTAAATTGGGATGTCAGAAGAGGGTACGTATACTTCTGTGAGTCGAAGTACAGAGTCGGGTCGAAAAGGAAACTCTCTTTACAGGCGTGAAAAACGGATGCCGAGGCGGGGTTGCAGACGAAGCGCGTCTTGCCTTTGGCGTTGCCGTGTAAAAGGTCGCTGAGTGGAGCTAGAAGCGTCGCGGCACTGGGAGTGAAACAACGATGGAAGTTTATAATTCCCAGTAGTTGCCGAAGTTGCTTGAGTGTTTGCGTGGGCTTGCGAGGAAATCCTGTGGGTCGGGTGATTTCTGGGAACTTCAGCAGAAAACGATGCTGAAGCGAGGTTCCAGAAACGGTTCGTATACCAGTGTGGCTGTCTTTGCATTTGTAGACGCGTGCAGAAATGCGGGTATCTCGTAGGCGTTGATTTTTTATGTCGACCACGCGGATGTGGTGAAGAAAATCACATCCGATGACGGGCTTGAATACGTCGGTGAGTCGTGAACGCAGTTCCAAGTGAAAAATCTTCGGATACCTAGGTTGAGATCGAGTGTGACGTAGCCATAAGTATGAACGGGTGCGAAGAGGCGGCAGGACGCAGGACTTCTTCTCGGCCAGGTCACCGGTTGCCGTTACAGGTGACCGGCTTGTGCGTTTCCCGAAAGTTGGAAATTGCATGGGGGATGATACTGCTTGGCGTTGGTGCCGAAGGTACGGTGGTACCAGGAAACTGAGCCTTCGTTCCGGGGAATAGAGCGAGATCGTGAGTGAGACGCTGGATGAGCTCTGGAATGTGGGAGGCGGGGTGCGGCTGTGGGGTTGATGTCGAAATTCATAGCGGAATTTTTAAGAAAAGGAGAAATGTAACGTACCCCCGCTGCGTGCTCGACCTGAGCGGAATAAATCGCGGGGTCGGACTGCCCGAAGGGCGGGATTCGTATCCCTGTATGCTCTGTGGCAGCTGGAGCGGCGGCGGGTGGAGGCATGTTGTGAGCGGCGTCACTTAGACGTCAGATCTTGACAGCTTGGTGGCGGCTTTACCACGGTCGTAAGCGGGATGTCGGATCTGGACCAGTCGTTCGTCGTGCTGACACGTCACCGCTAGCAATCTGTGCTATGATGACCTCCTCTTGCGGTTGTGGATTGCCCATTAGTAACATAATACAAAATTTGTCGCTTACTTGTTCGTGGGTTCCAGAGGAGCGGTCGTGGCGGTCAGCAAATCGTAGACGTCGGGACGGTGGTTTCTTCGTTGGTTTCTCGTGCCAGTTACTCACTTCGGGTCATCAATAATGGGGATGTCGTCCGAGGCGTTATGTCGTGGTTCACCAATTATGGGGGTGCCATCACGTCGAGGATCACGTCGGGGAGTCACCAATTATAGTACGTCGGTGGAGGTTACCATATAATATCGCGTGTTCGATGGGCAGGAGAAACGAAGAAGAATACGTAGACTACTAAGTCGTTTATTAGTCTGTATGTTACCTTACATGTGTTGATGAATGAATGAATAAATATTTACAGTGCGTGTTCTAGTTATAATACAATAGTGCCAGGTAAGCGTTCTACATTATATTAAGGTTACTATACTACAATTTCTACACATGAAAAGAATGTGTTGCGTCGGCATCTTTACTTGAGTTCCAATTCAGTAAAGTAGGTCGAGTATATTTCTCCAGTGGCGTAGCGTAGGTACGGAGGCCACATCTTGAATTCTATTTAAGTCATTTATCATTCCATTAATTTAGGAAAATCGAAACACCTGCAGTTTAAGAGAAAGTTATACCACTGTACAAAGTAAAAACGTTAAAATTATCAGAATAATTTTTCATTTTTTATTCATTTAATATATCAATAATAAGTTTCAAATTCGAATCGAACAGTTAAAGAAACAACCACTAAGTAAACATGGACAAAAAACAACGACGATATCGAGAAACTCGCAGAATATTCAAATGTCAGCTTTTAGCAACCATACTGTCGGTGGTCGGTGGGAACTCTGATCGTCGACAATTCCTTTCAGCTCAAGTTGGAGAAAGGGTCCTCTCTAACTATTGCAAGTCAAATCAAAATAATACTCTAGATGAAAATAAACAAACTCTAGTACAGGGTGGCCCGAAATAAGCGTGCAATATTTTACAAGCGTGTTATGTGGTCAAAAATAAGACAAAAAGATCCTATAAGCGTGCCGAAATATGCTTCGCCAGGGAGCTATAATAACTTTCTAAAAGAGAAGACCTGAAGATGTTTTCTTCTAAATATCTTCGAAACATGTCCAGTTAAAATTATGAAATTTAATGGAATATGTAAGCATCAAATGCTGAATCATTTGGTGTAAACATAATTTTTAAAATTTAACAGGGGCGTTTCAAATCTGGGGGTGGCGGAGGTAAGATTTACCTACCCCAACTTTTTTTAGAACACGTCGTTTTCAATTTTTTCCGTAAAAATTTGCAACTTCAAAGTTTTTTGCGAAAAAATGTGCTCCTGTCTCGTTCAAGTATAGGGGTTACCAACATTTTAGGGATGACGATTCCTGGTTTTTTCATAGCTCCGTGAAACCCATTATTCTTAAAATGATAATTATTTATTACGGTATGTTTATACCTATCTATAATTTCATAGAAAGAAAAGGTTTGTAATTTTTACTAGCAAAAGACAGAAAAGAACAATTTTAAAAAGTAATTTTTAATTTGAATATTCTATTTGCTTTCAAAATTCTGATACAAAATAAACACAATTATTTGAAACTAATTTGATTTATAAAATTTAGTACAGTCTTCTTGTCAACAATCCTGCATTCTGTCATTTCTTCATTTTTCCCAGTTCAACTTCCAACGGAATTTTTTTTCTTCATAAAATGAAAGTCGACATAATCTGTGTTGGGCGCCATATCAATGTTATTTTCAATATGGTCTAAAATCGACCTCGGATAGTATCTTGCCTACAATAATTTGTCTTCTAAAACGTGTTAAATGTAAAGCCCGTAATGTTTTAGTACGTTTGATTCATTTATGGCTGCGTGTGGCGGATTCACGCACAAACATTAATACAGCAAGCGTCAAACGTGATGACGAGCGACAGAGATGCGCAATTGAGTAATCCCCACTATTCACCCACTACGCTCTCGACCAGGATTGGCCTTACCTGCGCGGGTTCTCGCCATCACGTTTGACGATTGCTGTACTTCCCAACACTTTTCACAAAATACATTGAACTTAAATTTTATCTCCTATTTGCATCTGTCAAAGACTATTTCTTCCCCCAGGTGGCAGCACATTTTGGACATGTTTAGTTCGACCGAATGGCACTGCTACATTTTGTACGTTATACTTCAAATACATCAGTAGATGTAAAATAAATTTCTCATTAATTTGCTAAAGTTAATTTCATATGAAACAATGAACATATACATATTTATAGAAGCAACAATTAGAGTTAAAGTATCTGCCTCAGTATCTGCCCTTAACATTCCGTTGCCGAATTTCTCGAGGCGATTCCCTAAATGCATGTAAAATTTTATTTCTTGTCTTAGAATTATATCTACTGATTATACGAATTAGGTACGTTTTATACCGGGAGAATAGTCCTTGAGGGAATTCTCAAAGTAAACTATTTTATTATGATTATTATAATTGTTTCAGGCTGGAAATTTCGGAGCGCAAAATAAAGTAAAAAAAAAGTATTTAAATTTCATAAAGTTACTTCGTATACGAAATACCAGTATATGAAGTATACTGCAGTTTTTATAAAAACTGTATGCTTTACTCAAGGCACTTTCAGTAATGAAGGCAAGTTCATTTTATTTCCCGTGGATACCCCAGCCGTTTTTAATTAGTATGTTTCACTTAGATGCGGCACACTACGGTACATAATGCCGTCTAACAACATATCACCACCTGAGCTTAAACAAACCCGTTAACATGCACACACACCGTCTCATCATCCGCCTTAATTGCGATTAGCACAAGCATAAATGGCAAGAAACGTCTTTGTACACACCTGTGACATGCTGGGTGCCACAGCCAACCCTTTTAATGTCAAGGCCCACTGACGGATGTCATCACGAACTCGTTAGGCTAATAATCCTAAGATGCCTATTGTCTTTTATTAGCCATTTAAACCCTTTGGAATTTTACGTTGCAGCAATATTATACCGCAGAATGGCCCCGTTATTATGCAAATGTTTTTACGTGGCTGGTATACTTGGTAGGTGCCGCGTGATTTAAACGAAAATGAAAATGAAAGGCGTGTATTAGAAAATCAGATCATAGCAACTAAATCGCACTTAATTTTCGAATGCTTTATTTCACTCAGAGTTCTCTAGAACTATTGCAAATCAAACCAAAATTATACTCACGATGAAAATAAATAAACTCTATCACTTTAACTATCTACAAACATCAATATTAAACAAAAACGTACGATAACAAAACACTATACCTCTTTCATTAAAAACACTGAACCAGACACTGGGTGTGTAATTGTTATTTTTTGGTCCATTTTCCTTCATTTATATTTCTTGGCGCGTGACGGATGTCAACCGTAATACCTGGTAGAGTCTGTAAAGTTAGAGACTGGGCCCGGACAAGATGGTGGCTGCGCGAAAATGTAGCGGGAAATATGATTTTGACAGAAACAGTGCCGTACCGGCGTATATGTGAAATTTATTATTATTTTAACAATGAATTCATAAAAGTTACATTCAAAACAGGAAAATTAGCATTTTAAGGCATGAAAAAATCGCGAAACACATTAAGAAGAACTTAAGAAAAGGGGATTTCGTCATAAGTACAGATAAATTATAAATGTGACGTTTGGTGTGAGGTTATGTCAATTACGAAATCGGCATGTTTATGTGCAAATAATCTCAATTCCATAATTGTTATAGTTGAAAACAGGTTTTTGAACAAGTTGTTTACTTATGTGACAAAAGAAAATTAGAATAAATCATAAAGGAAGCCGAATAATCCAATTTACTATTTTTCAGCACTGAAGAGTTAAAGAATTGCAAAATAAACTTATTATTCTGTAATTAAAAATTTAGAGAGTTCTATTAACTACCAAAAATAAATAAGTGGAATTCACATATATTAAGAACTAAACGCCTTGTTGACCTTTCAAAAAATAAGAATCCTTGGTGCTTGAGGTATGTCATGTCGCACAAGGTCTAATGATAGAACGTCCAGGCATTTGTCCTGCGGGAAGGAGCTTCGGGCGGGACAGCTGGACAGAGCCGCTAGTCCTACCAGCAGGACATTATTTTTAAAAGGGATTGTCCTGCCGGCAGTACGTGCGCAGCTTTCGGCAGTACGGACCCAAATTTCATAGGCGCCGTAACAATTTTGCTATTTATTAAATAAAACATCTGCTGAGAAACATTTTTATTTATTCTCGTACAAAATAACTTGGAAAACATTAAAAAATAACACTGCGCCTGCGATGCTGATTGTTTCCTAAATCTGCGTAAAATAGGAAATTTTAATCTAATTTATTACCTATAGTATAATTAAACACTTGCCATTCTTTTGTAATAACTCAGCACTAATTTTCGTTTTTGTATTGTTCAAGTCTCGCAGAACTGTCACAAGACCCAGAGACCCAGAGATTTTAGTTACTCTTCCGTTGCATACGGCGCTCAAATAATTGTCTCCAAACGCGGACATACACCATTTAAAATCTGTTTTTTTATCAAAATTCTTTGCTTTTGAAAAACCCGCGGCATAATTAGCGTGCAAGCCACTGTACGTGCGAGATTTTTTTCAAGAGTTGTCTCCTTCTCCGTAGCTTGCCTCCTACTGGTCTGAACGAGATGAAACTTACACTTTAGATAGGCAAAATTTTACGACAAATCCGATGGTGGTGGTTACGTTCTCATATGGGGACGCAAATGTATTGAAAACAATAGGGTCGAAAATACGTGCTGCTGGAAGGACGCTTGGACACTCTCACCATCACCACCACCACCATCATCTTCAGTTGTGACTTGATATTCATCTTCACTCTCATCATCAGATGATCCTGTGTTCACAGTGAACTTCAACGAATCCAATGCATCGTCCATCAGATGCTCTTTCTCAAAGAAAGTTTTTTTCACTTTTTGCACATGGCCACATACATCTTTCCACTCTTCTGAGCTAATAATGGAGAATTTTCCACGTGCTAATTCCTCCACATCACCTAATTTAAAAGTAACGTTTCTGCTAGCTACCCAGTTCTTTACAGTGGCCCATATCTTCTCTATGGGGTTCAATTCCGGGTGATAAGGAGGAAGCCGTAACACTCGGTGACCATGGGCTTCAAGAAGCTCATCCAATTTGTATTTCTTTGGGAATCGATACAAATTTTGTTTGATAAGACCATAAAGCTCAGGTTTTGTATTTGAGCCATCAAAATGTATTTGACGTTCTTCAAGCCACTTCACCATCTCGCCTTTTCGGCTCGCAGATGTCAGGTTTTTTTCCACCAGGACATTGTGATATGATGCATTATCAATCACAAGTACTCAATTAGGCGGCATGTTGGGCAGTAATTGTTTCTGCACCCATGTCATGAAATTGGCATTATTCATGTCATCGTGGTAATCTCCTGATTTAGAACCTAGAGACAATGTTTGGTTACATTTTGATATTAAAATTACTTACGTATGTGTTACCTGACCGAAAAATGAGCAACGCATTGGGAATGAAACCATTTTCACCTCCGGCATGTACAATAATCAGCCTTTGGCCTTTAGAAATCGGCTTCTTTAAGTTTTTAGTAGACTCATCATACCACCCTTTCGGCTGGACATGGCTGCTGTGTATATACGTTTCATCCGTATATATAATGGTTCGGCCTTCTTCCCGGTATTTCACCCTTTTCAGGCGAATGTCATGGCTTTCCATTAAAATCTTACGGTTGTCTTCTGTCTTTCGCCACCTTAAATGGAAATAGAAGTAAACGAGGTGTCCCACTCAAGCAGGCTCACTTTTGCTATCTGTTGTTATAAAAGTATTTTCAAAACATAAGCATTTAATGAAACAGAAATTTGAATATGCATGTAGTAACGGCATCCGAAATATTTTGACTTTGGATATACAAAAGCAGCCATACCTGAATCCAATAGATTTCAGAAAAACCCATAGCGACTGCCTCGAGCCAGAAAAAGAAAGTTCAGAATCTTTAATCTTCTGTAGAATACCTGGAATACAAGGTGATATTAGGCTAGATGATGCGATAGGTAGGTATTTAAATGTAGCATTTGTTATTTAACGAAAAAGCAGTAATTGCCATTTGTTCCTAGAATAATTTGTTCAAATAGCCCCTGATTATTGGGATCACTTTCCGTCATTGCATATTTCATTCATGTTTCGATGAAAAATACATTATACACATTGAAAACACATCGTGAAATATAATTGTCTGAAAAATCATTGGGTTTCAACAGAAAGTAAGTTTCTTGAAATTTATCTACAATCGAAGACGGAATCCAGGAAGTTAAATATCCAAAGCATTCCATTTACTAAAATGCAAGTGCGATTCATACTTTCATAACTTGGCTACGCAACAGCAGCACCCAATTGGTTTTTTGATATTATATCCAAAAAATCCACGAAAATATCTTGAACTTTCTTATTACCACGTTCCCTCTATTTATGAAAAAAGAAGTTCAGCAGACTTTACAATGAATCACCCCGTATTTGACAAGTAACAACTGCCAGCAGTTGCAATGAAAACACACCTTAACGAAGTTTTCTTTTTTATAATGGTAATTATGTACTTACAATTGAGAGAGGGATTCCTTTTCTCCAAAATAAAAAAATTATGTATAATTTCCCGTATTGTTTCCGTTTCTCCCACAGAAATCAGGCCGAGCTTACGCTTCTTTCGCGGTCGTTCCTTATGTGGTGTAGCAAAGGAGGTGCTAGGCTCAGCTTCTACGCTTTTCGATTCCTTCAAAATCTTCGCTACTGTGTTTCTCGAAACACCTGTTGCTTCTATAACTCTTTGCCTTAAACACACAATTGGATCTTAACAATAATCAAGCTCATTATGAAGTGGGTACGTACATACCTGTAATTCTTTAAAGGAATCCTAATTCCATTTTGCGCTTCTTCCCGCATAAACTTTATCACGTTACTGATAATTTCACGGCCTTGGCTATGAATTACCAAGCCGGGTTTGCCAATTTTTTTGGGAGACATTTCTAACCTACAAACGTCAAAAATTTCAACTTGGATTTAATGTGTAAAATTACTTTGATTGTAGTATTACCTGGATAACAAATACTATCGACGATTTTTCAAAAGTCTTTTAAATAACACCGAGATCACAAAATAAGCAGAATAATCTGCAAACACAAAAAATTTTAACCTTCAATTCAGTTACAAGAATTTGTAGTATTAATTACCTCGAACTCCGTTTTTCGAATAAAGATGATAGTTTTTTAGTCTTTTAAGCAACACTCACAATAAAAACGCAAAATAAAACAGAATATCCACTAAAAAAAGCACACTCAAACATGAGTCAATAAAACAACAATGGACGCACAGTAAGTAAGTTCTTGACGGCGCCACTGGATTTACGAGTTCCGCCTTCGGACGAAAACAGGTCTATTGCGCTGATCACGTGACAGCCCAGTCTTTAACTTTACAGACTTTACTGTTATTCGTTGGGAATAAGAGTTGTTTGCGGTGTAATACTACAGTTATGGAACCCACGCAGTCTTTCGATTTGCGAACTTTCTCAAATGAGTGCTCGAAGAAGAGAATTACTCAGTCTTGCGATTTGCACAATTCCCTTCAGTGTTTGCAATGTCGTTTGTTCGTGTGTAAGCCATTAAATCATAGGCTAAAGAACTCTGCACCTGATTTAACCTCAATGGCGGCAGGTATTCGCTGCCAGGCAACTTAGGAATGTAATAGATTAAGCTAGTCTGTTCGACTAACAATGATCAATTACCGGCTTTTACGTATTATCGGAATATGTCACTTCACGTGTGCTCTGGGTCACTTTCAATTTAATACTCGAATCTGTATAACCCCTATTACTATGACAGGTTAGTGGCGGTTTCGGCTGGTAAATATGAAGTATTTACTCAGTATTTTCATTTTTTTTACACATCTATTAAAATTTTGAAAAAGACAGCGTTTCATAAAAGAAAACTACCTGTAATTATGATTTCAAAGTATTAGCATAAAAATTAGGTACGCTAAAATATGCTTAAACAAGTGTTTCCGTCAAAAACATAATGAACCCTGATATAAGAACTCCCTACTACGTGAACACAGACTGTGGCACACCAAATAGGTTTAATTTCGTAAGTATTGACGGCAAGGACTACCCTAAGGATTTAGGACTTCGTTTTACGTCACAAGATCCATATGCTCAAATTTCCCTAAAACGTTTAGAGTAAACGTCCTTGTCATCAAATGTTATTCGATTCAATAGAATTTATCGCGATTTAATACTACAGCCAAGTACAAATTAATTTGCATAAATCAACTACTCTCGATGAATGGAATAACTAACTACGTGTGGATTAAAAGGAGGTATTTAAGGCACTTCGTCCAGGATGACAATTAAGTGTCCCCCGCTTACTGTACGAGACCCACATTGCAATCATCGACCGTATTTATCTCACTTAGCCATGGTGACCTGCAAATCCTGATCATCCGTTATTATGTCTGTAGCATACTATGTACCCACAATATTAAACAGATTGACACAATTTTAGGATGTCCCTAAAGTGCCATGATTTTATAAAATATTGCCCTACCTATAGTTTATTTGTGTCTTCAATAATAAAAATGCGGTCGTTTAGCAGGTTTGAAAAAAAGCTAGCTATTATTTATGGAAGTTGTCCCGATTTGCATTTTCGTATGTTGCCATTTCAGGGCGAAGCTAATGACGTAGGTTGCATGCCCGCTCAAAACTGTCATAATTTGGCTGATATTCACTATCTCTTATGTTCAACGCGACTTTCAGAGCATGGACGTGCGTTCTGTTTAATAAAGTCTTCAAGTTCTTTTCGAGATTGCATTTTGATATACAGATTGTCACCATCCTAGGTCCCCACCTCACAAAGCAATAAAAGGTCGCGGTTGAATTCGAAATTTTACGGAAATTTTTTACACTTCCCACGCTTCAAAAACATCTTTTGTGAGTGTACGATTTTGTCATCAGCTAACGGGTCGTCATTTCTGCTTTATGTTTCTACCCTTGCATTATCCAGAAATTGATTTCCAGGATTGCAAAACACCTATCAAGATCATGTATTTTTACGAGGTCGCCCAATTTCTTGACTATGTCTCCCTTTCAAATTTCAGGCTCCAGATATGGCTTGGTCAAGAACACTTTCTCTTTCAGAATTCTTCAAGGAAATTGAACGCGGTCAACATTCGCTAAAGTTATTATAAGGCAACTGGACCCACAGCAAAAGGACTGCAAGCGTCCGCTAATCCTACGGAGACAACCCACGAACACATCTGTCGAGAGTACTATCAAGTTAAATGCGACTTGTAGGTATATCAAAATAGAATCTCGAAAGAACCTAAAAACGTCATAAAAAAGAATGCATATCCAAATGGTCTCTGAAAGTCATAATGAAGTTGACGATTGCCAAATATGCAGGCGTCATAATTTCGAACAATCACGGGCGGAATAACTTTCATATAATAACTTTAGTTGTTCACTACTTACACACCTTGTAAAAAAGCATAATTAGAACGCCCTATGGATTGGCGTTAATTATTTTGTTCGCGACACCTAAAAAAAGAAACATATGGAAGTACATCATGAACCGGAAGAAAACTGAGAGACGGCACAATGATGCGCCGTGCAGTATCCAAGTTGATTAATAGGAGGAGCCGAGTGCGAAAGGCCGTTCACGAAGAATGACGGAAACAGTAATAAAACCGATAGTCGACCGGAGGATGACCTGCCTATTGTTACGTAGTGTGATGTACTGTTGTACAAATATATCGACGATAGATTACCAGAAGTAAGTGCCGTTGTTTAATTATTGTTGCTGTGAGACTACCAATAATTAAACATACGTTAATTGATCCGTTGTAGAAGTATAACAGGCTAATTAAAACTTGTTCTGAAACACTACGGGTGCCGTGGATGCTCAGAAAAACTCACACAGGCTGAATGTATTCAGTGCCGTGAAAATTGGCACGCCTCCATTCAACTAATCCCTTGAGCGATTGAATATCCCGGCCGGTTGAGTTGCAGAGCGGTTATACAACTACGAGCGTGTTAATTAAAGGCCATCCTATTAAGGGATTGTCGCTAGAGGGGCTGAAACGCACGTCCCAGATCTATGTCCCGTTTGGATTGCACGTACAATGCCGTCTTGATATGAGAAGGCCGTGCTTAGAGCATATATATATCGCGTGTGACGTCAGCTCTGCCGGCCGGGCGCGAGCGCGAACTTCAGCTGTAGTGGCTGAAGTTCGCATATTTGGATTCCCCATAAAATTTCATGAAAGTTGATATGCTACACGGTGGGGTTTAGAGTAAGCGTTGTTAAGATAAGGCTATTTTAGTACCAGTGTGAACCCAAATTTGTGGTGTTACTGATGTCTGCTGGTGAGAGATAACTTTGATTTTTTTGTTGGACAAGGTTCATAGGACAATCTATTTGTAAAATCGATTATCACTTTTTTAAAAATAATGAACTATTTTTAAATTTAATCGATTTAATCGATTGTACAGATTGGCCAACTTGCGCAAAATGAAGCTTTTCTCAAAAATGTTAAATGAAACACCCCGTATATTATTTGCAGGTTTAATAGCCAGTTTATTAAGCTTTTCACTGATGCAGATATTGACAGGTCTGCGACTGATAATTTAGACAGAAATAAAGATTGAACCTTAAGAACTGAGATTTTTGCCGTAATTTTTTTACCATTTTTGGGGAATTTGAGCCATTTTGCCACCCAAAACTAAGAAAAATGCTTACACTTTGTTTTTACAGAAAATTTAGCGAATAGAGTTTACACCGGCATAAGAAATCTTATTGTAAGTTTACTTCTTGATAGGACGGTTTTGTTGCGTGGCACTCCTTTTTCAATTTATACCTATAGGTTTAATAACCATTTATTTAAGAATATGCCCATGGAGAAGCAATCTGGCGGTGAAATGTTTTGTCTCAATGTGAAATCAACTTCTAGAAGCAAAATGGAAATCATATTTTGTGTTTTGGGCGCTAAAATATGGGAGAAACGAATAAACTACCAGTAAAATTACTACATTTTAAAGTTCAATTTTCAATTCTACCGAAACCGTCAGTCGCAGACCTAACAATACCTACATCAATCAAAAGCTTAGTAAACCGTCTATCAAATATGGAAATAATATATGGGGTGTTCTATTTGAAATTTTTAAGAAAAAATGCATATTGCGTAAGCTGTCCACCCTGTATGATATTAAGTTTTGTGACAAAAGTACTCAAGAATTTTACAAATAGAGCAGTCTGTCAACCTAGTCCAATAAAGAAATCTTAAATAGCTTCGACCAGTAGATGTCAGCAGTTCCTCAAAGTTGGGTCCACTCTGGAACTAAAATGGTAATATCTTAAAATCGCTCACTCTAAACCCCATCGTGTAGTACACCATCTTTCATAAAATTTTATTGGGAATTCAAAAATGTAAACAAATGTGGGGCGTTCAATTTAAAAAAAAACATAACTTTGGTTTGGTGCTCAGAATATGAACACCATATATACACCAAAATAATTTTATCGGATGCTTCGTGGGTTTTTTCAACATACATGTAAAGTTTTATTTTGCTACCTTGAATAGAACCAGAGATATGGGCCGACTACACACTATTGGCCCATCCTGTATATCGGCCTAGATGCAACAATTCAGTCGTTAATAAGCTAACGGAGGGAATGTTCTTTGCAACCTACATCGGATTTAGGTATGCTAGTACATTACAAATAAGAATTGACACTCGAAATTGACCGTTTAATTTTCGACGTTTGACTATCTGCATGTGGTGCTGTTTCTGTCAGGTGACAGCTGTCAGTTGCTTAGGAGAATGAAGCATAATCTGGCAGCTTAGCAACGCAACGGTTGCATTGCATGTCACCACTGGGCAACAGTGTTGCCGTTTCAGTACAAATGTACTGAATTCAGTACTATGTTTGTAATTTCAATACGTCAGTACTACTTTCTGAAATTTATGCAGTTTTCGGTACGAAACCAGCTATAGGAAATTTATTACCAAAACAGCAATATCTTTCTGCCAACAATCAATCTGCAAACTTGTCAAAATGAAAATTATAGCTTTAAAACTCTGCCACCTAGTTTGCAGACATGCCGCTTATCGTTTTGGCGGCATGTCGCAAAAGAGCCCGCAGCGCGCGGCGGCTGACTGAAGTCTACGGCAGTGTTGTTCTGCGGATCTAAGTGTTAGTAAGCAAAATGTATGTTTTCTTTGGAGTAGATATTGATATTTAATAAATATTTTGACAGATTAGTATTCATATTATGCTTTATAATAGTGGCCTTGAGAATTTTTGATTTTTTTAAAATTTTGTGTTTTACAGTTGGGTTTTATTTGAACAATAATGTTTTTTGTACTGTTAAAACTAATTTTTTTTAATAAATGGAGAAACGCTAGGCGTTGTTTCATTTAAATTTCGCGCCGATCAGTACGGAAGGGCGGGGATTCAGTACGTTTTGGAACGAAAAGTCGATACGGAAATCAAGGCAGGAGCGGCAACACTGCTGGGCAATATAGCGTAGCTTCTTATATGTTATAGTTGTGTAGAAAGGGTTACTGTCAATGTTCCTTGAGTTTATCCGCTTTTCACTTTTAATCCTTTCTCCAGAGAAAATAAACATAATATACTTTCAGAATAAATCTGAATTTTTAAGTAACAGTGTCCTATTTACTTAATATTTTTTGTAAAATTAAAGTAATTATTAGGTATTGAAAATAAGAATTCATAATAGGTATCGGAAGGCTTCTGTTCACAATAAATTGAAACTGACATAATCATGGCTCCTGGATCAAGAAATTTATAGTGAAAATAAATTAATTTTTGCCTGGCTGCTAAAAATTATAGCTAAACAGTAAATCAGTTCGGTTCGTAGTTTATGGCTACACATGCGCTATCTTAACAGTGGCTGATTGTAAATGAAATTGTCCTGTTGCTCCAACTCACTAACACAAAGGGTAGTCGCTTGATTCACCGATGTGATAATCCGGCGCTTTGGAATTTAACGAACCGAGTTCTTTATCTGCCTAAACGTATAGCAAATTTCCGCATTCACTGGCAGGTAACTGAATTTCATTCAATATTGTGTTCTAAAATTGCACTTCTCAGTTCTAGACTATTTGTAATGTTTGTAAAAGCAGTCGAATCATCTGCAACAATGAATGTGTTATTGCTGTTTTGTACCTTTTTAAGTTATACAGAGTGTCCAGTAAAGTGGGCCATACTTCAAATCTAGCTTCAAATCTGAACCAATTTATCTTAGAACAATTCTGCTTCCTTAAAAAGTCATGGGCCTTCTAAGAACAATTTTTTATTTCATTTTTTCATTATTTCTCGTGCACTTTTGAAGTTATTTCAGTGAAACTTGGTTTAGGAAGGTTTTTTGGGTTGGTAAACAATAATATGCAATTAGGTACTTTTGAGTAAAACATAGAGGGCACCAATTCTCCCCCCCCCCCCCCCCCACACACCTTCTATTGTTTTTGTCGTATTTTGTTCGCTGGTACTAATTTTAAACAATTACTAATTTCATGGAAAGAGCATTCGATTAGCTATAAAAAAGGTATACTTGTTGCGAATCGCTAAAAGGTAAGAACCATTTTAGAGAAAGATGCATTTAAAGTTAATGCTACTTTGGTATACCAATGATGCCGATCAGAATCAGGCCGCCGTTTTAAGCACATTAATCTTGGTAGACGCCAAATATACAGAAACATGGGACAGTCAACAATTTTCATTAAAAAAAATGAAACAAAAAATTATCGGCGATAAAAAGTCCTAACTCTGTACTTAAACTCACTATATCGTTACTGGCCTTTTATAAAACAAAATTTATTTGCATATGTCTAAAAATCGTTTAAGAAGGCGCTGTTTGCCTGCTCCAGTAGTATTCGCCTGTCATTAAGAAATGAAATAAGAAATTAAATAAGAAATAAAAGCTATTCCACAAAATAACTATTTGCCTGCGACTATACACTGACACTCTTGGTTCAGATTTCAACAAGGGCCAATTACAACTACTCCTCGCGCAAATACCCCGCTAGGCACTGAATTATATAACTAACTAAAGATTTTGTGTACTTCAAGGTCTCACAAAATGCCAAATTATCTTGTCGTGGGTTTGGGACACTCATAATTTGCCTCTGCGTACTGCGTGCTTGCTACCAAAATATGGAAACCATAAAATATGCTTTACACCAAATGAAAATAAAACAAAATGCGTTTGTATGAGGGTCTAACTAGTAACAAAGACGAAAGAAATGTGGAGATCAATAGAAGAATTCAAGTGCCATATATGAAATATTTCATTAGCGAAAAATATACTGAGATATTAATTCAAACGAAACAATGTGCACTACAGCTAAGAATATGAACATCTGTGGGCATAGGAGAGAAAAAAATTAACAATTTTGGAACTGGACAAAATCGTCGAAGATGAATACAGAATAAAAATTAATTTCGAACTGTTTTGCGAGATACAAGAGGAAGATATAAAAACAATTAACAAACCAAATGAACCAAGAACCAGGGGTAGACCAAGAAGTAGATCTTCGAATGATAGTACTGCATAACTGGAAATAAAAGGTGAAGTACATGGAGGCTAGGAAGGAAGTGGTGTAGAATACAAGAATGTCGTATCAAAAGTGGAATGCGGAATAATCCAGCCCTGTGAATGGATTAGGTGATTTCCAAAAACGAATGGATAATTCATTGTCCCAGAATATAATACTTGTAATATAATACTTGTAAGCGGCGACGTTTAATGCAAGCGCAAGAAATCAGATTAGGGAAAAAAATGCTTAGACGGGATGCGTATTGGCATTATTTACTATTATACGGAGCAGCTGTACTCTCATTCGCAGTATACTATGGCTCCATGTTACGCGTAATTTCAAAATACAATATATATACCACCGAGATTCAGACCACGATTCAGGACATAAATACTATTTAGTTAAATTCAATCGGCTACGCCTTCGTGGCTCATGTGGTTTATGCCTCCTCAACGTAAGTGCAAGTCTAGGGGTTCGTGTCTTGCCGCGGTGGGTTTGTTTTGTTCTAGTGATTCAGCAAAAAATCGGTCAGGTCCAAAAGGTCAGAAAGGTCATCGCCATCAAAGACATTTTCACTCACCCTTTATTTAAACACATTATTATTACTGCGTGTCAGAGCACTGATGCTCTGTATAATAGTAAACAATGTCAATACGCAGACGGGTCCACAAAGACGCTATGATAATCGCTGACATTTAAACATTATGACACTGGATCTAACCAAGTTCGGACTGTTGTGCTTTTTACGAGGTCATAATGTTACTTGCCAGTGCCAGATATAGGCTCAAGGTACATGTTCACCTGAGAGTAAAACTCTCGCGAGCAGCTCTCGAGAGTGAATATCTCAAGTGGACACAGATCTGAGAGTAACTATCATATACTCGTAGTTATGTCCCACTAGCAGACAGCGTGCGAGTTGCGACCGGCTCGCAAGTGGACACAGATAAATCGGGAAATTTGAGAGTAACTCTCGCAGTTCGAATTCATTTCGAATTGTGAGAGTGCTCTCAGAACAATATGGAATGGAAAAAAGAAAATGCAGAAAAACTAATTGTGCTCTAGGAAGAAACTTCCATATTGTGGAATACAAAATTAACCGATTACCGAAATATAGGGGAAAAAAGTTGTAGCATGGCAAAAACTTGATTGCGCTGTGGAAGAGGTACAACGAAAAAATGCTGTACGAATCGCCTGGAAATTTACAATTAATCATATACGTAACTAAATAGGAAAATTATCTTTCTACGACATATCTGAAGCTAAAAATCTTAATGTCACTATAACCCATTCCTTCACAGAAATTGTGTTTCGCATAACTGTATCCTTTTTTGCTATGGTTGGACCAACCAAATCTATAATATGCTGAACCTGAATTGCACTCGTGCGAAAAAAAATTCGAAATTGTTGTGGATTCATTTTTAAGTACAAATCAAGCGCCAAACTGTACTCTTTGCTGAACCCAACATTATCGACACACCTTTGGTGCTTTCTTCCACTTTTTTAAAATATTGTATGCTACAATAGCAGCCGCAAGCTTTATAGCATTCGTTTTAGTATTGCTTCTATTAAAACTGGAACTCTGATACTCGGCTACTGAAAACTGATGTCGCAGTAGACATGGCCTTGAGAGTACTATCTAGAGAGTCGTTCTCAAGGAACTATCCGAGAGTGGCAAAATCGCGCAAGTACTCTCACGTGGACACGCACCTGAGAGCAAATGTTGAGAGAACTCTCGAGATTTTCTCTCACATGGACATGGTTTTTGCGCGCTTTATTTTGATGCGTAGGTAGATCAACAAAAAAAACAAATGACCGAGTTCGTCTCTCTGGTGTGATGGGGACGATAAGCTGACAGACTTCTGTTCGAAAGAACAAAATTAAATCACCATAAAGAAAATCTATCGCGGCCAGCCGCGAACCTTTGAGTATTTATTGAACACTGAGTAATTGAAGGTGTTGACGATCCGATTTAACGAAACAGTATTTAAGTCCTCGATAGAACCAGGATAATGTTTATATTCTAATCGATGTACCCTAGAAGGCGGTGCCTACGTCCACTGTAATAGTGTTTTACTTGTAAGAGGAAAACAAAATTAATAAAACATTTTTATTTTCCTTATCTACTTCAGGTCAAGTCACGTAGGCCAGATCATACGAACTTGTCCTTAAAAATGGATTATAATAATCTGACCCAACCAAACCAGGTTTCTTAATGTATATTTTCATTTTCATGCACTATAAATTTTAAGCTTTTCATCTTGTAAGTGAGACGCATTTAAATTCTTCAGTTACTTATTAAGAATTTCGTTTTGTAAGCGAAAATTTCAGAGAAGTAAAACGATTTACCGTAATGTTCCTCAACATGCTTTATTTCATTAAAGCCAGGCATGTTTCGTAGTGGTTGCAACCTCTCACGAATGCTAAAATCCTAGACAGCTCATGAACGTCTAAGCATAATTGGTCTCAGGAACGAACAATAATTTAAAACATGCACAAGAAAGACAACAGAAAGAAGGTTACATTGAAACAGCATCAAAAGGGCTAGCAATCTAACAAAAGACTTTTGAGAATGTTTTAATGAACTAATACGGGGTCTTGTAATTTAAGCTTTCGTTAGACATATCTCCGTCACTAAAGCAAATTTTCACACCCACCTAAGCCAAGGGAGCAAGTTTAACGAAAGTATTTTCATTCCCCTTGTACTTTTGGTTTTACCGGTAACTGATATTAACTCGCTTATTTTATAAAATGGAATGCTATACTTTTAACAGCATTTTTAAATTTTACGGCGGATATCAGAGATATTGGTTAAGACGGAAAGTTTGTAGGGTGCTGCGTTTCAGAGATATCTTGATTTCTAAGAAACGAAATGTGCATTCACAATTGGCTAAGTAGGCATGTCAAGACTTCCACTAAAACTTTTACAAATTACTCTTAAATTTTGGAAGATCTATTCCAAAACTACTCTCTAATTTTAAATGGAACGCCATATCTTTTATTACATGAAATTGTTGAAACGTTTTGTTCTTTTATTATATTTTTGAATTTTACGCCAAATTTTGTTTAGGGGGTTAATTGATAAATAATTTTTCGCGAATGAATTCATTTCGGAGCTTGATTTTTTAACAGAAATATATAGCCAAATATCTCTAAAATCGCCTGTATTGTATAAGCAAAAGAGTCGAACTCACCCAGCTTAGGGACATCAGACTACCAACTCTATGTGCTGCTGTCATCGACTAACGAAATTATAACACATATGCAATGACGATGTTTCGCGTGTAAGTATATAAATTTTAGTTTTGGGTACAAGATAGCGTGGAAGTAGACACTACCAATAAATAAGCACTTTAGTAAATATCGACGTCTCGGCCTCATCTGTAAAGTAAAATGTATAAAACATGATAAATTATTTATTTAGACATAAATTAATAACGCAAGTGTTTCACGAAATTATCAATTTATAAAAAACTCGCACAAATTGGAAAGCAAATAACCTATTGTAGAGAGTTTCCAAAATATTAATCATTTGCTATAGAACTCTGCTTCTGCATACATATTTTTATTTCTTCAAAATCAATATATCCCTGAAATGTATTTCTTTTACAATACCTACCTAATATAATATAAAATACATGGTAGAACTTGAAAATGCTATGAAATAGTATTGCACTCCATTTGAAATACTTCTTAATATCAATTTTCTGTATAACCGGAAGTAAAGGAGTGAAGAAGTATTTTCGTTAAACTCATGGTAACTACACTGAAATGGTTGTCTCATACTGCAGCTTGTTGGGAAAGTATTACGACGGAGTGCGAGGCGATTACTATGTCACTCAGAACCCAGGCCTGGCGCTGAGGTAGAGTGACGACTGTCGCTTGGCTTATTATTCTACAGCAGCCGGTCTGTTTACTTATTGGTTTGTATTATCTGTTCATAAATTATTCAACACCATTCTAATTAGGCCAATGACAATTCATTATTTCTTTAAAGTGGACCAAACACAGAAAACTGCAGTGTTATCGCTAAAATATTTGATTTCAAAATAAACAAGTAGGCTGCAGTTTTTGGCATTTAAAAAAATATTTATTTTGCATCAAAAGGTCTGTGTAGCTGAATAATCTATCCAAATACCC
The DNA here is from genome assembly GCA_963966045.1 of Xestobium rufovillosum. Lineage (NCBI taxonomy): Eukaryota > Metazoa > Arthropoda > Insecta > Coleoptera > Ptinidae > Xestobium > Xestobium rufovillosum. The sequence continues at coordinate 19,482,365 of OZ014492.1, read as the reverse complement.
CATGACGTGATATATATTTCTACAGACTACTTTCTTATTTCATCACAAATTAAGTAAATTGCACTCAACAAAAGCACGTAATGCCGCCATGACGTGGAATAGAATCCTGATGACAGCAGAATCTGTTCAATAATTAATCTTGCGGAGGGTGATACTGAAATTGATAAAATAGCTAAAATGATAAATACCTACACTTCCTAATAGAAAAGCTTTGATACCAATAACTCGGCGACTGATGCAACCATTTCCAGTAATAGTAACCATATGCGTTAAACTAGTCTCCTCGGCTTTGCAAATTTTCAAATCAGTATTTGTTTCATTAGCCGAAACTATGTCTAACGCAAGCTTAAATTAAAGACCTATAAGATTAACCGAAATTACAGTGACACTGATTCTCACCTTTACGATCTTTTAATCGTACGATTACGGTCAATAGGAAACAAAATGAGATAATAAGAAACTATTTATTAACACACTTCAGCACTTATATTAGAAATCATTAGAGAGGTATTGGAATTAGATAATACCTTCGATAACACGAATAAAATAGTGTGCCTTCAAAAAATACCATTAGAGCCCTTAATCTTTAGACCACTGATTATTATAGCATCCAATTATTTCTAAATATCATATCCTGCGACCTCTCGACTCCGTGTTCGTTTGTTGTAGGTAGGCATTGCAAACTTTAACGACATACAAATCTAATGAAAACAACATATTGGGAAAATCTATTATTAGAAGGTGAGTCTGTCAATTTATTTTCGGTTCACAGTTAAGATTCTTTTTTAAAATAACGGTACATACTTGACTGAAATTTTAAATTCTTCCTAAAATTCTGAACATTTTATGTCGAGGTATTTCTATACTAAAGTCAATAATTTTCCAGATATTTATAATTTTTTCGAAAAAATTTAATTATTTCGTTTGCCAATGATTACTCCTCGGATTCCTCTTACTGTCGGCATTGTACATTTTAACTAAAAAAGAATCCTTTTGTGGGACTGTTGGAGAACATCAATCGACTCTAAAGGCCGAGCCAGACAAAACTAATTATCACAAGCTTCAGATTTCCGCGACTAGTCAATGTAAAATACAACTGACTCACCCTGTGTGCATGCAATATCAATAAATTGTAAAATTAATACTACATAAGAATACCAAGTAAAACTTTTTAGTTCTATTAACAAAGTTCCAACTTACTCAAACTTCCGTAACGTCGCATCATGGCCGCTGGAGGGAGGTCACAATAAGCCAAAAGCAGAAACCTATCTATAATTCGCCATATTCTTCAGCGAAGTAAACATTTCTAGGGATTCAGAAACTCCCATATATTTTTTACTTACTTTCTATTTTCTTATAAGAAACGTGGCAACGAAGTAACGTTTTACAACAGCATGAAAATGGGTTCACTGAGAGCACGTTTCTCTTACAAGTCAGATGCTTATCGTCGTGTACTTATTTCCAAACGCAATCCTCTTCAATTTGCACCCATCAAAGACATGGCTTGACTAAGTTACACAAGGGTGACAATCTCTAACAGCTGACCAACGAGACATCAGTTTCCAGAAGGACACAACTTTGACTAGTTTCTGACAGTGAGTGATGGTCTTTTTAAAATACGGACTCTTGAAACATCCCACGACATTTTTTGCTCTCGCGTCTTTGTCCTAACAACTATCCCATAATTTAAAACTCTACCCTGACGTTAAATTTAAAGTATGCTTTTGCGTGGTGAGTTATTCAAAAGTTGATATTTTTTTTAAAATATTTAATAGTTTGTCCAAATTGTTGTAGGGTCAATAATGGCGTCTACTTTATTAAATATTTGACTCAAATCCTGTGTTGGCAAAGTTCTTTCCCTCCACTGTATCTCAAATAAATTGTTCCTTCCTAGCAACTGCAACTGTATATTTTATTTTAATCACTCTTCCCCGCAAGTATAACCTAAATAATTTAATAATGTGTTAAAATCTTGCAGCAGCCTCTGATGACTTGCGGCAGCATCTGGTAAGTCCGCTACTGAAAAAGCGGACCACTGTATGACGCAAGATGACCGTCATCTTAGTCAAGCTGGCTGACATCTTGGATGACGCATAAGTCAAGATGGCGCCCAAACCTGACGCGAATACCAGCATTTAACTATACCCCGACGCTAGTGCCAGCGTTCAGCTTTTACGATTGCGTGTCAGAAAAGAGTGTTGAGTATATATTTTTATTGGGATATATTTAAACAAAAGAGATTCCGTTTGTACTGACACAATGAAAATTTATGAAACAATGCCATTTATTAATGGTATTTAAATTTAAATTTTGCATGGTGAAATACTTTAGGAAACACTGCCATTCACAATTTCAACTTTGGCACTAAGTATATAAAAATAAATCTTCATAAACAAGAGATTTTGGTGCCTTCGAGATGATCGTAATGTTTACGTCGGAAAGTGATACGAATATTCCTGGTCAAAATGCATAAAAATCATCTAGTACGCCCATGCAAACGAGTGTTGATTTTTCCCATAGTTTTTATCGCACACGGGCGGTTTTGTTAAAATGTCAAATTAAAACGTGGTTTGACGTCGGATAAACTGAGATTATTAAACTTATCCTTACGTTATAGTTCTACCAAAATATTAACATTAAAATCTATTAATATTAACAAATACAAAGTGACTTACTTGTAAAAATTAATTCACAAAATAGTGTGGAAAACAAACACGTCTATTCGGTTCAGGGCTACTGGCAATCATGATGAAATCTTGATACGAGTTCTACCGGTTTGTCGTTGGGATGCCAGGTAATAAATTACCTAATCTTAATTTATGTAATTAATCTTTATTTATGGAATCTTAATTTATGTAAGGTCAGACTAGAACGCGAGACAATATGTAACTGCAACGAGGGAATATCAACGACGTGCCCTCTAGCGACAACTAGTACAACTACAACATGTCGGTAAGACAAGGCGCGATGTAATGACGCACCCGGTAAGTTATACCGATAAATTTCTAGAAGGTAAGAAGCTTTACGCATGTGTTTTCTAGATTAGCCCATGCGCAATCATGGGTTCGAGGTACTATATGCGTAGAAGTAAGTAAAACAATTAGCGAATGCGCAATCATAGATTCGCGATACTCTATGAAGGAGTACCTAAAAACACTACTGCAATAGTGGGTTTGCGGTAAATAGGAGGTTTTATCGATATAGGATATCAAATTAACCAGTGCAATAAGAGAAATTGGAATCTAGAGTTATTTTCCTACTTCTGGTTTCCATTTCCATTACCCCGAATCCATGGCTGTGCATGCGTGAATATTTTACTTACTTCTATGCACAGAGCATCGTGAACCAGCTGATTCCAAAAACATAAACGTAAAGCTTACCAGACGCTTTCGCACCTCAGTAGAGGATTCCCTAGCAGAAATCTACCTGTCCAACTAACCAGGTACGTCAATAAACACTAGAGCACCCCTTACAAGAACCTTTACATGTAGTCTATCTTATCGCAAAATGGCGATCATCTTGCGTCACCCTGCGGTTCGCTTATTTGATAATGGCCTTGCCAGAGCCTATACTGCACTCCCCCGTCGAAGACAACAAACTTCCTTAGCAATAACGGGAGAAGAAGTAGATGGCATCTGAAGAACTGGATTGACTGGTCTCGTATTATCATTTTCTAACTACTATAGCGTCTACTGGTACAACATGTTTTTCAAAGCCTACTTAAAAAATATCTTTCGCTCGCCAGGTTTCTGTTCGATAATATCCGTATCCAAAATGAATTTCATGAACTCGAGAATAAAAATTTCCGAGTATGTAGCGTATAGATATAGATATCTCCTTGTTTGCAACCAACATGAAATCTGCTAGCTATATAAAGATTGTTCCCTTGTGTGAATATGGAATACGATGGCGTATACAGTTAAGTAGGACTGCAGTAATACAGCTGCACATTGCACAATGCGGGGAAAGAAGGCCAAAAAAATTATTAGACAATCTGACATAGACCAAGAGCGCAGATATACATTTGAGTTGCAGTGATGGAAATGTGTTCCGTCTAGACAGCCCGACTCATAAATTAGGTAATCTGCAGTGCTTCGTATTTATTCAATTACTAAATCTGCAGAATAAAACTGGAAGCCAGCCTGAAACCTAATCCTCTTACCATATGAAATATACGGATTTTTCACTATGATAGCAAATAATTTGTCTAAAATACAGAGAAACTTGCAGTTTTTCGGCGTTATAAGTACGAGGGTTAATTGACCAATCCGTGCTATCGGATTCATACAATAATTCAAGAATTGTGATTATTATACGGGAATTTATTTTTCAACAGTCAACACTTCGACGACGCGTCGTGGCAACCAGTACGGAAGTGTATAAACTAAATATGGTTAACACTAGCACAAGACACGCATCCATTCATATGTCACTACGAAGCGAGAGAAACCATACGTTCTTCTAAATATACAGCATACCAGCACAAAAACTACACCTCTTGTACTATAATTCCCAAGCTACTGCTCATCTGCTAGCACACCAGCATCGCTAGTGTGTCGGCCTAATGATCGAATGGTCCCTAGATCAAACCCTGCCCATCGTACTAATGTTTTTGGTTCCGATTCCGGCTTCTCGCAAAACGAAGCGAACGGAGCGTCGTTTGTGGTAGCGCTAAGTATACACAGTGTCCCACTTAACTTGTTTAGTATGGGGAACTTTTAAAACGCGGTAGTTACAAGGGTGCTCAAATGGGAAAAATGGTGCTCATTATAATTGTAATTTAGCAGTACCAAGAGAACTTCGGGAACTATTTCTGTTTCTGAGAAAATCGGGAAAAAGTGAAAATGGCCGAAATATTGTTTTTGTTCTAGAGCCCTTATTTGTTGATATTTTGCTACGAAATTTTAAAGCAAGTTATGGTTGATAGTTCTCAACAGGCCGGTGGTATCAATTTTTATAAAGGGTGTTTAATTTAAGAGTACCAGAGGTTAAGTTTGTTTTAACTTATGGCCGCCATATTGGTACTGGTCATATTCGAGTAGACGGTTTCAAGAGCTCGTCAACCATGTATAATAGTCCGCATAAAAACCTTTAGTTAACAATGAAAATCGAAAAATTTGCTCCTAAGATGTAACAGTTCATTAAGAATGCCACAGCTTCTCTTATCTAGTTCAATAATTGTTCAAAAAGTCCTCCGTGAGCATCTAAACAGTTTTTGCATCGAGTTTCCACCGAGTTGACCGCATTTATCAAAAATTGACGAAGAAGTTCTCTAAGAGCGGGCACTACAGCTGCCCGAAGATCATGCTGATTTTCATATTCTTGACTGTATACGTGATTTTTATATAAACCCACAAGAAAAAATCTAGGTGTGTTAAGTCCGGGGAGCGAGCTGGCCAGTGTATTGATCCTGTATTCCCTGTATATTAAAAATACGTCGGGTGTAACTTATTACTATCATAAATGTGAGACATACTTATCCATTTCTCACCAAATAAATTGTTTAGATACTGACGAACCCTATGTGTATTGCGAGGAGGTGCACCATCCTGCTGCAACCAAACGTTCTGAACTACATTTACCTGCGATAATTAAGTTGTCTTATTTAATTGTTGTCATAATAAACATAATCTTTGTTTTCCATAGCTTGCTGGAGAAGAGAAATGTGGCTTTCTTAATGTACTGTTAATCTTAAAGGCAAATTTTTCGATTTTCATTGTTAACTAAAGGTTTTTATGCGGACTATTATACATGGTTGAAAAGCTCTTGAAGCCGTTTTCTCGAATATGACCAGTACCAATATGGCGGCCATAAGAAAAACCAAACTTAACCTCTGGTACGCTTAAATTAAACACCATGTATAAAAATTGATACCACCGGCCTATTGAGAATTTTCAAGCATAACCTGCTTTAAAATTTCGTATCAAAATATCAACAACTAAGGGTTCTAGAACAAAAACAATATTTTGGCAATTTTCACTTTTTCCCGATTTTCTCAGAAACAGAAATACCTAGTTTCCGAAGTTCTCTTGGTACTGCTAAATTACAATTATAATATGCAACATTTTTCCTCATTTGAGCACCCTTGTAACTACCGCGGTTTAAAAGTTCCCCATACTAAACAAGTTAAGTGGGACACTGTGTATATAGTAAATACGCAGCCAGGACCATATTATACCTACACCGGCCACGGAAGCTTACAAACCAAAATATGTGTATGCATATTACCTCATTTAGCTGTAACTCACAGGAAGACGTCATATATGGTAAAACAAGAAGTTTGTCAAAATTTTCTAATTCCACAAAATTCCTACGCTACCTTTGCATCACTTATTTCAAGTTCGCCGTAATGTATCCTGAGCAGGTGAGCAGTATATAATGAATAATATGTTGACATCTGGTAGAAATCATACAGAAATTGTGGGTCAAATGTCGACAGATCGAAGCGAAAATTTATCTGTTTTCGACATGTTTGTTATGTTGTTTCAGAAGCAATTAAGCATCTTCAAATTCCGTTCACTCAAACAATTTTCATTTACTGAAATAGGGAAAACTTTCAAAGGTGAAAAGCGAGAGTGTTCTCAGTTATTTTAATTATTATTACCCTTCGAATATGAAATTTAAGTGGCCACTTTTATTTCTATCTTACTTACAATACAATGATGTATCCAGACAAAATTTAAAATTAAAATTATCCGATAATACATACATAGATACCTTACTAATCTTGAAGGTTTAACGAACTTTTATTGTAAAATCAATAATTTAGTGAAATTTTAGACGAAGAATTCAGGTGAAATAGGATTTATACATAATTCTATTACACTAATTAGATAATCAGATTCATTAAACAAGTACAGTAGGACTAATAAGCGTGCCCGAACTATAGCTGAAGAAAAAGTTTCGTTATCAGAAATGCTACTTAAATATGTAATAGTATATTATTATATGAGCGATTATGACAGTCATTATCTGAGTGAATAATGGTCATAATCGCGAATATAATACTATACTTTTTCTACACCTATTAAACAAATAAATTAGACTCAAATTTAATAACTTTAATGGAACACTATCATAATGCATTAATTTTTATTTTTCAATAAATTAATGAACTACTTACTAGGAATATACAGGGTGTCCCGCAACTCAATGTCCATACTGCTACTACATATTCTATGGACCAATCTGAGTCAAAATATGTTATGCCACTTACACCATAAAGTTCACCGTTTTCAAGATACAGCCAAACAAAGTTTTAAAAAATGCCAATAAATGGAACAGCTTAACACTTAAGTTATTTCTAGCAACGTACATCATACAGGCCGTGAAAAAACCTTCACTCATGGTGATAATCTAATAGGACCCATAATAATTGAAAATCATCGCTGAACAGTGACTGCGGTATTTACACTTGTTACAAGAACAACTGTCTGGAGTTCTTGAAGATATTCCTTTGAACATCAGAGCAACAATGTGGTATCAGTTGGATGGAGCACCACCTCATTTTAGCAGAAGGGCAAGGGAGTACTTGGAGGAACTCTTCCTCGCATGCTGGATTGGCCGAGGAGGTCCGATAAGTTGGTCGGCACGATCTCCAGATATGACCCCTCTGGGCTACTTTCTGTGGGGTACATGAAGTCCTTGGTTTATGCTAATAAACCAGCAAACCGGGAAGAATTGACAGCAAAAATTACAGACGTGTGTAATAATTTGAAAGCCAATCCTTACAGAGCTTATTTTGAGGTCTCTGTCACATCAATTTCTCAACGAGCACAATATTGTACACTGCCCAAAACGGTGGTGATTTCGAACAATTTTTAAGATAATTTGTGTTGAAAAATAAATGTCCTAGCAATTCATTGCAAATAAATGGTGCTTCACTTATTCCCATTTTTTAAATTTTGTTAGGCTGTAACTTGAAAACTGTAAACTTTATGACGTAAGTGGTATAACACTTTTTGACTCGGAATGGTTCCTAGAATACGTAGTACCAGTATGGACATTGAGTTGCGGGACACCCTGTATATTGAAATTTGTGCAGTTAGTAATATATAAATTTGGAGTTGTCCCTTCCATTGTTAAATTCTGGCAGTTTTAGTCGTTGAATTTTTAGTTTGAACGGATTAATAATTGGTACCTACTCGAACGAAGTGCATACGTTGGAAAACGTAAATAATAATATGGCGATACACTTGACTGTCACCCGCGTCGATTGTCAGCTGCAGCAAGAGTTGATCGCGGTCGATATAAAATATAATTGGATCAGGGAAACAGGGATTATTGAATCTATATTTGTGATTGGCCGAAATGCCGTGAATTATGATTTCATAGTTCACTACAATGAATTATGGGTACGATATTTCACGAAGTCAGTACCTTAGCAACGAAAGCCGAATTAAATGTAGCCTCGCGTTTCATTTTGATCCACGTTCTAACAACCGGGCCATAGTGGTTGAATTGTTACTTTGTACGGATTAATAATTGGTACCTACTCGACCGAAGTGCATACGTTGGAAAACGCAAACAAGTAATATGGCGAGATACACTTGGCTGTCACCCGAGCGATTGTCAGCTCCAGCAAGAGTTGATCGCGGTCGATATAAAATATCATTGGATCAGCGAAACAGTGATTATTGAATCTATATTTGTGATTGGCCGAATATCGTGAATTATGAAACCATAATTCACTACAGTGAATTAAAGGTACGATATTGCACAAAGAAAATGCTAATAATTGTCATATAATTAAATAGGTGTAGAAAAATACCCTTACAACTCGAACTCGTAACGTGATAAATTATCTGCAATCGTCCGTTTATACGTGCATTACTTGTGCCTTTATGAACGCATAATAAGGTTCATTATTCAATATCCTGCAACCAATCAAAAAGTTCCTATTGTAGCATATCCATATTGCTTTGACGCAGAAAACGTTGAATTTATATTAATTCTGTCAGAAATCACGGATGTATTATGAGTTCTTTGTTCTGTACACTTATCTAAACTGAGGGATCTAATGCGGCCATAAAATAAAACATTTAATATACTAGTAAAGTCATAAGTAATAAATCATTGATCGAAAACGTCTACTGGATAAATCCATTTTTAACGAACGAAATTTACTTACAAAATATTTTCAAAAATTTGTGTTCCCGTGTGCAAACTAAAATTGGCGTACAACGATGCTTTATCTGCTAGAGTTATTTGATTTATTCCTTTTTATTCACAATAAATTTGTAATTAATTACTTAGCAGTAACGAATTGCTCCGCTTGTTACTTAATCACACTCGTCTTCGTCTGAAATTAAAAATATAAATAATTTAATTGCTTGGTTCTCAAAAATCAGTTTTAGTTTGCATTTTCTCATAGATACTGTATAAAACGTAAATTCTTGAGTTCGACCCTATCACATAAAGATGTTCCATTTGCCTAGTTGATACTGCAGATTATTAAAACAAAATATTTACGTTTTATAAAATACAGGGTACTGTGAAGTAAAGTAAACTAAATTCAAAAAGTCGAAAATGGCTTCAGGAAATTAGCCACCCCTCGAACACCCGTTTTCTGAAAATACGAACAGATGAATCTAATGATGAATTTGTCAAAAGTCACATATTGGTGACAGTACCATTATTGCTGACTGAACGATACATCAGCTTCTAGACGGTCACAACTTTAATATGTGCCGTAAAATACGGTGGTTAGAAGCTCTCGCGGAGCTTTTTTTCACGCTCTTGGCCGAACACCAACAACGAAATGGTGAAGAATAATAACACGACCTATCTATCTATTTTAAGTTTCCACGCGTAGACAATTTAAGTGCGACCAATGTGATAATTATATAAGGTAAAATACGCGATAAAATATAAAATATAAAATACCATTTTGCTTACATTAGTGTTTTTTGACACTGAAGATGCGAAAAGAACACAAAGAAGAAAAGAGCAACATAGCCGCAGAGTGAAAGAAGGGTATTAATTTATTAAGTCTGAATTTTGAAAAATTGAAAATGCCTAAAATTATTCCCTTTTCTGAAGTATATACATATTACATATATTTTTTGTTCACTACAGAAAAGCGAACACGCACCTACGCCTACGTATATACTGAACTTGCACGATACAGTTTCGTGGATGCTCTGGGCTCTAATATATGTTCCAGAATTTAATATAGCCCTTTATAAATCTTTAAAACAAGAAAATTATTCAGATGAGGCGGCGAAGCAACCCGACGCCGACGTCCTACCTATAACTGAGTATTTATTAGAATTTTTAGGTATGTATATTTCCATTTACACAAAACAAGACTATGCCTTTCGCAACTTAATAAACAATATTTCTTGTACTTTAACCCATCATTAACAGACAATTCAGAGTTTAGTGTGGAAAACTTAACTTTTCAGGTAATAAAATCTCTCTCAATTCTAATAGTAACAAATGAAAATTATAGAAGTAATATTTATTTAACCCTATTATTGGGTGCTTCAATGACTGCTTATGTACTTCATCAGAGAAAACACTCGTTTTGTTCTTGTAGTATATTTATTTTCCTATATTTAGGTAATGTAGAAAGTAGAAATGCGTAAGGAACAACTTAACTGGGTCAGTACATCCATAGCCTTCCGTTCATGAAAGCTAAGCAGCGCTCATAGCGGTCTACATTTGGATGGGTAGCCGATATTTGAAACCGTGGGCCAATTCAATAGGCCGCGATGAGTTAAAGTTCCCTCTCCAACACGGATTAAGCTAGCGTGTCGTTGTAAGGCTTATACACTCCCATAAGGGCAAGCCGATCATCCAACAGTGGATGGGTTAAGGCTTATAAAGAATAAGTGTTAAAGCAAATAATCTTATTTTCGATTTTTCCAAACGTGTAACTAGGTAGGTATCTTTGTAAAATTATAACTCAACAGTTCACGAACCTATACGCCATGTGTTCACCTTACCTTGGTTACAGCCCAAGCGTCTAAGAAGGATGGTGCGTAAAAACATGGCTGCTAATCCAGACAAAGCCTCCTTAATACCATTCACACGGGAGAGGGAGCCGTACGGCTTGAGGGAGGTGATGATGTATCTCTGTGAAGGATGTGGCCAAGTACTCTTGACACAAGACTAACTTTTATGGCTTCAAATACCATCTGTGAAAAATTACATACACGTACTTAGGTACAGTGCAATCATATCTTTATGAAAGTGTAGGAGCATATTTGGACTGAAGTAGGATCCGTTGGCAAAATTGACACACCGGATTTATGTAGCGAAGGTACAACCAATCATCACTTATGCTTCTCTTGTGTGGCGGCAGGAAACCAACGCTAAGGAATGTCAAAGAGCTCTAAGTAAGATACAATGATTAACTTGCCTATAGGAATTACAGGGACGATGTCTACTACGCCTACGGTGGCAATGGAGACACTGCTGCACCTATCGCCTTTCCACTTACTGGCGAAGGTGGATGTCTTGGAGGTTCTGGAGACTAAAGAACACTGCTTCAGAAGAAGGAAGATCGAAAGAAAGCCACTGTGCCATCTTTGGAGAACTAATGAACAATCTGTCTTCGGATAAAACACTTAAAACTTACTTCTTCCAAAAACCTTTCGAAATAACCAATCCGAAAAGAGAAAACTGGAGCAGTTCCTTGGCTGATAGCCAGATGGATCCAAAACTGTAGAGGGGGTTGGAGGTGGAGGTAGCACATTTATCAACCTAGGGCGCTCTGCGAAAGTATTTTAGGCACAGTTATTTGCCATCTTATTAAACTGTAACAAAGAGGGATTACAGTGGCAGACGTATCTCCACTGTGACAGATAGCCAAGCCACCCTAGCGAGGCTCGGGTCTGTAGAAATTGGAATGTCTGCAAATAGGTAGGTAATCTAGCGGGGGAGACAATATAAAACTAACAAAGACTTCATTCAACTCATGTCAATACAACAAGCAACCTGGAGGCAGGCAAAGTGGTCAGAGGAGCAAGAGAAAAGCAATTGATTGGCCGTGAGCCAACATGTGAAATAGCTGATGAGGCAGCTAAGCAGGAGGTTAAGACTCAGCTGCGGAATTAGCACCAGTCAAACTCGTCAGAAGCACTAGGTAGGCAACAGTAAAGTCCTACAGGTCGGTCCTTCAAATGGTAGGACTCGAAACCTTCTCAAACTCTGCCGAAAGAAACTGTTACAGGACGATGTCTATTGAACAGACATCTCTGCATTCTGAGATTACAGGTAAATCCGGTTTGTATTGGTTTAAAGGAGGATGTAAGACGACTCCATCTGCTGTCCTGGAGGAAGGCCAGGATTATCACAATTCCTAAATCTGGCAAAGATCTCACCCAACCTTCCAACCATCGTCCCATCAGCTTGCTGTCCACTTTCGGAAAGATCTACGAGCGCATCGTACTTGCCAGACTCATGGAAGAAGTAGACTCTCTCGAGCTACTTCCAAATGAGCAGTTCGGTTTCCGCAAGGAGCATTCTCCCGAGCTTCAAGCTCTCCGGCTGGTCGAAAAAATCGCTACCGGTTTCGAAAAACGCGATGTCACCTGCGTTGCCTTCCTCGACGTTTCGAAGGCTTTCAATAAAGTCTGGCACAAGGGTTTAATCCATAAGTTGGTCTCTGCAGGTCTCTCAATAGGCCTCGTCAACATTGTCCGCTCCTTCCTGTACCGTCGCACATTCGAAGTCTCCGTCAAAGATGCAATCTCCACCTCAAAGGCAGTAAAAGCTGGAGTTCCCCAAGGCTCAGTCCTCGGTCCAATGCCGTGCAATCTGTACACGCATGATATTTCCCACGAGTTCACCATGGAATTCGTTCAGTTCGCAGACGAAACTGCTCTGATTTCGCAGAGCAGAAGCCCCGAGCTAGCAGTCACTCGACTGCAGACGCACCTCGATCAGCTCGTCGACTGGATGGAGACATGGAAAATCGCCGATAAAACGCAAGCTGTATTCTTCAGCAAGCGAAGATCTCCTCCGCCACTATCTGTCTACGTCAATAACCTCCGTGTCCCTTGGACAAAGGAAGCTAAATATCTAGGTCTCACGTTCGATCAAAAACTCACTTGGTCAGCCCACACAGACAAAGTAAAACGCATCGGTTTCGGGGGCTTCTGCCCAGACTCAGGGATTCAAACCTGAACCTAAGGTGCAAACGTCTTCTTTACACCAGCGTCATTCGACCTTCTAACACTTATGGCATCTCTTGTTGGGGGTATGCAGCCGGTACTCATCTCAAGAAACCCCAAATCATACAAAGCAAAGTCCTCCGCACGATTACCGACGCCCCCTGCTTCGTATGCAACGCTCAGCTCCATTCCGGTCTGGAAATTCCAAGCATCATCAAGTTCGCAAAATCCACTGCTGTCAAGATCTTTGATAAATCCACATCACATCCGAACCCTTTAGTCAAAAGGGCTCTCGACTACTCTACTGACGAGCTCGCCCCTACGGCGAAGCTACCGCGACTCCTTCTCCGAAAGGACGCGGACGCCTTTTAACTTCCACTTTCAAGTAACCCATCAAAAGGGCTAACCACCACACTATCCTATTATATCATGCTAATAAAGGTGAAGATGACAATCTGTCATCGACCTAAATATTGTCAGAGACCAAAAGTCAAAGTCCATCTGCTGTACCGCTGCGCGGCTTATACAGCATATCGACGAAGAACTTGCGGTTCAGAAAAAGTGAACCGATTCAAACTGAAAACCGTGGAACGAAAGCAGCTTCTGGAGGTGATTAAAGAAATAGTTCTTCAGCGGCCGAGAGGAAGAAGTAAGGGCACAATAGATCACAGGTCGCAGTGCGGGAGCAAAAAATGAAACCGCCTTGAGTAATAATAATAATAATAACTGATTATATCGAACATTTTGTATGCATTCGCTGATTTTTTCGGATAAGTTATAGTGGAAAAATACCATAAGTTAAGACAACCACTTCAACTTTATCACTGTTTAAAATAATAAATGTGCTACATAAAAATTGCTAAGTGGATGTCGACGGTGTGATAGGGTAAAGTCTATTTCATATGGCATCATTATTTCAAGCAGGTAAGCTGAATTCACTGAACCTTTCTTTCAGGTAGAGTGTAAAATATAATACCAATTTGTTACTCGATAAGCACGATGTGGCCAAATAATTTCGTGCTTTAACGTCGGTAATGACGTAGATTGGTAACACGCAACAGTCTGTCAACTCAGCGCCCCTTCTCTTATACCACCAAATCCCAAATACTTCTAACGGTATAATAATGTGTAAACATGCAACTTAACGTTATAATTTCGAACTTGCAATCATATCAGCTGAATTTTGTAAAATCTACAAGACAAGCATGCTCAATGTTAATTCTGAAAATTTCAAACGCAGGGTCTTATCACATGCGTTTCAAGTAAATAAAGTAAGGTTACAGCGTACTTTGCATTTGAAATTCGAACCTTATATTGTCGCTATGTTTATAGGCTATCCCAAAAATAAGCCCCCAGTATAGGTATTTAATGAAATTTACTTAAATGTTTTCAGTGGCGCGCACGAAAATGACGAAGAAAGAAAGACAAAGTCACAAAGCCGAATGTACGGCTAACATACACACCCACGCAGCATACAGGGAGCACACTGGAATGAAATAATGCAAAGATCTTTCTCTCGCTTAAGGTGAATATCTGCCTCTAATGAATCCAGGAGAATAATTTACTGGTGGGGTTTATTGACAGGCGGAAAATGTAAATAAAATGTTATATGTATACTATACAGGGTAATTCAGAACGGGCACGCCAAACTTCAAAGCTTTAAATAAGAAGAAAAGTTCCCATGAACATGAGTCCAAAAGTTACTGCTAACAAAGATACAGTGTATTGAAGTTTCTCGAGGAAAAACGAAGTATTATCTTCGAAATTAAAATTTTGGTGACCACTGTCCTTTGTAGACTTCTATTGTTCTACAAATTGTTTTTGTATTGACAAATGGTAGCGCCACTAGTTTTAGAACAATCGGATTTGATTAATTTTTAAGCCAGAAATGCAGATTATAAACGGTTTCACGAAAAACTTTTTTACTCGGAAACTAAGCGACCTACGAGAAAATTCAAAGGTGCATATTCTCTTCAAAATTGACCGCAATTATCTGCATAAATCGGTAGTTTAGTTTAGGGAAAATAAATAGACGGCCTACCATGTACTTACTGGAAACAGTAAGAAAGCAAAACTTTTTATAAAAGTAAATGTCTATAAAAATGTAAATCATTTATAAAATTTTCAGTTTTCGGGATACCGAAACAAGAATATTTTTGGGGAAATTCGACAGTTAATATTCACTTTTAGGCACTTGTTCACAGGAACTTTTCATCTATTCTGAATTTCTCTATTTTCATTGGAGTTCCAATTTCATTATTTGAAGTCAGAGATAAAGTTCATTAAATGGACAAGTTTAATAATTTCTCGAGAAGAATTTGATGGTGCTGGCGGTAAAGTAATGACGCATCACATATTATTTAAAATATCGCTACCAACTTCCTTAATTTTATTAGACGACCAATTTTCGATTGCACCATCGCGTTTAAAATCAAAGATGACCTACCACCTGGAGTTACTGACATTCTACAATGACTAACAGAAGTGATGCGATGGGGTAATTTCTCAATTATGTCATACATACACGGTGTCCCAACGAAAACTTGTACCCCCGTAAAACTCGGCAAAATAAACGTTTTGACAAAAATCCAAAAACACGTCGATTTTTATATCAAAGGGGACCAATTTTTATGCAATAATCATCTTGCAAGGCTAGCCATGTGCGGGGGTAGCGACCCCCCACAAAATTTTTAAATGGGACGGGGGGTCAAATGACCTCTACTTTGGAAGGGTTTTTCATTACTTACACAACCGTATTTGTTTTATTCAATTCGATTAATTTGTTACCGAGAAATTGCTTCTTGAAGTTTCCAAGTTAATAAAAGCACAAAAAGGTTTAAGCTATCGAATATATTGCTCGAAATGACCTCCATCAATTGTTATACAATAATACATTCTGGATTCAAATCCAGATCTTACATTTCTCAAGAGCTCAGGAGTTATTAGCCGGCATTCTTCTTTGGAATAAACCATTTTGATTTAGTAAATAAACACGATTTTATGCTGTGGCGAATAAGTTTATTTTGACATTTGTTCTGATGTTCTTTTGTTCTTGCTTTTTATTCTTATTAGTTTACTTGATTTTGTTACTTTTCCATTCTAATACATTCGATAGTTTAAACCTTTTTGTGCTTTATTAATTTTTTAACTTGGAAACTTCAAGAAGCAATTTCTCGGTAACAAATTGATCGAATTGAATAAAACAAATACGGTTGTGTAAGTAATGAAAAACCCTTCCAAAGTAGGGATCATTTGACCCCCGTCCCATTTAAAAATTTTGGGGGTTCGCTACCCCCCGCACAGGGCTAGAGTTGCAAGAACGATTATTTCATAAAAATTGGTCCCCTTTGATATAAAAATCGACGTGTTTTTGGATTTATGTCAAAACGTTTACGTTTTAAGGGGGTACAAGTTTTCGTTGGGACACCGTGTATTATTATGCGTGGTCTACATATACACAAATACACATAATGTATTTATTTCAAAATTTAATTCTGAGTTTATTTCAACGCACTGACTAGAACGCCGGTAACGGCTCTTTACAAAGGGCCGGGAAATAGTCAACATGTGTTTTTCACTATTTCTACATTAATTTGAAGATACCGGGCAGCTTTCTCCGTGTCCCGATGGCTAATGCATTGGATGTGTGGTCGAGGTATCCGCGGATTAACCCTGAATTTGTTTTTAAAATTTCATGGCTCATTTTGTGTGTGTCTGGTGCCCGGTTAGATAAGGGAATCACATTCCAAGAAACAATAATTATTTCTTGATTCATAACACCTGAGGTGGCCCGACTGACTATTTCCTGGCTCTTTATAAAGAGCCGTTAACGGCTCTCTAGTCTCAGCGTTATTTGAAACCAGAAGGAAGTATTTTAAGTGTCATTTCATTCGGATTGTGTACCGCTCTATTAATATAGCATAAATAAAAATTGCGTGCACTTTCCTCATTGTCTGAGTTGCAGTCTGTTCAGTTCTCGCAAAATTATTTTGTTTCAGTAAAATAATTATATTTTATTTAATTGAGTTTATCACTACTAACTATGCCCACTACCAATTATAATATAACATAGTTACTTTCTTGAATGCATTTTATTTGTTTTAAGTAAGTGGATTTTTGGACAGACATTTTTTTACGCTGTGCCGTTGTTGGTTAGAAGTAGAATATAGTGGTATAATTCGCCGCTTTGGGTACTAGTGCCAGCAAGTTGTCGTGTGTCGTAGTAGATTGTTGTGTTGCTTTTTCCTTTTCCATCCCCTTCAAAATTATCTATCCCGGTCGACACAACACCAAGACGGCGCCGACGGCGAGGACAGGAGTCCTCGACGATTTTCGACACACCAGTGGGGCGATTTCCTTTTCATGTTCTTTGTTTCTATAAATACAGTCCGCTAATTACAACCACAATCTATTTGTGATTTCAAGGGTGTCATAATCATAATTGAACTGTTTATGATTGTTGTCCGCTCTTTTGGATTATTATTTATTTATAATTTTCGATTCGATATTTTTCTTCTGAAGATAGAAGAAAAATTGACTTTTATATAATTATATATTTTTGGTAATAAAGCAAGGAAGTGCGTAAAGCTAAAATATTTTATTATTTACATTCCCCATGAAACTTAAGGCAATAAACAGCATACTGCTAGGTGCAGTAAATGAAGACCGCAACATTTAATCAAAAGGTTTAACTATTAAAGTTTATAGCTACACCTATCTTAGGGTAAATATAATTTGGAGAAACTGTAAGTACTTGTCCGAGGAATTTAACCCCACAGATTAATTGGCTGCGTTGGAGTAATGTTGGCGTCCTGCTTGTGTGATTCAATTGATTAAACAATCCAATAGGTTTGCTGTTTAAACTTCGGTACAAAAGGAAAATATAAATGAGCGTAAGCATATTCTATTAATGCTGACAAAACAAAATTGGAATTATAGGTTTATTCCACTAATTTAAATGCACTTTATCTTTTTTACTATTTTTACATACATAATAGATTTATTCTCGAATAAAAATTGACTAGTAAACGGAACTCTCCGATGGAACAACAAAGTTGTAACGTTGCAAAAGTAAACACTTGAAATAATCAAGAATTGATTAGTGTTTATTTTGGACGTTCTGACGTCACACCGCGATCTAGAAGATATGGACGTCGTCTGTGTTCGTAGACACAGGTGGGAGAAGTAAACGCGCGCCATACGGGACGGTAGACAAGCGAGATGGAAGGTATCGCAAATGGTAGTTGCGCCCGGTACCAATGTGACGTCAAGTATTTTGCATCCAACACTATTCCCCGCTAGAAATCTCGAAAACAACCGCCGAAGCCCCGACCCACAGCTTATAAAAGTGAATGACCAAGAGGGTGGAATTCAGTATCTGGTCGTCCAGCCATCAGCAGGGATTAGTACTCCCAGCATCGGAGATGATGCTGGCCGCTCAGTACCTGATTGAACGCTCCCGACTTCGCCTTGTGATCGACTGATATATTCACCGTAATATAAATATGAGTAAATGCCCCTTGTTTAGTTACTGTTATTGCTGAAATATCAACAATTAAATATTACCCGGTCACAAGTAGTCTTATACGATCTAGTGCATACCGAGTAAGTAGTAATGTGTTCAAGCTTGGGAATAGAGGTGTCTGCTGGTGAAGGTTAGATCGATTTGGCAATCCCGTGTGGCTCTGGTCTGTAACAGGATGTTTTCGGCAGAAATCGATCGCACCTGGGTAATCGGCGGTCACTGCTGAAATCTTAAGGAAGGACTGATTACTTATTCGCGACGTATGAACTAGTGGCGTTCCCCGACGCGATTGCATTCTGGTGCTACTACGGAAATCACGGACTGAAACCCCGCATAGGAGAAACCAATAATAATTCAGTTTCGATCACACGACGGGCTACTAACATACCATCAGGATACACTGCGAGAACCACTTTTATTTTCATATAAATACCGATTTTCTTGTAAATATACCGTATTAATATTCAAATTCAATGTACGTAGGTACGTAGGTACATTTATGCCCCTGTCTTTTAATACTAATTCAAGTCATCTGCTAATTGACGGAATGGTGGTTTGTCAGTGAGGAGTTTAGTAATGATAAATAAGAGTTCGTCTGAGGGATTCCTCCATTGTTCGGTCTTTTGTGAGTAATGCTTCGAAGTTGAAACTACATACAATTTGGGGTTTTCAAAATAATTTAATTTTAGAACGGGTTGATCTCGATTTGGATGTGACGTTTTGATTACTTCCGTGCTAGCTATCTCCGATCCCAAGACGGTGTTGATAATTTCTTTTACGTTAATTTTTGAAATTGTCTGCATTCGGTGCCCCGTTGTTAATGACAATTAGGTAACAAGTTTTTGTTTGAGCGACTCTAA
Source organism: Xestobium rufovillosum (assembly GCA_963966045.1). Lineage (NCBI taxonomy): Eukaryota > Metazoa > Arthropoda > Insecta > Coleoptera > Ptinidae > Xestobium > Xestobium rufovillosum. The sequence continues at coordinate 19,462,860 of OZ014492.1, read as the reverse complement.
ATTTAATTCTGCGGTGGGTGGTTGTTTTTCTAGGTAATGAAGAACAATGGAGGGGTCTCATGTACTTTTATTTTTCGAGAAATTAAGTTTCGTTTTAAGTAAATACGCCTTTCGAGCAACGTTTGATTAATTCGTCTGTGAGCATTCATGGTATTATATATGTTGTTTTCTCAGAGAACAGCTCGTTGAGAAAATTAATAACGTTTATGACGATCGGTTCGAAAATATTAATGGTATTAGATTTACAATGTTCGACCTACTTCCAAATGATAGTGGAATATTGTTTCAACGTGTTAATACTATTGGAAGGGCGTCTTGGCAGGTACTTCAGAAAGGCCTCCCTGATAATTTGCCGCCTATTAGAGTAAGTTTCTTCCAAAAGGGTTGGCTGCCCCTGAAAGAAGATAATAATAATTGTTTGCTTGCTGAGATGACGATTTTTTACTTAATAGTTTCAGAAATACCGGGTAATACGGCTGACTTGGCCAGTTTGGTAAAATAACGATTCCTTCAGCTTTATCAGTGATAATTCTGTTCCGTAGTTTGTTCGATATTGAAAATGGAGGGAAGGCATAAAACACGTGCAGTTTTCCCCAGTGAATGCATCCGTCTCTATAGACTGCGGATCGGGAAACCAGGATAGTGAACATTTCGCGTTAGAACGTGAAGCAAAAAGGTCAATTTTTGGAGTTCCTAACCACAGTGAGACGAAAACGCGAAAACCCAGCCAAAATAGCAAATTATGAAGTTCCAAGAAACTACCTTGAAATAGGTATAAAACCAGAGGGTAACAATCCCTGCTTATGGGGCGGATAATATTATTCACGTTCTGAACTTATTTACTTGCTAGTTGGTAGCTGAAGTGTTGTGTTCTAGTGCTTTCAAAGTGTATACTAAAAACGTATTTTAAATAGTACCTACTCTATAATTTAGATTTTTTGTTTTTGGAGGAGAGAATTTTCTGAATGAAAGATGGGGAATATAATTCGAAGTAAAACATTATTTGTTTTAGTGCATTTATCTACCAGATTTTCTATTTTAATTAAGGCGAAATCGTTATTGAAACAGTGGATTCAATTTGGGTAATCATATAAAATATTCTATAACTATATAAAGTTAAGCTACAAAAAGTGTCCTGCAGTATCCCTGTTTAAGTTTGGTATCAAAATATAACTTAATTTGTGAACTAATTATTAAAAAAATAAAATTAGCTGCTCCAAGCTGCCCCGCTTTTTTTCAATTTTGTAATTCTTCGTGCACCCAGCTTTAGAGGAACGTATATAATTGTTTTCGACCAGAAATTAATGTTAGTCTTTTGTTAACAACAAACAAAAGCGGTGTATTGTGTGAAGCACGGCTGGTTAATGTTTATGGTATATTATTTATTTATTTATTTTAATCGCCTGAAATAGATATATTCTACGGTTGTCAAATACGAAGTATTACAATTTTTTGAAAAGATAGTACCTAAATCTATGTAGTCACAATAATAATAATAATAAATAAATAATAAATAATAGTATATTATTATATGAGCGATTATGACAACCATTATTCACGAAGATGATGTTTGAGCCCACGAGCCGAAGGCGAGTGGCTCAAATCATCTGAGTGAATAATGGTCATAATCGCGAATATAATACTATACTTTTTCTACACCTATTAAACAAATAAATTAGACTCAAATTTGATAACTTTAATGGAACACTATCATAATATATTAATTTTTATTTTTCAATAAATGGACTACATACTTACTATGAATATACAGTGTGTCCACGGATTGAGTTGACGAGAGGAAAAAATCTTTATTAATGATTTTACGACGAAAAGTCATTCTTTATAAAAAATTTTGATTGTCGAGAAAATGAGATTGCCCTAAAAGAAATTGAAATTAGATGTACAGGGTGTTAATAAATTAAGAAAACATGAAAATGCTTCAAGAGATAAGTACCATTATTTTTTATTTTAGACAAAATGTTTATTAAACAAAGTTGTTTATAATCTAAAATAAAGCCTAAATACAAATTTTTACATTGATATTCTAATTTCTACATTTATTCTACATAACTCCCTCCCGCCTCTACGCACTTTTCTGCTCTTTTAATAAATTCTTTCTACACTCGACCAATAGTTTGCGGCACATTCAGTTCACTTATTGCTTCCCGTATGCGCTCTCTTAATATTTCCGTATCATGTAACTATCTTGATTTTTTGAAATGTACCAAACCACTATTATTGTTTTAAGTGTAAAAATTAGAATTTCGATTTAAAATTTTGTATTTAGGCTTCATTTTAGATTACAAATAACTTTGTTTAATAAACATTTTGTCTAAAATAAAAAATAATGGTACTTATCTCTTGAAGCGTTTTCATGTTTTTTTTTAATTTATTAACACCCTGTACATCTAATCTCAATTTCCTTTAGGGCAATCTCATTTTCTCGACAAGCAAAATTTTTTATAACGAATGACTTTTCGTCGTAAAATCATTAATAAAGATTTTTTTCCTCTCCGTCAACTCAATCCGTGGACACACTGTATATTGAAATTTGTGCAGTTAGTAATACAATATAAATTTGGAGTTGTCCCTTCCATTGATAAATTCTGGCAGTTTTAGGGCCGGTTGTTAGAACGCGGATCAAAATGTAACGCGATGCTACATTTAATTCGACTTTCGTTGCTATGATACAACCAATCACGAAGTCAGTACCTTAGCAACGAAAGCCGAATTAAATGTAGCCTCGCGTTTCATTTTGATCCACGTTCTAACAACCGGGCCATAGTGGTTGAATTGTTACTTTGTACGGATTAATAATTGGTACCTACTCGACCGAAGTGCATACGTTAGAAAACGCAAACAAGTAATATGGCGAGATACACTTGGCTGTCACCCGAGCGATTGTCAGCTCCAGCAAGAGTTGATCGCGGTCGATATAAAATATCATTGGATCAGGGAAACAGGGATTATTGAATCTATATTTGTGATTGGCCGAAATGCCGTGAATTATGATTTCATAGTTCACTACAATGAATTATGGGTACGATATTTCACGAAGAAAATCTGAATAATTGTCATATAATTAAATAGGTGTAGAAAAATAACATTAATATTAATAATAATAAACTGTAACACAAAGACAATTTACAATTTTAATTATAGCTTCAGGCTACTAATCTCGACTAGATTTATTTAAAATTTGGAAACAGAATTCATGGTATAGCCGCTATAGACCCAGTTCCACTTCCTATTGCTCAATTTTCAGAAGAGACCCAGGGATGTCGAAATTAAGATCTAAAAATGTACACGAAAGATAACGAATGAAGACTTAATTTGCTCTCTCTTCAGATCCATTTATAACTGGACCTGTGTCACTAGATTTTCTTTATAAAGTTTTTTGCAAACAAAAACTTTTTGGTTTTTTCAAACATTATTTCATGAAGCGCTAAATCCATTTTTTAAGTATTTTGACTGTTTTTTCACCCCTTCCATAATAATTTTTTAAAAATGTTTTTCGCGTAAATGTCTGCTCATTGATCATTCATTCTGAAAGTTTCAGCATTTTCGACAGATTTTCGATATTTGGTCCCACTCAGAGATGTAACCTGCCGGTATATATCGAGATCTAGGCAGTATTTGGTTTCAATTTTATTTCGCAGTCTGGATTCTGAATTTGCTAAATAATTCTCTTCTGAGGATATGTATGAGGCCATAATATAAATTTGTTTCTTTTTGGTTCTCGAATTTTACTGAAGATTTCGCAAGTAAATTTTTGTTGTTCAATGTTATTAAAACTCTTTGGCAATGTTTTGAGCCACCAGTCTATACCAACAGAAAGACACGGGGGAATGTTAATAATAGCCTTATAATTGTTATTATTTAGCCTAAGCCTAACGTATTTGAACTTTTGAAATATCTTTGTATAACCACCCGTATTTCACCGCTGGGCATGCGGCTACCAACATCCTAGTAATTGCAGCTATATTTTCCTTATAGAACAAAATTTGTTGTCGCTGAGATTATATAAATTTGTTATAATTCTTGTATTGTAATCGAATCCGAGAAACACGCATGACTGGGTGGATTGTACTTGACTTTTAGCGTGATTTATACCATGCAGCCTAATGATTGCAGAATTCGGACGGTTTTGAGAATGTTTTGGTTAAGACGAAAGAGACTGTGGTTAAATAATTAATTCAAAAATCAATTAGACCCCTAACCACACAAAATTTGCAACACTAAATACGTATTTTGGCAACTAAGTTGCCATCCTCAATAGTTCCAAAATATACCTAATCTACTATACTCCGAAAATATCGAAGTTCACTCGGCCAGATCTCAAACAAGAATCTTGTTTGAGATCTTATTATTTATCAGTGATAATTTTGTTCAGTAGTTTCTTTGTTCGCTATTGAAAATGGAGGGAAGGCATAGAACAAAGGCAGTTTCCCCAGTCTAGAGTGAATGCATTCGTCTATATCGAGTGTGGGAGGGAAGGCATAGAACAAGGGCAGTTTCACCAGTCTAGAGTGAATGCATTCGTCTCTATCGAGTGTGGGTCGGGAACATTCCGCATTAGAATGTGAAGCAAAAAACTGCCGTTTCATTAGTTCCTCTACGGATAGTTTTTGAGCTCAAGCGAGGAGTTTCTTGATCTCGTTGAGCCCTGGTGAAAAGCCGGTGGCTCTTGTCCCGTAAGCATTACTGATAGTGCCCCCCCCCGTATCTGTTTCTTTTGAACCGATAAGGAGTCTTCGCTGAGGAGGGGATGTAGGAGTTTAAAGTAAAGTTTCTTTTAGTATTCGTTTTTTCTCGAAGCTTTGAAATCTTTGCTACTTCGTTCGGTCGACTGGGCCACATAATAGTTCCTCTGGTTTAGATTCAGAGATAGCCTTTATGACAATCGGATTCACGAAGGGAAATATATGAAATTTGCGTTGTATCAACAGCATGTTCTTTGCACTCGCGATGATTCTGCCAGCATCTGTGAGTGATGGTAAAATTTTATGAGGTTTTGACGAGTCGTCTGGGTGTAAGTTATTATTTGCCAAGTTGGCTAGGCCACTCAAGGCTGTACCCAGACGGCGGCCTTGCATTTTTGGAGTAACTTGTCCCTTCTTTTGTCATGCTGGCATTAAGTGGAGTAGCACTGGGTTCATGTCCTAGATTAGGCGTGTTGAATAAGCAATTCGGTGGTCGATTAAAGCGTATATCGACTATGTATCTCCTACAGGAAATTGTTGACTAAACCTTATGGTAACAATACAGGACTGAGTCACTCCTCACTCGCAATTACTTAACTTTCTGTTAAGATAACCTGTATTCTAATGTATCGATTAAAGCTTATATCGATATTAATGGGTTAATATAGTCTGTGGTTAAAGCTTGTACTACAAAAAATGCCCTTTCGAAAAAGGCTCAGGCGTCCCCAGGATAGACAATGTCCTAAATTTAGGTGATGCACTTATAACATACCTGAATCAGACGATAAAGAGGCGCTATTATGAGTGTCACTAAATTTTGGTTAGGTACTGTGAAAAGCAGACAACCGATGCGCTTCCTTTATTTTCTGCAATGTGACCTACATTATGATTTTCACTATACGTACCTACAACCGAAACGAAAGAAGTCTGAAACATTACACATTTCAAAAGTTTATAAATTGTTGAAATGGAAGCTGGCGACATAAGTTGCTATCCTAACTTTTGGTTGTTACGTCGCAAACAGAACTACACCGTTGGCATGTTCTTTGTCACATTATAACATCTAAATTTACGATTTCGTTGCTACATACACCAGTGCTACATACAGCACTTTTCCGCGCTCTATTGGCACATTATCATGAGTTTACTGAAAAACGTTTCTTATGGGCGCCATTCTTCTCTTACACTTCATTCAAAGTAGCATGTTTGCTGATTTTATTGACATCCAACTTGTCCATATTATCATGAATATTGTGCCCATTGCAGTCCGAAAACAGAAAGTATTAGCAAAAATCGAGTGTGCCTTGCAAGGAAACAAAAAGGAAACAGTCATCATTTTGTTGTAACATAATATAAGCAAACATATCAAATATTCTTGGTGATACTGCTGAGAAATATTTTTCGAAGAATAATAGGTTTCTGTGTCAAATAATTTGTCAAATGGAAATACTATTTTGCATTAAGTATTAACATGTAAATTTTAATGGTTATTTTTTTTTGTTCTTCGTTCGCCTCCTTTACAAGAAAGCCTGATTAAACGATTTTTCCGAATGTTTTAATTTCTTTCTTATTGCAGCTATACTATAATGTTCAACAAAATTCGATATAATACGGACAAGTATATCAATGAATTCAGAAAAATATGCTTCTTTCAATAAAGTGTACGACAAATATGGCACCCATAAAAAAATAAAGTTGGTGAATAGACTGACCATAACGAAACGTTTTTCAGGAAATCCATGAGAATCTGTCGATAAAAGCACGAAAGAGTACCTACCTAATAATATATTCACATGGTTCCGATACGAGGCCAAATAGTCGAGCTACACGGCAAAAACGAAAACCGCATTTTCTTGTCATAAAACTCCTATACCGTTTGAGACGGATCAGATTTCTCAACGGCATATTAATGAGCACCAAATTCTACAGTGCCAGAATTAAAGCTCTGTCATTTCTAATAAACGAGATCCCAATTGTGGGCCCTCGAATTTGAATCACCCCCTCTAATGACCACTTGTTAAAGATGACTTTATTTTATGAAGAAAGGAAATCTTTAAATGATAGACTTAATTTCTGCGTTTTGTTTTGAACGCTTCTACAAAATTAAGTTGATTTGACCTAAAGAATGTTTCTAATACGATTTTTATTAAAACAGTTTAATAAAGCTCCATGTTCAGAGTAAATGGTAGAATTGGCTCTCTTCAGCAACAATTCAGGCCTCGCAAGTAGAGAGTGGGGCGGTTGGCCGAGACAGACACGGGTCATTTCCCCATATACGCAATGCATTTCGGCAGCGCTTCAGCGGTGGAGGATGTGAAGGATGTGGAGGACCTCCGCATTTAATTCCAGTTTTGTTATACTTACCTTGCAATATTCATCCACGGTTATAATTAGCAGAAATTGGTTTATACGTATAATCACCTAATTGTTATTTATAATAAATCAGTTGCATAAATAATTTGAAATGAATAAAATCGTCATTAAAGTGAATGCAAAAAGAAGTGGCGGAGTTTACAAAAGTATTGGTAGGGGATTGGTTGTATGGAATGAGCTAATTATTGTATTGAAGCCCCTTCGTTTACAAGCCTACACGTCTGGAAACGTTCCTTTCTTTTGTTTTTTAATATTCAAATGTCCTCACAATAATAAAAATTTACATAATAATATAATGACATGACAATAAGCAGCCGTCCGTGTCCCTTTAGCGCATAAAAATGCCAGATATATTCACAATGTTTACCACCAAAAGCACTGCACGTCGTAATAAACTTATAAATTAATTATTATTCTTTTAAAGTCATTGTGCTGTAAAATTATTAATCATGTTTTCGATATGAATCACAGTTTTATTCTTAACCTAGCATTACAATCAATAAAATAGTGAATAGATTTAATACCATATTGCCCTTTCAGCTTCCGGCTTTAAGCAGCATTTCAATAGGCCTAAACAACCCCATATGATATTTTTAACAATATACATTCTTAAACGTACGGTTGTGCACTTTTACCCAGTAACACCTGAAAATACTATTAATATTCTGACAATTTCTCTACCTGGTTTACACAAACAAAAGTTACGGGGGTCATAATATTATTCATGAACTATTAAGATCACCTCTTAGAAAATAGACGGCTACCTGTTCAAGGGTGTGTTTTTTATATTTCAGACATTTAACCTGCCATAAAGATGGAATTATACGTGTATAACGTTCTAGAAATACCATGTACCTACTTTTACATAAAATGATTTTACTCATTATTTGTCTGGATAAACAATAAATTGTCCATTTCCCCTTTTCTCCCGATTTCTTGTTCCTCTTGTTACTGTTATGACAATATTATTTACAATTTTTAAATTATATTAGTAGTTTAGATTTACTCCCCCAACTGGTTTCTACATATATCGCAGGAGACAATGAAAGGTAGAGGTAAAAAACTGAACAATGGGGGTGCACCTTCATCTATACAATAACAAAATCAGAGAGATACAATACCAATGTGACGTGTCTATGAAAGTAGACAAAGACAAGTCTCGACTTGTTCAAAACTAAAATCAAAAGGCACTTGTGGGGATTAAATAAGGCAGACAGTTGTCCGTCCCTAGGAAGCGGGCATGGATAAAAGATGTAAATATTATACGTATCGGCCACGGTTACATCTGGATATGCCGCCCTGTTTCGTCAGTGGGCTGCGCTCTTCGACTATATCTCTAATTGGGTTATGATTTCTGTAACCGAATTGCATTATGGGAAATATTTGTGTATAAAAAGCAGCAATTAAGACGCGACGTCTCAGTTCTGTGAACTACGTCTAAAAGAAGACATCGAAAATGAATAATTATCAGTGCTATTCTTGTAATAAGTTTTTTTCAAGACTAGATAATTTAAAGCGACATAAATTGCGTTGTACTAATCATAAAAATAGTGACAAAACCTCTAGTTTCTGTTGCCCTCAGTGTAGTAAAATGTTTTCGAGATCAGATGCCGTATTTCGACACATTAAATCCGTGCATAAAGAGAAGGAAACGTCGACGTTAACTACAGCAGACCCGACACCTAATACTAACGTAGATTCAACTGAAAAGACAGCCTTTACCATCATCGAGGAATATGAAACTAATAACAAAAAGTATAAACTTTCTCGAAAAAATATTGCATTTAAAATTAATGAGCCCCGCCGAGACCAAGATCAACTGATGTGGATAAAACATGGCGTCGAAGGTATTGTTAAGAGAATTGTAGAAAACGTACAATCAGGAGACAGGGTGGGCTTTGCGTTCACGACGGATGATCATCAAAAGGAAAGTCACCTACCGTTTAGAAAAGCATCAAACTTAACCTTCGATCAAATTTGGGGTATGATATCACAAATATATCAAAGTAACTCAGAGGGGTTGAATACAAGCAAGTTCCGGATAACCATGACGCAAATCAGATCACCTACCGGGCAAGGGCATAATTGCAGATCAGGTTACTACGGCAACTTTGAAGAGGAATGTAACAAAAGGCGCGGAATTATCATGGTAAGCATACATTGGCGTATTTAGCCATTCCATCATCCACTGTGGAGGCGTTTAGCGATTAAAATTAATCTCCTACTTTTTGTTTTAGGTCAAAAATATGGATAACTTGCGCCTTCCTAGAAGTATAGTCGTAGCATTGGCTAGAATTGAGAAAAACCCGAACTACAAGAACATTCGCGACGACATCGGGAAGGCCCAACTTATGAAGGCAACAGAATTACTGAATGCTGCGGGAGTCCAGATTCCAAAGGAAGCGGGTGCTGGCGTTGAAGAAATTCGCTTATTTCAAGAATTCTTAAACGAATACAAAATCACCGTTTACGAATATGGTACTCGTGAGAAAATATTTGAAGGCCCCGATGCAGACAAAAGAATAAATCTGCTACACAAACAAAATCACTTTAGCAGCATTTGGTTCGAGCTACTTCTGTCAAGATTGTAATGTTACCTTCAACATGAAAGACAGACATCGATGTACAGATAGTTGCCCTTGCTGTCGGCACAAACCTGTGTGCGCCAAAGAACGAGAAGAGATTCCGTGTTCTAAGTGCAACAGAAGCTTTAGAAATAGCGGCTGTTACGATAACCATCTGAAAAGTAAATTATGCGATAAAATACGTAAATGTTCCAAATGTTTTAAATCAATCGCAAAGAATCGTCAACACCAGTGCGGTGAAATATTCTGCAAAATTTGCAAATCATTCCAACAAGAAAACCATCTGTGTTATATTCAGCCTGATAACCGTAGAGCACCCGCAGATGAAAAAACACTATTTATTTTCTATGACCTCGAAACGCGGCAAGAATCCCAGTACAATGAAAAATCTACTGTTCACGTACCAAACCTTTGTGTATTCCAGCAGCGGTGTATACGCTGCCTATCTTTAGATGATAGCCAACTTTCTTGTATCAAATGCGGCATTAGAAGGCATATACTTAAAACTAGCCCCGTTGAATATTTCGTTCAGTTCATTCTCAATCAGAAGAAGATTTTCAAGAAAATTATAGTCATTGCGCATAATGGCCAGGGATTCGATCACCAATTCATCTTAAAATACATCCTAGAAAATACCAAGTATATTCCAACACTGATCATGCGAGGTACAAAATTAATTTTAATGGAGGTAAATAATATAAAGTTTATCGATTCTCTCAATTATTTTCCCATGGCTCTCTCAGAATTACCCAAAGCATTCGACTTACCCCCTACCTTCAAAAAGGGGTACTTTCCACATCTTTTCAATACGCTGAAAAATGAGAATTACACGGGGTTTCTGCCTGGTATAAATTATTACGATCCTGACGCTTTAAAGCCACAAGCCAGAGAACAGTTTTTTGGATGGTACGAGGAACACAAGAATACTGAATTTAATATGCAACGAGAATTGATCGACTATTGTATTAGTGACGTCCAAATTTTAACTGAGGCGTGTCTGAAATTTCGCAAAATTATGTTGGAAGAATGTGGCATTTGTCCATTCACAGAAGCGTGCACAATTGCATCGGCGTGCAATTTGATATTCAGAAGAAATTTCTTGCAACCCAATACTATTAGTATTATACCACGCAACGGTTATCGAGGCACCGACCAACAGTCAGAAATTGCCCTTAAATGGTTACTATGGGAGTCGCATCAGAGAGGAATAAGCATCAAACATGCAGCGAACAGTAAAGAGACTGTACTTAATGGGACAAGAGTTGATGGATATTCTGAAGAAACAGGTCAGGTTTTCGAGTTTTACGGGTGCTATTATCATGGCCACGATATCTGCCAAACATCGTTACGTGATCAGCCTCTGCATAACGACTCCAAAGATACCTTAAATGCCCGATTGGAAAGAACGCAGAAGAAAACCCAAATGCTGCGTAAGGCCGGCTATCAGGTTTTAGAAATGTGGGAATGTCAGTTTCGCAGAGAAATGAGGAAAAACGCCGAAATTGAAGAATACACTTCAGCTCACCCCTTAATGAACCTCGTTCCTCTTAATCCACGAGATAGCTTCTACGGCGGAAGAACAGGAAATACTGTATTAAAGTACGAGGTAAAGCCAGGAGAACGGATTAAATACCTGGATGTATGTTCTCTCTACCCTTGGGTATGCAAATATGGTAAATACCCGGTTAAACATCCTCAGATTCACGTGGGGCACGAGGACTGTTCAAAATTGAACCTAACCGCAACAAATATAAATGGTCTTATAAAATGTAAAATATTACCGCCGAATGACTTATACCATCCGGTTCTGCCCACAAAAGTAAACAACAAGTTAATATTCACTCTCTGTAGAACATGCAGTGAACAACTGTATCAAGGTGAGTGTATGCACAACGACGAGAAAAGGTGTTTAAATGGGACATGGGTCTTGGACGAGGTATTAAAAGCCACCGAGGTAGGATACAAAATTCAAGAGATTTACGAAATTTGGAACTACGAAGTTGAACAAAACAGTAAATCCAATAAAATCGGTGGGTTATTTACCAAATTTATTAATAAATTCTTGAAAAGCAAACAACAGGCATCAGGATGGCCGGCTAGCTGTCTCAGTAAGGAGCAACGTGAAAAGTACATACAAGACTACTTGAACCAGGAAGGCATACAGTTAGAATATGGTGAAATTGCTAAAAATGCTGGTCTACGATCTTTAGCTAAATTAATACTTAACAGCTTCTGGGGTAAATTTGGCCAGAGAGAAAACCAGAGCAAGACATCTGTTATAAGATCACCAGCAGAGTTTTACGATTTGCTAGCCAATCCGGCAATTGAAGTTGACAATGCTTTAGAAATAAACGAGGACACCTTAATTGTGAACTGGTCACATATAATGGAAGCCGCGGGTATGCTATCAACGGTTAACGTTTGCACTGCTGCCTACACCACAGCACAAGCCAGATTGAAACTCTATAGCTATTTAGAAAAACTGGGGGACAGAGTTCTATATTATGATACGGACAGTGTGATCTACGTTGCCCAAGAAGGGCAATATGAACCGCCAACAGGAAATTTTTTGGGTGATTTGACGGACGAACTGGAAAGCTATGGTCCTGGGTCGTATATTTCGACTTTTGTCTCCGCGGGGGCTAAGTGTTACTCGTTTAAAGTGTGGTCTACAAATAAAAATGAATTCGTCAACGTAAGCAAAGTCAAAGGTATTACGTTATCTTATCAAAACAGCGAGAAAATTAATTTCGATACAATGTTACAAATGGTTGAAACACATGAACCAATCCTTGTGTCTCAACAAAATATAAGAAGAACCAAGGAGCATGACGTATTGACCACAAAAGAAACTAAAATCTTCAGGATAACGTCCGAGAAGAGAAAGTTTTGCGAATATTTTACGTCAGTCCCCTACGGATACATCAAAAAACAAAAAACTTGAATGCTCACTCCACAAATAATTCCTTCACCACTACTGTCCAGTTACACACATTCCAGTTTTGTACAAGATCGTTCTTCGCGCAGTGTGTGTGACATTATAATCTCTTCGGGTTTAAAAGTTCTGTCATATACCTGTCGTGTAGTAGCCTTAATATTCTACGAACGAATGAAGAAATTTAATATATCCACCATGCAAACATATATGGTGTCCTTTTATTCGTGTCGGTTCATCTTTTGGATTCAAAAATACTAACACGCACCAAGTATATGTATATGACCCTAATATTAATATTATGCAATTTTATCTCGAATACTTTATTATAATTATAATGATAAATTTTAGTTTTCATAATGATAATCTGAGGAAACGAATAAAAAATGTAATCATTTATGAAAAGATGTAGAACAAAAGGGGATGTAATGTTAGAAAATTTACTAATAAACATGTAAATATTTTCAATAAAATGTATTAGCAATAGTTGAGCGTTTTGTTTATTACTCCATAAGCAAGTAACCTTTTTTGCCAATTAAACGTGACCTTTGTAAATTTGATATGGATATTTTACCTCTATCGCGACGATGAGGATAATGCTATCGCACGAGGCAGGTATAATTAAAAGAAAAACTGTCAACTCTCCAGGAAATAACATCACGGTGGCACAAGCTGCGTGTCTGGAATGCCCCAAATTGCAGCAGTTTAACAGATATGTAATATTATAGGGGGCAATCAGGGCTTTTTGTGCCTAATAATAACAAAATTTCAAGAAAAACAAAAAAAAAGTCTAAAATGGTGGTACCATATTCAAAATAAAAGGAAAAAAGGAAGAAAAAGAACCGCAAGTGGGAGGGTCACTACTGGAGCAGATCTAGGGGTTGACCCATTATGAGAATAAATAAGTACGTAGTGAATCATTGGGGGGAGCTACGAATCAATGTGGTTTTTAAATATCATCTGAAAGGAAATTTTCGAAATTTACGCGAAACTCGGGGACTTTGAAAAACATGTAAATGCACGTACCAGGCACCCCCACAGCAGAGTGGCCAATGGCAGACCCTATTTAATTGAAATGCCACCCGGCGCCGGGGCTCTTTTGAAAAATCGGCAATCGACGATCATCGATTCATAGTTTAAATAGGCCCGTTTCAAATATAGGCTTCTATAAAAATAATGTGTAATAGAGTAAGATTGGTGTTGAGATTAACAGAATATTTTCCTAAAGCCTCTCACTCTCACCGAAGCATCTGCAGAGTAAGGAAGGCGTCGAATTCAATATGTAATTAACCTATCAAAATCTTTATACGATTGTAGGTGCATACACACACATATGTATATGAGAAGCTTTTACCGTGGCATAATTATTTAGAAGACGCACGATAGATACTTATCCGAAATAAATTGATTAAAATGAAGGCATCTGCGTCATAAAAGACTTGAAGCACATTATCCAGCGACCATCTACAAGTACATTAGAAGAAACTTCATGTACAGCCTCAAATGTATCAGAAAATTCGGTGTAAGAGCAGGCCTTCGCTGCCATTAATAGTTTTTAACGCCTGCACAACAGTCAGGGCGCGTATGTATTATGTAAAGTATTTATTTTCTTTAAAAGCTACTTAATTACGTCCCGCATGACATATTATGCTAGGGTGATTTTAATGTACCCCTGGCGGGGCTGGCCAAAGTCGTTAATTGAAAGTTTTGGTGAAATTATCAACCATCTAATAATTAATTCTAAGAACCAAATTCCGTCATTACTGAATGCAAATAATTATAACTCGAAAAAAAGCTGCGAGGACGGAGCGTGCTATTAAAACGTTAAAGAACTCAATATGTACAGGTAGAATTTCCAGTAAGTGAGGCGCATAAATTGAGGCAGGTACCTGTACGTTCTAGTCTTCTAGCAGACATAATAAATAACACAAAGAGCTAAGCTTCAATTGAAAACCTACAATAAAATCAAAATCCCCACCCTATGAAGTATCTAAATACGTTTTTTGACATGGTGTGAGTATATAAGCATAAAAGTGTCCCTTGAGAGGCACGTGCCGCTAAATGGACGACTGAATAGTTGTCGATTAGAGTAGTTAAGTTAATATTAGAGGTGTTTTTCATAAAGGAATTATGACTCAGACATTTTTTCATACAATACTGGCTGATTTTTTCATCCTGTCTATAATAATAAATATCCGGCATATATTAATACCTCATCTCTTCGCCTAATAAAGCTTTTACAGATTTAATTCGTTTTTTGTTTCTTCCTCTTCTCCCTCTTTTTTTCATCAACATCAATGTGAATTTTTAGTATTTTCTGCAATTATTGTTAAAGGGGATAAAATTGCATTTACTCACTTCACCGCAGGATTTTCGCAATACATGAATAAGAAAAAAGTAATGCATGTTTTTCACAATGTCATTATGTATTTATTTCTGTGGTACCTATGTATGTGTATATTGAATCTATTTTAGATGTGAACAGTGCAAATTTTTTCCTTTTTTAGAGAGAAAAAATTAGGCATTCTAATGCTTTAAGTAGTGTTTCAACCCTTTTTACCCTTGATTGGAACAGAATTAACCATAATATAATAAGAAGCCATCGTATACGTAGCTTCGTGAATCTAAAATTATTATATGTATTTTAAATTTGGTAAAATTCTAGCATTAATAAAACTACTAAGCATATAAAACAATCGACGTTTCGGCCCCGTTAAGCCCCTACGGTAAAGATTTATGTCAACTTTATACTTCATACTTTACATATAAATCTTGACAAAGGCCCCAAACGCGGCCTAAACGTCGATTGTTCTATATAGTGGTTTTATTAATACCTGAATTTCACTAAAATTTAAAATATTACAAATTATACTGGCACAAATTGAACAACTATTCTAAAATTATTTTCACCTATCGTCTTTTTGCTGAACCACTGGAAAAGTTTTACTTGTTAGTGAAATTCCGTGAAGATTGTCTGGGGTGCAATTGCTTGCATTGCATTTATGAGCGAATTATTTCATTTTCATTAATATAGAGCACCTAATTGGACTTTGTGGCATTTTCAGGGGCGAAAGTGAATTCTACGACAAGTTGTCCTAGACGAACCACTATCATACTCGTTTCTTTCTGGGTGGCGGGGCCATTATCGTTTACATCTAAGCCGCTACCATCTTCATCATTCTCGTTATAACTTATACCCTCCAAGCCATGGTGTTCATAACAATATTGATATTTTAATGTATCAATGTCGCTCCTAAGACGATCTGGAAGGTTCTCCCACACAAGGACAATCTAATTAGGTGCACAAGCAGTCATAACTTCTTTTGGCATATCCGGGAGTTGACCCATTCCCTACTCGCATTTTCTCGAGGGGTGCACCTAATATGAGATTGTCCTTGTGTGGGAGAACCTTCCAGATCGTCTTAGGAGCGACATTGATACATTAAAATATCAATATTGTTATGAACACCATGGCTTGGAGGGTATAAGTTATAACGAGAATGATGAAGATGGTAGCGGCTTAGATGTAAACGATAATGGCCCCGCCACCCAGAAAGAAACGAGTATGATAGTGGTTCGTCTAGGACAACTTGTCGTAGAATTCACTTTCGCCCCTGAAAATGCCACAAAGTCCAATTAGGTGCTCTATATTAATGAAAATGAAATAATTCGCTCATAAATGCAATGCAAGCAATTGCCCCCCAGACAATCTTCACGGAATTTCACTAACAAGTAAAACTTTTCCAGTGGTTCAGCAAAAAGACGATAGGTGAAAATAATTTTAGAATAGTTGTTCAATTTGTGCCAGTATAATTTGTAATATTTTAAATTTTAGTGAAATTCAGGTATTAATAAAACCACTATATAGAACAATCGACGTTTAGGCCGCGTTTGGGGCCTTTGTCAAGATTTATATGTAAAGTATGAAGTATAAAGTTGACATAAATCTTTACCGTAGGGGCTTAACGGGGCCGAAACGTCGATTGTTTTATATGCTTAGTGGTTTTATTAATGCTAGAATTTTACCAAATTTAAAATACATATAATAATTTTAGATTCACGAAGCTACGTATACGATGGCTTCTTATTATATTATGGTTAATTCTGTTCCAATCAAGGGTAAAAAGGGTTGAAACACTACTTAAAGCATTAGAATGCCTAATTTTTTCTCTCTAAAAAAGGAAAAAATTTGCACTGTTCACATCTAAAATAGATTCAATATACACATACATAGGTACCACAGAAATAAATACATAATGACATTGTGAAAAACATGCATTACTTTTTTCTTATTCATGTATTGCGAAAATCCTGCGGTGAAGTGAGTAAATGCAATTTTATCCCCTTTAACGATAATTGCAGAAGATACTAAAAATTCACATTGATGTTGATCAAAAAAAGAGGGGGAAGAGGAAGAAACAAAAAACGAATTAAATCTGTAAAAGCTTTATTAGGCAAAGAGATGAGGTATTAATATATGCTGTATATTTATTATTATAGACAGGATGAAAAATCAGCCAGTATTGTATGAAAAAATGTCCGAGTCATAATTCCTTTATGTAAAACACCTCTAATATTAACTTAACTACTCTAATCGACTATTCAGCCGTCCATTTAGCGGCACGTGCCTCTCAAGGGACACTTTTATGCTTATTTACTCACACCATGTCAAAAAACGTATTTAGATACTTCATAGGGTGGGGATTTTGATTTTATTGTAGGTTTTCAATTGAAGCTTAGCTCTTTGTGTTATTTATTATGTCTGCTAGAAGACTAGAACGTACAGGTACCTGCCTCAATTTATGCGCCTCACTTACGGGAAATTCTACCTGTACATATTGAGTTCTTTAACGTTTTAATAGCACGCTCCGTCCTCGCAGCTTTTTTTCGAGTTATAATTATTTGCATTCAGTAATGACGGAATTTGATTCTTAGAATTAATTATTAGATGGTTGATAATTTCACCAAAACTTTCAATTAACGACTTTGGCCAGCCCCGCCAGGGGTACATTAAAATCACCCTAGCATAATATGTCATGCGGGACGTAATTAAGTAGCTTTTAAAGAAAATAAATACTTTACATAATACATACGCGCCCTGACTGTTGTGCAGGCGTTAAAAACTATTAATGGCAGCGAAGGCCTGCTCTAACACCGAATTTTCTGATACATTTGAGGCTGTACATGAAGTTTCTTCTAATGTACTTGTAGATGGTCGCTGGATAATGTGCTTCAAGTCTTTTATGACGCAGATGCCTTCATTTTAATCAATTTATTTCGGATAAGTATCTATCGTGCGTCTTCTAAATAATTATGCCACGGTAAAAGCTTCTCATATACATATGCGTGTGTATGCACCTACAATCGTATAAAGATTTTGATAGGTTAATTACATATTGAATTCGACGCCTTCCTTACTCTGCAGATGCTTCGGTGAGAGTGAGAGGCTTTAGGAAAATATTCTGTTAATCTCAACACCAATCTTACTCTATTACACATTATTTTTATAGAAGCCTATATTTGAAACGGGCCTATTTAAACTATGAATCGATGATCGTCGATTGCCGATTTTTCAAAAGAGCCCCGGCGCCGGGTGGCATTTCAATTAAATAGGGTCTGCCATTGGCCACTCTGCTGTGGGGGTGCCTGGTACGTGCATTTACATGTTTTTCAAAGTCCCCGAGTTTCGCGTAAATTTCGAAAATTTCCTTTCAGATGATATTTAAAAACCACATTGATTCGTAGCTCCCCCCAATGATTCACTACGTACTTATTTATTCTCATAATGGGTCAACCCCTAGATCTGCTCCAGTAGTGACCCTCCCACTTGCGGTTCTTTTTCTTCCTTTTTTCCTTTTATTTTGAATATGGTACCACCATTTTAGACTTTTTTTTTGTTTTTCTTGAAATTTTGTTATTATTAGGCACAAAAAGCCCTGATTGCCCCCTATAATATTACATATCTGTTAAACTGCTGCAATTTGGGGCATTCCAGACACGCAGCTTGTGCCACCGTGATGTTATTTCCTGGAGAGTTGACAGTTTTTCTTTTAATTATACCTGCCTCGTGCGATAGCATTATCCTCATCGTCGCGATAGAGGTAAAATATCCATATCAAATTTACAAAGGTCACGTTTAATTGGCAAAAAAGGTTACTTGCTTATGGAGTAATAAACAAAACGCTCAACTATTGCTAATACATTTTATTGAAAATATTTACATGTTTATTAGTAAATTTTCTAACATTACATCCCCTTTTGTTCTACATCTTTTCATAAATGATTACATTTTTTATTCGTTTCCTCAGATTATCATTATGAAAACTAAAATTTATCATTATAATTATAATAAAGTATTCGAGATAAAATTGCATAATATTAATATTAGGGTCATATACATATACTTGGTGCGTGTTAGTATTTTTGAATCCAAAAGATGAACCGACACGAATAAAAGGACACCATATATGTTTGCATGGTGGATATATTAAATTTCTTCATTCGTTCGTAGAATATTAAGGCTACTACACGACAGGTATATGACAGAACTTTTAAACCCGAAGAGATTATAATGTCACACACACTGCGCGAAGAACGATCTTGTACAAAACTGGAATGTGTGTAACTGGACAGTAGTGGTGAAGGAATTATTTGTGGAGTGAGCATTCAAGTTTTTTGTTTTTTGATGTATCCGTAGGGGACTGACGTAAAATATTCGCAAAACTTTCTCTTCTCGGACGTTATCCTGAAGATTTTAGTTTCTTTTGTGGTCAATACGTCATGCTCCTTGGTTCTTCTTATATTTTGTTGAGACACAAGGATTGGTTCATGTGTTTCAACCATTTGTAACATTGTATCGAAATTAATTTTCTCGCTGTTTTGATAAGATAACGTAATACCTTTGACTTTGCTTACGTTGACGAATTCATTTTTATTTGTAGACCACACTTTAAACGAGTAACACTTAGCCCCCGCGGAGACAAAAGTCGAAATATACGACCCAGGACCATAGCTTTCCAGTTCGTCCGTCAAATCACCCAAAAAATTTCCTGTTGGCGGTTCATATTGCCCTTCTTGGGCAACGTAGATCACACTGTCCGTATCATAATATAGAACTCTGTCCCCCAGTTTTTCTAAATAGCTATAGAGTTTCAATCTGGCTTGTGCTGTGGTGTAGGCAGCAGTGCAAACGTTAACCGTTGATAGCATACCCGCGGCTTCCATTATATGTGACCAGTTCACAATTAAGGTGTCCTCGTTTATTTCTAAAGCATTGTCAACTTCAATTGCCGGATTGGCTAGCAAATCGTAAAACTCTGCTGGTGATCTTATAACAGATGTCTTGCTCTGGTTTTCTCTCTGGCCAAATTTACCCCAGAAGCTGTTAAGTATTAATTTAGCTAAAGATCGTAGACCAGCATTTTTAGCAATTTCACCATATTCTAACTGTATGCCTTCCTGGTTCAAGTAGTCTTGTATGTACTTTTCACGTTGCTCCTTACTGAGACAGCTAGCCGGCCATCCTGATGCCTGTTGTTTGCTTTTCAAGAATTTATTAATAAATTTGGTAAATAACCCACCGATTTTATTGGATTTACTGTTTTGTTCAACTTCGTAGTTCCAAATTTCGTAAATCTCTTGAATTTTGTATCCTACCTCGGTGGCTTTTAATACCTCGTCCAAGACCCATGTCCCATTTAAACACCTTTTCTCGTCGTTGTGCATACACTCACCTTGATACAGTTGTTCACTGCATGTTCTACAGAGAGTGAATATTAACTTGTTGTTTACTTTTGTGGGCAGAACCGGATGGTATAAGTCATTCGGCGGTAATATTTTACATTTTATAAGACCATTTATATTTGTTGCGGTTAGGTTCAATTTTGAACAGTCCTCGTGCCCCACGTGAATCTGAGGATGTTTAACCGGGTATTTACCATATTTGCATACCCAAGGGTAGAGAGAACATACATCCAGGTATTTAATCCGTTCTCCTGGCTTTACCTCGTACTTTAATACAGTATTTCCTGTTCTTCCGCCGTAGAAGCTATCTCGTGGATTAAGAGGAACGAGGTTCATTAAGGGGTGAGCTGAAGTGTATTCTTCAATTTCGGCGTTTTTCCTCATTTCTCTGCGAAACTGACATTCCCACATTTCTAAAACCTGATAGCCGGCCTTACGCAGCATTTGGGTTTTCTTCTGCGTTCTTTCCAATCGGGCATTTAAGGTATCTTTGGAGTCGTTATGCAGAGGCTGATCACGTAACGATGTTTGGCAGATATCGTGGCCATGATAATAGCACCCGTAAAACTCGAAAACCTGACCTGTTTCTTCAGAATATCCATCAACTCTTGTCCCATTAAGTACAGTCTCTTTACTGTTCGCTGCATGTTTGATGCTTATTCCTCTCTGATGCGACTCCCATAGTAACCATTTAAGGGCAATTTCTGACTGTTGGTCGGTGCCTCGATAACCGTTGCGTGGTATAATACTAATAGTATTGGGTTGCAAGAAATTTCTTCTGAATATCAAATTGCACGCCGATGCAATTGTGCACGCTTCTGTGAATGGACAAATGCCACATTCTTCCAACATAATTTTGCGAAATTTCAGACACGCCTCAGTTAAAATTTGGACGTCACTAATACAATAGTCGATCAATTCTCGTTGCATATTAAATTCAGTATTCTTGTGTTCCTCGTACCATCCAAAAAACTGTTCTCTGGCTTGTGGCTTTAAAGCGTCAGGATCGTAATAATTTATACCAGGCAGAAACCCCGTGTAATTCTCATTTTTCAGCGTATTGAAAAGATGTGGAAAGTACCCCTTTTTGAAGGTAGGGGGTAAGTCGAATGCTTTGGGTAATTCTGAGAGAGCCATGGGAAAATAATCTTCTTCTGATTGAGAATGAACTGAACGAAATATTCAACGGGGCTAGTTTTAAGTATATGCCTTCTAATGCCGCATTTGATACAAGAAAGTTGGCTATCATCTAAAGATAGGCAGCGTATACACCGCTGCTGGAATACACAAAGGTTTGGTACGTGAACAGTAGATTTTTCATTGTACTGGGATTCTTGCCGCGTTTCGAGGTCATAGAAAATAAATAGTGTTTTTTCATCTGCGGGTGCTCTACGGTTATCAGGCTGAATATAACACAGATGGTTTTCTTGTTGGAATGATTTGCAAATTTTGCAGAATATTTCACCGCACTGGTGTTGACGATTCTTTGCGATTGATTTAAAACATTTGGAACATTTACGTATTTTATCGCATAATTTACTTTTCAGATGGTTATCGTAACAGCCGCTATTTCTAAAGCTTCTGTTGCACTTAGAACACGGAATCTCTTCTCGTTCTTTGGCGCACACAGGTTTGTGCCGACAGCAAGGGCAACTATCTGTACATCGATGTCTGTCTTTCATGTTGAAGGTAACATTACAATCTTGACAGAAGTAGCTCGAACCAAATGCTGCTAAAGTGATTTTGTTTGTGTAGCAGATTTATTCTTTTGTCTGCATCGGGGCTTTCAAATATTTTCTCACGAGTACCATATTCGTAAACGGTGATTTTGTATTCGTTTAAGAATTCTTGAAATAAGCGAATTTCTTCAACGCCAGCACCCGCTTCCTTTGGAATCTGGACTCCCGCAGCATTCAGTAATTCTGTTGCCTTCATAAGTTGGGCCTTCCCGATGTCGTCGCGAATGTTCTTGTAGTTCGGGTTTTTCTCAATTCTAGCCAATGCTACGACTATACTTCTAGGAAGGCACAAGTTATCCATATTTTTGACCTAAAACAAAAAGTAGGAGATTAATTTTAATCGCTAAACGCCTCCACAGTGGATGATGGAATGGCTAAATACGCCAATGTATGCTTACCATGATAATTCCGCGCCTTTTGTTACATTCCTCTTCAAAGTTGCCGTAGTAACCTGATCTGCAATTATGCCCTTGCCCGGTAGGTGATCTGATTTGCGTCATGGTTATCCGGAACTTGCTTGTATTCAACCCCTCTGAGTTACTTTGATATATTTGTGATATCATACCCCAAATTTGATCGAAGGTTAAGTTTGATGCTTTTCTAAACGGTAGGTGACTTTCCTTTTGATGATCATCCGTCGTGAACGCAAAGCCCACCCTGTCTCCTGATTGTACGTTTTCTACAATTCTCTTAACAATACCTTCGACGCCATGTTTTATCCACATCAGTTGATCTTGGTCTCGGCGGGGCTCATTAATTTTAAATGCAATATTTTTTCGAGAAAGTTTATACTTTTTGTTATTAGTTTCATATTCCTCGATGATGGTAAAGGCTGTCTTTTCAGTTGAATCTACGTTAGTATTAGGTGTCGGGTCTGCTGTAGTTAACGTCGACGTTTCCTTCTCTTTATGCACGGATTTAATGTGTCGAAATACGGCATCTGATCTCGAAAACATTTTACTACACTGAGGGCAACAGAAACTAGAGGTTTTGTCACTATTTTTATGATTAGTACAACGCAATTTATGTCGCTTTAAATTATCTAGTCTTGAAAAAAACTTATTACAAGAATAGCACTGATAATTATTCATTTTCGATGTCTTCTTTTAGACGTAGTTCACAGAACTGAGACGTCGCGTCTTAATTGCTGCTTTTTATACACAAATATTTCCCATAATGCAATTCCGTTACAGAAATCATAACCCAATTAGAGATATAGTCGAAGAGCGCAGCCCACTGACGAAACAGGGCGGCATATCCAGATGTAACCGTGGCCGATACGTATAATATTTACATCTTTTATCCATGCCCGCTTCCTAGGGACGGACAACTGTCTGCCTTATTTAATCCCCACAAGTGCCTTTTGATTTTAGTTTTGAACAAGTCGAGACTTGTCTTTGTCTACTTTCATAGACACGTCACATTGGTATTGTATCTCTCTGATTTTGTTATTGTATAGATGCAGGTGCACCCCCATTGTTCAGTTTTTTACCTCTACCTTTCATTGTCTCCTGCGATATATGTAGAAACCAGTTGGGGGAGTAAATCTAAACTACTAATATAATTTAAAAATTGTAAATAATATTGTCATAACAGTAACAAGAGGAACAAGAAATCGGGAGAAAAGGGGAAATGGACAATTTATTGTTTATCCAGACAAATAATGAGTAAAATCATTTTATGTAAAAGTAGGTACATGGTATTTCTAGAACGTTATACACGTATAATTCCATCTTTATGGCAGGTTAAATGTCTGAAATATAAAAAACACACCCTTGAACAGGTAGCCGTCTATTTTCTAAGAGGTGATCTTAATAGTTCATGAATAATATTATGACCCCCGTAACTTTTGTTTGTGTAAACCAGGTAGAGAAATTGTCAGAATATTAATAGTATTTTCAGGTGTTACTGGGTAAAAGTGCACAACCGTACGTTTAAGAATGTATATTGTTAAAAATATCATATGGGGTTGTTTAGGCCTATTGAAATGCTGCTTAAAGCCGGAAGCTGAAAGGGCAATATGGTATTAAATCTATTCACTATTTTATTGATTGTAATGCTAGGTTAAGAATAAAACTGTGATTCATATCGAAAACATGATTAATAATTTTACAGCACAATGACTTTAAAAGAATAATAATTAATTTATAAGTTTATTACGACGTGCAGTGCTTTTGGTGGTAAACATTGTGAATATATCTGGCATTTTTATGCGCTAAAGGGACACGGACGGCTGCTTATTGTCATGTCATTATATTATTATGTAAATTTTTATTATTGTGAGGACATTTGAATATTAAAAAACAAAAGAAAGGAACGTTTCCAGACGTGTAGGCTTGTAAACGAAGGGGCTTCAATACAATAATTAGCTCATTCCATACAACCAATCCCCTACCAATACGTTTGTAAACTCCGCCACTTCTTTTTGCATTCACTTTAATGACGATTTTATTCATTTCAAATTATTTATGCAACTGATTTATTATAAATAACAATTAGGTGATTATACGTATAAACCAATTTCTGCTAATTATAACCGTGGATGAATATTGCAAGGTAAGTATAACAAAACTGGAATTAAATGCGGAGGTCCTCCACATCCTTCACATCCTCCACCGCTGAAGCGCTGCCGAAATGCATTGCGTATATGGGGAAATGACCCGTGTCTGTCTCGGCCAACCGCCCCACTCTCTACTCTCGCAACATCGAACCATCGACTGCCGAACACACCCAGCAATTCTTAGAGTATTTCGAATTAAATGAAAACTTTTATACGGTAGTAATCGATAAACTGTGCTGTAAACAAAGTTTTTTTACATGGCCCCATAAGAGGAAATCTCATGGATTACAATCAGAAGAGCTGGTCCACTCCTGCCAAATCTAAAGACTCGGATAATTATTGATCAAAAGAACTAAAAGAAACATCATATGAACCCATCAGTGACGGCGTATTTCAAACGGAATTTCTTCTTAAGGTAGATCTCCCTCCAGAAAATTCCCATAATTTTGCCCAATTATTGTGTCTGACACAAACATTGGCCATATTAAATATTTGGGAACAATATCAGTTCAGATGTTACGCGAAAAAGTTTATTGATGTCTAGAACCTCTAATAACACGAGTATTCTCTTCAGTACATTGATGGTCGTTATATAAATTCATAAACAAATCCCTGTGAAATTTTGCATCATCCGTAAAAAGAACGAGAAATTGAAAATATATATGTCATTACGGCGACCCCGGTCTCCAATCGGAATATACTCACGTGGAAAACAGTAGCATAGGCGAAGTACAGTATAGGAGAAGATATAAGCGTTTTAAGCAATAACTCTCATCCCAGTAGCTGCCGTGGCGAGATGGATTGCGTATCGGCTTAGTAATTCATTTGACCCGCGTTCTATGCTCCTAGTCGTTGGTTTTTGTTTTTCATTTCATTTCTGGTATCAAACTGATGCTCCTTAATGTGATTATTAGAAAAAGTTTAGTTCTATACAAAAAATAAATTCAAGGGAAGCGGAAACAAGCTATTTCGCGTAAAATACACCATGCACTGTTAATTGACAGCAGAAAATCACTGCCCTCCCCCTTGCGAAAGCAAGTTCGGAGCCACTTGACATTATGTAAATCTTGCATGTTATTCTATATAAGCATTTTTGATATTAAGGCGGTTAGTCGGTTGGGCGTAGCATCTTTGATAAACTGGAATAACCTATTCTAAGTAATGAAAATCTTATTCTGATCGCATCACTTTTAAAATTGTTGCAACTTTCTGGGGATGCGTTTTCCGACGCATGTCCATAGGAAGCTTTTTCATTATTCGGTCCTGAAATTTGGCCAGATATTTCAGATTCGCAAAAGTAAGAACGTACTGTACTACCTGCATCGAACTACCTACATTCTCGAAAAAATAGATGGTGAAGCCCTTACGCATCTAAACTTTTCTTACTCCGGATCTACCCAAGAGGCGTGGTATGCAAGAAAGCGAGGAATTAAGTACTGTTTCGTTAAATCGGATCGTTAACACATTTGAATGGCTCAGTGGACAATGAGCCATTTAATGAATACACGAGGCTAGGGGTTCGCGGATCGCCACGATTAATTTTCGTTATGGTGATTTCGCTTTGTTCTTTGAACAAAAAATTCTTTCAGGTTATCGTCAGAGAGTGTATCCCCATCACGCAGAGAGACAGACTTTCAGTCATTTCATTTTTATTGTTGATTTTCCGTAGATTTGACACTAATTCGTAACACACCACGACTATGTAAAACGCACAACAATAAATTCGAACTTGACTAGACCCAGGGTCATAATGTTTAAATGCAGCCTGTACGGCATTTCCCGAAGTCTAGCTAAAAAGTTGCAACCGTACCTGACTCAGCCGTCTGTTACTTCCATACATCCATAACCTTATAATTTCATTTAAATACTAGGTTAAGAGGCTACCATTCGAATTTATGATCCGGTATTCTTTGGCACGGTGTGCTCGATTCTCGAGGAGTACGTTTCTGGTTGTTTCTATATTTTCTTTTTTTTTAATCAAAAATGTGTGTGTCAGGTTTCCGTCAGTTAAGTGGTCTGTTTCAAAAAAGCGTTGGTTAAAGAGGGCAGTTCCAAAAAATATGTTGGCGGAGGACGGAATCATTTGATATTAAATATAAAATTTTTCCAGCGTATCAATGAAAGATTTCACTTGAATCCTGCACGTGGCTTTCTCCAACTTCACCGCGTGAAAACCAACGCTTAGGAACTAACGCAGTTTTATACCTAATTGTCTAATTTAAGGAATTTCATATTTAATATCAAATTTTTCTAGTGCATCAATGACAGATTGAAAGGAATCCTACACGTGGCTTTCTCCAACTTCTTCACCGTGAAAACCGACAAAATATTTGGAACGCATAGGAACTAACGCAGTTTTAGTCACATTCTTAAATAAATAAATAAATGCACTACATTTTACTGTTGAAAACTTACGAGAACAAACTCGATGCAAATAAATTACTCAACATTTTCCAATATCAGTAAATTTGTTAAAATTAAAATCGTTTAAGAAATTGAGAGCACCGAATGTAATTTTGGACACTTTTGCGAAACGAATTTTCTCGCGACAATCAGGGATACCCTATAGTATTGCGAAATTCAGCCACGATAAATGGAGATTCTGAAATCAATAAATTAATAAAAATATATGTATATTATATACCACAGGTAACCAGATTTATAAATTCAATTTTCGGCAAATTTGGCTTCAAGGTTGTATGCACCTCTCAGCAATAATTTACAAAATCTTGAGAAAGCCAGGAATAAAACTTAACCCATTCATAAAGGGGAAATTACGAAACAGCATGGTTAAATTGCGACAAAATACATATCGGGCAATCAATTTAAGTTTAGTGTGGTCTCGTGCTTTGGATACATACCATAAATGTTATGTGAATAATTTGAATCTCTTAAAGTCAACCAATAATAAATTTGACTGAAACTCCTTGTAATCTAAATCAATTTATAAAAATAAACGCAGTTGTCTTAAGAATCTGGCAAACCCCTTTAAAATGAACCCGAAAACTGACTTCGTAGTGCTATGCTCATTTCTAAACGGTGAAAATTGAAGTGTTGAATTTTTGACAGTTTATAAACGAAACTTTATTTTATGTTCCCATTGAAAGAAAATTTAAAAATTTTATCTTAGAAAGTGTCAGTTCACTCATGAAATTGACCAACTTCACGCGCGCATAGCGCCAAGAATTTACAGTTTTCGAAAAATTGTTTCAATGGCGACATAAAGTATACCTTCTTCTACCATAATCAGGCTTTCGTGTTGCTAAATTTACTAGGATGAAGGTGTAATCATGGTAGAGCGAGAGCGCTGCAAACGCAAAATATGGCTTGGTATGTGCTGCCGCCCGGTGGCATATTCGTAAGTTGCCGACACATTAGCGCTTCGGAAAAATTCGTCGACCGGTAGCTGCTGGATCGCAAATTCCCCACGTATTAGCCTAACACGTCGGCGATTTGTTGTTGCATTTTTGATTTTTGTCAGTTGCAATAGTTGCGTGTTACATAAATATTGTAGTTTGCTTCTAATAATTGATAAAATAATGAATCCTAAGACATTGACATTACTAAGTTTACCTCATACATATAAAGAAGTATCTAAAAGTACCTATATTAGATAAATGATCAGAAAAACTTTGAGGTATGCAAATGTTATTTGTGTTAATGAAGTATTAGAAAATAAGTACATAAATGTAAATAAAAAGAATACTTCATATTATATGATATTTACATTTTAGCATTATTCATAAAGAAAAAGATCGTTTCGGAAATTGTTTTTAAACATATTGTTAGTCTGTCAGTTGGTCTTCTAATATAGAAAAAAACTAAACAATAATCCCGTAATTAGTTAGTAGGGTAGGTATAAAAATAGGGCAGTTTCTAATTAAAGTTATTTTTGTAGAAATGATTATATGACTTAGAAAATATTACAAAGGAAACTTTGAGAATTTCAAAAACCTTTAAACTTGGTATCAAGAAACCACACCTAATATTTAAAATGTTATATCATTATTATTATCATTATAAATTATTCCCTTAAAAATGACCGTTATATTTTGCCTCCATAAAATGTTTAATTATACCGTTTCAGTTACATTCTTCACCAAGATTTAAATTTATATCTCAAAAATAATGTCCGAAAATATATAGTTTAATTTTATTTAAACTATAAATTCTAAAAAAATACATATCGATTTATTGTAAACCATTATTGGACCTCTTTAAAATTCACCCCATAAATCGCCGACGCATTAAACTAATACGTCGGGAATTTACCACCAAGTTTTCGGATCTCCGAATTGTTCCGAAACGCTAATGTGTCGGCAACTTACGAATATGCCGCCCGGTGTCGACTGAGCGTAAACTCAGAGCGGCGTTGTCTCATTTACTAGGTACCGAACGCGCGGGCTTTGAATATGCGTTGTTCTTGTGTCCATAAATGTGTTTAGCGCGACGGTGTTGCAACACAGCTGATAGTTTACTCCGATTTCTAACGGATACCTCACCGACCCGATGCCCCGCAGGTGTAACTTTTGATCTGCTTTGCCGGACTCTTAACAATAGGCATGACTAGATTCCACATTCGACACTGTATAAGTTTATTAGGCAGATAAGACTATTTTGGGCCAAGCAATAAAAACTTGCCTACCAACCCCTGAGTTTTAAGAAATCAAAGTTTCATTGACCCTTGTTAATTAAGTATCTTGGGTAGGATGGAAGTTATACATCGTGGTATTTTTTTTATTATACAAAGAAGGTGGAAAATCTTGGCATAAGACACCCAGGTGACATTGGGTAGTATCAGATTCTTATCGACTAAAAACCACCTCCTTTCTCTCACGCCGTCTCACACCGGAAACCGCTTTCGCATTACTTCGGTGTGAGCGCTGCCTGTGTGCTGTTACAAGCCACTTCTAACGTCTGTCTCTTTGCTCCCTACTATCTCTCTAATAGTTCTGTACATTGCCAGCCAACTTTCTTTACTATCAGTCAGGCTCGCCTTTAGGTTGTCTTGGTCTAAGGTCTTCCCTGTTTCCTTTCTGAATACTTCTCTGGGTGTCTGTCCACTTCCCACATATGAATAAAGTATGCTCGACATCGTCGACCATTCCGCAATATGGGCATATATTGATATCTGCCCACTTTCTGTCATGGAAAAACTTCTTGAAGCACCCATGGCCGGAGAGTGCTTGTGTCACGAAATAATCGACTTCTCGAAATGGTCGATTTATCCATTCCTCAATTTTAGGAATAAGTTTGAAGGTCCATCGACCGTGCTGTCCGGCCTCCCATCTCTCCTGCCACCCCTGCATCAGCTCTTTTTTGACGTCTGAACCTTCCTTGCCATCATTTTTAGCCGCTCTTTATCTCGCTAAAAGTTCTATCGGCGGTACACCAGCGATCACCCCGGCTGCCTCCGCAGAAATTGTCCGGTAAGCACTGGTGATCCTAATTAGCATCAGACGCTGCACTCTAATAAGCATTCTGCACACCCGCTTCTTTTCTGTTCTCTTGCACCAGATAGGTGCAGCGTAGAGAATTTGGGAGTGTACTACACTCGACAATACTCGTCGTTTTGAGGCTCTAGGTCCGCCTATATTAGGCATTATGCCTGACAGTGCCGTGACTGTCTTTTTAGCCTTGTGTATGGTTCTTTGCAAGTGTGTACCGAACATAAGCTTTGTGTCTATCCACACACCGAGGTACTTTACTGCTTGGCTTAGTTCCACTCTTGTACCACAGATCAAGAAATGCATCTGAGCTACTTTTCTTTTGTTTGAGAGAAGCACAGCTTATGTCTTCTCTAGGGCTAGCTGGAGTTTCTTGCTGCTCATCCAGTTGGCGATTCTGCTCAGAGCAACGTTCGCCCAGCTCATCAGGAGCTCTTCGGTTTTAGCTACCGTAATCAAGCAATCAAGGCGACGTCGTCTGCGAAACCTATTAGCGTCGCACCTTCTGGAAGCTCTATCTCCTCGAGCAGCTCATCTTACGGGATGTTCCAAAGTGTTGGTCCAATCACCGAACCTCGACGATTGTAAACGCTCAGAACGTAACTTGGTCTCTCCTTTACGACTGCCTTGATTATTTCCGGGAGGATATTTCCGGGTCCCGGAGCTTTATTGCTCTTCAGCCTGCTACTTGCTTTATGTAGCTCGGCTTCCGTGAAAGGTATTGTATGAGCTTTAGTTGATCCGTGGTATTGTATGAGCTTTAGTTGATCTTGATGTTGACGTTATCAACGAAACGCATGTCTAGTTTAATGACTGTCGCACTATTTTGGTGTGCGTGGTAAATTTATGAGGTATTCATGGTAAAGAATTCATAGTCAGTTAACTTGTAATCAATTTCCATGTTTCTAACTCCAATTATACACAATTTATTCCATTATTTTATAACCCCTGTAACGCAATTCACTTATAATTTTCAGCATCCATATGGATAACAGTAACACCTACAACGCTTAACTACAAAGAAGTTACATAAACACTGCGGGATTTCGAACGAATGAGATTAATTATTAACCTGTTATAAAACCTGTATGTCTCGGCTCTAAAATTACCCATGTTTGTGTTGCGATATAAGTAGCAACCCCACTATACTATTCACATTTTACTGGCACACGTGAGAAGGGTCGCTAGACGTTGAAACCTCACCCAGGATAAAGCAAATTAATGTATAAATTTACTGGAGTTTCCATCAGTGGAGTTTTCGCTATAAATGGAGATAGTTATTAGTTTGAAAGATTAAGACGAGTCATACGATACATATAAATAGCTTCCTGTAAGATAATTTAATAAAACCAGCAATTAGATATAGCCTGCTGTCAGGGATGTTTATATGTAGAGGGTGTTTCACTTAAAGTTTCCGTCCGCCATATCTCCGTTATTTTTATATTACAAAAAATGAACTACGTACAAAAAGTTTCGACTGATTTGTAATAAATGCAACTCTACAAAAGTATCGGCTTGTAAGATCATCTTCAGGAGTTCGTAGGTATTACATTCTTACTAAGAAAATCATAAAAGCTAATAGTCAATGGGTGATTATTCACCGAAGCTTTGCCAACGGTTCAATTCTTAGGTGTGCTGAAGCAATTCTTATTACACTCTGCTGATCATTATAGGTAAAGCTTTTCAGTAAGAAGATTGACTGGATGCTCACCTCCCTTCTCTCCTATCCTGAGGAAACCTGCGCATTTCCTCAAAAGTAGAACATATATCCCCACGTATTTGAAAACAGTTTTCTAATCTGGATCTACCTCGTCTACGTCTTTTTAATGCTAGCATAAATCTCCCTCATTATTGCACAGAACAGGTTGTCCCCTCACTTCTGATTTCCTTTTCCAATACATGTAAGTACTTCTTATTTGTTCCCCAGATAATCCTTCCAACTATCTGCCTTTTCTTTGTTTTCGATTAGGTTGGTTTCTGTTGTCGTTTTGTTAGTAATTGGTTTAGAATATACTATGGGACTCAGGTCAGGACTGCACACATCATAGCAGAGTCCCCTCGGTAGCTAGTTGTTTCAACGTTATTGCACTGGGCTAAATGCCCTCCCTGTCTTTTCAAAACTCTCTCACGACCATCTAAAGATCTCAAACAGAATCTTGATTTGTCTGAGAACAGGACGTTGCTCCAGATTGTGAAATTCCAGTGTTCACGATCGAGCGAAAGCTAGTCGAGCTCTGCGCTCTACGGTGCTCTACCAACAGCTGTGGACATAGTGCAGGTCTTCTAGTCATCAAATCAGCCTCCATTAGCCGTCGTTGAACTGTCCACTTGCTTACAAGCACTTCCTCACTCCTTCTAGCCGGTCTGCTGCCTCAACCGAAGTCAGAAGCCTATCACGCAATATTGCAGAGACCAAAAATCGATCGTCACGTTCAGATGTCGCTCTTCCTTTGTCTGAGCCCGCTCTCCCTGTATAGTTTCATTGAAACGTTGAACGGCTCTTTGCTGAACGAGATACGTCTAGAACTTGAGCCGCATACTATTTGCCGCGGCCGTCGTCAACTAAAGCAACTGCTCTTGCTGCATTCGTTGGGGAGAAGACCGTTTTCCTCAATCAGAACTAATCCAAACTAATCACTTGATGCAATTTCAGTTCGTGACCGTGGCGACATAATGCTAAACATCAAGCATATACTGAAGAAATATTATCGTCTTGTGGAATATAAATTTGTCAATGAAAACACGCATTGTAAAAAGTTATCGTTGTTAGTCCAAATCGAGGTCCAAATATCAATCTGAATGTATTTATACTATACCAAAAATATAATCATCATAAAGTTTTCAGTTCGAAGACTGGTTGGACGCGTACCTCTATTCTTTCCTATCCTGAGCTAACCTACGCATTACCCCAAAAGTTAGACATCCTACATCCCTAACTATTTCAGAGCAGTAGTCTAATCTGGGCATACCCCTACCTCTTTTTATTCAAATCTCTGACTCTAGTATGTTGCGAACTAAGTCTTCGTACCTCAGAAGGTGTCCTATCATCCTCTCTCTCCTATTACATTCCATAAATTTCGCTTTCCTCCAACTCTTTCTAATACCTCTCTGTTGCTAACCTTATCTATCCACGGTATCTTCATCGCGCGTCTGTAGCATCATATTCCAAATGCTTCTAATTTTTTCCTATCCCTTTCTCCTATCGTCCAAGTTTCGCACCCGTACAATGCCGTACTCCATACATACGTTTTAAGAGCCTCTTCCGAGTTTCTACATTTAACATTCTCGAGCAAAATAGTTGTATCTTTTTATTAAATGCAATTCGGCCCTGCGCTATTCTTTGTTTTATATATCTAGAGCTGATACCGTCGCGAGTTATTTGACTTCTTAAATAGCAAAAATCTGAGACTCTATCTTCTCGATTCCAAT
The DNA here is from genome assembly GCA_963966045.1 of Xestobium rufovillosum. Taxonomy (NCBI): domain Eukaryota; kingdom Metazoa; phylum Arthropoda; class Insecta; order Coleoptera; family Ptinidae; genus Xestobium; species Xestobium rufovillosum. Next base: position 19,429,346 of record OZ014492.1, on the reverse strand, counting down.
TTGTATTTTTGTTTTAGTCCCATTTTTACGCACCCTAATACACACCAAAATTTTGGTTTGCTTTCTATTGATCTTCATACCATAGCCTTCCGTCAATAGTTTCCATTTCGCTCAGAGCCCTTCCTAATTCTTCTGAAAATCTAATATTTTTCTGAAAAAAATAAATAAAAAATAATAATGGGTCGAATTTAGTGCACCCGAGTATTGTAAATCATCGTAAGGTTCTCAGTCTGAAAACTGATTGGACGCGTACCTCAATCCTTCTCTATCCTGAGAAAACCTACGCATTTCCGTAAAAGTAGAACATCTCTAACTATTTGAGAGCAGTAGTCTATTCTAGGCCTACCCCTACCTCTTTTTATTCCTATCTCTGACTCTAGTATGTCGCGAACTATTCCTTCGTGGTCTTAGAAGGTGTCCTACCATCCTATCTCTCTTATTCTTTATTGTCTTCCATACCTTTCGCTTGTTATTTCCGAAGGCAACTTTTCTGAATTCCTCTAACTTTAACCCTCAAACACGGATAATAATGCACTGTTGATAACTGATGCCTGCGCCACCGAGAAAGAGGTTCTCTTAATTTTGACGAATCAGTTTATTTGACAAGATTTTGTTTGATGCAAATAAAGTTCTTTTCTTCCAAGAAAAACATGTTTACATCAAATTAACGAAATTTTTTGCAACAAGAATTTCATTTATTTGCATTGAATTTTTGATATTTGTTTGGTGTAACAAAATTGTTGTTAATTTCAAACAGTAGCCGAATTCATTGTCATTATCGGGTACCCGAGTACCCGGGTACAGTGTTGCCAACTTAGCGACTTTTTCACTTTTCTGATGAATTCGCGATCGGTTTTGAGAATTTTCTAGCCTTTTTGAGACAGTTCGCAAACACAGTGATTTTCAAAAGTTCTGTGGAGAATTTATGGTGAATTTTAAGGTAAGTAGACATCGTAATAGTCTATCAATATCAATACTTTATTGTTTTCAAGATCCGGCAACTGTTTCTGGTGCTAGTCGCAGTAGATTTGGCACCCCCGCTTCACGCATTTGTGCGCAGCAAACTACCAAACCACCTACTCCGGGTACCCATTGTCATTCCTAACATACACTCGTGTGATGTCTGCACTCGGCTAAGTTTCGTGCATAAAATTTTACACTCGTACGAAATTCACAACTTTCCATACTCCTTAGGTAATATATACATAATATTGACTAGTTTCACCATAAATTGAGACCATGTCTATCAATTACACGTTAACGTATACATGTGATATTTTCAAAATATTTTAAAATTTCAGAATTACCACTTACAATACTTACAACACTTACAACACTGAGTTCTATTCACACGGGTATTAGAAAGAACTGATTAGAAGTGAATAACACATCTCCGACGTAAAACACTCGCCCAATTATGTAGCCTCCAATAATGCAATAACTTTAATAATTTAAATTTAATGTATTTTTTATGATACCATCGCCCTTAATTTTTTCCGGATAAGTTCAAATTCACCCAATATATTCAGGGTGTATCCTACCCTTTCTATTTCCATCCGTAAAGATTACAAAGTCTCTAAAATAGAGAACGCCTCCCAATTGGAAACAACAAGGCATTCAAAAAAGCAAGTCGATGTCAGAAAAAACCGCAAAGTTAATGGTTCCCTAGTCGAAACAGCGATATAGCTCTCTGCAGAATTCAGTAGAAGACCGCGAACAGTTTACTGCAATTTTACTAGCAAAAGTTTAACAAGTTGAAACATTTATTCAGCACATTCTAAATAAAGACCAGGCAAAATACTAATCAGTTTTAACTAAACTTGTGAAATTTCAAGCGTTCATAATCTTATCTTATCTTATCTTATCTTATCTTATCTTATATCTTATATATATATATATATATATATAAAAGAAAGTCGTTTTAGTTACACTATTTATAACTCAAGAACGGCTGAACCGATTTGGCTGAAAATTGGTGGGGAGGTAGCTTAGAACCAGGAGACGGACATAGGATACTTTTTATCCCGTTTCCCGAAATCGACATTTTCGACAGTTTCACAACAAAATATTACAATTTTAAACTGACAACTTGAAATTAATTACTAACTTGATAATTTTGGTCATTGTACATAAATACACGCATCCATAGTTACGCAGAGGAACGTAACGTTTTTTTAGGTAACGCTCGATTTTATAAATTTTATTTGTCAAATCTGACAGTTGATAAGTGTCATATCAAGCCCCCGCCTCGCACAAAACAAAAAAATTATGTTGATCCGATCGCTACCAAACTTCACAGGAACACTCGCTGGGCTAATCTGAAGATTAACTTACAGTAGGTGCCGCGCATGTCGTACCGGGACCGGGCAGCAAATAATTTATAAAGTGAAAATGCAAACGTCAAACGGCATATGCCATTCGCAGTTTATCAAGTTTCAAACGATTTTACCACAATTATTTCTTCAGAGGCAGCAACGCGCCGGGTACCAGCTATAGGTAATAAACATAATCGTAAGTAAATTTTTTGCAATTGTAATTTATTTTCAAGAATAAAACATCCGAAAATTGATTTTTATACGTGTAAGTATTAGTACAATATTAATTAAATTTGTTTGCATAGCTCTCTTACTTTCCAAGATTCGATAAAAATTTAGCATTAGATCGAAATCAGTTCCCGATCGTGCGTTACCTGTAAAATTCTAATAATACCTGAGACGAGTGAGACGCATGATGACCTTTTCACGCACTAGAAAAGGATGGATACCCCTTCGCGTAGCGGGTTGCATAAAATCGACAGGCGTCACTTTTATAACGTGCAGGCACCATTCCAGTTCCTCTGGATGTAGTTCAATGTGTGTGTTGGAGTGGGCCCCTGGATGGTTTACATTCACAATTGGACCCGGTAGGTGGCGCTGCAATCGGGTTCTAGGATTTTTTTGACGAAAATTTTTTTCATGTCATGCAGGACAACGTCTGCCGGGCCCGCTAGTAATTAATAATTTATAAGGATTTCAAAAGAGAATAGGTTTTGTCATATTATGTGTACGAGTCAAGGATAGGGGGAGGGTGTCTGCAGGAACAACCACGAAGAGCGAGAAAAATTAAAGCAAAAAAAGATCACAAGGAACCAACTCGAATTTTCTCTTTCCTGTCCGTTCGTTGATGTTCGCCATCACGAAGATATTGTGCATTTCAGGGACGCAAAATAATTTGACATCACAGAAACATAAAACAATAAGTAAATAATTCAAAATTTTACCTGCAAAAATCTGAAGCAATGAAGATGTGAAAAACTCACCTGAAAAGAACAATATAAATTAGAATGTAATTTTAAAGTACTTACAGGTAATAAACAACTAATTTGTATAGGCTACTAGTTTGACCTATTACGATTACAACACATTTGGTTGGTTTGTATACATTTATTTATTTCGCCTCTTGCATCCATTTAAATATGTCATTCTTTTTATTTATTTATTTGTAGTTTATACGTCTCCGCTACAGCTTTTATAAGCCGATTACAGACCTATAATACTTGGAAAACATTTATACCTACTAGAACAAAGACTCTCAAGATTCAAGATTCAAAGCTGCTTTGAAGATTCATTGGAAATTGTGCTTCTAAATTTCAAGAAACAGAAACACAGTGTCATTATGTGTTTTTTGAATAAAATTTGGGTAATTTGTAATGAAATGATGTAGGTAGTCTGCAAAAAAATCTCACCTCTCGTGGTATTTGGACAGACTATTCAACTACATAGACAGTTTAAAGCTAAATATAGTAGATTAAGTACATAACTAGGATGGAAAGTGAAAAATTTCACACAACCCCTTAAAAAGCCTAATTTATTCACAAAACAGCAACTTTATTTGTTTTCTATGTTGGTAAATGTCAGAATTTCTAAGTACCCTACTATGAGAAAATTCGAATAATTCCGTCCGGCTCATGAATGACACTTTGATTTGTTCTCTTGCCCGCCAATTCATAAATGCCCAGTTCGTACCTAAATACGTATTTAGATCTTCCATCGAGAAGCCATTAAAATGTTTAGCTGCGGTACCTTTCAAGAGATTCTTCGGGTAAAAAATTAAGTACTTAATGCTGCTTTGACAACTGCTGTTGATGGCGTACACTCGATGGAAGTATTGCTGCATACCTCTACTTCCATTTTACAGGAGCATCAAATCTTATTTTATCAAATATTAATATTATTAGATTTCATGAGACGCGACATTTATTCAGTAAACGTTGAAGTGAAACGCAGTGTAAATGCTCTCCTAGTGTATCTTTGGTTGCATAACTAAGCTTTAAAGATGCACGTTGGGTTGCCTAGTTCGTTTCGTTAGATAGATAGTCAAAAGAAGATGAAAGGGTTAGGTTCTTAGACGCTGACGACTTCCCTTGAAGGTTTTCTCCTAACAAAGTTAAATGGGCTTTTCGCAAGAGGTTTTCTCAGAATATAACAGAAATTCAAAATGTTTTCTCTTTAGATGGTGAGAGCTCAGAGAGTGCCTTTTCTAGTTATTTTATAATGTAAATTATTCTCTGATATCTCATTGGTAGATACTGAATCTCATCAGGAATTAAGTTAAATTATAATCTCGGTTGGTCAAATAAAAATGTTTACACAACTTGTAAAAATTTTTCACATACATCCTTGATACACCAAATCTGAATGTGATGGACAGTTGCAGATGGATAGTCTTGTCGGCGGGCTATTTTGTCGGGGCTATTTGAGTATAGCACACAGTTCAACTTCCGCGCCTACTTAAATTCATGCAATGTGTCGCTTTCTTAGAGGAGACGCGGGAAAAACAAATAGATAAATTTTCCCAAATTTCAAAATTTTCTATTAATTCTCAAATCAAATATTTTTAGCCATAACACTGCAGCTTGAGGTGTTACCATATACAGTTTTCTGTGATTCGTCTAATTTAGACAAATAGTGATTGACCTAATTATGATGGCGTCGAATAATGGACAAAAGGCAGCCTTGGACTGCAGGTCGATTTACGACGATATTTACAATAATATCGGCGTGGTATTTACCACTCATGAAGGTGGTCGTATATTAGGAGGTTTAAATGCCACGTGGTATTATTTTTGATTTAGGTATTTCATACTAGAAACTTTTCCAGAAATATTTTCTAAGAAAGTTATGTGTCAGAGAGTTATTTCTTTTTACGTGATAATTTAGGATACAAGGTGCTGTAACTAAATGGATCTTGGAAACTAATAGAGATAGAAGGTAGGCTAAATAGGGAGTGCAGTTTCTTGAGCTTAATAAAAAGGCAATTTTAAATTTTTGAAGATTTATTTATACCTACTATAAAAATCGGAAATTTTAAAATATTATCTAAGGTTCGGTAATTTTCAAATTTCATTAAAATTGATAGAGTTTATTATACTGAAGGCAGTTATGTTGTTAATTTTTGTTAAAAAAGATTCCTTCGCCTGTAAAGCCGTTGCAAAGATTTCCGTCGGTGCGAGGCTAGAAATCGTACCTTGCAGCGAGAGTAGGCCGCGTGACGTCAGAACAAAGTATAACATACAAGTCCCAGCTTCAGCGCGCAGCAGTCCCATAAGTATTATGCATATGCATGTGTAGTTAAATTGTTAAATATTATTAACTGGTTCTAATTGGTGTTTTCTGTTTTGTACCCAGACTAATACATCGTACAGCACACCAATAAAACGGAAAAAGTGGTTCGTTGGAGCCAGAAGGAAAATCGGTCAGCATTATCGATATTTTCGCGAGTTAGTTTATCATTGCAAAAGTTTATAAAATTATCGGCTGCCCCATTGCAGCCACTCTAAATAAAATCGAACATAATGTAATTTATCCACAGTTTTCTGGGACCCCTTGGTACTTGGTAACGTGTTACGGTTAGCATAATTTGAAACAGGATGCTAGGAGCATGACGGAGCCAAATACTGAATCACCGTAGCGTTTCCTCCTTGAACTAAAAAGGAAATTTTATTAACTATTTTACGATAATAATTAAATAGTACGTCATCATAAAGTTCTCTTTTGAAGACTGGTAGGACGCGTACCTCCATCCTTTCCCTGAGCTAGCCTACGCATTTCCGTAAAAGTAGAACATTCTACATCCCCAACTATTTGAGAGCAATAGTCTAATCTGCTCCAACCTCTACCTCTTTATTCCTATCTCTGACTCTAGTATGTCGCGAACTATTCCTTTGTGTCTCAGAAGGTGTCCTACCATCCTACGATCCTATCCCCTATTCTTTATTGTCTTCCATACTTTTCTCTTTTCCCCGACTCTTTCTAATTCCTCCTAATTGCTAACTTGTCTATCCACGGTATCTTCAACACCCGTCTGTAGCATCACATTTCAAACGCTTCTACTCTTTTTCAATCCGCTTCTCCCATTGTCCAAATTTCGCACCCATAGGTATAATTTCGTACTCCATACATGCGTCTTTAAGAGTCCCTTCCGAGTTTCTACATTAACCGTACCTACGTAGCGTAGTTTTTGATTCGCGTGAGTTGTATTTGTTTCAGTTTTTTAAAAAATTTCCAATCCGTTATAAAACTGTTAACTTGATAACTTGTCAAATCACTTAGGTATACATACCTACATAAATGAGTAGGTATGTATAATTGTATTGTATTAGAGAATATAGGTAGGTACCTATTTTACAAACAGAAGTAAGCAGGTATCTACAATCTACATACCTACTTATACTGAATTATAAAAGGCATGTGCAGTTAATAAATTGTTGACTTTGTTTTACTTATACCGGTCTGCCTTTACACTACTGTTTTGAGGTTGAATGATATTGGGGTTAGATGCAAGAATCACACACCATTTTCACATTTACCGGGACATTTACCTACCTACTACATAAATATGGCAAATTATGTGAATCGGACTTTTGATACCCTTGTTGCATCATTATATCGATTATGTTGTCTTTGTTTTATGTTTCCTTGGCACGCTCGAAATAGTCCCAATAAGTATGTTATGAGATAGGAACCGCTTCACGGGCACTTCAAGAGAAGTGGGAGGAGCGCCTTACGAATCTCTGACGTCAAACCAATAACAAAGCGAACTAGCATGTGGGCGTGATAAGCTAATTTCTTTCGCTTATTACGCGGCAAAAAAATTTTGTAGAAAAAAAATTTCGGCGTAAATCAATTACAATAACAATTTTCTGTCATTTTCATTCCAAAAATAGATATCTTATTTTTCTCCAAACCTCCCTATTAGTTGCTTGAGTGTTTTTGTTTTCCATGAATAGCTAGCATTTTTATTAAGTTTTGTTCGGTTCATTTTAAGACAGTGACAATCTGCAAGGTAATATCAAAAATGACCATACGTACTCGCTGCACTTACTGGGACTAGTTACTTGCCTATCCTGAAATATAAAGACAACTGGTTTTCATATCTCAAACGTTCACATAGCTCAGACTATATTTTAGAAAATGTGTGTGATCCACAATCTTGAAATACATTTCGAGTGTAATTGAAAAGACATTTCCGATCGCGAAGCAGGAAAAAAGCAGTTAAATTTAAATTGAAATTTTATAATCATTGGAAGTGGATGCATTGAAAACGTACGTGCCATATCTGGCTCTGTATATATTGTCGGCAGTAAGCTTCTAACGCGTTGGAAATAAATTGAAAGTAAACTGGTACTATGAGCCAGCTTAAACTGCGATCAATAATAGAAATGATTTTTAAATACATTTTCCATTTATGTTTATCGAATGTGTACAGTTGAATAATTGTATAATTCGTTCAGAATACGGCTTTTAACGAAAATATCTGTATTAGTATCTGTATTGGATGCAAAGTAAGTTTTCCTCAATATTTCACACGTAGATATAGTTACGTACAAAATAACAAGACGCTGAATCTGTCTCAAACCTTGAGCTCTTATTTCTGTATTATTGAAGCTTTATCGGGACCTAAAAATAATACAGCAATGCCAACAAATTCCAGACATAAAATTTGAAAACTTAGGTAAGTAAAAGTACGTGAGGTTAAAATTTCCAAAGAATAGTTAAATGCAAAAAGCTGACTACTCCTAGGCAAGAGACAACCATCATAACGTCAATGGACACTACAAGTTTGATGTCGTCTTCGAAGGTAAGTATTTTAGTTTTCATTCCAATTAAACAACCGTGCCACGTGCTCTTGGCATCTGTCAGTATCACTTACAAAACAGTTTAACCTAAATCTTCTATACATCTATACATATAAATAAAATTGAAGTGTCCGTCTGTGATTTCGAAATAAATGCTTTTTTCTAAGCTCATATGATTCTTCGCACGTTACCAAAACATAAAATCGCATTTTTCAATTTTTTGTCTGTCTGTCTGTCTGTCTGTCTGTCTGTTTGTTTGTCCGGGCTAATCTCGGAAATGGCTGAACCTAATTTGATGAGACTTTCATTATCAGGTAAAGGACTTTTCAGAGATTGATATAGACTACTTTTTATTTCGGAAATATTCAGGTTTCCTGTGTAGAAATTGAAAAAAATGTAGAAATTAGGGGTCGGATTGTGTCACGCGCGTACTATGAACACATGTTTCGTGCAATATACATAAAATAAATGAATAGATAAATAAATGAATAAATAAATAAAATAAATAAATAAATACAAATTAATAAATACAAATTAATAAATAAATAATAAATAATAATAAATAAATAATAAACAAATAATATAATAATAATAATAATAATAAATAATAAACAAATAAATACATAATACAATATAAAGTTTAGTTGACGTTATAATTCGTTATTCTTCAACGCAATCAAGATACAGTATGTCTTTGTAGGTAACATGTTCGGCCAGTACCAAAATCGGCTATTACGAATAACATTATCCACTTCTCCGACACGTACAACAGAACTACGTTCGTGTAGGTCGCATGTTACGTTCTCAATTCAGAAGCGGAATAACCGGTAAATATGTAGTGAGTGCGGACTCTAAAGATTGAATCCGAGCCCGCTGAGTTAGCAGCTTATCCCTCCAACCATTAGGTTATCACGTCACTGAGTACGCAGTTAAAGAAGAAATGGGCAGTATGTATACATAAACTTATATAGAAAAAAACTGGGTGCGTGGTCGCCACACACGCGATAGAAGTGAAACTTCAACGTTATTAGAGGAATGAAAAATTTGTAGGGTAAAGAGATGATTGGAGTGTATGCAATACAATACACTAGAACAAAATACACTAACACTATTTTAAACATTTATTCTAATATTCCTAACACTGGAATATACTCATTAATTTATAGACTACCCATCGCACTTCGAATATACAAAAAATCGATAATGAATATTGTCCGTATCAAAATAATAATAATGAAAGAATAAATCGAATTTTAATGCTTCTATCCGGGCCGTGGGATCTTGCTGGCATGCGCGAGTGAGTAGTCGTTAACGCTCAGCAACAGTGCCCACGGTTTGGCTATGGATGGGTGACTCATTTCTGTGCTGTGGCTAGGGCGCGCCTTGGATCGCCTATCCAGCTTTACCTAATGAGGTTTTCCAGGTTTTCCTCATTCTCGCACTAAATGGTGGGTAGAGTACTAACAACTGTAGGTCGTTCCTGTGACGCACCTGCGGCCAATAGTAATATGCCGCCTCCTCCGTCCCGCACAAGCTATATAGCTTCTGGGGCTAACCTTAGGGTTAGTAGGAGTGAGTAGAGATATTATTATTATTATTATAAGCGCTTTTTGTGGTAACGAGAACTGAAACGCTGTGTTCTCGTTTTGCTGACGCGTGACGCTTGCCTAAGAGAAACAGCGCGAAGCATGAAACAGAGCGTGGCTAAAGAGTAGGGCATTCGATATTCCCTTTCTCCTCTGCCCGTCTTCATAAACTGCTCCCCTCCGTTCGTTTCACTTTTCGTAACGCTCGCATTTGCCAACACAGGAACTTATCTACCGAGACAAAAGAATTTTCACTTCAAAATCTTTATTCGTAAGGGATTCTAAAATGTTTACTTCTAAAATGTAGTATCCTTTTAAGTTTCATACTGAATATATTATGTAATTAACAAGAACGCATGAAATACCTAATCAACTAAAATGGATTAACTATATCAAATTATCCTTCCCTGGACCCAGCAAATTTTCGCTAATGATATTATCCAACACCAAACAATAAATAAGAACATTATTTTTCATCTTATTGTAATTACTTTCATCAAAATATAGGTACGGAGACTGAAGGGTCGTTAATAAGCCTTTATTTTGTATATTAAAACGGATTATGTATTACATAAATTACGTAAAACTGGACAGGACAGATTATGCATTCAGTTACAAACATAGGGCTTTTGTTCCTTTTAAATTGAATTTATGTTTGCATTATCCAGAATAAAATAAAAAGATAAATTATCTCTCACACAAAAACCATTCAGAAGTAATTTAAAACAGATACGTAAAAAATACATTTTATCCAATGTTTTATAAATCAAACAAACAGCCATTGCAATGAATTTTAGATGTGCGCTGAGTGTATGAATGCAAGTTAATTTAAAATGAAAATTAGTACTGGAACTACTGAGAATGGAAATTGTTTGTTAAAAATTTGTCATTCAACTTCCTTCGATAGAAAATTGCTCTATAAAATGCGTCAAAAATAGGAATAATTCAAAACATGGACATTAAAAATTAATAAACCATTCTTCACTCGATTTGTGCCATTTATTACCTATCATAAATTAACTTTCTTTAGTTTGTGAGAGTATTGTAATATTAAAATTATTATCCTCTTCTTTCTTCGACGTTTCAGCTCTAGCTAGCGCCATTTTCAAAATTGTGTCAATACAAATACTATTACAACAAATTAATTAATTATACATTGTCCCCGGATGAGGTTACAAAGAGGGAAAAATATTATTTGTAATAGCTCAGAAAAAATCACTGTTCATAAAAAACTGCTTGTTCTTAAATTATTTTTATCAAACTGTTCGGGGAAATATTTTATCAATTTTTATAAGTTTTTGGACTTTTCACGTGTTGACATTATAGTAAAAATCTATTTAATTCAGTACTGTATGTTACTTACTGCAGGAAGCAGCCAAAATTCAACATACAAAAATTAAGTAACGCGGTTTCTCTTCGAATTCATGGTCAGGGGTTGTTTGAGAACTTTACTATGCACTTTACTATGCAGGAACTTTACTTTGCAGGTACCCAGTACGCCAGGTAGTTTGCATATTTAGGGGTACATGAACACTAGTTTATGGTAGGGACTAGTTTTTAAGGTATAAATAAATGTACAGTTGTTTAGTTTTAGTTAGTATGTTAGTAACCAGTAACCAGTTTGGTATCGAATATAGAGTGTCATTGTGACGATGCTGTGTGCACTGTATTTTCTATTTCTGAGTTTTCAACATAATATTAATAAAACGTAATAAGTTATTTTGCGTTTTTTAATCATCGTTTCGTAACATTTTGGTCCTTCGAGAATTTAATCATCGTTTCGTAACATTTTTGGTAACATCGAGCCGGATTGAAATCAGTGCAGCATCTCGAAAAATAATTATTGAAGAATCTTCAACCGGAGGATAAGTTATTTCCTCGTGTGCGCGAACGAAGAAAGGGTAAATTGCGTCCTTTCCCGTCACGTAAGTTCCTATTTTATCATTATTTCCTCGCTTGTAGTGTTTATTGTACTTGTATAGTTCTAATTAATTAGATCAATTGCTGTCCATGAAAAATCGCTTGTATGGTCAGTTGAAACGTTTCGCGGACTTTGTGGATAATTTTCATGACGTCGATAAATTCATTGAACTGCAGGTTCGCTTGAGCAACATAGAACGCCTATATGACGAGTTTAGCGCTATAATCGACAGAATTGAAGCGGTGAACAGTACGGATCATTCAATTAACACAATCGCGATGTTTTCTGAATTCGAAAAAGTATCGCTTGCGAAGCAAATTATTGCTGAACAAGTAGAATCCAACACTCAAAATACGCATGCTAGTCCTATCAGAAACGTTTCACAAAGAATAAATTTACCAACTTTAAACTTGCCCGAATTCGACGGCTCATACGAAAAATTCTTACAGTTTCATGAAACCTTTCAGTCATTGATTCATAATGACCCTAATTTATCGAACATTCAAAAATTTCACTATTTGCAATCCTGCTTAAAGGGAGATGCGGCAGCCATTTTGCAATCGTTACATATTTCGGAGGCGAATGATGAAATAGCTTGGCGTCTAATAAACGAACGATACGACAACAAGCGAATTATAATTCATACTCATTTACAATCGTTTGTTGAGTTGGCCCATGTAAGTAAAGAATCATACGACGAATTACGTAGATTTCTTGACGAAATTTTGAAAAACATGCGAGCACTTCAGGGATTAGGCGAGCCGACCGATGCTTGGTCCTCGATAGTTGTATATATTATAGTAAGTAAGTTAGATTATAAGACAAGAGAAAAATGGGACTTAATGGCAACAGATACTAGGTCATATCCTAAATACGAAGATTTAATAAACTTTTTAACGCAACGTTGCCAGTCACTTCATTCAAAGCCCGTTTCAAATCCAGGTTTTAAAAGTAGACCTGCCGGCGCCACATTTCACAGACGGACGGATAATCGGCCAACAACCCTTGTAGCAAATATTTCAATGCCAGGTACAAAATGCGTATACTGCAAAGGGTCGCACTTCATTTATAACTGTTCGGAGTTTTTAAAACTGCATCCTAAACAAAGATTCGCTACTATTAAAGCTGCTAAATTATGCAGTAACTGTCTTCGGGAAAACCATAGCTCGTCCCAGTGTAAGTCTAGCGGCTGCAGGGTTTGCGGAAAACAGCATAATACTCGTTACATTTTGATGAATACGAAAAATCGAACGAAAGCGGCTCATCAAATAATTTAAATTTTTCCCAGCCTGCTAATTGCTCGAGCACGCCAACTTCTCTCGGAAACAATAATTACTCCAACGATCAAATCATGTCTACCAGTGCAAACTGTGCGCGAATACCACAAATCGACACAATTTTATCCACGGCAATCGCATATGCTTTAGACTGCCACGGTAATCAAATTCCATCCAGAGTATTGCTGGATTCAGGTAGCCAGTCTAATTTTATTACTTACAATTTTGTGGAACGTCTTGGTTTATGCAGACACAGGGTAAACATTCCTGTCTCAGGTATAAACCAGATGATAACAAAATAAAATCTAAATTCAATGCTTATTCAGTAGAGCTTCCTTTCTTGGTAATATCTCGAATAACGGAAAATGTACCCTCGAATTCCTTTCATGCAAATGAGCTAAAAATACTAAATAATATAAACTTATCTGATAACGAATTTAACGTATCTCCAGGGGTGGATATGCTATTAGGCGCTAGCATATTTTACGATTTGTTAGGTGCAGGACAAATTAAGCTTGGCCACTGCAAGCCTGTTCTGCAAGAAACCGTACTCGGCTGGATTGTTTCCGGAGGAATATTAGCGTCCCTATCTCGCCAGCCTAAGCGCTCAGTTTGTAATTTCGCTGCTAGAGACGATATATTTCAGCAGATCGAACGGTTTTGGACAATTGAGGAATGTACCTCTGTACCTGCGTACACGCGGGAAGAATCACAATGTGAGCAAAATTTTATTGATAATTTTTCGCGAGATCAGAACGGCCGATTTGTCGTGGCACTGCCAATTCGAAAGGATCACCCGGAAATTGGTGACTCACGCGAAGGCGCATTAAAGCGGTTTAATTTCCTCGAACACAAATTGGGCCGGAATCCCGAATTAAAAGAACAATATGCGGCGTTTATGAATGAATACCAAGAATTGGGCCACATGTCGGAAGTAAAGTTTGAGAAGGGCGACTTTAGCCCTAAGGCAATTTCCTATCTTCCACATTTTGGAATCATTAAAGAATCATCAGCAACAAGCAAATTGCGAGTTGTATTCGACGCGTCCGCTAAGGGTACTGCCGGTAATAGTCTGAACGACATCTTAATGGTGGGTCCGGCCATTCAAGATGATCTTTTTTCAATTTTGCTTCGGTTTCGGCGACATAATTTCGTAATAGTTGCCGATATAGAAAAAATGTATAGGCAAATTAAAATCATTGAAAGCCAACGCGATTTACAGCGGATTGTTTGGCGTTCTAGTCCCGAAGACGAACTCAAACACTTCCGTTTGAATACGGTGACATACGGTACTGCTCCAGCCAGCTTTTTGGCGACCCGTTGTTTACACCAACTTGCGTTTGAAAACCAATTGAGGTTTCCGCAAGCCGCCAGAACTATTTTACACGATATGTACGTAGATGATCTTATTACTGGTTCAGACTCTATGGAAAATATAATTTCGCTAAAACGTAACGTCAACGATATTCTCAGTTCTGCTGGCTTCACACTGCGAAAATGGATGTCGAATCATCCCAAAATCTTAAGTGACGTCAGTGCTGATCCGAACAGTTCGACTCACTTTTACATAACAGACGACATATGCGCGAAAACGATAGGAATTATATGGAATTCCGAATTAGACTCGTTTCATTTTTCATTTAAAACTGACTCTAGTGCTCTGGAAAGGCAAGCAACGAAGCGAACAGTTTTGTCAAATATAGCAAAAATTTTTGACCCCTTAGGTCTCTTGGGTCCAGTTACTATCATTGCGAAAATGCTTCTCCAACAACTCTGGCAGCTCAAACTAGATTGGGACGAGCCGTTACCGCCAGACATGCTTTCACGGTGGATGCGAATGCAAAACAAAATTCACATTTTAAACAATTTAGCAATACCAAGGCACGCGTTATTGACGAGCGTCACTACTATCGAAATTCACGGCTTCTGTGACGCCTCGCAGTCCGCGTACGGCTCTTGTGTTTATTTGAAATCAGTAGATTCGCGCGCTCATTGCTCGGTGCAATTACTATGCGCTAAAGGGAAAGTGGCTCCCTTAAAAACTATAACAATCCCTCGCCTCGAATTATGCGCAGCATTATTATTATCTCGGCTTGTAGATAAAGTCATAAAATCGTTAGATTTAAATCACTGTCAGATTTTTCTATGGTCTGACTCAACAATTGCTTTGGCTTGGATAAATTCTGAGTCAGGAGCATGGAAGCCCTTCGTATCACATCGCGTGGCTGAAATTCAAATGCTCACGGAAAATTGTATTTGGCGACACGTTGGTTGTTTAGAAAACCCCGCCGATTTGATTTCTAGAGGAGTTGAACCGGAAGATCTTGTTAACTCCGAATTATGGTGGTCAGGTCCTAGGTGGCTCTCTCGCGATAAGGCCTCTTGGCCTGATAATATACCGCATCTTCAAACTAATGAAGATATCCCGGAAAAACGAAGCCAAGTTATTTCATTCGTCGCAACCACTCCAAATTCCATATTTACTCGATTCTCCAAATTGCATAAATTGCAGAGAATTGTTGCTTATTGTATTCGATTTTATAAAAATATCACTGTCAATAAAAGCAGGCCGACTACTGGTCCTCTAAGCGTGGAGGAGTTGAATGAGTCACTAACTAGGTTGTTAAAATTAGCGCAATCTGAAAGATTTCATGACGAATTTCGGGCATTGTCAAAATCGAATGTCGTAAACCACACAAGTAGCATTTCTTCATTAAGCCCGTTTATTGATAAACAGGGTCTTTTGAGAGTCGGTGGGAGGCTATCCAATTCGAAATTATTGAATACTGATCAGAAACATCCGATCATTTTACCGTATAAGCACCCTCTCAGATCTCTCATAATAATGTCCGAACATATACGAAATTTGCACGTCGGGGTGCAAGGTACATTAGCGAATGTTAGATCTCGGTTTTGGCCAATTAAAGCGCAAAGTTCCGTGAAACAAGCATTAAAGCAATGTTTGCCTTGTTGGCGGCTAAGACCTTCCCCAATCGCCTTTAAAATGGCGGATTTACCGAACGTTCGTTGTACGCCTTCAAGGCCTTTTTTAAATACGGGGGTTGATTTTTGCGGTCCGTTCTTTATAAAAGACGGCAAGACACGAAATAGGAAAATTGTGAAAACGTATATTTGTTTGTTTGTTTGCCTCGCGTCCAAGGCTGTTCATTTGGAATTAGTCAGCGAACTTTCTGCGGTAGCGTTCTTAAACGCCCTTAAGAGATTTATTTCGCGGCGCGGAATATGCGTAAATATTCATTCGGACAATGGCACAAACTTGATAGGTGCTGATAATCAGCTCAAACGCGATCTTAAGTTACTATTAAATATCCACAAGGACGAAAACGTTTCAACTTACTTGTTGCAAAATTCGATAAAATGGCACTTTATTCCTGCCCGTTCCCCTCACTTTGGTGGAATATGGGAGTCAGCAATAAAGTCCGCAAAAGCGCTTTTGAAAAAAATTAACGTCAATTTCAATCATTTAACGTTTGAAAACTTTTACACGATATGCACTCAAGTTGAGGCTGTCCTGAACTCCCGTCCGATATCCCCCCTTTCTGATGATCCTGCAGATCTTTTGGCATTAACCCCAGGCCATTTTCTAATTGGCGACGCGCTAACTGCTATTCCTCAAGAAGATGTTTCCGAAATTCGCCAAAATCGGCTCTCAGAGTATAAACAAATGCAGCAAATGGTACAGCAGTTCTGGAGGCGTTGGCAGCATGAATACCTGTCCTCGTTACAAATCAGGTCGAAATGGAAAACTGAAGGATGCAAGAAGCTACACGTAGGATCAATGGTCCTAATTAAGGACGAAGCGAATCCACCGTTAAAGTGGCCCATTGGTCTGGTTACAGAAGTTATTCCCGGCAAGGATGGTGTAGTGCGGGTGGCGAATGTGCGTACAACCAACGGTATAGTGAAACGTGCGGTTGTGAAATTATGTCCGTTACCTATAGCGGAGAACTGATATGACGAACTAAGAGTCTCCTTTGACTGACGAAAATGACTTTTTTTGATAATTTGCAATTGTTTGAAGCCCTCGGTGCCTTCAAGGGGGGCGGGATGTTTGAGAACTTTACTATGTTTCTTTGCAGGTACCCAGTACGCCAGGTAGTTTGCATATTTAGGGGTACATGAACACTAGTTTATGGTAGGGACTAGTTTTTAAGGTATAAATAAATGTACAGTTGTTTAGTTTTAGTTAGTATGTTAGTAACCAGTAACCAGTTTGGTATCGAATATCGAGTGTCATTGTGACGCTGCTGTGTGCACTGTATTTTCTATTTCTGAGTTTTCAACATAATATTAATAAAACGTAATAAGTTATTTTGCGTTTTTTAATCATCGTTTCGTAACATTTTGGTCCTTCGAGAATTTAATCATCGTTTCGTAACAGGGGTCCTAGATAACAAAAAATGCAGGGTGCCGGCAGTGGAAAGTGCACGTTTACCCTCAGGGAAAGGGTAGAGGGTAAATGTAGGTATATGTAACCACCGTAACTCCCACGAATTAAGCATTGAAATAAAATAAAATATATTACAGCTGCAATTAAGTTTAATACCCTATACAGGGTGTTGCAAACAGATGGTGTATAGTACTCATCAAAACAAACAAAAAAGTATTAACAAACATTGATGTAAAAACCATTTATTTCGGAGTTGTACGGCATTTTGTTCATTGATCTAGAAGGATTAATATGTCAAGTTACCTATTCAGTAAAACAGAAATGTTAAAGAGAGTTAGATTTGTCGTTAATTTGTATGCCTATAGCTTTTAAGTAATATAGTGTTAACAGTGTTTTTTATAAATGGATGTTTTTTATACATGCTGAACTTACAGGCGATCATTTCATTTAAGGCAGAGCAAATGGCAATGCTACAGAAGCAGCCCGTCTCTATCAAGAAGCTTATCCTAATCGCAGACAGTCAAGTAGAAGAATGTTTATCAATATTCATTAGAGTTTACGAGACACATGGAAATTTGAGCTAATCTACTTGACTGCAGTAGACCCCGATCTGTTACTACCCCTGAATTAAAACAAACCGTTTTACAAAGAATTGAAGAAGATCTTGGAGCATCTTGCCGACGAATAGCGCCATATGGACCATTTTGCATGATCAACTTTCGCATCCTTACCATGTACAAAGAGTTCATGCGCTTATGCCAGCTGATTTTCAAGCCGGGGTCACTTTTCGTCAATGGCTCCTTAATCGGTGCATTCAGGGTCCACAGTATTTATGTAAGATATTATTTACCGATGAGGCTAATTTTACCAGAGTTGGAATAAACAGTTTATGTAACATTCGTGTATTCCCATACTACCTTAGCACCAGCATCTTTTTTCTGAGAGCCGTTTGGAAAGGAATTTTTGGAGATCACTTGATTGGGTTTTACATTTTGCCTAATAGACTTACGGGAGCAGCGTACCTTCATTTTTTTACAAATAACTTAAACTCGAACTTAAATGAACTTCTGGAAGTTGTTCCTCTACTACGCAAACAACAAATGTGGTTTATGCACGATGGTGCTCCTGCCTATTTTATGATCATTGTTAGACAAAATTTGAACAATCACTTTCAAAAAAAGTGGGTTGGACGAGGCGGCCCAGTTGCATGGCCAACTTGTTCACCGGATTTAAATCCGCCAGACTATTATTTGGGGGGACATTTGAAGAGCATGGTGTACGTCACACAGAGAATTCAAATTTGTTGACAACAATACGAGTTCAACCTGGAATCTTTGAACGTGTTCTATCTTCCCTGAAAAGCATGCCAGATTTTGTAATCAATCAAGCGGGGGACACATAGAACATCTACTGTAAATCATTTATAGATCAAATTAATTATTGTTATTTTTAATGAACAACGTGACCTGTAACTCCGAAATAAATGCGGTTTTTACACCAATGTTTGTTAAGAATTTTTTGTTTGTTTTGTTGAGTACTATCTACTCCTAGAATTTGGTACCATCTATTTACAACAACCTGTATAAAGAGTGAAATCATTACCTTGCAACAACCCCGAAATTTTAATATTCGCTGAGTGACAAGCGTAAATATACGTGTTTTGTGAGTTTTGGAACTAGGCGTTTCAGCAACAAACAAATATATCTAAAGATTTGATTACATACATCAATGTATTTAAAATATATTTTTGTATTATAAGTATACTTAAAATGATAGAATGCAGCATGCAGCCATGAGGGTCGCTGTTTGGTTTGCTGCGGCTAGCGGTGCTTGTTGAACTCTGAACGTCCGTCGCATGCAGGTAGGTACATTATGCATGTCAGTGAATCTGAGGAACAGGGTTGCCAGAAGTGGCGATTTGTCGCCAATTTGGCGATTCGGAGTGACACTTTGGCGACAACAAAACTGCATTGGCGACTGGCGACAATTGTGGCGATTTGAGACGTAATATGTGGCGATTAATTATTATTGTCTGTGGTGATGAGTACTGCAAGAGTATGATTTGGTTATTGGAAGTTTATTAGTTCTGTGGTTCAAACCTGACAGCACGGCGCCACTGTGAAATATGTGACTGTATCTGCAACTGTGAGACTGTGGGCCGGTTGTTAGAACACGGGTCGAAGTGTAACGCGAGGCTACATTTAATTCGACTTTCGTTGCTAAGGTACTGACTTCGTGATCGGTTGTATCATAGCAACAAAGTCGAATTAAATGTAGCATCGCGTTACATTTTGATCCGCGTTCTAACAATCGGCCCTTTGACTCAGCGCTACTTACTGTGCGTGACTGACATTTGTTCTGTTTTCACATTCACCATTCACAGACCATACTCGCCAGGACGAGGTTATGTCACAGCATAGGATCAGAAATGCATATCTACATTTATTTAAATGTGAATACACTGTAATGAGATAGCTGCAAACGAAAGAAAAGAAAGTAATGCCAAAAGTTGCACGTCAGGGTCGGAAGTTTCATAAAGAATGCCAAAATTCTATTGTATTTTTCTATAGTTGGTGACTTTTGGCGACAGCTGTGCCATCTAGTGGCGATCGTACACTAAAAATATCTGGCAACCCTGCTGAGGAAAATGTGCAAAGAAGCAACAGGAAATAATTATTAGTACAGTGTCTGTTTTTTTGAAAAAGCAGGCAATTTAATTCGTTGAGAGGAGGGGGTGATATTGTTCAACGTTTCCGACCGACCAAAATAACTCAAAAATTCTTAGGCATAAAACGTTTTTCTGGAAGCAAATGTACTATGTACTTTAATCACTTTTCCTAATGACTAGTCAGCATCGGACGTATCGCACGCATCGAACGCATCGGACGAATTTGCACATATTCGTCCATCTGCTCGTAATTCCGTTTCGCATTTTAATTTTTGTCAGTTTGTGCTTAACTTCTAATGTTAAAGGATGTACGACGACGACAGTAACTCAAGCGAAGAAGAAATAGTTATGTTAGCGATGCTTCTCGACGAAGAAGAACACCAGAAAAGAAAACGGAGATGTAGGTTTTGGGTGCACGATATTTGCAAAAAGAGAACCAAATTGGGAGAGTTTCACACTCTATTTCCCGATTTATTGAATGATGAAGAAAAATGTTTCCAATATTTTCGTATGTCTCACGAAAAATTCCAAGTATTACTCGACATTGTAAAAAGTAAAATAAAAAGAAAGAATACAAAATTTCGACAGGCAATACAACCAGAAGAAAGACTAGCAGTTTGTTTAAGGTAAGTGCCCTAACTAAATTATTTTTAATATCAAAATGAAACTTTTATTTGCGTATTTTTGGATACAAAGTACTTATCAAAAATATTTACCTCATCCGCACTCATCGGACGGATGGATTTTGGTTCTCGTCAGAGAATCCGAAACGTAATTCCGTGCATACGATGCGGCCGATTCGTACAAGTGGACGCGCGTCCATTAAAAACAATAATTGTAAAAATAAAATTGGTTCAATTCGTACGTGCGATGCGTGCGTCCGATACGTATAAGTGGACGCTCAGCTTAACTTTTAGTCCTAATACGCCTTTCAGAGACGCATTTTTTGTAGTTTTGCTTGTGTTTTCTGACCGCAAAAAGTCGTCGTCTGTTGCCGGCAATTTTCACAAGGGCGTTTTGTTGTCGGAGTCAACTGCAATTATGATAAATCAATTTCGACGACAAAAATTAAACATCGATTTAGTCCGCGAAGGAACAAAAAAACAATGTGATGTCATGGAAACGCAAAAGTAATCAAGTATAAGAGCCCTTTCACACGGACGACTTTTTGTTACGGAGGGCGAGACGGAGGGCGACCACAAAAAGTGGTTGACTTCGTCTTCCGCTTCAGTGTGTCATTGCAGTTGAATCCGGCTACAAAAAAAGACGCCCGTGTGAATTGGGTCGGCGACAGTCGATGACTTTCTGCGGTCAAAAAAACGACAAAAATCGCCAGTCTGGAAGTGGTATAAGTGCCCTTTCACACGGATCACTTCTTGTGGTACTTTTGTAGCGCCATTAACTCGAGATATCTAATTCTCGTTAATTTAAATAGTGCCCTTTCACACTGCAAACGCCACCATCACATACGCGCGTACATGGCTGAGGAAACGCTATCCCTTGTACAAAACGCGACCAAAAAATGAGCGTCTATACAAATTGCGTTTGTTGAGCGTTTCTCTGCTACTACAAATGGGTGAATTTGACACCGATAGGTTATCATGAAAGTGGAACTGCGCCTACGCTTTTGAAATTCCTCCGTTGCGGACTATATATCTAGGCATTTTTCGTCGATTTCAACGAAGATCTTACAAGTCGGTCGCTGACGTCAGGATGCACCCAAAAATTCCTATTTTGGCGTCTTCTGCATCGAAATACTTTAAGCAGCAACAAATTCCAGGCGACTTCTTCGTTCACGCACAGAAAAATATGCACTGCCGTGCACAAAACGCTGCGCGTAAAGGACATGAAGAGTGGCGCGTTTGTAGCGCCCCAAAAAGTGGCCCGTGTGAAAGGGCACTATGTGTCAAGTTGGGTGAAAGTTCTTTACTCCAGTCGCTGTCAAAATTTCAAGATTTTAGTTCTTTTAACTAAACTTATTTCGATACCAAATACCACGGTCTTCTATAATCCCTTGATATATACATACCTATTATACTATTTCAACGTACCTGATTGAGAAAAAAATAAAATGGAGAAAAAAGTTCTTTTTACTTTCAAGGGCACAGTGGGACCCAAGCAAGTCATGTGACAACTCTGGAAAGTAAAGAAATAGTAAATAAAAACAAGTGTAAGGCAGGGTTGAGAAAAACACGGGTTTCAAAGAAGCCCGGCCTTCTTGGTTTTACTAAGTTAAATTGGGTTTTCCAATTTCTAAGCAAATACCTTTAATTCAATATAATGGCAATTCTGTTTATCGATGTAAAAGCAATAAGCCGTGTTTTCATTTTTGATTCCCCCATTCCCAAAAATAAAATAGACTTGTATTTGGGAAAATTGAATCACGCCGTTGGTCACAGTGTAACGATCGATAGGGGCATGTTATCTAGGGGTTTACCACTAAGGAAATGGTTGGGACAGGGTCAAGAAATAGTATATCTTACTCAGAAATGACAGGAAATAGCAAAGAAATACTGAAAATAGTCATAAGTAATATCAAAAAGGCCTCGCCACATAGGCCATGCTATGCTATGCCAATTTACAACACAGAAGTAGAGACAATGGAATTCAAATGGAAGTGTCCACATTGTTCATGTTTAAAGTAATTTACATAGCAACGAAGTCGACTTTTATGCTGTTTCTATGGATACGTTTCCATGGAAATAATAATAGTAGTTGGAGTAAAATGAACATCATCCATTATTTAAATTTATGAATATTGACAGCTGCCAATTGACAAAAATCAGTTTTCAAACAAAAAACTATGGTTACCCAAATTTACATAGCATGTCCTATGTGGACAGCTCTGTGCTGTGCAATGCTAAATTCAATTTAGCATGGCGTGGCCTATGTGACGAGGCCTTAAGAGCTTAGATTTTGCCGGCAAAATTTTTCAGTTGTCACGAGAGGTTGCCTGTCAATTTCTTGAGTAACATTTTACATGAAAATTACGAGACATCGGTCTGTTAAGAACCAAGAACCGCTGAATAGCGTCTACTATTTTATCTATTGCTAACATAACATTAATCTTAGTATATAAGCTTTGTATTCAATTGATGTGGGCTTTTTGTCCATAGTTTATACTCGAGTGTATATCGTTTGTATTACTTATACAAAATTCCAAATTGTGAAGTAACCGTTTCGTAAAGTTAAAAATAAATCTTTTTTTATTAAACCTTTCGGGACGTGTTATTTAACTGGCGCAGTCGGTAGGATCTCAAGAGACACCAAGAACAAGAATCGTCTAGGCGTCGTCGATTTCAATCGTTTCCTTGAGAAGACCACAATTAATTTTAAGAAGAAACAAGAAAAAGAAGAAATGAATATACCAGTACTACTAGTAATGTGAGTACATTTGTTTTGAATATTAATGACACATTCCTCAATTTGTTCCCAAATTTACGACGATTTAATTGATCAATTGAGTAGTAATTTAGAGAGTTGCTCAATAAGTAGCCAACAAAGTAAAATAAGTAGGTCAAGATTAAGTACAATTAATGATAAGAGTGCAATGGCAGCGGAACTAAAACCAATGCACTTGGACGCAGTCCCACATTACGATGGAGATCCTGCAACACTTGCAAATTTTATTTCTGCTTGTGATTACTTGTTAACTTTCGCAGATGTAGTTAATATAAATAATCCAGTCAATCAATATTTATTACGTGCTATCTTATCGAAACTAAAGGATAGAGCCGCAGTTTTAATTGGAAACCGTGAAGATGCAAATTCGTGGCCCAAAATTAAACAATTGTTGTTACAGTTCTTTGGCGATCAAAGAGACGAAAATTGTTTGATTAGGGATCTTATGGCTTTAAAACCAGATAAAAATGAAAGCCCCTATCAATTTGGCATTAGATGTCAAGATGTTAGGAGTCTTCTTTTAAATAGAATTAAGTTATACGAAGCTGATCCTATAACTAGGCAGGTTAAAACGCACATATATGATAATCACGCTTTAAATGTTTATTTAACAGGTCTACCTAATAATTTAAGTCTTGCAATTCGTTTACAAAAACCAGAGACACTAGAACGCGCGATGGCACTAGTAATTGAAGAAGAAAATTTTAATTACGCTAGATCGCATAATTATAGCAATAATTATTCTGCTAATAATAGCAATCGAAATAACCCGAGCCAAAAACCTATGATGTTCAAAACTCCTAATCCTCGCATAACACCAACATGGCAACACACGTATTCGCAACCGATGTTCTCTCCAAGATCAAGTTATCAGTCTCAAAATCAAAATCCTTTTTTCAATCCCCCATTGTCATAAAATTATTTTCAACAGCCAAGACTAAATTCCCCAATGCCACAAACTTATTTTCAACAACCTAGATTTGTACAACCGTTCCAACAAACACAACGAAACTTTCAGCAACCATTCCCACAGAGACCATTTTTTAACCAACAACAGGCTAAAATAAATCAACCAAATGTATTTGCTCAAGGTAATCAACGCCCAAATACATATAAACCGACCCCGATGGATATTAGCTCGGGAAATACTCGACGTACTAACGCTAACAATGTATGACAACCAATTCCTGGTCCATCTCAACCGCAAAAACCGAAATGGGTAGCAGAAGAACTCTTTTACCAAGAAGCAAACCCAGATGAACAATATGAGCAGAATCCTGACGAATATTCCCAAGAATTTTATGAACCGAATTATGACAATATTAATTATACCCAATGTAATGAAATTGAAGAATCCAACTCAAATTTTCAGGACAGTCCCCCGAACAACCAACTAATATGATACAAATAAATAATGTAACCCATTCCCAACTTCCATACGTAATTATTCCCGAAACTAATTCGAAATTCATGATTGATACGGGATCATCGAAAACTCTTATAAGTCCCCGACTTGTAAACAAATTATTCCTTGAAAATCTCACTTACGATCCTTTCCAAGTTCAAACAGCTCATCAAATTTCTAATCATAATTATAGTGTAACAATTCCTTTACCCCCTGTATTTAAGTCTGAAGACACTCATAAATTTTATGTATTTGAAATTAATGACAAGTATGATGGTATAATAGGTTTAGACCTTCTCAAAAGGTTAAATGCTAAAATAGATTTGGATGAGGAAATTCTAGTCACTAAAGATACTAAAGTTCCACTTCATTTTTCTTTAATTAATAAGCCTAATAAGGCAAATGTTTTTCATATTCATTTAGCACCCAGATCTGAACAATTAGTTGAGATCCCTGTAGATAAGAATGTTTTAGAAGGATACATTCCATATTTAGAATTTGCAAATGGAATTAAAACTCCAGCTGCATTAGTAACCGTTAAAAACGGTAAAGCATTTACAACTATGTTAAACCCTTCAGAAAACGAATGTACCATAGAACTACACGAACCTATCCAAATTAATGAAATCGAAACATCAATTTTACCTTCCGAAAACCTAACAATTACTCCAGATCAAGACGTAACTTTAAAACAAAATTTAAAAAATCTTAGACTCGAACATATGAATTCCGAGGAAAAGAAAGCAATCCATTCCCTGTGTTTAGAATATCGAGATATTTTTTATTGTGAAAATTTTCCCCTTTCCTTTACTAATCAAATTATGCATTCAATCCGTTTAAAAGATGAAAATCCTATTTATACAAAAAGTTATCGTTACCCTCATGATGTTCATAAGCACGAAGTCCAAAAACAAAAAATATCATCTTTGTTAAGTCAAGGCATAATTAGACACTCGACTTCCCCTTGGTCATCACCAGTGTGGATCGTTCCAAAAAAGTCAGATGCCTCAGGTAAAAAGAAATGGCGGATGGTAATCGACTACAGGAAGTTGAATTAAAAAACTGTAGATGACAAGTATCCATTGCCTAATATAACTGACAGATTAGACAAATTGGGTAGGAGCCAATATTTTACTACATTAGATCTCGCCTCAGGGTTCCATCAGATTGAAATGAACCCCAATGACATCGAAAAAACAGCCTTCAGCACCGAACATAGACATTACGAGTATACACGAATGCCTTTCGGTCTTAAAAATGCACCCTCCACCTTCCAACGCGTTATGGATAATGTTTTGCGCGGTTTACAAGCTGAACGATGTTTGGTATATTTAGACGATATAATAATTTTCTCCACCTCACTTCAGGAACATATTCAGAAATTACGAAATGTATTTAAAAGATTACGGGAAACAAATTTTAAAATTCAATTAGACAAAAGTGAATTTTTACATAAAGAAGTAGCATACCTTGGACACGTTATAACCCCAGAAGGAGTAAAACCCAATCCTGACAAAATTAAGGCAATCCTAAATTTTCCAATCCCAAAAACACGAACTGAAATAAAAAGTTTTTTAGGTTTATTAGGTTATTACCGAAAATTCATTCAAGATTTTGCAAAAATTACTAAGCCAATGACAAAATGTCTAAAGAAAGGCGCAAAAATTGAATATACTTCTTCAGATTACATAAATGCTTTTAATAAGGCAAAACAAATTTTAACAAACGACCCTGTTTTGCAATATCCCGATTTTGATAAACCCTTCGTACTCACGACTGACGTTTCAAATTTTGCATTAGGCGCAGTACTTTCACAAGGTACAATTGGCAATGACAAACCGATTGCTTATGCTTCAAGAACTTTGAATGAAACCGAACAAAAATATCCCACAATTGAAAAGGAATTACTCGCAATTGTGTGGGCAACAAAATATTTTAGGCCATACCTTTACGGACATAAATTCAAAATTTACACGGATCACAGACCCCTTACTTGGCTCTTCAGTCTCAAGGAACCAAATTCGAAACTTGTAAGATGGAGACTAAGACTGGAAGAGTTTGATTATGAAATTGCATAAATTGCATATAAAAAAGGTAAATATAATACAAACGCCGATGCTCTTTCCCGAATTCAGTTAAATCCTATACGAACACAGTCAATGATTGCAGAACCAGATTTAGACCCCCACCATGAAATAAATACTCCTACACCTGAAGAAGTCAAAAAATTCTTAAACCCTGAAATTAAATCAAGACCACCACCTTTAATACCATTTGACGACATTCCCGGACCGTCAAAAGATTTTGTAAACAAAAATTCGGAACATTCAGAAATCATTACTATTCATTCTGACGAAACGTGTGAACCAACAGACAGCATACCTATCAAAGACTGTATAATAAATTCCAAGTTTAACCAAATTCATGTTAAACGCGGACCATTTTTAGTTAGAATCGAAAAAATCGATAGCAGATAAATTTTTCACTTTCAAATACCCTATTTAAATGAAAACGAATCAATAGTTACCTTTTTCAAAGAATATTTAGTACCAAAAGCGTCTTATGCTTTGTACACAGAATGCGATGAAATTTATAAAATGTTCTGTAGAAATTATTGTAAATTATTTACAAATGAAGGTCCTAAAATTATTAGATACACGCAAAAACGAACTGAAGTCACAAACGAAGAAGACCAATTGACCGCTATTAGAAATTATCACGAAGGAAAGACGAACCACCGTGGAATTAACGAAACTTTAGGGAAACTAAAATCCAGATATTTTTGGCCAAATATGAAAAAATCTATAGAAATATATATAGGCAATTGTCAAACTTGTAAAAAATTCAAATATGACAGAAAACACTATGACGTACCACTCAATCTGACTGAGACACCTTCAGGGGGGTTTCACTGTTATGCACGACCTTGAACTATGTTAGCTTCAGTTTCTGTAAACCGTTTTAGATGGCACTACGATTTTGACATTTGCCGTCGAAACTCTGTATTACCGATTTCGTGAAATTTTAATCCAAAGTATGCGCTTTCTGTCGCAACTGGCATCGTCAGACAAAATGGAAAATTTAAAAATTGTGCGTTATTTTAGATATTCCGTGGTTACGTTCGCAGAACATCTAAATATGGTTACGTTTTCTCGATACGCAATAAATATTGCATCAGAAATAGGTGCATAACTAAGAAAAAATAATTATGCACAAAAAAGCAGCAGGCCACGTGTATATTTTCACTTCCGTCAGTAGGTACTTCTTTGACATCTCTGCGAATTAGAAGTTTTTCCTCGGACATCGACATGTCTTCCTTCAACGTTTCCCGGTGTTGAATTAATATAATTAATTGCGCAAATTTTGTAATTAACGTTTACGAGTAAGTTTCATTTGATTTTAGTATTAGTTTTCGTGCGCTAAAGAATGCCTATTTGGCGTTCTTTAGCATTATTTATGTTTCTACTTTCAATGTAAAATGCTGATTAAATAAAATTGATACCTACATATACACATAAGCATGCATAGTCTTTGTTTTCTTTAATTTAGTTGGATTTTTAATATTAATACAAATAAAGTTTAAATTTCAATTCTATCTACGCGCGTCTGTACCACAGAGTTGCTTATATACAAATAGAGGGATAATGCCGTGTTGAGAAGTTGACCCAAATTGAAACTGCGCAAGGGGTAGGGGAGCATGCGCGTAGTGCAAACACAGAGTAGGTACCAGAAAATTGTATTCAAAGCACAGGCGCGGCTTATAAAATTTTCAGGCCCTTTCACATATCGCAAAAGCCACTTAGAAGTAATTGATTAAATAAAGTACTAACTTTGTAAAATATTGCTTGCATTCTATTTAGAGAGAATGTCAGTTCACCTCAAGATAACTATTTCGGAGATGAGACAACAATTCAAAGATTCTAGGCTGAATTTAAATGGGATTGAATGAAACTTGAATTGAATTACTTCAAGTTGTTAAAACAAGCCAGGGTTTAATTTTTCTTACAAAAAAGAAAGTGAGTAGGAAGCATATAATAATAAGCATATAATAATAATATAATAATAATATATAATAGATGACAAAAGTAAATAATTAAAACAAATTCAGTTACTTAGAAAGAAAACGAAATCGTTTTTATTTTGATACAAAGATAATTAGGAACATATTCAACCTGAACACAACCCACACTATTTACCTGTGGGCAGAATAACACAATAAATAAATAAATATTGGTAATGATAACGAAACAAACAATGTATATACCTACATATACAGTTAATGCATTTTTATTGGCATTTTTGGTATTCAATCGTGAAAAATTTATGGATAGCTGATCAGGAGTGGAACCCAGGATCTTCCGTTGGTTAGGTGCTCTACAAATTTAATCTATCACAAATTCCAACAGGCAGAACTCCACCCGGCAAACAGAAGATTCTGCGTTTGACTCTCGATTACTAGGAGAGAATGCTCCACAAATGAGCAGTAAGTGACTTAAGACCCTTCACTTTCTCTACAAATCTTTTAATTCTTCGTCTTGGTGTCCTTTCTTTCTGCCGTAACAACTTTTGGGTAGAGTGAGCTTCAATTACTGTAGATTTCATTTTTCTTGGACTCCAACTATAAATTAGGTGCTTATTATTTACTGGTTAATACAAAAATACAGTGCTTACTAATACATATGATCCAGCCTAACCAATCGCCTTCTTTTCTTCGCAGATCCTCGCAAACCTATAGAATCACTAGTAGAAGTATGCACTTCACCCTCATCTCTTCCCCTTTTCATATCACCACTTGACATAGCACGGGATGTTTTAAGTGATATGGTACTTGCAAGTGACGATCTGCAAATACAAACTACAATACGTATCTGCATCCTCATGCGGAACAGTCTCTAAATTCATTTCAGATGTTGAAGGCCTATAATAGTCAGTAAACAATTATTGTTAAGTAATTTTACAGACATTAAAAATAAACATACGCATCACTGGAAGTTGAGGGCTGTGAGACTTGTTTCGCAGATAGCGGAAGAAGTTCGTCCATTTCAAAGCTGCAAAAATGCATGTGTAACAGATCCCAATATATATAAGTAGGTATCTAAAAAACATACTCAAGACGTACACGACTTTTACTAGAGATTAATATTGGTTTTTTTGGTTTCAATCTCAGTGTTGGAATTGGGTCCTTTTTCAGTTCTCCATTATTCAAGAAGGCATCCTCTGCAAAGTGGCGGGAACAAACTGCATTCTGTTCACTCAAGGATTAATCGGTGTTCCTTCCTATAGCAGCTAACCACGACTCTCGTCTTGCAGTAATGAGCCTTAAAGCAGTAAAAGCAACATTAGACAGTTATCCTAGTTTTACATATCATGCAATTACTTCAAAATAATTATAACAAACTGTATACTTACCGAAGAAAAAACGTACAACTGGCGCTGGTGATAGACTGCTACAAAAAGGTACCATATACATATACGTGGCATCTCCAACTTTATTTACTTTTTGTAGCAATGTACGTATAACAATTATAATTCAAAGAATCAATCAATGTATGATAAATTTCAACAATTTCACCGCAAATCAAACGTTCGTACAAAAAATTGCAAACGACGTGTGACAAATGACATTTAGTTTAGTTCATTTGGATTTTTGGATGACAAGTGACAGACCAAACAAACTCAGAGCGCATGCTCCCCTACCCCGCAACTGGCAAAATTATTTCTCCGTAGTTGGGTCATTTTTCAACGCGCAGGTAGGAGGCATTATCCCTCTATTTGTATATAAGCAACTCTGTGGTCTGTACACAATTGGTTCTTGTAAACAGCTAGAGATAGCGCTAAACGCGGTTCCTACTGTTAACATTAAGCTGCGCGTTCTTATTTGGGTGTTCTGTGGACACCTTCAAAACCTTTCGAAATAATACACGTTGACACATTTTCTTATGATCGAACAATTTTTCTAACTATGGTTGATGCATTTTCCAAAACGGCACAAGCATATTTAATTCCCAGTAAAAATCCAATAGATATTTCAAAAACACTTTTCACATACTTTTCTCATTTTGGTACACCAACGCAAATCACTATGGATAAAGGTAAAGAATTCAAAAACAAATTAATCGAAGATTTTCTAAACAGCCATAAAATTCAAATCCATTTTACAACATCCAAAAATCCAGAATCAAATGGAATAATCGAGAAATTCCACTCTACACTTATTGAACACTTAAGAATACTTCAATTTAAACACAAAGAACCACTCTCGGAATTAATAAAATATGCAATAATTGCGTATCACCATTCAATACATTCGGCAACAAAAATGACACCATTTTCGCTATTATTTGGTCATACAAATTCTAAAGATCCTAATGACGTAATTTTTGATGATGAATTATACGAAATATACGTATCTAATCATCGTGACAAAATTAAATTAATTTATGAAAAAGTTAAAGAACGACTAAAAACGGAAAAAGGGAAAATTGTTGAAAAACACATGACTGATTTACCATTTAAAATTGGACAAATTATTTATTACACTGCAAATGAAGACAGAACTGCAAAAGCAAAGGAAAAGAATTTAGGGCCAGCTACAATTCTTAAAATTAATCCTGATCACACCTGTATTTTAAAACTAGAGAATAATAAAGAAATTAAAGTACATACTCGTAGGCTAAGACATAGTCTTGTTACAGATGGACAATCCTATCTCCAACCTACTGGACTTACGAAACATACGAAAACGTCTTCTAAAAACTAACTGACAACCCCGGTATATACATACAACCACTTGGTGAAGCTAAAGTAACAATATCATCTTGGACAATAATAAAACCCTATGATTTAAGCGGAGTTATCCAAGAAATTTCTAAGTTAAAAATTATTATTAAACAATTAGATTCCATAGTATCAAAGGAAAATCCCTTCCAACATTTCTGTTCCCTAACAATGTCTGAAATTGATGAACTAATTTATCATATTTTAACAAATGTTAAATTGTCAACCAGAAAGAAACGAGGTTTAATCGATATAGCAGGTACTTTAATCAAAACTATAACGGGAAACTTAGACGCAGAAGATGGTAAAAAATATGAAGATGCTATTAATTCTGTCGTGCACAAACAAAATTATCAAGTAAAAGCAACAAATCAAAAAATAAGCGTTATAATCGACTCTCTTTTGAATCTAAATAAATCTATGGCTCATGTCAGTAACAATCAAAAAATAATTGCTGAAAAACTGGATAATTTAACACTCTCACTGCAAAAGGTACAAGAAACTAATTCAAACATTTCAATATCTTTTCAAATTGATTCAAGTTACATGCACTTGCTGAATACACTCTAACATGTCTCAGATCTTTTAAATAAAATTTTAGTTGGAATAACATTTTCAAAATTAAAAATCCTTCATCCTGTTATTGTAAAACCTAAAGAATTATTTGCAGAACTTGTAAAAATTAATCAAATTGTTCCAAACTCAATGATAATTACACCAGATTTAAGCAACATAGATATCTTTGAGCAAGTTTCTGAAATACAAACTTATCATACGAATTATCGAGTCGTATTTTTGATAAAAATTCCACTAACCAACTCAATTAAATATAAATTGCACCATTCCTATTCCCTACCTGAAATTAGTCGCATCTAATTTCTGACAGGGGTTTATTCCCAACTTTATTAATTTCTTCTTATTAGACATAACTTTTTTCAGATATTTAGCAGTATTTGTGACCTCCATTCTCCTCAAAAAATTATCCCATTCTAGATTTCCTAAACTGTCTAGCTTATATGTAAGTTTTTGGTACAGATTGTACGCCTCTAATTCTAACATACTACGTTTACCGAAGATGCTGACGTTGTCAGCGAAACACGTGTCGAGTTTAATTACTGTGTCACTGTCTTTTGGCGTGTGGGGTTAACTTATTAAGAATTCATAGTGAATTTACGTCAAAGTTCTTGATCCATCCACTGTGTGTACAACAAGAGATGAGAATTTGCCCACGAGCGAAGCCCGTCAGTTAAGAACTTCTCAACGCACTCATTTTGGGTGCGTTAAGAAGTTTATTACCGCACTCGTTTTTCTTATCGCAACCAATCAAATTAAGTCAATGACAGTAGGATTATAGTATATTATACAGTACAAGTGGAGAAACTGAAAATTTCGCTCACGCAATTTTCCATATTTGCACACGACCCGCCAGGCGAGTGTGCAAAGGCAAATAAGTGAGCGAAACGGTTTCTCCACGAGTGCTGTATAACGTTTCGTTCAATCCTGCCACTGATCTAAATAGGTATTATTTCAAAAATATTCAAAATTAATAATTCAAATATTGGTCTGACAATTGGGCAGGTAAGTATACAACATAATAAAATAGAGAGCGTGTTTCATCATTGTTATGGTTGCCGTTACTATAAATAATAAACAAGCTAGAAGAAGTCAATTTTTTGTACGTTTCAGCTAAATTTGTACCTAAAATAAGATTTTACTGAGAAAATATGGTAAAAATTACGATTTAATTTTACCGGAGGATGTTAAAAGAAGCTAATGCCGCTGCATACAATTGCCTCAGAAGTCTAAAGGAAGGTATATGAACAAGCTGACAATATTCCGTGATTTGATGCATATATAAAGAAGGTTCATCTTATATAACGGAGGAAGTGATCTTAGCCTATTAATGGATTGGTAGAACATTACGAGCCATCTTCTTTGTGGTCCACATATTCTATGTTGAAGACAATTTTATTGTTTTTAAAAAAGTAGATATTACATAGCAAGTAAGTTTCATAGTGCTATATTTTTTGAAAGTAGGTATTGGCTTTAACTCGGTAAAAATTTTCATATTACCTAATAGAAATGTTGACAGTACCTACGTACCTACTTAATATTAAATAAATATCTAATTAATTTTGAATGTATGCCCAAATTTATTAAAACGCACACAAATAAAATTTTTTGACATTGAGCTAGTTTATTATTTACAGAAACCATCATAAATTGCCATGTCAATTTGAATGATTAATTTTGTACATTTTAGTAATTTTATTGAGAAATGGAGTGGATGAAAGTAATAAGAGAAAACGAAAGTACTTTCGCTCACTGCTTTCGCCCAACCGTTGCCAAAGAAGCGAAGTGAGTGGACAAAATTAATGCTTTCTCGCATAGTATCTAAGGGTGAAACAATATGTGTCTATGGCAGGATTGAACAAAATACATTAATATGTCAATTTTTACAACCGTCGCCAGTTTCAATGTTCTGATTTTCTCTAGAAGTCATGACAAATCGACAAATGTCAAATTATAATTACCGTTTATTTTCACTTTCTAGGGGTGTAGATAAAAATTTGTACGATATACGTGTGATAACGCTTTATTAACTTACTTATGCGATTACTTTGCATGCGTACGTTAATAAAGCTCATAACCCACTTATATCGTAAATAACTAATACCTAAACTGAAGTTTTAAGTTTTAGGAAATGGTAAAAAAGTACGGGAATATAACCTGGAAATACTTAGAAATAGTCATAAATGCTCGCAAATGGTAAAGAAATACTACTAAATAGGTGGTACTCTGGAAATAAGTATTTAGAAATATGTAGTAAGGAAATACTAAAAATAGTAAAGAAATACTTGAAAATAGTAAGAAATAGTGCGGAAATACCAATAAATAGTAAGGTAATACTTGGGAAATAAGAGTACTTAAGGCAGATTTTTTCCTGGTAGTAAACCCAACACTTGTTATATTGCTTTTTACGAAGCCAATGTCTGACAGATGTAAACAGAAGTGGGTTTAAAAACCCAAGATTTTTTTTGAGTGGCTTAAGGAGAAAAGAGAACCAAAACATTTTATTCAATCAAAATCTTTACATGCGTATTATGGCCAATAAAAAATAATGCTGGGATTCATTGGGTCAAGATGCCTCACAAATTTTACCTAGTTTTGCATGCACTTACTGGCTGTGACAATTTTTAAGTAAACAAAAATACATTTTTCCTAAAATTACAAAAAAAACAGATCACTGCATTTCTACATAATGAGAAGCTTCGGTTTGAAATTCCGAAAGCTGTTTGTGTAATCTATGAAAAACAACTAGGTATACAGTGCTTCCACGTAAGTTCTTAACAAATGGGAATTTTTATAATTAAGTGTATACTGAAAAATATTTTTCTTGGAAAAAGTTCTGCTTAGTCCAAAACCTTTAAATCTTCAAATATTTTTTTCTACTCTTACTGTATACAGGGGAAATTAAAAAATAATGTTGCTATTTTGTTTGATTGTCACAATAAAGCTGAAATTTAGTGGACCAACTAATAGAAAGTATGAGCAATATTAAGTTTATAAGGATACAGCTGAAATCTAGTATGCCGTTGAAACAGAAACATTTATAAAATGTCAATTAGCTAAATAGTTGCGAAATAGTAAATTCTGTTTAGTGGTGTTTATTGTATTGAATAGAAAATGCCAGCAAATTTGAGTTTACAAGAAAAAATAGAAATAGTTGGAATTGTAGGTGATAATTATAAGACCTGCAGCCATTTGGAACGGATCATCACAGAAAAAATCCATGAAATTCCTCCTGCAATGATCCAAAATGCAGTATCAGAAGTAGAAGAAGAACTGCACTTTGTATGGAGAGAGACGGAGGACACGTTGAATTTTAATTAGGGACTTTGAACAACTTCATTTTAACGTTTTTTTCTTGTTTTCTTTGTTCTGTTCAATATGTACTCATACATATTTTTTTCTTCTGTTTAATAGTATTTTGAATTAAAAATGCGAATTTTTTTTGTTTAATTTTTAATAATGTTCACAATTTTATTGAGTTTCCAATTTCTGTTTAATACTGCTCGAATTAATTCTATTATCCATCTTTACTTTTAGCGCAGATGGCAAATTTTTTTAATAAGTGCTTATGTTTATTCCGCATATTACATTTGAGTTTTATTCTTATAAACATAATATTGCTCATACTTTCTATTAGTTGGTCCACTAAATTTCAGCTTTATTGTAACAATCGAACAATATGGCAACATTATTTTTTAATTTCCCCTGTATACGGTAAGAGCAAAAAAAATTTTTGAAGATTTAAAGGTTTTGGACTAAGCAGAACTTTTTCCAAGAAAAATATTTTTCGGTATACACTTAATTAAAAAAAACCCATTTGTTAAGAACTTACGTAGAAGCACTGTATAGTTTTCAGGGGCAATCAACGTGCTCAAGCGAGACAATTGGAACTTCGTAAAGCCACCTCAATATGATAATATTAAGTATCGTCATTCGCCGACTCAAAAACTTGCTACTCAAGAGACCGCCAAACTTTCATTTTTCTGTGTAGGTACAACATGTTTTCGACAGCTGGATAAGTTTGTGCTTTACGCAATTCGATGCGCATATTTAATTTTACGCAAATACTTTTCTCTGGACAACAAATTTTCACTATAAATGTAAAGATAGGGCATATCCTACGACGAGTTTCCTCTAGAAATATACCAGACTGACCTGACCCGTGGCCGTCAATAAGCGAAAGGCAGAAATGTGGCATAAATTGAGAGATAAATGCATGTAGTTGAATTGAAACTGATCGTAAGTCCGCTATTTCAAATAGCAACCAATTACCAATAAATATGCAAAAGAAAATGCAAGTACATATTATTCTAATAAATGAATAGGCATTTTCCCCGTTCGTTTTAATTCAGATATAAGCTGAAAGGTTATGCGAAGATACAATCAAGACAAGGGGCATAGTGGTTCCTACCAAGAGTCCCTCCAGATTGGGTGCTCCACAAAACGACCAGCGCACATCTTGATAAAAGCATTACCACACCATACTGTGGCGTTACCTATCATTACCTCTCTGATGGGTGACAGCGAAGACGATCATGTTTATGAGATTAAACGTTGACCGCCGTGCCACTTATATTCTTTATTAGTATAAATACTTGATATTTACCAGTCGAAACCGCTACTAGTGCGTCATCGTAATAACTGGAGACATGCAGATTCCAGTACTAAATTGGAATTGGCCCGGAACACAAGTGAAGTGACATATTCTGGTAATATGTAAAAGGCGGCTAATCAAGCAGGCTAGCAGGCTTAATTACAAACTTAAACTAGACTGACAGCGAATACCTGCCCCGTTTGGTGGCTTATCGGGTGTTAGCACATGAATGTAGTGTAAAATGTATAATAAAGGTGAAATAAAAGAATTACGCTTAGGTGGCACACCTTGATGTATATGGCTGAAAAGAGAATTTTAGTGGGAATCCGTAAATATTCAAAGCAATAAATAGGGCGATATTTAAAATAAGGCAGTCGGACATTTCCGGTTTACTTTATGCCAAAAAAATGCGATTTTAGAACTCACTTCGTACTTTGAGGCTGGTTGCCAACAAGTTGCCAGAGGGGCGAGGTGGGTCAGGTCGGAAAAATATTCGGGTTCGTAAAACTTTGAGTTTAATATTTTCCCTTCCCGTCATGATGATGATACGAAATTAAATTTTTATTCAAATTGTAAATATTGCGTGTTGCATCTGAATATTTACTATTTACTAGTAACGCCAGAATTCGTAGCTTTCTGATTACACCGTAGATTTTGTATGGAAACACTAAATTGTTCTTGTATTTCAAAATATATACATATCTATTCAAAAGACAGAGTGCGAATGATATTAATAATTTGGGAATGTCATGAAAACTTCCTCTTGGCGGAAAGTGTTTATGGCGAATGGTATCCGGATAGAAAGCATTCTGACAGATAAATATTACCTACTTGAAAGATTTGAAGCGACGGAAAGTGTAGGTAGCATATGAAACAAGAGAAATACAGGAACCAATGCTAAAGGTCCATTCAGACTGCGCTGACGAATTGCGAAAGGATCGGGGCGGGTTGCAAAAATATTTAACGTAAGAATTTAAACGGCAGCTCACACACTGACGCAGACTAGGTCTAGTTGACAAAACCTTTAGTTTAATATTTGCTTCGACCCGCACCGCCTCACATAATGATATGAAACTGATGTATGATGCGATGCATTAGAAGAAAAACAGAACCGTGTTCCTTTATTGGTTCTCACTATTAGGAAACAAACTACCATTTTAATCAATTTCGTTCAACGATATTATCCATCCTTCAAGAAAGAAAACTTCAATAGGAAAAACACGACAAAATATCAGGATTCAACCTATTATTGAGAGCGATGATACCCCAATCGGAGTCTGACTACGGACGGAACGCGACAATATGAGCAGAGTTCTTGTGCATTAATTGTGATGCGACGAGACGTCAACGTCAAAATCGTTCTGAGAAATCTACCATCATCATAAAGTTCTCAGACCGAAGACTGGTACCTCCATCCTTTCTTATCCTAGGCTAACCTAAGCATTTCCCTAAAAGTAGAACATCCTACATCCCTAACTATTTGAGAGCAATAGTCTGATCTGAGCCTACCACAACTTTTCATTCCTATCTCCGACTCTAGCATGTCGCCAAATTTTCCTTCGTGTCTCAGAAGGTGCCCTACCATCCTACCTCTCCTATTCTTTATTGTCTTCCATACCTTTCGCTTTTCCAAAACTCTTTCTAAACCTCTGTATTGTTAACCTTATCTATCGATAGTATCTTCATCATGTGTCTGTAACACCAGATTTCAAACGCTTCTATTTTTTTTCGATCCGCTTTTCCTACTGTCCAAGTTTCGAACCCGTACAATGCCGTACTTCATTCATACGTCTTTAAGAGCCTCTTCCGAGTCTGCCTTGACCGTTCTCGAGCATAACAGTTGTTTCTCTTTGTTAAACGCAACTCGGCCCTCCTTTATTCTTTGTTTTATATCTCTAGTGCGCCTACCATCGCGAGCTATTTGACTTTCTAAATAGCAGAGATCCGCGGCTTCTTCTATCTTCTATCTTCTATCTTCTCATTTTCTATTTGTATTTTAGTTCTTTTTTCACGCATCCAATATACCAAAATTTTGTTTTTTTCTTATTGATCTTCATGCTGAAGCCCTCTGTCAAATCTGCTTCCAGTTCGTTCAGAGCCATTCCTAATTCTTTTTTGCTGCTACATCACCCGCGAATCTGAGCACGTTAACAGTTTGACCCTGTTTATTAATCCCTGAAACTATCTGTCCTTAATAATATTAATCGCATCTTCGATATACATATAAGTTGAAAACTTACTTCCGGATAGCTACTTCTCCTCGTTCTAGCTCAAATTACGTAACTGCAGTTTGCTCTTTATAGAAATTTTGTATTATTTACTTCTCTACTTTTCAGAGTGCTTCAGTGCTTCGAGCATCTTCCTCCATTTTACGGTGTCGAAAAGTTTTTTCTAAATCTACAAATCCGATATAGGCGCTCTATCCCTTTTTTCAATATTACTCGTAAAGCTGGAATGGCCTCGCGCGTCCCTCAACTTCGTCTAAATCCGATCTGATCTCCTAATATTTCTTTCGCCCTTTTCTCCATCCTTCTTTGCACAATTATAGCTAAAATTCTTGGCGCGTGGGAAACTAAACTGATCGTTCTAAAATTTTCACATCTATCCGCACATTTCGTTTTTGGCAAAGCGCCTATGATGTTCCGTTTGTAATTTTCTGGAATCTCATCTGTTTGGCATATACAGTTAACTAGTTTAAATAAACACTATCTTACCTATTGACCAGCACACTTTAAAATTTCTGTTTGCAATACGTCTACGCCTTGTGCTTTATTGTTTCTTTAAACTTAGCTCGAACTCTTCCCTTATTATAGGGCAGCCTAGGTTATCCCCCTCTACACCGATTTCCTTTTCTAATATATCTCCTAGTTCCTGTCCCGCATATGAGATTCCCAAATATTCCTTCCACCTATCTGACTTTCCCCTCTTCCGAATAAGATGTCTCCTGCATCGGTTCTAATGTTTTTGCTGCTAGATCCAGTTTCTCTGAAATTTCTCCTAATTATTTTACACGCTTCGTCCGTGTCTCCCACTACATACTGGTCTTAAATTCTTAAATTTTCCCCTAATTTAGTATTCTAAAAAGTTCGAAAAATTTTAAATATCTACCATAATTATCCAACTACGTCAAGAACTCTGCAACGAGCTCTCTCTTGCAGGGCTGCGTTCTGAGAAGCTGCTTATCAACCCTGCGCTTAACATCAAAGAAGGGCGGGTTCTTTATTAATTGCTAAATGGTGAAAATGACCAAACAGAAACAAGTTAAGAAAGCATCACTGCTCTATTTACCATTCCATTTCCTTCAAAATGAGGCATCACAAGTAATATGGTGTCCTTTGAGATTTTAAAGAAAGGATGACTGGGTGTTATGGGGCTGGTTCTATAGACGTCATCTATATATCAAAATTAATCAACAATATATACCTAGGTTTCAGCTATTTTTCCTAATTGTTTCTGAAACATGGGGAAGCAGCTTTTATGCAAAATCACCCATCTTAGAAATTCAGTGACTATCCTAATACTGCATTTTTTTCTACGTAATTTGCATTTAAAACTAATCAAATAATTATTATTGTAGTACCTATAAAAGTATCAATTTCACTTGATAGGTAAACTAATAATAATTTATGGACGTCAATATAAAGTGGATGTCTCCAATATAAATTTCCATTACATTCTCTCCCCACGTGTATTCACGTTTATAAATAGGTAGAGCTTCCAGCCTGCACAAAGACCTTCACTACCTAAATAAAATTACAAGTATACACACGTCGTATTCACGATAAAACGGCAAATAAAGGAAAGCCGTGAGCTGTGACAACAGTCCATCGAGTTAAGTTCCTAGATACTTCAGCAAAGCAGAATTGAGCTCACTGAAAGAAATACTTGATTGCCAATCTGACCGAGCGCTGATGCTATAACTACGTACAGTTGGCACTTTAGAAAAGGAAACACAATCGGCAAGCAACTTTCACTGCACACCGTGACATAGCCTTCATTTTACCGATCCTTTCTTGTTTGCCACCGGAATAACCCCATTCCAATGTTCGCAGGTCTTTCCTATAACGACATTCATTCTGATAAAAAAAAAATTCGTGCGCCGTCAAGATTCTGTCTAATTTTATTTGAGTATATTGGGTGATTCCGAACTTATCTGAAAAAATAAGATGTGCACTACGATGAAGCGAAATAAGGCAAAAGATGTAATTTATTAAATTTTATTGACTCACCAATGCTCAATAAAGAGAAGGTTCAAATAAATATGACATCCTTCATGCTCTATTATACAGTGTTTTTAAATCTTGTTCCATCCGATTAGTTCTTGGAATAAGTAGGTATATTAAAAAACTGTAAAAACAACTTTTCTTTTTTTAATATACAGGTACTGCTCAAAATTGTTTAAGGAACAAAACTATTATATCAAAAATATTTTCAGCAGAAAATGAGCCATGTATGTTCGTTGGATATCATACCATAACATGATAAAAAAGGACTTGATTTATTCCTTTTATCAAAAAAACTGAAATTCAAAGAAATGTGGACGATAAAAATTTCGCTTTTTATAATGTTTTTGTTTCACATCATCTTTGAGCATATATGGTCTGTTTAGTTGTTTGTGTGGCACATAAGACAACACTTTACAATGCAACGACGACACTTAGTACGCGACGAAATGTTACGTGCGGTGGGGATGATTAAATTTGGTGGTTCACAAAGTCAGGTAGCGGCCGACTTTGGAGTATCGCGAAGTGCAATGTGTCGATTGTGGGGACGATACCAGGAGACTGGCGATGTGGCCGAAAGACACGAAGGCCGCAGAAGAGAAACAACACCTGCCCAAAACCGTTTTATTATTCTTCAAGCCAGGCGTAATGCATCAATTACGACACGAGAACATTTTGCGGATCTCCAAAATGTATATGCCATACCAAACCATCAGAAATCGTATCCATGAAGCTGGTCTTCATTCTCGTCGACCGATTAGAGTACCTGCACTTCGCCACGCCAATCGTTAAGCTCGTCTTGAATGGGCTGAAGAGCATGCTCAATGGGGTGAACAAGAATGGTTCAATGTTCAGTTTACCGACGAATCTCGGTTCGGATTTCAACCTGATAGCAGAAGGACGAGAGTGTGAAGTTCACAATTACCGAGGAGGGTCTGTAATGCTATGAGCTGGAATCGATTTGCACCATAGAACGGACCTCGTTTGTCTGGATGGGGCCATGAACCAGCGGCGTTATATTGAACAAGTTCTTGTGCAACCATTTATTCATATGCTGCTGGTCCAGATTTGGTTTATATGCAGGATAATGCTCGTCCTCACATTGCACATCAGGTACAACATTGGCTTGAAGAAGAGAACATTGCCCTTTTGCCATGACCTCCTCAGTTTTCTGACCTCAACCCCATTGAGCATGTGTGGGACATGCTGAAGAGACAACTTCTTCCAGTTAGGGGAAACATTCAAGGCCGTTTTGCATTTGAAAATGCACTGAGAGAGCAGTGCGCCCTTTTGCCACAGGATGCAATCGATAGGCTGACTTTAAGTATGCCTATTC
This sequence comes from Xestobium rufovillosum, assembly GCA_963966045.1. Classification (NCBI taxonomy): domain Eukaryota; kingdom Metazoa; phylum Arthropoda; class Insecta; order Coleoptera; family Ptinidae; genus Xestobium; species Xestobium rufovillosum. The sequence continues at coordinate 19,387,057 of OZ014492.1, read as the reverse complement.
GGTGCCGGGCAGCCATTAATGCCCGAGGATGCAATACATCGTATTAAGTGCAAATTTCAAAAAAATAACTTTTATTTTAATACACAATGTATTGTTTTTCAATTAAATGTTTATTTACATTATTAAGTAAATAATGCAAAACATTACAAGTTTATTTTTAGCCAATTTTGTACTAGATAAGCTAATCAAATAAATAGTGTAAAGGTGGGATTTCCTAGCGACGTCCAGCGTTCGCGGCCCGCCGCGGCGGCTGGCAGTTAATGACCCAACAATGCATTTTGAATGCAACTGTTTTCTTTGAAGCGTCGCGACTCGTCGTCTCAGCGTCCGACCGTCAGCGGCTGCGTCCCGACTGCTCAAAAACATGTCAAGCCGCGAACGTAGACTCCAGAAGTCACATGTATCAGTTGAAGTAAGCATATCGTGGTGGATATTACGACTTAAAATGTCTCAAAATATTACACATGCAGACGACGAAGTATTGATTGATCGCGGACGTCAATTTCCTTGCATTTATGACCACGAAAATAAAGACTTCAAAGATTATCAAATTCGGGAAAATGCTGTTAGAGTATTCCTATTAAACATGACAACAAGCCACTGCTACTTAAACTGCAGGTACTACACAAACGCACTTTTGATACTGCGGGTGGTACTCTCATTACTACAAAAACGCGGACGCCAGACGCTTCAACCAAATCCAAAAATCGTCGTGGCCAGCCGTTACTGCTGGACGTCGCGGCGGGCCGCGAACGCTGGACGTCGCTAGGAAATCCCACCTTAACCTACTCACCTTGACTTGTAGGATAAAAATAATACAATACAATGAAAATTATTAGTGTTCCTTAGACAATTTTGAGCAGTGTATTTCATCCAAACCTCGGGAAACTTACTTGCGGGACAGGAAGTACGAGATATGTTAGAAAGCGAAAGCAGTGTAGACGGGGATAACCTAGGGTGTCCTATAATGAGAGGAGAGTTTGAGCTAGCACTAAAAAGTTTAAGAAACAATAAAGCACGAGGTATATGTAGATGGCTTGCAGGCAGAAATCTTAAAGTGCGCAGGTCAAGAGGTAATAGATCGTTTATTTAAATTAGTTAGTCGTATATACCTGACAGGCGAGATTCCAGAAGATTACAAACGGAATATCATAGTAGCTTTGCCAAAAAGGAAAGGCGCGGATAGGTGCGAAAATTTTAGAACTATCAGTTTAACTTCCCACGCGTCAAAAATTTTAACTAGAATTGTGCAAAAAAGGGATAGAGAAAAGGGCAGAAGAAATATTAGGAGAAGATCAGTTCGGATTTAGACGAAATAGATGAACGCGAGAGGCCATTTTAGCTTTACGAGTAATTATAGAAAAAACAATAGAAAAGGGAAAGAGCGTCTACATAGGATTTGTAGATTTAGAAAAAGCCTTCGATAACGTAAAAGGGGCGGATGTTCGAAGTGCTCAAAAAGGTAGGGATGAAATATAGGGACAGAAGAATCATAATCATAATCCCTACAAAGAGCAAAAGGCAGTTATAGAATTTGAGCAGGAACGAAGAGAAGTAGATATCCGGAAGGGAGTGAGACAGGGATGTGCATTGTCACTTCTAGTTTTCAACTTATATATCGAATATGCGATTAATATTGTTAAGGACAGAACAGCCTCAGGGATTAATGTACAGGTCAAACTATTAACATGCTCAGATTTGCGGATGATATAGCAGTGCTAGCATCTAGGAAAGAAGAATTAGGAGCGGCTTTGAATGAAATGGAAGCAATTTTGACACAGGGCTATGGCATGAAAACTAATAAAAAGAAAACTAAAATTTTGGTATGTAGAGGGAGTGAAAATAGAACTAAAAAATAGGAAATGAGAAGATAGAGGAGGTCGCGAATTTCTGCTATTTAGGAAGTAAAATAACTCGAGATGGTAGAAGCACAAAAGATATAAAACAAAGAATAGGGCAGGGTCGAGTCGCGTTTAACAAAAAGAAACAACTGTTATGTTCGGGAACGGTTAATGTAGAAACTCGTAAGAGATTCTTAAAGTCGTATGTATGGAGTACGACATTATACGGGTGTGACACTTAGACAATAGAAGAAGCGGATCGAAAAAGAGTAGAAGCGTTTGAAATGTGGTGCTACAGACGCATGATGAAGATACCGTGGATAGATAAGGTTCGCAATAAAGAAGTATTAGAAAGAGTTGGAGAAAAGCGAAAGGTATGGAAGACAATAAAGAATAGGAGAGATAGGATGGTAGGACACCTTATAAGACACGAAGGAATAGTTCGCGACATACTAGAGTCAGGGATAGAAATAAAAAGAGGTAGGGGTAAGTCCAGATTAGACTACTGCTCTCAAATAGTTAGAGATGTGGGATTTTCTACTTTTGGGGAAATCTCTGTAGGTTAGCTCAGGATACGAAAAGATGGAGGTACGCGTTCAACCAGTCTACGGACTGAGAACCTTATGATTATGACCTCTTGACCTGCACACGTTCAAATTTCTGCCTTCAATCCGTCTGCATCTTCTGCTTTACTGTTTTTTAAACTTTCCAATGCTAGCTCAAACTATTCCCTTATTATAGGACAGCCTAGGTTATCCCCCTCTACACTGATTTCCTTTTCCAATATATCTCCTAATTATTGTGCTAGTTATTATATTCCCAAATATTCCTTCCACCTATCTGCCTTTCCATCTCTTCCGATTAGGATGTCTCTTGCCTCGTTTCTAATGTTCTTGCTGCTAGATCCAATTTCTCTGAAATTTCTCCTAATTATTTTATACGCTTCGTCAGTTTTTCCTCCTCCGAACATATTATCTTCCACTTCTTTGCATTCATTATCAATCCACTGTTTTTCGCTTTCCTACATTTTCGAATAATTCCAACTTGACCGCCTTATATCTTTGTTTCCCTCCTTCATTTAGTCTATTTTTATATTTTTGCCTCTCGTCTATTAAAGTCACAATGTTGTGATACAGGGTTTTCTACTTGCATTCTGTTTATGACCCAAAATAAATCTAGGGCTCTAGCTGTCGAATCTAAACTGTTTTTAATGCAATTCCTTTCTGCCTGTACGTCCCTAACAGTATTTTCATCCGCGCCCTTTGGTGCTTCTTTCGTCTTTCTCTCGAACTTATTGCGCGACTCACAATCTTTTTGTTTCTCTAGAAATAAGTTGAACTCTAAGTCAAGCTGTCTTCTACCTTTTCGTTTTTTCAAAATCTTAAATTTATGATTAGCCTTCATAATCACTATGATGTGACCACTATCTATATCTGCTACCGGATAACTTCTGCAGTTCCTAACTTAATTTCTAAATCTTTGCCTAACAAGAATTTAATCTATTTGATATCTGCCTAGGTCTTCTAGAATCTTCCATGTATAGCGTCTTCTAACGTGATGTTGAAATATAATGTTCGCGGCAATTAGGTAGCTTATGGTCCCATATCGCACCTATTACCTAATCCAAAGGGACCTATTATTTCAACTTCTCTCCCCGTACTTACAATATTTTCTTCCGTGACAGGATAATTTCATTGAAGTAAATAAGAACTAAATATATGCATCGTCCCACTTTAAAAATAGTTTCGCGTGAAAGATCAAAGGTACGTGTTGAGGATATATCAACTCTCTCAGTTCTCCCGCTCCCTCTACCTTTCACTCAGCTGAACTGGAAGCTGCTATGCTATGCTGTTATACTTGTATGTGAAAGATAAACTGGATACTGAACCTTAACATATAACCTATTTCCTGTTCCGCACGACGAACTTAATGGATGAGTACGCCTACTGCTCTACCCGTGAATCAATCGATTTTGAAAGTATTTGCCCAATAAACAACTTTCAGGTGCATCCAATCAATTTAGCGCCCTAGGGGATCGGAATTGAGATATGAATAACCAGAGAAATTTTAAAAAATGACCCGTTAGAAAAAAACTTACTATAAAACAGATATTCGTTAAGAACATATTGAACGACCAGCTAATACATTTGTCCAAACAACCACTTCTCGAACAAATACCCCCACCAGGTATTGAACTATAGAATAAGTCTACGTCGCGTCGGCGGATTGTACTAGTAGGGTGCACACAACAGGCCCAACCCCGTTCGCCCTTTGCCAGGATAGATCTTGCATGGTCTACCTGTACACACCAACCGCATACTACTGGTTTCGTCCTATTGGAACTCATCAGTACGACGCGCTATGTACAGACCTTACTAAACTCTTCACTTATAAATAATTACCTGAAAGTGTCTTTACACTATCTGAGTTTGCATTTATAAAATATTTTTTATATTTCATCCTTCACACTATTCGATTTCGCGTTTGATTTTGTACTTGATTTTGCATTTGATTTTTCCACAATGCTGAGAATAGAGAAGCAAATATCTTTATTTGATTTTGCATCCGAGATCGACGGTACGCATGCGCAACACATTTTCTTCAAGTTGTATAATGATGTGTTTATTCAAACTAGGTTTAATAGTGGAGGCTGTGGAAACATGTAACTTTGACATTTTAAGCGAATTTTTGAGATCTGGTTCGCTTTTCATTCCGTTCAATAGTATATTATTTACAACAAGAGATGAAAATACTGCTTTTTTCGTGAGGTGAGAATTTGCGAAGCGAATGGGGCAATCTCACGAACGAAAAAAGCGTATTTCATCTCGAGTAGGAAATGCTATGTTTTCTACACATAAGTATATATTTGGGTGTCTGCATGATTCACAGTATTCACTTTCTGAGTCCATTTAAGATGCTATTAAATTATAAGCGAACCCTCATAATGTAAATTATTAATTGTTTATTTAGTCGTTGCTAGGTAACATAGATACGCAGGCTGCTAATTGAAAGTGCTTCTTTTATCCATTATTAAAACTATAAATTTGACATTTCCATTTTCACCTCTAGAGTAAAAAATGTCGCTTTCATACAGAGTAGACAGTTGAAAAATTGCTATTTTCATATACAGGGTGGGCCAATAGTGCGTAGTCGGCCCATATCTCTGATTCTATTCAAGATATAAACATGAAATGTTACGTGTGTGTGTGGAGAACCATACGAAGCTTCTATTAAAATTATTTTGATGTATACAGGATGTTCACGTGCATCGCACCAAACCAAAGTTATGTTTTTTAATGGAATGCCCCACATTTGTTTACATATTTGGATTCCCCATAAAATTTTATGAAAGTTGATATGCTACGCGGTGGGGTTTAGAGTAAGCGATGTTAAGATATGGCCATTTTAGTACCAGTGTGGAGCCAAATTTGTGGTGCTACTGACGTCCGCTGGTCAAAGCTAACTATGATTTTTTTATTGGACTGGGTTCAGAGGATACTCTATTTGTAAAATCCATTAACACTTTTTTCAAAATAATTCATATTGTACAGAGTGACCAACGTGGACAAAATGGAGCTTTTCTCAAAAATGTTAAATAGAACACTCCGTATATTATTTGCAGGTTTGATAGCCATTTTATGAAGCTTTTGACTGATGTAGATATTGGCAGATCTGCGACTGATAATTTACACAGAAATAAAGATTGAACTTTAAGAATTGAAATTTTTGTCGTAATTTTGTACAATTCTTGGTGAATTTCCCCCATTTTGCCACCCAAAACTCAGAAAAAGGCTTACATTTTGTTTTTACAGAAAATTTTGCGAGCAGAGTTTACACCGGCACAAGAAATCGCATAGCAACATTACTTCTTGAAATAACGGATTTCTTCCATGGCACTCCTTGTTTCTATTTATACCTAGGTTTAATATGTTACCATTTATTTAAGAATATGTCCATGAAGAAGCAATCTGGCGATGAAATTTTTTGTCTAAATGTGAAATCAACTTCCAGAAACAAAATGGAAATCATATTTTGTGTTTTGGACATTAAAATATAGGAGAAACGAATTAACTACGAGTCAAATTACTGCATTTTAAAGTTCAATTTTCAATTCTACCGAAACCGTCAATCGCAGACCTAACAATATCTACATCAATCAAAAGCTTAGTAAACTGATTATCAAATATGGAAATAATATATGAGGTGTTCCATTTGAAATTTTTAAGAAAAAATACATATTGCGTAAGCTGTTCACCCTGTATGATATTAAGTTTTGTGACAAAAGAAATCAAGAATTTTACAAATACAGCAGTCTGTGAACCTAGTCCAATAAAGAAATTTTAAATAGCTTGGACCAGTAGACGTCAGCAGCTCCTCAAAGTTGGGTCCACACTGGCACTAAAATGGTAATATCTTAAACTCGCTCACTCTAAACCCCATCGTGTAGTACACCATTTTTCATAAAATTTTATTGGGAATTTAAATATGTAAACAAATGTGGGGCGTTCCATTTAAGAAAACATAACTTTGGTTTGGTGCTCAGAGTGTGCACACCCTGTATACGCCAAAAATAATTTTATCAGATGCTTCATGGGGTTCTCCACATACGTGTAAAGTTTTATTTTGATACCTTGAATAGAACCAGAGATATGGGCCGACTACACACTATTGGCGCACCCTGTATACATATGTGTAGAAAAATTTTTTTTAAATAGATTCCAAGGAATGTGGAGTTAAGAAAGAAGGAAAGAAAGAAAGAAAGAAAGAAAGAAAGAAAGAAAGAAAGAAAGAAAGGTCAAGAAGGTAAGAAAAAATAGAAAATAATTATAGGCACCTGTTTGGACACAACAGTTTAATGAAAACATTTTTGAAAATATGTGGATTTTCTATTTTAAGATCATCCCACATCCCTCGTTACGCCTCAAGAGCCGTTTTCTGCTTCCCAAAGCCCCATTTTATATTTTTCTTCAATTTCCTACCTTTTTTATTTACTTTTAAAGCCTAGTAATCAAATTATGTTGTGCAAGGAAATTACAGCAGTATAGTAAAAAATGTCTTCCTCCTTTATTAATTTGTTATTTAAACAGCTGCTCAAAAAATAAACTGCAAATCAAAAACTAAATCAACCGGTCGACTGCCTAGATAAGTCAAGTGATATAGATGGCGAAACAACAACGTCATAAATTTTGAAGCCTATTTCACAACAGACATTTTGTATTACCATCTCCTACTATTATGGCAATACAATAGAAAACTTCGCTTGGAGGTTTTCAGCGCCACCTATTACAGGAATTTATTGCTACATTATAACAATAATTATTACAGTTTCTTTATATAAATTCCCAAAATTGTTCCCAATCGTAATTGAACCGTAAAGTGGAATACCAATTTTGACGTTTATAGTACCTAGTACCCAGGACACAGCGTTTCAGTTCTCGTGACACCACAAAGCACTTGGTTAGAAGCATTAAAATTATTTATTCTTTCATAATTATTATTTTGATACTGACAATATTATTATCGATTTTTTGTGTATTCTATAAATTAATGAGTATATTCCAATGTTAGGAAAATTAGAATAAACGTTTAAAATTGTCTTGCTTAATTTGTGCCAGTCCAAATTTTAATTTTTTAAATTTTGTGAATTTCTGGCATGTAGTAAATAAATAACTGTATAACTAATTAATGATTAAATAAAAAAATTACTTCGCGTACTACCAATATGTATAACAAAGTATTTTATTTATCCGGTTTCAAGATCTACAAACGACCCCATCATCATATTTTTAGTACACGAAGTAATTTTTTTATTTAATCGTGGATTTCTACCAAATAGTGAAAAGTGAAAATATTAACTACATATTAACTGTATAACTATATAATAATATCGACGTTTCGTCCAAGTTCGGGGGCTTTGTCAAGATTTATTAAAAACGTGTAAAAAGAAAAAAATATTTGACATTCTTTTTGTTTTTTTTTTTTTGTTTTTTTTTTGTTTTTGTTTTTTTGTTGTTTTTTTTGTTTTTTTTATGTTTTCAGAGAAAATCAAACCGCACATAGACCTATCATTTCAGTTTTAGATTTGAGTGAAGACATGGAAGTTGATGAACAACGATATACATACTTGAAACTCATGCCTGCCTACTTCTCTACATTATTTCCGATAGCCAACTTGGTATATCGTTACAAACTCATAAATGCATACACTCCAATCATCTGTTTACCCTACAAATTTTTCATTCCTCTAATAACGTTGAAGTTTCACTTCTATCGCGCGTGGCGACCTCGCACCCAGTTTTTTTGATAATAGTATATTACGTACCGAGGTGGAAAATGTTTCATTATAGCCGAGGGCTAGATATATGACCAAGGCGCGAAGCGCCGCGTTCATCTATAGCGCGTTGTGTTCGGGGTGGCCACCGAAGATGACGCGATGTGAGACGAGCAGATAACAATCCGCGAGGTTTGAATGTGGAATCTTCTTATTAAACCACAAGAGTTATAAATATTGCATAATATGCAGGTTACTATTGGTATTGCAATGTCAGCCGGAAGATAGAAAAGAATATTTATGTAATAGCTGAATCATAAAGCACTGTGTCTGTAATAATATTGATGATGAAATTGACATAATTCTGGAAGTAAGTCAATCTACAGCGAGTGTCCAGAATGATGCGATGCCACAAAGGTCTGCACATGTGCACTTTTAGAAAAAAACTGGAATAACTCCAAAACTTAAGTAGTTCTTTCGAGCACGTCCTTCCTTCCTATTTCTATTTATAATTACGTGTAGAGTACAGAAAACAAGTTAAATACAGTTTTACTTTTAGAAACTACTAGATGAACCCGTGGGCTACGCTCCACGACTTTTACGTAGTGGTGAATCGGTTTAGTAATTATATTTAAAACGTAAGTGCATTCCAGGTGCACTACAAAATATTCCCATAGAATATTCTTGAATAATTAATTGCGTTTAATTTAATACGGCAAAAAACCATTCTACCCACGGGTGCGAAGTTGAACCCCAGGTTTAACTACGACTGCGAACTGCGCTGGGCAGATCTAAGCGTCCATCGGAATGATGCCGATGCAATTTTCTTATTTGCGTTAAAGAAACACCTGATCGAGTGCATGACCTCACCCATACGATCTCCGCCAGTTGAAAAGAGACCGAGCGAAAGATATCCCCACCCGTAAAGTGTTGTGCCAGTTCGCTTTTAATATTTTCTTATTTCCGTTAAAGAAACACCTGATCGAGTGCACGACCTCACCCATTCGATCTCCGCCAGTTGAAAAGAGACCGAGCGACCGATATCCCCACCCGTAAAGTGTTGTGCCAGTTCGCTTTTAATATTATGATGATAACTTTGGTCTGTCATCCTTAAATAAATTAAAATGGGTGCCTGGTCGCCACGCGCGATAGAAGTGAAACTTCAATGTTATTAGAGGAATGAAAAATTTGTAGGGTAAACAGATGATTGTAGTGTATGCATTTATGAGTTTCAAATATAATAATATCTTTATTCATCAACTTCCATGTCTTCACTCAATTCTAAAACTGAAATGATAGGTCTGATTTTCTCTGAAAACAAAAAAAATAAAAAAACAAAAAACAAAAAAAAACAAAAAAACAAAAAACAGAAAAAAAGAAAAGGCGCGGATAGATGCGAAAATTTTAGAACTATCAGTTTAACTTCCCATGCGTCAAAAATTTTAACTAGAATTGTGCAAAGAAGGATGGAGAAAAAGGCGGAAGAAATATTAGGAGAAGATCAGTTCGGATTTAGACGAAATAGAGGAACGCGCGAGGCCATTCTAGCTTTACGAGTAATTATAGAAAAAACGATAGAAAAGAGAAAGAGCGTCTATATAGGATTTGTAGATTTAGAAAAAGCCTTCGACAACGTAAAATGGGGGAAGATGTTCGAAGTGCTGAGAAAGGTAGGGATGAAATACAGGGACAGAAGAATAATACATAATCTCTACAAAGAGCAAAAGGCAGTTATAGAATGTGAGCAGGAACAAAGGGAAGTAGATATCCGGAAGGGAGTGAGACAGGGATGTGCATTGTCACCTCTAGTTTTCAACTTATATATCGAAGATGCGATTAATATTGTTAAGGAAAGAACAGCCTCAGGGATCAATGTACAGGGCCAAACTATTAACATGCTCAGATTTGCGGATGATATAGCAGTGTTAGCATCTAGCAAAGAAGAATTAGGAGCGGCTCTGAATGAAATGGAAGCAGTTTTGACACAGGGCTTCGGCATGAAAATCAATAAAAAGAAAACTAAAATTTTGGTATGTAGATGGAGTGAAAATAGAACTAAAATGGAAATACAAATTGGAAATGAGAAGATAGAGGAGGTCGCGGATTTCTGCTACTTAGGAAGTAAAATAACTCAAGACGGTAGGAGCACTAAAGATATAAAACAAAGAATGGCGCAGGGCCGAGTTGCGTTTAACAAAAAGAAACAACTGTTATGCTCGAGAACGGTTAATATAGAGACTAGGAAGAGACTCTTAACGTCGTATGTATGGAGTACGGCATTATACGGGTGCGAAACTTGGACAATAGGAGAAGAGGATAGAAAACGAGTAGAAGCGTTTGAAATGTGGTGCTACAGACGCATGATGAAGATACCGTGGATAGATAAGGTTAGCAATAGGGAAGTATTAGAAAGAGTTGGGGAAAAGCGAAAGGTATGGAAAACAATAAAGAGTAGGAGAGATAGGATGGTAGGACACCTTCTAAGACACGAAGGAATAGTTCGTGACATACTAGAGTCAGAGATAGGAATAAAAAGAGGTAGGGGTAGGCCTAGATTAGACTACTGCTCTCAAATAGTTAGGGATGTAGGATGTTCAACTTTTAGGGAAATGCGTAGGTTAGCTCAGGATAGAAAAGAATGGAGGTACGCGTCCAACCAGTCTTCGGACTGAGAACCTTATGATGATGAGAAAAAACAAAAAAATGTCAAATATTTTGATCTTTTTACACGTTTTTAATAAATCTTGACAAAGCCCCCGAATGGGGACGAAACGTCGATATTATTATACAGTTATACAGTTATTTATTTACTATACATATGTATGTCAGAAATTCCCAAAATTTAAAAAATTAAAATTTGAACTGGCACAAAAAAGCAAGACTATTTTAAAAGTTTATTCTAATTTTCCTAACAATGGAATATACTCATTAATTTATAGGCTACCAATCGCACATCCAATACACAAAAATCGATAATAAATATTGTCCGTATCAAAATAATAATAATGAAAGAATAAATCGAATTTTAATGCTTCTAACCAAGCGCTTGTGGTGTTACGAGAACTGAAACGCTGTGTCCTCGCCTTACTGACAGAGTGGCTATAGAGCAGGGCGTTCGATACTCCTTTTCTCCTCTGCCCGTCTTATCAGACTGCTCCCCTCTATTCGTTTCACTTTTCGTGACGCTCGCATTTGCCAACATTTACCAAGACAAAAGAAGTTTCACTTCAAAAATATTTTCCAATTATAGGAGCCAATTCACATAACAATATTTACCTGAAACATGAAACAATCTTTAGTAAACATTCCTATTTCCGTTATAAGCTTACCTGCCTATTAATTTCGCGTGAACACCGCGTTTACAATTAATTTAATCTCAATACTTACATTAGTTTATTCTAATAAATATAAAATGACTACAGTAAATAGGTACTGATTTTATATAATGCAACAATGCTCAAAGAAAATTTCCAATTTCCATTCGAATCCCGATCGCTGGTGCCGATAGAACGCTTGCTAAGTTTGAAAACAAATTTTACCGACACGAGAGCGACCTACCACCGATGCAATGGCACCAAGCCATTTCGTATGCACGCGTCATTCCACCGCTTACTGCGATAAGGGATTTAACCTCTAACATGCATGATTACTTTGAGCTCCTGCTTTTATTTTAAAATGATAAAACTTCTCTAACTCACTGGTGGGGTAGGAGCATGCGAGCAGAATTTTAAAATTTTGTTGAGCATGACCATCCACGATTCCTTTTACAATAAACTTTTCAATGTAGATAATTTTAACTGATTTTTCGCTAGGCGCTTGGTAGAACATGATTAACTATAATATAAACAAATACACTTGGATATGTTCTACGTATATTTTATTTACTCGACGATCGTTTCGGAATTTTATTCCATCATCAGGAGTACAGAGAAACACTTATACTAAATTCCAATAAAGCTTACAGTATACACAGTAAAAAATTTATAGTTGTTAAATTAGGTTTTGTCATTTGGTTAACTCCTTTTGTCAGCTTAACTACATAGTTTATCTAAATTACCAATAAACAACTTGTCACATTGTTTTTGCTTAAACCGTTAGTTAGAATGCAGAAAAAATTGTTGTTATGCCACAATAGTATTGCTGAACAGGAAATTTAACAAAATTATTGATTATCGCAACAAATGTTCTTGCAACTTCTTACAACTTCTTTAATTACAGAATATGAGGTTAAAAGTACATAAAATTATGTAACAATTATTTGGTAAGTTGACGAAGTTGCTGCGTACTTTTCTGCAAGGCATCTAGTCAATTATGCATTTTATTTAGAAAAATATCGAAAAAGTTGTTGATATTTAGAAAACAGAATATACAGACAACTTGCTATTTAGTTTGCAACAATGGCAAATTGATTTGTAATTTCAACTACCGTGGTCTTGTTAAACATGTACCAAAAAAAAGAAAAGCACCTAAAATTGTTTGTCATACTGCTATGAAAGTTGTTGAATTCAAAAAAGTTGTCGTCATTATCTGATAAATGCGCATGCTTCCCTTTTCGGCAAGCGTGTGTTGCGTCGTTCTTCGTGCTGCGCCACAGTTTTTATATGCTTTTGTTCACGCAGGACGTTTTTTCTCCGTTTGAATCCTGTATGGAAATTGGGGACAGGGCACCACTCACTAAAGCAAATTTATATTTTCTGATGCAGTGGAAATCGGGAATCGAGTGATGTTCGATTATTTTTTCATGTACGCACGATGAAATTCCGAATGCAGGTAAGAATCGCAATAATAAAAAGTTGTATTTGTAATACATACCTACTCCGTGACTTCATCGTAATATTGTGCTGACAAGGAGGATAATACAACAGGCATAATACTTTTGTTTTCTGCTTAGGTTTTCCTAATATTTCTTCCGTTATTTTTCTGTTCTTTACACAATTCTAGTTAAAATAAAAAAAAACTCAAATCTACTTATTTTTTTAGAATCAAACAAGAACTATTTCTCCATTTATATTCATTGCCTCCTACAGCAAGAGAGAGAGAGAGAGAGAGAGAAATAAATAAGGAGGTGGTAAAACCAGAGAATCAATGTCGTCACATTAATAGTTTTTCAAAAGGTAACGAACTGAATTCTTAAACCTATATGAAATTGAATATTATATTTTCACGTTTTCAGAATGGTATTCCAATTAACAGCATTTTGGGCACCAGAAAAACAAAGCAGCCATTCCTTCTAGCAGTGAGTCTTGGAAAAGGTACTTCATTGTGCATTTAAGTCATGTTTTATCTGTAACTGAAAATTTCCTGATCATGTGAACCTGTGGTTTGTATTACAACGTTTGTTTAAGAAAATAATAATAAATATATTAAACAATATTGCAGTGGCATTTTATTTAATATTGATAAATTTACCAAAGAAATTGCTATTTCACCAATATATTTGTTAAATATAGACAACATGTATTTTAAAATTAGCAATTTAAATTTGCTATATTAACAAAATACTATTTGAAACAATAACAAACACTGTTGTAGAACTTACGAATATTTTGGTGATTTTAGGAAATTACGGGAGATAATCTAACAAATTACTTTCATAAAAGTAATAAAAGCATAATAATATATAAGTGATTTTGATACTTGTTATTGTCAATTTAACAAACTATATTTGAAACAGTAACATCTTTCTCTCAGGATTCACAAAAAATGTTAGTTACATGTAACTATTGTGTGTGAGCAACGTAACTAAATTAATTATAACTGCAACAACGACATTTTGTGAATATTAACAACGAATAGAATGTAAATAGTTGGAAAAACTAATTTGTTAATCTAACTAATTTTATTTAGTGGATCGTCTGGAACAAAACATTTGTTAATAATTTGTTAATTTTGACAAGAAATATTTTACTGTGTATTTATACTATTCTAAATAACTAAAGAGGGGGAGATTAAGGTTTATTGTTTGTTTACAGGAATATTTGTAGGAGTGGTGACAATTGAAAATCTAATTGATCATTTGTAACATTTTTCTTTCCGCTGATGGCTTTTTGGATTTCTAAATTTTCTAATAGAGTTAATTTTCTACCTTTATTACATACATGAAGGGGTTTAAAGTTGGTGGTATTAAAATCATGCTTATTTTCTATACAGTGTGTGCTGAATCCAGTGTTGCAATTTAAAGTTCCTATGGCTTTTTTGTGTTCATTTAATCTAGTTTTAAAACTTCGACCTGTTTGACCTATGTATATGGCATCACAATCTGAACATTTGATTTCATATATGCCGCTATTATCTATTTTTTGACACCTTTCTTTATTATTTAAAAGTAGTTTTCCTAGGTTAAGCTTATTTGTGCTAATAGTTTTTACATTATATTTATTGAAATTATTACAGACTTTACTACTAATATTGGGTACAAAATTGATTGTTTTGAATATTTTTGTTTCACAGTCTATTTGAGGAGCATAAAAATTTGTACCCAATATTAGTAGTAAAGTCTGTAATAATTTCAATAAATATAATGTAAAAACTATTAGCACAAATAAGCTTAACCTAGGAAAACTACTTTTAAATAATAAAGAAAGGTGTCAAAAAATAGATAATAGCGGCATATATGAAATCAAATGTTCAGATTGTGATGCCATATACATAGGTCAAACAGGTCGAAGTTTTAAAACTAGATTAAATGAACACAAAAAAGCCATAGGAACTTTAAATTGCAACACTGGATTCAGCATACACTGTATAGAAAATAAGCATGATTTTAATACCACCAACTTTAAACCCCTTCATGTATGTAATAAAGGTAGAAAATTAACTCTATTAGAAAATTTAGAAATCCAAAAAGCCATCAGCGGAAAGAAATATGTTACAAATGTTCAATTAGATTTTCAATTGTCACCACTCCTACAAATATTCCTGTAAACAAACAATAAACCTTAATCTCCCCCTCTTTAGTTATTTAGAATAGTATAGATATACTGTAAGCTTTATTGGAATTTAGTATAAGTGTTTCTCTGTACTCCTGATGATGGAATAAAATTCCGAAACGATCGTCGAGTAAATAAAATATACGTAGAACATATCCAAGTGTATTTGTTTATATTATATTTTCAATGTAGAGCATATTCTGTAACGGTATATTAATAGTATATTACGTAACGAGCATGGAAAGTGACAAATTTCATACGAGTGTGAAATTTTATGCAAGAGGCCTAGACGAGTGCAGACCAGTTTATATGAAATGCACTTTCCATCGAGTTATGTACACTATTTTTTCCACGACCCCTTAAAGAAAGACCAATTTATTCACAAAACAGTAACTTTATTTTTAATGATTTGCTGCCAAAATTTCTAAGTAGCCTCATGAATGAGTTTTATTTGTTCTCCCGTCCGCTAATTCATAAATGCCCAGTTCGTACCTAAAATATTTAGGTCTTCCATGGAGTACCCATAAAAATGTGCAACTGCTGTACTTTTTAAGATTTTTCTGGTAAAAAATTATTAGATTTGAAAAGAAGCGCGACGGGATATTTATTCAGTAAACGTCAAAATCTCAAAGCTTCCTACATTTTAATGTTACGAGTAAGTTACGAGTATAGCACAAAGGTTAACGCAATTGTCAAGTTTCGGGTCTACTTTGTTGTTTGGAACGTGTCTTTTTCTTAGGGGGTAATGAGAAAAATTTATTTTAAGGAAGACCGAGAGGGTATAGCGCACATAAGTTATATCATTCATCTATCTTGCAGGACCAAATCAATGTTTTCTTCATTAACAACAATTTTCGTACGTCCTGCACTTATTGAAGCTTGTTCACAAGTCTCTCTGCCAAGTTTAAAGTCCCTGGTCCAGTTCTTTACCAATTGATACGAAGGTGCAGATTCACCCTGTACTTGAACCATATCCATAATGAATTTCTTGCGTTGACAAACCTTTCTTGCAGAGATATTTGATAACCGCTCGGCTCTCAAATTTGTCCGCTCTAGGTCCGAACCCCTGAACCGCCAGATTCTTAGTAAATTGGTGTGTCGGGCTCTTATTAACGCAATAACACACACCAACGAATGTTTATGTGACTTATCACAAATAATTATTGACACTTAAGTCTATTTAAATCAACGCCTATCATGAATTGCCCACGTAGTACTTACTTTCATATTTCTAAATAGCACCCATAGTTGGCTATGTCCTCAAAAAGCTTTATATGTTGTTCAATAATAATAAGGTTTGGTATAGGTCCCTTCAGATTTTCTATTACACCGGAAGCATTAAGTATTTTAGATATTGTAAATTTTCATAATTAGGTATTATTAAAATGATAATCATTGTTGTCTGTGGAGCAAGGGTTTTAAATCCCTTGTTATGCGTACTTACATTGTTAATAAATTGGAGATGATCATAAACATACAGGCTGTTCGCGAAATCACTCTGCAATAGGCCACTTTTACGGAAGAAAGCTATTCTTGATAAAAAATTATGTTTCCCTCAAAACCTCTGCAAACCTTTTTAGAGTTGACTGTAGACATACTGTTCACGGAATCGGCCTACAATAGGTAATTTTTAGAATTTTACAGAAAGTGTTATTCTTCATAAAAATTCTTATCATCGTTAATAACAGCCATCAAAAATCGATCGTTGGATGCTACTATTACATATACAGGGCCGTTTCGAAGTGAAGCATTTTTTGTAACATAGCATAGGAACGATAAGAATGCTCTGAAATTGACGTGTTTACATTACCGTTGACTATTGTGTGTGCCGAAATTGTTCTTAATAATGGTTCATGTTTATGATAATAATGAACTAGCGGACATGCTATTAATTTACGAAGAGTGTGGTCAAATTGCCGCGGATGCATCGCGACTTTACGCCAATCGTTTCCCTAACCGGAGTCACCCCTTCCTCCGACATTTGTGAGTCCTATTCAAAGGGCTAGGGATACTGGTAATTTACTGGAGAATCGTGGTTGACACCCAGGAGCAAATTCTGAATATGGCCCATGAGGATCCAACGACAAGCACTCGTGTAATCTCTTCCCAGGTTCAAGCAAGTCAGACGAAAGTTTGGAAAACTCTGCACGAAAATCAGCTTCATCCTTGTCACTTTCAACAGGTTCAAGCTAGATGATTTTCCAAGCAGAATCGATTTTAGAGCAAAATGCCAACAAAGACAACTTTTTAAGATCGCTTTTGGTGGTGGATGAAACCATGTTTAACCGCAATGGAATTAATAATTTCCGAAACACACATGTTTCGGCTGTAAAGAATCCTCGGAGACAACTTCGAACAATTTCTGTAAGCGTGGCATCGAAGTGGAAGGGCAGGATCGTACTCTCAGGATTATTTCGCAGATATTTACAATGAGCATGTATGTATTTTCTTTTGATTTTTGACTTGCCATGTGAATTTTGCTTCATTACCACAAAGGAATCATCTGTTAAAATAAAAGTTTAAACTCAAAAATCAACCGGTATTATAAATTATATTCATTTGTGAATATTCTTAAAAGGTAATTTTACAAACTATTTTCACAGCACGCATCGAAGCGAGTTGCGACTCTGTCACTGGAAACTTATTCTATTCCTAGGAAACGCAATTTGACGTTCAATTGGTAAAGCGATTGTGTTGTTATAGAGATTTATTATATTTACTTCCCGGGTACTAAGGGAATATATTTTGTCAGTACCCCGGAAAGTGAATATATTGCAGAACCCCAATAGCGCCGGCTTGTACCTTCGTGTTATGTAGGATAAGGAGTGCACATTTGGTTACTAAAATCATTTATTTCCTAGAATTAATGCATGACCTACATGCTACACTAAAACCCATCTAAAGTATTAATATGTTTTATATGTATGACCATACAATTCAAATTATCCTATGACAGGACACAGAAAACGCTACCTCAGCAGCAATTTATTATTTCAAGTAAAATCCTGAAATATAGCTGAAAATGTTAACTCGGAAATTCACATCGCCATTTTTATAAATTTGCAGAATATTTTTCGTTTCGTAATTTTATATCTCTTAAAACCTAAGGATAAGCATATGCCGATTTTTGTAAAAAAAACCTACCGTTCGAGTCTTTCTTATAAGAATTTTGATGATAGGGTAAATCCGGGAGATGCCGTTTTTTTAAATTAATCAAATAAAAATTTCCGTTGATAGAAATAACAGTTTATTCGATATACAACATAAAATATATTCATGAGTGTCTCAATTTCTCATCGCCCTCTGACCAGGCACCGCGCGAGTTACTTTTTCTTTTATAAAACGTTGGCATTTGTGCAAAAACACATAAAACGTTGTTGGCATCTCACCCCCTTTAAAATCGGCATCTCCCAAACTTACGGGAGAGATGTCGAACGTTACAACTTAAGAATCACTGTAGTTTAAACTAACCGGACTTCGTCTAAAAATAACCTTACAAACTGCATTTCAACGCAACATCACATTTATTCCCAAATTTTGATCATTTAATTCAAAATTTAATTGTAGTGATAGTCTACGAAAATTTTAGCGTACGTTAAATTAATTGTTAGTTTGTATTTTACCGAAAACAGTGTATTTTCAGGGCACAAACACAAACCACAACACAGAGTACATGTATCTGAACGACTGATGTAGTAGGTAACTCCATCTAATTTTTTAATGTTTAGATAAGAACAATCGGCATCTCACCCATACCGAAATCTTTCCCGGATTTACCCTAGTTATATTATTTTGAATGACAAAATGACTTTTTGACACTAGTATCAATAAGATGTTTCATATTGGTACTAGTTGCAATTTGAAATAAGTACCTACTTATTATACTTATTGCAAATAGTATCATTGTACCGATCATTCTGACACGTAAAATGATAATAAGAAGTCACTATATTGAGCCAACATTACGAAAATGTTTTTTAAATACCAATAGACATAGTACATTGAATTTATTAAAATGATTATTTTTCGAATGACTATTCTACTCATCGAATTTCTGAATTTATCGGTGTATTCCAGCGGAAAAAGTACCTGATAAAAGTTGGTGCATGAAAAATGAATACCTTTGACAATACCAAACTTCAGGTGTGATGTACGGGGAGTTGAAAAATACAAAATAACACTTTTATAATATTAATATTATTTGAAATTAGCAGTTAGATTGATCATACAAACAGAAGTAAAAAAGCCTTTTTCACACGAGTTATAGTTCATAAGTACGTACATTCGGGACAAAGAATACATTTTTTTAATTTTCAGCTTCAATTTATTCAGAAACTACACATCCTATCGAAAAGTTTATAAAATGTTTTGCTTTATATTTTTATGACCTTTCATTCTTTCTTCCAGAATATTACGAACCTGTTTTTCTAAGCAAAAGTCAATCAAAGAAGCAATGTCAAAGAGTGAGCACTCCAAAAAAACTGAAAACTTGGTCAACAATTTGGATGAGAAGTGTCCACATTGCAATAAGACGATGAGTTAGCTTATTAGTT
Source organism: Xestobium rufovillosum (assembly GCA_963966045.1). Taxonomy (NCBI): domain Eukaryota; kingdom Metazoa; phylum Arthropoda; class Insecta; order Coleoptera; family Ptinidae; genus Xestobium; species Xestobium rufovillosum. Next base: position 19,367,463 of record OZ014492.1, on the reverse strand, counting down.
AAGGCATGCGACATTTCGAAGGAAATGTTTTATACGCATAAGTCTGCCTTAAAAATGTTTTGTAATATTTCATAATTTGGGTCCTATACAAACCAATGCGGTGAAAGTGGGTCACACAGTTTGCATTATTCTCACCTTTTATTCTGATCCAGTACAGTTACAAAGATTTATAAACAGAACCTTTTTGTAAAAAGTAAAACTTAGCATCATTTTCGCTTCGTTAAACCCAACGGATAGCGTAATAAACGTATTGTAATAAATATTACCATTAGGTATCGTAATATAGCCCCTAAAAGGACCCACCAGAGACTGCAATATGAACACATTGCCACATATCATCATCACATATTATTATTCCCTTATACAGGTCCACGCCTGACATTATAGTTTCATATTATACATTTTTATCGCTCCCACTAGTAAACATAATACACCCTTTTTATTTATTTACATAAAATATAAATGCGTGTATTCCCCTAATAGTACCCTTATTCAAAGAAATAATTCTGTACCAAAACAAATTCCCAAAATGATTTTATTGCTTGTAGATACTTGTAATTATTGTGATCGGCTGTGCATTTTAAATGTAAAAGTATATTACGTACCAAGGACTGCAAGTGCAGGGCGCTCACCAGGTTACTATTATAGGTAAAAGTCATTTTTTGTGATTATGTTACTTACTTTTTTAACAAAAATAGACCTAAAATTACTATTAGTTTTAGTATTATTATTATTCAAAAAACCATTAGTAGAAACAAACGAAGTTCCTTACTATTATTTCATTGTTTGTTCAGTGTATTTCGTGTTCAGTTTTGCAATCCGCTTCATTAACATTGTGTAAACAACAACAGTTATTCCAAAGCAAATATTTTAAATATTAGGCCCACAGGAAATTTAATCCCAAAGGACTTGTACCTTGACGCAGTTCTAGTAATACTGGGACGGGTGGGATGGCTTGCGCGCTTCAATGATCTAAAGAGCCGAACCATAGGTTTAACCATATTGGAGGGGTTTTTATTTGAGAAGCCAGACTAAATCAAGTCCCTGAAAGGGGGCAGCAGCTCTTTCAGTAATCATAGTGGCAGAGATCGTGAGGGTCGGTATGGCACTGTGAGACACACTACTGCGATGTGGAAGGCAACGGGAAACCACCACATTATTCTATCCCTAGTACAGCGTACTTCGAATTTATGATGATGGCACCTTCTGGAGTAAAATATTCCGGGGGTAAAATAGTCCCACATTCGGATCTCCGGGCGGGGACTGCTTCGGGGGGAGTCATCAGAAATGATAAGTGTAACATCTCACGAGTCGGAGCGTGGAATGTTAGAAGCATGAAACAAGTAGGAAAGTTAGAGAATTTGAAAATTGAGATGGATAGGTTAGCATTAGACGTAGTAGGTATTAGTGAAGTGCGATGGCCAGAAGCCGGAGACTTTTGGAGCGGCGATTTTAGAGTAATACACACAGGATCTGCAGGAGGAAATTCGGGAGTAGGAATTGTTATGCGGAAAAAAGTAGGGCAGAGTGTAGAAAATTTCTTAGAGCAAAGTGACAGGGTAGTTATGGTTAGGTTAGATTCGAAACCTGTAAAAACAGTAATAATACAGGTATATATGCCCACTTCTAACTACAGTGATGAGGTCGTAGAGGCAGTTTATAGTGATATTGAACATGTGCTAGATTTTGTGAGAGGACACGAAAATTTAATAATTATAGGAGATTTCAATGCAGTCGTAGGCACAGGGCGAGAGGGCGGAATAGTTGGTCCCTTTGGATTAGGCAATAGGAACGATAGGGGAGTTAGACTGATAGAGTTCTGCGATAAACATAACTTAACGGTCGCGAACACTCTATTTCACCATCATGTTAGGAGACGCTACACGTGGAAGATGCCAGGAGACCTAGGGAGATATCAAATAGATTACATTCTTGTTAGGCAAAGATTTAGAAATCAAGTTAGGGATTGTAGAAGTTATCCAGGAGCAGATATAGATAGTGATCACAATATAGCCGTTATGAAGGCCAATCTTAAATTTAAGATTTTGAAAAAACGAAGCGGAAGAAGGTATCTTGACCCAGAGAAACTAAAAGATGATGATACGCGCGATAAGTTCGAGAAAAAGACAAACGAAGTACTAAAGGGCGCGGGCGAAAATATTGTTAGGGACATAGAGGAAGAATGGAATTGCATTAAAAATAGTTTAGTTTCCTCAGCTAGGGATATTTTGGGTCATAAACAAAATGAAAGTAGGAAACCCTGGATAACAAAACATATTGTGAGTCTAATAGAGGAAAGGCGAAAATATAAAAATAGGTTAGATGAAATAGGGAAACAAAGATATAAGGCGATCAAGTGGGAAATTATTCGGAAATGTAGGAAAGCGAAAGAGCAATGGATCGATAATAAGTGCAAAGAAGTCGAAAATAAGTTCGAAGTAGGAAAGACTGATGAAGCATATAAAATAATTAGGAGAAATTTTAGAGAAATTGGATCTAGTACCAAAAGCATTAGGAATAAGGCAGGAGATATTCTAATCGAAAGCGGGGAGAAGGCAGATAGGTGGAAAGAATATTTAGGAAACTTATATGCGGGACAGGAAGTGCAAGATACATTAGAAAGCGAAAGCAGTGTAGAGGGGGATAGGATAACCTAGGGAATCCTATAATGAGAGAAGAGTTTGAGCTAGCACTAAAAAGTTTAAGGAATAATAAAGCGCCAGGTATAGATGGCTTGCAGGCAGAAATCTTAAAGTGCGCAGGTCAAGAGGTAATAGATCGTTTATTTAAATTAGTTAGTCGCATATACCTGACAGGCGAGATTCCAGAGGATTACAAACGGAACATCATGGTAGCTTTGCCAAAAAGGAAAGGCGTGGATAGGTGCGAAAATTTCAGAACCATCAGTTTAACTTCCCATGCGTCAAAAATTTTAACTAGAATTGTGCAAAGAAGGATGGAGAAAAAGGCAGAAGAAATATTAGGAGAAGATCAGTTCGGATTTAGACGAAATAGAGGAACGCGCGAGGCCATTCTAGCTTTACGAGTAATTATAGAAAAAACGATAGAAAAGAGAAAGAGCGTCTATATAGGATTTGTAGATTTAGAAAAGGCCTTCGACAACGTAAAATGGGGGAAGATGTTCGAAGTGCTGAGAAAGGTAGGGATGAAATATAGGGACAGAAGAATAATACATAATCTCTACGAAGAGCAAAAGGCAGTTATAGAATGTGAGCAGGAACGAAGGGAAGTAGATATCCGGAAGGGAGTGAGACAGGGATGTGCATTGTCACCTCTAGTTTTCAACTTATATATCGAAGATGCTATTAATATTGTTAAGGACAGAACAGCCTCAGGGATTAACGTACAGGGTCAAACTATTAACATGCTTAGAGTTGCGGATGATATAGCAGTGTTATCATCTAGCAAAGACGAATTAGGAGCGGCTTTGAATGAAATGGAAGCAGTTTTGACACAGGGCTATGGCATGAAAGTCAATAAAAAGAAAACTAAAATTTTGGTATGTAGGGGATGTGAAAATAGAACTAAAGTTGACATACAAATAGGAAATGAGAAGATAGAGGAGGTCACGGATTTCTGCTATTTAGGAAGTAAAATAACTCAAGACGGTAGGAGCACTAAAGATATAAAACAAAGAATAGCGCTGGGCCGAGTTGCGTTTAACAGAAAGAAACAACTGTTATGTTCGAGAACGGTTAATATTGAGACTAGGAAGAGACTCTTAAAGTCGTATGTATGGAGTACGGCATTATACGGGTGCGAAACTTGGACAATAGGGGAAGCGGATCGAAAAAGAGTAGAAGCGTTTGAAATGTGGTGCTACAGGCGCATGATGAAGATACCGTGGATAGATAAGGTTAACAATAGGGATGTATTAGAAAGAGTTGGGGAAAAGCGAAAGGTATGGAAGACAATAAAGAGTAGGAGAGATAGGATGGTAGGACACCTTCTAAGACACGAAGGAATAGTTCGCGACATACTAGTCAGAGATAAGAATAAAAAGAGGTAGGGGTAGGCCTAGATTAGACTACTGCTCTCAAATAGTTAGGGATGTAGGATGTTCTACTTTTAGGGAAATGCGTAGGTTAGCTCAGGATAGAAAAGAGTGGAAGTACGCATCCAACCAGTCTTCGGACTGAGAACCTTATGATGAGGAAATTTAATGAGTTACATTCCCATGAACAACAAAAAAATGTAGAAGATTTCAATGCAATTTTCTGAAATATGGGAGAATTAAATCCAGACGAACATTAACTGCTCCAATAACTACCAGAAAAGACAATGAAATTAATGTTTTTCATGCTAATTCTCACGCTTCCATCGCGAGTGCTGAAAATAATATGGATATTTCTGTGAAAAGGTTAAGAAAGCCCAGGATGCATAGTTATAAATTAATTACATCTCAAGCCTTCAAGGTTGACGGTGCGCTCACCAAGGAGTATAAAATGTGCGAAATGCTTTTTGTGCGAAGCCAAGAAGACTCGGACTTTCTGAAAAGAATAATATGGACGGATGAATCCAAAGTTTATTGGGAAGAAATTTTTAACCGCCGCAATAATCACTTCTGGGCAAATGAAAATCCTTACTTTATCAAAGAAAGACAATTTCAAAATAAATACGTATAGTCGGGGAGCAGACCGCCTGAAAGATGCGTTTTGAAGACTCTCTAACTCGAACACACACAAAAAATTAAGCTGATGCTTATGTAAAATGATCTGCTGGATTCGAATTTTGAAGTCGCGAAAAGATCGGGGAATTGCAAAAATGCCGGAAAATCAATTTTTCGTAAAATTTCCCTAAAACAATTTTCGATCATTTTTAATACTTTTCTTGTTGTATTTCAGCAACGAAAAGAGTTAGAGATCTGTTTTATCGTGGAATATACACTGAAGTGTGCTGATAATCACAGTGTATCATGTTGCCTCTACAATTTTCTAATTTTATAAAAAAAATGCGCGGATAGCACCGTATGTATACGTTATAGAAGTGAAACTTCTGAGAGAGATTTACGGTGAGAGATAGAGAGAGAGACCATTTCACGGTAACGTTCAGTCGTTTTTTGACGCAATATAAGCATACAAACGTCATTATCATTAAAATTTTAATATTTTAAATATACTTACATAAGAACTGTTCACGGATATAATCGATTATTCACAGGACACACACGTAAAAAACGTAAATAATCACAAAACACGATGGTAAGTATTAATTATACAACGCGTGGTATCTCAACTACTCATGCATGTTTAACTCTTTCTCCTTCACCTCTCTCGTGTAACGAAATGCTCGAAAACGTGACGCGACCTTGAAATTTTACTCTCAATTCTCGGGAAATTTTCGAAGTGCCGCTAAAGAAGTTTCACTTCAAAAATGTTTTCTTGCTAGACCGCAAATTTGTGTAATGTATTTTTCATGCACCGGGTAAGTAATCTTATTTTTCGGAATTAGCATATACATATGCGAGACCAAATACGGACAAAGGCTTGAAGTTATTTTTGGTGAAGAAACGAAACATTAATATTATAGCTCAAAAAAGTTACAGCGAGTTAAACACAAATAATTTGTGCACTCTAGCCGTGCTGATGGGTTGATAGTGACATAAGGGTTCACGAGCTTTTACCTTTGATAATACACACGTAGCCAAAACTCTTGGCCCCCTGAATTAATTTGAAACGTAAACAAATATTCTAAAAAATGTGTGGATTCAATTCTACATTTTATTGAAGTGAAACTTCTTAGTCGACTTTGGAGACGGTTGCGTTAAACGTTTAACGCTACTATGGTGGGGGAATGCGAGTCATACAAGACGTCACGCTACCACGAATTCTCAAATCTCTGACAAAGACGTTACGCTACCACGAATTCTCAAGTCACTAACACCTTTAATCCCCATTTTTGAAGTGAAACTTCTTAGTGGACTTCGGAGACGGTTGCGTTAGTAAGTACAAGAACTAATTTAACTAGTTTAACTTATAAAAAAGTATTACTGTAAGAAATCAATTAAAATAACCTCGGCTTTTGAATATCATAATGTGAAGTTTCACTTCATCTGCGCGTAGGGACTCCACGCACCAGTTTTTTTAAAATGATTTATTACATGGAAGGTTATTTTCATGGAAGGAGTACACGGCCAGGAATTAAATTTAAGAAAATGTCTGAATTAATTTTTTTTGAAGACCAAAGTCTTCGCAAAATGTGACAAACGAATATGTAAATAACCAGTATGTCCTCCTCTGTTCTCGAGCAAAACATTAACACGTCTGTACATTCCAATAAAAAGGTTATTAATGGCTTCCTGTGGTATGTTGTTCCATTCTTCTTGAGCATCAACAATTAGCTCCTGAAGGGTGAAAGGGGGTTATCTCTATTTAAAATAGCCCTCTTTAGCATATCCCACACATTCTCACAAGGATTCATGTCAGGTGAGTTTGTTGGCCAATTCATTCTTGGAATATTCCCTTCCTGTAGCAGATTGGCAACCCTTCTTGTGCGGTGGGGCGTGGCATTATCGTCCATAAAAACGAAATTCTCTCAGATTTCATTTCGCAATGGAAGGATGATTGGTTGGATAATAAGCCCAAATATTCCAAACATCCTGGAATATGGATGGTACATGGAAATGACGTTATTATGCCAATAACAGTCACAAATAGCTCTAAACTCGATTGTGTTACTACAACACAGTTCTGTAAATGTAAACATTTTGCTTGTTCTTTTCAATGTGCATGCATGAAATCTAATGTACAATGTATAATATCATGTTTATGTGAAGGGAAATGCAATTTTTGTCTGAATAAAAAATACAAAATTTATGTCGATATTAATAGAGCGTTTGTACGCCCGCACATAAACCTACTACACAGCTCGGCGCGGCTACCGCGCAAAAGTTATTTGTGTTTAACTCGCTGTAACTTTTTTGAGCTATAATATTAATGTTTCGTTTCTTCACCAAAAATAATTTCGAGCTTTCTTCCGTATTTTGTCTCGCATATGTATATGTTAATTCCGAAAAATAAGATTACTTACCCGGTGCATGAAAAATACATTACACAAATTTGCGGTCTAGCAAGAAAACATTTTTTTCATAAAATTGGAAAACTGTAGAGACAACGTGAGTACACTGTGATGATCAGCACACTTCAGTGTATATTCCACGAAAATAAGAGATCTCTAACTCTTTTCCTTGCTGAAATACAACGAGATAAGTATTAAAAATGGTCCAAAATTGATTTAGGAAAATTTTACGAAAACTCGATTTTCCGACATTTTCGCAATTCCCGATCTTTTCGCGACCTCAAAATTCGAATCCGGCTGATCATTTTACATAAGAATCAGCCTCATTTTCTTATGTGTGTTCGAGTTGTATAGAGGGTGCGAATTAGAGCACCTTGCTCCCCGACTAGTAGTTTGAATGTACCTATTTATAATGAAAAACTGGATTTCCAAAAATATTTAGAAAGTTTGAGGAAAGCGGTGACGAATTTTTCGGGAATTCAAAGCAGGAAGGAGTTTCTGATACCAGCTAGATGGCGCCCCAGCACATTGCACTCCATAAGTCAGTCGAGAGCTTAATACGATGTTTAATGATAGATGGCGTGTAGGACCATGAAACTGAACTCTAATATCTCACGCTCCTCGACTTTTACCTACGGGGAAGAATTAAAGAAAAGGTTTGTAAGACTTTCGTAAATACGAAGGACGAGTTACAGAAGCGTTTCGAGATCTGGATCCCAATGAAGTTCGACGAGATTCTAGCCGTTGCATCTATTCCAGCAACTTTTCCCTTTTGTTCAGAATAACGAGGTTTGCATTTTCGCTTCGGAACGTCCCAAAAATATACCTTTCGAGACACCGTGACGGATGTAATTTTTGGCTTAGGTTTTTTATAGTTCCGGAGATGAAGATTATGGACTTTGTAGCCTTTCCAATTATTCTTTAAAAGAATCTTCTGGCCACCAGTGGCGTCCGAAGTGAAGACGGCATTTTTCGACCCCCCTCATTTTTCCGAAAACTACTTATCAGATACAATGTAAATCGGTTCAACAGGCGGATGCGTAATCCAAAAGACAGTATTTTTCCAAAGCAGCTCCCCGATCGGGGTTTATTTACCCTCAGAAACAAACGCACATTTTTAGAGGGGAAGCTGGAATTCGGGGTTCTCTTGCTTCGAAAGCAAGCGTCACGCCAAAATTTAACTCCGTGTGGGGTAAACTTATAAAGAATCTACTACACTTGAAAACCAGCAATGGACTAAGCAAGTTACCTTGTTTTAGTTAATCCTTCAATTGAAATTCCAAGGATTTCTTATTTTTCGCTCTTACTATGTTGAAGGTTCTTCATACGTCGCTTTTAGTATATTTAATATTCCATTGTCTATTCCTTTTCTCTAAAGTCATTTCTTCTAATTATGACGGACGTCTTTCTTACCACAAAGCATTGCGTATTTTTGGCATTATAGTTTCATGGTATAAGGTACCTGTGTCAAATAAGGCCCGCTCTAAAATAAGGCCCACTAATGGTATTCGGATAGTTAAAGAAATATATAAATATATGACACCATGCAGAGATAGTTTGTTATGAGTGCACATAATTTCTGTAGATGGCGGTACCAGATACGTTCTCATTTCTTGTTCAAACTAAAGTGTCAGTCCCGCGTAGCAGTGTTGCTAAAAGCGGTAAAAGTAAGTAGAAGATTTTAGGGTAATTACTAAAAATTTATGTTTGAAAATAGTATTGCAATATTCCCTAGCATATTCTTTTTCGTCGCATGTATTTATTTCATTTTGTTATTGCCCCCTTTCCGTATCGCATCTCATAACCTAAAATGTCTGTGATGGTTTTAATAAGGCCCAGCAAAAAGTTTCGAATAATGCTAGACCGTCCACATCTAGTCTAGAGAAACTTTGATGCCCCAAATAATAAAAAACGCAGAAAGTCCAATAGTGACAGTTGGCATTGTTCCTTATGTGACACCTGTGATATGTTAAACATGCCAAAGTGTAAGAACTGTTCTGTTTGGCACCACGAAGCAAGTCTAGGCCTGACTGAACATGATGATTTGGATTACGTGTGCAGTTCATGCGACTAAATGTATGCTGTTTTATGTATTTTTCTGGAATAACGGCTTTAGTTAACTTTTCTTATCAATTTTATGGGCGGGCCTTATTAGGCACACTGTACGCAATAACGCCCACAACCAATGTTTTATTGAAAAAATTAGTAACTTTTTGTTATTGTTTTTTGGATTATATATTTTATGTTGTGTTAAGAAAAGTATAAACTTTAATTTGATACACGCACCCGAAGTTTTTATTTGCTTTTACTAACAGAAATTTGAAACTAAAAATTAGGTGGGCCTTATTTGGGTCAGGTACCTTACAATAAACGTAATTAACCGATTTAATTTTATTTGCATGTAAGATGTAAATGCATCAGTAATATACATCAAAGTAATAATTCTGTACAAAACAAATCTCCGAAATGATTTTATTGCTTGTACTTGTAATTGCGCCCAGGCGTGCTCTCAATGTAAAATCATTTAATAGACTCTTCTATCAAGAATCTAAATCTAATAATATGAGAAACAGCCCTTATATTAGAGATTTCGAATCACACGGTCGGCGAAGCGAATGAAAGCGAAACGAGTCGTGCAGAGGCGCTTTCCTTTCAGATCCTGAAACGTCGAGGACATCCGTTAACATTCAAGTTTTTGCACTAGCAGGCTTCACCTGACGTTTTTATTACATCAAAACTGAACACGAATAAGACTAATCTGCTTCAGTGCCTATGTAGCAGGGTAAAGAGTGACGGCAAAAAGCGTAGTGTTAATTTTGAACTGATTTATTGCCGCCCGCACAGGTGCTCCAAAATTCGAATGATTTAAAATGAAAATATTTTAGGAAATATTTGTCAGAAAATCGTCGGATATGTTTAGTGAATTCTAGTTTCTAATAATTTACAGCTGCAGCCAAACATGCGAAAAAACAGTTTTTCTCATCAATAATTTTAACTGAGGAATATTTATAATTTATATCTTTAAATTCGTATTCAAATCACCATTTCAATTATGAAATAAAACGTTACACTGGTTTCGTCGAGGTTTTCGTGCCTCTGTTACTGTTTACAATCAATAGGTGAGCTAGTTGACATCTCCATACTTTTATACAGCGCGATCAAAAAAGACCCAAAAAAGCGCAGATTTGAATTCATCGATAACTATCTATCGAATTCCTACTAAGAATTTTTTAAATAGAACGCACTCGGTATTTTACAATTTGTGCATAATCTACTAGAATATTTTAGGTACTACCCACTGAAGTGGGGCAACAACAAAGATAATAAGTGTAGGTATAGCAATAAGCGAGGACTGCATCATAACATTTCAAACTGAAACAAGATTTTAAGGAAATTTCACCACCCTGTATCTCTGGTAATAGTCACTCCTAGGTTCTTGTTCATAGGAACTTTTCTTCTTATTTTAAGCTTGTCTACTTTCCCCTGAAGTTTAATGCATCCGTACTGAATCACACTCTGCATATAAACAAAACAACTCTGTACTTTACAAACAAAGCTGGGTTCCTGCGTTATTTCCAAGGCATTGGAGTGTGCGCCGCGGCATCGCTTCAACATCACAATGTACTGGTACATAAAATAGAAAGCGTTCCTATCGTACATAAATTAACAAATATAACGGGATTCACTATAATTATATATTATTTATAATTTATTGGCATAAATTGACTTAATTTTCCATAGTTCCACTTGAAACCAGCAACGATACCGTACGCACATGGGTGAAACAAAACTTAACTGTGGAATTGATAGTCCAGCTTTTGCATAGTGAATGTTACAAAAGTTTTGACACAATACAATCTTCTTTCTGAAAATTTACATGTAACTGAAGATACTGGACCCCTATCTACAATTTAATTTTGCATTCTTATTAATCACATGTGTTGATCAGATATGAACATTGTACATATACATACAGGGTGAGTCGGGGTTAAACGGCCATATGTAAACCATGCATAGGAAATTTGATTATTAGAAAAAAAGTTCGTATAAATGTGTACTCGAAAATGCTTTCTAAGAGCGCTACAGCGTTTAGTAGGTTTTGACAAAATTAGTAGGCTTTGACAAAAATTGAGGATTTGTTTGTGTCGAAGTTTGACAGTTTTTGACATGTCAGTTTATTAAGTGAGTAATTTTAGTGCATTGTAGGTGCGTTTATGCCAAATAATTTACAATAAAGCTGAATACGCGGATATTGTGTTTGTCTATGGGTACTGCGACGGTAATGCGCGCGCTGCAGTAGTTGAGTACGCCCGCAGATTTCCTCTAAGGAGATTGCCCCACAGGTCAGTATTTTCCAGTACGTTTCAACGTCTAAGAGAAACAGGATCAACTTGATTGCAATCGCGAACAGACGGTATTTTCGCACCCTTTCAAAATATTAGAAGAACAGAAAATATCTTACAGCACTTTGATGAAATCCCTTCCAGTAGCACGCGGAGATGTTCTTTACAATTAGGATATTCGCAGAGCATTGTGAACAAGACTCTGAAAGCAGATGCTCGTCACGCATATCATTTGCAGAAAGTTCAGCATTTGCTGCCTGAAGACTTGCCACGAAGAAGAGAATTTTCAGAGTGGTTCTTGGGGCAAATAAGAAATGATGCTTCTTACTTTCGGAGGGTGATTTGGACTGACGAGGCAACTTTTACTCGTGCTGGTATTTTTAATCAGCATAATGATCATATTTGGGGGAACGAAAATCCTCATGCTATAAAAATCAGCAAGTTTCAGCATCAATTTACGTGCAACGTTTGGATGGGATTATGCGATAACTCACTCATTGGCCCGTATTTTCTGCCTCCACGGCTTAATGGTCTTTTCTTGGAAAATGATTTTGAAGCAGTCTTAGATGATATGCCTCTAGTTACTAGAGCAAACAGATGTTCCAGTTAGATGGATGTCCCGCTCATTACACTCTACCAGTCCGACGATGGCTGCATGACAATTTTCCGGAAAGATGGATTGGTCGCGGTCAAGACTGCCCCCGTCCTTGGCCTGCGCGCTCCCCGGATTTGACCCCCTTAGATTTTCTTGTATGGGGTACAATGAAGAGCAAGGTTTATTCTGAGCTTGTTAACGACGAAGCTATACTCTCCGGGAAAGGATTGTTGAAGCAGCCCAAGAAATCACACCAGCAGAGTGCCGCGCAGCTACACAATCTGTCGTCCGTAGATGCGAAGTTTGCATTGAAAATGACGGTGGCCATTTTGAGCCAATTTTATAAATTTTTGAAAATTAACTGCTGTTTGACGACGCATTTTCTTCTCTTTCTTTGTCTATTTGTTTCTAATAAAGTTGTTGTTATATCAAAGCGTTTTTTATAAATCTTTTTTTTTATTTTTGTCCAAACCTACTAAACGCTGTGGCGCTCTTAGAAAGCATTTTCGAGTACCTACACATTTTTTATATGAACTTTTATTCTAAAAATCAAATTTCCTATGCATGGTTTACGTATGGCCGTTTAACCCCGACTCACCCTGTATACTCCTAGAAGTGTTTATTAAAGTTCCTGTCTCAAATAAATATGGGTTTGGTATTTTTGGTCTCAAGAATCGTCGGACCATCGTAAGGTTCATCGTGTCTTTCTTTTTCAAATTACGTAATATTGCGTAATACACAACGCACGCGGCAATCCCTGAATGAAAAGAAAATATAAACAAACAGTGACATAACTTTGTATTTCTGCCTGTCATACAAGTAGTTGGAAACTGACTATTTAAATGGGAGCCTGTCAATATGAAGATATTATGGATCATATATTACGACACGACTGAGATACGCTTGATATTCGTTTTGAAACAATGCCGTTTATCTATTACAGTACCATCGGAGGGGTTTATTTTGAAATCAGAATATTAAATATTTCCTCATGGTGCCTTCACGATACACTGTGAGTTACTCTCTACGTCCTTTCTCTCCTCTGTGGCACTCTGCATATAGTATTTTGTAAATCACATTTTTTTTACCGTTGCGAATATAAGTACTCACGATAATCAGTTCCATCTATTTGTATTTACTTTCAACGTTTTAACATCACGAAGAAATTTGGGAAGTACATCACCCGAATAAGTAAACAGATATGGAAGGGGTAGTAGAACTTCGTCAGTCGAGATGATGAACATACACGACGCAAGAGGTGTAATAAAACATCGTCTTGCATTCGGCACCACCGTAGAGCTGCACACAAGACCCCACTCCACCGCACATATAAAAGAAAACAATCTGGGAAAGAAATTGTTAATATTCGTTCATCCAGCCTCCAATTAGGATCCAATAACCGCAGCTCACGTTCCGATGCTCGATACTCTACCACTAGAAAGACGTTTTTTTTCATGTAAATATTTTATATAATATACTATTTTATTTATCCTAGAAAGTACATATATTTCTATTTAAAGTAATAGAATCCGGTTAATTTGTTTCAGTTTTGTTATTTTCCTCGTGTAACAATAGAGAACCCGCCCTTCTTCGTTCAACCGGAGCTATATGCAACTATAAATCGTTAATAAACTAACGATCTGATAAAATGAGAATGTCATGCTTCCCAAAACATACAAAGAAAAAAGATGGGTAGTTACACATTTTGATGCCCAAGCAGGGGGCATTATTACCACAGGGAAACAGTCCTTAAATTTCTCAAAAATACATTTAATAAGAAGCAGGGTTGGCAAATATCGTGATATTTATTATAAATATCAAAATATCGGATATTTACGATATATACGATATACAGGGTGTATCCAAATAAGTGCGAAAAAATTTAAGAGGTGATTCCTTGTTGAAAATTAAAGGGGGTGTTTGATATAAACAAATCCTCATATGTCCCTCACTTAGGAGTTACGCTCCTCCAAAGTGTGAGGTGGAAATTAGGTTTTTATTTATTTTCTCAACATCCGAAGTAGTTAAGGAAATGAAATTTGGTGGAAGGCTTCTAATATTAAAACGGCTACTTTCAAATATTTTCTTGACCGATCCATATTGTTATAAGTTATTAATAAAAAAGCGACTTAAGCAACTTGAAAACCGCCTACTACTTTTACTTGTGAATTTAATTCTTTCAGTGCGTGATGAAGTTAATTATTTTTTTGTTCGAAAATTATTGATTTTACGAAAACAGCAAAAGAGACACGAAAGTTTTTAAACGAATAAAGCTTTCTAAGGCATATTTTTAAACGTTCAAATTCTTACACGTTATAAAGTTAAAAGGAAAAAATTAAGAAGGGTTGCGAGTTTCATCCACTTATATCAATATGGATAAGTCAATAAAATATTCTAAAGTAGCCTTATAAATATTAGAAACCTTCCACCAAATTCATTTCCTTAACTATTTCAGATTTTGGGAAAATAAATAAAAACCTAATTTCCACCTCCCACTTTGGAGGAGCGTAACTGCTAAGGGAGGGACATATGATGATTTGTTTATATCAAACGCCCCCTTTAATTTTCATCAAGGAATCGCCTCTTAAATTTTGTCGCACTTGTTTGGATACACCCTGTATATCAAAAATTTGATATATATGAGATATTTATGATATATTTCTTTAAATTGTGAGGAAACAAAGCTCTTATTGAATTTTTATTAATTGTTTATTAATCCAAAAAACAAATAACAAGCATACAAACATAACCAAAATTCATAACAAAAAAACAAAAATGTCATGAAGAATAAATCTCGGAATAAATTAAATAATAAAAGTAGTAAAAACAAAACTATTTTCTTAATCTATTTATTGGAAGGTCCATTTCAGGGTCTAAATCTGAATGTGACTGCATTTTTAGCCAAATTTTTTACAAACAGCCCTATTACCACTTTTATTCCTTTTATTTAAGCACCGAAAATCTTCCCACACTGCGTGTTTAACTTTTGGCATTGCATAATATAATATTATATTAAAATAATTCAATAAAACACGAGAAACTGAACCGCACCAGCAAAAAAAATATTCTATTACGAGCACACACACACACACACACTGATACTGAAAGAGTAAAGAGTCAGCTGCATCTCTGGGAATCCCCAGCAAACCTGGATAATGACATTGACAATCTCTGCTGCTCATTGTTGCCAGATTGTCAGATCATGAAATTGAAAAATCTATGCTGCTCATTGTTGCCAGATTGTCAGAATTTTAAGGGAAATCAACTTGCTTTTAATAATTTGATATATATCATCAAAATTGATATTTATTTAACCATAAATATCATGATATATATATCGTGATATATATCTAGATATATATCTTTTGATATATATCGGCCAACCCTGATAAGAAGTTCCCAAGGAACAATATGAAATAAAATTTTAAGCAATGTTGTTGATAGGAGAAGCATTTTGCCAGATTGTCAGATCATGAAATTGAAAAATCTCTGCTGCTCATTGTTGCCAGATTGTCAGAATTTTAAGGGAAATCAACTTGCTTTTAATAATTTGATATATATCATCAAAATTGATATTTATTTAACCATAAATATCATGATATATATCGTGATATATATCTAGATATATATCTTTTGCTATATATCGGCCAACCCTGATAAGAAGTTCCCAAGGAACAATATGAAATAAAATTTTAAGCAATGTTGTTGATAGGAGAAGCATTTTGACGCATTTGTATTTAAGAATTAATGGTTTTGTAAAAACACGGTATAAAATACGACATTTCGGCCCTGCTGGGGGCCTTTGTCAAAATTTATTTGTAAATGCAAATACAAAAAAGTGAGATAAATTATGTCTAATAAAATTTTAAATAATAAATTTATTTAAAATTATTTAAAATAGGAATTACAATTATTTAGCACTTTTGATTTTGAATAACAATTAGTTTTTTAAAATAGAAAGAAAAATATGTATTTAATTTAACAATAATAATAATAATAATAATAATAATAAGTAGTACTTAGAGAGCGGGATTTATTTCATAATATTACTGTAAATTTGACTCGCATTCTGTATGTCAGTTCTATCATTTTGAGAGTTTAGTTCTTTTTTATATGAATCATTTCTACAACCAACCGAGATTTTACATTTTTTTCTTATTCTAAAATTGTGGTGTCATTAAATTCAAAAGTATAATTTATTGTTGTTTTTCTTATATTTACTTACGACTAAATTACTATTTTTGCATTTGTGTTATTTTAGTCGTACCTCTAAATGATTTTTGGATTGGCCAATACATGTTTTAATTTTTAGCAGTCTTTACATTTCATTTTAATTTATTGCGTTTTCATTAGCTTAGGAATGGGTGTTTTTAAATTAGAGTATAAAAATTTTAAATTGTAATAATTTGTATGTGATATTTATAAGTTATATTTTGTTGGTTTTTTAAGTTATTAGTAATGCGTGATATATTTTTAATATAGGGTAGATAATGAAATGTAATTTTTATTTTCTTTTTATTTTTTATTAACTTTATTGGTTTCGTGAAATAAATTGGCATAAGGTAAAAATAAATACAGCTTTTTTATCGACTTTTCGGCCCTGTTTAGGTAGGACCAAAGTGAATAAGAGAAGTGCCTCCACTCCGTGTGGATACTGAGCTACGCAAATGTAATGTTTCTAGGCGACTGGAGTGGGGGAACTGGGCCGAGCGTCCGCGCGATTACACCGATGTCGAATGTATTGTGTATGATGCATTGATTTCATTGCATTACCAAAAAATGGATTTATAGTGAAAAAGATATACTCGTTTGACGGTGGTTAACATAGACAGGTTAATCACTTATGTAAAATTATAGGAATTCCTCGGTTTCAACAAAAAGCGGTCAACTTATACGTCAATACTCAATATTCACATAGGATTCACTTTATTTCAATTATTTAAAGTCAGGCCGTAAAGTAAATTCAGCAGCTGTTAAAAAGTCATATTTATTTTGAATATAATCTTGACAATTTCTGATTTTCTCGGTTCTGTTTTTTTAGGCTTGCATTTTCCTGCTTAGAATAAAATTGCATTCTTTAACAATATGTAATTATGACGCAATGACGCCAAAACGTACTGATTCGTGAGATTTACATTCATATTTTAAAGTACCTACTACAGTTACTTAAGAAATCATATAGTTAGGTTGTAAGCATCTCTGGTATCAATATGCCTGGGAAAAAACGTTCTAGTTTTCTTAATAAACAATATGTAAGAACTGGGATGCACAAGTTAGTGTTCCCCTTGTTAGAGTGACTTCGTCTGAAATATTTTCGGGGTCCAACTGGTTGTTTTCAAGCTAAGATAAGCATGTAATACAATTGGTAATGGATGAAAGATTTTACAAATAATCCAGCCAGGTAAAATAAATAACAGAATCAATTATTACTTCCTCTTGAGTAATTATAGCACCAATTTCGTTTTGCAGTACCCGCTTTAATTAAATTTTGTTTCTATTTATTTCCTTCGAATCAAAATGTTTTTCAAAAACGGAGCCCTATCGAGCAATTGCCTGAGGCCATTTAGCTGCTAATTTTGCTTGTTTTGAAATGTAGAAAAATGCTGTTTTTCCGTACGAAATTATATTTTGGGATACAGCATTTACGCCCCTTTATTCACTTTAACCAGAGTACTTCCTGAACGCTAAAACAATGTATTATTGCATATATGGCCAAGCGGTACGCCCGAACGAATGGCCCAGTTTGCTGCACACGGCACCAATGCCAGTATTACAGTTGCGTAGCCCGCTCTTCTGCTGCACCAGCTATCAAGTGGAGACACTTCTCTTATTCACTTTGGGTAGGACCCTTGTCAAGATATATTTAGAACGGAAAAGCATAAAAATGACAATAGTTTTTCTAATAAAATTTTATTATTGTTATTAATGTTATTATTGTTATTATTATTATTATGTGGAAACAGGGCCTGAACGGCGATAAAAAGCTATATTTATTTTTACATTATGCCAATTTATTTCAGGAAATCAACAAATTCATATAAAATATATGGCACAACAAAATTAACAACATTTTTAATAACCGTGTTATTGTAAAATGGATGGATTCTATTTTATATAATTTTCATAATGAAACTTTTAGAATAGTTATTTTTTATCAAACAATTTAAGTTTTTCAATTGCGAATTTTCTAAAATCCTGGGCTGGAAAGTTTAATTGCTCAGTCAGTTAGACACATAACAATAATCCTTTTGTGACATGTGAGCTGTTCAGAGTTAAAACAAATAGAACTGCCAGACCCAAGTTGATTTAGTGTATTGCATTTTTAATTTTGCGTTAAATCTAAAAAGTTTATTTGATTTTTTGTTGAAATTTCAATAGTGGATTGTAATTTAGGATGGTAGTTATTAAACTGATCAAGAATTTCGTTATATTTGTCAGAAGGAACGGCGGTTTGACAATCATCTACATATCTAACAAAAAATGGCAAATTGAAAGATAATTTAGGATAATTTTGAATTTAATGAAACCATAAGAAAAAAGTAAAATCCCGGCTGTTTTTAGAAATCATTCATTTCTTTATATCTATTTTTGCAAATAAATCTTGACAAAGGTCCCAAGCGGGGCCGAAACGTTGATATATGTACATGCAATACAGTGTTTATTTATTATTTGCTATTAATTCACAAAATTATTAATTTATAAAAAACTGTCGCAAATTGGAAAACAAGTTTGATTTTTAAGGTATCGCCAAACGTGTCAAATCGTGGCTACAAGATAAAGTGGGGGTCAAAATATAACCAATATAATACCGAGTGGTAATCTCCAAGAGGCTATTTAGAAACTATTTATTATGCGGAAACTTCCTAAACAAAAACACGGTCAAGTAATCACGTTGTTTACGTTCCCAAAGTACTCTCGTAACTGGGGAACAAGAAAGTCGAAATTCGAACGGACTTGCGGGCGCAGATAGGTACGCCGGTTTACGAAAAACAAAATGCGTATAAAAATCTATGCGTCACGTAATTAAACTCAGACCTATCACGCTACATACCCTACTCGCTTAATTCCAACGGCACTGAATATTATGTTAAATAAAACAGCATGCACCAGCTCTCCAGGGCGTGTGCGAAGCGAGATGTGTCCCGGAATCTCGCTTGTCTGATGCATTTAGTAAACTAATTTACATAAACAATCTTTTTATTTTAAGGTTTTAAGATATTTTATTTTAAGATTTCTACCTTGCTCTTCATTGTTTCTTATTTTTTAATACTAGCTCTTCCCTCATTATAGGACAGATGCAGTACCATTAATTTAGTATTGGCCCTGACAGGAACTAACTGCTTAATCATTGAGGTCTGCATATTCGTAAAAATCTGCAAGTACGAAACTCAGGTTTAAACGTTTAAAGTGAGAGGATAATGACCGAGGTTAAAAACAGTGTGGCCACTAGCCACATTTAGTGTGGCTAGTGGCCACACTGTTGCAGTGCCGCACTCCAAGTCACTGAATCTTGACGCAAAGGAAGATCATCATCTGCCAATCATAGACACAAAGAAATAGACATGTTCTTTGTTCTTACAAGTTATATTGTTACAATAAATAAATATTATAAATATATAAATTATTATAATGCTACCGTATTGTGTAATAAATAAATAAGGTGAATTTGCAAATAACCGTACACGGAGAGATATGTGAATAAAGAGTGTTTAATAAAAAATGAATTTCTGAAATGCTCCATATTATTATCTAGATAGGTATGTTTTTGTATAACACGAAAATAGAAGTCCGTTTATAATCCTCGACACTTCTTATTTATGTGAAACAAATGCGACCAGTTTCGGGTTCTTATACTAACAACCCATCATCAGGCCGAAGACTATCTACATATAAATAAATTTAAAATTAAGGCAATCTTCAATGAATCATGCTTAAAATTTTGTATACACACAGTGCTCACTAAGCCATTAAATGGGTATCCATTTGAGGCAACAAACATTTGCGAAACTTCAATCATCGGGCAATGATTACGAAATGAAAACGGAACAAAATGTAAGTGTCGGATAGATAGCTGTACTACCATGGTAGTATAGTTTACAAAGATTTGTTGCCTCGAATGGATTACCTGTTAAGTGTTTTAATGCTTAGTGACCACTGTGAGTATATATACAGTATTTTAAATATGATTCATTGAAGATTGTCCTAATTTTAAATTTATTTATATGTAGTCTCCGGCCTGATGATGGGTTGTTAGTTTCAAATAAATAAGAAGTGTCGAGGTTTATAAACGGATTTTTATTCTCCTGTTATTCAAAAATAATTTTAAAAAAATAATAATGTGCTATTCAATTATAATAACAATATTTCTTTATATTATCCACTAAACAGGTTTAATAAAATATATTTTATAAGATTTACTAGCTGGCCCGGCAGACGTTGTCCTGCCCGACATTAAAAAAATTCCGAAAAAAAATCCTAGAACACGATTGCAGCGCCACCTACCGGGTCTAATTGTGAATGTAAACCATCCAGGGACCCACTCAAACACACACAAAAAATTTCATCAGAATCGGTCCAGCCGTTCAAAAAAACTCCTGGAACCCGATTGCAGCGCCATCTACCGGGTCCAATTGTGAATGTAAACCATTCAGGGACCCACTCCAACACACACAAAAAATTTCATAAAAATCGGTCCAACCGTTCAAAAAAATTCCTAGAACCCGATTGCAGAGCCACCTACCGGGTCCAATTGTGAATGTAAACCATCCAGAGACCCACTCCAACACACACAAAAAATTTCATCAAAATCGGTCTAGCCGTTTAGGAGGAATTCGGTGACATACACACGTACAGACTGTCAAACGGGCGAAGTTAAAATAGTCGTTACGTTTTCTCAAATTTTCCAATTTTCTGTGCAATTTTCTTAATTTTCCGTTCCGTAAGAACCTTCCACAAAGTATTAGAAACCATAAAAAAAGATTAATGAAATCGGTTAAGTCGTTCTCAAGTTATGGCGTGATCAAGGGAAATAGGGATTCATTTTTATTGTTCATACAAAAATACTAAAATCGCGAATAAAAAAAGGGGGGTGGGGGTAGGAGGGTGAAAAATACTTTACGACCTATTCTTATACTTACCAAATGTACAAAAAAAATTTCAATTATTTGGATATTGTTCATACAAAAATACTAAAATCGCGATTAAAAAATGGGGGGTGGTGGTAGGAGGGTGAAAAATACTTTACGACCTATTCTCATACCTACCAAATGTACAAAAACAAATTCAATTATTTGGATATTATTCTTACAAAAATTCTAAAATCGCGATTAAAAAATGGGGTTGGGGGTAGGAGGGTGAAAAATACTTTACGACCTATTCTCATACCTTCCAAAAAAATTCAATTATTTGGATATTGTTCATCATCATAAGGTTCTCAGTCCGAAGACTGGTTGGACGCGTACCTCTACTCTTTTCTATCCTGAGCTAACCTACGCATTTCCCTAAAAGTAGAACATCCTACATCCCTAACTATTTGAGAGCAGTAGTCTAATCTAGGCCTACCCCTACCTCTTTTTATTCCTATCTCTGACTCTAGTATGTCGCGAACTATTCCTTCGTGTCTTAGAAGGTGTCCTACCATCCTGTCTCTCCTACTCATTATTGTCTTCCATACCTTTCGCTTTTCCCCAACTCTTTCTAATACTTCCCTATTGCTAACCTTATCTATCCACGGTATCTTCATCATGCGTCTGTAGCACCACATTTCAAACGCTTCTACTCTTTTTCTATCCGCTTCTCCTATTGTCCAAGTTTCGCACCCGTATAATGCCGTACTCCATACATACGACGTTAAGAGTCTCTTCCTAGTCTCTATATTAACCGTTCTCGAGCATAACAGTTGTTTCTTTTTGTTAAACGCAACTCGGCCCTGCGCCATTCTTTGTTTTATATCTTTAGTGCTCCTACCGTCTTGAGTTATTTTACTTCCTAAGTAGCAAAAATCCGCGACCTCCTCTATCTTCTCATTTCCAATTTGTTCATACAAAAATACAAAAATCGCGATTAAAAAATGGGGGTGGGGGTAGGAGGGTGAAAAATGTTTTACGACCTATTCTCATACCTACCAAATGTACAAAAAAATTTCAATTATTTGGATACTGTTCATACAAAAATACTAAAATCGCGATTAGAAAATGGGGGTGGGGGTAGAAGGGTGAAAAATACTTTACGACCTATTCTCATACCTACCAAATATACAAAAAAAATTTCATAAGAATCGGTCGAACCGTTTCGGAGGAGTGCGACCACAAACACCGTGACACGAGAATTTTATATATTAGATTATAAAATTATAAAGAATACTGGCTGTTTAATAAAGAAAAATATCTGGATTTAATACAAAATATTTAAAACGTTTTATTAAATATTTTCTGATAATTGTTATATATTATTATAGTAGTATGTACTTTATAACGAAAAATTTCTGAGTTTCATACAAAGCATCTAATACTCGCATATTTTATAATAAGGGAGTGCCTCCGTAGCCGACGCCGGCCTTGCGTATAGTTGCCGGCGCGCTTCTATTTGGGAACGAAACAGAAAAGACTGATACAACGCATTTTAAACAAACCCTTAGCTGCCCTCTCCCACCAGACACACGCATTTTTCGCAAAAAAGATAATGTAAAAACGCGAGAGAAACAACTAACCTATATGGGAGCCGATCCCACTCGGTCCGAGAATACCAAACTACCAGTTCTATGCGATACCTACCTACCTACCTACCGTCGCTGCTGGATGCGTTACAACTAAGAAGGTACTTAAACTGCCCTATTATTAATTCGTAAACTGGCACGGCCGTCCGAAGTTATGGAAACCGGCTCCGGCAACAATACACCTATAAAACTGTAGCCGGCGCCGGTTACGGAGGCACTACCTTATAATAATTACATTTCTACTTAGTATTAGGTAATATCTAGTCCAATAACCATTATTAAATCCTTCATATTCCCTCTAAAATTTTTCCACCAATCCAGCACTGCCAATAAAAACGTCACTACATATTTCATATTGCATAATTCCAAAAATATATTTTTCTCAAAACATACCAAAATTTCTATTCATGTTCTACTAATTCTTTCTCGAATTCTTTATTCGTAAAAAATACCGCTGAAGTTAACTGCAGCGTCAGCAAAAAAATTTAACCTCAGCCATGCGAATACCGTGGTCGCGTTTTAGGTCTGCTAAAAGGTGCAAGTGACACTCCCCACTCACCATAGAAAATGTGAGTAAATTTTATTATTTTAACATATTTATTTTATTTTGTTTTATTTTATTTTTATTTGTTCCTAACTGTTTCAAATTTAAATTGTTCTATTGTGTTTTTGTGTAAGATATTTGTTTTGTTTGACGAAGTTTATTTGGTGGGGTTGTAAATTCTGCAAGATGGATTTGCACAAGAAATGTTTATTTATTCTCCGAGTAAATTGAGGACTGGACATTTGACTTTTTAATGAACCCTTTTCCCGAATAGTTGTCCCCAGCAGACCGAGATGCGACACTATGTGACACGTGAACTGATACCTGATGCACCTATTTTGCTTCAGACAATGATTTTGTGCTGTGACGTCATACGCTAACTGAGACTACCGTATTGAAAGTCAAAGTACCGTGGTTTGAAATATCGTTCTTCAACGACCACCCCCTTCGTCGACTGTTCATGGGTCACAATCTTCTACTAACTAGACATACTGAAGGAAACTTGAGGTTTATACTTAGGTTCGAATAAATTAGAGAAGCGTGCACAAAAAGAGGGTATAAAGGAAATTTTTATACGTCGAAATCCTTTTTGCTAGGTCACTCAAACCCACTATTAATTATTTTTTAAGTGCATCATTCATTAATCGTATAACATAATTTGGACATTGCGCTTTCCACATAGAGTTCCTTATTATATTTTGTAACTTCTACGGGCTGACTAGCACTGTAAGTGAATGAAATAAACCCGAGAATAAACCTCATTTGCATGCAACAGCAAGGTACACGAAAGATCTATGCGATTAATTACTTACAAGCACAATAGCAGCGAACCTCTTATTTAACTGTCTGGCTAAAGCAACCGGGGGCTAAATGGAAGTAAAAGTGAAGCCACTCAAGATGTAGACAACCCACAATACTGACGAATCTCCTTCTCTTTTTAAGTCAGTCTCTTCTTTGCCCTCTCATTCAAACAGCCGTATATGACTTGATTAAGCGGGTAACAGACAAGTTGATATTTCTAAATTTTAATACTTACACTTGCTTTTTCGGACTCTCCATTTGAGAAATCAATAAAATATAAATAAAACTCATCTCAGGTAAATGTATTTTCAAGTACATTATTTATTTAGCATGTTATTTTACACGTTGATTAACTGGCTGCTGAACGCTTTTACAGCCGTAAGCAGCGCAATATATGGCCATGGTACACAAAAAACTGTTACCTGTGCAAAAACACCTGTTAAGCTCTTCGCGTTAGAAAAGGATGCAGATTCGTCAGTAGTACGGGTTGCATACACAACAGAAATGCCTCAAAAAGTTTTCACGGGGTAAACGGCAATGGGCCTATCCAGTAGGGATGTACATCATTGGGCTAAAGTAATTTACACCAACTTTAGTATCCCTCTACCACATTATCCATATTCGTACAATTCCGATACTATTATTCAACATTTTCTAATTATTGTTGGCGTTAGGACACTTGTGAACAAATTAGTCTCTAAAATATATTATTCCGATATAAAATATCGGTCAAGTGTGAATTGAAACTCACTTTTCCGATCTGCCAATACTACAGAATTGTGCCCCGCGATACTTAATCGTTATTATCTCAGCTACATACAGGTCAGATAATATTTTCATGTGAAATGGGACAAATTCTTGAGGAGAATGGAGGTCACCAGCAGTATCAAATATCTGAAAAAGTAAAGGCCAATCAGAAGAAATTAGTAAAGTCAGGGGTAAACCTAGGTATCAAAGTTACCTTCGAAAAAAATCGACTTAGTAGAAAAACTAGATCTCAGATCATTTACAAAGCCGAACTAAACTTACTAGATAAAGGGCACGTAGTTTAGTTTATCTCATCGTGTGGTCACTGAAAATATAACACAGTATTGTGTCTTCCATTCAGTAGGTAGGTACATAAAGAGTCCATGTTGCACAAAAAATATTCGAAAATATTATTAAAAATCCCCGTTACACAAACCACTCAAAGACTATCAAAGGATTGAAAGAGAAAAATTGTATTTACCTTAACGCATCAGACTCCACACGGTGGTTGGTTCAAGACTAGCGAAATAAGGTTGTTATATTTGACAAATAATGTGCATATTATAAAAGAGTAAAAAATGGCTTGTATTTAATTGATCAGTACTATTTTCTAATTGGTATGTTAAAAAATACCATGTTTTCAAGTAGAAAATTATATTTGATCGGTAAAATGTGTGCAGAAAACAAGTCACGTTACGAACATTGAAAAATTCATTTTAAAGGTAAAAATGCTAATTGATCAGATTTATGTGCTCAGTAATTTATTCTATTTTGATTAGTAAAATAACTAACTTTTATAATCAGTCATGACCGGTATTTTAATTCAGTGTGATCAGATAAACCTGCTGTAGAAAGATTTTGAAAATGCAAAACCATAAACACCTACCTATTCTAAATAAAATAATACTCTATTCAAAAAAACAAATATAAAATCGCCTTGGGCAACAAAACAAAAAAATTTAAACTTAAAAACATTTCTTTAAATAACAATAAAGATTGTATGAATAATTATAAGATGTAGGTAACATTTATTAGGGTTACATGAAACAGAAAATAATATTCAATTAATTATTATTATTTATTGAACAATACGGGCTTTTTTGCTTTTGAAGGTCGGCCTCTCTTACGCTTTCTTCCAATAGGTATATGTTTTCCACAAGTCAAAATTGCGTACCTTTTTTGTCCAAAATGAGTGAAAAAATGTAATTATGAACGACTTACCCTCTAACTCTAGGACGGGATGAATAGGGCTCACAACTACTTTTCACTTGTCCAATCCCTATGAATATTCTAGTCTATATGTGGACTGTATCTAACCATCTTCCAGAATTTCTCCAGTAATTCTAATTAATTCCATACCATTGGCTAAATCCAACACTACTTTTGTTCTGTCGCGTCCAACACCGCTAGCGGAACTCTCTCGACTCTTTTATCGCGTAAGCCGGACACTTACGAGGAGTGTGGGAAAGGAATTAGGCAAGTCGTATCAAATAAATTTTGAATAAACCGAACATTCCGCCCACCAAAATGCTTGCATTTTCCACTATTGCTACGAACAAAACTAAACTAAACTTAATCTAAATTCTATCGCTAATTACAAGGAAATATGAGGCTATTCAGTCTCTTCTAGTGGAAGAGGACATAATTTCACAAGAGGTCGTCGAAGATGCCCTTGGGAAGTGACAACTGAAGCCACACGAACAATATTATCTTTACCAGGATGTAATGCTTCCACACGACCCATTTTCCACTGCAACGGCGGTATCAATTCATCCTTTAGAAGTACCAAATCTCCAACTTTTAACATCTTTGAACCATGAGTGTTCTATTTCTGGCGGTTTTGGAGAGTTGTCAAGTATTCACGATGCCACCGTTTCCAAAAATCTTGTTGCATACGCTGGACTAATTGCCATCTATTGAGGGTATTCAATCTACAATTCGTCAAATCATAATCCGGAACTGATGACAATGGAGCGAGCGTCAAAAAATGACCTGGCGTTAAAGCTTGAAGATCATTGGTATCCGAACTAATTGGACATAATGGTCTCGAGTTGAGGACCGCCTCGATTTGAGTTAAAAGAGTTAAAAACTCTTCGTATGTAAGAACTTGAGTTCCAACCACTCTTTTCAAATGAGTTTTACAAGCCTTGACTCCAGCCTCCCACAATCCTCCAAAATGTGGCGAGGCAGGCGGATTAAAGGACCAAACAATACCCTCGTCCTCAACTGCCAATTTCAACAACTGTGCCAATGTTCTGGCAGCACCTTTAAAGTTGGTACCGCAATCAGAATAAATTTTAGAGCATTTTCCGCGACGAGCAACAAATCTACGGAGAGCCGCTAAAAATGCTGGAGTTGATAAATCCGTTACCAATTCCAAATGAACGGCTTTTGTGCAAAAACAAACAAATAGACAAACGTAGACCTTATTACTCTTGACTCCACGACGTTTACCAAAAGTTACGTGAAATGGACCAGCGAAATCAATTCCAACACATTGAAACGCTTTAAGTTGACTCACTCTACACTTGGGAAGGTTTCCCATTATTGGCTGGACAGGAATAGGATTTACGCGAAAACATGATGAACAATTTCTAATACAACGACGAATAACACGTTTAGCATCCAAAATCCAAAATTGTTGTAATAACAGGTAATGAAGTGTATGAGTTCCAGGGTGCAAATATTTTTTATGAAACGAACAAATTATTAAACGAGTTAACGCATGATTTCCTGGTAACAACGCTGGATGTTTCCTATTGAAAGATAAAGAAGATTGCGCTAGACGACCACCAACTCTAAGTATTGACTGTTCATCTAGAAAAGGACTGAGTTTTTGAAGTTTCTTTTCTAAAGGTTGACCAGACCTGATTTTAACTATTTCTTCTTGAAAACATTGTTCTTGTACTAAATGAACAATTTTCATCAATGTATGGTCCAACTCTTGATTACTAATACCAGACATCCTCGCTGGAATGATGGAACGACCACCCAATCTAAAACAATAACTAAGGACTCGCAATAAACGACTCAACGACGAGAACCTTTTCAAAAATTGATCAAACCATTTCACAGACTGAGTAGCAATCAAATTTACAAGTCTTTCTTCTGCTTGCATTAAGTTATTTTCCTCAAATGAAGGTCTAACTACCTCCATGGGCCACAATGATTTTTCTAAACGTAACCACGAGGGGCCCGCCCACCATAAGGCATGTGACACAAGTGTCTCTGGCAACAATCCCCGCGATAGACAATCACTTGGATTGTCTTGAGACGGAACGTAATTCCAACAATTAGGAGGTATTAAATCTTGAATAACGCTCACTCGGTTTGCAACAAAAACTTTCCACTGATGAGGCGATGAATGTATCCAAGATAAAACTACTTTAGAATCACACCAAGCGGCTACAGATGATATTTCCACTGAATCTGAATAAGCCTTGACAACAAAATCTAACAATTTAGCGAGTAAGACTGCTCCACACAGTTCTAATTTAGGTATCGAAATTTGTTTTAAAGGAGCTACCTTAGATTTGGCCATCACCAAGGAAGTTGCATATTTTCCAGATGCCACACAAACTCTAAGGTATACTGCTGCACCATAACCTAATAATGATGCGTCCGAAAACCCGTGCAATTCATACGAAATTCCGTTAAAAATATGTCTAGGTATTTGAATTTGAGACAAAAGATGTAACTGTGAAGAGTAATTTTTCCAAGTATCTACAACTTGTGTCGGCGGAACATCGTCCCAGTCCAACTTTAAAAACCACAAATGTTGAATAAGATGTTTTGCAAACATCAGTAGGGGGCCTAAAAAACCAACCGGATCAAAAATTCTAGCTATTTCTGATAAGATAGTTCTCTTAGTACACTCTCTATTCAGCGGATAAACATTAAATGAAAAACAATCCAACTTTGGTATCCACTGAAGACCTAAAACCTTAACTGCCGATCCACCTTCACCATCGAAAATAATTCCATCCATTCGATGTGCCTCGTCCAAATGAGTCAACAATTCAGGCCTATTACTTGCCCATTTTCGTAATTCAAATTTCCCAGCACGAAAGAAATTTTGCAATTGTATTTGAAGTGTTTTAGCTTCATCTAATGATCTACAACCAGTTATGACATCATCCATATAAATGTCCTCTTTTGCAACCGTAGCAGCCAATGGGAACGAACCACCTTCATCATTTACCAATTGACGTACCGTACGAATTGCTAAAAATGGAGCCGATGACACTCCGTACATAACAGTATTTAAACGAAATTCCATTATTGGATCTTCCTTACTAAATCTCCACAAAATTCTTTGATAATCGCGATGACTATCCTCGACCAATATCTGCCTATACATTTGCTTAACATCCGCTATCAAAACCACGGCATGAGTACGAAATCTCAACAAAATAGATAGCAAATCATTTAACAATTTGGGACCAACATATAAGACGTCATTCAAAGATTTTCCATTGCCTGCACTTGCAGAAGCATCAAAGACTACCCGAAGCTTGGTTGAACTACTATCAGGACGAAGAATACAGTGATGTGGAATAAAATAAGACTTAGCCGTTGGAAAATTATCATTTGCTAACGACATATGGCCAGCTTCCAAATAATCCTTCATGAACTGATGGTATTGCATCTTGAGGGATTCATTTTTATCCAGACGCTTCTCCAAAAGGTTGTACCTGTGTAACGCTATCTCCCTAGATAAAGGAAACGAAGGATGTTCTTCCTTGAATGGTAGTGCTACCACATAGCGACCTTCAAGTCTATGAACCGAATTGGAATATAGTAATTCACAGTTATTCTCCTCAACAGAAACCCTCGAAATACTAGGTAATTCTTCCAATTCCCAAAATGATCTAATAGTCGATTCTAACGAAGATTCCAAAAAACCACAAAATGAGTTAACATCAACTTCGTTATAATAATTATTAACACGACCAACTAACACCCATCCAAAGACAGTATTCATAGCATTGGGTTGTCCATATTCACCCATAATTTTTCCATCCAATATAATTTTTAGAAATAATTCAGCGCCTAACAGCAAATCTACCCTTCCCGGCTTTGCAAAATCAGGATCAGCCAATTTTAAATTTTCAACAATTCCAATACGCTGAGAATTTACTTGACAACTTGGCATATTCGGACAGATTTTTGATAAAACAACAAATGGGGCAACAAAATTCAATTGCGGATTATCCCTTGGTTGAATTTCCAACCTCGCAATTCCAAAGGAAGAAACAGCATGTTCACCCACGCCACCCAAAGTTCCTCTTGCAGATGAGTAACGAATGCCTAAACGATCCACAGCTCGTTTAGTTACAAGACAAGATTGACTTCCACTATCAATAAGACAACGCAAAATATGCGATTTCCCATCTATACCTTTAACAGACACCTGAGCAGTTGCCAACAATATAGTTGATTCCATATTTTCAAATGATTGTTGGTTACTGATCGTAAAACTTGAAGTAACAAGGCAAGAATTCTCAGATTGGATAGGTGAATTTTCCAATGTGACAGAAGCGCTATTTGTACCATTTTTTAACCCTGCACCTGTCTGAGTAACCACTTTCTCAGAGAAATGCACCAAACTATTGTGCTTAGCACCACAAGTCTTACACACCCATCTAGAAGGACATTTTCTAGCAATATGAGAATCCTTGAAACAATTCAAACACAAATTATTTTGTCTAACGAAATCGTATCTAATTTTGGGAGATTTTGCAAGAAACTCCTTGCACGAAAACAAACGATGCGAAGATGAACAAATTAAACATTCATTATCTGACACATCATTTACTACTAAAGAATGCGAATGGGGTTTGCTACCTAACTGAGGGCCAGAATTCATTTTATTTGAATATTGATGGAAAGAAGATTGACCCATAACCATCGTTTCTAAAGCACGACACTGACTTTCCACAAATTCATGTAAATTTTCAAAAGTAGGAATATCTTTTTCACTATATTCCAATTCAAAACGTTTTCTTGTTTGAGCGTCCAATTTTTGTAGCAATAAATGAAATAACAAGAAATCTTTTACATCTATTTTTAGTTGTTGCAGCGCGGGGAGATTTTCTGTAAACAAATTTAATAATGACCTAAGAGATTGACTTGAATCTGAAGCTTTGGCGGCGTTAAAAAGCGTTTGGCAATGCGAGGAAGCAATAATTCTCTTATTATCGTACCTTGTCACCAACGCCATGTAAGCAATTTCATAGTTCTCCGAACTGAGTGGCAAATGTTTAACTATTTGAAGCGGTTCCTTTACTAATGACGTAATCAAATACTGGAACTTTTCAATCGAAGACAAAGCAGAATTTTTATGTACTAACGTATTAAACAAATCAAAAAATGATTGCCAATCTTTACAATTTCCGCTAAATTGCGGAATCTGAATCCGTGAAAGCTTTACATTAGATACCACATGAGAATCATCCAAACTTTCATCTACAACTTTTACTTTTCCCCATTTTAAATTAACCGCCTTTATAGTACAAAAGGCATCATCAACTTCCATTTGTAGTTTTGATAACTGCAATAGCTTTTCTTTACCTTCTTCATCTTCTACACATTTAGAACATTTAGAACAAACACGCGCAAAATTAG
The DNA here is from genome assembly GCA_963966045.1 of Xestobium rufovillosum. NCBI lineage: Eukaryota > Metazoa > Arthropoda > Insecta > Coleoptera > Ptinidae > Xestobium > Xestobium rufovillosum. Next base: position 19,336,054 of record OZ014492.1, on the reverse strand, counting down.
TATGAATGTCTTTTGCAAGTTCAAAACGTGTCTCAATTTCATCAATTCTATTTTCTGATTCTAAAGCCCTAATGGCCTCTAACAAATATTTCAAATGAGCAAGATACTGTTGACCCTCTATTATTGCTCTGTCCATTGTTTCTCGAAATTAAATTGATTACAACTTATTATTTCCAATCCAAATTTTTAAAAAAGGGTAAATTTACGTCACTTTCCAAAGTGGTTTTAAAAGATAACCTAATCCAAAACAAATTCCAAATTTTAATTAGCCAGCATCTACGATAAGACCTATGACTAACTAAACTAACCAAAGAAAATGCAAGCAATCCAGGTATGTAGGTACGTAATCTAACACAATTTCAAAATCCAAAATCCGTGTCGATAGGACCAAAATGTTTTCCACAAGTCAAAATTGCGTACCTTTTTTGTCCAAAATGAGTGAAAAAATGTAATTATGAACGACTTACCCTCTAGCTCTAGGACGGGATGAATAGGGCTCACAACTACTTTTCACTTGTCCAATCCCTATGAATATTCTAGTCTATATGTGGACTGTATCTAACCATCTTCCAGAATTTCTCCAGTAATTCTAATTAATTCCATACCATTGGCTAAATCCAACACTACTTTTGTTCTGTCGCGTCCAACACCGCGAGCGGAACTCTCTCGACTCTTTCATCGCGTAAGCCGGACACTTACGAGGAGTGTGGGAAAGGAATTAGGCAAGTCGTATCAAATAAATTTTGAATAAACCGAACAGTATATGTATATTACGCGCCTCTAGTGGTACCTTGGTATATTTGAGCCTAATTGCCATCCCAACAATATGTTTACATGTCATATTTAAAAAAAAACCTGGGCAATTACAATATCCTTTGATCCACTCTTCTGGAGAAATTGGCATAACAGTTATCCAGAATGAGAATGTTTTCTTTTTAAACTCTTCAAAGCTGTTCCAGTTTTCCTCTGATGATTTACACATTTATTAGGAATCAAATATTTTTAAATACTGAACTGGTACCATTTTTTACTTGCTTTAGTAAATATTCTATTTCATAAATGAATTTACTGCTTCGAAAAATTTAACTGCAATGATCAGATGTCAAATTTTATAGAATAAAATGTTTCATAGCTGTTCAAAAGATTTTTTACTGATCATGTAGTATTCTAACTTCAAATGTGAATATTCTTCTGGACAATAAATATTTTACTGTTCACTCAACTGTAATACTTTATCATTCAGTATTTACACAGTCAAAATGTTACTGACCAGAAAGTATTTATACTGATCAGTTAAATTGTTGCGGTAAAAATTTAACCATATTTATCTGAAACCGTCAAATTATACGTTCATTGCTTGTGCGTTTCCGAACATTAAGGTTCATTATTCAATGGATTATATAGTACGCCGGATAGTGGCATCAATTTTTAAATGATTTTAGCGTGTGGTAGAGGTTGTAAATTTGGTAGTTTGTGTGATGGCAAACAGGAAAATTGACCTCTGCCTACTCCGCGTCGGACATTTTACAATTGACATGTCGTCGAAAATTTTAAAGAAAGAATAAGTTAACGTAAACCTTTTCAGGGCCTCTGCCTTATGATTCAACTTATTAATTAAATCATAAAAAACGAGAAAATACCCGAGGCAGAGGTTCTGAGCAGTACCTGGTCAGAGGAAGAGGTTCTGAAAGTGTTTGGAAAGTAGGCCTACTTAGATTCAAACGAGCTGAAATGACTAAGTAGAGCTACTTTTCTAATAGTATAAATAGTATTATATGAGCGATTATGACAAGCATTATTCACGAAGATGATGTTTGAGCCCACGAGCCGAAGGCGAGTGGCTCAAATCATCTGAGTGAATAATGGTCATAATCGCGAATATAATACTATACTTTTTCTACACCTATTAAACAAATAAATTAGACTCAAATTTGATAACTTTAATGGAACACTATCATAATACGAGTACATTAATTTTTATTTTTCAATAAATGGACTACTTACTAGGAATATATATTGAAATTTGTGCAGTTAGTAATATATAAATTTGGAGTTGCCCCTTCCATTGCTAAATTCTGGCAGTTTTAGTGGTTGAATTGTTAGTTTGTACTGATTAATGGGTACCTATTTGACGGAAGTGCATACGTTGGAAAACGCAAACAAGTAATATGGCGAGATACACTTGGCTGTCACCCGAGCGATTGTCAGGTCCAGCAAGAGTTGATCGCGGTCGATATAAAATATCATTGGATCAGGGAAACAGTGATTATTGAATCTATATTTGTGATTGGCCGAAATGCCGTGAATTATGATTTCATAATTCACTACAGTGAATTATGGGTACGATATTTCACGAAGAAAATCCGAATAATTGTCATATAATTAAATAGGTGTAGAAAAACATATTTAAAACGTCTTCCTCTGATCTGAAGCTGTTCAGGATCTCTGCCTCGGGTAATTTATTGTTCTTTATGATTTAATTATTAAATGTTATCAAAAGGCAGGGGCACTGAAAAGATTTAGGTTAACTTTTTTCTTTCGCATTTTTGAAGACCTGCCAATTGTAAAATGTCCCACGCTGGGGTCTCGCACATGGATATTCCTGATTTCCAACAGACAATTTACAATTTTATATGAATACGAAGGGCGCTGAAATGAGTTATAAAAATTGTCGCTATCCGGCGTACTATTATGATCAGTCAAAAAATTCCCATTGTAACATAAGGTTGCTTTGACACAGAAAACTACAAATTCATATTTATTTTGTCATATTGCATGTTTCTGTGGCAATGTTCCTTCAAGGGTTGCTTGTTTTGTACTCTGATCTAAAAGGGTCCAATAATGTAATCATAAAAATGCAACTTCCCGTGAGTTTTTGCAGATAAAGTAATGTATTCCACTCTCGAGCTATGACTGTTTAACGAGGATGAAAGTTTAAATCACTCGTAGTATAATATACTAACAATAACGCATAAAAACAATTATCAATTTAATCTGACGTCAGTTCGCTCTTTTCCAATCGAAAACTGCGAGAACTTAAAACTGAAACAACAATGCAGTCTCATAGGTACGAGCAGTTACGAATACCACAGTTCTCAAGGTCATATCTCAATAAATAGAAAAATTAGATTCCAAGACAAGAATTCAACGTACCTTTGTAGTTGATGGAAAAACAAGTAATGGAACTCTACAGAAAATATGCTGCTCTGCGTCCAAAAGAAAAACAGATCATCGGCATTTGTTTATTGCCCACAAGGGCGAGAAATGTGCAGTTCAGGTTGTGGGCAAAAATACATTAGCAAAAGTACCTAATATCATTGCAAAGTTTCTGGGAAAAGAGATTATTAATGCCAATACCGGCCATTGTTTTCGAAGAAATTCTGCAACGCTGTAACGATACAGAATGCAAATAATTGTAGTTTTACAATAAATGTCCATAATTAAAAAAGTTTTCATTGAGAAAACAATAAAATATTGAAAATAATAGTGTTGTTTTCCTGAAAAAAATGCGGGAGGTAAGGTTTTTTACCGTGATATATGTGTATGTACCTATATGATTCTTTCTTCAAACTCATGTTTTGCTTTAGGAATTCATTGGATGTGTAAGATAATAACTAGTATGATAATTTGTCAAATTTCCAAATCAACTAGGCGTTGCAAAGTTTTGGCGTGGTATACATGGTGACATTAAGAATACAAACAAAAAATGCGGGAGCCAATGTATTTTACCTCCCGGCGGGAGGTAATAGTATATTACGTAACGAGCATGGAAAGTGACAAATTAATTTCATACGAGCAGAAATCACGCGAGTTTATAGGAAATACACTTTCCAGCGAGTTATGTACACTATTTTTCCTACGACCCCTTAAGAAGACAAATTTACTCATAAACCGGTAACTTTATTTTTAAGGATTTGTTGTCTATGTTAATAGCTGTCAAAATTTCCAAGTAGCCTACTAACTTACCATGAGCATAATATTCTAATAATTCCGGCCGGCTCATGAATGACACGTTGATTTGTTCTCTTGACCGCCAATTCATAAATTACCAGTAGTTCGTACCTAAAATATTTAGGTCTTCCACGGAGTAGCCATTAAAAGGTTCAACTGCCGCACCTTTTAAGAGAATTTTCTGATAAAAAATTATTACATTTAAAAGAGACGTGACAGAATATTTATTCAGTAAACGTCAAAATCTCAAAGCTGACTACAAAATTTGAATGAACTGTGCGATTTTCAAAAATTACAGCACAGTTTTGAGTTTAGCGCACGGGCAACGCAATTGTCAAGTTTCCGGCCTACTTTGCTGTATGCTTTCCTAGGGGGTCGTGGGAAAAATATATTACCTCCCGCTGCTGGTTGGAAATTGACAGTTTTGTTTCCTGAAATGAGGGAGCAAAAGCCTACTTTCCATATAGTGAGTAGAAAAAACAATTATTATTTGTTGGGTTGCCTAGTACTAGTAGCCTAGTACTCTAGTAGGTATGCGCAATCGATTTTGTATTATCATTATACGTATAATAATATCACAAAAGTTTAGATTTTGCCAGGTAAAATCTAAACTCGGGTGATGTTCGTCATGACTATTTCACGAAAGAGACCACAAAACTCAAAACAAAAACCTATTAAGTGAGAGAAATGAAATTGAATTTTTTATTAACAATGTCAGATGTTTAACTCAAGATGTGCCTTTATGTTCTAAATGAGATACGCCCTTATGCGGTGAGAACGACGATATATTCAGAAATGGCGAGGTTTGATCAGTTGAAAATTCGATGAGTAGAATAGTTAATATATAGTTAAGTACTGTAGTTGATAGTTTAGTTAACTAAAATTCAACTTCTTGACTTGTTGATACCGGCGCGAAAAAATAATCAGTAATCATCATAATATTAAAAGCGAAAAGGCACAACACTTGCAACGGGTGGGGATATCGGTCGCTCGGTCTCTTTTCAACTGGCGGAGATCGTATGGGTGAGGTCGTGCACTCGACCAGGTGTTTCTTTAACGCAAATAAGAAAATTGCATCGGCATAATTTCGATGGACGCTTGGATCTGCTGAGCGCTGTTATCGCAGTCGGAGTTCAACGTTACACGGGTAGGCATAGGTAGAATGGTTTTTTGTCGTATGCATTAAATTAAACGCAATTAATTATGGACAAAATGACATACAGGGCAGCGTACATGCGATATGAAAACCGCAGGAAAAAACCTAGGCAACTATCACCACTACGTAAAAGTCGTGGAGCGTAGCCCACGGGTCATCTAGTCATAATATTAAAAGCGAACTGGCACAACACTTGAAGTAGGGATGGGGATATCGATCGCTCGGTCTCTTTTCAAATGGCGGGGATCGTATGGGTGAGGTCGTGCACTCGATCAGGTGTTTCTTTAACGCAAATAAGAAAATTGCATCGGCATCATTTCGATGAACGCTTGGATCTGCTCAGCGCTATTCGCAGTCGTAGTTCAACCTGGGGTTCAACGTCGCACCCGTAGGTAGAATGTAGAATGGTTTTTTGCCGTATTAAATTAAAAGCAATTAATTATTTAAGAATATTCTGTGGGAATATTTTGTGGTGCACCTGGGATGCACCTACGTTTTAAGCATAATATTAAAAGCGAACTGGCACAACACTTGAAGTACGGGTGGGGATATCGGTCGCTCGGTCTCTTTTCAAATGGCGGGGATCGTATGGGTGAGGTCGTGCACTCGATCAGGTGTTTCTTTAACGCAAATAAGAAAATTGCATCGGCATCATTTCGATGGACGCTTGGATCTACTCAGCACTATTCGCAGTCGTAGTTCAACCTGGGGTTCAACGTCGCACCCGTAGGTAGAATGTAGAATGGTTTTTTGCCGTATTAAATTAAACGCAATTAATTATTTAAGAATATTCGATGGGAATATTTTGTGGTGCACCTGGGATGCATCTACGTTTTAAGCATAATTACTACACCGATTCACCACTACGTAAAAGTCGTGGAGCGTAGCCCACGGGTTCATCTAGTATTATTATAATTTTCTTATGCCTATTTACCTAATAATTAAATTCTGTAAACATTAAAGTTTCACTTCAGTAGTGTTTATAACGTTTCTTGAAGAAATTATGGAAGACAATTTTCAAGTGAATACTCAGAATTTTCTCCGCTCTTAATTTATTGCACCTTCGAGAAAACCCCACATTTCATAATATACCGGTACGCGAATCGTTATTTGTTCCGGTAAGGCACTCTGGAATATTAATGTACTCTAGTTCGTATACTTAAACATTTCAGTTAGATTCATGTTTACCAAGCCATCAAGCTGCTGTGATAACCTCACTAATTCACTTTACACAAGAGTGTAAACATGATGGTATTATTAATAACAGTAATTTAGTAAACGTTTGTTTTCGCATAAAATCTGAATCTGTAAACCTCGTTTAAATTATGCTGTATGTTATTACTACTATGAAGTTGCTAAACGCAGCATTATTCTAAACTGTTATGACCACTAGATTGTTTGTCTAGTTTACAGATGGCTACGAATGTAGTTGCAGAAGATATAAATACATGTACATGTACTGTTTAGATAACTTCATGTTTTATATTTAGTATTTTTTTGCTTTGTGTACTTTTTCTCGACTTTTTTATACCTGCGCTTTTAAGGGTGGGAATTGAAGTACAGTTCAGGCGCCTAATACTCCTAATACTCCTCGAAGTCGAAGATGGTTGGAGCAATTATCATGTTGTGAGAGCTTCATTGTGGAGGCCTGTTGGAATCGATTAGGATTACCCGTCGCTGGTTCGGGAAATACTTCATTCAGTGCTTCTCGTGGTTTTAGTAAAACCGTTTTACTAAAGTTCATATTCTTTCCCGTCGGTTTGAGGAAGCCGAGGAGAAAGCCCACCTAGTTCGCCTGTGACTTCGTCTCAAACCCTTTCGAATCTTCACTTGGCAGATCCAAAGTAGATATGCTATGCCGATACGGGCGCACATTTAACATTGATTCTCCCATAAGAGCCAAAAAACTACTTTTGTTGCAAATCCCAACCAAGTTTTGCCAATGACTTGTACATCCCAATTAGGTTTTGCCAATTCACTTAACTTGCGGATCCCAACTAGATTTTGCCAATGACTTGCAGATCCCAACTAGGTTTCGCCAGTTACTTGTGGTTCCCATCTAGGTTTTGCCAAACTACTTTGTTTGTGGTTCCCAACTAAGTATTACCAATGCCTGCTATTATTCCCTTGCTTTCATTAGTAACCGCGGATTAGTTCGAATCCTAGCGGATCCTTTTGCTACCCGGAAGCCAGTAGTACACCTGGTAGGTCACACTGCCTCATGTCGGTAAGGCAGATTCCTGCAACGTCGTGGTAGAATGGCCCCAGACCTTAAGCCTTCGCCCCGCTAGAGGGCAACCCTAAATGGGTTCCAGTATATAAATTCAGCGCAGCCGCCCGCAGTCTCAATGTGTTATCTGTGTGCGCGTGTTGACTACTACAGGAGAGCGGTCAGTTCCTGCAACAGGTCTGTACCAACGCACAGTCGGCGCCCGCGTCGGCCCTTACGTCAAAGTTTTCGCAGAGCTCTAGCTCCCTCCCCGGGAAATTCGGAAGAGGTAAATGAAACACTCGCAATTATGCATTTTAATTAAAGCCAAATATATAATAACATACAACTAACTTATATTGAGAAGTACATCCAAAGTTATTCAAAATAATGTCCTTAATTACATATTTTGTACAATAAAACACACACACATTCTTATCTGTTCTAGATACTAACTTTCGGATTTTAATTAAAGCCAATTATATGACATAGGTACAACTAACTTATATTGAGAAATACATACAAAGTTATTCAAAATAATGGCCTTAATTACATATTATATACAATAAAACACACACATTCTTATCTGTCCTAGATACTAACTTTCGGAACGTTCCTGGTATAGTTGACTAGGGATAAACTGGTTATATATCTCAGTTAGCTGGTGAGACGCAGAAAATATATATTTGCAATCGTTGTTTACAAGATTCCTAACAAATCTATATGTATACAGTTACTGATCCATTATTGCATAATGGCCCCAAGGCAGTGTGTCAAAGCTGTTTTTCACTAAATACCTCTTATCATCGTGAGGACTAAGTCCAATTTTAGTTTGCGAAATTGTGGCTACGTTGTGCCTTTCAGATCGGATTAAATTTTGATTAAAATATTTTTCGCATGAAGAATTGAGACCCTCTAAGTAGTCATCAAAGGTTATTTCATTTTTAATAATGCAGCGCTTTAAACCTTTGGATTTCTTTACTGCATCTGCACCCTCTACCCGTATGGCATACATTTTCGATCGAAGACCAACAAATTCAGTCATGATCCTACCATTGTTTTCGTCTTTCATGAGGCCCAACACTTTTTTATTTACACGCGGTATATGGTAAATATTATTTTCAGGATAGTCACTGGTATCAAAAAAATCATGGCAATCTTGTCGAATGGTCTCGTACAAATCATCGGTTGTGATTTCATAAATGAGCGAATCCGTATCTGTGTACAAAAGTTTGCAATTATTGTTAAATTTCGCCTTCGTGTAGTCGTAGTGAAATTCGTAAATTTTCGTCTTACTAATATCTAAAATGCACATGCCTAAATAAATCGGTTTATTAAAGTATATTTCGTATTTATTTAACTCAATCGCGACCAAATTTTCGGAGAAAATTATCGAGGACTTAAACTCTGGTTTGGCAATCAATGCGCCCGCCCCGTACCGACCCTCCCATTTGGAGACTAATTTAACAATACTGTGCTTGCGTATATTTTCCATAGTCTTGCCAAACACGGCGTTATTCATTAGTTTGAACAATTTTTTTTCAAAATCATTTTTGGAGTTCTTTCTCAGGGCGGTATTTAAGTCGATGTAGGATTTCAGCCAAGGCGATTGATTGAATTTAAGGGCACGATGAATTTTCGTTACTCTTAGTCCATGTTTCAGAGCTTGCTGCAAATTTCGATAGTGAATTACGTAACGTTGTTTATTGTACAGGGTGGCCAAAAGTTTTAGCTGTTTAGAATTTGGTGGATTTAGATGTTCGGGGCAAAAGGGAATTTCTGAATCTATATCGTGCAGATGTTCTGGGTATTCCATGTCTACTTCAAAAATGTACCCTACGTCAGAGTTTTCGGCTACGCTATGTACAGTATCTAAATCGAAATCGTCGATCCATTCGAAATATCCGTAGGGAAGGTGTTGGCTCATGGCCCAGCCATACTGGTTATTTATGTCGTTGTACATTAAAAATTTTGACGGTTGTGCAGGGTCGAAATTGGGCATGTACTGGTTATTTGCTTTTGAGAAGCGTTTCGAACATTGAGACAAGCCGCCACGTATACCGCGCTCGACAAACAATATCATGTCAATATCAGTCAGCAGTTCCAAGGTGATGTCAGTATGCTTAAGCATACAGTCCCAGGTGTAACCAGGCAGAGTATAATAATGGGCGGGGTCTAGACCATAAGTTCCTAAACAGCTAATTCTGAATTTCTCGAAAACATCGGCTAAGAGCAGGACGTCGGTTTTTAAATAGAGATCCGAATATTCCCCTAAATTTTGAATTTTGAACCTGTCCCAAACTTGCTGCGCATGCGCGTAATCGGCATCAGAAATTTTAGAGTTGTTTAGTTTATTATCAAACTTGGACTTTGGGGGTAATAGAGTTTCGTTAAATTTGGAAAAGTTGTCGAAATAGTCGTACGGGTAGACGCCTTTGCGCTGCAGCAATTTAAGCTGATCCTCGCTCAAACTCGTAAATTCGGACGTTAATATTGGATAGTTAGTTAAATATGATGACAGCTGATCCAAGCCTGAAGCCAAGAACCTATAGGAATCTATAAATTTAAATTTAATAACATTTTCTTCCAAGTGTTTAGTAAAGGCGATGTACTTTTCTCTTGTTACGGGCAACAAATCAACACGCCCCTGTAAATCTGTAGCTAAATTTTGAATAATAAAGTGCGAATCGTAGCCGGATAAATTGTGGAATATAACTGGTACCACGTTACTGTCTTGAAAATTAACGTTGCAAGTGTCATGCGCGGGGCCCCTGTATGCGCCAGTGAGATGGCAATGGTCGCGTACTTTGTTCTCTCCCTGGTTAAAAGACTTTTCGCATATGTGGCAAACCAGTGCGCTACTGAACTGCATTTGTTGCTCGACGGTCAGCTGATCCATGGGTAGAGGGCAAAGAAACACAGTTTCCAAATCCTCAGCAAAACTTTCCAGCTCTTTCACAAACCATCTGATCGAATCCTCACCACGATAAGACCTAAAGAAAGAGAGTGAGTCATCATAAGAACATTTGACATAATAAGCAATACTGCAGGGCACATGTTTTTGAAATTAGTTTTTCTTACTGCTCGGCTCCAAAATGCACTCCAAATCTGCATAATCTGTGAATGGGGCTTTGACTTTGTTTTTATGATTTCGGAAAGATAAATATTTTTGTTTGTCGGTAGGCAGTCGAATTTTGCAGTCATTCATATTTTTACAGTCCTCATAGTGCCTATCTAACTTATTTTGACAGTAGAAATAATGTAAGCAACGATCGCAAAAATAAATTCCATGGGCATGCTTACTTAACTGTTTTGATAATAGCCTGGAAAGATTTTTAATCCATGCAAAATGAAATTTTATATCACCGTTATCAAAATTATCTGGTTCATCTTCATCTGAATACTTATCTTGGATCATCAAAAGATTTACGTGCTTGTCCTGTTTGTCCTTAGTCAAGTATACGGGGAAAGTTCCAAAATTGTTCTTCTTCTTCTTGAGAATATAAACGTTCACGGAAATTCCGTTCTGCCGTTCGAAACGTGGTATTTGCTTTAATGTCATGGGGAACTTCATTCCAGTTAAATTCAACACGGTAGATGGTTCCGGATAGGATGACGTTCTATCTGAACTTTTATCTGCAGGATAAAGGGCAGAAACAACGCTATAGGCAAAACACAAGTTTCCAAAGGTCTTCACGTTGACACAAGCCTGCTTCCTTTTTATTTGCGGTGGCAGCTCGATGTACGATGAACCAACTTGCGGAGTGAATCGGTTGACGTTAATTTGCAGATTAACAATGGCTGACAGCGTCCAGCCTGCAACATAAAATTTAAATAAAATTCCCAGACACGAAGAAATATTTCGCAACATGCTAAAGTTGGAGATTGGAATAAAAAGAGGGACAGGTAGACCCGGATTAGATTACTGTTCGCAAATAGTTGGGGATGTAGGATGTTCTACTTGCAGATTAACAATAGCGTAACAAAATAAAAGTACATACCAGAATCTCGCTCCTGAAACCCTTCCAAATAAAAATAAATTAAATAAAAACAAATTTTAAAAAAATCCCAGGCACGAAGAAATATTTCGGGACATGCTAGAGTCGGAGATTGGAATAGATAGGCCCGGATTAGACTACTGTTCGCAAATAGTTGGGAATGTAGGATGTTCTATTTGTAGATTAACGATGGCGTGACAAAATAAAAGTATGTACATACCAGAATCTCGCTCCTGAAACTCTTCCAAATCTTTCAGGATTTTTTGTTGCACATTTTCCAGAAACCAGGCTTTCAAATCATCGTTGCGATAAAGGGCGGCATTCTTCGTGTTGAAATATTTAAACTCCTGCGTCTCTTTGTCCGCTTTTTGTATTTTAAATTCGGCACAAAATATGGCATGTATTTTCAGTGCCTCTTCGGAACGCAATAAAGTTCGTATTTTTCTTAGAAACACATCAGCAGAATCTTGGAAAAATTGTAGTGGGTCTTTGTTTTGTAGATTCAGAATAACTCCAGTTCTTATTCGACTTTTGAATGCCGATTCCACATTCTCCCATTTCACTCTGCTGCTGGTATAATTCGCCCTATTTGGGTGGGGATTTTTGTATGCTCCACCCCTCACTTGCAATCCTTTCAACATTAATCGATTTCGTCTCAGCAATCCAATGGCCGACGTTAGTTTATTTTTCTCAGCGGTGGTCGTTGAACGTTTTAATAAAACTGTCAAAGTTCTAATGTCTTTGGTGCAATTTTTAATTAAACCAGCTAGATTTTCCCGTTCACAGCCGTCGCTATTCACCCTCAAAAGGGCCGACTTGTTCTTTTGCACAAGCGAATCAACGAAAGACGACATGTTGTCGTAACAGCGACGCGAACTTAACTGAAATCGAAGCAAAGATGGGAGTTCGTTTTATAATAAATTCTGTTCTTGCCCTGGGTATTGCATCAGCAATTCTTGGAAGTATGTAATCATAAATAATTGTCAATTTTTATTGCCCATAAATAATGCCTATTTTGATATATTTATGCCCTCATCCTTCATCAACAAGGCCATAAAATAATCAAGAGTGACATTTGAATTATTATTATTCTTTGATACAGATAATGCCGACTTCATAAATCGTCAATTTTATTGCCGGGTGTGTGACAATCTAATTAATCATTTTGCTTTATGGATTTCAATAATTAGGACATGAGATTTTGTCAAAATTAATGGGACTTTGTTATTTTAACGAAAAATATAAACATTCAATTTTGGAGGCCAGATAATGAGGTCAGACACGTGCGTGCTTTTATCATATGCCGATAATTAAACATATTTATATATATATTTCAAATCGAAAAAGTTGAACATCCTACATCGCTAATTATTTGAGAACAGTTGTCTAATCTCTAGGCTTACCCCTACGTAAAACTATGTCATGTGGGGTATCAAATTAAAGGACTCAACGAGGGGAATCGGAATATGGGGGTGGTTACTGGGGGTGACTTTCAGGATGCTTTTAGGGGTGGTATTTAGGGGTGGTTTTTGGGGTGGTTTTAGGGGTGGTTCTAGGGGTGGTTTTTGAGGGGTGTTTTTTGGGGGTTGCTTTTAGGGGTTGGTTTTAGGGGTTGTTTTAGGGGTGGTTTTAGGGGTGGTCTTAGAGGTGTTTTTAGGGGTTGTTTTTGGGGGTTGTAGGGGTGGTTTTGAGGGGTGGTTTTGGGGGTTGTTTTTAGGGGTTGTTTTTGGGGGTTGTTTTAGGGGTTGTTTTTAGGGGTTGTTTTTAGGGGTTGGTTTTGGGGTTGGTTTTAGGGGTGGTTTTATAGGTGTTTTAGGGGTTGTTTTTGGGGGGTTGTTTTTAGGGGTGGTTTAGGGTTTGTTTTTAGGGGTGGTTTTAGGGGTTGTTTTAGTGGTTGTTTTTAGGAGTGGTTTTGGGGGTGGTTTTTGGTATGGTCTTGGGGTAGTTTTTAGAGGTGTTCTTTAGGGGTTGCTGTTAGAGATGGTTTTAGGAGTAGTTTTAGGGGTGGTTTTAGGCGTGACTTTTAGTGGAGGTTTTTAGGGGTGGTTTTGGGCATGTGTAAATAATTTCCAATCAAACCAGAAGTTGAAATCTCCATAAGAATGACTTAATTTCAATAAACTGCAATTGCAACTGTTCAAAAACATTTTTTATTAAATTCAATTTTTATTGCAGAAATTATTATAGTTATTTCATTCATACTATATACTCTATTATTGAAAATACCGGTATATATATTTCATTTAATAACGCATTTTCTTTATTTTAGTAATGTCTTAAAGAGTTGTCGTCAACAGCAGACAACACCGTCGGGACCAAGGTCCATGCCAAATGAGCGTTAACCCATAAGGGTCGTAAAACTATGTCATCTGAGGTATCAGATTAAAGGACTTGACGAGGAGAATCGGAATAGTTATTTCGCCGCAAAATGGCCGCCCACCCGTAAGCCCTGTTTCGGACAAACGTAGATCATCATCACACCACTCCGCCACCCTTATGGTCGAGTGACGTCATAAGTCGAGACGTCATTCCCGGCCAAACCGGAGGTTCCCTTGCAACAACCAAATTCGTGTTAGAAGGTGGTGCAAAGGTCGTGCTCCCTGGCAAGGTCAGACAAGGTTCCGCAGAATTCATTGTGATCATCCTGCGTGACAAGTGAAGTCATTGGAATCGAAACCCTTGTCAATAAGGTGACAGTTCTCCAGAGCGCATGCGCGATCCTCTTGCTCAGAGGGCTCTTCCCCAGTGTACTGGGATCTGCACTTACCGAGTGGTCTTCTGTACCACACTGTATGTGTATACAGTGTTAACACGAACACCCTGTATATACTAACAGATGTAACACAAAGGCCTTGTATATACGAACAGATACAACACAAGTGCCATTTATGTACTATGCTCTGTGCCCCTCCGAAGTCGCCTTACATGATTGACACAAATTTTGTTCCCAAGCGCGGGACCAATCAGAAGACAGGGGCAAGATGGCCACCATTGCAACGTGACGTCAGCGCCCGACGTCAACGTCCACGCGGGCTTTAAGAATTGTCTAAATTTGTCGCTGCACTGATCGCCCCTGTGGACGTTGACGTCGGGCGCTGACGTCACGTTGCAATGGTGGCCATCTTGCCCCTGTCTTCTGATTGGTCCCGCGCTTGGGAACAAAATTTGTGTCAATCATGTAAGGCGACTTCGGAGGGGCACAGAGCATAGTACATAAATGGCACTTGTGTTGTATCTGTTCGTATATACAAGGCCTTTGTGTTACATCTGTTAGTATATACAGGGTGTTCGTGTTAACACTGTATACACATACAGTGTGGTACAGAAGACCACTCGGTAAGTGCAGATCCCAGTACACTGGGGAAGAGCCCTCTGAGCAAGAGGATCGCGCATGCGCTCTGGAGAACTGTCACCTTATTGACAAGGGTTTCGATTCCAATGACTTCACTTGTCACGCAGGATGATCACAATGAATTCTGCGGAACCTTGTCTGACCTTGCCAGGGAGCACGACCTTTGCACCACCTTCTAACACGAATTTGGTTGTTGCAAGGGAACCTCCGGTTTGGCCGGGAATGACGTCTCGACTTATGACGTCACTCGACCATAAGGGTGGCGGAGTGGTGTGATGATGATCTACGTTTGTCCGAAACAGGGCTTACGGGTGGGCGGCCATTTTGCGGCGAAATAACTATTCCGATTCTCCTCGTCAAGTCCTTTAATCTGATACCTCAGATGACATAGTTTTACGACCCTTATGGGTTAACGCTCATTTGGCATGGACCTTGGTCCCGACGGTGTTGTCTGCTGTTGACGACAACTCTTTAAGACATTACTAAAATAAAGAAAATGCGTTATTAAATGAAATATATATACCGGTATTTTCAATAATAGAGTATATAGTATGAATGAAATAACTATAATAATTTCTGCAATAAAAATTGAATTTAATAAAAAATGTTTTTGAACAGTTGCAATTGCAGTTTATTGAAATTAAGTCATTCTTATGGAGATTTCAACTTCTGGTTTGATTGGAAATTATTTACACATGCCCAAAACCACCCCTAAAAACCTCCACTAAAAGTCACGCCTAAAACCACCCCTAAAACTACTCCTAAAACCATCTCTAACAGCAACCCCTAAAGAACACCTCTAAAAACTACCCCAAGACCATACCAAAAACCACCCCCAAAACCACTCCTAAAAACAACCACTAAAACAACCCCTAAAACCACCCCTAAAAACAAACCCTAAACCACCCCTAAAAACAACCCCCCAAAAACAACCCCTAAAACACCTATAAAACCACCCCTAAAACCAACCCCAAAACCAACCCCTAAAAACAACCCCTAAAAACAACCCCTAAAACAACCCCCAAAAACAACCCCTAAAAACAACCCCCAAAACCACCCCTCAAAACCACCCCTACAACCCCCAAAAACAACCCCTAAAAACACCTCTAAGACCACCCCTAAAACCACCCCTAAAACAACCCCTAAAACCAACCCCTAAAAGCAACCCCCAAAAAACACCCCTCAAAAACCACCCCTAGAACCACCCCTAAAACCACCCCAAAAACCACCCCTAAATACCACCCCTAAAAGCATCCTGAAAGTCACCCCCAGTAACCACCCCCATATTCCGATTCCCCTCGTTGAGTCCTTTAATTTGATACCCCACATGACATAGTTTTACGTAGGGGTAAGCCTAGAGATTAGACAACTGTTCTCAAATAATTAGCGATGTAGGATGTTCAACTTTTTCGATTTGAAATATATATATAAATATGTTTAATTATCGGCATATGATAAAAGCACGCACGTGTCTGACCTCATTATCTGGCCTCCAAAATTGAATGTTTATATTTTTCGTTAAAATAACAAAGTCCCATTAATTTTGACAAAATCTCATGTCCTAATTATTGAAATCCATAAAGCAAAATGATTAATTAGATTGTCACACACCCGGCAATAAAATTGACGATTTATGAAGTCGGCATTATCTGTATCAAAGAATAATAATAATTCAAATGTCACTCTTGATTATTTTATGGCCTTGTTGATGAAGGATGAGGGCATAAATATATCAAAATAGGCATTATTTATGGGCAATAAAAATTGACAATTATTTATGATTACATACTTCCAAGAATTGCTGATGCAATACCCAGGGCAAGAACAGAATTTATTATAAAACGAACTCCCATCTTTGCTTCGATTTCAGTTAAGTTCGCGTCGCTGTTACGACAACATGTCGTCTTTCGTTGATTCGCTTGTGCAAAAGAACAAGTCGGCCCTTTTGAGGGTGAATAGCGACGGCTGTGAACGGGAAAATCTAGCTGGTTTAATTAAAAATTGCACCAAAGACATTAGAACTTTGACAGTTTTATTAAAACGTTCAACGACCACCGCTGAGAAAAATAAACTAACGTCGGCCATTGGATTGCTGAGACGAAATCGATTAATGTTGAAAGGATTGCAAGTGAGGGGTGGAGCATACAAAAATCCCCACCCAAATAGGGCGAATTATACCAGCAGCAGAGTGAAATGGGAGAATGTGGAATCGGCATTCAAAAGTCGAATAAGAACTGGAGTTATTCTGAATCTACAAAACAAAGACCCACTACAATTTTTCCAAGATTCTGCTGATGTGTTTCTAAGAAAAATACGAACTTTATTGCGTTCCGAAGAGGCACTGAAAATACATGCCATATTTTGTGCCGAATTTAAAATACAAAAAGCGGACAAAGAGACGCAGGAGTTTAAATATTTCAACACGAAGAATGCCGCCCTTTATCGCAACGATGATTTGAAAGCCTGGTTTCTGGAAAATGTGCAACAAAAAATCCTGAAAGATTTGGAAGAGTTTCAGGAGCGAGATTCTGGTATGTACATACTTTTATTTTGTCACGCCATCGTTAATCTACAAATAGAACATCCTACATTCCCAACTATTTGCGAACAGTAGTCTAATCCGGGCCTATCTATTCCAATCTCCGACTCTAGCATGTCCCGAAATATTTCTTCGTGCCTGGGATTTTTTTAAAATTTGTTTTTATTTAATTTATTTTTATTTGGAAGGGTTTCAGGAGCGAGATTCTGGTATGTACTTTTATTTTGTTACGCTATTGTTAATCTGCAAGTAGAACATCCTACATCCCCAACTATTTGCGAACAGTAATCTAATCCGGGTCTACCTGTCCCTCTTTTTATTCCAATCTCCAACTTTAGCATGTTGCGAAATATTTCTTCGTGTCTGGGAATTTTATTTAAATTTTATGTTGCAGGCTGGACGCTGTCAGCCATTGTTAATCTGCAAATTAACGTCAACCGATTCACTCCGCAAGTTGGTTCATCGTACATCGAGCTGCCACCGCAAATAAAAAGGAAGCAGGCTTGTGTCAACGTGAAGACCTTTGGAAACTTGTGTTTTGCCTATAGCGTTGTTTCTGCCCTTTATCCTGCAGATAAAAGTTCAGATAGAACGTCATCCTATCCGGAACCATCTACCGTGTTGAATTTAACTGGAATGAAGTTCCCCATGACATTAAAGCAAATACCACGTTTCGAACGGCAGAACGGAATTTCCGTGAACGTTTATATTCTCAAGAAGAAGAAGAACAATTTTGGAACTTTCCCCGTATACTTGACTAAGGACAAACAGGACAAGCACGTAAATCTTTTGATGATCCAAGATAAGTATTCAGATGAAGATGAACCAGATAATTTTGATAACGGTGATATAAAATTTCATTTTGCATGGATTAAAAATCTTTCCAGGCTATTATCAAAACAGTTAAGTAAGCATGCCCATGGAATTTATTTTTGCGATCGTTGCTTACATTATTTCTACTGTCAAAATAAGTTAGATAGGCACTATGAGGACTGTAAAAATATGAATGACTGCAAAATTCGACTGCCTACCGACAAACAAAAATATTTATCTTTCCGAAATCATAAAAACAAAGTCAAAGCCCCATTCACAGATTATGCAGATTTGGAGTGCATTTTGGAGCCGAGCAGTAAGAAAAACGAATTTCAAAAACATGTGCCCTGCAGTATTGCTTATTATGTCAAATGTTCTTATGATGACTCACTCTCTTTCTTTAGGTCTTATCGTGGTGAGGATTCGATCAGATGGTTTGTGAAAGAGCTGGAAAGTTTTGCTGAGGATTTGGAAACTGTGTTTCTTTGCCCTCTACCCATGGATCAGCTGACCGTCGAGCAACAAATGCAGTTCAGTAGCGCACTGGTTTGCCACATATGCGAAAAGTCTTTTAACCAGGGAGAGAACAAAGTACGCGACCATTGCCATCTCACTGGCGCATACAGGGGCCCCGCGCATGACACTTGCAACGTTAATTTTCAAGACAGTAACGTGGTACCAGTTATATTCCACAATTTATCCGGCTACGATTCGCACTTTATTATTCAAAATTTAGCTACAGATTTACAGGGGCGTGTTGATTTGTTGCCCGTAACAAGAGAAAAGTACATCGCCTTTACTAAACACTTGGAAGAAAATGTTATTAAATTTAGATTTATAGATTCCTATAGGTTCTTGGCTTCAGGCTTGGATCAGCTGTCATCATATTTAACTAACTATCCAATATTAACGTCCGAATTTACGAGTTTGAGCGAGGATCAGCTTAAATTGCTGCAGCGCAAAGGCGTCTACCCGTACGACTATTTCGACAACTTTTCCAAATTTAACGAAACTCTATTACCCCCAAAGTCCAAGTTTGATAATAAACTAAACAACTCTAAAATTTCTGATGCCGATTACGCGCATGCGCAGCAAGTTTGGGACAGGTTCAAAATTCAAAATTTAGGGGAATATTCGGATCTCTATTTAAAAACCGACGTCCTGCTCTTAGCCGATGTTTTCGAGAAATTCAGAATTAGCTGTTTAGGAACTTATGGTCTAGACCCCGCCCATTATTATACTCTGCCTGGTTACACCTGGGACTGTATGCTTAAGCATACTGACATCACCTTGGAACTGCTGACTGATATTGACATGATATTGTTTGTCGAGCGCGGTATACGTGGCGGCTTGTCTCAATGTTCGAAACGCTTCTCAAAAGCAAATAACCAGTACATGCCCAATTTCGACCCTGCACAACCGTCAAAATTTTTAATGTACAACGACATAAATAACCAGTATGGCTGGGCCATGAGCCAACACCTTCCCTACGGATATTTCGAATGGATCGACGATTTCGATTTAGATACTGTACATAGCGTAGCCGAAAACTCTGACGTAGGGTACATTTTTGAAGTAGACATGGAATACCCAGAACATCTGCACGATATAGATTCAGAAATTCCCTTTTGCCCCGAACATCTAAATCCACCAAATTCTAAACAGCTAAAACTTTTGGCCAACCTGTACAATAAACAACGTTACGTAATTCACTATCGAAATTTGCAGCAAGCTCTGAAACATGGACTAAGAGTAACGAAAATTCATCGTGCCCTTAAATTCAATCAATCGCCTTGGCTGAAATCCTACATCGACTTAAATACCGCCCTGAGAAAGAACTCCAAAAATGATTTTGAAAAAAAATTGTTCAAACTAATGAATAACGCCGTGTTTGGCAAGACTATGGAAAATATACGCAAGCACAGTATTGTTAAATTAGTCTCCAAATGGGAGGGTCGGTACGGGGCGGGCGCATTGATTGCCAAACCAGAGTTTAAGGCCTCGATAATTTTCTCCGAAAATTTGGTCGCGATTGAGTTAAATAAATACGAAATATACTTTAATAAACCGATTTATTTAGGCATGTGCATTTTAGATATTAGTAAGACGAAAATTTACGAATTTCACTACGACTACATGAAGGCGAAATTTAACAATAATTGCAAACTTTTGTACACAGATACGGATTCGCTCATTTATGAAATCACAACCGATGATTTGTACGAGACCATTCGACAAGATTGCCATGATTTTTTTGATACCAGTGACTATCCTGAAAATAATATTTACCATATACCGCGTGTAAATAAAAAAGTGTTGGGCCTCATGAAAGACGAAAACAATGGTAGGATCATGACTGAATTTGTTGGTCTTCGATCGAAAATGTATGCCATACGGGTAGAGGGTGCAGATGCAGTAAAGAAATCCAAAGGTTTAAAGCGCTGCATTATTAAAAATGAAATAACCTTTGATGACTACTTAGAGTGTCTCAATTCTTCATGCGAAAAATATTTTAATCAAAATTTAATCCGATCTGAAAGGCACAACGTAGCCACAATTTCGCAAACTAAAATTGGACTTAGTCCTCACGATGATAAGAGGTATTTAGTGAAAAACAGCTTTGACACACTGCCTTGGGGCCATTATGCAATAATGGATCAGTAACTGTATACATATAGATTTGTTAGGAATCTTGTAAACAACGATTGCAAATATATATTTTCTGCGTCTCACCAGCTAACTGAGATATATAACCAGTTTATCCCTAGTCAACTATACCAGGAACGTTCCGAAAGTTAGTATCTAGGACAGATAAGAATGTGTGTGTTTTATTGTATATAATATGTAATTAAGGCCATTATTTTGAATAACTTTGTATGTATTTCTCAATATAAGTTAGTTGTACCTATGTCATATAATTGGCTTTAATTAAAATCCGAAAGTTAGTATCTAGAACAGATAAGAATGTGTGTGTGTTTTATTGTACAAAATATGTAATTAAGGACATTATTTTGAATAACTTTGGATGTACTTCTCAATATAAGTTAGTTGTATGTTATTATATATTTGGCTTTAATTAAAATGCATAATTGCGAGTGTTTCATTTACCTCTTCCGAATTTCCCGGGGAGGGAGCTAGAGCTCTACGAAAACTTTGACGTAAGGGCCGACGCGGGCGCCGACTGTGCGTTGGTACAGACCTGTTGCAGGAACTGACCGCTCTCCTGTAGTAGTCAACACGCGCACACAGATAACACATTGAGACTGCGGGCGGCTGCGCTGAATTTATATACTGGAACCCATTTAGGGTTGCCCTCTAGCGGGGCGAAGGCTTAAGGTCTGGGGCCATTCTACCACGACGTTGCAGGAATCTGCCTTACCGACATGAGGCAGTGTGACCTACCAGGTGTACTACTGGCTTCCGGGTAGCAAAAGGATCCGCTAGGATTCGAACTAATCCGCGATTACTAATGAAAGCAAGGGAATAATAGCAGGCATTGGTAATACTTAGTTGGGAACCACAAACAAAGTAGTTTGGCAAAACCTAGATGGGAACCACAAGTAACTGGCGAAACCTAGTTGGGATCTGCAAGTCATTGGCAAAACCTAGTTGGGATCCGCAAGTTAAGTGAATTGGCAAAACCTAGTTGGGATGTACAAGTCATTGGCAAAACTTGGTTGGGATTTGCAACAAAAGTAGTTTTTTGGCTCTTATGGGAGAATCAATGTTAAATGTGCGCCCGTATCGGCATAGCATATCTACTATCCAAGTTCGAATGTACCTGGCCAAATAGATATGCTCCTTATTAGGGCAGATGTTTTCCCAATAATTGTGCACTACGGCTTTATATCAGCCACATAACTGCCCTGCACCACTGCACATAGTATCCCCACCCAAATTAATTCCTTTCTTGCATCGACTACTACATTGAATGACAGTCAGAAATTATTTTGGTATCTCGAAGAGAAGTCTAATACAGTCCTTTCGAATCCTGTTGATGATCAAGCTGACTTGGTTAACCGCACTCAGTTTCGCAATTCTGTTGGACGTTTTCACGTGTTTTTACCCTTGAAAAATAGTGACTCGTTCCCTTCAGTCGAAAGGCGTTTACAAATTGCTACATTCCAGTGGCGGCTCGTGACTTTAGAACTTGGCAGTGCTCTGGAATGAAATCACCGTTCAGGGGTTGGGGGGGGGGTCTGGCGGTTTCTCCCCGTATTTTTTATGACGTGCTTTAGAAGCCATTTTAAAACAAGAAATTTCACTCACCGCAATATTTGACGAAAATCCCAAATCCAAAAGGTTAAACTTTCGCACACAATTTTTACCGCGACCTTTCGAAAAGTATTTGATAATTCGCTCAGACTTAGGACGTCAATTTCGTTTTATTTCAAGTTTTTCGTCTCCATTAGACATATATTTAGAAACCATATTCACTTTTAACTGAATGAAGTAAGTATTACAACACAATAATAATATTGAAAAATGCTAAAATCAGGCGACCACTTTGTTAAAGTTCACTCCACAATATTTAAGTGTTCACTTGAATCTGGAACGCAAATTCTGTACTAGCTTGCAAGTGAGCTTTGGACACTTCGTGCTTTCTTATTTTTTCATGCAAATGGTTCAAGTCAGTAACGCCTATACTACTCCAATTCTTATCCATATTTGGAGTAAAAAATAACAGGCATTGAAAACAAAAAAGAGAATTCCTTACCGTACATCCACATATCCATTTGTTTCGTTTGTAAATGTCGCTGGTGAAATGCCTGGTGAAAGACCGACCTTCCTTTTTCTTCGCACAAATTTGATTTAGTTTTAACTTTTAAAACCGGTGTCGGCCTACCTAACAGTTTTATTTCAATTTTTGTGCTCAAGTCCAATAATAAAAAGTTAATTTTAATAATATTGTCAATGGAATTTATGCCGCTATCATTACATATAACACGCGCCACCACCACAAACTAAACCACTGGAAATTTCAATATTTAAAAATAATAAACACGATAATACAGCTAATTACTCAAGTTATAAGCAAAGCCAGGAGCTATCTCAAACTTAAATATGGTAAACAAAAGAACAACGCCGCAGAAGTACCAATTTCCGTATTATATTATGCATATGCTTAGCACAACCGCAAGATTCAACTTCCAAGTGTGTACTGAAAAGGCACACGGATACGAGCTAAACTAAAAGCATATATGACGAATTTTCCCACGTCTTGCCGAGTTTTGCCGATCTCGCTCCCATATCGAATGTACGAGTACCACACCCCACAGTTTCAACACGCCAGACGCTACACTCGAACGCCAGACGGTTTGGATGTATTTGCACATTTGCACGTGTATTCTCTGCTAGGTATTTTGAAATTGACGACGCGGGATGCTTGGCTCGCATACTATTTATTATCTAAACGCTGGAGATTCAAAAAGTTTTAAACTTTAATTTGAACCTTATCAAAAAAAGGTTAACAGCAGTTTTTTGTAGGCAGTGCGCGCGCACGAGCGCACTTATTGAGGAGCCGCCACTGCTACATTCCCCATCACTGTATTCCATTATAGTTTGACTATTACGTATTATTTTAACATTGTGTGTTAATTTTCTACTACTGTAACACTTCACGTCACCTAGCGGTTGATAGGAAAGAGGGTCCTTACCGGGCCTACAGATTCCTCCCGAGATACGCTTTCTCCAACCCCTGGCGTGGGGTGTTGGGTACGCGAAGACATTGGGAGGGGGAGTGGATTATTGGTATTCGGCATCCGTGAGGCTAGTTTTGACAACGCGTCTAACTTTTATTATTATTTTGTTTGTTGTAACTTCCACCCTACTTTATTATTGATCATTAGTGTAGTGTTATGTGTTATATATAATAAATATAGTGTTTAGCCGTTCGTAAGTGTTTCTTGTAGACTAAAACTCCCTAAAATATTTGTGAACGAGGAGACCCCATAGTGAATCCCGTTACAAGTGGCGCCCAGCGTAGAGGCCTACAAGACTCCTGCGAATTGGATATACCTACCACAAGTAAGTGTGCGAACTTCATAAACATTATTACCTATTGTGCTCTTTCTGTGCGTCTACATCGTGTAGGCCGAAGATAAAGACACATCGTATTTAAAGACTTGACGCTCAATTTTAGTGCATCTAGGATTTAGGTCGCTGAAAAACTTTAAAGCAGTGCATCTAAAGTTTAGGTCACTGAAAAACAATTTTAGTAATTTCTAGTGCCACTTCAAAACGGATCAGCAACATTCTTATTTGCTTCGTAGCTCACAAAGCCAGCAGCAGCAACATAAAATGGCGAACGTGACGCTTACTAACGAACAGTTCCAGGGACTTTTGGCAGCGCTCAGGCAAGATGCGCCCGCGCAGCCAACCGGCAATTTTTCTAAGTGCGCGTCGCGTTTCGATGGTTCAAACGGTTCGGACGTCAGAGCTTTCATAGATGCTATTGAAATATATAAGGGATGTTCAAATGTTTCGGACGAAGATGCGTTACGGGGTTTGCCGATGTTGTTGGATGATTTCGCTGCAAGTTGGTTTCAGGGCGTAAAATCGACCGTAACCACGTGGGTAGAAGCTGTAGAACTCTTAAAAATTACATTTGGACCGCAAAAACCACCGCACCGAGTATATCGCGAACTTTTCGCCCGCGAGCATGACGGTCATACACCGGTAGATGTTTTCGTATGCAGAGCTCGCGCAATAATCGCTCAACTTCCGCCAAATACTCTATCGGAAGAAGTGCAACTAGATATGGTATACGGTCTCCTTAGTATAAAAATACGCGAAAAAGTGCCTCGCGAGCATTTTCATTCCTTCACTGAACTTTTATGTAAAACTCGATCGGTAGAAGAATTATTCGAGTTATGTAAAGATGACGTCAACGATGAAGTCAAAACAAATTCTAAACGTCCGCGATGTGCCTTCTGCAAAAATATTGGTCACACCAAGGACCAATGTCGTAAGCTTGTTAAGAAACGTGAGCTTCAGGAAACAAATGAATCGGCAAGAAATTCTAAATCTACCTCTAGACCTCCTGATACTTCCTCAAGTGGCTTAGAATCGACAGTTACGACACGTAACCCTATCTGTTATGGTTGCGGAAAAGTAGGCTTTACCCGAGGCAACTGCCCGGAATGTAAAATTAACAGACCAAGTACTTCTCAAATAAATTTCAGCTCTTTTGGTGCGAGTAACGCATCTGTCGCCCCTAGACCTCGCCCAGTACTCCATGTGGAAATTCTAGGATTCCTTGGCACAGGTATAATCGACACCGGCGCAAAACAATGTGTCGCGAGTCATACGCTTTACCAACAGTTGCCATAGTTTTAGACGAGAATCTTTATTAGTGAAACTAGCCGACGGAGTAGGACGGATGGAGAATGTTTTACTCACTCGTGTTGACGTTCATTTAAATTATCGCGTAATCCCGACAACTTTTATTGTTCTACGGGAAGCGCAGAACACTACTCTTTTCGGTATTGACTTTATTGAAGACGCAAAGTTAGTGCTAGACGTACCGAACCGTATGTGGTACTTTTCGGACTGTACAAGGCGCAAGTATGAACTTTATTTCGAAGTGCTACCGAACACCGCGCGCGTTGAACTTTCCGTGTTCGATAATTTACGCGCCGATGAAGGGATGACAATTTCCGAAGATGAACGTATCCGTTTAAGTAGTTTACTCAGAGAAAGTGAAGATATCTTCGGTCTAGGGGGAGAACCGACACCTTATGCCGAACATCACATAAATACTGCAGATCATCCGCCGATTTCCCTCCCTCCATACAGAATGACACAGGCGAAGAGGCAGCTGCTAAAAGACGAACTTGATAAACTACTTGAGGCTGGTATCATTGAGGAATGTGAGAGTCCATGGGGTGCACCCGTAGTTCTGGTCCCCAAGAAAACTGGAGGCATCCGCTTGTGCGTGGATTACCAACGTCTAAATGCGATTACAGTTAATGACTCATATCCGTTGCCGCGAATGGACGATTTGCTTCACGCCGCGAAACGTACATTTTTTATGACCACTATAGACTTGCGTGCTGGTTATCACCAAATTAGTGTTAGTGAAAAAGACAGACACAAAACCGCGTTTGTGACACCTTTCGGCACGTACCGTTACCTGCGTATGCCGTTTGGCTTGAAGACCGCCCCCGCGTCGTTTCAGAGACTGATGGATCATTTTCGCCGTGGGTTAGGTAATGTGTTAATACTCGCGTATTTAGATGATCTTATAATATTATCATCGACGTTTGACGAGCACATCGAAGATCTGAAACAGGTGTTCCAAAGATTGAGACAATTTAAACTTAGAGCTAACAGAGACAAATGCGTCTTCGCAAGTGCGACAGTTCATTATTTAGGTCATGTCATTACGCCCGAAGGCATTCAAACAAACTCTGCTAAGGTATCAGATATTTTAGACCGAGCCCCACCACGTGACGTTAGGCAAGTTCAGTCCTTTTTATAAGCCTGTTCGTGGTACCGGAGATTCATCTCAAATTTCGCAGAAATATCACAGCCGCTAAGTGAACTGACAAAGAAGAACCGTAAGTTTCAGTGGGCAGAAGAGCAGCAGCAAGCTTTTGAGCTGCTCAGGAACTTATTAGTAACCGCTCCAATCTTGGTGCAAAATGATGAGACTAAACCGTATATACTTAGGACAGATGCTAGTGGGTATGCGCTTGGAGCTGTTCTTCTCCAAGGCGACGGACCTGATGAACATCCTATCGAATATGCCAGTCGATTACTCAAGTCAGCGGAGAGGAATTATTCCACCACTGAACGAGAAGCACTAGCAGTCGTATGGGTATTAGAAAAATTCAGAGGGTATGTTGAAGGTAACCCCATAACAGTACAGAGCGACCATCAACCTCTTCGCTGGTTGTTGGGCATTAAATCACCATCAGGAAGATTGGCACGTTGGGCTTTATTGGTGCAAGGTTATGACCTGAAAATGGAGTATTTACCAGGAAGGAGAAATACTGTAGCCGATTATTTATCGCGACCACCTTGCCACCATGAAACTGAGGAAACATGCGATGCTTGCTTGGTAACAATCGACCTACCCAATCGTTCGGCCGCTGACATACGCACCGAACAATTGAAAGATCCTGATGTTGCGAAGATTATTCAAAGCTTCGAGAACGCCCACAGTGAAGACTTTACTAACTGGACTGGTAGAGGTTACTTGATGACAAATGGAGTTCTGTATCGCTACTCCTCTGAAGAAGATGAAGATCTCGCGCAAAGAGTTGTGCCCTTCCATGAAAGGGAAAATATCATGAAAATATCATGAAAGCACATTACGGTGCTGAGCGAACGTTCCAACGCATTGCCAAACGTTACTACTTCCCCGGCATGCGTAAATATGTAACTGAATACGTGAAAAACTGTGCAGATTGTCAACGATACAAAGCTAGTTGTCAAAAGCCAGCAGGCCTTTTACAAACCCCTGTTTATGCTCAAAGATTCGAGACATTGTCAGTTGACCTGTTTGGACCACTGCCTGAAACTTCTCTTGGGGAAAAATGGATTTTCATTGTGGAAGATATCTCAACCAAGTGGGTGGAACTATTCCCGTTGCAACGAGCCACTGCTGAGGAATGTGCTCGCGTATTGATCAACGAGGTCTTCCTGAGATTCGGTCTACTGAGAAAAATCATCAGCGACAATGGAAGTCAGTTTATTTCGGGGGTTGTACAGCAAGTTTGCTTCTGCCTGAATATCACACAATCATTCGTACCAGTGTAATGCCCCCTCTAGACGATCAATATAATTGCGCAATAAATATTGCGCAATATTAATTGCGCAATATTATTGATCGTGTAGGGTCTATATTGAACAAAATATTGACGCTTGTGTAAAGTTTGAGTAAGTTTAAAATAACTTGTGCAATATTCAATATTGTGCAAACTTATTGTGGCGTCTAGGGTAGGTATTGCGCAGTATTGGCTCATTTCTAGTAAAGATAGATACGCCACAGCAGGTTCCGCAATCACCTGTTGCTCAGAAAACAGCCCACGAATTATTAGCGGAATTTATACAGTTGTATAGGGAGTTTGCAGCACTTTGGCAAGTGAAAAGTTCAGTATATCGTGATAGAGGGAAATTTTGAAAATCCCTGGGTTCACTGATCTTCAACTCACGCACCAAATTTTCATGTGTGTATTGTTCTCTCTTTCTATACCACTCCTTAGACCATCTTCGCTTTTTTTCCTCACATGCATAACTTAAAACAATGGCTAAACAAGCCCTATTCTTCGACATTCTGGACGAGAACGCACCCTTGAAAATAACTATTCAGACTGCTACTTGCGTAGTAAACTTGTGTGGTGTAGGGCAAAACCTGTTGTTCAATAAATATTGCGCAATTAATATTGCGCAATATTTATTGCGCAATTATATTGATCGTCTAGGAGGGGCATATCACCCAACCGCTAACGCCGTCGAACGCAAGAACAGAGATCTCAAACCAAGATTAGCAATCTTGGTTGGGAACGAACATACAACTTGGTCGGAGAAACTACCCACTATTCGCTTCGCCATGAATTCAGCCCCGTGTGAAACAACGGGGTACACAGCTGTTTACCTGACATTCGGAAGAGAATTGAGGACACCTGATGATGTTCAGAATGACATTCGATCCGTTGTCAACAGTGAAAATTTCCTCCCTCAGATAACGCCATTTTTGCAAGATATGGCATCTACCTGGAAAGAAGCGCGAGACACGAACGAAAAGCAGCAAGACCGCCAAAAGGGTTATGCTGACGCCAGGCGAAGGTCCGCTCCCGAGTACCACGTCGGAGATAGAGTACTGGTCGCCTTGCACATCGTAAGCGATGCTGCAAAAGGGGTGACCTCCAAGTTTAACCCAAAAAGGGACGGACCTTACAGAATCACCCGCCAAGTGTCTCCCACAAGTTTTGAAATTGCGGAAATCAACGACCCGAAGCACACGTTAGGTGTGTATCATGTATCTTCGTTGACACCATTCTCAGGCCCAGAAAATGAGGATCCTGTAGTTGGAATTCGGCGAAGAGGGCGACCACCTAAGAAGAATAAGAAATCTACTGGTTCCTCCTCGGGACGAGTTCGAAACCAGAGGGGGAGAGTGTAACACTTCACGTCACCTAGCGGTTGATAGGAAAGAGGGTCCTTACCGGGCCTACAGATTCCTCCCGAGATACGCTTTCTCCAACCCCTAGCGTGGGGTGTTGGATACGCGAAGACATTGGGAGGGGGAGTGGATTATTGATATTCGGCATCCGTGAGGCTAGTTTTGACAACGCGTCTAACTTTTATTATTATTTTGTTTGTTGTAACTTCCACCCTACTTTATTATTGATCATTAGTGTAATGTTATGTGTTATATATAATAAATATAATGTTTAGCCGTTCGTAAGTGTTTCTTGTAGACTAAAACCCCCTAAAATATTTGTGAACGAGGAGACCCCATAGTGAATCCCGTTACACTACTCCTATCAATAGGCAAAACCAAAATATATTATTAAAAATCCAAAATACATGATTTTTTCTGTTGTATTGTATCCGAGTGCTCCGTGGAAGAGAACTGTTCGCGAGACGCTGCGGGCCGCCGCGCCATCGCCAGTGCAGTGATAATAGATGCGAGGCTGCGAGGGCCGCCACATGATCCTATTTCTTTGAAGACAATTTCTTTCATATACCTATTATATTAATACAAACAACTCCCCATTCCTTGCATGTGCAAAAAGCGTCCTAGAGAAAAGGCGATAGAAATATACTCTGTAAAATCGATCTTTGCGCGTGTATCAAATTAAATGCGACATGCGCCATGCTGCTATACCGTTTTATTTATAATATTATCAGGGACGGCGATATAAACGTACGTCTGTCAATGCTAAGACAACCGCTCAAAATCTCTGTATTTGGTTAAAAAGAGAGGCGTTTTTCATTTCATGTCGTAGTCGTAACGTGCCTTGACTTTGACATTGATTCAGCGGCGTCAAGTTTTTTTGTGTATTTTTTCAATGTTTCATTAATTTTGGTTCGGAAGCTTCGTATTTTTGTTAAGAATTATCTGTGTTACAGTTCTTTCGTTTTGTGTTGCCGTTTTTCATCTTTCTATTGTGTTTTTTGAAAGACTACTGACTACCTACATAATGTAAGATCAGCATAGATATATGCCAGGCAAGCGCTTGAATTCGCAATCAAGAAGGTTTGTTGTAAATTTACTGCAATACTTTGCGGCCGAAAGAGACTATGGTGATGTTTTAATATCTCTAAATGCCATTCAGCAGGTAAATTAAATAATTATATTAATGATAGTGCCTGCTTATTATATGTACAAACAAGCTCTCAATTTATTGAGCCCAGAAGGCCTTTCCAGTACACGCCACGGCCTAGAATCAAACTCGGCCTTGAATTTACTTGACCCATACGGTTACTGTTTGTCACGTGTGCGTAAAGTTATAGTTGACAGACTATAGTATATTCTACTTCGTCGTTTATATTTGTTAAGATGCATACCAAGCATGCGCAAATAGGTATGTTCGGTGGACGGTTGCGACTTATGCAGATTTTGTATACATCTGTCTCCCAATGTCTAGTACGCTTTCGGAGCGTAATGCAGACCCACTGATTTCTTTAGTTATGGCCCCATTTTGAAGATTTAAAAACCGGTAGGCTCAGAAAGATCAAGCGCATAAAATCTTACAGAATGTAGTTTTTCATATCTGCGGTTTTCTCAGAGATATCGCAAGTTATACGAAAAATGTCAGATGTGACAGACTGAGAACACATTTTTGACTGACTTAACTGACGGATATCGTAAAAACGTAAGAAAAAGTTAACCTCTACCGAATTCGAACTCGCTCAGCATAAGGACATCAAACTGCTAACTTTATGCGACACCTGCCTTCCTACAGAAACCGCTGATGGTGTTCACAACTAACGAATTACTTAAACGATAGTATAACGCAATTTTTAGTTTTGCGCGCAGAATTTTTCGACGTTTCACTGAAATTTATGCGTCTAAATTTCACGAAACAAAAACTACGAGTCCGTAGGTCGAGTGGCATTAAGTGTTTGTCGAGTTTAAAAATCCTAACAACAAATAAATAGTATATTATACACGAGTTTATAATGAATGCTATTATTACCGAGGATGAAGTTTACAACACGAGCGAGTGAAACGAGCGAGTTTTGTAATCATCCGAGGTAATAATAGCATCATTATAACGAGTTGTATACTATACTTTGTCCACGACTATCAAAACAGATTCCCAGAAAAAATTTACCTTCATTTCCCTTCTCCAGTGTAAGAAAGATTCATACATACGCTCTCAGGTATAATTTTCTTGGTTTTTTGGGCAATGAATCTAATGAAGCAAGTTCTGCAGCTTCTTTTATTGCTGGTGCTGTTAAAGAAACCTCGTTTTCACTCTCACTACTCATTATATCTTCTTTTTTAGAATACGCATTTCAAATTAAAAGCAAACCATGCTGATTTGACGTTTCAATTTGAACTGACACATCGCGATCGCGGCCTACTAAATAAATGTAAAAAAGGGTCAAAGCGATGTTTCTATTGGTGTAGTGAATAATATTCATTAATCACTGCAGTGATTAATGTTTCTCATTATGATTGAAGAAACCACAAGTATAAAGAGTATATTATAAAATAGTAGTGGCATCTCGTTAGGCATGTCCAAACGCAACTTTGCCTCCCTTTGTCCAACTGTGACTTTGTACCTTTTACGGTTTCCAAGGTCCCCATGTTTACAATCGAGACTGAATCACGCTATACCTCGCGCTAGGTACCTCCTCTCAATGAAACACAGAATAAATTAGACTCAATTAAAATTATTACTCTAAATAAGTATAAGTTAAATATGTCAGGACTTCAGGACAACCCAACAAAAAAACTGCAGATGCGAGGAAACAAGAACAAGAGTAGCGCATTTTCCCTCGTATTTTCCCGTATTGTTTACAAATTGATGGCATCTATTAGAACCCTCGCGAATGATAACGGATTTAGTCAGAATTGATGTAAACACAACATGGGCCGACGATGACAAAGTCCTAAATACTTTAGGCAGGTCGCTCATTACATTAGATAATCTACGCAACAGAAATAGATGGGTAGATATTTTATACATATTTACAAAGATGGGTCTTTGGATCCATATAACACTAAATAATTCAAACAAGCCATTAATCCAGAAGGGGAATATTTAATTAAAAATTAATTTGTCATTCAACACGAAGTAAGCATACTTTAAGTAGACTTAAATAATAACTGAAGTTCAAAAATAAGCATAATGCTCGTAGCTAGTGGTATCAACTCACAAAAAATTAGAAAAGCTGCGGTCATTTGAGTGACGGTTGACGACGGCTTTTCTACAATAACTTTCAAAATATGTAAGACACACAACCCACCTGCACAAAGTTTTATGAAAATTCATTTCTGGTAATGTGTAAATTCACAGTTCCCCCAGTTTCAACTTTTCATATTTTAAACCCTTCCATTTTTTACACGATTCATTCAATTCGAAAGAAATTATCTATTTTTGAAGTTATGCTTCTTTAGGCGCGTTATGAAAGAATGATGAGAGTGAAATTTTACGATGCGCGCGCACGCGGTGGAGATGTATACTGCATTATATTTACATGCGTGTAGAGATTGATAATATTTATTGTGAATATTCGTGATGAAAATAGTGCGTATAAGTTTCTTAAATTATACTTCTTTATGCGCGTTATGAAAGAATGATGAAATTTTACGATGCGCGCGCACAATGCAACAAGAATCGACAGGTTGAAGTTGCTCACTAAACCTACTTACAGTTTAAGAAAAAAGGCTACCAACAAAATAGTGTTGGAGATGTCTACTGCATATATTTACATGCGTGTAGAGATTGATAATATTTATTGTGAATATTCGTGACAAAAATAGTGCGTATAAGTTTCTTAAAATATATTTTAATGGGAGTGAATACTGAACAGTCCGACGGTTACTTTTAAATTTTGTTCCAGGACAGTCGACAGTCCGACCGCATGCGCATTACCTATAACCTATATTTGGCATTTTGGAAGTGTAAAAAAAACTACAGCTGAGAGAACGCTTTTTTCAAATGGACTCTTACTTGCCCTTTCGCACCAGACACACGTATTTTATGGCAAAAAGATGATGTAGAAACAAGCAAAAAATGCGGACCCGTGCGGGCGCAGAACTCGTGTAGACGAAGGAGAACAATATGGCAGCTCTGTACTATACCCGAACACCCACCGAAATTGTTGGCGATGTCTTTCAATAACAAATTACTTAAACGTCATTTTACTGTTATTGTGTCGACTGTCCTGGTACAAAATTTAAAAGTAACCGTCGGACTGTTCAGTAGTCACTCCCCATTTTAATTGTATTTCTCTTGAGTGAGGTTAAGTTTCGGTATGTATTTATTTGTATTATAAATTATAAATTGTTACTTTGTCATTTATTAAATACTTAAAATTTATAAATCAAAATAAATATACACATAGAGGGAAATTCGGAAATAGGATTTGTTATGAAGAAGAAAATATAGCAGTGTAGAAAATTTCTTACAGAAAATTAACAGGGTAGTTATGGTTAAATTCGAAACCTGTAAGGCCGGTAATAAGACAGATATATATGCCCACATTGAATTACACTGATGAGGCTGTAGAAGCAATTTATAGGGACATCAAATATGTGCTTGATTTTGTGAAGGGGCAGAAAAATTCAATAATTGTAGGAGATTGTAATGAAGTTGCAGGTACAGGGAGAGTAGGTGGAATAATGGAATACTTTATTTTCGTATTCCGCTTCTAGCGGGATATCTTTAGCCGTATACATATACCGGTACCCGGAATGCTAGCTTACAATTTCCTTGGCATTCGCCCAAAATATACACTGCGTTCACTATACTATATTCTTGTTTAACAGGTTAGGTATGTGGCGCTTAAATTTTGTAGTGACCTCGTAATTTTAGATGTTTTGTGGTTCGCGTTATTTGTTATTTTGGCTGATTTCCTTTGTTTTGTGAAAATTGGTTATACGAATAAGAAAAATTTTAAAAAAATATATAAATACCCATACAATTTCGATTAATTTTCAGGTAAAAATAAGCTCAAAAAGTCGCAACTTGCGCCGTGTGGGTACCGTGTTAATTTTTATTTTGTGATGCTTTTTATGCTACTAATCACGCAAATTTTGGAGGAATGCCCCTTTTATATCTGAATTTATACAAATTCAAACATTAGCGTAAAAAGCCGCAACTTGCGTCTTGTGTGAACTACGTACTAATTTCCATTTTGTGACACGTTTGGTACTGCTGATAAAGTAAATTTTAGAGGAATGGCCTTTTCATATATCGATTAATAAAATTTCAATTAATTTACAGGCAATAATAAGCAGAAAAAGCTGCAACTTGTATTGTGTTCTGGACTAATTTCGCTGAGAACTTAAGAATCAGGTACATTTTGAAAATACCGGGGGGGTAATCACTTATGCAATATGCGGGACACTTGTGAATGCAATAAGTTGCAATAAGTATGCAATAGGCTGCAATAAGTATGCAATAAGTATGCAATAGGCTGCAATAAGTATGCAATAGGCTGCAATAAGTATGCAATAGGTTGCAATAACTTGCAATAAGTGTGCAATAGGTTGTAATAAGTATGCAATAGGTTGCAATACGTATGCAATAAGAATGCAATATGTGGGAAATGCCGTGTACTCTGCACCCAATAACGTACTAATGTCCTAATTAGAGATTTTGAAAATTTTATTGAAATTTCCCATGAAATCTTTTCGATTAGGATTGGAAAATATATGAATATTAAGCGGACATTTTAAGTAGGTATCGATTGAATGCGATATTTGTTAAACTTCGTACTAAAGAAGCAAGAACCAAAACGCGCGGGGGTTTCTCGTTCGAATAGAGTCCATTAGTTAGGTTATGTTACTCGTTTCGCGCTCTATCCTACTTCAAAATTCTTATCATGGAGCTCTTAAGGGACTTAGATTTTAAACACTGATTATTTAAATTCAGTGCATTTCTTAATAGGGATTCTGCAAGTGACATATAGACTGCTCTTTCCAGCTGTTACATTTTCTAAAACAACTTAAAATACAACCAATATAACGATTTATTATTATAACTTGACCGATTTCAGAATTCACAATGATTCCATCATCAGAAAAGTATAAAGAAAATTATTGTAAACAAATTATTATGACAGTTGACAAGGAAACTAAAATTGACAGAACAATACAAATAATAATGATATCCATGAAATAAGACAACTAGATAACTGAATTTCAGTATTTACCTACGGGGTATAAGAAAAACACAAAGGAAAATCGAATACCTCGTAGCTTGAAGGGAAAAAACATTGAATTTAAAGAAAACCATAATAGGAAAAAACAATAAATTCAATTGAAAAAACCTTCAAGTGAAATATCAGAACTAAATAAACAAAATATCCATGGAATCTTGACAACTGCCAACTGCTGATCTTGTAATGAACTGTGTGGTCAAGTCTATGTGTTCTGTCTTGACAACTGCCAACTGTTATTATTAATTGTAATAAACTAAAAAAGAGAAATAAGTCAATAAATGTCATAATGGCAAAAAAAGGAAATAAGTCAGGGACCAAAAGATGTAAGAGACTGTGGCTGAATAATTAATTCAAGAATCAATCATAATAATAACAATAATAATAGTAATATTGATGATGATGATGATGAAAACGATGATGTCATTATGACATTTATTGACTTATTTCTCTTTTTTAGTTTATTACAATTAATAATAACAGTTGGCAGTTGTCAAGACAGAACACATAGACTTGACCACACAGTTCATTACAAGATCAGCAGTTGGCAGTTGTCAAGATTCCATGTATATTTTGTTTATTTAGTTCTGATATTTCACTTGAAAGTTTTTTCAATTGAATTTATTGTTTTTTTCCTATTATGGTTTTCTTTAAATTCAATGTTTTTTCCCTTCAAGCTACGAGGTATTCGATTTTCCTTTGTGTTTTTCTTATACCCCGTAGGTAAATACTGAAATTCAGTTATCTAGTTGTCTTATTTCATGGATATCATTATTATTTGTATTGTTCTGTCCATTTTAGTTTCCTTGTCAACTGTCATAATAATTTGTTTACAATAATTCTTTATACTTTTCTGATGATGGAATCATTGTGAATTCTGAAACCGGTCAAGTTATAATAATAAATCGTTATATTGGTAGTACGCGTAGTAATTTTTCAATTCATCATGAATTTCTACCAAATAGTAAAGTCAGAAAATATTAACTACTTAAAATACAACTTAATTTCAGAAATATTTTAAAACGGAGCACAGTACCTATTAGAAAAGAACGTATGTCTTGTGTAGACCAGACCAGATTATTTTGACGTTTGCTGGACAAGGTTTAAGGTTAAGTTGCTTATTTATCCGGCTTATTTATTGTTTAAACTTTATTTAATACAGTTAATATTTTCTTATGTAGTTAATATTTTCTGATTTTACTATTTGGTAGAAATTCATGATGAATTGAAAAATTACTATGCGTACTACTAATATAACGATTTATTATTATAACTTGACCGGTTTCAGAATTCAGAATTATTGTAAACAATAATTTTATTTATACATTTCTGATGATGGAATCATTCTGAATTCTGAAACCGGTCAAGTTATAATAATAAATCGTTATATTGGTAGTACGCATAGTAATTTTTCAATTCATCATAATATTTTCTTCTTTTACTTTTTGGTAGAAGTTCACTATGAAACAAATAATTACTCCGCGAACTACCAATACCTACAGTGCCCGTCTAAAGTCCGTTCCCCCCCTACTAATTTTTGAACCATTTGAGGTACATCAATGAAATTCGGCACAAGGTAATCACAGGTCACAATATATTTTTTGACGTAACAATGGCAGCTGTCAGTCTCAAGATGGCGGTCGAGCGCCATTTTGAAACAAAATTTTAAATGGGAGGGAGGGTCATGTGACACCTCGTTTTAAAGGTCTTATCGAGTGCAATATCATACTAAAATATGGCGTCGATGTCTTTTGTTAAATTTTTAAATTTTAACATTTTTCTAACGAAATTTTATTCTAATTTGTAGTAAAATTTCTTAATGAAGTCGACCAATAAGAGGAGAAAATAGAGTTTATTAAGGAAAAACTACCGTTAGATGGTAATTTCTTCCACCTTCTCCAAAAATCAAAACCGCTTCAAATTTATCGTCTAAGCTACGAGCCGTGGTCACACTTTTCCTAAATGAAGGAACTAAACATGCCACATTTGACAAGTAGAAAACAAGATGTTACCGCGACAACGAATTTTGTTTCTCATACAAACGTGATTGAGAGCAACATTCATGGTTATTTAGAAATTTGATTAGCCACCATTTTGTAACGTTTTCAGGTATCGACGCCATATTTTAGTATGATATTGCACTGGATAAGACCTTTAAAACGAGGTGTCACATGACGCCCCTTCCCATTTAAAATATTTTTTCAAAATGGCGCCCGACCGCCATCTTGAGACTGACAGCTGTCATTAATACGTCAAAAAATATCTTGTGACCTGTGACTACCTTGAACCGAATTTCATGGATGTACCTCAAATGGTTCAAAAATTAGTAGGGGGGGAACGGACTTTAGACGGGCACTGTATATAACGTTTTATTTAAATATGAAAAATACGAAAAATACGAAAAATTTTTCGTACATTTCTGATGATGGGATCGTTGTGAATCCTGAAACCGGTAAAATATTTAAATAAAACGTTATATATTGGTAGTTCGCGGAGTAATTACTTGTTTCAACTTTATTTAATAGGTGGTTTAAGAATTTACTTATATTTAAGAATTGTATAATGGAAGAGAAAGTGTTAAAAATTAGTGTTGTTAACGACTTCTTTATGAACGATTTAAACCATCTTCTGTGTCCTTGGTTTAGTATAGTAAACCAAGTACTGTGTCTGTTCTAGCTCAGACAAGCTCGCGCCGTAAATTGCAGTATTTTGATGAATTTTAGTTTTAAACAAAATGACTGCATAAATAAATGTTTTTATAAAACAAACACCGAAAAAAAGCTTCATAGTAATCGCTATATTTCGATTTAATGCAGCTGTTCTCAACCTGTGGGGCGCGCCCCCTTGGGGGGCACGACATAACGGAAGGGGGGGGCGCGAAGACGTGAGAAGAATGAAGCAAAAGTCAAAAAACTAGTTATTTAAATGAAATACAATTCCAATTCAACATAAAATACGTTACAAAATACAAAACAAAATGTCGCGCCAGTAGATAGGTACATAAAACTGAAAATCAACAATAAATATAACAATTAGTGGCTCCCTTGAGCAGTGGCAGACTAAAATAGACTTGAATAGGTATTCGTATTTTATTAGTACTCCAATAGAACGGTTGGAAGGGGGGCGCGGTTAAAATTAATTCAGAAAAGTGGGTCCCAAATACTAAAACGTTGAGAAGCGCAGATTTAATGTTAAGAAATGAGGATGAAAGGTAAAAATAGAAGTGCAAGGTCATCTAAGCTCCATTTAAAAAGCACTGAAAAATTTTATCCAACTATTCTCTTAGGATAGCGTTTTAAATTTCGCGCTCTGATTTCGCCGTTACACTAATGGACTCTATCCACGAGGATTCTTTTTTCTTTTTTTTCCAAAGTACATAGTTTGTTGTAATTTACTGAATTTTTCATTGCATGTGTTGTGTCCGGTGCCCCGTCACGAAAGGTATTTTTTTAAAGAAATGACGAGATTACTAATGATAATAAGGGAATAATAGCACGCTAAAACGTTGGATTGGCAAAACCTAGTTGGGATATAAACATACGCCGTAAACACATCGTTGCTTTAGACGCGTAATTTTTATATAATAACCACCATTCGTCCTCGGCTAGATTCGGACGACCTGAGGTGTTATACTTAAATCAAGAAATAAACTGTTTTCTTGGAATGGGATTCCCTTATCTGACGGGGCACCAGATACACACATTCTGAACTGTAAAACTTTAAACATTAATTAGGAGTTAAAGCAAAAAAACAGTAAGAAACGAAAAAACGGCTGCAAGCTAGATTTGATCTGCGGATATTTCTATTACAGAGCCGGCGCATTATCCATTCGAACACCTTCGAATTAACGTAGAAATAGTTAACAACACGTATCGAGCTGGAAGAATTAGCCAAGCGAAGCCCCATAATGCATACTGGTTACATATCATAGTCATCCCAACAGGGGTATTCTTCCTGCGTATTCCGTAACAATATATTGCTATATCGGGGGTGCTATAATTATCAAGTGTCGAGTAGTCCGCTCGGTAGTCCGAGCGTAGTGCGTAGTCTCGTTTGGTATGAGTCTGGGTAAATTATATTGCTACTACTAAATTTTATTCGACTAATGAAATTCGGAGTCAGAGAACAGATAATTAGCAGTACCTGTTTGATGTGCATTTGTAAAAAATAAAAACTGCGATATTAATTTAACCGTATGCAGGCCAATTTAGGTGCGTGTTTCCGAGACATTTTCGGAGAAGCGCGTTAAGAAATGCAGGACGAA
The DNA here is from genome assembly GCA_963966045.1 of Xestobium rufovillosum. Taxonomy (NCBI): domain Eukaryota; kingdom Metazoa; phylum Arthropoda; class Insecta; order Coleoptera; family Ptinidae; genus Xestobium; species Xestobium rufovillosum. The sequence goes on along the minus strand of OZ014492.1, from coordinate 19,296,420 downwards.
GATGAATTACGGCTAGGCTGAGAAAATGATGATTTGATTATTATTTACAGGGATTTGGGAATTATTTGCGAATTATTTGAAATGCATTGAATATTTATATTTCAAATACAATTTTGATAGGTTTCTTATGTAGATGGGTAAATGTATTTCACTCGTCAACTTCATACTCGTACCTACCTAGATAACTCTTTTATGTTTTTCAAACTGTACTTATTCTCTCTTATTAATAATACACAGATCGAGACACAGATTAATGATTGTAAAAAATGTTCTTTCTGCGATGCATTTTTCGACCTATGTTTAAACAAACTTTTTTATATTCGGCCTTTTCCTCTTTACTGAAAGTTACGACTGAAGTAAAGTTAATATAAATGCTGGTACTAACTCCAAGAATTCAGGTAGTTTGAATTTGTTTATAACTTGCTTTATAAGAGCGCTACTATTCCATCACCACACATAACTTTAAGCTCGACTTTTAGGTAATCGAGCAAAATTTTGCGACATCTCAGTTTATAATTTAGCATTGGAATAAAGTAATATTGTAGCTAAGCACGTGGTAAAGCAACACTCATTGCCTAGGTAATGTCCGTAAAGTGTTGATGCAATAAACTTGCAATAAGTTGCAATAAGCATGCAATGGGCTGCAATAAGCTGCAATAAGTACGCAATAAGCTGCAATAAGTACGCAATAAGTTGCAATAAGTGTGCAATGTATTGCAATAAGTGCAATAAGTTGCAAAAAGTATGCACTATGTGCAATATTTGTGCAATATTGCACGTGTGGGACGCCAAAATCCTAAGTGATTAGGTACCCCTCGGAAAATACCTCATAATATCGGAATTTATGCAGTTTCAATTAAGTAATTTACAGACGAGAATAAGTGCGAAAGTTACAAATGCTTTAGAATTCAAGCATCGATTGCGAGCTTACCTTTTAAGTGAACATGAAGGCATGCTTTCTGCTAGTTGTAATGTTGAAGAAGATGATATCCCAGATTTGTAATAAAAATCAGAAGAGTGATATTTTGAGTCATCAATACTTTTCTAAATTTAAGTCTACCCAATTCAGTCATCCTCAGAGTGTGCTCAATATACCAGGGTTGACCATCTCAGCGAAAGGAGTTTAACAAAGACCTCAGAATAATTCATTGAAGAATTAACAATTTCAAAACATTTTCACCTTTGTTAACTGGCAAATTAGCAAGATAAAAATATTACATATATGCAAAATCTTGCAAGTCTTGTTGCTAATGTTAAATGTAGCATCAAAGTTAAGATGTTATTTTTAGGTCACGTGTATATTTTCGTATCAGAAATTCAAATAAATCTTTGAAGGATACAATATTACAATGAAAACGAAGATTTTCCAGAACCATATTGTAATATGCGAGGTTTGTTCGGCAGAAGCCAGTCCTTGATCTAATTAGCCAATATGGATGATAATTTTACGGGAGCGTGTTGGTGCCTTTGTGGTGCTGTTGAACAAGTCTCATACAAAGTTCTCTTTGTCAATGTATTTTAGTTACAAAAAATAAGACATATTTATACATAAACTCAGAAATAGAGCATCATTCTTTTGTATCAAATTAAAAATGCAAATCTCAGTTAATGTTACCTATTCCATAGAAAATTGGGTTAAATGTCATCACAAAACGTGTTTTGTATTATGTTGTAACTATGAAAAAACTAATAAAAAGGCAAAATAAGTACCTACATGTTTTATATTTTCCTTCCTATAGATTCTTGAAACTTGCAACATTTTTTAAAAGTTATGCATAAAGCCTATGAAATGCAAGAATGCAACTAAATTTCAAAAATCTTTAATAAAAAACAAAGTTGCAGCTTTTCACGCGCCAGTACTGAAAGACAAAACACAATTTCATATTTTCCCCTTGATTCTTAACTTACAACTTTTTAAAAAATGCTCTTAAAGCCTGTAACAGTCTAATACAACCTATGAAATGCAAGAATGCAATCAAATTTCAAATTTATAACAGCATTTACACTAATAGCTTACATAATTTGATATTGAGTCAATTTGCGGCTGATAATATAATTCTGGGAAACTATATGAATAGAAAGAAAACAGAGAATGCTGGGAGCTTGGAGAATTGACATATAATAATTTCATCCCAATAAAAGGTAGACAAATTGATTGAATAATAAGTCAGTTTAAGACCCAAATGCTTATATTTCCTCATTTATTTTTAGGGGTAATAATAAATACTGCCATTAATGTTCCAATTTATAATATTCTGGTATATCTACTGTCTACTCAAAAATCACTTTCCACGTGACGTCATGCGCCCAAGCGGATCGATTTACAACACACATGTGTCACCCTCTGGCAAACATGCTGATTCTGCCCCCACTTTATTCATTCGGAGCAGCGACCATTATTGTTATTGGAGGATTGGAGCAGCGGACACAGTAGGTACTGCGGTGGGACAATAGAGGCAATTTCACGGAATTGTACGTCACTCCCGCGCGCTTGGGGTATTTCCGATTTTATTATATTTTATATGCCTGAATTTGCACGGCGGCATAATTTTACATCATCATCATAAGGTTCTCAGTCCGAAGACTGGTTGGACGCGTACCTCCATTCTTTTCTATCCTGAGCTAACCTACGCATTTCCCTAAAAGTAGAACATCCTACATCCCTAACTATTTGAGAGCAGTAGTCTAATCTAGGCCTACCCCTACCTCTTTTTATTCCTATCTCTGACTCTAGTATGTCACGAACTATTCCTTCGTGTCTTAGAAGGTGTCCTACCATCCTATCTCTCCTACTCTTTATTGTTTTCCATACCTTTCGCTTTTCCCCAACTCTTTCTAATACTTCCCTATTGCTAACCTTATCTATCCACGGTATCTTCATCATGCGTCTGTAGCACCACATTTCAAACGCTTCTACTCTTTTTCTATCCGCTTCTCCTATTGTCCAAGTTTCGCACCCGTATAATGCCGTACTCCATACATACGACGTTAAGAGTCTCTTCCTAGTCTCTATATTAACCGTTCTCGAGCATAACAGTTGTTTCTTTTTGTTAAACGCAACTCGGCCCTGCGCCATTCTTTGTTTTATAACTTTAGTGCTCCTACCGTCTTGAGTTATTTTACTTCCTAAGTAGCAGAAATCCGCGACCTCCTCTATCTTCTCATTTCCAATTTGTATTTCCATTTTAGTTCTATTTTCACATCCCCTACATACCAAAATTTTAGTTTTCTTTTTATTGATTTTCATGCCGAAGCCCTGTGTCAAAACTGCTTCCATTTCATTCAAAGCCGCTCCTAATTCTTCTTTGCTAGATGCTAACACTGCTATATCATCCGCAAATCTGAGCATGTTAATAGTTTGGCCCTGTACATTGATCCCTGAGGCTGTTCTTTCCTTAACAATATTAATCGCATCTTCGATATATAAGTTGAAAACTAGAGGTGACAATGCACATCCCTGTCTCACTCCCTTCCGGATATCTACTTCCCTTTGTTCCTGCTCACATTCTATAACTGCCTTTTGCTCTTTGTAGAGATTATGTATTATTCTTCTGTCCCTGTATTTCATCCCTACCTTTCTCAGCACTTCGAACATCTTCCCCCATTTTACGTTGTCGAAGGCTTTTTCTAAATCTACAAATCCTATATAGACGCTCTTTCTCTTTTCTATCGTTTTTTCTATAATTACTCGTAAAGCTAGAATGGCCTCGCGCGTTCCTCTATTTCGTCTAAATCCGAACTGATCTTCTCCTAATATTTCTTCCGCCTTTTTCTCCATCCTTCTTTGCACAATTCTAGTTAAAATTTTTGACGCATGGGAAGTTAAACTGATAGTTCTAAAATTTTCGCATCTATCCGCGCCTTTTCTTTTTGGCAAAGCTACTATGATGTTCCGTCTCGCCTGTCAGGTATATGCGACTAACTAATTTAAATAAACGATCTATTACCTCTTGACCTGCGCACTTTAAGATTTCTGCCTGCAAGCCATCTATACCTGGTGCTTTATTATTCCTTAAACTTTTTAGTGCTATCTCAAACTCTTTTCTCATTATAGGACTCCCTAGGTTATCCCCCTCTACACTGCTTTCGCTTTCTAATATATCTTGCACTTCCTGTCCCGCATATAAGTTTCCTAAATATTCTTTCCACCTATCTGCCTTCTCCCCACTTCCGATTAGGATATCTCCTGCCTCATTTCTAATGTTTTTGGTACTAGATCCAATTTCTCTAAAATTTCTCCTAATTATTTTATATGCTTCATCAGTCTTTCCTACTTCGAATTTATCTTCCACTTCTTTGCATTTATTATCGATCCATTGCTCTTTCGCTTTCCTACATTCCCGAATAATTTCCCACTTGATCGCCTTATATCTTTGTTTCCCTGTTTCATCTAACCTATTTTTATATTTTCGCCTTTCCTCTATTAGACTCACAATATGTTTTGTTATCCAGGGTTTCCTACTTTCATTCTGTTTATGACCCAAAATATCCCTAGCTGAGGAAACTAAACTATTTTTAATGCAATTCCATTCTGCCTCTATGTCCCTAACAATATTTCCACCCGTGCCCTTTAGTGCTTCGTTTGTCTTTTTCTCGAACTTATTGCGCATATCATCATCTTTTAGTTTCTCTGGTTTTAGTTTCTTCTTCCGCTTCTTTTTTTCAAAATCTTAAATTTAAGATTGGCTTTCATAACGACTATGTTGTGATCACTATCTATATCTGCTCCTGGATAACTTCTACAATCCCTAACTTGATTTCTAAATCTTTGCCTAACGAGAATGTAATCTATTTGATATCTCCCTAAGTCTCCTGGCATCTTCCACGTATAGCATCTCCTAACATGATGGTGAAATAGAGTGTTCGCGACCGTTAAGTTATGTTTATCGCAGAACTCTATCAGTCTAACTCCCCTATCGTTCCTATTGCCTAATCCAAAGGGGCCAACTATTCCGCCCTCTTGCCCTGTGCCTACGACTGCATTGAAATCTCCTGTAATTATTAAATTTTCGTGCCCTCTCACAAAATCTAGCACATATTCAATATCACTATAAACTGCCTCTACGGCCTCATCACTGTTGTTAGAAGTGGGCATATATACCTGTATTATTACTGTTTTTACAGGTTTCGAATCTAACCTAACCATAACTACCCTGTCACTTTGCTGTAAGAAATTTTCTACACTCCGTCCTACTTTTTTCCGCATAACAATTCCTACTCCCGAATTTCCTCCTACAGATCCTGTGTGTATTACTCTAAAATCTCCGCTCCAGAAGTCTCCAGCTTCTGGCCATCGCACTTCACTGATACCTACTACGTCTAATGCTAACCTATCCATCTCAATTTTCAAATTCTCCAACTTCCCTACTTGTTTCATGCTTCTAACATTCCACGCTCCGACTCGTGAGATGTTACACTTATCATTTCTGATGACTCCCCCCGAAGCAGTCCCCGCCCGGAGATCCGAATGTGGGACTATTTTACCTCCGGAATATTTTACTCCAAAAGGTGCCATCATCATAAATTAAAGTACGCTGTACTACATCCTGAACAATTTTTCTTAATTACATTTTGCCGAATTATTGACCGATAAGGTCGTTTACCTTACGCGAAAATAGTTTTTCATTAGCTGCCATGGCCCTCCTGATTTACAAAAAACAGAAATATACTAGAAATTAGTTTCGAACCAAGCAGGGCTTATTTCGAAAGTACCAAATTGAAATTCCAAAATTTTCAGTCCATCATACCTCTTGTAACATTAATCCTGGGACACACTGTATAGCATACGATACATATTACATTTATGCTTGATATTATAATACTAAAAGTTGTAAGTTCGATTAAGCTGGTGTTCCCCATTCAATATGACTTAAGAATTGAGACTACTACGTCAGAGAAAGGCAACTTGTCTGGCAAAGGCAACTTGATGCGGTTTATTTGAACATTGCTATCAGTTATTATGAAAAGTGAAATATCTGAAGCTCGCTGAAAAATGTTCGAGATAGGTATAGGGAAATCTTTACAAGAAATATTGTAAATAAATCATAAAATTATGGGCCGTGATAAAATATGGGTCGTTCCATTTAAAAAAAGGTACTTTAAAGTACTTAAAATCTTCTGGGTTTTCACACAAAATTTTTAATACTTTGTCGAGTACTCTGTATAATAGTTAATAATAATTGATTTCAGCATAATACTGGTGGATAACTTAGAGTAAAATATTGCTATGTTCAGTATAATTTGTAAATAGTCTGTTACCGCTAAATTAATGACTAGAGGAAAATGTTTTACGTGAAAGTTACATCGTTTCAAATGCTCTATATTGTAAAATTATTTTCACTTATACAGAGTGTTCGATGTGTTTTTACACAACTCAACTTTCTTATTTTAAATAGAGCACCCAGTATATTTTTGCTTTGTTAGATTTCACTGCGTATGTTAGGTCAGGATAAGAAAGGATGGAGGTACGCGTCCAACCAGTCTTCTGGCTGAAAACATTATGATGATGATATTTCCCTTTTAATTTCTAATACATAATGCCTAAATATGGCAGTTTTCCATTTATTGTAATTTATTGTAATTTCTTGTAATTTTTTTGAAATTTTTGAAGTTTTCGACTTTTTGTATTAAAATTAATATCGAGATTAATATCTTCTAAGCAATTGACTATTTACAAATTATACTGAACATAGCAATATTTTACTCTAAGTTATCCACCAGTATTATGCTGAAATCAATTATTATTAACTATTATACAGAGTACCTATTCGACAAAGTATTAAAAATTTTGTGTGAAAACCAGAAGAAACACGACTTACGTGGAACCCCTATATAAATATGGGTTATTTATAGCAAAGGAGCATCGGTAAATTTTTAACGGTGTAAGGAGAAACTGGACCGTTACAGGCATTTTCAAATAAAATTTTAGTCTTACCAATTTCGATGAGGTACTTAGATCTTTATAGGATGATCCAAAGTGTGGTCGATCGACAGAAGCAACAGCAGAATAAAGCGAAAAAGTTGGAATATGTGATCGTCGTGCAATGTTTGCAGTTATTGCATATTGATAAGGCTTCCTGGTTCCTGTTGAAAGTTCTACGTCCTTTACTTCAAGGTTAAGCAGGTTACAAATGAAATCGCCCGCGTATATTTTATATTTTTTAATAATATTTATATAATCGAGTTAACTTTCATTAACTTCCCTCTTATTTATAGGTTAGTCGAACTTTGTAGATATCTACTATTAAAATATGCATCAACACCAGTTCGTAATAATTAACTTGCCTATGAATCGATGAACACATAACACCTACCATCAAAGAGAGACAAGATGCAAATATAAAGTTTCCCCGCTAGTGCCATAGGTAATCAAATCAAAGTCAGAATAAGTAATGTATTCCTTCTTACCTTTGCGTTAAAAAAGCAATTCCAAAGTTTTCCTAGCGTTATCTTGCAGTTCAAGAAAAGTTTCTGCGGATTAATCAAAAAAAGAAAGTTTTTGTTGAAATTTGCAAACGATGCCGGTCTTATCTGCCGAACAAAAAGTACTGTTTTTAAACTCGCATTTTCGCGAACACAAACAACGGCACAACCCTTATTTCATACGAAGCATCACCTCACCAAGCGAATTGAGAACTGTAAGCTGTCATCACGGAAAGTTGGCGCTTTCGCCGAGAATTCGCGCGTTTCCACGACAATCCACGATAGAGGGATGGAGAAATCATTTCATTATAGTCGTTTTTAACCCAGGCTACAAACACAGCATAAAATTGAGCAAATAACATTACACAGAGTGTTCCAGAAATCAGCATGTTAATTTTAACCAAACACAGAACTCGTCAAGTCCAACAACATTTTAAAATACTTCTTGTTTCAAGATTTGGCACTTGAAGAACCAAGCATAAGACCGATAAACGGAAAGTTCTGCTTTAACTGAATAAATCTGAAAGATCGAATAATATGGTTAAAAATATATTAGCTGCCGGGATTAATATACAGGGCCAAACTATTAAGAAGCTCAGATTCGCGGATTAAGATTAATAAAAGTAGAACTAAAATCTTGAAATGTAGGTGGTTGAGTGAAAATAGGACTAAAATTACAAATTAGGGAAAGTTGCATATTTCATCCAATGAATGTATAAATCACATAACTCGCGATGGTAGTTGTGTTAGGCATAGGCATATAAAAGAAAGACTGCAGCATGGCCCAGTGACAGCAGTTAACAAACTGAAATAAGTATTAGGCTCGAAAACTGTGAATGCAGAAACTCGAATGAGACTCTTAAGAAAGTACGTATGGGGCACGCTACTATACGGGTGTGAAAGTTAGACGATATGAGAAGTGGATCGACAAAAAAATAGGTCGCCCTTCGAATATGATACTACAAACGCATGATAAAGACGCCGTGCATAGATATACATATATGGTTAGCAATACCACCAGAACTTTAAATGTTGGCGCTGGCTGAAAATTCACTCACTTCCTTAAGTAACTAAGTGTCAAACTGACAGAGGTGACACCTCCGTCAGTTTGACATTCTATAGGCTTACCCTCTCCTTTTTATTGATAAAAGTTCATAAAATAATATTTCTATATAATATGTCACCTCTGTCAGTTTGACATTCCCGTGTAAATTTAAGCATTGGATACTGTTGTATATTTCTGGTTTAACGCTGTGAAATTTACGCATCGAAGTGAAGCTGCGTATAAGAAAGGTTTGGAATTGAGACGGACAGTACGTCATATCATAAAGAAACAATGTTAATTATTGCCCTGAAAAATATGGCACAGTCTAAAAGTCTGGTGTTAATTTAGCAATCTGAGTAGGAACGGGTGTCGGCCTCGGCTTGCCTTTTATTAAATTTCGTCTTCAGATGTATACTTTTATTTAAACTGAATAGATCCTTACGAATTCCCTCAGCGGATGCTTCTGATCCACAATAAGGGGTCGATTCTGTAACTAATCGTTTACGGACGACAATATTTACATTTCGACATTGTTTGAACGACTATCTGAACGACTTTTTTGAGAAGTTCATTCTGTATCCAAGTCGTTATGATATCGATCTTGAACATAAAGCAACGACAAAATGTGACGTATACTATTAAAGTTGGTAATAAATTTGACAAATCACATACGTCGTTGATTAATTTGTGGTTAACAGTTTCCTACATCTTTGCGTCTCGACAGCTTATTGTTTACCTGCTAAGTCCATTATTAATACAATTTGTGATATTACGGTTAGTTGCATTAGGTCCAAGAGATAGAAAATCGACTCGAACTTGCTCAAATAACTACTCCCCGGACAAGTACCCCGAGAGGGATTGACTACAGAACAAATCCTTGACGAGAGTGTGTACTAAACAGTTTGTTTGCACACCAACTGCAGCGTACTGATGAGATCCAACGAGAGTGAAATCATGATATGCAGTTGCTGTGGACAAACAAACCAAATAGTTTATATTCTTCTTTTATGACCAAGAGGTCATCAAAAAACCACTGGATAGCAGTACGAAATTTATTTAAGTGAACTGCAAACAAATATATCATTCAGGAAAAATTAATTTGATGGAAGTGATCCTGACATTATTGTTGAAAATTTTTCTTTCCTGAGTCGCAATTAATTGAGAATAAACCATGCATTTCATTATTTGGTCAATTTATATCATACGTGTACGTACCACAATAATTGTGTTATCGTTTACATACGACAGCGAATATGGCGTCGCTGGATAACGACAAATTGCAGTCGTTAACGTACGATGGTCGTTTATTACAGAATAAGGAAAATCGTTGCGATGTCGTTCATAGGCGACAATCGGTAGTGAACGATGTCGTTGGTGCTTACAGAATCGACCCCTAAGCGGCGTTCCTGTTCGTGAGGTTTTCGAGGAAACCGATAAAACTTAACATTACTACCGGTTCTTGCGTAACTGTTGTAACAATGAATAACACTGCAATTTTGGTTGCTTACAAGACGTGTTGCACTCATTATTATGTTAAGATACTTTTCCGTCGACAGCGTACTTATGAATATGATTAACAAACGCAAAACAGTTCGTTAATGACCCCTATTAATGAATGATTTCTATTAATAAACGATTTTAGTACCCTAGGCAACCAAACATAGGTTCATATACAATGAAATATCCAAATAAAGTTGTCATGTCATCAAGATCTGTCACTGTCAAGTTTATAGTTTCTGAAATCGTAATTCGTACAAAATTTAATAAATGGATGTTGACGAAGATTTTTCGTTAAAAGTCGACGGAAAAATTTTGTAACGAACTCATATTAAAAAGCGATTAATACACTTGTTTGTTAAATAACTATTAGCGTTATACAATTAAAACTGCAAAAAATTATAAATGTCAAATCTGACAGCCGCATACCACCAAAACTTTTAAATGGTGGCGCTGGCTGAAAATTCGCTCACTTCCTCTGTAGGAAGTGGGTTAATTAATTTTGGTGGTATTGGGCTGTCAGATTGACATTTATAATTTTTTGCTGCTTTAATTGTCATATAACGTTTTTGAATAATTTTGCCACATAAAATATTTTCGTTTCACAAAATTGTACAAAGATATTCAAAATTAATCTTTGATTCGCCGCACTGGTGCACTGTATCATTATAAAACTAATAATATTAAATTTAGACCACTTACTTCTAAATTACCTAATTGAATGTGAATTCAGAGACTGAAGTTTGTCGAATAACACGACCTTCAATGTAAGAAATTTCGGCTCCAAAACATTTTCGTTCACTAACGTTTAAAACATGTTTGGAACGCGGGAATGTTAAACTGACAGGTAATACTTAATTACCACCAAAATTTTATAATCGCGACGTCTTGAGTCGCTGCTAAGTAATATTCGCTCACTTCCTATAGTGCAATAATATTGTTAAACAAATATCAAAATAACCGTGAAGCCGTAACTATAGCAATACGTCAAAATATGAACACAGTATACAAATTGTTGACTGTTCATATAAAGGTAAAAGTCAAATTGGTGTCGGAGACCATTAAGGTATTTTGTCTCTGTAGGAGACTTAAAATACTTTTTGCAAACATGAAAAAATTCATTTTTCGTCTAAAAAAAACTGTTATAGTCGATAGAAAAATTATAGTGTACCTACATGGTAATGAGGTTAAATCAGTGTAGTTGCGATTGCAATGTGTCAAAATCAACGATACTTCGACATCGGAAATAGTAGGAAGGTGTCCTATATTTGGCAATTAAATAGAAAAATTACTCTTGCAAAACGTATCTTGCAAATGTCGGAGTGCCTTCTTGGTTTAACAATAGGTGCGCGATATTAGGAAGCTAGCCTTCAACTTAGCAGAGAAAAGCAACATTATATTTTGTAAAGTTTATTAAATAACAATTTTATGATTCTTAATAACAATGTATGGCCCCAATTTTACGCAACAAGATGCAGGTTCAATTTCGGGTAGGTACCGGTGGTTCAACATGTGCAACTCGTTTCCCAAGTTGAATCATCCAACAAAAATTTTTTGTGCAAATGAGATGAAGTTCGTTAAAGATTGTTAAACAGCATAAATATGCGTCTAAAAGTTCAAGGCATATTTTGGTTGTAAAACACAAAGCGATTTTTTTCAAGTTACAGCGACTTTTGTTAAAAATGTCTGGCTGCAACTTCATTGTTTACTCTTTGTTTGCCACCGTCAAAATTCTTGATCGAAAGCAATTTTTCAGTCTCTTTTATGTACTTTAATAATAGTCATGCAATAGTATCAGGACTAAGAGAAAACATACTAAAATGAAATTTTTCTCATCTTGAAATGCATTTTAACAGTAACACAAACTTTTGGAATATTTGTGAATAACTATAACGACTAAAGCAGATTTTGTTTTAAGTCTACTTGATGCCGTAATTGCAATGATTATCTAATTTGCAGAAACTTTCAGTGTGATCTCCGTACTCAAAATAATTGCATGTGTTGGATCAAATTCAGTTCAAATTAACTTAATACCATAGAGTTTACTCTAACACAACGACGCAAATTGAGGTTTAATTTATACCGGATGACATAGGCACCAGAGGCCTCCTTTATTTGACTTGTTATTTGAACGAAAACATTTGAAGTGATATTTGTATTAACTAATATTTTTAAGTTGTTAACACAATCACTACTTACTCTTTGGTAGTCTATGTACATAATTGAGTTTATTTATCACCACTAAACGCACTACCAATTTTATGTATTATATTATAGTCACTTTTTAAATGCATTTTCGGCGATCAGTCCTGCGAGCACGTGTTTTCGGTCGGTCCTCTATTTTATTGATATTTGTGTCCATTCTTAAAAAATCGGTGCTGGCCGATATATTCGCTCTACTATTGGTTCTTGGTCGGAGGTTATTAATATCCCAATAGTGTTTATTATTTCTAATCGGTACTAAAACCTGACCTCGGCGTAGGCATGACATCATGTCACGAACCTCGAAGCAGTGGCAAGTTCATTCACCGGGCCTCCCAAATCTCACAACGCCTGTATTAAACCCTTGAAATTAAAAGTGTATAATAAATTGTAGTGGTTTGGACGTTTTGGTATACAGGCTGCCCCAAAACGTTTTACACAGATTATAGCTCCAAAACTATAACAGATAACGAAATGGAACAAAAACCACTTTGTAGTGTTGGTGAAGGAGTAAACAACTCGAAGAATGTAACCACCCCCATGGCTGCCGCCTCCGACATACCGCCCCTAATTTTAATTTCTTAAATAGCACCCTGTATATACTGTGAAGGAGCGTGACGAATTAAAATTCTCTACCTAACATTGTTTTTGAAATTTAAAATTGACCCATCAATGGTGGAGAAAACAGATTTTTTTATTTATGTTAAAATCGGCCATGGAATTATTAACATTTATTGGAACTGATAAGCAAATGACTACCGGCTACAGGCGTAAATGTCGAAGTTAATATGAGTTTTGGGTTGTGTTCTGAAATGCCTGCTTTATTTATGCCGAGTATGTGGACAAGCGGCATGTAGAAGAAATTTATTGCCCAGGTTAGAAATAATGTGTGTTGTTGCAGAAGGACTCCAACTTGAACATTTGATCAACTGATTATGTTATCACATTATTAGTGTTATTAGTTTAACTTATTTTAAACTTTTTCTTTAATAGTTTTAATAATTCCATGACTAACGTAAAAATAAATAAAAAGTCTGTTTTGATGGGCCAATTCTTATTTCAAAAAAATCTTGGATAGAGAATTTGATTCTTTGTCATATTCCTTCACGGAATATACAGAGTGCTATTTGAAAAAAATAAGTGGGGTGGTTTGTCGGAGATGGAGGCCCCCGGGGGTCGTTACTTTCTTGGGGTTTTATACTCCTTCATCAACACTACAAAGTGGTTTTTGTTCCATTTCGTTATGTGTTACAGTTTTGGAGCTATAACCTGTGTAAAACGTTCTGGGACAACCTGTATAGGGTAGGTAGGTAGGTAAGTAGCCCATTTTTCAAATATCGACTTTATAATAATTGCAGTATGTATTTGCAAAATAACAAGTAAAACTAACAATTGCGTATACAAGATTGTGTACTTATTATTATACTTAACAATAATCTATTTACATTGATACACAGGCATGGGAAGACGGAAAATTGATCGTACTGCTGACGAGGAAGAAGCATTTCAATGTTAGCGGCGAAAGCTACGTGCAGATAATGAACGAAGAAGACAAGATGCTCGGTGTGCCCAAAAGTTTCAGACTTTAAAACAACAAAAAATGAAATTGTGGAACATTATATAGGGAAAATGGATGTTTTATTTAAGTTTTATTTAAGTTTTATTTAAGTATTTTGTTGTTGAAAAAGTAGCTAACAAGGAGGATTATTTTAATGATTGTTGTACTCATGGATGGTACAGTGTTTTGGATACTTTACCTATTTTTCCACAACCGCTTAAAAGTTTATTTGAATCCACTGATTCACAGTCAAAACGTTTTCCTGAATGAATACGTCCCTGTAATAATGCTTTTTCATTTGCATCGTTTAACGCAAATTTAGTCAAATTCAGATCAAGACGTCCTGGTCCATATTGTTTTAAAATTCAAGGTCAAATTTACTATCATTTACCCCGATCAGGGCGTATCTCCAAGTTATGGTCAATTGTTTATTGTATTGTTGATCCTAGCGAAGTGACAACAAATCGTTCAAATAACAATAATGAACTAGATGTTGAATTGTTACAAAGCCTCAATAAAATTATGCGGGATAATAACGTATTTGCCAAATCTTATCGGGTGATGCACGAAGAGGTGAAAATACAAGAAGAAATGGAGTTGTACAATAACGAAGCCTGTCTTGAAATGCTACTGCTTTTCACACTAAAGCCTGGCATAAATCGTAGAAGATTTAACTTTCAACAGGTCAATGAAGTTGCTGTTGTTTTTTCTACTACTACTGATGGTGAGATTTTAGAATCATACGTTACTATACGCAATCGAAATTCAAAAGAACTGCAGTGCCTAAGTTCAATGGATCCAAAGGTGGAGCCATGGATTTATCCATCATTTTATCATCACGGTACCCAAGATTGGCATCGCAATTTAATGAAAGTAAATAGTAAGAAGAGTATTTCGAGAACAGCATATATTAAGTTTCGAATGGCCGTTCGTGACGAATTTAACGCGTTTCTACGAGGAGGTCGATTATTTCAACAGTGGTTTGTAGATAACTAAGTTAAAATTGAAAAAGACAGATTAAGGTAGGTACAATTATTATTATTATCATTATTATGTTGTTATATTTTAATTATTACTTCATATTATGTTACTATTGTATTATTTCAATTAGCTATATTTTTATAATAATATGCAAGTATTTTTTCTCTTTATATAACAATATTTTTCAACATTGTCAATAAACTATATCTTTCGACAGAGCACAATGTATCTTTCTATTCTTCTTGTCATAAGTACTCCCGCATTTAGATATGATTTCAGGTGAACATACATGGGCCCATTATTTTTATCCCATCAAAATAATATTTATGTTGTACTTTCGAAAATCGAAAATCGGCGCGCGCTAAAAGCGCGCGTTTTGGAATCCAGTATTGTAAACAGTAAAACAGTGATGCATTTAGTTATAATAGATTTTGTAAGTATTCTAACAACTGTAGCGTTCGAAATTTGTATGCCGAGTACCTCGATTTGTTTGTGTGAGTGAAATGGACGACCATTTATAAAAAGAATCACATCAGAGCATTTAAATAGTTTCAAAAATAGGAAGACATACTCTACTTATGCAAATCATTTAATATCATAAAACCACACATTCAATGAAACTATTAAATTCTACATTTAGAAAATAAAGGAATTAAATTAAACTTGTTAGAGGCATTAGAAATAAATAAACTTAAAAAATGAAATATTATATTAAATGATCAAATAGATTTAAATTTTTCACCATTGTTAAATATTTTCACAAGTAGTAATAAAATTTCAGCCAGGTAAAAACAGGTATAAATAGGAGTTTAGCATTGTAAACATTTAGTACCAACATCTGAAGAAGCCACTGTGTAGGCGAAACAATTGTCATGTTTAATTAATAATAAATTTACGAAAACCTAGACAATCTTGTCTTATTTAAATTAGTGATTATGGATTTTCGTCAAGTAAAGGCAGATACCAATAATTATTTATAGACCTCCTAAAACTGATATGCCAAATTTCTTTAGTTGCTTTGAGAGTTCTGTCTTACAAGTTTTACCTTTTTGTGAGGAACTGTTGGTGGTTGGTGATTTTAATATAGATTTACTAAGTTTTAACAACACCTGCAATAAATTTCTTGATCTGTTGGATATGCATGGCCTCACCCAAATCATTACAGAACCTACTGGTATTACAGCTTCTACAGCTACGTTATTAGATTTGATTCTAACTAGCAACAAATCTAGAATAGAGCAATCAGGTGTTAAAGATGGGTATCACTCCTCCGACCACTGTTTATTTTTTTATTTCAACATCACGTTAGGAGGCGCTATACATGGAAAATGCCAGGGAACTAGGGAGGTATCAAACAGATTACATTCTTGTTAGGTAAAGATTTAGAAATCAAGTTAGGGAATGCAGAAGCTATTCAGGAGCAGATATAGATAGTGATCACAACAAAGTGGTCATGAAGGGTAATCTTAAATTTAAGATTTTGAAAAAACGAAACGATAGGAGACACCTTGACCTCGAGAAACTAAAAGAGAGTGATTCGCGCAATAAGTTCGAGAGAAAGACGAATGAAGTACTAAATGGCGCGGATGAAAATACTGTTAGGGACGTAGAGGCAGAATGGAATTGCATTAAAAATGGTTTAGGTTCTGCAGCTAGAGATATATTGGGTCACAAACAGAATGAATGTAGAAAACCCTGGATAACAAGGGACATGTAACTCTAATAGACGAGAGACGAAAATATAAAAATAGGTTAGATGAAGGAGGGAAACAAAGGTATAAATCGGTCAAGTGAGAAATTATTCGGAAATGTAGGAAAGCGAAAGAACAGTAGATTGAAAACAAATGCAAAAAAGTGAAAGATAACTTCGAAGTAGGAAAAACTGACGAAGCGTATAAAATAATTAGGAGAAATTTCGGAGAAATTGGATCTAGCAGCAAGAACATTAGAAATGAGGCAGGTGACATCTTAATCGGAAGAGAGGAAAATGCAAATAGGTGGAAAGAATATTTGGGAATCTTAAATGCAGGACAAGAACTAGGAGATATATTAGAAAAGGAAATCAGTGTAGAGAGGAATAACATAGGCTGCCCCATAATAAGGGAAGAGTTTGAGCTAGCATTATTAAGTATAAAAAACAATAAAGCACCAAGTGTAGGGTTTGCCAGAAATTCTAAAGTATGCTGGTAAAGAGGTAAGAGAGCGTTTATTTAAACTGGTTAGCCGTATATGTGAGACAGGTGAGATTCCAGAAGATTACAAAAGGAACATCATAGTCGCATTGCCAAAAAAGAAAGGTGCAGATAAGTGCGAAAATTTTAGAACTATCAGTTTAACTTCCCACGCGCCAAAAATTTTAACGAGAATTGTGCAAAGAAGAATGGAGAAAAGGCCGGAAGAAATATTAGGAGATCAGTTCGGATTTAGACGAAATAGAGGAACGCGCGAGGCCATTCTAGCTTTACGAGTAATTATGGAAGAAACAATAGAAAAGTGGAAGAGCGTCTATATAGGATTTGTAGATTTGGAAAAAGCTTTCGACAACGTAAAATGGAGAAAGATGTTCGAAGTGCTCAGAAAGGTAGGTATGAAATATAGGGACAGAAGAATAATAAATTATCTCTAAAAAGAGCAAACGGCAGTTACAGAATTTGAGAAGGAACGAAGATAAGTAGATATCTGGAAGAAAGTGAGACAGGGATGTGCATTGTCACATCTAGTTTTCAACTTATATATCGAAGATGTGATTAACATTGTTAAGGACAGAACAGCATCAGGGATTAATGTACATTGTCAAACTTTTAAAATGCTCAGATTTGCGGATGATGTAGCAGTGCTAGCATCTAGCAAAGAAGAATTTAAGAATGGCTTTGAATGAAATGGAAGCAGTTTTGACAGAGGGCTACGGCATGAAAATCAATAAAAAGAAAACCAAAATTTTGGCATGCAGAGGGCGTGAAAATAGAACTAAAACTGAAATACAGAAATGAAGAGATAGAGGAAGTCGCGGATTTCTGCTATTTAGGAAGTAAAATAACTCGAGATGGTAGGAGCACTAAAGACATACAACAAAGAATAGCGCAGCGTCGAGTTGCGTTTAACAAAAAGAAACAACGGGAACGGTTAATGTAGAAACTCTGAAGAGACTCTTAAAGACATATGTATGGAGTACGGCATTATAAGGGTGCGAAACTTGGACAATAGAAGAAGCGGATCGAACAAGAGTAGAAGCGTTTGAAATGAAATGCTACAGACGCATGATGAAGATACCGTGAATAGATAAGGTTAGCAATAAGGAGGTATTAGAAAGAGTTGGGGAAAAGCGAAAGGTATGGAAGACAATAAAGAATAGGAGAGATAGGATGGTTGGACACCTTCTAAGACACGAAGGAATAGTTCGCGACATACTAGAGTTAGAGATAGGAATAAAAAGAGGTAGGAGTAGGCCTAGATTAGACTACTGCTCACAAATAGTTGGGGATGTAGGATGTTCTACTTTTAGGGAAATGCGTAGATTAGCTCAGGATAGCAAAAGATGGAGGTATGCGTCCATCCAGTCATCGGACTGAGAATCTTATGATGCTGAGTTTTAAAATATGATAAAGTTGGCCCCAGATAAGTTGTATACCGAGATTTTAGACATTTTGAAGCTGCAGTGTTCACTTTAGAATTAGATTCAATAGTATAGCCTAATCATAATAAGCTTGATCTTTTTAATCGAATATTGACTGATCTATTAAATAATAATTTTCCAGAGAAATGTAAACGTTTTTCTAAATCGCCGTGTCCTTAGTTAACAGAGAATTTACAATTTATGATGTCACTGCGAGATAAAGCGTTGACCAGATATAAGCAAACTAGGAAAACTGAACACTGGAACTATTATAAGGATATAAGAAATTTAACAACAAAAACAGTTCTATTGCGGAAAAATGCTTACTTTGAGTATAGTTTGAAAAGGGGAAACTCTAAGACTATGTGGAAAGATTTAAAATTGATGAAAGGCTGCAGCAAGAAAAAATTTATAATTCCCCAAGAATCCTACAGGAACCTGAAAGAATAAATATTTTTTTCATAGACTCAGTTAATACAAACTTATATCCAGATAATGACTTAATAAATATTTAAAATAGTAATTCTCGAATTAACAAACAGGATCAATTTGTCTTCGAGTTAGTTTCGGAAGAAACTGTGTCAAATATTGTTCAAAATTTCCTCAAATGCTGTCGGAACAGATAATTTCAATATTAAATTCATTAAACCAAGATTTTGCCTGTACTGCTTCACATTGTAAATTTCTGTTTAAAAGAAAGTGTTTTCCTACTTGTTTGAAAACAGCGTTAGTATATCCATTACCTAAAATAGCCAGACCAACTGATTTTAAAGATTTGCGTCCTATTAGTGTGTTACCTGCATTATCAAAAATATTAGAGAAAATAATGGATTGCCAAATGAGAAGGTACCTTGGTCTCCATTCATTGCTGACTGAAACACAGTCAGGTTTTAGAGCTGGGTATAGTTGTTGTTCTTCAGCACTACTGCAAGTAACCGATGATACACTGAGAAAAAAGTGTTGTCCGTAATATCATAAAAGTTGCATGCAATACAACATGTTGTTGCTATATATGCGCCAGCTACAACGGATTGTATATTTTACAACAACAGTTATGTAATAACTTTATGACAAAGAATACGACACAGAATATATAAACATGTCCCTTGTGAAGTTCGCGCATACAAGGCAGTTGTTGTAATAATTAATAGTTGAAATAGTATACGATATTGTGGCTGTTCCGAAATTATTACGGGATGTGTTTTCTATCACACAGTTAAATTTAATCTATACTTACCGTTTTTACAGTTCTGTATAACATATTAGTTCCATTCTTAATATCTTTGTAGATCGGCTTCTTATACTTTACTCTTTCTTATTTCTTAACTCCGATATCTGTGTATTGACAAGTTAACAAAAAGTAAGAGATAATTGAAAATATTTATGTACAATTATTATTCTGGAAGGTATGAAAAAAATCATGATGAAAATATAACTGCTTTATTTGTTTTAAAAATACAACCTACGTAATCATTGACAAATAAATAAAAAATTAAAATATAAATTTGTATAGTGTACAAACATTAACGGCTATTAATAAAAATTATATTCTATCTTGGACTACCCCAATATTTTTAAAACATTCTTAATAGTGAGGTGGTGGTTCATTTTAGTAGGCACGTAATACAGGGTATTTCAATTTAAACATACATTAGACATTTTATCTGAAAATTTGCTTACGTCTAAGAAGAAGAATTCTAGGTTGATGCCATGGATCCTCTATCCTCTATCCATGGTTGATGCAGATCTTACAACTAGGTATTTCTGTAAAGAAAATAAGATACTGTAAAATGATACCCCTTAACAAAACCCCGTTTTAATCTTTTAATCAACCCTATCTAAATTTTCACGGAGAATTCAAAAATGTCATAAAAATATAGCAATCTAGTTAAAATTACTAGGTAACATAAGAATTAATTTTTTGGAATTTAATAAAGAATTTTGCGCACACTTGTAGATGTTTTAGCAGAATGTATGTAAGAATTTCAATATTGTTGTTGCTCTGTTTAGGTACTTATATTTTTTTAGAAGGATGTGGAATACAACAGCGTTTACCTTTATGATGAACACCCTGTATAGCAAAAAAGCATGCATTTATGGTGTTAGGCAATGTTAACTTTATGCTAATTATTAATTGTTCGTAAAACACATTTAAGCTTCAGAAATGTCCTCTTTTACAATCTTCCATGCACAACCTACAGTAATTTACTTTAAGACTTCCAGAAATAATCATTATTTGTGTTAAGTTCAATGTAATAAAGAGAACAGTAATAGTGCAATATGATAAACGTGAAAATTAATATGTAGGTAGGTACCTTACTGATGTTGCAAGGATACATCATCTAAAACACAGCAAATTTTACTTACCGATAAAGACGAAGACAACATGTACCTACATAGGTACCAAATCTTGAAATCCACAAAGGTTTAACATGTCTTCCATTTTCAATAGCAATAAACTGCAATTGATTTCAGTACTTAACACACACACTCACAGCTCTTCTGGACTTTTGATGAGACGGAAAGGTTGCAAGTTAAAACTAGAGAACAACCGTTTGGTAGTTATGATGTGTTGCGCAGGTGCGTGGCACCAGCTTCAACCAATCATAAACGAAAACTAGTTAAATTACAACGTCGTTGTTGTAATGCTTACAATTTGAGCAGTATATTATTTACAAAGTCATGAACGATATTACTTAATGTTTGTCGTATGTCTTGCCTGCAATTTGAAGGTATGTATATCGCATGTAAATGTACTCCATACGAATGATTCGTAATGATAATAACACTTTAAAGAAATTTGTTTTTCCATAGTATCTTATGCAAGAAACTTGGCGTATGCAAGAATATTCTATTTTAGATTTCTGATACACCCTCCGTTTTCGCAATGAGTAAATGTATTCGAAAATGAAAATGTGTTCACTGATACGGTATCTCAAATACAATTTAAGTGTAATATGAAAAACATTCCATATTGTAAGCAGTGTATAAATATTGAATATGATAGAACATAAAAATGTTATACTATACAAAAAGTTCCCAGCAACTACATTTTGTATAAATATTTTGTAAAATTTCTCTCAGTGTACACTCACAGCAATTGATCAAAATAAACTCACCGTTCTTCTGGATTATTCGAAGGCATTTGATACCATCAGTCATAGCTGCTGAGCGTCTTGAATTCTTGTGGATTTGATCCTGCAGCCATTACTTTAATTAAGCATTTTATATTGAATAGATCACAAATTGTTAAAGTCTAGGATAAATTGTCAAATTCCAAGCAACTAAATACTGGTGTCCCGCAGGGATCTATTTTGGGTCTATTACTATTATTCAGTATATACTTCTCAAATGCAATCGTGTCTTAAATTCTGTTCCTGTCATATGTATGCTAACGACACTCAGCTCTATTACTCTTTTCCGGATGACTCTTTCTATACTTCTATATGGTTCTATATAGTTAGTTCTATATATTTAGTTCTATATAGTTAGTTCTATATAGTTAGGAGTGAATCGACCAGGAATGAACAGTTAAGAGAATTTGTAACTTTGGATATGCGAGAAGTTTCCGTTTACCAATCAAATTAAGCGGTGTTTAGTTTTCGTATAGTTATTTATTTTGGTATTATTTTGAAGTCGCATTTTTTGTTGAAATGGGTTTTTTGAAAGCGACAGACGAGCTTCTTGAGCCGCGCGCTGCATGAGATTTTTAGTAGAGTAGTAGTCGTACGAGTACTCGTTGCTGTTAGTTTCCGAATTATAGTATTCAGAAAAGTCGATGTATTGTCATCGAATTAAAGTCGCGAGTGCATTGTTTGTTGTTGTGTTACTTGATTATCCACCCCCCTATAACTACATCCACCCCCGGTCGCCACCACACAGCCAGGCGACGGCGAACACAAGGAGCGCTCCCCATCAACTAAGACACCACGTCCAGGTAAGTGGGGCGATTTCCTCGTCCACATTCCAATTCTTACATACAGTCCGCTATATACACCCCCATTTTTTGGTCCTACGAGCCGTATTGTCGGTTCCCTTTTATTAAGTAACATAACATCGTTTGTTGTTAGTTTTCGAGTTTTGTTGAAGGTCTGGATACTTTCAAAAGAACCCATCGTTGATTTTGGATAATTATAGTTAATTTACCGTCAGTATTCATTAAATTTGTGCAATCATTATTGAGTTGATTTATTTTATTTCATTTTCCCGTGCATTATTTCTCAGTGACCTTGGCCGTTTTCACTGGAATTTTGTATCGAAATTTATAAAATTCGGTGTATAGATATTGGTTTTTTACTTTTTCCGTTTTTTGCGTACTTAGGTAAAAATGTCAAGTTCGAGTTTATCGACCCGAGCCCTAGCTCAAAAGAAATTGCAAGGAATTTTGGATGCCGCGCAAAATGTTCAAGCGGCGAGAGATAATTCTATGATAGTTTCTGAATTTAAACTTAGGTATGAGGCAATTACTCAAATTTGTAAAGATTTTGAAACGGCTCATATTAAAATTGTGTCCGAAATTGTTAAACCTGAGGAGCTAGCGCAACAAGATAAGATCGAACAGGACTTTGATAGTTTACATTATACTATTAAATCGATTTATGCAGATATTTTTAAGGATGCAAATAATTGTGCAGCTCCTATGAAAGCTAGCGTAAGGCTGCCTAAAATTAGGTTACCCGTTTTTAATGGCAACTTTAAAGATTGGCCGCATTTCAGAGATTTGTTCGAGAGTCTTGTTCATAACAATAGTTCGTTAACAGATGTAGAAAAGTTTGAATATTTACGTACGTCTCTTACTGGCAAACCATTGTCGCTTATTAGAAAATTTCCGCTTTCAGGCGAAAATTATAAAAATGCTTTCGATGCACTTTGCAAGCGGTTTCAAAGTAAACGTAGATTAGCTTTCGCCCATTGGGAAGAAATATTAGGTGTTACGGTTAAACCTAAACAGTCGAATTCGTTGCGCATGTTGTTGGATTGTTTTTCAGAAAACTTAGCCGTATTAACCACTTTAGGCTTCAACGTAAAGAATTGGGATTTTATTTTGTTCCATTGTTTGATAAACAAGCTCGATTCGGATATTCGCGAATGTTTCGAGGTTCATCACGATTCGTCGGCAATTCCTACGTTCGATTTTTTTATTGCATTTTTAGAAACTCAGTGTACTGCCAAAGAACTATCTGAACCGGTCTCTACTCATGCACCTTCAAAGGGTTTGGTTTCGAAAGTGGGGAAGGTACCATATTCTTTTGCTGCCAGTGAAAATCAAACTGTTCGTTGTAGTTGTTGCGGGGAAGTTCACTCGTTGATTAAATGTGATAGATTTTTGGAGAAATCTCCGCGTGAGCGTTATGCTTTTGCAAAGGAAAATCGATTGTGCATTGCGTGTTTGATGGATTCACATATGATAAAAACTTGTCTTTCGAAGTATCGTTGTCGTGTGTGTAAATCAACCCATCATACGTTATTGCATTTTGATGGTAACTCGTCCACTACACCCCCTCTGCCCGCAGCAAGTCCTCCTGTTGTTGATCATGGAGAACACTTAAAGGTAAATCTGTTGACTAACACTCCCAAATTTAAATCTACGGTTTTGTTGTTTACTATTCGAGTAGGTATTTTGGATGTTTATGGAAATGTTCAGCAGTTTCGTGCTTTGTTGGATGCAGGGAGCCAAGTTAGCTTCATAACTCATCGTTGTATGCAGCAGTTGGGTTTGAAAGGTTCACGCTTGAATATCCCTACTAGAGGTATTGGAGAAACTTCATTGCGGTCATCCACCATAGTTTCGCTATCGGTTTTTCCGCGATCTTCAGCACTTCCCCGCTTGGAGATAGATGCTGTAAGCCTACCGAAGATTTGTGAGGATATGCCTGCAGTACGCGCACCTATTTCTGATTGGTCGTTCTTAAAGGAATTAGACTTAGCCGATCCCGAATTTGACGTACCGGGGCGTATCGATTTGTTGTTGGGCGCGGGTGTCTACCCAAATCTGATTCAGGGTGGACGTAGGTATGGAGCCGTGGGCCAACCGATGGCGATGGAGACTCGTTTTGGATGGATTCTTGTGGGTGAGGTGAACTGCGCATCACCGTTGGTTAGCTCGTTTTTGGTTTCGTCAGAAGTTTCGTTGGACATGGCGGTGCGACGGTTCTGGGAGTTGGAGGAAGTTCCGTCACGCTCGGTAGTTTCACCTCAAGATCAGTTATGTGAAGAGTTGTTCATCAAATCCTGTACCCGCGATTCCACAGGTCGTTTTATTGTATCGCTTCCCTTCAAGGAAGGGGAACCAAATTTAGGAAATTCAAGGGCAGTTGCGCTTAAACGTTTTGTTTCGTTAGAACGTCGTCTTCTGAATGACAAAAAATTGTATGATCTATACAGATCCTTTCTTCGGGATTATCTCGATAGTCAGCATATGACATTGGTTGCGTCCTCGCTTACAGATAATTCCAATAAGGTTTATTACATTCCGCATCATTGCATTTTGAAGCCGGATAGCTCATCTACGAAATTAAGGGTCGTGTTTGACGCGTCCTCGAAAACCTCAAATGGTTTGTCCCTTAATGATACTCTGCTGAATGGAGCAAAATTGCAGAAGGACATCGCTACTCTATTGTTGCAGTTTAGGGTTCCTGTTATGGTGTTCACCGCGGATATAAAACAAATGTATCGACAAATTTTAGTTGCTGATTGTCATCGAGATTATCAACGAATTCTTTGGCGTTTTGACTCTTCGGATGAAATTCAGGAATTTCGATTAAATACCGTAACTTATGGGGTTACTTCTGCTCCTTTTCTTGCCATTCGTACCCTTATCCAGTTGGCTCGGGATGGTGCTCGTTCGCATTCCCGCGCATCGCAGGTGTTGTTATCGGATGTATACATGGATGATATTTTGTCAGGCTGTGATTCGCTCGAAGATGCTAAATCGTGTCAGATCGAACTGATTGAGCTGCTGAGAGAAGGTGGCTTCGAACTGCGCAAGTGGGCCAGCAATGATCCTGCACTCTTAGAGCATCTTCCGCCAGAATGTTGTTTAACTCAAGGTCAAACATTGTCGTTTGATGATACCGAAACCGATTTTATTAAGATCCTTGGGTTACGCTGGAGTCCTTCACTGGACTACTTTTCGTTTCAGGTAAATCCTCGTAATTTAACGTGTAGCAAACGCGTAATATTGTCTGAACTTGCAAGGATTTTCGATCCATTAGGGTTATTGACACCCTTGTCGTTTTTTGCAAAGCATATGATCCAGCAGCTTTGGAGTATGGGTTAGACTGGGACGCCACACCGCCTGATAAAATTATAAAAATGTGGAGCAGATACATTGAAGAGTTGCCGTGCCTGTCTGAGTTGCGAATTCCGCGCAGGGTTATAATCCAAAATCAAGAGTGTCAGTTGCACGGGTTTTGCGATGCGTCTGAGTCGGGATATGGTGCTGTCACTTATTTTCGGTTGGTCGATCCTAGTGATAATGTTGTTTCGGTTAGATTTATTAGTGCTAAGTCGAAGGTAGCCCCATTGAAAAGAATATCGCTTCCTCGCCTGGAGTTGTGTGCTGCTGTTTTGCTGGCCGATTTAATCACATTTGTTTTGAAGACTTTTTCAAATCGTGTAGTTATTAGCGAAATTTTTGCTTGGTCGGACTCGACAGTTGGCTTATCGTGGATACATTCTTCCCCTCATCGCTGGGGTACATTTGTTAGTAATAGGGTCACTCAAATCCAGGAGAGAGTTGCTCCTTCTCACTGGCGGCACGTGCGATCCTCTAGCAATCCGGCTGATTGCAGTTCAAGAGGTTTATTTCCTAAGGAACTTCTTAACCACTCGCTTTGGTGGGAGGGCCCGCCTTGGTTGAGTCTTCCTATGAGTGAATGGTTTCCAGATCCGTTTATGTCAGATCCTACCTTTTCGTTAGAAGAAAGAGCCAAAATTGCTCTTCCTGCCTTGCTAGAAGTTCCTTCCTTCGTTTCGTTGTTGGAAAGATATTCCAGTTTGTCTAAAATTCAGCGTATCGTCGCTTATGGTCTTCGATTTGTGAATCGTGTTCAATTAAAAGAACATAGGTGTGGTATGTCGTTTGTAGAAGCGGAACTTCATCAAGCTCTTCTCGTTGTGGTTAGACTTGTTCAACGGGAGTGCTTTGGTGATCTATTTACTAAGTTAAAGTCGAATAAACTTATCCCAAAGCCGTTCAGAAAACTTGCTTGTTTCGTGGATGAAAGAGGTATTCTCAGGGTAGGCGGTAGACTCGAGAACGCTACCTTGGCGTTTGAACAAAAACACCCAGCCTTGCTTCCGAGTAAGCACCGGCTTACAGAGTTGATTGTAAGACAGTTTCACGCAAGATCCATTCATGCTGGAGCTCAAACTCTTCAGTATATTATCTCACAAAAGTTTTGGATATTGTCGCCAAAACGATCTATAAAAAGGTATTTGTCGCGATGCATTCGCTGTTTTCGGGTCAAGCCTCGAACTGTTCAACCTTTGATGGGCAATTTACCTCAGCTAAGAGTTAGTCAATTGAAACCGTTTTCTGTGGTGGGTACAGATTTTGCTGGACCGTTCTTTATTACGCTTAGTAAATCCCGAGGAGTTAAGTTACAAAAGGCTTATGTATGTGTCTTCCTTTGTTTTGGAACCAAGGCGCTTCACTTGGAACTCGTCTCCGACCTCTCTTCAGATGCCTTTCTTGGAGCGTTCAGAAGATTCGTTGCTCGTCGCGGCCGGTGCAGTATAGTCTGTAGTGATGGTGGCACCAATTTTGTCGGTGCAGATAGACAACTACGTGAATACATGCGTCAAACAGTCGAGCAAGAGGGTGTTGAGTGGAAATTTGACCCCCCAGCTGCGCCTCATTTCGGAGGTCTGTCTGAAGCGGCCGTTAAATCCGTAAAATACCATTTACGCAGATCAGTTGGAGAGCAAATTCTTACTTTTGAAGAGTTTTATACCTTGTTGGTCCAAGTAGAGGCCATATTAAACTCACGACCTCTCTATCCCTAAAGTTCCGATCCAAATGATCTCGCGGTTCTGACTCCGGGCCATTTTTTGACACTGGAACCATTGATGGCTCCTCCGGATGCTAATCTTCTCGATGTAAAAATAAACCGGCTCAATCGGTGGCAGTTAGTCCAGCAACTACAGCAAGGATATTGGAAGCGCTGGCACCAAGAGTACCTCCACACGCTGATCCAGAGGGCAAAATGGGATAAAAGTTTTCCGAATATGACTCCTGGCACATTAGTATTGATAAAGGAAGAATCGGCACCACCACTCCAGTGGCGCATAGGTCGGATCGTGGAGATGATTTCGGGTGCAGATGGAGTTTGTAGGGTAGCTACAGTAAAGACTAAAACGGGTACCTTAAAACGACCTATAGTTAAGCTACCCCTTGAAGGGTCTGAAAACTAAATTTTGTTAGGCTCGTGTTATTTTTTTTGTTTCATTATTTTCGCATAAGTTTATTTAAGTTTGTAAGTATCAATTATTGATTGCATAAAATCAGTGATTTTGGTAGGCGGAATGTTTAGTTTTCGTATAGTTATTTATTTTGGTATTATTTTGAAGTCGCATTTTTTGTTGAAATGGGTTTTTTGAAAGCGACAGACGAGCTTCTTGAGCCGCGCGCTGCATGAGATTTTTAGTAGAGTAGTAGTCGTACGAGTACTCGTACTGCTGTTAGTTTCCGAATTATAGTATTCAGAAAAGTCAATGTATTGTCATCGAATTAAAGTCGCGAGTGCATTGTTTGTTGTTGTGTTACTTCATTATCCACCACCCTATAACTACATCCACCCCCGGTCGCCACCACACAGCCAGGCGACGGCGAACACAAGGAGCGCTCCCCATCAACTAAGACACCACGTCCAGGTAAGTGGGGCGATTTCCTCGCCCACATTCTAATTCTTACATACAGTCCGCTATATACACCCCCAAGCGGGTTGTGGATTTCTGTAAACATTTACTATTTAAGAAACATCAGACTAGTCCAGAAGTACAAAATTTGTAGTTGAAATTCGCAAAAATTGACTCTAATACAAAATAATCATAAAATCTAGTGAATGAACGATAGAAGTTAGTGATTGAACACGCTGTAGCCAGTTAATGAACAACATCATTTATTTCTAGAAACGTTATGAAAACTAAACAAAAAACTTACAGGTTACATATAAAATGCAAAGATTACATATTTACTATAAATGTACCGCTAGCACTGTGAGCGGTTGGTGCAGAAATTTTCTTTAATATTTCTTCCTTCCGATACCAGATTTGGTCAGCTGTCGTGGGCCATTTCCACCTGTTCTTTGTTGTTTTGTGGAGTACGCTGATTTCATATTCGCCATTTCGAACATTTTTTATTAAGCCTGGATAGTTTATGCTCTCATAATTTACAACGACATAATCTCCTAGTGCATAGATATACTCGTACGTCTGAGTCACAAGATGACGAACCTTTGTCAGGACTTTTAGTTTTATTCTTTGGTTTAGTCCTTGGTTTTTTGGCGTGATTTTCTTTCTCCTTCTGTTCTCTAGCCAGATTTCTCTTCCTTATATTCTCTTCTTTTTCACTTTTTTTCCTTTCCTGTTCTTGCTGAAATTCTATCAATTTGCCGGATGTTATGGCAAAAGGCATGCTTCCGCGTCTTGTTGTTTTTTTTGTGTAACATTTTGTTTTGGACAGTGCAAGTGTTCTTGCCAAACATTGTCATCTAATTGAGCCGTTTTCTTT
Organism: Xestobium rufovillosum; assembly: GCA_963966045.1. NCBI lineage: Eukaryota > Metazoa > Arthropoda > Insecta > Coleoptera > Ptinidae > Xestobium > Xestobium rufovillosum. Next base: position 19,267,367 of record OZ014492.1, on the reverse strand, counting down.
CCGATCCTAATGTCTGAAAGGATTTTAATTTTATCACACCCAGCATTTTGTTTTATTTGTACAGTCACAACACCGACAGATTGGTTAACTTTATTTTCCTTATTTTCTACAAATTCAAAAGTCGCTTCTAGAATAATATTTAAAACTTCTTGACATTCCTTCTCTCCATCTCAATTCCCATCTTTTATTTGTCTTCGTGCATCGTCACTTCCTATTACTCTGTAGCCACCCTTCATTAAATCAGTGACATTATTTGCAGTTTGGATTGGGACTTTTGCATTTTGTATGTTCACTGCTTCCATGTTCGAGTGTGCTATCGATTTCTAATTCTGGAAGTATAACCTGAATTTCTTGCAAATCGTTATTATCCACTGGAGGCTCGTACACAATTCCATCAATTTCGAATGGTAAATTGTCTAAAAATGAATCGGTCAGAAGTGCTGTGTCCACGTGCAGAGGTACATTTTCATTTTTAGAATTAAGATTTCCTTGATCTGTATTCAATTTACAATATTTCCAGAGAGAATACATATCTTTCTCATCATTTGAAGTATTATTCTCACTGGGCAATTCGTTAAAGTTGTTGATTGTTGCCTCACCAAGAAAATGTTTCATAACATTTAGTGTTGATTTGTAATCATCTGGTGTCAAATTATTTTCTTTAGCAGTATCCTTTGGGAAGAGTTCACCGCGCCTTGTTGATATGCATTTACTATAATCCACAGCGTCTGGATTAAGTGGATAAAGCCCACAAGCTCTGAACCCATTCGCTATTGTATCAAGTTTGTTTGTCTTTTCAAATGCTTCTTTAAATAGTGGGCAGAAATTGTGTCTTGTTATAGCTGCGTTTGTTTTTTGCTTCTAAGATCGGCACACTTCTTTCCAATATACCTTCAGGGGTCGGAATATGGACACATCACACGGTTGAAGTGTGTGAGTAGCATTTGGATACAAGCAATATAAAATAATTTGCCTCTGCACGCAAAATTCATAAAGTTCTAAATTATAATGTGATTTGTGCCCATCGATGAATAGTATAACAGGGAATACAATATTTCTCAAGGTCAACCACGAGTAGAAAATATTTGCTACGTATTCAAAGAAGGTAGCTGCTGTCATCCAACCGGAATCTGATCTTCCGATTGCCCATCCTTCAGGAACAGTGAGGGCTAGTTCTTTGGGCACCCTTTTATAAGGGAATACTACCATTGGAGGTGCTACAATTCCTGATGCGCTATAATTGCATAAAACTGTAATGGACTCTTTTTCAGGCCCTGTTGCAATTTCGTATAAATTTTTATACTTTTTTGGTGCTTAAACTAATCCCGACTTTGTACAGGGTCGAACACCAGTCTCGTCCGCGTTAAATATTCGAGAACCGTCATTCATCATATCTAGTGTGTTTTCATTTTCCAGAAAGGTTCTGAGTTCGGAAAACCATTCCCGTATGGTAGCTTCGGTAACCGATGCTCGAGACTTCGAAATAATTTCGGTGTTCCTTTTAGAAATATTCGGATGTCTCCTCATAAATAAATGCAACCATTTATCCCCAGGTCTATCGTCTACGAATTTATTAGGTCGTCTAATTGTTTTCAAAATATTCTGGACAGCATCTTTCACTTCATTTGGATGCATCGGAAAGCCCAACTTTGCCTTTGAAACAATCCAGTTTTGTAAGTGGTCCTCTTTGGCTGCATTTAAAATAGAGGGAGGGCCCATTTTTCTTACATTCGGTACCTTTCCTTTAATTTTATTATGGAGAGTCGATTTTGGAACGTCATATTTTCTGCCGGCGTCCCTCAATTTCATGTTTCCTGACTTTATCGCTTCTAAGGCTAATGCTAGGTTTTCTTCGGAATACTTGAATCTCGTGTATTTCTTCTTGTCAAGCCCCATCTAACAAATAAAAACGGTAAAATAGGTACCTACAGAAAGGTATAAAACTAGAACGGAGAGGTATCGTAGGAAATTATTTTAATTAGATAAGTATCTCAATTATTGTGTATTTTCCAGTGAATGAACACTGCAGTATCCAGTTATTGAACAGTACAAAGTTGTGTTCATTTACTGGTTCCTGTAACTTATTTTCAAATACAAGCTATTTTATTGAATGTCGGTAATCTGATGCATCTTAAGGTCCTTTTTTGTATAATTTCAAACCAACATTGAAAACTCCAGTAAATGAACGGCTGTTCATTCACTGGATATTTAAAAAAAAATCTCCCAGTGATGAAACAGGCTAAAGAAACCGTTGGCATGGAATGCAATGATGATTATAACTGAATAGGCTTAATTTACAATGTTATTACAACCACTTTTCTGCATATATTTTATTTGTATTGTTGTATAAATATTTCAAAATCTGTATTTAAAATAACATTTGCATGCACTCACCTTAACAAAATGGCACCTAAAAAGCTTATCACCCAGCACGACACAATTAAACACTGATTTTTGACAATTCCCAGACTACTTTAGAGTGTTCCAGTGTATGAACAGTTCTCTGCACATGTGCAATCGAACTAAAAAGGGACGGGGAATGAATTTTAACAAACAAGAACCTTATTAAAAGCGAAATAAGGTATATTGTTCATTCACTGGGTACTGTTCATTCTTTGGACAGTTAGAATTAACACAGATTTGAACATGTTAACCGAAATGGCCCGTAAGCACTGCCTCAACATGTACCCAAATAAATCTTCTTTTATTGTGTTCAGGATGGACAAGTTGCGGTCTAAGTTAATAAATAAAATTAAAATAAATTTAGGTTCTTCTCCTTTGCCGCTTGTACATCGGGTTCGTAACTTAGGATTAATAATGGATGATAATTTAAAGTTTAGTCAACACATACCCAAATGTATCCAAAGAGCTTATTTAAATTTAAAAATTATTTATATGAATAGATCAACATTAAATTAAAAAATTAAAATTAAATTATGTAATTATTGTGATGTGGTTAATGGCCCTTGCCTTCCTTTTGTGGATTTACATAGAATTCAGATGATACAAAACGCATGCATGCGGTTAATTTTTGATATTACGAGGCACCAACATATACTACATAAATTGCATGACCTGAACTGGTTGAATATGTCTAACCGACGACTGCATCACTCGGCATGTGACGTACTACAAAATAGTTCAGTTAAGAACTCCGCCTTATTTGTATAACAAAATTCAATTTAGAACTGAATATTAACGCTAGATTTAAGGGTCCGATTACGCCACCGTAGCACTGTACATCTGTTTTTGAAAGATCGTTCTCATATTGTGTTTCAAAAGTTTTCAATAAATATGTCAATAAATACTTATTACAGCCTCGACAGTTTATCACATTTAATAGTACACTTCGTCGTGATCTTCTCGCTGAGCAGTTTCAAGTTTTTGGGTGATGGTTTTTGTAGCTCTCATATTTTGCTATTTCTCCGTTTCATTTATATTTCATTTCTGTTTCATTTTACACTGGCTTGTTTTCATTTTCATTTTGATTTCCACCTTTGCTTGTTCGCCCTAACTAAATTGAGTTAATTTATTGTGATATTACCTTGAACTTAGTATTTATTTTATTTCGTATCTCGTTTTAATTCCTTTTACGTTTGCTGTCAAACATAAAAAGCGAAAGTTGCGTAATTTGTTTTTGATAAAACAGTTTTCACAATTTGCGTATTTTCCCCATTCTCAATTGTTTGAACGGTAAAAATGCTGCCTTTGAGTTTTACAGGCAGTAATTTTTAAATTTCCTTATAATTAACTGAAAATAAGCGAAATTCGATAGTTTTTTATCACTAAATAAATCATAAGAAAGAGTTCCCTCCCACAGCAAAGAGGCAGATTGCTTTTTTTCTCGCTCAACACCGCTACGAAGTCAAACATATAAAGGCATTCAATAATTCAGTCGTCCAACGATCTAAGATGTCTCTTTTTAAATCGAATTAAGCCCACAAAATATATTAAATGAAATAAAACGTAAAAGTGCATTAACTTTAATTATGTACTGTGTAATTTTATATCCTCGGCTCAAATATTTACGTTTTAAATAACTGTGCACCATTTATTTTTGACATCTACAATATAAAACTACTTGCTAAGTAACTCAATACCTAAGGTCAGTGTTTTCAATTTTCTCTATAAAATAACGTAAAGCGAGACGATAAGTTGAAATTGAATAACCTCACTAATATAGTTTGAAGCTGTAGTTATGAAGCATGTGAGGTAATACCTATTACAAAATAGCGGTAATGGTGGAGGCGCCGGTTGACAGTATCATAATTTAATTACCATTACCATGGCTTCACAGTTCAGTAAATCAGAGCGTGTGGATACCTATAACTACAAAGAAATCACTTCAATGACCGTATTATATACGTTTTGAAACAAATTTGGAATTCAATTCATTTAGTCATCAGACTGCACCTCCCTGTCCCGTAAGCAGTCTGTAACTGTGTGACTAGTTTCTCGTTTTTGCGTTTTCTGTGTACTTGAATGTTTGTCAGCGGCAATCATTGGCAACGGGATGTAAATTGTGTAAATGTGTGTATTAAAATGATTAGTAAAAGAGGTCGATGTTGAAACTCAACATGTTGCCTTTATCACTCTACAAGTTGAGTACACTGACCCTTCAAAGCTTCCGTAGTTGAATGTAACTTTATTTTGCTTCATGTCTTTGTATTTATTTTTATTATCATGTTTTTACTACCTAGTGCATTATTTCTGCTTCTTCGTCATATGTTTGTTCTTCACGTTCATAATATATCATTTTTATATAAAACTAGATGAACCCGTGGGCTACGCTCCACGACTTTTACGTAGTGGTGAATCGGTGTAGTAATTAAACTTAAAACGTAGGTGCATCCCAGGTGCACCACAAAATATTCCCATAGAATTTCTTAAATAATTAATTGCGTTTAATTTAATACGGCAAAAACCATTCTACCTACTGGTGCGACGTTCAATTTCCTTATTTGCGTTAAAGAAACACCGGATCGAGTGCACGACCTCACCCATACGATCTCCGCCAGTTGAAAAGAGACCGAGCGACCGATATCCGTTCCCACCCGTAAAGTGTTGTGCCAGTTCGCTTTTAATATTATGATACAGGTTAAGTCAATCAAACCGCAAGATTCGTTTACTATTGAAAGGCCCGTGAGATTGAGAATGTGAGTGTACGAATGAACAAGGGTGGCAGAATTGTAAGAAGTATTTAACAATGCAGTCCATTGTTAAATTCTCCTTAAAGATTTGTTAGTACCTAAAATCAACAATTTCCCAGATATTTGTGATTTTTGGAAAAAGCTCAACTTTCACGCATATCAATAATTGCTCACTTCAAATACAAAGGATTCCTTCGGTGGAATTGTTGAGGAACGTCCACTTCAAAGGCCTATTTATACAGGGTGGTTCACGGAAACCGTTGACTATAGATATTTCCTGATACAACGCATTTATAATTCTGATTACTTTCTTCATTGTCAAATTGGCCAATTGAAACTTTTCACTTGGGTTCCGTGACTTGTATTATTTCGGTAATTTTTTCGATATTTTTCCTTGTTAAGGGTGTAATGTCGCAAACGTGCGAGAAATCGTAGAGAGAGTACTATGAAGTTCGGACTGTAGACGTACGCTGCCGACGTGGTGTAAAGAAAAGTGCGATTTATGCCACGAAACACACCTGCTATGAGTTAGGGCTGTAATTCAAGGGGGCGGCAAATACCGCTTGAATGCAATTATATTCATTTCCAGCATTATCTTATAACTTACTCATACCTCGCGTTCTGCTGGGATTTTTTTAATATTTAGGAATCTCCATCACAAAATTGACCCTTTTTAAAAACGAGGTTGGGTCTGTGGTAATAAGCGTGCAATTTATTTTATGTATTATGTATATAGCAGGTACCTATAAGTCTTTACAAAACACGGGGACAATATTGCGAAAATAAGTGATAAATGTGTCTTCTAAATAATAGATAGGAGCTCGGATAAAAAGTTTAGAAAACATCCACCTGCTTCTACAAAAAGACAATTTTAAAGAGCGTTTGCACAAGTTTCGTAAAGCTAGAAAGTATGCATTTTTTTACAGTGCGGCACCTAGAGATAGGCGTATCGTTTCTTCTATTGCATCTAATCCATTTTAGAGAAAAAGCATAATATATTATATAAGAGACCCCTCCCCACTAAATTTTCTATTCTGTATTATACAGGATGTTAAAAAAATAAGGTCGTGTAGTTAGTACTCGTCAAAATATGTCGAAAAATGTATATTATAAACATTATATTATTATATTATGCATTAAAAATAGATTATAGATTCTGCAGCTAGAGATAGGTACTTTGGGTCACAAACAGAATGAAAGTAGAAAACCCTGGATAACAAGCGATATTGTGACTCTAATAGGCGAGAGCCGAAAATAGAAAAATAGGCTAGATGAAGGAGGAAAATAGTTATAAAGCGGTCAAGTGGGAAATTATTCGGAAATGTGGGAATGCGAAATAACACTGGATTGAATGCAAAGAAGTGGAAAATAAGTTCGAAGTAGGAGAAACTGACGGAGCGTATAAAATAATTAGGATTGCAGGCAGAAATTTTAAAGTGTGCAGGTCAAGAGGTAAGAGAGCGTCTATTTAAACCAGTTAGCCGTATATACGAGACAGGTGAGATTTCAGAAGATTACAAAAGGAACATCATAGTCGCTTTGTCAAAAAGGAAAGGCGAGTACAGGTGTCAAAATTTTAGAATGATTAGTTTAAGTTCTCACACGCATAAAATTCTGACTAGAGTTGTGCAAAGAAGGATGGAGAAAAGAGCGGAAGAAGTATTAGGAGAAAATCAATTCATATTTACACTAAGTAGAGGAACGGGCGAGGCAATTCTAGTTTTACGAGTAATTATATATTTGGTGCATAATAGGCAGTATTTGGTAAATACAATAGCACTTATAATATGCAAAAAACATCTGAATATACAATAGAAAAGCGGAAGAGTACCTATGCAGGGAGTTTCAGGAGGAATGGTACGTACTTCAGTATGATGTTATAGAACCGTTCATTTTGAACAAACGCCATAAACGCCATACTCATAGCGTCCTGTTTTTCAAAATATGCTACCCGGAAGGGAGCGAGACAGGGATGTGCGTTGTCACCTCTAGTTTTCAACTTATATATCGAACATGCGATTAATATTGTTAAGGACAGAACAGGGCCAAACTATTAACATGCTCACATTCGCGGATGATAAAGCAGTGTTAGCATCCAGCAAAGAAGAATTAGAAATAATATCTTTAAACGAAATGGAAGCAGTTTTGATAGAAGGATACGGCATCAATAAAAAGAAAGCAAAAATTTTGGTATGCAGAGGGCCTAAAAGTTGAAAATAGAACTAAAACTGAAATAGAAAAAGGAAATGAGATAATATAGAGAAAGTCACGGATTTCTGCTAGTTAGGAAATCAAATAGCTCGCGATTGTAGGAGCACTAGAGATATAAAAAATAGCGCAGGGCCGAGTTGCGATTAACAGAAAGAAACAATACTTGTTGTGCTCGGGAACGGTTAATGTAGAAACTCGGAAGAGGCTCTTAAAGACGTATGTATTGAGTAGGCGAAACTTGAACAATAGGGGAAATGGGCCAAAAAATAGAAGCATTTGAAATGTGGTGCTGCAGACGCATGATGAAGATACCGTGGATTGATAAGGTTAAAAATAGGGAGGTATTAGAAAGAGTTGGAGAAGAATAAAGAATAGGAATGATAAGATGGTAGGACACCTTCTGAGACACGAAAGAATAGTTCGCGACATACTTGTGTCAGAGATGGGAATAAAAAGAGGTAGGGGTAGGCCCAGATTAGACTACTGCTCTCAAATAGTTGGGGATGTAGGATGTTTTACTTTTAGGGAAATGCGTAGGCTAGCTCAGGATAGGAAAGGATGGAGGTACGCGTCCAACCAGTCTTCGGACTGAAAACTTTATGATGAGTGATGAAGAAGATAATAAAAAGTGCGAGAATTTGTCACCTAACCTTAGTATACAACTTTTCAAATTAGTATTTGTTTTAATAGCCGTAATATGTGGAATGTAAGCTTAAATTTAATGCCTCTATATGCATCAGTTTAAATACTTGAATGAAAAAGTATTGTCTTGTATTTTCGTATGATAGTTTATTTTCATTCATTCCCATTACCTAAAAAACTAATTATGTAGCTATTATGTAAAAAGCGTATATCAACTTAAGAACATAATCTTATTTATAATGTTGATTTTCAAATAGGAGAGCTTACAGCTTACCCAAGACAAAATACAAATTATTCGCTTTCATAGTAGAAGAACAATTTATTATTATATCATTTCGTCCATTTGAAAATACATGTTGACCGCTCTACTAACTGACTGTGCCGCACATTCGTGCATAAAGTTTTATATGGGCTAGATGCTAGCGACGATCCCAGTAAAACGCCTAAATGTAGGCAATTGTATTGAAATTTTTACCCAAACACCCCGCCGTAAATAACAACTCACTTGCATATTAATGCAAATATCTAAAAAATTAAGTGATGGTGTTATAGACAAAGGTTACGTACAGGGTGGGACAGAGAGTTTTATTTTCTTAACTGAAAAGGTAGGGACATGTTGCCTCTCCAATATCGGCATTTTTCAGAACACAAAAAAATGTTTTTTTTGCATTTTATTTAAAAAAATGCTCTGTCGCGCCAAAGAACTAATCTTTATATATCATTTAAAACTTATCTGACCAAAATCGAATAACGCGTTTTGTTTCAGTTTGTCACGCCGTGAACGGTTGCAAATATAACGGAACATTACACCCTTAATAAGTTGTCATAGTTACGAATTTGTAGGTGCATTTAATGTATATTCTAGTTACTTGAGTACGTGCCAAACGGCAAATATTCCCAACACCTTTCTTTGTATATGAATCAATTGAAATAAAAAGCGCTCATGATCTTTTAACTGTCAAATTTACACTCGTGGTTACCAAGCAAAGCAACAGCTTTCGTAAAATTTCCGACAACTCCAGACCTCTTATTGTATTACTACAGAAAATTTGGATTCGTACATAAACGCACCATGTAAGTATAGTGAGAGTACCTGACGGTCAGAGACGTTATATTATGACAGTCCGTAATAGTTCCGTTACAGTTCCGTGACAGCCTCGTGATAGTCCCACGTGTCCATAAAGAATCGGTAAAAGAAAAATCTGTTAGTAGAAAATATGTTACCTGACGCTTCCCCTTAAGGTAAGTTTGGGGTTCTCTGGCTCCCACACGCGACTTGTAAAGTGTCTGGCAGTGTTATTTTGGCGTTCTTCATGATGCAAAGAATCTGTTGGCAGAAAATATGTCAGTAGCAACTTTTAATTTAACCGTTCACTTTGAAAGAGCGCCATCTGCACTGCGACTCAGATGTAACTTTATTATAGCCATATTCTTGTTCCTCGTGTTGCATACATTAAGATTAATAATGCCTGGCATGGTAGAAAATACAACAAACCATTGCGGCCCCCTAACTATAAGTGGGATACTGGCCATAAGTGGTTCCTCTGCCCTAAATTTGAACACTTACTTACTTTATTGTGCATGAAAATAGTCTTGAATTTAACTATATTATAACAAAATAAAATCTATATGATGTATCTACTGCTACATTGAACTCCGCATTTGCAAGATTTATTTTTGGATGTTGCATATCATGTTTAAAACTTTAGTCGATTTTTGTCGCACGAAATCTGCTTGCTCAATGGAAAATTGCGACCGATAGAAACCACAGAATTTAAGTATGTAATGGGAAATAGCGCTTAGGGTACCAACGTAACCACAATCTAGTAATCGTCTGTTTAAATTACCCTATCCTTGCCATAAACAAGTCGACATGCATATCAGAGGCTGCAATTTCGCGTTTTGCTGATAATAGTTGATACCTACCTACATCTCAAACTACTACGGGGTATTATGTAGGTAATGTTTACACTAATTTGCATTAAATCGCTTGCGTCTGGCTGTGTTTCGCACCACTACTACAACGGAATAATAATGGTGGAATTCATATAAAACTCATTACGCGGCTTGATGTGTGCCCCAAAATCAGTTCGTATTCCAAATGCAATCATGAAACTAGACACTTTCAATGAATATTCTAAAATGGATATACCTATAGCTTTAACAAAATTTCAGCAAAAATAATCCGTTTCATTACAACACTATTGCACAATTCGCAGGGATTTTATAACGGGGGTATTAAAAACTTTCAAAGTTATTTAAAGAAAACTCGGCCAAAACAGATTGACAACCTTTATAATTCAACAACTTAGATTTGTTCTTACATGACTCTTAGAAATGAGGAAAGTGCATAAATCAAATAAAACTTATATCATCTTGGGAGAAACCGAACAAAAATCGTCGTGTCATAATTTGATGGCCCAATATTTAATTAATAATTTAATTAAGTTTACAACGAAGGTTTTTTAAGATAAAAACGAAAAACCTCATCTAATAAATTAACAAAATTATTGAAACGAAATCTGTTTTGTATGCCGGTAAAGTGGCTCCTAGTTGTTGGGCCACCAGACTTACACTGTTTTTGGATGTTGCGGTCTCTGTCTAATTTTTTGAGGGCGTTTGAGAATTTATTCATTCGTTGTTTGTGTGTGAAGCGCACTACTTATGTTGATTCCTGCAGCATCCACAAGGTTATTTATTACCACGATTTTAGATCAGAGGTTTCCCTGGTGTTCAGGTATGCATGACCCATGGGATCCATCATTTGTTTGTTGTACGTGGTTTACTTCATTTCAGGTTTATGCATGAGTAATATTAAACCGCCAGCACATTGCTTGTAAGTTTTGTTTAACACGTGTTCGGTATTAAATGGTTGTCCCCGAGGCGGTGTTTTATTGAATCGGTAAACCCACAAACCCTGAGACCGTACCTACGTTACGGCACATCTTTGGCGACCAACATCAGGGCCGATTCGAAGCACTCCGGCCTGGGGAAAATGCCTATTGACCATTCACCTAAAACCATGACTACGAGGAATCAGCGGAGGCGTCTGGAGCGGCTAGACACCTCCACACAACCGGAGTATGCAAGGTAGGAGTTTTTCTGTTCCTCCACCCCCGTATGTTTCCGTGAAGTTACCCGGAGAACCAGTTAAAGATAACAATCAAGGAAATATTCAGCAGCTCATTGATGGTGCTGTTAAACAAACGGTTCATAATTTCTTGTCAAACAATGCGTCATACGTCCAACAAGTGACTAACCCTAGGTTAAGGTCACATTTATTCTCATCAACTAATCCAAATGTATTTCCATCTCGATCACAAGAATATGTACACCTGGGTCATGTAAACCAACCACAATTTATGGGTTTCTCAAATAATTTGCCTAACCTACAAAGTAGTGTTCCTCAAGTTGACCCACAGGTTCCCTGTGTAAATTTTCAAATACCAGCTGAGAGATTACTCTCGAATTTTGAAGATAATGATGAAATTCATCCCGTGGACTTTATAAATAGATTAGAGAGTGTCATTAATTTGAATCGTATTCCGGATAATTATTTTGCTTTGTGGTGTCACAGCCTGTTTCAAGGCAAAGCGAAGTTTTGGGCGGATGCCTTAATGCATTCATTTACTAATTTTCAATCTTTTAAAATCGCTTTTCTTCAACAATTTTGGGGCCAAACAAAGCAATCAAAAGTAAAGCTAGATCTTACAATAAATAAATACGACGGATCCGGTTTCGTGCATTATTTTTTGAAACAGGTGGCTCTTTCGCGATACTTAAATCCGCCATATGCCGAACCGGAGTTGGTCGCTGCAATTTCTCGCCATTACCCGCCATCTATTTCGTGTGCCCTATTGGGTACATTATCTATAGGGGATGCATTGGAGAGATTGCGCTTGGTGGAACATTACCATACCGATTTTTCCCCGAGTTTACAACAAAAGTTTCGAGATCCTCCGCGTCATCAAGCTGTTAACGAAAGAGCGCCTGTCCGAAACAATTTAAGTGGAGTAGGGCCGAACGGTAGGCGCATAAATCGAATCGAAGAACCGGATTTGCAGTGTCCGGAAGATGAGGATGTTGTGCAGATCGACTCGGAAAACTAACATCGTCTCAATGTACGGGTTCGACATTGGGACTAGGTTTAACTAACAATAAAAGAGCCTGTACCATTTTCAACAATCCTAGAGAGGATTTATTTAAAGAAGATGAATGCGAATTTAATCATTCGTCTCACAGTCCTATAATCTTAATTAAAATTAAAAATTGCAGTTTCCCTGCACTAGTCGATTCTGGTTCAGAAGTTTGCGCGTTTTCTAGTTTAGTATTTTCCGTTATCTCGGAGGATAGCACTATGCCTATTTTCCCGATTAGTGGAGTTCTCGTTTCGGGGGCATTCAAGGGTAAAAAACAAAAAGTTAGCCATCAAGTCCTTTTGGATTTTGATCTCGGGGGCACTGCTTTGCAATTTGAATTTTTATATATTCCTGAGTTAGTATATCCCGTGATTCTCGGTTGCGATTTTTTGCGTTTCGCTGACGCCCGTTTAGATCTTAAAAACGAACATCTTGCCATCTCGGTACTTGGTAATGATTTGACAATACCTACAATAAAATATAATCACGAATTGTCAGGTCCCCCTCCAGTATTCTTGAAAACTCTGATTCAGGATCGCAATCCCCGTATTTTCGCCATACAACCAGCGCGCGACCATGACGATTTTTCAGAGACTTTACAAAATCTCACTTTGGAGAAGGACCAAATGGTGGTTTTTCAACAACTTTTGATTTCGAATCGGGAAATATTTTCCGGAAAACCTGGCCTCACCACCGAATATTATCATGAAATTCATCTAACGGACGAAAAGCCCTTTTTCAAGAAACCATATCCCATTCCCCTTGCTCATAGATCGGCCGTTAACGTGGAGATTGAGAGGATGCTAGAGTGGGGTGTTATCGAGAGGACTCGTTCTTCTGCTTATTGCAGCCCCCTTACAATTGCTGTCAAAAAAGATGGTAGTGTCCGACTTTGTTTGGACGCCCGATATTTGAATAGTGTTATGCAACCTGACTCTGAGCTGCCACGACCTATCGATGATATACTTAAGACCTTACCACACATACGTTATATGTCCAAAATTGACTTAACTCATTCGTACTGGCAGATCCCTCTTCGGTCGGAGGACCGCAAGTACACTGGTTTTTTACACGGAACCAGGTCATACCAATTTAAGGTCCTTCCTTTTGGCCTTAAGACGGCCATCGCTTCTTTCTCTAGGGCCATGGATATCATTTTGGGGTTTTCTTTTCGTGAAATTGTTATTTTCTACGTGGATGACCTGTTAATAATTTCCGAGACATTCGAAGAGTATATTGACCATCTTCAGCGCGTATTTACGAGAATGGCGGAAGCGGGTTTTACTTTACGTTTAAAGAAGTGTCAGTTTCTATTAGACTCACTCACATTTTTGGGTTACCAGGTTTCCCGTGACGGTATACGTTCCGACCCAGCCAGAGTTCAGGGAATAAAAGATTTCCCAGTCCCATGTAGCGTTCGGCAGCTACAGGCATTTTTAGGTCTCTGCAACTACGATAGAACCTTTTGCGAGAATTTTGCTTCAATCGCGGAACCTCTTTTCAATCTTCTTCGAAAGAAAACCAAGTGGATTTGGGGTAAACGCGAACAGAATGCTTTCGTTGAGTTAAAATCTCTAATCTCTAAAGAAATTCTACTACGTCATCCAGTTCCGGACTTGCCTTTTTGTGTTCAGACGGATGCTAGCGACTGTGGGGTTGGTGCCAGTTTGTTCCAGGTAGTGGACGGTGCCAGACTTGTTCTGGCTTATGCTAGTAGGTTGCTCCTTCTTCGAGAACGTGCCTATAGTGTTGCAGAAAAGGAGGCTCTTGCTGTGGTTTGGGCCCTGGAGAAGTGGCGAGTGTATCTTGTGGATACAAAGTTTACGGTGTTCACGGATCATCGAGCATTGACTTATTTAAATACCTGCAGGCTTATTTCTCCCCGAATAACAAGGTGGGTGCTCGCTCTTCAGGAGTATGATTATGTTGTAAAGCATGTCTCCGGTGATACAAACATAATTTGCGACATCCTCCCGCGGTTTCCGCCGGTACGTCCACCTATGCCTAAGGATCGGTGTTTCAAAATACTATGCGCGTCAGTTTCTTTGTCTCCTGATTTTAGACAGAGTCTTAAAACTTTACCAGATGATCAAAAGAGGGATTCAAAGCTTGGGTCTCTCAGGCGGTCCATCCTAGCTAATCCGGATGCCTATCCTAAATTTGTTTTGCACAAAGATTTGCTTTTCTTGCGCGGGTCTGAAGGGGAACATTGTCTTCTGTGCATACCCCAATCACGTATTGCCGAAATTATTTTAGCTTTTCATCATGGACTGGGACATTTCGGTATATACAAAACGTGGGCTGCTCTACGAAGAGAGGTGTGGTGGGGGAATATGCATAGAGATGTTAAGCGAGTTCTAAAGTCCTGTGAAATGTGTCAGAAAGCAAAATCCAGCATTTTGCCCAAACCACCGTTCCAATCCATTCTTCCTGATGCCCCAGCAGATCTCCTAGCTGTTGACTTATACGGTCCCTTACCGCGATCTCGCGCCGGCGTGGTATACCTTCTCGTTGTTTTGGATGTATTTTCGAAATTCGTCTGGCTGTATCCTATTAAGAAGGCCAATATTTCGTCAATTATTCGTTGTCTAAAACATGATTTGTTCCCAAGTAACTTCGTTCCAAAACGCTTTCTGTCGGATCAGGGCACGCAATTTATGTCGGGTGCTTGGATCTCTTTTTGTAATGATTTTAATATTGCGGTTGTTCATTCCTCCGTTCGACATCCTCAAGGTAACCCTGTTGAAAGAACGATGCGGGAGTTGGGTCGTTTGTTTAGGACATTTTGTCATCACCGACATACGAGGTGGGCCTATGAAGTACAGCATATCGCCGATTTGTTGAATACCGTGATTCATGAGTCCACTGGGTTCTCGCCTGTGGAACTGCATAAAGGTGGTCCTCCCCCTTTGTTATTAATGGATATCATTGATGTCCCCCGCGGCCCCATGAACTTTGATGCACATGTGCGCATATTTTTGGCCCGTAGTTCGTTGGAGTCCCGCGCCGCACGACGTCGCGAGTTGGGCCCAAGGGGTGTTTATGATTTCGCCGTCGGTGACTTGGTGCTCCTTCGAGCTAACCATGTTTCTTCACTTCTTAATGCGGAAACTAAAAAGTTTATGCTCCTTTTTGAAGGCCCTTACCGCCTGAAAAAAATAATAAGACCTGATACTTATATTCTGGAATGCCCAGAGACTAAAACTGAGAGAGGAATGTTTCATGTATCTCATCTAAAAAAAATATTATACCTTGGATTCCTAAATTCTGTGAATCATTTTTTCCAAGGTACGGGGGCAGATGAAACGAAATCTGTTTTGTATGCCGGTAAAGTGGCTCCTAGTTGTTGGGCCACCAGACTTACACTGTTTTTGGATGTTGCGGTCTCTGTCTAATTTTTTGAGGGCGTTTGAGAATTTATTCATTCGTTGTTTGTGTGTGAAGCGCACTACTTATGTTGATTCCTGCAGCATCCACAAGGTTATTTATTACCACGATTTTAGATCAGAGGTTTCCCTGATGTTCAGGTATGCATGACCCATGGGATCCATCATTTGTTTGTTGTACGTGGTTTACTTCATTTCAGGTTTATGCATGAGTAATATTAAACCGCCAGCACATTGCTTGTAAGTTTTGTTTAACACGTGTTCGGTATTAAATGGTTGTCCCCGAGGCGGTGTTTTATTGAATCGGTAAACCCACAAACCCTGAGACCGTACCTATGTTACGGCACATTATAGTTACTTCGGTGGATTACGAGAAGGGGCGAGAAAACCTATTTTTAAGCGAAAAATTGAAGGATCAGCACAAAATTTGTACAGGTCATCCGCCAATTCACTTTGCGTCGATAAAGAACCTTCCGATTTTTCTACTCCAATAATTAAAACACAGTCACCAACCAATAACCAGCTTAGAGTACCAAGAGAAGCCGAATGTAAATCCTACTAATCCGATCAAGGGGTACAGTGTCAAAAACGCGTAAAGTTGTTCTCTCGCAGGTCCTATACGCTTGCGCCAAGATTCATCGCTCCAAGTAGAGGACTAGCTGAGATAGGAATCCCCCAAATTAGGAGTGATTTTTATACTGGCGGAACGGACAGTTGTGGGATACGTTGGAGACCGTATTCGAATATACCTCTACTCTCCGGAACACAAATGTCAAAAAATCAATCCGAGACCGCAGTTACTAAGCTAAACAATTTTTCCCCCAAACGTGACATATTTTAGGGTTCAAAAACTACAAAACCTGTAGAGACAATTCCTTCTGTGTGTTAGCAACTCCAAAAAATGCGCGGTAGGTACCTTATACAGTTCGAAAAATGAGATTTCGGGCAGTGTTGCGTGGAAACGAAATTTGTAACGGTCAACTTTTAAGGGCAGAATTTAATTTTTGAAAATAAAAATTTCACACAACCGCAAAATCGACGAAATTCCAAAACCCAACTGTCAACAATTTAGTGAAATTGAGAATTTCTTAATATTCACTGCTGCTTTCAGAGACCACGGAAATTTGGGTTATAGGAAACGATTGATAATAGGGTTTGAAATGTTTAAAACGTAAGCGGTTTGAAATTTTAATGAAATCATAAAACTTAATAACAGCGGAAAATAGTATATTATTATATGAGCGATTATGACAGTCATTATTCACGAAGATGATGTTTGAGCCCACGAGCCGAAGGCGAGTGGCGCAAATCATATGAGTGAATAATGGTCATAATCGCGAATATAATACTATGCTTTTTCTACACCTATTAAACAAATAAATTAGACTCAACTTTGATAACTTTAATGGAACACTATAAAATACATTAATTTTAATTTTTCATTAAGTGAACTACTAGGATGATAATATGTATTGAAATTTGTGCAGTTAGTACCTGATATTTAAATTTGGAGTTGTCCCTTCCATTATTAAAGTTTGCACGGATTAATAGGTACCTACTCGTACGAAATGCATACGTTGGAAAGCATAAACAAGCAATATGACAATACACTTGGCTGTCACGCGAGTAGATTGTCAGCTCCAGCAAGAGTTGATCGCGGTCGATATAAAATATCATTGGATCAGGGAAACGGTGATTATTGAAAGTATATTTCTGATTGGCCGAATACAGTGAATTATGATTCCATAATTCACTACAGTGAATTATGGGTACGATATTTCACGAAGAAAATCCGAATAATTGTCATATAATTAAATAGGTGTAGAAAAAATGAATTATTACAACTTTTACTTTTTACGAACCGGTAACTGACACATGACACTTCTGGTCTAGGCACCCTTTTAAACATTTGTCTCGGGTATCATTCTGGATCTCACGTTACACTTCTCCCCCTCTGGATGACGCAACGGTCCCCGGCGTGCTCCAGTACAGAACAGCATTTAACTTCTTTCTTCCAAAAGTAAGGTAAAACTCGTTGAATCGCACATAGTCGAATTAATAGCATAACGTATGCTAGAAATATGACAATCCCAGGTATCATGTTTATTTTGAACTAAAATGGAGAGTTGAAATTTCATGTCTCTATTCTTACGTTCTACGGGGTTACTTTCCGCATGGTATAATGGTATGAACGAGTTCTTTATACCAAAACAGTAACAATTTTTTTGCATCACGTCACTAATAAATTGAGTGCCGTTATCAGTAATTAACTTCCTTGGCGTTCCAAAACGAAGGAAAACTTCTTCAACTAAGATCTTAGCACATGCTTCGGCAGTAGCTGACTGTAGTGGAAAAATTTCGACCCATTTCGAAGCAACATCTTCTACTATTAGAATCCATCTATTACCGTTGGATGTTTCTGGCAACGGACCGAACAAATCAACAGCAACAACTTCAAATCGTTGTGATGGAGCCGGTGTTTGCAGCAATCCTGCTGGTTTAAGATTCGTATTCTTATATCGTTGACACTCTAAGCAATTTTTAATGTGGTCTGATATATACTTCCTCATCCCGATGAAATAGTATTTGTCAGCAATTTTCTGGAACGTTCTTTCAACCCCATAGTGTCCAGCAGTACCTGAATCATGATACTTTTCTAATATCTCGTCTGCGCCCAACTGGTATAACCAACTGAGGATCTTCTACATCGGAATCGGGATTACACCGGTACAAAACTCCATTTGACATTAGGTATCCTCTCTCAGACCAACGCATCATTTCCAAAGGATCATCTCCTTCAAGAGACTTCATAATCTTGTTCACGTTCGGGTCAGCGAGCTGTTCATCTCGAATGTTTTCGGAGTCAAAACTCGGAATTTCAACAGAGACATAACAAATACTGCAAGTAGAATAATCAGAATGACCACAAAAAGGCCTTGACAACGTATCGGCAATTACGTTCATTTTCCCAGGAGTGTATATAATTTTCATATTCAAACCTTGTAATTTCAGAGCCCACCTTGCGAGACGGCCAGAGGGTGTTTTTAAAGAGAACAACCATTGCAGTGGCTGGTGATCCGTGGCAATGGTGACCTCAGCCCCATCTAGATAATCTCTAAACTTTTCGGCTGCCCACACAATACACAGAGCCTCTCTTTCGGTCGTGGAAAAATTTTTCTCCGACGATGTTAGCAACCTGGAGGCGTACTCGATCGGTCTTTCCATCTGACCCTCCCCCTGGAGTAAAACCGCACCTAACGCATAACCGCTCGCATCAGTACGTAATACATATGGTTTAGACTGATCCGCTTGGATTAACACTGGAGAGGTGGTAAGTCTCTCTTTCAAGATTTCAAATGCACGTAATTCCTCTTCCCCGAATTTGAATTGTCGATTCTTTTTGAGCAAATTTGTCAGGGGACGCGCAATGTCCGCGAAATTTGGAACAAACTTTCGGTACCACGAACAAGTCTGCACGAAACTTTGTACTTGCTTTACACAACTTGGAGGCTTTAGATTTTTAATCGCATCAATTTTCCCAGGGTTGACTTCTATTCCATCTTGTGAAATAATATGTCCGAGATATTTAACGGAATCTCGAACAAAGACACATTTCTCACGACGGGCACGAAGTTTAAACAACCGAAGTCTATCAAAAACAGCTTTAACATCGTCCATGTGCTGCTCGAAAGTTTCTGAAAGTATACGCGAAAACAGATCGATCACCAAGACCTGCACGAAATCTGTCCATCATCCGGACGAAAGTTGCTGGCGAATTCTTAAGTCCAAACGGCATCCTATTAAAACGAAAAGTGCCAAAAGGAGTAACAAAACACGTTTTATCTTTGTGTTCGGGAGACACTTGAATTTGCCAGAAACCGGATTGCAGATCAATAGCACTCATAAAAGGAGTTCGTTTTGCAGAATGTAATAGTTCCTCAATTTTCGGCATCGGATAACTATCGCTCAACGTAACAGCATTTAGACGACGATAATCTACACATAATCTGTAGCTGCCATCTTGTTTAGGAACAAGAACTACAGGACTTGCCCAAGGGGATTCGCATTCCTCGATGATTCCAGAATTCAATAATCTTTGAATTTCTTCTTTTAGAAATTCCCTTTTTGGACCAGGTATCGAATAGGGCGGTACCGCTATCGGTTCTTTCTCATTGGTTTTTATTTTATGTACAGCAAAATCAGTTGGACCTCCACCTGATTCAAATATATCTGAGTAAGTCTTGAGCAATGCATCAAACTTTTGCTTCTGAGCGGAGTTCAAGATTCCTCCTTCATTCACTCGTAAACTATATTCACTAAATTCAAATACTTCCAACGACGAAGGGATGTTAAATTCATTTACAAAAGGAAATCGTTCCTTAGGGAAATCACAAAAATACCAACAATCTTGGGGTGTATTCAAAACTATCTTTGCTTTTTCCAAAAAATCAACACCCAAAAGAGTTCGATTATTTTCCAAATGTGGCAGTATGGTGAATACCAAAGGTATGACCTTATCACCGATATTCACATCCACTAGGGTCGTCAAAATATCTTCCTCTTTTACAGTTCCATCTGCATAGGAGATTCGAGTGGTCGACTTTGAAAAGGAGTGACCAGTTTTTTCTAATAACCGATAAAGAGTAGCACCGGCAATACTTCTATGAGCTCCAGAATCAGCATATCCAACACCATCAACATCTGCAATTTTAATTGGCAGAAGTGGCCTTGATGAAAAATCTGGTAAAAGAGAACATATGTCTAAAGCAGCATCAGTGATTTGGAAAAATTCAATAGACTTCACTTGCATTGGTTCCGAATTTGGACGTGATTGACAAGTAGGGCACTTAGAACGTATAACGCCAGGAGTACCACACCCATAACAAAGCAATTTACCACCTGGAGGTTCTCCTACAGTAGTTTTTGACAAAACGGTATCCGATGGCTTATTAAAATCCTGAGGTTTATCCCGTTTTTGAAGCCTCGGACAGTCATTTTTGATATGAACGAATCCTTTGCAATAATTACAACGCAGGCGCGCTTTCTTATCTGAGACCTTTTCTTTTTGTTTAAAACCCATAGGTACGTCATTTTCAAATCCACTATTCGTAAATTCTTTGATTGACTGTTCAATATCGCGACACTGGCTAAACAAACTTTTAAAATCTGTAACTAATTTTCGCGGCAACCGTTTACGCAATTTTCTATGCAAAAGTCCGTATACCATGTCAATTTGTGCCGGAACAGGTAACTCGTACGGCAATTTAGAAATAAGCGCACGTATATTGCAGATAAAAAGTTCTATAGATTCACCATCTTGCTGTTCGCGAGTAAAAATTTCACGAAAAATCATATGCGGCGGAAGGGCTCTAGAAAAAGTATCTTTTAAGAGTTCGATCGCGGCGGGCCAGTCTGACACTGTCTTCTTGACACCGAGCCACCACTTGGCGGCAGTTCCTTCCAATAGAACAGGGAGACCACGAAGAGCATTATCGTCCGTTACATTTGAACAATCTTTAAACGTCAGAACACTGTCCAAAAAAGCATCAACGTCGGCTTCTTCCAAACCGTTAAATCTAGCAGTACATGTTACAAAGCTACCAGAAGACTGTTCATTTTGCAAGTTTGGCGGAGTCGAAACACTATCTCGAAAACTAGACAAAAGTTCTTGCGCGGAAAGTCTGTTTGATTCACAAATACCGGAAAGTAATTGTTGAAATTGTTCATTTGACATTGAAATCATTGTCGCACGTGAGCTAGCAGTAGGTTCTCGAATATCGCCTCTGCCTCTTCTTGACATTCCACGATACAATTCAAAACATGCAACAATATCTTGGAGACAGCTCTGCTAAACGAAATAGTTTAACAGTACACAAAGCTTCTCAAAATTGCTATGTTTTCACTCGCCAATTCCGCGAATACCGAGCACAACACGTAGGTATGGGCACAAATTTTTGATTTCACCAAAACTTCGAAAACACTTCAGGCCCAAGTTGGACGCCAATATAGGAAACGATTGATAATAGGGTTTGAAATGTTTAAAACGTAAGCGGTTTGAAATTTTAATGAAATCATAAAACATAATAACAGCGGAAAAAATGAATTATTACAACTTTTACTTTTTACGAACCGGTTACTGACACATGACACTTCTGGTCTAGGCACCCTTTTAAACATTTGTCTGGGGTATCATTCTGGATCTCACGTTACAGGGTTCTTTTTTTAATAAATTTTTATTATTAGAAACGTCAATAAACCAGGAAACAAATTACTTTATTGTAACATATGCGCCAACAGACAATACACTAAAATATGGCAAAAGCGCATACTATGAAGAATTACAAAAAATAATAATGTGATGGTTATGGGAGATTTGAGCGGTAGGATAGGAAAAAATAACTATGGCATCGAAAAATGAATGAGAAGAGGAGGAGAAGAAATTAGAAATGACAATGGGACAAGAAGCATAGAGAACGATCTTGTAATAGAAAAGGGCGGAGTAAGGGAGAACGAGCGATCATTGATTACCACTTAATTCAGATACGTATAAATTCGTTAAAAACGTTAAAGTAAAAAGAAGCGCAGAATTAGGAAGTGATCACTATTAAGTGAAAATGGGATTTAAGACAAAAACACAAACAAGAGAAAATAAAAGAAGAATAATCAAAGAAATGAAAGAAAAAATCTGAAGTTATAAACTTAAAGAAGAAAAAAACAGAAAAAGATATCAAGAGAACTGTAGTAAATATAAGAGAACAAGAACAATGTACCAAAATATAGGAGAAATATGGAGCGAATATGGAGCGAATATAAGCTCAGTCTAATAAAAGCAGCGAAAGAAAGTTGTGAAGCGACAAAGATGGGAAATGATTCTAGAAAAAGAACAACATGATGGATAATATAAATGGAAAAATTAGTACAGGTACGGTAAAAATATATAATACCAAAACACAAGAAAATTCTTAAAAAATACAAAGAAAAACGAGGTGAAGTCGAAAAAATGAAAAAGAAAATAAAAGTAAATTATGGACAGAATTCTGTGACAAATTAACAAAAACATTTGAATAAAGTCAGAAAATGTTCTACAATAGATTAAAGAATATGAGAAAAACCAAAACCAAATATGCTGAAATCATAGAGTAGGAAGAAATGGATAGAGATAATATTTTAAAAAAATTGTTAAAAGAAGATGAAACAGAAGTAACAGACGATGAACAGAAGGAAGAAGAAATAGGGATCTTTGAACAAACAGTAGAGATAACAAAAGCAGAACTATACTTGGGCCGCCGAACAGACGGAGTGATCACCCTGTAAGAACGTGCTCTAGCGGAGCCAATATTAATTTATGACGACCGAATTGGAGTGATGCGACTTCGTTGGGTCTAAAGAAAGCGAATCACTGCGGTTCGGTCGTCCTAAATTGATAGTGGTCCCGCCTAGAGATCATGCTTGCAAGGTGATCACTCCGTCTGTTGGGCGGCCCAAGTATAACAAAAGCCATAGAGAAAATGAAAACAGGTAAAGCAACAGGACATGACGAATTGACAACAGAAATAATAAAATATGTAAACGAAGAAAGACTGCAAAAATTGCACTACATATTAAATCAGGCCAAGACGAAAAGGAAATACCATCAGATAGGCACAATACGTAAACTATACAATACACTGGAAGAAAGTCAGAGCGGGTTTAGAACGGAGAGAGCAACAAATGATATTCATACTAAGACAAATATGAGAAAAGACAGTTAAAGTGGGAAAACAGATTCCTGCATGTTTATTGATACGGAAAAAGCTTTTGACAGAATAAAAAGAGAAATTCTGGAAGAGAGAAAAGTAGAAAAGAATTTAATTGAAAGTATAAAAGACTGTATGGAAAAACCGAGAGCTATGTAATACTGAGAAACGAGAAGTAGGTAACAATCATTTATAAGTCCAATGGACTTAGAGAGGGATGTATTTTAAGTAACCTCCTCTTTAGCTTGGTGCTGAACGATGCGATTAAAAAGTGTAAACAAAGATTGAGACCTTACAACATTGGATATTGGAAATTGAAATATATAGGTTTGACGAAATTGTGCCATGCTGATGATTTTGTAATAAGTATTGGAGGAAACAGAAAAACAACTACAAGGAAACGTAAACATCCTTCATAGAGAACTGAAAACTAGGAATAAACCGAAACAATAATAATCGAAAAACAAGATAAGAAACACAATAGAGGGTGAAAAAATAGAATAAATAGATAAGTTTAAATACTTGGGAGTTACAATAAACAAGATGGGAATAATAGAAGATGAAATTAACGAAAGAATAGCGAAAACTGGCAAACTATATAATAGCATAAAGAATAATTTCGTGGGTAAAAAAGAAGCTTCTAAAATGATAAAAGCAGAAATACTAAAACCCACATTAACATATGCATGTGAATCATGGACAACGACACCGAGAAAGAAAAGCAGAATAAATAGCGTATAAATGAGAATCCTGTGGAACATAGAAGGTAAAACAAGAAAAGAGAATTAGAAATCATGCATTTCGAGAAAAGTTGAAAATATCACTTATTCCGAGAAACAGATCGTCGCCAGCCCAGGTACTAATACCACAGTGAGGTAAAACGCCGGATTTTAAGGGAAAATTTTCAAATTATGATGTCTTCAATTAATTTTTCTGTCCGCGGGGATTCTATGTCGACATTACGTAGGATTATGAGCAATTTAAAGTCACTTTTATTATTTTCACTATAAGTTAATTTATTCAAATACAAAAGATTGCTTCTAATATAGCAAAATTAATAGAACACGAGCGGCTTATTCAACTCGATCACGGAAAATGAATCACCAATACCCATAAACATTAGGTAGTCGTGATTCGCCGAAACCGACAGCGACTCCAACAAAAAAGAAACAATAATTAAGAGATTTAACGAACTTACCTAAGTGAAGTTCAATCATAATTAATTATTCAACCAGTCTCTATCATCTTAGTCTTTGTATATGTACCACATCGCCTGAAATGATCACTCAAACGTAGTAACCCTATATGTACGCCAACTTCCCAGGATTACAGCCAAAACAAATAATTTCACTTCACTAGGTACTCCGAACGCTCGAGAACCAGCGCTCGGAATCAATCCTCATCAATTTAAAGCTTTAGGTATCGCAACACTGAAATGAACTTCACTTAGGTGAGTTCGTTTAGTCTTTTAATTATATTTAACCACCTCACTCTCATGATCACTCAAACGTAGATGTTTAAAGATGTTGCGGTCATCATCATAAAGTTTACAGCCCGAAGACTGGTTGGGACGCACACCTCCATCCTTTCCTATTCTGAGCTACCCTACGCATTTCCCTAAACGTACATCCTACATCCCCAGCTATTTTAGAGCAGTCGTCTAATCTGGGCCTAACCCTACCTCTTTCTATTCCTATCTCTGATTCTAGAATGTTGCGAACTACTTATCCTTCGTGTCTCAGAAGGGTTCTATACCATCCTATCTCCTCTGTTCTTTGTTGTCTTCCATACTTTTCGCTTTTCCCCAACTCTTTCTATCCACGGTATCTTCATCATGCGTCTGTAGCACCACATTTCAAACGCTTCTACTCTTTTTCGATCCCCCTCTTCTATTGTCCAAGTTTCGCACCCGTACTCCATACACACGTCTTAAGAGTCTCTTCCAAGTTTCCACATAACAGTTGTTTCTTTGTGTTAAACGCAACTCGACCCTAGGCTATTCTTTGTTTTATATCTTTAGTGCTCCTCTACCATCGTGAGTTACGAGTACTTGACTTCCTAAATAGCGGAAATCCGCGACTTCCTCTGTCTTCTCATTTAATATTTTTATTTTAATTTTAGTTCTATTTTCACACCCTCTAGAGGCCTAAATATTGGTTTTCTTTTTGTTGATTTTCTTGCCGTAGCCCTCTGCCAAAACTGCTTCCATTTCATTCCAAGCCAATCCCAATTCTTCTTTTCTAGATGCCAACACTGCTATATCATTCGCAAATCTGAGCATGTTAATAGTTTGACCCTGTACATTAATCCCTTTCCCTGTCCCCGTACCGAATAGTATTTTCATCCGCACCCTTAGTACTTCGTCATCTGATGATGAGATTGTAATTTATTAATTCATCATGAATTTCTACCAAAAAGTTAACGAAGAAAATATTATGTACACGGTATTTTAGTTTCTCAAAGTCAAGGTGTCTTCTACAGTTTCGATTTTTCAAAATCTTAAATTTGACATTATCGTTCATAACCACTATGTTGTGATCACTATCTATATCTGCTCCTGGATACCTTCTGCAGTCCCTAACTTGATTTCTAAATCTTTGCCTATAACAAGAATGTAATCTATTTGACATCTCCCTAGGTCCCTTGGTATTTTCCATGTATAGCGTCTCCTAACGTGATGTTGAAATATAGTGTCCGCGACGGTTAGGTTATGTTAATCGCAAAAATCTATTAGTCTAACTCCCCTGTCGTTCCTATTACCTAATAATCCAAAGGGACCGATTATTCCATCTTCTCTCCCTGGACCTACAGCTTCATTAAAATCTAGGACATTTAAAATTTTGTTCAATAAACCATAAATTTTAATGAAATAAAACGAAATTTGTGCAAACTTTCTGGTTTTATTTTAACTCACCTTCGACTTCAATCTAATGAAGGGTTGTCGTGAACCACAGCGTAAATAAAATCACTCACGATGGTGTAGGTTATAGGCATATGTCTTCCATTAGTCTCAAGAGAGTTAATGGAGCGCCCTTCTTTCTGAGGATTGATGTAATGTCATGTATAGAAAGTAGGTATATAAATATTGGTAAACTAAATTCTATCGCTTTTACAGCCACTTCACGTATTATAAATATCGAATAAGTTTTAATCCAATCGATATTCTACGCAAAAAAACTTCAGAGATTTTTGTACTAATATAATTGAGTGCTTCTTGTCTGTGTGTAAGAATTTTACTAGAATTATTCATACAAAATACAATCGATTTCCTAAATATTTTTTTAAAGTTAATATAATGGTGGTCTAACAGTTAGAGCGCTAGGCTACAAATACCAGTGGAATATATGGAATATATGTCACGGTGGGCGCACTGTCCCTTCTTCGCCACAACGTTGGCTCCGGTCTTCTAAAAGAATGACTCTAGAGCCGAGATTTTGAAGTTTTCAACGATCCTGTCGTCACAAAACCTAAGGTTAGACATATTCTGGTACTACACCTAAAGTTGGAATTGTTTATATCTCAGAAACTGCCAAAGATAGGTAGGTACGGAAACAATTTTTGAAGAAAATGGATTTTACGATTTGTTGCGTTGATTACTATATTTTTAAAATGCTTTATGTATGTTAGGCATTTATAATTCGTCCGAATTCATATTAATTTTGCAAATAAATTCTTAAAACTGACCAAGATCTAAAAACACAAAACACAAAAATTTTAAAAATATCGGTACTCCCTAAAAAGCCTAATCCTGAGACTTGTGGCGGCCTGCGTCGAATAAGTACACTACCGGTTTTATCAAAAGTTTTTGAAAAGGTAGTTGAGGTGCAATTTGAAAATTTTTGTAAAGTCAAAATTTATTGCCGGTTGTACAGTCTGGCTCCGTTGGCATCATACTTGCATCAGTGCTTTACTGCACGAGGTTGATGATATGATTAGAGCTGTAGATGAGGGTCGCTGCACCGTGTTGATCTCACTTGATTCTAGTCGCGCTTTTGACACATTCAACATGCGTATATTATACACTTTTGTCAATTTTACTAAGCATTGGACTGTCACCAACGGCTCGATTACTATTTCATAACTTCTTAAAGGGTAGAAAACAAGAAGTTAAAGTTGACGCTGTTGGGTCAGAATTCCTTGAGCTTAGATCGGGTGTTCCACAGGGTTCGGTACTTGGTCCATTGCTGTTCTAGATCTATACTTCAAGTTTAATTAGTTGTATTAGCCATTCTATCACAACGAACTTGTGCGCTGACGGAGTTCTAACATCTAATACTAGAACGGGTGGGATATCTTGTGTGCTCCAATGATTTAAAGAGCCGAACCAAAAAGGGCAGCAGCTCTTTCAGTAATTAGAGTGACAGAGACTGTGATACACACTCTGAGATGCAAGGAAACCATGACATTATTTTGCCTCTAGAACAGCGTACTTAAATTTTATGATGATGGTACCTTCTGGAATAAAATATTCCGGAGGTAAAATCGTCCCACATTCGGATCTCCGGGTGGGACTGCTTCGGGAGGAGTCAACAGCAATAATAAATGTAGTATTTCACGAGTCGGAGCGTGGAATGTTGGAAGCATGAAACAAGTAGAAAAGTTAGACAATTTGAAAATTGAGATGAATAGGTAAGCATTAGACTTAATAATAGGTATCAGTGAGGTGCGATGGCCAGAAGCTGGAGACTTTTGGAGAGGAGATTTTACAGTAATACGCACAGGGTCGGTAGGAGGAAATTCGCGAGTAGGAATTGTTATGAAGAAAAAATAGGGGAGAGCGTAGAAAATTCCTTACAGAAAAGTGACACGATAATTGTGATTAGGTTAGATTCTAAACCTGCAAAGACGGTAATAACACAGGTATGTATGACCACATCCAATAAATTATAGTGATGAGGCTGTAGAGGCAGTGTATAGCGATATCGAATATGTGCTAGATTTTGTGAAGGGGCACGAAAATTAAATAATAGTAGGAAATTTTAATGCAGTTGTTGGTACTTGGAGAAAAGATAAAATAATCAGTCCCTTTGGATTAGGCAATAGGAACCATTTCATAGGTTAGTTAGACTTATAGATTTTTGCGACAAGCATAACCTACCCGTCGCGAGCATTATATTTCAACATCACTTTATTAGACGCTACACATGGAAGACGCCAGGAGATCTAGAGAGATATCAAATAGATTACATTTTTGTTAGGCAAAGATTTAGAAACCAAGTTAGGGACTGCAAAACTACCTATCCAGGAGCAGAAATAGATAATGATTACAACTTAGTGGTTATGAAGACTTAAACTTAAGATTTAGAAAATACCAAACGGTAGAAAACACCTAGACCTCGAGAAACTTAAAGATTGTGATAACTTTGATGGATTTCTCGATTGGCGCGAGATGAAACATTGTAAATATTAAACAATAAAACATAAAGTTTTTTAATGATGAATCAATGAAATACACAACCAATATAACAATTTATTACAGAACTTAGACCGGTTTCAAGATTATAAACAATCTCATCATGATGAGATGGTATGATATGGTATGCTGCATTAATACTGAATCGATCTGGAGCATATAAATTTATAGTTGGTTAGTTTTTTAGGGATCCCATAATGCAAAATAGTATTTATCAAGTGTTCGACAATATTGTGCTGATTTTCTTCCATTCGTTGAAGGTTACACGCAACGTTTGCTCCTTTGAACTCGTTGTCGCCTCTACTTAATACTTCGTATACTTTCTCGATCATCACATAATTAGCTTCCTAGCCGAGCTAGGTAGCTATTGTGATAGTAGTTTTTTGACCATGGTGTTTTTTCATCAAATGTGGACGTTTCAGGTCATTCTAAGACTTTTTGGCAAGGTGGCACATTTCCGTCCGTATGTACGTATGTGTGTGCGTGCGTGCGTGCGTGCGTGTGTATGTCTGTTGGCACTTTTGCGGGAAAACGGCTCGACAGATTTTGCTGAAATTGTGCATACGTATATCAGAGATGGTCCATAGGAAACTGACGGGGCGGTTTTTTTTTAAAGCACTTTTGAGCCGAGATATGGCATCATCGAACATTTTTTTCAATGAGACCGTATATATTTTTGTATTGCATCGGATAGAGGGTATTTTTCTCTACACGATGTGCGAAAATCTTAATAGGTTGTAAGGAAAAAATTGAGAAAAAAATTGTGAAAAGAAGGTGGGCGCCAAACGCGCCGTCCAGTTCAGTTGTGGCTGTGGCTAGGAAGCTGTTCTGTCAATGCATTGACAACTAGTTTTTTGTTTATTTTGCCCTTTTCCGCATAGCCAGTGTGGATGTTCTGGATGAAAATATCGTCTCGTATGTTGTTGTTGATGGTGAGAACGAATTTGATGCCTCTATACTGCCCAAATCAGATTCCAACTAAAAATAAAGAAAATCATATCAAACAAAATTTTGTTTTCTAATTTAACCTAAATGTTCTGTTGAGTTTCCACAAAACTACAACGAATGGCAAGAAATAGCAAGAGATTTTCAACACAGATGGAACTTTCCCAACTGTGGAGGCGCATTTGATAGGAAGCACATTCCAATAATTTATTAAACAAAGAAACGGTGGCTATTATTTTTTAACTATAAAGAATACTTTGGTATTGTTCTAATGGCACTTGTCAATGCTAACTACGAATTTATTGGTTTACTTGAATGCCGGCTGCAATGGTGGAGTGTCAGACGAGAGTGTACCGACTTTCATGATAAACTAATAAACAAAACGCTGAATTTGCCGTTTACACATGGTACAACTGAGAATTTAAATTTTGTATTTGCAATTTAAAAAAGTAAGTATATGACTCATAATAAATAATCCTTTTGCAAGGCTTCGTAAATGTTAAGAAAACGCTTCAGTGAATTCGAATGTCATTTTCTTTGAAGCAGGTACACGACATACAAATGGTTTAATTAAAACCTGCAGAATAGTCGTCTCGAAACGTAGCTCCCCATGTAATATATTACAAACTTCTCATGAGATACGGACCCCTTCTCTTCGAAACAAAACTCACTTCCTGAGCTACCGTATGTAACACAATACCACCTGAACAACTGCGTTGTTGGAAGAAAATCCGCCAAGGAAAACGTAAGCCAGCAAATCAAGGAGCTTTGGAGTGTTTCTAATGCTAAGATAATCCTAGATAAATCGGACCACAACGACAAATTCATCAAGTGTGACAAAGGCTAGAACTTAATTGTTTCGAAATACTGTCCTGTCTGCTATTCGGCGGAATTCATTACAAGAGATTTGGCCGTTGTTTGCGGAATAACTTATGGATTTAATTAAATTTAATGCCGTTTTAATTTGTGTCGTTATTTTAGAGCTTGTTTAATTTCAAATTGGCCTAACTGGGGTTTATTAAAAATTCATAGCCGCTGCATCTCCATCCAAGACAGATGCCGCATTGAAACATATTGAACAAAATCAATCAAGACTGTTTCTTTGCCGAAGGGAAATATCACCATTTCACGTCAGTTTCCTACTATGTAGTTATATTGACGTTGTTTTAAAACAAAAAAAAATTTGGTAGGTAGCTGAATACAAATAATTATTTATAAATATTTACAGTAGTTGTTTAAAAACAGTCACAGTTCAATGTTCAACAATGCATGATCAAATAACAGTCTAATAGTTTTCGCAACACACAATTTAATTCAGCCATCTCTCTGATATTGAGTAGAATTTTCAATGGCCCTGGTATTTCACGTTTATTCTCTTTTGATCGTTTCGGAAATCAAACGAAACTGATTGTTGACTGACTTCGCGACCGATCTTCTGTCAACTTACGCATAAATAATAGAGTGGTACCTTGGGCCAATAATAGAAGAGGACCTAACATTCACATGAATACTTGCGCAAAAGAGTGTAACAAACATTATTTGAGTGAGGGGTAGGTGATGGGCATTGTTTGTTTAGGTCTAATATGGTTTCGTCCCTCGTGCAACATAGGCGTGCGGTTTTGGAGGGGTCTGGGTAATAAATATCTGGAAAAATGCATACTTCTGCCTGTGAATTATGAAGTGGTATGTTTCCCTGAAGTACCCTTCTCCCATGAGTTTTCCTCTCCTGTTACGCCTCCATCGCTGAGAATTGCCATGTTTAGCCATATGAAGTAATTCGTAGCCGATAGTCCAGCTGGGGATCCCGATTATTCATTTGCGTTTAAAGATTTACTGTCTAATCTCAAACTGATTTATTCTGAAACAAATTAATGTTTTTTCGAAACTACTCTAAAAACACAAGACCATATTCTCGAATAAACCCGAACTCACTTCTGAGTAGTAACACGAGTTCCATTTACGCGGGTATAATCCTTTCAGTCATAGCTCATCATTAGATAGGGAAATAGAGAGCATACTTGAATGGGGTGTGATTGAGAGGGTGAGTTTTTCTCCGTACTGCAGTCCTTTACTTGCTGCTGTAAAGAAGGACGGAAGCGTAAGGGTTTGCTTAGATACTACATGTCTGAATAACGTTATGGAACCGAACAGAGAACTCCCTAGGCATTTGTAGGGTATTATCAAATCTTTGCCTACCGCTAAATACAAGACTTCCTCAGATTTAAGGTTTGTACTCGCGTCCAGGCTCAGCGTTGGTTGTTAAACAGACCGTCGGTCGCTACGAACCTGTGGGCTTGTGATCTTACTTCTACTATTTTCGTTGCTAGTATCTCGAATTCGGTTATTCATGAGTCAACCGGACTTTCTCCACTGGAACTTCAACTTTATTATCGTGATCTCTTACCCATCCAGATAATTCTTGTCAGTCAGTTGCCCACGTCAAAACATTCATAGCTCGAAACTACCTTCAGTTCAGCTCAGAAGCGTAGGTAGTTGTAGGCAACGCTTTCGTACTGTCGATTTCCAGGAAGGGGATCTAGTCCTTTTGAAATCAAATCCAATTTCTTCCGTACTGTCAGTTAAAATTAATAAATTTGTCTGCTGTTTGAGGGTCCCTTTCGTTTTAGAGGTCCCAGTTAATGGTAAACAGTGTGGCATGTTCCATGCTACGCTTTTAAAAAATATTTTTCCGGATGATTATTGAGAGGCTATACCTCCGTTGCACCTCTTTGTTTGGTCATTGTCCACCAGAGGTCGGAGGCAGATGAAGGGAACTGCTTTATTGAATTAATTTTCTATCGGTTAGGCCTCCGACAGTGCGAATTCTTTCTGCTTTCGTGTTTTTGTTCAGAAATATTTATTTGGGTACTCTTGCAGGTGCGTTTTAACTTCACTTCCTACTTCTGAGTGAATCTATGCTAACCTCTTCGTTTTCTTATTATACTCAAACGTTATTGGTTATTTTACTTTGTCTGATGGTGGCTTTGGGCGAGTTATTTTGTTATTGCTTGTCCAACTTCATATCAAAGATCATAGAGGTGTACAACTCATGTAGGTATCTTCGTATTTATGTATTTGGGTTTAGATTTTTGAATAAATTCGAAGTGCATCAAATAAACTGACAATATCCTGATTTGGAATTTTACTTGAAAGTCCCTGACCAGCCCACCCATATTTTCCCTGAGATATATACCTACGTAGACAAACAACAAAACTACACCACACGTATTGTTACAACTTTAAATTGAACGCTAGACGCTGCACTTCAAGAAATTAATAAAAACAACAAAAATTGTGTAGGGCTCGCATAGGATAAAACGTTATCTTAGTTGTTATGTCTAGAATGTAAGAAAAAGTCACCGATTTTCCAAGCGTTCATATTCAGAAACTAGTCAAATTTATCCGTTTAGAAGCTGGTGTCTCATAGGTCAGTTGACTGTTAGATTATTCAGATTACTAGCGGATACCCGGCGTGTGCTACTTCGCTAAAAAAGAAATACATATTGTTTATTTGTTGGAAAAAAGGAAATTTTGTTTATTTATTAACTTTTTTATTTTGAGTTTTTTCGGTAGGTGTGTAAACATAAAGATTTTTCGGCGTTCCAACTCTGGAGCAAGCAACATATAATTGGCCATGCGAAAAACAGGAATTTTCTAAGTTCAAACCAGCAACACTTAGCGATTGGCCTTGAGCCTTGTTGATGGTTATGGCAAAAGCCGGACGCACTGGAAACTGTAATCGCTTGAAATCGAAGGGCAAATCGGTTGAAATCATTGGAATTCGTGGTATCAGCACATCTTCTCCTTTACATTTGCCCCTGATGATTGTGGCTTCGATTAAATTCGGCGATAGTTTTTTAACAGCAAGTTTTGTTCCGTTGCACAATTTCGGTGGATCTAAGTTACGAATGAGCATCAACGGTAAACCAACTTTTAAAGTTAAGATGTGTGGTGGCATTCCAGATGGTTCCAAAGAGTTAAGAAACTCTATTGGATAGTTGACAGCTTGTTCCTCATCTATAACTGTGTCAATCGATTTGTACTTGACAACTTCACCGGGTAGCTTCAATTGAATTTGATGGTTTATTTTGTTGACATCATCATTCTTCGGAGCCAAAATTGCTCGTTCGCAAAGCCAATCATGATTTTTGAAATTGTTTGTAATATCGGGAAAAACTTTCTGCACAACATTTTGAATTGATGGCTGCATTTGGCAAAAGTTTGGCGGAAAAGATATTTCACGTGTAGTCGGATCAATCGGAAGTTTTCCATCGCCCATATCCAAAAGCTGTTTGGCGAATATTTGCGCAGCAGCATCTTGAAGTAAATGCACACGCATATTTGTCGACAATGTAAGTTTCTCTACATGTCTCCAAAGATATGACGCTTTCAAACATGCATTTAGTTCATCGGCTGGTGTTGATCTTGGAATCACTGGCAAAGTTTGTCGAAAATCACCAGCAAGAAGCAATAGAGCTCCACCCATTGGTCGGTCATTTTCTTTGAAATCTTTGAGAGTACGGTAAAGAGTGTGGCCTCCGTACCTACGCTACGCCACTGGAGAAAGATTTAACCTACTTACGTCTCAAGTAATAACGCAAGCCTGCACATAGTTTTCGTGTGTAACGTAATGATAAGTAGAACGCTTGCCTTGCACTATTGTATTATAACTAGAACATGCACTGTAAATATACAGGGTGAGTCATTAAGGCGAAATCGGCCGATAACCAGAGTACAGTTCAAAATGGAAGAAACTTTTTCAAATAAAAGTTTTTCAAAAATAAGTGCTTAATGAGATAAAAATATTTTCAAATATGGCGGACTTCCGGTTATACCGGAAATGGACACTAACTATGTTATTTTAAATGGAACACCCTGTATTCGTTTACATTTTTGGATTTCGCATGAAAAATAAATGTCAGTTTGTTAATCAAACATTGGGTCTAAGTCGAACCGCTATGGAGTTTTTTAATTCTTTTTTTAAATTTTGACGTTTGTAGTAGTTGGCGCCATTTTGAATATCTTCGAAACGAAAGCACTAACTTAGAGGAATGCGGTTTCGACAGTTCGTCTCTGGAAGTAACAACCTATTAGACACAAGTATAACATGAAATCATAACTTTTTAATTAAATGAAATTTATCCATGCCAATATTTACTAATTCAAACAGGAATACCTATTTTTTTTTAAATGGAATGCTACATTGGTTCTCACCTCATAAGACGCAACATTAAATTTCCTTTCTGACGATGTATGGTTGTTGGCATCTGTCACCAGCAGTTTTTAAGAAATTTGCGTTTTTCTGGAAATTTTAAATAATATCGTGTTATTGCGTTAACAATAGTTGGCGTTCAGCGATTTTGTTTTGTTTTGCCAACGAAATGTCATTTCTATTAAATTATTGTTAAGTAAGAGTGCAATTTGAGTTCAATTAGTGAGAGTATTGATTTCAATTTTAATAAATATCACAATTAAGAAAACTGAAAATGTACACTCAAGAAGAATTAATTGCTATGGTGTATTCCTTGGGTGAAGCAGAAGGGAATTCGTTACTTGCCTTAGGAATGTATGCGCAACGTTTTCCCGAGCATAGACATCCAAATGTAACGGCATTCGCAAAATTAAAAGAGAGGTTTGAACGAACTGGTTGTGTGGGATACGAGAAGAAAGAACGTGTAAAATCAGTGACACATGAGGAAAATCAAGTTTTAGTAGCTGCTACTGTTGTCCGAGATCCTCATTTAAGTACCAGAGAAATTAGTCGCGAGTTAGAAATAAGCCAAACTTCTGTATCTCGAATACTGCGCAAAAATAAATTTCACCCGTACCACGTTCAGTTGGTTCAGGAACTAGATCAAAATGACTTCAACAATCGGTTGCAGTTTTGTGAGTGGGCTTTACGGAAACTTCAGGAGCGAAATGACTTTTTTCATCATGTTCTCTTTACGGACGAAGCTTCGTTTCATAAGAACGGTTTTGTTTCAAGATACAACTGCCATTATTACAGTACTGACAATCCCCACTGGTTAAGGCCATTGGATCATCAACATAGGTGGTCTTTGAATGTATGGGGCGGCATAATTGGACGACACGTAATTGGACCACATTTTTTCGATGGAAATTTGAACGGTAATAGCTACCTACAATTTTTACAAAACGATTTGCCAGAAATGTTAGACAATTTACCACTTGCTGCAATACAACAGATGTGGTATCAACAAGATGGAGCGCCTTCACATTACGGGAGGGATGTAAGAGAGCACTTGACTGCAGCATTTACAAACACATGGATAGGAAGAGGAGGTCCGACACCTTGGCCAGCGCGATCTCCACACCTAACAAAACTTGACTTTTTCTTGTGGGGGTACGTAAAGCAGTTAGTTTACAGGGAACCTCCAACTACTCGAGAAAATATGATGGAACGAGTTCGCGATGCATTTCAAAGTATCAATGAAGATATGTTGATAAATGTGAACAATTCTTTGTTGAAACAATTGCGTGTTTGTTATCGTGAGGATGGCGGTTATGTCGAACATTTAATTTAATTACATTAATTTATTTTTATTGCTGTTATTATCTAATGATCTTTGAAGTTTTGGAAATAGTATAGAAGATTTGGAACGAACATTTTGTAAGACAAAACAAAACAATGTCGCCAAACGTCAACCATTGTTAATGCATAAACATGATATTATTCAAAATTTCCAGAAAAACGCAAATTTCTTAAAAACTGCTGGTGACAGATGCCAACAACCATACATCATCAGAAAGGAAATTTAATTTTGCGTCTTATGAGGTGAGAATCAATGTAGCATTCCATTTAAAAAAAAGAGTTATTCCTGTTTGAATTAGTAAATATTGGCATGGATAAATTTCATTTTATTAAAACGTTATGAGTCCATGTTATACTTGTGTGTGATAGGCCGTTACTTCCAGAGACGAACTGTCGAAACCGCATTCCTCTAAGTGCTTTCGTTTCGAAGATATTCAAAACGGCGCCAACTACTGCAAACGTCAAAATTTTCAAAAAAAATTAAAAAACTCCATAGCGGTTCGACTGAGACCCAATGTTTGATTAACAAACTGACATTTATTTTTCATGAGAAATCCAAAAATGCAAACGAATACAGGGTGTTCCATTTAAAATAACACAGTTAGTGTCCATTTCCGGTATAGCCGGAAGTCCGCCATATTTGAAAATATTTTTATCTCATTAAGCACTTATTTTTCAAAAACTTTTATTTGAAAAAGTTTCTCCCATTTTGAACTGTACTCTTGTTATAGGCCGATTTCGCCTTAGTGACTCACCCTGTGTATATTCATTCATCAACACAATTAATGTAACATACAGACCTAATAAACGACTTAGTGTAGTCTACGTATTCTTCTTCGTTTCTCCTGCCAGATGAACACGATATTATATGGTAACCATCCGACGTACCATAAGAGCTTCAAGAGATTTCTTGTGCGCCATAGTGCATTCATCCCATACAGTAAGTGAGCTTGTTTTTAATATTGCAGCCATGCCAGAATTTTTACCGATGTTACATGTTGGTGTTTCGGTATGGTTTACATTTAATGGAAGCTTAAGAGCTGAATGAGCTGTACGCCCACCATCGAGTAACGTTGATGCGATTCCAGACGATGCTACAGCTAGTGCAATTTCATTTTTTGATCGAATTTCAGCGAGTATCAAATTGAGCAAGAATGTTTTTCCAGTGCCTCCAGGTGCGTCAAGGAAAATAATTCCACCACTTTCGTTTGCTACGTGTTGCATAACTTTTTCTAAAACTATTTTTTGATCAGCAGTCAACAGTTGTTTCTGAGCATCGACAAAATTGCGTAATTCATCAGAATTATATTGCCGTTCACGTACCAAATCTCTGTCGTGAACATTGTTTCGATCACGTGTCGGTGCTGGTAGTCCAAGCTTGCAAAGAATTTTGTTGTTGATCGAAATACATCTATCCTCAAGTAGTATGAGTGCTTCATTGAAAATGTCATCCGAAAACTGGAGTTCCACATTCGGATTCGTTCTACGTGCTTGTCTTAGTATATCGTCACTCATGCTTTCTTTGTGCTTTTCCCAAAGATTTTTTGGATCAGAAGGCGCGCAAGTCGTTAAAATAATTGCAAACAGCGTGCGAATTTGTGGCGGAAGACACGTGAGAGCTGCTTCTGCCAATGTCGTGTCCCAATGCTGATCGTTTTCAAGTAAGCCGAGTCGATAACATGCTTCTCTGTACGTTTCACATATTTCTTCATTAACCGTTCTCAAAGCTTGGAATGATGTTGGACCTTTGACTGTGAGACGCAACATTCTCAAATAATAACATTCAGCGTTATTTGGATGTACAGTATATACTCGACCCAATGCATTAGATACACAAACACCAGCATAGTCTGGAACAACAGCGCCTCGCTTTCTCATGTAAAACATTTTGCTTGTTGTGTTCCAAGTGTAATATTTTGGAACTTCATGATACAGTAATGTTTTCGCAAAATTATCAGCTTGACACAATTGGAAAAAAGCCGTAAGTGTTGTATTTTGTGGCTGTGCTGCTCGTTCTTCGGCATTTTCTTCGGTAAAATAAACACTTTGACCGTTTTCTAAATGAACAGCAAGATGTTGAACAGTTGGATATCGTTCGTGAATACTGAAACCAAGAATTCGCCAGACAGCTTCATTACTGCTGATGTAACGACCCATCTGAAATTGAGTGATTTCATCGTTTCGATTTGAAAGCCCGAACACTGCCATGTCACTGCCTTTGTTAACATATTTGCATATGTACTTAATGGATTTTACGGAGTTGCAGTATTCCACATTGAGCTTGAAATGTTTTTAACAGTATTGGACTGTATGGAACAATCCACCTGTTATCAATGTCAATATCAACGTTTCTTACTTTAATGGTGGTGGTGAATCCTCCATCTTCTGTCTTTCGTCGTCTGTATTTCGGATATCCATCCTCACCAGTTTGAGTTTCATAAATCAAATCGCGTGGATATCTTTTCGTGCATTTGCCGTCTTTCATGCAAGGCGAATTCATATTCAATGCTCCGCATGGGCCGTGAATCATGTTCTTGCAGACAACGTCAGAAAGTATCGGATCTTCTTGTTGATTCGGAAGTTCAGCAGATATAACACTATCGATTTGAGTTGGAATAATTTTTTCTTTCAGCCAAATTAGAATATGAGCGTGCGGCAAACCCCGTTTTTGCCATTCAATCGAATACATCCAGCATTGCACTTCGCCGTAAATACGATTTTTTATTATGAGATCCATGAGTTTCATTAGTTTTTGTTTGAAAACTCTAGCTGTCAGATCATGTCTGTGATGCGATGACTGACCAGGCGATAGCAAATCTTTGATTTTTGACCAAGCTGGATTGCACGTAAATGTGATGAAAAGATCTGGTCGCCCGTATCTTCGAACATACGTCAAAGCAAACTCATGCATATGTCTTGGGCTTCCAGTATACGAAGCAGGAAGTATGCACATTTGACCAATGTTGGCAGCGTTTCCATCATTTGGAATTGCATCGCGCAAATGAATATAATCTTCGACACGCAATTTCTTTTGGTTCAAACGAATGTACAGAAGCCGCTCGCTTTCAATTTTGGCGTACATATCAACAATGAACTGATGAAAGAGTTCGCGGCATTTCAAAATGTGATTGGATTGTTGAACTCTTATCATAATACGATATGCATAATAATCCATAGATGAAACCTGTAATACGAATAGTTTTGTTTAATAAATTTTTTCCCATATATAAACAGACAAACTCATTTATATATTTTGGACGATATTTACGTCAAAGTAAAAAACAAACCTTTTTTGTTGTTGCTGCACCAGTGACAGAGTTTATCTGCATGACGTTGAAATGGTATCCATCTTCACCTTGCCAAAATAGTACTGGATATTGAAGAGCATCATATGATCGGTGTGTTTCAGAGACGCGTTGCAAATTTGTATTTTGTCTTTGAATTATGATGTCTCGTCGATCGAATTCCGTTCCAACCATAACGACTGCCACTTCGTTGATCGTTGGAGCGTTAAAGCGTCTTTCATGCTCACCGGATGGTGTTTTATCGGCTCTTATAATGACTTTGTAATCATCTGATGGCATTTGATCCAAAGCGACTTTGAATAGTTTAACCAAATGATTATGCTGGTGAAATAAACGTTGCAAATTTGAAATAATTTCACGTCTTGTTCCGTTGATAACAGCGCAACGTTGATAAACTTCTTCTTCTTCATCTCCTGTGAAATAAATTTGCAAAAACTTGAAATCTTGATCTGGTGTTGGAAGAAGCGAACCGATTTGGTGGTAAACTTGTCCTTTCACTTTGAATGTTGGCGTAAAACCTGGAGAAGTATTTTACTTTTGATGTATTTTTTTATGTAAAAATAAAAAACCCGATAAAACAAACTGCAAAAACAGACAAACCTGTATTGCTAACAATGTTTGTTGCTCCGAACGAAGTCATTTGAAAGCTCGAATTGTATTTCCTAATGTTTTCCAAAAAATGCTTGGACAACGCTGTGTTGCCAGAAACGTAGGTAGTTTATAAGTGGTTCAGGGGGCTCAACCAGCGGTGACAACTTGACTTTACCATTCGAACAACACATGCCGGGTGATTCCTTTCGAAATTTCAGTGCGTGGCAGTACAAACAAAGAGTGCTCATCGGCCCAATCACAACATTCGGATGATTGCTGTAGTCGCAGTCTTTGTCATAATTGAATGCCGCCAACTGCAAATCGATTCTTTGTCTCGATTGAGCCGCTCGTAATTGATTACCTTCAAGCCGGTTTTCATGCTGTTGAGGAGTTTCAGCAGCTCTTGCTGTAGTAGCTCTGATTCGAACTTGTTCTAGACGTGCTTCATGTTGTTCGGGCGTTTCGGCCGCTCTTGACTTTTGATCTCTCAGCCGGTTTGAATCCAAACGCACTTCACGTTGTTCGGGCGTTTCGGCTGCTTTTTCGTCTCTTTTTCGTTTCGCATCTGCTGTATTTTTTCCAATTGCAGCTCTTTTCGGTGGCATTTTTGATAACTAATATTTTTTATATGTGGATAGATTATTTTTTTGTACTACACAAAGCAAAATAAGATTTCCAATTTTTGGATTTACAATTGATTGGTAGTGCATTTAAAAAGTGAATGAACACTTACAATTGCAAACAATACTCAAAATCACCACCAAATTTCACGAAAACAAATATTTTTAATGAACACTTACAATAATAATTGCAAACAATACTCAGCGAATGACATATGCCGTTTGACATTTGCTTTCAATTGTCACCTTCTAAATTTAATTTAATACTTTCTGACTGACGGACGGTCTAAATTTTATTTGTCAAATCTGACAGTTGATATGTGTCATATCAAGCCCCGGCTTCTCACAAAACCAAGAAAAAAAATTTTGTTGATCCGATCGCTACCAAACTTCACAGGATCACCCGCTGGGCTAATCTGAAGATTTCCTAAAAATTTCATCCACATCGGTCCAGTCGTTTCGGAGTCTATAACGGACATAGGTAGAAACATTTTTTGTGTTTTATAGATATAGATTATCGCTTTGTGTAACTTTTAACCAGCCCAAAAGATGTCTGCTGACACCGAACTTTCTTCAAATAAAAACAGACTTGGGTTGCGCGATAGTTGTGTTTTGTTATCGATATTCGATAATAGAAAAGTTATCGATACATTTTTCGATATATCGATAAATATTCGCAACCCTAAACCAGACCCGTTATTTCTTGAAGTAGTGATTGAAATCACAAATGTAATTTACTTTACTTCACTACCGGTATAGAGGGTCTCCGTGGATTACCTGTGGCAGAGAAAAGAGATACTCCCAAACAAACTCACTTAAAAGAGAAAGTAAACATCTCGGTGTAAACTGAATGCTTGAAATGAAACTTTTGAAAAAGACGGAGTATTAAGGGTCTGAATATATGAGAAAAACGTGCTCCGAGTGGACCCATTTTCATTATTTTACATAATACACCAGAACAATATGTAACTACTTACATTTATTGTAAATAAAATGTAAATTTGAAAAACTAAGCTAGTTTCATCAGAATTCTGTGTGCGTTCAGACGATTAGCTTTGAAAAGATATTAAAAATGTTGTCAAAAGACGCGGTTATTAAACGAGATAAGTAGTTAGGTAGGTAATATCTCGTTTAATAACGTTTTGTGGACACTCTTTTAATGCAAGCCCATAAACGGTAATTACGTCGGCGAATTTTAAGCGGTGCACGAGTTGAAACGATATTAAATTGTTTCCGGGGAAATTCAATACTCTGAAGTGATTCAAGTTTGAAATTTTTAGGGATCTGGTTAAAGTCGCGAAACTTGCTTGGTTGTTTCAGCGATTTGCTTTACAGATCACATAAATCTGTGGATTCTAGTTTAACTTGGAGAGCGGGGTTTAAAGGATTTCCGATAGGTACCATATGTCTGTATTTTGATACATTCTGTGCTTCCATTATAATAAATCATATGCTGTTGAAGATGCACAGGTTTGAGTCCCCTTTAAAACAAGCTTGAAATACATTATGTTCCATTTTTGTTGTTGGAAATAATACTCATTGAATGTTATGTTAAAACTTGTTGTAATCAAGTAGGTACATAAATATCGTTATGGCAGTTGATGTAGGTAAATAAAAAGATTAATAAAAGTTTAGATTTTTTAAGAACGTCTTATTAATACAATCTGACTCATTCTTTGCAACAATTCTCTGCAACGGGTTATTGTGACCTAGGCAGGGTAAATTGTATTTATACGGAAGAATTAAAAATTTTTCGCGGTTAAAACTAATCTACTGGTGAAGATGACATCGTCGAATAGTGGTTTTGGGGTTTCTAAAGAGAAGCTTAAAGACAGAGAACAGATCCGAAAAAAACACGAAGGCCAAGTCGAAACTAATTCTTTTAACTGAACCCATCAATTATGTTCATGTGCAATGGGTAAATACTGCGAAAAAAGTGACATAGTAACTACAGCAAGTACAACAAAGTAAGATACCAAGGTCCTCGTTACTCATTACTCATGTCACAAATCTGAACACAAGTCGAGCAATTGTTCTAATCAAAAGGGAACAAAATTAAATGGTATGCAAGAGCAGATGAATAAAAATCATAAGACACATGTTGGTTTCTGTACAAGACAATTATTGTCAGTTTTACATGTCAATTCAGGTGACTGGAAATAGACTGATGCATCAGCTTATATGGCCCTGAATAAGGAAATTCTTCAAAATATAAGGTCATCGGATATCAAAGAAATTGCAGTAGCAAATAAGAAAGAAGAACATGATTCGCCAAAAGAAAATAATACATGGGTACTTACCGATTTACAATCACGAAAAAAACAATAAGTGGCAAAATGGGTATTTAAAACTAAATGAAATGCAAATAAAGAAGTTGTAAGGTATAAATCTTTATCTACTCCTATTAGATTATATATTAATTAATCAACTGCTTTTGAGCAATTAATAGTATCCATAAACAAATAGCGTGATTTATAATAACTCACTTGTGAGTTATTACACCTTCGTTCCCGATTCGGCGAAATGGAACAGTCCATTATTGTTGAGGGGAGGCAGATGACTTGACATTTCTAAAAAGTTTGACGTTTTCAAATACAGTTAAGTAATAATTGTGCTAAAAAAGATGAATTGTAATAATGAAGATGAATTATTACGTAGGTACACCGCCAGAATTAAGGCAAGTAGCTAATGATACAATAGAAAGTACTTACTAACTTGTTTGGGTACGATAGAACTATAAATTTTATTCGCAGTAGGTACTTATCTGTCTTATTTTTTTGAGAATCATTATCGTACCCCAACCAGTTAGTAGTTCTACGACATATATATACAACAAACACAAAAATGAGCAATAAAATTGCATAATTCAGTCCCACATATTCAGTTTGCTGGTTGTTCAAACTCTACAATTAATTTCATTCATAAACAAAATGAGTAATTATTTAATTTCCATATCCTTGTAACTAATAAGATTTGTAAATAAATATTTATTGGTATAGTCGTAGATAAAGTATAGTATTCAACTCGCGGTAATGGTAATAACTCACTTGATGAATTACAGCACTCGCCTGCGGCTCGTGCTGCAAATTTCATCTGCGTGAGTTATTACCTACATTACCGCTCGTTGAATAATATACTATTATATTTATATTTATATTCTTTGTATCAATACATAATATAAATTTTATGACATTCATTTGAGTGCTCTAATGACATTCTTTAGCGCACGCATTTTGTGAAGTGAATTGCACGACTAACTAATACTAAAATCAAATGAAACTTACTTGTAAACGTTAATTACAAAATTTGCCCATTTTAATGTATTAACTCAACACCCGGAGATGTTGAAGGAAGACATTTCACAGCCACTTGCTGCTATCTCGATGTCCGAGGAAAAACTTATCATTCACAGAGCTGTCAAAAGAGCACTGACGGAAGCCAAAATATTATATACGTACCCGTCTACTACTTTTTTGTGCATAATTATTATTTCCCTTTTACTAATTATTTCTTAAACAAATTTGATTCCGAATATGGTCTTGCTGGTCTTCGGCCTCATTTGATAATTTTCCCATCTCGTATCATAATATGGACTGTTACGATACTTGTATCTTAAATAGCTATTAGTATAGTGAGAGTTTGAGCACAGAAGAAGGGCATATTTTCATTCAATTACGTTTTAGTGGTGGTGTTGAAAATAATACTCATTGTTAAAACTTGTTGTAATCGAGTAGGTACCTACATAAATACCGTTATGGCAGTTGATGTAAATAAAAAAAATAATTATTAATACAATCTGACCCATTCTTGGCAACAATTCTCTGCAACATTTATCGCAAGAAATTTCGGGAAGCAATAAAAGGCGTTAAAATTCAAATAGTTTG
This sequence comes from Xestobium rufovillosum, assembly GCA_963966045.1. Lineage (NCBI taxonomy): Eukaryota > Metazoa > Arthropoda > Insecta > Coleoptera > Ptinidae > Xestobium > Xestobium rufovillosum. The sequence goes on along the minus strand of OZ014492.1, from coordinate 19,222,792 downwards.
CTGCTTAAACTTGTGCCTAAAACACATTCGTTTCCGAGATTCATGTGGTTGAAATTTCGTATTTATTTGAAGTTACGTTGATTATTTTTTTCATCGTCAAATTGACCAATAGGAACATTTCATTTGGGTCTAGAAGCGTGTATTATTTTGGAAATTTCACACCTCGCTTTTGTAGCCAATCAGAAGTTTGTTTTTGGTTTCGTTACCACGGCGACGCAAAAAATTTCCGGAAATTTTCATCCTCCACGGTGCCCTGAGCGAAATTAATAATTTTCATAACATTCGAGACCTCGAAAAAATGTTCGGAAATAATTCAAGCACTAGGGAGATTACATTCGGTAATTCTTTCGATAATTTTGCTTGTTGATAAGTTGCCATAGTTGCGAATTTGTAGGTGCATTTATAATATATAATCTAGTTACTTTAGTGCCTGCCAAACGTCAAATATTCCCAACACATTTCTTTGTATGTGAATTAATTGAAATAAAATTTCGTTTTCAACTACCTTGCTTCGATTCAAAAAATAATCTTGTTAAATACAATTCGTGGTCTGGAATTTTTAGGTAATTTTACTCAAGCTGTTGCTTTTGCTAACCACTCGTGTAAATTTGACTTTTAACTGTCAAATTTACACTCGTGGCTACCAAGCAACGCAACAGCTTTCGTAAAATTTCCGACAATTCCAGACCACATTGTATTACTACAGAAAATATTACTCAATGCAGGCTATGTTTCACAGTTATTCCTGGTTATGCATAATATTTCAGTGGTTTATACATAGAGATCGATTGAGGCGTCTTATCTTTCAAGAATATATGCTGCGCTACTGGAATTTTTTCAGAATTTTATTATATTTTTGGTACTTAACTTCTTACATTCACTTTTTCAAAAAGCAGTTTTTCTCCACACATTTCAACTTTCCCCATAAATGTTCCTGTTTATCACTTGCAGAAAAAGACGTATTTAATATTTTTGCGAAAGGGTGCACCTCGCTCAGTTCATGTTCCTACGCAATTAAAATGTCATACATTGGTGGGCCAATAGTGCGTAGTCGGTCCATATCTCTGATTCTATTCACGATATCAAGATGAAATTTTACGTGTGTGTGGAGAACCCCACGACGCTTCTTTTAAAATTATGTTGATGTATACAGTATGTTCACGTGCAGTGGCGTAACTACCTGTGATCCATGTGTTTCGTGGAACACGGCCCGGAGGCTTCTAGGGCCCGGAGGTTCAGGGGCCCGGAGGTTCAGGGGCCCGGAGGCAGCAGACAAGAAAAATACAAAAATGAAAATGAAAAATGAAAAACATTCATTTTCTGCTCCAGCTTATTATTAGAAAATTTCAAATAACCGTCATGAGTTATATGCTTATTCACATATTTTATTCACATACTTTCATTGCTATAGATTTCTGTACCAATTTTGAAAATTTAAACTGGTGTAACTACCAATATTACGTGAAAATTTGATGATTTTGTTATTTCTTGTTGAGAAATGGGGCCCCCATAGCAAATAAAACGCTATGCTATATGGTTAATTGGTTAAATCATAAAACGCTAAGGCGGGTCTACGATACACGAGTAGTTTGCTGACAAATCGTACATATTCAATGATATTAAAGAAAAAAAGAAAACTTGCTTGGCGCGACATCAAGTTTTTGAAAAAACTGTTTTTGTAAACTCGAATTTCCAGCTTTTCATTTTAGGGCATTTGACCTTGAAAAGTACAAAATTTTTCCCTGCGGCGCCTCTTTTGCGACTAGTGTTATCTTACTATCTAAATTTATGCCACGCTTTTCCGAATTCAAAATCTGGCAACCCTAGACACAAGTCACAAAAATAAATTAGTCATTTAACATCCTCATGGGGGCCCGGCCAAAAGTTTGAACACAACTAAAAATCGCGTTGTTACGCCACTGTTCACGTGCTACGTACCAAACCAAAGTTTTTTTTAATGCAATGCCCCACGTTTGTTTACATATTTGGATTGCCCATAAAATTTCATGAAAGTTGATCAGCTACACGGTGGGGTTTAAAGTAAGCGATGTTAAGATATGGCCATTTTAGTACCAGTGTGAACCCAAATTTGTGATGCTACTGACGTTTGCTGGTCAAAGCTAACTATGTTTTTTTATTGGACTAGGTTTAGAGTATACTCTATTTGTAAAATCCATTAACTCTTTTTTCAAAATAGTTCATATTGTACAGAGCGGCCAACTTGCGCAAAATGGAGCTTTTCTCAAAAATGTTAAATGGAACACCCCGTATATTATTTGCAGGCTTAATAGCCAGTTTATTAGGTTTTTGACTGATGCAGATATTGGCAGGTCTGCGACTGATAATTTAGGCAGGAATAAAGATTGAACCTTAAGAATTGAGTTTTTTGTAGTAATTTTGTACGATATTTGGGGAATTTCCCTCATTTTGGCGCACAAATCTCAGAAAGATGCTTACACTTTGTTTTTACAGAAAATTTAGCGAACATAGTTTAAACCAGCACAAGAAATCCCATTGCAAGATTACTTCTTGAAAGGACGGATTTCTTCCATGGCACTCCTTGTTTCAATTTATACGTGAGTTTAATAAGTTACCATTTATTTAAGAATATGACTATGAAGAAGCAATCTGGCGATGAAATATTTTGTTTCAATATGAAATCAAGTTCAATTTTCAATTCTACCGAAACCGTCAGTCACAGACCTAACAATATCTACATCAATCAAAAGCTTATAGTAAACTGTTTATCAAATATGGACATAATATATGGGGTGTTCCATTTGAAATTTAAAAAAAAAATGCATATTGCGTAAGCTGTCCACCGTGTATGATATTAATTTTTTTGACAAAAGTACTCAAGATTTTTACAAATAGAGCAGTCTGTGAACCCAGTCCAATAAAGAAATCTTAAATAGCTTCCACCAGTAAATGTCAGCAGCATGTCAAAGTTGGGTCCACACTGGCACTAAAATGGTAATATCTTAAAATCGCTCACTCTAAACCCCATCATGTAGTGCACCATCTTTAATAAAATTTTATTTGGAATTCAATTATGTAAACAAATGGGTCGTAATTTACACCCGATAATTTAATGAATTTTGCGTACTAAAAAATAATAAATGCTCGATATAAAATGATAAATACTCGATAAAATATAAAAATGCCGAATAAACTAATACAATATGCTTCGTATTTTAAAGAAATTCACCCGATAAAGTATCTCAATTGCACTATAAGTTCTGGTCGCTACTTTAATCAAATAAGCGCTCTAAAAAAATTTAAATGTTCGATAAGTCGGGTTCACTATTAAATCAAATTTTGCTTGATATAATTGAATTATCCCGATTGGGTACTACATAAACGCTCGGTAACGTTTTGGTTTTTTTGGGGGGGGGAGACTTAAACGCTCCGCTGGCTTCGCTCGCTCCGCTTGCCCAAAGACCGGAAATAGTGGGCCGTGGAACCACTTTTTTGGCTGTATTCAGTGAAGGGCAAGTATAAAACAAAGCAGAACGTTTTATATACCGAGCATTCATTATAATAATTGAGAGTTTATAATTTTTTATCGAATATTTATTATTATGGGAGGCATTTGAATTTTGAATCAAACTTTCATTACATTTATCGAGCGTCTATCGAGCGTTTATCGAGTATTTATTATGTTAGCGAGCATGTGAATTATATATCGAGCATTCATTATAATAATCGAGTGTCTGTTATATACATCGAATTTTTATTTCTTAATCATGCATTTGTATAAATTAACGGGAAAGTGTGCTCTGCAGTATGATTATAATATCGAGCACCTAATTTATTCCCTAAACAAATGAGGGGCGTTCCATTAAAAAAAACATAACTTTGGCTTGGTGCTCAGAGTGGGAACACCCTGTATACACCAAAATCATTTTCTCAGATACTTCATGGGGTTCTCCACATACTTGTAAAATTTTATTTTGATGCCTTGAATAGAACCAGAGATATGGGCCGATTACACACTATTGGCCCACCCTGTATAGGATCACCTGTGAAATATTGCTATTAGTTTTAAGTAATACTTTCTCTAAAAATGTCATCCATTTTCCTGGAGTAATTTCGATTGCAATAAATTAGATGGGAGGCTTTTATTTTACCGGATAAATTTCTCTTTTGAACGAAATTTTGTGGCCTAGCAATTTGACGAGAAGAACTGCGGGCCAACAAATTTGCGGCAGCGTAGGTTGAGCGCTGCAAAACAATTGCGCAAAACAAGTAGACCATGAATGTACGTTGCCACAGAGTCATACATAAACAATTCTTTGATTTTTTTATAAGTAAATCTGACGTTTTCCCCGTCGGCGTCGCAGCAACCTCGATATTATGCTACAATAGGAATCCTTTGATTGGTCACATTCCGTTGAGTAATAAACCTCATTAAGCGTTAGTTAACGCACATGTAATGAATGTGTAATTTGACAAAAGCAGATAATAGTATATCACTCTACGAATGATGAATTAAAAGACTTGCTTAAGGACCTTGTTTTAAACTTTCATCCGCGTTAATACAATAGGCATATATGCATAAACTAGACACTATATAGACGTTAAACGCAAATGCAATGACGTTTAAACGAAAAGTAATTCAACTTACAAACTAGAGATGCCAGTGTATACTCTTCGCATTTAATCGAGTTGCCGCTGTGTGGTACATAAAACACAACAATGTCAAATCATTGTCAAATTGTCTACTAGCTGCTCACTCGATCTGAAAATTGAGCACTGTTCTAAAATAAAAAAAGCATGCGGGGTATGCATTTGTGCCGTAGCATGGCAACATAACAAAAACAAACACAAAACTTAATGTCAAACGTCTTTGAATTTAAATTGTAGTTTGATCAGGCGTTATAAGTTATTTTCTTACATTCTTCTTGGACATAACAGATAAGGTGACCCTTTGCGTTTTGTGTGTGTTTCATAAAATTATCTTGGGACTTATTTTTAACGTGCATTGTGCATTGGATTCCTCACAGTGGCGAATTAATTTACCTAGGAAGGGTCTTTGAATTTGTTAGTAAGTGTGTTGTGGATAGTAAATACTACCCTATTTTACCAATATTATGTGAGTAATTTTTTATTTAATAATAATACAAAGGTATAATTTTTAAAATTCTTGTATATCCATTTTTGATGTATCTGATTCTGTTTAAACATCGCCTCCTTCACACAATAAAATATGTCACACATTATTTGTTACATTTTTTAAAACGATTTTAAACGTCAAAAGTAAGTAACTTCGAAAGGGAAATATTCAAAATTCCCGCTTTCCGCCCGTAATTCTACTTCCAAACATCAGAGGCGTTGTTAGCAGTTCTAAAATAATATATGTGCGTTGACTATCTGTAGTGTTTAATTTGTTCATATATGTGTATAGTAAAGATGAAACTCGATTTGTTTTAATTGCAAGCATTTTATACCATAATAAATAGAACAAAAATTATTTGATGACGTCTTTTCATAATCGGTGGAATATTTTCAGCTTCATCCATATCAGTCCTCTGTCACTTGTACTCACTTTAGAATATTGGAAATGCTCCACAATTAATTGTACTTAAAGAAGCTCATCCACAATCAACATGTATCAAATATTAATTAATTCGGTTCTTTGTATTTACCGTCCTTCACAAATTAAGTTGTCAAATAAAATTTTCCTGTATGTCATCTTATTAAGGATTCTTTGATTTTGATTAAACAACAATCGTTTTGGTAGGTTTGGTTAATAAGATGACATAAAGAGAGTGCGCATCTGTCCCGCGTTTGCACAATCATAATCAGCAGCAAAATTTGCTCCCATATCAAGTAACACTGCATTCTAATATCAAATCAAGACAACCTACGATTTTTGAAAAATGGCTTGCTTCGACGTAAGTACAATGTGGCAGGAACATACAAAAATTAGGAAGAAAACATGTTAGACATTGTCGATTGTTGCGCCCCCTGCGGACAAATTCAGACAATATTAATACAAAATGTGTGATATCAATGCACAAGTGTCTGTTCCAAGACTGAACATTGTGCATCAAAGCATTTTGAATTTATAAATAAAAATGTTACCTTTTCCTTAACTTTTAAGAGGCTGTATGCTGTAACACCGCATGAGTGCAACTTTAGAAAAAGGTATATTTGCTTCAATCGGTCTACGATCCCTAGATTCACTGGTAGCATGTTTGTTATTTCATTCATGAACAACCTGTAGACGAATTTATCTCTACACGGGTATCTCCATCATGCGTTTTTAAGAGGCTCTTCCAAATTTCTACATTTAACGACCATGTCCTGCGCATATAGTTGTTTCTTTTTGTTAAATGTAGTTAATATTTTCTGTCTTGACTATTTCATCATTTTTGTTAAATGCATTGTGTTCAGGCGCTGTTCTTTTATATTATGTTATGTACGTTCCTACTGCCCCGCCTACCATCGCGAGTTATTTTTCTTTTCCAAATAGCAGAAATATACATATGTCTTCCTCCAATTTATCACTTGATTTTAGTTTGTCTAGTTTAGTTTACATTTTAGTCTACCTATACAAATTTATTTCAGTGTCCCTGTTGTAGAAATCTAATTTATCCTTCTATTTTTCGTCTCTTTAACATTAAATTTGTCTTGAAATGTAGGTGGGACACAAAAGTATTTTCAGAATCTTAACTCCATAACGTGCTTTGAATCAAAAACTAATTATGTTTAATTTAATTCAAAATATAAAGCAATTCGTATATCGCCCCGGCGACAGAAAATCTTTTATCCTGTAAAGTAATTGAAGCTTTCAGGTCTGTGTCAGGACCAACAAATTTGTAGTCATAGGTACTGACAGTTATTCGAGTTGACGTACATCTCGAGGCCCGCGCAAAGTTTCTGATTGTCTTTGAAGCTCCTTTAAAGTATAAAGCCCACGGAATATCTACAGAAAATAAGTGAACCGGCTGTGTATTTTATTATTGGCTTTACTAGGCTTCCGTTGTGAACCAAGACCCCTATATTTTTTACTTTGCACGTTAAATTTTCGCGTATTTCTTATAAGTGGTATGTTCAAAGTACTGCAAAGGAACTTCAAGAAATAACATGGCATAAGAGAAATGCATTTGGTCTGAAATATCTATTTAATCGTATGTTATTTTTTATTTTCGACAATATTATTTATTTTAACGCCCGTCATTGTTTTGTAAATAGGCTATTTAGCATTAATGGACCCATTCTTAATTTCTGTAGGACAAAAAAAACAAATACGTAATATATAATTTAAAAATGTCAACTTACTCCTGAAGCCAAGTAGCACACTGTTACAAAAAATATGAGTTCCGCTTATTAGCCAATAATACAAATGACAGATTTTTTGTGTTGGGCCAATCATATTATACAATATTACTAAGATATTAATTACAGATATATAGCCAATATGTAGGTATTTCTGAGATGCTACCTATAAGGAAAGGTAGGTGTATGTATATTAGTTATGTGTACTCGTATATTTATAACCAATATCTCAATTAAACTGTTGATCAATATATAAAATTAGTATACCTTTGACATACTAGTTGATTCAAATTCGAGGGCCACCTTTGTAACGAAGAACCCAAGGCGTTTTTTCATTCATTTTAGCAAGAAAAATGTTTGTTTGCCTTTTATTGTTATCCAAGGATGGATGGTCCCAAAAGTGAAGATGGATGATAGAAAATGTAAGATTCGAGGAGGAGAAAATGCGGGGGTTAAGACAATTTTTTGGGCACGGAAGCGTTCAGTTTGTTACATCGCATACTTCGTGAAACATCCAACTTTGATATTGGGCTAGTTGGAAAGAGGATGAAACAGCCAACATCGTATGGGTTGGTTTTTGAAGTTTGCAATGCACGAGGGCGAGATTATTATAGGGGTGTAAGTCGAGCTACGTTTTTAGAACATTGTAAGCGTTTGGTGCTGTTACGAGTGCATCGAATACACGTTCCATAGAGTTATGTACACTATTTTTCCCATGGCCTTAAGAAAGTAAAATATTTATAAAACAGTAACTTTATTAAATGATTTGTTATTTGTTAGGTAGTATGTAAATGTCGAAATGTGAAATTTCCATTTGGAAAGGATAAATGTATCATCTCCGTATGAGAAAAATAATAAAATAATAATAATAATAATAATATAAAGAATTTGTTAAAAAAATTATAAACACCGTCCCCACTGTTTTACTCTTCGCAGTGTGCGGACGTCTGTCATTGTTTCGATTTCGAGAAAATGTTATCCTTTACAAATTGTTACGTTACCGAGTATACTTGAAACTTAGCATTTTCAATGCCTTAACGAAGGTTGCTAAATTGCAACATCTGTAAATTTTCAACATTAAAAATATAAAAAACTATGGGGGATACTTAGATTCATAAAAAATACTGTTCCATTTAAAAAATCACTACTTTAGACTGGATTTTCTGTCTCTCAGATGTTCGGTTGTTTTTCTGATATATTTAAAATCTTCAGGAAAATCTTTTAAAGTTTTACTGACAAAGTTTTGTTGTGAACTTAAAAATAAAGAAGTTATGGGGGGGGGCTCTAGATGCAAATAGGCAACTGGACGACTTTCTTTATTGGAAATATTGAAAATTTTGATGAAAATATTTGACCCCTACTTTTGCGTTTTTCTCTGTGCTTGACTTTAGGGCAAAAAGAAAATAATTACAAATTTTGCTTGACGCAATGCACGTCACGCCTGCATCCGATATTGTTATGTTTATATGTAACTTTAATGCATTATTTCTACTTTTGTTATAAATAAGGAATTATTTTAATTGCGTACCTACATGAAACTCAAACATTTGCAAAACGCAATAACTGTACCACCAGAAATTATTCTGAGAAAACGGAACTGAAGTACTAAAATATAAATTTAGTAAAGTTCATAATTTAACTCTGAATTATTTGAGAACACAGCGAATTAGTTGGTTCGAATTTTATTAGTAGTCCATATGTATATCGGAGCTCTCCATCTTTAACTTGCGACTTCTACATAACCTAGTTTACTATGAATTCTTAATAAGTTAACTCCACACGTCAAAAGACAGTTACACAGTAATTAAACTCGGCATGTGTTTCGCTGACAACGTCAGCATCCTCAGGAGTTGAAGATTAATCTAAATCTAAACTTACGCTACATTGCTATAAATACCAAGCCCCCTCCACTGAAATTAAATTAATCGATAAACCTATAGGGTTTCTTAGAACTTTCGGAACATAAGAGCAATAAAATTGGTTTCTTAGAACCAGGGGATGAGTATTTATGGCTAGTCTTAAATTTTATCTACCTGATAAATCTATACAGGGTTGAGTTTGGAACCGGACCATTATTACTGTTAAGGCAACTACGTTTATTTTCATATACATCGTGAGTAAAAAGTCTGGAACTAATTCTATAAAAAAACAGGACACGTCAACCTCATTTTTTAAAGCGCATCTTTTTTGATAATTATTGTCGTTTTTCGATAGTGTTTTGATTTCGTACTGTGACGTCATCGTTAATTTTTTAATGGCTCCCCATACTTTTGAAGTCGTTGTTGGAGAGTGGCTGAAATTACGATTTCAGTGATATGCTACAGTATGACATTGACGTTGGTATTTTTCCAAATAATGAAGATTAAAGTAAAAACAAAAACTCTCAAAGAAAATAAGTTAGCCATGTAATATTGACAGTTTAATTGAGTAGAAACGAAAATAATTAAGTTTCCAATTAAATTCTAACAGTTCAACATTGTATTTTGGGTTTCCGTTAGTTATTTCATAATTTTGTTAATTATTTTGTAATATTAATAGTTGATAATAAATTGAACACCAACTTTAATTTTATAAAATTTACGTCGTTTCCAATCACCTAAACTGTCAATATTCCATGGCTAACTCATTTTTTGCCAGTATTTGTGTTTACTTTAAACTTGATTATTTCGAAAAATATCAATGTCAATGTCATATTGTGACATATCATTGAATTCGTAATTTTAGCCACTATCCAACTACGACTTCAAAAGTACGGGGAGCCAATTAAGAAAATTGACGATGACGACACAGAATGAAATCAAAAGACTATCGAAAAACGACAATTATCAAAACAAATGCACTTTAAAAAAATTAGTTTGGCGTGGCCGAGCGTTTTTTCCAGAAATTATTCCTGAATTTTTTATCGAATTAGTTCCAGACTTTTTACTCACGCTGTATGGCTATACTTTCCAAGGCGTTTAAATTAAATTTATTATTTCCTGGTTTTAAGTGTTTGAGATTATTGATATTGTACGCTATGCTAGACTTATCTGTACGACTGTATTTGTAATGAGCTTGACACTCCTTGAAGCGAGTTAAAATAGACCGAGTTTATTTTAACTCGCTTCAAGGAGCATCAAGCCGTACAGATAAGTCTATCATGTCGTCGCACCCGTTGGAAACGGGTCATAAATTCAATATCAATAATCTCAAACTCTTAAAACCAGGAATTAATAAATTTGATTTAAACGCCTTGGAAGGTATAGCGATATATAAAAATAAACGCACTTGTCTTAACAGTAATAATGGTCCGATTCCAAACTCAACCCTGTATAGATTTATCAGGTAGATGGAATTTAAGACTAGCCATAAATACTTACCCCCCGGTTCTAAGAAACCAATTTTATTCCTCTTATGTTCCGAAAGTTCTAAGAAACCCTATAGGTTTATCGATTCATTTTATTTTAGTGGAGATGGCTTGGTATTTATAGCAAAGTAGTGTAATAAGTTTAGATTTATATTAGCTCCTGAGGATGCTAACGTTGCCAGCGAAACACGTTTCGAGCTTAATTGCTGGGTCACTGTCTTTTGGCGTGTGGGGTTAACTTATTAAGAATTCATAGCGAATTTACGTCAAAGTTCTCGATCCAACCACTGTGTTTATAATCGTTGATTTGGTTTGCCACAAATTAAACACTACGGATAGAAAAGAAAGTTTTACTGAATTCAGGCAGCATTTATGTATCAGCAATATTTTTTATTGAATTCAGCTTATTACAAAAACTTGCAAGAAATGGCATAACGAACATATCTTATAAAACTTGCTTAATTGAAAAAAACTAGGTATAGGTATGTATTTTAAAATAGATCTACCTACATATTATATTTATCATATCTACTCCATGTTCACGTTTACCAGAAAAAAATATTTAATTTCAGATTTTTCGAAAAACCTTCATTTTCAAACAATCTGACACTGACAGCTCAGAAACTCTATAATTGAGGTTGGTTTAATTTCAAACACAGAATTAGTATATTACGTAACGAGCATGGAAAGTGACAAATTTCATACGAGCGTGAAATTTTATGCACGAGGCGTAGCCGAGTGAAGAAATCACGCGAGTTTATAGGAAATACAATTTCCATCGAGTTATGTACACTATTTTTCCCACGACCCCTTAAGAAGACAAATTTATTCATAAAACAGTAACTTTATTTTTAAGGATTTGTTATTAACTGTTGTCAAAATTTCCAAGTGGCCTACTAACTTACTATAGCCCGGTTTTTCAAAGAATCCAACGCAGGATTAAGTCTGACACCGGCTTCGTTGCTATGATACAACCAATCAGAAATCCGGTATCATAGCAACGAAGCCAATGTCAGACTTAATACGATGTTTGAAAAACCAGACCTATGAGCATAATATTATAATAATTCCGACCGGCTCATGAATGACAAGTTGATTTGTTCTCTTGCCCTCCAATTCATAAATGACCAGTTCGTACCTAAAATACTTAGGTCTTCCACGGAGTAGCCATTAAAATGTTCAACTGCTGTACCTTTCAAGAGATTTTTCTGATAAAAAATTATTAAATTTAAAAAGAGACGCTTCAAGATGTTTATTCAGTAAACTTCAAAATCTCAAAGCTGCCTACAAAAGTTGAATGAACCTGTGCGATTTTCAAATATTACAGCACAGTTTAGCGAGTTTAGCGCACGAGCAACGCAATTGTCAAGTTTCCGGCCTAGTATGCTGTACGCAACGTGCCGCTTTCCTAAGGGGTCGTGGGAAAATGAAATTAGGTATGCTTTGGTATATGACAACGACAAATATGCCATAGCTCAAACAACTCATTCATTTGTCGTTTTTTGTGTCTGCGCGGGAAGAGGTTTTAATTAGGTAATCATGCTCATTACGTTTAAATTACGCCTATACACAAAAATCCCGTTCGTAAAAGTGGATGTTTAGAAGCGTTTTATACAATTATTTGTCACTATTTTAAACTTTTATCAAGACTCATTAAGGTGGTATTTATTGTGATATTAGAAGAAAAAATCCCACAAATTTAATTAGTATCCAGTTTCCCATTATGTTACTTTTGACAAGTTCTGATAGTTAGTACTTAAAATAAATGTACACTTATTTTTGTTACACCTAGTATATTGTAATTGGAAAGAAGTGTACAAAAACTAAAATAAGAGAAAACATTTTGTTTGAAGTCCCCCTTTATTCCCAAGTATGTTATTTTCCACAACAAAATATTTATTTTAACTCCCTCCATCAATCACTATCTTGTAAATAGGCTACCAATATTTAATACAAATGGAACCATTCGTAATTTCTGCAGGACAGAAAACAAATAATACAGCATAATCGAATTGTCTTGAGAGCAAATCACATCAACGATGCCCGCCTGGTAATTGCTTTTCTCTTCCCAAAACGCATGGGGATCTCCTTCCCCTATAGAGAGAGCAATCTGTCGATCGTTGTGCTCTATGGACATCAATCAAGCTGAAGACCCTCACCTGTCAATAACCAAACTCTGACTGGCACTGGCTCGTTCACAAATGCCGCACACCGTGATTTTACTTTGAGCCACGTCGGAGATTTTCATTAAATAATTAGTGCAGACTCGATCAATAAAATGCAAACATTAAATATTACAGAAACCATAATATGCATTGTTTTCGCTACTTCTATAAATACGTATATGCAGTTGCTACTTCACTTAAAGTGCCGATGGATACTGTAACGTATTTCGAATTATCAGAATTTTATTTGCAGTGACTAATTTACAAATATTTGCACTTAAAAGTGATATGAGAGTACATAAAATGTATAATTAATAATAAACAGCGAAATAGCAAGCAACAAGCAAGCAACAATAAGCAATAACAATTAAACAACTAGCAGTAAATAACTAAGCAATAAGCAAACAATTAACTAACCCTAATCAATCCAACAATACAGCAATTCACAGTTAAAACTTCTCTAAAAAACATTTCTTTAAACAACGGCTATTATCGCCTCAAAACGCACCGATATACCTACACTACCTATAACACGAAATCACTATACCGCATGCACAACAACTGTCAACGCTTTACTCGGAGTATCGTATTTTTCCTTTCGCCGCATCTCCAAATTAAAAATTCTCAAGTCGGTCTCCCATTTGCCCCTATATATACAATCCAAAGAAATCTTCGAGAAGTTCTACCTTTAGCTTCTGGACATGGAAGATACTAGTCACCGGCCTTTCTCAACTCATAATCAAAAACAAGGTCAACGCTATAATAAGAGCTGTCTGTTTATTTACGTTGAGAACCTCAATCAGCTCGTCGACTGGATGGAGACATGGAAAATCGCCGTCAATGCCGATAAAACGCAAGCTGTATTCTTCAGCAAGCGCAGAGCTCCTCCGCCACTGTCTGTCTACGTCAATAACCTCCGTGTCCCTTGGACAAAGGAATCTATAAATATCTAGGTCTCACATTCGATCAAAAACTTACTTGATCAGCGCACACGCCGGATAACGTCAAACGCCTCGCTTTCGGGGCAATCAAAGGGCTTCTGCCCATGCTCAGGGATTCAAACCTGAACCTAAGGTGCAAACGTCTTCTTTATACCAGCGTCATTCGACCTTCTATCACTTATTGCATCTCTTGTTGTGGGTACCTATGCAGCCGCTACCCACCTCAAGAATCCCCAGATCATACAGAGCAAAGTCCTCCGCACAATATCACCGACCCCCTGGTTCGTACGCAACACTCAGCTTCATTCCGATCTGGAAATTCCGAGCATCATCAAGTTCGCAAAATCCACTGCTGTCAAGGTCTTTGATAAATCCACCTGATATCCGAACCCCTTAGTCAAAAGGGCTCTCGGTTACTCTACTGACGATCTCGCCCCTACGGCGAAGAGCCCGCAACACCTTCTCCGAAAAGACGCGGACGCCTTTTAACTTCCATTTTCAAGGCGCGCATCAAAAGGACTAACCACCACACTATCTTATAATATCATGTTAATAAAGGTGAAGATGACGCTGTTATCGACCCAGATATTGTCAGAGACCAAAAGTAAAGTAAAGTATTCGGTTCGAATCGATTCGATTCGTGGAGAAAATCTATTCAAAAAGGAAAATCGATTTTCGACTCGCCAAGCGGCGATAATCGCGCAACTTTAACTATAAATCCAACTTTGCTTTGTAAAAATTGACTCATTTTGGTTGGGACCGCACAGCGCAGGCGAAACGGTAATTTAAGAAACGTTAATGTAGTTTCCTTTTTTTCTTAGTTTAGTTGTACTTCAGAATAGAGGAATTCCCTCTCTTCTGAGGATGTACCATAGATTAATATACTTACGAAGTATATTAATCTATGGTTGTACCTACAAACAAGTAAGTCATAGCTAACTTGATTGGTTTTCGAAAAAGTAATACATACTTGCTATGATATAGTATTTTTCAGATTTGTTGGCGTTTGCGCCGCCATATCCGATTATCCAAGCAACCGCCAGCAGTTCAGTAGTTTCCAAAATTTTGCTGTTGCTAGGAACCGCAACAAGCGTGTGCGCCGCGACTCTGGACACGGCACACGGCAATGAGCATTTTGACGTTTTCCCTCAAGAAATGTATTCTTTTACCCACAACATTAGCCCGTTCACACAAAAGACACCCGTTATTTTCTAGTTTGTACTTCTAGTTTGGTTATAAATGCCACAAACTTGTGTCAGAAACATCCACTATTTGATTTGTTTTTAATTTGTTATTTAAAATTTTTAGTTTAATGTGTTATTTCTTTTCTTTCATGGAATAAATAGCATTCCTTAATTCGGTTTTAATGCTGTCAGTTACATCTTCACTTTTTAATTTTGATTTGCTGTGCCTTTTTCCGGGCGTTGCACCAGGCAAACCTCGTTTTTTCGGTTTTTCCTCTCCAACTATGCGCGACACGCTGCGTAGACTTACTTTTGAAGCATCGGCCAATCGCTCCTAGTCACAAGTTAAAGGCATTACATTAAGAGTCCGACAAAGCAGGTCAAAAGTTACACCTGCGGGGCATCGGGTCGGTGAGGTATCCGTTAGAAATCGGAGCGAACTATCAGCTGTGTTGCAACACTGTCGCGCTAAACACATTTATGGACACAAGAACAACGCACATTCAAAGCCCGCGCTTTCGGTACCTAGTGAATGTGACAACGCCGCTCTGAGTTTACGCTCACTCGCTACGCGGCGGCAGCACATACCAAGGCATATTTTGCGTTTGCAGTGCTCTCGCTGTACCACGATTAAACCTTCATACTAGTAAATTCAGCAACACGAAAGCCTGATTATGGTAGAAGAAGGTATATTTTATGTCTCTATTGAAACAATTTTTCGAAAACTGTAAATCTCTTGGCACTATGCATGCGTGAAGTTGGTCAATTTCATGAGTGAACTGACACTTCCTAAGACAAAACTTTTAACTTTTCTTTCTATAGAAACATAAAATAAAGTTTCGCTTATAAACTGTCCAAAATTCAACACTTCAATTTTCACCGTTTAGAAATGAGCATAGTACTACGAAGTCAGTCTTTAGGTTCATTTTAAAGGGGTTTGCTGGATTCTTAATACAAACAACTCCCCATTCCTTGCATGTGCAAAAAGCGTGACAGAGAAAAGGCGATAGAAATAGTATATTCTACTTCGTCGTTTATATTAAATTTGTTAGTGTTAGATGCATACCAAGCATGCGCAAGTAGGTACGTTCGGTGGACGGTTGCGACTTATGCAGATTTTGTATACATCTGTCTCTTAATGTCTGGTACGCTTTCGGAGCGTATGCAGACCCACTGGTTAAAGGCAATAGGGGACCATTATTTTCCTTCTCTGGACTAAAGCATTTAAAAATATTTCGTAAAACTTCGCGACACTGTTTAGTAAAAACATTTCCAGGGTGTCAATTTTTGGACGTTCGTTTTTTAAAAACGAATAGTGAATTAACGAATGCAATTTTTGGTCATTCGTTTTTTAACGAAAGTATCAATTAGCAGTCGTTTTTCATCGAGCGGTGACTGTCATGAGTTTTTGCGTTTTTGTTATTAGTTCATGTCAGTTTATGTGCAGATTTGATAAACCTTTGCCGATAAAAGTATTTTTAACGATGGATGAGTTAATTCAAATTCTCATAATTCGTAACTTAGAAAAATGTAATATAATGTAATATAATGACTATTCTACCCGACCCAAAAGTAGGTCGTTTTCAAACACAGTAATTTGAATGTTGCTGAAGAGTAGCCAGGATTGCAATATTAGGTTCTTTAAATGTTTAAACCAAATACAATTTGAAAAGAAAAACGGACTCGATAAAATTATGAAAGGAAACACACAATAATTATAAAAGAAACAACACATTGTATGAGTATTACGAAATTCAACAATATAATATAGGGAGTGCCTCCGGTAGCCGGCGCCGGCCTTGCGTATAGTTGTGGGCGCGCTTCTATTTGGGAACGAAAAAGACTGATACAACACATACCAATTTTAAACAGACCCCTTAGCTGCCCTCTCGCACCAGACACACGCAGGCGCCGGTAACAATACACCTAAAAAACTGTAGCCGGCGCCGGTTACGGAGGCACTTCCTATAATATGAGAAACATAAGAAAAGAACTGAATTTTAATTTTTATTTTAAACTTACCGAAATTTTACTTTTGTGAAAGGTAACCTAATTCGTTAGTTTCATTGGCATTTAATTTTAGATTTCTGAATTCTGTAAAAGTAAGAAACAGATCATATTGAAGGCTAATGATGGTCAGCAAATTGTATCGACTCGTGTGCATTACTCTTGTAAAGGAAGTTATCTTCTCCGTGAATGAACAAAAGGGATATCTGAATAAATATGATTTTGCCGAGTTCAGAGCATAAAGGCACTAGAGATATAAAACAAAGAATCGCGCAGGGCCCAGTTGGGTTTAACAAAAAGAAACAACTGCTATGCTAGGGAAAGACTCTTAAAGACGTATGTGTGGAGTATGCAAGGGTGCGAAACTTGGACAATATGAGAAGCGGATGGAAAAGGATAGAAGCGTTTGAAATGTGCTACTGACGCATGATGAAGATACCGTGGATAGATAAGGTTAGCAATAGGGAGGTATTAAAAAGAGTTGGGGAAAAGCGAAAGGTATGGAAGAACAGGAGGGATAAGATGATAGGACACCTTCTGAGACACGAAGGAATAGTTCGCGACATATACTAGAGTCGGAGGTAGGAATAAAAAGAGGCAGGAGTAGTCCCAGATTAGACTACTGCTCTCAAATATTTGGGGATGTAGGATGTTCTACCTTTAGGGGAATGCGTAGGTTAGCTCAGGATAAGAAAGGATGGAGGTACGCGTCCAACCAGTCTTCGGACTGAGAACTTTATGATGATGATGATGATGAATAGTTAACCCGCCAAAGTGAACTTTATTTTTGTGAAAAAGTATATTATATTATATTAATGCCGGATGTTTCTTCATGAACTCCACCAACAGTTACTTTCCTTGCATAGGTACTGAATCCTTTACCTTATTTAATCTTCATCTTCACGATGGTCTGGTCAATCTCTGTATAAAAGAAACCGTTGAAAATGATTAACGTCATCAGAATAATACAAAACTACCCTTAGCAAATAAATTGAAATACTTACAACACCTTTATTCGCTGTACAACTGTCAATGAATTTTTGCTTTTGCAATGTTGTCAAATATGACATTCGTTTAAAACCGACTAACTTGATATGTATAAACGAACGGCATCAAAAATTGCTACCCACAGAAATTAATGTTTCTCAGATTTCGTTTTTAAACGAATACGTTTATTATCTAACGAACGTTTTCAAAAATCCTTAATAAACGTATTCGTTTAAAAGCGAAAATTGAGAAACGTTAATTTGTGTGGGTAGCAATTTTTGACGCCGTTCGTGTATACATGTCAAGTTAGTCGGTTTTAAACGAATGTCATATTTGACAACATTGCAAAAGCAAAAATTCATTGACAGTTGCACAGCGAATAAAGGTGTTGTAAGTATTTCAATTTATTTGTTAAGGGTAGTTTTGTATTATTCAGATGTTAATCATTTTCAACGGTTTCTTTTATACAGAAATTGACCAGACCATCGTGAAGATGAAGATTAAAGAAGGTAAAGGCTTGAGTACCTACCTATGTAAGGAAAGTAACTGTTGGTGGAGTTCATGAAGAAACATCCGGTATTAATATAATATAATATACTTTTTCTTTTTTCACAAAAATAAAGTTCACTTTCATCATCATCATCATAAAGTTCTCAGTCCGAAGACTGGTTGGACGCGTACCTCCATCCTTTCCTATCCTGAGCTAACCTACGCATTACCCTAAAAGTAGAACATCCTACATCCCCAAATATTTGAGAGCAGTAGTCTAATCTGGGCCTACCCCTGCCTCTTTTTATTCCTACCTCCGACTCTAGTATATGTCGCGAACTATTCCTTCGTGTCTCAAACGTTGGTCATGTTTTGGGCAGGCACAATTTTAAGGCTGATAATTAGCGACGTAAGATCAGCTAGGTACCCCTTTGGCCCATCACGAAGCACGACACATCATGGGTCCGGGACGTTTGTGCATTAAGAGTCCGGCAAACCCCTTTAAAATGAACCTGAAAACTGACTTCGTAGTACTATGCTCATTTCTAAACGGTGAAAATTGAAGTGTTGAATTTTGGACAGTTTATAAGCGAAACTTTATTTTATGTTTCTATAGAAAGAAAAGTTAAAAGTTTTGTCTTAGGAAGTGTCAGTTCATTCATGAAATTGACCAACTTCACGCGTGCATAGTGCCAAGAGATTTACAGTTTTCGAAAAATTGTTTCAATAGAGACATAAAATATACCTTCTTCTACCATAATCAGGCTTTCGTGTTGCTGAATTTACTAGTATGACGGTTTAATCGTGGTACAGCGAGAGCACTGCAAACGCAAAATATGCCTTGGTATGTGCTGCCGCCGCGTAGCGAGTGAGCGTAAACTCAGAGCGGCGTTGTCACATTCACTAGGTACCGAAAGCGCGGGCTTTGAATGTGCGTTGTTCTTGTGTCCATAAATGTGTTTAGCGCGACAGTGTTGCAACACAGCTGATAGTTTGTTCCGTTTTCTAACGGATACCTCACCGACCCGATGCCCCGCAGGTGTAACTTTTGATCTGCTTTGTCGGACTCTTAATTCCGCTTTCTTCGCCTTCAGGGGCGAACAAACGGAAATTTCAATGTTGGTTGATTCCAGGGGTGGACTTTTCGAAAATTTCTACGCCCATGTTTTTACATAATGTCCTATCAATTGATATGACAAACTCCCTATTCGTTGCATGTGAACAAGAACTACTGATCAAGATCAAAATAAATAATGACAGATTATTTATGTTAAATGCATAGATGCGTAGATAAGTAGTCAGAAGGCACTGTCGCGACTTTTACCAATTTTGTATTTATCCCTTAATCATCTTCTGGTCACATTTGGAACGCATACACTGTGTCCCAATTTAGAGGCGTTAGGATGGGCAACTTGGTTAAAGATGGTTTTAAATAGGGAATGTAGTTTATCAGAATCTTATGACTACTTCTAATTTACAAGCAAATTTTAAAAATATTTTTTGCATTCTCAGATATTTGAAGAAAACAAAAAGTTATCATTTTTTAATCATTCATTTTATATTGTTGGTACTTAATGATTGTTAAGACACTTTTTGAATACACGTTTGATGGTCTTATCCGTTTCTTTCTGTGTCTTTTAATTTCGAAGATATGACTACTAACCGCTACTAACTTTTGTTTTTCTTATGGGCGCCAAATGTTTTGTTTGCACTTTTGAAAAGCGTTTTTTATTACCTTTTCAACGACATATTGTCAACCTGCAAAAATTTCAATTTTTCGAAAATTAATAATTAAATAAAATAACAGAATAAAAATTTATTTCCAACTGGTCCACGGGGTGGTCTTATGATCTTAAAATATTGTGATAAACTTTCCCCATTTAATCATCTTTGTATTTTAAATACCAACCATTATCCATACCGACGCGACGGATAGAAACCGGGACACTGTGTATATTAGTTATACCTAGATGTAAAACACAAAGCATCCACCTTTGTGATGTAAAAGGTTCGTTTTTTTATTACAGGTGCTGTTCAAATAATGTAGTTCTCTCACTTATTGTTACGAATGCGCAAACTCGGAATCTCGGAAAGAAGTTGCTTATCCCGCGTGTTGTCAGATCTGCTGTTTTAACAGTTTACTGTTTATTGCTACTGTTACTGTTACTGCTACTGCTACTGTTTCCAGTTTACTGTTTCAACAGTAGATCTGCTGTTTTTACCCTCAATCTACTGTTCTCCTGTTTTCACTCTGAAATCTACTATTGTACAATGTTTAGCGGCAATCGACAACACATCAGCAATCAGCAGCAATCAGCAGACGTCAAATGTCAGTTGGGTGAAGTGAAGCTCGTGGGGGAATCCCAAATTCTCGTTTATTACCTACTTCATTTACTTGTTTGTTTTGTATGTAAGTATCGTGTTTGAATTACGTGGCAGTTTTCAATTATTGTGCTGTAAGTTGTAGCTGGAACTTTCAAATCTTTGCAATTTAGTTGAAGATATGAGCAGGTCATTATTTTAATTCACTTTGTAAGTAGATTTTAAGTCAAATTGTGAAATATTTATAGCTCCGAGGATGCTTTATCAGGCGGGGAAAACACGTCTACCCGCAAGAGGGTAAAGTATTCTGGTGATATAATTTTATAGCGTACAACGACAAGTAAGTATCGTGAATTTACTAGATATATGTTGCATGTTCCCAAAGTTTTAATTTTATTTTTGTACGTACCTATGTAGTTTATGACTTATGTTTTTGAATTCATTACTTTGTTGTTTTCTTGGTATATTTGGTGTTTCACCTGCTTAAAAAATATGTACATTTATTATAAATCTACTGTTTAGATAGGCAAACCTACTGTTTTTTTGTCCTGTCCTACTGTTGAAGGAACTATTCATCTGGCAACACTGCTTGTCCGCATACGTCAGATTTTCGTTCTAAACAAAACAAATGATTAGACACTAATAGTAGCTACCGGTTGCATACAATACGCATGCGGCGTGACCATTACGCTATATCAGTATATAACGTTTAAGTAATTCGTTCTTGGAACACATCGGCAACGATCTCGGTGGGGGTGTTCGGGTATCGTACAGAACTGCCGTGTTGGTCTCCTACGGCTAGACGAGTTCTGATCCCGCACGGGTCCCGCATCTTTTGTTTGTTTCTACATCATCTTTTTGCCAAAATATGCGTTTGTCTGGTGCGAAAGGGCAAGTAAGGGCTTTGTTTAAAATGCGTTCTTTCAGCTTTAGTTTTTTTTACACTTCCAAAATGCGTGCGCATGCGTATTGTATGCAACCGGTAGCTACTATTAAGGTCTCGTAACAAATGCACGTGCCATTTGACGTTATCAACATTACAACGTCTTAAGTTAATTTTTGCAAAGACTTATAGACTGGACCTAGCGTTCTTATGCAAAAGCTGCTGATTTTGTTTTGAAGCCTTCACGTTCGTGGGGATCGTTGTTTGTTATTATATTCAAGCAACGGACCAGGCGAATGTTCCACGTAATTGTGTTTCCGCGGCAGCACCTGTTTAGTGTTTACTACACAACTGGTCGGCTGTTTTGTTTTACCTTTTCCACTCACAAACGCTGCGAGTACTATTCCTGCTTCTGCCCTAAATGTAAATAGCTAAGTCCCCTCTATAAGTCTTTGAATTTTTGCAATATAATTCTAGAAGTTTTGGAGTGAAAATAATTTATTTTCAATTTGTGTGTTACGCTTATTTGTAAAAACTTGACAACGACTATAATTATATTGCATAGGTTAGGTTAAAACGTCAGATAGCACGTAACTTTGTTTTGTTTGGAATGAAAATCTGACGTTAGTGACGCGTCACTTATGTGGTGTATTACTACTGATCAGATCAGTGTGCGTGCGCTTATCGCAGGCGCAGTGACTGTATTATAATGGCCTGATTTTGACAGGCCGCCATTTTTTGTTGGAGGGCTGAGCATGGATAAACAACATTACACACGTGAGTGTTACCAAAATTTGAACAGATTTGCTGCCAAACAAAGTGGTGATGTTTAGAGTTCATGTAATTTAACTCAAAATAACGAAACAACGTTTGCAATAGTGCAACCAGTCTTATCATTTTAAGAATTTTCATTCAATTCTCGGCGTAAAGCGACTAATTTTAAGTTACGCCCCTTTTTTTGGTGCCAAATGGTAACACAAACATCTGCTTTGTTATTCATCCTCTTCTTCCCTCCAATAAGCTATAAAACAAACAAATGTGTGCCCTCCAAAATGCAAAATGCAAATTGTGTTGACATTCTGTAATGCGCATGCCCGACCGTGTTCAAACAAAATTTCAGGGGGCCGGCGACCGGTGCAGTAGCACAACCTTCTCAACTTAAGTTGAGAAGGTTGTGGCAGTAGTCACTCCCTTCGAATAAAGGCTTCGTGAAAGTAAGGTTAAGTTTTTTGTGCAAGTGTCAGATTTTCAGTGCAGTTAACTAAATGTATCAAATTTCCTTTTAATACTTCATCGTATAAACTATGCCGCAATCAGACGACGATCAGGCAACTTCTGCTTCTAGAGGCCCCATTGATAATGCTTGGGCAATGAAAATACCAGAATTTAACAAAGAAGATAACCCACATGGGCTGCTAGAAGAAAGTTCATTTGCTGTCTTATTCCCTCAGTACAGAGAACAATATCTCCGCCAGGTATGGCCATTAGTCCAAAAAACTTTAAGTGAACATGGAATTAAAGTAGAATTAGATGTCGTGGAAGGTAGCATGACAGTTCGTACATCTAAAAGGACTTGGGATCCTTATATCATAATTAAAGCAAGAGATATGATCAAATTGATGTCTAGGAGTGTCCCATATGAACAGGCTAAAAGAGTTTTGGAAGACGACATAAGCTGTGATATAATAAAAATAGGGAAATTAACAAGAAATAAAGAAAAATTCGTTAAACGGCGTCAGAGATTAATCGGTCAAAATGGGTGTACATTGAAGTCGATTGAATTACTAACAAACTGTTATGTGCTAGTTCAAGGACAGACAGTATCTGCCTTAGGACCATATAAAGGTTTACAGCAAGTTAGAAAAATCGTAGAAGATACCATGAAAAATATCCATCCAATTTATAATATTAAGGCTTTGATGATCAAAAGAGAACTTACCAAAGACCCAAAACTGAAAAATGAAAATTGGGATAGGTTTTTACCCAAATTTGTAAACCAAAACATTAGCAAGAGGAAACAACCTAAGAAAAAGAAAGAGAAGAAACCTTACACTCCATTCCCGCCTAGTCAACCAGAAAGCAAGGTATGTGTGATTTTGATTTACATCTCATGATTTTAGATTTATGTTGCGTTTGGATGACTACTAGTGTGCACCGTTTCAGTTTCGTATGTTCAGATGGTCAGCTGCACTGTTTCAGGCCAAGTTTCGAGCATACAATTTTAGCTTGCTTACACAGTGTACACGGTCAGTGCAACTCTGGCACAAGTTCTTTAGTACCTTAATCATTTATCAGAGCCATTGTACTCCTGCTCTGAAAAAATGGTGCGTTTATTTGAAATTTTAATTTATATTTTTTGCGAGATTGTTCGATTCACATCAAGTTGTAGACAGTGTGAAAAAACAATAATTAATTTTTTTCTCATCAAGTAGATTAACAAAATGTACACAAGTTGATAGTTCTGTAAGTTGTACATTAAGAGAAAAAAGAAACTTGTGAAAAATTCGAGGAAAAATTAGGAGCAGTGGGAAATAAAAAATAGAAACAATTTGAAAAAAGTGCTGTGCAATCGCAATTTAGAAATCAAAATGCTGGAAATAGGTGACGCAAAAAATGAGAGGAAACAGTTTTGAGGATTAAATTCCCTATCCGGACATGATCGATAGTATATGTCTATCTTACCTTGTACTCTGTTTAAGTAGGAATGGCGTCCTGAATTGATCAAATACAAAACTCATTTTTAAAGAATATAATTCAGTACCGGTCATCACCAATTAAAGTTCCGGGGTTTCCAAGTTCTGATCGGGGTACCTATGTTATAGCAACTACTGGGCCACGTACTTATTTTGTTTACAAACTACAGTTGCTGCCACCCAAATATGAATGCTTTTGGGTTGAAATGGAATTTAACTTCTTAAAGTAAGTCCGGCTTTGTTAAGTGACATAACATAGAGTAGGTATATTGACAGGAAAAGTGTTTTTATTATTTTCTCTTACCATATCGAAACAATTGGATTGACGATAAAAATTATTTAGATTTTTAAATGAAAATATGTATTACCCAGAGTTTGCGATTTGTCGGTTTGATTGATCGTTATATTTTTACGTTGTGCTTAATCCTCGGCTTAATCAGTTCAAATTATTCCAACAAATAGTAAATTTTCCCGAAATTTTCATTACAAATAAAAAATATAAACAGTAAAAACATTTTGTGAAATAACAAAAGACAGTGAAGTTCGCACTCGAGTTCGCAAAACTCAGTGTTAGTATTTAGGTAATTGCAGAGTCATTTGCTGCCACAACACTTTCCAGTCTTCTTGGCATGGACATAATTAAATGTCTCGTGTCAAAAGCATTTTTAATAACTTCCCAGAGTTCATCTCGGTTTGCTGACCTAGAGATTATGTGGTAAATTCTCGGGTAAATTTTATTGACCATGAAGCCCCCACCCGTTCTCAATGGGGTTCAAGTTCGGAATTCTGGCTGTCCAAGACAAAACATTAATATTGCTGATGTTAATCCACCTCGTCATCCACTCTCTTACTGTTCGTGCCATGTGAATTGGAGAATTGGCCTGTAACAAAATTTAGTTATAACATTTTAACATATATATGGAACGTTTGTCACATGTTGAAAGACAATATTATCTGGAAAAATTTGTGTCACATTCTCCAAAATATTTGCATAGTTTTCCGCCGTTAATCGCCCATCAATTTGCCAACAGACTCCAGGTGTCGCTCCAGGCCCACCCACGCTTATCTACGGCCAAACATTGATTGAAAAGCACCCGCTGTTGGTGGAATGCAGCATGTAATTCTCTTCGAATCTTGCATTCCTAGAATGGTAAACTTGTATCCTTCCACTGCTAGAAGATTGGAACATAATAATAATAATAATAATACGTTTATTCATTCCCTGAGTACGCTTAGTTTTGATCTGCATCCTGTGACGCTCTGTATAGCTAAGCTTATCGGATCATTACTTTATTAACTATGTATTCTTGTTGCATCTGGGTCAGTCGGGTTTGTCGATAATACCCTCGCTCAAAAGTCGGAGAAGGGAGGGTTCATTATTGCTAAATGGTCAAGTGATAAAACATAAACAAATTAATAGGGCTCCTATTACTTTAACTATATACACGTCGAGGGGCTAGTCACTTGGGCTTTTTCTGTACAAAAGATCTCCTTTGGCTAATATCTCTCCGGATCTCCATAGAGATCATCGTATCTCCCTGTATCTCCTTTGGATCTCCCACTATCTCCCCGAATCTCCTTTGGATCTCCCAGTATCTCCCCGTATCTCCTTTGGATCTCCCAGTATCTCCCTTGGATCTCCCCGCATCTCCTGACCTCTTAGTACACTTCCCCATTATTAAAAAGCTCAAGAAATATAAAGGCAAAATAAATTTATTTTCTAATGCATCTTAGGTACCTATTTATGACTGAACTAAAATAGGTACTTATAACAATAAGATATAAAAATACAAACAAATATAGACAAAAAGGCTAATAAAGTATATAAAAATAGATTAACATAACCTTTTAAACATATTTAAATGCGAATATAAATTGTTCCTGAACACACGTAACAAAATAACGAAAAATATATTTAAAAACACTATAAAATTGTTTAAGAAATAAAATATTATATTAACATAATCAGCCCTTGTTATTTTTTTTAATTCTTTAAAATTAAAATTTATTGGTAATATGCATTATGTAGAAACGAAATGATTGCCTGGTACAAAGATCTGCAACACTGTGTATTGGTATGAAATGATCTAGGAAACGATAGTGAAAAAATGCGTCTTATGCAAATCCCAAGTTCAAAAGCCAAACTCAACATAAAAGAGTCTGTGTAATATGTAATTGACTTAATGAAAAAGTAGCTAGGTAAGTACTTACTGCTTAATTTTCGGTTTTATTTAAAAATAATCACTCAAACCACACACCGGCACACATCGAGACATATTTGAGTTAAAATGCCATAAACTGGCCATAAAAAAGTGGATGAAACTGCGCAGCATGCGTTGTCTTCAACCTTGAACACGTTCGGTTTTACGTTTTCAGTCGATCATTACCGAAGATCTCCCCGTATCTCCTTTGAATCTCCCCGTATCTCCCTTGGATCTCCCCGTATCTCCTTTGGATCTCCCCGTATCTCCTTGGATCTTGGATCTCCCCATATATGTACAGAAAATCTCCCCAGTGAGCAACCCCTCGATACACGTTATGGAAATTGAAAAGGATATTTACAATAATATATACAGAAAATAAATACATAATTCTTGCCGTAAAATTCAATACATTGGTATAGTAACGGGCTTCTTGAAAGAGTATATTGCGTTTCAATTTTGTAGTGAAACTTACAAAGAAAATGTCACTCTAAAATTAAAAGAAGAAAATATACTTATACTCTTTATTGTAATATTAGTACTCACAGCTTGTTTCTGACTTAAAATTGATTATATTTTAAAACCATTTCGCTCGCATTTTCGTTGGTTTTCATGTCTGTCCTCCGTTCTTGCTTTCGATCATTATTTCTGCCGTTGAGAATGAGTATCGTTGTGTACATTCAGCCTGGGTATGCATGATCCTTATTAGTTTGTTAGTTTGAAGTAGGTTTATCTCACTTACCTGTAGGAGTTGCGATCTTGTCGATTTTTGTGCCTTCATTCTCGTACTTTAGTTCCATCGTAGGAAATCAGTTGGGTCAGTTATTAATTTTGCTCATGTTCGATTTTACCGCCTCTTGAGTGTATCTTCTAAAAATTCTAGTATGATTCTCAGTATCTTGTGGTATATTTGTTTGAGTGCCACGTTTTTTTTTGTTGACGGCCGGGCTGTCAGATTTTTGAGGTTAGGTTCAAAATAGAAGTGTGTATGTGAAGTTCGTTCGAGCCGGTTGTATAGCACTCTTAGAACAGTGGCGTAGTCATTTATTTTGTACCCCTATCTAATCTTTTAATGTTTTATGTCTCTTATTTTCTTTCTTTCTACTCGTGAGGTTGCTTTAAGGGTTTTCTCATCAGTGTCTTCATTTCTTTTGTATTCGCACATCTTCTTTAGTATTCTTTGTCTTGTTTTCCTTCCTTCTTCTATCCATTTTCCCACATCTTGCGACGCCTCAGGTAGATTTGAAAGTCTGGGGTATTTTGGAAATTTTAGGTCCTGTTGCTTTCTTCATTGCGCGTTTTTCAAAAATTTGCAATTTCCGCTTTAAAATTTTCACTTCCATGCTGGCTTTGAGTGTGAATGGGTGTTTCGAAAATTATTAGTTGCTGAGTTTTGCATTGCCATTTTTGGGATTTTTCTTCGAGCACTGTTCAGTATAGATTTTCCGTTAGAAGCGTTTTTGGTTTTGTTGGAAGTCTACCCTTGATTGGGATATTTGATTCACGCAGAAGTTCAGCCGGATTTGTTGGAAAAAAACCCCACGTGGTAAGCAAATTTTCTTTTCTTCTTTTCCTATTGCTCTTTCATTTGTTTAATGCTTTATAAATTTGTAATTTCATCTTCTTTACTTTCCCTTCTTTTTCTAATTTGTCTTTTCGGCATTTTAGGGTTTTTTTTTTGGGTATAATTATTTGGTGTACCGACCACCCCGCTAAACACCAGGAAGCCGTACACCTGGCAATTCACACGTGTTTTGGAGCCGCTCGCAACCTAGGCGAACCTCTCCACTGAATTTAACATCAATTCATCGTCCTAGTAAGGTCAGATCAATTTTGATTATTTCGTCGCCTGTCTGTCTGGATCATCGCGTCCAACGGCTGGTTTTTACGTAGCGCCTGGCACAGCTTTTTGTGACCACCTTGTATTTGTATTTTTTTGTGTTCACGCGTCGCTAGTCCGTTTCTAGAATCGTCTCTGTTCGGCTAGTTTTCATGTAGTTGCACAGCCACGGCGTCTTGTGGTCACCTGTTTATTTTTGGACATCGCTAATTTTGTCACTTATAGTATTAAATTTAATTTGTCATAATTCCGGTATAGTTTTTGTTTAAAATTTTCATTTATACTTAGATCATTTTGCCAGTATTTTCCTAATATTTTTGTTATTTTTTCATTATTACGTAGTTTCAAGTCATTTAGATAAGAGTAGATTGATTTGCGAAATTTTGCTTAGGTTTTTTTTTGCCGTAGATGTATTTAATTTTGACTTATAGTACCTACTTAGATATATATATTTTTTTTGTGTAACGGGATTTTGCAACAATCGATACTGCCGTTTGCGTCTATTTGCGTTTGTAAGTAGAGTGCGTGCAATTGACCCGTCGGTGCGCTGCGCGTGCGGAGCTCCTACCGTGTAGCATACGAGTGCTGTGCCATATGCCGGGCTCGTGGGCTATTTTGCCTTGAGATCAGATACTACCTGAATACCAGTAGCCTCGTATGTTTTAACTTTTTCGGGATACTGAATTTTCCATCATAGCACAGTAGTGCAACCAGTGGTTCAACCAGTGGTTCAAGTGGTTCAAGTCTGGGATATACGTCGGAGCACCTAGGGTGTAATCCCGTGTAGTGTAGGTTTATTAACCAGAATGCACAGTTCTATAACTAAAGGATCCACTGCAGAACATTATATAGACTATATTCCACCACACCTATGGTGTTAAATTGACCTACCTGATTTAAGTAAATTACACCTCTGCTACTGAGTCTGCTACGTACCAATTAATTCCAGCCAGGTTAGTTTAATTATTAGTAGCCCCTCGGTTTCAATAATTAAATGCCAGCGATGTAAAGTCTGTATGTATTATTCTCCTTAGAATAATACAATGATTGTGGTCAATGAACAGTAAAACATATGCTGTAAACTAAAATTACTCAGTTAGAATTGTCAAGTCGGCTGGATCGGATGCAGGAGCAGATGTATTTTGGATGCGGGAGAAGAAGTTTCTGTTCCAGCTTTCTTTCGTGCCAGCTTTTTATCAGTTTCGGCATTCTGCTTACTCCCTACCATCGGATTGATCGATGCAGGTGGCGTGATACCATCTCAACTCTACTTGTTTATTTACGTTCGTGACGTCGCTCCCTACTTTTCTCTCTTCATATGCATGGGCCACAGCTGTCTTTCTGTGAGGTGGCGGAATTGAGAAAAACAATAATAAATGCCCATCCAAGTTTATTGGATGTGACAAGCATTTTATTATGCTTTGTTACAGAGAGGAAAAATAATCACTCTTTTGTCACACCCCCTACAGCTTAACATGAATCAGAAAGTGGCCGGTAGACGTTCCAGCTCCGGAGACCATAGCCCTGTTCAGGTAATGACTTGACAAAAGAAAGGTAACACATGTTGCCCCATAAAATTTTATATTATTTTTAATTTTTTCCTGAAAATTGTGTGGAAATTCCCAGAAATTTTCCGCTTCCCGGGAAAATTTCCAGCTAGGTACCCGTTTTTAGAAAAAGCATAAGTAGTAAATTTTACTAAAAAAATTAAAGTGCTTTTTAAATATTTCCAAAAACCAAGAGGTTTTTATAGAAATACTTTTAATTCCTTTCTTATAATGTGTTGGAGTATTGGAAGATTAATATACGAAACTTTAAAACTTATTAATTTTAATTTTATTCCTGTTAGTTGTGTGTGATGCATGAAGTTTAATTTTTGTAATAATAATAATAATAATAAATTTATTGAATCGCTTAATACAATTTCATCTCGCACAAATTGAACATAAAGACTATATCAGGCAATTTCATATTCAGAAACTCATCCATTGTATAGATTGAGCAGTTAATCTTCACTTAATGATAACATTGTGATGACAATCTTTCCACATTTCAGGAAGTTTGTTGTAAAGGTACAATCCTGTCATTTGCCTAACACCTGTTGCAAGTCTGTAACTGGGTATAGTAAGGTTTTTTATAAGTTAAAAGTTTTTCAATATTGCATGTTTCGAATGTGCATGGAAAACCACAATATTGAAAAACTTTTAACTTACATAAACTGTTCCGAAACGGCTTCGAGATTTCGTGAGTTTTTGTAAGCTTTAAGATAATCAAACTCGATAACCAAATTGTATTTATTTAGTTCATTTAAACATTCAAAAGCCTGCAATATAAGTACAATAAATTACACTGTATATTAATTATTATTAGAGAATACATACCTGCGACAGGTAAAATAACATAAATTCAATTACGCTATTAGCAACCAGTAAATCGCTCAGCTTTTGCCGTTCAAATGCCTTCTCAAAATATAACAAACATAAAAGAAAATGTTTTTACCAAAGTAAAAAAGAACAGAGCAAAAACCGCTCGACCCACCAGAGCAACGGCTTGCGCGGCTTGATAAATGAAATTTTAAAACTATTATTCAAACAAATAACATAAAATATAATTCTGTTACATCCGCCCCCAAATCAACCGGAGAAACTAAACAGTTGGAAGGGTTGATTTAATTAGGTATGGAATGTAGGAAGATGATAAGGTTTAATATGCGAGGCATGAAATGATCCACATTCTTTATTAGAGTCAGGCTCACAAAGAATATACGTAGCGGGTGCAATAGCCTTTTTTACCTTAAAAGGCCCCTCAAATAAAAGTATGAACTTTTTGGTCTCCGCATTGAGCCCAGACGACATGGGATTTGCGCGGAGTAGAACAAGGTCTCCTGGCTGAAAGTTGGGATATGGCCGACCAGGATGATTAACCGAATGCCGTGCAGCACGACCCTGCAAAGTTTCCCTCGCCAGAATAAGTCTCTTCCCTGGATCTGGAGCCAAATCACTGCTATCCAGATAAACAACACAATCGTGAGCCAAAGATACTGGCCCCTCGCCCATATGCAGTTCCCTTGGTGAACACTCGGTAGACTCGTGAGTAACCGAATTAAGAAATTCCTGAAACACAGGCATATGCAAAGCCCACTTCGTATGCCGGGTAAAACAATAAGTTCTAAATAAGTGTGACAATTCCCTCATTGTCCTTTCCACAGGATTTGACTGTGGATACCTAATAGAACTGAAAACTACCTGAATTTCCAAAGATGTAAGCGTCTTCGACCATGCCTTCGCTGTAAACTGGCTGCCGTGGTCAGTTAGAACCTTTCTGGGTTTTCCGAATTTAGGGATGCAGTCCACGGTGAGCCGATTCATCACAGAGCGAGTGGTTCCCCTCTTGATAGGATACAACACAACAAATTTAGAGAAAACATCAATCATCACGCACAAGTACTGTGCCCCCCCTCTCGACCGCGGCAAAGGACCATACAGGTCCACAGATAGAATGTCATTTACCCCATCTGCCAAAATCGGAGTCAAAGGAGGATCGTTTTTCGGACATACTTTGGTCCTTTGACAGAGCTCGCAATGCTTAATGAACCGTTTTATATCCCTAAACATATTCCGCCAATAGAAATCACGTCTTAGCGCAATCCAGGTCTTATATAACCCAAAGTGGCCCAGCGCTATATGATATGCAGCAATACATTCTAAAACTAAGCCCGACGGAACACACAACACACATCTCTCCCCCTCAGCACGCCTAACGTAAAGAGCACCCTCATGAACCACATACTTTCCACTGAGTTCACCACGCTGAAGAGAAATCAAAACGTCCGACAGCATAGGATCCTGTGCCTGCATAGAAGATATGTTATTCAGCTTCTTCTGGAAATCTCCCGGCAGCTTAAGCAAAGACATCAGATTAAAACATCGATCACTAGGTACCTGGTAGCGCGGTTGGAGGATTTCGAGACAGCACGTCAGCGATGACATTTTCCGTGCCCCTTACATACGTGATAGTAAAATCAAACTCCTGTAGCGCCAGTGCCCACCTGCTAATCCTAGGAGATAACAACCTGCAAGTTTGAATGTATATTAAAGCTTTATGGTCTGTTAAAATGTGAAAGTGCCTTCCTAACAAATAGGAACACCACTTCTGCAAAGCAAATATCACCGCAAGTACTTCCTTGTCACACAAACTGTAGCGCCATTCTCTATCCAACAACAACCGACTGGCATAAGCGGTCACACGACGTTCTCCACTAACTCGCTGGTACAGTTGCGCCCCCAAGCCACATTTGCTAGCATCCACCTGGACAAAATAGTCTAAAATTTGTCGGGATGCTGTAAGGTCACCTCCTCCTGCAACGCCTGCTTCATGTCTGCAAAAGATCTCTGTTGGTCTGCTCCCCATATCCATTTTGCCCTTTTACGAAGTAACCGCGTCAAAGGTTCAGCACGAGAAGACGCATGCTCGCAGATAGCGCGATCATAGTTACAGAGCCCAAGAAAAGCCTGCAATGTCTTGACATTTACCGGGGTGGGATAATTCACTATGGAGCTAGTGCGGCCAGGGTCCGGCCTGATGCCTTGGTCTGTCAACAAATATCCCAAAAACAACATCTCCTCTGGAACAAACTTACACTTTCTAAAACGAAGGGTAAGACCCGCCTCAGACAACCGTCGCAAAACCCTTTCCAAATGCAAAATGTGGTCCTCAAACGTCTCTGACACAATAAGCAAGTCATCCACGTATGTTATGACAAAATCATCAAACTCCGGTCCCAATACTTCTGAGATACACCTAGTGAATGATGAAACAGCTGTTTTTAAGCCGAACGGAAGCACCCTACACCTGTAACTCTTCGTACCAACAACGAACCCAGTAAAGTCTCTATCCTCTTCTCGCAAAGGTACCTGCCAGTATCCCGAAGTCAAGTCCAAGCAAGTTCTGTACTTCGCCCCCAAAAGCGACTTCAGAATATCGTCAATGGGACGTGGCTGTTCATGCTCAGACTGCATTACCTAATTCAAACGCCTACAATCCAAACAGACAAGTACCGTGTTATCCTTTTTGACAGCCACCACCAATGGATTGATATAAGGGGTAGCCGCCCTCTCAATGACACCCCAAGACTCCATTCTACGAATTTCGGCAAATACCATGTCGCGATGTGCCACAGGTATCGGATATTGTTTCTTTTTAAATGGAGTATAGTCGGTTAACTTAATTTTGTGTGTGTAAGCAGTCGTGCGACCTGGCACATCTGAAAATACCGCCCTGTAACGCCAAAGTAACTGTTTGAGAGCTCTCTGCTGATTTACATCCAAAGTGGTAAGTGAATGTACAAAATCAAACCGTTCACTTTCCTCCTTCGCCTCGCTGATGGCCTGCCCCTGTGAATATTTATTTACTGCCACTACTCTAATATTTAAGGATTCCGAATGTATCTTATATTCGTGAACTGCCCTGAATTCGTCAACTACAATAGCGACCCCGTTTGAGTGAAAAACAATTTGGTTGTCCCTCAACTTTATCTCAGCATTCACAGCCCTCAAGAAATCGGTGCCTAAAATAATGGGAAAGATCAGATCTGAAATCAACAAAAACTCATGGGAAAACAATCATTCACCTGGAAGTCGATAAGGAGCTGGTGTGTTATGCGTCGTTCCTTCGTTCTGAAAGCCCCTGTAATTCTAACACCGGTACATGGAGAAGCGGGAATATTTTTCTGAAATTCTCCCAACTGCGAAAAAACTTCACCAGACATACAAGTTACCTGGGACCCAGTGTCGACCAATGCCGGAAATGTAAAACCAAAAATCTTAATGCTTATAACGGGCGAGCGTTTATCTAATACGGGGTGTTCCATTTCGCACTCATCCAACAGGTCCTCCAGTGGATTGTTATTTATAATTGCGACCCTATAACACTTGACATCAACCCTTGGGCCTATTGGTCTTGTCCCATCTCGTTTCCCGAATCTATTACATCTTCAGAGATATCTACAACTGATATATTATGGTTTTTATTGGGAAAATTTTTATTGGCTGTCAAATGTTTTGATTGAAAACCTACAGAATTTTGAAACTTATGTTGAGAATCATCTGCCCTAGCATAGTAATCGGCTTGACGTAATCTACTTAAGGGACATTCTCACATAATGGGCCAAAATGAGTCGTACACAATTTTTAAAAAAATTGGCCACTGTTTTTGCTGTAACTTTGTATATGTGTCCAGTTATGCCAACAGAGGACAACTTTGTTATCAGCAGCGAAATTTAGACGTTATTTTGCAGTTTTTCGCAAATTTTTACTGAAGAATGAAAATCATTTCGGTAATGGCAAAATCATTTCTGTAATGGCACTTACCATTACCGAAATTGTTTAAAGCGATTTCTAATTCGTCCGACCTCCTAGTTTTTCCCATCTTTTCTTTCTACAATAAATTAAGATGAAATTGTAGCTTCTAGCTACAGAAATCGCACCGACAAATTTACTGGAATGACGAAACAGTATATTATTGCCCAGAATTTCTTACGTTGTCTGTGGAATTGAATTAAAATGTGAGGTTATGTTCTCAATGTTTATGCATACACCAAATCGCATGTTATATTAACATATTTTGCAAAATACGCCTAGATAATTGCGTTACCGGGTTGACGTGGACTTTCGGTACGCACTCGTTTCATGGGTCGCTTATTTGTATTGCGCGAATATTATCACTTCATGAAATACTTACCCGCCTGACTTCAAAGCATATGACGCAGCACAACACCTCTGTCATACAAACTACAGAATACTACCTGTCATTGTCAAAATACAGGCATTTGAAAGCAGCATTACCGGAATGATGCAAAACAGTGTGACACACACACTTTATTTAATATTTACTTAAACGCGTTTTTGATACGTGTAATATTTTGTGTAATATTTTCATACATATATTTATTTTCAAAAAAAAAAATTAAATCATATTCAACATTAACGTGTACACGCATTATAGGACCTTGAAGTTGGCAACATCATGTGTGTGACAATTACCGAAATGACGTTTGGTTCACTTTTTTGCAGATATTATTATTAACAATAGCATTTTGTTAAACATCTTCACGTGGACAAAATCCAGAAACACCAGCTTCAACATATAACATATTTAGATTTTGACTTTACGTGAATTTAGGCCCCGAAAACCAATAGTGACATAAATTCGCCCGTTATGTGAGAATCATCCTTAAAGCGTCATTAAAGGATGTTACTCCAATAAGGATTGCGGCTATTTGGGGTGGATAGTGTCTAGCCACCAAACTAATCAAAACATCATTACTAAATGGTGGTTGCAAATATCGAGCCATCGCCACATATCTTGTAAAATGCTCTACATATGACCCTCTTACATAACGTGCAGATTCTAAATTTAATTTAACTTTAATTTGCTTTGTTGAACTCCAAAAATTTCCAAGAAATGCAATTTTGAATTCTAAAAAATCACCAAACGTTGACAGAAAAGCATCCGCCCATGCCCGTGCGCGACCTTTGAATTTACGTGAAATAAGCACTGCAAATTTATCGAAACAAATATTAGCGGGATCATGCAACAGGATCTCAATTTGATTAACAAAATCGCATGGGTGGATACTTCCTTCGTCATCAAACGGCTGAATTTGCGACACATCGACGTCAGAGTCGTGTGTGTTTACGGTACCCAATGGGTTATTATTTACCCTACTGCTACTAGTGTGCTGTTCTTCTATAATATTGAGGTTGGTAGCGTATCCGCCTAATAGGTGACGATTGATATCCCCCAGATGCCCTGACAGCGTTTCCTGAACGGCCTCCTTCACCATACTTGAAATTAAACCACTCAAGTCCCGGATTTGTTCTCTGCTAAAATGACCTTCATTTCTTGTTTTGCTTGCTGGCTCTGCCGTTTGTCAAGACGTTTTGGTCGGGATCGTGTATGATGGCAACCCATACGCCGCAGCTGATAAGTGAGATACTTCAGCTGGTTGTTTTGGAATAGCCCCTGTATTTTCCCAAGTTTCAATAGCGGTTACTGGAATGGTGTTATTACCAGAGAGTTGATTGGGCTGGAAACCCTGCTGCTGTACATCTGAGTTTATTAAATTTTTCCTTGCCCTCGTAAAAGGTGGTGTATTACGAGGTAGCAATGTTTCTTTTTTGTCCGGTGTTCGACGAACCGTCATTATACCGAGTATTTATCTTAAAACTTGCCGCTAGTTGGACGCCAAGTTGTACCGAAACGACTTCGGGATTTCGTGAGTTTTTGTAAGCTTTAAGATAATCAAACTCGATAACCAAATTGTATTTATTTAGTTCATTTAAACATTCAAAAGCCTGCAATATAAGTACAATAAATTACACTGTATATTAATTATTAACAGAGAATACATACCTGCGACAGGTAAAATAACATAAATTCAATTACGCTATTAGCAACCAGTAAATCGCTCAGCTTTTGCCATTCAAATGCCTTCTCAAAATATAACAAACATAAAAGAAAATGTTTTTACCAAAGTAAAAAAGAACAGAGCAAAAACCGCTTGACCCACCGGAGCATCGGCTTGTGCGGCTCGATAAATGAAATTTTAAAACTATTATTCAAACAAATAACATAAAATATAATTCTGTTACAAAACCTACTGCTGGTAGAGCAGGAAAGTACGTAGAGATCTAAGGATGTTCCAAGCCCAACGATATGTTTGGGGTAGCATTCCGCATAAGGTCTCGTAGTACACAAAATCTGGATTTAGTTCTATAATTCAATGCCTGGCGGCGTATTTGCCCGAGGAGTAGTTGTTCGAACGGTCCAGTACCTCTCATTAAGGTTTTTTATATTTCTGACGTCCTCATGTACTTGACTGCGAGACCACCATCTGCTGAATTATGAGTATGCCAGGAAGTGTAAGTATGCCATATTTTTGCAGTATCGGCCTGCAGTGATGATGATTTCCCACACCCTCCACAGCACGCACGGCTTTCTTCTGAAGTATGAAAACTTTGTTGGAATGTGCAGAAACACCCCAAGTTAAAGTAACATGAAATAAAGGAAATAAAGAGTGTTCAGAGTGCTGCATCAGGGCCAAAGAGTTTTCGTATGCGATGTATGGCATAAATGATATGATTCAATGTTTTCGAGATTTCAGTACAGTGTGCATTTCAAGTTAGTCTAGTGTCCATTATTATGTATGTTACGGGTGTAGTGGGAAATTTGGGCAATGATGGCAATGTGAACAATGCCCACCTATATCGGTCAATGAGGGAAATATTTAAACATTTCGCTTTTTCCTACATTGACCGGTCAATGTGAACAATGCTCACAATAAATCGGGCACAGCAGATTTTATGTTTACTAAAATTCCAAATTAATGTAACCTCACTTTTGTGGTGTTTTGTTTGGTACATTAAAATCGAAAAAAAA
This sequence comes from Xestobium rufovillosum, assembly GCA_963966045.1. Classification (NCBI taxonomy): domain Eukaryota; kingdom Metazoa; phylum Arthropoda; class Insecta; order Coleoptera; family Ptinidae; genus Xestobium; species Xestobium rufovillosum. The sequence continues at coordinate 19,185,012 of OZ014492.1, read as the reverse complement.
TTGTCTGCCAAAACCACGCCGATCGGGACGAAATTCACCTCCCCTGAAACACCACGTTTCTAAGCGATAACACAGTCTGCGTACCGGAAGGGGTCGAAAATGTACCATCGCAACCAACTGTTTTACATTTTTTTACACAAAAATCTGTCAGGTTAATGTTAAGCGGAGCGTTCTCAGTCTCAGTAGTTAGCGCTTATTCTCTGCAAAGATCATTCGTTTGAAAAACACACGGTTATTGTTGAGCACGCGTGTTTAGAGGGTCGCGCTGCTACAAAGAGGGTCTTCTGCATAAACTCAAGCAAGCATTTGCATTTTCTCTAACTTGTCTGGACCGTACGGCTTTGGTCCTTCATTAAACCACATAATTTGGACTTGCTGCGTTAACCAGTGAATGAATTATGGGGCATTCGTTCTAGTTTTTCAAAAATATTATTATATGCCACTGTGTAATTTTATTTTTGCCGTAATTTTTTATTGCCAAATTTAACTTACAACAAAATCGTGTTCTTATTATTTTCAGCTAATAAGTATCGTAAAGAAGTAAAAACACATTTTCTAGAACCCTACATTTTTCCTTTTTTTGAAAATTTCAACCCCTATAACTTTTTAAGAATTGAAATGTGGACACAATTTTTTTACCTTTCTTTCCAGTATTTGGTGTGAAAAATCTACCGTATAACTTTACACACAATTTAGAATCACCCTGTATAGTATCCTTTTGACATATAATATGTGCTAATAAACATACTGTGTGTTGTACTTACTATTCCCAAATATATTGGTCATTGTAAGAAATACAAACTGCGTTTTATCTGCGCTAAGTTAGAGAAAATGCAAATGCTTGTTTGAGTTTATGCAGAAGACCCTCTTTGTAGCAGCGCGACCCTCTAAACACGCGTGTTCAACAATAACCGTGTGTATTTCAACCGAATAATCTTTGCAGAGAGTAAGTAAGCGCTAACGACTGAGACTGACAACGCTCCGCTTGACATTAACCTGATAGATTTTTTGTAAAAGATGTAAAACGGTTCTTCTGGGTGAGATGGTACATTTTCGACCCCTTTCGGTATGCAGACTGTGTTATCGCTTAGAAAAGTGATGTTTTAAGGGAGGTAAATTTCGTCCCAATCGGCGTGGTTTTGGAGGAGAGAATTTTTTTTTCGATTTTCATATATCAGTTACCAAACAACACACCACAAAAGTGAGGTTAATTTGGAATTTTAGTAAACATCAAATCTGCTCTGCCCGATTTATTGTGGTCATTGTTCACATTGGCCGGTTAATGTAAAAAAACTAGTGAAATGTTTAAATATTTCCCACATTGACCAATATCGGTGGGCATTGTTCACATTGCCCGGGCATTGCTAACATTGACCGACTTCCCACTGTGCCCGTACCGTAACATGTATACCAAGAAATTTATAGGTGCCAAGGTGTCTGTTGCTAGTTAATTATTTCTTGATGATGTAAATAACATCAATTTGGTTTTTTCAATATTCAAGCAGAGTTTATTGGCAGAAAACCACCTGACCACATCTTTATTAGCTTCTGAAGCTCTACCGAGTTGACTTATTTGATCACGATCTTTTGAGATGAAAGTTTTAACGTTCGCATATAGCACGCAATTTGAATTTACATTTAGTGGAAGGTCGTTGACATAAATGATGAAGAACAGTGGACCCAGAATTGATCCTTGTGTAACTCCACTTCTATCCAGTAATTCACTGTTGTTTATTCCTTTATATAAAACCATTTGAATTCTGCCTTTCAAATAGGAGTACATATATTAAGTCGAATGCAATGCCTCGTGCTCCATATGATTGTATCTTTTCAAGAAATATTTCATGTGACAGTGACATACAGTCAAACGCCTTTGAAAGGTCACAGAACTGGGCTGCACATATGAGACGTTTCTAAAATGCTTGACTAATGTAGCTAATTAACGACAAACATGCTCGGACTGTATTCTTCCCACGAAGAACTGGTTATTGTTGTCATAATTGTTAAGTGTTGTGAAACTCCAAAGTTGTTCAGCTATTATTGATTCAAATATTTTTAAGAAAATTCGAAGAATAGCAATTGGGTGGTAATTGTTTAATCGCTTATTCATTTTCAATAAATTGCTAGTTATTCTTGAAGTTGTCTGAACTTACCACTCAGGATTCCACAAATATCCACAACACATTTTAATTTTTAATTACAGTTCATGTTGTTTTTGTTTATTAGTTCTGCCTACTGCCTGCTTTTACTGCCTTGGCAGTAAAGTTGAACTTTTAAGTTCATGTATACAGTCACGAAATGTCATGTTTTTCTGACGTTTGGAGAAAAAACATCTTGTAACGTTTTGAGGTAACAAGTATTTCTTTATGGCTATTATTTAAATGGGCAGTACTATATTACAGTTTTGGTCAGTGTGAAAATACTAATTGTATGTTCAATAACAGATTGAGTGGTAAAATATGAGCAGTTAAAAAAGTGAAAACGAGGAGTAACATATCTTCAAATGAGTAGCTCAATAAATATTTGAATGCCTGAAAATTCAATTGGGCAGTAAAATGAATAAAGGGGCAGTAACGCGTGTGCAGTTATGAAATCATAATGGGTCTGTTAGAAATCATGGGACAAGTAGTTCTATAAATACTTAGGCAGTACAAAATATGATCGGCCTGTTAAATGATACATACAGAATCATATAATGTTTATTTAAGTTAGGCAGCGAAATAAAAAATAACAATTAACAATAATGTAGATATTTAAAAAAAAAAATTAATTTATTGCACCATTAAAATTATTCAATGCTAACGACTGAGATTTACAACGCTCCGCTCGCTTAGCTTCGCTCCGTTTGACCTTAACCTGACAGATTTTTGGACAAAAAGTGTCAGTTGTAAGCGTTTATAATGTTATTCGCTTCAAAAGTGCGCATTTTCATATGAATAATATTTGAAAAGGATAATATAAACGCTAACGACTGACACTTTTAAATATAAAAGTCTGTCAGGTTAAGGTCAAGCAGAACGAAGTGAGCGGAACGTTGTAAGACTCAGTCGTTAGCATCCAAATGATGCATTATTCGATGCAGCATTACAAAAATGCTTTGTGGTGCAATGCGGTGCAATAGAAGACGTAAAGGGATGAAGCAAAATTAATATTTTTTTTTACCTGTGAGGGGCCGAGTTCAGTTTTTTAAACATTTCTATGAAAAAACGGAGAGGGGTGCGTTGAATAAATTTAATGGTGTAATGCTAGTGTAATAGATCCAAGCACTCGCAACTCAGTGATAAGGTAATGAGCGAAACGTCCTAATATTTATAGGCAAATCTCTTCCAATTGGCCGCCCACGGTGCACTGTCGCGTAAGCTGCGCCCCTTTTAACGGAAGTTTGTCGCTCTTTCCAATGAAAATGACGTTCGATTTTGCCAAACGTCGAGAACTTGCGAACTATTTATCTAACTGCCCATTAATACATTATACTGCCCATTCAATCATTTTACAGCTCAAATAATAATTGCACTGGACATTTATTTAATCTGCCGCTCGAGTAAGTTTTGAACTGCCGTTGTAAGATTAAATAACCGACCAAATTCTTTTATATTGCTGGCCACGTTCTACTGCCACATTAAGTTAATTACCGCCAAAAAAGTTTAATACCGCCCGCGTGAATTTTTAACCGCTCGATGAAACTGCCTGGATGTTAAAACAACTGCCCAAATAATTACTTCCCTTTCTTTTTATCCCCAGTAGTTCTGTAAAAATCTTGCAAAAGTCCAAAAGTTTCCCGTATTTGTCTTAATTCCTCTGACTGTGGGTAGAATTTCTATGTATGCCTAATGGTCTTCTTTGGCACACACTTATTGCAGTAGGAATTAAAGAGAGCTAGGAAATGTTAAATTTTTGATTGGGGTCATTTTCATTATTCACTATAGTCCAGTCCAGCTGCCAAGTATTTTAATAAAGTCGGACATTTCCAGGAGAAAGTTGCCTTACAAATGAATTATTTTGTTGTTATCAACCGTTCTGGTGGGTATATTGGTGACTTGTGCTAGATGATCAGAGATGTTTGAATGTAGGTCGTGTAAATTTGTGAAAATTTTGTCTATGCACGATTGTGAACCGTTGAAATGTTCTCTCATGTATATAGATTGTTCTTCAGACCATAACTAGAAAAACAATTTATTCATAAGTTCATTAGTGTTATTGGACACTTTATTGAAGTGTATGTTGAAGTCTCCAACCATTGTTATATTTATGATATTGTTATATTTGTCAAGGATAAAGTTTAGAGCTTCTGAAATAATTTGCAATTGTCTGTCTAATGCATTATTACTGATGATGATGTAATAATCGATGAGGTATATAGCACTTATTTCACTTACACCTTTCACTGAAATCAAATCAATGAAGTCTAAATGGTGTATACTTTTACTTTAGATTACTTTTTGAATATATACAAACGCCACCATGTTGCATTGTTTTCCTTGAGTAACAACAAGCGTGTGTGTATCCTCTGAGCATTTATTGTCTTTGGATGTTTTCCTTATTTTAAGTAGTTTAACTAAAACTGTTGTTCTTCTGCACATGTCTTTTCCCAAATGTTTCTTTGGACAGCATGTGGCTCAACATGGTCACGTATTCTTGATAGAAAAAGCCAAATTTTCTTATCCGTGTCTCTTCAAATTCGTTAGAATTTTTATCTTCCATTTTTTTGTGATTTTCTTCAATTGCTTAAGAGAACTAACACTAGTAGACAGCTGTTGTGTGCATTTACATAACTGAGCTTGAGCAGTACTTTGTGTTTCCTGTTCATTTCTATTTTGTTTATCAGCAGTGACAAGAGCAGCAGCTGAAGATCTTTGTAGGTGCGAACTTGTGTCTACAGCTGAATTTTCATGCATTTAACTACTGCATTTGACATTTGAGATTATTCTTATTCTGTGGTCGCAATTTCTGTGGCACAACGCTGTTGCTGATTCTGCATGGTGCATGTTAACATTTAATTGACAGTTTGAACTTGATTTTAGTTATCTACTCTCCAAGGTCTCAATTTTTTCAGACATGAGCTTTACATTTCTTGTATGATGCGTTTAAGCAACTAATTTTCATTGCGGGGAGTAGAGATTATCAAGGAACTGAAAATCTTTGTCGGTTTGATTGTCAAGGACGCATTCATGGTCGCTATTTTGTCCAGCTCGGGCTCTTGGAAAGCATCCCGGTTGGCATACTAGACTGCATTTAACACAAGACACATTTTCATTCCCAATTATAGGTTTACAATGTTTATAATTACAAAAATTCTTGTTTGATTTGTGCCAGTCTGTTTTTTAAAATTTTTTTTCAATTTTGTGAATTTTTTGGCAAATGTTCATTAATAACAACTGTTCAAATGTATATAATTCGACGTTTCGCCCCTGATTAGGGGCTTTGTCAAGACTAGTTTATTAAAAAACGTGTAAATACAATTATAAAAAATATTTGACAAATATTTCTTATAATTGTATTTACACGTTTTTTACTGATGAATTTGTATACATAATATGCTAATTTAACAGTAGTAAAGTTCTCTGTTTCCCTCAAATCAATCTAATAGGGTTTTTATATTTCAGATTGATAAACAACTTGCATCTGGTGAATATTTCCTCAATAAAGAACAGAAGAAAGTCAAGAAGGATAAAGAAAAGGAGGATAAGCGTACTGAAGCAACTAAGAAGAGGGAACAAAAGAGGCAAGAAGCATTTGTTGCTCCCCCAGAAGAACTGGTATTAGCTGAACCATCTTCCTCAAAAATTAAAGTAGATCATGCTGCATTGAAAGAAAAGATTAAAAAGGCTCAGAAAGGAGTAAAAATGTTCAATAAAAATGTTTAAGAGCATTTTTGTTTTATTTTCTGTTATGAAACAGAAACGCATTTTCTACCCCTTCAATAAACCACCTCGACTAATGGATGTATTAAAACAAGAATATCAGTTGTAGTAAATGCCAAGTATGAAAGTGCCATTCCATATTCAAGTTGCCGATTGTCTTAACGAACAGAACAACTAGGCAATCAAAACTGAAGAATGACAATCCATACTTAACCCTTTAACTGCTCAAGACGAATATATATGCATCGAACCACATTGCTCAAAGCGAGCCGTTTTAATTGTTAGCCGCTCGAAGCGGGTATAGTCGCTCACAGTATCGCATCGTGTCACTGCTTGGCTAATACCCCACTCCTAGACGTTGAAAATTATTTCGATTTAACTGCTCAAAGCGTGTATAATCGCAAGTAATATTTACATGTTGTATGTAACACGCGGCTTGCATCACGGTGTAATTGTGCACATTATTTTGCTGGTTTTGTGTAAAAATGTGTAGTAGGCGTAAATCACTGACTGAAGAGCAGCTTTTACATACACGGTGTCCCAACAAAAACTTGTACCTCCGTAAAACTCGGCAAAATAAACGTTTTGACAAAAATCCAAAGACATGTCGATTTTTATATCAAAGGGGACCAATTTTTATGCACTAATCATTCTTGCAGCTCTAGCCCTGTGCGGGGGGGTAGCGACCCCCCCAAATTTTTAAATGGAATGGGGGCCGAATGATCCCTACTTTGGAGGGGTTTTTCATTACTTACACAACCGTATTTGTTTTATTCAATTCGATCAATTTGTTACCGAGAAATTGCTTCTTGAAGTTTCCAAGTTAAAAAATTAATAAAAGCACAAAAAGGTTTAAACTATCGAATGTATTGCTCGAAATGACCTCCACCAATTGTCATACAATAATACATTCTGGATTGAAACCCGGATCTTACATTTCTCAAGACCTCAGGAGTTATTAGCCGGCATTCTTCTTTGGAATAAACCATTTTGATTTAGCAAATAAACACGATTTTATACTCTGGCGAATAAGTTTATTTTGACATTTGTTGTGTTGTTCTTACTTTTTATTCTTATTAGTTTACTTGATTTTGGCACTTTTCCATTCTAATTCATTTGATAGTTTAAACCTTTTTGTGCTTTATTAATTTTTTAACTTTGAAACTTCAAAAAGTAATTTTTCGATAACAAATTGACCAAATTGAATAAAACAAACATGGTTGTGTAAGTAATAAAAAACCCTTCCAAAGTAGGGATCATTTGACCCCCCATCCTATTTAAAATTTTGGGGGGATCGCTACCCCCCCGCACAGGGCTAGAGTTGCAAGAATGATTATTGCATAAAAATTGGTCCCCTTTGATATAAAAATCGACGTGTTTTTGGATTTTTGTCAAAACATTTTTTTTACGAGTTTTACGAGGTACAAGTTTTCGTTGGGACACCGTGTATACTGGAAAATAGTGACAGTGAAGAAAACTTTGGTGAATTAGAGCATGAGAGAGAAAAACAATGAATGTAATGATTCATTTGTATATAAACTTGCGAGCATAGAAATCGGCCCACCGTAAACTTTTGACTTTAACTATATTTTTTTAGAAACTATTTATCAGATCAAAAAGAAGATAAATATGCTGTTGGAAAGACAATTTAATATGCTTTGATATGAGTTTAAATGTATTAAAATTTATTTCGGTTTCTTAGACTTAAAATTGTGAAATTAAACTTTTTTATTACTAAAAGAGGTATGGTTTATAGACAATTATCTGAATTAACAATTCATTTTTAATAATGGGTATGACCCCTTCTTGCCCTAATAACAGCTATCATACGATTAGGCATAGATCTAATCAAGCTCGATATTGTTTCTTGTGGGATGTTAAGCCACTCTTCCACTGCAACAATAAGCTCTGGAATCGAGATTCTAGCTCGAATTCTTCGTTTTAGCTCATTCCATAAATGCTCGATCGGGTTTAGGTCAGGACTGCATGCTGGCCACTCCATAACCCGAAGACCGACTTCTGTAATGTAATCTTGCACGATTCTTGCGGTGTGCGGTCTTGCATTGTCATGCATAAAAGTAAACTCGTCTCCAATGAAGTTGACGTAAGGTACCACATGAACTGCTAAAATCTCCTCGATGTACCTATCACCTGTTAAACCTCCTCTCCCGTGACCACGGTCTCCCCTACGGATGAAAACAGGGTCGGTTCGTGCTTCCATAGAAATTGCATGCAGGAACCACCTCCATTCTGCAAATCGCTCTCTTGGTCTCCGGTACACTTTTCTTCTTCGGACGCTACCATAGAGGCATATCCTGGTTTCATCTGAGAACAGACAGACCCCCACTGTTCCAATGTCCAATTCAGATGATCCCGTGCAAAACGCAGGCGTGCTTGACGATGAGCTGGGGTAAGTTTTGGACCAATCGCAGGTATTTTAGGGGTCAGGTTACTTTCCAGCAGTCTTCGTCTTACTGTCCACTGACTGTTAGCCACTCCTCGTATTTCACGGAGCCGTTGTTGCATTTGAACTGCATTAAGACGACGATTTCTTAATGTTGTTGACACAATAAAACGGTCATCACGAGCTGTTGTATACCACTTTCTGCCTGTTCCAGGTCGCCTATGAAAGGATCCAGTCTCCTCATAACGTTGGCACACTCTTCGAACTGCTGCGCGTGTCATATCCAGTTGTCGAGCAGCAGTTCGTTGACTAAGTCCATTTTCGGCTAAAGCAATTACTTGGGCGGCTTTTTGCTGTGTAGTATGCATTAAACTAACACACTTGAAAACTAATCAAATTATGAAAAATGAATAATGTGCATATTTCAGTTGCAAAGGCAATAAATTCAATCTTTCACAAATTTGTTATTCTCGTTATAACAACCACATAAATACATTCCATTTGTTTACCGGTTGCTACGCACTCTTGATCAATTTAAACTCATATCAAAGCATATTAAATTGTCTTTCCAACAGCATATTTTTCTTTTTGATCTGATAAATAGTTTCTAAAGAAAATATAGTTAAAATCAAAAGTTTAGGGTGGGCCGATTTCTATGCACGCAAGTGTACCTATATTATGTGTGCGTAATTTAGTTGAAACTACTGACATCGACGCTGAAGGCACTCAATCACAAGACCACTGAAGAGTTGCGGTACAATGCTCAAAACGAATATATTCATAAATGGTAAACTGCTCCAAGCGTGTTTGCTCGTGAGCGGCGATTTTTGCGCGCACACCACTAGCAGTCTCTTAACTTTTATTGCGCAGTTAAAGGGTTAAATTAGCTCGAGACAGACTACAAACAAAATGACGTATGAGCCATATTAAAAAATTCCAAACTACTAAAATTACTAGATTTGATAACACGGCTTGCATGTTATGGCTATTTTAAGTTGGGTGGTGAAACTATGCAATTAGCAGTCTACTTTTACACATGTCTGTGACCAAATCTCATCAAAATGAACAAGTTTGTATATCAATCCACGTTCAAGGTGTCTGGATGGGTCTCATACAGTTCCAATTTATACCTTGTGTATTTAAAATTTTATTATTTTGACATTTTGATGCAAAATGAAATTTAAAAATTTGATAATCTTTCAGAAAGCAGGCGATACTCTGATGCTACATGATGTGAACAACGTATGTAAAGGGTAATTCAATGGATGGCGTGAAATTTGTTGTCAAATAAAATGTACATTTTATGAGCTAACTTCGAAAATCTTTATTGCACCAGAAGGTTTGAGAGATGGCAATTATATGTGAAACATAATATCATTCATATGACCTCCACGGCTTCGTTCACAGGTGACTATCTAAAGGTCAAAATTTTCAATAACTTTTCGCAATGAAAATGAATCAATGGCATCTAAGGCAGCTTGAATGTTGTAGTTTAGCTGTTGCGCCGTCTTGTTAAAACCACGTGATTCACATCCATCACATTCAACTGAGGCCACAAAAATTCCCTTAGCATGTTACGGTAATACTCTGAATTGATGGTTACAGTGGCTCCATCGACATTTTCAATGAAGTACGAACCAATGATGCCATTGGCCCGTAAGACGCACTAAACCGTTAATTTGGGTAAATGCATTGGTTGCTCAAAAATCACGTGAGGGTTCATCGTGCCCCAAATTTTACAATTTTGTTAACATATCAACCAAGGTGAAAATGGGCTTTGTCTCTGAATGTGATTTTCAATTAAAACTCATTACCTTTTCAGAACCCAATTAACGAATCTGCAATATTATAAATGATCCAAAGGCTTAAGCTGTTGAGTTAATTGGATTTTGTAGGCATGCAAACGAAGATCCTTCGTAAAAATTCTTTTTATAGAGTTGCTGTACTCGATGACGAATTGAAGTACTTCGTTGTTCACGCACATTTCCACTCACGGCAACAAAATTTTGGTTTAAACGAGCTGGATGAGAATACCGATACTTTTTATGGCCTTCCACTGATCCAGTTTCTTCAAATTATCGCACCATTCCACGGATTCCCGACTCACTAAGAGTATGGTCTCGAATTTTACGTTTTTTTTTATGGAACGACCATTTTCGTAGTAAATTTGAACAACTTTTGTACGTTCCATTCCGTGGTTGAAAAATCTTCTTGACTAAAATTGCCAAAGTCTATAATAATTGACATTTGTGAAACAATATTTCCATGGCCAACGCAATGTAAGTCAGATAACGACAACCATCATTCACGCCATCCGTTGCATCACCCTTTATGTTTAGGACTTGGCCTCGGACTTGGCTTATGGATTTTTCTTCCAATTTTAAACTGCCACTATAGTTAATGTTATTGAGCAATGTTGTTGATTGATTATGTACAAGCCAAAAATATTGAAGATTTATTCAAAATTTTTATGACATACCGGTACTCCACCTAAGCATGTTTGCTTATAGGAAGTAATTATTTGGGCGGTTGTTTTAACATCCAGGCAGTTTCATTGGGTAATTAAAAATTCACGCAGGCGGTATTAAACTTTTCTGGCGGTAATTAACTTAATATGGCAGTAGAACGTGGTCAGCAATATAAAAGAATTTGGTCTGTTATTTAATCCTACAGCAGCAGTTCAAATCTTGCTCGATCGATAGATTAAATAATAAATATCCAGTACAATTATTATTTGAGCTCTAAAATGATTGAATGGGCAGTAAAATGTTTTAACAGGCAGTTAGATAAATAGTTCGCCAGTTCTCGGCGTTTGGTAAAATCGAAATGAAAAGAGCGGCACACTTCCATTAAAAGGGGCGCCGCTTTCGCACTGTGAACGGTCAATCGGAAGAGATTTGCCTATAAGTATTAGGTCGTTTCCTCGTTTCGCTCATTACCTATCCCTTATCACTGAGTTGCCAGTGCTTTTATCTACTGCACTAGCATTGCACCAGTCAAATTATTCAGTGCAACCCTCCCCGTTTTGTCATAGAAATGTTTAAAATACTGAACTCAGCCCCTCAAAGGTAAGAAAAATTATTCATTTTGCTTCATCCCTTTGCGACTTCTATTGCACCGCATTGCACCACAAAGTATTTTTGTAATGCTGCATCGAATAATGCATCATTTGGATGCTAATGACTGAGACTTACAACTCTCCGCTCTCTCCGCTTGACCTTAACCTGACAGACTTTTAGATTAAAAAGTGTCAGTCGTTAGCGTTTATATTATTCTCTCCAAATATTATTCACTTGAAAATGCGCACCTTTGAAGAGAATAACATTATAAACGCTAACAACTGACACTTTTTGTCCAAAAATCAGTCAGGTTAAGGTCAAGCGGAGCGAAGCGAAGCGAGCGGAGGGTTGTAAGTCTCAGTCGTTGGCACTGAGTAATTTTGATGGTGCAATAAACTTAATTTTTTCTTAGTATCTACATTATTGTTAATTGTTATTTTCTAATTCGCTGCCTAACTTAAATAAACTGTATAATATATCATTTAACAGGCCGATTATATTTTGTACTGCGTAAGTATTTATAGAACTACTTGTCCCATAATTTCTAACTGACCCATTTTGATTTAATGGCTGCACACGCGTTACTGCCCATTTATTCATTTTACTGCCTAATTGGATTTTCACACATTCAAATATTTATTGAGCTACTCATTTGAAGATATGTTACTCCTTGTTTCCACATTTTTTACTGCTCATATTTATTTTACCGCCCAATCTGTTATTGAACATACAATTTGTATTTTCACACTGACCAAAACTGTAATATAGTACCGCCCCTTTAAATAATAGCCTTTCTTTATTATATTTTCGAGAAAAATTCCTCATCATACTTTGTTATATAAAATTATTTTCAATTATACAGGCTGTCCCATTCTGCACAGTACCTAACCTTGTTTTTTAAACGATTTTACTGTGTGGTTATATAGGTATCTTCGAATTGAACAAAGTTGTAGCAGAAACATTTTGATGAGAAGAAGACAGTATCTACGAGAAACTACTGCTGCATTAAAACAATGAAAATATACAGAGAATTAGCACCTACATGGCAATTCTGTGTGCAATCAGGGATGGCCGGGGCATCAGGCATTTGCCCGATGCTTACGAGCCGAAGGCCGAAAGACTGCTAAAATTGTTTGAAAATTCAGTTTTCTCAAAAGAAAAAACAGGTTATTGGTCCAGTTTATCTATTAGAAGAAAACATTTGTTCTTTTAACTTCTAACGTGCTTTTCTTGGTAATCTCTGTACTTCACCGATGATATGCCGCAAGGCAAGAAAGAAAACGAAACCAACTCAATAAGAAATAAGAATTCGACAAGAACTTGCTCCAACAACTACTCCCCTGGCAAATACCCCGACAGGTATTGAATTACAGAGCAAGTCCTTGACGATTGCGTGTACTAAACGGAAACACAACAACAGGAAGCCCTCCACTATTAAATACTGTGGGCAAGATGAATCCATTCGATGCTCCTAGCGTACACAAAAGCAGTATAGTGCCCTGCTATGGCCAAATATAATGTGTACGCTAGGAGCATCGAATGGATTCATCTTGCCCACAGTGGTTAATAGTGGGGGGGCTTCCTGTTGTTGTGTTTCCATTTAGTACACGCAATCGTCAAGGACTTGCTCCGTAATTCAATACCTGTCGGGGTATTTGCCAAGGGAGTAGTTGTTGGAGCAAGTTCTTGTCGAATTCTTATTTACATTCTTCGACATTGAATAGAAATGTCTTAGAGGGGACGGTCAGTGAGCGAGAGCCAACTCTTTGGAGTTGGTGCTCGCTTACTGATGTGTCCCGCTCGCCTTTAAGACTAGAGGCTGGTTTGGTTTGTTTGCACACAGCTGCACGGTACTGATGAGCTCCAAAAGAGCGAAATCATGATATGCGGTTGCTGTGGGCGAACACACCAAATCATTTCTTTTCTTTTTCAATACAATAAGAAATGTCCCCAATGAGCAACGACCCCTGACCCAATCAAATAATAATAATCCGAAGCACTACCATGATGTCGCTGCAATACTCACAAAACCGGTGTTTTCATCGTACTTTAACTAATAATTGTATACGATTATCCTAGGAAATAGTTGGAATATAATAAATTAAACGCCGTGATCACCATGTAGTGTTTCTGTTTTATTGTTCATTATACTTATGTATTTGACTGAAATTAAGATTCTGCTTTTACGTATTTTATCATTATTAGGTTTTGGTGCCTGAGCACCTAAGCAGTAGATCAGTTATCGTAATAATTTTTATAGAAGTGTGGATCCATTCACAACCAATGAGTTTATATTTACCTGCCCAAATTTTAAAAATACGTAACACATTTTTGTCAAAAAACATGTTGATACCTAAGCCCCCCCCCATTTTTATGTGAAGTCGGGGCTGCTTTGTCTAGCTTTTCCGGGCTGGTCAATGGTAGCCCATCAGTCTCTGTATAGAATTACTTTCAGTTCTTACAGACTTACACTTTTTAGAAAATTTTCAAGAACTATAGGCCATAACTTTATTTTTCAAATGGAACCATACCTATAATTTCTACATAGTTATTTTCCTTGTTCAGTGCATTCAATTATGTATAAACTTCTCTATTTCTAAAATTACTGCTTTTTGCTATAATTACCTTCAAATATGTAACTGCCTCTAATTTTCAAATAAAAAATACTTTCATATTGCGGCTGCATTTTTGTAAATGGTACACAAATATCTATTTAAAAATAACTGAAAGTAAAAAATCACCCTCAAATATCCAACTGTCTCTAAAATAAAGAAAGCATTTACCCTTATCCTTTTCTGTTAAGAAATTACAACGACTTCTGTTTTAAAATTCATTTTTTCAATCGTAAATACATAATCAGTATTAACAAATCTGTTTTGATGCTAATTTTAAAAAGTGATTCTACAATGTGAAACTATTAATTTTTTGTATAAGAATTTTGGGACATTTGAGACTGATTATCTCAAAAAATATTAGGTTTAGGGGTAAGTATACAAAACAGATAATCTATAATGAAAAACAACCGCAATATAAAAATTATATGGTTCCATTTAAAAAGATTGTTACGGGATTTTGAAATACCTATTTTAATTTGGCCACATAACTGCTCATACCCTCTATAATATTTTTGACCTTTTATTGCTGGAATAGTTACATAGGTTCTCCTAGATGTTGCTTTTATCTCGCCAAAATATCAATCTCTTCCTACCACATCTAACAAACAAACCTACCACATCCACAGACTTTAAGAATAGATAGAATTATTCTTCAAAATAAAAGGGGTTTGTCAGATAAACCATTATTCAAAAAAGCTTTAGTTCAGAGCTAAATGGCACCAAACTTCGAATATTGACTGCAAAAAGATCGTGGATTTCAAATTTGTCATAAAAATTGGCCAGTTGCGTAAAGCAGAAAAGTTGGGGGTAGATTTTAAGACGCCCAACCCCCATTCATTCAGTATTCGGAATTAAGCGAAGTTGTTAGTGTTGTTACCAAATCTGTTTATCAGATTATTCCGGAAAAATCTAAAAAAATTTAAACCTCCAGGGTGTGGTGTAATAGTTTATATGCTGAACTCCCCATAATTTTGAAGTTTTATCCACACCTGAAATGTGTCGATTAAAAACTGTACATGTTAAGGGCAAAATGCGTTTCATCCAGCCAAAAAATGTCTAAGGTTATTAGAAAATAACCAAACACCATTTATATATTTAATATTTTGAGCTTTGTCTAGATAGATTGTGTTCTGCCCGCATATTAAACAAAAGATGTAACGTCGTTACCAAGCACTGATCAGCAGCTCGTGTAACCGTACAGCTTTGGCCTCTTTTCTATTGACCCCATTTTACATTTTTATACACAAAAATCTGTCAGGTTAAGGCCAACCGGAGCGAAGCAAAACAAGGCGCTCACCGTTTCTTAAATTTTGTAGTGCTAGCTCAAACTTTTCTCTTGACAGTGATTTACTTTCCTACTTCTGCATATAAATTTCCCAATGTTCATCCACTCATTTGCCTTGCCCCCATTTCCAATTAGGATGTCTCCAGCCGCATTTCTACAAATTTTTACTACCAAATTCAATTTTTGGGAAATTTCTCTGTTGCATGCTTTGTCAGTCTTTTCTACTCATTTATTCTCCACTTTGAATTTGTTATCAAAGTATTGTTCTTTCTCTTTCCCATCTTTCCGAATAACTTCCTAGTGTACCTACCACCTTATACCTTTCTTGCGTATTAGACTCACAATATATTGTGCTATGGGTTTACTATTTTCATTCTGTTTATGACCTAAACTAATTCCAGATACGGAATCGTAGTCTATTTTTAATGCAGTTCCATTAATTAATTTCCCTTTTCTGAACTTACCGCACGCATCATCTTTTAGTTTCTTGATGTGAAGATATCTTCTACAGTTCCATTTTTTCAAAATCTAAATTCCGGACAACGTAAGTGGTATCGAACTTGTTTCTTAATGAAACAAACTGCTAACTTTAAGTGTATAATATAATTTGTATAAAAATACATTTCGAATATAATCAATAGCAAACACAACATGCAACAATCATAGTATCAAAACTTATGTTTATTTTTTCTTCCAGTTTTCTTCTTTTCACGTTTTACATGAACCCTAGAGTGGGACTTCTGGCTACCAGAACTTGCAAAAGTTTTCCCACATGCATTACAAGAAAATGGCTTTTCCCCTGTGTGTACTCTATAATGAACTCTCATTAAACTCCCGGTAACAAAGGTTTTCGCACAAACATCGCACTTAAAACGCTTCATGCCGGTGTGCGTAGCAAGATGATTTCGTAAATTATCTTTAGTTTTGAAACGCTTTTCACATATCTCGCAAGCAAAATTCGATATATTAAGATGCGTATTTGTAATATGTGTTTTGAGTTGTTCATATCGCACAAACGGTTTCTCACATACCATACAAAGATGATTTTTAATTCCAAGATGTGCTTTCATATGCAATTTTAAATGATCACTTCTACTGAATCGTCTATTACAAACGTCGCATCTATATTTTTTTTCTCCTGTGTGGATTTTCATATGGGTTTTCAAATTGTTTGCAAATGAGAAATCTTTCTTGCAAACTGAACACTTGAATCTTTTCTTTTCTGTATTATGATTCAAATCGACTTTCTTTTTCTTTTTAAGGTTCATGCCTTCTAAAACTACGTAATCAGGTTCTTCCCGTTTTATTTCATTTGTAAATAAATCTTCACTATTTATATGTATGTCCGTTAACAAGAGATCTTTGGCACCATTTAAAGAATTTGTATCTGAAGTTGGTTCACTATTCTCAAATATAATATGGGACCCATCTTCTGCCAGTACTTCTAAATACTCAACTTCCATGTTGTTTAGTGTTGTTGACAGTCTAATCTAAAAATTATAAAAAAAAACAGTTATAAATACACATTACTTACTTTATGTATAGCGGTATTTTCAACCTGCACGCACCTATATGCTTAATTATTGTTTTAAGGCTCCATAATTACAAATAATTCAAATAAAACAAATCTGTCATACTTCTGCCAACACTTTGCAAATTAGATCACATGGCTTCACAAGACAGCACGTAAGCACGTTCCCTGACAGCCAAGGCCACCTACCATATGAATGTGTGCAGGAAATATTTTAATTTTTCAAAGCAAATGAGCTACCTGTAAATCACATGATTCTTTAAAGGTTTTTAGCGATATACCGGTTATTCTTGGTATCGTAATTTCAACGTTTTAATGACAAAGTGGTTACCAGTGTTGCCACATCATTATTTTCGTCAGTAGCCCGCCGCTTAAAATTTCAGTAGATTTCAGTAGATTATGTAAGTTGTAAGTATGTTGTGTAACGTATAATGTACCGGGTGTACAAATAAGAAAGGTCGGCGGCCGTATATCCGTAACCGTTTGCCCTAGAACTTTCGGAAAAAAATATTTAAGATAAAATTGGCCACGAGAAATTGCTGGAAATTATTTTTAAGTTCGTAGATTGGCCGCTAGGGGGCGTAAGGGCTACACCAAAGGAGAAAAACTTTTTTCCCTGAAAAATCACCGATAAAGGGTTATCAAAAATAATTTTGTTGAATTCTACTGAAAATTCTGAATAACTTTCGTTTAGGATTTTTTGCTCTAGCTCGTCAAATAGAGATGGCATGAGCGGACAAACATTGAGATGAACGAATGCTTCTAACTCCGGTTTGGCTCAACGGAATTGGAAGCTTCTTGAGAAGAGCTTTCCTTGTTCTATCAAACGAAAGTTAAATAAAGTAATTTCGAATTTCGTGGCCACCGGTAGAGGGCGCGATTTTACATTCAAAGCTATTTTAGCGTTTATCTTGAAAAATTCAAATTTAATAATATAGTTTTTTTAATACTGCTAAAAAGAGGTGAAAATTATAAGAAAAATGGCGCAAGCGTACTAATTATTTTTTTCAACTTGTGTATTATAATAAAGAAACATTTTAATATTTTTCTTTATTATTTTTAATAACAAAGTAATAATATTTTTCTCATAGTTTTGTATTAGTACGAGAGCCAACGACCAAAATTTTTGTCTCATAGCATCCCGGCCAAAACCGTATAAAATCTATAGATTAGATGACCCTGGACTGAAAAATACAATTTTCAGACATTTTACGCGCAGCGCATGACCTGAGCGCATTTTCAAAAATGTCAACAAATTTGACCACACTGTATCATAGCATCCCGTCTGATTTCCAGAATGTAGTTAGATGAAAGCTCTGAGATGCAGAAAACACGTTTTTCAGGAGCCGATAGCCCAGCGTCTACATAGGAGACCATTTCGAAAAAAAAAACAATGAGACAAAAAAACAGTATTATAGCATCCCGTCTGAAAATCACTTTAATACGTAAATTTGAGTCATTTGTTGCGAAAAAATCAATTTTCAGAAAGAAGCCTTACATTTTTAGAGCATTTCGAAAATGTTAACGAATTTCGGTCAACGGTATCATAGCATCTCGTCTGAAAACAGTTGAACATGATAAAAGGAGTTGCCCAGATGTAGAAAAAAATCATATCAGACAAATTTAGTGCAGCATCTAACAAATCAGACAAATATTCGATACTCAACACACACCCCCCTCCCCAGGAACGCACACATTGCGTATATATATTTTTTCTTACCATGCTCTTGACGTAGATGCACCTTCTTCCAAAAAATTACCGATTTAATTGCTCGAATCCGCTGACGTCGAACTATCAACAACATTTTCCTGACAAACAGTACAATCCTTTGGTACCTACCTTCACGGCCGTCAAATTTTTATAGCATATTGAATGGTACTCTTTGTCCGTATCAATAGTTTTTGGCAAGTTAAATTTTTAATAAATCGATTTTCTCGCAGAATGCCTCTTACTCCGATATTCAGCTACTTCGTTGCACTTATTTAAGGTTTCTTTTGTAAATAATTTCACTTTTGCATTAGTTTTTCGAGTGCAAAACACACAAGTTAAGTTTGACATTTTACAGTAATTGAAACAACCAACAGTCAGTACACGCGAGACAGGCACATAGGTACAACTCGTAAGTTACAGGACATGGAAGCGTAACAAGAACTGGGCGACTCCGAAACGTCTTTTTCCTTTTGGGAATTATAGGCGGTATTGAAAATGTCGAAAACAGTATTTTGGCAATCTCGGCAGCCATAAAGAACATTTAAAGAAAAAATTAACCGGGATGCTATGAGACAGTGTGGTAAAATTTGTTGACATTTTTGAAAATGCGCTCAGGTCAGACGCTGTGCGGAAAATGTCTGAAAACAAAAATGTTAGTAACCAAATAACAAAATCTATGTACATTTTGAATATCAGACGGGATGTGACAATACAGTCAACCAATTTTTTTTGGCATAGCAGAAATGGCCCCTCACGAAGCTGCTGGGCTTCTGAGCGTTGTGCCCACTTAAGTCGGGTCTAGGGCCATCTAATCTATCATTTCATATGGAGCAGCCATTCTCAATATTCCTTCATTTATATCTTCGGTTCTAAAAAAGATATCACCATGCGGCTTGCGCCATTTTTCTTATAATTTTCACCTCTTTTTAGCAGTATTAAAAAAACTATATTATTCCATTTGAATTTTTCAAGATAAACGGGAAAATAGCTTTGAATGTAAAATCGCGCCCTCTACCGGTGGCCACGAAATTCGAAATGACTTTATTTAACTTTCGGTTGATAGAACAAGGAACGCTCTTCTCAAGACGCTCAAGTTTGTCCAATTCCGTTGAGACAACCCGGAGTTAGAAGCATTCCATTGTTTGTCCGCCCATGCCATCTCATCTATTTGACGAGATAGAGCAAAAAATCCTAAACGAAAGTTATTCAGAATAATTTTCAGTAGAAGAAGTGAAGAATAGCGAAGACGAAATGAAAATAACCTGCAAGAAGCCATAGAGAGGTCAAGAAAATTACTGAAATAAGAACCGAGTTAGAGACTTGAATATCAGAGGTGACGCAAGAAATAAGTGGTTGATGAAGAAATAACAAGAAAAACGAGAAAACGGTTCAATCGGAAAAGAAGAAGACTCCGAAGATCGAAGATAACGAATCAGTGAGCCAACATGGAGGAGGCAATTAATTTGGTGGTTGCTCCTCGGGGAGACTCTTTGGATGTACTGGATTCTGGATGCGGTGACCAATAAGAAACAGAATGACTTAAAAGAGCTAGTGAAGCTTCTAGAGACCAGGTATGATCATCAGCACCTTCAGCAAGTACGCCGGGCTCAGCTGAAGGGAAGGTCTCAACGTTCCAATGAGACATTGCAAGAATTTGCAGCCGACATAACCAGTTTGGTTTGACTAGAATATCCAATAGCCCCAGATGAATTCTTGGAGAGCCTGTTCTTAAATTGTTCTGTATCCAGTTACTCTTTTTACAAAAACAAACTTGTACGTGATTACCGTTTTATTCCTCTCTTTTTTACAACAACTTGACAAATCAATAAAAATATTAATTCCGTTTTTTTCTCTCGCCTGCCTCGATATAAATCTTTTTTACGCACACTTTCTCTCTCGGCCCTTGCGACGCGATGGCACAACGCCATTTTAAATAAAATGTTTATCATGGCAATGAGATGAAGCACGTATTACATAAATTAATAAATACTACAAGAACAGGCAAGTATATAAAACAAATAATAAATTCTGATAAACAAACACTCGAATCTCCAACATGCCCCCCGCCTTGGAAATGCCCTGGAGTGGGCAATTGCAACAGTCAATCCTTGGTGGTGTCTTCCAAATCAGTTGTAGGAAAAGGGCAAAGCTTGGAAAAAAGACCGCTTCACTTCACCCTTTGCAGTCTTGACTGTGGCAACTCTGCTTACATTATCCTTGCCGGGATGTATCTGGACTATTCGTCCAAGTCGCCAACTAAGAGGCGGAGCATTGTCCTCCTTTATGTAACTAACGCCCCGGGTTGCAAACTAGAGAGCGACCCTTTCCACTTAGAGCGCTGCTGTAGCTCTGCGATATATTCCTTGTGCCAGCGGCTCCAAAAATGTTGCTGGCACTGTTGAATGTGCTGGTAGCGATTTAAGCGGCCAACAGGCAACTCTCTAATGTCACTGCCTGGCAGGGCGACTAATGGCCTACCGATGAGGAAGTGAGCCGGGGTTAACGGGACCAAATCGTTTGGATTGTCGGATAGGGGAGAAATTGGCCGAGAATTGAGTACGGCCTCCACCTGAACTAGTAAAGTATTGAGCTCTTCAAACGTCAAATGAGCATTACCTAGAACCTTTCTTAAATGTTTCTTGCTGGATTTAACACCAGCTTCCCACAAACCCCCGAAATGTGGGGAATAGGGAGGAATTAACTGCCAATCAATTCCTTCATTTGTGCAATAATTTTTAACGTGGTTGCCTGAAATTTTAAGAAATTGCCCCAGTGATTTTAACTCTGAACGAGCTGCAAGGAAATTACTGCCGTTATCGGAAAATAACCTTACTGGTTTCCCGCGGCGTGATATGAATCTATTTAAAGTCATCAAGAACAAATCTTTTGACAAGTCAGATATGAGTTCTAAATGAACCGCCTTAGTTAAAAAACAAACGAATAATCCTATGTAACATTTACTAATTTTTCCCCCGCGACCCTTTCGATCCTTGATTTGTAAAGGACCCGCGTAGTCTACACCCGAGACCGCAAATGGTGGTTCTGGCTGGAGGTGTGACGCAGGCAAATGACCCATTTTTGGGGTAAAACAAGTGATGCATTGCCTGACCACCCTCTTTGCCAAACGCAACAATTTCGAAAATCGTTTGAACGGAAATGGTTCTGTATTTTGTGACACAAAACTATGAGTATTGTCCCTTCTCATATCAGGAAGTTCGATGCTTGTATTCGTTTCAAAACCTTTAGTTTGTGGCCAATTTTCAGAAGATTCGGACAGCTGGATGCAGCTAATTGCTAGATACGACCCAGCTGTCGTCCCGTAAGTTACCGTTGCGAGCTCAAATTTTTCTATGGGATGTCCCAGTCTTTCGCGCCATAGAATACGCTGTAGAGAACGTTGATTTGGTGTAATTAGAACCTGGCGGTACATTTTTTCGATGTCTCCCGATACGACGTATTTATGTTGACGAAATCGCACAAGAATCGAAAATAATTCGCTTTGAGTTGAAGGGCCCGTCATTTGTAAGCTATTTAAGGAATGACCAGTGCTTGTTGTTGCTGAAGCATCAAATACGACGCGCAGTTTCGTGGTTAGACTTTCCTCGAGAATTACGCCGTGATGAGGCATGTAGTAAGCAATTTCTGCGACGTCCTGGCAATCCTACTTTCGACATATGACCTAGGGATTCGTATTCACAGATTAATTCTGTATAGCTCGATTTTAAATCCGGCTTAGAATGTAGTTTGCGCTCGAGGGACAAAAATCTGCGCTCCGCTTGTATATAAGAGTCACCTAGCTTGTCGAGGCTATCCGTTAATGGGAGGCTGACGATGAACCGTCCATCAGATGCGCGTTTTGTATTTTTCATGAAATGTTCCTCACACGCAATCTCTTCTTGGGAGAGTGGCCTGATCGGACTGCACTCTTCTAGTTCCCAAAAACGTGCTAGTTGCGCCTGAATATCGAGATGCGTGAAATTACAGAAAACCGTTGACGACTTTTTTGATGTGCCAAATTTTCCCGATATGATCCACCCTAGACGTGTTTTTTGCAGCACCGGTTTATTTTTTCACAAACGAATTTGCCCAATGCACATTAAATGCCAAAACAGCTACGCGCCGATAAGCATGTCAATTTTCTGTGGCGTCGAAAATGACGGATCAGCCAACTTCAGATTTTTTGGTATATTGAGCTCTGAAGCGTTCAATTGTACACTTGGCACATTGCCTGTAATGTTAGGAACAACAAAACATACAAGTTTTTCAGAAAAATCATTGTGCAAAGCCTGTATAATGCAGCTCGCAGCTCGTATCTATATTGGAACAAGTATTATTAAGTCCAAGTACAGAGATGGGTTGCTTGGATGTTTTTAAATTAAAAATTTTGCACAATTCTTCAGTTATGTAGTTCGACTGGGAGCCCGAGTCAAGTAAAACACGTATAGCATGTGGAGTTTTTTGCTTATCTAAAACTTGAATCAAAGCAGTGGATAACAGTACGTGCGCATCAAAGGCACCGGACGATAATACAACACTATTAGGATTAGATGACGAAAATTCGGTTGAGCTGACAGCGCCGTTGTTATGCAGGAGCGTGTGATGATTTTCGTTACATTTTTGACATGTTCCTCGGCGATAATTTTCGCTTGAATGACCTGGCCTTAAGCAATTTTGGCAAAGCTTTAAGCTACGAACCTTTTCGACCTTTTGGTTATGTGACAGCTGCAGGAATTCTGAACAATTCTGTATGTAATGTTGCTTCTTGCAAAACCTACATCTTACTACGAAATTATTGGTGCCTTGTTTATTTCGCTGCTTGTTTTCTGTAACTAAAAATCCCCTGGTTCCTTTTTTGTCGGTGGGTTTGTCAAGTTGACATGACTGCAATGTTTCAAGCAAATCCGCGCGAGATTTTACAAAAGACTTGAGGTCTTGCAACGTGGGTACATCTTTTCCGGTTTTATAATTCTCCCATTCGCGAAGCGTTAGTTTGTCAAAGTTTGAAGATACTATAAAAACGATGAGAGTATCCCAGTTGTTTACCGGCTCTTGAAGTTGCTCTAGAGCGCGTAGATTTTTTGTTACAGAATCCAACATTATTCGCAGACCACTGGCCGATTCCCTTTGCAAACACTCTAAATTAAATAAGGCCTTAAGAGCCAAGTCTCCCTGCTGCATTTTCGAGCGATTCAGACGTTCGCGCCTTTACAAACTGTACTGCTATTTATTTATATTTTGCTTTCTAATTTTGCAAGCATATACAGAAAGCATTCCCTAAGAGTCGTCTCGTCGGCGATTTAAAAAAAAACGAATAGAAGTTTGTCTTTTTCGGCTTCAAATATACCCATATTTTGCGTACTTATAACTTACTAAAAAATCACTCTTTTAAAAATCCGAGACGAGAGGCCTATTTCCACCAGTTTCTTCTTTCAAACAAAACAAAGAATTTCAAAATCGGTTCATAAATAAGGAAGTAATTTGTAAAGAGAGCTGCCCTTGCAAACACAATTTAATGCCCTGCACTGTGGCGACCTATGCTTCGGAACAAAAAATTCTTGATGTTCGCGATCGGATACTTGGCTCTTATGATTTCTGTATATACTTGCAAAATTAGAAAGCAAAATATCAATAAATACCAGTACAGTTTGTAAAGGCGCGAACGTCTGAATCGCTCGAAAATGCAGCAGGGAGACTTGGCTCTTAACGTGATTATTAACTAATAATCTCCGATTATCATATCGATCACACAATGCATCCCACACCACTGGGTAATTATTAGCTGTAAATTCCAATGAACTTATGACCTGCGTGGCGCCACCTGTCAGAGATGCTCTGAGGTAATGAAATTTTTGAATCGGGCTTATGGGCGCATTTTGATGTATTAGAGATTCATACGTGTCACGGAATTCCAGCCAGTTAGAATATGATCCGTCGAACTTAGGTAGTTCTATTGTCGGCAACCTAATGTGCTGACCAGAAACTCTATTGCTATTTACGGAAATAACCTCCTGGCCATCGCCACCGTCGGATAGAGCAGAAGAAAGGGCACGAGAGGACGCTACAGTACGTTCATGATCGTTAAGAATCTTTTTTGCTTGTGCTGTTATCTCAAAGAATTTATTTTTAAACGTGTAGCGCTCCCTAGCCTCGTCTTCAGCATCCTCGGCGGTGCTTTCGATTATAATTTGAACTTCTTCGAATTCAGTTAACAATGTTTCGATTTTGGTTAACCGATCATGTAACTGCAACAAGTCTACATCGGTTTTGTGAACCTTACCGTTGAGTTCAGTTAAGAATTTTGAAAAGTTTGTTAACTTAGTTTTGCAAGTACCTCTTTTTTGAATTGGCGAAGCCATCTACAGTTTAATGGAAATACACTGATTAAAACTATAAAATATATGCGTAAAAAGAGCCTTGCAATAATTACTAGCGCAGGAGGAACCCTTTCAATTACAAGTAAATGGCACCGCTGCGCTGCACAGGTAAATAAGAGGAACGAGCTCACTTTGTTTCGGAGAGACTTCTGGAATCTTCTGCCCCTTACAATAAATGTGGGTCTATGTTTTGATACTGCACCGTAATTGATCCACAGGTAAATCAATAAAAATATTAATTCCGTTTTTTTCTCTCGCCTGCCTCGATATAAATCTTTTTTACGCACACTTTCTCTCTCGGCCCTTGCGACGGCGCAACGCCATTTTAAATAAAATGTTTATCATGGCAATGAGATGAAGCACGTATTACATAAGTGGTACTGGACCGTTCGAACAACTACTCCTCGGGCAAATACCCCGCCAGGCATTGAATTATAGAACTAAATCCAGATTTTATGTACTACGAGATCCATGCATGAGTCCCAAAAGGACGAAACCAGTGGTCTACGGTTTTCCATGCACATTTGAAACATGCAATATTGAAAAACTTTTAACATACGTATTACATAAATTAATAAATACTACAAGAACAGGCAATTATATAAAACAAATAATAAATTCTGATAAACAAACACTTGAATCTCCAACAGAGCCCGTCGGTGGAGAATTTCATCGAAGACCTGCGGGACAGTGAGACCAAGCTTTCCAGGCACATGCACAAGGCATTATTGGCACGTACTTTGACTCACAACTTGGAGTATGACACCGCAAAACACACATCTAGGGGATACGCCAAGGAGCGTCAGCTCCAGACGGCTCGAAGGAAGATCTATCCGAGAAAGTTTTGAAAAAACTGACATTAGAACTTGATAAGCGAACAGAAGACGTCGACAATAACCACACTCGTAGAGAGTGGACTGAAAGGAGGAAATTGGAAAGGTGTTCCGAAGGTGTTCTAGATGATTGGGGAAAACTCGCAAATTTTGAAAATGATCCTATTAAATAGTTTACTATCCAAAACAAATTCCGCAACTTTCGCTTTTCATATTTGAGACTTATTTTCATCATAATTAAATACGAAACGTGCATCATGCTTGCGACGCAATATTTGAATAACGCTGTGACGTTCTAGGCCTGACAGATTAGGTAGGGATGTTCACATGCACAAACCGATGCGTTAACAGCCAGTGATTTTATAATATTATAAAATCACTGTTAACAGCACTATAGGCCTTCGCTTATTCCTGGATTCCTCCCCACTTTATTCAAGGAGACACGGTAAATGGACTTCGCAACAGATGGGCCTTCTACGTCACAGAAAGCGCACGTTTTAGCTTTCTCAGTTATGATGCTTCTCTAATTGCATATTTTTCTTTTAGCACGACACATAATCAACATTTTTAAGTGGTACGCGACACATATTCTATTTGTGCTTGATATTACAGTACTAAAAGTTATACATTCGATTAAGCGGGTCTTTCCCATTGTGAAGAGAAGGGCCATCTCCGTAACACTAACAGATGTCGGAGCACTCCCAGGCGAGACCAGGATGAGGCTGGTATTAGGGAAATTAGAATCGACCAGTTTTGAGGGACAAAAGTTGGGCCAATAACCTACCAAGTCCCCCTAGAAGAAGTGAATGTATCGAGATTGGCTCAAGTTGGATACATTCTTATGATCGATGGAATTATTGACTGGAAGACTGAAATTACTCTCATATACCGGGTGTCAATGAGTGCATGTAACATCCCGCCATTTGTTTACTTTTTGAAATACACTTTGGCAATCCTCTGTTAGTATTATACTCCAAAAACCTCATATTTTTAAACCGGAAGTGATATCAACTTTTTTATGTTAAATAGGAATATATCATTTTGTTTAGATATTTTTATAGTTGTTAGTGCCAATTTCTTAATAATATTTTGTTATTTTCGTGAAATATTGGCAAATAAAAGGAATTGTATAATATTTAATCGACGTTTCGACTCCGTTAGGAGTCTTTGTCAAGATTTTATTGAATAAGTATAAAAAATGACATGTTTTTTATACTTATTCAATAAAATCTTGACAAAGACTCCTAACGGAGTCGAAACGTCGATTAAATATTATACAATTCCTTTTATTTGCCAATATTTCACGAAAATAACAAAATTTTGTTTAGATAGTTCGATAGGCCTTTTTATTCTCTTGACAACCATGTATCATACATATCCAAAAACTTTATATTTTTGACGTCAGAGGGGGTTAAATGAAAAAGTCACGTTGGCTGTGAATTTGACGATATTAGCCTAATTTTAAACGTTTTAATGAATTCAACTATTGATTCTAACACACTGTTTTAATGATCACGGAAATATTTTTGAATTTTAAGCAGTACATCCTTTATTTTTTTTTTAATAAAGTTAACATAGTCGTTTTAAGTGTTTTGAAAAATGGAATTTAAATTATGTACTAATTGACAATAATTGAATTGCACTTTTATGCACTAATTGTGTGGACAATAAACTGAAGTTCGAAAAACAAAAAAAAATTTAGCAACTTGCTATTTAAAATTTCACGAAAAACTCTGTTTCAAAAACGAATATTTGAACGACTATGTTAACGTTATTAAAAAAAAAATAAAGGATGTATACTGCTTCAAATTCAAAACTCTTTCCATGGTCATGAAAACAGCCTGTCAGAATTAATAGTTGTATTCATTAAAACGTTTAAAATTTAGGCTCATACAGAAACAAAATACCTTGAGATTGGCAACTCCTATACTAAAACTATTGGAACTATAGTGACAGCGAATCACACCAGTTGGTAGTTATGTGAACAGACAGCAGGGGGCGCGATAACAAGCCGGTGTGGCGGGAGATTTCAAATTGTATTAACTTCAGCTTCCAAATTTCAAATAAAACTATAAAATAAGAAATCAGATGTAAATTTGTTTATTAGTTAATACAACAGTACATTATATTGTTGCTTATACAAAAAACATATTCAAAAATAATGAAAGTAAGATCAATTATTTATAATTATGCATAATGGATATTAAGTGAAAAGTAAATGCTATAATTTTTACAAATACCTTCGTTGCCTTATAAAATGAATGTTTTTCCATAATAAAGTATTTTGTCCACGACCATCTTACAACATACTCTTTATACTTGTGTTTCTTCAATCATAATTAGATACATTAATCACTGCAGTGAATAATGAATATTATTCACTAAACCAATAGGAACATCACTTTGACCCTTTTTTACATTTATTTAGTAGGCCGCGATCGCGATGTGTCAGTTCAAATTGAAACGTCAAATCAGCATGGTTTGCTTTTAATTTGAAATGCATATTCTAAAAAAGAAGATATAATGAGTAGTGAGAGTGAAAACGAGATTTCTTTAACAGCACCAGCAATAAAAGAAGCTGCAGAACTTGCCTCATTAGATTCATTGCCCAAAAAACCAAGAAAATTATACCTGAGAGCATATGTATGAATCTTTCTTACACTGGAGAAGGGAAATGAAGGTAAAATCTTTCTGGGAATCTGTTTTGATAGTCGTGGACAAAATATAGTATACAACTTGTTATAGTTCTTTTCAGGTATCTTGGCGTGTGTGTGCAATAATCTGCGCATTACGTTCATGTGCCTTTCTCCCTTTTATAAAATGAATTTGTTGAATAATTAATTGCTGCCGTAAGATGACTTGAGAATATTTTCACGCTTCCGTATTTGATCTCACTCTTTCTTACTATACTTGGGCCGCCCAACAGACGGAGTATCACCCTGCAAGAACGTGCTCTAGCGGGGCCAATATTAATTTATGACGACCGAATTGGATTGATGCGACTTCGTTGGGTCTAAAGAAAGCGCATCACTGCGGTTCGGTCGTCCTAAATTGATAGTGGTCCCGTCTAGAGCTCATGCTTGCAGGGTGATCACTCCGTCTGTTGGGCGGCCCAAGTATATGGTTGTGTGAAACAAAACGGTTTCAGTACTAATATGCTTATTTTGCAATATCCAGTGGTCACCAAGCAATTTATTAAAAATTATTGCCTTTCAAGTATAACTACTGACTGTCAGTTTGATTGTCAGGTGTAAAGATGTCTGGAAATGTTTTTACCAAACAGTGTCGAGAAGTTTTACGAAATATTTTTGAATACTACTCGAGAGAAGGACAATAATGGTCCCCTATTAATTGCCTTTAACTTGTGACCAGGAGCGATTGACCGATGCATCAATAGTCTACGCAGCGAGTCGAGCATAGTTGGAGAGGAAAAACGAGGTTTGTCTGCTGCAACGCCCGGAAAAAGGCACAGCAAATCAAAATTAAAAAGTGAAGATGTAACTGACAGCATTAAAACCGAAGTAAGGATGCTATTTATTCCATGAAAGAAAAGAAATAACACATTACATTAAAAATTTTAAATAACAAATTAAAAACAAAACAAATAGTGAATATTTCTGACACAAGTTTGTGGCGGTTATAACCAATAGCAGATTTAAGAACAAACTAGAAAATAACCGGTGTCTTTTGTGTGAACGGGCTAATGTTGTGGGTAAAAAATACATTTCTTGAGGGAAAACGTCAAAATGCTCATTGCCGTGTGCCGTGTCCAGAGTCGCGGCGCACACGCTTGTCGCGGTTCCTAGCAACAACAAAATTTTGGAAACTACTGAACTGCTGGCGGTTGCTTGGATAATCGGATATGACAGCGCAAACGCCAACAAAGCTGAAAAATCTCGGATGATTACAAAACTCGCTCGCTTCGCTCGCTCGTGTTGTAAACTTCATCCTCGGTAATAATAGCATTCATTATAAAACTCGTGTATAATCAGTGTTGTGCACAGATAACCGTTTTTTTATCTAGATAAGATAACAGATAATTACGAAAAATATTATCTAGATACAGATAAAAGATGATTTGGCAAATGATAATCTAGATAAAGATAATAGATGGAGTATAATTATCTAGATAATTCAGTAGATAATCGTAGAAAAATTCACGCCAGGTATTTTTATTTATAAATTTAAGGTGGTTTAGGTACATAGGTAAGTCCTGGATTTAGCAGCAGTATTTACGTAGCTCAACATTTAACATTTAAGTAGGGATCTATAACATATTGATCGTTATTATGTAGGTAGCTCAATTTTCGTCGTTTTCAAGATATCTTAAAAACAGAAGAAAAAATACCACTTACCTATTAGGCTATTACAGTTACAGAGATATAAAAATAAAAAAATAACATGTTCATAAATAATAAACTTTACTGATTAGTAGATTAGATGAAACTGGTTTAAAACTTAAAAGTAATATGTAATTTATTTTCTTAGGTTGCTTCTGCAAGTTAACAGCATTTCAAAATGTTTGTCGGTCAGTTTATTTCTGCCTGGAATCAGGATTTGCGCTTACTGAAAAAGAGGGATTTTGAGCGTTTTATGAAGCTACAGATTTTTTCGTTTCAAAATATATTCGAAATATTATCTGTTATCTAATACCTCCAGATAACCTGTCTTTCATCTAAGATAAGATTATAGATAATTGATGACAGTGTCATCTTAGATAAGATGATAAATAACAAAATTTTATCTAGATAATTTATCTAGATAATATTATCTGGATGATGCACAACACTGTGTATAATATACTATTGTCTGCAGTGTATTATCAAAAAGTGAAATAAATGGTTGCTATAAAAAGTATTCCATATATTGAAATCTATAATTAAACTAGCGGACCCAGCATTAAAAAAAAATTCGTAAAAAAAATCCTAGAACTTGATTGCAGCGCCACCTACCGGGTCTAATTGTAATTGTAAACCACCCAGGGACCCACTCAAACACACACAAAAAATTTCATCAAAATCGGTCCAGCCGTTTAAAAAAAAATCGTAGAACCCGATTGCAGCGCCACCTACCGGGTCCAACTGTGAATGTAAACCATCCAGGGACCCGCTCCAACACACACAAAAAATTTAATCAAAATCGGTCCAGCCGTTTAGGAGTTCAGTAACACCCGATTGCAGCGCCACCTACCGGGTCCAATTGTGAATGTAAGCCATCCAGGTACCCACTCCAACAAACACAAAAAATTTCATAAAAATCGGTCCAGCCGTTCAAAAAAACTCCTGGAACCCGATTGCAACGCAATCTACCGGGTCCAACTGTGAATGTAAACCATCCAGGGACCCACTCCAACACACACAAAGAAATACTAAAATCGCGAATAAAAAAT
The DNA here is from genome assembly GCA_963966045.1 of Xestobium rufovillosum. Classification (NCBI taxonomy): domain Eukaryota; kingdom Metazoa; phylum Arthropoda; class Insecta; order Coleoptera; family Ptinidae; genus Xestobium; species Xestobium rufovillosum. Next base: position 19,153,950 of record OZ014492.1, on the reverse strand, counting down.
GGTGGGTGGGGGTAGGGGGGTGAAAAATACTTTACGACCTATTCTCATACCTACTAAATGTACAAAAAAATTTCAATTATTTGGATATTGTTCATACAAAAATACTAAAATCGCGATTAAAAAATGGGGGGGTGGGGGTAGGAGGGTGAAAAATATTTTATGCTAACCGGGCGCAGCAGGCCACTTTAAATGCTTTGTTTTAGGGCTTAAAGTGTCATTTTATTATTGACAGCTATATTGCGGGCTTTTTTGTACTTCACGGCCCGCCGAGTTTTTACTCAGGCAACAAGTTCATTGTCGCTGCCTTAGCCGCTTCCACAACTTCCGGTGGAGTGCAAGAACTGAAATCTTCATCACTTTCCATTGTGAAATAATTAAAACACTTCAAAAGTTATTTTTTATGTAACAGTAGGTACTTAGGTTAGCGTAGGTAAACGAATGCATAAATTTACAATATGGCTGTCGTTGTTTACGGCGTCTCTATGGTTATTTGAATGAATTCTTAGTTGGTTATAAAGTCAAGTAGCTATCTATCAGTGTGACTTTATTTTTACGCAATGCAAAAATTTATCAAAAATAATTCTTATGTAGTATTTGCAAGAAGTAAGATGACCGGTTGTGCATAAAATTTTGTATGCACCTCGGGCACAACTAGCGTTTATGGCCATAAACGCCTGTTTGTGCCCTCGGTGCATAAATAACTATTATGCACAACCGGGCGCAGCAGGCCAAGGCCACTTTAAATGCTTTGTTTTAGGGCTTAAAGAGTCATTTTATTATTGACAGCTATATTGCGGGCTTTTTTGTACTTTATCTAATTTTATCTAGTTTTACTCTATTTTGAAAAGATGACAAACTTTGTTTTAATTCTTAAATAATAGGGTGGTAGATAGCTCTAAGATATAAGACACTGAAAAGTCATTTATTGAGGAGCAATTATTACAAAAGTCATTTTGTATGTAACAGTACTTAGGTTAGCATAGGTAAACGATTACATAAATTTGTTCAATCCTGCCATAGAAACATGTTGTTTCACCCTTAGATACTATGCGAGAAAGCATTACTTTTGTTCACTCACTTCGTTTCTTTGGCAACGGGTGGGCACCAAGCGTGTAAGTATATATAAAGCAAGCAATATTGCATAGTTCGGGTGTGTAGGGCAGAGCACAGTACTGATGAGTCCCAAAAGGACGAAACCAGTGGTCTACGGTTTTCCATGCACATTCGAAACATGCAATATTGAAAAATCTTCTAACAAAGGATCAATCTCCATAAAAGCGACACTAGGCTTCGTCCTCATAGATGCGCCCTAGCTAGCCATGTCAACAATACTGACCATACCCTTTTGACTTTGACAACATAGACATTTTAGACAAAGAAAACAAATTTAAAAAAAAGACTTTTATTAGAAATGTTTTACATTTATAAGAATAGACACCTGACTATCAATAACAGGACAGACATAGACAACGTTAAGCCTGATGTACCAGAATCTACTTGACGCCTAGCACCTTGATCCCGGCCCGCTCCTACGTCCATGTCATGATTCTAATTCTATTAAAAGTTTCTATCTCGCGCGTCGACTCGATGGTCGATGCCTTCCAGTGTTGCCAATCGGCGGAGAATTCTCCGCTTTTCGGAGAATTTTAAGGTCCTCGGAGAATATGGCGGAGAATTGATTTTGGCGGAGAATTTAAAGATAAGACCAAAATTCTAAAAAATAAGTGTTATGAATTAATATTTAAAATTATTTTAATAGGGATCTGTTGTACAATTTGAATCCTCTCTTCGGCTTCGGCAAAAGGGCAACATCGTAACGGTAGCCAAGAAATAAATCGTTTTCTTGGGGACGTGAATCGTGATTCCTTTATCTGACGGGGCACCAGACACACAGATTCTGAGTCGGAGTTAACGAAAAAATTCAGCAAACGCAGAGCCACCGCATTACCTGTTCAAGCCTTGATAAAGTTACATGACATCTTCGAATAGCCGAACGAGTCGCCTATACGCATACTGGTTACATAAAGAAATCATGCATCTCAGGATGCGGAGAATTTAACTGATATTCCGAGAATTTCCTTGTTAATGGGGAAGAAAATATGAATGTACTGTTGGCAACACTGATGCCTTCTGTCATTCGATTTCGAAATGTCTGAGCCAGAATTTTTTATTTTAACGTGTTAATTTTGTATTGTCTTTTTAATTATGATCAACAAACTTTAAATGAAATTTTCTATACGTAAGTATGAAAATATATTGATTGGCCCTTCTTGAAACAGGAGAACGATAGAGATCGTGTAACAATTGTCATATTGATTTGTCTTAACCTAACTTTTGCACGTGGTAAGCTTTGCTCTTTGATTTTGACTAATTTGTTAATTGTAATCGAGTGTTTTGCATTACTTTAGAGTCCACCGCTCTCTACATTCGTCCCAGGCATAGAAATGTCAGTTTTTTAACTCACATCCATCATTAGAATAATTCATTTTAGTCCCAGGTACCTACTATACAGGGTGGTCACTTTTACAATGTACACCATTGGAGTCTTCTAAACCAGAAGAGATTCAGAGTTGGTCAAATTACAGAAAACGTGCACATTTTCCATGCCCTTTATGGATCTGAAAAGAAATTCTGGATAGCTCTCGTTGTTCCTGAAATATCCTGAAAAGAATTGAAGTATTGCATTTTCTTATTTCTTCCATATATTATTTATTACTTGAGCAAATGTAATGCCCTTCGGCAGGTTTACATAAGTAGGTATGGGCTGTCCACTGGATGTTTCAAAATTTGTCTAAGCCTACTACATCTTTGAGTTTTCATAATCATGGCAACTAGATTTTGTAGATAAGGAGTGAAATTAGTGTTCCAGAAAGTTAGATGACCCATGTGCGATACATCGTTGAAATTGTATTTTTTTTCTCTATCCAACCTTATGAAAATCCAATATGGCGCCCATAAGAAATTCAAAAGTTGGCCATGAAAACTTGAAGATGCAGTAGGCTTAGACAAATTTTGAAACATCCAGTGGAAAGCTCATACCCACTTATGTAAACCTGCCAAAGGTCATCACATTCGCTTGAGTAATAAATAATATATGGAAGAAATAAGAAAACGCAATATTTCAATTTTTTCGGGATATTTCAGGAACAACGAGAGCTATCCAGAATTTCTTTTCAGATCCTTAAAGAGCATGAAAATGTGCAACTTTCTTACCATTTGACAAACTCTGAATCTCTTCGGGTTTAGAAGATTCCAATGGTGTACATTGTAAAAGTGACCACCCTGTATAAGTAGTGTCTAGAGGCAGTGTATTTCCGCCTGCTCGGTGTGCCCTTCTATGTAATTATTTGTAACTATGTATTGTAGCCCTGATGAAGATGGAAATTGCCATCGAAATTTAGGATTAATCAACCAAAGGTCTAATGTTATTCATTCAATTGACTGATTTCCACACAAATTTAAAACTAAAGTATCAACGGTCACTTAATCTATTTCACTTGTATATACAGGGTGATTCAGAACGGGCGTGCCAAATTAAAATGGGTGCTAGAGGAACTCCAAATAAGACGAAAAGTTTATACGAACAATGTTCTAAAGTGACTACTAACAAATATACAGGGTGTAAAAGTTTTATTTTTTTTAAATATCGTAATGTAATAATTGATGTGTTTTTTCGTTCTTCTTGTTAGTTTCGTTAGTGTTATTCCTAATAAACTATTTTTTTTTCAATTTTCACTTTCTTTGTACATCGGTGAAGCCATTATTGCTTTATGGAAAATTTCAGTGCATGTGCACGATTTCACAAACAGCTATTTCATTCAAAAACTAAGCATTTTACGAAAAATATTGAAGATACCAATTTCTTTCCAAATTGAACGTAGATTTCAAATACATTATAATATCACCTGAATTCGAGTGGCGTAACATTGGATTGGAGAAATAAATAATCGGCCTACCCCGTAGCAACGCTACTGATGGGGCTAGCAGAGCAAATTTTTTTTGAAAATTATAACTTGGCGAATGAAAACGACACCTTAAATTTCAACTCAATAACTTTCCTAGTTACTAAGATAATAAAAAAAATATTTAAAAACTATGCAAATTTTTACACCCTGTATCTTTGTTAGTAGTCACTTTAGAACACATGTTCATATAAACTTTTCGTCTTATTTGGAGTTCCTCTAGCACCCATTTTAATTTGGCACGTCCGTTCTGAATCACCCTGTATACAGTGACAGCCATAAAGTCTGCACCATATGGAAAACTTTTTTATTTATAGGATTATTGAAAAACTGTTTTTGGGCATTAGTTTCAGCATGATTACTAACTAGAAAATTGACAAAAATATTTGTCATGTCACAACTATGACACCGCCAAAATATCATTTGAAATTTTAAAATGGACCGAAATGCCCTTATTTATCAAAATATGGAAAAGTGCGATAAGGAAAAGTTATTTGTAATTACATTAAGATTCTAAATACGACATTTGGTGAGACAATTTCAATGTTTTAATTTTTCTTTTTTTTAAACGTCAAATAATATTTAAGATACCTAAACATATTTTCAAACAATATTCTCTTAAATTAAATATTATATTTCTGTATGTCTTCCTTCTCTTTCCATACATTTTATTGTCCTGTTTAAAAATTATTTGGTTACGTTTCAGAAAAATCTTTAGTATAAATTAATCCCCATTATTCACTTTTAATGCTTTAAATAAATTTTAATCGGAATTTTCAGTTTTATTTGTGTGATCTAAATGTAATTTAAATGAACAATAGTTTTTTTAATATTTACGCCCATTATCCTGCAAAATTCCACTGTAAGGGTTTAAAATTGCTGAAAATAGTCCAAAATTGTACTGTTATTTTTCGTAAAAACAGTTATTTTGCAAGAAATCAATTAATTTAAAAAATAAATTAACATTACCGTATTTTTGCATTGAAATATTTCAAATTAACTCAACTGTAAACAAATAACACGCACACAAAAGTAAATGTTAAATATTTTTGGAAAAAAAGGAAAAAATTAAAACATTAAAATTGTCTCACCAAATGCAGGGCTCGTAGCGAGTACATATTTTATGTAAAGGTTCCTAATTATTGCAACTGTTCATAAACGTTCATATTATTAACGAGTGGTACATAAAGTTCATAATTTCTGAAGATTTCTGGCACATAAATCCATGATAGGTTATTTACTACCACAGGTTTTATTTGTAGTGTTCGGTGTTCGCCGCGCGAAAAGCGAAAACATTTGGTGAAAATAAAAATAAACAAGCCTACAAGCCACCTGCTATAATTCTCTCATCATTCCATTTCTCTCTTTATGAAGTGCATAAAATTATGTTGGATTTCACACATTAGAAGGAGATAAATTTCTTTACGGGTATCGCAGCTTAACTCCGCCGCGCGCCGCACACGAACACGGTAAAGTGTGCGTTTGAGCGCGCGAATGATAGTTGATATGATACGTTGATTGTTTAGTAAAAGACAAGGGAGCGAACGGCAAATATAATTTGAGTTTTTATTTTGGGTTCTAGGCGTGTTCAGTGGTTTTTATAATAAATTCATACTACATAACTTGCATTTATAATGGGCAGGTGCCATTTTAACAGTAAATGGTTAGAGGAGAATGATGGTAACAACTGCTTAATATCTAAATGGGGCCGTGCATACGACGACAATAACCTATATTGTAATGTGTGTGATAAAGTACCTAGTTTGTTTGCAAAGAGGGTTTCAATCAATTCTGCAGCACTCAAAGGTGGAGCAGCACAAGAAATTGTGTAAAATAAAACTACAGAATCAACTGCAATTGGTCTGCTGTTGGCACGGATTTCCTAAATAATCTGGATATCCAACATGCGGTAGTGGGGATATAATAAAATGGTTTGGGTATATTGTCCGCCATGATGATCTCCTTTTTAGTGATTTTTGTCTAGTGCCTAGTGGGAAACTCAATATTGTTGTGTCGTAACTGTTTGTCAAATAATGTCAATTGTCTTTTTGTGACCCAGTTTTGATTTGACGTTCGTCGTTTGTGTACAATTCTATTGTTTTAACAAATTAAACTTGGTGCTTAATATTATATAGATTTTATTAATTTCATTGTGCAGATACATTTTATTACAAAACATAATTAGCAGTGGTTGACGGGGTGCATTTCAAAAGTGTATTTTCATTATTTTTTCATTATGGTCCATTGTTTTGTATTGGGCTGCAAAAATGCTCATAAGAATACCAAAGGGAGAAATATAACTTTTCATATGTAAGCTAAATTGTTTTTGGCCAGTATCTAATCATCAGTAGCCTCAATCTCAAATGATCTTATTTACATAAATAAATTTAGTGCTATTGCTATACTCTAAGATAAATGGTTAAAAATACTGATAATTTTTTCACTATTATACTTATAAAATTGTTACCATTAACTGTTTGCATTATTTCATACTACATAATAATATTTAACTTTTTTTTGGAAATATGCATGGCTTCATTCCATTCAATTTCGTTGGCGCGTGAAGTTAATCCTCCAATGAAAGTGGAAAGCAATAGCTGTGTTATTGGTCGGCGGCAACCAATCAAAAGGGAACTCAACATGGCGGCCATTATGGCGGCCTGTATACCCAAGTCTGTTTCTGATGCTAACTAGATATCTATATATATTTTTCAAATCTGTGGCTGTTGGTCAAGCTGGAGACAATACAATAAAGGGGGTGACTACTGAACAGTCCGACCGCATGCGCATTACAGAATGTAACCTGTATTTGGCATTTTGGAAGTGTAAAAACGGAAAAACACTAAAGCTGAGAGAACGCTTTTTTAAAATAGACACTTCAATTGCCCTTTCGTACCAGACACACCCATTTTTTGGCTAAAAGATGATGTAGAAACAAACAAAAAACGCGAACCCGTGCGGGCGCAGAACTCGTGTAGCTGTAGGAGAACAAAATGCCAGCTCTATACTATACCCGAACACCCACCGAGATTGTTGGCGATGTCTTTCAATAACGAAGTTCTTAAACGTCATTAATTTTACTGATAATGTATCGACTGTCCAGGAACAAAATGTAGAAGTAACCGGCGGACTGTTCAGTAGTCACTCCCTACAATAAAACTATTTTCAAATCGGGACATTGCAATAAGAGCAGCTGTTTCACTTTTACTTCAAGGTACATAAATAGTTCATATTTTTTTAAGAATCTATACATAATTACATTTTTTTTGTTGATAAATTCACTACGAGCCCTGCAAATGTCGTATTTAGAATCTTAATGTAATTACAAATAACTTTTCCTTATCGCATTTTCCATATTTTGATAAATAAGGGCATTTAGGGCCATTTTAAAATTTCAAATGACATTTTGGCAGTGTCATATTTGTGGCATGGCAAATATTTTTGTCAATTTTCTAGTTATTAATCATGCTTAAACTAATGCTGAAAACCGTTTTCCAATAATCCTACAAATAAAAAAGTTTTCCATATGGTGCAGACTTTATGGCTGTCACTGTATATATATATGAAGTAATGAGTATTAAGTGGGCATAGCAGTCAAGAACAACTACATAGGAGGCCCCTACGTAGTTGTTTTTGACTGCTACGCCCACTTAATACTCATTACTTTATATTCATCTGCAGTCGCAATCAAATTTAATAATTATATATATATATATATTATATAGCTCAATTGGTTAGAACAGTCGCCCGGAAAGCGAAAGATCTGGGTTCGAATCCCGGTCGGTGCCTGCTTTACATTTTTCGTGACGGGGGCCTCCTGTGTAGTTCTCTTGACTGCTTGCCGTTAAAAACTCATTACTTATGTATATTCATATCTTCAGTCGATAAAATAAATTAATATTTGTATAATTACCTGGCTTGGTTTCTCATTACTGACAATTTATCCTTCTGGGATCAGTTGTCTTTACGAAGCACTCAAATAAGTGCGACTACTGCATCAGATCCAAAAGTGGGTTGTTGTTGGTGAATTGAGAGATTCATAATTGTTACTACCATCTTCCTTCACTACCTATAATTGGCCTTTCTCTAACTTTTGATGTGTCGTGGTGCGGATAGCTCAATTGGTTAGAGCAGTCGCCCGGAAAGCGAAAGATCTGGGTTCGAATCCCGGTCGGCGCCTGCTTCACATTTTTCGTGAGAGAGGCCTCCTGTGTAGTTCTCTTGACTGCTTGCCGTTAAAAACTCATTACTTATGTATATTCATATCTCGGTCGATAAAATTTATTAATATTTGTATATACCGGGTGTCCAAATAAGAAAGGATGCCGGCCATATCTAAGGAACCGTTCATGGTACAGCTATGGGAAAGAAAGAAAGAAAAAATAATAATAAAAGTGGCCAAGAGAAATCGCTGGAAATTATTTTCAAGTTTTTAAGTTTGCTGCTAGAGGGCGTAATAGTCATAGTCAACAAAAAAAAATGGTTTTCTCTCAAATTTACCCAGATAAAGTAGATCAAAAATACGAATATTGCAATCTTGAATATATTTTGTATAATTTTGGTTCACCACTTCTTGCTCTAGCTCATCAAATAGCAGCGGAGGGGGAAGGGGAACGATTGATTGTGAAGATGCTTGTAACTTCGGTTTGGTTCAACATAATTTGGCAAACTTGGTCTCGTTGAAAAGAGCTCTCTTCATTTATTTATATGCTTTTATGAGCTAGGTTCTTTTAGTTCTGTAGTGATCGCTAGGTGGCACTGTTTGAAAGACCAGCAAACTTTTCAAAATTTCTTGAAAATTTTAAATGGAACGGTATAATAATTATAAATTAATTAAAAAGAGGACAAAATAACGAGAGAAACAGTGAAAACCGCACATTAATATCTTTTTTCTAACAGGAGATATGGACAAAAGAATTTTAGGGGCGGAGGACGGGTTAATTATTAACCTTTATACATGCCACCGAATATAAAAGACATTCTCAAAATATCATAATCATTAAAATTATATGTTGCTTCTTCGTGGCCATTTTAAATGTAGAAATTATCATTTTGAAAAGAGCTCTATTCATTTAATTATATGCTTTTATGAGCTAGGTTCTTTTAGTTCTGTAGTGATCGCTAGGTGGCACTGTTTGAAAGAACAGCAAACTTTTCAAAATTTCTTGACAATTTTAAATGGAATGATATAATAATTATAACCTAGTTAAAAAGAGGATAGAATGATGAAAGGAATAGTGAAAACCGCGCATCGATATCTTTTTTCTAACCGGAGATATAAACAAATTAGTGTTAGGATTGGGAGGATGGGGGCAACATTTGCAATTATTGTGTAGTAGTGATAAACTTGTGTATGCTTTGATGCCAATATAAAAATTATACAAATATGATAAAATAGCTTTTACTATGTCTCCCATCTTCCAAAAATTTAAGACATTTGTAGACATCAAACACTTGACATTGTGCTGATTTTTTTTGTTTCAACGCCAGCTTGTTTTATAAATATATTGCGCACACAGTGGTTGGATCAGTAACTTTGACGTAAATTCACTATGAATTCTTAATATGTAAGTTAACCTCACGCACCAAAAGACAGTTACACAGCACACCCCTGAGGACGCTGACTTTGTCAGCGAAATATGTGTCGAGTTTCATGACTGTGTCTTTTGGCGTACGGAGTTATCTTCTTAAGAATTCATAATAAATATTGCAATTTACAAGAGTATATTTTAATACCTAAAACATAGGTTTTTGCTTTAAAAAATGATAATTTCCACATTTAAAATGGCCACGAAGAAGCAACATATAATTTTAATGATTATGATATTTTGAGAATGTCTTTTATATTCGGTGGCATGTATAAAGGTTAATAATTAACCCGTCCCCCGCCCCTAAAACTCTTTTGTCCATATCTCCTGTTAGAAAATATATATTAATGTGGGGTTTTCACTGTTTCTCTCGTTATTTTGTCCTCTTTTTAATTAATTTGTAATTATTATACCGTTCCATTTAAAATTTTCAAGAAAATCTGAAAAGTTTGCTGATCTTTCAAACAACGCCCTCTAGCGATCACTACAGAACAAAAATGACTTAAATTATAAAAGTATCTGATTAAAGGAAGATGGCTCTTTTCAAAGAGACTAAGTTTGCTAAATTCGGTTAAATCAAACCGAAGTTACAAGCATCTTCACAACCAGATGCTCCCCTTCCCCCTCCGCTGCTATTTGATGAGCTAGAGCAAGAAGTGGTAAACCAAAATTATACAAAATATATTGAAGATTGCAATATTCGTATTTTTGATCTACTTTATCTTGGTATATTTTAGAGAAAACCACGTTTTTTTGTCGACTATGACTATTGCGCCCTCTAGCAGCAAACTTAGAAACTTGGAAATAATTTCCAGCGATTTCTCTTGACCACTTTTATTATTACTTTTCCTTTCCCGTAGCTGTACCATGAACAGTTCCTTAGATATGGCCGGCATCCTTTCTTATTTGGACACCCGGTATATGTATACATCCCGCTATCATTGTTGCGTCCGATAATATGCAATTTACATTGATTATTACGTCCTCCGCGTTATTGCGTCCGTATATCGGACGCACTAGTGTCACTGCCGTGCTGTCCGTCAAATGAAATAATTTTTCCACTAAAACACTTCGTGCTGGATTGCGCATGAAATGTTGTGCGGGAGTGTGTTAATATGGTTACGTCGTGAAGTCAAATTAAGCAGATATGGAGATAAATTCAGAAATGTTCCGGACACATTATTGTTTTCAATATGAGAGAAATGTATTCTTTTAGTTCACAGATTTTCCGGTAGGGGCATAAAAAGCATATACAAATTTTGTACTTCATGCATTTTGTTGCGTCCGCAATATTAGCAACATCGCATTAAATATTTCCATTTCTCGCGTTATATGAAATGATTGCGAGTAGTTCTTAGTTTGCTCAGTGTGGTTTTGTCGGTGAACAATACTGCGTCCAACATACATAAATTATGGATGCACGATCCAGAGCTTTTAAAATATTGGCATCAGATGGGTTAATATGCTTAATTCTATTTCAGTTACTAAATTAATTATGATTGTTGAATAGCGCAGGGTCGAGTTGCATTTAATAAAAAGAAACAACTGTTATGCTCGGGGACCGTTAAGGCAGAGACTCGGAAGAGACTCTTGAAGACGTGTGTGTGGAGTACGGCTTTGTGCGGTTGCGAAATTTGGACAATAGGAGAAGCGGATCAAAAAGATACCGTGAACAGATAAGGTTAACAATAGGGAGGTATCAGAAAGAATTGGGGAAAGCGAGAGGTATGGAAGACAATAAAGAATAGGAGAGATAGGATGGTAGGATGATAGGAAACCTTCTGAGACACGAAAGAACAGTTCGTGACATACTAGAGTCGGAGATAGGAATGGAAAGAGGTAGGTGTAGGCCTAGATTAGACTACTGCTCTCAAATAGTTAGGGATGTAGGATGTTCTACTTTTAGGAAAATGTATAGGTTACCTCAGGAGAGGAAAGGATGGAGGTACGCGTCCAACCAGTCTTCGGATTGAGAACCTTATGACGATGTTCTTTGCTTTAGATAATAATACTAATAATATAAGAAGCGAAGCTTTTAAAGTCACAGAAATGCTCTCTTTGGAAAGGAATGCAAAGGCCGAAACTTCTCATCATCATAAAGTTTTCAGTCCGAAGACTGGTTGGACGCGTACCTCCATCCTTTCCTATTCTGAGCTAACCAATGCATTTTCACAAAATTTGAACATCCTACATCCCTAACTATTTGAGAGCAGTATTCTAATCTGGGCCTAGCCCTACCTCTTTTTATTCCTATCTCTGACTATTATGTCGCGAACTAAGCCTTCCTGCCTCAGAAGGTGTCCTACCATCCTATCTCTCCTATTCCTTGCTGTATTCCATAAATTTCGCTTTTCTCCAACTCTTTCTAATATGTACTGTTGCTAACCCTGTCTGTCCACGGTATTTTCATCATGCGTCTAAAGCACCACATTTCAAATGCTTCTAATTTTTTCCTATCCGCTTCTCCTATCGTCCAAGTTTCGCACCCGTACAATGCCGTACTCCATAAATACGTTTTAAGAGCCTCTTCCGAGTTTCTACACTTTGTCATTCCCGAACATAATAGTTGTTTCTTTTTATTAAATGCAATATGACCCTGCGCTATTCTTTGTTTTATATCTCTAGAGTTCCTACCATCGCGAGTTATTTGACTTCCTAAATAGCTTAAATCTGAGACTTCCTCTGTCTTCTCGTTTCCAATTTGTGTTTTGGTTTTAGTCTTATTTAAACGCCCTCTTCACTCCAAAATTTTGGTTTTCTTTTTATTGCACTTCATACCAAAGTCCTCCGTCAAAACCGCTTCCATTTCGTTCAAAGTCCTTCCTAATTCTTCTTTGCTGGATGCTAATACTGCAATATCATCCGCGAATCTGAGCATATTAATAGTTTAGCCCTGTATGTTAATTGCAGCAGCTATTCTGTCTTTAATAATATTAATCGCATCTTCCATATACAGAGTGTATCCAATTAAGTGCGAAAAAATTTAAGAGGCGATTACTTGTTGAATATTAAAGGGGGTGTTTGATATAAACAAATTCTCATATAAGTCCCTCCCTTAGGAGCGACTCTCCTCCAAAGTGGGAGGTGGAAATTATGTTTTTATTTATTTTCTCGAAATCTGAAATAGTTTAGGAAATGAAATTTGGTGGAGAGTTTCTCCATGTCACCTATTGAGAATAAGAAATATGTTAAAATTCCGTATAGTTTGGCACATACCAGAGGCTTGGAACCTATTTTTAAGTCGCAAAATTTATGTGTAGCATATACCGCTAAGAATACCATCAAGCAGCTGTTGGGAAGTCCCAAGGATAAAGTAGAGGACAAGCAGAAGTCGGGAATTTATGAAACAAAGTGTAGTAGTTGTGACAAGAGTTATATTGGGCAAACAAGGCGTACAACCGTCACTAGGTTTAAGGAACATATGGCACATTTTAGATATAATAGGATTGAGAAGTCAAGTGTTGCCCAACATGTCTTTGATACCGGCCACCCTGTACATGAGAAGGATATTCGGCTTATGAGGTCGGTATCGGACAATAGGGAATTAGACGCTTATGAGAGTATGTTTATTCGCAAGTATGAAGGTAAACTTATTAATTCAGATTTAGGTCCAATTTCTGATTCCATATTGTTAGATGTCGTTAATGTGTAGGCGTGTAGGGTTTAACCAGAAAAATGAAAGGGTGCAGGGGTCAAGGTCTTCTTTATTGCAGTTTACTGTAGTTATTTGCTAGCCCATATAAGCCATGGACCTTCGAGGTTATTTGGTAATATGGGATTCATTTTCTCTTTTTGTTTCATTCAAGTCAATTATCCTGAAGATAGGATATTTTAATTGAAACTGCAGTAAAGATGGCAATGGCAACCTTTTTGTACATTTGTGATAGTGAAAGTAAGAATAGAGTGGTATAAAAATGAGCATATGCCCGGATATTGAATTTTCTATCCTAGTGTGATTAATGTTGATGTCACAAGTAACGTCAGTGCGACGTCACTTTAAGTATATATTGGGGATTGTCTCCGTGCGGAGTTCATTCTAGCTTGAGAGCTGATCGAGTGCACTTCGATTCTTTCGGAGTGGTGAGCAGAAAATACCTGACCTATATTATTGTTATTGTCACTATCAGTTTCACATCATCATTATTGTTGTTATTATTATTGTCATATATGTAATTGGTTTTTTTTTTTGCATTACTGTTGTTATTGCTATTTTTATTACTATAGGTTTTTCCCTGCTACTTTTTTTTTGCATTAATGTTCTTATTGCTATTTTTATTACTATAGGTTTTTCCCTGCTACTGAAGATGGCAGCTTAGCTGCCAAAATGCGTATATAGTATTTCAAAATTTATGTGGTTAGGGGTACAATTGATTTTTGAATTGGAAAGTTTCTAATGTTAAAAGGCTACTTTCGAATATTTTCTTGACCGATCCATATTGTTATAAGTGGATGGAATTCGCAACCCCTCTTAATTTCTTGCTTTCTAACTTTTTAACATGTAAGAATTTGATCGTTTAAAAATATGCCTTAGAAAGCTTCATTCGTTTAAAAACTTTCGTGTCCCTTGCTGTTTTCGTAAAATCAATAGTTTTCGAAAAAAATAATTAACTTCATCACGCACTGAAACAATTTAATTCCCAATTAAAAGGGAAAAATTAAGAGGGGTTACGAGTTTCAATCACTTATAACAATATGGATCGGTCAAGAAAATATTCGAAAGTAGCGTTTATTACATTAAAAACCTTCCACCAAATTTCATTTCCTTAACTATTTTAGATTTTGAGAAAATAAATAAAAACATAATTTCCACCTCCCACTTTGGACGAGCGTCACTCCTTCAGGGAGGGACATATGAGGATTTGTTTATTTTTAAACAAGGAATCGCCTCTTAAATTTTTTCGCACTTATTTGGATACACCCTGTATAAATTGAAAACTAGAGGCGATAATGCACATCCCTGCCTCACTCCCTTTCGGATATCTACTTCTGTATGTTCCTGCTCAAATTCTATAACTGCCGTTTGCTCTTTGTACAGATTACGAATTATTTTTGACGCGTGGGAAGTTAAACTGATCGTTCTAAAATCTATCTGCGCCTTTCCTTTTTGGTAAAGCTACTATAATGTTCCGTTTGTATATGCGACTAACTAGTTTAAATAAACGATCCATTACCTCTTGACCTGCGCACTTTAAGATTTCTGCCTGCAAGACATCTATACCTGGTGCTTTATTGTTTGTTAAACTTTTTAGTGCTAACTCACCGAAACACACCGAAACTTATCGAACCAAAGAAATTATAAGTGATCTCAATAACATTTCACTGACTATTATTCGCCAAATGCACGTTTTTTCATGAAATAATAATTAAACATGGGTGAATCTCATACTCGTTCTCCATACCGTTTATATTATTGAGTACCTATTTTAAACAATGATTTTAACAACAGTTGCTGAGTGCACTGCAGGCCGGAAAATAAAATTAGTTTATAAATTATTTATATAGGCAGCCGGTGTAGCGTGTTCCAGTATTCCCAGCGTATAGATTTAAACGAAATATCTTATATTTTGTCACATTTTCGACTTTCTAACTCAAAGTTAGTACATTTTCATTAAAGTATCCCTTCACGTAGCCATAGATTGTTTATCACAATAAGAAAATTATTTTACAAAATTTAAACTTACGTTTCTTCCGTTTTTGCGGCTATTACATTTCTAAGACTTTTAAAGCATGTGCTTGTACTCTGAAAAATTCAACAAGACTAAATAAATAATATCTTTAACTGGCTGTGGAGTGAAAAAAATCTATTATCTTTAAACAAATTAATATCCCCTGTTACTGCCTATCATCTGTTTGAGTAGAAATTATTTTATTTTAAGGCCTCCAGCATTTTCTTCGACTTTTTAAGACATTTTTTTAATTGTGAGTTACAAAAAGTTATTGAGATGGGGTGTTTTTGGTCGACTACCTGTGTGCAATAAATATAGTTTTTCAAAGTTTGACTTTTCAAAACCGACTCTAGTTCCGCAAAGTAAAATATTGCCTATCTACTTGGAAAATGTAAAATATTTCCAAACTACATCATCATAAAGTTCTCAGTCCGATAACTGATTTTATGCGTACCTTTGTCCTTTCCTACCCTAAGTTAACCTACTCATTTCCCTAAAAGTAGAACATCTTACATCCCCAATTATTTGAGTAGTCTAATCTGGGCCTACCCCTACCTCTTCTTCCTATCTCCGACTCTAGTATATTGTGAACTATTCCTTCGTTTCTCAGAAGGTGCTCTACCGTTCTACCGTCCTATCCCTCCCATTCTTTACTGTCTTTCTCTCTAATACCTCCCTATTGCTAATCTTTATCCACGGTATCTTCATCATAGGTCTGTAGCAATTTCAAATGCTTCTATTCTTTTTCGATCCGCTTCTCCTATTGTCCAAGTTTCACACCCGTACAGTGCCGTACTCCATACATACGTCTTTAAGAGTCTCTTCCGAGTTTATACATTAATCGTTTCCGAGCAGCATAACAGTTGTTTCTTTTTGTTAAACGCAACTCAGCCCTGCGTTATTCGATGTTTATATCTCTAGTGCGCCTGCATTCCTACTTCCTAAATAGCAGAAATCCGCGACTTCCTCTATCTTTTCATTTCCCAGTTATATTTTAGTTTTAGTTCTATTTTCACGCCGTCTACATACCAAAATTTTGGTTTTCTTTTTATTGGTCTTCATACCGTATCCCTCTATCAAAACTGTTTCTATTTCGTTCAGAGCTGTTTCTAATTTATTCGTCCTTGCTGGATGCTAACTACGTTTTGTGTAACTGCGATTTGTATATTGTGTCCTCCTTTGTGACCACATAATATCCCGCCCAGCACTGCTTTAGATGACATTCCCCTTACTATGTCTGTGATACCTAGTCTCGTTCTCAGCTATTCATTCCGGATTCTTCTCTTTGCTAACGTCGAACATGCTTCTCTCCACAGCTCTATACATGCTTACACTTCAAGCGTGTAAGGATATTATTTCTAACTCATAATGTTCTGACTGGTAAAATTCATGGTGTTACTTTTCGTTTCAGGTCGATGAAAATGGAGTTTTCTGTAATTCCAAGCTTCCAAAGACTGCCCATGTTAAATTTATTCTTTAGAAAACTGCTGATTTTATTTATAAATTTTTATTGGATGTCCAAGTGAAATCTGTTGACCCTATTACACTGTCGTCTACTTTTATTCGTATTTCGGTACTTGTTCAATGTACATATTATTCAGTTATTCCAACATAGTTTTTGGTTCTTCGGATTGCTACGCACCAGAACAATCTCATGAACAGGATGTGTTAGTTGGGCTTCCTTTATATGTTTATGCCTCTGTGTGCCCAATTTCTATTATTGAGTGAATTTCATTTGATACCTGTCTAAAACAATTACAGCTCGGCAATCACCAGGATGTAGAATTTAGAGCGGACTTTTTGTATTGTAGACGCGGTATCTTCTGTTTTTTAATTTGTGAATTTTAGTTCTTCCAGAAACTATATTTGATTTTACAATCTTCATCTTCGGCTTTTCTCAATGACTGAATTAGTAAATTACTCCTTGCATTACGTTTTCCTAGTGGCATAAAGTTAGATAAAGTAGGTGGGTAGTTGTGAAATAATTACCTACTTGCTGTTATCAGCTTTAAAACATTCCCTAAAAAATTATGTTTATTGAAAACCATTAAGAAATTATAAATAGAAAACTTATCTTAATTATGCGGCTGCTAGTTCAAGTGGGTATAATTCGATTTTTGTCAGAGGTTTTGTTAAGTACAATATGTTAAGAAGTGATATTAAAAGAATTAAGAATGTTCATTTATTTAAAAGTAGACTAAAGCAAATGTACCTGAACAGATAATTTTTTGTTGTTGTTTTAATATTTGTTTTGTAATGCAGATTTTTGTTTTTTGTATATGGTTCGTATTATGGATGTTTTGTATATCTAGCATTGTTTGCTAATAAAGTCAGATATTATACAGGTGTCCCATAATTAATGCGTCAAATTGTGCCAGCAGATTCTATGTTAAAAAGTAATGAAAAAAGTCTGAATAAACATAGGTTGGAAAATGCTTCATAAGGGAGCTACCGCTCCTGAAATACGTATGTGACTCTGAAGATGGTTTTTATGTAATATCTCCGCAACTAATGACTAAACAGAGTGAAATTTGGGGACTTTACTACATTGATTCAAAAGTTTTATTGCAATGATTAATTTATTAATCGCATTAATTAATTACAATTAATGCGTCAAACTGTCAGGGGTCGTAGAGGGCACGAAAACAAATAAATTTTGTAGGAAGTTGCTATTAACCCATCTTTTTGATAATAAAACGTTTAGTAAATTCCTCAAACTTCACTCTGCTATCGTCATTAGTTGCGGAGATATTACATAAAAACCATCTTCAGAGTCACACATTTCAGGGGCGGTAGCTCCCTTGGGAAGCATTTTTCTACCTATGTTTATTCAGACTTTTTGCATTACTTTTGAACATAGAATTTGCTGGCACAGTTTGACGCATTAATTATGGGACACCCTGTATACAACAAAATTAAAATAAGAAATATTTTCTGAAAAATTAAATATTTACTTTAATTTATTAAAAAACAATTCATCTGAAAATACTTTTTGTTGCAATACAGTTAATTTTTTATAATAGATTTCTCCGAGTTTGAATAAATTCCATCCAAAATTCTGAATGAAACTAAAATTCTTACTCATAATCAGTATAATGTGAATCAACATTTTTATATTATGAAGGGTTTCGGAACTGCGGGCCAAGCTTTGTAATTTTAAATGGCGGCCATATTTGATTTTCATTTCGTTGAATAGAGGAATTTTTTCTGCTTTTAACAATATATAGTTTGACATATCTGACTTCAATAATTACGGAATTATGACGAATTTTCTGTTTTAAACATACAAATATTATACTAGGCTTGTTTCATAGCCATAGCCATCTTATGTTTTCAACAGATATAATAATTATCCACATCGTCAATATTTTTTAAATTGGTATAAATGTATATTTATAACAATCTAATTAAATTATGCATGTAATGAATGAATAAATACCTACAACATATCAAATTTTTATCACAAATATACATACAGAATGATACTATTATTATATTCTAAGCAATAAACATGCCGATTCAGCTGGCGATTTATATTTTGAATGGTATCTTGAGCGTCGCCTATCTCATCCACAAATATTAAGAAGATTTGAGAACATTTCCATTAATTTTTGGACCTTCAAGCAGCAGAGTCTGGACGGATGAGGTTGATGACGCTCGGGATAGCGTGCAAAATATAAATCGGTAGCTACGTTGGCATGTTTATTGCTTAAAATATAACACTCATCATATTATATTTCTCCAAATTAGAAAATTCCATTTTGTGTTAATGATCCACAACTTATAGCACTAACAATAATTGTTGAAATGTCAAATCATACATAAAAGTGTGTTAGTTTGTTTCATCATAGCCACCTTATGTTTTCGACAGACAGTAATTATCCGCATTAATTAATGAAACAGAAAATTCGATATAGCTGCGTTAATATTGAAGTTAGATATATCAAATTATATATTAATGAAATCAGAAAAAAATCCTCCATTCAACTGTGTGAAAATCAAATATGGCCGCCGTTTAAAATTGCACAAATTTGGCACGCAGTTCATAAACCCTTCATGACATTAAAAGTCTGACTACTCCACTGAATTTTACTCAAAAAAGTAAATTAAGAATGTCTACATTGCATCCCACCATCTCTTACAATAAGCGAGATACAAGCATTCCTCGAAATGTCAAAAAACTCAATTTTCGTCCATACCTTTGAAATGAAAAACAATTTCGAAAGTTTCTCTGCACCGTTGACTTGAACATAAAAAAAGAGATCGCAAGTGCTTTATCAGTTTTTCTCTATCACTAATATTTACCAAGATACACCATACTTGCACCCAATTTGGGTCACCCTGTACATCTACAGAATTGTCCCATTTTATAATTCCATATTTAATAGCTGTTTTCGCTGCAAACACGGTAACAAGGCTAGATAGCATTTTCAAAGCATAATGCATAGCTTGATAGTTTTTTTGCAAGCTTTTGTACATGTGCTCGTCAGTCTAATCTTAGTCTAATTTATTAACTGTGTCTTATATGTTCAATATTAGGTTATTGTTTGTATACCACAGGTTCAGGTCTTCAACCGTGCTTGTAATGCTGCTAACCAAGTCAAGTTCAGAGTCTTCAGAATATACTACAGATGTATCATCTGCATATGAAACAACTTTCTGCTTTATCATAGTGGGAAAGTCATTTGTATACAATATAAACAAAAGTGGGCCGAGTATGGACTCCTGCGGTACTCCCTTTTTTTCATGTAAAAAGTCTGAAGCCATCAGCTCGCCAGCAGCATTGTAATCCATAACACATTGCTTTCGATCATTTAAGTATGATTCAATTAGCTTATTAGCAATGCCCCTTATGCCGTATTTTTCTATTTTATTGATTGATCATGATCAACACTATCAAAAGCTTTAGATGGATCCAATAGAACTGTCGCTGTTTCCTTTTCGTCATTAAGGGAGTGTATAATTTCACTTATTAGTTGGTACATGGCTCTCACAGTTGATTTCCCTTTTCTAAAACCATTTTGACTCTCAATTAGTATCTGTCTCTTTTCTATAAATGTTATGAGTCGAGTGTATATACAAGGTGTTTCTAAATTGAGTACCATAAATTTAGGAGTTTGTAGAGAAAGTTAAAATAACACCAAAACCTTTATATAGTTTTGTAAAAATATCGCTTCCCTTCCAAAATACAGAGTGTTATAATGTCGACTGGCGTATCAGTTATTTAGCTGTATCTGCAACTAAAGCAGCCTGAGAAATCTAAAGTTTTGTGGGCAAGTGCTACTCAAAACTACAGATAATCCAGCAATATTTTAAGTGTAATACGACAATTCAGTGGCGTAGGAAAAGGGGTCGTGTAACACCTTTTTGTTAATAAAAAGTTTGAGGTTAGGGTTTTTGGAAATATCGTTTTATTTTTAGATTCTCTAATCAAAATACTACAAAAAAGATTATCTTTTTAAATATCTCTAAAGTCGTTTGTTTTTGAAATATTTGTGGTTTTATGTAGCAGTGCTCATGAGAACTGGGATATTACCTATTTATGGTTGATTTGCGAAAAAAAATCGCATATGATTGCTACAAGTTTTTGTAGGTACCTTCGTAATTTATACCTGCAAGCACTTCTAGATGATTTTGTTATCAAGTTTTACATAACTAATGATAATACAGCAAAACAAAGACAATATTTTAATAGCACTGCCACATAAAATCGTGCATATCTCGAAAACGAAAGACTCTAGAGATATTTAAAAAGAGTATATTTTTTGCAATATTTTGATTAGAGAATCTAAAAATAAAACGATATTTTCAAAAAACCTAACCTCAAACTTTTTATTAACAAAAAGGTATTACACGACCCCTTTTCCTACGCCACTGAATTATCGTATTACACTTAAAATATTGCTGGATTATCTGTAGTTTTGAATAGCACTTGCCCACAAAAATTTAGATTCCTCAGGCTGCTCTAGTTACATATATAGCTAAATAACTGATACGCCAGTCGGCATTATAACACCCTGTATTTTGGAAGGGAAGCGTTTTTGTACAAAACTATATAAATGTTTTAGTGTTATTTTAACTTTCTCTACAAACTCCTAAATTTATGGTACTCAATTTAGACACACCTTGTAGACAATCCTTTCGAAAACTTTTTCGAAACTATTTGGGAAATACTGAATCGATTTTCGATTCACAAAAATTATCGATTCGAATCGATCTTGCGATTCAATTTTTTTCTTGAACTGATGAATCGATTCGAAAAGAACATCGATTCGAATCGAAATATCGATTTTTTGCCCAGATCTAATTGCAATTAACTTAAAATTTATGTATTGTTCGTAGGTATATATGGATAATGCAACTGTCGAAGATAAGACAAATGTCAAAACACCAAAACCAAAAGCAAGACGGAAAGAAGGAAGCGAAGATGAATCCTCAGGAACATATACTAACACAGGCTTGGAGTATCCAGAAAAGAATTTACTTAATATTCCCAAACAAAGGGAAGGAACACCTGAAACTCGAGGCAGAATCTCAAATAAAACCATTACTTCTCTTCCTACGTCAAATAGCTCAAATACTCTGCCAGATGGAAGATTGCCCATTGAAGTTTCAAAAACTGAGTTAACTTGGGCCTGCGTAAAATTAGGAAACACTTATGTGCAATCTTTTATAGCAAGAAATAATTATCGGCACGGTTTGCCTCTGCACCTCTCTATAAGAGACTCAACTCTGACTTTAAGCTACTCGAAGATCATTCTGAGGTAGAACCAACAAGCAACTTGAAAATTAAGTTGCATCCACTTGAATACCGTTCCGTATACGTAATGTTTTCTCCCACAAAAATTGGAGCGGCAGTTGGCATACTCAATTTTTTGCCAGATTGTACTGATTTTCAACAGACTAAGAAGCAGAACATTTATTTGTATGGATATGGGGGTCACACCGAGATTGAAATACCATTAACAAGAGATGTGCGTGGGAGTTTCCTGCTTCCTTTAGGACATATTGATGATAAAAGAACTTCAATAATAAAGCAGTTTCTCATTAGAAATGTTGGAACTCTACCAGGATTTGCTTATTTAACATTCGTCCCGAAAGAATCTTTCTTGTTTACAAAAGTATCCTTTCTCCCAATAAAAATGGTGCTGAAACCTGGAGACGAACAATAGGTAACTTTAACTTATAAATGCAAATACAAAATGTTAAAGTGTTCTTAAACGCTATTACTGATTGGTTCAATGCAAACAAACTAATTTTGAATCGCAACAAAACTAACTTTGTCATTTTTCATCAAACTAGTACATCGGGTAAGATTAAGAGTCCGGCAAAGCAGATCAAAAGTTACACCTGCGGGGCATCGGGTCGGTGAGGAATCAGTTAGAAATCGGAGCAAACTATCAGCTGTGTTGCAACACCGTCGCGCTAAACACATTTATGGACACAAGAACAACGCACATTCAAAGCTCGCGCGTTCGGTACCTAGTAAATGAGACAACGCCGCTCTGAGTTTACGCTCAGTCGACACCGGGCGGCAGCACATACCAAGGCATATTTTGCGTTTGCAGTGCTCTCGCTGTACCACGATTAAACCTTCATCCTAATAAATTTAGCAACACGAAAGCCTGATTATGGTAGAAGAAGGTGTATTTTATGTTTCCATTGAAACAATTTTTCGAAAACTGTAAATCTCTTGGCGCTATGCACGCGTGAAGTTGGCCAACTTCACGAGTGAACTGACACTTTCTAAGATAAAATTTTTAAATTTTGTTTCTATGGAAACATAAAATAAAGTTTCGTTTATAAACTGTCCAAAATTCAACACTTCAATTTTCATCGTTTAGAAATGAGCATAGCACTACGAAGTCAGTTTTCAGGTTCATTTTAAAGGGGTTTGCCGGACTCTTAATATGCAGACACTAAAAGATGAAATTAACGAAATAAAACTGGTTAATTGTACGAAATTTCTTGGAATTCACATTGATGAAAAGCTTACCTGGCAGCAACATATACACGAGCTGAATAAGAAGCTGGGCACTGCCGTATTTGCAATATCTTCTATTAGGCGCAATTTAGGCTATGATGCTGCACTCACCGTTTATTATGCTTACTTTTACAGTTTATTGCAGTATGGGGTTGATTTCTGGGGTGATTCTAGGGATTCTCAAGAGTACTCTCATAGTACAAAAAAGGGCAATTCGTACATTGTGCAATCTGAATTCACGAGAATCATGTAGGCCATATTTTAAAACATTAAAAATTTTAACGCTAACTAATATATACATTTACAAACTTTCTATTAATATTTATAAAAAAAGACATCAATTTCTCGTCCAATCAGATGTACATTCTCATCATACCCGTCAAAATAATCAAATAATACTACCCCACTATGATTATAATATTAATCGCAAAGGTCCGCTGTACTCAGGAATTAAAATATATCACCATTTGCCTTGTAAATTACAAAAAATAGGAAACTTAAAATACTTTCAAAAGAGAATTAAAAGCCTTATTACAAGATAATCCATTTTATACCCTAAATGAATATTTTCAATTTACGTTTCAAAGAAACCCCCAATAATTATTTGGAACTTGTCTCGCACTTCTTCGCCTCGAATCTTATTTTTCCTTAAGGCTTCTTTATGAAGCACTTCTGTGTAATACGCATGTGCATATTGTAAATTTACTTTTGTTTTGTTGTATGTATATTTTTTTCGTATTACCTTTGGGAAATAAAGCCTATTCTATTCTATATTATAGAAGGGGTCTATCAAGTGGTCACTACCACATACAGCATCCAAACCACCATGATGCTCAAGAAATGGAGCAAAATCAACACCAAGCGGTCCTCCGCCATCAACAGGAGGATATTTCTCCTGGAGTGCAAACGTAGGGGTCTATGTCCAGCTCATATAAGGAACAGCACGAAGAGTCTCTTCTACCTGATCGAACCGTTTGGTGGTCACTTACCGAAGCGGATACAGGATTTCAATGACAGGGTGATAGTTAGTTTATTAAATTTTGAGATTGTCCATGCCAATCAGGTAATGGATCAGTTAGAGAAAGACATTTTATATTTAAACAAAAGACTTGGGGAAATTTTGCCTCGTCATATATGTTAATTGATTGCAAACGATACATTTTAATAGGATTTTCCATAGGATTAAGGCAGATAATTTGAGTAAGATCCAAAGACTGCACAGTGTTCATAAAGTGGATCCTCTGATAGGTGAAAAATGGATAAAGAACATCAGCAGTACTCAGTTACCAGTAGAGTTTGGTAATTTGTTGGCGTTGGGCCCTAAGTTCAGTTTGCCGGTCAATGTTAAATTTTTATCAGATAAAGGATTGCTCGCCGATGTTGAGTATATGCATGGCAAAATACCTGAAGGTAAAAAAGATTTGTATCGAGCCAGAACCACCAACTTAATCACCAATTATTTACATAAGAATATTGGGCATAGATTCCAAATGGATGGTGTTTTTGGCAGATGCAAGAGATTTCTGAAAGAGAATGAACAGGTGGTGGTCCTGCAGAGTGACAAGGGGGGTGTAACGGTGGTCATGGATAGAGTGGAGTACGATGACAAGATGGTGGCCATTTTGTCAGATACATCCAATTTCAGTAAAATCAATAGGGACCCTACTAAAAGGATACAAGACTAAGCTAACTTGTTGGTTAGTAAGCTTTCTAAAAAGGGTTATTTTGGGGAAGGTAGTGACAAAAGATAAAAAATCTATAATTCTGTGTGCCCTAGGATCTATGGTAACCCCAAAATCCACAAAGACAACAAAATCCTCTCCGTCTTCTATGCAATTCACAGATTCTTTCATCAGAAGTAAGTCGCAAGGTATAGTTTCATTAGGAAATTCTTTCGACAAATCGTTTAAAAGAGATTTCTTGAAGCCGTTTTCCTTCAGCTTTCAATGTTAAATTTCTTATTCTTCCTCTTAAAGCTTCAGGACCTGTATACAATTTTAGTACTCCGATTTCCATACTATTTTCCAGAGTCAGAATTCTGTCCATAAAATATTTCAAGTCTTTCTTGGTGCATTTATAAGTTACGGTTACCCATTGTTCGTCTCCAGGTTTCAGCACCATTTTTATTGGGAGAAAGGATACTTTTGTAAACAAGAAAGATTCTTCCAGGTCGAATGTTACATAAGCAAATCCTGGTAGAGTTCCAACATTTCTAATGAGAAACTGCTTTATTATTGAAGTTCTTTTATCATCAATATGTCCTAAAACCTAAAGGAAGCAGGAAAGTCCCACGCACATCTCTTGTTAATTGGTATTTCAATCTCGGTGTGACCCCCATATCCATACAAATAAAGGTTCTGCTTCTTAGTCTGTTGAAAATCAGTACAATCTGGAAAAAAATTGAGTATGCCAACTGCCGCTCCAATTTTTGTGGGAGAAAACATTACGTATACGGAACGGTATTCACGTGGATGCAACTTAATCTTCAAGTTGCTTGTTGGTTCTACCTCAGAATGATCTTCGAGTAGCTTAAAGTCAGAGTCTCTTATAGAGAGGTGCAGAGGCAAACCGTGCCGAGAATTATTTCTTGCTATAAAAGATTGCACATAAGTGTTTCCTAATTTTACGCAGGCCCAAGTTAACTCAGTTTTTGAAACTTCAATGGGCAATCTTCCATCTGGCAGAGTACTTGAGCTATTTGACCTAGGAAGAGAAGTAACAGTTTTATTTGAGACTCTGCCTCGAGTTTCAGGTGTTCCTTCCCTTTGTTTGGGAATATTAAGTAAATTCTTTTCTGGGTACTCCAAGCCTGTGTTAGTATATGTTCCTGAAGATTCATTTTCGCTTCCTTCTTTCCGTTCTGCTTTTGGTTTTGGTGTTTTGACATTTGTCTTATCTTCGACAGTTGCATTATCCATATTTACCTACGAACATTACATAAATTTTAAGTTAACTACAATTAGATCTGGGTAAAAAAATCGATATTTCGATTCCAATCGATGTTCTTTTCGAATCGATTCATCAATTCAAGAAAAAAATTGCATTGAAAGATCGATTCGAATCGATAATTTTTGCGAATCGAAAATCGATTCAGTATTTTCCAAATAGCACAGGCCTATTCATTATCACTCATACATTACTTCGTAATTACTTGAATACTTTCACTACAGTTAGAAAAAATCAACTAATATTTATATGTATTTATTTTCTTGTCAAAATATAATATAAGTAAATATACGTAGTAAGTACTTGCTCCAAAAAAAAAATGTTGCATTGTCTAGTACTTGCTTGGGATTTAATAACCGATTTGTCACTAAGCGCAAAATATATTTTTACAGTAAAGGATGAAAGACAATGCGCAATTAGTTATACAGCATGTTTAATAATTACAATTCTATTTTTAGTATAATTTGTTAGTTATAGTTCTATTTCTATGGATGTTTAATTTAGAATAATATCTAGTTGCTTGATTTTTAAAATATTAAATATCAAGTTGTAGTAGGAGTCGTTGCTTAACGACAAGAATCAATAATAAAAATGTTTTCTACAGGGGGGTTTCACTGTTATGCACGACCTTGAACTATGTTAGATTCAGTTTCTGTAAACCACCTTAGATGGCACTACGACTCTGACATTTGCCGTTGAAACTCTGTATTACCGATTTCGTGGAATTTTAAACCGAAGCATGCTTTGTTGTTATTTCTGTCGCAACCGGCATCGTCAGGCAAAATGGAAAATTTAAAAATTGTGCGTTATTTTAGATATTCCCTGATTACGTTCACAGAACATCTAAATACGGTTACGTTTTCTCGATACGCAATAATATTGAATCAGAAATAGGTGCAAATAACAAAGAGATAATAATTATGCACAAAAAGCAGCTGGCCACGTTTATATTTTGACTTCCGTCAGTAGGTACTTCTTTGTCATCTCTGCGAATGAAGAGTTTTTCCTCGCACATCGAAATAGCAGCGATGCGGCTGTGAAATGTCTTCCTTGAATCTCGGTGTTGAATTAATATACTAAATTGCGCAAATTTTGTAATTAACGTTTACAAGTAAGTTTCATTTGATTTTAGTATTAGTTTGCGTGCGCTAAAGAATGCCTATTTGACGTTCTTTAGCGTTATTTATGTTTCTACTTACAATGTAAAATGCTGATTAAATAAAATTGATGCCTACATATAAGCATGCATAGTCTTTGTTTTCTTTAATTTAGTTGGATTTTTAATATTAATAAAAATAAAGTTTAAATTTCAATTCTATCTACGCGCGCTTGTACACAATTGGTTCTTGTAAACAGCTAGAGATGGCGCTAAACGCGGTTCCTACTTTTACCATTAAGCTGGGCGTTCTTATTTGAATGTTCTGTGGTTTTCTATAATATTCAATTTGCAATTAATCCACAATTTGTAACAGTTTAGCCAAATAAAATGTTACAGTAGCAACAGCCCTTCTATTTGGAAACAATCGCTACATTTTTGGTCCTTCGAGCACGGATAGGAGTCTGCACAATTCATATGGTCAATTTACTTCAAGAAGTTCTAGTTTACCCAATTTATGGTTTCAAACAATTTTATGAGGAGTCAATTTCAAGATCGTCATAGAGGTAACAATTTTCGAAGTTAGCAGAGACGTGAAATAATTTGTTCCAACAACTTAGTGAATTAATAGCGGCTAGTGAAATTGTTCTTTCGATTATTTTAACAATATTATGTAAACGAAGTATAGCAAAAAAATCTGATTATTTAGAAATAATTATTGTATTGAGCTGAATTTGTCGTTAAGTTGTTGTACAACGTGATCTAAAGATTCGAATTTTGACTCTGTGATTTTGATATTATCTGCATATCTTTGAGTAATATTTCCAATTAATGTTGAAATTTTTGAAATTTGTTTAACAGTATGATAATTATTATCTTGAATAATTTGCATATTTTTGTTTATTTCAATTAAATCGTTATTGTCTAAGTTTCCTGAAATGTATTAATTTATGAACAGAGAACAGTAACGTCTACAAAATTTATTGTATTTGTCATTAAAGAAATTAAAATAAGATGTAAAAAAATCAGTTATATTTTGCCACATCCAATTTAAAGTAATGAAAATTGAATATTTGTGCCAAACAAAGAAGCAAAGCAAATAATCTATTCAAAAACAGAATCAAAATAAAAAATGTCTAAAATTCGAAAAATTGGGCATAATGACTAATTATATTTGTGTCCAACAAAATAATAAAATAAGAACGTCCTTTTTGCATACAATAAAAAAATAAAATGCTGGATAAAAATTGCCATAATGCAGGATATTTATGTGATCATTAAAATTATAAATCAGAGAGCATATTTGACATCATTTTGTTATGAATTGTTGAAGGATTAAGATGTTAGAGACTGTGAATTCATTCAAGAATCAATAAATTAGACCCCTAACCACACAAAATTGTTTGAGAATTGAAATATGGCCGAGTGAACTTCGGTATTTTTGGAGTGGGGTGAGTTGGGTATATTTTTGGTACTGTACTACTGAGGATGGCAACTTAGTTTCCGAATTACGTGTTTCAAATGTATGTATAGTGTTTCAAATTTTATGTGGTTAGGGGTCTAAGTGATTTGTTGAATTAATGAATTTTAGAAATGAAGAAAAGACAAACATGGAATTTATCAGAAATATTGACATGGTTTTGGGAACAAAAGAAATTGCAATAAATTACGATGATTAAAATGTAGGGAGTGACTACTGCTCCATCCGGCCGTCACCTACAATTTTGTTTGAACACGGTCAGGCATGCGCATTACAGAATGTCAACACATCTTGCATTTTGGAAGTGTAAAAAACTAAAGCTGAGAGAAGGCATTTTTGAAACAGACCATTTAGCTGACGCCCCACCAGACATGCATTTTTTAGAAAAAAGATGATGTAGAAACAAGCAAGATAAATCGACCTGTATGGGAGAAGAACTCATCTAGCTGTAGGAGAACCAAACACGGCAGCTTTGTACGATACCCGCACACCCACCGAGACCATTCGTGGTGCTTGCCAATAACGAATTACTGATATTGGCAATGTAATACGGATGATAATAAGATTGTGTGCCAGAACTGTAAGAATGTTGCATTAACCTTGAAATTAAACATTGATTGCAATCACCACACCCTTAGTAAAGACTGTCCCACATATCTAAAGCGACTGGAAAAGAAAAAAATAGTGTTGTGAAATGTCCGGACATTTATTTTTTGTGACATGTCCATCCAATGTGTCCGAGAACTGTCCGGACATTTACTGGACATTTATAAAATAGCTTAAAAATGTAACCAAATTGTAGGTTTCGTCAAGACCTTTAATTTGATATATTATTTATATGTCATAATGTTTCCAAAAGCTAAGTAAATGCAAAAATAACTGGTAATAGAAGAATTCACATATTGGTCAATAGCAGAATGGGACGTCAGGTTTTAGGATAATTTAAGCCTCTAATCTAAATTTAAATTTGTTGTTTTAGTTATAATGTTAGTCTGTTAATTTTGTAATCTTTCTGAAGATTTTTCCGGGGATTTTTCCAAGTTCCAAAAGCAATTTTTTTAAATTATGTAATTAGTTACTGGATTGTCTGCCACTGCCGCCATAGAATGAGCACTATTCACTAACAAATTTTTCGTCTCTTCTGAATACTGTCCACATATTTTTATGTTTCACTATTCTAGTAGGATGGTTCAAGTAAGTTCTTTTGGGAAAATTGTAAACTGCGTGCTATTTTTAATTGGTTAGTTGTTACTGCTTGTTTTGTTGGTACCTAATATTGGACACTTTCAGAAATGTCCGGACATTTTTGAATGTGTCATGTCCATAAATGTCCATGTCCGGACATTGACATGGACACATATTTAAATGTCTAACAACACTAGAAAAAAAGATTGATTTTTTATCAATTCTGGCACCCTGAACAAGGAAATGTATGAAAAAGTATTGAGAGTTATTCATTTTAATATTAGATCTTTATCATCAAAATTCTTTGCTTTCAAAGATATTGTTCTGGCCTCCAATTTTGATATTGTCTGCCTCACGGAAACTTGGCTGAATAAAAACATACCAGATAATGACATAGAAATATCAGGGTACAGTCGTTCATAGAAGAGATAGACCTGATCGCATTGGAGGTGGTGTTGCAATTTATGCAAAAAGAGAACTGAATGCCAGGGTGATGGATGAACAATTATTAGTTAGCGATGCAGTGGAACAGGTCTGGGTCGGGATCACTTGCAGTGGACTGAGGACAGTGGTCGGGACTGTGTATATTCCTTATCAGCTGCCCTTGTGCCAACTTGGGATATTTGAGGAACTCTTTGCTGACTTAGTGCCAGTTTTAGACTATTTTCTTTGTTTGGGTGATTTTAACATAAATCTTCTCTCTGATGGTGCAGTATCTCGGAACATTCTTCAGACATTCACTCTGGAACAGATTATTACGGAACCAACTCGTATAACGGAACAAAGTAGTACACTTGTTAATTTAATTATTACAAACTATAGGAATAAGATCATGTCAACAGGAATTAAAGAATTCTCCGAGTTGAATATTGATCACAGCCCAGTATATTGTGAAATTAATGTGGAGAAGCCGTCTTTTGTGCCAGAAGAAAGAAAAGTGAGACATTTCTAAAATAAATCTGGAAAAATTTTATAATGACGCCGAGAAAGCAAACTGGAGCGATGTCTACTTCACTGTTGAAATTGATAAAAAAATCGACATTTTCAATGCAATTGTAGTTTCCTTGTATGATCAGCATGCACCATTTAAACTTGTGAAGGTTCGTCCTAGGCGGAGGAAGCTGCCTTACATCACATTCGCCATTAAATGTCTAATAAAGGAAAGAGATAAGGCCAAAATTGAATATTTAAGGAAGAAAAACGAAGTAACCAGAAAGTTTTATAATGACATGAGAAAGACGGTAAGACAAGCAATAGAGAGAGAAAGGGAAGCCTATTACAAAAGTATATTGCAAGGGAATACACATGCACGTACTTGGAGTGAGGCAAAAAGGTTGGGTTTTTGGAGCAGGAAGACTGGGCAGGTACCAGAGACTTTAGCGGATTGCGAAAAGATCAGTCACTTCTTTCGAACAACTGTGCCTCAGGTGTTAGTTAATCCGGTTGTTGGGGAATTTCATTTCTTATGTTTGTTCTTTTGTCTTTATTATAAAATAATAGCGATATTAAGTTGGCAGCATTTTGTGTAAAAAAAAAAAACCTATGTGCAATCACTTTTCTCTGTACTGTTCCTATTCTTTTGTAATAATTTGTTTAAATGTGTAAATAATATGTTTGGTGTTAAAATATACGCAATTGCGTCAAGCAAAGTTGAAGTTTGACTGGTCCTTCGAAGATTCCCTTAAAATTGTACATAAAGTGGTTCGTTTGAGCCGGATCAACATAAAGTGGTCAGTTCGAGCCGGATGGATTAATTGGGAAGAAACCGCAACACCTACACGTATACACATCGCAAGCAAGGTCAGAACTTCACAATATTTGCGCTTTGCTATCAAGAAGAAAGAAATTAAATTCTTGCCGCTCTCTCGCTAGCATTCCCGATAGCCTCTAACTGGATTCTCGCTACACTATCCGCAAGGTTGGCTAGCCTCTCTCACTGGTACATTGATCACATACTTAGATAAATATACCGCCTTTGGACCATTGCGCATCAATTCCGGTCATGCAATAAAAAGGGATAGAAAATTACGCCATTTTGACCTACTCGCGGTTGATTGGTGGATGTGGTCCAATCAAATCTGGAGTTGCTTGCTGGCTCAACAACTGACAAGTGTCAAATAACATAACCAAAGAAAATATTGTTTGTTTAGTTACTTATGTTCTTTGGTTTCACGTTTTGAATGTGATTTAAAATTCCTTACGTTTATTCTGATCAGTTGGAATAGTTTAAGTGTTCTTTTTTTGTTTTTGTGTGAAGTTTTCATGTCCTAGTGCACCCGTATACCTGCTGTTCCTTTTGGAATCAAAATTGTTTAAAACTAATATAATTTTGACGTAAAAATATAGATTGTGAATGTTTCCTGAGTCAGCCTTTTTATTCCACGTGATTGGAGCCTGATGTTTTGATTTGGAAGCACAGTTGCTGAAGCCACCGAGACCCAGGTTGCGGACAAATAAACAGAGCACGGGATCATCGTGATTTGTGCGTGGAACTTACCTAGTTCATTTTTATTTGTATTAAACATACACAATAAATTGTGATTTTTCTGTAATTTGTCGAATTTTTCAATAAATTGTTATTCTTACAAGGTCAACAGTGGAACTCCCATAAGTCGAATCTCAATCTCAATGGGCGCAAAAAAAATTGAGTTAAAGAAACTTCGAGTTTAAGAACATTTTATTAAAATTTCCATACCTTGCATTATTCACATAATAACTCAACGTATAATGTAACTATACACAATATACCCATACAAAATGCAGGTTATTACAATTCTGTAACCAATCAAAACATTTTCACTTGCATACAAAAAATTAAAAATGTTACAAACTGTCACCTAACTGCTTAGTTGTCGGTATTGTTATTCCGATCTCAACGCCCTCACTTTCATTTTCTTCGTTGCCTTCGCTGTTGGACATTTCGCAATTAGACGAGTGACATTTTAAACTAGACAAAATATCATTAGTTGGAAATTCTGCAATTTGGATGTCGATGGCAATGTATTCTTCTACATCAATATCTTCCATCTGTACCGATTCCCTGTATTTCGCGCAAGCGTTGCCTTTAATTAATATCTTCCATTTTTACCGATTCCCTGTAGTTCGCAAGCGTTGCCTTTAATTCAACAAGACTAAGATCATCTTCATCCAACCAATGATCTTCATTTTTACGAATGTCGGGAGAATCCGGCTTTCTTAAAACAATTCTTAATTGTTGCTGAGACATCTGTATCCCATATGCTCTTGATATTTGAGGAGCAGAGGAACAAAACCGGACATTTCCATATTTGATCAAAATTGTGTTAGGCACGTGGTTCGATAGAAAATGTTAAATTATACACGATTTTAGCATCAGTTTCTTTCAAAACGGTATATTTTCTTTAATAAAAAGCTAGAAAATATTATGGTTTCCATCAAAACCAGACATTTTTAGTCGAAGTTTTACGAAAGCGTACAGTGAACATCAAAAACAGACAAAAATACAACGACTAGAGATAGCTGCTAAATAAAATTCAATCAAAACTGGATATTTCCAATGTTTAGTGTAATTCAACGAGTAAAAGTTGGCGATATTGTGTTGAGTTGTTTTTTTAATATTACATATTATTCCAAAAATAAAATAACTTTCCCGCAGCGTATTTTATTTTAATGAGTTTCAAAGTGGGACATTTCAATTTGTATTGCAAAAAAATGAGAAATTTTCTTCTGTTCCTATCAAAACGGGACATTTCCAATTTTGTTTTTAATATAGTTTTGCAGCCTGCAAATATTTTCAATGTTTATATAACCCTTCAGGAGATAGGATTGGTGCTCTCTATACAGCATAAGTTTTATTTGCTTTAAAGGTTTGTAAAAAAAGTTATACAGTTTTTTATGTTTTCTGAGAGTCTGTGTTTTATGGAAATGTCCGGTTTTGTTCCTCTGCTCCTCATTTCTCTAATAGCATCTAATAAAGTTGCCGCTAATGTTCTATGATCCTCCATGGCAGCGATAGTTTGTTTCAGAATCCATTTCCGGTAATTCATCTTCATGTTCAAAGTATGAGAACTTGATTGACTGGAAACTATCATAATGTACTGCTCAGCCAAGTTAATGAGTAGAGCTCTAAATGTACATACCTATAATCAAATTGTTAATATAATAAAAACTTTGTACGACTAGACACAAAATTTTCTTCTTACGAAAGAAAATATAAATTCATGTCCAAAATACCTGCTCTTACCATATATTACAAAGTTACATTCTCCGCAACAAGAAGCTTTATTAACTACAGTGCTTATCAAAATATTGTGGTTTCTTGTTAATAATAGGGAGTGACTACTGAACAGTCCGCCGGTCACTTCTAAATTTTGTTCCAGGACAGTCGACACAATATCAGTAAAATGACGTTTAAGAACTTCGTTATTAAAACACATCACCAACTGTCTGGGTGGGTGTTCGGGTATGGCACAAAGCTGCCATTTTGTTCTTCTACGGCCACACGAGTTCTGCGCCCGCTCGGGTCCGC
This sequence comes from Xestobium rufovillosum, assembly GCA_963966045.1. Lineage (NCBI taxonomy): Eukaryota > Metazoa > Arthropoda > Insecta > Coleoptera > Ptinidae > Xestobium > Xestobium rufovillosum. Next base: position 19,119,536 of record OZ014492.1, on the reverse strand, counting down.
ATTTTTTGCTTGTTTCTACATCATCTTTTTGCCAAAAAATGCGTGTGTCTGGTGCGAAAGGGCAAGTAAGGGTCTATTTTAAAAAAGCGTTCTCTCAGCTTTTTTACACTTCCAAAATGCCAAATATAGGTTACATTCTGTAATGCGCAAGCGGCCGGACTGTGCAGTAGTCACTCCGTTAATAATATAGTATACACTTTACTGAAAATTCTTGGGTTATGTTGTTTGACAGCTACAATGACAGCTAAAGTAGGTAAAAATGGCGCCAAGGTCAAGTTTCAATTTTACAAGTGTCGTTGCACTCTCTCAAGCGATATAGTGATCTATATATGTGACATTGATAGCCTGCTAGCATTCCCGCTAGCCTCTCACTGGATTCTCGCTACACTCTCCGCAGGATAATTGAAGCGTTTCTTACAAAAACAGCCCTTGTCATAAATCCTTAAAAAATTCGAAATTCTGCCTAGAGATGGTACCACTGGTAATAAGTCAGTGCGTCGTGAAAAATTCTACAAAAACAACCTATGTACGAAATAAATGTAGACATAAAATTGAGGGATTCTGCAAAAAGAACCCATGTCAAGATCGTTTTCGCCAAGAACATCCCATGTCACTGACAAAGGTTGTTTTTGTAAGAACTTTTATGCGCAGTGTGCTGAGGTGCTGTCATTGTTTTCGTAATCTATATTTGATATAGTTCATGTTCAATAGTTACCCCACATTAGAACCAATACTGTTTTTTATGCCCGACAACTACGGTATTATGTGTTTGGCATACATGATTTTTCTGACGATTCTGCTTCGATGTGTGTCTATAATGAAAGCATATGGAAAAAGGGGCAAAACGATGTAACCTCCCATCTATTCCACTCTTTAAGACAAACAGATATTACGACAGAAACGTTGATTTTATTTAGAGACGGTTGCGCGGGGCAAAACAAGAACTATACTATGGTTCGTTTTTTTTTGGATTTTGTAGTTCATGTTCTGAAAATTTCGAACTGTTGTTCATTTCCCCATAAGAGGCCATTCATTTATGCCCAACAATGACCAGGACTTCTCGATTATTAGCGAGATAAAAGAAAAGGCAACTATCGAAACCCCTCAGGAATGGGATGAAATCATTAGAACCTGTCGCTCAAAGCCTTCGCCATTTAAAATTGTTAATGTTCATCAATCGAACCTCTTTAATATTCAGAAAGCAGTTGAACCGTATTTTCTTAAACCGCCTAAACCTCCTCTCAAGCTCAAGTCTATTCGTATGTACAAGATTTCCGGAGAAAATCCCGACGTTGTCTTGTTAAAAGAGACTTATTCTGGTCCGTGGGTGAGGTCGTTGGTAAGAAATAAGTCCAAAATTTCAAAAGAGTTTGTACTAACGCCGCTATACTCAAATCCTATACAAATAAACCCTCTAAAAGTAAACTTTAAGCAAAGTGGAAAACAGAGCCTTTTACGAATCACCACTGGAAATGAAGAATCATCTATGAATATTGACATGGATTCCGAAGATAACAGCAGTGGTTGTGAAAATAGTTAAGCACTTTAATACTTATAAATTGAGCATTTATCAATAAATATTTTGATATGATAATAAGTTAGTAATTATTAATTCTCACATAAAATGTATTTTAGATTCACCTTCGATTACAAAGTGTAATGCAACACACTTACGTAGTTTCTTAACTCAAACCCGCCAGCATTTAAACTCTCTTAAGGCTCTAAAAATGCCCGTAGAACAATGGGATTTGTTGTTGATTTGTATATTTTCAAAAAAATTGGATTTTCAAACACAGCAAGCATTTGAATTAGTAAAACCATCAGACAAACTACCCACTTTGGATGAGTTTTTCGCATTTTTAGAAAAACGATGCACAGCTTTCGAATACGTTTCGGTTCCTGACTTAAAATCGAAGTTAGTTAGAGTAACTCACTTTTCAAGTAATACTAATACAAGTTCTACTGAAACGTTAAAGAGGTGCATTTACTGTAAAACAAATAATCATTCGATATACAACTGCACAAAGTTCAAAGACGTGGATGATTTGCGAAAACGAGAATTTGTACAATTAAATAAGTTGTGTTTTAACTGTTTGGGCACACGTCATAATGTCTTTCAATGTAAGTCATACGGATGTAGAATTTGCTCAAAGAAACACCACACACTGTTACACAAGCCAAAGGGGGGATTTGTTAGGAATGCAGAAACTTCAAATGTAGTTTCACAAAATACAGCGAGTGTTCAAGATGAACACAAACAAATATCTCACCCCGAAACGCTCCCAATCTCTAAAGAACAAATTTCATTTGTTACATGCGATAAAAGTAGTCAAATTTTACTGGCAACGGCAACGGTTAATTTAATAGCCAAAAATGGAAATAAGGTTAAGGCACGCGCGTTGGTAGACTCAGCATCACAAACGACTTTCATAACGTTAGAATTGTTTAAATGCTTAAATGAAAAGGGGTATCAGCACGATCGACAAATTGTAGGAATTGCTAACAATATGACTCAGATAAATGGATAAATCGCATGGTAAACTTAACTCTTCAATCCCAAATCACACCTAACTTCAAAATTGGTGCTTCTTGTGCTGTCATAGACAAAATTTCTAGTTTATTGCCTCAAATGCAGGTGGATACCAGTAAATTCAATGTACCTTCTCATGTAGAATTGGCTGATCCGCTGTATCATTTACCAGGCAAGATAGACATGCTGATTGGTGCTGATTTAATATTCAATTTGATCATGCCAGATTTGATCAATTTAGGTGTAAACATGCCTACCTTGCAAAACAGTCATCTCGGTTGGTTGATTGCTGGACCTATACCCAATAAATGTTGTTTCGCCAATATCAGTCTATCTTTCTGCGCGCTCGACTTAAACGAAACAATGAGTAAATTTTGGCGACTTGAGGAAGTAGCACATAAACGCATTTTGTCACCTGACGACGAGCTTTCTGAGACAATATTTTCTAACACAACTAAAAGGTTAAAAAATGGTTCTTTTCAAGTGGGTATCCTTCTCAGGACACCAAATGAGACATCTAAATTAGGTGATTCCTTCACTTCAGCCAAACAGCGCTTCCTTTCTGTAGAAAGGAGGCTAGTAAGAAATCCATCACTTCACACTCAGTATAAACAGTTTATTGATGAGTATGTTAAATTAGGTCACGGAAAATATGTAGAATTTGATGAAAATAATTTAAAGCTATTTAGGGATAAAAATTTCTTACTCCATCACTGTGTAATTAGGGAGGATAGCACCTCGACTCGCTTAAGAGTACCTAGTTTTTGACGCATCAATGAAAACGTCATCAGGAGTTTCATTGAATGATATCACTTTAAAGGGTTTTCAGGTACAACCTGATTTGTTTGACATTCTCTGCCGCTTCAGAAGTTTTATATACGTTTTAACAGCAGATATACAAAAAATGTATCGGATGATATGGATTTCTCCAGAACATCGGTGCTTACAAAATATTATTTGGCGGGATAAAATTGAAGAACCGTTGAAATGCATAGAACTGCAAACCGTAACATACGGAACAAAGAGTGCACCGTATTTAGCTACAAGGTGTTTACAAGAATTAGCCTGTCAAAATAGTCTCAAATTTCCTCTCGCATCCAAAGCAATATTGGAGCAATGTTATGTAGACGATGTTCTCTGTGGGTGTAACTCGTATGATGAAATGAAAAATCTTCGTGAACAATTAATTCACATGTTGGAATCCGCTGGGTTCAAACTTCACAAGTGGTGTTCTAACGACAAATCGCTACTAGATGCAGTTTCACACGCGCTTACTTATCCCGACGTAGAAATCTCGGATGAGACTAGTTGTTCTAGTAAGGTGTTAGCTATCATTTGGAATACAGTTTCTGATAGCTTCAGAATTTCGCTACCGATAGCTAATCAATTAACAGTTCGTACGAAACGCCAAATTCTCTCACGCATTTCTCAAATTTTCGATCCCTTAGGGTTGGTTGGACCTATCGCAGTAGTAGCAAAGGTTTTAATGCAACAGATCTGGTTAAGAAAACTAAATTGGGATTCAGAACTTCCTGAAGACATACTCCACAGATGGTTAGCATTTTATAACGGCCTGTCAGATTTATCACACTTGTCAATTGACAGATGCCTTTTATCTCGTAAGACACTTTCGGCGATTCAGTTTCATGGATTCTCAGATGCCTCTCTCACGGCTTATGGTGCTTGCATTTATCTAAAAGGAATTTACTCTGATGGAAGCATCTCGTGCAATATATTGTGCTCAAAATCACGCATTGCACCCCTAAAACCCGTTTCTATTCCACGACTAGAATTGTGTGGAGCCCTTCTTTTATCTAGACTTGTTCACAGAATTATAGCTATTTTTCCTCATTTAACTGGTGAGGTTTTCCTTTGGACTGATTCGAAAATTGTACTTTGCTGGTTGAAATCTTATCCTTCTAGGTGGACTACATTCGTGGCCAACAGGGTAGCGGAGGTTCAGGAACTTACCTGTGGTCATAAGTGGTTACACATTAGCTCAGGTCAAAACCCGGCAGACTGTTTGTCTCGTGGAATGTCGTCTTCAGAGATCGTTCAGTCTAAGCTTTGGTGGCATGGTCCCCAAATGTTGTTTGACCCCAATTTTCAACTAAAGGAAGAATTTGTCTCTGAAACAGCCATTCAATCTCCACCCGAGCAAAGAAAAATCGTTCAAGTTCACATGACTATCAAAACTAATGATTTGTTTTCTTCATTTTCTAGTTTCTCGCATTTGCAACGCATCTGTGCGTATTGTTTTCGCTTTCTTAATAATGTTAAGTGTGTCTCACAACGACGTACTGGTCCTTTATCAGTCACGGAACTCAAACAAGCTCTTTTAAAGATAGTTTGTTGTATTCAACAAGAAAATTTTGCAGAGGAAATATCTCAGTTAAAACAAAACCACGATATTCATAAAGCTTCAATAGATTCATTGAACCCATTTATTGATTGTGAAGGCCTGTTACGAGTCGGTGAGTAGATAAGCTATGAGACTTCACAGACACATTTAACATTGATTCTCCCATAAGAGCTAAAAAACTACTTTTGTTGCAAATCCCAACCAAGTTTTGCCAATGACTTGTACATTCCGACTAGGTTTTGCCAATTCACTTAACATGCGGATCCCAACTAGGTTTTGCCAATTACTTGCAGATCCCAACTAGGTTTCGCCAGGTACTTGTGGTTCCCATCTAGGTTTTGCCAAACTACTTTGTTTGTGGTTCCCAACTTGGTTTTGCCAATGCCTGCTATTATTCCCCCGTTTTCATTAATAATCGCGGATTAGTTCGAATCCTAACGGGTCCTTTTGCTACCCGGAGCCAGTATTACCGCTGGTAGGTTACACTGCCTAATGTCGGTAAGGCAGATTCCTACAACGTCGTGGTAGAATGGCCCCAGTCCTTAAGCCTTCGCCCCGCTAGAGGGCAACCCTAAATGGGTTTCGGTATATAAATTCAGCGCAGCCGCCACCGCTCGCAGTCTCATCGAAGAACTTTTCTATGTGCTCGTGTTGACTACAGGAGAGCGGTCAGTTCCTGCAACAGGTCTGTACCAACGACACAGCCGGCGCCCGCGTCGGCCCTTACGTCAAAGTTTTAGTAGAGCTCTAGCTCCCTCCCCGGGAAATTCGGAAGAGGTAAATGAAACACTCGCAATTATGCATTTTAATTAAAGCCAAATATATAATAACATAAAACTAACTTATATTGAGAAGTACATACAAAGTTATTCAAAATAATGCCCTTAATTGCATATTATATACAATAAACACACATATTCTTATCTGTTCTAGATAGTAACTTTAGGATTTTAATTAAAGCCAAATACATATATGATATACAACTAACTTATATTGAGAAGTACATACAAAGTTATTCAAAATAATTACATATTATATACAATAAAACACACACTCATATCTGTACTATATACTAAACTTTCAGAACGCTCCTGGTATAGTTGACTAAGGAGAAACGGGTTATACATCTCAGTTGGTTGGTGATACACAGAAAAATATACATTTGCAATCGTTATTTACAAGATTCCTAACAAATCTATATACATAGAGCTACTACTGATGCATTATTGCATAATGCCCCCAAGGCAGTGTGTCAAAGCTGTTTTTCACTAAATACCTCTTATCATCGTGAGGGCTCAGTCCAATTTTAGTTTGTGAAATTGTGGCTACGTTGTGTTTTTCCGATCGGATTAAATTTTGATTAAAATATTTTTCGCTCGAAGAATTGAGACACTCCAAGTAGTCATCAAAGGTTATTTCATTTTTAATAACGCAGCGCTTTAAACCTTTGGATTTCTTAACTGCATCTGTACCCTCTACCCGTATGGCATACATTTTCGATCGAAGACCAACAAATTCAGTCATTATTCTACCATTGCTTTCGTCTTTCATGAGGCCTAGCAATTTTTTATTTACACGCGGTATATGGTAAATATTATTTTCAGGATAGTCACTGGTATCAAAAAGTTCATGACAATCTTGTCGAATGGTCTCGTACAAATCATCGGTTGTAATTTCATAAATGAGTGAATCCGTCTCTGTGTATAAAAGTTTACAATTATTATCAAATTTCGCCTTCATGTAGTCATAGTGAAATTCATAAATTTTCGTCTTACTAATATCTAAAATGCACATGCCTAAATAAATCGGCTTGTTGAACAGTGGCGGCTCCTCAATAAGTGCGCTCGTGCGCGCGCACTGCCAAAAAAAAACTGCTTTTAACCTTTTTTTGATAAGATTCAAACTAAAGTTTAAAACTTTTTTAATCTCCAGCGTTTAGATAATAAATAGTACGCGCGCCAAGCATCCCGCGTCGTCAGTTTCAAAATACCTAGCAGAGAATGCACGTGCAAATGTGCAAATACATCCAACCGTCTCGTATGGCGTTCGAGTGTAGCGTCTGGTGTACTGAAACTGTGAGCTTTTGGGTGTGGTGCTCGTACATTCGATATGGGAGCGAGATCGGCAAAACTCGGCAAGACGTGGGAAAATTCGTCATATATGCTTTTAGTTTGGCTCGTATCCGAACACCTTTTCAGTACACACTTGGAAGTTGAAAGGTGCGGTTGCGCTAAGCATATGCACACAGGAATTGATACTTCTGCGGCGTTGTTTTTTTGTTTACCATATTTAAGTTTGAGATAGCTCCTGGCTTTGCTTATAACGTGAGTAATTTGCTGTATTATCGTGATTATTATTTTTAAATATTGAAATTTCCAGTGGTTTAGTTTGTGGTGGTGGCGGCATAAATTCCGTTGACAGTATTACTAAAATTAACTTTTTATTATTGGACTTGAGCACAAAAATTGAAATAAAACGGTTAGGTAGGCCTACACCGGTTTTAAAATTAAATCAAACTTGTGCAAAGAAAAAGGAAGGTCGGTCTTTCACTAGGCATTTCACCAGCGACGTTTACAAACTAAACAAATGGATATGTGGATGTACGGTAAGGAATTCTCTTTTTTGTTTTCCATGCTTGTTATTTTTTACTCCAAAAATATAGATAAGAATTGGAGTCGTATAGGTGTTACTGACTTGAACCATTTGCATGAAAAAATAAGAAAGCACGAAGTGTCCAAAGCTCACTTGTAAGTTAGTGCAGAATTTGCGTTCCAGATTCAAGTGAACACTTAATAAATATTGTGGAGTGAACTTTAACAAAGTGGTCGCCTGATTTTTGCATTTTTCAATATTATTATTGTGTTGTAATTCTTACTTCATTCAGTTAAAAGTGAATATTGTTTCTAAATATATAATATAGACTTTTGACGAAAAACTTGAAATAAAACGAAATGGACGTCCTAAGCCTGAGCGAATTATCAAATATTTTTCGAAAGGTCGCGGTAAAAGTTGTGTGCGAAAGTTTAACCTTTTGGATTTGGGATCTTCGTCAAATATTGCGTTAAGTGAAATTTCTTGTTTTAAAATGTTTTAAAATGGCTTCTAAAGCACTTCATAAAAAATACGGGGAGGAACCGCCAGACCCCCCCCCCCCCCCAATCCCTGAGCGGTGATTTCATTCCAGAGCACTGCCAAGTTCTAAAGTCACGAGGCGCCACTGTTGTTGAAGTATATTTCGGATTTATTTAACTCAATAGCCGCCAAATTTTCCGAGAAAATTATCGACGACTTAAATTCAGGTTTGGCAATCAAAGCACCCGCCCCGTACCGGCCCTCCCATTTGGAGACTAATTTAACAATACTATGCTTGCATATATTTTCCATGGTCTTACCAAACACGGCGTTATTCATTAGTTTGAACAAATTTTTTTCAAAATCATTTTTGGAGTTCTTTCTCAGGGCGGTATTTAAGTCGATGTAAGATTTCAGCCACGGGGATTGATTGAATTTTAGGGCGCGATGAAGTTTCGTTACTCTTAGCCCATGTCTCAGAGCTTGCTGCAAATTTCGATAGTGAATTACGTAACGTTGTTTATTATACAGGGTGGCCAAAAGTTTTAGCTGTTTAGAATTTGGTGAATTTAGATGTTCGGGGCAAAAGGGAATTGCTGAATCTATATCGTGCAGATGTTCTGGGTATTCTATGTCTACCTCAAAAATGTACCCTACGTCAGCGTTTTCGGCTACGCTATGTACAGTCTCTAAATCGAAATCATCGATCCATTCAAGACATCCGTAGGGAAGGTGTTGGCTCATAGCCCAGCCATACTGGTTATTTATGTCGTTATACATTAAAAATTTTGATGGTTGTGCAGGGTCGAAATTGGGCATGTACTGGTTATTTGCTTTTGAGAAGCGTTTCGAACACTGACTCAAGCCGCCGCGTATTCCGCGCTCGACAAACAATATCATGTCAATATCAGTCAGCAGTTCCAAGGTGACGCCAGTATGCTTAAGCATACAGTCCCAGGTGTAACCAGGCAGAGTATAATAATGGGCGGGGTCTAGGCCGTAAGTTCCTAAACAGCTAATTCTGAATTCCTCGAAAACATCGGCTAAGAGCAGAACGTCGGTTTTTAAATAGAGATCCGAATATTCCCCTAAATTTTGAATTTTGAATCTGTCCCAAACTCGCTGCGCATGCGCATATTCAGCATCAGAAATTTTAGAGTTGTTTAATTTATTACCAAACTTGGACTTTGGGGGTAATTGAGTTTCGTTAAATTTGGAAAAGTTGTCGAAATAGTCGTACGGGTAGACGCCTTTGCGCTGCAGCAATTTAAGCTGATCCTCGCTCAAACACGGAAATTCGGACGTTAATATTGGATAGTTAGTTAAATAAGATGACAGCTGATCCAAGTCTGAAGCCAAGAACCTGTAAGAGTCTATAAATCTAAATTTAACAACATTTTCTTCCAGATGTTTAGTAAAGGCGATGTACTATTCTTTTGTTAGTGGCAACAAATCAACACGGCCCTGTAAATCTGTAGCTAAATTTTGAATAATAAAATATGAATCGTAACCGGACAAATTGTGGAATATAACTGGTACCACGTGACTGTCTTGAAAATTAACGTTGCAAGTGTCATGCGCTGGACCTCTGTATGCGCCAGTCAGATGGCAATGGTCCCGTACTTTGTTCTCCCCCTGGTTAAAAGACTTTTCGCAAATGTGACAAACCGGTGCGCTACTGAACTGCATTTCTTGCTCGACGGTCAGCTGATCCATGGGTAGAGGGCAAAGAAAGACGGTTTCCAAATCCTCGGCAAAATTTTCCAGCTCTTTCACAAACCATCTGATCGAATCCTCACCACGATAAGACCTAAAGAAAGAGAGTGAGTCATCATAAGAACATTTGACATAATAAGCAATACTGCAGGGCACATGTTTTTGAAATTCGTTTTTCTTACTGCTCGGCTCCAAAATGCACTCCAAATCTGCATAAATGGTGAACCGGGCTTTGACTTTGTTCTTATGATTTCGGAAAGATAAATATTTTTGTTTATCAGTAGGCAGTCGAATTTTGCAGTCATTCATATTTTTACAATCTTCGTAGTGCAGATCTAACTTATTTTGACAGTAGAAATAATGCAAACAACGATCGCAAAAATGTTTCCTACCCCTATGCTTACTTAACTGTTTTGATAACAGCCTGGAAAGATTTTTAATCCAGACAAAATGAAATGCTATATCACCGTCATCAAAATTATCCGGTTCATCATCATCATCGGAATACGTATCTTGGATCATCAAAAGATTTACGTGCTTGTCCTGTTTGTCCTTAGTCAAGCATACAGGGAAAGTTTCAAAATCGTCCTTCTTCTTCTTCAGAATGTAAACGTTCACGGAAATTCCGTTCTGCCGTTCGAAACGTGGTATTTGCTTTAATTTCATGGGGAACTCCATTCCAGTTAAATTCAATACGGTAGATGGTTCCGGGTATGCTGAAGTTCTTTTGGAGTTTTTCGAACCGTCGGTAGGATACAGGCAGGAAACAACGCTATAGGCAAAGCACAAATTGCCAAACGCCTTCACATTGACGCAGGCGTGCTTCCTTTTTATTTGTGATGGCAGCTCTATGTACGACGAGCCAACTTGCGGGGTGAATCGATTGACGTTAATTTGCAGATTAACGATGGCGGACGATTCCGGACAGGCACAGAGCATACATAGTACATAAACGGCACTTGTGTTATATCTGCTCGTATATACAAGGCCTTTGTGTTACATCTGTTAGTATATACAGGGTGTTCGTTCTAACACTGTATACACATACAGCGTGATACAGAAGACCACTCGGTAAGTGCAGATTCCAGTACACAGGGCAAGAACCCTCTGAGCAAGATGATCGCGCATGCGCTCTGGAGAACTGTCACCTTATTGACAAGGGATTCTTAGATTCCATGACTCCGCTTGTCACGCAGGATGATCAAAATGAATTCTGCGGAACCTTGTCTGAACTTGCCAGAGAGCACGACCTTTGCACCACCTCTAACACGAATTTAGTTGTTACAGGAACTTCCGGTTTGGCCGGAAGTGATGTCTCGACCTATGACGTCAGTCGACCATAAGGGCGGCGGAGTGGTGTGATGATGACCTACGTTTGTCCGAAACAGGGCTTACGGGAGGGGGTCAATTTGCGGCTAAATAACTACTAAATAACCACCCCTAAAAACCACCTCCAAAAACAACCCCCGAAAACAACCCCCAAAAACCACCCCTGAAAACAACCCCCTAAAATTACTCCTAAAACATCCCCAAAACCACCCCTAAAAACCACCCCTGAAACCATTCTCAAAAACCACCCCTAAAAACAACCCCCCAAAAGAACCTTAAAAACAACCCCCAAAAACAACCCCGAAAAAACACCCCTAAAAACCACCCCGAAAAACCACCCCCCAAAAACCACCCCGAAAAACAACCCCCCAAAAACCACCCCCCAAAACCACCCCCAAAAAACACCCCCAAAAAACACCCCCAAAAAACACCCCCAAAAAACACCCCCAAAAAACACCCCCAAAAAACACCCCTAAAAACCACCCCTAAAAACAACCCCTAAAACCACCTCTAAAAACAACCCCTAAAAACAACCCCTAAAACCACCCCCTAAAACCACCCCCAAACACCACCCCTAAAAACAACCTCTAAAACCACCCCTAAAAGCAATCCCTAAAACAACCCCTAAAACCACCCCTAAAACCACCCCCCAAAACCACCCCTGAAAACCACCCCCAAATTCCGATTCCCCTCGTCGAGTCCTTTAATTTGATACCCCACATGACATACTTTCACGCAGGGGTAAGCCTACATTAGACTACTGCTCTCAAATAATTAGCGATGTATGATGTTCTACTTTTTTCGATTTGAAATATATAAATCTATCTAATTATCGGCATATGATAAAAGCAAACTACGTGTTTGACCTAAATTATTTGATTTATTATCTGGCCTCCAAAACTGAATATGTTTAGATTTTTCGTTAAAATAACAAAATCCCATTAATTTTGACAAAATCTCATGTCCTAATTATTAAAATCCATAAAACAAAATGATTAATTAGATCACCACACACCCGGCAATAAAAATTGACAATAATTTATGATTACTTCCAATAATAGCAATTCAAATGTCAACCTGGACTATTTTATGGCCTTGTTGATGAGAGATCAGAGCATAAATATATCAAAATAGACATATTTATGGGCAATAAAAATTGGCAATTATTTATGATTACATACTTCCAAGAATAGCAATTCAGAGGTCAACCTGGACTGGCAAGAACAGAATTTATTATAAAAGGAAGTCTCATCTTCGCTCCCATTTCAGTTCAGTTCGCGTCGCTGTTAAGACAACATGTCGTCTTTCGTTAATTCTCTTGTGCAAAAGAACAAGTCGGCCTTTTTAAAAGCAAATAGCGACGGCTGTGATCGGGAAAATCTCGCTGGCTTAATTACAAATTGCACCAAAGACATTAGAACTTTAACAGTTTTATTAAAACGGTCAACGACCACCGCTGAGAAAAATAAACTAACGTCAGCCATTGGATTGCTGAGACGGAATCGAATTATGTTGAAAGGATTGCAAGTGAGGGGTGGGGCATACAAAAATCCTCATCGAAATAGGGCGAATTATACCAGCAGCCGAGTGAGATGGGAAAATGTGGAATCGGCATTCAAAAGTCAAATAAGAACTGGAGTTATTCTAAATATAGTTCACAAAGACCCCCAGGCCTTTTTCCAAGATTCTGTTGATGTATTTCTAAGAAAAATACGAACTTTACTGCGTTCCGAAGTGGCACTGAAAATACATGCCGTGTTTTGCGGCGAATTCAAAATACAAAAAGCCAACAAAGAGACGCAGGAGTTTAAATATTTCAACACAAAGAACGCAGCCCTTTATCGCAACGATGATTTGAAAGCCTGGTTCCTGGAAAATGTGCAACATAAAATCCTGAAAGATTTGGAAGAGTTTCAGGAACGAGACTCTGGTATGTACTTTTTATTTTGTCACGCCATCGTTAATCTGCAAGTAGAACACCCCAACTATTTTCGAACAGTAGCCTAATCCGGCGGGCCTCTCTAGCCCTCTTTTTATTCCTATCTCCGACTCTAGCATGTCGCGAAACATTCGTTCGTGTCTCGGAAGGGTTTTTTCTTTTATTTTTATTTATTTTATATTCATTTGGAAGAGTTTCAGGAGCGAGATTTTGGTATGTACCTTTATTTTGTCACGCCATCTTTAATCTACAAGTAGAACGTCCTACATCTCCAACTATTTGAAAGCATTAGTCTAATCCGAGCCTACCTATACCTCTTTTTATTCCAATTTCCGACTCTAGTATGATGCTAAATATTTCTTCGCGTCTCGGAAGGGTTTTTATTATTATTTTTTAAATTTATATTTATGTATTGCAGGCTGGACGCTGTCCGCCATCGTTAATCTGCAAATTAACGTCAATCGATTCACCCCGCAAGTTGGCTCGTCGTACATAGAGCTGCCATCACAAATAAAAAGGAAGCACGCCTGCGTCAATGTGAAGGCGTTTGGCAATTTGTGCTTTGCCTATAGCGTTGTTTCCTGCCTGTATCCTACCGACGGTTCGAAAAACTCCAAAAGAACTTCAGCATACCCGGAACCATCTACCGTATTGAATTTAACTGGAATGGAGTTCCCCATGACATTAAAGCAAATACCACGTTTCGAACGGCAGAACGGAATTTCCGTGAACGTTTACATTCTGAAGAAGAAGAAGGACGATTTTGAAACTTTCCCTGTATGCTTGACTAAGGACAAACAGGACAAGCACGTAAATCTTTTGATGATCCAAGATAAGTATTCCGATGATGATGATGAACCGGATAATTTTGATGACGGTGATATAGCATTTCATTTTGTCTGGATTAAAAATCTTTCCAGGCTGTTATCAAAACAGTTAAGTAAGCATAGGGGTAGGAAACATTTTTGCGATCGTTGTTTGCATTATTTCTACTGTCAAAATAAGTTAGATCTGCACTACGAAGATTGTAAAAATATGAATGACTGCAAAATTCGACTGCCTACTGATAAACAAAAATATTTATCTTTCCGAAATCATAAGAACAAAGTCAAAGCCCGGTTCACCATTTATGCAGATTTGGAGTGCATTTTGGAGCCGAGCAGTAAGAAAAACGAATTTCAAAAACATGTGCCCTGCAGTATTGCTTATTATGTCAAATGTTCTTATGATGACTCACTCTCTTTCTTTAGGTCTTATCGTGGTGAGGATTCGATCAGATGGTTTGTGAAAGAGCTGGAAAATTTTGCCGAGGATTTGGAAACCGTCTTTCTTTGCCCTCTACCCATGGATCAGCTGACCGTCGAGCAAGAAATGCAGTTCAGTAGCGCACCGGTTTGTCACATTTGCGAAAAGTCTTTTAACCAGGGGGAGAACAAAGTACGGGACCATTGCCATCTGACTGGCGCATACAGAGGTCCAGCGCATGACACTTGCAACGTTAATTTTCAAGACAGTCACGTGGTACCAGTTATATTCCACAATTTGTCCGGTTACGATTCATATTTTAATATTCAAAATTTAGCTACAGATTTACAGGGCCGTGTTGATTTGTTGCCACTAACAAAAGAATAGTACATCGCCTTTACTAAACATCTGGAAGAAAATGTTGTTAAATTTAGATTTATAGACTCTTACAGGTTCTTGGCTTCAGACTTGGATCAGCTGTCATCTTATTTAACTAACTATCCAATATTAACGTCCGAATTTCCGTGTTTGAGCGAGGATCAGCTTAAATTGCTGCAGCGCAAAGGCGTCTACCCGTACGACTATTTCGACAACTTTTCCAAATTTAACGAAACTCAATTACCCCCAAAGTCCAAGTTTGGTAATAAATTAAACAACTCTAAAATTTCTGATGCTGAATATGCGCATGCGCAGCGAGTTTGGGACAGATTCAAAATTCAAAATTTAGGGGAATATTCGGATCTCTATTTAAAAACCGACGTTCTGCTCTTAGCCGATGTTTTCGAGGAATTCAGAATTAGCTGTTTAGGAACTTACGGCCTAGACCCCGCCCATTATTATACTCTGCCTGGTTACACCTGGGACTGTATGCTTAAGCATACTGGCTTCACCTTGGAACTGCTGACTGATATTGACATGATATTGTTTGTCGAGCGCGGAATACGCGGCGGCTTGAGTCAGTGTTCGAAACGCTTCTCAAAAGCAAATAACCAGTACATGCCCAATTTCGACCCTGCACAACCATCAAAATTTTTAATGTATAACGACATAAATAACCAGTATGGCTGGGCTATGAGCCAACACCTTCCCTACGGATGTTTTGAATGGATCGATGATTTCGATTTAGAGACTGTACATAGCGTAGCCGAAAACGCTGACGTAGGGTACATTTTTGAGGTAGACATAGAATACCCAGAACATCTGCACGATATAGATTCAGCAATTCCCTTTTGCCCCGAACATCTAAATTCACCAAATTCTAAACAGCTGAAACTTTTGGCCACCCTGTATAATAAACAACGTTACGTAATTCACTATCGAAATTTGCAGCAAGCTCTGAGACATGGGCTAAGAGTAACGAAACTTCATCGCGCCCTAAAATTCAATCAATCCCCGTGGCTGAAATCTTACATCGACTTAAATACCGCCCTGAGAAAGAACTCCAAAAATGATTTTGAAAAAAATTTGTTCAAACTAATGAATAACGCCGTGTTTGGTAAGACCATGGAAAATATATGCAAGCATAGTATTGTTAAATTAGTCTCCAAATGGGAGGGCCGGTACGGGGCGGGTGCTTTGATTGCCAAACCTGAATTTAAGTCGTCGATAATTTTCTCGGAAAATTTGGCGGCTATTGAGTTAAATAAATCCGAAATATACTTCAACAAGCCGATTTATTTAGGCATGTGCATTTTAGATATTAGTAAGACGAAAATTTATGAATTTCACTATGACTACATGAAGGCGAAATTTGATAATAATTGTAAACTTTTATACACAGATACGGATTCACTCATTTATGAAATTACAACCGATGATTTGTACGAGACCATTCGACAAGATTGTCATGAACTTTTTGATACTAGTGACTATCCTGAAAATAATATTTACCATATACCGCGTGTAAATAAAAAAGTGCTAGGCCTCATGAAAGACGAAAACAATGGTAGAATAATGACTGAATTTGTTGGTCTTCGATCGAAAATGTATGCCATACGGGTAGAGGGTACAGATGCAGTTAAGAAATCCAAAGGTTTAAAGCGCTGCGTTATTAAAAATGAAATAACCTTTGATGACTACTTGGAGTGTCTCAATTCTTCGAGCGAAAAATATTTTAATCAAAATTTAATCCGATCGGAAAAACACAACGTAGCCACAATTTCACAAACTAAAATTGGACTGAGCCCTCACGATGATAAGAGGTATTTAGTGAAAAACAGCTTTGACACACTGCCTTCGGGGCATTATGCAATAATGCATCAGTAGTAGCTCTATGTATATAGATTTGTTAGGAATCTTGTAAATAACAATTGCAAATGTATATTTTTCTGTGTATCACCAACCAACTGAGATGTATAACCCGTTTCTCCTTAGTCAACTATACCAGGAGCGTTCTGAAAGTTTAGTATATAGTACAGATATGAGTGTGTGTTTTATTGTATATAATATGTAATTATTTTGAATAACTTTGTATGTACTTCTCAATATAAGTTAGTTGTATATCATATATGTATTTGGCTTTAATTAAAATCCTAAAGTTACTATCTAGAACAGATAAGAATATGTGTGTTTATTGTATATAATATGTAACTAAGGGCATTATTTTGAATAACTTTGTATGTACTTCTCAATATAAGTTAGTTTTATGTTATTATACATATATTTGGCTTTAATTAAAATGCATAATTGCGAGTGTTTCATTTACCTCTTCCGAATTTCCCGGGGAGGGAGCTAGAGCTCTACTAAAACTTTGACGTAAGGGCCGACGCGGGCGCCGGCTGTGTCGTTGGTACAGACCTGTTGCAGGAACTGACCGCTCTCCTGTAGTCAACACGAGCACATAGAAAAGTTCTTCGATGAGACTGCGAGCGGTGGCGGCTGCGCTGAATTTATATACCGAAACCCATTTAGGGTTGCCCTCTAGCGGGGCGAAGGCTTAAGGACTGGGGCCATTCTACCACGACGTTGTAGGAATCTGCCTTACCGACATGAGGCAGTGTAACCTACCAGCGGTAATACTGGCTCCGGGTAGCAAAATGACCCGTTAGGATTCGAACTAATCCGCGATTATTAATGAAAACGGGGGAATAATAGCAGGCATTGGCAAAACCAAGTTGGGAACCACAAACAAAGTAGTTTGGCAAAACCTAGATGGGAACCACAAGTACCTGGTGAAACCTAGTTGGGATCTGCAAGTAATTGGCAAAACCTAGTTGGGATCCGCATGTTAAGTGAATTGGCAAAACCTAGTTGGAATGTACAAGTCATTGGCAAAACTTGGGATTTGCAACAAAAGTAGTTTTTTAGCTCTTATGGGAGAATCAATGTTAAATGTGTCCGTGAAGTCTCATAGCTTATCTACTTCGGTGGGCGGTTAAAAAATGCCAACATTGGTGATAATCAAAAGTATCCTATTTTATTACCTGCAAAAAATTATGTAGTACGACTAATGTTAAGATATGAACATATCAGGCTTCTTCACGCCGGCGCACAAACCACATTCTGGCCCATTCATGGATTAAGAGAAATTAAACTCGTAATAAAAAATTGTATTACCTGTCATCGGTTCAAAGCTGCAGCTGCTCAGCAAATGATGGGCGCATTGCCTCATGAAAGAGTGACTATTGCACGACCTTTCTCTAAGACAGGCCTTGATTTTGGTGGCCCTCTCCTCATAAAACAGTCTAGATTACGTAACGCAAGAATAACAAGAGGTTATATCGCTTTATTTGTCTGTATGGTGACAAAGGCAGTTCACTTGGAACTAGTCTGGAGTCTATCTACAGAATCGTTTTTGCTCACTTTAAAAAGGTTCATATCAAGACGCGGAAATCCTACCATAATATTTAGCGATAATGCTACCAATTTTCAAGGTGCCCACAACCAACTAAAGGAATTTTCCAAATTTTTTAAGGAAAATGCGAATTTAACGTCTATTCATAACTTCCTGTCTCAGCAGGAAATTAAATGGAAATTTATTCCACCGAACAGTCCACACTGGGGTGGCCTATGGGAAGCGGCCATAAAAAGCACAAAATATCATATCCGTAGAGTTGTTGGCAACTCAAGTTTTACGTTTGAGGAACTGAGCACAGTTCTCTCACAGATAGAAGCAATACTCAATTCGCGACCCCTTTGCCCCATTTCAAACGACTCCTCGGATTTGAACTGTTTATCTCCCGGTCATTTTTTGATAGGCGAACCGTTAACTTCTTATCCTGAAAAGGATCTTTCCAATATTCCTGAAAATCGATTGAAATTTTGGCAACTATGCACTAAAGCTCAGCAACTGTTTTGGAAACGATGGTCCGTAGAATATCTAAATCAATTACAGAACCGTCCCAAGTGGTACAAAAATTGCGAAAATCTGAAAGAAAATGCTATTTTATTAATCAAAGAGGATAATGTCCCTCCACTGACATGGCCTCTTGCTCGTATAATTGAGGTAATGCCTGGTTCTGATAATAAAGTTAGGGTAGTCAGAGTAAAAACAGAGCGAGGAATATTTGTGCGGCCGGTCACTAAATTGTGCCCTTTACCTTGTTGAAGCAAACTTCAACGGGGGGAGAATGTTGGGGAATTTCATTTCTTATGTTTGTTCTTTTGTCTTTATTATAAAATAATAGCGATATTAAGTTGGCAGCATTTTGTGTAAAAAAAAAAAACCTATGTGCAATCACTTTTCTCTGTACTGTTCTGATTCTTTTGTAATAATTTGTTTAAATGTGTAAATAATATGTTTGGTGTTAAAATATACGCAATTGTGTCAAGCAAAGTTGAAGTTTGACTGGTCCTTCGAAGATTCAACACCGGTTCTTCTAAATGAGTTTAAATGTGGAAAATATAAGTATTACTCAGAATTTGCATTTACTATGGCTAATCCTGACGAAATAAAACAGGTTTTGCTTAAGATTAAATCTGCGGCGGTATTTCAGCATGCATGCTACGATTGCTGCTCCCTTTTTGTCTGTTGCCTTTGACACATATTATAAATGTATCTCTTGAGATTGGCATTGTTCCAAGTGTATGGAAATCTGCTATAATACACCCGATACCAAAGAACAATAAAGCTGCTGTGTTGGGGGATTTGAGGCCGATATCAATTCTTCCTTTAGAAGTCGTTTTCGTCGTCGAGTGTGTTGTAGGAAAACGTCGTCTTCCCTTTGGGGGATTTGAAATCTCGTCGAGCAGTTTGAGTGTTGGAAAAAACCCCACGTGTGTTTTTTTGTGGGGGAATTGTCCTGGGAACCCCTCAGTTTACCGCACGGCCCCTGTCGACGCCGTAGCGTGGAGGTCAGTTTTGCTGTCGTGCCACCTGGAGCAGCGAGGCCCCGTCTTCTGTAAGGTCAGATTAGATCTTTTTGTCCCCAGTCCGCGTGGAGAGTTATCCCACGGCTGGTTTGTAAGTAGCGTCCGGCACGGCATAAACGTGACCATTGTGAAGATTTTCGTCCTATTTTCGAGACGCCTGTCTGTTCGAGCACCGTTCTCGTTCGTTTTATGTAGTTGCAATTATACTAAATATTTGTTTACACGCAGTAGTTTTTTTTGTCAGTTAAAATTAGTAGTTTTGTATATTCATTATATACGGACCTGTCTGTATGGCATGGTTGTTCAATCCCTAAGTTAACGCTGGAAGTATTTTTTAATTATTTTGTACTTCATGCACCTTATGTTCAATGAATAAATATTTGTCTTAATTATTTTGTACTACAAAGTCGCTGTTTGAACACTGCGCACTTTCTTAAAATTTGTTTAGTGTATACGGAAATCCTTTTTTTACAGACCATTAAAATGTACAATTTTTTGATTAATTTAATTTTTTCGGTTTACTTACTGATTTAGCTTGGGTTTTTCTAGGCTTACTAACTCAACCGTCTACCCTTACGCGCGTTTTCAATTCGCTGGAATAGCATAATATAAGCGGTATAAATCATCTTCGTTAACATGGTCTCCTGGCATCAGGAAGCTGCTTAATTCTCATAGTCCGACGGCTATATCTGTTCCACTATCTCATAGAAAGAGAAACCAAAAAATCTCTATTTAAACTTACTTTTTTCCTGGAAATAAACAATCATGTTCTCATTCTTGCCTTGATCCCTTTTGGGCATTCCTTTCCACATATTGCTTTTGTTTGGTTTTAACAAAAATATTCCTTGAAATGATTTTCGAATAGGTAAAAGTAAGAATTAACCCAACCATTTATTTGAGCGGCTCTGACATTCAACCAAAACCGTGCCGCTCCTCTCAAATTAATTAATTTTCATTTTCGTTCATTTTGTAAATTAAGTATGTACCTATTTATTTGTGGAACAGGAGGCCGATATCTGCCAGCACCCGGTTTTTGAAGTTCGGAAAGATATAAAATATCTATTCCAAAGTAATAAAAATGACTAGAACATTTAAATCACATTGCTTGCCGGCTGTCAACTATGTACATAATTTATTAGTTGGCGGTGTGTTTTGATCACCGAAGTGCAAAAAACCGACGACCACCTGCTAATGCGAAACTCTTGTTCGCCATCTGCAATGAATAGATTTAAAACATCTCTTCTCAAACTGCCAAAGAAGGTGCGTATCAATACTTTTGAAACTCAAAACAATTCCAGATCGCGCTTTGTCTGCCATCTAGCGGAAATGTGAGTACTTCTTTAAAAGGCATCAAGGTTAATAGACTTCATTGGCTAACTATAATGTATATAAACAAGGATAATATTGATCGCGTGCGGTCAGCTACAAATTTGGGATTGCGAATAGATGAACAACTCTCATTTAATGAGCACGTGAAATGTAAGTTTCAGAATGCCTTTGCTAAGCTAAAGTGTTTGTATTAGTTGAAGAACATTCTGCCAACTAGTGCGAAGATTACTTTTGTAGAATCATTGGTATTATCATTATTCAATTATTGTGACTCTGTCTATGCGCCGTTCTTAACTGAGAAAAATAAAAGTATGATTGAACGAGTACAAAATGCTTCCGTGCGCGTTACTGTTTAGGGCTACCAAGAAGAGAGAGAACAAGTGAATATAATATAAAAAACATTGGCAGGTTGAGGATGAACGAGAGGATGCAACTTCATGTCTCGTGCTTTGTGTACAGTGTCTTCCATAGGAGGGTGCCTGAGTATTTATATCGAAGATTAAAGATTAGGAGTGATGTGCATATTAGAGACACTCGTTACAATCAACAATTTGACGTTCCTGCACATAAGACTAAACTATTTGAGAGCGGCTTTTCTTATATTGCACCAAAAATTCTGAATACTAATAATGGAAAAGAAATTGGTAGTATTAATGCTTTAAAAACATCTGTAAAGTGCAAGCTTTGATGTGTGCAATCTGTGTTAATATTATTAATATTATGTACTTCATGGACGCCTGCCACAATGCTGTTGTGCAATCAGATTGTTGGGGGCTGTTATATTTTGTTCTTTTTGGGTTTTATGTATATTTATATATTTGTGTATATTTCTGGAATTTATTCTTATTTTTTGTCAATTTTTCTGGTGTGAGGGAAAGTTGAAAATCATCCATTGGGTGAACTTTTCCTTTTATGCATTCAAAGTTCTCAAAAATTCTTGGTTGTTTTATACACTTCTAATTATAACTTAAAACTGCAAATAATTTCTTGAATGTTTAATATACTACTATCATTATTATTATTATTAATTTGGTATGTGCCACCATGACCACCTTCAAATAGTTTTCTTTAATGTTACTAAAAGCGGCCTCTTCAGCCTCTCCCCAACACCATCTACTCCCCTTTTTTAATAGCTTTAATAAGGCCCGCACACATTCGGCAGAACCGCCGGTCGTAATTAACTAGACCTAGGAAAGCGTGCAATTCGCGGATATTCCTCGGTCGCGAATAACTTTTTATATCCTGCATGCTACTCGGGTCTATGGCTACCTCCTGTGTAGAGATAACGTGCCCCAAAAATTCAACCTCTCTCTTAAAAAAACGCGATTTCCTCAATTTAATGGTTAACCCCGCCGCTTCCAATTTTTCAAATATTTTTCTCAAATGCGCGAAATGTTCCTGGATACTGTTGGAGAACACCAACAAATCGTCAACGTAGATAATCACGAACGCTTCCATTTCGGCTCCTGGTATTCGGCTTAGACATCGAATTAGGCTCGCCATAGAAGTAGAAAGCCCAAATGGTAAAACGTTGAAAACGTACGACTCATTCTCGAATCTGAACCCCACAAATTTTCGGTGTTCAGGTTTCAGCGGAACTTGCCAGTAAGATGCAGTTAAATCCAAGGTACTAAATACCTGCCCCGCTTTAAAAGTACCTAACAGCTCGTTAGGGTTAGGGGGTATTATGTAATCTTGTTTCATTCTCGCATTCAAGAAACGCGCATCAAGACAAACACGAATAGATTTATCCTTCTTTTTAACCGTCACCAAGGGCGATAAAAATTCAGTTTTCTTTTTCGCGATCACATCCCAATTTATCATTTCTTCAATCTGACGCTTAACCTCTTCTCTATACGCCATCGGAATAGGGTACCCGTTCACCGAAAATGGACATAAGTTGTTATTCGCCCTGGGCATTCCGAAAACACCTTTTCATACTCTTTTAAAAGTTTAAACAGTAAACTCTTTTCACGCTTCCCCAGTTCAGCCTTCCCGGCTACCCCTTGTAACTTTTCGTCTGAATATTTGTGTCTTCCTACCCCGTCTTTAGATGTTTGCATGAAACTATTGTTTAGTTCATCCCCCATTGCTACTTTATACTCAAAATTTATCAATTTCATTTCTTTCCTTCCTAAAAATTCCAAAACTCGCTTTTTAAAATTTAAACTCGCTTTGTTTTTAATAAGCCAATCGCACCCCACAAGTATTTCCTTGTTTAATTTCGGGACAACTAACAAAATTGTTTCCATCTCATAACCGTCAATTACTATCGGCAGAAGAATTTGTTCCTTGATTCTAGATTTCTTTCCCCCAATAGCTACAGTAAGAGATAAATTGGTAACTGGCAACATAGCAATTTTATTATCTCCTCTAATTTTACCCAGCAATTCCTCCGATATTGTTTCCGCTATCGACTAAAACTTCAACTACCTGATCCAGAATCGTCGCCTTTATTACTGGCATAGCTACTTCCCACTCCCCCTCACAGTCTTCGGTATCACTAAGCAGTTCCTCTCTGTCTTCGTTAAAAGTAGTTAGAGTCTGTAAAGTTAGAGACTGGGCCCGGACAAGATGGTGGCTGCGCGAAAATGTAGCGGGAACTTAGAGGAGGGAAGAAGAGGAGGAATAACAAAGCAGTCTCTCTTTACGCCGAGAATTGAAAGAAAATTCTTAAAATGATATTACTGATTGCACTATTTCAAACGCTGCTTTCGTTATTTTTAGTTAAATTACATGAATTCTAAACAGTAGCCTGGTTTTATCACTTTGTTTGGCACCAAACACGCTCAAATTTTGGTAACACTCACGTGCACGGCACAGGTCGGGCGTTATGTATCCATACTCTTCCCTCATCTAAGAGCGGGAAATATGATTTTGACAGAAACAGTGGCGTACCGGCGTATATGTGAAATTTATTATTTTTTGAACAATGAATTCGGGACCTAAGTGCCTCCGTCATACGTCAGATTTTCATTCCAAACAAAACAAAAGCACGTGCCATTTGACGTTTATCGATATTATTTAGAACGTCTTAAACTAGTTTTTGCAATATAATTCTAGACGTTTTGCAGTGAAAACAGTTTATTTTCAATTTGTGTGTTGGGCTTACGCGTAAAAACTTGAAAACAACTATATGTAATTAGTATAATTATATTTCAGAGGTTAGGTTAAAACGTCAGAAAGCACGTGGCTTTGTTTTGTTTGGAATAAAAACCTGACCTTTGTGACACGACACTTATCTCCCGAATTCATAAAAGTTACATTCAAAACAGGAAAATTCGCATTTTAAGGCATGAAAAAATCGCGAAACACATTAAGAAGAACTCAAGAAAAGGGGATTTCGTCATCTAGATAAATTATAAATGTGACGTTATGTCAATTACGAAATCGTCATGTTTATGTGCAAATAATCTCAATTACATAATTGTTATAGTAGAAAACAGGTTTTTGAACAAGCTGTTTACTTATGTGACAAAAGAAAATTAGAATAAATCATAAAGGAAGCCGAATAATCCAATTTACTATTTTTCAGCACTGAAGAGTTAAAGAATTGCAAAATAAACTTATTATTCTGTAATTAAAAATTTAGAGAGTTCTATTAACTACCAAAAATAAATAAGTGGAATTCACATATATTAAGAACTAAACGCCTTGTTGACCTTTCAAAAAATAAGAATCCTTGGTGCTTGAGGTATGTCATGTCGCACAAGGTCTAATGATAGAACGTCCAGGCATTTGTCCTGCGGGAAGGAGCTTCGGGCGGGACAGCTGGACAGAGCCGCTAGTCCTACCAGCAGGACATTATTTTTAAATGGGATTGTCCTGCCGGCAGTACGTGCGCAGCTTTCGGCAGTACGGACCCAAATTTCATAGGCGCCGTAACAATTTTGCTATTTATTAAATAAAACATCTGCTGAGAAACATTTTTATTTATTCTCGTACAAAATAACTTGGAAAACATTAAAAAATAACACTGCGCCTGCGATGCTGATTGTTTCCTAAATCTGCGTAAAATAGGAAATTTTAATCTAATTTATTACCTATAGTATAATTAAACACTTGCCATTCTTTTGTAATAACTCAGCACTAATTTTCGTTTTTGTATTGTTCAAGTCTCGCAGAACTGTCACAAGACCCAGAGACCCAGAGATTTTAGTTACTCTTCCGTTGCATACGGCGCTCAAATAATTGTCTCCAAACGCGGACATACACCATTTAAAATCTGGTTTTTTATCAAAATTCTTTGCTTTTGAAAAACCCGCGGCATAATTAGCGTGCAAGCCACTGTACGTGCGAGATTTTTTTCAAGAGTTGTCTCCTTCTCCGTAGCTTGCCTCCTACTGGTCTGAACGAGATGAAACTTACACTTTAGATAGGCAAAATTTTACGACAAATCCGATGGTGGTGGTTACGTTCTCATATGGGGACGCAAATGTACTGAAAACAATAGGGTCGAAAATACGTGCTGCTGGAAGGACGCTTGGACACTCTATCAACTAAGGGTTAATCACTTGGTAGTGGTTGTACTCCTAAATCCTCGTCTTCGTCGTCTTCATCATCATCATCATCATCATCATCATCATCACCACCATCATCTTCAGTTGTGACTTGATATTCATCTTCACTCTCATCATCAGATGATCCTGTGTTCACAGTGAACTTCAACGAATCCAATGCATCGTCCATCAGATGCTCTTTCTCAAAGAAAGTTTTTTCCACTTTTTGCACATGGCCACATACATCTTTCCACTCTTCTGAGCTAATAATGGAAAATTTTCCACGTGCTAATTCCTCCACATCACCTAATTTAAAAGTAACGTTTCTGCTAGCTACCCAGTTCTTTACAGTGGCCCATATCTTCTCTATGGGGTTCAATTCCGGGTGATAAGGAGGAAGCCGTAACACTCGGTGACCATGGGCTTCAAGAAGCTC
This sequence comes from Xestobium rufovillosum, assembly GCA_963966045.1. NCBI lineage: Eukaryota > Metazoa > Arthropoda > Insecta > Coleoptera > Ptinidae > Xestobium > Xestobium rufovillosum. The sequence continues at coordinate 19,093,769 of OZ014492.1, read as the reverse complement.
ATCCAATTTGTATTTCTTTGGGAATCGATACAAATTTTGTTCGATAAGACCATAAAGCTCAGGTTTTGTATTTGAGCCATCAAAATGTATTTGACGTTCTTCAAGCCACTTCACCATCTCGCCTTTTCGGCTCGCAGATGTCAGGTTTTTTTCCACCAGGACATTGTGATATGATGCATTATCAATCACAAGTACACAATTAGGCGGCATGTTGGGCAGTAATTGTTTCTGCACCCATGTCATGAAATTGGCATTATTCATGTCATCGTGGTAATCTCCTGATTTAGAACCTAGAGACAATGTTTGGTTACATTTTGATATTAAAATTACTTACGTATGTGTTACCTGACCGAAAAATGAGCAACGCATTGGGTATGAAACCATTTTCACCTCCGGCATGTACAATAATCAGCCTTTGGCCTTTAGAAATCGGCTTCTTTAAGTTTTTAGTAGACTCATCATACCACCCTTTCGGCTGGACATGGCTGCTGTGTATATACGTTTCATCCGTATATATAATGGTTCGGCCTTCTTCCCGGTATTGCAGAATTTGTTTCAAGTATTTCACCCTTTTCAGGCGAATGTCATGGCTTTCCATTAAAATCTTACGGTTGTCTTCTGTCTTTCGCCACCTTAAATGGAAATAGAAGTAAACGAGGTGTCCCACTCAAGCAGGCTCACTTTTGCTATCTGTTGTTATAAAAGTATTTTCAAAACATAAGCATTTAATGAAACAGAAATTTGAATATGCATGTAGTAACGGCATCCGAAATATTTTGACTTTGGATATACAAAAGCAGCCATACCTGAATCCAATAGATTTCAGAAAAACCCATAGCGACTGCCTCGAGCCAGAAAAAGAAAGTTCAGAATCTTTAATCTTCTGTAGAATACCTGGAATACAAGGTGATATTAGGCTAGATGATGCGATAGGTAGGTATTTAAATGTAGCATTTGTTATTTAACGAAAAAGCAGTAATTGCCATTTGTTCCTAGAATAATTTGTTCAAATAGCCCCTGATTATTGGGATCACTTTCCGTCATTGCATATTTCATTCATGTTTCGATGAAAAATACATTATACACATTGAAAACACATCGTGAAATATAATTGTCTGAAAAATCATTGGGTTTCAACAGAAAGTAAGTTTCTTGAAATTTATCTACAATCGAAGACGGAATCCAGGAAGTTAAATATCCAAAGCATTCCATTTACTAAAATGCAAGTGCGATTCATACTTTCATAACTTGGCTACGCAACAGCAGCACCCAATTGGTTTTTTGATATTATATCCAAAAAATACACGAAAATATCTTGAACTTTCTTATTACCACGTTCCCTCTATTTATGAAAAAAGAAGTTCAGCAGACTTTACAATGAATCACCCCGTATTTGACAATAACAACTGCCAGCAGTTGCAATGAAAACACACCTTAACGAAGTTTTCTTTTTTATAATGGTAATTATGTACTTACAATTGAGAGAGGGATTCCTTTTCTCCAAAATAAAAAAATAATGTATAATTTCCTGTATTGTTTCCGTTTCTCCCACAGAAATCAGGCCGAGCTTACGCTTCTTTCGCGGTCGTTCCTTATGTGGTGTAGCAAAGGAGGTGCTAGGCTCAGCTTCTACGCTTTTCGATTCCTTCAAAATCTTCGCTACTGTGTTTCTCGAAACACCTGTTGCTTCTATAACTCTTTGCCTTAAACACACAATTGGATCTTAACAATAATCAAGCTCATTATGAAGTGGGTACGTACATACCTGTAATTCTTTAAAGGAATCCTAATTCCATTTTGCGCTTCTTCCCGCATAAACTTTATCACGTTACTGATAATTTCACGGCGTTGGCTATGAATTACCATGCCGGGTTTGCCAATTTTTTTGGGAGACATTTCTAACCTACAAACGTCAAAAATTTCAACTTGGATTTAATGTGTAAAATTACTTTGATTGTAGTATTACCTGGATAACAAATACTATCGACGATTTTTCAAAAGTCTTTTAAATAACACCGAGATCACAAAATAAGCAGAATAATCTGCAAACACAAAAAATTTTAACCTTCAATTCAGTTACAAGAATTTGTAGTATTAATTACCTGGAACTCCGTTTTTCGAATAAAGATGATAGTTTTTTAGTCTTTTAAGCAACACTCACAATAAAAACGCAAAATAAAACAGAATATCCACTAAAAAAAGCACACTCAAACATGAGTCAATAAAACAACAATGGACGCACAGTAATCTTGAAGTTCTTGACGGCGCCACTGGATTTACGAGTTCCGCCTTCGGACGAAAACAGGTCTATTGCGCTGATCACGTGACAGCCCAGTCTTTAACTTTACAGACTATACAATCGAAGATGGAATCCAGGAAGTTAAATATCCAAAGCATTCCATTTACTAAAATGCAAGTGCGATTCATACTTTCATAACTTGGCTACGCAACAGCAGCACCCAATAGGTTTTTTGATATTATATCAGGATAGATACAGAGAAAGAGTTAAAGAAGAATTGGAAAAGGAAAATCTACAGAAAACATCGTGGACTATAAATGAAAAATGGCAATATTTTAAGAAATCCTTAATACGAGTAGTAGAAGACATCTGCGGAAAGAAAACAATAGATACACGCAGAAAAATGACCAAATGGTGGAATGAAGAAGTCAAATCGAAAGTGAAAGAAAAGAAACAAGCCTACAAAAAATATATGGAAACAAGAGCTCAAGAAGATAGGAATAAATACGTAGAAAAGAGAAATCAGGCAAAGCAGACAGTTAAAGAAGCTAAGATAAAAAGCTGGGAAGAATTCGGAGAACAAATAAACGAGAATTAAAAAGATAATAATAGGAAATTCTGGAATACAGTAAAGGCGCTAAAAAGCGAGAAACGCAAAGAAATAAGAGGAGTGAGAGACGCACAGAATGTTCTGAAGACTAGCATAGAAGATATACTGGAAGCATGGAGAGAGCACTACGAAATTAAATTTAAGAACAACGACAATGAGGAAGACAACATAGAAACGAATCAGGAGTACGTGGAAGAGCAAGGAATGGAAAATATAACATACGAAGTAGAAGAAGCAGTTAAAAGATTGAAATTAGGAAAAGCGGGTGGCGAAGATCAAATAGTACCAGAAATGATTAAATGGGGGGGAGAAGTGGTAAAGGAATGGTTACTAAATATATGCAGGGACGCTTGGACAAACAAAAGACTCCCAAATGACTGGACAAGTAATATAATACTACCTATATATAAGAAAGGGGAATATTCAAAATGTGAAAACTATATCTTTTAAGCAACACTCACAATAAAAATGCAAAATAAAACAGAATATCCACTAAAAAAATCACACTCAAACATGAGTCAACAAAAACAACAACAATGGACGCACAGTAATCTTGAAGTTCTTGACGGCGCCACTGGATTTACGAGTTCCGCCTCCGTACGAAAACAGGTCTATTGCGCTGATCACGTGACAGCCCAGTCTTTAACTTTACAGACTCTATTAGGTTAATATTTAGATCTGCACTCCCACCATTCCTATCGTCCCCTATGAACACCGGTACGCTTTTCGCTTGGTCCATTAATTTGTTGCCCCCGAAAATTATTGTTACTATGCCTCTGCACTTGCGCGTTAGATCTAGAGCTATCGCCACTACCTTGGCCGTCATATGTTGAGTCTACTTTCCTCAAATACTCCTCCATTTGATCTATACTATTTAAACCCTGAATCACTATACCACGCTCAATTTCAGTATCGAAATGTTTGGCGAGCATCTCTACTAATTTTTCATCCGGTACCCTCTCCGGCAGGAAAGAAGCCTGAGCAATTAGTTCCAGAAAATAATCCGCCCTACTATTACCCTCGAAACGCCCATAACTTAATGTCAAAAACAGCTCACGTTGTTTTTCCACCTTCCAAAATCTTTTCTTAAAAGCCTCTTCGAAGTCGTCAAATTTCGGGAACGACGCCTCTTTTACGGCCACCCAGTCGGCTGCATTTCCCCTTAAACAATTGGCAGCAAGGCCGATTTTACTTTCATCCGGTACCCCAGCTTCATTTAATATTTTATTTAGTTTTTTGAGAAAAAACATGGGTGTATTTTCGCGTTGGGGTAAAAGGCTAAGTTCGTACTCCCCAGTTCGCGCCAGTTTGTTAGGTAACTTTTATTATTCGGCGTGGGTGACGCCCTTGACGTGGAGGATGGCGTGACATTATCGTTTACTTCAGAAACATTTTGTTTGTTTTGATTGTCCACTAAAGTACCTACCGCTTCTTGCAAAGACAACATATTACTGGCTAATTGCTGCAGCACAGCTGATAACTCGTCGGAAGTCGCCATTGCTTTGCTCTTGCCTTACCCTAATTTATAAAAGAGCTAAGTACTTTTAACACATATGTGAAATCACAAACTGCCTATAGAAACATGTTTAGGTACACATGCAACTCGACATGCAACTAAATATACAACTACATGTAACACAAAACACCCTAAGCTACAGGTCCAGCAAAAAAAACACATTAGGTTCCTTTATTTATTAATCTAAAAAATAAACGAATTAAACTAGGGCACCTGTTCGCTGTTTACACTTAGCTGCGAAGATTTTTTCAAACACCATCAGAATGTTTCGGTTGCAGCTGCTGTTCTCATCGATGACCTCACCGCGTGAGCGCCCGCAGTCTATCCGCAGGAACCAAGTTTTGATATCCTATCTTCTCTAGAAAGCTTCTGCTGGCGTTTCAGCACCGCCTCAAAACTGCTTTCTGTATTGGTCGGCACGATAAACGCTCTGGATGCGCGCACTTGTCGCTATTTTACTGCCTTTCGAACACACCACTTCAACTTTTCGCCACTATTTTTCAAACTTCTACTTTTCTTAGCAGTTAGTACTATTATGTATGTCACTTTTGCCCGATTCAACACTTACAATTCTGTTGCACCCCGTTGGTCGCCAAAGAGCCGAGTTCTCTTGCTCTCTTATTCTGGATTTGCAACAGAATGAAATTAAACGAACTGGAGTCAGTAGACACACAATTTATTCCAATACAACAACATAAAATGCTATTATGCACATAAACGTATAAACAAAATAATGGTAACAGCTATCCTGCTAACTGAGCAGAGATCCGCTGTCCAACATCAACTGCCGAAAGATCCCGATTCTCCGAACTACCATCACTCTCCCCACTTCACACCACTATCCCTTCTCACAGTCAGCTGGACGGACATTTTGGTGGCACTGAGGGAGAATTTTAAGGTTCCAGAATACCTCATGAGGGTCATCGATAATTACCTCAGTGACAGGCAGTTGCTGTATGACACCACGAAGGGAGCACGACGTAGGAAGGTGACAGCCAGTGTGGCACAGGGATCTGACCTGTGGAACGTATTATATGACGGTGTCCTCACGATGAATCTCTCGGAGGGCACCAAGCTGGTGGGATTCGCTGATGATATTGAGGCGATTGTATCACCAGGGAGGAGCAACAGGCGAGGAGGTGAGTCGCCCAAGTCACGTGGAGAGTTGACGATTGGTTGCAGGAGCACGGCCCTCAGCTCGCAGCCAACAAGACTGAGATGGTCGTCCTCATCAGGCAGAGGAAGTTCGCAGAGCCTTTTCAAGCAACCATCAATGACTTGGAGATCCAGTCCGTGAAGGGGCTGAGATAGTTTGGTCTGTTTCTGGACGCGAAACTCAAGTTCTGGGTTCAGATTCAGAGGGCGGCAGACAAAGTAGCTACTACGGTGGCCATGCTCTCAAGGCTTATGCCCAATATGGCTGGACCGAGGAGCAGCAAGCGGAGAGCCTTGATTAGTGTCGTTCACTCCATTTTGTTCTATGGGGCAGATGTGCTCACTGTTGAAAAATACCGGAGGGGAATAAGCAGTCCAGAGAAGGAGTGCCTTGAGGGTGGCGTGTGCGTATCGCACAGGTCTGGAGTAAGGGAAGGTGGTTTTAGTGGGCAGGGCCGGCAATGCAAGAGTACCACACTACCGAGTTAGCGGTGTGCGTAAATGCATTTCCACCTACCCATGAAAAAAACCAACATACAGCTAGGTACTTCTAATAAATTCTAATTTATGTTTAAAGTTGTGTAAGAATTTCAGGACAGTAGGCAAGTCTCAAAGAACAAACAAGCTTTTCTGACATATTTATCAAACCCTTAAATATAAAAAAAAAATGTTTTGTTGTGGTATAAAACTAATGAAGATATGCATGAAAGAAAGCAGGCAAGATACAAACCTTATTATAAAATGTGGAAAACCTGTACTCGTAGTAACTTACAGGGTTATAGAAAGTTTAGCAGCCATTACTTTACTTTCGATGATTGTTTGCATATTTTATTGCATTAGCATGTTTTTTGGTGCAGTTAAAACAAAATATCACATTGGAGTTTATATAAATATGGTATCTGCTAATAAAGATGGAGATTTTATACCAGTATTATTTGCGTTGCCCGGTTTACTCTGCCTCATGTTAAACTGTTTGGGGATATTCTTGCTTTTTAAAGCATTCCAAAGAACTAAAAGCATCTGGATTAACAGAATAATGTATGCACATGTACTTATTTGCTTAGGCAGTATTTTGATCATACAAACTGCTTGCATCACGATATTAACACATATCTACAAGGAACACTCTAAACTTCATGACGGTATTGTCGATGCGATGAAGAATTATTCAACCGATTCTAAAATGAAGATGGAAATAGACACAATGCAAATAGAGTTTCAGTGTTGTGGAAGTAAAAAGTATGATGAATGGTATGACATAAAATGGTATGATGAAAATTTAGTTAAAACCAGGTAGGTTTAATACTTCTCAGCCTTTGTCCATCAATACCAGTCTAAGCAGTTCGTTCTGCTATTTTCCGAATGTCAGCTCTTCGCTCTGTCTCGGGTTTTTCCCTACTCTTTTTGGTGTCCTTGGGTACCACCGAAGAATCCTGTGGGACCAATCAGAGAGATCTTGTTGGGCAAAATAAGTATCCCCAAATCAATCTCCATTTAAGTTATTGAACATAGGGTACTACCCAAACTATTATGTATATGGGAAGTTCTTTCAATAAAGCTCGTTTCAGCTCAGGATTGTTCGGAAATATTGATGCTACTGCCTTCCTGCTGTATTTTTTTGCAGTTATTTTCAATAATTTTGTCTAATTAGGCTGATTTAAATTTTGTCGATTATTCAGAAACAATGGGGCTCAGAAAAGCTATTTCTTACCACTAAACATCTGGAGCCCCCAACTTGAAAGGAAGACGGGGACAAAAAATGGATGCCCTCTTAAAATACGTTGCTTTTAAGGGTGTCCTGAAACTCTTTGGAAACATTTTATGGAAAATGTAAAAGTAAAGTAAAAAATTATACTGGTATACAATTACTATAGACTCCCAAAAAATGTAACCAATAAATTGCAAAAATTTCAGTAAAATGTCTAATCCCCTCTTGACATTCTAATTTATTGTGGAGTTATCATGGCTGGTATATCGAAATGTAGTCTCGAAAAATTTGTGGAAATTATTCAGAAAAATTGAGATCTATGCATTCTTGCTCTTTCATCGCAAATCTGATAAGACGTTTCAATTAGCCTTTCACATATCACAAAAAAATATGCAGTTTCAATCAAAATACAACAGAACTCGCAAAAAAATGAAATGTACGTGGCAACACACACTCATAAGAATCAAGACAACTTCCCATGTAATATTTTTGCATACTACCCATATCAGTAATAATTATTGTGCATTATGGTGGTTTTCCTTTTTATCACTTTGGTTGTAATAAGACAATTAATATCAAATTCTGCTGATCTATGGCAAGTCTAAAACAATACATACCTATATTGCAAAAACCTTAATAAAGCAGACATTAAAACCATATGCTTCAATAAAAATAATTTGGGTAGAATGTTAGGTACTAAACTAAGCCAAAAACTTCAAAATGGTGTATCAGATAAATTGTAACAATTGCGAAGCAATATACAGGCTGTCTGAAATTTGGTGTGCAACATGGAGATCTCTGTTATCTTAACAGCTAGACCCTAGAGTTAAATTCGGCAAAGTTGCCAAATATTATGCTGACTAATGTCCTCAAAAGAAATCGAGATATTCTGAATAGTTCTCGTGAAAACTGAAAAAAACTAAAAAATTGCGTTTTCGTTTTTTTGGCTATACAGTTGAACCACTATTATCCGTGAGCGGATTAGCCGGCATGCGGATTATCCGTGCAGCAACTGAGAATTTATTTTGACGCGTTTCCTGGTATTTTGTATTGACAAATGAAATAAAAGGTATATTTAGTTTATGTTACAATATGTATCATTATATTTTGTTATGTGAAATAAAAGGATTTCAATTTTCCATGTTTTTCAATTATCTGTGAGCTGCCCGGTCCCATAAGGCACGGATAACCGGGGTTCTAGTGTATCTTTTTTGTTTGACCTTGTATCTTCATTCTGTAAAAACTTTTACATTGGCACTTTTTATTCTCTATTTGATAGCATTATCACTCATTGGCTACGTTGATTCATTTTTGTTTTTTAAAAGCCAACTTCATTTTTTCTTATGGGCGCCATATTTGAGTGACAGGTGAGCTAATCCGCGTTATTTTCCTGAATACAGCGATGTGCTTCATGTTGACTTTTTTCATATTTTTACAGTTGTTATAAATTTTTGCCAAGTTTTATTTCTGCATTCTAGTTATCTAGGACAAAATCAGAAATAATAGGTTCCTGCTGTTATTGCTTCTTCTTTTGCATTTTTGAATTTGTATTACCTATTTGTAATTAATTTTGAAAATGTTCCCTAACAAAGAAAAACGAGATATGATTGAACTCTATCATTCGTTGAGACAGAATGAGCAATTAGATTTCAATAATTGCTATTAGGTTACTTTGTTTCCATGGTAACTCACATTATTTTTGATTTTCTCTTAAGCTGGGTTGACACACAGATTCAAACGCAGCATTTGAACGCCGGCGTTAGAAGCCGCGATGGAATACGATTCCTAAGCTGGATTCTGCCCACGTATACACAGCGCTTCTTTAACGCGGCGATCGACTCCGCTTCTAATGCTGGCGCGGAGTTCATTTTGGCTGCGGCATCTTCGCGTGTATACACGTGGTATCCTCACGAGATTCTTTGCATGCAGTCAGGCTGCCGTAGTAAAAATACGTGTATATTGGACGCTGTAGAAAATATCTATCCAGTTAGATATTTTAAGCGGCAGCCTAGGTCTATGGCAGTCAAAATGAGTGATCCCTGCAAGAATAAAAATTTTTTGACTGAATTTCTAGAATCCTACAGATTGCTTCCATGCAGGTCAGTGTACGATCCCCCAGTTGCCAAAAAACGCAAGGTGGCCGAAAGTCTCTCGTTGACAGATATAGCTTTCTCATGACAGTATTCTTTTAGTATTGAAAATACTTCTGGACGCATGTTTATGGGACTCATCTTACGAAAAATGCATCGACAGGCGACAGATTCTGTCGGCGACGCGCGCAGTCGAGGCTGCTAATAATAATATTGTATGGAGAGCGCTAGCCAAATGCAGAAAACAATTCAATTACTAACTAACTAAGGCACGGCGAGCGCATTGCAAAGAAGTCACTACAAAACGGATGCGTTAATATTTTGTTACGTATTGCGTCAGTTTGACTATATGCCTTGTGTTTGTCACAAATCATTTCTTTTATTTTATTGTATCAATAATATACCAAACTGAAACGGCACAGATCACTTTTGTTGGACATCTTAGAAACCGAGCAGTTGTGTCGGTATTTTCAATACGCCTATGATACTTGCGTAAGATGCGAGGTCTGTGAATTTTTTTCAATTAGCTGACGCACCAGAGTTAGCAATTCTTCATATAAATCTACGCTCATCCTTAAATAATTTTGAAAATCATCAGGGGTATTCCGAATTTCACCTATTAAATTTAAATGTGACAGATTCTGTCGTTTTGACAACCAGCCTCTACTTCAAATTTTCTTTTTTCTTTGTTTTTTCACTTCGGCGCTATCACTTTCTTTTTCTGTAAGAATGACTGCCACTGCTGCAGCAATCCTTTGTTTTCTGGGAATTTTTGGCATTTCAGTTGGTGTTTTGAAAGCGACTGATGTCTTCTCCGTGAATATGTTCGAACTGCGGCACTAAAAAGTCGGTGTTTAAATGCAGTACTTATCCGCGATTGCTTCCTAAGGCGGCGTTGGAAGTAACGTGTCTACGTGAATGGATTCCGGCGTTATATCGACGTTAATTACAGCTTCCGTCTTTGCTTACACTAGTGGCGTTGGAAGATACGTGTAGACGTATAAAATTCTTTTCGAGGTGAAAAAGCGGAGTTTGATGCTACGCGTCAACCACACTTTAGATAACTAGAATGCAGAAATAAAAATCGGAAAAAAATTATAAAAACTGTAATAATATGAAAAAAGTCAACATGAAGACCATCGTTGTATTCAGGAAAATAACGAGGATTAGCTCACCTGTCACTCAGATATGGCGCCCATAAGAAAAATTGAAGTTGGCTTTTAAAAAACAAAAATGAATCGACGTAGCCAATGATTGACAATGCTATCAAATAGAGAATAAAAAGCGCCAATGTAAAAGTTTTTACAGAATGAAGATACAAAGCCAAACAAAAAAGTTATAGCCAAAAAACGAAAACGCAATTTTTTAGTTTTTTTCAGTTTTCACGAGAACGATTCAGAATATCTCGATTTTCTTTTGAGGACATTAGTCAGCATAATATTTGGCAACTTTGCCGAATTTAAACCTAGGGTCTAGCTGTTAAGCTAACAGAAATCCCCATGTTGCACACCGAATTTCAGACAGCCTGTATATAGGCTAAACTGGAAGATCACTTAGTAAAAGAATTGAAAAACATAAGAAAGCAGTAGATTCCACGTCAGCAAATACAAGATTTAGTGAATACTGCATCTCCAACAAACTTAAGTTTCAACCACTAGATTTCGAAATAGGTACTTCATTCTGTTGATAAAAGTAAAAAACTAACTTTATTAGAAAACTTAGAAATTAAAAAATCTCAAGAGTGAAAAATTTGTAATCAATGACCACACAGACTTCCAGTTATCACCCTTGTTAGCTTTCAATATATCCAAGAATTGTAAACCTTCCCCCTCCGCTTCCTGTGTTGTAAACAACATACAGGGTGATTGGGGAGGATCCCCCAATATTTGGAGGAGGTGTTTAGGACAGTGCTTCTCAAACTATTTAGTGTGGTGGACCGGTATTACTATTTTTTACTAATGTATGACGGACCGCTACAATTTCATCGAAGTTCAAAGTTTTTTCAATTTATTAACAAAAGAAACAATAACGAAACATAAGTTTTTTATTCATAAACTTGTAAAAAAACTACATATAAACATAAGCAGTTTAACTAGCTTCGTACAGCGCTGCCTTAGTGATAAATGGGCTTGCTTATTCTTGGTCAATTTCTCTAACTGTGGTTCAATTCATGACAACGCTACGCGAAATGGGGAATGAATGTTCATGCTATTCCTATATTTTGTTTTTATTACACTCATTGTTGAAAAGCCAACGTCACAGAGGTAAGTGGCGACGAAAGGAAGAAGTTTTTTCAGGGCAATATCGGAGAGCTCGGGATATTCTGGTCTCGCTTTTATCCAAAAAAAACGCGAGTGACACAAGCTCGCGGACCGGCAACATTTAGCTTACGGACCGGCACCGGTCCACGGACCACCACTTTGAGAAGCACTGGTTAACGTCACAGAGGTAAGTGGCGGCGAAAGGAAGAAGTTTTTTCAAGGCAATATCGGAGAGCTCGGGATATTCTGGTCTCGCTTTTATCCAAAAAAACGCGAGTGACACAAGCTCGCGGACCGGCAACATTTAGCTTACGGACCGGCACCGCTCCGCGGACCACCACTTTGAGAAGCACTGGTTTAGGAGACCAAAACAAACAAAAAAGACTAATAAACACATGGTCAATTATCGACCGTTAGTGAGATATTATTGAAAATAGTCTTTACTTAAGTGAATTAATCGAAGAATTAATTATAACGCATTAGTGGGAAAAATGTTTATTTTGTATTGTAAATTATAACATCGATTACAGAAAAATACAAAAACCGAAATTACTTAATTAAATTCTCAAAAATACCACCGTTCACTTCGATGCATGGGGGCGCCGTCATGCTGAAAGTACATGGTCTTGCCTTAAACCCAATGGTACATCGTCCAGTAGATCTGTCGGATCATTTTCTAACAATTCTAAATACCTATCTAGCTCCCCTAAGATGACCTTCTAGCACAACTGGGCCAAGTAATTGGTTATTAATCATACCACACCACTCGTTAATGCTAAATCAATGCCGACAGTAGCTTTCCACTGTGGCCTGCGCATTTTCATCTGACCAGCGATATTTATTGTGACACTTATTTATTCCATCACGAGTGAATTGAGCCTCATCAGTGAACAAAATGTTTTTGTAAAACGTGCGATTTCTGTTTACCCAATAATTGCAAAATATCAACCGCGAAACACGATCACCGTTCAAAAGATTCTGGACCAAGACTAAGTGAATTCGCAAGTCAAAATAAATGTGCCAATTACAAGTAGTATCTAGTATGAGTATTATTTTGTTCGTATGGCCTACTGAAATTAAAATAGCAACTGAAAACAACTACAAGGCCTGAATCGGCATCAATGGTGATGTGATAAATTTACTTTGGTAAAGAATATTTTCAATAATATCTCAGTAATGGTTGATATTTGACCATGTGTTTATTAGGCTTCTTTGTTCGTGTTGGTCCCCTAAAAATATTCTCCAAATATTGGGGGATCCTCCCCAGTCACCCTGTATAAATTAAGGTGCTTCAGATGTTAGAATTTAGTATCATATCATCTATGTACTCCTGATGATGGCCTAAGAAGTCGAAACAATATTGTAGATTTACAATTATTATTAAAAAATCGTGAAACTCATTCAAGTGTTTTAATTAATTCAGTTTTAAGTCATGTTTCATCAAGAGATTAACAGGGATTCTATTCAAACTAAATTAAATAATTTCTACACTTATTAAATAATTTTATTTATTGAATTTACATTCATCTCATTCATGACCTGCTTCTGAGAGCTCCATTTTCTTCCAAATAAAAGTTTAACTCTTTAATTCAACTCTGTGTTCAGACTTTCCAACTTTAAGTTGGCTCAATTTAGTAGATAAATGCAACAGTATAGTCACAGGACATCCTTAGTTACACCTGTGTGAATCCAATGTTGTCAAATGTATGTTTCTTTAAAATGGTTCCCGAGGACAGAGGAAGCATGGTCCAACAGTTTGGTATTAAGATTTTCGACTCAGAATTTTATGATTGTCACAGGTATTATGACACTCCTTTGATAACACATGTCCTGTTCTCTTCCATCAAACAGTGCGTGGTTTTGCTATATCAGCGAATCCATACTTTTAATTACTCTTAAAAGTCCATTTAGTACCGGTATAACTATTTTGGATCGCCTTATTTCATTTATTTATTTATTTATTTATTTATTCCATAGGTCGTGGTGCAATAATAACATAACATTTTTTATTTTACTGGAAAATTCAATCAAAATAATGTGTGAACATGCTTTATTCCCTACATATACAGTGTGTTTGATTTTATGTGTCACAGCAGGCAGATATCTCGGCTGTTGAAAGAATTTCAAATAAATGTTATATTTGAAAGTTGTGAGATACTTTGTTTACAATAACTTATGAAAATCAGAAAAACAATTGAGCATCAAATAATTCAGATATAGCAAATACATTCAAAATTTTAAATGGAACGTACCCAGTGTTTTTACGTATTCTAAAACTGTATGAAATTTCCTTTACAACGATATATCACATGTCATAGTTATCTAATCAATTAGAGGCACAAATCGATAATTAAGTAAGAACTGCACGTCTACATGACTTAAGAGTTTTGATCGAAAGAGTAGTTTTTGACAAGAATTGCTATAGCTTGAACTGTCAAATTACTTGAGTAAATTCCTGCGTATGCTTAATTTTCATAACGGAAGTCACTTTGAAAGAAACTTAAATTTTATTAACTTAAATTTTAAACTTAACTTGCCTACTAATTTATTGTTACTTTCTTGTTGTTGTTGTTGCTATGTCGTGTTTATGTTGAATAGTTTTATATTGTCAAGCTAGTCTTAAGTAACATTGTATCATGTAGAAACAGACATCAGAGTTTCATCATTTTCACCGCCTACTCTTTCGGATGAAGCTGTAACTAGCGTAAGCGTTCAGTTGGTAGATACTTAATTGTCGATTTATGTCTCTAATCGATTAAATAAATATAACATGTGATATATCGTCGTAAAGGGAATTTCATACAGATTTAGAACATGTAATATTACTGGGTATGTTACATTTAAAATTTTGAATGTATGTATTTGCTATATCTGAATTATTTGATGCTCAATTGTTTTTCTGATTTTGATAAATTATTGAAAATAAAATGTCTAACAACTTTTATATATAACATTTGTTTGAAATTCTTACAATAGCCGAGATATCAGCCATGAACATCAAATCAAACACACTGTATAGGGCGAATCACGAATCCTGCTATGTATCGATACATTTGTTATTTGAACTAGAGTCGGTTAAAAGTTGCCCTATATTGTGCCCATCTTAAACTTACTTTCAAAAAATTGCATGGCTCTCTACAGCTCATAAAAGAACTAAAATTCTAATTTTTTTCTTTTGTTGTGGTTTGTTATGTTTGTTCAAATGAGTTGAAATTTGGAAAATTTACGTAAAAGGATGTTGTGCATCGCGCTATGACACTGGCGATGCGGTGCAAGTTTTCTTTCTTGCATAGCGCCAATCAACTTTTTTTCTTCATGGCAGCCATATTAATTTCTGCCGCTGACAGTACGCAACATTGTTGTGATTACAACAGTTTTTATTTAAATCGAAGCACAAATAAAGGAGTTACAGAGAAAACATGTTTAGCATATTGCATATTTAATCAAGGTAGCCATAAAACAAAAAAAAACTGAGTGAAAAATAATGCAATAAAATAAACATTTTGCTTTAAATGGAATGTCCAGAAATAAATATGGCTGCATAAGGAAAAAAGTTGACTGTGGCTATGCAAGAACGAAAACTCGTACTGTATGGCCAATCTGAGCATTCTTTTACGTACATATTCCAAATTTCAAGTCTTTTGAACAAATTGAAGCGTTAATTCTGTTATTAGTCCAGTCACTGTAGACGAATTTGGACCAGAACTCGACAAAAATTGCAAACAAGCTGAATTTTTTGATTTCAGTAGTGAATTTAATCATAGAATCGGATAAAAAAGTTCGCAGGAGTACCCCCGATGTAACTTCTCAACATCATCATAACGTTTTCAGTCCGAAGACTGGTTGGATGCGTACCTCCATCCTTTCCTATCCTGAGCTAGCCTACGCATTTCCCTAAAAGTAGAACATCCTACATCCCCAACCATTTGAGAGCAGTAGTCTAATCTGGGCCTACACCTACCTCTTTTCTTATTCTCTGACTCTAGTATGTCACGAACTATTCCTTCGTGTCTCAGAAGGTGTCCTATCATCCTATTTCTTCTATTCTTTGTCTTCCATACCTTTCGCTTTTCCCCAACTCTTTCTAATACCTCCCTATTGCTAACCTTTTCTAGCCATGTATTCTTCATTATGCATCTGTAGCACCACATTTCAAACGCTTCTACTCTTTTTGACCCGCTTTTCCTTTTGACCAAGTTTTGCATACGTATAATGCTGTACTCCTTACATACACCTTTAACAGTCTCTTCTGAGTTTCTACAGTAACCGTTCCCAAGCATAACAGTTGTTTCTTTTTGTTAAACGCAACTTGACCGGCCCTGTGCCATTCTTTGTTGTATATCTTTAGTGTTTAGTGCTACCATCTGGAGTTATTTGACTTCCTAAATAGCAGAAATTCACAACTTCCTATATCTGCTCATTTCCTAGTTGTATTTTAGTTTTAGTTCTATTGCCCACTACATACCAAAATTTTGGTCTTCTTTTTATTGATTTTCGTGCCCTCTGTCAAAACTTGCTTCCATTACATTCAAATCCATTCCTAATTCTTCTTTGCTAGATGCTAACACTGCTACATTATCCGCAAATCTGAACATGTTAATAGTTTGAGACTGCTCTTTCCTTAACAATATTAATGGCATCTTTGATATGTAAGTTGAAAACTAGAGGTGGCAATGGACATCCATGTCTCACTCCCTTCCGGGTATCTACTTCTCTTCGTTCCTGCTTAAATTCTATAACTGCCGTTTGCTCCTTGTAGAGATTTTCACTCGGATTTTCATTGTTCTTCTGTCCCTATATTTCATCCTTACCTTTCTGAGCACTTCGAACATCTTCCCCCATTTTACGTTGTCGAAACCTTTTTCTAAATCTACAAATCCTATATAGACGCTCTTTCCCTTTATTCGCGCAATCCTCTATTTCATCTAAATCCGAACTAATCTTCTCCTAATATCTCTTCCGCCCTTTTCTCCATCTTCCTTTGTACCTATTGTAGTTAACATTTTTGGCGCGTGGGAAGTTAAACTGAAAGTTCTAAAATTTTCACACTTCCTTTCCTTTCCTTTTTGGCAAAGTGACTACCTATGATGTTCCTTTTGTAATCTTCTGGAATCTCACCGGCCTCATATACAGGGTGGGCCAGTAGTGTGTAGTCGGCCCATATCTCTGGTTCTATTCAAGGTATCAAAATAAAACTTTACACGTAGGTGGAGAAGCCCATGAAGCATATAATAAAATTATTTTGGTGTATACAGGGTGTTCACACTCTGAGCATCAAACCAAAGTTGTTATTTTAAATGGAATGCCCCACATTTGTTTACATATTTGAATTCCCAATAAAATTTTATGAAAGATGGTGTACTACATGATGGGGTTTAGAGTGAACGATTTTAAGATATTACCATTTTAGTGCCAGTATGGACCCAAATTTGAGGAGCTACTGTCTACTGGTCGAAGCTATTTCAGATTTATTTATTGGACTAGGTTCACAGACTGCGCTATTTGTAAAATTCTTGAGTACTTTTGTCATAAAACTTATCATACAGGGTGGACAGCTTACGCAATACGAGTATGCATTTTTTCTTAAAAATTTCAAATGGAACACCTCATATATTATTTCCATATTTGATAGACAGTTTACTAAGCTTTTGATTGATGTAGATATATTGTTAGGTCTGCGACTGACGGTTTCGGTAGAATTGAAAATTGAACTTTAAAATGTAGTAATTTGATGGGTAGTTTATTTGTTTCTCCCATATTTTGGAGCCCAAAACACAAAATATGATTTCCATTTTGTTTCTGGAAGTTGATTTCACATTGACACAAAAAATTTTATCGTCAGATTACTTCTCCATGGTCATATTCTTAAATAAATGGTAACTTATTAAACTTAGGTACTGGGTCCGGCAATCAGTACCGGCGGATTCTAGTAGCCTATGAAATAAAAAATAATTGACGTATGACTGTCAGTTGCATGTCACTATTCAACTTATTTCATGCAATTTGTCTAGTTATGCCTTATTTTGTTATTTTGCAATAAATCAGCGCGCGTTCGTTGTTGAAAGTTTTCTTCGAACACAGAGCATTGTGCAGACTCAAAGGCATTTCAGGCGTGAATTTGAAGTTTCCAGGCACGGACGAATACCAAAACGGGACACAATTTTGAATTGGGTACGCCATTCAACAAGATGGTGCAACGGTTCACACAGCACGCCAAACAATGAATATTTTGAGAAATATGTTTCCTGGCCGAATAATTTTACGTTCTGGTGATACTGCCTGGTCGGCCCGATTGCCAAATTTAACTGCTCCAGACTTTTTTCTGTGGGGTTACCTCAAGGAAAAGGTTTATAAACATCATCCATGCACACTTCAAGAGCTAAAAAACTCAATTCGAAATGAAATTGAAAATATTGGACCCGATTTATTACGAAGAGTAATGGAAAATTTTCTAGAAAGGTGCCAAGAATGTTAAACTGTAATGGTGGTCACTTAAGAGATGTTATTTTCAAAAAATATTGTAAATTAATAAATTGCATATACCGAATTTAAAAAATAAATCCTTGTTATTTCTTACATTTCAACAATATCCATATACGAGGTGATTTAAAACCACCATTACTGATTGCCGGACCCTGTATAAATTGAAACAAGGAGTGCCATGGAAGAAAATTGTCCTTTCAAAAAGTAATCTTGCAATGAGATTTCTTGTGCCGGTGTAAACGCTGTTCGCTAAATTTTCTGTAAAAACAAAGCGTAAGCATTTTTCTGAGTTTTGGGTGACAAAATGGGGGAAATTCCCCAAAAATGGTACAAAATTACGGCAAAAATCTCAATTCTTAAGGTTCAATCTTTATTTTTGCCTAAATTATCAGTCGCAGACCTGCCAATATCTGCATCAGTCAAAAGCTTAATAAACTGGTTATCAAATCTGCAAATAATATACAGGGTGTTCCATTTAACATTTTTGAGAAAAGCTCCATTTTGCGCAAGTTGGCCACTCTGTACAATATGACGTATTTTGGAAAAAGTGTTGATGGATTTTACAAAAAAATAGAGTATCATGTGAACCTAGTCCAATAAAGAAATCTTAGGTAGCTTTGATCAGCAGACGTTGGTAGCTCCACAAAGTTGGGTTCACTCTGGCACTAAAATGGCTATATCTTGACATCGCTTACTCTAAACCCCCCGCTAAACCCCACCGTGCAGCATATCAACTTTCATGAATTTTTATAGGGCATTCCATTTAAAAAAACATAACTTTGGTTTGGTACTTAGCACGTGAACATCCTGTATATATCAAAATAATTTTAACAAAAGCTTCGTGGGGTTCTCCACATATACGTAAAATTTCATGTTGATATCTTGAATAGAACCAGAGATATGGACCGACTATGCACTATTGGCCCACCCTGTATACGACCAACTATTTTAAATAAAAGCCCTCTTACCTCTTGACCTGTACACTTTAAAATTGAAAATGCCGAAGCAGACTGTAACCCTTGTGCGTTTGGGATATTTCCGCATAAGCGATAGCGTGGTAAATAATTATTCATAAAACACCTGCGCCGATTTATAACTGCATTCCTGTTGTGGCATTCTCTCACATTTGCGACGCTAGACGGTCGCAGGTCGCACTCTGAATGAAGTTTACTCAGACTGAGTGGTCTAGTCGTCTAGCGCTCGACTTTAACCGTTACCGCTCGGCTCTCACGAATGACGTATGCGGCAAATGCAACACAATATTTTCGGTGAATATGATCCCTATACTAGGATACTAAAAACATTTTCAATGTTAATAATCGAAGGTATTATTGTAAAGAAAGGCACAAGGGTTTTCAATTATTTCTATATTCTGGATAAATATTGCAAAGTAGGCGATCATATGTCGCAATTGGGTTTTAACAAATTTGAAGATGCTGATGTTGTCAGCGAAACAGCTGTCGAGTTTAATTACTCTGTCACTGTCTTTTGGTGTGTGGGGTTAACTTATTAAGTATTCATAGTGAACCCCCAACATACTTAAACGTGTATACAGGGTAGTCCACTACGCGCGTGTCAGTCAATAGTCGCTAAACCGTTGAACTTATGGGAAATTTTTTTAAATAAAACTTGTAACGTTGTAACGTTTCATCCTTGCTGCAACTGAAAATTATTTTCAATTATACAAGTTGTCCCATTTCTTCTGTGCAGTACCTAACTCTGTTTTTTTAAACGGAACACCCTGTATTTGATCGCATTTTGGAATTCTTTGTTGAATTTAAGAGCCACTAAGTTAACCGTACATTGTGTCTAAGTCCCACAGTTTCAAAGTTATTTGATGTTAGAAATCGTCATTTTTCAAGTTTCGCCATTTATAACTTGTAAAAGGTTCGAGATAAAGAAAAATGACTTACGTGTCCCTATCTTAGTTTTTAATTCTCTATCTAATGGGGCTGGAAAATACTTCTTCCTGATAGGTCGCTTTTTGCTATTTTTTGACCAATCAGGAAGCAGTATTTTCCAGCCCCATTAGATAGAGGATTAAAAACTAAGAGAGGGACACCTAAACCATTTTCTTTAT
Source organism: Xestobium rufovillosum (assembly GCA_963966045.1). Lineage (NCBI taxonomy): Eukaryota > Metazoa > Arthropoda > Insecta > Coleoptera > Ptinidae > Xestobium > Xestobium rufovillosum. Next base: position 19,073,627 of record OZ014492.1, on the reverse strand, counting down.
CTCGAACCTTTTGCACGTTATAAATGGCAAAACTTGAAAAATGACGATTTCTAACATCAAATAACGCCGAAATTGTGGGACTTAGACCCAACGTATGGTTAACAAAGTGACACTTAAATTAAACAAGGAATTCCAAAATACTATCTAATATAGGGTGTTCCATTTAAAAAAACCAAGTTAGGTGACGTGCAGAAGAAATGGGACAGCCTGTATACTTGAAAATAATTTTCAGTTGCAGCAAAGATGAAACGTTACAAGTTTTATTTAAAAAAATTTCCCACAAGTCCAACAGTTTAGCAACTATTGAAAGACGCGCGCGTAGTGAACTACCCTGTATATTCGAAACCTGAAATACTCCTCTTGAAAATGCTCTTTTCTTTATTTTATAGGTACGATAAAAAATAAAGAAGTTACAGAGATATTTGTCATTATGCATCTCCGGCGCCATACCATGCGCGCCTCAAAAGTGCAGCTTTAAAATTGCATTTCTCATGATTACCGTTGCCTGCACACAAAAAAATAAGACCTTTCTTGTAAAGAATTTCACAGGCTACAACTTTGTTCTGAGCAGTATTTTACTTATTCAAGGAGATACTTGGAAGCTGCAGCAGGGGTAACCCTACAAACTTTTCTTTGTTCAATTCTCCAGTCAATTTACTACCGAAATCCAAAAATTCAGATCATTTGCAATTTTTGTTGGGTAGAAACTTATGTATATTTCTAAATAATTCCTTGTGGGAATGCAATTGCCATTTCAGTGATGGTTCTGCTTCAAATGCACAAACGCCTTTCAGCTGTTGTGCTATGCAGTCTGAATTTCCATGCATACATCATCAAATTGAATCTACAGGATCCATATATTTATACAGACCTGAAACAAATTTGAGTATCTCCAGAAATGGATGTTTTGATATGATAAAAATGAGGAAGCAAGCAGTTGGTTGGAAAGTAATCGGCAGACTTACAATTCTTACGTTCATAATGGTAGGTATAAAGCATTATATTTAAAATATTTTATACAGTAGGACTAATCTTTGAATTTTAAGTAAATTAAAATTACATATTGCTTTTAAAAAGTATTAGTACTGAATTCTGTGTAGCGCCTTATGTGCAGACGAATGGCACAAACAAAACTTGGTAAACAACTCTAAATGCTCCACTCTGCACTCTTGTATAGTCCAAATAACTTAGTACTTACCGCTATTGAAATATCATGGTCACGATAACTTTTTTCCCATTTGCACTTCTTATTTCGAAGGGTGCAGTTGTTGAGATTGAAATGAGTCTCCCCAGTTGTGTGCTCCTTTCTTCTCTCAAGTCGAAGATGGAATTTGTTGAGCAGTACCTTGTTTTACCGACACCTGAATCAACACTAATTTAAATTTTATAAAAAGCAGTGTCTTTCAAAATTGAAAAAAATTCTTAATTTCATAACAATAAGTAAAGGGAAAGGTTTTGTGTATTACTATATTTCTTTCTAGACTATAATAGCAACGGGTATGCGATTAATTCAAACTGGTCATTTTGAGAAAACTCAATTCATGGGTGAAGACAGAATGTATACAATATGGGTGTTCGGTTGTTATGCAGGGCGCAAAAGATTTAAGATACCAATGCCACCTCCAGTTCCAGAAGAACTTAAAGAAGCAGATTAAATTTACTACGAATATGTATTATGTATTAATTTATTATATAGATATAAAAATATATAAAAGTATTATTTTTTACAAGTACATGGACTTTAAAATACTACATATTATCACATTGGTTTAGTATTTTAGAATAGTACTTACATTAAAGCATACAGCATGTCCCACAATAAGGGACACCAAAATAAACAAAAAGTTTTATTCAATTGCCAAGAACTTTGCTTTTGAAGTAGGTACCCTTTGTTTTTGTTCTTGGAAAAGCTTGCTATGCGCTAGTTGCGTACCATCAAATTTCAATGCTGGTGCCTCTGGTGGATAAAGGCAGAATCGAGTTAAATGACAGTTATGAATTAAAAAAAAATTAATTTTAATTACGTAATTATTGTTTTTTTTTACAATTGTGATGATAAAAAGAGTATTTTGTTGTAAAGCATTTAAGACGAGGTAGCAGTGAATATGTTGTCTTTATAACCCTAATTTCTTTCTAATCCTGGGTATTTGGTTTGATTTTGGCCTATGAATAAATGCTTCACCTGTTTTGTGGTAGTTTTAATACTTTTAAAGTCATTTAATTTGTATTGTTAAAATACCATTTTGCAAACTGACGGATTTCGATGGTAGTGCCTCTGGTGGACAAACACGGCAATGAGTTTCTGACAATTACGAATTTTAATAAAATTAATTTTAATATATAATTATTGATTTTTTCCACAATTCTCATGATAAAAATCGTATTTTATGTAAAGTGTAGCATTGCGCCTTCTTTATATGTATAGCGAATGTTAAACGTGCAATTTATTACAAATATCCTTGAGCAGATAGGTAGGTACCTGTAGGCAAGTAGAATGTTTATTTCCATTGAATAAATTGATCCATAATTAATAGGGCTTTTCCATAATTTAATGATCTAAATGTTTAAGTTAACCATTTATTTGGAATTTGTTCTGAGAATTTTTTACGACAGAATAATATGGCCGATAAGGCAGGTTGTGAAGTTACTGTCAATACTTGAAATATGCAACATGAAAAAAAGTGGAGCCCGAAAAATACTTGTCTTTTATCACCTTTATTAGGAATTAAATGCACCACCGCGGAGGCCCACTTATGGAACCAATTTTAATTTACATTTTAGTTTATTTGAAAAAGAAACAAAAATATTAAGTTTACGGAGCTTTTTGGAGCACTATAAACCACTTGCTTTTTCGCTCCATTTCCAAATTGTTATTAGGAAATCAGTATAATATCCTTTGGGCAGTGGCGTAACTACATATCCGCGAGAGCCCATGGCGTGGGGTGCCCGACATCCTAAGGGGCCCGGGCCTGCAATTATTTATAAATTATAAATATTAAAAAAATTACTTTTCATGGAATTTCCAGAACTTCTGAAATCAGAACTCTGCTTTCATTATTTTTATATTAAGTAAGATAAAATAAGTAAAAATATATAAACAAGAATTGAAATACATACCTACTTTAGATTAGATATGAAATGAAATTAATGCAGAATGTTCGTGTTATTGTGTTAGTTCAGGATTCTTATCATAAAAATTCAAAAAAAATATTGTTTGAATATACCTCCCTACTATTAGTACTATTATTTATTATAAGGACTGATACAGAAGCTCCAATAGGGCTTTTCACTATAAAAAATTGCTGAGGCGCTTGTGCTATCGCGTCAGGACAATTTCGGACTGCGTTGGATTGTTTGAAAGTGTTTATTATAAATTCTTTTGTCTATATAGTAAAATTTTATTGCAAGCGTGCCAAATTAGTAATAGTTCGGAACTAAAAATGTATGGAGCGACCAAACATTGTGCTCTTGGTGACTGCAATGGTGATAGTAGATTTGGTAAACCAAGTTGTCGTTTTGGACTACGATTTTTTCCATTTCCAAAACCTTGCCTAACACTGAGGAAAATCGATGTCAAAAAAATCGAGTCGATGACCACGTGAGGATTTGTTCCGTGTGTGAAAATTGTGTTGCGTAAATGAAAATGTGTAAGGGGAAAGATTTGAAATGGAAAAGTGTCTTGAACGTTTCCTAGGTCACGTGATTGGTTGGGTCTTTAAAATAAGTATTATTTAGTAGATCCTTTTTCTTTAAAAAATTTGATTAAAAACCTGCATAATTGAAGTACCTATGTTGGTTAACATTCTCGTATTTCAACCAAGAACCGGGAATGCCTTAAGGATTCAGCCTCACAGCTTTAAGAGGGAAATCACTGGGAACAGACATCTGTAATTTTCGGTCTTTCAAAAACCCTCCTTATTTGATATTCTACTGTTTACTTTAGAATATTCTGCATGAAGTTCAATGCCTGTCAGTGTCACTTGTCCGAAAAACTAAGAACAGCTGATTGTCAGTGTACTTCTGCGCAAGTGCTCTATCGAAATGAAAAGGTCTATTATTATTTCATGAAGGGTTGGGGTGGAGTGGGGGGCCTCAAAATTTATTTGCGGCGGGCCCAAAATTTGAAGTTTCATTCATAATGACTTCAAAAATTTAACTTCGCTACTAAAGCGGCACCACTTGAGCTACGCAACTAGCCTATAAGTCACTATAGAAGTATACTATCAACAATAACGATAGTTTCCCTCTGTGACTATCAATAATAGTATAATAATAATAATAGTGTAATAATAGTAGTGGTGTTCACTACTATTGACAGTTCTGTACTTCTAGCGTAAAGCTCTAAAGCAATAATAAAATCACAAAATAAGTGTGCAAAGTCACATATCACATTACGAAATCTTGTATTGGGGTCTGTAACTTCTTTTTCAAAATAAAGAATTTCATAAAAAAATGATCATAAAGTTATATTTTTAATAATTATAAACACTTCAGTTAAATATTACCTTTGGCGGACCATCTACAAAAACAGCTGAAGAATCAACAGAACTTACCTACCCCATAAGAATAATAGTAAAAATTACCACCCAACTTGCTTATCTGATATTAACGCCTTCATTGTTTTACAAGTAATAACTCTCATGGCGTGAGTTGGCACTGAAGAATTGTATAAAACACATAGAATGTTGTCATCCACTATTGCAGCATGGCACTTGTGATATTCAGAACACCAATAAGTTTCTTTACCAATACAAGGTTTATTATCTTCAGTTCCTTCATCAGCATCTTTCTTGATAGACAAAAGTCTTAAAATAGCTTCATAATAAAAGGTTTTAAGAATATCTAAACGATGTGATCCATTGGTTGTGCGCTTCGAAGAGTTTTGTTGAGGGTTTTTAGATATGACATACTTCCCATATTTTGTACTAATCAGTAGTATTCTAAAAGTTAATTTACAAATTAAATATTAATATTGACTATGAATAGGTTTGTACCATGTGTTGCCCCCTGGTCTGTAAACATCAAATGAAATAATTTAGGATGGCTATGATCACTTTTCCTATGTCCCTTGTGAACTAAACTGACGTACTGGTTGGTCAGCAATACCCATAATTGGGTGAACAAACTTAAGGCTGGGACCCGTCAGCTGTTTTATCTCTATTCGCCATAAGAGTCCATAAGGTGCTGTCACCTATCGGCCAACAGTCAGATTAAAATTATTAACAGCATACAGTCGCAATCTTTTTTGTTTGGTTCCTATCAGAACTACAAACATCTGCTAGCAGCAACAAAGGTATTTTGCTTGGGCGGTAGTCGGAACAGATCAAACGAGAGATGATTGATTTATGTATTCTGACCGAGTTTGAAGTATGCGCTCTTGCGCGGGCACCAGATATAATAGGATTTTCAAATAAAAGGTGAATAAATTGAAGTACTCTTGTGTTTTTTCAGATTTATGTGTACCTACCTGTTCTTTATAAATGTTTATTTTTACTCTATAAAACGGAATTTTGGGCTTTGAATACTAGCAGACAATAGCAATTTTTTAGATAATAAAAACATTATTTGTTATAATATAAGTACCTGAGACATTTTTGACCAGTGAATAGTAATTGTTTTTAGTGGAGTGTTAATTGATAATAAATTGTTACCTACTTTATAACGTCCCGGGTAAGTATTAAAATTTACATGAAGTACCTAGTACCCACCCAGATTTTTGTCATTTATACAGGGGGTCTAAATAGTGCCATCAATTTTGCGCCGGTATTCAGCAATCGGCATTTTAGAGAAAAAGTTACTTACGGTGTAAAGTAAAAATGCCGGTGTCTGTAGCTACACAAAAAAATGTAGGCAACACAATTAAAGTCACAGAAATATATTATTCCACTGAACACAGAAAGCCAACGCTTTCATCATCTAAATAAGACTTTTTATTAAGGTAAATTCTTTTCATCTAAAATTATGGTTATGATGAACCATCAGGAAGTAACTAACCACTAACGAAATATCTACATAACATAAATATTATTGAAATACAACAAATTAGTGACGCGTCACAACCTCACAACTCAAATCAAAGTTTGTACATTCACACTGGATAATATTATTTCGCTTTTATCACTCTATTTTATAAAAATTCTGGTCTACAAGATTTTGAAAGAGAAACATATTCGAGGTTATGGACAGTTGTCATTTGTCGAGTTGTCAACAGAGCAATAGACAAGGCACAAGTAAGCACCGATATGCCCGACACCTATGACAATAGAGCTGAACTGTGGGCTGAGCTGTTAGCAAAGAACCAGCACCAGTGGTATTATTCCAGGCTGCATCATGGCGTCCATTTTGCTTCGAGTGTAGAAAAGTGAGTTGATTTACGGCAGTCAGTCCAGCAAAGTGTAGAAATAATAAATATACATGACTAACATCTCAAAAGGTTCTTAGGATAATGCAGCATCTGCTAATATACTTCTATTTTGGATTCTGCTACGTGTTTTTGTGTTTTATGGATATAAAGTTGACGTTTAATGTACCAAAAATTGCAAGAATTGCTTGGTGTATATCACGGCGAATAAGGAGTTTTTTGATTTATAAATAGCATAGGCATATGCAGCGCAGTTTTAAGATTATTTTCATGTATAACTTCGTATGTATTAAGTGTATTATTATTGAGCTGGACTGTCGCTTGTAAATCAATGCACGCCATAAGCGCTATACAAGCGGTATCCCACCCTTAAGGACTATGTGAAGTTGGCGCCAGAATTCGGGAACAAACAAAAATTTTCATCATGTCGCGTAGTACTTGCCCCAAAAACGTTTGTGCCACAAAAATTTTCGTTTGTTCCCTATTGCAAAAAAAAATTATGAGGGTTTGAAAATATTGCAAAATCGCGAAATAAAAATCTCAAATCTGTACCTAGCGGAATCGATTCGTATTCGTTTGTTCCCGTTTGTGCCATAAACATTTTCGTTTGTTCCCCTCCCCTTTCCAAATTAAGGGAAGGGGGTGACAACTGGCGCCCAATTATGGAAATGACGGTAAAATTTTTGACTGTGTCGCGTAGTACTTACCCAAAAACATTTGTGCCACAAAAATTTTCATTTTTTCTTTATTGCAGAAAAAGTTATTGGGGGTTGGAAATATGGAAAAATCGCGATATAAAGATATGAAATGTGCACCTAGCGGAATTGACTCGTATTCGTTTGTTCCCCTTTATGCCACAAAAATTTTGGTTTGTTCCCCCTCCCCGTTCAAAATTAAGGGTAGGGGGTGAAAACTGGCGTCCAATTTTGGGAACGACGAAAATTTCGATCTTATCGTGTAGCACTTGTCCCAGACACGTTTGTGCCAAGAAAATTTTCTTCTGTTCCTTATTGCAAAAAAGTTATGGGGGTTGAAAGTATTGCAAAATCGTAATATAAAAATTTAAAATCTGCACCTAGCAGAATCAATTCGTATTCGTTTGTTCCCGTTTGTGCCATAAACATTTTCGTTTGTTCCCCTCCCCTTTCCAAATTAAGGGTAGGGGGTGACAAATGGCGCCCAATTATGGGAACGACGGTAAAATTTTTGACCGTGTCGCGTAGTACTGACCCCAAAAACATTTATTGATACAAATATCAGGGGGTAGAAATCCTTGAAAGGGTTTCAAACTTACACTGCAACCCTATTCAGTGAAAACCCGAATAATTTACTTACAAAGTCGGCGATTTTTATGGGATTTTCGAGGATTCTGAAATTTGGACAGGGGAGGGGAACAAATGAAAATGTTTGTGGCACAAAGGAGAACAAACGAATAAGAGTCGATTCTGTTAGGTGCCGATTTCGGATTGTTATATTTCGATTTTGCAATATTTTCAACCTCCATAACTTTCTTGCAATAGAATATAAAAAACGAACGAAAATTATTCTTGTTGGCTCGCATGGAAGATGAGGCTCTGCAAATGCTTTGCTACTATTTGCAGATGCGTGCATGCTTTCCGTTTGACACCAGTTTTTATATTATGAACCTTATTCATTTTGTAATTTTTTGGATGGTGTTAATAAAATTGTACTACTATTATTATTATTAAATGGAGGGGAACAAATGAGAATGTTTGTGGCACAAAGCGGAACAAACGAATTCGACTCTATTTCGCTAGGTGTAGATTTCAGATTTTTATATTGCGATTTTCTAATATTCTCAACCCCCTCATAATTTTCTTGCAATATGGAACAAACGAACATTCTTGAGGCACAAACGTTTTTGAGGCAAGCACTACACGATACGATCGAAATTTTGATGGTTCCCAAAATTGGGCACCAGTCTTCATTCACCCCCTACCCTTAATTTAGAAAGGGGAGAGGAACAAACGAAAATGTTTATGGCACAAAGGGGAACAAACAAATATGAGTCGATTCCGCTAGTTGACGGTTTCTGATTTTCATATGGCGATTTTACAATACTTTCGACCCCCCATAACTTTTTTTGCAATAATTAACAAACGGAAATTTTTGTGGCATAAATGTTTTTGGGGTAAGTACTACGCGACACGGTGGAAAATTTTACCGTCGTTCCCATAATTGGGCGCCAGTTGTCACCCCCTACCCTTAATTTGGAAAGGGGAGGGGAACAAACGAAAATGTTTATGGCACAAACGGGAACAAACGAATACGAATCGATTCCGCTAGGTACAGATTTGAGATTTTTATTTCGCGATTTTGCAATATTTTCAACCCCCAATAATTTTTTTTGCAATAGGGAACAAACGAAAATTTTTGTGGCACAAACGTTTTTGGGGCAAGTACTACGCGACATGATGAAAATTTTTGTTTGTTCCCGAATTCTGGCGCCAACTTCACATAGCCAAACTTAAGAGCCAGTGGAACCAATATTTTTGATAAGCCAAGCTCAGGAAGACTGATTATTGTTGAAACTGATGAAACAAAGTTGCGCATCAAAGCAATGATTCCCGAAGATGGATGTTTTAGTTATTTCATTCAGATACAAGTGGAGAAGATTATGTTCGTTATTCTAAGGTATGTGTTGGATGGATTCTATGCCAGTTAACTGAAGAACACAAAAATAGGGAGGCTTGCATTTTCGAAAAACGAGAACCATTTTCTTGATCACATCGAAACTGGCGATGAAATAAAGTAAATGTCAACCTATGATCTAGAAACTAAACATGAATTGAGGAAATCGTGTCACAGTTCATTACCACAGCCAAAAAACTTAAAGTGCAAATTTCTTCCAAGAAAACTATGACAACTGCGTTCAGGGATTGTTGGTGTTCTCATCCAGTTTCTTGAACCTGGTATCTCAATATGGTACATAGTGACGTTAAATAAACGTAAGAAGTAATTAGAAAGAGAATACAGTAGACTCCCAATTGTCCGGATTGCGCTCATCTGAAATCCACATTATGCCAAACAAAATTGGTTTTCAGATTTGTCGACTAAACAGAAATGCTCATTTCAAATCCACCGTGTCATCCGAAATCATAATACATGCTATACCGTGTATTTCAAACTAAGCGATAGACGGCAAATTAACATGGGAAACTAAAAACAAATTTCTTCTGAAGATGTGAAGGAATTCCAGAAAATGCATTTAAGACAGTGGCTTTATAAATATGTTATATTATTTAAGAAACACTTTAGAAACTACCGGAAACTACTTTTTAATTAATTTATTAGCGCACTGCCACAGACGAATTTAAATTAAGTAAATAAATTGGTTGCTGTATCAAATTCATAATTATTTTGTTCCTGCTTTAATAATAAAAGGGAGTGACTACTGAACAGTCCGCCGGTTGCTTCTAAATTTTGTTCCAGGACAGTCGACACAATATCAGTAAAATGACGTTTAAGAACTTCATTATTGAAAGACATCGCCAACAATCTCGGTGGGTGTTCGGATACAGTATACAGCTGCCATTTTGTTCTCCTGTGGTTACACGAGATCTGCGCCCGCACGGGTCCGCATTTTTTGTTTGTTTCTACATCATCTTTTTGCCAAAAAATGCGTGTGTCTGGTGCGAAAGGGCAAGTAAGGGTCTATTTTAAAAAAGCGTTCTCTCAGCTTTACTTTTTTTACACTTCCAAAATGCCAAATATAGGTTACATTCTGTAATGCGCATGCGACCGGACTGTTCAGTAGTCACTCCCATAATAAAAAGGTAAATTTTAAAAACATTAAATTTTTTGACCGAAAAAATTAGAAATACCTACCGACTGTTGGATTTGATCATGCGTGGCTGTGAAAACTTGTTAGAGTATTTTTTTCATGTTTAATCCCAGGGCGCTACTGAACTTGTAAATTAATACAATGTTCCCAAACGCAATACAAAGCAAGTCCAATATTTCAAAAGAAACAACAGATTTTCCCAAAAAATTTTCAGTTTTAATATTTCCAGTTTTGCAGATGTACTGATAGATTTATGAAGATATTTTCTAAAATGATAATTGAAATTACTACTTACTACTGGAAAGCAAATATTTAACTATTTTCAACGCTCGTTAATTTGCCATCTATCGCAGAATGCCCAACTAATTTAGGAATAATTGATTTTAAAGAGTAACGTTTTAGAGTGGCATAAAATTTTCAGGAAGAACTAGAAATGAAGGATCGGTATTCGGTCTCCAACACATTTTACGTCTTGACAACAGAACAGTACAACAAATTACTGAAAGAGGTATGTAGAACTGATTTGAGGTTATGTTTGTTTTGTCAAGTGCTTTGCCATACCTATGGTTTAGAAACAAAGTCAACGGAAAAAAGACAGCCTTACAATAACGTCGTTTTAAACGATTTGATATTATCGAAATGAGTGGAATAAGAAACTGATTGCAAAATCAACTGAGGACGTTATTTTTTGCCTATTGATGAAGTAATTGATGTGACTGATGGGGCGCATAGTGCCATCGGGCATGGAGGCAGGGACAGATTTCTCTTTGAAACTCGCAAGACATTTGCAAATATAACAAAAGGAATGATCAACTTATTTTTATTAAAGCGCAAAAGTTGTCATATGAAAAGAACAGAGAGAAAGAAAGGTTTAGTTTCAAGACCAATTTTGCATAAACAAATGAATAGCCGCTGTCAGGTTAGGTAATTTGATAAATATGCAGTCTCAATGTGATGCAGGTCAAAAATTTGTAATGGTATATTAAGACCGCCTGACCAAATACGTCGTTCTGACAGCTCTTCAGACTAAAACAGCTGAGGAAGCGGCATATAACTTGGTCGATATTTTTACGTTGTTTGGCGCGCCCTGCATATTGCAATGAGATAATGGCCGCTAATTTGTCAATAAACTAATTAGTGAACTGACTGAACTTTCGCAGGAATTAAAGCTGGTGCATGGTAAACCTCGCCATAGTCAAAGCCAGGGCTCCGTTGATCGTTGAAAGAACCAATCAAGACAGAAAATATGGTAGCTGCAAGGCTAAAAGACAATAATACCTTGAAACGGACAGAAGGATTTGGGTTTGTGCAGTTTAGGAAAAATTAGCCCGTACACAATAGTTTCCCATTTATAAAGGAATTTGTGAATGAGATTGCCGATGGAGTCGCTGGGGTCGGTCTGAGGAAAGCAGTATAAATAATAACCTCACTTTTGCGTGTTTTGATTATAATACGTTTAAGCACAGACGAATTTAAATTCGTCTGTGGTTTAAGACATATTTAGCCATTTGGATGCAAATCCAAATCTCGAAGTATAAACGAAGGTAAGTAATTGCTAGTGAGTAGTGAACATGTTTACAGTTTTCAGTTCATTGCTGCTCTTCCAGGGGAAACAATTCTGAATGCAGGACATATAGTCACATGCGGATGATATCAGTATTTTTGCTTTGTGTTTACAATCAAGTGAAGTGAAAGGTACTCTAAAAGTTGCAAATAATGAATTGGATAGCACCATTTCTATATATGTAGCATGCTATGCAGTTGTAAAGCTGGCGGAGGTGGACGTTGCAAACATATTGCAGCCATTCTATTATACTGCAGCAGCTTGTATCAAATCAAATTGTGAAAATGGGTAAATCAAGCCCCTGCATTTCAGAAGAAATACTCCACAAAATTATTGTTTGGTCACCCAGATTTTCATTGTTGTAGGATAAAACTTGCTGATTTGGAACAAATGTCTTGTACGCAACTGAAGTGCACTTTAAATATTTTACATAATGAGGTCTGAACAATTTTTGCTTAATTTACAAAAGTCACTTTTCTCAAAAATGTTACACTGCCTATGTGAAAATAAAGGAATAGTACAATAAATAATGTTTCATGTTCATACTCCTTTTCTCCAATGTAGGAATTTGTCGCATATTGTTTGACTTTTTCATCATGACTGACACGTTTCATATGCCTTCGTTTAATAGATGATGCAACCGAAGTTTTGGGAAGATTGCAGCCTTGCACAGCTGTTCTTTTCAGGATGTGTTTCTTTTTGTTTCTTTCCAAAACATTTCATTGATAATTAATATATCTGATAACGTCAAGCGGCACCTCTATGTAACTTACCTGATGGATACAAATCTTCTGAAGAGAACATACTCTATGTATTTGGATACATTCTTCCCCATTAACAATTTTGTCTCCCAGGCTAATTTTCTGTCCACTTTTTCTATTTGGCCAAATTTGTTTTCTACATGTACAAAACTGGTACACTAGTAGGTATTTTACTTGGGAAAAAAATGAAAACTTAAGTCAGGCCGATTTGACGCTAGACTGTGATAACCGTAAACACAACAGAACGTTTTATTATTCGATTTTTTCGCAAAATGTTCCATATTTACACAGGAAAATGTAATATTTACGACATAAAACGTGTTATGAAAAATGAGGTTATGTTTTTTAATGCTTTCCTAAGCTTCCTAAACAGTGGTGTATCGGACCTCTGGATTCGCGAATTGCAAGTACTTCAAAGAAAGAAAAACTTAATTTCAGTGAGTGGTAAATTAAATACAATTAAATATCACAATAAATATTACAATAAAGTACAGTGCGGGATTGGAAGATACAACAATATAATTAAAGAATAAAACAGGGGTTTAGCATAACCAGTCAAGAAGTGCAAAATGATGAAATCTGGTGAGAACAAAAAAATCGGCAAGGGATTTATTAACAAACAATAATGTGATAAGGTTCATGCAAGTATTTTGATTTTGATGGTTTTAAATATGTATCTACGTAGAGTGTGTTTCACTTTGAGCGGCAACACCACTGTAACTTTTATAGTTATGGACGGATTTTCAAAAACGTTTTTAGACTCAACATAGGAGATACAACAAAATTAGCCTGAATCAAAGACCCAACCTTCTATAAGAAATGTAGGTCAGAATTTGAAAAAAATGAGCTAGGCATTTTTTATCAAATAACTAACTACCCCATTGTATTCAGGGATATGGCAATACAGTCAACTCCCTCTAAGTCGAACTCTTAGTTGCCAGTTCGAATTGTTCGACTTAGAGGAAGTTTGAGTTAGAGAGAAAGAATAAAATTAAGAGAATATGTACAGCATGGCTGCACTTGTCGTATACTGTCAAGTGTCAAACGTAGTTGCATTACATATCGGAACTCAGAAGCTGACTAAGCACAACCAAGCACTACCAAGTGCAAGCGACCGAATTTTCAACAATAAAATCACGCCAAAACAAACTGTTCGACTTACAGGGAGTGGTATGCATGCTATGTTTCGCAGTTGTGCCTTTTAATTTGTTTGAGTTAAAGGAAATTTGACTTAAGGAATTTGAGTAAGAGGATGGCATTTTAAGGTAAAATAATGCGGTGGTGCTGTTGCCATGCGAATAGTTTGAGTTAAAGGAAAATTCGAGTTTGAGAGATGCCGACTACGTATATATTTAAAATTTGATGCAAATCAGAATGTTTAGAAAAGTATGAAAAATTGGATTACATGTCTTAATTTTCATTATGGAGAGTCCCATGATTTAATTTTCATCCTTTTAAAATTTTTATCTAATTAAGTATAATAAAATATAATGTTTTTATCTATTTAACCACCTATGGTATTCATAGCACACACCCTTAATCGATTATTCAGCCCGCAGATTAACCCAGCCCTAACGCTGGAATGAGTAGAGCGATTTGCTAACTAGTGCGGATCAACAAGCCACCCAGACTGAATGAACATATAACAGTGCTCATAAATCCTCAGCCTTGCCGGCCCACTCCGTTCAAATTTCTATTATCTGTGTAAAGTATCTTTGGGGTGGACCAGTTTCCGTCGGAAAGATATGGAGAATGTAATATAAGCGAAGTACAGTATAGCAGAATAAATACGTGCATTAAACTGCAACCTACAGCAGTGAAGGTGGCGCGATGGATGGAGTATTGGTTTAATGAATCAGTATGTCCGGGTTCTATCCCTGAAGCGATTATTTTCGGCTTTTCATTGTGTTATTCCATTTATTTTGATAGCAATGAGATGTTTTAAATACAATTTTTGAAATCTCTTGAGACACAATATTTTTCACGTTGATTGGTAAATTTAAAAAAAATCAAGTACCTACTGATAGAAACATTCCCTTTCAAATAGGGCAGTTTTATGAAGTGAATGACACATTCAAACAGTTGTTCATGACACTCCTAGTAAAAATTGGCGCATTTAATTCAAATTTCGAAAGCTACTGATTTGTACCAAATTTTATAAATATACCCATAAAAAATGGTTACTTATGTATTTAATAAACACTTTGAAAATTCCATTATCATCCGAATTTTCATTTATCTGAAATGAGTCTGGTCCAATCACTTCAGATGATTGGAAGTCTACTGCATAAAAAAAATTTGGACAGTAAGTACATACATATATTGTCATACACCATGACAATGGGGAAGACCCGCTTAATCGAATTTATAACTTTTAGTACTGTAATATCAAGCATAAATAGAATATGTATCGCGTACCACGTAAAAATTTTGATTATGTGCCGTGCTGAACGAAAAATTTGCAACTTAGAAAGCAGCATGACCGGGATGGCTAAAACGCGCGCTTTCTGTGGCGTAGGAGACCTATCCGTTGCGCCGCGGTGTTTACGCGTCTCCCTGGAAAAAGTGGGAGGAGTCGAGAAATAAACGAGCGCTCAGGGCACAAACGGATCGGTTTGCGCATGTGAAAATCCCTACCTAATCTGTCGGGCCCAGTGGTCACGTACGTCACCAGCTTCATTCAAATATTGTGTCTCGAGCGTGACGCATGTTTCGTATTTAATTATGACGAAAATAAGACTCAAATGTAAAAATCGAAAGTTGCGGAATTTGTTTTGGGTAGTAAACTATTCAATATGATCATTTTCAAAATTTGCGGGTTTTCCCCATTCAGTACTCCACACAGCATTTGCCACTTTACTTGAGACTCAATCTAGAAATTCGGACCCAAATTCAGATGGTCAATTATGTCTCGTTCAGAATTTAGTCCTAAATTAGCTCCATCGGACTTACACTTGTTTGGGTGGGCCAATGAAAAAAATTTTAAGATCTTCAAATGAAAATCAAGTGAAAATGCGGATTAACCTTTTATCCAAAATTGATTTGAGCAATAGATTAAAAGGTTAAAAGAGTATTTTAGTCTAAGGTTTAAACAAATAATAGACAAAATTTATTTAAATATTTTTGCATTGAACATGATTTTATACCAGCGGGCATTACTCATGGCACATACCTTGTATTTTATTGTATTTTAATGTAATAACATACCCTAATATTCCAGGGTCTAACTGCATTAAGGACGGTAAATTCCTCGGAAAGCTCAGAATGGCAGAATTTAAAATTTCCTGAGTATTTTTAAAACATTGTGAAGCTGAAGTCTCAATATCACTTAAACTTGGTGTCTGGCCACAAAGAGAGCACACCTGCACATTAGGAATTAGTGTGCAGACAACAAATCGAAAAGCAGCCTAAAATAAATACAAGTGGTTATAGTAAAAATTTGTTTTTTCGGTAGCTCACATTGGGACTTTTATAAGGTAAATATACTGGAACATCTTTTGACGATGCATTTTCTGACGCTGCCAATAATGAAAGTAATTTCATTTCTTCTGGATGAAGGGTCCACCAGTTTTCAGTTGCTACTGCAAGTTTTCCATGTATCAGAAGGCAACTAAACATTGAATCGACATATTCGGTATAGGAATCCAAAACAATCTGCAAGAAGTTATACACATTTCAAATTTGCAATTTTTGTTAAGTTTACAATATTTCATGTTTTTATGACTCGTGAGTTAATTCTGCTGGACTTGCACTTTGACACAGCTCTAGTAATACTGGAAAGAATGGGGTGGTATATGTGTGTTAGTGATCTAAATAGCGAAATTTTGGGTTTAACCTCGTGTTTAATCACAGTGGAAGGGTTCTTAGCAAGACAAGGCAAAGTCAAGTCCCTGAAAGACGGCACTAGCTCCACGTTTAGAACTCTTGGAGTACTGGTTTGACCAGGGGGGGGGGGGGGCTTCAGATGGATTGCAGGCACGACCAAAGAGTAATTGATCGTTTATTTAAAATGGTTAATTGCATACAATGGATAAGCGAAATTCCAGAAGATCACAAAAGGAATAATTAAAGCAGCTCTGCCAAAAAGCAAAAGTTGTGGACAAATGTGAGGATTTTAGAATTAGCCACCATTAGAACTTTGGACAATTTAATTTTGAATTTATTTTTTCATGTACAATAAATACACATTAATCTTCAACACCTGATGATGCTGACGTTGTCAGCGAAACACGTGTCGAGTTTAATTACTGTGTCATTCTCTTTTGGCATGTGGGGTTAACTTATTAAGAATTCATAATGTACAATAAAGATAATTGCATTTTTAAGGCATACACTATTTTTAGTCAGATAGTGTATTTTATCCAAACTATTTGAATTCGGGTACTACAGTATAACCCCCATTATCCGTGGGCGGATTATCCGGCATGCGGATTATCCGTGCAGCAGCTGAGAATTTATTTTGACGCGTTTCCTGGTATTTTGTATTGACACATGAAATAAAAGGTATATTTAGTTTATGTTACAATATGTATCATTATACCGGGTGGGGATTTAGTGTGTAATCGGCTCATATCTCTGGAACTATTTAAGATATCAAAATGAAATTTTGCATGAATGTGGGGAACCACATGGAGCATTTCCCAAAATTATTTAGGTATATACAGGATGTTCACATTCTAAGTACCACACCAAAGTTATATTTCTTTAAATGGAAACCCTACGTGTCCTTGCATAATATGGATTCCCCATAAAATTCCATGAAAATTGATACACTACATGATGTGGTTTTGACTAAGGAATGTTGAGATATTAACATTTTTGTGCCATTATGGACCCAAATTTATGACGCTACTGACGCATACTAACCAAAGCCACCTAAAATTTCTTTATTGAAATAGGTTCACACACTGCTGTATTTTTGAAATCTATAAATAATTTTATCATAATACTTGAGATAATACAGGGTGGTTAAGTTATGCAAAGCAGAATTTTTCTCAAAAATTTCAAATGGAACACCATGTATATTATTTGTATAATTGATGGTCATTTTATTAAGCTTTTTATTGATGTGGATATTGTCAAGTCTACCAGTAAAAGTTTCGAGAGAATGTGCAATTGAATTATAAAAATGTAGAGTTTCGTTAGTATTTTACATTATTTTTGACGATCTACCCTATTTTGTCACCCAAAACTCCAAAAAAGGTATGCATTTTGTTTCTATAAAATATTTAGCAAATGAAGTTTACATTAACACAAAAAATCCCATTGCAAGATTATTTCTTAAAGATAATATTTTATTCCATGGCACTCCTTGTTTGAACATTATACTTTAAAGACATTATACATTTAAGAATATAACCATCAAGAAACAATTTTACAATAAGATTTATTGTCTTTATATTGATGCCAATTTGTAAATACAAAATATAAACATTTTTGTGAGTTTTGAGCAACAGAATAGGGGGAATTCGCCAGAAAGAGTATAAACTAATCATGAAATTCAAAAATTTTGATGTTCAATCGTAATATCTGCCGAAACTATCAGTAGTAGACCTGGCAATATCTACATCAATTAAAAGCTTAGTTAACTGACTGTCAGTTGTGCAAATAATATACATGGTATTCTATTTGAAATTTTTGAGAAAAATTCCCTTTTGCATAACTTAACCACCTTGTATAATCCTAAGTATTATGGTGAAAATATTTATAGATTTCACAAATACAGCAGTGTGTAAACCCCTTTCAATAAAAAATAATTAGGTGGCTTTGGTCAGTAGAAGCCAGTAGCGTCATAAATTTGGGACCATAATGACACAAAAATGTCAATATCTTAACAGTCCCTACTCAAAACCACATCATGTAGTATACCAATTTTCATGAAATTTTATGGGGAATCGAAATCACGCAAATACTTGTGGGGTTTCCATTTGAAGAAATAGAACTTTGGTCTGGTACTCAGAATGTGAACAACCTGTATATACATAAATAATTTTACGAAATGCTCCATGTCGTTCCCCACATACGTGTAAAATTTCATTTTGATATCTTAAGCAGTACCAGAGATATGAACCGATTACACACTAAATCCCCACCCGGTATAGTTATGTGAAATAAAACTATTTCGATTTTCCGTGTTTTTCAATTATCCGTGAGCTGCCCGGTCCCATAAGGCACGGATAACCGGGGTTCTACTGTATTTTGAGAGTTTTACATGTCATAAATGCTGTTATGATGTACTTTAGGCGTAGAATTCTAAAAAAATTCGTATGTTACAAAAATAATAAAATTCATATGATATTGGGCATGTCATTTTATAAATCGGCTAAAAGAGTTTTCAGATAGACCTTTAGAGTGCCTGCTATCTGCCCGTCCTAAAATTTGAACCGATTTCAATTTTCTCAAAGTGATCCCAAAGAGTAGGTTTCAGCGAACCTTTTTTTACCATGTAAAGATCGGGGTCTTTAACTCCAAAGAAAAGCGGGGTTACAGAAATCGACAACCTCGTAAAATTCGATTTCTTTTGTAAAATGTAGAATTTTCCCACGACATTTTTCCTTCTTGTGGTACGAAGATCTGAGGTGGCGACAATCTGTGTATTGAAATATAATCTCGAATGGGTCTTGAAACGTTATCAAAAAAAATTAGCATCCCCGTGGTCTCCGAAAGTCGTCACGAACATTCAAAAATTCGCAATTTCGCTGAAACAGTTGAGTGTTGGGATCTAAATTTTACCCTTAAAAGTTCATCATCATAAAGTTCTCAGTCCGAAGACTGGTTGGACACGTACCTTCATCCTTTCCTATTCTGAGCTAATCTACGCATTTCCCTAAAATAGAACATCCGGCATTCCCAACAATTTGAGAGCAGTAGTCTAATCTGGGCCTACTCCTACCTCTTTTTATTCCTATTTCCGACTCTAGTATGTTGCGAACTATTCCATCGTGGCTCAGAAGGTGTCCTACCGTCCTATCTCTTTATTGTCTTCCGTACCTTTCCCTTTTCCTCCCTATTGTTTACCTTATCTGTTCACAGTATCTTCATCATGCGTCTGTAGCCCCATATTTCAAAAGCTTCTATTCTTTTTCGATTTGCTTCTCCTATTGTCCATGTTTTGCATACTTACAATGTCGTACTCCATACATAAGTCTTTAAGAGTATCTTCTGAGTTTCTACATTAACCCTTTAACTGCGCAATAAAAGTTAAAAGACTGCTGGTGGTGTGCGCGCAAAAATCACTGCTCACGAGCAAACACGCTTGGAGCAGTTTATCGTTTACGAATATATTCGTTTTGAACATTGTACCGCAACTCTTCAGTAAGGTCTTGTGATTGAGTGCCTTCAGCGTCGATGTCAGTAGCTTCAACCAAAAAACTTACATTCATTGTTTTCCTTGTCGCTGTCAATCCAACCAGCATCACTCTCATGCTCTAATTCACCAAAGTTTTCTTCGCTGTCACTATTTTCCAGTATATGCAAAAGCTGCCCTTCAGTCAGCGGTTTACGTCTACTACACATTTTTACACAAAACCCGCAAAATAATGTGCACAATTACATCGCGATGCAAGCCACGCGTTACATACAACATGTAAATATTACTTGCGATTATACACGCTTTGAGCAGTTAAATCGAAATAATTTTCAACTTCTAGGAATTAGGCAAGCAGTGACATGTCATGGGTGACGTGATGCGATACCGCGAGTGACCATACCCGCTTCGAACGGCTGACAATTAAAACGGTCCGTGCGAGTATACTCGCTTTGAGCAATGTGGTTCGATGAGTATATGTTCGTCTTGAGCAGTTAAAGGGTTAAACGTTCTCGAGCATAACAATTGTTGCTTTTTGTTTAAAGAACTATTCTTTGTTTTTGTTTTGCTCCTACCATTGCAAGTTAAAAATATTTGACTTCCTAAATATCAGAAATACGTGACTTCCTCTGTCTTGCTTTGTTACAAATTTCAACACAATATTTAACACAGGTTCGCATGTCTGTAATTTAATTTTTATGGTAAAATGGCAAAATAATGTGCACAATTACACCGCGATGCAAGCCACGTGTTACATACAACATGTAAAAATTACTTGCGATTATACACGCTTTGAGCAGTTAAATCGAAACAATTTTCAACTTCTAGGAATTAGGCAAGCAGTGACATGTCATGGGTGACGTGATGCGATACCGCGAGCGGCCATACCCGCTTCGAACGGCTGACAATTAAAACGGCCCGTGCGAGTATACTCGCTTTGAGCAATGTGGTTCGATGCATATATATTCGTCTTGAGCAGTTAAAGGGTTAAACGTTCTCGAGCAAAACAATTGTTGCTTTTTGTTTAAAGAACTATTCTTTGTTTTATACCTTTAGTGCTCCTACCATCGCAAGTTAAAAATATTTGACTTCCTAAATACCAAAAATACGTGACTTCCTCTGTCTTGCTTTGTTACAAATTTCAACACAATATTTAACACAGGTTCGCATGTCTGTAATTTAATTTTTAGAGGCACGCTAGCGTGTCCGTAGTTTCGGCCTATATTATTATATTGTAATAATTTTAGGATGTATTATTATATTATAAAATTTTCATAAATTCAATTTTGTTGGAAAAGATTAGACCGGGACGTTACAAAACATCAAAAGTATATAAATAGTTTTTCCACGAGCTATCAAAAATAGTTCAATCCTGTCGCCAGACCCTGTAGTTTGGGAGTGTATTCAAGATTTAAACATAATACCGTTGAATGACTAATCTGGGAAGAAGAGCAACCTTATGGCAGAATGCGTGACCGATAAATGTATAGACCGCTAGGATCGCTGCGATCGAATCACCTCGCGCCATCTTTATTGCTGTACAAGAACTAGGAGCAAGAAATAGCTTTACTTCGTGGTTTGAGGATAGACTAACGGAATAGGAATTCAAAATTCTCGCGCTCTCCCACGTCCCATGGTGCAACGGTGCAACTCAAGCAACTGTCAAGTAGTGTCAATGTCAATTGTCATCAATGATAGATTTTCATTGAATTACAAGTCGATCAAGGGTTTTACTCTTTTCGCTTTCGTTATTGTCGTTTGTCGTTTGATATTGACTGTGTTTCGTGTTTTTCTCTTTGTAATAAGTAACTCAGAACATTGTTAGCCATGAGTTTTTCGATAGCAAGTCATTGTTGCGTTTATGACAAATGTAAGAACTCTAGAAGTACTATTCCGAAGTTGAGTTTTTATACGTTCCCCATAAAAGAGGAACCGCGTTGCAAAATGTGGATTGTGAATAGTGGGAACTCAAGGCTTTTAGAACTGAATAGCACAGAACTTAAAACGAAAGTTATTTGTGAACAGCATTTTCTACAATCAAGTTTTCGAGACTTTAGGGCATCCAAAAAATTCCTGAATAGAAATGCTGTGCCCATTAAATACGGCCAGGGTGAGTATCAAAATTAATTATTATACAGTGATTATTGTAATACGAAACATGTCCAGAAAATAAGTTCCGATTTACCATAAGCACTATACCCGTGAATGACTAATTAGTCATTCAACACTATACCTACCTACAAGATCTTTTTTTCAAATGTTATAAGAATATTTACCAGGGTGTCCACCTGGGAGAGGTTTTCTTCATATCCATATTAATCTTCGTACTAAAAAGTTATCTAAAAAAAATCTTATTTTTTTTAATGAGCTCTCCCATTTTTCTGCTCGGTACCGAACCTACTTGTTTTTAAATGTAATGAATATTATTGCATGTTTGAATCCTTGGAATGATTTCAGTAGGAAGTTGAGATGATTTTTCTCTGAATTGAATGTTTTTTGAGTTACCAAAATTTTTGTGAAGATTTTGACAGATGTAGGTATCTTTGTAATGAATGAAGCTGTGCCTGTGCCAGTGATATTTTGGTGAGATGGGATCATTCGCGAGGAGAAAATATACAAGAGGGTACCTATTAGAGATTAGGTACCTACTTGACCAAGTTAAAAAATTTCTAAACTATATTTTCTCAAATAATTCATAAACAAGAAAAATACTTTTCCAGATTATGTGCACATTTTCAAAAAGAAATAGATCATGTAGTGCTTGCGGCAAATGCATATTACAATTTATTTATTTTAATGAACTTTTCCGTACTCCACCCTTTAAATTTTTTAAATTCTTTTTGATATCAACAGGAACATTGGACATAAATATGTCACTCGACATGTCACAAAAGAGAGCATCGTGTTCTGGAGAAAGTAGTGCAATATCATCACCACAAAGTGGCATTCAACAAATTTATCGCAAGACTGCTTCACAAAATGTAGACTCCGAGTCCACTACAGGTGTGCAGACCATTGCATCAAACAGATTACCGATAAAGCAAGTGTTCAATACTGCCAGAGTAAAAAGTAAGTTACCTTTATCTTTATGTACTTATAGTTAACTAAGTCAGAATTAACACTTCTGTTTCTGTATAATGTTAGAAAATGAGAAACTAAATTGGAAAGTGTTTGGGCTTTCCTGAATCTTCCGCACAGCACCTAACATTGTTTTTTAAATGAAACGCCCTGTATTAGATTGCATAAGTGAAAATTGCCCTCAAATAACCATCTCTAAATCATAAAGAGACATTTACAGCTAACATGGTGTACTATGGCCTTTTCTGTTAAGAAATTGAGATCACTTTTCGTAGTTTAAAAGCGTAATTATTTTTACATAGGTACTACCTACCGTAGTACTATGTACTTCGGTTGAGTGACTAATTAGCCATTCAACGGTACCATTTACTGACACAATGCCTTTGAACACACATACTTCCTCTTTTTAAATTGTTTCATTTTTTCTTATTCTTTGCAGGAAATTTGAAACTGGACATAGATGTGGCCCAAAAGGCAATATCATCATCTGAGGACAGAAATGTAACCCCATCACCAAAACTGCGAGTAACGAAAACATTGCGGACATATGGTATCCCAAGGATTGAGCAAAAATGTGTTTCGGAGAATACAGACTCTGACACCATTGAAGTTCTTCAGTTTCTTGTATCAAACAGACAATCACTATGCACTCCATCGCCAATGAAACATGTGAGCGACACTGCAAGTTCATCTGCTTCTTTTACTAAGAAAATAATTGATATGCCTAGCCCTGCAGAAAGTTTGACACCCCGGAAAAGGAAAATGAGGAAGAGGATTGTTGAACTGAAAAGAAATGTGAAGAAAAAGAGTGCTGTTGCTTCTAGGTTGCGACAAAAAACTCTCTCTTTTAGCACAAGAAACGTGTTAGCCAACCTGCTACAGAATAAATCACCTTCAGTGAGAACGCTAATATATATGCAGTGTTTTCATAGGAAAAGGGGAATGTGGACTAAGGGAGAAAAAGAATTAGCACTCTCACTATACTATAAATCTCCAGGAAACCAGCCAACCTGCTACAGAATAAATCACCTTCAGTGAGAACGCTAATATATATGCAGTGTTTTCATAGGAAAAGGGGAATGTGGACTAAGGGAGAAAAAGAATTAGCACTCTCACTATACTATAAATCTCCAGGAAATTACAAGTTTTTGTTAAGAAACCTTGGTTTTGTGCTACCGGGAGTGACCACTATCCAGTCATGGCTACGAGTTTTCAATTTGCGAACAGGGACCAATACTACATTAATAACAAAATTGAAACTTAAGGTACGAAACATGTCAGAAGAAGAACGTGAATGTGTTCTAATGTTTGACGAGATAGCATTAAAGAAAGGATTATGTCACAATGCAGTCCATGATGTAATTGAGGGATACGAAGACTTTGGGAACTTAGGGAGAACATCTAAACTAGGCAATCACGCGTTACTATTTTTTATAAGAGGCCTTTTGCACAATTGGAAGTTACCATTCTCATACTGTGTATCATGTGGACCAACTAAGGGAAATATTATTACAGAGTTAGTGAAAGAAGTTGTTTGGAAGCTTCAGTCGATTGGTCTTATTGTGAGAGTGATTGTTTGTGATCAGGGTGCAAATAATCGGAAGGCATTGGCAAATTTGGAAGCCTCAAAAGAAGATCCATTTATTCTTGTCAACGGTCAAAGAATTTTAACAATTTTTGATACTCCTCATTTGTTAAAGAGCCTTAGGAATAATTTCATGAATGCAAAACTTAAAATTTATGTGAGGGGAAAGAGAATATGTTGGTCGGACATCTCAAAAGCTTATGAAATTGACAGAAGCAGTTTCACGACAAGAGCTATGTTGAAAATAACCGACAAACATTTACATCCAACAACATTCCAAAAAATGAGGGTAAAATACGCTGCCCAAATCTTCAGCAATTCTGTTTTTGCTGCCATTCTTACTTGCTTTGCGAAAGGCCAACTTCAATCAGAAACAGCTATGGACACCGCTAACTTTATTCGAAATGTTAATAATATTTTCGATTGCTTAAATAGCAGAATTCTTCGTGAAAGCAACCCTTACAGGTGTGCATTGTCAGTATACAAGCTGTTGCCGCAAAAGGCACTTGTAGAAGCTTTGGACTTATTTAAAACCATCGAAATCTTTGAAGGAGATATATTAAGATCTAATATATATTGTATTGATGGCTTTATTTGGACTATTCAAGGAATTCTGAAACTATGGACTGAGTTACAAAATGAAGGAAAGAAATTTTTATTAACCTCCAGACTTCAGCAGGATCCAATTGAAAATGTTTTCTCAGTGATCCGTACACGAGGTGGATATAACCCTCAACCCACTGTCCTATTGTTTCGCATAGCATTACAACACAACATGCATATACGGTTACAAGCACCTGTTGCAGCAACAAATTGTGAAATGGATGAAGATGAAGCTTTACTGTTAGAAGATGAAGATGAAAAAGGAAATGAGCAATCGGAGGCAGAAGAAGGCACTTCAGAGTTACATGCAGAACCACTGCTTGAAGAATCATTGGAAGAAGTGGAAGGTGAGGTGACCAGTTCAGGGCAGGAAAGTGTTTCAGAAATGTCATCGCAACAAACATTAGAGACATGCACGACTGTATATTTTGCAGGTTACTTATGCTACATCTTATTCAAAAAGAACAGCTGCATGAACTGCAGAGATGAACTTCTTAAAAGTACAGAGTCGCTTCTGAGTTCTTCAGAGTTTTTCATTCTTAGCAAGGACTATGGTGTCAAATAAGTCCATACAATATTTAGTAAGACCCAGTGACTCAATGTGTGATGTGGTGAAATTTTTGTTGCAAAAGTTCAATGTATGTTTCAATACCTTTAAACATGAGTATAATGTGAAGAGTAAAATTAAAGCCAGTTTATTATTATCTGTAGAAAACTCATTTAGTGACTGGTTGAATAAGTGCAAGCAACACAAACTATTTATTATTGATTTGTTGATAAAAGTGAAGTTATATCGTTCTTAGCGCTGGGAAATAGAAGATGCAGAAAAAAAGACAACGTCGAAATATGCTAAACCTCACAGAAAGGTGACAATTTTATCTTAGATAAACATAAACTTAACATTTTACAGTGCTTGCCAAAAAAAAAATTGACACTTGTAAATCTTGCGTTCCTGAAGTAAGTATGTATAAAATTTTAAGAGGTCAATTTTGGAAATAAACAATCTATAATCTGTCTGATATAAAAATGCAGTGTTGTTTGATATGGGAGCAAATTTAAAGATTTCTGATTGGAGTAGACGTGAAACAGATTTACACCCTCCAATGTAATTTTATTAATCAAACCTTCCAAAATAAGATGACATGGATGACAACTGGAAAAATTTATACGTCAATATAATTTATGATTGTCAATACACAGGATAAACTTAATTAATGTTGATCTCTTTACTATTAAACGTGGGGTGTTCCAAAATGTGTAATAGTGTCAATTAGATGACTGACGTACAACTTTATAAATGTTAGTATTGCAACTTTTTACTATCTTGGTAATTTTAGTATTGAAAATACTTCTGGGCTCGTGTATATGGGACTCATCTTAGGAAAAATGTATCGACACGCGACAGATTCTGTTGGCGGCGCGCGCAGTCGAGGCCGCTAATAAATTGGATTGAGAGCGCGAGTACGAGGGATATCGCGTTGCAATAAAAGCGAGAATAAAAGTCCAAACTGTACAAAACGGATGTGTTAATATTTTGTTACATATTGCGTCAGTTTGACTATGTGCCTTGTGCTTGTCACAAATCATTTCTTTTATTTTATTGTATTAATAATATACCAACTTTAAACGGCACAGATCACTTTTTTTGGACATCTTAGAAACCGAGCAGTTGTGTCGGTATTTTCAATATTTGATAAAGAAATATTTTTATTCTGAAGTTTATCATGGCTGATGCTAGTGCAATGGATTATGCCTACAACAGGTGCATACAATTAAAATAAATCTAATCTTATTTTGTATACTTACTGTTTTTGTTTTTTAAATTGTTTATTAATCTATTTTTTTCATACGCCATTGAATGTTCGTCTTTTGTAATTAATATTTCTGTGTAAAAAGGGGCGGTCAAGCTACGCCCACCACTGCATTCTTATATCAGACAGACCTAATATACATCTTATTTTTGCTGTTTAATAATCCTTTTGTAATATTTTTAATGACAAATTTTTGTATTTGTGTTCTGTTCATTGTGCAAATAATACATATATTCTTGTTTTTCACAAAATAAATGTTGGTATAAATATCTTATATATTTTTATAATTTCATAATCCTGCAATATTTTTCCACATTTCTACTTTTTCTTTTTCATTTCTTAATATTTATGGGACATTCGGCATTGTTATATGAACATGAGCAAGTTTTTTTTTATTCACGCAAATACTAAGATTTCCCATACCTACTTAGAAAAGTTGTACATTCGATTTAAGAGTTGACATAATAAAACTTGTTTATAGTAGTTTATCTCATCTGTTATTTACTTCGTAGTTTAGAAAGTATCCGCGAGTGAAGAATCCTATTATTTTTAATTTCAAAAGTCGCGCCTCATTTTAAAACTCCCGCAAAGCGCTACACAAGCCTCGTCCACGTGGGAAGGTCAAATTGCTTGAACAAAATAATCGTAAAAATGGAACATCTGCCAGTCTGCGGTTTGATTTACATTTTTGCCGCTAAAATTCATGGCAGCACTTGCCGCTAACAATGATAGAGTAGAATGAACGATATTAGTATGAGATGCAACATCGGTGGAGTCAACACACGAAAAGGATAGAAATATTTTCGGTGAGACAATCGCGACCGAAATGTGCGGCCTACGAAATTTTACGTTCGGTTGCAATACATACTTTTTTCCTCAAACGTCAGAAAAACATGACATTTCGCGACTGTATAATGAACTTGAAGTTCCTTTACTGCCAAGGCAGTAAAAGCTACTTTTACTGTCGCCATAGCGACACCAATAGTTGACAAATTTCCTAAGATGTTTTCATCTTACAGTTTTACGGTTAGGTTAAGAATTCAAAATAATTAGCTATTTCTATTTGTTTTATTTGGACGAAAAGTGTTTTTTGTGATTCGTCTGTGTTGTCAAGTCTACAGACTCATCACTAAAAAATGACACGTTTCCTCCTTATAAAACAATGTACTATTTTTTCAACTTTACATTTTCGTTTTACGGCCAATCGGCCTTAAATTTCGGAATAAGCTTTGTCGAATAAGTAGAAATTAAATGCACTTTCATCATTGGTAAAGCACTTGTTTTGCATACAATGGTCTTACCTACTAGCGTTGTCATACCTACAGTTATTAGGTATATCTACATACCTGGATTAAATGATTTTCACTGCATAAAATGGTTTCTACCATTCCAACTAACTCCGATGGATTTTTATTAGTAACATCATTTGAATTTAAAGAATCCATGAGCCGGTCAATTATTGGATACAATACCTACTCAGAAATAAAAACTATATTATCCAACAAAACTGAAATAAATGTAAGTATACCTTCAACTCTCGTTTTAGTCTCTCAATATTTCTTTGCGATTTAATTTGTTCTATACCAAGAATTAATACCAGAGTATTAAAAACGGAATCCAACAGACACTGTAAAATTAAAACTGTGCAACTGCTCGACACCCCAATTAATATTAAACTGGAACATTAGAAAACACTTAAAGAGAATAGTACCGAATGTTTGAAGCAATTAGTACATTTAACAAAAATCAATTTCTAAAATGGTAAAATGTGGATGGCACACCTTTTGGAAGGCTCAGATCTGTGTGTACCAAAGTCAGTAGGTATGCAAAATAATTATTGTGTCTCACAAAAGAAACTATCCTTTACTAAACAAAAATTTCTGACTAACCTTGCATACACTTGTTCCATAAATGTAACGCCAAATTAACCTTAACACTGGGCTTGTTGTTCAATTTCAGATGACTGTACAATAGCAACTCGCCCAAGAACAAAATTAGAGATTTAGTTTTGCGTATTTCGTAAATAAGAAAAAAGTGAATGGAAGTGCACGTAGGTGTACAGCACCATGTAAGTACTTCACAGCCTGTGACATTATATGACAGCATAGTGACAGTTTCGTGACAGTCCGGAGAGTATCCTGTGACAGCCTGGAGAGTGTTCTGTGACAGTCCCCCAACAGTATCTATGAAAATGACAGTAGACGTACAGTACTCGTGACAGTACCTGACACTCTGTGACATTATCTGAAAATTTTTGACAGTCTCGTGACAGTACGGTGACAGTCCGGGCAATACAGTGACAGTCCGGACAGTACAGTGACAGTCTGGACAGTACAGTGATAGTCCCAACAGTATGGTGACAGTCTGTGACAGTACGGTGACAGTCCCTGACAGTACAGTGACAGTCCAGCGACAGTCCCATTACAATAGGTGACAGTATCTAGGAAAATGACAGTAGGTGTACATGAAATTTGAATCCGGTTCGCCGATCGGAAAATATGTAATAATTATGGCAAGTAACGGAAAGAACAAAAATTATAAGGTGCATATCTTAAACATGCATTTTTCGTATTAGCTATTCTATTATGTTTTGTTATTCTGTGGTTATGGATTGTAGAACAGTATGCAGTATTAATCAGTTTTGCAAATTTGAAAATGGTGCTATAAATTTAAAACCTAGTGTCTACCTACAGATAGAGAACCGATCACACGACTGAACTATCCCTTCAGTTTCAGTGTACCTGTCCCGAGAACATGTAGGACCAAACAAATGTACTGTAACTCACCTGTCATAAAATTCTTTCCAAACTATTTTATATTCTTGAGTATTTGTATTTACAAGTTCCATTTTATGTGACTTTGAAAACATATGTACACCATTCAAAGATCCTATTACAGAAAATGGTAACTAAAAATTAAAATGTAAATAAAGACGACTGATTTCATAAGTATTTGTTCAACACATTACATTTTTTACATTCCCTTTGCTTCTTGTAAATATTGGCAAACCACTTCCAGAAGCTACACAAGTAATATAAATAGGCATTTTCGCACAAAAATCAGCAATCGAACCTTTAACGTATTAAACTTAGGTTAGAATTTGGTTGTTTACACAGAACTTAAATGAGCGAAGAGTATGGATCACTGATATAAATTATTAGATAAGCAATGATGCCTGATGCGCGAGAATATTTTGTGCCGGCATGTAGGGGGAATTTTAATGGCGGTGCGGTCGTCGCCAGTCTGTCTGGAACATGTGGCTTGCGCAGTTGAGCTAACAATGGAGTTTTCGGGTTTGACATTTCTTTTGTTGTTTTGCGATCATTACGTTTTTACCCAACATTTGTACTTTTTTAAATACTATTTGTGATTCTGAAGACTTGGACTGAATTCGTGTTTCTCTTCGTGCTTTGGCAATTGTTAAGACTGGCTTATTTTGTGTTTTCTTGCTTAAAAGGTCTGCCAGTGCCACTCTAGAAAGTGCTTGGATGTGCACGGTTAAACAAAGAAAATATCCTGGGAGTGAATTATTTCAGGTATGTAATAATTTATGTAGACTGTACATGTTCTATTTTAATACATATTTGATTTGTAGATTAAGAAACGACAAGAATTTTTCCATGCGTCAAAGCTCTTCTCGTACCAGTGAGTGTGCTACTAGACTTCGATGCGAACGTTATAGAGTAATAATTCTAATGAAAATCTTAGCAAGTGTGCTTTTTTCACCTGAAGATTCTTTAGTTAATGTTAGAGTTAATTAAGAGAAGGATATGTGCAGAGTTTGAAATTAGGTGTTCGCTGAAGTGTGACCACTTTTCTACCTATTGATGCCAGTGACCATGTGTGCAGCACTTCCTTTTTTTGGTTTTGGGTGTAAAATAGTGATTTAAGACCATATGGTCTACCTCTAGCATTTATGTATTACGTATTCACATCTTCAGTTTACTTAACATTTTTAATAGGTAGTTTATAATATATGTACATGTTTTATTTTATAATAAATTGATCAACATTAGTTGAATTTATGCATTTCATTTGTAATTTGATAAAAGTGTGCATTTTCTTTTACTCCGTTTTCCATTTGTTTGAACATTGCATTTATTAGTTACAATCCTTTTAAGTCATTAAAGTTTAGTTAGGAAAATCAAATGATCTATTGTATATATAATTGTTTCTTAAATCTCCCAATTTGTCGCATCATCATCATAATTTCTCAGTTCGAAGACTTTCCTATCCTGAACATTTCCCTAAAAGTATAACATTCTACTTCCCCAACTATTTGAGAGCAGTAGTCTGACCTCGGCCTACCTCTACCTCTTTTTATTCCTATCCCCGACTAGTATGTCGCGAACGATTCCTTCGCGTCTCAGAAGGTGTCTTACCATCCTATCCCTCCTATTCTTTATAGTCTTCCATACCTTTCGCTTTTACCCAACTCTTTCTAATACCTCCCTATTGCTAGCCTTAGCTATCCACGGTTTCTTCATCATGTGTCTGTGGCACCACATTTCAACATTTCTATTCTTTTTCGACCTGCTTCTCTTATTATCGAAGTTTCGCCACCCATACGGAAGAGAAACAAAAAACTTGGGGAAAAGTTGTTATAAACAGAGGTACACATTAAGTATGCAGCAAAAAATATAAAACGTTTGTTTAGGGTGCACAAGTTCCAGTAACGTGAGTTTATTCAGTTTTTTAGAGGGTTATAAGCAAATAGGTTGGGTTATAACCAGTCTGAAGGTTTTCGTATTCACTCACTGTATTTTTCTGTGATGGAAAATAAGCAGTAATGGGTAGAATACACATTCTTAAAACTTCCGTTCATTAACAAATCTCTAAACAAAATGAAAAGTTTTTGTAAATAAAATCATCTGTTCCTTGCTAAACGTCAAAACACGAAAATACCTATTCTGCGCAAACTCAACTTGACCGCAATGGCGGAGATGCGCGAAATGCATGTTAGCACACTTTTGTTATATGGCATTGCGCTTCTAATAATATATTTCAGTGGTATGGATACGTAACGCCCGACCTTTGCCGTGCACGTGAGTGTTACCAAAATTTGAGCGTATTTGGTGCCCAACAAATTGATGAAACCAGGTTACTGTTTAGAATTCGTATAATTTAACTAAAAATAACGAAAGCAGCGTTTGAAATAGTGCAATTAGTCATATCATTTTAAGAATTTTCGTTCCATTCTCGGCGTAAAGAGACTAAGAAGTTTAGGTTACGCCCCTTTTTTTGGTGCCGAATGGTAACACAAACATCTGCTTTGTTATTCCTCCTCTTCTTCCCTCCTCTAAGTCACAGAACAACTGTCAATTTACTTTCAAATTTCAAAATCTCTCCAGGGATGGGCAAAATTGAAGCAAGCCTCCAAAATATCGATATTTGATCGATATTATGTATTCCTTACATACCCCAAAAAAGTAATTTATTAAACTCGACACGTGTTTCAAGAGTCTGAAAATAAACTAAAGCGTTGATTGAGACTAAAGTTTAAACTCATATTACGATATACAGGATCCTGCATCTGAGATGCAGCATCTCACCTCCCGTCTTCTACTACACCTAAACGATTTGTTTTAGAAAAATGATTAAAACGGAACAGTAGAGCATATTTTAAAAATATTTTTGAATATACAGAGTGTCCCGAATATTAGTGGTGTATCAAAGTTGTATTTTTTTTAATTGAACGTACTGCTGTTATTTTATTGTTTTTTGAGACCCTTTCGAGCTACTGTACATAATATCCTTAGAATATTATCAAAGGTGATTTAATAGTTCCAGAGGAATACATTAAAATCGGGAAAAAAAATTTCGTCATATTTAAAAAAAATATAAAAAAATAGAAGAAACATCTTCAAATCAAAACTAAGCAGCAGGTTGCTTATAATAAAAGGTCAGTTCATCCTACTATATGAATATCGTAAAAATAACTTATACAGGATGTTCAAAATTCAATGGCAAACTTTTCAAAATGTAATGCTATTTTTCTCAATTTTTGAAAATGTGACATTCTGTATATTTTTATCCCGTCGGATGCAGAATTAAAAAATGAACATATTTTCTAATTACAATAATTATCTCGACATTCTCAAAGGTTTCACAAATATTCGTCAAAAACTATCACAAATCATAAAATTATTTATCTAATAGTTTTACTTAGCAGCTTTCAAATCAATGACTAGAACATATGTTCAATATGTCTTCCGTTCTCTTGGAGACACAAACGAAGACTGGTATATGAAATAACCTTTCGTTACCTACTCTTTCTAATAGGTCGGGTGTAATGTTTTGAAATGCGTTTCTGATTCTTTCCTGCATGTTTTCTGGTGTGGTTGGAGATTCCTGATAAACGATTTCCTAAACGTAGCCCTACAAAAAATCCAATTTAGTTAAGTCGGTTAAGTCGGGTGATCGGGGCGGCCAATTACATGGCCCTCCTATTCCAATCCACCGGCTTGGAAATGTTGTATTGAGATTGTTCCTGACTATGGTAATGAATAATGTACTGGTGCTGCAGCCACATTGCATCTCTCAAAGCTATTGGTAAATATTGGAATAAATTTGGCAATTTATTTTCCAAAAAATCAAGATACATAGCACCGTTCAAATGTCCGTTAAAAAGTGAGGACCAATAATATGTTCATCAATAATGGCCAGTTTGTACAAATCTCGCCAAAAACAGTTTCTTTCGGTAGTTAATATTTTCTTGTTTTACTTTTTGGTAGAAGATCATGATGAAACAAATAATTACTCGGCGAACTACCAATTGTAGTAAATATATTCAAATTTTGAATTTTCCCAGATATAGCGGAATGACAGATAGGCTTGTTTCCGCTTGCCGGTAGTTAGTTGACAGTTGACTAGAGTAGTGAGTAGAAGGAGGTTATGAAATGGTGTCGTGTATAGGTGCACGTTCCCGCTTATGTCTTTTGTAAAAGTTAAGTTAGTTCCTTTATCTGTGCGTTAAATAAAACCAGAAAAGCCAAATAAGGTGTACGTTTATTACGGCCAACCTGCCTACACATATAAGGTTTTATTCAAAATTGTACTTTATTTATACAATTTTGAATAAAACCAAAGAACTTATAATATTATATGTTCTTTGGTGATACCTATATGTATAGGGTTTGATCTTTAAAAATGCACCATTTAAAAATATCGAAAACTATCGATAGTTCAAAATAATAATCGATATATTTCCTTAGTGAGAACTATCGATAATTATTATCGATGTCACTATCGATAGTTCTCCACCACTACTTAGTCATATCCATATTCTTGCTCCTCGTACTACATTATTAAGATTAATAATATCCAGCTTAGTACAAAATAAAGCAATAATTTACCATTCCGGCTTCCTAACTATTCGGACGAATTAGAAAATCCATAAGAATCACAGACGTTTTTGATTAGAATAAACTAAATTGTCATGGATAATTTAATAAATTTCTGGTGTTTCAGTTTGAAAATTATTAATGTAATTTTTACTTTTAATGCTTTAATAAATTGGAAAGTTGTAGAGTTTTTGATATCCGCGTACGCACAACAATATAATCTTTCGATTGCTACCTTTGGCACCATTGTAACTATACATCCAAAAACGTAATTACGCATGTTATTTCCCCATGTACACACGGAAGTTTGCCACTCGGTATATATATTTTGAATAAATAAATATGGGAGAATGGTGTACTCTTAAGGAAAATATTGGCGTTTTAAGAAAATCGGCGGAATATTTTTAACACATCCAAGTTTTGATTTCCATTGATGTTTTACTTAACATAGATATTTTCCAAGATCCCTTGGATATTTTCCAAGATTTGCGCATCCTTGTCTCCTCTACGTTTCGCATCCAAGATAACAACCTTAATGTAGGATAACAACATGTGATAACAACTACGATAAAACAGAAAGCAGATCCTTGTCCCTGTAAAATCTCGCAAGAGTATATTATGAACTTGTGGCGCTATCTGTAGTCTCGTGTTTCAAGTACTATATTGAACGAATAGTAAAGATTAAAAAATTAGTTTGGTTCACAATCATTAAAATTTAAAAATGAATTTAATATTTTATTTAATACAATGTTTTATCCTTAAGCAGTTCTATTGTTACATAATGAATATTCTACTATTAACAGGAAAATCTAGTGCCTAGATTGTGAAACGGAAAAAAATATGTACTTTGAGTAAAGGAACCAACCATCCCAATGATCCTCTCTGTTTTCACTTCTTTTGGTTTCTATCGACCGCAGGATAACTGCATGCTTGAAAGGGACGTTATCAATAAGCGCGTATTCCAGACAGTATTTATCCTGCTTTGACCAATGTGAAAGTGAAAGAGAGTGTGATTGTGTTTACCCTACCATTCCACCCACAAGTGTTACAGAATACGAGAACGGCACAGAAGGAAATGTCGGTAGAGCAGTAACTCCGCGGTAGCCGGATGTTGCACCCGTTTGCGTTCGCTGTTGCATTTTCGGTGTTTGTGAGTGACATAACATAGGCATGATGAGAAGAAACGTCAAAATACTTTTGC
Organism: Xestobium rufovillosum; assembly: GCA_963966045.1. Lineage (NCBI taxonomy): Eukaryota > Metazoa > Arthropoda > Insecta > Coleoptera > Ptinidae > Xestobium > Xestobium rufovillosum. The sequence continues at coordinate 19,038,209 of OZ014492.1, read as the reverse complement.
TCTTTTTGATGGCATGGATGTTCGTGATTATATTTTATCTGCAAAATGCCGGAGATGCCAAGGTTTGTATAAATAAATCGTAGCCAAAAATTTGTTTAAGTAAATTCGGGGGTGCATGAATTGAAATTGATGATAAGAATATTTTTTTAATTCCTTTCCAAAAAATATACATTTGAATTGGACTAATACCATAATGTTTTATTTATTCTATCGCTAAGAAATCTTATTCTGCTACAATTCAGATAAATTGATGTTGTCTATTAGGTAAGTATGCCTAGATTATATCTAGAATATATCTACTTATTCACCCCCACACCCCCTAAATTTCAATTTATTATAGTGGACGAGTATTACCCAGTCAACAATTTTTTTTAAAAATGTACCTATGTACAGGTCAGTAAAGTGCAAGGTTCTTCTATTGCATATTTTAGAGAAAACTTATTAAGTATTATTATTAAGTAGGTATTATTATTAAGTATTAAGTTAACTTCACAGTCAAGAGCTCCAATCTCGGACATCTTATTTTTCAAAATGGTTATGTTTGATAAAAGAAAGAATTAGAACTTACCTACTATTGTTTGTTATTATTGTTTTCATACAATTTGGGAATTTTCTTCAGTATATTTAAAAACTGCAATAGAAAATGTACCTACTTAGGTAATAGGTTACCTACTATTGTAAGAATTAAGAATTTGATAATATCAGATTTATAATATTATGAAACCAGCACTGCACTACTCTATTTTAATTACCTAGTTCGTTCTTGCCATTCTGTCCTTTTATCTGGAGTTCGAGTCAAGGTCAAGATCGCATTGCAGAAATTTTCTGCAGGTGAACCAGTACCTGAACCTATCGTTTTCGCAATGACATTGCCATTGTGGAGGAAAAAGTTATGTAGGTAGGTAGGTACCTATCTAAAGCGAAACCTCGGACATAAAATAGCATAAAATAGATACAGTTTCGTTCTCAATAACATAACGCAGCATAACACTCAAGTGTAAAGTGATCAAGGTTTGTATAGTATTTTTTCAAGTTCCGAAGGAACAATGAACGCAAACACAACAGTAATGGTATCCAGAATGTCCTTATAAACGCAATGCTCAATACACGAGTTTTCCAAAATTTTGGAAAATGGGCTTATAGGCAGAACATAAATGTAAGCATTGCTCATTCTCGTGTCGTAATTCAAAATACATGGTGATTGAAAAAGTGTGACTATCATCAGGGTAGAGTAAATCGAGGAGTAAATAAACTGCACCAGCAACTACCAGCCAAGGTGTATTTAGAGCTGAGCCAAGCCCTGCCAACGCGCAGGGTAGCTCTATCCTTGTCGCACATTATCACGTCGGCTGCGAAGCAGAACTGGATTCGCAGCGCTACGTGTGCGTTAATTTTGCGGTATATTAAATGAAATAAAAATAAATTTCTTCACTCAAATTTTATTTTGGTCTCGATTTTATGTTGCCAGAAAGTGGAAGGTGTTCTCGCAGTTCTGTCTTTGTTATCTGCATATGCCGTAGATGTAAAAAGTGCGTTTCTTTTATTATGTATTGTACCTACTACCTACTTACCTACAGGCTACAGATCATGTACCGCCAAGGAAATAAGTAGGCAGATAAGTATACGTAGATTAATTATGCGTAGATTAAATTAAGTGAAGTAAGATTTTGGGTCTAGGAAAAATAAAAACTGTTAATTTGGTTCAATTGAATAATAATATACCTACCATATCAACTACAAGTGCCAAAAATGTTAATCTGTTTCTGTTTTATAATCTCGTTTGAAATATTTAGAACAAGAATATTACAATTTTAAGTCAAAAAGCATCATTAAAATCTCGTTCTTCGAAAGTACATAGGAATTAATTTATTATGCTATCCGTTTTTAAGAAATGAAAATTAGCAAACTTCATGTACGCAGCGTGGCCATGGCCATATGAAAGCCGGTTTTATACGAAAAAAATTAAAATTTGAAAACAATTACAAATGCGTCTTTACTGTGAATTACACATGGATTTTTTAACTAAAATATTAATTTCGTACAGAATGGGGGATATCAAAAGTACCTACCTAAAACAACTTTGTAGAAGACTGCAATACCGATCCTCAACAAAATTTCGAAAAATGTTATTGCATGTTATTATTTATAAAGTTAGTAATAAGAAGTAACAAACTAGAACTCTTATTTTTCTAATTATGTATATTATCTTAGTGGCATTAAATAAAACGTCATTTATCAAACAGAGAAATGTATAAAATAGAGTTATTCTGCAAGATGTGCCACTATTAAATCAATTTTTGATACTGCTATCGGGAAGAAATTTATGAATATTTTAAAAACATAAATATTCGATTTTTGCGAAAATTGGCATGGATGCATATCTACCATTACAAAAGTAAATTGTAACACAAGTGAGGAAATGGCTTCATTACAAAAATAATGTTAGGTAGGTACAGGTACCTAATAAATAATTACATATTTCAAATCTTAAGTATTTAAGTTGGACATAACTTTTATGTTGTAAATAGCTTAATAGAATGTAAAACTGTGTCTACACGTGTAATGGAAATAGACAAAAAGTAGATATATTAGATAAATACCTATTATTCACCATTTACCATTCTTAAAGTTTATTTTATCATCTCGTCGACAAGCTACAATTCATTGCTTTGCCAGTTCGCTAATCTTTGGAAACTCGAAGTAAGTACTTTATATACCTTCGCCTAGTTGATGATTTATACAACACATTAGGTCCAAATCGAGCCGGATACAGAATAAATCTGGGATTATTAATTAGGAAAATTGAGTTGAAGAAAATTTGAAACGGCGGCCGGCGTTTTGCGTATCTTAACACGGAGGAACCAACCTTTTGTCTTACAGTGGAAATTCCCTCGCTTCACTACAACACAACCAGGCATTTTAACTTAATGTTACACAATTTTTTTCATAGCATAAATTGCAAATAATGCTTAAACGAATAATACAAAACGCTAACAACACCGCGTCATTGCGTTCGCACAGCACGGAGATGTGTTTCCCGCAAATCTCTGCTTCGCACTCTACGCGTCTTGCGCGAGTGGGACAAAATTGGGCTGCCTATCGAGCATACTATATATGCTTATACTATGAGCTGAGCGATATTCAGTATTTAATATCGAATATCCGTATTTAAAAATATCGATACCTACTTATATCGATAATCGTCATTAGTTGATATCGATAAAATTACAGTCGTCAAAATTGCTGCCTATCTTAAAATATAGGTGTGCTTAAGAAAAGTAAAACCGAGGAAGTGGAAAGGGTCGGTTTCAGAAAATTAACATTTTAATTTGGTTATGTAATTACTCTTACCCTGTGTAATATTTTCGATGCTTATTTCTGCAACGATTACTTCTAGATAAGTACCTATTGCGTTCATTGCTTCAAAATGTCACTGCTAAAGCTTTTTTCAATCCGAAGAGATCTAATTTTCAAACTTCATTTACACAGGTACCTACCTACATCTACAGTCTGTCCCCGGATGGGGTTACAAAGAGGGAAAAATAATTATTCCTAAGTAATTTCTCAAAAAAGTCACTCTTCATTAAAAACCTTGTTTGTTTGTAAACTCCCGTAGCACTTGTTATTTTTTTAAAACTGCTTGTCGACTTAGAAAATTTCATTAATGTTTACACCGAGGTTTACACCATGGAGAAGAAATTTATTTAATTCAGTGATGTACGGTACTGATCAGGAATGCTACCGTCCAGTTATTCCAAAATTTTCCAATGAAAATTTAAAAGATAAGTTTTTCTCATATCGTCACGGAAATTAGTAAAAATGTTTTTAGAAATTAATTCTTTCAAATTTAAGAAACTAAAGTAGGCTTATCGAAGATAAGATATTCTGTCACCCACTAAGTATATTTTTGAACATCGAGTTGGCCTAGTTAGAGCCCATTGGAAGCAAATTAATAACATTGTATATATTTTTTTCTCATTATTATCATAAAATGAACACTTGTCATCGAGCTTGTCATAATTAATCTTTGAGCACTTTATTAATTTGTTTTTTCTACTATCAATACATAACATACATTTTTCCGACATTCATTTGAATGTTATAATTATAATGACATACTTTAGCACACTTATGCCAAATTGGCCTCTATACTGCACGAGATACTGCACGTATTTCGTGAAGTGAATTGCACGGCATAAAATAAAATCCTATAAACTCGCGTGATTTCTGCACTCGGCTACGCCTCGTGCATAAAATTTCACGCTCGTGTGAAATTTGTCACTTTCCATGTTCGTTGCGGAATATACTATTCCGCTCGTGATACATGCAAAAGTTTTCCTTCAGCTGCAAGATAACTTATAAAATTAAGAACACAGTACTCAAATACCGAAAAATCTTGAATAAAATGACATTTCTCAAAAATTCTACAGTCATAATTGCCTCGTTGCTAGACAATGTTAGTCGCTTTTCCTGTTAGGCATAATAGATATATAACTGACAATTTTTTTCAGTAAATTTTATAACTGCGCATCTGCAGTGTGGGAAATAATATTTCTGCGCCCCTTTTAACGGAAGTGTGCCGCTCTTTTCAATGAAAATAACGTTCGATTTTACCAAACGTCGAACTGGCGAACTATTTATCTAACTGCCCATTAAAACATTATACTGCCAATTCAATCATTTTACAGCTCAAATAATAATTGCACTGGACATTTATTTAATCTGCCGCTCGAGTAAGTTTTAAACTGCCGCTGTAGGATTAAATAACCGACCAAATTCTTTTATATTGCTGGCCACGTTCTACCTCCACATTAAGTTAATTACTGCAAAAAAAATTAATACCGTTTGCGTGAATTTTTAACTACCCGATGAAACTGGCTGGATGTTAAAACAACCGCCCAAATAATTACCTACTTCCCATTTTTTATTTTAAAGCAAAAGGCCGCAGAAGTACAATAACAAGCAAAGTACCTAACAACTTGAGCCACAACAGGAAATACATAAAGGCAGGCAAATTTATAACGAAATTTATTCAGATTAATTATAATCATACTTATTTGCTGCTGATTAGCCTACACACTATTTACTGTTTACTGCATTTCGTCTATAGTCAGAAGTACTAAAAGTTCGCCCCACACATCAAATCATTTAAGGAAAATCAATTCAATGCCTGATTCATTGTGTGGGATCTACAAGCTAAATATTTAGCAATAAATTGAATTTCATACCGGAATCTACAAGTTAAACTTTTAGCAATAAATAGGTACATTATGTAGGTATTTGTCTGTTTCTCTAAAATCCCGACCTCTTTCCAATACTGTTTTAGAACTTTTAAATTTACCACTTTTGCCCGATTATTCCAAATAATAAGGTAGGTACCTACATAAATTCCGTAAAAGGATCGAATTATGCCAAACTGCAATTCTACCCTACTAAATAAAATTATTGCGTTGTAATTTGTTTTCATGTACTTAATTATATTCACCTTTCCACTCTTAATTATTTGCAGTTTTGCTATACGGTAATAATTTTATATTACATAAAATAAAGGGGAAAGTGCAGAACTATTGTTGTGCAACGACAGTATTACACGCGCAGGTTCATGGGAAAAACGTCCAATTTAAGATCAATTCGCACGTAAGTTCTAATTTTAGAGATTCATAGTTGAAAGCTTGAAACATAATTTGACTATTACAGGCCTGCACTCGCGGTTTTTATTTGCAGTATAACGTATAAGCGACGAAATTAATCATGCCATAAGTCAGAGAGGTTTTTTAGATGAGTTAATTATAAGTATATGGTTACCAGTTATTTACCCGCAGCAATTTGAAAATCTGTCCTAGTAAATCATAAATATTGCAATAAAGTTGTTTTAATTACTAATAGTGGGTTTCCCCTTCATAGCGTGGGCTTTATGTTGTATGGTAGAACAAATTTACGCGTAATCAGCGTAATCAGCCACCAATAGCTACCTCTTCAATCCAGAAGTAGGTAATTCCTCCAAGTCCTCAGAATTTGACCATGAAGTTTTAGGGGCAAATTCCCTGACAGAAAATGTGAGGAAATATACCGGGTGGTTTTTATATTCCCGCAATGGTTTCTCGACAGTTCTTAAATTTGACACTTGTGTAACATCTATTTGAGTATTTATACCTCCTGAACGTCCGACAGTCTCAGTTTTGTTCGGAGTTCAAAGCGATAGAATTGAGAATACGATGGTTATGCCATAACTAGTTAACTTAGTGCATTCTGAGTCGCGTGAAAGTTGTTGAACTGCTAGATTGTTATTTGTTCGTTGTTAAATTGTTACCGTTTAAAGTAAAAAAAATGTCACTTTTTTATACTTTATACAATTTTGAATAAAACCTTGATAAAGCCCCCTAACGGAGGCGAAACGTTGGTGTTTTACAAAAAGAAGTTTCAATTTTGCCAAAAAATTCACAAAAGTTATAAACTTAAAGAAAAAAATTGGCACGAATAATTATATAAAAGTAATGTTCTAAATCACTAAAAATAATTGTAACTAAATATTTTTAAATAATTTGTACCGAGTCACTGTAAATAAAGTTTAAATACGTAACAATATCTTACCATTTTGAATGTCTACAAAATGGCATTTTATTTATTACCCTATATTATAGGTAATATGCCATATCTCTGAAGTGCAGTGTTCGAGGCAGTGTGCAGTTACCGCAAATCTGTTTGATTCGTTATGTACTTTTTTCTTTCAAGCATTCTTGCACCTTGTCCACTTCAGATGTAAGATCCGATCTAATATAATCAAACTTGCTTAGACCTGACCCTTTTTAACACTGAAAAGCTGCATATTGCTTTTTGGAGTTTACTCCTTAAGAATCGATTTTCAGTTATAGCCCGCGGTACGGAAATTTTATGAGGAGTAAAATCAAGCGTTATTAACTAGTGAGCGTTACGTTACCTGTCAAATTGAAATCTGTGGATACGGCTGTTTATGTCTGACTGCATAGAGTATGGAAATAATGAAAATAGAGTGGCATAGAGTAGATATGACAGTTGGCGTTGTAAAGTCAGCATTCGCAGTGTTTGTTCATTCCTAAATTTGTTGAATCTTTTGATTTAATATGGAAAAACCTAATATTAAATACTCCAAATATTGCTTAGTGCCGAAATGTGAATCAACGCCTATTCGAACACCAGGAAAAGTATATACATATTTCATTGCCAGTGGGATCGACGTTCAGCAGATTTATAAACAATTTATATTTTGATGTAGTTGGACATTTTCGAGCATAAACCATCTGATAAATACACATTTGGGTATAAAACTGACATTCGCGTGTACCCTATTATCAAGTGATTGAAGTTAAAATAATCGTCGTAAGGAGTAAATTCCAGTCGTGCGTCGGAGCTAACACACACAAGTTATTTAATATTGTGCACGTCATCCAAATGCGCACTTACGGTAACATACACCGGGTGACCACAAAATCGGGCTCGCTCTTGTAAAATTTTTGTTTTTTTAAGATATTGGTTTTAATTATAGAGGGCCTTAAATAGTATGTAAATCTGAATTGACTCGACACCATTTCTTCCAAAAAGAATTCCGAAAAGACTTTTATATTTAACAACTCGTAAAACAAATGAAAACTAATCAATACTATTATAAATCGATTTCCACTCAACTATAAGCTGCCAAAAGTAAGATGGTAGTTAATCTAATTCAATGATTTTGTATTCCCATAGGTACATTAGTTTAATATCCTAAACCTAAATTAACTTATCTCTTTCAGTCATGGCTGTCGAGATATAAAATTTGACTTTCACCCGAGTAATTTTTGTGTTATATATTTTTTCACACTATTGTATGACTCGCTGAATCGAGTAATATCAAAATGTACAGGGTGTCTTATTTAAAAATGTTATTTAAGTTAACTGAAGTGATAATTATGGATTTTCACTCGGATTTTCATAAAGTATGTAAAGGCAGAAACCATCAACCATCAACTGTTATGTATTTAAGTTTCCCACCCGACTTAATATCTTAACAAGCAAAAATGCTTTACGAGTGAACCCCCGGTATACATATACGCGTATAATAATAATTGCTCAGAAATAAGGTGATAGGCTTCTAGCGACGTCTTTTTCTACGATACCTACCAAAATATTTTGCCGTTTCCTTCTGAAATTTTCGGAAATTTTACTGCTACAGTGCAACCTCGCTAATCCGACCATGCGCTAATCCGAACCTCCAGTAATCCGAACCCCTGGTCTAAAAAACGTTACCTCTATAATCCGAACAAATCTTCAAAAACCTTGATAATCTGAACAGTTGTTGTGTACTGAAACAAGCAAAAATCTCTGCAAAAATTGACAATTTTTTCTCCGCGTAAATTGTAAGGTTATGTAAACGTAACGTAAACGTGCGCAAAAAATATTTATACTGAAGGTTTATTTCTTTATTTTTATAAAAAATTTATGTTGTATTGCCGGGTTTCTTACTTAACATGCAAAAAATATGTACATAAATGTACTTACATACCTAAACATACATACATACATCTACATACCTACATATTTGTACTTTTCTAAGAATTGTTTTGATATTCTTCTAGACATTTTATACGTATGTTATTACCAGTTTCCTCACTAAATACAATGAATATCATTCTTAGCAAAATTTCGCGTGTTTATAGAATAATTCCAGTAATCCGAACATTTCAGTAATCCGAACATAGCCGAGTCCCAATTAGTTCGTATTACCGAGGTTGCACTGTATTTGTATTTGCCATAGTAGCTTCCTTTTCAATCAAATAAATAATACAAATAAGTACCTACTTAAATGCTTATGAATTAATATTAATACTAGGTAGGTATTGTTATAATACTTAATGTTCTGCTTATTAGGATGTAAATTTATTAAGTACTAAATAAGTTCTGATGTTAACTAATATAAAGTAGGTATATTTGGCACTAAGAAATTTCAACACGAGTTAATTGAAAATCTTGACAGATACCTAACTTTTGCCAACATTATTTTCTGCTGTTGCCTCGGCTGCTGCTATACGCTTAGAAATTGGAACAAATATTGAAAAACACTGCAGCACAGTAAGTTCATCAAATTAACAATGTTAATAAAACGCATTTGAATAATTTTATGCTAGGTGAAGCACAAACGGATCGATTAGTTTTGTTCTGAATAAGTCTGTTCTGTAAATAATTTTTTAGTTCATTTAATAAGATAATTAAGTATGTCGCGTTCATCAGACTAAATCGAAGGGAATCCACAATTAATAATGACAAAATCATTCTTTTTCAATTTTTTATACAGTGCATCCCATTGGAAGTCGAAAATAGTTAAATATTAGAAAGTTAAAAATAATTTTCAACGACTTCTCTTAGCCACCTTTGTTATCATTTTTTTACTCAAAGCTATACTATGAACGGTTCTTTAGATATGACCAATGTCCTTTTTTATTTAGACACCAGTTACATAGCAATCTAACTTGTTTTACAAGAAATTCTTTAAAATTTTTGAGCAATTTGCACAATTTAAATTCTTAGGACTAGAAGGGGAATTTAATTTTTCTTTTGGAAATTTCCAATTAAATTTAAGAGACCTTCAAAAGCTTCTCCTCAATTCACTGCAAAAGTGGTTTGTCACAACTGTCACTTTTCATTTCATATTTCATAGCGCACCAGATGGCAAGATAAAGGAATTGAGGGGAACCAGCACAGACATGGAGGGGGTAGACTGATGATGGGATGAACGTTGTCACATAAGAACTGCGCCCCAAAACGTAGCTCTCTGGCGAGTCTTCCCTGGGTAATAAGGCAACTGGAAGTACCGAGCATGATCGACCGCCATATTGGTTCCAGCTTTGTGCGAATTTGCAACGGGCGTGTCAAAGCCAAAGCTCTCTTATTTTTCTAAATTAAATTATTAAAATAAGTATTGCAACTAACAAAAAATACTGCGATAGATTTCAGAATGAAATGTGAAGCAAAAAGCGAGTACAGAATTACGAATTTTTGTTATAATATTATTTTTTTCGTTCGCATACATAAACTTTCTAGTACAGTACAATACAGCTTAATAAATCAATTTTACTCTACGAGCATTGCATAAAAGGTAAATAAACGAAAATTTATTTGTATCTGGTATGCTCCTGACAACCCAGTTTACTCGGGTAAAAGCTGTCAGTAGGGCACAAAATGGCGGTCGATCATGTCTAGATGCTCTGCTGGGTAAGGTTGCGTATAAGAAAAAGTAGTTCCAACGCTCCTCTATAAAATACCCCGAGAACAACTCTTAAGATGGCGGCCCTTTAGATTCACATTTTGTATGCAGCTTCATTAGTCTATCCCCTCTACGTCTGTGGAAACCAGCCACGAATTAATTGGTGGCTGGTCGGAGTGTGTTTGGAATGAAAACTACTTCACTATTTTTGCTATCAATTAGTTCAGTATCGTCCTCGGTTTAGATAGTTAGTACACCATCAGGCGACAAAGGGTCAAATCCGCCAGTTGTTATTTTTAACTCTTTCGTTTTCTGTATCAAGGTCGTCATTATTATAATCACAACAAGTCCAACTTTCCAAAAGGAAAACGAGATTTTCCCGAATTTTCCAGTATTAAGACTTAAAATTTTGCATGTATTGCTACAAAGTTGAACATTTTCTTATGGGCACTACAATTTGACAGCAAATATCTGACTACACATTCTACTGTTGTTAATTTACTACCTATCGATTAGTCTGAAATCCACTGTATGTAGAGCATTTATCATTTTTGTTTAGAAATCAATGTTAAACTTTCTCCAGTTCATTACGTGAGGTGTGAAAAGAAGTTGAAAAGACGTTATTAATTTAATTAAACAATTTCATGTTAGAGTATTTAGCGTTATTTATCAGTTATTTTACATCCTGCTTTGCATCGCAGTAGGTTAATACCAACAAGTGGCCATCTGCATATTAAGGTAAATCTTTATTAGAATAACAATTGCTTCGGACTTCACGAACTTCGGTGGTTTTTGTAATTTAGTCACGGTGAGGTGCTTGTTCTCGTAATTGTCAATGGTTCATGTTTTGTTACAGTTTAACAGTAGTTGAAAGAACGTGTAGTGGTAAACGTATGTGAGGAAATTTATAAGCAATTGGATCACACAATTCCAATAATAGTTACCAGTAAAAACATTCTCGTAGTGTCACATTCTTCATTGTCTGGTTTTACTGATTCAGGTCAGTTAAATTTGTTGTGCATCTATCCACTTGTCACGCTAAAATTGCTGGGAAGATTCTCCTATGGCTTCTATGTATTATTTTGATGTTTTCTGGTTTGTCTTCCTCTTAATTCATATTTTGAAATCTCACTCATTCAAACAGTTACAAGTGCAAAATATTTGATCCGTATTTTTTATTTTTCTCTAACTCAACGTTTTAGGCATCTAAACTAGCATCAAAATTTAGTCACAGAATATAACCAGTCGCCAGTTTCGATCCATTAAAGCCTATTTCAATGGACAGCCGCCATTACCTCGGGTGACAAAATGAAAGACGATATGTCCTACACTTTGTAGTGAAAGTAAGATGGAAGGTGAGTCAGTCACCCAACATATCGGCTGCCCCGATGCCTACGAGTGATCCGCGTACGTCGGGGTTACCACTTGTAGGGTGAAACGTCTGGGAGCGTCGGGGTCACCACTTATGGACAGGGCTGGATTCTGGTACTCATCTTCAGTACCCGGGTACAAATGTAATTTGATGCTCGGGGTATTTTTTCGGGTATTTCCAAGAATGAAAATTATGTACCCAGAATACGGGCACTTTTGTTGAAATAAGAACTCGATAATTTTATTCAGTTACCATTACAGTTACAATAGAGCACAGACTCATTTAGATATGACACATTATACAACACAGACGCTGTGAACTTCTGTTAGTCGATAGACCATAAAAAAGTACCCAAGTGGTTTCCAAGTACCTGAGTTTCTCGTAAATACCCGGGTATCTTTAGGAATACCTCGGCACTGAAAAAATGTACCCGGGTAAAGGTAATTTAGAATTCGAATTTGCATTTGCCTGATAAGAACTACGATTTAAGAACCGGGTATCCACTTTGAGTATCACAAAAATGTACCCGGGTTCTGTACCCGGTTGGAGAAATATTCGGGTACGACCCAGCTCTGCTTATTGGTCCCCATTTGTGAAAGCCCTACAAGTGGTAACTCCGACTTGCAGGTGGTTGCCAGTTTCCATTAACTTGTTGAAGAAGTTCGCCTGTAGATGTGTCTGAAGCGTCGCTGATGATTGCTAATATTGCGCTAGCGAGACTTTCTTTGCTAGTTTTAAAAGCTGCTTCTGTTTCAGCGTTCCAGCAGATAGGTGTTATCTCTTTTGTGTTTTTGTTGTGGGATAAGACGACGGTAAAAGTTTACTTGTCCTAAGTTCCTGCTTGCTTGCGGACGTGAATATTGGTATAGATAGTTTGCTTTTACTGGAAGTTTTCTGACTTTGAAATCGTGGTCGCCCAAGAATTTAACTGTCTTTGCGCAGAAAATACACGTCTGAAGGTCAATGAGTACGCCATTTTGATTCAGATACTGAAAGATTTGTGTGAGGTGAGAGCTGAGGATGATGCCACTATAGAATGTCATCTATGTAAGCGTAGTAGAAATCCGGAAATGTTTGACCAGATGGGGTTGTGAGTGCTGTCCTCCGCATATCTTCTTCAGCCACTGGACTTTGCGATTGATAGTAGAGAATGTTTTATCTCGAAGGATGTGTGCGAAATCTTTGATGTGCCGGACTGGGTAGCGATCCGTCCGGAACAGTTCGGGCGTAGAGAGTTCGATAAGCGGCACATGGTCTCAATAAGTCTCCATGCTTGGTTACCCCATGCAGGGGTGATGACCAACAGCTTTCTGAGGAGCGTGCAGTTCCCAGCTGTACGTACCATCGCGTGAAATTCTTTCTTGTTGAGGTTTAACTTGTCAGGTGTCGGGGTTTATTACTAACGGGCTGCCATGGTATTGTTCGCATGTGGTGCTGGGTTATATGCTTAGATTGGGTCGGACGTCCCATTGGTTGGGTGATTTATATGAATTGCTCGATAATTTTATGTTGTGGAGAGGATCCAGGTGTAGGTAGGGTGATTCATTTTTGTGCACGTGCGGATTCTTTGGTGAGGGAATCTAGGAGCCATCAATGGGGAAGACCCGCTTAATCGAATTTATAACTTTTAGTACAGTAATATCAAGCATAAATAAAATATGTATCGCGTACCACGTAAAAATTTTGATTATGTGCCGTGCTGAACGAAAAATTTGCAACTTAGAAAGCACCATGACCGGGATGGCTAAAACGCGCGCTTTCTGTGGCGTAGGAGACCTATCCGTTGCGCCGCGGTGTTTACGCGTCTCCCTGGAAAAAGTGGGAGGAGTCGAGAAATAAACGAACGCTCAGGGTGCAAACGGATCGGTTTGCGCATGTGAAAATCCCTACCTAATCTGTCGGGCCCAGTGGTCAAGTACGTCACCAGCGTCATTCAAATATTGTGTCTCGAGCGTGACGCATGTTTCGTATTTAATTATAACGAAAATAAGACTCAAATGTAAAAATTGAAAGTTGCGGAATTTGTTTTGGGTAGTAAAGTATTCAATATGATCATTTTCAAAATTTGCGGGTTTTCCCCATTGCGAACTTCTACCAGGAAGTTGTTGTGACTCAAAGAATTTGCGTCGAAGATAGGTTTGGATACGTCAGCGATGATGAATCTTCATAGAAAAGATCTTCTCAGACTGAGAGTGACGAAACCATATGCGAGAGTGAGGGTGCTATTAGCCGTTTGGAGTTTAAATGTAGTTTTCGGTCCAGAGCATGTTTCGGTGTCCCAGCCGGAAACGAACTGGAGGCCGCTGCGAGTGACGGAAGTTTTCTGGTTTCGAAAAACGACACGGGTGTACATTTCTTTACCTTTACGGAGAGTACGGTGATCCAAGCATTCCTATCAGGGGCATGAGCGGGGGGCGGAAATGTTATTGAGATTTGGAGCGTGGACGTTTACGACGAAAAGGTAATTCTTGACGGAGACTACCTATGGCATCACTGGGCATCACTTCTTCTGGGTTGCAAGTATGGGCTTCATGAATGACGACAACCTCCCTGTCTGGGGTGCGGAGGTGCTTCAAAAACTGATGGCTTCCTGTCTCCCATTTCTTCGTGCTCCAGTATTTGTTGTGTTTTCTGTTCTTGACATGCGCTTAAACGGGCTATGAGCTCGGTGGCTTCACTAAAATGTCCCGGACTTCGACGGGGAATGGTGGATCCAGGTGTTCGACGACATAATTGAACTTTGTGTTTCGTCGTTGGTGAGGTCCAGCCACGCGGTCGACGACTAGATTTAAATTTGCTGGAGGGGACATTTGGATGTTTAATTGGCTTTAATTGTAAGTCACCACTGCACTATCCCAGCAATTTTCGTGGCACACATTTTAAATAAAGTACAACTATTGAAAAGATCGCGATAATTTTAACTTACCTATTTAGCTCGCCCATTACTTGAGAGAAATTCGTTTGCACATATATTTTTCATTTTTAATAGACTAAAAACTTGCTAATATTTTAGTTTTGTAGGTACTAATAGAAGTTTGTAATTTACATTCGCATTATACACTTAGCAAGATTTTTGAATTTGTTAGTTTTATAATCTCGAACATTCATGGCTAATAAAAATATGTTTCTCTACATAGTCCTCATTTCCACGCAGTAATGGTTCATTTACGCCAATGGAATGGTAAAATTCTTATAGAGCGCCCGACTGATGAAACACCACATATTCTGTAAGTATAAACATTCGCATTCGTGTGAAGGACGTTCACTGTAATTTCAGGTCATCTTTTACTTTCCCCCATAAAATCGTGATGGTATTTTTACAAGATTCGTGGGTCTATAAATGTTACAGTACGCTCTGTCAATAGAGTACATTCTCTTGGTTAACTTTGCAGTGAATTACCATAAGTAATAGAATGCACGAAAACGTACATACCGTTTACATTTTGATATAATTAACTATAGACCTCTTTCATTTACCAATCGTAGGTTGTAAAATCTACTTCAAGTACCCAAGTAAGCATGTACCTTCCCTTAAAAAAACGAGTAAAGTGAAAGCATATTTTTTTTTAAATTTATGTGCATTTTGCCTCTAATGGAGCTTTCAAGGATTAAGTTATAAAATATAATAAATGGTTTTTTTATTTACACAGGACTTAATAGAATAAACATCCAAAAGTCTTTAGAAAGTAATTATATGTCCTTTTTGTACAGGGTGGGCAAAATTGCTTGTTATATACGGTATGTTTGATTTGATGTGTCATGGCTGATATCTCGGCTATTGTAAGAATTTCAAACAAAAATGTTATATATGAAAGTTGCTAGACATTTTATTTTCAATAATTTATCAAAATCAGAAAAACAATTGAGCATCAAATAATTCAGATATATCAAATACATTCAAAATTTTAAATGTAACATACCCAGTAATATTACATGTTCTAAATCTGTATGAAATTCCCTTTACAACGATATCACATGTTTATCTAATCGATTAAAGACATAAATCGATAATTCAGTATCTACCAACTAAACGCTTACGATACTTACAGCTTCATCCGAAAGAGTAGGCGGTGAAAATAATGAAACTCGGATGTCTGTTTCTACATGATACAATGTTACTTAAGACTAGCTTGACAACATAAAACTATTCAACACAAAAGCGACATAGCAACAACAACAACAAGAAAGTAACAATAAATTAGTAGGCAAGTTAAGTAAGTTTAAAATTTAAGAATAAAATTAAGGTTTTTTCAAAGTGACCTCCGTTATGAAAATTAAGAATACGAATGAATTTACTCAAGTAATTTGACAGTTCACGCGATAGCTATTCTTGTCAAAGCCTACTCTTTCGATTAAAACTCTTAAGTCATGTAGACGTGCAGTTCTTACTTAATTATCGATTTGTGCCTTTAATTGATTAGATAACTATGACATGTGATATAGGTATCGTTGTAAAGGAAATTTCATACAGTTTTAGAATACGTAAAAACACTGGGTACGTTCCATTTAAAATTTGGAATGTATTTGCTATATCTGAATTATTTGATGCTCAATTGTTTTTCTGATTTTCATAAGTTATTGAAAACAAAGTATCTCACAACTTTCATATATAACATTTATTTGAAATTATTTCAACAGCCGATCTGCTGTGACACATAAAATCAAACACACTGTATAGTATGGGGCTACTCGGTAACTTTTTTGAATAGAATGCAACGGTCTTAACCATTTTTTCAAATAATTAAATTTCGAGTTATGACTTAAAACGAGATGTAAAGTTGTATTTTTTTAAATGCAGATCACTATTTGGCTGTGATAAATAGTTAAATAGAGCATTTTCCCTCCTTTCAAATATACAGTGTAGAACAAAAGTATGGAATAAATTCATTCCGAATTTCCAATATAAAATATCGTCTTTCAAAGTTTTCTGACAGTAGGCGACTGTCACAATAACAGAAATTCATTAAATTTTTTTTATCAAGTTTTAATTGTCCAAATTTTTCATAATTTTCGTAAGCCATATTTACATATTTTGCACTTTCTCGATAAAGTAATACATACTCGTATAATATGTATATGCGAATGACAATTAATAATTAAAATTTTATAGCACAAATTTAATGAATTGCCATCATTTGTAAGTGACAGCCGCCTACTGTGAGAAAACTTCAAAAGACTGTATTTTATACTTATTGGAAATTGGGAATTTTTGATAGAAAATGAATGAAAATGGAAAAATCGACCCCATATTATTATTACATTTTACATTATACATACTAGTATTTGGAAAATGCTCTATTTATCTATATCACAGCCAACTATGATTTTCATTTAAAAAATACAACTTTATGTCAACCTCGATGTCAAATTAATAATTATTAAGAATAAAGGTTAAGACCGCTGCATTACTCAAAACGTGTTAATAATTTTCCACAATTTTACAAGCTACCCAGATATTCAGTTGTAATGATAATATAGTGAAATATCGAATTTTGAACTATAACCTGAAAACAAAAGGCGATAGCCAAATTTGGTTTTGAGCACCGAGTTTCTCTCGAAAAAAGATATTTAGGATTGGTGATCTGTTTTTCTCGAGGTTTTCCTATAGGTACGTAACTGCTATAGAACAATTCTAAAATTCTACAACTAAGTGAATGTTATAAAAATAAACTTATTTTTAAAAATTAAGAAATAAACCAATACAATGATGTAAGTGGTTGCTAAATTAAAAGTAAATAGACAAAAGTATCTATACAATATTCCCACCTACATCTCAACTTTTTCAGGTTTTAGACTACCTATTCTTTAGGTTGGACCACACATGCCCAAAGGTGGAAAATATTCTTTTCACATTTGAATTGAATTTGAATTTAAAGTTTTCAACAGTTTTTGTAAATTCACATCGCCAACGACTACATCCTACAAGTTCTAAATCTAAATTAGTAAAGTTTTTTAATATATTTCATAGAAAAATATAGATTTACAGGAAATTGTAATAGATTCACATTTACTGCGCGATAATGGAACATTCTTCTGAACCACTTTATAAACTATGAAGTTAAAAAGCAAGCGCATCTACTAAATATTAAATATGGAACATGTCAACATATTCATTAAATTCAAATTTCCTCCTTAATTAAATAAAAAGCTGTTGACTGTCGTCAATTTCTTCAAAATTTTAATGTTTATGTAGGTACAACGAAAAAGGGACCTGTAAATAAATTTTAAAATGAAATTCCCATTCCCCAGTGGGTTAAACCACCGGGTTTTTCAGTATGCGATGGGTTTATTAAAAGCGGTTAAACCTATGGGTAAAATTAGGTAAAATCCGCTTTGCGCAGTGGGCTGAGCTTTTTAGCTTTAGCTTTTTTCCCAGCCCTGCTGACAAGCAATTTTGCCACCCTGAACAGGGAGAGACAACGTAGTGCAGCGTGAATGTGACTGAAATAAAACATTATTTTTTCCATTTCAAGCTGAAGAAATTGGAAGAGCTCACATGTAGGATCCAATTTAATCTTCTAACAAATGCACTCGACAAATTTGATATCTCTAATTCAAGGAATGATTAAATAATTCTGTTTAATTAGAAGCTGTACGAAAAATGTGACCCCACGTAACTGAAACTAGAACCCAGGTTACATACTTTCCGGGCAGGTGCCGTGTCCACTAAACTTCCACGGACCATATATCATCCCTCGTACAGCAGATTGGATTAGACGTGCTTTTAACTTTATATTTCTTTGACTCGCCCCGTAGAGTACGAAAAACTAATTTATAACTGTAATATTTGTTTCGGTTGCATGGTACTCAATCATTTCAGAATTTCTGACAAAAATGTAAAAATAATTAACAGATTGTTTAAAGATCGCCAACATTATAATACATATTGTATAACGTTTAATTTATTTGTCGAAATTAAGGTTGAGAAGTTGAACATTGCCTTTCATTCATTCAAGCATTACCTATTTGCATCTAAGTATTCGGTTAATGCAATATTGAATAACAGTCACTTTCTTTAAAACATTACATTTTTAACTTTTAACTCTCGGGTAAGTACAGGTAATAAACAATACAATAAGTATTAGGTATAGGTACATTTTAATTTACTGTGAAATATATACCTACAGTTATTTAAATGTAGGGTATAAAAGTGAACCTATAAATAATGTATCTTGGATTTTGATTTATAGGCCCTACAAAATGTATTGATCATACTACCTAAATATATTATAAAAATTCACTGAGTTTTAAACTACAATACATCATCATCATAAGGTTCTCAGTCCGAAGACTGGTTGGACGCGTACCTCCATCCTGAGCTAACCTACGCATTTCCCTAAAAGTCGAACATCCTACATATCCCTAACTATTTGAGAGCAGTAGTCTAATCTAGGCCTACCCCTACCTCTTTTTATTGCTATCTCTGACTAGTATGTCGAGAACTATTCCTTCGTGTCTTAGAAGGTATCTTACCATCCTATCTCTCCTATTCTTTATTGTCTTCCATACCTTTCGCTTTTCCCCAACTCTTCGTCGTAGGATTCACTGTTTCGGGATACTGGTGTTTTCGTAGTAGCACTCGTAGTGAAACCAGTTAGGGGTTTAAAGCCTGGGGTATACGTCGGAACACCTGAGGTGTAATCCCGTGTAAGACAGGTTCATTAACCGTCATGCAAACAGCTGTATAACTGACGGATCCACCCCAGGACATATGCAGATTATGGTGTAACTCTCCGCTGCAATTAGTACATTGCTGGCTGTATGATCCGCCGCAAATATGCAAACTATATAGGTTATACTTTCCTGCACCTATACTGGTAAATGGACCTACCTAATTAAATCATCTACACCTCTGCTGCACGTCGACTAACTCGGTCAGGTTAGTTGAATTATATTGGTAGCCCCTCGGCTTCAATAATTAAATACCAGCAATGTAAACTCTTGAATTTTTATTCTCGTTAGAATAGAACGGTTGCGGAAGTGGATGAACAGTAAATCACAAGCCGTGAACTAAACTTATTCAAGCGAGCTGTAGGTTAAAATTTATCGGATTCAGGAAGATGTGTTTCGGATGCGGGTGAAGAGAATTCTTCCTCGGATGCGGGTCAAGAGAATTCTCCCTCGGAAGCGGATGAAGAGAATTCTCCCTTCATACGCATGTGCCACGGCTGTGACGCTGTGGAACTGAGAAAAACAATGATGAATGCCAATCCAAGTTTGTTGGACGAAACGGACATTTTAATTATGCATTGTTACTCCGTATTTTGAATAACGGCATGAAAGACGAATGAAAGATCTTCCTTGAACCAGACTATTCAGAAGCAACTCCATAGTCCATACCAAGGTTCATACTGATGATTTTCATTGTTGCGTCATCTGCTTGTTGAAACTAACATTCTTCTAATCTTGCTTGAATTTGCTGCAAGAAGAATATCTGAATTTTGTTAGCGCAAAGCGTACCAGTAGGTGTTGTAGCGTGACCATTTTCATCTAAAGAAATAAGGTCTCATAATCTTAGGCGCCCGCTTAGGT
This sequence comes from Xestobium rufovillosum, assembly GCA_963966045.1. NCBI lineage: Eukaryota > Metazoa > Arthropoda > Insecta > Coleoptera > Ptinidae > Xestobium > Xestobium rufovillosum. Next base: position 19,018,089 of record OZ014492.1, on the reverse strand, counting down.
GCTGAAACGGAATACAAATCTTTGTAAATAACAATAACATGTTAGTAGAGTGCGCGGCATTTCCAAAGGTATTACCCCGTGGCGGTTTTCACAGGAAAAGCTAATTAATAACTATCTAAAATAATAGCATAATTATTAAATCCAAAGTTGACCGAAAATTGTCCTGTGCAAAAGAGCTAACTCAAAATGTTTGAGCTATGCCATTCTTAGAGGGACACAGAAACCAGAAACTACAAATTCGTTTAAACAGTGAAGGTAGTTTTCAAAAAGGGTTGATGATTTTTTTTATTAACACGTCCGTTCCGCTATAAAATATGCTCTATTTAAAGATTATTCAATCCCGGATTCTTTGCTTTAAAGGACTTGTTAAAAGGTAAACCAAACTACCAGTGATGTACTACAAGTGCAGGAAACCAGATGTTTCTTTAAATTTATAAAATAAACGTTCCAAATCGTCGCTAAAACGTCGCCACATCTCATAGGTTATTATATATTTAACCAATTACCTCATTATGTAAATAACACAAGTCTTATAATGTTGCTAAAAAGCGTCATCGAGGCCACCGTTCTAAATATTACTTGCAAGATTAAATAATCGACACCCTGTAATCCATTTGGCGTAATTAAACACCAACTGCTCCGACAAACTTTCATCTAGACACCTGTTGGCGACGTTCTTTAATTTTACGTGAATTTGATTCGAATCAGGTGTGCCTATTGGGATCATCAGACCATTCACTTTCTGTTAATTTAGTCTCGTCAATTATTTAAAAATTTGTTTGTAGGAATCAATTATAGCGCGTTCGGATGCTAGTCTATGGCTTCTAATTGGCTTTGGTTGAATTTGTGTATACACGTATATGTACTTCCAATAAAAGGGATGACTTTTTTGCATTTCTGTTAAATAACTATCAAAATGTAAACCTACAAGTGTTTCAGATGAAGGTTACCGACAAAACAGCGTCTTGATAATGATGAAAGAGAGATAAAGTAGGACAATTTAAGATCCTCACAATAGTTCGTGAATATTCCAAAACCAATGTGTTTTGTAACAGAAAATACGGAAGCGCTCTGTCACGTATTTATTATTTATTTTCATTTTCCGTTATAACGGATTTTTTCCGTTATAAGGGATTTCTTTTTCCGTTATAAGGGATCTCTTTTTCTGTTATAACGGATCTCTTTTTCCGTTATAACGGGTTTCTTTTCGGTTATAACGGAAAAGATCCGTTATACCGGAAACAAGAGATCCGTTATAACTGAAAAAGAGATCCACTATAACGGAAAAAGAGATCTTTTATAACGGAAAATGAAAATACGTAATACGTGACACCAGAGCGTTTCCGTAAGAAAAAGAGATTTAACGTGTCAATAACTTTTAAAAGCAATATTTTGGATATTTGTGCCACGGTTCATCGGATTTTATTTATACCTAAACTACAAAAAGGTTTCCAGTTTTTCTTTTTTTTGTCCTAGATTATGAGATTTTGATATGGTTCAGATTCATCATGTCAGACAATTTACTTGGGAGAAAATTCAATATTTTGAGAAAGGGTAAAGGTACTCCACAGTTAAGATACCGGCTGAGAACATCCAGACTACACCTATTTCGGTGTGAAAAATGGAACCAAATGCGCATATGAGTACATTTGCAGGACCAGGTTTTAATCTTTATCATAATATACATATAGTGTCAATATCAACTTTCATCAGGCAAGTGCTGAATTTATCCAACGTTTTACCTTTTTTCAGTTGCTAGTTGCCACGTAAATATTATCGATTTATTTTTCTGTGAAAGGAGTGTGAGGCATCTATTATGCAGAAAATGTGAGTCCCCAATAATATTTCCCTCTGAGGTGGAAGGTGGAGAAACATCTGTATAATAGACGAGGACAGCCAACATGCATCATCATCATGAAGTTTACAGTCCGAAGACTGTTGGACGCGTACCTCCATCCTTTTCTGTCCTGAGCTAACCTACGCATTTCCCCAAAAGTTGAACATCCTACATCCCTAACTATTTGAGAGCAGTAGTTTAATCTGGGCCTACCCCTACCTATTTTTATTCCTATCTCTGACTAGAATGTCGCGAACTAAGCCTCGTACCTCAGAAGGTGTCCTACCATCATATCTCTCCTATTCCTTACTGTCTTCCATAAATTTCACTTTTCTCCAACTCTTTCTAATACCTCTCTGTTGCTAACCTTATCTATCCACGGTATCATGGGTCTATAGCACCACATTTCAAATGCTTCTAATATTTTCCTATCCGCTTCTCCTATCGTCCAAGTGTCGCACCCATACAGTGCCGTACTCCATACATACATTTTTAAGAGTCTCTTCCGAGTTTCTACATTTATCATTCCCGAGCATAATAGTTGTTTCTCTTTATTAAATGCAATTCGGCCCTGCGCTATTCTTTGTTTTATATCTCTAGAGCTCCTGCCATCACGAGTTATTTGACTTCCTAAATAGCAGAAATCTGAGATTTCCTCTATATTATCGTTTCTAATTTGTATTTTTGTTTTAGTCCTATTTTCACGCCCTCTACACACCAAAATTTTGGTTTTCGTTTTATTGATCTTCACACCATAGCCCTCCCTCAAAACCGCTTCCATTTCGTTCAGAGCCCTTCCTAATTCTTCTTTGCTGGATGCTAATACTGCTATATCGTCCGCGAATATGAGCATATTAATAGTTTGGCCCTGTATATTAGTTCCAGCAGATATTCTGTCTTTAACAATATTAATCGCATCTTCGATATATAAATTGAAAACTAGAGGCGATAACGCACATCCCTGCCTCACTCCCTTTCGGATATCTACTTCTCTATGTTCCTGTTCAAATTCTATAACTGCCGTTTGCTCTTTGTGTAGATTATTTTTATATTACTCGTAAAGCTAGAATGGCCTCGCGCGTTTCCCTATTTCTTCTAAGTCTGAACTGATCTCCTAATATTTCTTCTGCCCTTTTCTCCATCCTTCTTTGCACAATTCTAGTTAAAATTGTTGACGCGTGGGAAGTTAAACTGATCGTTCTAAAATTTTCACACTTATCCGCACCTTTCCATTTTGGCAAAGCTACTATGATGTTCCGTTTGTAATCTTCTGGAATCTCGGCTGTCAGGTATATGCGACTAACTAATTTAAATAAACGATCTATTACCTCTTGACTTGCGCACTTTAAGATTTCTGCCTGCAAGCCATCTATACCTGGTGCTTTATTATTTCTTAAACTTTTTAGTACTAGCTCAAACTCTTCTCTCATTATAGACCACCCTAGGTTGTCCCCCTCTACACTGCTTTCCCTTTCTAATATATCTCGTAGTTCATGTCCCGCATATAAGTTTCCCAAATATTCTTTCCACCTATCTGCCTTCTCCCCGCTTCCGATTAGGATATCTCCTGCCTCATTTCTAGTGCAACATGTAAAAATTAAGTAACGCAGTTTCTTTTCGGATTCGTGTCCAGGGTATCCTAGACAATAAAAAATGCAGGATGCAGGCCGCGGAAAGTGCATGTTTAACCCAGGGGTGAGAGTAGAGGGTAAATGTATTGAACCGCATTATCTCACACTAATTAAACATTTAATTTGCTGTTTTCTATTAAAATAAAACATATTTTAACTGCATTTAGTATAGTACTGGATACCCTGAAAAAAGTCAAATCATCTCCTTACAACAACCCCAAAAATCTAAAATTCGCAGCGCGCCAAGTGTAAAGACATGCGATTTTTTAGGTTTTGGAATATACAATGAGAATTTGGAAAGCAAAGCACGGTAAAATAGAAAAAATACGTTTTTTTCAAATATTAATCATAATTATTATACAGTGTGTCCCCTAACTATACTTGTAAACTTTCTTACGTCGCATTTGAAGAAAAGAAGTGATAGGTACTTCATAAAAAGTTTTGCTTATTCTCAAAAGTTTTTAGCCATAGTCAGAATGGGGAGACCAGCTTAATCGAATTTATAACTTTTACTACTGTAATATCAAGCACAAATAGAATATGTATCGCGCGTACCACGTAAAAATTTTGATTATGTGCCGTGCTAAAATAAAAATATGCAATTAGAAAAGCATCTGAACAGAGAGCTAAAGGCGCGTCCAGATCAAGCGCGCATCAGCGAATGTGATGTAACACACTGCAATGCAATGCAATGCAACAAAATTCGCCCTAACGTCCAAATCAAGCGAATGCGCGCTTGTGTTCTCACAGGTTCCAGATAGAGCGCGCACGAACATTCACTTTTCTTTGATGTACCGACAAGAACCGGGAAACATTCGCGAATGCGCACATTTGCGCATTCGTGCGCAATTTACCGTCCACATTGAGCAAATTTTGATGTTCGCAAGTGTTGCATTACATTACATTCGCCGATGCGCGGTTGATCTGGACGCGGCTTAAGACGCGCGCTTTCTGTGACGTAGAAGGCCCATCCCTTGCGCTTTCGTGTAACGCGTCTCCCTGAATAACGTGAGGAGGAATAGACATAGACCATAGAGGAATGAGCGAAGGCCTTGGGTGTTAACGCATCGGTTTGCATATTTAATTATGAGGAAAATAACTCTCAAATATACTTAAAAGGCGAAAGTTGTGGAATTTGTTTTGGATAGTAAACTATTCAATAGGATCATTTACAAAATTTGCGAGTTTTCCCAATTTGGAAATAACCTTCAGGGTGATTAAAAAATAAGGAAACGTGAAATTGTGCCAAGAGGAAATTTGGAAAATACCAGTTATGGGAGAAGGGATTAAAAATGTTACAGGAAAAGATGTCTCTATAATGTCAATGAAAGTTCAGATCAGAAATTTGAGCGTGCCTTTAGTAAACTAAAAAATAATGTTTTTCTTTACATAATATTGTTCCGCATGTTTTTTAAATATTGTCTGTTATATGTAATGTAGGTGCATTTACTTTTTATGTAAAATGTTTGTTTTGTTTTACGTTTTTTTTAAATACATACTGATGCGAACTTTTGCCCCGCAAGCGACGGCCCTGGCTGTGATTCACATTATTTGTTTGACGGCGAGCCGCGCTGTTTTTATTGCGGCGCTGACCTTGACTCTCGAAAATAATAGTCTATAATTTTCTAGTGCTGGAAGATTCTCTTTTTGGAAGAATGTTCGATCGATAATTTTCCAGAAACTTCTAAGACAAGTATAAAAATGGGAAGCAAGAAGCCGAGGAGTCAGTTTGAAGTTTAAAGTTTGAAGCGGATAAGAATTCGATGATAGAACCGGGCGATAATTTACAGTCGGCGGCGGCGATTGATAGTCCAGTGCGAGTATAAGTCTTTCAGTACGCGTGTTTTGGTGTCGGTACGGTACGCGTGTGCGAATTAAGTTATCGCGTTTTTAAGTGTACCGGGGCGATACCGGGGCGACTTCGTATGTGATTAACCGTCGGTTGAAGACGAGTGTTTCAGAGAGTTTAAACTGTGGACTTGTGCACTGTGGATTGTTTAGGTTAGGTAATTAACTGTTTAATTGTTCGCTAATAATTGTTTAATTTTCATTGCTTGTTGTTATTTACTGCTTGTATATATTTCGCTGCTTATTGTTCATTTTGTTAATTCCATGTTCTCAAATCACTTTTGTTAATCATTGTAAATATTTGTACATAAAGTCACTGTTAATAAATAAGTGTAAAAACGAAATACGTTACAGCTGGTGTCAGAAGTGCGATTTTTGGGAGCCAAGAAGAGCGAAGAACGTCGTGGAAGCCGGTAGAAAATTGAAGAATTTTCTCGAAGTTGGCCGAGCTGAGTGAAAATTTCGATGTTGTTGGGACTCCTTAGTGACTGTTAGTGGTTGGAGACTTGTGTTTGTACTTGTGAGTGTTTATGCCGGTTACAAGAAGAGTCGCAGCGATGGAGCAGCAACTTCAAGCTTTAATGGAGTTAATGAAGAACAGTCAAGAAGAAATGAAGAATAATTTGGAAGAAATAAGGAACAGCCAAGAAGCAATGAAGACCGGGCAAGAAGAAAAGAAGAACCACCTTGAAGAAACAGTGAAAAGCAGTCAAGAAGAAACAAAGAAAAATCTCGAAGAAGCAATGAAGACAAATCAAGAAGAAGTGAAGAAAAATCTAGAAGCAATGAAGAATAATCAAGAAGAAATGAAGTTAGCCATAGAAAGAAGTCAAGAGCAAGTAGCTGAAAGAATTACTGAAGTAAGATCCCAATTAGAGACCCGAATCACAGAAGAAACACAAGAAAGGTAATGAATGAAGAAATTTTGAAGATAAATGAGAGAGTTGCAGAACTAAAGAAGAAGACCTTGAAGACAGAAGATACTGGATTGGACGAAGAAAGAAGAGCTCCTGTTGCTAAGGTGAAGCCGCCTACATTTGATGGGAAGTCCTCGTGGCATACCTACAGTTCGAGGCAGCGGCAGCGACGAACCAATGGGCTAATACCGAAAAGGCGGTCAATTTGGTGGTTGCTCTCCGAGGAGACGCCTTGAATATCTTGGATACCGTGACAGCCAAACAACAGGCTGATTATAAGGAGATAGTTAAGCGTCTAGAAATGAGGTATGGCCATCAACACCTCCAGCAAGTCCACCGTGCTCAGTTAAAGGGTAGGTCTCAACGCTCTAACGAGACCCTACAAGAGTTTGAGGCTGACATCGCCCGTTTAGTCCGGTTGGCGTACCCAACAGCCCCGGAGGAGTTTTTGGAGAGCCTGGCGGTGGAAAACTTCATTGAGGAGCTGCGTGACAGTGAAACAAAGATGGCGCTGAAGCTAGCAAGACATAAAGCTTTGGCAGACGCTTTGGCCCACACCTTGGAGTTTGAGGCAGCAAAGCAAACATCCCGAGGATACTCCAAGGTGCGGCAGCTGCTTACCCAAGAACCAGACGAAGACCTACTGGAAAAAGTAATAGAAAAAGTCAGATTGAAATTGCGCAAACGAACTGAGACCAACATCAATGAGGGAACTGGCAGGAGGTGGTATGGAAGGGAGAATTTCCTGCGATGTTGGAGCTGTGGTGCAAAAGGTCATCTTCGTAGTAGATGCCGACGTACTCATGGCCAGAACCGGTACGTGAAGACAGCCCCGTCCAACCAAGCCCCAGTACGAGATGTGAATGTGTCAAGATTGGCTCGATTTGGGGATAGTCTGATGATTGATGGGATTGTTGATGGCAGGAAGACCGAAATTACCATCAATACAGGAGCCAGTGACACTATAGTGAGAAAAAATGTTGTGGCTGAGTGGAGAATAAGGCCGACCAATAAGATATCCGATTGGTTACTGCTACCGGCGAGGCAGCACCTATATATGGAGAGGCAGAAATCGACATAGGGATGGAAGATGTCGTCATTCCGCAGAGAGTTCTTGTAGCCGACATTGTGGATGAAGTGATACTGGGCCTGGATTGTATGAAGAAGCACGGGATTGTGCTTGATGTTGGCGCCGGTGTACTTCGAATTGGAGAAGAAGAACTAGTAATGAGTTCTCTTGGGCAGAAGAACTGTGTATACCGAGTGACGGTCGAAGAAGTTGTCGTGCTGCCTGCCAAATCAGAGAATATCGTACGGGTCCGTGTGAATGGTGCTCCAAACTGCTTGGTAGGATTGGTCGAGCCGATGTACGAAGAGGTGAAGAAAGGATTACTGATTGGGAAGACGCTGGTGAGGCCTGGTCAACGTCCAGTATTCCTAAGGATAGCGAACATTGCCGAATTTGACCGGAAGATTTGCAAGGGTACGATATGTGTGAGCCAGTATCTAGGATTGCCATGGTGAAAAAGAATAAGAAGAAGGGAGAAGATCAGAAGATGTCCCAGACCAGTTTACCAACTCCCCTGGAAAAGATGGTAGAAGAGTGTTCCCAACATCTGGATCAGATAAAGGGTGAGAAGCTGACTCAGCTTCTGATGAAATACCAAGATGTCTTCTCATTGCAAGATGGTGACCTAGGACGGACGGGAGTAATTCAACACACCATCAACACCGGTGATCATACTCCCATTAAGCAAGCCCCTAGAAGAGTTCCCTTAGCAAGACAAACCGAAATGGACAACCTGATTAAAGACATGAATAGACAAGGGGTAATTGAGCCTTCTCAGAGCCCGTGGGCTTCCCCTGTAGTGCTGGTGAGCAAGAAAGATGGCTCCACTCGTTTTTGTGTAGACTACAGGCGGTTGAATGATGTCACCAAGAAGGATAGTTACCCCTTACCCCGGATTGACGATACCCTAGACACAGTGGCGGGTTCCAGATGGTTTTCAATCCTCGACTTGAAGAGTGGCTACTGGCAAGTCGAGTTGCATCCCAAAGATAAGGAGAAAACAGCGTTCTCTGCCGGAACTGATGGTTTGTGGCAATTTACGCTAATGCCGTTTGGGCTCTGCAATGCACCCGCCACCTTTGAGAGATTGATGGAGACAGTACTGCGAGGACTGCATTGGAAGACTTGCCTGGTGTACCTCGACGATATCATCGTGATGGGGAAGACTTTCGATCAGCACTTGAAGAACTTGTGCGATGTCTTCGAGAAATTGAGGCAAGCTAACCTGAAATTAAGTCCGCAGAAGTGCCAGCTGTTTAAGAAACAGGTTAAGTTTTTGGAGCACATAATTTCCACCAAAGGAGTTGCAACAGATCCGGAAAAGACAGACGCAGTGAGGAACTGGCCTGTTCCGAAAGATAAACATCAACTTCGAAGCTTTTTGGGATTATGCACCTATTACCGCCGTTTCGTGAAAGGATTTGCAGACATGGCGAACCCCCTGCATCGGTTGACCGAGGATGGTAGGCCATATGAGTGGACGAAGGAGTGCCGAGGAGCATTTGAAGAGTTGAAGAGGGCTCTGTGTTCCGCTCCTGTTTTGACGTATCCGAGGCCTGGAAGCAAGTTTGTTGTGGATACCGATGCAAGTAATGTGGGCATAGGCGGTGTATTATCTCAAGAAGAGAATGGGGAAGAAAAGGTTGTGGCCTATTTCAGCAACGTAATTACTGCGTCACTAGGAGGGAGCTGTTAGAAATTGTGCGGACCATCGAGCACTTCCATAAATATCTGTGCGGGCAGGACTTTCGCATCAGAACTGACCATGCTTCCTTGAAGTGGTTGCTGCAATTGAAGAACCCAGAAGGTCAGTTAGCCCGTTGGATTGAGAGGCTGCAGCAGTACAACTTCATCATTCAACATCGGATTGGGAGAAAACATGGCAATGCTGATGCACTTTCGAGAAGACCTTGCCCGGAAGATTGCAAGTACTGCGTGAGCCAAGAGTTGAAAGAGCATGTACACCCCATTAGATGCCATCAAACCCGAGTCGAAGAAGAACACCTACAATCATGGAGAGACGCCCAGCAGAAGGATAAGACCTTGGAACCTCTGTTAAGATGGAAGGAAGCTGGTAGAAGACCGGAGTGGATAGAAGTTTCAGACAAGAGTGTGGCATTGAAGTCATACTGGGCACAATGGGATTCTCCTGTGAACGAAGACGGTCTTCTGAAGAGAATGTGGGAGAGCACCGACGGAAGAGAGAGTAGGCCCCAGGTCGTGGTGCCAAAAGACAAGGTTTCGGAAGTCCTAGCAGAGGCTCACAATGGAGTGAATGGGGGGCACTTAGGTGTCAATAAAACAACAATGAAGGTCAGAGAGAGATACTATTGGCTGAGCTACCGAACAGACATAATGAATTGGTGCCGGAGATGTGATGATTGCGCGTCAAGCAAGGGACCCAAGACAAGGAGCCGTGGCAGAATGCGCCAGTAAAATGTGGGAGCTCCGATTGAGAGGATTGCAATTGACGTGGCATGTCCGTTTCCTACATCAACTGATGGAAATAAGTACATCCTGGTTGCAACGGACTACTTCAGTAAATGGCCTGAGGCATATGCGATACCGAATCAGGAAGCCACTACTGTAGCTGAAGTTCTGGTGAACAATTTCTTTAGCCGATTCGGAATACCCATGGAGCTTCATTCTGATCAGGGACGGAACTTTGAGTCTGCGGTGTTTCAAAATGTTTGCAAGTTGCTGGGAATACGGAAGACCAAGACCACTCTATTACATCCCCAGTCAGATGGAATGGTTGAGAGATTCAACATAGAAAACCATCTGAGGATAATGGTAAACGAACACCAGACGGACTGGGACCGACATATTCCACTGTTCCTGATGGCGTATCGATCGGCTGTGCACGAGTCAACGGGAAGAACACCTGCCAGTGTGCTATTCGGAAGGGAATTGAGGCTGCCAATGGATGTGTTGTTTGGGCATCCTGAAGATAGTCCGGCTCCTGTAGATGAGTATTCCCGGGAATTGGCAGAACGACTCGATGCAATTCATGAGGCTGTTCGGGATCGCATACGCCTAGAGAGTGACCGAATGAAGACGCGGTATGATGCCCGAGCGAATTCTGTGGGTTTCCAAGCTGGCGATCTGGTGTGGCTGTATAATCCAGCCCGGAAGAAAGGACGATCGCCGAAATTACAGAAGAACTAGGAAGGGCCGTATCAAGTAGTGACCAGGATCAACGACGTTGTTTACCGGATTCAACGTTCTCCAGGATCGAAGATGAAGCTAGTCCATCTGGACCGGCTTGCTCCGTATCATGGGAAAGAAGGAGATAATTTCTGATCGGGGCGATCAGTCTTTTAAGGAGGGGGCAGTGATGCGAACTTTTGCCCCCGCAAGCGACGCCCCTGGCTGTGATGCACATTATTTGTTTGACGGCGAGCCGCGCTGTTTTTATTGCGGCGCTGACCTTGACTCCCGAAAAGAATAGTGTATAATTTTCTAGTGCTGGAAGATTCTCTTTCTGGAACAATGTTCGATCGATAATTTTCCAGATTCTTCTAAGACAAGTATAAAAATGGGAAGTAAGAAGCCGAGGAGTCAGTTTAAAGTTTGAAGCGGATAAGAATTCGATGATAGAACCGGGCGATAATTTACAGACGGCGATTGATAGTCCAGTGCGAGTATGTCTTTCAGTACGCGTGTTTTGGTGTCGGTACGGTACGCGTGTGCGAATTAAGTTATCGGGTTTTTAAGTGTACCGGGGCGTCTTCGTATGTGATTAACCGTAGGTTGAAGACGAGTGTTTTAGAGAGTTTAAACTGTGGACTTGTGTACTGTGGATTGTTTAGGTTAGGTAATTAACTGTTTAATTGTTCGCTAATAATTGTTTAATTTTCACTGCTTGTTGTTATTTACTGCTTATTGTTCATTTTGTTAATTCCATGTTCTCAAATCACTTTTGTTAATCACTGTAAATATTTGTACATATTAAAGTCACTGTAAATAAATAAGTGTAAAAACGAAATACGTTACAATACTATTTATTTTGTTGGAAGTTAATAAATTTTTGAAATTTAAATCAGCGATTAAAATAAAAAAACGATGGTTTAAATCAAATAATAAATACCGTTATTACCCTGGTTTTAAACATTGGGTCGGATCTCCAGATGCTCAATAACAATAATATTAATAATCTTTTTTATGCGATTTGCCACAAGATTTTTTTCACTTTCTTTAATTCTAAAACAAATATGTAGGAGTCCTGTATATTACCTAGACAAAAACTAAAAGAAAAAGAAAAATTCCGGAAAACATACATATCTACATAATTAACGTTATTAAGTAACTTTCTGAGCAGTAATTTATATATTTATTACAAGATATAATAATTAGGAATATAGATATTAGAAAATAGTCCCTTGCCTTGGTATTAACGAAAGTTGTGATATGTCAAGATCTTTGGCAATTAATTTTCAATTGAAATTACTGCTAGGGGTGACTTTCTTGCACCCACTGATTTTTTTAAAGTTTTTGATTAGTTTGACCTTAAAAATAGGTCGTCCCCATTACAATGGCGACTGCTAAATACTATTAGAAGGCGGAAAATTTCTGATAACAATGAACTTCTGGACCAGAAGTTTTGGTAGTTTTTAACCACTTTAATTATTCATATTTGAAGCATTGCCAGATCGTACGACACCAACTATGTCTGATGTATGTATAATGAATTAAAAATTAAACCGGGAAAGTTAACTGGATTATGACGATCGATTCTTGGAAATAATTAAACAACGTTAGCGAAACCGATACTCACTTTTTCACGGTTTTACCTAATTTGACGTGAAACAAAAACGTGCTTCTAAATGCGTGGGAACTTTTTGCTGCATTTCGGCAACGAAATTAAAAATGTAGATAGAGTTTATGAGCTAGGGAATTTTAATTGGAATTGTTGTGGAAAATCCCTGCGTAGCTGAAATATAACGAAGAAAAGGCTGTATTCATCCAATCTATAATTTATATTATCTTAATGTTTCGAACGAGGTTTTCAATGGTATATTTTATGCTCCTCGTTCCTCGCGTTCACTTTGGCTTGTTTCAGGGTAAAAATTTGGTCTACGGTAGATCTGTTTTGTCTAAATTTTCTCTGGGACTCGCCCAACATTCTTCCCATTCAATGGTATCCACAATTGCCTTTGTTTTGCTTTGTATATTTCTATTGTTATGGTTTTGCTAAGCTCCTTTCTTTGCATTGTTGGTCTATCCATTTTTCGCTTTATTTCTCTTGCTTGTTCCTCATTTCTGCCCCTGCTGAATGTTTTTAACCCTTTCCATATATCTTCCATTTCCTCCTCTTCATCTTTCATCATTCTTTGTTCGATTTACTGTATAATATGCTCTGCAGCATTTTCTTCTTTTTTATTGGTCCTATTATTTGTGTGTTCCCTTAAGAGTTCCTGTGCAACTTGACGACTACCTTTTATCTTGCCGAATAAATTTCTGTTTTGAACGAATTTTTTTTGCCAGGCAATTTAACGAATAAAACTTATAGCCAGTAAGAGCGCTAATGCGAAGCCTGAGCGCTCTTGGCTGTCAGTTTTATGAGTCGAATTGCCGTCTGGCAACAAAATTGAATTCGCAAAACAGGAATTTATCCGGGCAAAATAATTTCCTAAAAACAATGCGGATAACAATGTGGATTCCTACATATTACCTGAAAGCAAATAATGAAAAAAAAAGAAGTGTTAGGTTTGTTCGCCCACAACAAACGTGTTTCATGATTTCGCTCTTTGTTGGAGCTCATCAGTACTGTGAAGCTGTGTCCTGTGTGGGAACAAACAAGCCAGCATCTAGTCTACAAAGACGAGCGGGCTACATCAGTAAGAGAGCGCTAATTCCAAAGAGTTGGCTCTCGCTCACTGACCGTCCCCTCTAAGACATTACTATTCAGTGTCGAAGAACGTAATAAAATAAAAATTCTACCGAACTTGCTCTATCAACTACTCTCCCTTCAAATGCCCCGACAGGCATTGAATTACAGAGCAAGTTCTTGACGAAAGCGTGTACTAACGCTGACACAACATCAGGAAATCCCCCACTTGCTCTGTAATTCAATGCCTGTCGGGGTATTTGCCCGGGGAGTAGTTGTTGGAGCAAATTCGCGTCGAATTTTTATTTGAAAGCAGATATTTGACTATTTTCTATTTCCCATACCAACTTACCATAAGTGTGAGTGCAATAGATCTACAAGTAATTAAGAGATGCATAACGACTAGGGATAAAAAACTATTGTAAAGAATACCTTTTTTCTATTTAGGCGTTCCCGTTCAAGATAAGGTGATGTGAACGGGAAAAATGTTAAAATAGTGTTAATCTCGGTATTAATTTTTGACTGTCTTCGAACCGAGATGTTTGAGGTTTTATTAAACTTATCTCCGTACGTTGCAGCATGTTTTGCTATTTTTGAAAATTTATAAAAATGTACGCTACAAAAAGTGTACCCATGTTCCCTACAATAAAAAAACTTGCGTGTTCCCATCTATACAAATCTGTACATAACTTGTTTTTTGATTTTAGTGCCCTTCTGCACGTCCATATTTTTGGATTTTGGTTTACTGATGCACGAGTTTCTTATCATATATGTGAAGGTTTCAGGTTGTAACCGCAATTCTCCCACAGAACCAATTTTTAAGATTTTCGCTGGGAGCCGAGCACTCCACTAATAATATAAATGACAACGATCAAAAACTTTCTGTAAATACAGAATGAAATTCCATCAGTTTAATTTGCAGTTTCTTGATAATAGTGCTATTTCTTGCTACGGTAAACAAGAAGGTGTCAAAATTACTGTAGAACTTGGCTAGACTTTGGTGAAACTAGTCTGCTTGCTTGCCAATTGTGTGCTCTGTCCACAAGAACTTGTACGAATAATACACATGTGTATGCACCTACTTATAGTATATTTCATGGGCATACTTGTACAAGACATGAATTAATAACGGTTAAATATCTCCAGAGGAAATTGCACGTTATTTTAAGTTATTTTTGCTACTACTTATATATACTTGTCCCAGAAATATAGTACAATAATTTTAACCATCAGTAACAAACTTGTGGATAGCTCAAATACTTCTTTGTCATAAGCCCTTTAGTTATCCATTAAAAATGCCATTACCGGCCTCTGGAATCTGGACACGACGTTACAGTGTTTTGAGCATTTTTTGCTCCTATAATTTATTCAGCAATGTGTGATACTATTAGACTTTAAAAGATTTTGCGGTTCCACAAGAGTGTAGAAAGAAAATGTGAAAAACTACTAATTTATGGAATAATAATCGAAGCAGTCCCCACCGAGTGATGCATAACTTGTGTCCGTATTTACATACTTCAAATTAAAAATAAATTGTAAAGAGGCACTGGATCGTTCCACAAGAATATTTTCAAGTGGTGAATGGCCAGCAAAATATTTACTACAAACAAACAGCGAATTAACTTACTTTTTTTGTATAACTTCATCAACATCCCATTTACTTTTGCTCACTTTAGTTTCTAATTTATGCTAATTTAGTGAATAATAATAATATCCAATTTGTTACATACTCGTAGGTTGTTAAATCGCAGATTACTTTTCGTATTGAGAATCGGCATTTTGTATTTATTTTATTGTGAATATTCTGCTGGAAATAGTGTAATTATTGTTTAATTAAATGAAGCACTTAGTGCCCACCTTTATGATTTTTCAAAACTACCTCAAAGAGAAATTCTCATTATTTTATCTTATATACTTTTTAAGCAGTTCAACAAACTTTTTAAGTACTGTTACACATGGATGCTTACGGTTAGAAAGGGGTAACCAGCGAATAGTATCATCCGATACCACCGATGTAATATCAGCCCCCTTTTATATGGTCTGGCAACAATGTACGGGTAAGAATGTTATGGGTGCTTAATTTAGCTTCGGGATATTAAAATACACAGTGTGTATTCCAGGGGACGATGGCTAGTGGAGGCTGCTTTGATGTAAAGAAGACCTGCACTATGTCCACAGCTGTTGGTAGAGCGCCGCAGAACTCGACTAGATTTCGCTCGAGATCATGTACCTACACTGGAATTTCGCATACTGGAGCAATGTCCTGTGCTCCGACGATTCAATCTCTAAATGGTAGGGTGGGTCGAAAAAATCATTTTTTCGAGTATCGAATTCAAATAGTGCGCAAAAGTTGCGTATTTGCATGCTAATTAGTGAAAAAATAATTTAAAAAATCGTACGTTGGATCTTCAGTTCGCGCAAAGGGCCTAAAGTTTGGAAAAATGAGGAAAAACATCAAATTTTACATTTATGCTGAAAATATACGAGTAAACTTTTTTGGCCTCTAATAGCATCTAAGAACTTCGTTTTAGTTGTCTGATGACAGAAAAATTGTATTTAAAAACCATGCGCTCCTTTTTGAGTTCGCGCAAAACGCCTAAAATTAGGGTTTCTATCATCTTACAAATACAGCCACTGTTTTATTTTCAATTATATATATTATTATTTTACTTTGCAGCTTTTCGCCCATTTCACATTTTTGTATGAAATGACCCAGAACTCGCCACGAGGAGGTGGCTGCAATTCGAGTTCCACCCACACCCTTCCCAACCATCCAACCAATTAGAGTGTGGTAAATTAGATTGATTTAGCAAATGACGTTACCTTAAAATCAGATTTTTGATCAAATTTTGGCATTGTCGATCTTGAGATCAATGTTGTTCTAATGTAGCCATCTCTGTTTTCTTCTCCGCAAACTTTTTCTGCAGACTCCGTGACAAGCTTCACGCAACTTTCCGCGCTTCTGTGTGGCATGGAAAATTTATAAAATAAAAATCACGCAGTGTTTTCTCTTTTAGAAACGAAGAAATAGTTTCTGCTGTTATGCTTTCCAATATTGGAGGTGGCGACAGCTTACATTTGGTCCAGTCTATCAGCTCAGTGTAGTCCGTGGCATCAAAATTTATTAAAGGAGTCATAAAAGTTTTAACAGACTTCCCTTTGGGAATTTCAGTTTTTGCCTTTAGTACTCTCCTGCAGCCCAACTCTCGTATGTGCTGTCTCTCATCGACTATCATAGCCAACAACATGTTCTCTGGGTGACAGAAAAAGGCGTTTCTCTGAATTACAGGATCGATGATTCCTTTAATGTCATCTGGCAAATGTCTCGTTGTTTGAACAACCTTAAAGATATGTTTCGGACCATATTTCACTGACTGATAGCTTTTAATGTCAAACCAGACTAAAGGCAAAATCTGAAATTCCCAAAGGGAAGTCTGTTAGAACTTTTATGACTCCTTTAATAAATTTTGATGCCACGGACTACACTGAGTTGATAGACTGGACCAAATGTAAGCTGTCGCCACCTTCAATATTGGAAAGCATAACAGCCGAAACTATTTCTTCGTTTCTAAAAGAGAAAACGCTGCGTGATTTTCATTTTATAAATTTTCCATGCCACACCCAAGCTGTGGAAAGATGCGTGAAGCTTGTCGCGGAGTCTGAAGAAAAAGTGTGCGGAGAAGAAAACAGAGATGGCTACATTAGAACAACATTGCTCTCAAGATCGACAATGCCAAAATGTGATCAAAAATATGATTTTAAGGTAACGTCATTTGCTAAATCAACCTAATTTACCACACTGAAATTGGTTGGATGGTTGGGAAGGGTGTGGGTGGAACTCGAATTGCAGCCACCTCCTCGTGGTGAGTTCTGGGTCATTTCATACAAAAATGTGAAATGGGCGAAAAGCTGCAAAGTAAAATAATAATATATAATTAAAAATAAAACAGTGGCTGTATTTGCTGATGATGATAGAAAACCTAATTTTAGCCTAATTTTAGGCCTTTTGCGCGAACTCAAAAAGGAGCGCATGGTTTTTAAATATAATTTTTCTGTCATCAGACAACTAAAACGAAGTTCTTAGATGCTATTAGAAGCTAAAAAAGTTTACCCTTACATTTTCAGCATAAACGTAAAATTTGATGTTTTTCCTCATTTTTCCAAACTTTAGGCCCTCTGCGCGAACTGAAGATCCAACGTACGATTTTTTAAATTATTTTTTCACTAATTAGCATGCAAATATGCAACTTTTGCACACTATTAGAATTCGATACTCGAAAAAAATGATTTTCTCGACCCACCCTACTAAATGGTCGTGGGAGGGTTTGGAAAAGGCAGGGAAAGCGATTTACCAAATGCAATACCGTTGAAAGAACCATCTAAGCAGATACTCTTACGGAGCTAGTGTGGTTAATGGACGTAGTATGATTGCAGGAAGGTACATAAACGTCATTCTGGAAGATCGTGTGATCCAGGTACTGATTTCATTTTTATGGATGATAACGCCCGCCCGCACTGTTTTAGAATCACCAATGAGTACGAGTACCCGAATTAAGTCGGCATGGTGTGTATGAACTGGCTAGCCTGCAGTCCTGACCTGAATACCATAGAACCTAATATGGGACAAACTAGGTAGACGGATTCGTGCACGTGTTCCTCGTCCAAGCAGTTTGGCAGAACTTGCTGTAGAGCTTGCAGAAGAATGGGATCAATTTGATCAGAGTGACGTTAAGACCCTAATTGTCAGTGCCCTAATAGAGTCCCATGCCTATTCGTATGCAGGCTGTCAGTGGAACCCAAGGTGGAAATACTCGGTATTAACTTTGTCAGATAACGTACTTCTTCAATATTTTTTTTTTCGCAAGTCATATACACCTGAGTGTATATGACAACAGCTATTTGACGAGAGTGTAAGTAATTCCCATTTTAGTACTAGTCTAAATGCATACGTCAGCTATACCCTTATGTTTATTTTGACTTTTGCATAACCTTGTTTACTATTTGCTTGCTGTTTTTACATCTGAATCTGAAGTGAAAGTGATAACCGAACTGACAACCACAACCCGACCGAGACCAATCCGTGTTTTCTTTGTAGTGTGTGCGCGCGTCAAGGTCGGTCGTACCACTCCAGACATAATTTTAGCCTAATTTGTGCTATTACCAATGTTGCCACATGTTTTTTGAAGACAACAAAACATTTTGGGAAGAGTTTATAACCTTATATCAAGAAAAACCATGTCTATGAGATATTAAAAGTAGGGAATGTCGGAATAAGCAGCAAAAACATGCTGCCTGTAATAGTTTCATTGGAAGGTGCAAGGAATTGTTCCCAGATGCGAATAATAATAATATTAATAATAGAGCCCACCATGAGGCCAGCTTTCTCAATTATCTTATAATACACTTATTCCAACAAGATGTAAGTATTCAGTTATCCCGTTCCAAGCACGTTTGACGCCTTTTTACAATTAATTATTTACCTGAATGGGCTTTTGCACTGGGTACGTAGAACACACCAAATTCTTCTCGTATCATATCTTGCGGTAGTTGATATTTTGTACATTTTTCTCAAGTTCTTACGAAGGCGTAGAAGAGGCATCGCCTTGCATTTTTACCTAGTGCGAGAAAAGAAAACGTACTGTGAGAAAAAAAAACTCACTGGTTTCGTCCCTGTGGGACTCATCAGTAGGGCGTTTTGCCCACACACACTTGAACCATTACTTGCTGCACCTGCGTGCTTGGGGCACGTATTAGCAGGAGCTAATTATTTGCGGAAATAGGCGGCAGAGATGAGTGGTGCTGGACCGTTCTAACAACTGCTCCTCGGGCAAGTACCCCGTCAGGCATTGAATGCCCAAGGAGTAGCTGTTAACCGTTAACCGTTCAGTACCACCCATCCCTGCTGCATAATTCGGCAAAGAATTAGCTCTTGCTAATACCTGCAATATTGCATGGTTCAAGTGTGTAGGGCAAAGCACCTTACAGATGAGTGCCAAAGGACGAAATCGGTGGTCTACGGTTTCCCATGTCCACTGAAAACTTTCAAGACAAATCCGATATCGGCACAAAATTTTGTAATCCGATGGCATTTTGATCATCCCGTTGGCTCCAACAAGACCCTAGATAGCGCAAAAGTATGTCCGAAACTTCAAGCAAACCGTCAGTTTGGCGAAGAATGGAAGTCAAAATTGGGGAAACTGTGGCGTGTGCATTACACTATCCACATCTTCATTTTTGTCACATCTGACTATATCTAGGACCATTTAAAAAGAAGAAAGAGTCCTGGAAAAAGTGATAGAATACTTATGGTCCATGTGGGTTAGGTCCAGTTTAGCCCTTCCACACCAAATTAGCGTCTCAACCTTCTGCAAAGCGCAAAGGTACTTTTCCCGCGGCGCGACTTTAAACCTCGCACTGCAACTTTTTTCTCGCAGTGCGACTTTAAATCTCGCATTGCAACTTTTTTACTCGCAGTGCAACATTTAATCTCACAGCACGACTTTTATTCACGCACTGCATTTTTTCTCACAGTGCGTCTCAGGGCCGTGCTAAGACTTTTGGCTGCCCTGTACAAAACTTAAGTTGACTGCCCTATGCATATGTAAATTATAATTATTTTTTGCTAACAGAATATGAGTAAAGGTGTCCTAAAGTACAAATTAGATAGGTAAAGAAATACATATACATGATACATGATCTATAATGAGTGTAACAAACTTCTAGGCTAGATAGAATACTTAAAAATAATGCGAAAAACCTTAATCAACGTATGACCAAAAATGCCGGCTAAGCGAGATATAAGGTGTTGAAATTTCTTAAAAAAATGTAATTTTTTTAAATATCTGGAAAACTACCGGAATTTTGGACATAATAATTTATTGAAGTTATTTACTAATTTGTAAATTTTGAGTTTTGTACTCTCACCAGTGGCGTCACTACGAGGTGGGGAGACCACATTTATTACCGAAACTATGTTACGCTACTGACTTACACAGATATGTTGCAAAATATTTGAATCTTTGTTTTATTTACAAGAAAAAATCTCTTTTGTTTTTTGCGTACGAAGCATAGTTTCAGAGAGAAATAATTATGTGTTTTTCGCATTATTTTTAAGTATTCTATCTACCCTAGAAGTTTGTTACACTCATTATACATCACCCTGTATACTGTATCAAGAACATATTATAATAGGAACACATACTGTTTACATACAGGTACATAGCTTAATACTCGTACTTGTGGACACAGAGCATCGCTGAAAGCTGAACTGAAGTTACTTTGTCATTGGTGCGCCAGTTCATAGTTATATGGCGAGGCGACCTCTAGTGACAGGGCGCCCAGTGGCCCAATGCCGATCCGGATCCGCACATCCGCAGCCCGCAAGGTGGCGGTATTCGCTATAAATTTGGCAATAAAAATTATTTTTTTAACGTTCGTAAGAATTTTTCTTGCCCGACCGAGTTCGAGATTAGCCGTCCTCCATTAGCTGCCCCTAAAAAACGGCTGCCCTGTGCGGTCGCACGCTTGCACATAGCCTTAGCACGGCCCTGGTGCGTCTTCTTAATCTCGCACTAGGTAAAAATGCAAGGCGATGTCCCTTCTCCGCCTTCGTAGGTTCTTCACTTGTTTCATATTTAAAAAATTCGTTTCCATTACCAAATTTTGTTTTTCACATAAAATACATATTTTCAAATCGTGGGTTGCCATTTTCAAAGCAAATACAGTGTAACATAAGTTATTTAAGGATGAAACGGCGTTCTTATACAATAAAACCTTGGCACGCTATTAACTACAACCTTTTTATTTGAGAATTAAATATTTCAAAAACTATGATATTTCGAGACAGGGAAGTGTTTACATAATCATGAAGAAATTTGACATAGAAAACATATTATAAAGTTATGGGGGTATATTTTCAATGCATCAGTTTTTATTCCTTACAATATGCTATTTAGACAAAACAAATCTTGTATAAACTCATACAGAAGTCAGTTACGGAATCCAAAAAAGACAAAGTTATGTACTATGTAGAAGAAGTTGTATGAGCGAAGATAATTTTAATATACAAGGTGTCCCAGTGAAGTTTTCTCCTTC
Source organism: Xestobium rufovillosum (assembly GCA_963966045.1). Lineage (NCBI taxonomy): Eukaryota > Metazoa > Arthropoda > Insecta > Coleoptera > Ptinidae > Xestobium > Xestobium rufovillosum. The sequence continues at coordinate 18,996,863 of OZ014492.1, read as the reverse complement.
AACCTTCCCCTGCCGAGATATTCTCCCTTAAAATGGAGAAATAAAAATAGTTTTTTTTTAATAAAATTTTTATTTTTAATTGTAGTTCGATAATTTTCTTGGTGACGTACGTAGTGATTGAATGTCGATAAAATAATGCGACCCGTTTTTTGATAATGCATCAGGAGAGCAAGGGGTGAACTACCCCTTACTTTCTTAAATTCATATTTTTTAAGGGGCTGGGTATTTTTAATTTTTAACCGCATTTTTTGTTTCCCCGGACATTTTTCTAATAAAAAGTTACTCTTGTTAGGTTTCGATAAAATCGAGCGTTTTCGAGAAAATGAAACTCAACAAGCAAAAGGTACCGTGTTTCTACGATTTTCGTTTTCATTTTTTCTGGCATTCGAAAAACTGAAAGTAATTTTTTCATGTAAATTTTCACTACCTGTCGCAAACTGTTAAGGTTATTTTTGTACGACATTTCGTCTGTTGTCTACATCGTCGATTTTTATTTTTTCTTAATACCGACCTGGACAATTTTTAACGAATTTCAAAAGAAATAGCTCATGCAGGGTCAAATCATATTTAAAAAATTCCTAAGAAATAATTTATTGAAAGAGCTTTCGATTTTTTGATATCTTTGAAAATAATGCCAGAAAAAATAAAAACGAAAATCGTAGAAACACTGTACCTCTTGCTCGTTGAGTTTCATTTTCTCGAAAACGCTTCATTTTATCGAAACCTAACAAGAGTAACTTTTTATTATCAAAATGTCTGGGGAAACAAAAAATGCAGTTCACTGGGACACCCTGTATATAAAGAATGAAAAGTAAAGCGGAGCCTCTCCTGTATTTCTCAAAAATGCAAAAGAAGACACTCTGCATATATACCTTCTTGCTCTCTGCGAAATTTCATTTTTGGATATTTTTCATAACAATTCCAAGAATTGTACTGTTTTTTATCCTAGCAAAATATTGTTTTGTATTACGATGCTTTCAATCTGTAATTTTATTAAATTATATGCTTGTATTTGGTAGTTAAAATGGAATACTGGTGGGATTCTTGTAGTTGTAGATGCTTTAAAAGTGACGGGCACAAATATCTAGGTTTCTGAACGTACCGTAGGAGGAAGATGCATGCTGAAATGTTTTCCTTTCACTTATGCCATAATAATACTCTATAAATTATTATCCGAAAGTAAAACCTAATTAATAATTCTACAAGAACATAAAATTATTATGCAAACAGAATACTATAATTTCAATTCAATTCAGTGGCGTAAGGCAGTGTTTGTCAATTGTATTGCAGCTGCCGCCATTGCATTGGATGTAGGTATTTGTGCGAAATGTGATTGTCGTAGTAAATAATAAAATTAAACAACTGAATGCAGTCGGATCAGTTGGCATATACGTTGTTCAAAATAAAGTTCAAATGGATCTTATTTGTTCCCTGAATTATGCAAACTTAATGACTGAGTCCAACAACAAACTGGATATTATACCTAATCACACATATTTTCAGTTGGCTGTGATGATTGATGAAAGTCAAGATTTTACTATTGACAGTTATATTTCAAGATTAGTGTGCGTTAATATAAAGCAATTTATTAAAAAATGGATAGGTGGTCGAAGTGCTTTTATGATAAAGACTTTTCTAACTCAATCAATTGTGCGAACTCAGGGAATTTTCGTCGCGAGTTTAATGTTCGAAAACCTAATAGAATTCCAACAAGGCAAACAATAATGAGACGGATGCACAAGTTTGAGAATAAATGGAAATGCATGTAGGTCACCCGGAATCAACTAAGCCTTGCTTATAAAAAGTGCCGCAATTCTTGAAACAGATTTAAAAAATAAATGTATATTACATACATTTCATTTTTCTTTGCATTGTAGGTAAATATAAATTCTTTTCCGGATGGCTGCCAAAACAGAAAATCCGAGAAAGTCAAATCTAAAAATATATGTCTATACCAGCTTACATCTCTAGTATAGAGTATTTTTTATACCGTTGACATTTTATTTTACCTACATATTTGTCTAAGGTTGTCCACTTTTAATGCATATTCGATCAAATAACAAACTTAGTGAAGTAATATTTAATCTGTCGTACTGTTACGTATTTGGATTTTAACCACAACTTTATTTACCTACAGTGACTATATTTACAAGAAGTATTTACAAATATTTACAATTATTATTGGTGATTAAGAACATTAATTAACAACGATTTAACACTAACGAACAAACACAATCTTTTCAGTTCAAACTATTTCTACACCTCTCTGGAAACTCCTCGTATCGCTTATAATTCATCGCATATCTATACAAAGACTGGATAACCCTGAAGATTGTGGCTCACGAAACATAGATCTATAAGTTTCTCAATTGTTCCGTTAGACTCTATCTCCAGATGCACCTCGATACATCTAACTTTCGATGATTCACTTTTTCCAATATAAAATCGGCGACGCGAAGAACATATGAGATACATATGGAACGAATTAATTTATTCACTTTGTTTACCCAACACTTTTATTAAAGAAAAGAGGCTTACTTACTACGACCAGAAATGGTCTTCTACGCTCCCATGGTACGGAGTAATCCGGTCTAGATGAACCATCTTCATCTTTGAACGCGGATATCGTTAAATTCGATATACGACATTATTGATCCTTGTCACTGCGCGATATGGCCCTCCCAATTCTACTGCAGTTTCGGTGATCGTTCTTTCTTCCTTGCTGGATTGTACAGCCACACTAAATCGCCCTTTTAGAACCCTGCCTAATTAGCTCGGGCGTTATACATATATCGCGTCTTCATGCGGTCACTTCCTAGGCGTATGAGTTCATCTTCAACGGGTAGTTGGGTTCGATGACATCTTATTGGCGTTACATGCTCTTTCTCTTATGCCTCACCCAGTTCTTGGAACTTTCTGGGCAAGATTTTCTAGAAAGCGCATCAGTATTTCCAATTTTTCGTCCTGTCCGGTGTTTAGAACAACTCTCCTTCTTCATCTGCATGCAACAAGATTTTTTGTTATTTAAAGAAAGGTCACCGGTTAATCAATCAATAGTACCTAATTAAAAAAAATGAGAAACCGGAAACGTAGTAAAGGATGTACAGTTCATTGCAAGAAATCGAGTACTTCCGCCTAATTTTCTACTGTTTAAACCGTTCTTGTTAATGTCACTTTAGTTGCCACAATTTCAAGATCTTGGAGCTGTTGAGTTTTTTGCACTTGAAACTGGTAAACCAAAGGCCACAGATTATGTAAACATTGACTGTCAATTTATAGAACTATCTTCCAATTTTTGAACACAAAATTAATATACCTACCATTAGATAACGTCACGCCTGCCTTTCATATTGACTCGTATGTTAATTCAGGTTTTTTTCCAATATTATGCCTATCTACGTTCTGTATAAGTAGTTGTGTTACAATTACTTTTTAGTGCAACCAGAAAATGCAGACCAGTTTAGAACAAAGGTATTGACCCGTGACCTTGAACAACTATAGTAATTATTAATTTATACTACGGCCGAGTAACCTTCGCTTTAATATGAATGAGGTGCAGTTTTTCTTGCAACTTGAGTAGCTGTTTTCAAATTAAACAGTCACAGCCACAGTGTAACTATGTTATTGTTGTTAGGGCTCCGTACGTAAACTTGAGGTAAAAATCGCACCTCGTTCGTTCATCCGTCTTATCTGTTATAGGTCAGGAACTATTGTACATAGAGATGCCGTACGCATGAAGCAATTTTAGGCAAATAGTCATTTTTCTAAGTTTTTGCTTTTAGCAAGTGCCTAGGCTGACCTAACCTAACCTGATTGGACCTGAGCGATTCAAATGCGAAATCCCGAAGCAGATAGCAAAATTTTGTTAATTTTTTACATCTTGCTATTTGCCATGGCATATGGCAAATATAAATTATAAATACCTAATTTATGACCGTATCATCGAGAGCCAATGATTTTTAAGTTTTTTTTACCCTATGGTTAACGTATCTGGAGAAAGGTATTGATGAATAGATTCCAAATACATATGGCGTTGAAAATATTTGTTTATTTCTTTGGTTCCATCATTATAAAATTTTCAGTCCGACGACTGGCAGGACGCGTACCCCCTACCTCCTACCCCTACCTCATGCTTTTTATTCCGATTCTAGTATGTCACACTAATTTCTCGTTACTCAGAAAGTGTCCTACCCATCCTATCTCTCCTATTCTATCCTTATACCTTTCGCTTTTCCCCAACTCATTCTAATACCTCCCCTAATACCCCTATCTATTCGCGGTATCTTAATCATGCTCTGTAGCATTCCATTTCAAACACTTGTATTTTTCCTTACATTGCTGTATTTCATACATATGTGTTTAAGAGCCTTCCGATTTTCTACATTTACGGATCCTGAGCATAACAGTTGTTTCTTTTTGTTAAATGCAACTCGGCTCTGCGCTATTGTTTCATTTATATCTCTAATGATCCTACCATCGCGAGTTATTTGACTTCCTAAGTAGCAGAAATCTGCAACTCTGTTTCAAATTTGCATTCTAGTTTTAGTCCTATTTTCACCCCCCCTACATACCAACATTTTGGTTTTCCTTTTACTGATCTCCATGCCGCAGCCCTATGTCAAACCTGCTTCAATTTCGGTCATAGCCATTCGCCATTCCTAGTTCTTTGTTAGATGCTAACACTATCTATATCATCCGTGAATTTGAGCAAGTTAGTAGTTTGGTTCTAGTATATATTAATCCCTGAGGCTGTGATCTCCTTAACAATATTAATCACATCTTGGGTATATAAGTTGAAAACTAGAGGTGACAATGCGTATCCCTGTCACACTCCCTTCCGAATATCTGCTTCTATTTGTTTCTTCTTAAATTCTATAACTGCTGTTTGGTTTTTGTAAATATCATGTATTATTCTTCTGTCCTTATATTTCATCCCTGAGCATTTTGAACATCTTCCTCCATTTTACATTGTCGAAGGCTTTTTCTAAATCTACAAATCCTATACAGGTTGTCCCAGATAAGCCTCAACAGCATTGCTATCACACTTATCTTTAAAGATAGAAACACGTTTAAATGGGGAAATAGTTTTGCAATTTGGAGCTCTTTAATATGCCCTCACAAAATTCGACTTCGCTCTGTTGGTTTCCTAGATATATGAAAAAAAGGAAAAAATTGCAATTTGGTTTTTTCTTAATAACTTCGTTATTTATTAACATTTTAATGATTTGTAAAAACAGGTTTAAATGGTTGTTTAACCCGCATATTTCTCTGTACTCTAAAATTGTCTCCGACGTTTCGTACACTTGCAGTCATCATCAGGTTTATTTTATCTTATAGACGCCATATTGAATTTTTATGTCATTAAATAGCTTATTTTTTGCTGAGAATATCAACCTATAACAAGTTGATATTATATCAAAAATAATAGCTGCAGAAAATGAAATTCATAATTTAGTGGAAAAATTTAGTTATCCATGGAGAAACAACTTTATTAAGGAGTAATTTTGCAAGAATTATTACAGTTTTATTTCGTTAAGTAGAAATCAATGAAACACTCATAATTTGTAGCAGTAGAAACTGCCAAAAAATAATTTAGTTCAAAATTGTATTTGCCGCCCTAGGAAATTATAATTTCAAAATTGATAAACAAAAAACATCAAGAGAATAATAAAAACTAGTTACAAAACAAACGAAAACAACTTATTGTCGCTAATGTTCAAAATGTGCCCCTTCATATTCGATGCAAATTTGCCTCGTCCTACAATTTCGCTGGTAGCGTTCGGTGTCTTTGTACGGCTTATTTTTAGGCCTGCAATAACTTTATTGAATTGGAATCGTCAATCGTGCAAGTAGACAGATTGTTTTGTAAATAAAGAAAGTACCTATGCATTGGGAAGACACCAACTTTGAAACTCAAAAAAAATAAAACTTATTTCTAATTTCATCGTTAAGATTTTCTTTCACACTTTCTTATTGTTTGGAAAGTTCATATTTTGTAAAATAACATTTTTGTAATTATTTTTTTCAAGGCCAACTAAATTGTAGTCCAAAATAATAGAATTTTATGTTCTAAGACTATTTTGTGCTGGAATATTACCCATTTGTTATAGGTCGCTATTCTCAGCAAAAAATAAGATATTTAATGACATAAAAATTCAATATGGCGTCCAAAAGAAAAAATAAACCTGATGATGACTGCAAGTGTATGAAACGTCGGAGACAATTTTAGAGTACTGTGAAATATGCGGGCTAAACAACCATTTAAACCTGTTTTTACAAATCATTAAAATGTTAATAAATAACGAAGTTATTCACAAAAAACCAAATTGCATTTTTTTTCTTTTTTTTTAAATATCTAGGAAACCAACAGAGCAAAGTCGATTTCTGTGAGGGCATATTAAAGAGTTCCAAATTGCAAAACTTTTTCCCCATTTAAACGTGTTTCTATCTTTAAAGATAAGTGAGATAGCAATGTTGTCGAGGCTTATCTCTTTCCCTTTTCTAATGTTTTGTTCTATAATTACTCGTAAAGCTAAAATGGCCTCGCGCGTTCCTCTACTTCGTCTAAATCTGAACTGATCTAATATTTCTTCCGACCTTTTCTCTATCCTTGTTTGCACAATAATTCTAGTTAAAGTTTTTGACGGGTGGGAAATTAAACTGATTGTTCACACAATGATGTTCCGTTTGTAATTTTCTGGAATATCACCGGTCTGGTACATACAGCTAACTAGTAAACAAAAGATTTCTTACCTCTTGACCTGCACACTTTAAGGTTTTTGCGTGCAATCCGCCTGCATCTGGTGCTTTATTGTTTTTTAAACCTTTAATACCTTTAAACCCTTAAAGTCTTCCCGCATTTTGTGCAAACGTGTGCATTTTGTCCCCTCATTTATCTCGTAAACGTTTGATCTAAATGAAATAAAATGTGAATTGCAGATTCAATAACTCATGTTTTTTCTGGCGTTTAGAATTTGAAGTCGCTATCTTTTCAAATTGTTGAAACTATAAACGATCGAAACCTCTATGTACGAGTCCAAACTCCACAGATTTTTATGAAATAACACATTCAAGAGAATCATTTCTTTCTAACGACTTAATTGTATTATTTCCCAATTCTGTAAGTAACTTTTCTTACTACGGATGTAGATACAATGAGGAAGCCCGGAAGATGCTCCGTTCAACAGCACTAGAGCATTAAATTTAAATTGTTTCACTTTCACTTCCGAATTGTTACGGCAATTTAAAGTAAGCTCATGACATGACGTAGATATAGTCATGTTTAAGAATGTAGGAAGAAGCTACAAAATGTAACAACGAGAGCATCTGTTAGAGTGAAAGAGGATGCCTTGCTGTGAGAATCAGGAAGAAATTATTAAAAGTATCATAATATAAATAAGAAAGCGAATTAAAAATATAGCGTGATATGCAATTTGAACGCTAGGAAAGTAGTTAACCGTATAACAATAGTTTCGGAGCGATAATAATAATAATTGTGGGTTATGGTTAGTCACCTGTTCATAATTATTCCAGTGTTTATTCGTCCCGGACATTAAACTATAAGATAATTTTAGATGTTCTCAAAATAGGTTTTCTCATAAAATACAGCATTTTCAAATTAAATAATTGCAAGGCAAAGTGATTTTAATTACTTGATTGTGTAACAACTGTCTTTTTTAATAGTCCTTAGTTCCTTTATTTTATTTCTTTTAACTGATGAAATTTTAAAGTACGGGGGCCGTAGAGCGAGTGCTTTAAATTTTTCCGTGGCCACGGTGGCACTTGCGATCAGTTTTAACATACATACATCAGAGCGGACTAATCGCTTTTGTTAACTACACTGCTAAGGAACAAAACTATTATTTCAAAAATATTTTCGGCAATTCGTAGCAAATTGAAAATGCACCATGTATGTTCGTTGGATATCATGCCACAGCATAATAAAAGGGGACTTGATTTGTTCGTTTTATTTACCCAAAAAACTGAAATTCAAAGAAAGGAGGAGGATAAAAAACTTCGCCTTTTATACTATTTTTGTTTCACATCGTCTCTGAGCATATATATGGTCAGTTTAGTTGTTTGTTTTGAACATAAGACAACAATTTACAATGCAACGACGACACTTAGCCCGCGACGAAATGTTACGTTGGGCTGATTGAATTTGGTGGTTCACAAAGTCTGGTATAGCGGCCGAATTTGGAGTATCGCGATTCGCGAAGTGTAATGTGTCGATTGTGGGGACGATACCAGGAAACTGGCGTTGTGGTCGAGAGAGACGAAGGCCGTAGAAGAGAAACAACACCTGCCCAAGACCGATTTGTTATTCTTCGAGCCAGGCGTAATGCATCAATTACGACACGCGAACTTTCTACGGATCTCCAAAATGTACATGCCGTAGCGGTTTCTGACCAAACCATCAGAAATCGTGTCTATGAAGTTGTTCTTCATTCTCGTCAACCAATTAGGTTACCTGCACTTCGCCACGGCAATCGCGAAGCTAGTTTTGAATGTTCTGTTTATCGACGAATCTCGGTTCGGATTTCAACCTGATAGCAGAAGAACAAGAAAGTGGCGAAGAAGCGGAGCCTTGGAGAGGATCAGGCACTTCCAGGAAGTTCACAATTACCAAGGAGGGTATGTGATGGTATGGGCTGGAATCGACTTGCACCACATAACGGACCTCGTTTGAATGGATGGAGCCATGAACCAGCGGCGTTAGTTTGAACAAGTTCTTGTACCTGTTGTGCAGCCATATTCATATGCTGCTGGTCCAGATTTAGTTTATATGCAGGACAATGCTCGTCCCCAGATTGCACATCAGGTAGGTACAAAATTGGTTTGAAGAAGAGAACATTGCGCTTTTGCCATCGCCTCAGTCTCCCGACCTCAACCCCATTGAGCATATGTGGAACATGCTGCAGAGACAACTTCTTCCAGTTATGGCAAACATTCAAGGCCGATTTGCATTTTTTGAAAATGCACTGAGAGAGCAGTGGGCCCTTTTGCCACAAGATGCAATCGATAGGCTGATTTTAAGTATGCCTAGGCGGTGCCAGGCAGTCATTAATGACCGTATTAAGTACAAATTTCAAAAAATTAACGTTATCAGAAATACACTTTTATTTTAATACACAATTTATTGTTTTCCAATTTTTAGGACGACAGAACCGCAGTGATGCGCTTTCTTTAGACCCAACGAAGTCGCATCACTCCAATTCGGTCGTCATAAATTAATATTGGCCCCGCTAGAGCACGTTCTTGCAGGGTGATCACTCCGTCTGTTGGGCGGTCCAAGTATAGTGTGAATGCACCGATAAGATAAGGACAGACTGATGCGGTTTGCGGAAGCCTAAAATTAAGTTTTAAAAATAATAATTATTGGTACATTATTAACAAAACATGATTCATTCGCGGGACCCGCTTCGTTTGTATTTAGCTTTAGGATTATTTGTTGTATTCATTTCATGTAATAGTCCAGAAATATCAGACACGAAATCGCCATATTAACCCCAAAATTCTTAAAATTTTGAAACTTGGCAGGAACATAATTGAAGGCGTTACGAATAAAATAAAATAAAGTTCTCCCAGATATCGTGGTAGATTCATCCCTTAAAATTGGGAAAACCACCTCCAAATTGCCAAATTCGATCCAGCTTATTTATCTGCTGAATCCTTCAGTGGAAAAATGTTCGCAATTAAATTTGCAACAAAAAAGTCTTCATAACTTCAGATTTTTAGCTTTTAATAAACCTGTTGACGCAGACAATAATGTTCTGTTGTCTAAACGAGCACCTTAGCACTCCTATTGCGTGTTTGATCGGATTCAAACATAGCAAGACGATGCACTAAATCCTACAAAGTGGGGATGTGACATGTAAACAGGTTGGTAACATCTTTACACCGACTCTGACAACTGAAGCTTCTGTTCCAACATCGATTTTTTATAACTGATTTCTTGCAGCTGCAAGTTAGGATGTGGAAAAAGATGGAGATGTGCGAAGTCTGCGTTGTTCATAGGGATGGTTGCTCCGGACTAGACCTGTTTATTTGAACCTAGTTCGCTGTTCGGAGCAGGTGCACCTAGTTCGAATTTTGTAAAAGAGTAGGTCGCTGGACCTGATACAGCAGAATACGGAGTCGCGGTAAATGAGAGTGATAACTGACCTGAATGAACCGTCGGATGCGGAGCAGCGGAGCTGTTTAGACGAATGACGAAATAATCCCGGAGCTCGGAGTCTCAGACCACAGAACAGATGACAGATATTATGTTCTCGGATTTCGGAGCGGAGTGCCTTCCGCTTCGATGGAATAAACAAAAGTGTGTTGTATATTATATTATGTATGTCCATAAATAATACAATTATGTATTGCATATTTTAAAAACTGTATTAGTTATGCGGATTTGTTCCAAGAAGTGCAAAAATTACTTAAACATGTAAAGCCATTAACCTATCTCGTTTATTTCGATTTAAGTGTTTAATGCAATAGGTAGGTATATAAAAAGTAAGTTATGGGAAGTGCACGCGCAATCGTAGGCAAAAGCGCGTCCTGTGTCAGGCACTCCGTCTCGTTGCTCCCCGGATTGTGATGTATTCAAGGTCCGGACGTTTATGAAGAACAGGTTAACAAGTAGGTGCGCGGACCTACTTTTTTGCACCTAGTTTGTAAGCGGAGTCGGAATCGGTGCACCTGATCCGCTAAAGGAGCAGGTTGTACCATCCCTAGTTGTTCAACAATGCGCTCCCATTGCTATGGCCAGGCCTGCCTAAATGCTGACAGTGCGCACACTATCGAAGACGATGATGACGTCGATGCTGACTTGTAATTGAATACACAGAACTGTGGAACACCAGTGTAATAGACTTTCTATAGGGGAAACCACTTAAAAATGCCCCATCAACTCTACCTGGTGCGGAAACAAGCTTGAGATGCAATGTGCACGGCTCGCCTAAAAATGTAAAAAATTGAGTGGAAAATGTAAGAAAGAAAAAATATGAACGTATTCCATGGACAATTTCACGCTCAACAATTTAGGCCATCTTGATTTTTGTGTAAAATTAGTAGTTCAGAGTAAATCGCACACAACAATCGTTTTTAGCAGCGCGCTCCGATTTGCACTTGTCTTTAAGCAGCTTTTGCACGTGTATTTTTCCCTACAAAGGGAGTGACACGAGACACGGGTTGAAATTTAAACTGACAAATTGTCTATTGTTACCAACTTCAAATCGATTACAAATATGCCTATAGTCTCAGTAAAAGACTTGCATAGTATACTATGCAAGTACCTATAGGTACTGACCTAACTCTGATAAATGTGATACTTAATCGTGAAAGCCATCATGGTCATAACGGCGAAGGAAAACTTCAATGAATTATACGAGTATGTACATACAAACATCAACTTTGTCATAACGGCGAAGGAAAACTCCAATGAATTACATATATACAGACAAACATCAACTTTTTAAATGAAGCCTTGTTTAATTATCGTCAGCGAGATCCTCAGTAACAGAATATAGCAAATGTATTAGTTGATTTCATTAAAGAATTCTGTTAAACTTACGCTTTGGTCATGTATCAATTAATTTAATAATGTCTTATATTTTACATTAAAAAACGATAAAGCAATATTTATTAATACGATCGTTCATGCAACTTCATTCATAATATAATAATTTGTAATATATTAAAAGTTCACAAACTTTTATCTTTTCGCTAAAAATTTCAGTATTACCACTATAGAATAACAGAATATTATACTGACAAGCAAAATGCACTAGGCTGACAGCGGAATTAGTTGGAAACTGTTATTTTTCTGAGAAAGGAATTGATAGAAAACTTTTCTCTCAATTCCGTTCTCAACAGCCACACAGTTTCATAAAAACAAGAAAATTCACAGTCTTCGCAAAGATGCAACCGGGGGAGACATTGAAAATGACGAAGCAGACTGTAACCCTTGTGTGTTTGGGATATTTCCGCATGCGCGATAGCGTGTTAAATAATTATTCATAAAACACCTGCGCCGACTTATAATAACTGCATTCCTGTTGTGGCATTCTCTCACATTTGCTACGCTAGACGGTCCCACACTGAATGAAGCTTACTTAGACTGAGCGGTCTAGCTCTAGCGCCTGGCGGCCGCTACTGCTCGGCTGTCACGCGTGACGCATGTGGCAAATGCAACACAATCTTTTCGGTGAATATCATACCCATACTAGGATATTAATAACATTTTCAATGATAACACACAGTCGTCTCTCACACAACGACGAATCGAAAAAGGCTGAAAGACTCAAAACCGCAGCGTCAAAAAAGATGTATAGTCTACACACTTCATAAAATCGTCTAAAAATCGTATTAAAACAGTGAGCATATTATTCAGTACTTAGCCATGAGTTCAACTGACCTCGCCAATCCCATTAGGCAGCGTGGCATTGCAAAGGCTTATCACGCCCTTCGGTGGAGGCCGAGTATCCTGGAAGTGATGGTTCAGGCTGAATTAAGAAAGGTGAAGGTAAATCTTGGTCTCTCAACTGTATTTTTGTTTATCGTTAAAATCCTCGCTGGTGATTCTTACCAAAGAAATGGGGATTCACAACGTATTAGGTATAGGTTAAATAGGATGCATATAGCTTACCATATTTAACACTAAGCACTAAACTGCATCTTCTCTTAGATATTATATTACGCGTTTCGTGACTTAATAATTATATCTTCATGTAGGTACGGGTCCCACAAATTTACAACTAAATTACGATATAATCTTTTTAATGTGCAATTCCTCATTTGAACTGTGATTATCTCGACCGTGAAGCAAAACGACCACGTATGCTTATTATATGTATACTACTATTACACCTCTTCATTGTAAATGCAAATTATAAACCATATGAAAAAGAGGTGTAAAGGCATTGAACTGAGTGTAAAATCATCAGAGAAGTGTGAGAATACAGCATGTCTATCTCGATGTCTATGCATGTAAAAGCTTTCCCGCTGAAGATGTCCGTCACGTGATCATCGTTAATTATTGTAAGAGTCGCAGGATTGGCTAACTATGCAGCAGTGATGTAAATGCATTTATCTACGCCCGTCAGTTAAGAACTTCTTAACGCACTCATTTTGGGTGCTTTAAGGAGTTTATTACCGCACTCCTTTTCAACCAATCAAATTAAGTTAATGACAGTAGCACTATAGTATATTATTATATGAGCGATTATGACAGCCATTATTCACGAAGATGATGTTTGAGCTCACGAGCCGAAGGCGGGTGGCGCAAATCATCTGAGTGAATAATGGTCATAATCGCGAATATAATACTATGCATTTTCTACACCTATTAAACAAATAAATTAGACTCAAATTTGATAACTTTAATGGAACACTATAATAATATATTCATTTTTATTTTTCATTAAATTAACTACTAGGATAATATACCGGGTGACCACGAGATCAGGCTCACCCCTATAACATTTTTGTTTTTCAAGATATTAATTTGAAATTTAGGACAGTTAAATGGTATGTAAATCTGTATTATTTGCAACAGTAAAAATTTTCCTGGCACTTCCGGTATCACCGGAAATGAACCCACGTTCGAATTTTTAAATGGAACAGCCTGTATATGTTCATATTTTTTGAACCATAGTGTCATAGTGTCATACGGTAGGGCCACTTTGGGATAAAAACATTACCATAAAAAATTTTTGGACGCAAAATAAATCTAGCATCTAGACATCCATGACTAAAAGGAAAACATTAAGTCGGGGTCCTAAACTAGTGTAAAAACAAAATCGTCAAATTAGGACAAGTAGTTTTTCTGTTATAGCCATTTAAAAATCTAAGACACAGTTTTTCGGGTATAAGTCAATTTTCTTAAATAGAACCATGATGGCTCATCGCGATATTTCGATAGAGCTATTTTTTACGAACCATTTGATACCAAACACGATATCTTTCATTCAAAATTACTAGGAGACATATTGTTCTTTGCATTTACTAAATAGTAAAGTAAAGTCAGCACCTGGGTACCCTAAGTTGGCTTAGAAATAAAGTACAGGAACAAAGGAATTAAAATTCCTTGACAGTAACTGGAATTAATTTGTTCATTTGCTTATTGTACCCAGGTACCTACCTTATTTTATACTAATGCACAATAATAATTATTATAATCTGTTGTATTCATAATAAATTTTAGGTAAAGCAGGGAAGAATGCTACGTTTACTGTTGTTAATAAATGTTCGAGTAAATGTGTTAGTTTTCACTTGTTTTACTATTTAGCAGATACCAAAAAAAGATATCTCCGAGTATTTTTGAATTAAAGATATCTTGTTTGATATCAAATGGTTCGTAAGAAATAGCTCTATCGAAATAACTCGATGAGCCATCATGGTTCCATTTAAGAAAATTGACTTATACCCGAAAAACTGTGTCTTAGATTTTTAAATGGCTATAACAGAAAAACTACTTGACCTAATTTTATGATTTTGTTTTTACACTAGTTTAGGACCCCGACTTAATGGTTTTCTTTCAGTCATGGATGTCTAGATACAAGATTTAATTTGCGTCAAAAATTTTTTTATGGTAATGTTTTTACTCAAAAGTGGCACTACCGCATCTAGAATGACACGATGGTTCCAGAAATGTGAAAATATACAGGCTGTTCCATTTAAAAATTTCGGAAGTTGGTTCATTTCCGGTGAAACCGGAAGTGCCAGAAAAATTTTAATTGTTCCAAATAATACAGATTTACATGTCATTTAACTGTCGCAAATTTCAAATTAATATCTTGAAAAACAAAAATGTTATAGGGGTGAGCCTGATCTCGTGGTCACCCGGTATATTGAATTATGTGCAGTTAGTAATATATAAATTTGGAGTTGTCACTTCCATTTTAAATTTTGGCAGTTTTGGTGGTCGAATTGTTAGTTTGCGCGGATTAAAAATGCAGTTTTCATTTCAGATGCCAAGATTTTTTTAAGAAAAATTAGAATGGGCTGAGATATTACAAAGTCCACTTCTTCATCTCCGGTGACTATAGAAAACGCAAGTAAAAATTTAATCTGCCGCGGCGTCTCGAAAAATGGATTCTTGGAGCGTTCCGAAGCGAAAATGCACCGCTCTCGTTTTCTTTAATATTTTTTTCAAATGTTGGCCGATTTCAGTTTTCTCGACAGATACCTATCGAAAAAATGAGTTTCGGAGAACTCTATTCTTACCAGGAAACATGCGAAGCATCCCGCAGAAAAGGAAGAAAATTGAAGATTTCGTAAAACACGTACCTTTTAAGGGCGTCTTGCAACCTCTGTGTAATGCTTTTCGGCAAATCTAAATCCACAGATATGAAGTGGACGTAAGAGGCCGTCGACGATTTGTAACGTTAATTTTCGCTATTAGAACATTCTCTCTATTTTTAACGTTTTATTATAGACTAGTACTTACATCATGCTCATATTAACATTCTTGTATTCCTATTTTAGGTCTTTCACTTATATTTAGTTTCTTATTTGCTTTGATTGTCACTGTTCCTATTTCTTGCCTCGCTCTCCGATTATGCCTCCGTCTATAGTCTGTTTGAGTTTCTATCGATTTGGTTGAGGGTAGAACTGTCTTAAAATTATTAATTCTAGTTAGCTTTTCTATTCTAATAGGGTTTGTCTCACTTACCTGCTATTTTTGAGTCCCCTTATTGCCTCTGTACTTTGTAGCTTTCTGTTCATGTTTCTGTTTATGTTTCGGTTATTTTCAGCCTTGGAATTGTTCATCTTTCGTATTTATCATTTGCTGAGCCTACCTTAGGAGGAATGTCGTTCCCTTTTCACAATTTGATCGTATAGTTGTTCATTTAATAGCCTCCAATTTGTTGTTCTTCTGTTGTCAGATTTTTGAGGTTAATTTAGTTACTTTCGGTTCTGCCAACTTGTGCAGGACATTTTCCCACTTAGATGCTCAGTGGCGCGCCCTCTCATTTTCATTTTCCCTGTCTCATCTTTCGGTTCTTTATGCATTGTCTTATCTATTCTTCTGTCTCTTGAGACCTCTTTATGACTTTTCTTATTGCT
The DNA here is from genome assembly GCA_963966045.1 of Xestobium rufovillosum. Taxonomy (NCBI): domain Eukaryota; kingdom Metazoa; phylum Arthropoda; class Insecta; order Coleoptera; family Ptinidae; genus Xestobium; species Xestobium rufovillosum. The sequence goes on along the minus strand of OZ014492.1, from coordinate 18,980,804 downwards.
ATCTTCCTTTATTTTGGGTTTGCAAGTCATTTTAAGCTTTCTTTCTTCTGTTAACTTCTCCGTTACCGGTGACGTCTCTGGAAGATTTGGTAATCTAGGGTACTTCTGGGTACATTTGTAGTTTCGGATGTGGCTACCTTGTATTTTATTAGTCGGCGGTTTTTTTGGAATTTCCGTTTTCCGATTTGCTTCGACATTTTTCACTCTTCCTGTTGATCTTCTCGTGAGTGGGCGGTGTTTCCAAGTTTTGTGGAATTAAGTTTTCTAGCCAGTTATGGGATTTTCTTGGTACACCTCTTGAAGATGTCGATTTATTGTAGTTGTAGAAATCGTCATCTGCTCCATTTTTGGGATTTAGATTCACGTTGGAGGTTCAGCAGGATTTGTCAAGGAGAAACCCCACGTGGGTTTTTCCGGGGGAATGATTTTTCCGGGGGAATGATTTTTTTCCCCGAGGGAGCGATTTTCGTGCAAAACTTTGGTCCTGTTGCACTCTCCGACTCTCCCCATGTTTCAAGTGCCGATCACCTGGTGCTGAGCTGCAAGTCTGATTTGTTGTAGCAGCTGACCTGCTTATCATCTGGAAGGTCAGATATAAAGTTTGATTTTTACGTCGCCTGTCCGTCTGGAACATCGCGTCCAACGGCTGGTTTTTATGTAGCGCCCGTCACAGCTTTTTGTGTCAATTTTGTGTTCGTTTTTTGTGACTTCGCGTCGCCCGTCCGTTCGAACTTTCGCCTCGTTCGGTTATTGTTAATGTAGATGCCTGGCTACGGCTTGTTGTGGTCACCCTGTTTGTTCTTTTGTACTTTTGTAAAATTTATTCATTTATTAACTTTGTTTCTTTTGCTCACGTAGTTAAGTAGTTTATTATTGTTTGAAATTCATTTAGTCAGTACTTAATAAATTTGGTTCATTTTGTTTATAGTCACTTCAATAATTTTGCTGTTTGTAAATTCCATTTTGACTTTATAGTAATATCTATTTTTTTGTCAAGATTTGGTAACAGTCGATAGTCCCGTTTGCGTCTGACTTCATTGTTGTAGTTAGCGTGCGTGCGATTGACCCGTCGGTGCGCTGCGCGTGCGGAGCTCCATTCGTGTAGTGTATTTACCGCGTCATCCGCGCCTATTTTTGATTTTCTCTTTTTTAGCGCAACGTTAGTACCGGGTGTCTAAATTTCACCCAGGTTTATGTTCATTTTTTTTTATATTTATATTATATATATTCATTAATTTGTTGATATAATTGGTGGTTTTTTTGGTATTGCTATTATATATATATATTGTCAGATACCGCCATATCTGGTTTACATACCTATTTTGTTTTTTTATTATATGATATACTACGTTTTTTTTCTTTTGTTATTTTATTTTGCCCTATTGTGTACCAGCGGCTTTTAGGAGTTGTAGTCGTTGTGTGTTGGCTACAGAGGATCAGCCAACAACTCCTTGGCGCCCTTTTCCTGTTTTTAGCCCACCCCATCTTCGGCTTCGAGCATAGCTGCGGCAGGATCCTCCATTGTGGCGTTAGTCTTTTAGGTTACGTCACACCTTGCAAAAATATCAGACTTGCGATAACATTTGGCTTCCAAAATTCTGTATCGAAAATTGAGAAAATTTCCGTAAAATCTTGAAATCTACCCCCACATTTGCACTCTTGCTGACATGGAGACACGGTGTGGCCGGCGATCTGCATAATATATTATTGAATAGTAGGAATTTGCTGTCAAACTTTGTGGAAGATAAAAATTTTTGGTTGAATTTGAATGTTGTTTTGCTCCAATGTGAGAATAAATTATGGGAAAATCAAAAGAATAACATACCTGAAAGTGTAAACTACAATTGAAATAGTATTTGGAATAGAAATTGAAAATTTGTGACCAGATCATGAACTTTTAAATTGAAACTTCAAGAAATCTGGAAATCTGATCTGGAAATTAGCCGTTTTGCAATTGACACCTATTTGGGCATTACGTAAAAACCAAACTAGTTCATGCAAGAACACTTTCGTGTTCAAACACTTTATATTAACGAAAAATTTGGGAATTAAATCCTGACATTTATTTAATGGCAATTGACGTGCTAAATTGACATATTGACAGTATCACAAAGCGAAAAGAATCCGACACTCCTGGCTACAGAGGTTCTCAACAAGTTTGTCCACATGCGCAGAAGGCGACGAAAATCGGTTCTCGGAGTGTCGGACCATTATCTATACTAAACCACTGCCCCTATTTCGTCGTTTTTGACCTCAAAAAATTTTCTAAATTTGCCAATTTCCCTTAGCCCCTGCGATCCGAGTGGAATGATTTTCAAAAATTTGCTATCCGATCGACGGGGCTGTCGGAATCCGCTTTCAAAATTACCCGGCGCCTCTCGGTTTGGTCGGTAGTAAACTACCCTTGTCATTCGATCCCTTTTCGATCCCTTTCGGTACGCCAAGTTATCGCTTGACAACGGGGTGTTTTAACAGAGGTGGAAAAATCGCGAAGAACCCCCACTACTTACATATTTGTTTTATTTTTACTTGAGAATGTTTGGGGTTATAAAGGATGATACTAGCAGTTGGAGCACCTACTAGACTACACCCGTTGATTGACTATCGTATCAGCCAACCCGACAACTACAGCGAGCTGAATATTTATTAAAATATCCGAAGGCTTTTCCTCTTTGAGGTCGACTGAGCCCAATGAAATGACCATCTAGGATAAACCCTGGAATAATAATGGGCAGCTTGAGGCGTCGGCTTCACATTGACCTCTGAAATATATTTAGGGTATTTTAATATGCCCTGGCTAAATTAAGTACCTACTTCTTACATTATCGGTACCTACACTACCGTCAGGCGGAATAAAAGCGCCGGGTCTATTATTATTACTTAACGGTATCACCATTTTATATTTCATAGTAATATTGCTTATAAAATTTTGTACTTGTTAGCAAAGTTCTACATAATTATTTCTTTTTTATTTCAGACTGAAAACAGAGCGTTAAGACTAAAAGAAAGTGTGGCAGTTCCGATGGCTGTTCCGTTAAGTCAATTTAATGACGATTCAGCCCCAGGCCCTGGAGTTCCGATGGCACTTCAGAGTTTTGAGACTACTGATGCACGCCTAACGTGGAATTACTTTGACGAGATGGGATATGTGTCCAGAGGTGGCCTAAGAGAGGGCGAAGATCCTTACACAAGAAACAGATTTAATCAGGAAGAAAGTGATAAATTGTCAAGCAACAGAGATATACCCGATACTAGAAATGCCATGTAAGTGTAGTTACCTATATCTTTAAGAACTTTTAATAGTTTTGAATTAAAAAAAAAATACAGCTAATGAATGAGCTGATCCAGTTATATTGTGTATTGGAATGAGTATATAGAGCGTATATTAAAATAAATTGCGTGTGTCTGACCTGCCTTCGGAAATGCAATTATATTCTCATTAGCAAATGCTGAAGTACTTAAATAAACAGTAAATTAAAATAATTTTGTTAGGGATGGGATTAACGGTCGGTCAGTTTTGAACTTTTTTACCATACCTACATTTCAAAGCAAGAACTTCCAGTCCTGAATTTTATTCTTGGGACCTAGAATACTGTTGTAGGTAATTTCTTAGCCGACACTATTTCTGCCACACACATAGATAGTGATTACAACAGACTGTGATTCGCGTGAGCAGTTCGAAAAAAAGACGTACGTTGTGCTAAAGGACGCGAATGAAAATACTATTATACTTGGGCCGCCCAACAGACGGAGTGATCACCCTGCAATCATGAGCTCTAGGCAGGACCACTATCAATTTAGGACGACCGAACCGCAGTGATGCGCTTTCTTTAGACCCAACGAAGTCGCATCACTCCAATTCGGTCGTCATAAATTACTATTGGCTCCGCTAGAGCACGTTCTTGCAGGGTGATCACTCCGTCTGTTCGGCGGCCCAAGTATAAGGCGTTGCAACAGCTGGTGGCCGTTTCAACGCCAACTGATGAAACTGAGAAAACGCTCGTCTATAGCGTCCTTTGATATCAATAGTTTTCTAGGGACAGGCAATTGCTAGCGGCAGAACAGCCACGTTTTAACTGCTCGTGTAGAATAAGCCTTAGGGACGTAGCGGCAGAATGGAATTGCATTAAAAATAGTTTAGATTCTGCAGCTAGATATTTTGGCCATTTTGGGTCATAAACAGAATGAAAGTAGAAAACCCTGGATAATAAAGGATATTGTAAATCTAATGGACGAGAGGCGAAAATATAAAAAAGCTAGATGATGGAGGGGAATAACCATAGAAGGCAGTCAAGTGGAAAATTATTAGGAAATGTAGGAAAGCGAAAGGACAGCTGATTGATAATAAATGCAAAGAAATGGAAGAAAAGTTCGAAGCAGGAAAAATTGACGAAGCGTATAAAATAATTAGGAGAAATTTCAGGGAAACTGGATCTAGCAACAAGAACATTAGAACTGAGAAACGAGAGGAAAAGGCAGATAGGTGGATGGAATATTTTGGAATCTTATATAGGTAAGGTTTAAGAACTAGGAGATATATTAGAAAATGAAATCAGTGTAGAGAGGGGTAACCTATGCTGAAAATGAAATCAGTGTAGAGAGGGGTAACCTATGCTGTCCTATAATGAGGGAAGAGTTTGAGCTAGCATTAGAAAGTTTAAAAACAATAAAGCACCAGGTTTAGATTGCAGGCAGAAATCTTAATAACGTGTGCACATCAAGAGGTAAGAGGGCGTTTATTTAAACTTCTTGGCTGTATATACCAGGCAGGTGAGATTCCAGAAGATTACAAATGGAACATCATAGTCGCTTTGTCAAAAAGGAAAGGCTTTGAGCGGAAGAAATATTAGGTCAGTTCGGATTTAGACGAAGTACCAGTGGCGGCTCCTGACTTTAGAACTTGGCAGTGCTCTAGAATGAAATCACCGCTCAGGGGTTGGGGGGGGGGTCTGGCGGTTTCTCCCCGTAGTTTTTTTAAATGAAGTGCTTTAGAAGCCATCTTCAAACATTTTCCAACAAGAAATTTCACTCACCGCAATATTTAACGAAAATCCTAAATCCAAAAGGTTAAACTTTCGCACACAACTTTTACCACGACCTTTCGAAAAGCTTTTGATACTTCGCACAGGGGGCTTAGGACGTCCATTTCATTTTATTTAAAGTTTTTGGTCAAAAGTCATTTTTAACTGAATGGAGTATTACAACACAATAATAATTTTGAAAATTGCAAAAATCAGGCGGCCACTTTGTTAAAGTTCACTCCACAATGTTTAAGTGTTGACTTTAACTAAACCAAACCACTAGCCATGCTAAGTATTGGAAATTTCAATATTTAAAAATAAACACGATAATGCAGCTAATTACTCACGTTATAAGCAAAGCAACGAGCTATCTCAGACTTAAATATGGTAAACAAAAACAATAAACACTGCCGCAGAAGTACAAACTCCGCGTCTAGTGCTTCGCCCAACTACAGTGTGTGTGCTCAAACAGCGCTCCAAAGTAGTTAGAAAATGAGAGTACTGGATACGAACCCCTTCGGAGCACATAGCGCCATCGAGTTCTCGAGGTGCCATCGACTTCTTTCGGCAAATGACCTTGAAAGACACCAGAGGCTGCTGAAGGAGTCGTTGAGGCATCCGAAGAAGTGTCTTCAGCAGCGGCATCTGCGGCAGCCTCTGGTGTCTTTCAAGGTCATTGCTGAAGAAGTGTGCATGTCTTCAGCAGCGTCTTTCAAGGTCATTGCTGAAGAAGTGGTGTTCAGCAGCAGCAGCAGCAGCAGCCAGGCGCATGCGCCGGGGCTATTCCTCAGATCAGTCCATCGAGTTCTCCAGGGCGTGTCTGCAGCAGCCTCTGGTCAATGCTGAAGAAGTGGTCTTCAGCGGGCAGCCTCTGGTGTCTTGCCATTGCGCACCCAAGCCGCCATTTTGGCTGTGGGTCAGGCGCCTGCGCCGGGGCTGTCGCGTACAAAGCGCGTGTTGTTCAGGCCAGTCCATCCTGGCCCCATCCACTTCTTCGGCAATGACCAGAGGCTGCTGAAGGAGTCATGTCTTCAGCAACGGTGTCTTTGGGGCCTTTGGCCGTGGCTCAGGCGCATGCGCCGGGGTTTTCGCAAACGTTCTGGAAATGACGCCGACCGGGATTCGAACCCGGGTCCCCACGCACCGGAGCCCTCGCTCCAACCAACTGAGCTAATCGGCGGCCCACAAGCCCGTCTTTCAAGTCATCCGTATATACTTATGATTGTAAACAGAAGTTACAGAATTAATATTTATTTTCTCGGAAATTTACAATTGTTTATACTAAAAAATATTGATATTAAAGTTTAAGAAAAAAGCACGTTCGCCGCCGATAAGAGATGTTATAATTGTTTTTATTATGGGAAATAACCTTTCATCTTGCCGATAGGATATGTTTGTTTAGGTTTGATCCCACGCTCTGCATGTGCATTTAATACGTTGTAGACACTACAAGGTGACCCGTTTGTTTGTTTGTATTATTACAATAAAATAACATTCTAGAATATTCTTCTGATTGTTTATTTGAAATTACTTGTTATCTTAATGCGTTTCGGACACGTGTGGGAAAAAAACATTCTAGAACATTCTCCAGTTTGTTTATTTGAAATTACTTGTTATCTTAATGCGTTTCGGACACGTGTGGGAACCATCTGATTGATATATGCAAACATCTTAGTTCTCGGTAGTAGAACATTCTACATCGCTAATTATTTGAGAACAGTAGTCTAAATTTAGGCTAACCCCTACGTAAAAACTATGTCATGTGGGGTGTCAAATTAAAGGACTCGACTAGAGGTATCGGAATATTGGGGTGGATTTTAGGGGTGGTTTTTGGGGGTGGTTTTTGGGGGTGGTTTTTAGGGGTGATTTTTAGGGGGTGGTTTTAGGGGTGGTTTTAGGGGTAGTTTTTAGGGGGTGGTTTTAGGGGTGGTTTTAGGGGTGGTTTTTAGGGGCGGTTCTTGGGGGCGGTTCTTGGGGTGGTTTTGGAGGGTGATTTTTGGGGGTGGATTTTAGGGGTGGTTTTTAGGGGTGGCCACTCACTGACCGCGCCCCCGGCCACGCTCCTTGCCCCGCCCACCTAGATCATGTAGGGTATCAAATTAATCAGCTCGATGAGACAAAAAGGAATCTATAGTTATTCTCCTACTTCCGAATTCTTATCAGTAGTTGTCTGTCTGTATGTCTGTCGGTCCGTCTGTCTGTCTGTCTGTCTGTCTGTCTGTCTGTCTGTCTCTCTGTCTCTCTGTCTGTCTGTCTGTCTGTCTGTCTGTTTGCGAATACAGCTGTCTGTTGACACAGACAGCTGTATTCGCAAACACCATGGCTGATGACACGCTGTTGACACAGGCAGCTGTATTCGCAAACACCATGGCTGATGACACGAGCAAGAATAAGACTGCGCATGCGCACGGTTGTATGGAGAGTATTTAAGCAAGAAAATTAACGGTGCTGTCAGTTAGTACTTGTGCTTCAACAAGGGAACCGCATTTGAATAATGACACACATAAACGTAGACACGTTTCGTGTTCTGGACGGTGCTGTTTTGGATGAGTCAGCACGCCGTGTCGAGGTGCACGTACATCAACCGTTCGTGACAACAACAACATTCAACGCCAATGACGAAATTCGCATACCAATCCACCAACAAGACGTTTACGTACTGCCGCATCTAAGCAGCATCTACATAGAGGGCAGGTTCATCAAGGGTGCAGGAGGCGGAAATGCGGCTTTAACAAATAACGCCCTCAGTTTCCTCTTTGACGACGTCCGCTATGAAATAAACGGGGTGGAGGTGGATCGAACAAAAAACGTGGGCATCACGAGCACACTGAAGGGTGTAGTTTCTCTGAATGTGGGTGAGGTAGGTGCCCTGGAGAATGCCGGCTGGACGAATACGGGAGACTCACCGAGCCACCTTATCGACGCGAACGGGAACTTTAACGTGTGCATCCCGGGAAGAATCCTGCTGGGATTCTTGGAAGATTACCCCAAAATTCTGTTAAATGTGTGTCACGAGCTCATTTTGACTCGATCGAAAAACGATAGGAACGCTTTCGTGGGTAACGAGGACACCAGAATTGAGTTGAGCAAGGTTCATTGGAGGGTGCCGTACGTCTATCCATCGGATGCTGAATACCTAAAACTTCTCAATATTGTCGAGGAAGAGAGAACGTTGCAGATATGTTTTCGCAGCTGGGAGCTGTACGAGTATCCGGTGTTGCCGCAAGCTACGAAACAAACGTGGGCCGTCAAGACTGCAACACGGTTGGAGAAACCCCGCTACGTTATTGTCGCCTTCCAGACGAATCGCAAAGCGAATTTGACCACTGCAATCTGACAAACGTCAAACTGTACCTGAATTCTGAGTGCTTCCCCTACGAGAATTTAAACTTGGATTTCTCCACGGGGAAATACGCCCTGCTATACGAAATGTACCAGAACTTCCAGAGTTCATACTATGGAAAAGTTGGCGAGCCGTTATACGGCAAGGAACAGTTCAAGGATCTAGCGCCCATCGTGGTGATTGACGCATCAAAGCAGTCGGAAAGCATCAAGCCTGGACCCATAGATATGCGTCTAGAATTTGAGTCGAGCGAGAATTTTCCGCCCAACACAACCGCATACTGTCTCATCCTGCATGACCGCATCGTTGAGTATACACCGGGTAATGAATCGGTCAGAAGAGTGGTATGAGAAGCTGCAGGGCTTCGATTTGCCCAGAAAATACACGCATGCATACTCTGTATACAGATTATAGTTTTAATTATATTGATGTAAAAATATATTCAACGTTTTTATTTTTGCGAAAACCCCGGCGCAGGCGCCTGGGCCACATCCAAAGGCCCAACAGCACCTAACAACAATTCTGATTGGATGCTGCCCACAACCACTCTCATTGGCTGTTGCCCCGCCCACTCTCATAGCCAGAGCCCGGCGCATGCGCCTGAGCCACGGCCAAAGGCCCCAAAGACACCGTTGCTGAAGACATGACTCCTTCAGCAGCCTCTGGTCATTGCCGAAGAAGTGGATGGGGCCAGGATGGACTGGCCTGAACAACACGCGCTTTGTACGCGACAGCCCCGGCGCAGGCGCCTGACCCACAGCCAAAATGGCGGCTTGGGTGCGCAATGGCAAGACACCAGAGGCTGCCCGCTGAAGACCACTTCTTCAGCATTGACCAGAGGCTGCTGCAGACACGCCCTGGAGAACTCGATGGACTGATCTGAGGAATAGCCCCGGCGCATGCGCCTGGCTGCTGCTGCTGCTGCTGCTGAACACCACTTCTTCAGCAATGACCTTGAAAGACGCTGCTGAAGACATGCACACTTCTTCAGCAATGACCTTGAAAGACACCAGAGGCTGCCGCAGATGCCGCTGCTGAAGACACTTCTTCGGATGCCTCAACGACTCCTTCAGCAGCCTCTGGTGTCTTTCAAGGTCATTTGCCGAAGAAGTCGATGGCACCTCGAGAACTCGATGGCGCTATGTGCTCCGAAGGGGTTCGTATCCAGTACTCTCATTTTCTAACTACTCTCCAAGACGAGCTATAATTCTTCCACCTAAAAGCAAATACGACGAAGTTTTCCCGAGTCGCGCCGATCTCGCTCCCATATCGAATATGCATTGGCCAATGGCCACACCTCAGTACTCGGACGGCTGGATGCGTGTGTGGTAGGCATTTTCAAAGACGACGCGGAATGCTTAGAGCGCGTACTATTTATTATCTCGCATAATAATTAATATATATTGCGGCAGAGATTCAAAAAGTTTTAAACTTATTAGTTTATAATTATAAGGTTTCGAACCTTTTATCAAAAAAGGTTAAAACCATATTTTTGTGGGCAGTGCGCGCGCACGAGCGCACTTATTAAGGAGCCGCCGCCGCTGCGAAGTACAGGAACGCTCGAGGCCATTCTAGCTTTACGAGTAATTATAGAAAAAACAATAGAAAAGGGAAAGAGCGCCTATATAGGATTTGTAGATGTAAAAATAGCCTTCGACAATGTAAAATGGATGATGTTTGAAGTGCTCAGAAATGAAATGAAATGAAAGTTAGGTTGAAATATAGGAACATAAGAATAACGCTTAATCTTTACAAAGATCAAACAGCAGTTATAGAATTTGAGCAGGAACGAAGAGAAGTAGACATCAGGATGGGAGAGAGACCGGGATGTGCGTCGTCACCTGTAGCTTTCAACTTAGGTTTATATCGAAGATGTGATTAATATTGTTAAGGACAGAACAGCCTCGGGGATTAATGTAGGTACAGGGTCAAACTATTAACATGTTCAGATTCACGGATGATATAGGAGTATTAGCATCCAGTCAAGAAGAATTAGGAATAGCCTCGGGAATGGCTCTGAACGAAATGGAAGATGTTTTGACAGAGGGCTACGGCATGAAGATCAGTAAAAAGAAAACCAAAATTTTGGTATGTAGGGTGCATAAATAGGAAATGAGAAAATAGAGGAAGTAGCGGATTTCTGCTGTTTAGGAAGTCAACCAACTCGCGGTGGTAGGAGTACTAGAGATGTAAAACAAAGAATAAATAACGCAGATGGCCGAGTTGCGTTTAACAAAAAGAAACAACTGTTCTGCTCGGGAAGGGTTAATGAATATTGAATGTAGAAACTTGGGAAGAGGCTCTTAAAGACATATGAATGGAGTAGGCAGTAGGGCATTGTACGAGTGCGACACTTGGGCAATAGAAGCTGATCGATTAAGAATAGAAGGGTTTGCAACGGGGTGTTATATACAGACACATGATGAATAGAAAAGGTTAGCTATAGGGAGGTATTAGAAATAATTGAGGAAAAGCGAAAGGTATGGAAGAAAAATAAAGAATGTGAGAGATAGGTAAGACACCTTCTGAGACACGAAGGATTAGTTCACGACATACTAGAGTCGGAGATAGCGACAAGTAGAGGTTATGGGTAGACGCAGATCAGACTATACTGCTCTCAAATAGGTGGGGATGTAAGATGTTTTACTTTTAGGGAAATGCGTAGGTTAGCTTCGGATAGGAAATGATGGTGGTACGCGTCCAAACATTCTTCGAACTGAAAACTTAATGGTGACGCATTAAAAACTATATCGTATAGTTTATTTTACTGTTTAAAGCCTCGCGCGCACTGCACCGACCGTCACGACCGGCCGGGACGACCGACCGGGACGGCACGGACAGCATTTTTATGGGAGTGCGCGCACTGCACCGACCGTCACGACCGGCCGGGATGACCGACCGCGTCGGCACTTTTCGCCAGTTTATCTGAGACTTAAGAGATGTACAAATATGTAATGGAAGTCGATGAAGAAATTGTGATTGTCAGTGCAATTCTGATAGAGGAAGAGCAGAATCAGAGAAGAGAACCTTTGGATTCACAACATTAATAGAAGAAAGCTAACTTTTGGCGAATACCATACGCTTTTTCCGGACCTGATCCAAGATGACTTCAAATTTTTTGCTTACTTCAGGATGACACATGCAAAGTTTGAATCCCGTTTGAAAATTTTGAAACCAGAATTACAGAAATTAATGTTCCCACATCCATGTCTATTCTACAGAGGCTGAGCTAAAATGGCGAAAACGGCGGTTACGGCTGTCCGAATGGACGCGCGCATTGCACCGACCGACCGGCACGGCACGCCGCGGATTCCCAAAAGTTCGTTCGCTTCGACTTTTTGTGAAATGGCGGAAAGTGCGAATGGTCCGTAGTAGTAGATAAATGACAATACTGGATACAGCCCCGCGCCGAGGCGGTTGACCGCCTCGGCGGGAGGAAGCCGGGCGCCCGTCTTTCTGGCTGAAGAGCGATGGGGCGCTCGAGCCAGCCCGCCGAGGCGGTTGACCGCCTCGGCGGGAGGAAGCCGGGCGCCCGTCTTTCTGGCCGAGGCGATGGGGCGCTCGAGCCAGCCCGCCGAGGCGATCGATCGCTTCGGCGGGTGGAAGCCGGGGGCCCCCGGCTTCTCCAGGTGCCATCCACTTCTTCAGCAACGACTTCTGCGGCAGCCTCTCTCGGAAGAAGCGAGTGTCATTGCCGAAGAGTGCGCCCCCCAAGCCGCCATTTTGGGCCCCCTTGGTTGTGGCTCAGGCGCCTGCGCCGGGGCTCTGAAAGTACACGTGTTGCTCATTGTTCAGGCCAGTCCATCCAGGTGCCATCAATGACCAGAGGCTGCTGAAGGAGTCCTCGAGTAATGTCTTCAGCAACGACTTCTGCCTCTGGTGTCTTTGGAGGCCTTTGGTTGTGGCTCAGGCGCCTGCGCCGGGGCTCAAAAAGTGCGCGTGTTGCTCATTGTTGCGCAATGGAAGAATTTTCTGGAAATGCTGATGCAATAGTACGCAGATGTTGCAGAATTAATGTTTTTTCCCCTTCTACGCTGAAGGAGTCCTCGAGTAATGTCTTCAGCAACGACTTCTGCCTCTGGTGTCTTTGGGGCCTTTGGTTGTGGCTCAGGCGCCTGCGCCGGGGCTCTATGAGAGTGGGCGGGGCAACAGCCAATGATAGAGGTTGTGGGCGGCATCCAATGGGTGTGGTTGTGGGTGGTAAGGTTCAACTACTGCTAGATGCCTTCGGATGTGGCCCAGGCGCCTGCGCCGGGGTTTTCGCAAACGTTCTGGAAATGACGCCGACCGGGATTCGAACCCGGGTCCCCGCGCACCGGAGCCCTCGCTAGAACCCACTGAGCTAATCGGGCTGCCTACATGCCCGTCTTTTAAATCATCCATATATACTTAGGATTGTAAACAGAAGTTTCTCGGAAATTTCAATGGTTGCAATTGTTTATACTAAATAAATATTGATATCAAAGTTTAAGAAAAAAGCACGTTCGCCGCCGATAAGAGATGTTATAATTGTTTTTATTATGGGTAAAAAACCTTTCAACTCGCCGACAGGATTATGTTTGTTTAGGTTTGCTCCCACGTTCTGTATATGCACATACTACGTTGTAGACACTACAAGGTGAACCGTTTATTTGTTTGTATTATTACAATAAAATAACATTCTAGAACATTCGTCAGTTTGTTTATTTTGATACGTACTATGTTTTGAAATTACTTGTTATCTTAATGCGTTTCGGACACGTGTGGGAACCATCTGGTGAGTGCTGGAAGTACTAATTGAGTGTCGGAAATATAGAACACATCTAGATTTCTGTTACACTTACTGGAAAGTGCAAATTGAATGTCGGTAATATAGAACGCATGTAGATTAGGGCCCACTGCACATGCCCCCTTGCCCCGCCCACTTAGGTCATGGAGGGTATAAAAATAAACCAGCTCGATGAGACAAATAGGAATCTATAGTTATTCTCCTACTTTAGAATTCTCATCAGATGTCTGTCTGTCTGTCTGTCTGTCTGTCTGTCTATCTGTCTATCTGTCTGTCTGTGTCTGTCTGTCTGTGTCTGTCTGTCTGTGTCTGTCTGTCTGCCTGCCTGCCTGCCTGTCTGTCTGTCTGTCTGTTCATCAGCCGTTCGTGTCAACAACAACATTCAATGCCAATGACGAAATTCGCATACCAAACCACCAACAAGACGTTTACGTACTGCCGCATCTAAGCTGCATCTACATAGAGGGGTTTTTCCTCTTTCTATTCTTGCTTGTGTCATCAGCCATGGTGTTTGCGAATAGAGCTGTCTGTGTCAACAGACAGCTGTGTCAACAGCTGTCTGGTGTCAACAGACAGCTTGTCAAAAAAAATCACGCTTCTAGCATACATTTATTGGAAAGCACACATAACATAATGGGGAGTATTATTCAGTAATCAATTCATTAGTTTAGTTAGTTCCCATGGAATACGGTAAATTATATAATATAATTTATTATATTAAAATACATTTTGTCAATTAAAATAATATAATACTGTTCATAATATGATATTATTATATTAAAATACATTTTATTTATTAAAATAATATAACAGTGTAATCAAACTCGTGACGCTGCTTATACATCGTTGACTGCAACAAGAGAAAAATACCATAATTAAGAAATTATACTAGTAAACAAACAAACAAACAAACAAACAAACAAACAAACAAAACAAACAAACAAAACGTACAGACAAAGTGACAGACAAACAAAGATAAGAAATTGTACTAGTAAACAAACAAACAAACAAACAAACAAACAAACAAACAAACAAACAAACAAACAAACAAACGGGCGGACAAACAAAGAAATAACTTCATTCATTATAAAAACAATTAATTTTCCACTACTAAAATTGTGAATCCAAAACTGGCACTTTTTATCTACTATCACTGCATATTAAAAAATCTAAATACTTTACTTACGATTTACAATATTGACCCAAATGACCACAAGCTCACTGCACGATTCCAACAAAATTATCTTGGTTTCTTTCTCCATGAATAGTCCAGAAAATAAAACATTTTCGGTTTCTGTTGCCATGTGCGATACATTTCCGCACATAATCATTTTGAGTTGGTTCTAAAGATAGAAAATAGTTTACAATTATGGAACAGCTACGTGAGCTTTTTAACTACATTTAATGAAATTATTATGAATGAGTTTTATTAACAGAATGCTTGAACAATAAAAGAAATGATTACTGCAAATGGACTTACTTTTAAATTTTCCGGTAAATTTTGGTGGATAAAATGGTACAATAAAATATCTCCAACATCATCTTGGCCAATTACAACATCCATATTGGGAAACTAACTTTTACCGCACCTATTCCGTGGGAACCAACTAAACTATTGAAGTGATTACTGAATAATGCGTCTCGCAATTATATTCGTTCTATTTATCTCGCAGCTTTTGCCGAGCTTGCAAAATTTTGGTAACATGCAGAAGTTATCAAAAACAACAATCAATCGAGTGTTTATGTTTCTGGCGGTGGCCTTCAAACTTTTTATGTTCTAGAATGATTTTATTATAATAATACAAACAACAGGGTATAAAATAATCTCGATCATCTTGTCTCAAACTTTGATAACAATAGTTATTTAGTGTAAACAATTGCAAACGTTGGAATTTCCGAGAAAAAACATTAATTCTGCAACATCTGCGTACTATTGCATCAGCATTTCCAGAACATTCTTCCATTGCGCAACAATGAGCAACACGCGCACTTTTTGAGCCCCGGCGCAGGCGCCTGAGCCACAACCAAAGGCCCCCAAAGACACCAGAGGCAGAAGTCGTTGCTGAAGACATTACTCGAGGACTCCTTCAGCAGCCTCTGGTCATTGATGGCACCTGGATGGACTGGCCTGAACAATGAGCAACACGTGTACTTTCAGAGCCCCGGCGCAGGCGCCTGAGCCACAACTAAGGGGGCCCAAAATGGCGGCTTGGGGGGCGCACTCTTCGGCAATGACACTCGCTTCTTCCGAAAGAGGCTGCCGTAGAAGTCGTTGCTGAAGAAGTGGATGGCACCTGGAGAAGCCGGGGGGCCCGACTTCCTTCAAGAAGTGGATGGCACCTGGAGAAGCCGGGGGCCCCCGGCTTCCACCCGCCGAAGCGATCGATCGCCTCGGCGGGCTGGCTCGAGCGCCCCATCGCCTCGGCCAGAAAGACGGGCGCCCGGCTTCCTCCCGCCGAGGCGGTCAACCGCCTCGGCGGGCTGGCTCGAGCGCCCCATCGCTCTTCAGCCAGAAAGACGGGCGCCCGGCTTCCTCCCGCCGAGGCGGTCAACCGCCTCGGCGCGGGGCTGTATCCAGTATTGTCATTTATCTACTACTGTCCGTTGCCGGTCGGTCGTGCCGATGTCCGCATAGTGCGCGCACCTCCATAACAATCAATGCAACTAACTTTTGGAAAAATCCCTGCCGTTCCGGTCGGTCGTGACGGTCGGTGCAGTGCGCGCGAGGCTTAGTTCGTTTCTTACTATTTCATGTGTTATAGAATTTTTATAACAATGTAGATTGAAATCAAGAAATCGAAAAGTAATATTCTACAATAAATATTGCAAAACGCATTATCTTATCGTAATAATTTTTAGGAAGTGCCTCCGTAACCAGCGCCGGCTGCAGTTTTATAGGTATATTGTTGCCGGAGCCTGCGTGTGTCTGGTGCGAGAGGACAGCTAAAGGTGGGTATCCATTTGTTCCGTATCTACGTATCGTATTATCGTTTCGTTTCGTTCACTGATACGATAGGATGCATCACCGTGTAAATTTTTCTCATAGCATCATTGCGTACCCATATTTAAACTCAAGACACGGGATTACGATACAACTAGTTTCAGTTTACCTACTGCAACTACTATGAACACTTGCAACAGTACACGACCCGTCCCAATGCGACTCTACTTCGTATCGTATCTTTCCTTTGATGTGACGGGAAAAACCGCCAAATGAGCGATCGGGGTCGTTGCGTTTCTTTGTATCATATTTGGATACGCAACTATGCAACGTTTTCCCGTATCCACTGATATGTAACGGTGATACGATACGTAGATACGCAACAAATGGATACCCACCTTAAGGGGTCTGTTTAAAATGCGTATGCGTTGTATCAGTCTTTTTCGTTCTCAAATAGAAACGCGCCGGCAACTATACGCAAGGCCGGCGCCGGCTACGGAGTCACTCCCTAATTTTTAATAGATGTGTTTTAGAAAAGTATTTGAGCTTCTTGAAATTTGAACTTCAAAGAATTATATACCTATTCATTATTCAACTTTGGGTTTTAATCACCCCGAAAGGATAGGTATGGATCGGGTTTTCACATGACGATACATAATGAATGTTGCACGAAACATGTGTGTTTCTTACGTTGAACACCCTACACATTATCTCATTTTTGAACAACTGATTTCACATATGTATATAAAATTATATGGGTTTAACATTAAAAACGTTTGTTTCTTCATTTAAGGGGTTAAAAATTCGTCTAAGACACCATGCGACACGGGATCGAATCCATCACATATTTTATTTTTTTGCATTATCTATCGAATTCATCTTTATTTTGTTCCTTTCGTCTTAGAATACTAACTTATTACTGTTGATAATAACATTGTAAGTTTAAAACAAATATTTTGTAAATAGGAAAGCATAAAGCTCTTTTTAAGATATAAAGCCCAAATTTCCAAAAGAAAAGCTACATTTACTCTAAGTTTCAAGTTTTAAAATATCTAAAATGGAGTCGCTATAGGTAATTGAAAAGAATAAATTAATTTTCATATGATTTTATTTCCAGTTTCATGTTTGATTATGTTATAGATGAACAAAATTTCGATTAGTTTTACTTTCTAAATGCGTCTGACGTAAAATCATCGTGAAACATGTAGGTACGCAATTATTTTGTAATATCGATTAATGAATAATTTAGTATGAATATCAGCATAGGTTGTTATCGGTTTGTTACTTAAAACATGGAACCGCAGAAAATTAATGTGAAAAGAGAAGTTTTTCGATTTAAAAGTGGTATGTTCAGTTGTTCAGTAACTGGCGAACTTGTTGGATGTGATGTAATTCGGACATTTTTATTGCTTTATCTGGGCTTTATCCAAATGTTTCGATTTCAGGTGCTCCTTTCGTTCATTACGAAATGTTTACCTAACCATGACGTTGCCGGGGATGCATTATGTTTTAGTTGACTTCGTGGAGTATATCTGTTCTTTTACTGAATCAAAAAATGTTGATTGGATGCTCTCAATCGGTGGAAAGAATAAACGAATTTATTATCAGTTACAGAACAAAGCCAATGAATAGGCGATAGCCAGGGCAATGGGCTGCGAGAACATTACTGTTCTGTTTTTTATCATACAATACAAATTTCAAGGATCTAGAAAATATAAAAATGAAATAGGCCTAAAAACTTAAAACTGCAGCCGTAAAACTTAAAAATGTTGATAAAATTTCTGATCTAATCAGTCTACATTTCAGTGACTGCAGTTTTGTATACCTACAGTTCGTCCCGAAAGTAACTTAGTGGAATAAAATAAAGATTCTAACATATAAATATCCGATTTTTAAACAGTGGGAATTACAGTATTATTGCAAGTACTAAAATTAACTAACTTAATGCCCTCGTTAATGCCTAAAGATTTAGTATTTGCCAATAAAATAAAACAACTAAAACAATGCACTTTGGGAAATCTCATAGCTCGAATGTCTTTTATTTTGAGAAAACCTCTTATGAGGAAAAACCCATTTAATTTTGTCTAAGAACCTAACTCATTCTTTTGAAATATTTATCCAACGATGCGAACTAGGCAATCCAGAATTCACTTACTAAAGTTTCATTATGCAACCAAGCATACGTCAATAGAGAAGATTGCGATTCTTTTCACAAGTTGGCGCAAGTAAAACAACAGCGTGCCGTGAAGAAAACAACTGACGCCGCAAACCTGTGGTCCACTGACGTTCATTATGAGTTCTTTATAAGTTAACCCCACACCACAGCATAGAAAACAATTGTTTTCTATGTTGTGCCCACACGCCAATGTAGTGACATTGACGCGTGTTTTGCATCCTTGCGTGTAATGTCAGAAATGCACAGTTTCAAGTTTCAACAATAAATACCATGACACAAGTTTTGACTCACCCCCGTATATGGAGGAGAGCAGTGTTTTTCACATTATAGTATGGGGTCTCTCTGGTCTTTGTTTGCGCATGCACTGACCAAGTTGTTTGCCGGCCGTGTAGGAACAAGACTTGTTGACCGAACTAGACATTCCGACCAAACTACATGCTATGACAGTGCCTCTGCAAAACTCATAATGAAAATGAAAACCAATACTATTTTGACATAGATAAACCCTGTAAGAAACGAAAATACTGGTGATGCAGAAAATTCTAGTATTGCTTATCGAAAGGAAGATCAAGAGTAAAAAACATTCATTACTCTTCAGCTATTTTTTGTTCAGCAAGTATAGAAGTTGTCAGCTTTTATAATGAATACCTGGAGGCATAATTTGCTTTTATATTAACATGCAATCGACAAGTAGTATTAAAAGGCGATTCTCATCGCTCTATTTCCGTATAACCACCGCAAAGATTGCAGGCCAAGTTCGTATTTTGTTCTGGTGTTGTAAAACGTATAATTTGAAGAATTTGCACCGATAAAAATCTGTGCCCACATTACATAATTAGCCAGTTGACTTCCAAGTACATTTTCGCTACTCTTCTACCTGGACTAAGACAAAATCACAAATGTTCCCAGGGGCCATCAGTAGGTAACTCCCTGTAGCTAAAGGAGGCATTAGTAGAGTTTTAAAAATTACCTATGACTAGGTATATGTTCAAAAAATAATTTTCATTCTCGTACGAACAGGCCGAGATGGCGTGTGAGAATAATAGTTTGCCATCTCCGCCGCCTCGTTCCGTCGAACCGTGGTCGTCGATAACTAAAATACCGTAACGTATACCCCTTACAAAGTTGTAGGCCGTGCGATAAGCTGTAGCTATTTGTTTAACAAAATACTGCTACGAAAAAGTGCCTAAATTATGTTAAAAAATATAATAAAGAAAATCGTTAAATGAAATAAGAAATACAAAAGCAAATTGAAAACGTGCTCGACAATTTTGAATTCAGAACGCTGATATATCACATTATCGAAAAAATGGAAAGGAAGAAGTTTTTGAGAATTAAATTTATTATAAGAAATCGTTGATTGCATATGCCAATCCTACAATGTGGAAGCGTGAGTGGCGTCCGAAATTACATAAATACGAGGATCTTTATTACATCATGATATATTCGGCCCATTGCCTCAGAAATAAATTACCATGATGTATTAATTTCAGTAACAAAATTAGCGAGCATAGGTAACAGTAACCGGTTGAATAGTTTATTCCACATTTCAGCAAGTTGCAAGCCATGGAAATTGTTCTGGCTCGTCTCCAAACCTAAGACTCCTAGGCTTCCTCTGTGCGAGCAAGAGCTGGGTCTGAAGACCATGACGACACTTATAAGAGTTGTCATTTTTTCGGTCTAATCGTCTAATGATTCGACATGACAGTCACCGTGTTATAAAAATTTAATAGTTAAAAATTTATAGAATGAACTGACTTGTTAACAAATTTTCACAATGAATAATACGTGATCAAAATTTTAATATGCACTTGATAAATTTGTGTAGTAGAAACCATAAACTTGTTACTAAACAATGGAATAATTAAAATGAAATCGTTTGTGTAATAAAGATATTGGTGATTTCTCACTTTCCCAATAACCATAACAATTTTCGATACGTAGTCAAGAATGTATCGAAATAAAAGTATTAAAACCCTA
Organism: Xestobium rufovillosum; assembly: GCA_963966045.1. Classification (NCBI taxonomy): domain Eukaryota; kingdom Metazoa; phylum Arthropoda; class Insecta; order Coleoptera; family Ptinidae; genus Xestobium; species Xestobium rufovillosum. The sequence continues at coordinate 18,960,575 of OZ014492.1, read as the reverse complement.
TGAACAGGACTTCGATGCCTGTCGGTTTGTCCATCCTGCTATTTATCACATTTCACTACCAGTATCTCCGGAACTTTCGTACAATACAATTCAATTGGCTTACTGGCTTATTGGCTTACCATTGCTATCTCAGTTATTATCGAAGGCAGAGAGAGTGTTAATAGGGAAAACTATACCAATTTTGATACTCATCAATAAGATTTTTTGAAATCTTGTGCCTCCTGAATATTTTCTGAAATATCCTGGAAAAACTGAAAGTTGCGCATTTCCCGTTTCCTTTTTTGACAGATAACGTCCTTATTTCTAAATGAATTTGCATGACTGTGTGCATAAATGGACATTCTCCATCCAATGATGACATGAGCATTGCTTTGGGTTAGGATCATCATTATAAAGTTTTCAGTCCAAAGACTGGTTGGACGGGTACCTCCATCCTCTCGTATCCTGAGTTAACCTACGCATTTCCACGCAAAAGTTGAAAATCCTACATCACCAACTATGTATTTGAGAGCAGTAGTCTAATCTGGGCCTACCTCTACCTCTTTTTATTCCTATCTCTGACTCTAGTATGTCGCGAACTAATCCTTCGTGCCTCAGAAGGTGTCCTACCATCCTACCAGCCTATCTTTCCTATTCCATAAATTTAGCTTTTATCCAACTCTTTCCAATACCTCCATGTTGCTAACCTTATCTATCCACGGTATTTTCATCATGCGTTTGTATATAGCACCACATTTCAAACACTTCTAATTTTTCCTATCCCCTTCTCCTATCGTCCAAGTTTCGCACCCGTACAATGCCGTACTCCATACATACGTTTTTAAGAGCCTTTTCAGAATTTCTTCATTTACCATTCCCAAGCATAATAGTTGTTTCTTTTTGTTAAATGCAAGTCGGCCCTGCGCTATTCTTTGTTTTATATTTCTAGAGCTCTTACCATCGCCAGTTATTTGACTCCCTAAATCTCAGGCTTCCTCTATCTTCCCGGTTCCGATTTGCGTTTTAGTTTTAGCCCTATTTTTCACACCAACATTTTGGTTTTCTTTTTATTGATCTTCATACCATAGCCCTGCCCTCCGTCAAAAGTGCTTCCATTTCGTTCTGAGCCCTTCCTAATTCCTCTTTGCTGGATGCTAATACTGCTATATCATCCGCGAATCTGAGCATATTAATAGTTTGACACTGTATATTAATTCCAGCGGCTATTCTGTCTTTAACAATATTAATTGCATCTTCGATATATAAATTGAAAACTAAAGGCGACAACGCACATCCCTGCCTCACTCCCTTTCGGATATATTCTTCTCTAGGTTCCTGCTCTTTGTATAGATCATGAATTATTTTTCTATCCGTATACTACGTCCCTACATTTCTGAGCATTTGGAACATCTTCCATTTTACATTGTCGAGGGTTTTTCCAAATCTACAAATCCTCTTATAGGCGCTCTTTAACCATCCCTCTTGCTAACCTTATCTAGCCGCGGTATCTTCATCATGCGTCTGTAGCACCACATTTCAAACGCTTCTATTCTTTTTCGATCCGCTTCTCCTATTGTCCAAGTTTCGCACCCGTACAATGCCGTACTCCATACATACGTCTTTGAGAGTCTCTTCCGAGTTTCTACATTAACCGTTCCTGAGCAGGAAAAATTTCCGTAAAATCTCGAAAGCGTTCGCGACATTTTAGCTTTCGCCTGAAGTTCATGTTATCGTCTTTCAAATGCAAATTTATACCCGTGCGTTACACAAATAATACACTTGCTGCAGCACTGGGTGTTATGCACCATGTATTTAAATTACTCTAAATGCTATCCTGTAACATCCTCTTTCATTTGAGCCCTGTTTGGAGGCTCATCGACCCAACCAATTACTCATCAAATAAATCCAGGTGTTGATCGGCACTTATCCAGCGTTCCAGGTGTTCAAGAGCCTGGAATTCTAGGAAGTAGAACCAGGAAAGTAGTTAGGATATGAGAGTACTGGCTCAAGATGGCGTCCAAAAGTGAAGTTATGCCATAGAGCGGTATGAGGCCTTGCGCAACTGAATGCGCATGCGCTGCTACCGATTCGTTCTGTTTAAATAATTAATGTGTGCTGATCATTTAGATCGTGACTTGTATGTAAACAATATTACACGTGTTGATAAGGATACATCCTGTTTAAATAATTAATGCTTGCTTGTCATTTTGAACGTGACTTGTACGTGAACATGTCCTAGGTCTGATTATATTAAATAAACGTGGTTTCTGAAATTACTGTGAATGCATAGTAGTGTGTCGTGACTCTGGGTGACTCCGGGCAAACTCCTGGTGACTCCGGGTGGCTTCGGATAAATTCCGGGTGATACCTAGAAGCGCACCTCACTGCAGTCTTCGCACACTTCACTGCTGTGTTCTTACACTTGCTGCCTTCGTACAACTCGCCGTTGTGTCTTCACTTACCTCGCTGCTGTCTTCAAACATCTCGGCTGTCTTCGCACACTTCATTGCTGTGTTCACTTACATCGTTGCTGTCTTCATAGACATCGCTTCTGGTCTTTGCACACCTCGCTTATTTGCCACCACGCTGCTGCCTCGCACGCTTCATTGCTGTATTCGCACACCACGCTGTTGGTCTTCGCACACAGCCTTCCCCAACGTGGCGGCGAGCGTGAGAGAGCGTGCGCATGCGTAATGTAAATTTATGTGTATTATACAGCGAGCATAGTAGTTAGAAAATGACAATACTGGGCCAGGCCATCGAGTTCTCCAGGTGCCATCCACTTCTTCGGCAGTGACCTTGAAAGACACCAGAGGCTGCTGAAGGAGTCCTTGAAGAAGAAGTGGAAGTCATGTCTTCAGCAACGACATCTTCAGCAGCCTCTGGTGTCTTTCAAGGTCATTGCCGAAGAAGTGGGCATGTCTTCAGCAGCCTCTGGTGTCTTTCAAGGTCATTGCCGAAGAAGTTGTCTTCAGCAGCAGCAGCAGCAGCCTCTGGTGTCTCTCAGAAGAAGAGCCTCTGGTGTCTTGCCATTGCGCACCCAAGCCGCCATTTTGTGGTCTTTGGCTGTGGGTCAGGCGCCTGCGCCGGGGCTGTCGTGTACAAAGCACGTGTTGCTCATTGTTCAGGCCAGTCCATCCAGGTGCCATTCACTTCTTCGGCAATGACCAGAGGCTGCTGAAGGAGTCATGTCTTCTGCCTCTGGTGTCTTTGGGGCTCTTGGTTGTGGCTCAGGCGCCTGCGCCGGGGCTCTGAAAGTACACGTGTTGCTCATTGTTCAGGCCAGTCCATCCAGGTGCCATCAATGACCAGAGGCTGCTGAAGGAGTCCTCGAGTAATGTCTTCAGCAACGACTTCTGCCTCTGGTGTCTTTGGGGCCTTTGGTTGTGGCTCAAGCGCCTGCGCCGGGGCTTAAAAAGTGCGCGTGTTGCTCATTGTTGCGCAATGGAAGAATGTTCTGGAAATGCTGATGCAATAGTACGCAGATGTTGCAGAATTAATGTTTTTTCTTCTTCTACGTGTTTACCAGAATACGTTCTAAGTTTTGAAGGAAAATAAAAAACTGTTGAATTTATATTTTTACGCCAATATAATTAAAACAATAACTACAATTTGTATAAATAGTAAGCATGCATTTACTATAACGCTAAACATATTTAACCTATAAACAAATAATGAGAATATATTAAAAGGTTTAATCTTTTCCTGTTTTACAAAACTGGCAGTCTTTCTGTAGTGGTGGAGGACCATCAATAGTGTCGCAATCATATGTTGTTGACTCGAATCCCCAGTGATGGTAGCAATAAGTGTATGCATGAGAACTTATATTTTTCTTCTGCTCTTCGGTTAACATACCCAGTTCGACACATCTGCGTAAGTCTGACGGATGTACGTAATATTCTAGGAATTCCTTGGGCAGTTCGGCTATGTGTGTGGGATCCATTAGCAGTAAATGCTCACCATTGTTAAAGAACTTGCCAATGGCTTTCCCCACACGTTTTCGCAGAGTTAAAGTTTGCTCTTCTGGTTGATGTTCTTGCAATTCTGGCGGTTCCAGGTATTTCAGGATCCAGTTCCGCAGCAGTTGAGCGTTAACTTCGGAACAGATGGCGCTGCTGTTTGCGTAATGCTGAATGCAAGGTTCGATAACACGGGAATTTTCTTCTCGAAGTTTCTTTAGCGAGGGGCAGCAGTTGAGCGAATCCAAGTCGAAACACTCGACGTTGTCGGGAAGCACGTTTTTCAACCAAGACACTTTATCTTTACCCTTCACGTAGATCCTATCACAATCGGCCACCGATGACTTTAACTTCGATCGGATGTCGTCGTAGTTCTCCGTGCCACAATTCCATCTCAAGCCGTGGTAGAAACGTGTCAACCAATGAGCTTGACGTCTGTCACACTCCCTCAACTGGTTCAGGTCGAATGGTGGCTTGAATACCCAGTGGTAGTTGCTGCCGCCGCCGCCGCCTCGATGATTCAACGCAATGAGTGAAACTTCTTTGAATATGAATTCACCGACTGCAGTCATGAAACCCTGAACGTCCGCAACGTACTCCATGGTTGACATGCGAACAAACCCAACGCGAGACTGGAGAGCTCGGTGTGCTTGTGCGACTTTTATACCAGGCGTTTGACAGAGCCGGTGGAGGGGGTATACTCGACGATGCGGTCATGCAGGATGAGACAGTAGGCGGTTGTGTTGGCGGGGAAATTTTCGCTCGACTCAAATTCCAGACGAATGTCCACAGGACCGGACTTGATGCTTTCCGACTGCTTTGATGCGTCAATGACTGCGAGTGGGGCGCGATTCTTGAACTGCTCCCTGCCGTATAGCGGCTCGCCAACTTTTCCATAGTACGAGCACTGAAAGTTCTCGTACATCTCATACAGTAAGGCGTATTTCCCGGTGGCGAAATCCAAATTGAGATTCTCGTAGGGGAACGACTCAGAGTTCAGATGTAGTTTGATGTTTGTCAGATTGCAGTGGTCAAACTGGCTCGAGTCCGTGATCGCATTGCCCTTGCGATTCGTCTGGAAGGCCACAATGACGTAGCGCGGTTTCTCCAAGTGCGTTGCGGTCTTGATTGCCCACGTCTGTTTCGTTGCTTGCGGCAACAGCGGATACTCGTAAAGTTCCCAGCTGCGAAAGCACAGTTGAAGCGTTCTCTCCTCTTCGACGATCTTGAGGAGATTTAGACGTTCCAGATCGGAGGGGTAGACATACGGTACCCTCCAATGCACCTTGCTCAACTCGATCCTGGTGTTTGCTGCGTTACCCACGAAGGCGTTCCTATCGCTCTTCGAGCGATTCAGAATGAGCTCGTGACGCACATTCAACAGCACCTTGTGGTAGTCTTCTAGGAATCCGAGTAGGATTCTTCCCGGGATGCACACGTTAAAGTTCCCGTTCGCGTCAAGCACATGGGTCGGCGCATCACCGGTCGTCGTCCAGCCGGCATTCTCCAGCGCACGCGCCTCACCCTCATTCAGAGAAGCTATACCCTTTAATGTGCTCGTGATGCCCACGTTCTTCGTTCGATCCACCTCCACTCCCGTTGATTTCGTAGCGGACGTCGTCCAGCAGGAAAGTGAAAGCGTTGTTTGTGAGAGCGGCAGCGGCCCCCTCACCCTCACCCGTCACGAATCTACCTTCCATGTAGATGCAACTGAGGTGCGGCAGTATGTATGCGTCCTGTTGCTGCACTGGTATGCGTATTTCATCGTTGGCGTTGAATGTCGTCGACACGTACGGTTGATGCACGTGCACCTCTACGCGCCGTGCGGACTCGTCCAAAACAGCACCGTCCAGAACACGAAAAGTATCCACGTTTATGTTTGTCATCTTCAATAAAGTTCACGTGACAGACCGATGACGTAAGACAGTGAGAAGTAAATATACCCCTCAACCAAGCCCACAATAAACTCTTCTTGGTACTCAAGTCCTCTTCCTCCTTTGTTTCAGTCGATATCCCAGGGACGTCAATATTGCTTTGCTATCAGTGCTAAGCTGGCGGATTTGTCGATGAGCTTTGTTCGCGTGGTGTACAGCTGGACTGTTGCTTGTCTGCTGTTGCTGCTGCTGCTGCTCTGAATCACAAGTGATGCCCGTTCCAACAACGTACCCGCTTATATACCTGTTTCGAAAGGCTATGCCCATAATGCTCGCTATAATGCGTCCAAGCGAGTGTCCTCCCTCGCTATTTATAGTCTCTTTATGTGCAACCGGACAATTATCTCTTCACCGCGAAAATTCACCAGTGTGCCGTTTTGATCGACAATGCGCACCGTCACGTTGTCTATACTGTTGAGAGTGATGGGCAGGTATATTACGTTGCTGGGCACCTCAACAATCTTGTAACCGGGCGGCACGAGGGGGAAAAATTCGTGTACGGTGTGGACTAAGTTACCATTTACGTACGATCCGGTGGTGATGTTGCACTCTACGCGTATCACGTCCACTTTCAGTATGCTGACGGGCAAGTCCGACTCGTGCCATCTATTCGGTGCAAGTATGCGTCTATTGAATCCAAGCAGAGAAGCCAAACAGTTGTCTCTGTCAAAGTTTATCTGTTTCCCGAATTTAATTTCGCACTTCAGGGTGCTGTTGTTGGCGCGCAGAATAAAGCTGGTATCACCCGAGGGTAAATTGTTGCGCAGGTACTCGTTCAGGTCTTCGATCTCATATGAACCAGTGGGTATGGCGAGTTCCGCGTCACCGCTACCATAATAGAACTTATTGTTTGATTCGTCCACGTTCGGCACCGAGTTGAAGGTTTGGAACAGTACAAGCCCCAGCACGTAGTTGCCGTCCTCCAATTCGATAGGTGGGAAAAAATTGCTGCTCAAGACCGAACTGTTTCCCGTCAACGACACCGTCAGAGACTTGGTGGTGGTCATGATCCGCCGTTGTTGTACAAAAACTTTAAGCACAGGTGTCCACAGATGGGTGAGTTGAAGCTCTGCTCCCAGTCGTGATTGTACTGTATGGTGGTGGTGCGGCTACCGAGGTATTTAACGAGTTCTGCGGGCGGTCGCAGGTTGCCAAAACTGTCAAAGTAGAGGACGCGCGACCCTCGCTTTATGTACGCTACCCAGTGGGTGCCAGGACCGCTTGCGTCATCCAAATTGACGATAGCTGACTCGTTGCGTTTGGGTTTCCCCGCGGGCAAGCCGTTGCGCATGAACACTCCCCGGAAGTGGGGAATTTTCAGATCGATTGAAGCGTACTTGTTTAGATCGATGTCGGTGAGTGGTCTTCTCGGTAGCCTCAGTAGCGGTTTTTTGCCGGCGCCAAGTACAGACCCAAGCCTTTGCGGTATGGTTTCAGGTAGAGTCCGCTTCCCGGTTTACCCATAGCAATGGCCTCCATGGTCTGATTGTGGCGTTGATGTTCGCCTAGCTCTTTTCGGGCCTGTGAAGCATCGTTCACTGCCTTAGCTACACCTGCCGCCCCTCCAGCTAGCGCACCGAGAGCCGATAGACCCGCAAAAATTGGTATCAGGGGTAATATTCCACCAGTCTTCGGCACCGGGATGACGCGCGGCAACGGCTTCCTCTCTTTGCGTCGAATTACTTGCTTAGCCGCTGCCAGGGCTCTGTTCACCGCCATAACCGTATCCTTGGTGTTCTTCACTGCAGCTCGCGCCTCTCTCGTCACTCTGCCGAGCGAAATACGATCTTTGACCGTCTTCTTCTTCTTGGTGCCGACACCCATACCCAACTTGACTTTAGCTTTCATTGCGTTAGTTATGGCCCAAGCGGCTGCACGTTCACCCAGAGATGCGTCCTTTGCCAAAACCCTGTGCCACGCACTGTCCGCCAGTCTTCGGTCAGCTTCGTGTCGCTTCGCGAGCTCCTTCGATTGCGAGTAGGCAATGTCGTGGGATCTGCACGCTTCGTCCGTGGGATTTATGCCCCGATCACCTCTTGCCAATCGCTCCTTAAGTTTTGTACCTGGACCACAGAAGTTGTAACCGGGCAGGTGCAATTCCACCTTTAAGAGTCCTTTCCCCTTGCGTGGTTGTCGTCGTCGTCGAAGTGGTTTGACTGTTGGAGACATACTGACTGGAGTATAAAAGGTTTCGACGCGTCTATATATACTAGTTCGACGACGATGAAGTTCGTGAAACAATCGGAGAGTTTACCGGTCATGAATGTATGCGGCGCAGGCTTCGAGCCACCCGCCAACAAGAGACTCAAACACGGACTCCTCTTCCCCGACACCGTGAGATCCATCATCTGCGGTCCCTCGAACTGTGGCAAAACGAATTTGATTTTGTCGCTGCTGTGCGCACCGAACGGGTTGCGTTTCGAGAACGTCTACGTCTACTCCAAGTCCCTGTACCAACCAAAGTACCAACTGCTGGGGGAGATACTGCGGGCGGTGCCGGGTGTCGGCTACTTTGCCTACGGAGATTGCGCGGACATCGTGCCACCCGAGAACGCCCTGCCCAATTCCGTGTTCATCTTTGACGACGTGGCCTGCGACAAGCAGAACGTTATGCGCGACTATTTCGCCATGGGGAGACACAAGTCCACAGACTGCTTCTACCTCTGTCAGACGTACACGCACATCCCCAAACACCTGATACGCGACAACGTCAACTCTCTGATCCTCTTCAAGCAGGACGACTTGAACCTACGTCACGTGTACAACGATCACGTGAACACCGACATGGACTGGTCGGTGTTTCGTTCAGCGTGCGCCGCATGCTGGACATCCAAGTACGGATTCCTGGCGATAGACAAGGACAGCGATATGAATCAAGGGCGGTACAGGAGGGGCTTCGATCAGTACCTAATCATATAAAAGGGAAGCTGTTGACACAGACAGCTGTATTCGCTAACATCATGGCTGCTGACACAAACAAGAATAGGAAGAGAAAAAAGGATCGGATGCTTAGCAAAGAGATTATCAAATCAGCTGACGCCATTCGACGCAAGTACCACTCGCTCAAGTCGATCCAAACGAGTGCCGAGGAGCGCCTGAGACGACGCTTCCAACCGCTCACCGAACCGCTGCAAGAAATGACCCGCAAACTGGACTCTCTCAAGGAACCCTCAACGCTAACGCCCGCGCTGACGCAGCCCCCTAGTTTCGCCAACGACCTCATCGATCTGGACGGTGAAGCGGCAGCAGCGCCCTCTTTCGATGACAAAACTCCGCCGCCTACACCTACGATGCCCGGTCCCAAGGTCAGCCCGCACATTGAGAGACTGCTGCGCAATGAAAATCGCAGAGATTTGGACACCGTGTACGGAGTCAGAAGACAAGCCGGCGATGACTACGACTCGTTCATGATTGGAAACTCGGCCATTCAGTTTGTCGACGACGATGTCTACGTGCAGGACAAACGGTATCCGGGCACCAGCGGTCTCTACGAGCTGCTCTTCTACAAAGACCCGCACAATTACACCAAGCGTGATTTGAACGTGTACAAGAACATAATACTGGCCACGAATGCTCACAAGGTGGGCTATAGGGATGAAGCTCGTACTCGGGGCACCAACAGCACCAAGTACAAGAGCATCATCAAACGGTTTACAAAGGAGGGTGGTGGTGGTGGTGGTGGTGGTGGTGGACTGTTGATGCGCGTCACAGATAAAAACAGCGAGTACGTGTATTGGAATGACATAAATGAACTGGTTCAACGTTTGTACTTGCTGCATGCCTCCAGAGCGGCCGGCAACACCTCACACGGCAACGAGATTGCGTCTATTGTGGAAGAGCTTATGGAGGAGGGGGTTATAGTATAAGAAGGGGAGCAGCAGCAGCAGCGCGAGCCTCAATCATGTCCGTGGACAAGTTCGGACGACAGCTGGTTGGACGATCCAAGAAAGCATCTTCGCAGGCGTTTGTTCTGCGCGGACCGCCTGGAGTTGGTTTCCTGCTGACCCAGTCCGGGGACTATAACATAGACAACAAGCGTCTGACCAGTGTTGCTAACGCAATCGAAGACCCCGACGCTACCAATAAAGCTTACGTGGACAGTTTATTTGCAGCACTGGGACTGTCAATTGATCACGCGGTGCGTACAGGAGCGGTGGCCCCTCTCGGCCGGAAACTAGAAATAGTCGAGCAAGACCTGGAAAAGGTCAGAGATAGTGTAGCGTTGCTGTTTCGCGAACACAGTGATAGACTGCACGCGCTAGAATTAGGCTTGGCGCAATTGCAAAACGACAAATATTTGGTGGGGGAATGAATGAGAAGAAGGGGCTGATTGACGAGTTACACAAACCCGCACGACGAAACTTCCCGAGGCGCAAGGTGATAATCCGCGGTTTCGACGACCTCTGGCAAGCGGATCTGGTGGAGATGATCCCGTACGCGAAGGTGAATCGCAACTACAAGTACATTCTCATGGTGTTGGACACGTACTCCAAGTACGGGTGGGCGGTGCCACTAAAGACGAAGACGGCATCGGATGTGGTGCAAGCGTTCGCCCCTCTGCTGCAACGACAACGATCACCGAAGAATTTGCAGACCGACGACGGCAAGGAGTTCTTTAACGCACGCTTCAAGGCTCTGATGACTGAGCACGGCATCAATCATTACTCCACGTTCACGGAGAAGAAGGCGAGTTGCGTGGAACGCTGGAACAGAACCATCAAGGAGAAGATGTGGAGACTGTTCAGTTTACAGGGCAACCACAGATGGCTCCACATTCTGCCTCAACTGGTCGGCGAGTACAACAAAACAGTGCATTCTGTGACGGGAATGCGCCCCGCTGATGTCACAAAGGATACGAAACTCAATTTTGGAGCGGCGGCAGCGGTCAGGGTGCAGACAAAGTTTAAGCTGTGGGACAAGGTGCGCATTTCAAAGTATAAGCACGTCTTCAGCAAGGGGTACACTCCAAACTACACCACCGAGGTGTTCACCATCGTCAAGGTGAAGCATACGAACCCAACCACGTACCATCTTGAAGATTACCAAGGGCAACCGATTCGGGGATGTTTCTACGAACAAGAGCTGCTGAAGACCAATTACCCCAACACATACCTGGTGGAGAAGGTATTGCGAAGGAGGGGCGATCGCATGTTTGTGAAGTGGCTCGGATTTGATGACTCACACAATTCGTGGATAGATAAGGGTGACTTGTAATAAATAAAACAGGAGTTGTTTACATAGAACATTTTTATTGAAAATATAGATAATTTATCAAATACATGCGTTTATTTACAAACTATTCTGGTCCATAATACTATAGTGCCCGAGAGGTAGTGTGTTTACACCATCATCGAGCGTGTGGCGTTTGTCATCTTCGGCACACAAACTTTTCTTGCTAATCTCGTACGAATAGAGCTCGTGATTTCTCGATCGAATCGAATTAAAGGTGGCCTGAAGTTTCAAATTGCCAAATAATACTCGTTTATAGTCGTTATGCGTCAACTCCTTGACTGCTGAACGGCCGATTCCCTTGGATTTTTTAATTTCAATAGCGTCGTCCTCGCACAGAATAGAGTACATTTTCGGTTTTAGTGCTACCAACTCTGTAATAATTTTACCATCCAAATCATGCTTGAACTTGCCAATTACTTTTTTGTTTACCGGCGGAATATTGTAGGGATTCCCTGGGGGATAGCCGGAAGTGTCAAAATGATCCTTCGCATCGGCTCTAATTATTTCATATAAATCGTCAGTGCAGCACTCGTAAATAAAACTGTCCGTATCCGTGTAACAAAGCGAGGCATTTAAATTTTTGTGTTCTTTTACATAGTCGTAGTGAAATTTGTACATCAGTTCTTTTGCCAACTCCAACACGCAAAATCCCACATAGATTGGCTTATTGAAGACTATTTCTGTCTTTTGTAATTCAATGGCCACCAAGTTCTCCGAAAATATCACGCAGTTCTTAAAATTGGGTTTTGCTATCAGAGACGACGCGCCACATTTACCATCCCAACGCGTCACCAATTTGATGTCGCGCCGTTTCCTAATATTTTCAATTGTTTTCCCATACACTGCATTATTCATGAATTTGTACTGATCCTTTTCAAATTCATCCTTGGACTCTGTTCGTAATTTCGTGTTCAGATCTATGTACGGTTTGAGCCATTCAGACTGCTTAAATCGCAAAACTCTGTGGACCTTTTTTAACAGTAAACCGTGATTTAAACATTGCTGTAGATTTCTATAATGGATAACGTATCGAGATTTATCGTGAAGGGTTAGCATCAGTTTCGATTGGTTGGATAGGTCTGATGTGCGATGTTCTGAGCAGAAGGGGAAGTCCGCGTGATGGTCATGTATTGTTTCCGGATACTCCAGATCCACCTCTAGCGCATACCCATACTCTTGATCCCCTTCGAATAAGGTGTATTTTTTCTCCAATAGCTGTTGCTCGATCACTGCAATCTCACTGTCCTCCAACCACGCAAACCCTCCGTACGGCAGCGGTTGTGACAAACTGTGTCCGTACAGATTGTTTGCATCTATGTAGAAGAGAAATTTAGACGGTTTCGACGGATCAAAATTTTTCATATATTTGTTATTCGCTCTAGAAAATTTCTTGTTTGCCACAACCACTCCTCCTCTCAGTGAACGTTCGAAAAAATTTATCATTTCCACGTCTGTCAGCAGTTCAAGTTTGACCTTTGTCATCTTGAGCATTGCTTGAAACGTGTATCCCGCTAAAGTGAAACAGTGAAATGGATCCAACGAATACGTTTCCAAACACACGGAACGAAATTTATTCACTACATCTGTCAGAATTAATGTGTCCAGTTTGAGGTAGATGTCGGAGTAGTCTGCTAGAGTCTGACAACCAAATGTCCGCCAAACCTTCTGCGCATGTGCATAGTCCTCTTCCGTAATGTCACTGTCGTTGAGTTTACTGTAAAAAGCATTCTTCGGTGGAAGTTCGGTTTCTTCCAGACGTTCCCACGAGTTCACGTAATCATATGGGAACACCCCCTTCCTACAAATCAACTGTAAATTTTCCGGATTGGAAAAGTATCTTCTGGTTACGTTGTACTCGTTTGGATTCAAATTCTGCGCCAATTTCTCTAAGGACGATGGTATGAAACGATACGAGTCTAAAAAGCGCATTTTAACCCCACCCATCTTTTTCGAAAACGAAATGTAATTTTCCATCGTTATGGGCAGTAGATCAATTGGTTCCGTGTCGTAGGCCAACTCCTTTATGATTAAATGTCCGTCGTAACCGCTCAAATTGTGAAATAATACGGGTACGAATCTGCAAGTTCGATATAGCAAATTGCATTGCGCATGCGCAGGTCCCCGGTACTTCCCCGTTATGTGATCGTGATCTTTCACTCGCTCTTCCAGTAAACCAAAAGGTTTCTCGCACATGTGGCAAATGTTACACGTTTGAAATTCACGCAGCTGGATGTCATTCAATGGTTCCATACCCACGTCTCCGGTCACTATTGGCTCTATAACCGCAGCTATTTCTCGAAGTTTCGAAACAAACCAGCTGACGCAATCTTTTCCGCGATAAATCTCAAACCTTGACAGGCTATCGTCATAGTTACAAATCAGGTAAAAGGCAACGCTATACGGCTCGTGTTTCTGATATGTAAGCGTACTCGAAATGTCGGGATCATTTTTACATGCGGAAATTGGGCGGGTGAATGCTTCAAAATCACCGACGATGAGGAAGGGCACCGGCTCTTTAAACCAATAATTTTGAAATTGCAAAATGTCATTATTCCCCTCCGTTGGTAGCGTAATTTTGACGTGAGATTTTTTTTTTGCCGAGCAATCTGGCATATGTCTATCGTACTTTTCTAAGGAATAAAAGGTGACTAAACACCGATCGCAAACGTGAATCCGACCGTCGTGTCGTGAAAACTGAGGTGAGCATAGACGCGACATATTTTTAATCCATGCGTAATGCCCTATGCTATTATTCTCATTCGTAATGTATAATAAATTCACATGCATTTCCCGTTTCTCCTCGGTATAATACAAAGGCCCAATTACGTTACACTTATTGTCTAATCCAAACACATTAATAGATATGTTATTCAGTCTTTCAAACTTGGAAATGTCTGTCAATTTCACCGGAATGGAAATACCTGTGGTGTCCAAAACATTCGTATACTTTGGATAACTTGACACTCGATAACTATGTTCCTTTGCGGGATAGATCGCACAAACTACAGCGTGGAAGAAACAAGCCATATCTGTATTACGTACATTGATGACAGCCTTCCGTACAGCTATTACTTCTGGCAGTGGTAAATAGCTGGACGTTCCACCACGCAGTGGATTGTATTTATTAATATTTACGGCCAACGAAATGACTTGGGTGAAGGACCAGCCACTGTTTTTCGCAGAAAATTCCACTAGCTGCAATAGTATGAACAACAAATGTTAGTGACACGGCACACACAAGAATTGATTTGTAAACAAGTGAGCTCGCATCGTTTTGAATTGTGAAGATGAGGTCGCGCATTGGTTTCATGAAAATGTACGCTTATAATGAAACAATAAGAAACATTTTATATAGTAGTCAAGCCTTTAAAGCAAACCACCCCCATATTCCGATCCCCCTCGTCGAGTCCTTTAATTTGATACCCCACATCACATAGTTTTCCGTAGTTGAAGGCCTAGATTAGACTACTGTTTTCAAATAATTAGAGCGATGTCTCTCCAAATAATTCGACCAGAACGCTTCTTATTTGAATTTGATGCAATTCCAGAACCCAAGTGCCTCTGGTTTTGTATTATATTTAAACACACTTTAATATTTGATATGTTGCACTCTACATGTCTGCGCTGACCGAGAGTAAGTTTATCACCAGTTTTCAAATATTTATAGTGGGTCCTGAGCATGCGCTTACATATCTTCGAAAAATAATGAATTTGTTCCACAGACAAACTCCTTTTATTAGCACATACCTGTCAATTATTATTCGAATTAGCGCATGCAAAAATATGTGGAAACAAAGAAAACAAACTTACTTCAAATAATTTTTTCACCATATCTGATGAAAGTGTCTGTATTTCAGATTGCGATTCCATCGTCAATACTGCCTAATCACTCGCACCACAAAATATTATGTCCTTTGTTGAAACTCAAAACGTAATGTCAACACTGCTTTATTACTATAGAACGGTCATAAAACAACTGGCTGATGCCACCCAATCTCGCTCTATTTATACAGATTCTTATCTTCGCAGAACATTCCAGAAGGATCCTTGAGTGTTATCAATTCTAAGAATTACTTTAGTGCCGCGTGCAAATAATTTATGTATGTCTCACGTCTTATCTCCTTGTTCCAGAAGAAACCTTGAATTTTATCGCTTCTAAGAATTAATTGAGTGCCGTGTGCAAATAATTTATGTGCGTGTCACGCCTTATCTCCTTGTTAATCGAAAGTTCCAGAAGAAACCTTGAATTTTATCGCTTCTAAGAATTAATTGAGTGCCGTGTGCAAATAATTTATGTAAGTGTCACGTCTTATCTCCTTGTTAATCGAAAGTTCCAGAAGAAACCTTGAATTTTATGGCTTCTACGAATTAATTTAGTGCCAAAGCGGTGAGGAAGTCTTTGATCTTTATCAACAAATAACATAAATTTTTCGAATTGATAATCATGTTTATTTTGACAGGGTCTTTAAACACTCATGAGTTTATTTTTATAACGCTGTTTAATAGAATGTTCCAGAACAAATCGGTGAGAAAGTCTTTGATCTTGCTCGATAATCATTAATTATTCGAACTGATAACATTATGCTTAATTCGGCAGAACTTAAGTAAACATGACTTCCCAGAATTTTGTTTTTATGTCATGGAGGGGAGGTGTCCATCGTACTAATTGTTAATGTCAAAAAATCACGCTTCTAGCATACATTTATTGAAAAAAGCACACAACAAATTAATATTCTAACATAATGGTGAGTATTATTCAGTAATCAATTCATTAGTTCAGTTGATTTCCACGGAATACGGTAAATTATATAATATAATTTATTATATTAAAATACATTTTGTCAATTAAAATAATATAATAGTGTTCATAATATGATCTATTAAAATACATTTTATTCATTAAAATAATATAACAGTGTAATCAAGCTCGTGACGCTGCTTATACATCGTTGGCTGCAACAAGAGAAAAATATCATAGTTAAAAATTATACTAGTAAACAAACAAACAAACAAACAAACAAACAAACAAACACACAAACAAACAAACAAACGAACAAACAAACAAAGATGAGAAATTATACTAGTAAACAAACAAACAAACAAACAAACAAACAAACGGGCGGACAAACAAAGAAATGCATTCATTCATTATAAAAACAATTAATTTTCCACCACTAGAATAATTGTGAATCAGAAATCCCAATTTTCCACTACTAAAATTGCGAATCAAAAATCCCCAATTTCACACTACTATCACTGAATATTAAAAAATCTAAATGCTTTACTTACGATCTACAATATTGACCCAAATGACCACAAGTTCACTGCACGATTCCAACAAAATTATCGTTGTTTCTTTCTCCATGAATAGGCCCGAAAATAACACATTTTCTGTTGTTGTTGACGCCATGTGTGGCACATTTCCACAAATTATCATTTTGGGTCTGTTCTAAATATAGAAAATAGTTTACAATTAGATAATATGTATGCTTTTAATTACTTATAATGAAATTATTA
Source organism: Xestobium rufovillosum (assembly GCA_963966045.1). Taxonomy (NCBI): domain Eukaryota; kingdom Metazoa; phylum Arthropoda; class Insecta; order Coleoptera; family Ptinidae; genus Xestobium; species Xestobium rufovillosum. The sequence continues at coordinate 18,943,954 of OZ014492.1, read as the reverse complement.
AGAATGACTTCTATTATGAGATTTATTAACATACTGCTTGGACAATAAAAGAAATGATTACTGCAAATGGACTTACTTTTATATTTTCCGGCAAGTTTTGCAGGATAAAATGGTACAATAAAATATCCCCAACATCGTCTTGGCTAATTACCGCATCCATATTGGGAAACTAACTTTTACCGCACCTATTCCGTGGAAATCAACTGAACAATTGAACTAACTACTGAATAAAATGCTCGCGATTAGATTCGTTCTATTTATTTCGCAGCTTTTGCCGAGTTTGCTAAATTTTGATAACATGTAGAAGTTATCAGAAAAAACAATCAATTGAGCATTGTTTATTTATCTGGCGGTAAGCTTCGAAAATGTTCTTATTTTATTGTAATAATACAAACAACAGGGTATAACATAATCTCGGTCATCTTGTAGAGTTTGAACATATTAAGTGCACATGCACTTATTGGCATGCAGACCGTGGGAGTCAAACCAAACAAATATACATATCCTATCGGCAAAGTTGAAAGGTTTTTCTAGAACGTTCTTAGCTATTAATATTTAATCATAATAAAAACAATTATAACATCTCTTCGGACATGTTTCTTTCTCAAACTTTGATAACAATATTTATTTAGTATAAACAATTGCAAACGTTCGAATTTCCGAGAAAAAACATTAATTCTGCAACATCTGCGTACTATTGCATCAGCATTTCCAGAACATTCTTCCATTGCGCAACAATGAGCAACACGCGCACTTTTTAAGCCCCGGCGCAGGCGCCTGAGCCACAACCAAAGGCCCCAAAGACACCAGAGGCAGAAGTCGTTGCTGAAGACATTACTCGAGGACTCCTTCAGCAGCCTCTGGTCATTGATGGCACCTGGATGGACTGGCCTGAACAATGAGCAACACGTGTACTTTCAGAGCCCCGGCGCAGGCGCCTGAGCCACAACCAAGAGCCCCAAAGACACCAGAGGCAGAAGACATGACTCCTTCAGCAGCCTCTGGTCATTGCCGAAGAAGTGAATGGCACCTGGATGGACTGGCCTGAGCAATGAGCAACACGTGCTTTGTACACGACAGCCCCGGCGCAGGCGCCTGACCCACAGCCAAAGACCACAAAATGGCGGCTTGGGTGCGCAATGGCAAGACACCAGAGGCTCTTCTTCTGAGAGACACCAGAGGCTGCTGCTGCTGCTGCTGAAGACAACTTCTTCGGCAATGACCTTGAAAGACACCAGAGGCTGCTGAAGACATGCCCACTTCTTCGGCAATGACCTTGAAAGACACCAGAGGCTGCTGAAGATGTCGTTGCTGAAGACATGACTTCCACTTCTTCTTCAAGGACTCCTTCAGCAGCCTCTGGTGTCTTTCAAGGTCACTGCCGAAGAAGTGGATGGCACCTGGAGAACTCGATGGCCTGGCCCAGTATTGTCATTTTCTAACTACTGAGCATTCTTCAGGACACGAGCATTACTTGGCAATAGCAGGTGAATAACGACAAACATAAACGTAGATACTCTTCGCGTTGTGGACAGTGCTGTTCTGTTTGAGTCCACACGACGTGTCGAGGTACACGTGCACCAGCCGTTCGTCTCAACAACATTTAACGCCAACGATGAAATTCGCATGCCAAATTACCCACAAGACGTTTACCTACTGTTACAAGCCCCCGTTTTTGGATGGTGTGTGTGTGCGTGTGTGTGTGCAGCGGGAATTGCAACTGAGACTCTTTGATATTGTTCTTTTGACGGCTTTGTGGCCCCTTACAATAAAATATCTCTGAGACAGTTAAAATATATTTATTTTAAGAAAATAAATACAATAGGATGTGAGTGTATTGCATAAAATGTTCGGTTTCGTGTTCACGGAGGTTCACCTCCTGGGTTGTGGGTTGGCAGCGTCTTCGCAATAACGTGGAAGCGAAGACGGTAGAGAGAGTGCCACCCTGATGTGAGTGACTGGAAGGCGGTGGCTTCCAGCAGTGGTGTTGTCCTCGAAGTTCGCTCGGGGCCGGTGATGTGGTGTGTAGCTGCAGCGAGTGCCTTCTGGGAGAGGCTGATTGCTAGGCGTCCTCGAAGGGGTCGTGAAGGCGGCGGCGGAGCATGGTCCACCCTGGGGTGAGTGGTTGGAAGGTGGTGGCTTCCAGTGGTGGCGGCGTCGTCCTCGAGGTTGGCCCGGATGAGCCAGTGGAATTGGCTCGGTGGTCCCTGGAATCGGAGATGAGGTCCAAGTCCCAGCTGGTAGGCAGGCGCTGGGCTGCGGGATGTCCTGGAGCTGCCGGTGAAGTCTAAGTCCCGGCTGTTGGTGTCCGGATGTCCTGGAGATGGAGGTTAAGCTGCCTGGTCCTGCTGGTGGCGGCTGGGCTGTCCTGGTCCTGCTGGTGGTGGTCCTGGTGGTCCAGAGCTTCGACCCTCAGAAGAGAGTGTTTCTATGTTGAATTGGCACAGTATTTAAATGAAAATTGTGGGCTTGTCAGGGTGACAAGGCGTGTGGTGATAGCCAAGCCTTTGTCGTCATGGAATTTCCCCAAGAAGTTTTTGTGAAAGGAATATCTTATGCTTTTTTTGTGAAAGGAATATCTTATGCTTTTCGTAAAGGGCTCTGCGAATAGTAAAGATAGAATATGACTTAGACAGCCGAAGAAGTGAGCCAAAAATTATCCTAGTGACATCTGAAGATTCCGTATTTTCTTAACGAAAATAGTAAGTTAAAATTTGTCTGCTGTAAACTGGACGTACGTGGTGCTTTTTAGAATATGTGAAAATCAAATAGGTGGTTGTTTAGAATGTCTGCACTAGCTTGACATGATAAAAGTTCTGGGGCTAGATTTTGAGGTAAAAGCTGCATAAAGACCTACGTGACCATTTTTCGAAGATCAAGAAAAAGAAGTAGGCAGTACATTTGCATTTCTTGGTTTAATTTCTTGGTTGTGCAAGACGGAAGATGAACTTCGTGTGCGAGACGGAGAGAAGGACTGGTAAACTTCGTATGCCGAATTTGGGGTGGATGGCCATGTGTTTCCACTTGAGGGCGTGTCACCGCTACGTCGCTGTAGACGAGGTTGATTTCATGAGCTGAACTGCACTTTTGTTAAAACGAAAATAATATTACGAGAATTCTTAAAATATAAATTCGAGCACACAGTTGCGATGATTTGCAATTGTGTTGTTAAAATCTGACTAATACTAGGAAGATTAACGTAGACATTTTAAACTGAATGTTTCTAAACGTAAAATAAACCTAATAATATTCATCTGTTCGGCGGCCGAAGTATATACTAAAATTTTCTTTTAGGTTAGAATCTAATATTCTTGGACTGTAAGAGACATTCTTTGTTAAATTAAGTTACTTCAGCTGTAGCTACATCTTTGGTAGCATGCTGCTATTTACACGTGTTGCTTGCACAAACCTTTATAAGTGCCCAGAGAATAACCGCATATCAGCTGTCCTCTAAAATTCTGTAAATGTCAGTTACTCACTTAATCTGAAAAAAAGACGATAAAAAAATAGATTTTCAACTAATCGACTATTTATAAACTATGATATTCACGGTTTTCATTTAGCCAACTAGTTAGTCGACCAGTTTCCGGAGCCCTAATCAAAGCGCAAATGTTGACATGCCCGGTGGCTGAGTGTATACTATTTTTAATATAACAATTATTTTGGCACTGACTATTAAACAGCAAACGATAGGGAAAGTACAAAACACTCCATGCGTGAGTTTCAACTTATGCTTGACCATTTTTTCCTTTATATCACCTTTCCCACACTTGTTTTGAGCGTATGGTAATTTAGTATTCTTTATTGCAACTTAGCTCACGAGCTCATCATTCAAGTGTAAGTCGTTCTAAATTGCTTTCGATCGTAATTTTCTGAACGTAGAAAACAGATTTCGCTGCCTTGTATAGCCGTGTAGATGTACCTATCTAAATTGTGAATTATTACTATGCGATAATTACATAAATGGAATGGAATGAAACCGGGGGATTTGTGTAAAGTAATGTGAAAACATAGTTTCACTCTGTGTTTTAACAGGATTTTAGAAAATTCCTTATTAGGAAATTTCGCTCGATCAAAAATGTATCTAGTAAATACGGCAACAACTTTCTTTCAGACCTACCATAACCCGTGGGTTTATTTTTAGAACTAGGTTACAAATAAAATTTGCCTATCTATTTTTAGAAAAACAGTGAGACTTAGTAGATACACATAATATTTAATTGGACGTGTCGGTATATACGGTACATTTCAACGTCAGCGATAGATGGCAAATTAACATGGGAAACTGAGAATAATTAAATATTTGCTTTCCTGTAATATACACTGGCGAGCATAAAATTAGGGTCACTTCAAAAATTCAACTTTTCTGGTTATTTATTATATTTTATTATTGTAAATGGATTTCGTTGTATACATATCTCTAAACAGGAATGTTTTAAAAAGAAAACGTTTCATTTTCTAATGTTTTTGTTGAAAATTCGTAAAGAAGCAAATTTTAACAAAATTGTCTTAAAAATGTGTAGTGCCCTCCCAGAGGACTTGTACCTTGACGCAGTTCTAGTAGTACTGGGACGGGTGGGATGGCTTGCGCGCTTCAATGATCTAAAGAGCCGAACCATAGGTTTAACCATATTGGAGAGGTTTTTATTTGAGAAGCCAGACTAAATCAAGTCCCTGAAAGGGGGCAGCAGCTCTTTCAGTAATCATAGTGGCAGAGATCGTGAGGGTCGGTATGGCACTGTGATACACACTACTGCGATGTGGAAGGCAACGGGAAACCACCACATTATTATATCCCTGGTACAGCGTACTTCGAATTTATGATGATGGCACTTTCTGGAGTAAAATATTCCGGAGGTAAAATAGTCCCTCATTCGGATCTCCGGGCGGGGACTGCTTCGGGGGGAGTCATCAGAAATGATAAGTGTAACATCTCACGAGTCGGAGCGTGGAATGTTAGAAGCATGAAACAAGTAGGAAAGTTAGAGAATTTGAAAATTGAGATGGATAGGTTAGCATTAGACGTAGTGGGTATTAGTGAAGTGCGATGGCCAGAAGCCGGAGACTTCTGGAGCGGAGATTTTAGAGTAATACACACAGGATCTGTAGGAGGAAATTCGGGAGTAGGAATTGTTATGCGGAAAAAAGTAGGGCAGAGTGTAGAAAATTTCTTACAGCAAAGTGACAGGGTAGTTATGGTTAGGTTAGATTCGAAACCTGTAAAAACAGTAATAATACAGGTATATATGCCCACTTCTAACTACAGTGATGAGGTCGTAGAGGCAGTTTATAGTGATATTGAACATGTGCTAGATTTTGTGAGAGGACACGAAAATTTAATAATTATAGGAGATTTCAATGCAGTCGTAGGCACAGGGCGAGAGGGCGGAATAGTTGGTCCCTTTGGATTAGGCAATAGGAACGATAGGGGAGTGAGACTGATAGAGTTCTGCGATAAACATAACTTAACGGTCGCGAACACTCTATTTCACCATCATGTTAGGAGACGCTACACGTGGAAGATGCCAGGAGACCTAGGGAGATATCAAATAGATTACATTCTTGTTAGGCAAAGATTTAGAAATCAAGTTAGGGATTGTAGAAGTTATCCAGGAGCAGATATAGATAGTGATCACAATATAGTCGTTATGAAGGCCAATCTTAAATTTAAGATTTTGAAAAAACGATGCGGAAGAAGGTATCTTGACCCAGAGAAACTAAAAGATGATGATACGCGCGATAAGTTCGAGAAAAAGACAAACGAAGTACTAAAGGGCGCGGGCGAAAATATTGTTAGGGACATAGAGGAAGAATGGAATTGCATTAAAAATAGTTTAGTTTCCTCAGCTAGGGATATTTTGGGTCATAAACAGAATGAAAGTAGGAAACCCTGGATAACAAAACATATTGTGAGTCTAATAGAGGAAAGGCGCAAATATAAAAATAGGTTAGATGAAATAGGGAAACAAAGATATAAGGCGATCAAGTGGGAAATTATTCGGAAATGTAGGAAAGCGAAAGAGCAATGGATCGATGATAAGTGCAAAGAAGTGGAAAATAAGTTCGAAATAGGAAAGACGGATGAAGCATATAAAATAATTAGGAGAAATTTTAGAGAAATTGGATCTAGTACCAAAAGCATTAGGAATGAGGCAGGAGATATCCTAATCGAAAGCGGGGAGAAGGCAGATAGGTGGAAAGAATATTTAGGAAACTTATATGCGGGACAGGAAGTGCAAGATATATTAGAAAGTGAAAGCAGTGTAGAAGGGGATAACCTAGGGAGTCCTATAATGAGAGAAGAGTTTGAGCTAGCACTAAAAAGTTTAAGGAATAATAAAGCACCAGGTATAGATGGCTTGCAGGCAGAAATCTTAAAGTGCGCAGGTCAAGAGGTAATAGATCGTTTATTTAAATTAGTTAGTCGCATATACCTGACAGGCGAGATTCCAGAGGATTACAAACTGAACATCATGGTAGCTTTGCCAAAAAGGAAAGGCGCGGATAGATGCGAAAATTTTAGAACTATCAGTTTAACTTCCCATGCGTCAAAAATTTTAACTAGAATTGTGCAAAGAAGGATGGAGAAAAAGGCGGAAGAGATATTAGGAGAAGATCAGTTCGGATTTAGACGAAATAGAGGAACGCGCGAGGCCATTCTAGCTTTACGAGTAATTATAGAAAAAACGATAGAAAAGAGAAAGAGCGTATATATAGGATTTGTAGATTTAGAAAAAGCCTTCGACAACGTAAAATGGGGGAAGATGTTCGAAGTGCTAAGAAAGGTAGGGATGAAATACAGGGACAGAAGAATAATACATAATCTCTACAAAGAGCAAAAGGCAGTTATAGAATGTGAGCAGGAACGAAGGGAAGTAGATATCCGGAAGGGAGTGAGACAGGGATGTGCATTGTCACCTCTAGTTTTCAACTTATATATCGAAGATGCGATTAATATTGTTAAGGAAAGAACAGCCTCAGGGATCAATGTACAGGGCCAAACTATTAACATGCTCAGATTTGCTGATGATATAGCAGTGTTAGCATCTAGCAAAGAAGAATTAGGAGCAGCTTTGAATGAAATGGAAGCAGTTTTGACACAGGGCTACGGCATGAAAATCAATAAAAAGAAAACTAAAATTTTGGTATGTAGATGGAGTGAAAATAGAACTAAAATTGAAATACAAATAGGAAATGAGAAGATAGAGGAGGTCGCGGATTTCTGCTACTTAGGAAGTAAAATAACCCAAGACGGTAGGAGCACTAAAGATATAAAACAAAGAATGGCGCAGGGACGAGTTGCGTTTAACAAAAAGAAACAACTGTTATGTTCGAGAACGGTTAATATAGAGACTAGGAAGAGACTCTTAAAGTCGTATGTATGGAGTACGGCATTATACGGGTGCGAAACTTGGACAATAGGAGAAGCGGATAGAAAAAGAGTAGAAGCGTTTGAACTGTGGTGTTACAGACGCATGATGAAGATACCGTGGATAGATAAGGTTAGCAATAGGGAAGTATTAGAAAGAGTTGGGGAAAGGCGAAAGGTATGGAAAACAATAAAGAGTAGGAGAGATAGGATGGTAGGACACCTTCTAAGACACGAAGGAATAGTTCGCGACATACTAGAGTCAGAGATAGGAATAAAAAGAGGTAGGGGTAGGCCTAGATTAGACTACTGCTCTCAAATAGTTAGGGATGTAGGATGTTCTACTTTTAGGGAAATGCGTAGGTTAGCTCAGGATAGAAAAGAATGGAGGTACGCGTCCAACCAGGCTTCGGACTGAGAACCTTATGATGATGATGTGTAGTGAGAAAAATGTTGGAATAAAACAAGGAACTGTTAAAATTTTGACCCCTAATAACGAGTGTTTCCTCCCCGTGCATTTATGACAGCCTCGAGGCGACGTGGCATGCTCTCAATTAAATTACGGATCACATTTTAGGGGATGTTATTCCACTCCTGTAGTAGGAGCTCCCTAAGATCCTGTGCGTTGGTGGGAGACGGCGTATGACTTCGTACACGTTGTCCTAGCTCATCCCACACATGCTCTATAGGGTTCAAGTCGGGACTCCGTGCTGGCCAATCAAATCGCGTAATTTGAACCTCATCCAAATAACCGCTAACAATCCTTGCCACGTGGGGTCGAGCGTTATCATGCATAAAAGCTGCATTTTCTCCCAGAACCGTCATAAAAGGCATGACATGATTTTCTACAACTTCCGTTACGTACCTGCGCAGTTAGGGATCCATTGCCGATAAACACTAATTCGGTACGTGCCTCTGAAGAAATTCCTCCCCACACCATAACTGAGCCTTCACCAAATGAAAGTCGCTCATCAATACAAGCCTGGGCATACCTTTCTCCGGGTCTTCGCCATACCCGCCGACGTCCATCCGACCCATTTAAACAGAAACGCGACTCGTCGGAGAATAATACCTCCCCCAATCGTCATTTGTCCATCCCAAGTGATCTCGAGCAAAGTTCAGTCTTGCAATTCTATAGCGACGGAGAAGTGGAGGACCCGTAGCCATTCTCCGACAAGATAATCCAGCAGAACGAAGTCGCCTCCTAGCTGTCCATTCGCTAATGTTAACATTTCTGACTTCTTGGAGGAGATTTCGAAGCGAAACTGCCGTAACAGTCCGATTCCGTAAAGCCATGGACACAAGAAAACGGTCATCCCTTGGCGTGGTGGTTCTTTTCCTCCCTGATCCTGGTCTTCTCGTCAGCCTACCAGTTTCCTGAAATCGTTGGGATACCCACTGAACTGTAGAAAGACTTACACCAACCGTTCTTGCCGTTACACGTTGCCCCCGACCATCTTGCAGCAGCGCTATAATTCTGGCCGCCGTGACAGGATTTAAAGCCATTATAAGGAAATAAACGAAGACTACACTTTTCGACCGTCAATTTATACACAGGAAAGTTAGTGAATAAATGAAGGAAATTGAAAAATAGACCCGAGAAATAAGCTTCCAAGTAGCGCACCTGTAAGCATTTCCTAGAAATTGGAAATATTGAATCTTTGTTGTGCAAAAGAAACCACAAAAAGCTTATAACAGTTCTCAGAAATGCAAGTGTTATTGCCTCCAAGAATTAATTAAATTTAATATTTTGAATTCTTAGAAAAATTGGCAATTTTCAAAGTGACCCTAATTTTATGCTCGCCAGTGTACATAATACATAGCTACCAAGATTGTTTTACAAGTAAATGTTTACAAACTTTTGTATAATTCCTGTACAGTTTTAAGACTTAAAAGGGCATACTGCAATTCAGGAAAGCCAGTTTTTCTTTTGAAAAATCTAATGGTTCATTATAATAGTGCTTGAAATAGATGCGACCAAGTGAGTCAGTAGGGTAGAGCCGAAGCCGAACGATAGTACAAGCCAGAATGTAGCGCGTGGAGCACTGCTGTGACGTCACAGCCGTGGACGGATCGCTTTCGGGGAGCAAAGTGCTCTAATTCAATAACCTCTTACTACTCAAACACGCACAAAAAAATGAAGCTGATTCTTATGTAAAATGACCTGCCGGATTCGAATTTTGGGGTCGCGAAAATATCGGGAATTGCGAAAATGCCAAAAAATCGAATTTTCCTAAACTTTCCTAAATCAATTTTCGACCATTTTTAATACTTTTCTTGTTGTATTTCGGCAATGAAAAGAGTAAGAGATCTGTTTTTTTCATGGAATATACATTGAAATGTGCTGATCATCACAGTTTATTCACGTTGCCTCTAAAACTTTCCAATGTTATGAAAAAAAATGTTTTCTTGCTAGACCACAAATTTGTGTAATGTATTTTTCACTTACTGGATAAGTAATCTTATTTTTCGGAATTAGCATATGCATATGCGAGACCAAATACGAACAAAGGCTCGAAATTATTTTTGGAGAAGAAACGAAACATTAATGTTGTTACTGAAAAAAGTTACAGCGGGTTAATAAACACATATAAATTGTGCGCGCTAGCCGCACTGAGCCGTGTAGGCGTACAAAAAAATTACATTTCCCGTCACTTAACCATATAACCATTATACATTGCACAATTCATGCAATATTTTATTAAATAATTATTCGTATGTTACCTACCTCCAATGAAATGTGAGTTAATGAAGCAAAAGAAAAGAAAATTAAAAAATTGCCTAGTAAGTAGTTCTCCTATTTATCTTCTTCCATCAGTAAACATTTTGTTAGCGGGTGTATTTTATTTCGTTAAGACTTATTTCCGACAATGTTTTCTACTATATTTTTTAGTTTTGTTCTTCATGCGGAATGCGGCTCATTTAATATTATTAAATACATATTGAGTTTAAGTTCTGTAGGTTTTTAATGTTAAACGTTTGTTCAAAATAGGAAAATATGGTATTATACCGTTCAGGTATCTTTAATTAGATGTTCTCTTAATAAAAATTTCAAAAGTCCAGTTGTTGTTATTGAATATTTTGGTAAACTAGCATTATTTCCACGCCACGAACACCGGCCGTTCGTACCAAGCTGGCCACGATTAATACGTCACGGCCGCTACGTTCCGGCTTGAATTATCGTTCGGCTTCGGTAGAGCTAATGGGCACAGTAGTATGAGGATCGATCACAGCAGTTGAAAATTCCTATAACAATAATTACAATTTTATACACCAAAAATTATTGTATAGTTAATATTTTCTTCTTTCATGATGAAACAAATAATTACTCTGCGAACTACCAATATATAACGTTTTATTTAAATACTTGACCGGTTTCAGGATTTACAACGATCCCATCATCAGAAATGTATGTAAAATTGTAAACAAATTATTATGACAGTTGACAAGGAAAATAAAATACAATACAAATAATAATGATATCCATGAAAAAAAGATAACTAGATAACTGAATTTCAGTATTTACCTAAGGGGTATAAGAAAAACAAAAAGGAAAATCGAATACCTCGTAGCTTGAAGGTGAAAAACAATGAATTTAAAGAAAATCATATTGGAAAAAACAATAAATTCAATTGAAAAAACATTCAAGTGAAATATCAGAACAGAAAAAACTAAATAAACAAAATATCCATGGAATCTTGACAACTGCCAACTGCTAATCTGGTAATAAACGTTATATATTGGTAGGTAGTTCGCAGAGTAATTATTTGTTTCATTAAAAATTATTGTGTTGCGATAAAAATAACTAAGTATTAGTGAGCGCAAAAGAATAAAGATATTGGTTGTATTCTGTTAAATTAATATGCAAATTCTTATAGAAGTAAGAAGTTTCACTATTTTCGAGATAGAATAACGTTCAGACGTTCAGAGTAAAACTTTTCCAGAAAGATGAAATTTGGTTGCTTGCACGAGTTTTAACATTGAAAATGTTTGACGAATTGGAAGTGTGACGGTATATGGGGGTCACAGTAGCGATTTCTGTGAAGCTTCGAAATTTTGCAGTTTTTGCAAATTTTTGCAAGTTCTACGTATGGGAGGTCAATGTTTTGGGGGAGCGATAAAAATGTAAGATTCGAGGGGGCCAAAATACGGGGGTTAAAACGATTTTTTGGACACGGAAGCGTACGGTGCTGTTACATCGCATAGGTACTTTGTGATACGTCCAACTTTTATTTTGGAGTAGTTGGAAAGAGGATGAACTAGCCGACATCGTATGGGTTGGTTTTTGGGGTCTGTGATGCACGGGGACGAGCTTATCGGGGTGTAGGATTGAGGTACGTAGAGAGTTCCAATGTTAACTTTGTCGAGGTTGAAATAGGATTTTGCGACATTTCGTAGTACAAAGGATCTGAATTCACTTCTCTAATTCAATGCTGAACGTAGTTGTTCTAACAGTCTGTAGTAACACTTATGGAATTTAACATTTAAAGCGTCACCAGATACAAAATTTGAGTACGAAAATAGACCAAATAGGTCTTTCAAAAATATGGACATAAAGTATAAAAGTGTACAAACATCTAATCATGCATATGTGACGAATTTACCTTGTGCCAGTACTGACGGCACATCCATTGGCAACACGAGTATTGTGTGTATTTTATTTCCAGTGATTTGTGGGAGAGATTTGACATCGTTATCGTTTAATGACAAGTTAGCACAACTACCGCAAAAACAATTCTCGGTTTGTAGTATGTGGTGACTTTTTCTCAGATTTGTTGCCGGTTTATTTGATGGAAACTGTAAAGCGTAATGTGGTGTGGCAAATGATTTAGGTGTGCAGAATAATTGTCTGAAAAATTTCCTCTTTTACTTCAATTTCGAAGCATAGGGAGGGTAAAAAGCAAGTTCTTACTTAATACACAAACATATGGCAAGCGGCGAATCATTGTGATGATAATTAGTCTAAACGTATAAAACTTCATTCCCAAAGCTGGTAGTCACATGTTGTAAGATGTAGGTATGCGTTTAAATTAAACATTTTGCAGAACTCGAGAAAATTTGCACATTAATGTCATGATGATTTAATTTTAAATTTAGAATGAATTAATATATTTAGTAAATAAACTTATTAAACAAGAAAGTTCGGAAACGTAAATTAAGAGAAGCTCGTTTCGGAACGGACGCGGCAGAAAATTTGCGGGAACCAAAAATGTTGCAAGTTACACCGACAAGTTTGCCGAGTCGAACCATAGCTCAATAGGTAGGTATTCACTCAGGCCAATGAAGAATTCACGGTCGTATTGAAACAGTCGACCTGTTTTTTAATGCTTTGAATCCGAACGAATCGCCAATTATTGAGCCAACGTCAGTGTGAAAAGTGTGATTTTTACAAATTTTTAATTCTGAATTATTTTCCAGTTTGTGCTATTTTTTTATCATATATATTTAAAATTTTATGAGACATAAACAATTTATTATTTTTATACCTTTTACAATTCTAAATAAATCTTCTGAAAGACCCCGAACGAGGCCGAAAAGTCGAATTATACTAGGTTTTTATTATTTTTATTATGTATACCCTCGATTATACTTATACATGCCAGCAATTCACCAAATTATGTGTAAAAAAATTAAATTTTCAATATCGCGCTAAATCTGATCTGTTAACATCGCCGCTAAGGGAGTCGGTAAATACGAAGATTCGGCAAAGAATTTGTTGTTTCTGAATTTAAAAAACTTATTGTATCAATATTTTTTCTGTAGCTGTTTGGCTAATCATGTGTAAGTCAAATTAGCCACATCAATTATTGGTTAGCCTAGCCAAACAACCGAGGTACCTACGAAATGAGCATGAAACTCTGAATTTGAAGTCTTAATTCCAACAACTACTCCTTGGGTAAGTACCTCTCCAGGTCATTGAATTATAGAACGAAATTAAGATTTTTTGTACTACCTAAGTTGTCGCAGAATGCTCTAATACCTCTGATAAGCTGGTATTAGAACACTCATAAGGTATCTCTGAAGTCTTTTGTTTTATAAAAAAACAGGACAATGATAAAAAGTGTACATAAACTTAGAAACTAAAAAGAAACTTTAAATTTAATAATAAGGCTATTAATCCCCAATCGCCGAAAGCCTGTTCAAAGTTATTTTTTCTTTCTGGCCTGTTTATGTTTATGATTAATATACCAATCAAATTAGCTGCAGAAGTTACTCTCTGATGGACCTACAGAATGTCCAAAATAGCATGCATCGTACGGAAATTTTTTTCTTGTAAATTTTGCCGAAGATTTGATTCTGCATAAAAGTTGGTGCTTGCTCCTAGTAAAATGAATATAGCAGAAATAGGCAGCGTTGCTAGTAAAAGTGTAGATGGCACTTTTTTTCAAAATTCGCCATTAGTAAAGTGCCTTAGTTTGTTAACATACAAAAATACGCAGCAGGAAAAACTTGTCTAAGTATAAAACTTTATTCATAAGAACATAAAGTTTCACATGCGTAGCTGAAACTTCAATATTTTTTTTTATTTTGCCGATTTTTCTAAAACGAAACACCACTGTTTTGTTTTAATTTTTATGGTACCAAGTTACATTACTGTTATATGTTGATTTGTTGATAGTTTTGATATGATTAAGTTTTTCAATACGTATTGAATTTAGGCAATCAGCTTGTTGCAAAAACATTCAAAAATTTAATCTAATATAACAAATATACATGCAGCTTTTGCCATAACAATGTTTTTAATTTGGTACAGCTTGTCCCCTAAACGTCAAAATGATACTTCTAAAGCAGTCATTTTGCTGTAAACTACCTACTCTTGCCTTTCTATTAAAACCTAAAGTGTAGTATTTTAATAATTATGTACTAGAAAAAATATAACAGTAAAATGTAATGGCTCCTAAAGCTCAGGAGTTTATAAATTTTCTGCCCCGCTCCCGGTATTACCCATCAGGCATCAGCCACTTTCTATAGGGGGATTTTCTAAGTTTGGCAACCAAATGTAAATACTTTATAAGCAGTGAATTACTTAATTTTTTTATTAACTTAATTCAATCATCATGATATAAAAATTAAACAATCAACAAAATACTTGTCAAGTTCAATACTCCCTTAACGAAATTTTACTTTTTGCAACTCCTGATGCAATACAGACGCGAGACTCGCTATTTTAGATTTGTTATGAGAAATAGTAATTTGACGAATTAACCCCCTGTATTAAATTAACGAAACAGCAATAAAATTAGCCATCTGGCTTACGCCACGCGTCCACCACTGCCCTTACCACCCAAAACAAAATTTTCGTTGCTCATTATGAACTGTCTTACTTCTGCCTGTCGAAATCCGAATAGCAGCCACTCTTAATTTTGATATCAGTAGGCAGTAGCCCATTAAATCACTAGAGGCTAGCCGTCGCGTCAGATTGAAAAATCGTCGGTTCCCCGCTTGCACGTGGATTACATTATGAAATATCAACAAAAAGTATTGTTTAATTTGTATCAAATGGCTCAGATTCGCTCCGGCCTGACGGTTAGACTACATAGACTACTAGCTGGTACCCGACGCGTTGCTGCCTCAGAAGAAATAATTGTGGTAAAATCGTTTGAAATTTGATAAACTGCGAATGACGTTTGCTGTCAATTGTCACTTTATAATATAGAGACCCGCCCCGGCTTCACATAAACGTACAAAAAAAATTCTGTTGATCCGATCGCTACCAAACTTCACAGGAACACCCGCTGGGCTAATCTCAGATAGCCTGAAAATTTCATCAACATCGGTCCAGCCGTTTCGGAGTCTATAACGGACATAGGTAGGTAGGTAGAAACATTTTTTGTGTTTTATATATCTTTATATTATATACAGTGTGTTTGATTTTATGTGTCACAGCAGATATCTCGGCTGTTGAAAAAATTTCAAATAAATGTTATATATGAAAGTTGTGAGATACTTTGTTTTCAATAACTTATGAAAATCAGAAAAACAATTGCGCATCAAATAATTCAGATATAGCAAATACATTCAAAATTTTAAATGGAACGTACCCACTGTTTTTACGTATTCTAAAACTGCATGAAATTTCCTTTACAACGATATATCACATGTCATAGTTATCTAATCAATTAAAGGCACAAATCGATAATTAAGTAAGAACTGCACGTCTATATGACTTAAGAGTTTTGATCGAAAGAGTAGGCTTTGAGAAGAATTGCTATCGCGTGAACTATCAAATTACTTAAGTAAATTCCTGCGTATTCTTAATTTTCATAACGAAGGTCACTTTGAAAAAACTTTAGATTTTATTAACTTAAATTTTAAACTTAACTTGGCTACTAATTTATTGTTACTTTCTTGTTGTTGTTGTTGCTATGTTGTGTTTGTGTTGAATAGTTTTATGTTGTCAAGCTAGTCTTAACTCTTAAGTAACATTGTATCATGTAGAAACAGACATCCGAGTTTCATTATTTTCACCGCCTACTTTTTCCGATGAAGCTGTAAGTAGCGTAAAGGGTTCAGTTGGTAGGTACTTAATTATCGATTTATGTCTTTAATCGATTAGATAAATATAACATGTGATATATCGCTGTAAAGGGAATTTCATACAGATTTAGAACATGTAATATTACTGGGTAGGTATGTGACATTTAAAATTTTGAATGTATTTACTATATCTGAATTATTTGATGCTCAATTGTTTTTCTGATTTTGACAAATTATTGAAAATAAAGTGTCTAACAACTTTCATATATAACATTTGTTTGAAATTCTTACAATAGCCGAGATATCAGCCATCATCATCATCATAAGGTTCTCAGTCCGAAGACTGGTTGGACGCGTACCTCCATTCTTTTCTATCCTGAGCTAACCTACGCATTTCCCTAAAAGTAGAACATCCTACATCCCTAACTATTTGAGAGCAGTAGTCTAATCTAGGCCTACCCCTACCTCTTTTTATTCCTATCTCTTGACTCTAGTATGTCGCGAACTATTCCTTCGTGTCTTAGAAGGTGTCCTACCATCCTATCTCTCCTACTCTTTATTGTTTTCCATACCTTTCGCTTTTCTCCAACTCTTTCTAATACTTCCCTATTGCTAACCTTATCTATCCACGGTATCTTCATCATGCGCCTGTAGCACCACATTTCAAACGCTTCTACTCTTTTTCTATCCGCTTCTCCTATTGTCCAAGTTTCGCACCCGTATAATGCCGTACTCCATACATACGACGTTAAGAGTCTCTTCCTAGTCTCTATATTAACCGTTCTCGAGCATAACAGTTGTTTCTTTTTGTTAAACGCAACTCGGCCCTGCGCCATTCTTTGTTTTATATCTTTAGTGCTCCTACCGTCTTGAGTTATTTTACTTCCTAAGTAGCAGAAATCCGCGACCTCCTCTATCTTCTCATTTCCAATTTGTATTTCCATTTTAGTTCTATTTTCACATCCCCTACATACCAAAATTTTAGTTTTCTTTTTATTGATTTTCATGCCGAAGCCCTGTGTCAAAACTGCTTCCATTTCATTCAAAGCCGCTCCTAATTCTTCTTTGCTAGATGCTAACACTGCTATATCATCCGCAAATCTGAGCATGTTAATAGTTTGGCCCTGTACATTGATCCCTGAGGCTGTTCTTTCCTTAACAATATTAATCGCATCTTCGATATATAAGTTGAAAACTAGAGGTGACAATGCACATCCCTGTCTCACTCCCTTCCGGATATCTACTTCCCTTTGTTCCTGCTCACATTCTATAACTGCCTTTTGCTCTTTGTAGAGATTATGTATTATTCTTCTGTCCCTGTATTTCATCCCTACCTTTCTCAGCACTTCGAACATCTTCCCCCATTTTACGTTGTCGAAGGCTTTTTCTAAATCTACAAATCCTATATAGACGCTCTTTCTCTTTTCTATCGTTTTTTCTATAATTACTCGTAAAGCTAGAATGGCCTCGCGCGTTCCTCTATTTCGTCTAAATCCGAACTGATCTTCTCCTAATATTTCTTCCGCCTTTTTCTCCATCCTTCTTTGCACAATTCTAGTTAAAATTTTTGACGCATGGGAAGTTAAACTGATAGTTCTAAAATTTTCGCATCTATCCGCGCCTTTTCTTTTTGGCAAAGCTACTATGATGTTCCGTTTGAGTAGTTAGAAAATGACAGCCTCAGATACGAACCCGTTCGGAGCACATAGCGCCATCGAGTTCTCCAGGTGCCATCGAGTTCTTCGGCAGTGACCTTGAAAGAGACCAGAGGCTGCTGAAGGAGTCGTTGAGTCATCCGAAGAAGTGTCTTCAGCAGCGGCATCTGCAGCAGCCTCTGGTGTCTTTCAAGGTCATTTCTGAAGAAGTGTGCATGTCTTCAGCAGCGTCTGGTGTCTTTCAAGGTCATTGCCGAAGAAGTGTGCATGTCTTCAGCAGCGTCTGGTGTCTTTCAAGGTCATTGCCGAAGAAGTGGTCTTCAGCAGCGGCCAGGCGCATGCGCCGGGGCTATTCCTCAGATCAGTCCATCGAGTTCTCCATCCACTTCAAGTGGGCGTGTCTGCAGCAGCCTCTGGTCATTGCTGAAGAAGGGCCTCTGGTGTCTGGCCATTGCGCACCCAAGCCGCCATTTTGGGGCCTTTGGTTGTGGCTCAGGCGCCTGCGCCGGGGCTCCGCCTTCAGCAGCTTCTGGTCATTGCTGAAGAAGTGGTCTTCAGCGGCCCCCCTGGTGTCTCTCATTCTGTTGGGCCTTTGGATGTGGCTCAGGCGCCTGCGCCAGGGCTGTCGCGTACAAAGCACGTGTTGCTCACTGTTCAGGCCAGTCCATCCTGGCCCCATCCACTTCTTCGGCAATGACCAGAGGCTGCTGAAGGAGTCAAGTCTTCAGCAACGGTGCCTTTGGGGCCTTTGGCCGTGGCTCAGGCGCATGCGCCGGGGTTTTCGCAAACGTTCTGGAAATGACGCCGACCGGGATTCGAACCCGGGTCCCCACGCACCGGAGCCCTCGCTCCAACCAACTGAGCTAATCGGCGGCCCACAAGCCCGTCTTTCAAATCATCCGTATATACTTATGATTGTAAACAGAAGTTACAGAATTAATATTTATTTTCTCGGAAATTTACAATTGTTTATACTAAATAAATATTGATATTAAAGTTTAAGAAAAAAGCACGTTCGCCGCCGATAAGAGATGTTATAATTGTTTTTATTATGGGAAATAACCTTTCATCTTGCCGATAGGATATGTTTGTTTAGGTTTGATCCCACGCTCTGTATGTGCATTTAATACGTTGTAGACACTACAAGGTGACCCGTTTGTTTGTTTGTATTATTACAATAAAATAACATTCTAGAATATTCTTCTGATTGTTTATTTGAAATTACTTGTTATCTTAATGCGTTTCGGACACGTGTGGGAAAAAAACATTCTAGAACATTCTCCAGTTTGTTTATTTGAAATTACTTGTTATCTTAATGCGTTTCGGACACGTGTGGGAACCATCTGATTGATATATGCAAACATCTTAGTTCTCGGTAGTAGAACATTCTACATCGCTAATTATTTGAGAACAGTAGTCTAAATTTAGGCTAACCCCTACGTAAAAACTATGTCATGTGGGGTGTAAATTAAAGGACTCGACTAGAGGTATCGGAATATTGGGGTGGATTTTAGGGGTGGTTTTTGGGGGTGGTTTTTGGGCGTGTTTTTAGGGGTGGTTTTTAGGGGGTGGTTTTAGGGGTAGCTTTTAGGGGTGGTTTTTAGGGGCGGTTCTTGGGGTGGCTTTGGAGGGTGATTTTTGGGGGTGATTTTTAGGGGTGGTTTTTAGGGGTGGCCACTCACTGACCGCGCCCCCGGCCACGCTCCTTGCCCCGCCCACCTAGATCATGTAGGGTATCAAATTAATCAGCTCGATGAGACAAAAAGGAATCTATAGTTATTCTCCTACTTCCGAATTCTTATCAGTAGTTGTCTGTCTGTATGTCTGTCGGTCCGTCCGTCTGTCTGTCTGTCTGTCTGTCTGTCTGTCTGTCTGTCTGTCTGTCTGTCTGTCTGTCTGTCTGTCTGTCTCTCCGTCTGTCTGTCTGTCTGTCTGTCTGTCTGTTTGTTTGCGAATACAGCTGTCTGTTGACACAGACAGCTGTATTCGCAAACACCATGGCTGATGACACGAGCAAGAATAAGACTGCGCATGCGCACGGTTGTATGGAGAGTATTTAAGCAAGAAAATTAACGGTGCTGTCAGTTAGTACTTGTGCTTCAACAAGGGAACCGCATTTGAATAATGACACACATAAACGTAGACACGTTTCGTGTTCTGGACGGTGCTGTTTTGGATGAGTCAGCACGCCGTGTCGAGGTGCACGTACATCAGCCGTTCGTGACAACAACAACATTCAACGCCAATGACGAAATTCGCATACCAATCCACCAACAAGACATTTACGTACTGCCGCATCTAAGCAGCATCTACATAGAGGGCAGGTTCATCAAGGGTGCAGGAGGCGGAAATGCGGCTTTAACAAATAACGCCCTCAGTTTCCTCTTTGACGACGTCCGCTATGAAATAAACGGGGTGGAGGTGGATCGAACAAAAAACGTGGGCATCACGAGCACACTGAAGGGTTTAGTTTCTCTGAATGAGGGTGAAGTAGGTGCCCTGGAGAATGCCGGCTGGACGAATACGGGAGACTCACCGAGCCACCTTATCGACGCGAACGGGAACTTTAACGTGTGCATCCCGGGAAGAATCCTGCTGGGATTCTTGGAAGATTACCCCAAAATTCTGTTAAATGTGTGTCACGAGCTCATTTTGACTCGATCGAAAAACGATAGGAACGCTTTCGTGGGTAACGAGGACACCAGAATTGAGTTGAGCAAGGTTCATTGGAGGGTGCCGTACGTCTATCCATCGGATGCTGAATACCTAAAACTTCTCAATATTGTCGAGGAAGAGAGAACGTTGCAGATATGTTTTCGCAGCTGGGAGCTGTACGAGTATCCGGTGTTGCCGCAAGCTACGAAACAAACGTGGGCCGTCAAGACTGCAACACGGTTGGAGAAACCCCGCTACGTTATTGTCGCCTTCCAGACGAATCGCAAAGCAAATTTGGACACGGATTCAAGCAAATTTGACCACTGCAATCTGACAAACGTCAAACTGTACCTGAATTCTGAGTGCTTCCCCTACGAGAATTTAAACTTGGATTTCTCCACGGGGAAATACGCCCTGCTATACGAAATGTACCAGAACTTCCAGAGTTCATACTATGGAAAAGTTGGCGAGCCGTTATACGGCAAGGAACAGTTCAAGGATCTAGCGCCCATCGTGGTGATTGACGCATCAAAGCAGTCGGAAAGCATCAAGCCTGGACCCATAGATATGCGTCTAGAATTTGAGTCGAGCGAGAATTTTCCGCCCAACACAACCGCATACTGTCTCATCCTGCATGACCGCATCGTTGAGTATACACCGGGTAATGAATCGGTCAGAAGAGTGGTATGAGAAGCTGCAGGGCTTCGATTTGTCCAGAAAATACACGCATGCCTACTCTGTATACAGATTATAGTTTTAATTATATTGATGTAAAAATATATTCAACGTTTTTATTTTTGCGAAAATCCCGGCGCAGGCGCCTGGGCCACATCCAAAGGCCCAACAGCACCTAACAACAAGATCAGTTCTGATTGGATGCTGCCCACAACCACTCTCATTGGCTGTTGCCCCGCCCACTCTCATAGCCAGAGCCCGGCGCATGCGCCTGAGCCACGGCCAAAGGCCCCAAAGGCACCGTTGCTGAAGACTTGACTCCTTCAGCAGCCTCTGGTCATTGCCGAAGAAGTGGATGGGGCCAGGATGGACTGGCCTGAACAGTGAGCAACACGTGCTTTGTACGCGACAGCCCTGGCGCAGGCGCCTGAGCCACATCCAAAGGCCCAACAGAATGAGAGACACCAGGGGGGCCGCTGAAGACCACTTCTTCAGCAATGACCAGAAGCTGCTGAAGGCGGAGCCCCGGCGCAGGCGCCTGAGCCACAACCAAAGGCCCCAAAATGGCGGCTTGGGTGCGCAATGGCCAGACACCAGAGGCCCTTCTTCAGCAATGACCAGAGGCTGCTGCAGACACGCCCACTTGAAGTGGATGGAGAACTCGATGGACTGATCTGAGGAATAGCCCCGGCGCATGCGCCTGGCCGCTGCTGAAGACCACTTCTTCGGCAATGACCTTGAAAGACACCAGACGCTGCTGAAGACATGCACACTTCTTCGGCAATGACCTTGAAAGACACCAGACGCTGCTGAAGACATGCACACTTCTTCAGCAATGACCTTGAAAGACACCAGAGGCTGCTGCAGATGCCGCTGCTGAAGACACTTCTTCGGATGACTCAACGACTCCTTCAGCAGCCTCTGGTCTCTTTCAAGGTCACTGCCGAAGAACTCGATAGCACCTGGAGAACTCGATGGCGCTATGTGCTCCGAACGGGTTCGTATCTGAGGCTGTCATTTTCTAACTACTCGTTTGTAATCTTCTGGAATCTCGCCTGTCAGGTATATGCGACTAACTAATTTAAATAAACGATCTATTACCTCTTGACCTGCGCACTTTAAGATTTCTGCCTGCAAGCCATCTATACCTGGTGCTTTATTATTCCTTAAACTTTTTAGTGCTATCTCAAACTCTTCTCTCATTATAGGACTCCCTGGGTTATCCCCCTCTACACTGCTTTCGCTTTCTAATATATCTTGCACTTCCTGTCCCGCATATAAGTTTCCTAAATATTCTTTCCACCTATCTGCCTTCTCCCCACTTCCGATTAGGATATCTCCTGCCTCATTTCTAATGTTTTTGGTACTAGATCCAATTTCTCTAAAATTTCTCCTGATTATTTTATATGCTTCATCAGTCTTTCCTACTTCGAACTTATCTTCCACTTCTTTGCATTTATTATCGATCCATTGCTCTTTCGCTTTCCTACATTTCCGAATAATTTCCCACTTGATCGCTTTGTATCTTTGTTTCCCTATTTCATCTAACCTATTTTTATATTTTCGCCTTTCCTCTATTAGACTCACAATATGTTTTGTTATCCAGGGTTTCCTACTTTCATTCTGTTTATGACCCAAAATATCCCTAGCTGAGGAAACTAAACTATTTTTAATGCAATTCCATTCTGCCTCTATGTCCCTAACAATATTTCCACCCGTGCCCTTTAGTGCTTCGTTTGTCTTTTTCTCGAACTTATTGCGCATATCATCATCTTTTAGTTTCTCTGGGTCAAGATACCTTCTTCCGCTTCTTTTTTTCAAAATCTTAAATTTAAGATTGGCTTTCATAACGACTATGTTGTGATCACTATCTATATCTGCTCCTGGATAACTTCTACAATCCCTAACTTGATTTCTAAATCTTTGCCTAACGAGAATGTAATCTATTTGATATCTCCCTAAGTCTCCTGGCATCTTCCACGTATAGCATCTCCTAACATGATGGTGAAATAGAGTGTTCGCGACCGTTAAGTTATGTTTATCGCAGAACTCTATCAGTCTAACTCCCCTATCGTTCCTATTGCCTAATCCAAAGGGGCCAACTATTCCGCCCTCTCGCCCTGTGCCTACGACTGCATTGAAATCTCCTGTAATTATTAAATTTTCGTGCCCTCTCACAAAATCTAGCACATATTCAATATCACTATAAACTGCCTCTACGGCCTCATCACTGTAGTTAGAAGTGGGCATATATACCTGTATTATTACTGTTTTTACAGGTTTCGAATCTAACCTAACCATAACTACCCTGTCACTTTGCTGACACATCAAATCAAACACACTGTATACATAGATAGACAAATGAAATTGAAGAACAGGATAGGATAAAAGCACCTGCTGCGAGCGTCGATCATGGGCCCATTGGTTTACCAGTCCAATGGCCTATCGATAACCCATTAAACCCGCTGACACCGTCGCCTATCCAGCAGATACATACATACAAATACTTAATACTATTAATTTACTTTTGCTCTTTCAGATGATCTACATACTCTGATACTCTGACTCTGACAACTATCGTAACATCGATAGAGCGATATTTCAAAAAAAATCGTAGATCTAGCTCATGCAGTTATTTGTATACAATTTGAAGCACTTCATATTATCATACAATGCAAAATTTCCTTTAATAGTGAACTTGATTTATCAAGAATTCATTTTTTAGGGTGCATATTTGATATTTCATTAAAATAGCGACCAGAATTTAGCCTGCAAATGCATTTTCTATTATTTTATCTTGCGTTTTTAATTTTTATCAAGCATTTAGTATTTTTAGCTTCCTAGCCTAAGCTAGGTAGCTATTGTGATAGTCGTTTTTTGACCATGGTGTTTTTTCATCAAATGTGGACGTTTCAGGTCATTCTAAGACTTTTTGACAAGGTGGCACATTTCCGTCCGTATGTATGTGTGTATGTTGGCACTTTTACGGGAAAACGGCTCCACATATTTTGCTGAATTTTTGCATACCAAACGCACCCTCCAGTTCAGTTGCGGCTGTGGCTAGGAAGCTGTTCTGTCAATACGTTGACAACTAGTTTAGTCTGCAGAATACATTAAATGACCGAGTGACTTGTACTACCCTTATTAAATTCACTGGATCTACGGATATCACATGCACACAGTAGTTGGATCTAGAACTTTGACATAAATTCACCCTGAATTCTTCATAAGTTAACCCCACACGCCAAAAGACAGTGACACAGTAATTAAACTCGGCACGTGTTTCGCCGACAACGTCAGCATCCTCAGGAGTTGAATATTAATCTCCTGAGGATGCTGACGTTGTCAGCGAAACGCGTGTCGAGTTTAATTACTGTGTCACTGTATTTTGGCGTGTGAGGTTAACTTATTCAGAATTCATAGAGATATCACATGGAGAGCGTTCGGCAACAGCAACAGCCGCAGTGGCATGGTAATCGGCTGAATACTGGATCCTAGGATTCTTTATTGGTTTTACATTTTTTGCACACATAGCTATTTACTTGTTTTGTTATTTCTGTCCGGTGCACTCAGCTCTGTGTCAAGGCGATGTAATGATATGGTTTAATTCTTTGCAGGTGCCGTCGTAAATTGTGGAGAACAGATTTACCTTCTACCAGTGTAATAATTACATTCCACAATGAAGCCCGTTCCACGTTATTAAGGACTGTAGTAAGGTATAGACATTATATTATTTTATTATTTTAGAGTTTAAGTTTTAGAAGTTACTATGTTTGTAGCACAATTTCAATTAATTGTTTTTTATTCCTTGAACTTGACCAGTGACAAGCTTCACTTAGGGGTTAAGGCAAAGGTTAAGGCAAATTACAGGGCATCCAGGCAATGTTTTTATAAAAATATCCACTAATTCTGTGAAACAGTAGATAATTATGAGGTATGCACTTAAGTAGTGCCTGCTGGTCTAAAATTGCCTTAAATGAAGAATTTTTCAAGAGAAATCTTGCGCATTAGTTATATTAATCTGAAACTTAAATATACCTAGTGACAAACTTCCATGTGTACATGGGGAAATAACATGAGTTACGTTTCTTGGGATTCCTGCTCCCCATGTAAAGTTACAACGGTGGTAAAGGTAGCAATCGAAAGATTATTTTTTTCTGCAAATGGGGGTATCAAAAACTCTACAACTTTCCAGTTTATTAAAGCATTAAAAGCAAAAATAACATTCATAATTTTCAAACTAAAACACAGAAATTTATCAGACTATCCATGACAACTTAATTTATTCTAGTAATCAAAGACGTCTTTGATTCTTATGAATTTTCTAATTCGTCTGAACTGTCAACATTTATCGACAATTTAAAATTTGGGTTTCCAAATGAACAAAAACATTTCTTCACTAAATTATTTTTTGTTTTGTTACGGAAGGAATACGGAATAGGACTGTTATTGAATTTTACAGAAAATAAGTCACGGACTACGCGCGATCTATTGCCGCCGTAAAATGTTTTCACAATGAAAACCGTTTCTTCAACTGAATGCATGCATATTGTTAATTTTGAACCCAAATTTTAAATTGTCGATAAATGTTGACGGTTCAGACGAATTAGAAAATCCATAAGAATCAAAGATGTCTTTGATTAGAGTAAATTAAGTTGTCATGGATAATCTGATAAATTTTAGTTTGAAAATTATTAATGTAATTTTTGCTTTTAATAATGCTTTACTAAATTGGAAAAGTTGTACCTAGAGTTTTTGATACCCCCATATGCAGAAAAAAATAATCTTTCAATTGCTGCAAATCTGTCAAACGGTTGCGGAGATACGACAAAAAACAAGTTTCAGCCTCCTCCCTTTTCGGGTCTGTAGCGATAGAGCAAAACAAGAAATACGGGTCTCTTTATTTTTAAAGTTGTAGATGCCAATAAGTGTTGGAATAAAGTTGACGATAGACACTGCTGTCTAGTTGATAAATAACTAAGAGCACACGGGGATGCAGCCAAGGGATTGAGGAAATTAGACTCCTTTTATCACTTATTCAAGCTTTCGGATATATTTAAATCCTTCTTCAGGAAATAGTGACGTGGAAATCCTACATGAAAAATGCAAGAAAAGTTGAACTCATCAGAAAAGGACACGAAAAATGTCCAGATGAAAACATTATCGCAAAATTCATAATCCACTAATATCCAAGAGGTGGTAAACTAATGTAACTTTATAATTCATCACTGAAGAGTAAACCATAAAAGCAATGTAATAAACATACATATTATTAAGTTAAAAAACAAAAATGACACAGTGTATAAATAAAATGTTCAGAACATAGAGGTTAGGACGCGCGTTCGTCAAAATTTTAAATTTTGACGAACGCTGATATTTTTGAGTATTCAACACCAGACAATTCAACATTGCTCTAAAATGGACCGATCGCAGGAAACTGTATCTGATAATATCCCAAGCTGCATTGTTATCGCTACAAATATTTCATTTTAAAATATGTAGACAGCAATTTTTAACATTTTCGAAAATTTATTTGTTTTGCATAAAATTTTCTACGTAGTTGAATAATCTTCCCAAATACCCGGCAAGGTGAGACCACTATCATTTCATTACAAATTATGCAAATTTCCAATGAAACGTCAAAGTAGTCAAAAACTGCCGCCTACTTGTTTGTTTTAAAATCAAATATTTTTAGCCATAACACTGCAGCTTATCAGATACTTTTTTCTGTGATTGGTCTGTGAATGGGGTTAAATAATCAACAGTAGTACTGTAAGTGGTGAGAATTTTTCGAGACTACTGTGACGTAGCATTGGAAATAATGCGTTAAAAATACGTCAGGAAACAAAAACACCGTATTAATGACGCGATACCGCCGGTCGAGTGACATTATGTGTTATGTGAAATTTGCATAATTTTTAATGAAATGAAATGAAGAAAAATAATTTTCCCTAAATGTCAAAAATTGTCGCTTACTTGTTTGTTATCAATTATCTAGGTATTTTTAGCGATAACACTGCTGCTTGAGGTATTATCAGATACATTTTTCTGTGATTGGTCAAATTTAAAGCAATATTAAATTGTCATTATCCTAATTAGAATGGCGTTGAATAATCAAGGGTAATACCGCAAAAGGTGAGAATTTCTCGAGAAGCCTCATTAGAAATTTGTATAATTTGTAATGAAATGGCAAAGTATTTGAACAGATTATTTAACTACACAGACAATTTAACGCAAATAAATCATTTTCCGTAAATGTCAAAAATTGCCGCTTATTTGTTTTAAAAATGAAATATTTGTAGGGATAATACTGCAATTTTGGGTGTTATCAGATACAGTTTTCTGTGATTGGTTCAATTTAGAGAAACACTGAATTGTCATTGGACTAATTAGAATGGTCTTGTATAATTTAAAATATCGCCCATTCATGAATTTCAGAGGTTGAACCTCGGGTTGAACAAACCTTCTTTTTCAAAAACTCTATCACTATTCTTTGTTTTAATTTGTCATCCATATTAAAATAGTTAAAGGTAAGTTAACTTCGGCCCCCCGTTGATATTTACATTTTTGGGCATAAAAAACCATCAGGTTAAAGTCAAGCAGAGCGTTGTAAGTGTCAGTCGCTAGTGTTTTTAGTATTATTCTCTTCAAAAATTATTCTCTCGAAAAACAGTGCAACGGCAGTATTATTAAGTAAAGAGCTTTTGAAACACCAAATTATTGGGGGTCTGTTATCACGGTGAATTCCAAAAAAAACAAATGGTTCTAGAGCATAAATTATTGAGGAGGCAAAGAAAACAAACCGTAAATGCAATGAAGTGCAACAGCAGCGTAATAAAATTCAATAACAAATCAACAGGGGGCGGTGTCAAGTTAATTCACCTAAATAGTTTTAAAGATCAAACACATGGCAGAGTTTACTTCACAAACGACATAGGGAAACAGGGAGCATCGCCTTACTAAATCATTTTATTTGGTTTTTACAGACCAGCAAGCAACACATTTGGTACAAGTCTCATAAATTCTCAAGCATCTTTTCTGTTACAAATTAGAGTGCAATTTTTGTGTGTTAGTGATTAGAGATCATTATTAATATCAAGAAAATTGTATTCAGTTTTTGTTTTATTTTCATGAAGATGGAAGCGGGCTCTTTAGTTGCGTCTATCTTAATGCTTACCGTTTAGGGTTTTATTGATACTTTAAGGGAACTTGCATGGAAATAAAAGACGAAAGGAAATTTTGTTTATTTTTCTATCGTAGTTTTTATAAAACTAACATAAATGAATGGCAAAAATTTGTTTTTCAATAGTAGGTCTTATTTTTACTAACGTCCTTTGTATCTGTCTTCTATTTACAAGGAATATCTAGAAAATAAAGTTCGATTGTCCATAAATAGTACAAGAATTTTTTATTGTCAAAATCTTTATTGTTACAAAACTATAAAACTTGCTAATTTAAACTGTTTTTGTTACACAGTGGCAAAAGTTGTTTTATGGCAGAGGCAAAGAATGATAATAAAATAATAAATAGTTCACTTCATCATAAGTGTTGCAAAAAATCAATAATAACGTTTATGAGTACCTATGGGATTGGAGTACCTACAGTAAGTGGGAGATTTCTTTAAAAATAGTATGCAAGAGCTTGTGTCACCAATGTTTGAATTTATGAGTCAATTATGGTGAAAACTAGGCTGATAGTAATAGCTTTAAAACAAAATTTTGAAAAATGTAGTATTTACGGTCAATCAGAACTTATTTTCTGGACGTTGCTAGTATCTATTTCTCAAATAATATTCAAATGTAATTTTTTTAGTGTGCTAAACAGGAGTCCCGAACATCTTATTAAGGAAATAATACTAGTGGATGATTTTAGTGATAACGGTAAGTAAAAATGACAATGGCTACTAAGTTTACTTTAAGAAAAAGCTTTGGAACTACCAAAGTACCTGCTTGTTGTTTTTTTTAAATTGAAATATTAACAGATTATACTTCGTGGCTGAAATTTAAACAGTGACTCATTTTTCTAAAAATGAACATTATGGTGAACGGCCAGTTTTTTCCACGGAAAATGGGTTTATATCAGTCGTTCATCATCCCTCCCCATCCCTTGTTCGCAGTCACTATCTGGACTTTCATCCACATAGTATAGTATTTGATGTTAAAGTCAACTTAGTTTAATTTTATGTACATTACGTAGAGTATTTGCAGTATAAAGAAATTCTGGCATCGGAGGAGCTTTTTGATTCGGTGGGGACTGTATTATTTATTATGGCACCGCTAATTAATTAGGAAATTAATAAAGCATATGACTCCGAAACCTTACAGAATAACACAGTGTGAGTCAGTCAAGCTGAAAAGTCCAAATAGGGTTAAAAATTTTAATGCGTGAATAATGGATAACGATGGAAATTGTGTCACATTATAAAAATATTCTGTAGCAAGATGAAGTTACATTTTTTTAAATGAGGTAGCAGTTTTGAATTTTCCATAAAGTTCTGAGCATTTTTCGTTAAATGTTCTCAGTGGCTAAAACTAATAATTTTTCTATATTTTGACAATTTTTCGTAAACATTGAATTATTATGCTTATCGGTAATTATAATAATTCTACTGAACTGCTCACTGCAAATAGAAAATAATCCTTTGGTAGGATTGTTCAGGAAGATTTACCCTTTCAGGAAGATTTACCCTAATGACCACATTGGAGAAACTGCTGGTCTATTATACAGGGCGGTCAAAAAAGCTTCTGAAATAGGGCTGCTAATATGGTCAGGTTAACCGGCCAACCGAACCTGTTCAAACCACGGTTTAAATTATCGTGTAACTAGTTAATCGGTCAACTTGAACCGATGTAGTAAAAACCAGTCATGGCCGGATCGGTTAGGTCTAGGCATAGAGAAAAAATAAGGTTTGGGCTAGTTGACTAGTCCATAACCACATAACCACAGAGTTCAAACTGGAAAGTCTTTTTTGGAGGAGGGAAATCGTCGATTCTATGGTTCAACATACCATCAGGTATGGAGAGGTATCATCCAGCTCAGCTCCAATCACTGTCTCCAACAACACTGTGCAGCTCTTGCTGCTGCCGGTTGCCTTCTCTCCTCCTCTTCATTCACTTCCATTACATCCGTCCTCTTAGCTTCTTATCCGCCCACATGGTCGGGATTAAGGATTCCGGGGTGAGCCTCGTTTTCAACCTTCAACTCGTCTCTATCTTCCTGCTACCTACCACAATAGAAAGCCATGAACATCGGTGTGTCTTGGTCATCACAGTATGCACGTATGCCCTCGTCCGTCTTTTGTATCTTCTTCAGAAACGTATTAAAACACCTATGACCAGACAACATTATGTGGTCCAATAATACAAGTTCCGATGGAGACATTTCAGCCAGGAATCAATATCTCTGATGAGAGCACTGTTGTGTGATCCCCTTTCTTCCTCCGCCCATCTCTCCTATAATGCTTTCAGCAGCGTCTCTATGACTTGTCTCCTTGTCTGCACATTGCTCCCGTTTTGGTGCACCGGTTCAACGGGGGAACTTCGTCCAACACTTGCAGTGCTGGGGTTGAAACGGTCTTGTACGCAACGACAGTGCTGATTAAAACCTTCCGCTGGGCTCTGTTCAATATTTCTAGATACAACTTAACTCGCGCAGAAACAATTCACGCCGGGGAAGCGTACAAAAGTATCGAGTGTACCATCCCGCACAATACTATCTCCCTGATCGTAGATGGTCCCCCATGTTGAGCATATCCAAGTTTCTGAGTTGAAAGTTTATGTTGGCTCTGTTCCTCTTCCCCGCAAGAATTATCGCCTCCGATTTGCTCGGAGCTGGGTCCAGTCTCTGTTCTTCCATCCAGCTATCTATGATCCTCAAGGTTTCGTTAGCTTTGTACACCAGGTCTGGAACCTTCTCTACTGTGACAACCATGGCTAGGTCGTCCGCGCAGGTAATCAAGTGAGCCCCCCTCCATCTGTTCCCTTCATGGTAAATCATCGTATAACAAGTTCCATAGGGAGGGCCCCAATATCGATCCCTACGGAACTCTGGCTATCAGCTTAATGTTGTCCTTGCCCACGGTCACACTAAGTTCTCTGAAATATGCGTCGATGTGATTCAACAAGTACTGTGGGATGCCCCCCTCACATAACCTCTCGATCATTATAGACCATGGTTCGTATTATGGATGTTTTGTATATCTAGCATTGTTTGCTAATAAATTCAGATATTATTATTATATAAGAGCATTTGCTACATCTAAAGTGACCATGGTGCACCATTTCTTCCCGTTCCCGTAAAGTCTCTGATCGTTAGCGATGTCCATAAACTGTTCGATGGTTTGAACTGTGGACCGCCCTAGACGGAAACCATACTGGTTTTCGAAAAATTTCTTTCCCTCGTCTATAACCTGGATTAATCAGCTGTTCATATAGTTTGGCTATAGTATTCAACAGGCTTATGGGCCGATACGCTGTGTGGTCTTCTAGTTGTTGGCTGGTGTTGGAGATGGCAGCACCGAGCGACCTCGGAAGCGGTGGCCGTGGCCAGGCAGTGCTTGGCAGAACGCGGTCGGTGCCGGTTATGCTTAACTGTAGTTGTGAGATACATATTATCTGTACCTTATGTAATACTGAATAAAGTTCATATCTAACACATGGCGACGAGGATTTAAAATAAATATGATGGCTAGCGCTCAGGGGGGACAAGACCACGGAAGCGGTACGCAGAGAATTTCGGGATTCGGACAGTTGGAACCCTTTAATGTAGCTGATCCAGCAGCGTGGATTGTGTATGTCGAACGACTGAAATTCTTTCTAGAGGCTAACGACATCGTGGACGCTCAGAAAAAGCGGGCAATTTTTCTAAGCATTTGTGGACCAGCCACGTATGAGACGGTAAGATCTCTAGTTTCACCGGGAACCCCAGGAAGCAAAAGTTTCGATGAAATTGTGGACTTGTTAACGGAGCACTTCGCTCCCAAACCTTCGGAGGTGATGCAATCGTTTTTATTCAGTAGAAGGTCACAACAACCAAATGAAAACATTGCATCATACACAGCAGAGTTGCGGAAGTTGGCAGAACACTGTAACTATGGGAACATGCTAGAACGGATGCTACGAGACAGGTTGGTTTGGGGAGTGGCAGATCAAGATTTACAGCGGCGTATGTTAGCAATACCAGATTTGACATTTAGAAGGGCATATGAAATGGCTCTGGCCGCAGAAGCGTCTGCTCGGCAGGTGACGGAGCTGCGATCTGCTCTACCGGCAGTGTCAGAATCAGTGGACAAAATTGACGCTAGAGGTCAAGGGGGAGCTTCGCGAGCCAACGACGATAATAGCGCGGGGTTTTCGAAACCATGTTTCCGTTGCGGAGGCCGGCACGATTCCAGCCATTGTCGATTTGTGGAAGCAGAGTGTCGGTCGTGCAAGAAAAAGGGTCATATTATGCGCATGTGTCGCGAGCGGGAGAGAAATAGAGACAGTGCGAGGAATAATTATAAAAACGTTAAAACTGTAAATGCAAGTGATATTTTTATATCAGAAGAAGAAGACGCATTTCTAAATTTAATTCGGCCAGTTAACGCCGAAAAAGTGACGGTACTTTTGAACGGGAAACCGTGTATATTTGAAGTCGATTCGGGTAGCGCGTTCACAATAATTTCGGGTGCAAATTTCGAAACTTTGTGGCCTAGTGCGCACGAGAGACCCAAAATTGAACCTTTTGAACTTGTTTTACGCGATTACCAAAAAAAAGTAATTGGCCTTATTGGAAAATGTAAGGTTTGGGTGGATTACCATAATTCTAGGTGCGAGCTAGACTTAATTGTGTCGAAAGAAAAAAGTGCTAATGTACTGGGTCGAGACTGGTTCGGACCAATGGGAATTAGCTTATCGGGCATCTATCAAGTGGCATCGGGAGGGTCAATGATAGGAAGAGTAGTCGAAGAGTTCCCGGAAGTTTTTAACGAAGAATTAGGAAATTTTAGAGGGCCTCCAATTAGCTTCACGTTTGAGGACCACGTTCAGCCAATAATTATGAAGGCTCGGAGAGTACCTTTCGCTTTAAAGCCCAAGATCGAAATGGAATTAGATAAGTTGTTACGGGAAGGAGTTTTGGAGCCCGTAGAACATCCAGTGTGGACAACACCAATTGTTCCCGTTGTGAAGCAAAACGGGGACATTCGTATATGCGGCGACTACAAATGTACACTAAATAAAGCCCTTAAAAAGAACCCGTACCCAATGCCAACGGTGGCCAATTTATTTGCGTCGCTGGCGGGGGAAAAATACTTTTGTAAGTTGGATTTAGCAAAGGCATACCTGCAGCTATCTGTGGACGAAGTGGCAGCGAATGCGCAGACTATAGTTACACACCGAGGAGCTTTTAAGGTGAAAAGGTTACAGTTTGGAGTTTCGGTAGCACCAAGTTTGTTCCAGCGTTTTATGGATATAAGGTTGGCAGGAATCCAGGGGGTTTTCCCATTCTTCGACGATATCCTTATCGTCGGAAGCAGTGAAGAAGAACTGGCGTACCGATTAAGAGAGGTTTTGAGACGATTTTCGAAGGACGGCCTGCGAGTAAAAAAAGATAAATGTCTATTCAACGCTACGTCCTTGGAGTTTTTGGGCCATCGAATAGATGCTGAAGGAGTGCACCCTACAGATGAAAAAGTTGAAGCGATAAAGGCGGCGAAAACACCCGAAACAAAAGAAGAATTACAGGCGTTCCTGGGGATCATATCTTTCTACAGTGCGTTTTTAAAAGATAGGGCTAAAATTGCGGAGCCCTTGCATAGATTGCTGGATAAAAATGTAGAATGGCACTGGGGACCAAAGGAAAATAGAGCATTGCAAGAGCTGAAGGAATTAATAACATCAGACTTGGTGCTAACACACTACGACGAACGAAAGCAGTTGGTGTTGACGTGCGATTCTTCAAGTTTCGGAGTGGGCTGTGTCTTAAGCCATAGGTTAGATGATGGGAGATTAGCACCAATAGCATTTCACTCGCGGACACTAACGAAAAGTGAAAGAAACTATGCTCAAATTGACAGGGAAGCCTTGGCAATGATTTCGGGGGTAAAAAAATTTCATCCATATATTTACGGTCGTTTTTTCGAGTTGCAAACGGACCATAAACCGCTACTGGGTATTTTCGGAAAGGACAGTACGCCAGAGATTTTATCGCCAAGAATGTTACGGTGGAATCTATTCTTAAACGGATATGATTTTAATTTAGTGTTTGTGCCGGGAAAGAAACTAGGTAGCGCGGACGGCTTAAGCAGATTACCGAGAGAAATTAACGGGGATAAATTGGTGATATACGGGGATGTGCTAATGATAGAAAACAGTCCAGAACCGTTTTTAACAGCCGAGGTTATCGCGAAGATGACATTAAAGGATAAGGTGTTATCACGGGTTTTAAACTTAGCTCAGCGCGGCTGGCCGTCGGAAGTAGACGAAGCGTTGAAACTTTTTTTTAGACACCGGAATGAATTGTCGGTGTACCGAAATTGTTTGCTTTTGGGGAATAGAGTAATAATTCCACAGGAAGCGAGGGAAAAAGTGTTAAATGTTCTTCATTCTACACATCCGGGAATTGTGAAAACTAAAGCTTTAGCGCGAAGTTACGTGTGGTGGCCGCGGATTGATTCGGACATAGAAGACGTTGTGAATACGTGCAATATATGTCAACAAAGTAGACACGCCCCTCCGAGTACAAAAGTGCACCCATGGGAATATAGCAGAGTGCCGTGGAGCAGGCTACATGTTGATTTTTTTGGGCCAATGAATGGACAGATTTTTTTTATAGTGGTAGACTCATATTCAAAATGGCTGGAGGTGAGACACGTAAGAACAACGTCAACGGATTGCGCTATTGCCGTTTTAAGAGAACTCTTCGCGACGCATGGCGTTCCCGAAGTGATCGTGAGTGATAACGGAACAGCATTCACGGCGGAAGAATTCA
Organism: Xestobium rufovillosum; assembly: GCA_963966045.1. Lineage (NCBI taxonomy): Eukaryota > Metazoa > Arthropoda > Insecta > Coleoptera > Ptinidae > Xestobium > Xestobium rufovillosum. The sequence goes on along the minus strand of OZ014492.1, from coordinate 18,909,151 downwards.
AATATTTTGTTAAAAGGAATGTAATCCGGCACGTGACAATAGCACCATACAATCCCCGGTCGAATGGCGAGGCTGAGAGGAGCATTCAATCAGCTAAAGAGGCCCTTAAAAAATTGGTAGAAGGCAACTGGAAATTAAAAATTTCTCGATTTCTGCTACGACAGCACATTACCCCGTCTGCTTCCACCGGATGCTGTCCGTCGGAACTGTTGATGGGTAGAAGGTTGAGGACATATCTGGACAGACTGCATCCCGATTTAATCGGGGAGAAACTAAATAGGGAGCAAGAAGATCTAGTGCAAGTTGAGAGCCCGAGGGTAAGAGAATTCTCGCAAGGACAACAGGTGTACGCGCGAGACTACTCGACCAATCCCCAAAAATGGACGCCGGCAATCGTAAGACGATCAACAGGACCCATTAGTTATGAGGTGGAAGATGAACTAGGAAGTATCCTCAGAAGACACGTGGACCAGCTCAGAAGTCGACACACAGAAAAAGAAAAAATATTAGAAACCCCGGCCCAAAACAATCACCAGGAATCAGCTGTAGTTCCAGGAAGTTCAATGAACTCGGACGAGAGCAGAACCCAACCTCCAAGTACTCCAATAAGTACTCCATCACCAATAAAACCGGTAAGATCCATTCGCGAGAGAAAAACGCCCGCCTACTTGTCAGATTATGTCCAATACGCGAGTGCGGAAGATTTTGGGGGAAGGAGTGTTGGAGATGGCAGCACCGAGCGACCTCGGAAGCGGTGGCCGTGGCCAGGCAGTGCTTGGCAGAACGCGGTCGGTGCCGGTTATGCTTAACTGTAGTTGTGAGATACATATTATCTGTACCTTATGTAATACTGAATAAAGTTCATATCTAACAGCTGGTTTTGGAAACATAATATCCTTTGCGGCCTTCCATTCTTTAGGGAAGTTTTGTACTTTCAGTAAGTCGTTAAAATGTCCCAGAATCGTTTCCGGTAATATTTCTGTCAAGATTTTCGTGACTTACGGGGGAATCCCGTCAGGGCCTGTTGCTCTCCAGCTCTACAAGTTATGTACCTCTACTACTGCTCCGTTTGATCATGGCTGAGCCCTGTTAGGGAAACGGGAAAGGGCCTTCATTACCTCTCGCCTCTTATCAGCTGTCAAGTTGACTAACGGCCCACGTATGCGGAATTTCCTAACAGTAATTTTGTAGGCCTCTTGCTCCCCAAATGCCTGTTTCCAGATTGTCGCAGAGATCCTCCCATTTTCATTTTTTAGCGTCTAATGAGCGTTCGAAAAAAATTCTTAGTTGTATTATAATTTCGATTTGCTAATTCTACATTTTCAATATCTAGAGGGTCCCTATTCTGTTTGGAATTGAATCTAGTTAGCAATCTGCGAGCGAAAAGGCAGTCGCCCCTTGCATACTCATTATATCTGACCACCAGTATGGTAAGTTCCCATGTATTTTACCGCTGGCGACCTCCGTCTCCCTAATGATTTTTCTGTCGGTGAACTCTAGATACCCTTCGCTAATTGTCGTACTCTCGATGTCGTCTTTCTCCACCTTCAGGCCTTCTCTAAAGCTTGTGAGGTTTAAAAATTTCTTTACGAAGTGGCCGTCCCTCGAGGCCCGTAGGGTACTATCTGTTATCGTGAACTGAATATGTGTGTGGTCGCTAAGTGTCTCATGTTCCAGTACCGTCCAATCCACTATCCTATCTGCCAGTTCCCCCGAAGCACAGGTAACATCGATGAATAAGGATGATGATCCTTTATAAAACGTAGGGATGTTTCCGTGGTTTATAACTTCCATGCTAAGTCACGACATAACTTCCCCATGAGGCGACTTCTAACTTCTTCGATATGTGATTCGCATTGAAATTGCTCAATAGGACTGTGGGTCTATTCGATTCTGGAATAACCAGTACAATTGTATCTAAATAATCTTCAAAAGTGGCCCAATTTATGTTTAGGGAAATATACCCTTTTTAAAATTGCCAGTGAAATGTCGTCTCCAGTTTGGTTTCCATCTCTAGTTGGACATATGGAGTTAACCTTCACCATCTCTGTCGGAGCTAGATTTAAGGCCTTTCTAGTGGCTTCTTCTGTCTCTTCTGTTGTAGTGGCAGCTCAATGTTTGTTATAACGAGAGACATTTCTGTCTTCTTTACACTTACGTTTATCTGATCCAGGTTCATGCTGATGTCGTTCCTTAGGATACCAGTGTTGGCCTCGCCTCCTTTCACTGCCATCATTAGATACCCTTTGGCTGATCGTCATATATTTTTAACATTATGCCTGATTGCTTTAGAAAGGCCCGCATACCTTTGTACGCCATTCTTAACAATTAAGAAGTCCTCTTTCCTCCTTCTTCTTGGTATTGAGGTCTGAATGGGAGCACTCTTGTCAGATTTCTTTGCTTTTGGGATCGTTATCCTAGCTCGAGTGTTTGCTCCCCTGCAGAAAAACTCTCGGAACTTCCTAGTGTATGTCAGTGGCGGCTCGTGACTTGGGGAATAGGTGAAGCAGCTTCGCCGCTCCACACCCAACCCTTGCGACCATCAATAAATAAAATTACATTGTTAGTAATAATACTTTTTTACCCACAATCGGTCTGTAATCAGAGACTAATATAGAGCACCGTGAAAAGAGGATCTAAATCTAAATAGTATTTTACCGCCCCACTGCGCTAAAAATACTTTATTGCCCTAAGGACGTTTGTTTGCAAAATTGAATAAGTCAACAAAAACTGCAAGAATTCAATAACCTGCAGCTGCATAAAACGTTAAGCTACTCATTTTCATTGAAATGTTTAATATACCCCTATACGGCCTATAATTTTCTTTTAAGAAAGCATCGTCAATAATACTTACATTATTCTTCAACTTTGAGAAACCAAATGCACGTATATGTGCTCAGAAGATCCTTCATGTTTATCATTAAAACCGCTCTTATTCGACACACCTGATTTAACACTAATAATTAAACACGGCATACAAAAAACTTATTCAAATAGTAACTGCCACACAACTACTCGAATTCGGAGTACCTACCAGCTACCACCCCTTTTTAAAATTTCGAGTGTACACTTTGTTTTTATTTTTGTTACCACCTAAAACTGGCACATGTTTTTCACAACTTAAAAAATCTTTCTTCCACGGTGAATAAACACATACGAGATCACAAAACGCATCGCAGTGCGCAGCGCATGATTTCCAAGATACAAGTTTCCATCAACAAAACGTATACCACGTGACATGCAGAAACTGAGGGTATCGCTTCACATATGCTAGAATAACAATATCTCTTAGCCTTGTTTATATACATAAGATAGACAAGGCTCCTAGCTAGGTTACCATGGCAACTACGATTACACACGATTATTACGCTGAAGCAAACAATACTCTATATGTTAGACGCATGCACGGTGCCGTCAACGCGTAGAACTTGGGAGTTGCTGTTTCACATGAGCGCGGAGCGGCGGAGAGAAATTATAGGACGTCGGATGAACATAAGCTAAAAAGATTAATGCAAAAGGTGATACTTTATAATTTTAATAATATAAAAGGAATTAATTTTGAGATCAAAATAATATTTGACGAAAAAAATTAAAAATAATATTAGAGAAAAGAAAAGTTATTCCGGAAATTTTAGGTGAAGCAACGCTTCACCTGCGTCATGGGACGAGCCGCCACTGGTGTATGTTGGATCGATGCCCTCCACAACAGTTATGGTTAATTCCTCAATTTTAAGGGTTTGCGTTCGTGATCCAGCCTACCAAGGTAGCATATACAGGGTTTCCCACGACGACCTTACACGATCTGTATATAGAAAAGTATATATAGTAGAAATACAAAAATTTGCAAAAGTAGGTAATCGAGGATGCTCAATTCGACTAAAATATTTTTGACTTTCTGCGACTTCCGGTTATACCTGAAATAAACACCAACTTCCTTATTTTAAATGGAATGCCTACATTTTTATTACGGATTTAGATTTTTGATCGAATTTTAAGGTCACCTTATGCAAAACATCATACGTCGCCCTTCTCACGTACTGGCGTAACTGACAATTGGTAAATTTTTCAGGAGAACAAAAAAACCTAATTCGCTTACACTTGTAGGACTGCATTAAACACAGTAACATAACCTACGGGTTGTCTTTTTTTATGTAGATTGGTGCTGCAGTTACGCCACTTCGTGAGGTTGGTGCAGACACTAGAGATATGCATATTATACAACGTAACTCAATTTTCACAAGATTGTCAGTTACGCCAGTACGTGAGGAGGCCGACGATATGTGTAAAGTGCACCCTCTTTGAGATATTAGACGTTAAAAATCGTCATTTTTCAAATTTCATCAATTATAACTTGGAAACGGTACGAGATACAGAAAAATGATTTACATGTCCCTATCCTACTTTTTAATTCTCTATCTAAAGGGTCTGGAAAATACTGCCTCCTGATTGGTCAAGAAATGACAAAAAGTTGCCAATCAGGAAGCAGTATTTTCCAGACCCATTAGATAGAGAATTAAAAAGTAGGATAGGGACATGTAAATCATTTTTCTTTATCTTGTACCGTTTCCAAGTTACAAGTGATAAAATTTGAAAAATGACGTTTTTAACGTCTAATATCTCGAAGAGGGTGCACTTTACACATATGATGTTTTGCATAAGGTGACCTTAAAATTCGACCAAAAATCTAAATCCGTAATAAAAATGTGGGCATTCCATTTAAAATAAGGAAGTTGGTGTCTATTTCCGGTATAACCGGAAGTCGCAGAAAGTCAAAAATATTTTAGTCGAATTGAGCATCCTCGGTTGCCTATTTGTGCAAATTTGTGTAATTCTACTGTTTATATTTTTCTATATACAGATCGTGTAAGGTCGTCGTGGGATACCCTGTATAGTGTTCCTATATCTTTTACTCTCTTCTTTAATTTCTTGTCCCCTTTATCATATAATTTGGAATTATTTCGACATACTCCGTCTTTCCTGACTCGAGATCTTCTTTAATTATTTCCCTCATGATGGGTATTTCTCAATGATCTGCTTCATGAGGCCCTTTTCTTTTCCATCTTCAATATTAAATATATAGGCTAAATCAGTCTCCTGGGTTATATTAAGGTGATTTCAAGACTCAACCTTCGGTTAATTGCAAATGTCCTCCGGCCAGGGGATACCCAGATGCTCCTTAATGTCTTGACCGATTTTAGTGCATCTAGTTCTAGACTAAACTTCAGTGATCAATTTGGTGGGCCAGTTATGGAAGGGCTGGTAGTTCGTAACTGGCGCAGATAGTCATAAACCTTCTGTTGGTTGGTTGCTTGACATAAAGTAAGAAGCAAACAGGGTTGGATCTTTACGTGTAGAATTTTATATTCCATTTAACACGTAGAAAACTCTGTAGATTATGTTAATTGACGCGTAGAAAATTTGTGTTTATCTGTAGGGTGTAGGGGAGCTGAAATGCGAATGAAATTAACCCGATCTGACATCTAACTGGTTACCTATCTCGTAACTGTTTAGCTTTAATTTAACAGTTACAGTGCTAAAGGGCAATTAGTTGAGGGCTTAGTTAGAGGGGTATCTAAAATTTATGTTTTAGTTTGGTTCTTGCCTTCCTGTACAAACAATCACTATTAAAACTAATAACGAGATAAATTTCTTCTTAAGGCTTTCGTGGCCGTTGTCCATGGAATAATGAGATAATTATTATTCAGGGAAAAATTCAGTTTGTTTGACTTGCAGCAGTTGCCGGCTTCACTTGCATTAAGTTACATCTTACATCACCTATTCTTTTCTGATAGCATCACACTGGCCACATCAGAGCTAACCGCGCCGCAAAAAAGACTATTAAACAAAAGTTGATTTTTCCGAGCATAAATCCCCTTAACGAAATTGTTTTGAAATGTCATGGATAATTCAAAATTGCTAACAAATGTGCAACATTACATTAAAAAAAAGTTACCGTATTTTGCCACATTTCGGTGAACCAACCTGTATATAAATAAATAATTTTAGAATGTAACTGAATATATTTTTTATCCAGTTGTGCATTTACATTTTAGATTATCGCTTATGAAATCAATGAATTTTGCGGCTTAACTGGCTCGCCCTGTATACTTACAAAACAATACATTATAGTGCATTTTGGCATCACAATCACATTTAAGAGATATTTTCCTCCATTTAAGTAATCGTCGAATTTCCGGAAGTTATAGTTCTATGTATTTCGATAAAGCTCTGTCCAAATCTCTTGGGGAGGTTTATCTCTTAGATTGACTGTAGATGCATGTCATACTGTGGTAATCCTGTGTTGTATTGCTTTCTCGTCCGTTATTCAGACGTTTTTCGCTCCGTAAACAGTAACAAGTTTCCATGCTGTGCTTTACTGTATTTCATTACATGTTTTCTCACATTCAAGTACTGAATAATGGGTAGAGTAGAGATGAGGTTGCATCCGTGATTCATGTAAAATGTATAAATGTACAGGGTGGGCCAATAGTGTGTAGTTGGTCCATATCTCTGGTTCTATTCAAGTTATTAAAATAAAATTTTACATGTATGTGGAGAACCCCACGAAGCATCTGATAAAATTATTTTGGTGCATACAGGGTGTTCACACTCTGAGTACAAAACCAAAGTTAATGTTTTTTAAATGGAATGATCCAATTTTGTTTACATATGAGAATTCCCAATAAAATTTTAAAGTGAGCGATTTTAAGATATTACCAACCATTTTAGTACCCGGGTGGACCCAAATTTGAGGAGCTACTGACGTCCGCTAGTCAAAGTTATTTCAGATTTCTTTTATTGGACTAGGTTCACAGACTATTCTATTTGTAAAATACATGAGTACTTTTGTCACAATATTTCATATCATACATGGTGGACCACTTATGCAACATAGATTTTTTCTCAAAAATTTCAAATGGAACATCCTATTATAATATTTCCCTATTTGATAGCCAGTTTACTAAGCTATTGTTAGGTCTGTGACTGATGGTTTCGGTAAAATTGAAAATTTAATCTTAAAATGTAGTAATTTGACTGATAGCTTATTGGGTTCTCCTATATTGTAACACCCAAAACACAAAATATGGTTTCCATTTTGTTTCTGGAAGTTGAATTCACACTGAGACTAAAATAAATCCATTGCCAGATTGCTTCTTCATGGCCATATTCTTAATTACGGAATAACTTATCAAACCTAGGTATAATTTGGAACAAGGAGTGCCGTGGAAGAAAGTAGTCCTTTCAAGAAGTAGGTAATCTTGCAATGAGATTTCTTGTGCCGGTGTAAACTATGTTCGCTAAATTTTCTGTAAAAACAAAGTGTAAGCATTTTTCTGAGTTTTTAATTGCAAAATAGGGGAAATTCTCCAAAAATGGTATAAAATTATGGCAAGAATCTCATTTTATAAAGTTCAATCTTTATTTTTGTCTAAATTATCAGTTGCAGACCTGCCAATATCCACATCAATCAAAACCTTAATAAAGTAGTTATAAAATTTTTGAGAAACGCTTAATTTTGCGTAAGTTGACAATATGAAGTATTTTGAAAAACCGTTATTGGATTTTACAAATAGAAAATTAGGTTCGCACTAGCATTAAAATGGCATACCTTAACAACGCGTAGGTACTCTAAACCCCCCACCTTACAGTATATCAACTTTCATGAAATTTTCTACGGAATTCAAAATGTACATAAATGCGGGACATTCCATTTAAAGAAACATAACTTTGGTTTGGTACTTAGCACATGAACATCCAGTATACATCAGAATTTTATCAGAAGCGTCGAGGGGTACACCACATACACGTAAAGTTTCATATTGATACCTTAAATACAACCAAAGATATGGACCAACTTACGCACTATTGGTCCAGCCTGTATAGGGTACCTTATTTTTTTTGAACAGCAATATTAGAATACAATATTGCTTTTTTGAAAGATGAAATATGAGAAAATGGGGAACGGTGGTGGTCTAAAGTACCTCCATTAATCACAATACCTTGCACTAAAAATTGTTAAAATTGTTTTTGGAAATGATAATTTTTTCGGTTTATTGATGAGAGAAACTGAGATCTTTAAATTTTAGTATCCATATCTCTAGCTTATTATTCGTTTTGATCAGTTACCATTTTATAACATTATTAAACCCATTGAAGTATCTTGTTAAACTAAAAATAAGCAGTTTTGTCATTAATAATTTTGTTTGTTGTTATAGCTGCGGATGGTGAGGAATTAGCAAAAATACAGAAAGTTCGTGTAATTAGGAATGAAAAAAGGGAAGGCCTAATGAGATCTAGAGTGCGGGGTGCAGATGCTGCTACTGCTTCAGTTTTAACTTTTCTCGATAGCCACTGTGAATGCAATACCAACTGGCTGGAACCACTTCTTGAAAGAGTGGCTGAGGTATGTTCTTTAAAATACTTTTGGCTCTGACATTAATTTTCTTCCCAAATAAACCTCCACAAAATAATTCGTGCGCATTCACCTAACTTTACCGTCAGATTCTACAGCTAGTGATGTAGAGAAGACACTTGTTTCAACTGCAAATTGACAGTTTCTCAGTCAATTGAATTATAATAGCTGCAGACTTTAAATCGTATAGTTAAAAAGTAAATATAGAATTGTTAAATATCTGTTACGTGCACTAATGTGAGTATGGAAATTCATTTAAGATTCCGGAAAACCCCTTTAAAATGAACCTGAAAACTGCGACTTCGTAGTAAAGTACTATGCTCATTTTTAAATGGTTAAAATTGGCGTTTTATGTTCAGGATTACGATGCAGATGCTGAAGAGGGGGCTCGAAATAATATTAAAGAACTTCTGAAGAAACTCCTTTAAAAGAACCTCATAAGTGACAGAGGAGGAGAACTCCGAAATAAGAGGAACGTGGGGAGAATGAAGGATGGGAATACGTAAGCACTTTTTCTAAAAGAAAGGTAGATGGGCGTATTCTTGGCCCCTATGTTCTTGTACAAAGGGCTGCAGAACCAAAATTGCTGGGAAAGCAGAAGACCTCTTCAAGGGATTCTGGGATCTCAGTTCCTTTGACTTACAAAACAGTTATTTATTTGGGTGTATAAAAATCCACCTTAAGAAAAGATTTTACCCCCGAGAAAACCAAAAGACAAGTATCTAGTAGAAATTTTAGAATTGAGTATATGGGCAAAATAAATGGAGAAGGAGCAAAGATTTGTAAAACGGAGTTTATGAACATCCATCGCCTACAGAACTCTAGGGGAAGAATAAAAGGATTCGTTTCTCAAGTAGCAGGTGGAACAACAATCCCTAGATCTGATGGGAGAGGGCAACATAAGAATAGACCAAAGATAGATGAAGGTCGACTTCAATCGGTTAGAGACCATGTTCAATATTCCAAAATAACAGTCATTACAGTAGGTCTGTTAATGGCTACGTTAATGGTCTTTCTTGTTGTGATCTTTCAATATTCCGACTCTACCAGGAATTTTATCCACCCGAGAACTAGAGAACAATGTTACTTCCGCAAGCCAAGATGCTTATAGGAGGGTCTTCTCCACCGAGTATAACATGGGTTTCAGGTTACCACAGTCGGATACATGCAAGAAATGTGACGGATCAAAAATAAAGATAGAAGCTTTGCGCTTATAGAGGGCAAAGAAAATCAGGCTCAGGCAAAAGAGTTAGAAACTGAATTAAAACTCCATCAAGCGAAAGCACAAGCTATGCAAGGCTTACTTAAACCTAATCTGGAAGCAACGATCCTAAGAAACTAGTTATTAGTTTTGGCGTTCAGCAAGAAATGCCAGTGACAAAATTGACATCAGGCTCGGCAATTTATTGCAGGAAATTGTGGATGTATAACTTAGGTGATTGCACAAACTCTAAGGGATACATGTTTTTATGGGAAGAGGCTGGTAACAGAGGCAGTGATGAGATGTGCAGCTTTGTTCTGAAATTTTTAGAAATGAACCCTCTGGCAGAAGACCTCATTGTTTTTACAAACTGCCCTGGGCAAATGTTTTAAGAACATTGTGCACTACTTCCTCATAGAGTGGGCACACTCATCTGCCATTCGATAGGAGCTTTGCTTTAATAGAAAAACGTCAGAAAAAGTATCCCCAAATTTATGGGTTCCTCAGTGTGGGTGGATATCATAAAAAAACAAATAAAAAGTCCCTTTTGCGTAACAACAAAGTATACTGAACTTTAGTGGTTTGTTGCAAAATGTGACTACAGCCAAAAAAAGAAAAAGTGGTGAAACAGTAGATTTTACATCAGCAGTTGCTCTTAAGTTCGCATGTGACTATCCATCAAACTTTTTTATTAAGCACAAATTCTTAAGGTTTAATCTTTATTTCTGCTTAAATTGTCAGTCGCAGAAATGCCAATATCTGCCTCGATCAAAAGAATAAACTCGCTATCAAATCTGAAAATAATATGTATATGGTGTAATCCATTTAACATTTTTAAGAAAAGCTCAATTTTGCGCAAGTTGACCACTCTGAACAATATGAAGTATTTTGGAAAAAGTGTTAATGGATTTTACAAATATGTATAGTATCCTGTGAATCTAGTCCAATAAAAAAATCTTAGGTAGCTTTGATCAGCAGATGCAGCAGTTCCACAATGTTGAATTCACGCTGGAACTAAAATGGCCATATCTTGACATCGCTTGCTCTAAACCCCACTGTGCAGCATATCAATCTTCATGAAATTCTATGGGGAATCCAAAAATGTAAACAAATGTAGGGCATTCCATTTAAAAAAAACGTAACTTTGGTTTGGTACCTACTTAGCACGTGAACATCCTGCATATATCAAAATAATTTTAATAGAAGCTTTGTGGGGTTCTCCACATACACGTAAAATTTCATGTTGATATCTTGAATAGAGCCCACTACCATTGTTTAAAGATGACCTAACTTCTTTAAACAATGCCACTACGCACTATTGGCCCACCTGTAGAGTGACTCAAAAGAATGGTAAGTACTTAACACGTTTGATGGAAGTATCTGAAACAGCTGGATTAAAACGAACAACTCTAAAACCAAAATAATGTCCAACATCAAAGGTGCTGTGCCAGTACCAATCAATCAATCATTTATTTAGCCCGTCATAGACAGAAAACACAATACATAGATAGAACACATAACATACCAAACAAAATAAATCACAAAACAAAACAAAAGAAAAAAATATATCAAAACCTCACATGAGGAAACCGGGGAACAACACTCTCAACCCCCGAGAAAATCATCTACACTATAGTACAACTTATCAAGCAATAATCTTTTTAAAGAAGCCTTGAACATTAAAAAAGTTGAAATGGATGAAATTGATGCAGGTAGCTTATTAAATATTTGAATGGACATATATATTACACTTCTCTTAAAATTTTCCGAGTAGGGCCTCGACTGATACAATAACACTGCAGACCGCGTAAAATGCTCATGAATCTGTTCCCCCGTGACACAATTATTCTTAAGCCGAAACTGCAGAACAGCTATCTCATAAATGTAAATACATGCCAGTGGCAATATTCTCAGTTTCTCAAAAAGTGGCCTTGAAGGGGTACGAGGAAGACGCCTTGAGAGAATTCTCACTGCCTTCTTCTGCAATCGAAAGATATAATTAAAATTTTCGGCAGAGGAGTAACCCCAGAAAGGTATACCATATCGGAGATGTGACTCAAACAGCGCAAAATACGCATTTTTAGCCACAAGTAAATCGTAATTATTCATAAGAGTCCTAAGGGCAAAACAGGATCTAGACAACTTTGTACTTAGGTGTTTAATGTGCTCCTGCCAATTCAATCTATGGTCGAGATGAACACCCAAAAATTTAGTAGTATTTACAGATGAAATTATAACACCATCTGAAGAAAGGGCAAACAATACGCCAGGCCTGAAATTCATAAGACAAGTCTTATCCAGATTAAGAGTCAACCTGTTCGCCGCAAACCAACATCTCAAGAGCGACATGTCCGACACAATCCTGTCATGCAACTCATGACCATCACTACCGAACAAGTTATATTGGTGTCATCAGCAAACTGAACGAACTTGCCACTAATGTGCAGAGAAGACATATCATTTATGTACAACAGAAAGAGAAGTGGGCCCAAGACAGAACCCTGAGGCACCCCATACATAGACTGAGCAGAGTCAGATGTAAATTTCTGACAATCAGCGTTGACAATAGAAACGGCATGGCATCTTCCCATCAGATAAGAACGAATCCACCCCCCAGAAACACCCCTGAATCCATAATATGAGCACTTCTCCAACAAAATAGAGTGGTCAACACAATCAAAAGCCTTAGAGAGGTCGAGAAACACAGAAACAGGAATATAATGGGAGTTGCAGTGAGTGTTTTTTGCCTCATATACATGGTCCAGAAAAGAAAAATGGCCAGACCAGTACTCTTATTATTACGGAAACCAAACTGCAAACTGGACAAGGTAGAGCATTTGTCCAAAAAGCTAACAAATCTGGCCTTGACCAGCCTCTCAAACAGTTTAGAAACGGTCGGCAACAATGAGATCGGCCGAAAATTTTCTGGCCCAAATTCACCCCCCTTATGCAATGGCACGATAAACGCTTTTTTTAAAGATGAAGGAAAAATGCCTTCACAAAATGACTTATTTATAAGATCAGCAAGACACAGATGAATATTAATAGTTAAATAAGAAAAAATGATGGCAGGGATCCGGTTCCTATAGGAAACTTTTCTAGATACAAGTCTTAAAGTACGTGCAACTTCACCGACATCAGTTGGAAAAAAAACAAAAGTATCATTCTGCTTGGCAACATTAGCGGTCAAGAAATTAGATGCAGTAGTTGCAACAGCTGGTATTCGACTAACCAATCTCTGTGCAATTGTTGAAAAGTAATTATTCAGGCAATTAGCTGCCTCAACATCCCTAACCACTGCATCGCCAACACATAGGTGAACGTTACTATGAGACTCTTTCCTCCCCAAACTTGTATTAATGATATTCCAGAGTTCTCTGCCTTTATTATTCGAATTATTAACTCTGGAATTAATGTAGTTGGACTTGGCCAATCTGACTGTAGACTTGAAGATTTTTTTATATTTAAAATAGTAATCCTTGATAAATGTTGAATCAGTGAAAAATTTCCTCAAGACATGTAGACAAGTTTTATTTCTAGATGAGACACGTATACCATGTGTGATCCATGGTTTTTCACTCACTTTAGCATGACGCTTCAAAGGAAAACACCTATCATGGGAACTCTCTAGGAAAGCAAGTAGGTGATCAAACTGATAGTCAACAGGCATATTCGGATCACATCTCTCATACTTCAGACACGCGTCCTTAAATGAATTAACACTCTCAGATCTTTTATATGCCCTTACGTATCTTATAGGTTTATGATTCAGTGAGCCACATACATTGACAGAAAAGGTCAAAAATTCATGATCAGACAAAAAAGTGTTGTTTACCAGTGCTAACGGACTCGCACCAGAAGGAAAATTACTAACAACATAATCAATAATACTAGAGCTGTCGGCAGTGATACGTGTAGGAGTCTTCACATGCATCTCAAGGCCAAAAACATGAAACAAATCGGCTAGTTTTTTTGTTGTACTATTGTTCTCCCGAAAGTCGATATTGAAGTCCCCAGTCAATACAATTCGAGAGCGTTTCCTCATCACAGATGACAACAAAATGTCAAGCGAAGCAAAAAATACATTAAGATCCTTTTGAGGCGAACGGTAAATACAAATAATATAAATATCTAGGTCACTACTAAAAACACAGGAATACTCAAACACAAAATCAATAGACAAATCAGGCACAACAAACTCTGAAAAATTTAAAAAATTTAAGTCCCGCAGGCACAAAATAGCAGTGCCCCCCCTAATACTGCAATCCCGAGAGTAAACGGAGAGCGGAGAATAACTTTCTATATCAAGAGGCTCAGACTTGTGAAGCCAGTGTTCTTACTTTTGGAAGAACACAAATCACTAGCGTCACCGTTGGCAAGGGCTGACACACCCTCCAATATCACATTGCTATCCCCACCAAACTCTTCAAACGAAAATTCAGAGAGTCACCGGAACTAACATCCGCATCCCGAATCATAGGCGCAACGCACAAATCAAAGAACTGAGGGATTGTAGTCTGCACCAAAGACCTCTTCCTCCCACGGACAAGCTTAAAATCATTCAGCTTGAAATCCTCCACAAACTCATCCACCACAACAGAGTCAGAGACTGACCCACTCACCCAAGAAGCAATAATCTCACAAACCACTCTTTTAGTACGATATTTCAGGTGAACCCTATCTCTCAAATAATCATACACCCCAAGGCCATTATTAATGCAGAACACCCGAACATGATTATATTTCGAAGCAATCCGATAAAGGACACGGTTGATAAACTCGATAACACCATTGCTCGGACAATCACAACCAACAAATGGAATGGTACCAACAATAAGTGAAGTATTTCTAGTTGCCCTAAAAATAGCATCAAATCCATGAATCAGATCAAATAAACGTTCGCTATCAAAACAACTGTGGATATCATTTGATCCACCAAAAACAATGATGCAATCTCTCTCAGTGTATCCATCAACAGAAGCAAGCAGAGTCCTGGAAATCGTCCTCAATCCAGCTCCCGGGTAGCAACAGCCAGTGACCGCATGGTCATGCAAAAGGTCACTAATCAGAGAAGCATAGCCGCGGACATGGCTATCACCAAGCAATAACACTTTACTTCTCGACAAGGACTCACACTCTGCACCAGTCCCATCAGCAGCAACACTTCTGACCTCAGCACCATCAGCAACAATAGACCCCGATGCAGAGCAGACTCCAAGTCCCTGATTCAGTCCGCCATTCAGAACCAGCGAATCTGCACACGAAAGCTGACCCCGGAACAAATCATTTTCAGCAGACAGGACCTCAATAGTGGTTTTCATTCCGTTTATAACCTCCCTCAGATCCCCAACTTCAGCGGCAAAATCAGCCGATTTTAGTTTAGCTTCATCCAGCCCAAGCTTCAGTTCTATATGTTCCTCCCACATACACATGATTGACGAGCCGAGACCCGCAACAGCAGATCTATGCTCGTCAGAAATCAGATCCCCACCATGACCAGTCTCCAAAACATCAGACTGAAAGGTGAGATACTTAAGACGAGCAACAAAATTTTCTCTATCAGTGAGTAGCTCTTGCAGTTCACTCATACGATGCAAGAGTGACGACAGCTCACGGTCACGACCCTCATAATCCAGTTTGCATTCAGGACTACAATAAATTTTATGTCCGTCAACCACTTCGTGTCGTGCAGTTCTGTCAATGCAAGAAGGGTGAAACATGGCAAGACAATTCAAACAACATAGACTCTTGAAGTCCTTTCTGCAGCACTTGAATAATCCATCCATTCTACCAGAACAAAGTCCCGCACTTGAGAAGTCCGCAGAGTCCAGATACACTACAAGCAGAACCAACCCTCAGCAGTCACCAGGTGAAGATCCACCTTTATCTATTTAACATTCTCAAAAACACTCACTACAGACCAGTATAAGAAGTCCGCTAGTTTTTGTCGATGATCTTTTTTATGATCTTTTTATATGAAATACACTTCTTTGTCTGCCTAAGTTTTTCAACATAAAATTCAACTATTAAACAAATTAACACACCAAAATCACATTCAATTAGAAAACTGCTTCACCACTCAGATATACCATCTTGTAGGGAAAATTCTTGTGCCCAATCAGGTATAACTTCATAACAGATTGGGGCTATATACACCACCAAAAACACTCAAATTGAAATTTATTGTTGAATTGAAGAATACATCTTAAACAAAAGATTTCATTCAGCAGAGGAGCACAAACCGGTAGAATTTCGAGAAGAATTCAGATGAACGGGACAGTTTTTGGCAAACTTAGATCCATTTTTTCTTCCGGAGTGCCCCAATATTTGAAAACCAGAGTATGCGATCAGTGTCCTACCTGTATTGACTAGGATTGTAGGTATGTCAACCAAATGTATGCATTTGGAACTGGCTAGAGATATGCCAACCAAGACATTTCTCAATGATTTGGGTTTGGTTTATATCCAGGCGGTGCAAACCATCCAAAATCTTACGTGGTAATGGCAGTAAATTTATTGGTGCACATCATAAGCTGCATCAGTTAAATCGTTTTCTTAGGTTAAAAACAAGTAAGGGTACAACAGAAAATAAATCAAGGAATGATGGAATTTAGGGTAATTTGGGAAAGCAGTATAAATTGCCAAACATACTCTAAAATGAACAATGTTAACCACCAACTTGATGTATTAAGAATTATTATGGACTTAGAGGAACATATATAGTGAGACTGAAGTGGAAATGAACACGCCACCTGGCAGTAATAGTGGATGTAAGATGAAGCAGGAGAACTACAGAATGGAGACTCAGACTGGGAAGAAGAACACATGGTAGACCCAGAACGTAATGGATGGGGATTGTAACCGATCGAGAGCACTGAAAGATACATAAGGAATATTTGAGCACTGGCTAAGATAATGATGTTGATAACATCGCACCAAGGAACTTCCAAAAGTACCTAGTATTCAGAACAGAGTAGCACAAGATTGAGAAAGCCCGGCATTAATTTTTACGAAGATGCAAAATATGTATAGAAATAGGAGGATTTAATGATTTTTCAATTAAAATGTTGAATTAGCACTTTAACAGCCTTACTGAAAAATTAAATAAATTCAAAAAATTAAAATTTGTTTATGTACCTACCTATGCAGATAATTATATCATGAATTCTTCCCAATCCAACCACTGTTTGCAGAACTATGTTGATAAGGACGATTATGACTTTTCTGTTTGGTTTGATTAGAACTGTTGCAGGTGGGTAAAATGTGGGAACACATTTTTAACACCATGCATTTTAAATCTATAAAAATGAAATTCAAATAGAATAATAATTGCCTACATATAATTTTATTGTGCAGGATCCACACAGGGTAGTTTGCCCTGTTATTGACGTCATAAGTATGGACACGTTTCAATATATTGGTGCCTCTGCTGACTTAAGAGGAGGTTTCGATTGGAATTTAGTATTTAAATGGGAATACTTGAGTCTTGCAGAAAGGGAATCTAGACAAAGAGATCCAACTCAGGTGAGATGCCCCAACCGATTTTAATCATAATATGCACTGTGTTTCACTTTAAGTAGTGCCACCACTCTAAATTTTATTTATGGGCAATTTTCAAAAACTTGTTTTTTAGAAATGTGTAGGTACCAAAATTTGCAAAAACAGTTTACTGTGTTATCTTATTAAGGGCTATGGCTCTACAAAATAAAGAAATCCGCCCATTAATAAGTGGTAATGTATAAGAATATGTTATATTGTAGGCAATTCGAACTCCAATGATTGCTGGAGGTTTGTTTGTAATAAACAAAGCTTATTTTGAAAAACTGGGAAAGTATGACGAGAAGATGGATGTTTGGGGTGGAGAAAACTTGGAAATCTCTTTCAGAGTTTGGCAATGCGGAGGATCGCTCGAAATTATACCTTGTAGCCGAGTAAGTGTTCAGTATTAATTTAGAGCTAGCTGTAATTGTAGATGTATTTTATAAATTAGCAAGCATATATGTATCTAGAGTAATAGTTGGGACATTTTTACAAACCATTTAAACAGTTGTGAACTAATTTCTAGGTTGGTCATGTGTTTCGGAAAAGACATCCATATACATTCCCAGGTGGAAGTGGAAATGTATTTGCTCGCAACACAAGACGTGCAGCCGAAGTTTGGATGGATGAGTTCAAGAAATATTATTATGCAGCTGTACCTCTAGCAAAAAATGTTGCATTTGGAGAGTAAGCATTTTTTAAATACCCTTAATAATTTAATTTAGTTTATCATCATATAGT
Organism: Xestobium rufovillosum; assembly: GCA_963966045.1. NCBI lineage: Eukaryota > Metazoa > Arthropoda > Insecta > Coleoptera > Ptinidae > Xestobium > Xestobium rufovillosum. The sequence goes on along the minus strand of OZ014492.1, from coordinate 18,891,257 downwards.
TTTTATTCTGGAGACTGTCCATTCATATCGCAGACGAAATTAACTTGCAGTAAATTAGTTGCGAAGGCTTGGAAACAAAACGAAAGCCATATTGGTTCTCTCCAATAGTACTATTAGTTTTGCTTGCCACGATTGATGTAGATCTTCTCTTATCTAAATTTTAACACCATTAGTGTAAGCTTTCAATAATAGATTATCCGACGTTCCTACTTCCTGCCATATTTTCAACACATAAAAATGTCTGAAAATAAATAAAAGTAGTGAGACTTCAGGCAGCCAAGTTTGATGGTTTATGAATATGCTAAACAGTATTCTATGCTGTAATATTGTTTAACATATTCATGAACCATGCCTGTAGTCTTGCTACTTTTATTTATTTTCGGACATTTTTATGTGTTGAAAATACGGCAACAATAGAAAATGGATTGAAGTAGGCACACCGGATAATCTATTAGTGAAAGTATGTGGTAATACGTATTTAGAAAAGAGACGAGCGACATCAATCGGTGACTAGCGAAACTAATAGTACTGCAGTTGGAGAGAACCAATATGGCGTTCGTTTCGTTTCCAAGTCCACGTAATGTATTGACTGCATAGACGAGTCGTCTGTAAGTTAATTTCGTCTGTGCCCATATCCACTTTTTCATTTCTTTCCGTCCCCATTTTATCATTTCCGGTGCTATTCCATCACTTCCTCCCGCACCTTTCTCGTTTTCATCATTTTTGCTGCTTCTGTTACTTCCTCTGGTGTTATCCTATTATCCATTGGGCCTCTCCTCTGTATTTACTCTCTACCCTCCATTCGGTCTTCCGCCTGCTAATGTTGATATATCAATTTCTACCACGCTATTGTCTTTTCTCTTGGTTCCCCCATCTGCTACATTTTCTATTCTAGTTTTTTATCCCACAGGTTTCTGCTGTTTATGCTTGAAAAATATTTTCTTTTGCTTCTCTGAGATTTCTGATCCATTATTTCCTTTAGTACCAGCCTGTGATCTGTACTCCTTAATTCTGCCTGCCTATCCACCCATACATCCCTCATCACTTCTTCTGCGTTCCCTGTATATATCATCACTTCATCTCCTGACTTACTCTGTATAATGAAAATATTCATATGTCAGTTTAGATATTTCTTTAATATTGTACTAAAATATTCGCGCAATATCAATTTTAGATAAAAAGTTTCACATAGAAAATAGGATTTCATTTATCGATTGACCATATGAGATTATTTATTAACTAGCTGGTACCCGGTGTGTTGCTGCCGTTTGACGTTTGCTGCAACTTTTGAATTATGTTGAAAGGAAAGAAGATATTGTAGAATTGCAGAAATATTCTTTCAAATACATTTCCCGGTACGACGCACGCCACCTATTGCCAATTGTCAATTGTCAATTTTTAAATTATGTCGAAAGGAGAGAAAATATTGTAGAATACCAGAAATGTTCTTTCAAATACCTACATTTCCCGGTACGACACGCGCGCCACCTACTGTAAGTTAATTGTACTATGCCTATAACCTTCGCGCAAGTGCGAGCAATAAGTTGACAAATTTTTGAGATGAACGGTATGGCAGCGCATACAATACGAACAAACAAATATTGATTTTTATATTATATAGCAGTACCCGGCACGCGTTGCTGCGCCAAAGAAAGAAGCACAATGGCAAATATTTATATTTATTTATGTATTTATTTGTTTATTTATTTATTTATTTATTTATATTTATTGATTTATGTATTTATTTATTTTATTTATTTACTTACTTATCTATCTATTTATTTTATTTAGTTATTTATTTATTTATTTTATGTATATGGCACGTAACATGTGTTCAAAGTACGCGCGTGACACAATCAGACTCCTAATTTCTAAATTTTTCAATTTCTACACAGGAAACCTGAATATTTCCGAAATAAAAAGTAGTCTACATAAATCTCTGAAAAGTCCTTTACCTGATAATGAAAGTCTCATCAAATTCGGTTCAGCCATTTCCGAGATTAGCCCGGACAAACAAACAAGACAGACAGACAAAAAATTGAAAAATTGAAAATTTTATGTTTTGGTAACGTGCGAAGAATCATATGAGCTTAGAAAAAGCATTTATTTCGAAATCACAGACAGATACTTCAATTTTATTTATATGTGTAGATTTATGTATTTATTTATTTATCTATTTATTTATTTTATTTATTTATTTATTTATTTATTTACTTATTTATCTATTTATTTATATTATGTATATGGCATGTAACATGTGTTCATAGTACGCGCGTGACACAATCCAACTCCTAATTTCTACATTTTTTCAATTTCTACACAGGAAACCTGAATATTTCCGAAATAAAATGTAGTCTATATCAATCTCTGAAAAGTCCTTACCTGATAATGAAAGTCTCATCAAATTCAGTTCAGCCATTTCCGAGATTAGCCCGGACAAACAAACAGACAGACAGACAGACAGACAGACAAAAAATTGAAAAATGCGATTTTGTGTTTTGGTAACATGCGAAGAATCATATGAGCTTAGAAAAAAGCATTTATTTCGAAATCACAGATAGACACTTCAATTTTATTTATATGTATAGATGTATAGATTTGGCATATATTCATGAATAATATAAGAAATTGTGATATAGTTGTTTAATTGGGTATTCTTGTGTATTGATGCCGGTAATGAAGAACTCATGTATTCATTTGCTTACAGCATAAGCGACCGACTAGCCTTGAGAAATCAACTGCAATGCAAGTCTTTTAAATGGTACCTACAGAACGTTTACCCAGAGTTGAGCATTCCACATGCTACTTCGTCTTCAATAGGAGAACTTAGACAAGGAGCATATTGTTTGGACACGATGGGGCATCTCTTAGAGGGAACTGTATCGCTGTACCAGTGCCATCACACGGGTGGTAATCAGGAATGGGGATTGACCCAAGGTGGTCTCATCAAACATCATGATTTGTGCCTAAGCTTGGTAGATTTCTTAAAAGGATCACAAGTTGTAATGCGAATATGTGATGGAAACGACAGTCAAAAGTGGAAGCTTATAGAACCAGGAGGTTTACTTCGACACGTGATATATCCATTATGTTTAGACTCTAGATTTGCAGATGTTCGGGGTGTTACAGTTGAGAGGTGTAATACTAGTCTAGAAAGCCAACAATGGCAATTGGTTGCATCTTGAAAGTAATTGGCGGTGTAGTTATTTGTCTACATCATTTAGTTAGTATCACGCAGACATGTTTTTCGGGTAGTAAATCTACAGTATTATTAATATCATACGAACTGTTTAGCTGTTGTTGGGCTTTGCACATTGAGCAATTTGTAGATTTGAGAGGATTTTTATAACTAAATTGTTACGCAGCTGTCGGCATGTATACTTAAATGTTTTTAGTTATTCCTAGTCCAACCAAAATGTCTAGGTATATTTAAATAAGAGTATTTATATGCAAATTTATATATTATGGTATTTTAAAGCTACAGTCAAATAAGTTATACAAACTAAATTAAAAAACCAAACGTTGCTGGCAACGTTTAGACTGTTTGATTCATTTGAAGAAATTGTTTGCACTAATAAGTTTACCAAAACTTTTTTAAGAGTACAATGTACGTTGCTAATCGTAGGGAACTGAATCTTATACTTTTGTGTATCTTCTATCAGATTTCTTGATTTGAATAGGTACTTAAATTTTTTGTGATTTATCTTTAAAGATTTGATTGGTTTAAAGCAAAATTGACGAACATCAGAATATACTCAGAGTATGTGTATGATCTAAACTAGGGCTGTCACTGGAAAAAAGGTAAGCATATCCGGAGAACAGAAAAAAGTAATCTACCTTTCCACTTAAAGATTTCTCCTCACTTGGAGCTTACAAGATCTTCGAGAAGAAATGTTCAGTCAGACAAAGGTAGTTCTCTCGCATAGTGGTTTAACTGGTTACAATATATAACCAGTTTTGAGGAAAAGAGCAATTATATGAAGAGTTACAAACAGTAAGTGAGAAAGTGCAAAAAGATGATGCTTTGATAATAGGGAAAGAGGATTACATAAAAGAAGTTGCAGGAAGAGAAACAATACACGAGAGAACAAATGGTAAGGTCATAAATTACATAATTATACAACTGCACTGGAAATGTGTATTAGCAATATGGAGTTTATACATCGAAAATAATACAAAGAAATACAAAGAAACATGAGGACGGATTACATGGTCTCCAAGAACACCACACAAAGAACACCACACAACCACTCTTTCAGGTCACAATCGATGACCCTAGAGTGGAGAACCAAATTCTGAACAGCATACCTTCCGGCAGTCTAATCTGGTACACCGACGGTTCTAAGACCGACACAGATGCTGGGTCAGGACTATTTGGAGATAAACCAAGAGTGAAACTCCGCTCCTCTCTGGGCAAATATGCCTCTGCCTTTCAAGCAGAGGTCTACACGATACTACAATGTGCGCGGGAAAACATTAAGAGGGGCTACAAAAATCATTCTTATCTTATTAGACAGCCAGGCTGCTTTGAAGGCTCTTATGAGCCCAAAGATCTCTTCCAGACTGGTGTGGGAATGCTTCGAGCAACTTAATATCCTAGCCATGCGGAACGCAGTGAGACTGCTTTGGATTCGAGGTCACTGTGGGCTGATAGGGAACGAGGAAGCCAATAAACTAGCAAAGCGGGGCTCCAACGTCCTTTCGTTGGATCGGAACCTGCCCTAGGCTATAAATATAATAAGGGTATGGAATCCCAGCAAAAGCAGAGCAAAGGGAAGACCCAGAATGAGATGGTATGACGATGTTGTGGATGATCTAAGAATATTACAAGTAGATAGTTGGAAAGAACGGGCTAAGGATAGAAGTAAATGGAAGAAGATATCAGATGTAGCGAAGAGTCTCAAACAAATGTGTGGAGCTAGTGAAATTGCAGTGATTTAGGAAGTTCCCAGAGAACGGCCATAACCTGAACAGGTTGAAAAGCCAAGCAATATAACTAACGACTTTATTCAATGAAAGAAATTCTTAGAAAACTAATACAAGAAGTAAATAAAAATGTAAATGGAATAACGCAACTGAAAAGTGCCTTTTTGGGGTTTTAATAGGAAGTACTGCCTCCTTTTGCCCTTACAACTGCTTGCATCCTGCCGTTCATTCCTGTAATGGTGTTCTGAATGGTCATTTGTTGCATATTGTTTAATCTTTCTGTTAGGGCTCTGTTGAGGCACTCCCGAGCTGAGGTGAGGGTATTCGGTTACTAAAAAATCTTCCAAACTGAATGTGGAAAATATTGTTCTATTAGTGCAGGGTACAGATGATATATCTGGGCATTGCCAATAATAATTGTAAATTTTTTTGGGTCATCTAATAGTCATCATCATGAAGTTCTCAGTCCGAAGACTGGTTGGACGTATACTTACACCCTTTCCTATCCTGAGCTAACCTATGCATTTCCCCAACTATTTGAGAGCAGTAGCTAATCTGGACCTACCTTTTCAGTTCTATCTCTGACTCTAGTATTCCTTCGTGTCTCAGAAGGTGTCCTACCCATCCTATCCTTCCTATTCTTTGTCGTCTTCCATACCTTTTGCTTTTCCCCAACTCTTTCTAATAACTCCCTATTGCTAACCTTATCTATTTCCGGTATCTTCATCATGCGTCTGTAGCACCACATTTCAAACACTTCTATTATTTTTCGATCCGCTTCCCCTATTGTTCAAGTTTCGCACCCATACAGTGCCGAACTCCATATATACGTCTAATAAATCAGTAAACAAAAAACAAATACGTGACTGAATGATCACAGTTTCGGCTGCCATCGCTGGCGTAAAATTATTCCTTGAACATATATGTCCATGTTCAACCAATTCTGTCATGGACTGACATAATTTCTCTGTATATGACTTGTTTAGTGCGAAACCTACAGATATGATATTATTTGATTGGACTTGACTTGAGACTGAACTGGCTTAGTGGGAAATGGCGCTAAGTTTACTTCATTAAGATAGTCAGTCACAACTCTTGTGACATGTCTCCTAGCTTCATCTGGGATGAGAATAAAAGAATTGCCTTTGACGAATGGTGCATATGGTACCACACATTCTTGTCAATGAGCAACTGTCGAGGAAAACCAAATCTGTGCCAGATTTGAAAGAAATACTGGCTCGGACCATCAAAGACTCTCCCTGAAAACTTATGCGAAGAGAGAAATTGCACTATGCGTCACTCCCCTGGTCTTCACTACATTCGATCTTGTTCATCAGCACCATATAGACTCATCTGTAAATAGCACAATGCCCCATTGCTCCACCGTCTAGCTGTTGTAGATATGAACAAAATTAAGCATGCACACTCGATGATTTATACTTAAGGAGCTTTGAATTCAACTTGGCCTCTTGAAATCCCCCTACTATCCATTCGCTAACATTTATACCATGTGTCTGACCACATGCTACAAGCAGGCAACATTTCTACCTAACTGTGGTAGTATGCCTGTTCTTTAACACGGAAGAAACAATGAAACAGTCATCCTTTATTGTGGTGCCCCTTTTTCGACCAAGCCCTGGTCTCCTCACAAGTAAACACGTCTCTTGGTAGCACTGCCATGCTCGCTGAACACTTTTAAATAATTCCCGATAAATTCTCGACATTAAATTTGAAATTTAGTGATAGTATTCAAGTGGCCGGAATTTTTTGCGGGCAAGTGTTGGTACAAGTAAAAATAGGTTTTCAAAACTAATGGTTTGTTTACTTGAATATAACTGGTTAAGTGATTAACCCATTTCCGATGGCAGCCCTAATCTGAAATCTGAACTGATTTTTATCATTTTATTTCATTCAGTTACAAAATTTATTTCTCTACTGACTAGAGTTGTCTTTTGAACATTTTAAGAGAACCGTTTCCTATTATTTTTCTTATCAACGTGAACCAGTGTATAAATTACTGGTTGTTAGTTTCTATCACTATAAATATTATCGGAGTACACACATCACGTTTGGTGTATTTCATGTTAATGTATTTAAACAAAAAAATTGTCTCTTTCACAACTTTTTATTCCCTGTCAGGGTTAAAAATCTTCCTGCGTACATTGTCCCCTTACATCAGTGTAAAACTGACTTAAACAGTGTCTCATCGGTAAATCTAAAATCGCTGCCCATGTTTGTAATTGCAGGTACAAATGTAACTGATATTTAATCCCTGTTATGTTTGCATTTTTGTATAATATAATACAGGTATTTATAAGATCTTTTACATAGAGAGAAAACTCAAATGCACTGATTAATGTAGTTAATTTTAACTGAAATGCATACCTATATCAGTTAAAAATAGCCGCAGTCAACTTACAGTGTGCCCCACTGGACATCGGCAGGTACGGGTAACTTTCTTATTAGTGGAAATACAACTTGAGTTAAATGGACAGTTACGCATGTTCAATATTACCCCATTTACGAGACAGGAAAATTGTGGCTCCTTAAATTATTTAAAAAAAACTAAAAAAACTCGATCTCAAAAATTCATCCTAATTCCTTTATTCATTGATCTAGCCACACTTTAAAATAGACCATGACCTGACTCATTTAAACTGTGTGGTTATGGGCTGACCTTGACCTAACTGATCTGAACATGACCGGTTCATTAACAATTTATGGGTGTTATAATTTTACACGCTGATAAATCAATAACATTCTGCAATAATTAATTTTTTATGATTTTTTGCCCTATTAAAAACTGTGTGGCATGTCAGAAACTTGATAAATATTACTTGCAAATTTTTGGCTTTTGATCATAAAAAAGGTCCGCTACCACTGGACTAGTTAACCGATTACACACTTATTTAATATTTAATATGACATTTCTATATGTGCATATGCTGCAATAAGAATGCCACTTTAGTTCAAAAAGTGAATATTTTACAAATTTTACAGAAAGATTTAGTACAAATAAGAAGATTATGAAGAATCTATAAAATCGAATTTTCAGTTCTTCTAAGTAATTCAAAGAGGGGCCAGAATTTTCCGGTTTTGTAAACGGGATATTGTCGGGCTTGAAAAACTGCACTACTTTGTCCTTTTTGCCGAAGTTGCATCTTCACTAATAGCAAAGTTATCCATGCTTGACAACATCCAATGGGACACAATGTACAGGTTGTCAAAAATTGAGAGTGTGCTGTTGCTAATTTCGCTATTATTGGTCCTATAAAGTCTATTAAATGGGCAAAGAATTCATGTTTTTTAATCATGGTAATAACAAAAGAAATGATTGGACATCACTTTTTTGAGCTCTTCACCCAAACAATAATTTCTGAAACGGAACACCCTGTAAATGTTAGAGAAAGTATAAAGTTCTTCACGTGTACATCTATTTCAAATTTGAAAGCAATATGACTTTTGAAGATCCAAAACTGCCTTTGTGTGCTAATAGTGGCATTATTGTTGTTTCTATTGGTGTTTTGCTAGTTGTGATTATTGGAGTCATCCCCATGCAATTCTGAACTATCAGTTATGTTATTTTTAATTTTTAAATGTTTATTAAGACTCTATCTTATTTTCTTTTTAAGTGCACAGGATGTTCCATTTAAAAAAAGAAAATATTTTTTGTGTGAATAGCTCGAAAATTATTGTCACCATGTTGTTCATTATAAAAAAATATTAATTCTTTGTTTTTTTTAGCCGACCTAGTAGATTCAATAAGAACAAAGTTAGCGATGGTGCGCACTTAATATTGGACCCCCTATAGAATGTGCCCAAGATAAGAATGCACAACATGGGGATATTGGAAACAGCAATAGATACGGATTCGGTTTAATGGTGAAAAAATTGTACAGTTGGAGGACTATTAAAACGGACTGGGAAAAAGTCTCAAAAATTCTTTAGAAATAACTCAAAAACAAAAAAATATTTTTTTTTTAGATTTTTTAGTCGCCTAACTGCCTAACCCTTTCACCATCGAACCGAGTCTGTAGGTATGTTATATTTCATCGTTTCCAATATCCCCAAGCTTGTGCAAGCTCTATATATATCAATTTAAAATATATTAGATAATTGTGAAGTCAATATTTTAAGTACAGGTGTTCACTATAAATTTAATGTAAACAGTTGTTTATTCCACATCAATTTGTTATTACCTAACAATTCCGTAGAACATAAAAAAAGGCAGATGGCCGATGTAGGTATGCAAACATTTTACAGCTGTTTCCTCCTCCTCACCATTTACCAAGTTAGGCTTCCTTTTTATATGACTAAGTATTAGGTTTGTTTAGTTTTCTATTGTTTCTACAAATGCGGTGATATGATAGATGGTTGTTTTAAAAATGGTTGTGATATATATTTTTAATTTGCTGTCTAGGCTTAGTGAACAAGTCAAAAATAAACACACTCCTTCTAAAGGTGTGTGTCATATGATTATTGGCATTGGGTATTTATATTTCAGTCCGCCGTCGAACATATGCCCTGCGGTACAGTATTTCACTGCTGCGTAGACGCACGTTTACCAAATGTGCAGAACTTGCAATTTACGGGAATCATGTGGCGGACATCTTTTGAGGGAAGTACTCATATTTTAGTCACTTTTAATTATACTAAGGGGTCATATGCCTACTTTAAACATTTGATGCAAATAGGTTTCCCTTTACCCTGTTCACTAGGAAATCAACAGAATCTGACTAAAGCATCATAATTATTAATTCGCAGAGGATAAATGCTAATTGTTACCTACTTAAAAAGTATTTTAAGTTTGTTTTAAGAATATTATAATTGTGTCTAAATTGTACAGAACTGTATATAAAAGTATAAAATTTTATAATTTAATTTACAAAATAAATTGAGGAAACTATTACTTTGTATCCTTTGGGGCAAAATGATTTTTAGGGATATTGGACTCGTGACCTAAGACCTAAACCACATTTTATGAGTTGAAAGTAGGTAGGTAAGCATAGATTAGAGACTAGGTAAGTGTTAATTTTGGGTTTATCAAAACAAATACATAATGAATAATGTGAAGCGGGGTAACTGCAAGTTCTGGTTTTATGTACAAAAAATTAATTTGTATGTATAACCACAAAAAAGGAATAAAAATGTTCAAAAAAAATATGAGATCACATTATAGCATGGCACTTCTGCACTATGTGGAGGGAAAAGTGTACCCAGGTACAAAATTTATATTGAAAGTTAAAATATCACTAAAATTAAGTTATATATTTTTTCAAATAAAGTAAGCAATCAATAAAAATTGTCTTTACGAGGATAGATTGACAAGGAGGTTGTTTTTTGTTAAATATTTTTGTTTTGTCATGGCAACTCTCGTAAGTATCGACTGCAAATATTAAAATTGTTGTCCAATAATTCTTGCCAGTATAATTTTATATTATTTTAAGTTTGTGAAATTCTGGCATAAGGCAAATAATAAATAGTCTTATCGACGTGTCGGCCCCGTCTTGGGCCTTTGTAAAGATTTATTCGTAGAATTAAATGTAACAAATTGGCAATAGTAGTTTACGTAACGAGCATGGAAAGTGACAAATTTCATACGAGCGTGAAATTTTATAGCCGAGTGCAGAAAATCACGCGAGTTTATAGAAAATACACTTTCCATCGAGTTATGTACACAATTTTTCCTACGACCCCTTAAGAAGACAAATTTATTCATAAAACAGTAACTTTATTTAATGATTTGTTGTCGATATTAACCGATGTCAAAATTTCCAAGTAGCCTACTAACTTACTATGAGCATAATATTATAATAATTCCAACCAGATCATGAATGACACGTTAATTTGTTCTCTTGTCCACTAATTCATAATATGACCAGTTCGTACCTATATAAAATATTTAGATCTTCTACGGAGTAGCCATTAAAATGTTCAACTGCCGCACCTTTCAAGAGATTTTTTGACAAAAAATTATTAGATTTAAAAAGAGACGCGACAGGATATTTTATTTTATTTACATGGTGCTTATTAAATATAAAATGTAACATCCGTGCGAGCCTTCGGCTCATTATTACAGATTAACGTTACAATTTAGAATTAAAGCTCCAAATGGTGAATCCGAAAATATTTGTCACTTTAAATGTCAAAACTTCAATACTCAAAAAATCATATTTTTCTTCATAAATCTCACCCCCGTTCAAAATTATGAGATTTTCTCTTCAACAATACATTCCTTAATTTTCATTCAAATATTTTTTTCAAAGTACTTCAATTTTCCTATATATAATCCAACATTTTTCACTGACAATTTTGATGTAAATGTATAATCTTGACACTTCTTATTTATTCAGTAAACGTCAAAGTCTCAAAGCTGACTACAAAATATGAATGAACTGTGCGATTTTCAAAAATTACATCACAGTTTTGAGTTTAACGTACGGGTAACGCAATTGTCAAGTTTCCGGCCTACTATTCTGTATGCAACGTCCTTGTTTATATACATTATAGCCTTGTTTATATACATTATAGTTAGCCAATGAAGTCTATTAACCTTGATGCCTTTTAAAGAAGTACTCACATTTCCGCTAGATGGCAGACAAAGCGCGATCTGGAATTGTTTTGAGTTTCAAAAGTATAGATACGCACCTTCTTTGGCAGTTTGAGAAGAGATGTTTTAAATCTATTCATTGCAGATGGCGAACAAGAGTTTCGCATTAGCAGGTGGTCGTCGGTTTTTTTGCACTTCGGTGATCAAAACACACCGCCAACTAATAAATTATGTACATAGTTGACAGCCGGCAAGCAATGTGATTTAAATGTTCTAGTCATTTTTATTACTTTGGAATAGATATTTTATATCTTTCCGAACTTCAAAAACCGGGTGCTGGCAGATATCGGCCTCCTGTTCCACAAATAAATAGGTACATACTTAATTTACAAAATGAACGAAAATGAAAATTAATTAATTTGAGAGGAGCGGCACGGTTTTGGTTGAATGTCGGAGCCGCTCAAATAAATGGTTGGGTTAATTCTTACTTTTACCTATTCGAAAATCATTTCAAGGAATATTTTTGTTAAAACCAAACAAAAGCAATATGTGGAAAGGAATGCCCAAAAGGAATCAAGGCAAGAATGAGAACATGATTGTTTATTTCCAGGAAAAAAGTAAGTTTAAATAGAGATTTTTTGGTTTCTCTTTCTATGAGATAGTGGAACAGATATAGCCGTCGGACTATGAGAATTAAGCAGCTTCCTGATGCCAGGAGACCATGTTAACGAAGATGATTTATACCGCTTATATTATGCTATTCCAGCGAATTGAAAACGCGCGTAAGGGTAGACGGTTGAGTTAGTAAGCCTAGAAAAACCCAAGCTAAATCAGTAAGTAAACCGAAAAAATTAAATTAATCAAAAAATTGTACATTTTAATGGTCTGTAAAAAAAGGATTTCCGTATACACTAAACAAATTTTAAGAAAGTGCGCAGTGTTCAAACAGCGACTTTGTAGTACAAAATAATTAAGACAAATATTTATTCATTGAACATAAGGTGCATGAAGTACAAAATAATTAAAAAATACTTCCAGCGTTAACTTAGGGATTGAACAACCATGCCATACAGACAGGTCCGTAGCCCCCCCCCCCCCCCCCCCTAGAGCGAACAAAAAACGTTGATATGGAAAAAGTGCCCCGAAAATTTAATGACAGTCGAAATAGAAAACTGCAATAATATATTATTCTAGATTTCATATACATGGTGTTCACAATTAACGGGGCACTATTACTAGGTAACTTTGTTATCTTTGCAGCTATACGATTCCGGGTAAATGGACAAACTAGTAGTATTTTTACTCAATTTTTTACGTAGATTCAGGTCGTGAAATCAGAAAGGTAATTGAACTTGGGGTTTTCGCGTTGTCAACAAAAATACCTTTTCTTAATTGAACAACCTGTATATTTTTATATACATATTTTGAAAGCGAAAGAAATTCTTAACAAATAAGCCTTAACAATTATAATAATTTTCGTGAAATGTGGAATAAAGAAGATCTGAGCCATTTAAAACACTACATATTCAGGGTGTCCCAGAACAACGGGGCAATATTTCTGGAGCATATAGTTTGGGTCAAAATAACACTTAAATCATATAAAAAAAATATCTAGGACGCCTCCCTTCGAAGCTATTCGCCCTTAAAGGTCAAGTCCCGAAGAAGGTTTCTTGCTGGTATAAGTGGTAACTTTCAAACTACTGCATCGAATGTTATAAAATTTGGACTGTAGACATAGTAAGCAAGTACCTGTGATCGAGTGACATGACATCTTCCATATCTTGCCTAGGAAGCCGGGGGTGAAACACCCCTAATGCTTTTCACCCCTTAACTTTTACGTTGATGCTTTTAACGAATTTGTAATGGCATTTTTAAATTCTTCAAACAATTTTCTCCAAAAAAGGTACTCTTTCTTGAAACCGTTAAAACGACACGTTCCCGAGAAAAAAATGATACAAAGACATGCTTTATCATTTTTACTACACAAAAACGTATGCGTCTACAAGGTGCTCACTTCAAAAATTTATTGTAGCTGCTATTATGTTTGCAAAACCGATTGTTGATACATTTTCACTTCATTTTCATTTTTTCACATGTTTCATGAAGCAGTTCATATTTCATAGCCTGGCTTGTATAGTAAAAATCGGTAAAAATGATAAACCATGTCTTTGTATACATTTTTTCTCGGAAACGGGCCGTTTTAACGGTTTCAAAAAAGAGTACCTTTTTTTGAGAAAATTGTTTGAGGAATTTAAAAATCTCATTGCAAATTCGTTAAAAGCACCAACGTAAAATTTAAGGGATGAAAAGTATTAGGGGTGTTCCACCCCCGGCTTCCTAGACAAGATACGGAAGATGTCATGTCACTTGATCACAGATACTTGCTTACTATGCCTACAGTCCAAATTTTAAAACATTCGATACAGTAGTTTGAAAGTTACCAGCAGAAAACCTTCTTCGGGACTTTACTTTTAAGGGCGAATAGCTTCGAAGGGAGGCGTCCTAGAATTTTTTTTTATATGATTTAAGTGTTATTTTGACCCAAACTATATGCTCCAGAAATATTGCCCCGTTGTTTTGGGACATCCTGTATACAGCTATGTAGGTAAGCCCGTTTGTGCATCCCAAATTAAATCTTTTCTCCTCCTCTTCTGTACAAAAATATCTGTTCTGTTCCTTAATTTCCAGTATAATTTTAGGACGCACGTCCGGTTCGGCTATTCTTATCATCATCATAAGGTTCTCAGTCCGAAGACTGGTTGGACGCGTACCTCCACTCTTTTCTATCTTGAGCTAACCTACGCATTTCCCTAAAAGTAGAACATCCTACATCCCTAACTATTTGAGAGCAGTAGTCTAATCTAGGCCTACCCCTACCTCTTTTTATTCCTATCTCTGACTCTAGTATGTCGCGAACTATTATCCTTCGTGTCTTAGAAGGTGTCCTACCATCCTATCTCTTCTACTCTTTATTGTCTTCCATACCTTTCGTTTTTCCCCAACTCTTTCTAATACTTCCCTATACCTTATTGCTAACCTTATCTATCCATGGTATCTTCATCATGCGTCTGTAGCACCACATTTCAAACGCTTCTATTATTTTTCGATCCGCTTCTCCTATTGTCCAAGTTTCGCACCCGTATAATGCCGTACTCCATACATACGACTTTAAGAGTCTCTTTCTAGTCTCTATATTAACCATTCTCGAACATAACACAGTTGTTTCTTTTTGTAAAACGCAACTCGACCCTGCGCGCTATTCTTTGTTTTATATCTTTTGTGCTCCTACCGTCTTGAGTTATTTTACTTCCTAAATAGCAGAAATCCGCGACCTCCTCTATCTTCTCATTTCCTATTTGTATGTCAACTTTAGTTCTATTTTCACATCCCCTACATACCAAAATTTTAGTTTTCTTTTTATTGAGTTTCATGCGGTAGCCCTGTGTCAAAACTGCTTCCATTTAGGTAATTCAACGCCGCTCCTAATTCTTCTTTGCTAGATGCTAACACTGCTATATCATCCGCAAATATGAGCAAGTTAATAGTTTGACCCTGTACATCCATTCCTGAGGCTGTTCTGTCCTTAACAATATTAATCGCATCTTCGATATATAAGTTGAAAACTAGAGGTGACAATACACATCCCTGATGTCTCACTTCCTTCCGGATATCTGCTTCCCTTCGTTCCTGCTCACATTCTATAACTGCCTTTTGCTCCTTCTAGAGATTATGTATTATTCTTCTGTCCCTATATTTCATCCCTACCTTTCTCAGCACTTCGAACATCTTCCCCCATTTTACGTTGTCGAAGGCTTTCTCTGAATCTACAAATCCTATATAGACGCTCTTTCTCTTTTCTATCGTTTTTTCTATAATTACTCGTAAAGCTAGAATGGCCTCGCGCGTTCCTCTTTCCTCTATTTCGTCTAAATCTGAACTGATCTTCTCCTAATATTTCTTCCGCCTTTTTCTCCATCCTTCTTTGCATCGGCTATTCCCGCCCAAGAAATAATTCGGCGTAGCATGCGATAGATTGAAATTCATTTTTTATAAGCTTACCAAATCACGCGTGTCCCAGTTTTCTACAAGAGTAAACGGCATGGTGAAGATGTCGATATAGTCACGAAAATAATACAAAAACTCACTAAACAGCAATAAGTACCTACTAATAAAAATTTACAAAGAATATTTATTGATTTCGACACTTGCCTTGTTCCTCGGCCTGTTTTGGTTTATAGTGTAAAAGATGTATTTAGTGTTTTACTTTTAAATGGCGTAAAACGTCTTTATTTAAAATTTTAGGGTAGCCATTAATTAAGACTTTCTGTTAAGAATTTTTCTCTCTCCAAATATATTCAAAAATATATAGAGCGTTCCATTTAAAAAAAGTTATTTTTGCACATAACTCGAAAACCTGATGTTCAATAATTGCTTTTCTGTTTTCGCGACCGTAATCTATTAAGAAATACTACTAGTATGGTCATTTAACAGGTATCGTGGCTCCAAAAATAACAAATCTGTCAATACTGCCCCGCACCCCGCTAATTGTTAACACCCTGTATAGTTGTCTTTTGTTTCATTTTAAGAAGTGAAGATTTTAGTTTATTGTGAAGTTCTACTGAATAGTTTTTTCATTCTTCGTTGTTCAATTTTTTACAAGAATTAGTCATATTTATGTACTGTTTACGTGTTTATTGCATCCATATCCTCAAACTAGGTATATAGGTATTTATCAATTTATCTAGTTTAGTAAAGTATTATAAATTCCAATTTTTAGAATAATTTTAATCGCATATTCCAAGAGACATCCTACCAAATATGTATTTTGTTTAGGCCCCCTCAAAAAATTCATAAGCCCCCCCTAAGTTTTGACCCTGGCTACGGCGCTGCATACAGATCCTCAAAATGTTTTCAAAAACGAAAGTTACTGGAAAAAACAAGTGCGCTTTTTGTTTTTCGAATATTACGTTAAATCGTCGAGAGTAAAACATCTTTTTGGGCTGTCTCTTAATTTTTATTTTTGGGATCTAGTGCAACGATTACTTTTGTCTTCACTACTCGGACGTCACTTATACAACGACGTTCTCGGTTCGGGTCCCTAAACATACACCTGTGTCCCCTGGTCTTACTTATTGGGACACACTGTATATCTAGTAGGATCTGTACGTTCGCTTATGAACGTTTTCGGCGTTGCCTGTACGGTCTGGTCGGTGGAAGATTTATTCGTTTCACCCTTCAGCTCTTAGTCGCAGAAGGGCGGATTCAATTAGATACTATTGCTAAACGTAGATGAAATAATAAACATACGAAACGAAACTAAAACGGACTCTATTACTTTAACTATATGTACATTAATTCAATAGGTAAATAAAAACTGACTATATATACAAAATATTTACATGAAAATAAAATGCGTTTTTCGCGGAGTATTCCTGATAGTACATTAGGTGCGTCGTATGATCAAAACTGAACTTTTACGGTGTTTCGGAGTATACGTAGTAGCAATAATTTATGCAGACTCCTAGACGGTGAGAGATTTTTCGTTGCAGCAACCAGGTTGCGATCTCGGTGGGGAATGCCACTATCTTATCTGAGATAAGCAAATAATAATTAGTCTTCCCTCAGTATTTCACCTGGGGCCCTCAGTTAACAGGTGCAATCGATTCCTGCTGGTATGTCGTCTCGTTTATATACACTGTAGCACGAGAGTGAGAAATCGATTTAACCATCACTGGTGCAGGTCCCTAATTACTGAGTTCGAACAGATTACTACTCACTAAGCACGGACAAGATAGGCCAGTCAGCTTGTGACTGGAGAAATGTTTAATTGGTGATATCTTTTACGATAACAGCAAGTGAACACCAGGCCTTTATTCAAAATTAACTTACTCAAATATTTACAGGACGGTTACTATCGGTTTGATCACACGGCCAAGTCAGAACGGCCTATCAGGTACTATTTCGGATGCGGCGGCCAGCATCATCCGGATGCTGGGAGCACTGGTCCCAGGCTGATGGCCGGACGACCCAGTACTGGCTTCTGCCTTCTGCTGCATCTACTTTTATAAGCTTGGAGGGGAGCTTCGCCGGCGGTTTATTTCGAGATTTCCTACGTCAGCGCTGGGGTCGTGTGCAGAGATTCATCTAGCATTCTGGTGATTTCGGAAAGGTGGGCGTCAGTCCTCACTACGTCACGTTAGTGCCGCGTGCAGAATCTATTCGGAATTCCCATTCTCCCGCGTGACGTCGGTCGCATCTGGGACTTATTCATTTCTTTCATCGGTGCATGCGTATACGGATTTATTCAGCAATACTTTCGCTTTTGAATTGCCGACAGCGGTCTCGTAGAACAATATTATGAAATGCCACTCTAATTTCATTAGAGCTTTTAGGCATTTTTACGGTGCATTGTTACACTAGGAAGGAAATAATTGGGGCTGGTATATGTGAACAAATTCGGAAAGACAAAATTGGACATAAAAAGTATTGTAAATGCATAAATTTCATGCAGGTGTTACCCCGACAAGCGACAAAGCGTGCCGCCGTACCCTGCGGGAACATAAAAGCTTATTTGATATCTTATTCCGCAACGTCCCGTCGTGCCGGCCGGCGCCGTCTCGCCTTTCGCATCACCCCAGAATTAAAATCGCCGTGCCTGCCATCTGTTAAACAATAAAATCAACTAAAGTGCCACGATAGCAGATTGAAAACTGCAAGTTTACTAAGCGTATCGAGCCCCATCTAACCAGCTGCGTCCAGAACTAAAATACGTGGCGTCCAAAAACCGGCTTCCAATAAATTGCATTGGATTAGCAGACTAGTATATATGATAGACAAGGGCAACGTGCCGCTTTCCTAGGGGGTTGTAGGAAATAGTTATTTACGTAACGAGTATGGAAAGTGACAAATTTCATACGATGTCAAAATTTCCAAGTAGCCTACTAAATTACTATGAGCATAATATTCTAATAATTTCGACCAGCTCATGAATGACACGTTAATTTGTTCTCTTGCCCGCCAATTCATAAAATGATCAATTCGTACCTATAAAATATTTAGGTCTTCCACGGAGTAGCCATCAAAATGTTCAACTGCCGTACCTTTTAAGAGATTTTTCTGAAAAAAATTATTAGACTTAAAAAGAGACGTGACAGGATATTTATTCAGTAAACGTCAAAATCTCAAAGCAGACTACAAAATATGAATGAACTGTGCGATTTTCAAAAATAACAGCACAGGTTTGAGTTTAAGGGCTGTCTGACACGAGACTAATTTTAGTACTAAATTTAGTACAATGTCAGCGAGCACAAAGTAAGTTTGAAGTTTAGAGTGACAACAGAATTGTGTATGGCAGGTAAGTACTAAAAAAGTTCTGGGTGATTGAAAACAAGAATTATAAAGACAAATAATATGGGGGAATGTATTTGACATTTAACTTAATTTGGTACAATGCGCATGCCAACATGCTTATTTTAGTATTTACCTGCAATACACAATTCTGTTGTCACTCTAAATTTCACACCTACTCTGTGCTCGCTGAAATTGTACTGAGTTTAGTGCTAAAATCAATCTCGTGTCAGACGGCCCTTACGCACGGGCAATGCTATTTTCAAGTTTCCGGCCTACTATGCTGGTATGCTACGTGCCGCTTTCCTAGGGGGTCGTAGGAAAAATTATTTGTCAATACAAATGTTTCTAAATAAAAATTGTTTATACGGTAACTATGCATGTAAATTTAAAAATAGGAATTCCAACTTAACACTTGATTTTGAAAATGTTTTTTTTTAATAAAAGATAAATGGAAATATGTATTTAATTTAACAATAATAATAATAATAATAAGTAAGTGGCAGGGAGCAGGATTTATTAGAGTTTACTCCTTAAGAATCGATTTTCAGTTATAGCCCGCGGTACAGAAATTTTATGTGTAGTAAAATCAAGTGTTACATTTCGCATTAACTAAAAGTAACGCGCTACGTTACCTGTAATATTGAAATTATGTACGTATCTATGGATACGGCTGTTTATGTCTGACTGCATAGAGCATGGAAATAGTGAAAATAGAGTGGCATAGAGTAGATATGACAGTTGGCTTTGTAAAGTCAGCATTTGCAGTGTTTGTTCGTTCCTAAATTTGTTGAATCTTTTGATTTAATATGGAAAACCTAATATTAAATACTCCAAATATTGCTTAGTGAAGAAATGTGAATCAACGCCTATTCGAACACCAGGAAAAAGTATTTATTTCATTGCCAGTGGGATCGACGTTTAGCAGATTGTCACTTAATTACTGTATTTATAAACAATTTATATTTTGATGTAGTTGGACATTTTCGAACATAAACCACCTGATAAATACACATTTGGGTATAAAACTGACATTCGCGTGTACCCTATTATCAAGTGATTGAAGTTAAAATAATCGTTCGTAAGGAGTAAACTCCAGTCGTGCGTCGGAGCTGACACACACAAGTTTTTTTATTATATTACAGTAAATTTAACTCACATTTTGTACGACAGTTCTATCATTTATAAAGTTTTGTTTTTTATACATGTAAATTATTTCTAAAAACAGTCAAGATTTGAAATTTTTTTCTTGCTCTAAACTTTTGGTATCATTCAATTCAAAAGTATACTGTATGATTGTTGTTTTTCATATGTTCACTTGTTGCTGATTTACCTACTATTTTTGTATATGTGGTGTTTCAGCCTGGTCTCTAAATGATTTTTGGATTGGCCAATATATGTTTTTTTCAGTCTTTGCATTTAATTTTGTATACAATATGGGTTTTCATTAGTTTAGGAATGGGTGTTTTTAAATTAGAATACAAAAATTTTAAGTTGTTATAATAATTCCTGTGTAATATTTTTGTAAGTTATATTTTGCTAATACGTCACTAATATTATATAACATACCTACATACCTTTAATATATGGTCGTGAAATATAATTTTTATTATTTCTTTTGGTTTTTGATACCATTATTATTATTATTATTATTATTATTATTATTGTAAAATTGATGGATTATGTTTTTTATAATTCTCATAATGAAATTTTTAGGATAGTTAGTTTTTATTAAACAATTTAAGACTTTCTCTATTGCGGACTTTGTAAAATGTGGGCTGGAAAGCAGTGGCGGCTCGTGACTTGGGGAATGGGTGAAGCAGCTTCGCCGCTCCACACCCACCCCTTGCGACCATCAACAAAAGAAGTGTTTCAATCCTCGCGACACATAAAAGTTGCGTTTTACACTGCCTTGCCCAAAATAAAATTACATTTTTAGTAATAATACTTTTTTACCCAAAATCGGTCTGTAATCAGAGACTAATATAGAGCACCGTGAAAAGAGGATCTAAATCTAAATAGTAGTTTACCGCCCCACTGCGCTAAAAATACTTTATTGCCCTAAGGACGTTTCTTTGCAAAATTGAATGAGTCAACAAAAACTGCTTGTGGCCCAGCTTCTTTTATTTTCGCTTGAAGACCATGTAATTGCCCTGACGTCATGCTTGCTGCTTGCACCATGAAAACATTGTCCAATAAGTTTCGTTTTATAGCCAAATTTTTCGAGGCACCTTGATACAAGGTTAAACGCAATGTTTCGGCAATCCTGCTGGAACCGACATCATAAAATCCTAAAAAATCTTTCCACCAACTGTCCGTCGGGATTAACCGAGGGATTAACACACCTAATTACAATGCTACACTAAGATTTTTGGACAATATTTGTGGAATCATTCACATGAACAGAAAAAAAATATATTCTTTTATTTCCCTTTCGATATGCTCGTCGATAGGTACCTATATTGCGAAATGCAGTCAATTATGTATTTCATTTTGAATAGTCTTAGAATTGGCAGTAAACACGGGCGTGATTTTTTATAGTGCTCTTGAATGTCTTATGCGGCTTATCGATACATAGAATTCTAACAGTTCTTTACAGTTTCCGCAATTAATTCAAAACATCTTGGAAACTTCCGCGAAATGATAGATCTTGTTTACCCAAGTAAAAAACTGCAATTCAATAACCTGCAGCTGCATAAAACTCATTTTCATTGAAATGTTTAATATACGCCTATACGGCCTATAATTTTCTTTTAAGAAAGCATCCTCAATAATACTTACATTCTTCTTCAACTTTGAGAAACCAAATCCACGTATGTGCTCAGAAGATCCTTCATGTTTATCATTAAAACCGCTCTTATTCGACACACCTGACTTAACACTAATAATAAATTACACACGGCATACAAAAAAACTTATTCAAATAGTAACTGCCACACAACTACTCGAATTCGGAGTACCTCCCCTTTTTAAAATTTCGATTGTACACTTTGTTTTTATTTTTGTTACCACCTAAAACTGGCACGTTTTTCACAACTTAAAAAATCTTTCTTCCACCGTGAATAAACACATACGAGATCACAAAACGCATCGCAGTGCGCAGCGCATGATTTCCAAGATACAAGTTTCCAACAACGAAACGTATACCACGTGACATGCAGAAACTGAGTGTATCGCGTCACATATGCTAGAATACCAATGTCTCCTGGCCTTGTTTATATACATAAGATAGACAAGGCTCCTAGCTAGGTTACCATGGCAACCACGATTACACACAATTATTAGGAAGCAAACAATACTCTATATGTTGAACGCGTGCACGGTGCCGTCAACGCGTAGAACTTGGGAGTTGCTGTTTCACATGAGCGCAGAGCGGCGGAGCGAAATTATAGGACGTCGGATGAACAATGAACGAAAGCTAAAAGGACTAATTCTAAAGGTGATATTTTATAATTCTAATAATATAAAAGGAATTAATTTTGGGATCAAAATAATATTTGACGAAAAAAATTAAAAATAATATTAGAGAAAAGAAAAGTTATTCCGGAAATTTTAGGTGAAGCAACGCTTCACCTGCGTCATGGGACGAGCCGCCACTGCTGGAAAGTTTAATTGCTAGTCACATAACAATACTCTTTTTGTGGCATGTGGGTTGTTCAGAGTTAAAACAAATGTAACGGCCAGACCAAGTTGATTTAGTGTAGGTACCATTCCGTCTGTATTGAATGTTTAATTTTATGTAAAGTTAAATCTAAAAAGTTTATTTGATTTTTTGTTGAAATTTCAATAGGGAATTTTAATTTAGGATGGTATACCTAGTTATTAAACTGATTAAGAATTTCGTTATATTTTTGTCTATTTGTCAGGAGGATCAGCGGTTCGACAATCATCTACATATCCAACAAAAAATGGAAAACTGAAAGATAATTTAGGAATAACTGAGCAATGGTACTAGAAATTGGGGAGCCCATGGCACAGCCATTTGTTTGTTTGTAAATTGAATCTTTAAATTTGAAATATGTAGTTGTTAGAGTAAGTTCAATTGCAATGATGAAGTTATTTAATGTAAGAGATCTGTAAGGTTCAATTCTATTACAATTGTTTTTGACACTAGAAATTGCAATTTGCAAGATCTATGGGTATATTAATTTATGTTCAGCGATATTGCATCGAGGGAAATTAAATTGAAATTTTTAGGGAAATAAAAATGTTTAGCTTTTTCTTTAAAAGACCAGGCATCTGATGTAAAATTCATTTTGTCCTGTGATGTTAGATAGAATGTTGGCTAAAAATTTTGATAATTTATAAAATGCGCTTTGAATACAAGAAACAATAGGTCTGAGAGGAATATTAGTTTTATGTAATCTTGGTATGCCATATACCCGACGAGGTAGAGAATTTCGAATTTTAAGTTCGCTACTGAGGTTTGGAGGAATGTTACCCTCATCAAGTAGGTAACTTAGAAATAAAATTATTGTTTTTATTTTGTAAGCTAATAGTAGAATCTTTAGGAATAATTGTATATGTTGATCGGTCATCTAATAATTCATAACTTTTATTTTCATAATTTATGGAGTTCATAATTACTGTTTTATTACTTTTATCAGGTTTTAATACAATTATTTGTGGGTTATTTTTGAGGAAGGTTTTTCTAATTTTAATGTTATTTAAAATTTATTTTTCTTTTATTTATTTTGAAGCTTAATTTTTTTAATAATTTGAGAAATTATTATTATTATCATTATTATTGTTTACCTTATGCCAGAATTTCACCTAAAATAATAATGCAAATATTAAATTGATCTGT
The DNA here is from genome assembly GCA_963966045.1 of Xestobium rufovillosum. Lineage (NCBI taxonomy): Eukaryota > Metazoa > Arthropoda > Insecta > Coleoptera > Ptinidae > Xestobium > Xestobium rufovillosum. Next base: position 18,867,627 of record OZ014492.1, on the reverse strand, counting down.
CAAATAGTCTGGTTTTGATAAGCGTTAAGTCGAACAATGTGCGTTTTCCATTATGGATAAAAACGAAATTCAAGCGGCAATAATTTTTTTTTCTGTAGGGAAAAACCGCAACGGAAATCAAATCCAATTTGGATGCTGTTCTTGGAGATTCATCACCTTTATTTTCCATCGTGATTTTCTGGGTTTCGGAACGCACGCTTTTGGTGAACCACGTTCAAGGCATCAAGAAACAGCTATCAAACCAAAAATTATAGATGAAATAGAAAATTACTTTGCGTACTACCAATTTTCTATTTCATCATGGATTTCTACCAAATAGTGAAGAAAAAAAATATTAACTGCCTACATAAAAATTATAGATAAAATTCATGACATGGTTTTGGTAAATCGCCGAATAAAATTGCGTGAAATAGAGGAAGCCGTGGATATTTCTTATGAACGAGTAGTTCGTATTTTACATACATAATAAATTTGTTTTAAAAATGATTTCTACAAGATCGGTGCCGCGTTATAAAGTCCAAACCTTACCTGATAGTTTAGCACTGTTTAATAAGAATCCACTGGATTTCGAGAGACGATTTGTGACCATGGATGAGATTGGAGATGGATGAGATGGATGAGATTCATTACTGTACACCAGAAACTAAAAGGAAATCAAAACAGAGGATTGGACACGGTGAATCTACTCTGAAGAAGGCAAAGACCATTCAGTGGGGTGGAAAAGTGATGGCATCAGTTTTTTGGGATGCCAAAGGAATTCTGTTGATTATCTCGAAAAAGAAAACACCGTTACTGGTCAATACTACACACAACACTTTCGAACAAGCTGAGAGCTGCCTTCAAGAAGAATGTCCGGGAATGGTCAAGAAAAAAGTGTTATTTCATTCAAGCGCACTCGCTCAGTTTAAATTGTCAGAATTGAAGTTAGAAATCTTTCTGCATTCACCTGATTTGTCTCCCTAAGGCTTTTATTTTTGGCTGGAAAGAGATTTCAGTGGAATGAAGAGGCGATAGAGGCGGCAGACAGGTATTTTGGAAATTTCGAGAAAGTCACTTCCGGGAGGACATCGAGAAGTTGGAGAAACATTGGACCAAGTGTGTTCAGCTCCAAGGTGATAAATAAAATATAACTTGAACCAGATTTATTTTATTTTCATTGTCATTCCTCATATTTACTGTTTCTCGCATTACATTTTCTGAAAATAAAATTTTATTCTCGCAAAAAGAAATCCATATTCTTTCTTTAAAAATATAAAAAAGGAAAAAAAACATTGGACTCATTCCGTGATGCACTTTGATTGTTTACTTAGGTTGCACCTTTTTCACTACAATAATGTGGATATGCAGATCGCCGCCACCCCTGGCGTCTTCCTACATTGAGGTAAAAATGTAGCGGAAATTTCAAGATTTTACGAAAATTTTCATTTTTGCCTTTGTAAATAGGTAGGTACATTTTTGGGTGTCAAATGTAATCACTGAACGTAAATTTCAGAACAAGGAGGAAGCCCGCAACGTTCGCTTCAAGTTTGTGCCTTTGTATTTTCCATAGTTTCCCAGGAAACATCACCCTTAAAAAAATGTGTTTTATTACCAGATGATCAATTTTCTGAAGCCCATGATAATTCCGAACTAGTTGCTTCGATGTCATATGGCAAAAATAAGCTTCTACGAAATCTGCTCGTTCAAGTTCTGCCAAGAAATTCAAATAAGTCCACATTACAGAAAGTTATTAATGGAAAACTAAAAGGATGTATTTTCGCTATAACTTGAGTTGCCTGCGATTGTGACATAATGTTGACTAGGCTTGGGGGCATGATAAATCACGGTTGCCTTGGCTCAAGCTAATATACACCTCCATATAGGTGATGTGGCAGCAAATGTGATGGAACGAATGAGGGCAGCTGGGCATCTTGGTATTGTTTTCAAAGTCAAACCAGGTAACGGGTTAGCTACAGCAATTGCCCCCTTGTGAGGCTACAAGCATGGGCAATTGGAGAACGGTGGCATCATTTTCGAGTCTGAGGAGTTTCACCATGGACAGCACCGTTGAAGGCTTCGAGGGGAGACTGGGTTCTTATGCTGTCGACAGGGGAGTGTGATCCACCTTGGCGTAAACTAAAGTTAGCAACCAGGGTTAGTTCAGATGAGCTTGTGAATTTGGCTTGGCGGTCTAAGTCCTGGCTGACTGTGAGCGACATGCCCTAACTGGCAATCAAGTTTACATTCCGGTTGATGATTGGAGCTAACATCGTCGTCCTCACCGCATAAGGGTGTATCGCAAGATTTCTCAAAAAAAGAGATAATATGCTTACAACGTCGCAAATGCACTATACTTTGAGACAGCAAAAGGGCACATCTCAATATCAGAAACTTTGATGATAACAAGTTAAGACACCAAGAGGCGTATCTCATGTAACGTTATATGAATTATCGCAAAGAGACCTAACTCAAGATGTGCCTTTATGTTCTAAATGAGTTATGTCCTTATGCGGTGAAGACGACGATATAATGATCATGATTTTGACCTTGGAATGAATAACTCTTCAAACTATGCTTTCTGGCATCCATTTATTAACATAAATGCAGAGTTTTAGTGAGTATTTCGAAACACTTAATCAAATGTAAAATACTTGGGTACTAAAAAGAATTAAACATTAAATATTTAAAATTTAAAATTTATTTCTAAGGATGCATATAAATATACATACAATTTTTACATAACATTAATTGATTCTGCGGTTAGCATTAGGTGAAACATTATAACTAATATAAGAAAAACAAATGAGTGTTTTTATTCTTATATCAATTTTTATATTTTTGAATATTGAAGTAATTAGTTGCAAATTTCTTGAAACACGGAAATTTGAGTAGGTATAACGAAATATTATCTTGTATTAATTTTATATTAAAAATGATAATTTTCCTTCTACTATACTTGGGCCGCCGAACAGACGGAGTGATCACCCTGCAAGCATGAGCTCTAGGAGGGACCACTATCAATTTAGGACGACCGAACCGCAGTGATGCGCTTTCTTTAGACCCAACGAAGTCGCATTACTCCAATTCGGTCGTCATAAATTAATATTGGCCCCGCTAGACCACGTTCTTGCAGGGTGATCACTCCGTCTTTTCGTCGGCCCAAATATAACTAAATTCTGAAAAACAACAAAATACATTAATTTTATTTTTATTATCCTCCTACTGAGAAAGTGGCTATTCAATTAACTTCACAACGTTAGTAATAGTGAATATGTACAGACACCTATAAAACTTGACCACTGCATCCTGTGCCTCTGAGGTGCACTATGTGAAAGGTCTCTACATATTCGCATACTAAATGTGTGTCAGCAGTTGACAGTTGTGTCATTTGTCACTGTGCATCCAAATCTTAGAGGCAATAAGGGTTAGATCATACCTTGCTCCTATATTCTTGGATTTCTTTCCTCATTCGAAATAGTGGATACTCAATACAGTAGAAAATTCTTGGGGCAAATTGAACAAAAAATTCTTACTTCAGTTTGGGATAAAAACTTCTGGCATAATAAGAATAGTTGGACATCCACTTTTTTGGGATTAGTGAATTTCTATAATCTATATTTGAAGTAATATTGAATAGTTTCAAGTTATGAATAAAAAATGATCATTTGCTAGATATATTTTTCCAGTTTTAGAATGTGCATGAAAAACTGAACAAAAAAGTACAGAGATGTTCTTAAAGTTACATAATAGTTTTTTTTGAGTTATGGGGCGTTGAATTTTCTCAAAAATGATAATTTATAATGTCTTGGAAAATTCATAATTGCGTCATTTAATGTTTTTAAGAAACAATTTTGTTTTATTTTCAAAAATAGATATACATATTCTGAAAAATATTAATTGATGCAATTTATTATGAATTTTCTGAGACTTCAAAAATTATCATTTTTGAGAACATTCAACGCCCTGTAATTCAAAAACTATTAACTTTATGTCCATCTCTCTATACTTTATTGTTCAGTCCCTGATGCTCATTCTAAAACTGCAAAATATACACGATGCTCTATTTAAAATATGCAACTTCAGCCTGTTACTTTTTTTGGACCATCTTTTATTTTAGTAAAGCAAGCCAAAAATCGCCCGAGAAACAAAGTAGGAAATTGACGTGTCCAAGTGATTTTCTTCCAGTTATGAATTGGAGGTAGTTTAGTTTAACTCTTAAGGTGTTAAGGTACGTATGTATGTACATACATACATACCCATAACGAATTACAGTATGTCTCCGGATGAGGTTACAAAGAGGAAAAAAATTATTTCTCAGAAAAATCACTCTTCATAAAAAACCCTATAACTCCCGTTGCAGATAGTATTTTTTACTCGATTTTTTTATCTAACTGTTCCAAGAAATATTTTTATTTTTATGTGATTTTGGACTTTGAAAATTTTCATTGATGTTGAGACCACAGTAAAAATGTATTGAATTTAGTACTGTATGGTACTGATGGTGAAGGATGCTACAATCCAGTAATTACAAAAATTTTCAGAAAAAAAGCAAGAGAAAAACTTTTTCGTGTCGATATGGAAATTGATGAAAATTTTTTTGGAAATTAGTTTTGCTAAAATTCACAAAAGACACACAAATAGGCTTGAAAGATGATACTGTTTCTATTCAATGTAAATGGCGTACTATTTGAATACTTAAACATCCAGGAAAATGTTTTTTGAGTTTAAGAATATTTTAATAATAATAAGTCAAAAAAATGAAAATTAATAATGAATTTCGTATAACAGTTGGGTAATACATTATACAACGTGTCCAAGATAAGGAGGGCCAGTATGGGGATATTGGAAATGACAAGAGATACGGATTTGGTGAAACGGGAAAAAAGTTGCGTAATTAAAGGATCAATAAAATGGCGCCCAGAAATCCTTGATATAATTTTCCGTTTTTGAGTTATTTTGAAAAAACTGAATTTATGGATTTTTAACTATATTTTTTTCTGACTTTAATATTAAAATTAGAGCGAAACTAACAAAACTTCTTCGTAGCAACTTTTGATGAAATTAAAGATTTCATTGTCAATTGTTTTATTCTACGTTTCGTCTTCGGGCAACCATCATCAACTTCATTTTTTTAAATACGGTCCTGAATTCAACAATGTACCACACATTATGGTTTAATTACGTTTCGACCCGTTTTTGACCTTCATCAAGAAATTTTTAGGATACGGACCTGCATTTCTCTTGATTTTCTAAAAATTATGAGAAATACAGTTAGTTGGGCTTTCTTCTGATATCAGAAACGAACAAGATTTTCCAAAACTGCAAGATGCGCTACACTTAGAGTAGGGTAGGTGCTTATCGCTAGTATCATTAAACAGATTCGTAAAACTCTTGTGGTGCACTTAAAAATTGCCCAACTTATACTGTATGTACATATTTTTTACAAAACTATGAGACATACCTGACGTACCTGAAAAATTCTTTGATGATGGCAAAAAAAAGGGTCGAAACGTAATTAAACCATAATGTGTTATAGGTACATTGTTGAATTCAGAATAAAAAGGGCTCATAAAATTTGACATCAGAAAATCAGGACCGTATTTAAAAAAATCAAGTTGATGATGGTTGCCCGAAGACGAAACGTAGAATAAAAAAAATTGGCAATGAAATCTTTAATTTCATCAAAAGTTGCTACGAAGAAGTTTTGTTAGTTTCGCTCTAATTTTAATATTAAAGTCAGAAAAAAATATAGTTAAAAATCCATAACTTCAGTTTTTTCAAAATAACTCAAAAATGGAAAATTATATCAAGGATTTCTAGGCGCCATTTTATTGATCCTTTAATTACACAACTTTTTTCCCATTTAACCAAATCCGTATCTCTTGTCATTTCCAATATCTCCATACTGGCCCTCCTTATCTTGGACACGTTGTATGTGCCATGGGATCAAGCAGCGGGTTCAAAGTGATTTTTTTTTGAGAAGTTAAAAATAATTATTTTTTGTCCACTTTGTAACCCAATCTGGGGACATACTGTATATTTCTTTTGAAGTTCACACAATTTACACATAAAATAAACTGACATAAAAATAACAATAATGTTATGATATTACAGAAATAAAAACAGTTTTTCACTTCTGCATTTTACGTTTCTTTAATCTATATTTATTTTGACTTTTGCCGCTTAAAGTAATTTTGTGTCGATTTTGATATATTCGTAAAATTCGTCTTTATATTAAAATAAATAATTAATAATAAAAATAAATTGATTTTATTGGCAACGTAATAAAAGATTCTGTATGGTGACGAGAGAAAAATACTATATCACCTTCTAATAAGGCCTAAGATCATCCCACCTATAAAATGCAGGTGGAGCACCTGACTCGAGAAAACACGAAACAAGTAAATCAATTACGAAGCACCCAAGAAACTGAGCTTCATATTTATTAATCGCCTGACCAGCTGCCAGGAACCGCACACTGAACATAATTTCCAAGCAGATACGAAAAACTAATTTTTGATCAAGTTAATTGAGCAGTGATTTTGTTTATCTCATGTCGATTTGCTGGTGAACAATGTGCCGATGTTGCATACTAATGATTGACCATTGATAACAAATTTAGACATTCAAAGGACAAATTTATTGCGTCCTTTGAGTGCATCCCAAACGGCACTTAATGAAAATAAAGGATTGGCCTTTGAAATAAAGGACGGTTGGAAACCTTAACAGTCTGTGAGAAAATAAATTGAACAGGTGATAAAAACTTGTGGTGAATTTCACTTCACTGCTGCCAGGACTGCTACTCTTTTGTTAAGCCTTTGATGCTACGAAAAACTTTCACATAAATTATAAATATGAGATAAATATACAACATTTTTGTTTTTATAATACTTCTTCATACATAAACACTAAAACAATATCATTCGATAAAGAATAAAATGTTACAAAAATGTTGTTAATTCTGTTTCAGTACAGAACAATGATTTAATCATCCTATCCTAAATTTATAAAAACTAATCACCCTTTAAATTTGAATTTATTTTTTGTAATAAGGTTGCCTTCCAAATACTCTCAGGAACACTGTTTGCCCATTCTGGTATAGAACTAGCAGGTAAAGTTACATTCTTCATAAGTTCTTTAACTTCATCTATCTTAGAACTATCAAGTTCAATATCTTTGGGTGTCGCACTGGACCATACCTCAGTTACTAAAGAACTTTCTGCCGTCGTTGCAGGTTGGACTTGAATAGGTGATCCTTCGGTACCTTCATCTTCGGAATCTTCTTCCTCCTCAGACACACAATCTTCAGAATTCAGTGGCAAAGGTTCATAATTATTATATTCGTTTAGTTCTTCGTCAGTATCAGTATCAGGAAATACTATGTCATTATTAGCCGATATTGTGTCTTCAATTGATCCATTTGGAGGTTCAGGTAAACCACAAATTAACTGCACCATACTGTTAGTTTGGATATCCCAAATCTCAATAATTTTGTAAATTAAAATAACAAACAGAACTTATTTTCTACCACGGAATCCGTAAGACATCTGACATTTGTAGTTCAAATGTATATACACATACTACCCAAGGCCAAAGTTATTTAAACTACCAGGAGCAGGAATGACAACCGAGCTAAAATTTTATGGAAGTTAAATTGACGCCAGAAATTCGTCGTTCAAACGTCAAATTTTCGTTCCAAACAAAACAAATACAACCTGCTCTTGACATCTGTCAGTGGCACTTAAAACTACTTAACCTAGCTTTTGCAATATAATAGTAGTTTAGTTTCAATTTGCGCTGCGTGTAAGAACTTCAACACTGCTATAATTATATTGCAAGAGTTTAGATGTTTCGTAATTGACACCAAGAGCACGTGGCATTGTGGTTTGACGTACGACGTTTGCATGAGCAAGCATAGACAATATCTTGGTACAAACAATGGCTGTACTTTCCATAATGGTTCAGACTTGAGATGCCTAGAATGTCCACTAAGAAAAAAATTTAAAATTGCAGGTAAAATACGAGAATATGATTTTCAAAAATTATGTAATGACTTTATCCAACCTGAAATCGAATTTGCCTTGAAGAATAATTTTATCATAAAACCACAACTTAGTTGAGAAGGTTGTGATAAAACTAACTTGTCATTTGCATATTATCCTTCGCATGTATAACAATAACACTACAGCTTATTCTATCACAACATTTATTATTCAAAATAATACAATGTGTCCACAGATTGACTTTGGAAGAGAATTTATTTTTCATTTTATAAAGAAATGGCATTCTTTATAAAAATGCCTTCGTTCTGAGCCACTGAAATAGTTTTTTTTTCTACAAGCGAGACAATAATCCAAGAAATGTAAAAATTACTAAGTATAAAGTAACATTATTCTCGATCAAATCTAAAAGTTGTATAGGTATAGAAAAGTTCTTTAGGATGGCGAAATGAATTCAAAATATGAAGTTTAGATTTTTTTGAAGACATTTATATTTTGGACGATTTTGAGAATAAACAGGTGGTTCAGCGTGTTGGGTTTCTTCTCTCTTTTCTTTATACCTACATTACAGAGAAAATTGATGTTTTAGAGACCCCACCTGATTTTCGATCTGCTATTATAAAAATTATTTTCACTTGTACAAGCTTCTACTTAAGCAAAAATTGTTTCATCAGAGAACAGACAATTGTATCATCAAAACTGAGCAGAAATGTCACGCATTAGCTGTGGCACCCAGTGGCGCACTATCTAAGTCAGAGGCTATGTAAAATACAACACCGTGACCGTCCGACACTGAAGTCCTTGTTGACTAGCAACTACGGTACATCCAGGAAAACTTGTTTGTGTGCACGCTACGTCATTGTTTGTTCTCATATGAAACTACTAGTCCAAGAGCCAGCAACGCTTTTGTTACGTTATTTTTAATCAGACTAGAACTTCAACGACGAACCCCTTGCAACGTAGTAACAAGGGAATCAGAAGTCTGGCAGCCGTCCGAGGGTGGCTTTCGCACCTCTAGCATTTTTAAGGGCGAGAAAAAAATTTAAAATTACATTATTATAATCATTATGGCACTTCGCAATATTAAAGTTAATACTATTTTAAATCAATAAAAAAAATGCCAGACGAGTGAGTGGGTGGAAAGTGGGTGCCAGAGGGGGATAAAAGTGAGAGGTTCTATGCAAGGGCCCAGCGTACGGAATCTAGTCGACCACATTATATCATTCCCTGGTCATGGGTCACCATGGAAACGTTATATTATGTGATGACAGTTTGTTTGTGATTTTGGAGATGCACAGTTGTGTTTGAGTGCAATTTGATTCGCCCCTTTAACCCACTCTGGTGCGCACTTTCCACCCACCCACTCGTCTGGCATTTTTTTTGTTGATTTAAAATAGTATTAACTTTAATATTGCGAAGTGCCATAATGATTAAAATAGTGTAATTTTAATTTTTTTTCTCACCCTTAAAAATGCTAGAGGCGCGAAAGTCACCCTCGAACGGTTGCCAGACTTCTGATTCTCTTGTTACTACGTTGCAAGGGACTCGTAGTTGAAGTTCTAGCCTTATTCTCTATGGTGTAACGAAATCCGTTGCTAGCTCTTGGACTATACTAATAACTTTCATTTTTTAAATGGAACACTACCTATTTGATTGCATTTTTGTATTCCTCATTTGTTTTTTATATGAGAGGTTGTATAACATATTTTTTGCTTAAAGTGTAAAGTGGACATTTCTGGCATTATTTTATAGATTCTTGCACATTGTTGTCCACACTGTAGAAGAGAAGCATGTCATATTTCAATGTTTCAGAACAAGTACCCATTTTATAAAAAAAAATATAATTCTTTTATAAAATGATAAATACCATTTCTCTACTCTTCCGAAGTCAAACTAAGGTCATATTGTACATACAGTAACAGCAATAATTTAAAAATTAATCAGTCAATAACACTGCAGTCATCACAAATTTTGTTATTAACACGAGGTGGTATGAAAGATCTTTCACATAATGGACAAACAATAGAATGTGTTAAGTGAACCGCAGAAATTTCGTCAAATTGTTGACGTGTATACAATTCGGCCCGCATTTGCAAATGTTCATCACATAGCTCTTTCTCTATTTTCTCCAGAATTTCGAGAGTAAGGTCTTCTTCACACGTTGAATTTTTCATTAAATCTATTTTAACTTTCCGCACATCTTCAACAAAGTCGGTTAAATTATTATATTCTGACAAGTTTCTGTTGGAGTCAAAGCTATCTCTGCGTATGCGTTTTAACCTTTCAGTAAATTTCTGAAATAAATGTGTGTTAGAAACTTGGAAGTAATTTTAAAATGCTCTTACTTTTCTGATGTCTGCTTTTATAGCTGTAATATTAAATTTATCACGGGACAGCGAAGTTCTTGCTTTGGCAATGTTTGACACTTCCATTTTCGCATAAAAAGGAATTCACTCAGATTATTAGTATTATTACACCTACACACAATTTCTATTATTATATTCTTTGTTTGCGATAATGTAAAGCTCCTAACAGCATTACAAAATTTCAAAAACTATATTTTCCCCCCAATTGAGGTAACCTAACCACAAACTCTGAAATCTGAATCTGAACATGACAGAAAACCAGACAAGAGACAAGTTACCTAATAATCAGTGTTGCCAACAGTACATTCATATTTTCTCCCTCGACCACGAGGAAATTCTCCGAATATCAATCAAATTCTCCGCATGATTTCTTTATGTAACCAGTATGCGTATAGGTGACTCCTTCGGCTTAATTCGAGATAATTTTTCAACTATGTGTTGTTAACTATTTCTACGTCATGTAATTTTATATGGGCTTGAATAGCTAATGCGGTGGCTCTGCAAGCGGATCAAATCTAGTTTGCTGCCATTTTTTGTGCTTGCTGAAATTTTTTGCCTTGGAATTTACGTTTAAAGTTTTACGGCTCAGAATCTGTGTGTCTGGTGCCCCGTCCAGATAAGGGAATCACGACTCAAGAAAACGATTTATTTCTTGGTTTATAACACCTGAGATCATCCGAATCCAGTCGAGCGAGTCACCCATACTGGTTACATAAAGATATCACGCTCCTGAAATCAGTGACAAGATGTATAGTTTATAATCGACTGCCAATTCGTCGAAAGCGAAAGTGGACTTCCTCCCACTCCTCGCCGCCGTTACGATGTTGCTGATTTGCCGAAGAGAGGATTCAAATTGTACAACAGATCCGTATTAAAATAATTTTAAAGACGTTAAACTGTAAAATATTAATCCATAACACTTCTTTTTTAGCATTTTGGGCTTATCGTTAAATTCTCCGCAAATTCTCCGCCAAAATCAATTCTCCGCCATATTCTCCGAGGACCTTAAAATTCTCCGAAAAGCGGAGAATTCTCCGCCGATTGGCAACACTGCTAATAATTAACAGATCGACAAACTTTTAGAGTAGGTGGAATGTTTCAAGCAGGAAGATGGGAACAAATTTATTTGTTTTGAATTTTGGTATGTAGTTAAATTTATTAAATAAAATGTTTTTATTCGAATAATTCAGCAGGTTTATTAATATTTATAGCTCAGATATGGCGATTCGCTTGAGTTTTCTGAAAGTTAGGTCATTTTCAAATCAATTATTTTATTATAAGTTTTCTGTGAACTTTGTACCTACCATATGTATAACATAAACAAGTTCAAAGCTCAGGTAATAAATAGGTGTCTTATTCAATTTATAAAAAATAAGTGTGTACCAGCTTATTAAACAGAATGGTCCTTTTAGGTAAAACAATAAAAACAATAAAAAGATGTTATTCAGATCAGCACCTCCCGAAGATTACAACTCATTATACAATTTACCCAAGGGAAAAAGATCCGAGATGGAAAGGTAAGCATGATTCCATTATTGTGTGCCTGCTTTTTGAATACAGATGCTTATTACCAGCTAAACTTCAGGAGGTGATTCTGTGACCAATTTGTATGTTGTAAAGTGCTTCCTGAGTATTCAACTGCGATTTATAGTTTGCCATAGTGGAATCAACCATGTTGTTAACATTTTTCCGTTTATAGATTTACGTAGACTATTTTCATGGATGCTGTACCAAAGCACAATAGGAAATTTTCCACTTGACAAGCCCACTGGGATAAATCTATAAAAATTACCTTGTGTTCTTCTAATACTCCGCTCCACTTCTGTTCCGTTTGCACTTTCATTATGTCAAACAATAAATCCAACTTAGTGGAGGCACCTAAAAATTAGTTTATAAAAATGCTCAGCAACGTTTGGAATTTTTTTTTTAATTTGGCACCTATTACACTCTATTAGGGTACGTGCACAACGGTGATGTGATGGTAGATAATAGCAGTGATGATATCGGCGCTGATAAAATGAAGTTTTTGTTTTAAATGGTAGCGTGCATATCGGAGCAGTGCTGATAGTAGGTATAAGCGCTAGTATAAGTGCTGCTTAGAAACAATTTACCATTCCTTCTGCAAGCAGAAACCAACAGCGAGGAGAGAACAAAATTTACTTTTTTCGCATATGCCTACATGCCTGCATGTTTATATGCACTTCTAGGAGTCTTTTCTATACTTTACGACAAACTATGGAAGATTAAAATTTTCAGAACAACTTAACTTAACTTAACAACGGCTAACTCCAGCTGGCGAAAATTCCAAAGTGACAAATTTGTACCGTCAACCTCCTCAAAAAGGTGAAAACGAATCCAACAAAGTAGGGGGTTGAAATTTTCAGGAGAACTTAAGTGCGGCTACCCACGGCCGCAAAAATTCCAAAAGTGGTAAACTTTTGGCACTTCACGGGGGTTAAGAATGATTCCGACTAGTAAGAAGCCTGCAATTTTTAGAAATATTTAAGTACGGTTACCTCTGGTTGAGAGAAAATTTCAAAAGTAAAAAAGTTTTTTCCTTCAAGGGGATGAAAAACTAATTCAATTAGTTGAATAGATGAAATTTTTATAAACACTTAAACATGACCCCTCCAGCTACGAAGGATAACAAAGTAACAGCTGAAAAAAATTATAAAGTGGAAGTGGCACATTCTTATCTTTTGGGGAGTGAAGTATTAAAGGTTTCTTTTGAAAAAAGAGGCAGCTTAAAAGTTTAACACTTAGGTGCTTTTAGAAATAAATGGCAGAAGAGTAACTTTCATCCTCCCATGCCCTTGAATATTGGCCGCTAGCCTTACAATTTGCCACAATTTAAAAAATATATACATATTATACATATCTATTTAGCATCAGAAAATAACTGGGGTATAGAGGCTGCTATAATGACCTCCATGTTAAGCCCACTTTTGATTGGTTACCGTCAGCAAAAAATATTAGCCCGTGTTTTCGTCGGATACACATTACCTTAAAATTGGTGCTGTCAATACTCTCACCAAATACCTACGTCTTTTTAAAGTAATGTAAGAGCAGAATTATTTGTAGCAACCAATTCGTTAGTTTATTCAATGTAATAAAACAGAGTTTTGAACCATTTCATTCTTTTGGATAGAATTATGCATTTCATGTTCTTGCACTGCAACTTTTTTAAAGTACACTACTAAACAATTATGTGAACACTTCCTTAACCACTATGCTTTTTGTATTCTATATAATGTATCTCCATCAGCACCATCATCATCATCATCATAAGGTTCTCAGTCCGAAGACTGGTTGGACGCGTACCTCCATTCTTTTCTATCCTGAGCTAACCTACGCATTTCCCTAAAAGTAGAACATCCTACATCCCTAACTATTTGAGAGCAGTAGTCTAATCTAGGCCTACCCCTACCTCTTTTTATTCCTATCTCTGACTCTAGTATGTCACGAACTATTCCTTCGTGTCTTAGAAGGTGTCCTACCATCCTATCTCTCCTACTCTTTATTGTTTTCCATACCTCTCGCTTTTCCCCAACTCTTTCTAATACTTCCCTATTGCTAACCTTATCTATCCACGGTATCTTCATCATGCGTCTGTAGCACCACATTTCAAACGCTTCTACTCTTTTTCTATCCGCTTCTCCTATTGTCCAAGTTTCGCACCCGTATAATGCCGTACTCCATACATACGACGTTAAGAGTCTCTTCCTAGTCTCTATATTAACCGTTCTCGAGCATAACAGTTGTTTCTTTTTGTTAAACGCAACTCGGCCCTGCGCCATTCTTTGTTTTATATCTTTAGTGCTCCTACCGTCTTGAGTTATTTTACTTCCTAAGTAGCAGAAATCCGCGACCTCCTCTATCTTCCCATTTCCAATTTGTATTTCCATTTTAGTTCTATTTTCACATCCCCTACATACCAAAATTTTAGTTTTCTTTTTATTGATTTTCATGCCGAAGCCCTGTGTCAAAACTGCTTCCATTTCATTCAGAGCCGCTCCTAATTCTTCTTTGCTAGATGCTAACACTGCTATATCATCCGCAAATCTGAGCATGTTAATAGTTTGGCCCTGTACATTGATCCCTGAGGCTGTTCTTTCCTTAACAATATTAATCGCATCTTCGATATATAAGTTGAAAACTAGAGGTGACAATGCACATCCCTGTCTCACTCCCTTCCGGATATCTACTTCCCTTTGTTCCTGCTCACATTCTATAACTGCCTTTTGCTCTTTGAAGAGATTATGTATTATTCTTCTGTCCCTGTATTTCATCCCTACCTTTCTCAGCACTTCGAACATCTTCCCCCATTTTACGTTGTCGAAGGCTTTTTCTAAATCTACAAATCCTATATAGACGCTCTTTCTCTTTTCTATCGTTTTTTCTATAATTACTCGTAAAGCTAGAATGGCCTCGCGCGTCCCTCTATTTCGTCTAAATCCGAACTGATCTTCTCCTAATATTTCTTCCGCCTTTTTCTCCATCCTTCTTTGCACAATTCTAGTTAAAATTTTTGACGCATGGGAAGTTAAACTGATAGTTCTAAAATTTTCGCATCTATCCGCGCCTTTTCTTTTTGGCAAAGCTACTATGATGTTCCGTTTGTAATCTTCTAGAATCTCGCCTGTCAGGTATATGCGACTAACTAGTTTAAATAAACGATCTATTACCTCTTGACCTGCGCACTTTAAGATTTCTGCCTGCAAGCCATCTATACCTGGTGCTTTATTATTCCTTAAACTTTTTAGTGCTATCTCAAACTCTTCTCTCATTATAGGACTCCCTAGGTTATCCCCCTCTACACTGCTTTCGCTTTCTAATATATCTTGCACTTCCTGTCCCGCATATAAGTTTCCTAAATATTCTTTCCACCTATCTGCCTTCTCCCCACTTCCGATTAGGATATCTCCTGCCTCATTTCTAATGTTTTTGGTACTAGATCCAATTTCTCTAAAATTTCTCCTAATTATTTTATATGCTTCATCAGTCTTTCCTACTTCGAATTTATCTTCCACTTCTTTGCATTTATTATCGATCCATTGCTCTTTCGCTTTCCTACATTCCCGAATAATTTCCCACTTGATCGCCTTATATCTTTGTTTCCCTGTTTCATCAGCACCAGGAATTGAATAAAATTAATAAACCTGCATTAATTGTGTTTAATTTATTAAAATATGATGGAATTTTAGAATATTTTCGGTCCAAGCAAATGACAAGCAAATGACAAACACGAACACCACAACAATTCAGCATTTCTCACTAGACCTAGACAAATTTTTTTTTTTTCGCTTCGCATACATGAAAATGAATCATAGCAACCCTAAAATAATAACCGAAAGCTAGATTTCCCGCCCTTGGGATTCTACAGGTGTCCCACAACCTAGGGAAAAGTGACTCATAGCGACCTTCCTTCATGTCCCCTGAATGCAAATATGTTAAAATTAAAAAAAATCCCAGGTTCAATGTCTTCTACAAACCAAGAAAAGAAACGTAACCTTGGCAACACAGAAATTGAATAACTGAGATTTAAATAATTGCATTATTTTTATTTAGAAAAATCAAGGAACAAGAAAACGTAAACTTGGCAAAATTGAAACTGAATGATTTAAATATCGTATCTTTATTTATTTAGAAAATTTAGAGAACAAAAAAACGACCAATAATAACAAAATACTAAAATGAACAGAAAAGGAAATCAATAGAATGGTGCAATGTAGCCACTGTTAACCCTAATACAATCTGCTGCTCTCCGAGCAATTGAATTCTGTACATTATGAAGACGCACATGTACAGTTCCTGTTGTTTCGGATCGGTGATGCGGTTCATGGATATTATTTACAGAAGTTAGATAAACCAAATGTTTTAAATAGCCCCTCACAAAAAATCTAAGGGTGTCAGGTCTGGGGATCTTGGAGGCCATGACACAGGACCACCTCGCCCTATCCACCTTCCAGGATAGCGTTGGTTTAACCACTGTTGGACATTCATACCAAAATGTGCAGGAGCACTATCCTGTTGCCACCATATATCAAGCCTTATTCCCAGTGGTACATTTTCCAAAAGAATTGGTACTTCCTCACTTATAAATTGTAATTAATTTTGGGCATTTAGCCTGTTTGGAATGATAACAGGACCCATTAGGTAATTATCCACAATTCCCGCCCAAACATTAATACTACACCGAACTTGATGATTTCGGACATGAGTAGAGAATGGATTCTCGTGCGCCCAATTGTGGTTGTTGTACACCGTCACGGGTAAATGTAGCTTCATCTGTCCACAAAATGTTAATGATGAAGAAGGTATGGTCCAAATTATTTTGGTGCAGAACCCAATGACAAAATTGAAGTCGTTGGGGATAGTCAGCTGGCAATAAATGATGAACCTTAATTTTTTTATAAGGATACAAATCATCATCCAGAAGAATTTGGTGAACCGTAGACTTATGCAACTCCAATGCTCTAGCAATACCTCGAGTACTTGCTCCTAGCTGAGCTTCTATTAACTTTAAGACATTTTCTTCAACATTTGGATTTCTTTGTCTACCACCTTCTGCTCCTGGATTAGGTGCAACATGTCCAGTTTCACGTAACCTTTAATCTGCACCTCTAATGGCTTTATAACTAGGATGCCTTTTGTTTGGGTAACGCTCCCTGTACAATCTTACGGCCGCATTAAAATTACAACGGCACTCGCCAACTATCCAAACCATATCAGCATATACATTAAATGTAAATTCCATTATTTCTGCGAAAAGCAATTTCAGTACAACGCAAATAAAATTTGAATTAAAAATTAAATTTTAAAAATGTCAAATTTTGGCGTTAAGATTTCCATGGTTCTCTCTAATTTTTAGAATTGTAGAATAGCCATGATGCCACATGAACAATAATTTATTGTGCTATTAACAATTTGCAGATAAAAATTGTCATCAATACCATTATTATCAATCAAACTTATTGTGTAATTAGTAATGTTCATCTCGCATTAATGCCAGTGAATCTGTTGGTTTAGTTTGGTAGATATTCAGCATTGAAATTTGCAACTTAAGGGTGATGGTGAGAAGAATTGAACCTGGGAATTTTTAAAATTCAAACATATTTGCATTCAGGATACGTGAAGGAAGGTTGCTGAGTCGCTTTTCCCAAGGTTGTGGGACACCCTGTATAGTATATTGTGCCATAAGGGCAGAAAGTAGGCATTTGCTGGCCCGTGGCTGGTTGATGCCCGAGCGATAGCTCGGGCTTCAAATGCCTTTCTGCCTGTGTGACACACAACTGTTTTTTGCTTCGCATTAAACCAAATTACATAAATAAATAATATTGTTGAAAACTTGCCTTGTTGTCTGTTTTGATTTAAACTAACGTTCAATAAAAAATTATGTGAAACGTCAAAAAAGTGCACAAATGACAAACAAAGGTGTCCAAATTGTGATGAAAAACTATAAAGTAGGGACGTTCTGAATTTAGAATCCCAAGGGCAGGAAATCTAGCTTTTGGTTGCTATGTTTCATTTTTATGTATTCGAAGCGAAAAAATTCAAAACGTCCCTACTTTATAGTTTTTCATCACAATCTGGACACCTTTGACTGTCAGTTGTGCACTTTTTTGACGTTCCACATCATAATTTTTTATTAAACGTCAGTTTAAATCAAAACGGACAACAAGAAAAGTTTTCAACAATTTCAGTTATTTATCTAATTGGTTTAATGCGAAGCGAAAAACAGTTGTGTGTCATATAGGCAGAAAGGCATTTCCTGGCCCGCGGCTGGTTGATGCCTGAGCGATAGCGGGGGCAGCAGGCGGCTAAGAGCCAGCAAATGCCTACTTTCTGCCATTATCACACAATATACTATACTTAGCCTTGCATTAGTAAACAAAGGGCAGCAAAATAATAGATAAATAATCACGTTCTTTTAACACAGTTGGCAAACCTTTGACTCTTAGGAAGAACTTCAAATAAATTAGACCTTTATTATTTTGTTATAATTGTTTTTCTCGAATTTTTATAAAATTAAGTAATTGATAAAAGCAATACAATAAAATTACTACATAATATTACAATAAAACAGAAATAAAAATGTTACCGACCGACTTCCTTCATTTTTGTTAATTTTAAATGCATCACAAATTCAAAGTATCGAGATCGGATAACGAAAAATTACATCGTCTATGGGGGGGGGGGGGGGGGGGGCTGACGAAAATATAGCAACGTCCGGCATAAACGATTCGCGTCGCAAACTGGAACACTACTTTTGCTGATAATTGTACATATGTATGCACATTATGTACTAGTTTATTGTATAAGAAATAGACATTTCAATTATTCGTGCGTTGCAATTATCTGTGCATACTTCTCCCCGTGAAGCACGGATAATCAAGGTTATACTGTACCACATTAGGGTATAATTAATGTGTTATAATTCAGACATTTCAATATTTTAATGGCATTTAATAGTATATTACAGTACAAGTGGAGAAACTGAAAATTTCGCCCACGCAATTTACCAGATTTGCACACGAGCCGCTAGGCGAGTCTGTAAAGGCAAATAAGTGATCGAAACGGTTTTTCCACGAGTGCTGTATAACGTTTAGTTCAATCCTGCCACTGAACTAAATATTATTTTAAAAATATTCAAAATTAATAATTCAAATTGGTCTGGCAATTGGGCAGGTATACAACATAATAACATAGAGAGCGTGTTTCATCATTGTTATGGTTACCGTTACTATAAATAATAAACAAGCTAGAAGAATTCAATTTTTGTAGGTTTCAGCTAAATTTGTGCCTAAAATAAGATTTTACTGAGAAAATTTGGAAAAAATTACGATTTAATTTTACCGGAGGATATTACAAGAAGCTGATGCTGCTGCATACAATTGCCTCAGAAGTAATAAAGCAGGAATGGGCAAACTACGGCCCGCGGGCCAAATCGGGTCCGCAGGATTACTTTATCAGGCCCGCGACTCAACAAAAATACTTTATTTTATCCGGCCCGCGACTAAACAATGAAACCTTATTTTATCCGACCTGCGACTATACAGACCTCTTTTTTCACACCTCACACATATTGCATATTTCGATAAGTTTGACGTATTTGATGTCTACGTCAATTAGAATTAATTGAATTGCATAATGCAACACTGAACTCAAACAGGCGTTTTTACTCAAAAATAAGCTCGATTTCTATAAATCAGTACAGAAGGAAAAATGTACCCAAACATCGTACAAAATGCACAAAAACTCATGGCAATGTTCCCGTCTTCGTATATCTGCGAACAAGCTTTTTCTAAAAGTAATATGTACTAAAACTATGTTCACAAAGAGTCCTGTATACGAAGAGATGATGAAATTACGTAGACAGTTGCATAGCTCACACACTCCCACTGTCAACAAAGAATGATCAGCCCTCATCACGTCATTACATGTACCAGGTTTACAAAAAAGTGGGTGAAAGTAATAAGAGTGAGCGAAAGTACTTTCGCTCACTGCTTTCGCCCACCCGTTGCCAAAGAAAAGAAGAGAATGAGCAAAAGTAATGGTTTCTCGCATAGTATCTAAAGTTGACCGCACACAATCAATATTATTGACAATAATATTGACAATATCATTATTTGACCAATCAAAACATGGTATTTTTGATCAAATCACTATATTGTCAATATTATTGTCAATGATATTGATTGTGTGTGGTCAGCTTAAGGGAGAAACGACAAGTTTCTATGGCAGGATTGAACAAAAAAAAATTCACACTACGAATTTTGACATGTGATCCTATTTTGAATATTTTTTAGCTTGTTGTGGTAAAAATTAGCTTTAGTAAATAATTTCTGCTAACTGCTACGAAAATCTACAGTCACAACCGCATGAGACAAGCAATTGTAATCATTTAAGATAATAAAGGTCATGCCGGTACAGGTATAGTTCAAAATACTGCTTGAACAGATGGTGTCTGTCAAAATTTCCAACGAAATCACGGTAACGTTAAAAGTGTGCATTTTATGAAAAATTATGTCTTATGCAACCTCATAGTAAAATCATTTAAAGAATACCAAAATGCAATTAGAATAAAAAAAACGAATTTAGTTGGTGTGTAGAGGTTGGCCTATATCAGCAGAAATAATTAAGGTGTGGTGATATAAATAGGGGTTTCCCCATATAACTTTTTCTCTAAAGTGCATAATAAAGGCTTAAAACCCCGCTGTCGAACGATTGAGGGCATCCTGTACTTATATTCCATGTAATCTACTCTTAATTTGATTGTCTAATATTCATTTTACTGAATCCTTTTAGCATTTCCTTAAATTGTGTCTTGAAATATTTTTGCAACTTCATTTTGTAGTCAGTAACATAATATTTTGGATAATTTGCAGACATAAATATGGAAAGGTTCGAAGATCAAACAGATATACTAATAGTTGGAGGTGGTCCAGCAGGTATGTCGGCTGCTATAAGAGCGAAACAATTAGCATTGAAAGATGGCAGGGAACTTAGAGTATGTTTAGTAGAAAAAGCTGCTGAAATAGGTGGTCACATTTTGTCTGGTGCTTGTATAGAACCTAGAGCACTCAATGAATTAATTCCTGACTGGAAAGAAAAAGGTGCCCCGCTAAATACACCAGTTACGGAAGACAAATTTAGAATACTCACGAAAAATTCATCAATTCCTATACCAATTTTACCCGGTAAGGCTTTATAAGTTTTGTGCAGAACGGAAACGATATGACAGTTACTTTAATTTTAGGAATGCCCATGAATAATCATGGGAACTATGTTGTTAGATTAGGGCATTTAGTGAAATGGTTGGGTGAACAAGCAGAAGAATTAGGTGTTGAAGTATATCCAGGATATGCGGCATCTGAAATTTTATATCATCCAGATGGTAGTGTAAAAGGTATTGCAACAAACGATGTCGGTATTGCTAAAGATGGAAGTCCCAAAACAAATTTCGAGAGAGGCATGGAGCTTCATGCAAAATGTACCATTTTTTCTGAAGGATGCCATGGTCATTTAGCAAAACAGTTGTTTAGAACATTTAATTTAAGAGAAAACTGTGAACCACAAACTTATGGAATAGGTAAACCTTTATAGACCGGTTAGTTCACAGTTACGCAGCAGCTGGGTATGATTTCAGACAAGCCTGAATAAATAATAATCTGTTTAATTCTATTTCAGGAAATACATACTAATTTTCACTTCTGGTTGGTTCAGATTTACACATCTAGAAAGATAGACCCAAAATGACTTTTAAATACTTGTAAATATCTTGGTCATCATCAATTTTAGAGCTTCATTCCATATATATCGTACAGACCCGCATAAATATACAGCATGTCCCAATACTTGATACCGAGTGGTACAACTGCATATTTAGGGGCCTAATCCAGAGGCACCGCCAATCATTGGGAAACATCTTTGTATAATTGGCGCCCGAGAGCAGGGACATTCATACGTCATTGTATAATTGGAACATGATTTGCTAACATTGCTGTCAAAACAATCGGTAAATAGAAAGTTTGAACTTCATTTTAGTGCTGAGTTCGTGATTTACTAAGGTGCTTAATGTGTACTTTAGCAGATTTTAAAGAACTAGTAACATTTCTACTAGCCACAGTTTCTCGAAGGCACTCTACAGAATACCATCGTGCATATGTAATAAGTTCTTTAAAAATTCGTCAAAATGCACATGCACCTTTAACCCTTTCACTACGAAAGCCATACGTGTACGGTTAAAAATTTTTTTTCATGTTTACAAAAACGGTGTATTTTTGAATCGACGTTATCCGGAGATCTCGAGCCGTGATTGAATGCTTATTGCCACTAAAGTTCTCACAGTGAAATACGGATGCGGGAGGTCTATAACAATATGCTTCCAACGTTCAGTTTTTTGGATAAATGAGACCAAACTACGAAATACGTATCTAGACGGCCTATAAGTAGAGTTGAATTTTACTTTCTATACGAAGGACGTACGGACACGGCAACCGTAAAATTACACCATATAGAGGGACCGCTTATGAAAAACAACGTCTGTAGCGAAAGGGTTAATCGAGGGGTGAACCGCAGAGCAAAATCTTGTACACCAAATCCTCTACTTATGAGTAATCCCTTTTAATTCCCCGCAATTCCTATCTAATTCCTGCAATTCCTCAAGTAATTCCCGCTATTCCCCATGTAATTCCTGCAATTCCCCATGTAATTCCCGCAATTTCCCATGTAATTCCTGCAATTCCCCTATTAATTCCTGGAATTCCCTTACAACTAATTCTTGCATTTCCTGTACGTCCGATACTGCAATAATTTACAGCGCATGCGCAATCGTTAGTATAAGAGGGGTAAACATTTCTGCAATTCCCTTGTAATTCCTGCAATTCCTCACTAATTCCTGCAATTCCCCAAATAATTCCTGCAATTCCCTACAAATTTATGTAATTCCTCAAGCTCGTACACAAATTCCTCTATTTATGTGTAATTCTTTTTAATTCCCCGCAATTCCTATCTAATTCATGCAATTCCTCAAGTAATTCCCCCGATTACCCATGTAATTCCTGCAATTCCCCATGTAATCCCTGTAATTTATATTTGTAAAGATGATGCAATAGTTTACAGCACATGCGCAATCGTTAGTAAACATTTCTGCAATTCCCTTGTAATTCCTGCAATTCCTGTGCAATTCCTCACTAATTCCTGCAATTTCCCAACAATTCCCCAAACAATTCCTGCAATTCCCTACAAATTTATGTAATTCCGTACTAATTCCTCTGCAATTCCTCAAGCTTGTACACCAAAATTCCTCTGCGGTTCACCCCTCGGGGTTAATTAAAAACTCAGCACTAAAATGAAGCTGAAATTTCGCATTTATCCACTGCCTCAACAACGATGTTAGAAGATTTACTTTTAGACATTTGAATTCAGTTTGAAAAATCCAACTGGTTATCAAAATCAATTTTACGTCAACTCTACAGACTGTGACCAAACAGCATGGTGTGTTGTGATATTGAGAAATGTAAAATGTCATTGGGATTTAACACGCTGTATTTTTTATTTACATCGACAAGAGGAATGCTTATTTACATCGACAAGAGGAATGAGAACTGTGAATGAATCAGAGGGATTGAGTCCGGTGAATTTACTGTGAATTTACTCTTAAAAGTTAACTGTCTAGCCCAGCTCTAATGCTCCAACAGCAACGCGGTGGTGACCCAGCAACCCACCAATGCAGTTCGAAGTGCACAGCCTTGCGGTATACATGTACATTCTACGGTAGTTAAAACGATATTGACAATAATATATGTATAAAAAAATTAAATACTTGATTATTCTTGCAGTAAAATTCGGTATGTCGTTATAGTCTCAAGTTTTCTGAAGGAGTAGCAAACGAGTGCCAGGTCGTATGCTGGGTTCATGAGCTATTCCTTCGAAATCAAGTACTAGTTGGATGATGGTAGTCCCGTCGTGTGATTTAGCCTCTTTCCAGGTACTGGATTTTCCCTTCGTAGCACGGTAGTGCAATCCAGTTGGAGAATAAACAGTTTATTACCTCTAGACCTCTACTCCTGGTGCCTTTATTGTTTCTTAAAATAGAAATTATATTGAAACTGTATAAAAGCATAAGCATCGTGCATAGAACAGAATGCCTATAATACAATAATAATAATAATAATAATAATAATAATAATAATAATAATAATACTAATAATAATAAATCTTTATTTGTTCAGGTAGGTAACAATAATAAGTATGAACATTATATTAAAAGAAGTATATCACCTGGACAAAAGGGCGAAGTTCAGCTCACCATGCACTTAGAATTAAGTGCATAGCAGCTGGTCTTCCACTTAACCCGAAAAATACAGAAAAGAAAAAATATATATAACAAAGTGAAAGCGAAATGTAAAAGGAGTATGCACATATAACGCCGTCACAGAAGGTAAATAAACTAAAATGAAACAAACAGCAATGAAAATGAAAAAAAAAAAGAAAAAAAAAATCATTAGCATGTCCAAAGAGTTATATATTTTTGCACTTATAACTTTGATACGTGCAGTATTATGACAGAAATGTATATATTTCTTGTGGAGAACTTACTTATCTTTAATAACCATTCTTATTTTACTCTAAAATTGATATAATCGAAAATTATAATTGAAAAAGTATAAGTAGTTCTGTCGTGGATATTCTTTTGAAATAGTGGCAAAATTTGAACCTGTACAGGGGTGCAAAATTAGTATGTGTGTTTCTTGAAACCCATTAAAATTGAAATTCAAATTTATCTGTCCCAGTTTGTCGGAAATTATTCCCGACTACTGCCTTTTGTAAACAACTTGACCACTGGCCTAATGATAAAATGTAAGTGTCAACTTTAATTATGGTTACATTGTAGGCTTGAAAGAAATCTGGGAAATCGACAAATCCAAACATGTGCCTGGAAGAGTAGAGCATACAGTTGGTTGGCCATTAGATAAGAATACATACGGTGGTACATTCTTGTATCATTTAAATGAATCGTCTCCTCTTATCGCAGTGGGTCTCGTAGTAGGTTTAGATTATAGAAATCCTTATCTCAGTCCATTTAGAGAATTTCAACGTTTCAAACATCATCCTAAAATAAAACCAACATTTGAAGGCGGTAATAGAATTGCTTATGGTGCTAGAGCTCTAATCGAAGGAGGTTTCCAAAGCATACCAAAACTTACGTTTCCTGGTGGATGTTTAGTGGGATGTTCAGCAGGCTTTATGAATTTGCCTAAAATTAAAGGTACTCATAATGCGATGAAAAGTGGTATGTTAGCTGCAGAAAGTGTGTATGAAGCGATAAATTCAGAAAAGCAAGCAACAGAAGGTTATGAACCTCTTGAATACCCAAAGAAGTTACAGAATAGTTTTGTTTGGAAAGAATTAAAGGCTGTCCGTAATATTCGCCCAAGTTTTCACACTGCTTTGGGGTTGTATGGTGGTATGGCTTATAGCGGATTCACATTGCTGACAGGTGGAAGGGAGCCTTGGACATTCAAGCATGGAGGTGAGTTATTCAAGTTTCCTTTTAAATGTGTACACTATGCAGTGCAGTATTACCATAACCTTCCTTTGCATCGTACATTTTTGAAAATACGAAAAATTTCAAACAAATTTTTTGATTCACCATCAAAATTTGGATTTGGTAAGAAAAGTGTGGTCACTTCCACTGTGTACACCAGTGACGGCTCGTCAGGGACGGCAGGGTCGGCCCGGCCGTACCAAACAATTCCATAAAAAAGTGTCTATTTTTGTCAAATAACTAGTTTTACCTTTTACGTTTACCCTTATTTTTGAAAACCTGACACGCCAGGTACTTTACAATTTAACTTTTTCGTACGGGAGAACTGTGCTATATTAGGCGCGAGCTTATATTGCGTGAATTTGACAGTCTAAACTATACAGAATATTACAGATGTGCCCGACGTCAGCATAGGAAATCTACAGTTCCCGCGAACAGTCTAAGTTCTGGGTCGGCAGGCCATGCTGCTTCGAAAATCACGAATTAAGTGAAGCCCTACGGCCCCATATTTTCGCTGGCTATAAACGCTCTGTTTGTTAGGTTGTGCTGGCGTAGCTTGTTACACACAAGCTCGGCCGAAGCTTATGTGGCCGGGCTCCCGGTCGCGACTTGCAAAATAGGAAATGCCCCACTTTGCAGGTAATTTTATTTATTTATTTTCAGTTTTCATTGTTTTTGAAGCCATCAGTCCATCAGTGCAATTAAACACTTTATTCTTTATAAGCTTCAACTTAAAATGTGTATTTGGATTTGCAGATATTGCGTAAGACTAGACTAGGTAGCTAAAAATTATAAACACGTGTCGAGTTTAATTTAATACCGTAACCGTTTTTGGCGTTTGGGGTTGACTTATAAGAATTCATTGTAATAAAATGCTGCATTAAACAATAAACCAATAGGTATGTGCTAGTAATATGAGAAATAGGTACGCGGGTTTAATCGACATGAATGGTATACTAATTTTCTTCTTTTCGCCCACCTTTATAAAAAATTAAAATAAAAAATGCATAGGTAGGCAATAGATGAATAGGCAATAGCTATTATTTTAGCATTTGATATTATAGTTTATAGTCTGTAGCGGTCTCGGCCGAGAACTCGTCTTCGCTCGCCCTGTCGCAAAGCTAGGCACGGCCAGCCGACCCAGAGAACTAAAGAGTAAAGGCGAGAACGCGATCATGTGATTTATGATTTTACACTTGCTTTGCTATTGCGACAGAAACGGAAGATACTCTCTTTGTCTAGTTTGTCGTCCGTTATGTTATTTCTGTTATTTTTTTTTATTCAACAAGTGGGAAATAACAAGTAAAAGTAACTATAACAGGTGGCGTGGAAAAGTCCCTGGAAAATGCGTGACCTTGAAAATCGACAAAAATTTCGCCTGCGGCGCTATTCACCCCATGCGAGACGCTTCTATTTGGCCGACCCATTTTCTTAGAGTACGAGCCGTCACTGGTGTACACCATCTAAACTCGAAGAGTTTCAGAGTTGTCAAATAGGATAAGTTGCACATTTTCGTGCTCTTTAAGGATCTGAAAAGAAATCCAAGATCCCTGATGCTGTTTTTGAAATATCATGAAAAACTGAAATCTTTTTTTTTATTTCTTTCATAACTTTTTCATTGCTTAAGTGAATGTAATGAAATTGGGCAGATTATTTTTTTCATCGTCAAATTGACCAATGGGAACATTGCATTTGGGTCTAGAAGCGTGTATTATTTCGGTAATTTTTTTCGATTATTTTGCTTGTTGATAAGTTGCCATAGTTTCGAATTTGTAGGTGCATTTATAATGTATAATCTAGTTACTTTAGTACCTGCCAAATGTCAAATATTCCCAACACATTTCTTTGTATGTGAATTAATTGAAATAAAATTTCGTTTTGAACTACCTTGCTTCGATTCAAAAAATAATCGTGTGAAATACAATTCGTGGTCTGGAATTTTTAGGTAATTTTACTCAAGCTGTTGCTTTTACTAGCCACTCGTGCAAATTTGACAGAAGATCACTCGCACAAGCGCTCGTGATCTTTTAAGAGTCCGGCAAAGCAGATCAAAAGTTACACCTGCGGGGCATCGGGTCGGTGAGGAATCCGTTAGAAATCGGAGCAAACTATCGGCTGTGTTGCAACACATTCGCGCTAAACACGTTTATGGACACAGGAACAACGCACATTCAAAGTCCGCGTGTTCGGTACCTAGTAAATGAGACAACGGCGCTCTGAGTTTACGCTCAGTCGCTACGAGGCGGCAGCACATACCAAGCCATATTTTGCGTTTGCAGCGCTCTCGCTCTACCATGATTACACCTTCATCCTAGTAAATTTAGCAACACGAAAGCCTGATTATTGTAGAAGAAGGTATACTTTATGTCGCCATTGAAACAATTTTTCGAAAACTGTAAATCTCTTGGCGCTATGCACGCGCGAAGTTGGTCAATTTCATGAGTGAACTGACACTTTCTAAGATAAAATTTTTAAATTTACTTTCAATGGAAACATAAAATAAAGTTTCGTTTATAAACTGTCAAAAATTCAACACTTCAATTTTCACTGTTTAGAAATGAGCATAGCACTACGAAGTCGTTTTTGGGTTCATTTTAAAGGGGTTGCCGGACTCTTAACTGTCAAATTTACACTCGTGGCTACCAAGCAACGCAACAGCTTTCGTAAAATTTCCGACAATTCCAGACCACTTATTGTTTTACTACAGATAACATCCAATTTGATACCGGCACACTTCAAAATCGAATTGCCAATTGTGCTATACCCTGTTTATTCAACAGATGCAGTAAAAACTCCTCCCACAAATGAGCGCTAAATTTGAGTAGAAAATTACTATTGGTAGACCGATTTTACACAGCTTTACTCCTAGATAAATAATTTGACTGAACTAAACCGATCTCTCATTTTGACTTTGTCACTGAATTTACTGTTGTGTCCATTCAGTTTATAATATAGTATTTTTCAATACTACAATACTACAATACTACAATACTTCAGTACGAATAACTGTAAGTCTGATTTTGGATAAGAAGATTTACTTTCTCGATCAAAAAGCTGCCAGCTGCCAGCCATACCACAGCATAATACAGCAGAACAGCTCTCCCTAAATTTTCTAGCTCGCGCAGTATAGCCCTCGCAACTTCTCAGGCTACGCACGTGTTCTTTTTCGTCTGTTACTGAGTTAATACCAGTGTCAAACCGATTGATAAAACGCCGCGGTAGTAAATCACTTACACTTAGAGGTCACCAAATGCAGCTAAAATAGTTCAAAGACACCGCCAAGAACTTTATCTGGTGTATTATGCTGTGGCCATACCTAGGTGTTTTTCAGTTGAAGACGAGAAGCGAATTTTAAATATTTATAAAATGTATGCTAACCAAAACCTTGACAACACCAAGACAGAAAACTTCGCATTTACTGCAAAAGCGGCAAGTAATGTACCAATCTATACAGGGTATCCCACGACGACCTTACACGATCTGTATATAGAAAAGTATATACAGTAGAATTACACAAATTTGCACAAATAGGTAATCGAAGATGCTCAATTTGACTAAAATATTTTTGACTTTCTGCGACTTCCGGTTATACCGGAAATAGACACCAACTTCCTTATTTTAAATGGAATGCCCACATTTTTATTACGGATTTAGATTTTTGGTCGAATTTTAAGGTCACCTTATGCAAAACATCATATGTGTAAAGTGCACCCTCTTCGAGATAGTAGACGTTAAAAATCGTCATTTTTCAAATTTAATCAATAATTATAACTTGGAAGCGGTACGAGATAAAGAAAAATGATTCACATGTCCCTATCCTAGTTTTTAATGGGTCCGTCAAGTTTGCACCCCCACCTGGAATAACCCAGGTTAATCATACTTCATAATTTTGCACACATTTTGCACAATTTTGCACACCCCGTCCCGTATTTTGCACAGCTCTCCCTTGGAAATGGCGGGGGAAAATATGTGGGTGGTGCAAACTTGACGCTGGTACCTCCAGTTGCGCCGATAAAAGTATTTTTCCCGCCATTCTAATAGTCGAATTTTGCACAATTTTGCACAGCTAATTTCAAGTTCTGCACATCAACAGGTTAGAGTCTAGAGCTTTCTCAAAAATGGCCGTTGGCCCCCCCTACTCACAATTTTTCAGTTATTTTCCTCCCTTTGCAATCGTCGAATTTTGCACAATTTTGCACACCCAATTCCAAATTTCGCACACCCACAGGTTAAGGTCCACTAGGTCATCAGTAATTACCATAACCAAGAAGACGTATAAAATGCGAGCTATTATATTGGAAAGAATATTTGAGAAAACTGCTCAACTCTGCGGAATATTTAAACTAAACGTGGAGACTGAGATAGGAAATCTAATACCTCAGTTGAACTTTAATGCTTGTATATCTCAAGACACTGTTTGTTTAAATTGTGGTTTGACGAATACTTTGTACAAATCCATTTTGGAAGTTGCGGTGGAGTTCGCTAAGGACCTTCCACAAATGATCTTAAATAGTATAGAGTCCAAAATATGCGATAAATGTTGGGATAAATGCCAAGGAATTCGTCGCTTGGAAAATCGAATTAGTTTAACACACCTTCTTGTTGAACCTTTAAATTTAAACAAAAGAATTTTTAATTTGGAAACTACACTGGAAGAATTGCCAAAGAAATTGACAGTGTGCAATGAGGTCTACGTTTTAAGAGGTGTAATTGGTTATCTTGGGCCTCATGTGGGAGTTGGTCATTTTACAGCTTACTGTATAAGACATGATAACCTCTGGGAAGTCTACGATGACACAAATCCTAAAAGCGCAACCTGCTCTTCAAAGACAGTAGTAAATTGCCAACTCTTGTTTTATTTATCTGCATATTGAAACTGAAAGACTCCTTTTTTTCTATTTATGTAATATTCACATGGAAAAACAATAGGTATTATTCTTTGATCTTATTGAGATTTTTATTTTATTGGTAGATATTAATTAAAATACTTTTTGAAACCTAATTTTTAATAGCACTCTAGTTTCGTAAATATGTACAGTACTACTACTCCTCTATTTCTTTCCTTCGTAGGTATTTGATCAATATTTGAGAGGTCTAGAGGATTAGAAGGGACATCAAAATACACCAAAGAACAATACACTCGCTTTTTTTATGAAAAAAATCCGATATTCTACTAGTTTTATGTGGTTTTTTAAACGCTGAGCTTAAACTGCCGTTAAACGGTCGCGTATTAAAATGCCGTTAATCGATACTTTATAAATCAACAATTAATATCAAATGAATGGATGTCTGTCTCGCGTCATGGCAATCTCCTAGCTCTCCTTTTGGACCTGACCGATTTTTTGTTCAAAAGAAAAAAGAGAAATCATCATAACAAAAAAAGCTAGTGCGAGGTACGAACCCCCAACATTGCGGCTAGGGGGAAGGACACATTGACCACTGAGCCATGAAAAAGTGATGGCAAGATCGTTTACGAAAATAGTATATATGTAAGTAGAAAATACGCCGTGTGCGTAATACCTACAACGCCATTTTAGTAGGCGACCGCTTAACGGCAGTTTACGTACAGTGCTATAAGTAGTGTTATGTAACGGACTAAATTTATGTTTTAATATGGGGTTTAAGTTGGTGTGCAGAATTTAAAATTAGGTGTGCAAAATTGTGCAAAATTCGACCATTATAACGGTGGGAAAATAAGTGAAAATTTGAGATGGGGGGGGGGGGGGGGGGCTGAAGATAATTACTGATGACCTAGTGGACCCTAACCTGTGGGTGTGCGAAATTTGGAATTGGGTGTGCAAAATTGTGCAAAATTCGAGGATTGCAAAGGAAGGAAAATAATTGAAAAATTGTGAGTAGGGGGGGGTCAACGGCCATTTTTGAGAAAGCTCTAGACTCTGACCTGTTGATGTGCAGAACTTGAAATTAGGTGTGCAAAATTGTGCAATATCCGACTATTAGAATGGCGGGAAAAATACTTTTATCGGCGCAACTGGGGGTGCCAGCGTCAAGTTTGCACCCCCCACATATTTTCCTCCGCCATTTCCAATTGTGAGTTGTGCAAAATACAGGACGGGGTGTGCAAAATTGTGCATAATGTGTGCAAAATTATGAAGTATCATTAACCTGGGTTGTTCCAGGTGGGGGTGCAAATTTGACGGACCCGTTTTTAATTCTCTATCTAATGGGCCTGGAAAATACTGCTTCCCGATTGGCAACTTTTTGTCATTTTTTAACCAATCAGGAGGCAGTATTTTCCACACTCAATAGATAGAGAATTAAAAACTAGGATAGGGACATGTAAATCATTTTTCTTTATCTCGTACCGTTTCCAAGCTATAATTGATGAAATTTGAAAAATGACGATTTTTAACGTCTAATATCTCGAAGAGGGTGCACTTTACACATATAATGTTTTGCATAAGGTGACCTTAAAATTTGACCAAAAATCTAAATCCGTAATAAAAATGTGGGCATTCCATTTGAAATAAGGAAGTTGATGTCTATTTCCGGTATAACCGGAAGTCGCAGAAAGTCAAAAATATTTTAGTCGAATTGAGCATCCTCGATTACCTATTTGTGCAAATTTATGTAACTACTAAACACACTTTTCCATATACAGATCGTGTAAGGTAGTCGTGGGATACCCTGTATATATAAAACACAAAAAACGTTTCTACCTACCTACCTACCTACCTACCTATGTCCGTTATAGACTCTGGAACGGCTGGACCAATCTTGATGAAATTTTCAGGCAATCTTCAGATTAGCCCAGCGGGTGTTCCTGTGAAGTTTGGTAGCGATCGGATCAACAGAATTTTTGTTATAAGTTTATGTGAAGCCGGGGCGGGGCAGCAAGGTGCCGGGTGCCAGCTAGTAACAAATAAATTATAAATTTTTGACAGATGTGTGTTGTTTTGTACAATTATAATGTTTAATTATAAAAGCTTTTTCCCATGACCCCCTAGGAAAGCGGCAAGTTGTATAGCAGCATAGTAGGCCGGAAACTTGACAATTGCTTTCCCCGTACGCTAAACTCAAAAGCTGTGTTGTAATTTTTGAAAATCGCACAGTTCATTCAAATTTTGTAGTCAATTTTGAGATTTTGACGTTTACTGAATAAATATTCTGTCGCGTCTCTTTTAAATCTAATAATTTTTTATCAGAAAAATCTCTTAAAAGGTACGGCAGTTAAACATTTTAATTGCTACTCCGTGCAAGACCTAAATATTTTTGGTACGAACTACTGGTCATTTATGAATTGGCGGGCAAGAGAACAAATCAACGTGTCATTCATGAGCTGGTCGGAATGATTAGAATATGAGTTTCTGGTGCCGCTAGACGGGCCCTGAGCCTCCGATCAAGATCATCCCAAAGGTTTTCAATATGATTCAAGTCGGGGCTTAAAGCAGGCCAATCCATGACTGGAATTCGCTGTTCTTTCAGGAAGTTTCTTGTTAGGGCCGCTATGTGAGGTGTCGCATTATCCTGTTGGAAGATGAATCCAGGACCCATAACGATGGCTGCAGGTACCACGTGATCTGCAAGAATTTCTTCTACATACCTCGCAGCATTTAGCCTTCCTGGAGCTGCTACGAGGTCCGTTCTGTCATGCAAACTTATGTATGCCCGGACAATGTCGGATCCAACTCCAAATTTGTCTTTTTCCATGACCAACCTTTTAGCATAACGCTCTCCATGGCGAGCCCACACTTTAACTCGACCATCACTACGTGTAAGGCAAAACCTAGACTCATCCTTAAAGAGGACAGACGACCACCGGTCCACATCCTAGTTTACATGTTCTAAAGCGAACGTTAATCTTGCTCTTCTATGCTCTCGAGTTAAACGCGGTTTGCGGGCTGGCCTGCGGGACCTCAGATGATTTTCTCTTAACCTATTCCTCGCAGTTTGGTAAGAAATTTGGATTCCAGTGGCCGTCTGCAAGTCGTTTTTGATGTCTCTTGCTGTAGAAGTGCGTCTATGCAAAGCACAATTGACGATAAAACGATCTTGCCGAGGAGTTGTTTTGCGTTTTCGGCCCTGTCCAAGTCTTCTACTTAGACTTACCTTTTACCGATACCGATTCCACAGCCTTAAAATAACGGAATGACTTACACCGACAACCCTTGCAGCGTAACGGAAACTTCTACCATCTTCTATCAAAGCAACTACTTTTGCAACTTCGTTTTCTGAAAGCTGTCTCTTTTTGTACTAAAAAGTATCAATTTTTACTAATGCAACTTATTATGACGTCTACATTAAATTATCACCAATTTTACATGACTTACTAAATCGATATGATTTAGACTTACATAGCTGACTTTATTTAGATCTTTTGGCTAAAAAGACTCAACAATTAGGAATATTAAGAGAGGGATGCTTCTTAAGGAGTCATTTTGAACTAGAATAGCTCTAACTTTATAAATAGGTATATATGTAATACAAACTCTACATCTACATATCATTTGATAATACTCGAGATAACACTTATATTTTTAATAGTGGTCCGCTAATTTTTTTGAGCAGTTTATTTATTTATTTATTTGATTTAAATATTTTTTGTTTTCCAGATCCAGATCACAAAAGATTAAAACCTGCTAAAGAATGTACACCAATCGAATATCCAAAACCAGATGGCAAAATTAGCTTTGATTTGCTTACATCTGTTGCATTGACTGGTACAAATCACGAAGGGGACCAACCTGCTCATTTAACTCTCAAGGATGACACTGTTCCTGTTACAGTTAATCTAGCTGTATATGATGGACCAGAGGCAAGATTCTGCCCAGCAGGTAAATTAGGTTTTGTTTTTTATAATCCCTTACAAAGAAACTAAACTGTTCAAAAGTTGATAACAATTTTTAATAAAACATTCATATGAAAAGTTACTTAATTAATTTCGTCTACAGTTCGCTGTGTGGCTTCACCTCTTGCACTAGGTCCTTCCATCCCATTCTGTCTTTCAGTCTGTGTCTCCAAGCTCTGACTGCCTTTATATTTAGATCTGTCATCACCTCGTCCCGCCATCATAGTTGCTGGATTATTTTCGGCTTTTTGCAGATGATCCAGCCACCTAAGTTTTTGAACTTTTACTACTCTCACAATCTCTTCTTCCATCTCTTCTTGTATTTTGTAATTCATTTTATGTCGATATTCGTTTTTTATGATTTTCGTTGGTCCCAGTATAACCCTCATGATCTTTCTTTCCCACACTCGAAGTTGCTGTTCTTCCCTACTTGCTATGTACATTGTTTCCAAAGCATATACAACTATGTACAAGTCTTACGAGCGTTTTGTATATTGTGATTGTATCTTTCAAGAGCTTGTTACCATAGTATGCTTTACTCCCCTGCCTGTATTCTCTTTTTTATATCTCGACTTCTATAATTTTTATTACTCAACTGTACTCCCAGAGAGTTAAACACTTCAACTGCCTCAAATGTGTATTTAACCACTTTCAACTCATTTATCTGACTCTTAGACCTTTCACATCTCATATATTTGGTTTTTGTTTCATTTATTTTCAGTCCTCTATTATTGGCTTTATTTTCAATTTCCTTGAATATCACATCTAGACTTTGTTTACTTCTTGATATTATGACCAAATTGTTTGCATAAGCAATTATTATTACTCCTATGATGTCCAATTTTCGAATAATAATATGTACTCTTGAGCGACATGTTGAAAAGTGTCAAGATTCGGTTGTGTAATTCCTCTATAGTTTCTTGTGTCCCTTTGTTAGAATTTCCATTCACCTGGTATTCTCTCTGTCTGTCATATCTGACCTATTAGATAATATATTCTTTTCTGCAGAGTCTTCCCTCCATATCTTGTCATTTCTCCATAAATTTTGCCACTTCCAGCCACTTTGCCTCGTTAGATGTTATTCACCACTTTTGTGTATTCATAGAAGGTAACTCCTGCGCTTCTTACATTCCAGATTCTACCATTGCTTGATTTGCAACTTCATTCTCATGGCCTCCTCCATTCTGTAGCTCATTTTCCATATGGTCTTTACTTGATTTACTTCATGTTTCATGTTTCATTTCTCATTTTTCATTCTTTATTCCCCTTAATTTAGTTCTTCCATTCCTTTGTTGCTTTATGTTTTTATACAGCTGTCTAAAAACCAAAACAGCAATATCTCCTCAATTACTCATTTGCTCAGTAAGATTTTCACATTCCTCACTCAAATGCTGGCGTATTTTGAGGATATTTATAAGTCGATTTGAGTTCTGGAAATTAATAATTTACAAATGTATTCGCGGTCATCACAAAAAGTAAGGAAAAGTTTTGTTTTTATTAAAAATTCGTTAACAGCTTTTGGGTAGTTATTATGTTATAGGCAAAATATATAATTTAGGCAATATGTAAAATGACAAGGCAGAAATTTGTTTTCTTATGATATGAACCTAATAGACACACCTGAACCTAGACACACAATGCCTAGTCATCGTAAAAAATACCAAGTTTCATACTTTGCCTGTGACATAACATACCTTTTTATGTGCAGTACCTATTATTATCATAAAGGAACAGAACAATGGGAAGCTTCGTAATTTAATTTATGAAAAATCTTTTTCTTTTTTTCATAACCATTTCATTTTATCGAATTTTAAAATTATCTAATAGATGAAGAATTCCAATTTGTATCCACATTTTGGTGTAAAGATATCGAATTGGTAAAATAACCGCCCTTTTTACTTGCATATGCTATCAAAGAGACTATTTTAAACAGAGATATGAAATTTGATGGCGTCAATATGCTGATAAATTTTTTGGCATAAGGAACCAACGAAATCGCTTCCTGTTTAACTGGAAATTGAGATGGATAGGTTAGCATTAGACGTGGTAGGTATTAGTAGAAAATTTCTTACAGCAAAGTGACAGGGTAGTTATGGTTAGGCTAGATTCAAAACCTGTAAAAACAGTAATAATACAGGTATATATGCCCACTTCCAACTACAGTGATGAGGCCGTAGAAGCAGTTTATAAGTGATATTGAATACGTATTAGATTTTGTGAGAGGGCATGAAAATTTAATCATTGTAGGAGATTTCAATGCAGTCGTAGGCATAGGGACAGAAGGCGGCCCGTTTGGCCCGTTTGGATTAGGCAATAGGAACGATAGGGGAGTTAGGCTGATAGAGTTCTGCGATAAACATAACCTAACGGTCGCGAACACTCTATTTTGCCATCACGTTAGGAGACGCTATACGTGGAAGATATCAAATAGATTACATTCTCGTTAAGCAAAGATTTAGAAATCAAGTTAGGGACTGTAGAAGTTATCCAGGAGCAGATACAGATAGTGATCACAACATAGTCGTTATGAAGCCCAATCTTAAATTCAAGATTTTGAAAAAACGAAGCGGAAGAAGATATCTTGATCTAGACAAAATAAAAGATGATGATACGCGCGATAAGTTCGAGGAAAAGACAAACGAAGTACTAAAGGGCGCGGGTGAAAATATTGTTAGGGGCATAGAGGCAGAATGGAATTGCATTAAAAATAGTTTAGATTCCGTAGCTAGAGATATTTTGGGTCATAAACAGAATGAAAGTAGGAAACCATGTATAATAAAACATATTGTGAGTCTAATAGAGGAAAGGCGAAAATATAAAAATAGGTTAGATGAAAGAGGGAAAGAAAGATATAAGGCGATCAAGTGGGAAATTATTCGGAAATGTAGGAAAGCAAAAGAGCAGTGGATCGATAATAAATGCAAAGAAGTGGAAGATAAGTTTGAAGTAGGAAAGACTGATGAGCATATAAAATAATTAGGAGAAATTTTAGAGAAATTGGATCTAATACCAAAAACATTAGAAATGAGGCAGGAGATATCCTAATCGGAAGCGGGGAGAAGGCAGATAGGTGGAAAGAATATTTGGGAAATTTATATGCGGGACAGGAAGTAGGATATATTAGAAAGCGAAACAGAAAGAAGGATGGAGAAAAGGGCGGAAGAAATATTAGGAGAAGATCAGTTCGGATTCGCGAGGCCATTGTATCTTTACGAGTAAGAAAAAACAATAGAAAAGGGATAGAGCGTCTATGTCGAGGTCTATATAGGATTAGTAGATTTAGAAAAAGCCTTCGACAACGTAAAATGGGGGAAGATGTTCGAAATGCTCAGAAAGGTAGGGATGAAATACATATAGGGATAGAAGAATAATACATACTCTCTACAAAGAGCAAAGGACAGTTATAGAATTTGAGCAGGAACGAAGAGAAGTAGATATCGGGAAGGGAGTGAGACAGGGATGTGCATTGTCACCTCTAGTTTTCAACTTATATACCGAAGATGCGATTAATATTGTTAAGGATAGAACATCCTCAGGGATTAATGTACAGGGTCAAACTATTAACATGCTCAGATTTGCGGCCCGCAAATTTTTTGACATTGTTTTGCATAAGCATCCTCCCTATTTGTCTGAGCGTTGCGACGCTCAAAATCTTTACAAAAGCCCGACACCCCCACACAATGGAAAAGGCAACCCCCAACCCGGCTGGACCCAACGGAGCTGGTGTGACGGTCCACAAACAGAAAAAAATAAATGTACCCTAGGCGCCACGCAATTATACAGGGGTTACAATACTCTAACGCTGGAGTACCCAAATTACGAACGGTATCAGTTGTCATATAATAAAACAGCGCATAATTCCAGAGCATGAACGGAGCCAGAGGCTTTAATAAACAAAATACAAGTAGAGATAATTACAAATTGAATCAAATGAGTGCAAAGTGAAGTAAGGTCTAAAGGAGTGCTTAATATAAATATATCGATTATCGCAAGTGTCACAGTACGTTTTAAATTGGTAAGAACAAAATATTATGCTGAAGGCAAAAAAAAAGGTCGCCAGAATAGCTTACCAAAAGAGACAGGTAGGTGGGTACCTATATACCACGGTGTACAGCGCTTTACCCCAAGGTTTACAAAGAGTAAATTATCACACAGTATATAGTAATATTTGGTAGCTATTAAAAAAAAACTTTTACTTAATGAAATTCTGAAATTACGGATCAATACAAAAAAAACTAGTTAAGACTACGATTGGAAAATATAAATGTGAATTGAAAGTAAAAATAAAATACAATAATAAACAAGCAGCTTATCTGAGTTTTTGTTGGCCTTCAAAGAAGTAGCAGGCGGCGATCGAATACCGCAAATATAATATTCTTCAACTAAATTTCCAAAATCACAAATTCTCGGCGACACAGGCGAGAAAGAAAACGGACATATGATTAGCGTTAATGTTACTTCTTCCCAGAAGTAAAACCCTAAAAGATTAAATACGATTCATAGTTCGATAAAATAATTAATAAATTGAATAGTTTACCTCTGAGGAGGGCCTAAAATGACAAAAACGGAATTCGTTACAGTCGTCTGGTAACCAGCGTAACCATAGACTAATCATACTAAGACTGCTAACGAAATATACTTAGTTGGCAACCAGAATCTAGTTAGAA
Source organism: Xestobium rufovillosum (assembly GCA_963966045.1). Classification (NCBI taxonomy): domain Eukaryota; kingdom Metazoa; phylum Arthropoda; class Insecta; order Coleoptera; family Ptinidae; genus Xestobium; species Xestobium rufovillosum. The sequence continues at coordinate 18,828,754 of OZ014492.1, read as the reverse complement.
ATAATTTTCAGAGGTGGCGTATGCTTATACTGTAAATGCACATTTCATTCATAAGTGTTGCAGGTGTTCTTTTCCAGTCGGGGATGTGAGAAATCACATCTGTTAATCCGGAACACGTGCGCTCTACCAAATCTATGAATGGAATATTATTTAGAAAACTAGTTGATTTAATTATTTCTTCTTCGGAAATAAATACCTATTCTTATTATTAAAATAAATTGTACTCTTTCCTCCATAAAAGTTTATACTTATACTGTAAATAATGAATTATGTTAATTGTTGTTATTAATTGATATTACATATTTTAATTACAAATTCAGAATTCAGTTATTGTGATGGAAAATACAGAATTCGTGAAATGAACATAATTTGTATTTACTTTGTTTTACATTTCACATTCACAGAAATATGAAACTGAAGACATTTTCTTTTTTTCTATTTACTAACAAAAAGGTTTTACACTGTACGGCCACGAATTTGACAGTAAGTCCCTATTATCTTATTCTCTATAACTTTTAAAATAATAATGTGAAAATAAAATCTTATTGAAACGGTTGCATCGAAAAAACTTTTTGGTATGTGAGAACTAAATTTTGTCTAATAAAAAAAATTAATTTCCTAAATACAGATTATATTTTCTATAAGAAAGTTGAAATCATGGCGTGTTTCCGAAAATTGTCTCTGTGCACCCGGCAGAAGTCGCCTCGAAATAATTCGATATTTTGGGACTATTAAACCAAATAAGATAGAAGGACGCAAGAGGGGACCGCATTTCATAGTTGCAGGAAAACATTTTAAGTATTGCCAGCGGACTTAGTACAAAAGTTATGCTTCCATTCCAAATTTCAACTTTCTGCATTAGGTATTTAGTTTAAATTTAATCCTAAAAAATAATTAAAAAATCGAAGCGCCTCTTGTGACTTGGAAACGAGATACACGTGTGGATATTGTTTCTTAAAAGAAATTAACAGTCTTTCGTTTATTATAGGTACCACGATATTTTCAGGATTAACATTAACTTAAGTATTACACATAGGTAACAAACACGAGTACCGACATAACTAATGAAAACTGAAATACAAATCAAAATTAATCATTTTGGGAACATTCACAGTAGGTACCTACTCCTACAAACAATAACGAGGACGAGGCAATAAAGAATATGGGGAAACTAAAACTACCTACCTACAACTAAAATTATTTTATACATCCGTCTTTATTAAACATAAATTCAACGTCTTCATCGCTTAGTTTATTCATGTTGTAAAATAACAAGTTTACTTTTGTTTCGGGAAGCGTCTTTTATCGTTGAGGAAGTCCACTTAAAATCTTTGAATAATTTACACTTAATTAAATGCTTGCACAAAAATTCTAAATGTTTTACACACTCGGCGTTAGTAACGAAATCGCCCAACTCTATTTTTCGGCATATTCGTCCAAGAATAAATCGACTTAAATTCACTTTGTGGGGAGATTTCTTAATTACATTTCTAACTATCTTTGTGCATGCTGTAACGAGTTTGACGGTGTCTTCAGTTGGATAATGAAGGTCTATAGAATGGGGTACAGTGGAAGTATATCTCCGATACACTAAAAGTGACTGCTTCTTGTCGGATAAGTCCAAATTTTCTTGAACTAAGGATACCTTACAAAAATGGCAATTAAATTTTTCAATGCAAATCTTTGCCAAGTAACCGGCAAAGTAAACATTTGCACAATCTTCTAGTGTTGTTTCAGTAACTTCGAGGTCGTCATTCTCATTTTCGGAATCTGATATATCAGAGTCACTATTCGGTGATGAAGAAGAAGCTTCCAAACTGTCTTCTACACTTTGGCATTTGTCATCGTCATCAATTTCGATAAGAAACGTATCCGAATCTGGTTCGCAGTTCGACACTTCTGATGGCGCCATCAAATTTAACTTGCAACTCAATCTGAAGGTGGTTCTGAACGTTTTCGCCGTAGGATTTCTATTGAATCCACCACGTTGACGGTAAACAGAAAAGAGGTTCTCGATGACATCTTGATTTAACCTGGACGTTAACAAATAAGTGAATCCTCCCACTTTTTGTTCTTTGTAAAGTTGTTGTATAGCATTTATTGACCATATTAAACCAAGAAATGACGGTGGCTGTGTAAATCCCTTTGGAGTTACCTTTACAAGTTTATCAAGCCAAGTTATGGTCGAATTTAAAGTAGCATACGGGAGATTACCATCTTCATCGGAAAGAGCTGACTTGTACGGATTCTTTGAATAACGCGATCTGCTGTCTAAAGAGTCAAATACATTATTTATTGTTTCTACAAAGTCGGCAGTGTGCAAGGCCGTTGATGTGGTCAACTGCCCAGTATTAACACAACTCCTTAAAGCTGCTGCTACCGATCGGCTGAAAATTTGCAATGCCAATTTACATGACATTTTCTTGAAGGGACCAGGATTTAAATGTTCTGGAGTTAATTTCAGTAAACAACGGCTACTCCGACTTTGGGTGTCAATTCTGTATGTTTCCCTAATGTCATTAAATGACACTCTTTCATTTTTAAACAAGAAATCGTTAAATAAAAAGTTATTTCTCAAATTTTTTATGATGTGTGGAACGTCATATACGCTATAAATTTTTATGTTGTCCACAAAAAAATAAGGTTTAGTATGTGACATTCCGAGCTTTCGGCAGGCAGATTGATTATTCGGGCCTTGATCGCAAACAATACATTTCACTGTTAGACCAAATTCAGTGCACTTTCTAATTACTTCTATAATAACTTTATGAAGTATAGCCGACCGCATATTAGAAGCGCATAAAAAATATGCTACTGGTAATTTCCACGAAGAATAGATTCCGCGCGCTACAAATACCATTGCCTGCCCTGCTATGTTCTTCGTTCTGCCAAATGGCCCTACATCTTCATACCCCTCTACTACATCTAGAGTTTTACTAAATTCTAGATTTTTCTTTATCGCCATTTCGTCAAAAACGATGCTACAAAACTTCTCCTCGTCAGACATTACTTCAACCTTTTTCTTAATTTGCAAAAATAATTTTGAATTAAATCCGGGTTTAAATTTTGAGTCCCCAATCCATTTCCTAATAGTTGAAGTGCCCGGTAAAACAACACGTTCTCGGTTTCGTAAAAAAGAATATGCCGATGGAGATTTGTAAAATAATCTCAGTGCAAAGTCTTTCTCAATAGATGACCACTGCTGGTTTCTTTTGTGCAATAATTGCATTCTTGCCAGAATTCGCGATGAAGGGGACACGTAAGTTGCATTATTGAGAGAATACTCTAGAGTCAAACGCGGCTTACTTTTAATCTGTCTACATAATTTTGAAATGGCCGAACGTTTATTTTTTAATATCTTTCGTTGGTGCTGTATGGTTCGCTTTAATTTTTGTTTTCTCGGAGTATCAGATATATTTGTTTTTGGCACTGTTGGGGAGGGCATTTCTGCAACTTCCACTAACCATTTTTTTGTACCAGGGCTCAATTCACCCTGGAACGATGTTGATGGCTGTGGAGAACGAGGCGGTGGTGTACCTGGGTAGGTTTCTAAACGAGTGTATACTTTTGTGGGCCTTCGAAATACTAATTCGTCGGATTTAAAATGTTTCGGAACGGCGGATTTTTTCAATCTGCGTTTCGTTGAGGGGTTTATAAAGTCGGTGTCCTCAAAATGAGCAACGCAGAGGAATTTCTTATACAATGCATCGCTCGACAAATCCAAAAGATTTGTATTGCCTGCAAATATGAAAATTGATAATTTCTTGCCGAAACTTCATTGTGCCCTACATAATATTATGCATCATAAAGCCCTGGTTTTGAAGGACATTCCGCGGACGCAATTTCGCCGACGGATTGCGTCGACGGAGTCCGTCGGCAAACTTCGCGACGGAAATTTCTTAAAAACAAAGGTTTAAGAGATTTCCTTGCCAAAATTTTTCGATTGTTACGAAGTTGCCTAGCAATTCTCTGAGTGACATTGAAATAAAAATTACGACACCTCAAAAACGTCAGGAGTGTGCCCGCAAAAATTAAACAATAAAAAATTTCAAGTTTATCTATGCAGGCGGCGTACTTCTTCAAAACGTTAAGAAATAATGACGGTAAACTTATTTATAAAAACAGTTTTACCATATTGCTTCATACCTACCGGAGTTTACAATCCATTGCCTACAAATTTGTTCATTCTTCGGAAAGCGATATTGCTGCAAACCTTCTTGATCGCGAGGACTTTTCCCACAATTTACATACTGGCACCGACTTCCACGTCTCTTCATTTTTAATACTGTAGTGCGAATATTACTAACATTGGCTCAACAAATTTTGAAATGCACAAGAAGAGAATAATTGAGAGGACATGGCAATTTTCTTTTTAAAACAAATTATTCCAGATGTTAGCGGCAAGCGCAGGCGCTGGGCGACGAATGGCGCGTGTTGGGGTATATTGGGCGTGGTGTAGTACTACGACAAAAATTATGAATGGAGACGCGCAGCGCCGCGCTTCGAAAGACCGCGGTGTCCAGAACTACGAGACTTCGTGTCCCTAGAATGAGCGTCAATATACAATACAAGCGCTAGCAGTCTTAGTATGATTAGTCTATGGCGTAACTAATCCCACAAAGTGGTTAGATTACTTCCACAACCAAAATCAATAAGCAATTGATCTTAAATAAACAACTGAAGTATATCTAATTTACGTAGCTTTGCTCCTTTTATCCAATTAAGAACGAATAAACGTTTCGTTTAAAAATGAGCAAGCCTACACACGCGGCATATCCAGACTACTGACACGATGCGGCCAAAACCTCGATACGAGTAGGTAGTGAACCATTTTTTACCGTTTAGCAAGAAAATATTAAAGAAAAATTAATAGCTCCGAACGAAACTCTGAAATATCTTAACAGCTGATACTTTCCGAAAATAGGGAACGTAACACTCCCCCCTCACTTAGAAAGAGGTGAATTTTCTCAAAATTTACCGACAAACACAACCCATCACCAATACACCAATACACATCACTAAACACTAACACAATATTTCGTTCTGGAACACGAAATAATCCAGATCTCGTGGAATATGTTGATTCCCATGCAATTGTGCGACCCAAAATTTTGTCGTCTCACACACCGACGTTCTCGATCCTGATCTTGTAGATTTTCAGTAGTACCCTAGCAACAGTGTGACCCTCAATTCGCCTCACACTCCGGCGCTCATTATTATGCAACATAGGCAGGCTTTAAATCCTGAACATGCCAAATACCAGCAGGTTTATCTCGCACGTCCTTCAATTCATAAGAAACGGAACCTATTTTCCTAAAAACCGTGAAAGGTCCAACAAACTTTGGCGCAAGTTTGGCACTAAAATAATTAGCTGCGTCTGACAAAACCTTATTACGACGCCATACCTTCTGACCGACCGTATAACTCACGGGTCATCGTCGGAGGTCATATCTACGCTTATTCCTGGCTGCAGCATCCCTTATCTTATTTCTAACATCATCAAACATCTTGGCAAATCCTACTCTTCTCTTCTCAACTGTATTCTCTTCGGGGTTAGGTATAGGGTGTTCGTATCCATCTCCGGAACTGACATATTCTCTTCCAAAATTAACGAAGTAGGGAGTATATCCAGTCGTTTCATGTTTTGCGGTGCGAATTGCACAACTCAGCGAAGATAAGTTTTCATCCCATTTTCTATGATTCTCTTTGACATAGGAAGATATCATAGTTTCCACAGTCTGATTGGTTCGTTCGGTAGGATCAGCTTGTGGGTGGTACAGAGCAGTGTAGTGCGGCTTCGAGCGATACTTCTCACAGAGGTTCCTAAAATCACGACTTCTCAACTGAGTACCATTGTCGCAAATTATGGACGATGGGACACCATAAACAAGGAATACATGGTCCTCAAGACAACGAACCACAGCAGCGGCAGTGGCAGCTCTTAGGGCGAACACGAGGACAAATTTAGAAAAGTAATCCGTTACTACAAGGCAGTAGCAATTACCTTTTGAAGATCGTACGAATGGCCCTATAAAATCGAGACTAATCATCTGCCAAGGTAAAATGATTTCTGGTCTGGTTCCCATGAGACCAGCTGGTGCTTTGCGTTCTGGCTTATGTTGGGCACATATTTCGCATCGCTTGATGTATTTTGCCACATCTGCTCTCATTTTCGGCCAGTAATAACGATTTCGCAGTCTCCAATAAGTCTTATAGACTCCTAAATGACCTGCAGTAGGGACGTCATGGTGGCTTTTAAGTAGCTCTAACCTCTCTTCTCTGGGTATGACTATCTTCCAAGAATCTGAAGGAGAAGAAGTCAACTGTGGAATTTTGGAGGGTAGCAATTTCAGCAAACTTCCGTTCTCAACACGCCAGGATGGATATTTATTGGGATTCAACTCAACATCCTTCAACATTCTATTGTACCAAGAATCCCGTACATCCGGCCAAGGAAGTGTAACAGCATCAACAAATTTCGCAGACTCTTCAAGTGGAACAGATCGAGATAGAAAATCAGGAACCACGTGCTCCTTTCCCTTGCGATGAACAATAGAAAAATCGAATCCCTGCAGTCGAACAGCCCATCGCGCAAGACGACCAGTGGGATTCTTCAAACGATCCAACCAAAGCAAGGAATAATGATCGCTAACTACCGTAAAAGGTATACCATCCAAGTAATTTTGAAGCTTCTCCACGGCCCAGATTACAGCTAAACATTCGCGTTCAGTTGTGGTATAAGCACGCTCTTGGCGAGTCAAGCTACGAGAAATAAAACAAATGACCTTTTCACCTTCCTCAAACTGTTGAGATAAAACAGCTCCCAATCCAAACGAGGAGGCGTCAGTCTGCAGAAAAAATGGCTTTTCGAAATCGGGACATGTCAAAATAGGGGCGGTCACTAAATGATTTTTAAGGGTCCTAAAAGCATCATCACAAGTGTCGGTCCAACTCCATTTCTGATTCTTCTTCGTAAGAGCAGTCAACGGATTAGCAATTGACGCAAAATCTGGTATAAAGCGCCTATACCAACTAGCCATACCAAGAAATCTTCGAACTTCAGACACATTCTTGGGCGAAGGCACCTGTAAAATGGAATTTACCTTGTCAGGATCAACACGAAGGCCATGCTTGTCTACCACGTAGCCCAAATACTTCAACTGGGGGCGGCAAAAATGGCATTTCTCCCTGCTAACCGTTAATCCTGCATCATACAGTCTATCAAACACTTTAGCAAGAATATCCAAATGGGTATCAAAATCACGAGAAACAATAACAATGTCATCCAGATAAACTAGTACGTGAGGCTGGAGGTCGGCTCCTAAAACTTTATCAATCAGGCGCTGAAAGGTAGCTGGTGCGTTAGTTAGTCCGAAAGGCATGCGCTTAAAATGGTAAAGTCCTCGTCCAGGGACCGTAAATGCGGTGAATTCGCGCGAGGACTCAGCTACGGGCACTTGCCAATACGCGCTACGAATATCCAGAGAACTTAAGAAACGGGCGTCCCTCAAACTATCCAAAATGGAAGAAATATATGGGATCGGATACGCATCCTTCTTAGTAACGGCATTGAGTTGTCGATAATCGACACAAAACCTCTGGGTACCATCCTTTTTTGGAATTAACAGAACAGGTGAAGACCAAGGGCTCCTAGAAGGCTCAATCACTTCTTCGTCTAACATTCTAGAAATCTCAGCATCAATTAATTTTTGTTTCGCGGGAGAAACTGGGTAATAACGCTGTTTAATAGGCTTGGCGTCTGTAACAATTTCATGCTGGACAACATCGGTACGGCCCAGAGACGAACCCATTAATCTAAATTTAGCATCAAGCAATTCATTTAAAGATTTTTGATGATCCGGAGAAAGATCGTCGACATTACAAATACCAGCTATGTCAGGCAGAGCACAATCTTCAGCAAAATGCCACTCATTACGTCGTAAATCAGGAACAACGCCCATTTCGCGCCAAAAATCAGCACCTAGAATTAAATTGTGAGACAAAGTAGGGATAACTAACACTTGGATAAGTTTCAATCGGTCCATGAGTTTCATAGGAATTAAAACAGTTCCCACGGCGGCACAAGTGGCTCCATTAGCGACAGTACAAGCGCTAACTCCAGATTTATCCAATTCAAAGCCTAATTCGCGAAAAAGCTTCCAGCCAGATTCTCCAACTATGGTACACGAAGCTCCAGAATCTAATAATCCAAGAACACGGCGACCAAGAATTTCCACTTCTAAATAAGGACGTTGATCTTTAGCAGCATGGCGTAAAATAAAATCCAACAAAACTTTATTATTGTTGTTAATAAAAGATGTGGTCGAATTAGAAGAGACAGAGGAGGAATCAGTTCGACCATTTAAAACCTCCTTCTCTCGTTTCCCGACTGAGGAGAACATTTCGGACAAGTATGAATAGTCACATTGGGCTCTTGACAACGATAACAATGCCTATTAATGGGTGCACGACAGTTGCGGGCCACGTGTCCAACTTCCTTGCAGTTAAAACAATTCACTCGAAATTGCGAAGGCCTGCGGATTGAAGAAGAAGCGCTAATCTCATCCACGACAGGAACAGGAGCTACAGCAACAGCAGGCATAACACAAGCTAAATCAGGTTCAACTAAATGAGAAGTTCTAGTCGAAGGACTCTGGTAGCTCTCTACTCGATACTTTCTTATTTCCAGCTTCAAACATTCTTCTTCAAGCTGTCCTAATGACGTCACAACGGGCAAGTTCATCGTATAAAACGGCGCTAAGTTTCTAATCATAATATCCAACTGAACGTCAGCTCCAACTTTTCCGTACCTAGAAAATAACGCGGTCATACATGTTAAATACTCCACAATTGGCTCATTCACTCCTTGTTTTCTCTCCAATATTTCCTGGAATAATCGAGTGAAATAGTCAGGGGGTAGATAGTGATTATTGAGAAGGGCAGACAACTCTCTCCAAGAACTGCATCGGTGAACTACTGTGCGAAACCACAATAAAGCTTTCCCCTCAAAAAGATCTATGGCAGACGCAAACAGTTCGTCGTCGGAAACATGTCTAGCTATACGAAGTTCGTCAACTCGTTCCAAGAAATTCGTAACAGTGATGGATTTCGGGTCACCGCTAAATTTAAGATTCCATTTGTAGACTGGCTGTGAACGAGGGTGAGAACCTGATGCTAAAGACTTAGACATACTCTGTACCATAGGACGCACATCACCATCGGGCTCCTCGACGGATTCCTCATCAGAACTATGAATTTTGCTACTATGTGCACGCACAGGCGCACTAAGATCGGGAACAGACTTACGTTTGGTAGCCCTATTCAAAGTATCCATCAAAGCAGTAATCTTAGATAACCAAGTGCTTCGTGCTTTCAAAATTTTGTCATCCACCTCATAGGGAAATCTATCAACGCGCTGCAATAAATGTGAAAGGCGGGTCTGATACCTACGAGAAGATGTATCTGCTGCAGTACCCGAAAAATTATTAATACTTTCCGCCAAATCAGTGTAGCTATTTGTAATGGCTCCCACTTCAGATTCCAAAGCAAATTCATACTTAGGATACCTAAGTGACTGGTTCAATCCTTCCATTCGCAAGAGTGACCGCAAACATCCGCGCATTTCTTGAACATCCATCTCAGCAGGATTGGCACCTCTATATACGAGCTCGTAAGCTAACTCGTCCTTCTTCAGATACTCCGGTATCAAACGCGACTCCATGACTATTCAGTTTCAAAAACAACAAGGAAAAACAGAAAAAAAATTGAGAAATAAAAAGGCGAGACACCAATCCGCACCAAACAAGATAATATCAAAAATATAATCAAAGCACACAAGACGCAAAAAAAATGTAATTTCACAATCACAAATAGTAGGTACACTTCAAAATACTTCGCTTCGCACACTAAATAGGTCAAACTCAAGGCCTGCACGCTGGGCGCCAATTGCGACGCTCAAAATCTTTACAAAAGCCCGACACCCCCACACAATGGAAAAGGCAACCCCCAACCCGGCTGGACCCAACGGAGCTGGTGTGACGGTCCACAAACAGAAAAAAATAAATGTACCCTAGGCGCCACGCAATTATACAGGGGTTACAATACTCTAACGCTGGAGTACCCAAATTACGAACGGTATCAGTTGTCATATAATAAAACAGCGCATAATTCCAGAGCATGAACGGAGCCAGAGGCTTTAATAAACAAAATACAAGTAGAGATAATTACAAATTGAATCAAATGAGTGCAAAGTGAAGTAAGGTCTAAAGGAGTGCTTAATATAAATATATCGATTATCGCAAGTGTCACAGTACGTTTTAAATTGGTAAGAACAAAATATTATGCTGAAGGCAAAAAAAAAGGTCGCCAGAATAGCTTACCAAAAGAGACAGGTAGATGGGTACCTATATACCACGGTGTACAGCGCTTTACCCCAAGGTTTACAAAGAGTAAATTATCACACAGTGTATAGTAATATTTGGTAGCTATTAAAAAAAAACTTTTACTTAATGAAATTCTGAAATTACGGATCAATACAAAAAAAACTAGTTAAGACTACGATTGGAAAATATAAATGTGAATTGAAAGTAAAAATAAAATACAATAATAAACAAGCAGCTTATCTGAGTTTTTGTTGGCCTTCAAAGAAGTAGTAGGCGGCGATCGAATACCGCAAATATAATATTCTTCAACTAAATTTCCAAAATCACAAATTCTCGGCGACACAGGCGAGAAAGAAAACGGACATATGATTAGCGTTAATGTTACTTCTTCCCAGAAGTAAAACCCTAAAAGATTAAATACGATTCATAGTTCGATAAAATAATTAATAAATTGAATAGTTTACCTCTGAGGAGGGCCTAAAATGACAAAAACGGAATTCGTTACAGTCGTCTGGTAACCAGCGTAACTAATCCCACAAAGTGGTTAGATTACTTCCACAACCAAAATCAATAAGCAATTGATCTTAAATAAACAACTGAAGTATATCTAATTTACGTAGCTTTGCTCCTTTTATCCAATTAAGAACGAATAAACGTTTCGTTTAAAAATGAGCAAGCCTACACACGCGGCATATCCAGACTACTGACACGATGCGGCCAAAACCTCGATACGAGTAGGTAGTGAACCATTTTTTACCGTTTAGCAAGAAAATATTAAAGAAAAATTAATAGCTCCGAACGAAACTCTGAAATATCTTAACAGCTGATACTTTCCGAAAATAGGGAACGTAACAGCGTATTACATTTAGAACCGATGTGCACAACTTGAACGTGAGATTCAGGGGAACCTTGACAATTCCTTTGCATCACACGCAAATATTTACAAAAATTCTGAATTCTGTACCTGTGTCCATCAGAATTGTTCGTACTATAAAAAGTTTTTCGAGTAATATGTTCACCTTGTTGGGTGGGCAGTGACTGAACTTTGGATCGATGTGCAGCAACTTGGGTTTATTTGGTATTGTGTTTTGGAATATGTCATATATCCTTTCTTCTCTGTCTATCTATCTTCTACTGTTTGTTTCGCTTCTCTATCCACTACTCTATATCTATTTTCCTCTTATTTTTCTTCCGTGGTTAGATGGAAGAACAGCTGGGTGAATCCTTGTATCCACTCAAGCTGAATCTCGCCATGGGTGATTACGTTTCAATTTGTAATTTAATTTTCTGCCTACTAAACTTAAATAAAGGCCATTTATTATTATTATTATTATATAGCAGAGTTAGCATCTAGCAAAGAAGAATTAGGAGCTGCTTTGAATGAAATGGAAGCAGTTTTGACACAGGGCTACGGCATGAAAATCAATAAAAAGAAAACTAAAATTTTGGTACGTAGAGGGAGTGAAAATAGAACTAAAATTGAAATACAAATAGGAAGTGAGAAGATAGAGGAGGTCGCGGATTTCTGCTATTTAGGAAGAAAAATAACTCGAGATGGTAGGAGCACTAAAGATATAAAACAAAGAATAGCGCAGGGTCGAGTTGCGTTTTAACAAAAATAAATAACTGTTATGTTCGGGTACGGTTAATGTAGAAACTCGGAAGACACTCTAAGGCCCGGTTTTTCAAAGAATCCAACACCGGGTTAAGTCTGACACCGGCTTCGTTGCTATGATACAACCAATCAGAAAGCCGGTATCATAGCAACGAAGCCCGTGTCAGACTTAATCCGGTGTTGGATTCTTTGAAAAACCGTGACTTAAGTCATATGTATGGAGTACGGCATTATACAGGTGCGAAATTTGGACAATAGGAGAAGCGGATCGAAAAAGAGTAGAAGCGTTTGAAATGTGGTGCTACAGACGCGTGATGAAGATACCGTGGATAGATAAGGTTAGCAATAGGGAAGTATTAGAAAGAGTTAGGGAAAATCGAAAGGTATGGAAGACAATAAAGAATAGGAGAGATAGGATGGTAGGTCACATTCTAAGACACGAAGGAATAGCTCGCAATATACTAGAGTCAGAGATAGGAATAAAAAGAGCTAAGGGTAGGCCTAGATTAGATTACTGCTCTCAAATAGTTAGGGATGTAGGATGTTCTACTTTTAGGGAAATGCGTAGGTTAGCTCAGGATAGAAAAGGATGGAGGTACGCATCCAACCAGTCTTTGGACTGTAAAATTTTCTTTTCAATGGTATGTCCCAATCTAGCATTTACTAAGTAAACAAGATTTTTTTTCAAATATGGAACTTGATGTTCGTTTTTCACCGATTACACATACAACTTTGGAAATTTTTACTTGAAAGTTTTGCACACTTAAGCTTCTTACTAGATGAAGCCGTGGGCTACGCTCCACGACTTTTACGTAGAGGTGAATCGGTGTAGTAATTATACTTAAAACGTAGGTGCATCCCAGGTGCACCACAGAATATTCATAAATAATTAATTGCGTTTAATTTATTACGGCAAAAAACCATTCTACCTACGGGTGCGACGTTGAACTACGACTGCGAACAGCGCTCAGCAGATCCAAGCGTCCATCGAAATGATGCCGATGCAATTTTCTTATTTGTGTTAAAGAAACACCTGATCGAGTGCACGACCTCACCCTTACGATCTCCGCCAGTTGAAAAGAGACCGAGCGACCGATATCCCCACCCGTATTTCAAGTGTTGTGCCAGTTCGCTTTTAATATTATTATTATTATTATGCAGAAATGCGCTATGATCATAGTCTTTTATACTTTAGAAAAGTATCTCTTTTGTTTATTTAAAAATTTGCTTATTTTATCATTTTAAGTGCGAACTGCGAAATAAGACTTTTTTTTTTAATTACAAATAAACTGAGATCTAAGCGTAGGTAAGTATTTCTACACGACAAAATGCTTTAGTGTGCAACATTCCAGGTAAAAACTCAGAAAACTGGATGTGTAATCTATGAAAACCGAATACCTAGTTCTCAGGGGCAATCAAAGTTTGGGATTTTGCTTATTTGAAAAGATAGAGATAGGTTTCCATTCCCGCACTTTTGAAGAATTCGGTGCTCATTGATTATTGATATTGTTAAAAAATCTGATCTATCTCAAACGACATACAAGTTATGGCTGAAAAACAAAAAAATGCTCTTTTTGTTTTTTTTTCGTGTAGCTCGATTATTTAACCTAATACCGGACACTTTTTCGTGCTCTATCGGCATAGTGTCATGGATTCACTAAAAACGTTTTTTACTTAACTCAGGCTATCATAAACTTTATTTTTCCTTATGGGCTCCACTTTTGTCTTAAACTTTGTTGAAAGAAGCATATTTTTCTGATTTTATTGGTATGCAATTTGTCCTTATTACGTTATTAGGTATGTGGAATTTTCTTGAACATTTTTAGATTAGCTGCAATAAGAAAAAAATTAAAAAATCCGGAAAAATCCTTTAATCAGGCTTGCCTGTTGTAAAGGACGTGAACTAAAAACAGTGGAATTACATCAAACTGTTGACTATTTATTTCCTTTTTGTTTCTTTGCAAAGCTCACTTTATTTTTGCTCAAATTTTCAGTTTTCCGATTACAATGGCCACTATATTCGATATAATAGGGACAAGTTGTACATAATAATGAAATTAGAAAAATATGCTTCTTTCAACAAAGTGTAAGACAAAAATGGCGCCCGAAACGTTTTTCTGTAGATATATCCATGAGAATGTGCTGATAGAGCACGAAAAAGGGCGAAATAATGTATCCATATCTTTTCGATACCTACGAGGTCAAATAGTCGAGCTACGCTGTAACAATGAAAAGGCCGTCTGATTTGTCAACGGCCTATCAATGAGCGCCAAATTCTGCAAAAGTACCGAATTTAAATCTATCTCTTACCATTCAAATAAGCGAGATCCTAATGGTGGCACTCCAAGCAACTTCCTCACATTTTAAAATTATTTTCTACTATACAGGGCATTCCATTTCTTCTGCACCGCTCCTAACTTTGTTTTTTAATTAGAACACCCTGTATCTGATTGCATTTTGGAATTGTTTGGTGAGTTTAAGGACCACTTTGTTAACCATACATTGGGCCTGTCTTACGGCTCCGGCGTTATTTGACGTTAAAAATAATCATTTTTCAAATTTCATCAATTATAACTTTTAAACGGAAGGAGATAAAGAAAGATGACTTACATGTCCCTATTCCAGTTTTTAATTCACTATTAGTAGAGTTCGCGTGCTTGAAAAACTCGTCTAGAAATCATGTTCGCTGTACATTGAAAGGTAAAAATGTATCAAGTACGTTTTCGGTTGCTATTTGGGGTGCATAACGACCCCCTAAATTCGTCTGGCGATATCGATGTCCAACACACCCCCAGGGGGTAAAAACTGAAAAAACTAGATATTTAGAATATTTCATTTGCTATCCGGCCGTAAAAAAGTTTTTCTGTTCAGTCAAGTTATAAGCGAGTTATAACTAATTTCCGTTCAAAGTTTAACATTAGATGAACAGAAGAATATTTACTAAAATCGCTTGTAGTTCCATTATTATTCGTATTTCGATTTCTGACAAAATTGAAAAATTTCTAAACTGCGATAACTTTTTAACGACACAAGATATCGAAAAAATTCAAAAAGTAAATGTTGCAGTGTGATACTTTTGCAAAGCAATGGTTTTTGAAATTTTGAAATCGAACAATAAATAAGGAAGATATTGCCAATTTACACCAGGGATGTAATGGTCGCCGCCGGGAAGCGCGCACTCTGTCTCTACTTTCGCCCGTTTCCCATCTCATTCTGACGGGCTCCTCCGTGCCCCACCATGGCCCGCAAGCCTCATAGTATCGTACTCTCCCATACCCGGCGCCGGCATTGTTTGTATTGGTGAATGGTGAATAATAATTAATAAACAATTATCAATTATTTTCGTGCAATTTTCGGGAATTTGGCATCAGAATGGAGAGTTCTTCATGTGTTACAACAGACGATGAACTATTACATAAATTTAAGTTAAAAACAAAACAATTAACGCGTGATGATAACAAATAATGTGTAATATGCAAAAAGGCGGAAAACTGGGGGAATCTACTCTAAAAACTATGGAAACCATTAACAGGTCAATGAAAATGAGACTTGATGTGCAAACTTAATAAAGACCTGAGGGTGCTTAGTGATAAAATAAAAAATAAATAATTCGTGCAAGTTAAGGTGGCACAGAAACTGTTACTCCTCGTTTACAAGCCTGAAAAACATTTCCACGGCAATGAAATTAAAAGCACAAAGTAGTCAATGTATAGGAAATGAAGATGTAATCGAAAGCAAGACAGAAAGACAGCCAACAAATTGCGATACCACAAACCGAATTTTAATATCAATTTATGTGTTTTCTGTCAAAAATTGACGAAGGGTAAATCTGTGAGCCAGGTGTTGACAACTAATTTCAGTAATAAACTTCACGATATAGCTACCGTTAATTATAACCTTTTTAAAAAATTAACACAGATTTAATCGATGCTGAAGTCAAATACCATAGTAATTGTTTCTCGGTAGAGTGGAAAAAATATAGTAGCAAATCTGAATCTAATGTAGCTTCTATGGGTGACTGTGCAAGTCAAAACGATAAAGGGAGTTAGACCAGACCTGGCAAAAAGTTATTGCGGAAATAAAGCACGGCATATCCAAAGGAAAAGTATGTAATTTCACTGCAGTTTACGACCGATATGCGCTAATGGGTGGTAGCTTGAATCCGCAGTATTTCCTAATGAAACTGAAAATTTGTTTTAAGGAGGATGTCGATTTTGTCGAATCTTATAAAAGTAATGAGGGTACTTTAATGTACCCAAAATTACAAAATAATACTTATAACGAAGTTGAATGATTAAGGAATCAGCGGAATTATTTACTTTTCCTTTGGATATGCCTTGCTTTATTTCCGCAACAATTTTTTGCCAGGTCTCGGTCCCTTTATTGTTTTGACTTGCACAGTCATCCATAGAAGCTACCTTAGATTCAGATTTGCTACTGTATTTTTTCCACTCTACCGCGAAACAATTACTATGGTATTTGACTTCAGCATCAATTAAATCTAATGTGTTAATTTTCAAAAAGGTTATAATTGCCGGTAGCTATGTCGTGAAGTTTATTACTGAAATTAGTTGTCAACACCTGGCTCACAGATTTACCCTTCTTCAATTTTTGACAGAAAACACATAAATTGATATTAAAATTCGGTTTGTG
The DNA here is from genome assembly GCA_963966045.1 of Xestobium rufovillosum. NCBI lineage: Eukaryota > Metazoa > Arthropoda > Insecta > Coleoptera > Ptinidae > Xestobium > Xestobium rufovillosum. The sequence continues at coordinate 18,812,104 of OZ014492.1, read as the reverse complement.
GTATCGCAATTTGTTGGCTGTCTTTCTGTCTTGCTTTCGATTACATCTTCATTTCCTATACATTGACTACTTTGTGCTTTTAATTTCATTGCCGTGGAAATGTTTTTCAGGCTTGTAAACGAGGAGTAACAGTTTCTGTGCCACCTTAACTTGCACGAATTATTTATTTTTTATTTTATCACTAAGCACCCTCAGGTCTTTATTAAGTTTGCACATCAAGTCTCATTTTCATTGACCTGTTAATGGTTTCCATAGTTTTTAGAGTAGATTCCCCCAGTTTTCCGCCTTTTTGCATATTACACATTATTTGTTATCATCACGAGTTAATTGTTTTGTTTTTAACTTAAATTTATGTAATAGTTCATCGTCTGTTGTAACACATGAAGAACTCTCCATTCTGATGCCAAATTCCCGAAAATTGCACGAAAATAATTGATAATTGTTTATTAATTATTATTCACCATTCACCAATACAAACAATGCCGGCGCCGGGTATGGGAGAGTACGATACTATGAGGCTTGCGGGCCATGGTGGGGCACGGAGGAGCCCGTCAGAATGAGATGGGAAACGGGCGAAAGTAGAGACAGAGTGCGCGCTTCCCGGCGGCGACCATTACATCCCTGGTGTAAATTGGCAATATCTTCCTTATTTATTGTTCGATTTCAAAATTTCAAAAACCATTGCTTTGCAAAAGTATCAGACTGCAACATTTACTTTTTGAATTTTTTCGATATCTTGTGTCGTTAAAAAGTTATCGCAGTTTAGAAATTTTTCAATTTTGTCAGAAATCGAAATACGAATAATAATGGAACTACAAGCGATTTTAGTAAATATTCTTCTGTTCATCTAATGTTAAACTTTGAACGGAAATTAGTTATAACTCGCTTATTACTTGACGGAACAGAAAAACTTTTTTACGGCCGGATAGCAAATGAAATATTCTAAATTCCTCGTTTTTTCAGTTTTTACCCCCTGGGGGTGTCTTGGACATCGATATCGCCAGACGAATTTAGGGGGTAATTATGCACCCCAAATAACATCCGAAAACGTACTTGATACATTTTTACCTTTCAATGTACAGCGAACATCAAGATAAACTTTCACGTTAACTCTACTATATCTAATGGGTCTGGAAAATACTGCTTTCTAATTGGTCAAAAAATGACCAAAAAGATTCCAATCAGGAAGCAGTACTTTCCAGACCCATTAGATAGTGAATTAAAAACTGGGATAGGGACATGTAAGTCGCTTTTCTTTATTTCGTCCCGTTTCCAAGTTATAATTGATGCAATTTGAAAACTGACGATTTTTAACTTCAAATAGCGCCGTAACCGTAAGACTTAGATCTTAGACCCAATGCATGGGTAACAAAGTGGCCCTTAAACTCAACTAACAATTTCAAAATGCAGTCAGATACAGAGCGTTCCATTTAAAAAAATATAGTTAGGTGCCGCGCAGAAGAAATGGAATACCCTTTATAGTCGAAAATAATTTTAAAATGTGAGGAAGTTGATTAGATGCAACTTCCATTCGAATCATTTTTCGATATCTACAACTCCTATTGAGTTATGGAGGAATTACGCTAGCTTTCGATACCCCTGTATAGTGTATTATGTTACCGGTAAAACCCGAATTCCGTGAAAACCCGTTTTAACTAGTTATCAAATCAAATCAAATCAAATTTATTCAACATCAAAATAAATGGAACGTCAGAACATCTAAAGATGGATTTTATAAATAAGTACACAGAGGTGTGATAATTTAGATCTACAGTAGATCAGATTTGTAAGATTTGAGATCGTCCAGCGACGAGTTATAAAAGTCAGTTAAACTGTAAAACACTTTTTCAACTAGATAGTCTTTTAACACTGATTTGAATTTCTTCAGATTAAGGTCCTTTATATGTTGTGGAAGTTTATTATACATTTTAATACATAAATAATTTGTTCCCTGTTGGGCACAGTTAACCCTGTGGTAAGGTATTACAAAGTGGCTTTTGTTTCTCGTATTGTGGTTATGTATATCAATGTAACTTTGAAATTGATGTTTGTTTTCGTGGGCATAAACCAAACAGGTAAGTACATATAGGGAGAACAAAGTGAGAATTTTTTGGTCCACAAATATTGGTTTGCAGTGCGCATCTAAGGGTGCTCCCACAATAGACCTAATAGCCCTCTTCTGGATTACGAAGAGCTCATGTAAATGTGCAGTGTGGCCCCATATCAGTATTCCGTAGGTCAAAATCGACTGGAATAGAGCAAAGTACACTGCTCTTGCTGTGTCCTCATCTACCAGTCGTCTTATGCGTCTGATTGCATATACTGCTCTAGATAGCTTTTTACTGGTTTCTTGAACATGTTGTTGGTAGGTTAGTTTAGAATCCAAGTGTATGCCAAGAAATTTTGAACTGTCGATTGACGGGTTTCTTCGGTTTGTGCTAAATTTCATTGTTTTGGACTTATTCTCATTCAATACTAAACTATTAGAGGCAAACCAATTTAGGGCATTTTGTTTAGCAAGTACTAACTTTTGATCCAGTTGGACTCCATCTCTCCCACGGACTGCAAATGTGGTATCATCAGCAAAGAGCACTGTATGGCAGTCCATATTAAGGGGTAGGTCGTTTATAAAGAGGAGGAAAAATATGGGCCCTATCAGTGAGCCCTGTGCTATGCCGGCCGTAATGTTATGCGGAGTGCTGAGTAGGCCATCTTGAGATACTATTTGAGTTCTATTTGTAAAGTATGATTTAATTAGATTTTTTGCCACTCCTCTGATACCGTAAAATTCTAGTTTTTCCAAAAAGATATCGTGGGGCATACTATCAAAAGCTTTGCTCAGGTCACAAAATTCAACCAGACAGACTTCGCAATCATCAAATGCTTCATAGATATAGGTGACCAACTTCTGGATGGCATCAACTACACTCCTTCCCTCCCTGAAACCAAATTGCTCCGGACAGAGAGAGTCGTTTTTATTCAAGAAATCAGATATTTGCTGAACCATTACAGATTCTATGAGTTTTGAAAATACTGGTAATATTGATATTGGCCTATAGTTCTTGGCTTCTATTTTGCTACCCTGCTTATGGATGGGGATAACTTTGGCCTGTTTCAGTAAGTCTGGGAAGTTTCCAGTGACGAAACAGGAGTTCACTATATCAGCTAAAGGGGCAGAAATTTCTTGAGCTACAAATTTTATCGTTTTGGTGTCCATATCAAAAATGTCAGTTGAAGTTTTCGCTTTGATCTTACCAATATGCTTCAGTATATCATGATGTGATACAGGGTGAAAAAAGAGTGAATCTGAATTTTGTTTTGCCTTGGATAGGTAGGTTCCTGCAGAAATGTTTGAATGTGGGAGGCCATTCAAAAGTTGGGGTACAACCAACTGAAAGTAGCTTCCAAATTCGTCGACTGTAGGGTGTTTGTTAGAATTTGATGCTTTGTGCTTCCCGGTTTCTCTGTTTATTATGGACCAGGTAGTTTTATGCTTATTTTTAGAAGATATTATTAACTTTTTGTTTGCGTTCTTTTTCAGATTTAGCATGTAGTCGTGATAGAATTTCTTGTATCTTTGGTAGATGTTTCTAAATTCTTCATTTTCTGTTTGTGTATAAGTATCATAGATTAGGCCCAGCGTTTCTTTTATGTTTTGCAGTGTTTTGTTGTTTTTGTAGGTATTTGGATTTTGCGGTTGTGTATTGCGGAAGGGGAAGGATTCATTATAATATTCCCTGAATCTTCGAAAGAAATTTTCGTATTTCTTGTTGGTATCTATTTCCATGTACACATTATGCCAAGTTTCATTTTCAAGAAGGTATCGAAAATAAGTTTTATTTGTTGGTGTAAACATCCGTTTCGACTTGCTATTACTTGAACATTTAGAGTATATAGAATGACACTATTTGAGCATCATGGTCAGAAAGGTGTGCCTTGAATGTTGAGGCACTGTGAATGGAGATGCCTGTGAAGATGTTGTCCAAACAAGTGGAGGTATTTAGTTGGTTTCTGGTAGGCTCAAAAATAGTCTGCCGCAAACCATATCCGGAAAAACAGTTCACCAGCTTCAGAGTGTTACTACTCTGCATTCCAAGGTCCACATTAAAATCTCCAGCAACCATAATTTTGATTTCTTTGTTGTAGTTTTGGAGTAGGTAGTGAAGAGCTTTCTCAATTTGTGCTATGTAGACATCAATGTCCTGGTCAGGAGATCTATAGCTAGTTACGAAAACCATCCTCTGAGTTTCCAGGTACACTGCAACCAGTTCACATGATCTCTCCAAGGATAGACTTCTAATTTCGACAATTTCCTGGAATTTATGGGTTTTTTTAACGTATATACAAGTACCACCATGTATAAAGGATGTGCGATAGAAACAGCTTGCTAGGATATAGTTTTCCAGATTATACAGATTGTAATTATTTTTTGTTAACCAATGCTCCGTTATACCTATGGCGTCGACATTTTGGTCATTTATGAGGGCTCCAATGGCTTCTGCTTTATTTGTTATACACTGGATGTTTAAATGCATAACAGTGAAAAGACTATTTCTTGATTGGTTTACATTCTTACTAGATTTTATACAATTCATAAAAAATGGTTCTGCTCGGTGTAGATCTTGTTTCTACGAAAGTCAAATCTCTTGAAAGCGACACCTCTTGGCCAGAACGCTGGATTATAGAGTCGGTCTTTCAAATCGAAATTCGCTCCTACGCGAAAACATTTATTTTGGTTCTCGTTTGTGGGCAGCTCAGTAGCTTCGAAGTTTGCTTCTGGAATGTTTTTCTTGTTTAGGTAGTTCATAACCATATCAACTGTGGCGTTCCTTTTTACTCTGTAGATATATAACCATACTTTCCTTTCTGCGCCTTGTATTGAATTTTCTGTAGCTTCTTCGGTTCCAACGTTGCTTACAGTTTTATTCTTCGAGTGTTTTCTTCTTCTTTGTACCAGTTTAAACTGATCTTGTTCTTGTTCTTGTTCTTCTTTTTCCACTTTTTGTTCTAGGTCGTCATTGATATTTATTAATTCATTTGCCTTTTGTATCTGTTTCTGTACAATGTCATGTTCTTTAAGATTTGTTTGCTTGTTTTTGTCGACTATTGTCGGCTGTGCTAGTTTTATGACATTTCTGTCGATCTGTGTTCTATCGCGGGTAACATTAGATGTGTTCCCAGAAATAACAAAGAGCCTTTGTGAAAACTAGTTTTAACTATAATCTGTTCCCCGAGTCCTGAGAGCGCGTCAAAACAAGCATAATCGCGTGATCAGCACGTGTCTATGACGTAGCGCGGTTCTCATTGGTACGTATAACATGGCAACGGTCAGGCGTGGTCGCGACTTCACATGCTTGCAGTATTACGGCGTTTATGGGTCAATTGAGTATTGCTTTCAAACCAAGGGCCGTCATATTTTCTACAGAATTTACATTTAATACTAATTTTACATTGTAATGGAAGTATATTTTTACTATTTCAGGCATACTGATTATTTTTCTGTTACTTTGCGCGCCGCTTAAGTGAGCTCTTGTGAATTAAGCATATCGCTGTTCACGCACGGATCACGTGTATTTGTTTTGACGCGCTCTCAGGACTCGGGGACCCGACTTAGTCAAAACGCGAACTGACGGGACGTATTTGTAAAAACCCGAATAAATAATAATTTTGAATGGGCTTCGGGTTCTAACTATGATTTTTAGTCAAAACTAGTTTTACCGAGTCGTTCGTTTGAGGGAACTAGTTTCAACTCGTAGAATCAGTAAAAACCCGAAATTTGTATTATTTTGCATAATATTAAAAACTGAATTTAGGTTTTATTAAACTCTAAAAAACACAAAATATATTCATAATACCGTGTGTCCCGTGAATTCTGAAGCATCCTGTGTAACATGGGAAATTTGAAAATTGCGATTTCTATGTCGCCAAAGTATTTTAAGGACATTTCGAGTATCAGAACACATACAATGTGCACCAGAGAACGTTTCTGCGTAATAATTTTCAAAGTTTAACAAAATATGTTCAATAATGTATCGCGAGGGAATCATCTTAGAGTAAAGAGCACGACAGCCATCTGCGCAATGGGATAGTGAGTTCAATTGCAGAATGGCATCTAGCCACAGATTTAAAAATATATATAGATATCTAGTTAGCATCAGAAACAGACTTGGGTATACAGGCCGCCATAATGGCCGCCATGTTGAGTTCCCTTTTGATTGGTTGCCGCCGACCAATAACAGAGCTACTGCTTTCCGCTTTCATTGGAGGATTAACTTCACGCGCCAACGAAATTGAATGGAATAAAGCCAGGCATATTTCCAAAAAAATTATTAAGTTAAATATTATTATGTAGTATGAAATAATGCAAACAGTTACTGGTAACAATTTTATTAAGTATAATAGTGAAAGAATTATCAGTATTTTTAAACATTTATCTTAGAGTACAGCAGTAGCACTAAATTTATTTATGTAAATAAGATCATTTGAGATTGAGGCTGAGAATTATTCTGCAAAACCAGTTTATTCAATACATAATACACCTAGGTACCGAGGTGTCATAGATTAGTCTATGGAGGTGTTGAATTACAGACCAGTAGTTTCACCGGCACTAGTGTGGGCAGCTCAAGTTTTGTTCTTTATGCAAAATGTGTAGTTGTTCATATTAGCTGTTGTTTATGTTTTGATATGTCATTAGTAAGAGATTGTTATTTTGTGTGAATATTGAAATCAGCTTACGATCACCTATTTTCGGAAGTGGGCATTCATAATATTCAGCTGTAATTAGACAAATTATTTTATCAGATACGTTTCGGTTTTGAACGAAAGTTTGTTGTCAGCCAATAAAAACGCGACACCGTAGGTGCAGTTTTGAAATAGGTACTGTCGGGCAAGAAAATTAAGTTTGCAAAATGTACAGAACATATTCGTTGATTGATTAAAAATGTCTCTGCGCTTCTGCCAATTAATGTCAACCACTCCTTGAATACAGCTTTTTTTGGAATACTAAAAGAAAAGTTTATTTACACTTATCGACCAATGCAATGGCTAGATTCCTAGAAACATTTAGGTATTTACCACCTATATTCATATAGTTATATATGATCTATGGCTATTGATTAGATACTGGCCAAAAACAATTTAGCAATTAGCTTACATATGAAAAGTTATATTTCTCCCTTTGGTATTCTTATGAGCATTTTTCCAACCCAATACAAAACAATGGACCATGATGAAAAAATAATGAAAATAAACTTTTGAAATGCACCTTGTCAACCACTGCTAATTATGTTTTGTAATAAAATGTATCTGCACAATGAAATTAGTAAAATCTATATATTAAGCACCAAGTTTAATTTGTTAAAACAATAGAATTGTACACAAACGACGAACGTCAAATCAAAACTGGGTCACAAAAACACAATTGACATTATTTGACAAACAGTTACGACACAACAATATTGAGTTTCCCACTAGGCACTAGACAAAAATCACTAAAAAGGAGATCATCATGGCGGACAATATACCCAAACCATTTTATTACATCCCCACTACCGCATGTTGGATATCCAGATTCTTTTAGGAAATCCGTGCATCTAGCATACAGAGGTTCGAAATCCGACAGTGGTTATTTTTTACCTGTATTGTTATTTTGAATGAACAGCGTTTGATTTCTATCAGTAAAAATGCATAATTTAACGTTTTATAATTTTTAATTAAACTGGCAATGGATTTATTAGAAAATTATTCACGTTATTAAAGGCAGTAACATTGCAACAATACCTATAGAAAATTAGTTATTTATTTACGTAAATGTATTACAATTTTGTTTGTTCATTTTAATTTGTTGTGCTCTTGCATTTAAACTGAGTTGATTCCCACACGAGATACATTTTTGGAAATATTTTTGATATTTGTTTAAACTTTGAAAATTATTATGCAAAAACTTTCTCTGGTGCACATTTTATATGTTCTGATACTCGAAATATCCTTAAAATACTTTGGGGGCATAGAAATCGCAATTTTCAAATTTTCCATATGTTAAACAGGATGTTTCAGAATTCCCGGGACACACGGCATGGCTCGCTATTGTGGTATTTCGAGTTGCATAATACCATTGCTTTTTTGCACTTCCACATGTTGCTTGTGCATCGCTTCTTACATGTACAGATCCACTAGCACTAGCTAAAGAAGCAGCACTTCTTAGTGACACCGTTTTGTTTTACGAAGAATGGAGTATTTCGGGTTTTTACTGATTCTATGAGTTGAAACTAGTTCCCTCAAGCAAACGACTCGGTAAAACTAGTTTTGACTAAAATTCACAGTTAGAACCCGAAGCCCATTAAAAATTATTATTTGGTCGGGTTTTTACAAATACGTCCCGTCAGTTCGCGTTGAGACTAGCTAAAACTAGTTTTCGCAAAGACTCTTTGTTAATTCTAGTTCTAACTAGTTAAAACGGGTTTTCAAGGAATTCGGGTTTTACCGGTAACATATACACAATAAAAGCTGATTCTAACCACAGCGGTCAGCACAAAGTGACTAGTTTACCATTATCCACAGAAAGATACTGTAAAGAAGTAAACACAATCAAAGATACAGCGAAATGTAATGACAAATGACAAATAGAAAATAGATTAAGGGTGCGGAATTTGAGCACTAAAAACGGGACATGTGGACACATTTTTATTCCAACACCATTCTGAAATTAAAGTAGATAGGGCGTTAAATAAAAAATGAAGATTTATCAATAAAGGATCAACTTAGAGACTCGCACTACTTTTATAGCAATATTTTTCGTTCGCCTTAAATAAATTTCCCTCAAATTATTGAAAAATCCGTCATAAACTATTTGTACACATATTATTTATCGTAATTAGAACGTAGGGTTGTCTAAGTTAATTATTCGTTATACATTTTCGACCGAGAACGTCTTGATACGTTACTTGGTTTAACCGGCGTGTTTGAATGAAAATTATATTGCAATCTCTCCATCTTGTGCATATTTGGGCGAGATGCATAGTAAATTGGACGTTTGACAGTAGTAGTAGTAGTAGTAGTGTGGCCATTGCAATGCAGATGGCGGTGTCGCTTCAGTTTATCCTCTTATTACTAAATAGAAAATAATAATTTAAAGATAGGACCGCCGCCGCCGATTAATCCTCCCAGATTTATTCGGTTGCCGCTAAAGCAAAAAACCTTGAAAATTCCAAGCTGTAGAGGTTCCGTTTGAAGAGTTTGCAGCTGTGATAGAAACCAATCATAATAGATTGTGACAATATTTTACATAATCCTAATCCCAGTTTTGGGCGATAGGTAGCAGCACTTTATAGACTAACAACTGATAAATCCCAGTCTTAATTTGGAATCGTAAATTTAAAACGTGTATGGGAAATTCCACTAGTTTAAAAGGGGATAACCAAATTAATTTGTACCACAGATAACCAGAGGTATGAACATGATTTTCGAGAAAGTATATTTCAACGTGGTTCACTTTTCTCTCAACAATTTAGGAAATTTACTTGGTAATGCCAAGGATAAAACGGAATCGATTCATATAGCGGGAATCAAATCGATTTATTTTAACTCGTTTCAAGCAGCATGAAGCTCGTTTCATTACAAATACGGTCGTACAGATAAGTATCTAATTCCAAAAATGATCCTTGATATAACAAGAAAATTCTAAGTTACGAATTTTTGCCACAACGATCTGTAAAAATTGAAACAAATACTACACACCCTTTATTTTATTATTGGTTTTAGAGCATTTCGTTGCTGTTTAATAAGTAATGCTCACGAATTTAGCAAAACACACAGCCCACTGCAATTTTCTAATAAAAGCATCATATAGGTACATGTTTTTTGCAATATGTTCTTAATTTGAGTTTGCGCCTTTTTTCGAACATTTTTACTTTAGATTCTTTTTCATTCGATTATTTTTGCAGTCGATTCTTTTTCAATTGTTTTTGCTCTTGATTTTTTTATTCCATTTATTGTCTCTTAATTTTACATCCATTTCTTTTTCTACTTTATTCCATTTGATTCTTTTTAGATTTTTTATCCGATTTTCTTATTATTTGGTTCTTTTTCGAATGTTTTTGCGTTCGATTCTCTTTCGATTATTCTTGCTTTCAACTCTTTTCGATTATTTCCGCATGATTCTCATTACTTTTGTATTTTTCTATATGTTTTTGCATTCCTTTCTTTTCCGATTACTCTTGTATTCAGAAGCAGCATAATTGTCTTCTATCTGTAACCCACTTAATTAAATGCGAGGACAGTAATTTATATTTTTAGCTTTATCTTGAAAGTTTTTTGACAAAACAGTTTACTTCTTAGTAGGTAATGAGAAACTTTTGAAGAAAACAACAGGATTCGTGTATAATTAAGTTTTCCGCCTTAAATTAACTAAAATGGGGTAAGTAGTTATTAATTTTCATAATGACAAGTAGGTTTATACAATAATTAATTATTTAAGCTTTCAAACATTTGAAGCTTTACTTTAAGGGTTGGATTTATCAGCTGTTAAATAGTAATTCTGGACAAACGTCTATAAAGTGCTGCCACCTATCGCCCAAAAGTTGGATTAGGATTATGCAAAATATAGTCACAATCTATTATTATTGGTATTAGACGGAATAGGTACCTGCAGCTTGGAATTTTCAAGGTTTTTTGCTTTGGCGGCAACCGAATAAATCTGGGAGGATTCGGCGGTCCTATCTTTGAATTAATATTTACTATTTAGAAATAAGGGAATAAACTAAAGGGCCAGCGCCATCTGCATTGCAATGGCCACACTGCTACTACTACTACTACTACTACTACTAATAAATGTCTGTTTTAGATGTGCATCTCGGCTAAATGTAAAGATGGAGAAATTGCAACAAGATTTTTATTCCAACACGCCGGTTCAACCAAGTAACGTATCAAGACGTTCTTGGTCGAAATGAATAACGAATAATTAACTCAGGCAATCCTATTTTCTAATTACGATAAATATGTGTACAAATAGTAAAAAAGGTGTCTAGTTTATGACGGATTTTTAAATAATTTGAGAGAGACTTATGTAAGGCGAACGAAAAATATGACTATAGAAGTAGTGCGAGTCTCTAAGTTGATCCTTTATTGATAAATCTTTTTTTCATTTAACGCCCTATCTACTTTAATTTTAGAATGGTGTTGGAATAAAAATGTGTCTACATGTTCCGTTTTTAGTGCTCAAATTCCCCACCGGTAAAGTAGAAAATTGTACATAACGATCTATTATAATTAAGACCCTTTTAACATCTTTGGAGTCAATATCCTAAATTAAACCAGACGGTAAAGGGTTGGGTCGACTTCGTGTAGGTGGTGTCTGATTACAAGGTAGCTATTTTTTTAGAAAACAGATCCTGGGTCACAGCCATAGCTATTGAGAATTTAATAGTTTTCTCGTGTAAACGTAGCTTGTGTCAGTGACCCTCCTGTTTGTTCCTGGACAGGGGTGGAGCTCCAACTTGGGGTAACTGACTCATCGATTAGGAACCTTGACCCTGCGAATTTCAGCACTTGCCGAACTTTATAGGATTATTGTGTATTCTCGAATTTTCCGGAGCTAAATATACCACTTTGCGTGGTGTTAAATTGACAATATTATGCAATATTCATCTACAATGGATGAACAATATCCACAAAAGTTTTTTTCCAAGAAATAAATGTCTCAGATTTAAGTTGTCTTATTTTTTTCAATCAATGATCGAATACACTTATTTAATTGAGTGTAATAAATATGAAGATATATGCCCTTGTTAAAAGTTCATGATAAAGTTCCGAAATAAATGGCGCCAAAAATGATTCGAGTAGTTTTTTTTTAGAATTTTGCGTAAACAGAAAAGGTTGCCATCTTCATATTTGCTGTGCGTTCTTGGTTATGGTGGGTTTATACTAGTAAAATTAAGAACTAAACTAAGAACTAAATTAAGCATTTGCAAATGGGCTAGTATTGTAAGTGTTTATGCACACAATTAAGAACTACCACTAACAATTAAGAATTACGAAAGTTGGCCAACTCTCGACTTTTAGTTTAATCATTACCTAAGTGAAAACCATATTTGCACATACGTCAACCCGGTCCAAGGCATCTGTACTCTACTAGGTAGGCTGAATCCCTCGCGTGATTGTATTCGCGCGGTAGAGGCGTGCTTGTGACGTCACCGGAGGAGACTGCAGTCTAACTGGCCGCGTACAGCAATATTACACGCTCCTGATAACTTACAACTTATCGAAATTGAATATAATATAATAAATTATGTTAGCATCGCCTATGTTATCTTATGTAAAAATTGTGTGGATTCGGAGAGTGAACGTTAATAAATTGGACATACACAGGTATAAATTTAAACGAATACAGATTACAAAAATAATACGCAATTACTTAAATAGGGTTGTGCAGGATAGACGGTGTATTGATATTGAAATGATCTAATAAAATAAACTACAACTTGTCACTTAGGTAGAAAAATAACTGCCTAGATAGTATTTTATTTTATAAGAAGCTAAAGTACTTTTTGCAGCGAATCTGTAGACGTTTGACGGACAAACAAAGTGAGTCCGGTAACTACAGATGAGCCACAAAAAAAGCACTTCAGCTCCGCATAAAATATGCTTTTTTTCGGCAAACCTCGGTACACTTATCTCAATTCAACTAAACATGATTGTTTTGCTTACAGAAAGAGTAAAAATATCAATAGTGACAGTAATTACCTATTTATTGTGTGACAGATTGCTTTGGATTAGCGTCAGTAAAAAAATTTGACAGGCTTGTCAGTAAAAAAACTTGCTTACCACATAAAAAGTAACAGTTTAGTGTCGTTCATAGAGTCGCTAAAGCCATGTTTTTTGACGTTTGCCGAAAATAGTATATTTTACATGCCGTGCTACGCTGCCGACCGGAATCCGTCTCGCACTGCGCATGACGTCACATCGAGGCGAAATTGGCGCGAAGTCTCCGAAAGAACCGGTTGGCGGATGTGTTTTTGCTTTATCGGCGCGAACGTTAAGTGACAAGCGTCAAAATTTCAAATTGTGCGGTGGCTAAAAAGGGAACAAGTCTGACTTAATACAGAAATTGTCAGTGAAAAATGTTCGAGTCAAATAGGAAAATTACAGTATTTGAGAAAAGTTTCTGTATGGAAATTAAGAAATGGTTTGTTTGAGATGAAGACGAGTAATTTTGAATGGGGGTCAGCTTATTCAAGAAAATGATTACCTAATTGAGAAGAGTTTGACAGCTACAATTTTTTGAAGTGTAACAATTCAAATCTTGCATTCGCGCTATTTGTTTGTCACATATGTAGATCTAAGTAGGTATAATGGTTGATGTCTCTCGAACCGCCCGCCACCTCGATTTTACGTCATCGAAGTGGGAGGAGCAAGGAGCGATATGCGCCGTACCATACCATAGTGTTTATATTATGATATTTTACAACAAGAGGTGAGGTGAGAATTTGCCCACGAGCGAAGCGAGTGGAGCAATCTCACGAACGAAAAAAACGTATTTCATCTCGAGTAAGAAATTCTATTTTTTCTACACATATATATTTGGGGGTCTGCAGATTCACAGTACCTACTCGTATTCACTTTCCGAGTCCATTTAAAATGCTATTAACTTATAAGCGAACCCTCACAATGTAAATTATTAATTGTTTATTTAGTCGTTGCTAGGTAACATATAATTATACGCAAACTACTAAATGAAAGAGTTTCTTTTATCCATTATTAAAACTATAAATTTGACATTTCCATTTTCACTTCTAGAGATGAAAATATTTTCATCTCTAGAGTAAAAAAATGTCACTTTCATACAGAGCAGACAGTTGAAAAATTGCTATTTTCATATATATGTATGTGTAGAAAATAATATATTTTACAACAAGAGATGAAAATACCGTTTACTTGGCTCATTCTCGTTACCGTTACTAGAAGTAGGCATTTCAACATCTTAAATATTATTATTATCATTTTGTTCTATTTTGTTAATAATTAAATTATCAACAACCGTTTTCTGTTATTTTCTTTTGCATCTCTTTTCTCTGTTACTTCTTACAGTACTTTTATTTTCACAACGTTTTAATTTCAGCGTAGGAACTGCTTCCGATTTAAGGATCAATTTCTTTTTGTCCATTAAACGGCATTCCATAATATTTTCAAAATCGTTTTCTACAAAATGATCGGAACATACTCTGCTAGTTTCAACGTTAAATAAGTCATCTCGAAAACACTGTCGAACCCAAATTTTCCTTACTTTATTGTCTTTTGGAAAGCGAAAGAAACTAATATTACTTCCTTTTTCACCTAAGTTTTTACATGCAGCAACGGCACAGTTAACAGGCATTATGGACATTCACGTATACACACACGAAATGCAAACCTTTTCACCACTATGTTTGTTGTAATTTAAAATAACGTTTATACCTACACGATTAGACGGTGCCGTGTACGACTGTACGTATACACGCGTATGTGTACAGGGTGATCCAAATTGGGTGCAAGTATGGTGTATCTTGGTAAATATTAGTGATAGAGAAAAACTGATAAAGCACTTGCGATCTCTTTTTTTACGTTCAAGTCAATGGTGCAGAGAAACTTTCGAAATTATTTTTCATTTCCGAGCTATGGACGAAAATTGAGTTTTTTGACATTTAGAAGAATGCTTGTATCTCGCTTATTGCAAGAGATGATGGGTTGCAATGTAGACATTCTTAATGCACTTTTTTTAGTAAATTACAGTGGCGTAGTCAACATTTTTATATTATGAAGGGTTTCGGAACTGCGGGCCAAGCTTTGTAATTTCAAATGGCGGCCATATTTGATTTTCATTTCGTTGAATAAAGGAATTTTTTCTGCTTTCAACAATATATAGTTTGACATATCTGACTTCAATAATTACGGAGTTATGACGAATTTTCTGTTTTAAACATAAAACATATATTATAAAAGGCTTGTTTCACAGTCATAGCCATCTTATGTTTTCGATAGATATAATAATTATTATCCACATCGTCACTATTTTTTTAATTGGTATAAATATTTATTTTTAACAATCGAATTAAGTTATGCACGTAATGAATGAATAAATATCTACATATCAAATTTTTATCACAAATAGACATACAGAATGGTACTACTATTATATTCTAAGCAATAAACATGCCAATTCAGCTGGCAATTTATATTTTGAATGGTATCTTGAGCGTCGCCTATCTCATCCACAAATATTAAGAAGATTTGAGAACATTTTCATTAATTTTGAACCTTCAAGCAGCAGAGTCTTCTATAATATGGACGGATGAGGTTGATGACGCTCGGGATAGCGTGCAAAATATAAATCGGCAGCTACGCTGGCATGTTTATTGCTTGGAATATAACACTCATCATATTATATTTCTCCAAATTAGAAAATTCCATTTTGTGTTAATGATCAACAACAATAGCATTAACAATAATAATTGTTGAAATGGTAAATCATACATAAAAGTCAACTGCTATGTTAGTTTGTTTCATCGCCGCCTTATGTTTTCGATAGACATAGTAATTATCCGCAATCATTAATGAAACAGAAAATTCGATATAGCTGCGTTAATATTGAAGTTAGATATATCAAACTATATATTTCTGAAATCAGAAAAAATCCTCCATTCAACTGTGTGAAAATCAAATATGGCCGCCGTTTAAAATTGCACAAGTTTGGCAGACATTTCATAAACCCTTCATGACATTAAAAATCCGACTACGCCACTGAATTTTATTCAAAAAAGTGCTTTAAGAATGTCTACATTGCATCCCACCATCTTTTATAATAAGCGAGATACAAGCATTCCTCGAAATGTCAAAAAACTCAATTTTCGTCCATAGCTTGGAAATGAAAAACAATTTCGAAAGTTTCTCTGCACCGTTGACTTGAACATAAAAAAAGAGATCGCAAGTGCTTTATCAGTTTTTCTCTATCACTAATATTTACCAAGATACACCATACTTGCACCCAATTTGGATCACCCTGTACATGGCGGAATCTTCCGCCGTTGACGTCACCCAATACCGTCCCCTCTCGTCTCGCACCTCTGGTCCGCGCGCGACATACACGCTGACTAGCCTACCTAGTAGAGTACAGATGCCTTGACCTGGTCTACGCAAATTTGACATAATTTTCAATGGGTCGTAATTTACACCCGATAATTTAATGCATTTTGCATACTAAAAAATAATAATTGCTCGATATAAAATGATAAATTCTCGATAAAATATAAAAATGCCGAATAAACTAATACAATATGCTTTGTATTTTAAAGAAATTCACCCGATAAAGTATCTCATTTGCACTATAAGTTCTGGTCGCTACTTTAATCAAATAAGCGCTCTAAAAATGTAAATGCTCGATAAGTCGGGTTCACTATTAAATCAAATTTTGCTTGATATAATTGAATTATCCCGATGGGGTAGGTACTAAATAAACGCTCGGTAATGTTTTGGTTTTGGGGGGGGGGGGGGGGTTGTAGACTTAAACGCTCCGCTCGCTTCGCTCGCTCCGCTTGCCTAAAGACCGGAAATAGTGGGCCGTGGAACCACTTTTTTGGCTGTATTCAGTGACGGGCAAGTATAAAACAAAGCAGTACGTTTTGTATACTTTTATATACCGAACATTCATTATAATAATTGAGAGTTTATAATTTTTTATCGAATATTTATTATTATGGGAGGCATTTGAATTTTGTATCAAACTTTCATTACATTTATCGAGCGTCTATCATATTTATCGAGTATTTATTATATTAGCGAGCATGTGAATTATATACCGAGCATTCATTATAATAATCGAGTGTCTGTTATTTACATCGAATTTTTATTTCTTAATCATGCATTTTGTATAAATTAACGGGAAAGTGTGCTCTGCAGTATGATTATAATATCGAGCACCTAATTTGTTCCCATTTTCAATCTAAATAACCGGAAAAATAGCGCTAAAGCCGTATAATTTGTTATCTATTTCGGTGGGAAAATATTTTTAATTTAGTGTTGAAAACTCGCAACAATTAAAATAATTTTATTGGTTATGCTTGGATGTCAAATCGTCAAATGTTAAATGTGTACATTTGCGAATGTCGCCCGTCTAAATAGATAAGATAATTTGCAGATATGGAATAGGTAGGTAGGTACTACATAAAAATTAAATCTCCTACATTCTTGGTTCTTATCAGATATCATCATCATAAAGTTTTCAGTCCGAAGACTGGTTTCCTATCCTGAGCTAACCTAGTCATTTCTCCAAAAGTTGAAAATCCTACATCCCTAACTATTAGAGAGCGGTAGTCTAATCTGGGCCTACCCCTACCTCTTTTTATTCCGATCTCTGACTAGTATGTCGCGAACTAAGCCTTCGTGTCTCAGAAGGTGCCCTGTCATCCTATCTCTCCTATTCCTTATTGTCTTTCACAATTTTCGATTTTCTCCAACTCTTCCTAATACCTCTCTGTTGCTAACCTTATCTATTCACGGTATTTTCATCATGCGTCTGTAGCACCACATTTCAAATGCTTCTAATTTTTTCCTATCCGCTTCTCCTATCGTCCAAGTTTCGCACCCTTACAATGCCGTACTCCATACATACGTTTTTAAGAGCCTCGTCCGAGTTTCTACATTTATCATTCCCGAGCATAATAGGTGTTTCTTTTTATTCAATGCAACTCGGCCCTGCGCTACTCTTTGTTTTATGTCTCTAGAGCTCCTACTATCGCGAGTTATTTGACTTCGTAAATAGCAGAAATCTGAGACTTCCTCATCTTCTCGTTTCCAGATTATGAATCCTGCATCCCTAACTGTTTGAGAGCAGTAGTTTAATCTGGGCCCACCCCTACCTCTTTTTATTCCTATCTCTGACTCTAGTATGTCACGAACTAATCCTTCGTGCCTCAGAAGGTGTCCTACTATCCAATCTCTCCTATTCCTTACTGTCTTACACAAATTTCGCTTTTCTCCAACTCTTTCTAATACCTCTCTGTTGGTAACCTTATCTATCCACGGTATTTTCATCATGCGTCTATAGCACCGCATTTCAAATCCGAACCGATCTTCTAATATTTCTTCCGCCCTTTTCTCCATCCTTTGGACAATTCTAGTTAAAATTTTTGAGGCGTGTGGGAAGTTAAACTGATCGTTCTAAAATTTTCAAACCTATCCGCGCCTTTCCTTTTTGGCAAAGCTACTATTGTAGTGTAACATACCCAGGCCTGTTTTAAAAATTAAGGGAAGGCGTGATCGTCTTAGTTTTGTTTGAATTTTTGCATTTAATGGATTAATTGATTAATTGCCCCTACGTTGTGTTTTACGCAAAATAAGAATTATCTTTGTATACTGGTTACTCACGTATCTAGGGAGTGTTGACAGACAATAAAACAAACCTGTATTCACCTACCGTATAATTAACAAATATATGAAATTTGGCAAATATGGACAATAATATATCAACAAATGAGTTTAAAAGTGCCGTACTCCGACTAGGACTAACGAAGGGAAAGAGCGACGGCAGACAAACCCTCGATTTCAGCCCTTACAGCCAAGATCATAAAGAGTTCAGACGTACCACGTCTGATTCAAATAAAGCAAATTAAAAACTGTGCAATTATATTTCGTGCAACGCCAAATAAATTCATCGCACACATACAAAACTGAAGAAATTTGTGTTAGTTAGCCGGTTTTCACCAGAAGGTACCCAAGGTCCCATACGGGAGCGACTGGGCTACAGCTGAAGGGTGTTGAACAACACTGAAGTGCTGATTCTGGGTTCCGATGGGTGTTGTTCAACGCACGGGAGAAAATATTAGTAAATACTCCAAGGCTCTTACAATCGTGGGGAATTTATCATACCAGGGGTAGCAAAGCAGAAATATAATTATCCAGGTAGAGTGAAATGATTACACAAATAACTCAAAATCATCTTGGCTGGGTTAAACATAGGTAATCTAAATGCAAAACAAATTAGATATAAAAATTGAGAAAGAAATACAGAGAAACGATAAAATAATTAAAAATGCAAAATGTTTAGCAATACGAAATCATTCAAAATGGACACAATATCATGTAAAACAATAAGATAAATAATAGATAATAATAAAACTTACATTGTTTACACACAAATTCACAAACACTGGTTACCGCTCTTACAGCTAAAAGTCGAATGCCTCTAAAACAAAGAATCCACATCTGTTTTTAAGACACATGTGTGTTCACCCCCCTTATCGGGTGGACCTGCCGATTTTAAGCAACTTTACTACCCATACAAATAAAATTGGGGTCCGGATTCCTTCACTATGATGTTTCGTTTGTAATCTTCTGAAATCTCACCTATCTGGTATATGCAGCTAACTAGTTTACATAAACGATCTATTACCTCTTGACCTGCGCACTTTAAGCTTTTTGCCTGCAAGCCATCTATACCTACCTGGTGCTTTATTGTTTCTTACACTTCTTAATGCTAGCTCAAATTCTTCTCTCGTTATCGGGCAGCCTACGTTGTTCCCCTCTACACTGCTTTCCCTTTCTAATATATCTCCTACTTGTTCCCAAATATTCTTTCCATCTATCTGCCTTCTCCCCGCTTCCGATTAGAATATCTCCTGCCTCATTTCTAATGTTTTAATTTCATTTATATAATTTAATTTTATATGAAGCGGGTCACTAAATGACGAATGCCTGCTAGGAGCAACATGCGCAATGTCATACCTTATTCCTTATTATCTTTGTATCATGATCAATAGGTGTATTAGCAAATCAGACTAGATCAGACTACTAAATTACATATTTCTCCAAGTATTCTGTTGTTATAAGCAAAATATTTTTTTTACGCGAACTTTGAGGCAGAATACTGAATGAACATAAACATTTCGGCGTAGGTAAGTTTAGTTAAATCGCCGTGTTTGTAAATGTAATTTATACTGGTTTAGAAATTTTGTTTTAAAATGTATCTAAAATGTAAAGCCGGAACACTTCGGGGCCTTTTTCATTTAATTCTCTTGTTCGTAAGCCCGGTGATGGCATTTCCCCATTTCCCTTGGGATTTTATGGTTAGCTTCTCGTAAATTACTAATGTATCATCGGCGCCGAAACAACTCTCGACAATGTAAGTATTTTCCCTGGAACCTAAACTATTCGCATTTGGAAAGGAGTACATTGCCTTTCTTACCGGTGCGCGATGGCCGCCACCGTTGAATTATTAATTTGGGAGATTCCTTCCGAAAAGAGTCGCCCAGCAGCCTTGCATTTTTAATGATTAGTTATCGAGTTTCTACCAAAATCACTTGGTACGTCAAAATCAGTTTGGTTTTAAGAATTTGGACATATGTGTATACAGGGTGCTATATTTTTATTGTAGGAAATTTCGGGAACCAATAAAACACGTGAAAGTAATACGAGTTTTCTACGTAAATTTACCTACATAATCCTAGAACTCATTCGTTTCCTAAACAGAAGTGGTTGAAATTTCACACTTAGCGTTGGGTTCATTTTCTCTGGGCCGACTGTAGGAAAGTTAATGATTTTTGTTGAAAGTATTATTCAGAACCTGTTTATTTCAGTGGCCTAGAAACCGACTGAGGCGCCGTATTTTACAAAAATAGGTATATTTCAACTGTTTTAAGAAATTAGCTACTTATGATAAAATATTACATTGATAACATTAAAAATATCGCATAATAATTAACTTCAATTTGGTTCTAATCTGTTTGTTGGGTTTTTAGGTTTACTTTTTTATAGATAGTAATATTGTACGTAGAGAATCAAAAATATTTTGAAAATCATATAGGTAAGGCAAAAATAGCATATAAGTATTCTTTAAATAAGGATTTGTTTCATCTTTGTTTTGTGAATAAAAAATTTAAAAATAGACTACCTACCTCAAAGTTGTACTTGTTCTTTAACAATCTATAACTTTCGGTTGGAAATCTGAACGTTGGTTCATTTTCGCTATACTATTTTATCGATATTTATCGATATCGATTTTCAATGACAAAATCGATCGTCTCGCACCGCCTGCTTTCCGCAGAGCTCATTTTATCAAAATGAGTTACTGTGTAGAGGTATAAAGCAACCTTAAATTACAATTTTTGAATCATAGATGGTAGAGTTAAACTTTTCACAAAAACTTGAAAAGTTTCAATTGAAATTTTCAAGAAACAAAATTCAAAGTTCGAACGTTTCAAATGAAACATTTCATCTTAACATCTCTATTTATTGGTCAGTCAATTGTTAGAATATCGTCATCTTTGTGTAACTCTTAACTTACTCAAGAGTTGTCTCTGCTGGTACTTCCAGGAGAGTGCTTAATTTCTAGAAATTCTTGCCTTGCGACTAGTGAAATAACAGTTTGGGCCGCTTTTAACCTGAATTTGCTTTTCTGCCGATGGAGGCTCCTCGTGGATTACTTGTGGCTGAGAAGAGAGACTCCTCAAAACAAACTCAATCCCAAAACAAAGCAAAACCTGTCCGAAATGAAATATAAACATCTCATTTTACATCATGATGCATCTAAGAACTGCACCGAACTTTCCCTCGAGCGTTCTGGGACACACAGTATAGCTTATTAACGATTGAATTGTTGCATCTAGGTCCATCGGATGGAAAACTTATTCGTCAATATGCCCTTAGCGTCTCTTATTGTTGTACGAAGAAAGTTATAAAACGAAAGCAAATTAAAATTATTCTATTAATTTAACTAGGTATGTACATTTGACGGGTAAAACGGTTTAATACAAAAATATTTACAGGAAATTAATATAGATCTTCTTGCGGAAAAATTTAATTGGTATTTATTCACTTGAGCGAATGGCAAACGAGCACTGGGTCTTGAACCAGTTTGCAAGCAGTTTCCTCAGTGACGGTACCCTCGACAACCGCCGGTCGCCTCTTTGGATGATTTAAACTGTGTACGCGGTGTCTGGATTTGTCGTCGCAGCACAAATGTGCAATCCAGACGTTTCAGACGTTTAAGTTACTGTGTGCAATCCTGCAATCACGCACGTAGTTGTATAACCGCTCTTCAACCCAACTGTGCTAGTTGTCGTTCACGGCAGTAACTGAATGGAGACGTGCTAATTTTTACTGCAGGGAATGCATTCCGCTATGCTAACCCACTGCACTAATCGGGTTTCAGAACAAGTCTTAATAAGCCTGTTCTTCCTCTACAACGGATGAACTAACAGTGTTTAATTATTGGTAGCCTCACAGCAACAATAATTAATCACATGCACTTACCTCTGGTAGTCTACCGTCGGTATTTTTGTACACTAGTCAACTACACTACGTAGCGAGAGACAGTTACTCACGTACTTTCAATAGTTCAGAAAGTCTAGTGATTCGGATTTGGTTGAGAAGCTCACGGTCATCCGACCGACAGGCTGTTTTATGTCTTCTCGCCAGTTCTCTTCGGGACCAGTCGGTTGGCACTCAACTCCCTCCCACCAATCAACTCGAAAACTGCAGGGCGCATCGCTATGCCCTCTCTCCGTTTTTTTTTCGGTTCATTGACACATAATATGACGTCGTTCCATGTTCTTCTGGTTTCATTTTCAGGTGTCGCGATCTATAAAGCGTTCTAACTATGCTTTGTTACAAAGCAAACGTAATAGGTGTGTCCCCGGATGGACCTATCTTTGCTTGTAATTACAACTTGCAAACTTTTTTATTTTGCATTTTTATAGAAAAGGAATTCTTCATAAAAAGGTTTGCTTATTCTGAGAAGTTCTTAGTCATAGTCAGAATTTTTAAGTAACGTACAGGGTGGCTAAGAAGTAAGGAAACTTATAATTGTACCAAGATCAAAGTACCAGTTATTTAAGAGGAGATTAGAAATGTTATAGGATAAAGATGTTTCCAATGACTAATGTCAATGTAAGTTCAGATATGAAATTTGAGTGTTGTATCTCAGAGTTAATAGTTTACCTTTGTTGTTATTATTGATTAATGTAATTGCACAAATTCAACCCAGGATATTTTGCACCGAAAAGTTCAGTTTGCAAAGCGATACGATTTTTCGCCTGTACAGTAAAATTTTACTAAATGAATTCGTTGCTCTAGAGCCAACATTTCTGATAATTACTTTGAATTTTTGTTAATCACCAAGTTACGACTGATATTGAGATACATTGAGATACATACATTCAAATAGAACGTGTAGCTGAACTCAAATGGCGATGGACTGGACACGTGGTAAGACAGAATCCTGATAAATGGACTATACGGGTTGTAAAGTGGCGTCCACGAATAACAAAGCGGAGTGTGGGAAGACCGCAAAAAAGATGGCTCGATGATGTAAAACAAGTGGCAGGACGAAACTGGCACCGAATCGCTTTAGACAGAGACGTATTGAAAAATATGGAAGAGGCCTATATCCAGGAGTGGATGAATAAAGGCAGATGAAGAAGAAGATGAAGACATTCAAACTTCATTGACATTAGAAATATCTCTTTCCTGTGGCATTTTTAATTTGTCTCTCATCTAACTGGTTCTTTTCTTTTAACACAATGTCAGACAAAACGCGACTTGTCTGATTTCGCGTCTTGTCTGCAACATATGTATATATTAGGATCAAAGACCGATTTCGGCCAATGGTCGGAAAAAATGACCAGAACGCGTTCTGGATATCAGTGAATTGCCAAAGTCCGATAAGTCATGTTTTGGTCGCGTTAAATAGACCAGATCGCATTCTGGTATTACAAAGATTGCCAGAACACGTTCTGGGATTTCGATTATTTCCAGGACGCATCGTGCACTGTAACTCTAACGTCCAAAGACCGATTTCATGCCTGTATCAAAGAATAGGTCTAAAGGATTCATCACTTGCCAAAATTTATCGTTGGTAATGTGGTAATGTCTGGGTAGGCACGTTCTGGGAAATAAGGTAAAAGCGAGAATGCCGTATAAACCAGAGATTGCAGATAGCAAACTTGTGAGATCTGTCTTAACTAGAAATGACTGGGCCTGACCTGACCAGACGCGACCCGACAAAACTTAACAGGATCTTTGAAAAACTAGGACGCCACATTTCGGGATTTGACTGTAATTTTATTTCGGACTTTGGTCGTTTTTGGACTTTGTGCCCAACTTTCCTCTTCTGTTTCAATTCCTTCAGTTCTTTAGGAAGTGATTAATTCTTTAGACCTGTGCTTTGATACAGGCATGAAATCGGTCTTTGGGCGTTTGGGTTACAGGGCGCGACGCGTTCTGGCAATAATAGAAATCCCAGAACGCATTCTGGTCTATTTAAAGCGACCACAATGCGACATATCAGACTTTGGTAATTCGTTGATATTCAGAATGCGTTCTGAGCGATATTTTTGACCATTGGACGAAATCGATCTTTGATCCTAACATATACAGGGTGTATTCGAATAAGTGCGAAAAAATTTAAGAGGCGATTCTTGTTGAAAATTAAAGGGGGTGTTTGATATAAACAAATCCTCATATGTACCTCCCTTAGGAGTGACGCTCCTCCAAAGTGGGAGGTGGAAATTAGGTTTTTATTTATTTTCCCAAAATCTGAAAAAGTTAAGGAAATGAAATTTGGTGGAAGGCTTCTAATGTTAAAAAGGCTACATTCTAATATTTTTTTACCTATCCATATTGTTATAAGTGGATGAAACTCGCAACCCCTCTTAATTTTTTCCCTTTTAACGTTTTGCATTTTTACCGTGTAAGAATTTGATTGTTTAAAAATATGCCTTAGAAAGCTTCATTCATTTAAAAACTTTCGTATCTCTTTTGCTGTTTTTGTAAAATCAATAGTTTTTGGGAAAAAAAATGATTAACTTCATCATGCACTGAAATAATTAAATTCCAAGTAAAAGTAGTAGGCGGCACCAAGTTGCTTAGAGGGGTTGCGAGTTTCATCCACTTATAACAATATGGATCGGTCTAGAAAATCTTCGAAAGTAGGCTTTTTAACATTAGAAACCTTCCACCAAATTTCATTTCCCAAACTATTTCAGATTTTGACAAAAAAATAAAAAACATAATTTCCACCTCCCACTTTGGAGGAGCGTAACTCCTAAGGGAGGGAAATATGAGGATTTGTTTATATCAAACACCCCCTTTAATTTTCAACAAGGAATCACCTCTTAAATTTTTTCGCACTTTTTTGGATACACCCTGTATACAAACAAGCAATTTCTACTGAAGCTGTTTACTTTTGAAAACGAAACTTTCGAAAAATACTCGACACGTTCTCTGAGTAAACCAATGTTCATTCTGTTAGAAAATGTATTTACCTGTTACTTTCAAGAATGTCTGGCTGCTCGATTGAAACATTAACGTATTAAATAGAAAATTGCTTTGCAATAAATAGAAGAATTTTTAAACGAAGTGCATTTTCTTTTATTTTCAATTGCATTTAATTGAAAAGGGACTAAAGCGAAAAGGACGTGAGCAGTAAACTTAATTCAGTTGCAGGTTTTTGCATCGATAATCTTTTATGATCGCTTCCAACAGTTTCTTGACAGGTTGAAAAAAATGCAGGGGTCCAAATTTAAGTGTGCACTATACTGCTAGTTTGGTAATTATTCCGCCTGAGGGGTCGGTTAAATGACCAAAGAATTAGCGTGATTTTATGTTAATAGTAAGAAGGTGAATACAATAATAGTATATTATTATATGAGCGATTATGACAATCATTATTCACGAAGATGATGTTTGAGCCCACGAGCCGAAGGCGAGTGGCTCAAATCATCTGAGTGTAATAATAGTCATAATCGCGAATATAATACTATACTTTTTCTACACCTATTAAACAAATAAATTATACTCAAATTTGATAACTTTAATGGAACACTACCATAATACATTAATTTTTATTTTTCAATAAATGAACTACTTACTAGGAATATATATTGAAATTTGTCCAGTTAGTAATATATAAATTGAATCTGTTATTTATGAAAGGATATAAGTCACTAAAATGACGAAAATGAGATAAGAGTGTATATGTACATTTTCAACTGTTTGCTATCGTTTGGTTATGAACCAACTTAAGTCCCTATTACCCTATAAGAATAAAGGAAGCAGATTATATACAGTTTGTTTATGAAAAGATTTAAGTCGGCCGACTTATATCCTTTCATAAATTTATAAATTATAGTGGCATGCGATGCCATCAGATTGCACTGCGAGAGTCGCGACTTTGACTTTCTGTGTTTTGTTTTACGTGAATAATGAGCGATTCTAATGAAAATAAAGTTCATGATAGGACGAAAACGAGAAGTAAGAAATGAAAGTGATTATAAAGTTGCATGCATCAAAAATAGCAGAATTAAAGGGCAGTCTTACAAAAACTATTCAGGAAAAATGGTTCTGGGAAAAATAACAGGAAACCCTTGTAGGCAAGTAATTTGTATTTCATTATTTGCATTAAATTTCGCCTAACATAAATCGCGAAGTGGTTCCAAAACCAAAGTGTCACTTCCTTCAACAATTGCCTACCAAGAAAAATCCAATGAACATAAAACATTGGTTGACATAAAAAAGACCCTAAAGTACATTCCTGATGTGGAACATTTGGATTTTTATAATTAAATTGTTAACTGGTCGACTATCCAAGGTGCTGACGATGCAGATCTGGAATAATCATTTTTTTAGTATCTAGGTATAACACGTTATTTTCTTCTGGTGTAAGGTTTACTACAGTTTTGTTTTACTTTTTTACGCCTTTTTTGTTGTTTATTACAGTTTATTTCTATATATATCTGATTTTTTCATCCATGAAAATGTTTATATTTATGAAACAATATAAGTCCAACGTTTTCAAAATCTTGCCAAACAATATTTATAAATTTAAAACCAAAAATTTTTATACCTGCCCACTTCTGAACGTATGTTCTTAGAAGATATCTGCAAAATCATTTTTGTTTCCTCCTGGTAATCATTAAAAGTAGTTTTATCTTGTTTTCTCAAAATAATGTTAGGCAGACTTATATCCTTTCATAAATGACTGATTCAATTTGGAGTCGTCCCTTCCATTGGTAAATTCTGTCAGTTTTAGTGCTGGAATTGTTAGTTTGTACGGATTAATTGGTACCTACTCGAACGAAGTGCATACGTTGGAAAACGTAAACACTAATATATGGCGATACTTGGCTGTCACCCGCGTCAATTGTCAGCTCTAGCAAGAGTTGATCGCGGTCGATATAAAATATCATTGGATCAGGGAAACGGTGATTATTGAAAGTATATTTCTGATTGGCCGAATACAGTGAATTATGATTTCATAATTCACTACAGTGAATTATGGGTACGATATTTCACGAAGAAAATCCGAATAATTGTCATATAATTAAATAGGTGTAGAAAAAAGTTATTGAACCTTTTCCAATTATTTGTGGAAACCATAATTTTTCAAATGAACGTCGCGATTATTTTTGCATATTTAGATGAATGCACCTCGATATCGTCCCTGTTTTTCAAGGAACAGATTAATTTTTACCATCTCTACAAGTTGCATTAATTTTTCCCATTTCCAATTTTTTTACTTGTAAGTACTTTGTCCTCTACGATCAAAAGAGAATGGCAAATTTAATAATTGATATTATCGTTTATTTTTATTTAACTTATTAAGAAAATGTTCAATTAAATTTTGTATTCGGCGGGCATTTTAGACGACTCTGAACAACTTATATTATTTTTTTTTTATAAAACCATCCCTAGGTAAAATGAATTTTTGTATTTTTTATCGTAGAATGGGGGAAGATGTTCGAAGTGCTGAGAAAGGTAGGGATGAAATACAGGGACAGAAGAATAATACATAATCTCTACAAAGAGCAAAAGGCAGTTATAGAATGTGAGCAGGAACGAAGGGAAGTAGATATCCGGAAGGGAGTGAGACAGGGATGTGCATTGTCACCTCTAGTTTTCAACTTATATATCGAAGATGCGATTAATATTGTTAAGGAAAGAACAGCCTCAGGGATCAATGTACAGGGCCAAACTATTAACATGCTCAGATTTGCGGATGATATAGCAGTGTTAGCATCTAGCAAAGAAGAATTAGGAGCGGCTTTGAATGAAATGGAAGCAGTTTTGATACAGGGCTACGGCATGAAAATCAATAAAAAGAAAACTAAAATTTTGGTATGTAGATGGAGTGAAAATAGAACTAAAATTGAAATACAAATAGGAAATGAGAAGATAGAGGAGGTCGCGGATTTCTGCTACTTAGGAAGTAAAATAACCCAAGACGGTAGGAGTACTAAAGATATAAAACAAAGAATGGCGCAGGGCCGAGTTGCGTTTAACAAAAAGAAACAACTGTTATGTTCGAGAACGGTTAATATAGAGACTAGGAAGAGACTCTTAAAGTCGTATGTATGGAGTACGGCATTATACGGGTGCGAAACTTGGACAATAGGAGAAGCGGATAGAAAAAGAGTAGAAGCGTTTGAACTGTGGTGTTACAGACGCATGATGAAGATACCGTGGATAGATAAGGTTAGCAATAGGGAAGTATTAGAAAGAGTTGGGGAAAGGCGAAAGGTATGGAAAACAATAAAGAGTAGGAGAGATAGGATGGTAGGACACCTTCTAAGACACGAAGGAATAGTTCGCGACATACTAGAGTCAGAGATAGGAATAAAAAGAGGTAGGGGTAGGCCTAGATTAGACTACTGCTCTCAAATAGTTAGGGATGTAGGATGTTCTACTTTTAGGGAAATGCGTAGGTTAGCTCAGGATAGAAAAGAATGGAGGTACGCGTCCAACCAGTCTTCGGACTGAGAACCTTATGATGATGATCGTAGAAGGTAATGTGTTTACAATAAATTTGCAAATGGGAAAATACAGTTTATGAGGATGTATAGGTAGGTGGTAAAAAGTTAAATGTCTTATTTAAAAAAAATACGATATCGAGATACCTTCATCTAAAATGGGACACACTGCACATTTATTCGTGGGTGTATCACATTAGGTAGACCATGAAACTAATTTGTGTCATAATTGTTGTCGGCAGGTGTGTTACTATTGTTTCTATCGGTCCGTTGTCAGTTTTATATCTGTATGTCAACTAAATTATTTGTGCTAGGACTTTATTCGAAATTTTCTCATTTTTGTAATCTTCGAAAAAATTCAGGTCTTTCCAGTTAAAAATTACTGTTTGTGTGAACAGATCGAAAATGCGATGTTCAACCGTTTTTTTGTTTACCGTCTCATTCGTCGTAAAAAATATTAATTAGGTATTTGCCCATTTAAATGACATCGGGATCCAGTAGGTCCAGTAAAAACGATGTTACCAATGGTGCACACGAGTGCCCCGAATACAATACTTGATTTAAAATTTGTTTGTAGGGGTGTACGAATTTGTCCCTTTGGAATCTGGAGAAGGCCAACGTCTGCAAATCAATGCCCAGAACTGCATTCACTGCAAAACGTGCGACATAAAAGATCCTAGTCAGAATATCAACTGGGTGGTCCCAGAGGGCGGGGGCGGCCCAGCCTACAATGGAATGTAGAAGAACATTTTCAAAGAGCAGATTTTTTTTGTTTTTTAGTTAAGTATACCCAATTGTAACTTTTTACTATATACCTAGTTTGTTTAATTTAGGTTTGCTATTGTATACATTTTATGTGTGAGAAATGTTTTATGAAGAAATATATTTTTACTTAGATATGTTTGATATTTATGTGCATCAGGGTGGAGTGAAAAGTTTTTTTTAATTTTTGATTTGTAATCGTGCTAAAAAGTTGCCTTTAGGATATCTTATGACAGGTATAACTTTTTTATGTAATCGGAAAATATTTTGAGGGACTGTCTGTCATGTTCTTATGTTTCTACATTAGCAGTAAAATTTTCGTTTTCTAAAATATTTCATACGGTAGCATTTAATCGGGTTAATAGTAATAATAGTTCTGGATACGTTCATTTTACATAAATAAGTGGTAGGTACCAAGAAAGCGGATTGTAAACATCGTGAGGGTTCGCCAGACACTTAAATATTAACTACTTTTAGTAAGATTGGCTTACGCAGCTGTAATAATTGCCAAACGTTCTTTGCGCATGATTAAGGATGAGTTCGTTTCATTTTAATTAAAAAATAAAACGATGTTTACAACAAAAATTTAAAATTTCGATGGCCGTGCGGACCCTCGAGATATTCTTTAGTTAATTTCTAAAAAACAATAGATATATGTAGATAGAGGCCATAAAGGCAACTTTTTAAAGGCATTACAAAGGCTGCATTGAAAAAAATTAGATTACAGTTTGTATGATGGATCTTTGCTCGTGCGTCACAACTGCTTACATAATATGACACAAATCATTTCAAGGTCGAGTGTATTGTCAAGCAGTGGCGTGTGTTTTTATTTTGCTCAGGTACAGATATAAATATGGTAATTTTAACAGTTACATCATGTATTAATTAGTAGGTATGGCACCAGCAGAAGAAGAAATGAAAGAAACTTAGATTTTTAAGATATATTTTGTGATGCAATTCTAGATTTTAGTGAGTTCATAGTACCTATTTAAAAAATAAACTACCTTGTGCATACATGTTGTATATAACATTACGAATTTCCATTTTTTGGCATTCGTCTAAATCTTCAGTTTTTTACTTTTTCCGTGGCCGGGATTTTCCTGGACTAAGCAAAGGCTCATTTCTTTCTGAACGTACTTTGATGCTGGAAACTATACGCAAGCTAATCTTTAAAGCATCAGAAACACGGTAAAACATTATAAAAAGTTTATAAAATTAATTCCACATTACGACATTTACTTGACAGTAGGTACCTACACCAGACGCCTATGAACTGTAACGCTGGATGGCGCTTCGACATCACTTCATATAGGGTCCCTGTATTTAGAGAGTACCGCAATCAATAGCTCCACTATGTTTCAGAACTGTGAGTAAATATGGCGGACTGCCGTGTCAGCAGCAAAATGTCATTCTGACGTTCCGCCACAATTCAAATTTGGCGGCTGTTATTGTGAGTAAATATGGCGGAGATTGCGGTACTCTCTAAATATAGGGACCCTAACTTCATATAGTCGCATTTGTGTTCGGCTCAATATTGTATTATGAGACGTATGTCTTATACAACCAAATGACATACGTCGCTGCATTTATATTAAGGATTGGTACGGGCTAGCAGTAGGCGCGTTTGTCTTAACTAATTTTATACACACGGAAAGATCCATTATACAAAGTATACTTTTGCTCCAGCCTAATGTAGTACATACATTTTATAATTTTTTAAATCTTTTACAATATACCATTGGGATCTCCTAAACCCAAAGAGATTCAGAGTCTGTCAAATTACAAAACAAGCACATTTTCATTCTCTTTAAGAACCTGAAGAACTTATGTCGTTTCTGAAATATCCTGAAAAGACTGAAATCTGGCGTTTTATTCCACTGGATATTTCAAAAATTTCCTAGTCTAACTTTATCTTCATTTTTTAAAGTCAACTTTTCATTTTTGATGGCGTCCATTCTGGATTTTCATTTCGTTGGATACAGTGAAAAATACGTTTTCAACGATATACATGCTGTGTTAAACCAAGTGAGAAACAAGGCAGGTAAGTGTGTTCTGTCTTTAGCAGGAAATAAATTTACTACCGCCGAGGTAGTACTCTTAAAATTGAATCGATTATCAGCGGCTATTATTTGTTATGTGTATTTGACTCAAGTGTCAAGTGTTGGATCAGAATTTGATTTGTCTTGATTTTATTCCGAGAATAATATACAGGGTGATTGGTAACTGGACAGCCAAAATTAAATGTCAGATGTAAAATCGAATTCTAAACATAAAACAAAGAATAACTTTTTTCATATTGGGCTTCGTTTAAGAAATATTAAAAAAATGTATTTTGTTCATTATGTTCAAGTATCCAACGACAAAATGCTAATCGCTGTACATCGTCGCCCGGGTACAAGTGATGAACTCTTTGGTACGGATGTAAGACTTCTCGATTAACAGTTTTCCAAACAAAATTTTGCGTCAATTGTAACTGTGTGGAAATTCTTCTAGTACTGGTTGTTGGAAAATCAAGTACTGCTTCAATAACGGCAATTTCTTCTGCAACAGTGTGTTGATGATGTGGACCTCCACTACGACGTT
The DNA here is from genome assembly GCA_963966045.1 of Xestobium rufovillosum. Classification (NCBI taxonomy): domain Eukaryota; kingdom Metazoa; phylum Arthropoda; class Insecta; order Coleoptera; family Ptinidae; genus Xestobium; species Xestobium rufovillosum. The sequence continues at coordinate 18,779,990 of OZ014492.1, read as the reverse complement.
CATTAATTCCAAATTCGCGAAACCTTCGAAATGCATTAGAAAAACTGCACGATAAGGTTGCCGTCTATTAGGATATTAGGCTGTATTCCCGACACGCAGCTCTGGTGTTACCATCACAGTACCCATAAACATAAATAATGTCAGCATACTCTTCATTAGTAAACTGCATTTTAAATGAAACACTGACAGAAAGTCATGTAATGTAGACAAAAATAATAAGTTGATTACAAGCTGTCAAATAATAAATAAATTTTTATTTTCATAGCCGCCTTAATTTTACATTTCTTTTTAATTATTTCCTAAACGAAGCCCGATATGAAAAGAGTTATTCTCTGTTTTATGTTTAGAATTCTATTTTACATATGACATTTAACTTTAACTGTCCAGTTACCGATCACCCTGTATATTCGTCCTCTGCCTTTTCTCCCGGTTTTCTTGTTTTTTATCTTCTTATGATTTCTCGTGCTTCCCCCTCTTCTCTTTTGTGATTTTCTCCCCTCTTCTTTCATCTTCTCACCTCTTAATCTTCCCCCCTTTTACCTCACTCATTACACCCCATCCCCCATAGTGGTTTTCAATTCCGCGATCAAAAATTATTTCCAGTTTATTAATAGATACCTACCTGTAAAATAACGGGCGCGGCAAAAATAACTAAGCTATTTTAATCCGCCGCGCCGCCCTGTTTTTTTAAAAACAATAACTCGAGTTTTGTTTTGACAGACGAGTAGTGAAAACGAAAGGTAATTTTGACATAGAACGCTACACGCTACTGGAACGCGTAGAAATGGTGCAATGGTATTTTGAAAATAATTCAAGTGTTGTGCGTGTGCTTCGAAAATTCCGTAGGAAATATCGAAACCGTCAGGCCCCAAATCCTAACACTGTTCGCAGTTTAATTGCGAGGTTTAAGAGACATGTGGTTCCAACAATATGGCGCTACATCTCATAAAGCCATGGAAACCCTCAACCTTTTACAAACCATGTTCCCAGGTCGCCTTATTTCACGTGGGGGCGTCTCCTGGCCCCCGAGATTGCCTGATTTGACGGCGCCGAATTTTTTTCCTGCGGGACTTTCTAAAAGGCAAAGTTTATGAAAACAGACCAGAAACTTTGGAGCAGTTAAAGGCAAATATTGGTCAAGTTATAGCCGAGCAATGTTGCCAGGTCTGGTGAAAATTCACCAGATTTGGTGATTTTTTAACCCATTTGGTGATTTGGTGAAAACTTTCTTAAAAAGTCTTATTTCTGGTGATTTTTTAACTTACATAAGAACTTATAAATTTATATTAAAAAAACGATTTTATTATGTTTTTTATTCTTCGTTGTTAAGTACATCATCATAAGGTTCTCAGTCCGAAGACTGGTTGGACGCGTACCTCCATTCTTTTCTATCCTGAGCTAACCTACGCATTTCCCTAAAAGTAGAACATCCTACATCCCTAACTATTTGAGAGCAGTAGTCTAATCTAGGCCTACCCCTACCTCTTTTTATTCCTATCTCTGACTCTAGTATGTCGCGAACTATTCCTTCGTGTCTTAGAAGGTGTCCTACCATCCTATCTCTCCTACTCTTTATTGTTTTCCATACCTTTCGCCTTTCCCCAACTCTTTCTAATACTTCCCTATTGCTAACCTTATCTATCCACGGTATCTTCATCATGCGTCTGTAACACCACATTTCAAACGCTTCTACTCTTTTTCTATCCGCTTCTCCTATTGTCCAAGTTTCGCACCCGTATAATGCCGTACTCCATACATACGACTTTAAGAGTCTCTTCCTAGTCTCTATATTAACCGTTCTCGAACATAACAGTTGTTTCTTTTTGTTAAACGCAACTCGTCCCTGCGTCATTCTTTGTTTTATATCTTTAGTGCTCCTACCGTCTTGGGTTATTTTACTTCCTAAGTAGCAGAAATCCGCGACCTCCTCTATCTTCTCATTTCCTATTTGTATTTCAATTTTAGTTCTATTTTCACTCCATCTACATACCAAAATTTTAGTTTTCTTTTTATTGATTTTCATGCCGTAGCCCTGTGTCAAAACTGCTTCCATTTCATTCAAAGCCGTTCCTAATTCTTCTTTGCTAGATGCTAGCACTGCTATATCATCCGCAAATCTGAGCATGTTAATAGTTTGGCCCTGTACATTGATCCCTGAGGCTGTTCTTTCCTTAACAATATTAATCGCATCTTCGATATATAAGTTGAAAACTAGAGGTGACAATGCACATCCCTGTCTCACTCCCTTTCGGATATCTACTTCCCTTCGTTCCTGCTCACATTCTATAACTGCCTTTTGCTCTTTGTAGAGATTATGTATTATTCTTCTGTCCCTGTATTTCACCCCTACCTTTCTCAGCACTTCGAACATCTTCCCCCATTTTACGTTGTCGAAGGCTTTTTCTAAATCTACAAATCCTATATATACGCTCTTTCTCTTTTCTATCGTTTTTTCTATAATTACTCGTAAAGCTAGAATGGCCTCGCGCGTTCCTCTATTTCGTCTAAATCCGAACTGATCTTCTCCTAATATTTCTTCCGCCTTTTTCTCCATCCTTCTTTGCACAATTCTAGTTAAAATTTTTGACGCATGGGAAGTTAAACTGATAGTTCTAAAATTTTCGCATCTATCCGCGCCTTTCCTTTTTGGCAAAGCTACCATGATGTTCAGTTTGTAATCCTCTGGAATCTCGCCTGTCAGGTATATGCGACTAACTAATTTAAATAAACGATCTATTACCTCTTGACCTGCGCACTTTAAGATTTCTGCCTGCAAGCCATCTATACCTGGTGCTTTATTATTCCTTAAACTTTTTAGTGCTAGCTCAAACTCTTCTCTCATTATAGGACTCCCTAGGTTATCCCCTTCTACACTGCTTTCACTTTCTAATATATCTTGCACTTCCTGTCCCGCATATAAGTTTCCTAAATATTCTTTCCACCTATCTGCCTTCTCCCCGCTTTCGATTAGGATATCTCCTGCCTCATTCCTAATGCTTTTGGTACTAGATCCAATTTCTCTAAAATTTCTCCTAATTATCTTATATGCTTCATCAGTCTTTCCTATTTCGAACTTATTTTCCACTTCTTTGCACTTATCATCGATCCATTGCTCTTTCGCTTTCCTACATTTCCGAATAATTTCCCACTTGATCGCCTTATATCTTTGTTTCCCTATTTCATCTAACCTATTTTTATATTTGCGCCTTTCCTCTATTAGACTCACAATATGTTTTGTTATCCAGGGTTTCCTACTTTCATTCTGTTTATGACCCAAAATATCCCTAGCTGAGGAAACTAAACTATTTTTAATGCAATTCCATTCTTCCTCTATGTCCCTAACAATATTTTCGCCCGCGCCCTTTAGTACTTCGTTTGTCTTTTTCTCGAACTTATCGCGCGTATCATCATCTTTTAGTTTCTCTGGGTCAAGATACCTTCTTCCGCTTCCTTTTTTCAAAATCTTAAATTTAAGATTGGCCTTCATAACGACTATATTGTGATCACTATCTATATCTGCTCCTGGATAACTTCTACAGTTCCTAACTTGATTTCTAAATCTTTGCCTAACAAGAATGTAATCTATTTGATATCTCCCTAGGTCTCCTGGCATCTTCCACGTGTAGCGTCTCCTAACATGATGGTGAAATAGAGTGTTCGCGACCGTTAAGTTATGTTTATCGCAGAACTCTATCAGTCTCACTCCCCTATCGTTCCTATTGCCTAATCCAAAGGGACCAACTATTCCACCCTCTCGCCCTGTGCCTACGACTGCATTGAAATCTCCTATAATTATTAAATTTTCGTGTCCCCTCACAAAATCTAGCACATGTTCAATATCACTATAAACTGCCTCTACGACCTCATCACTGTAGTTAGAAGTGGGCATATATACCTGTATTATTACTGTTTTTACAGGTTTCGAATCTAACCTAACCATAACTACCCTGTCACTTTGCTGTAAGAAATTTTCTACACTCTGCCCTACTTTTCTCCGCATAACAATTCCTACTCCCGAATTTCCTCCTACAGATCCTGTGTGTATTACTCTAAAATCTCCGCTCCAGAAGTCTCCGGCTTCTGGCCATCGCACTTCACTAATACCTACTACGTCTAATGCTAACCTATCCATCTCAATTTTCAAATTCTCTAACTTTCCTACCTGTTTCATGCTTCTAACATTCCACGCTCCGACTCGTGAGATGTTACACTTATCATTTCTGATGACTCCCCCCGAAGCAGTCCCCGCCCGGAGATCCGAATGTGGGACTATTTTACCTCCGGAATATTTTACTCCAGAAGGTGCCATCGTCATAAATTCGAAGTACGCTGTACCAGGGATAGAATAATGTGGTGGTTTCCCGTTGCCTTCCACATCGCAGTAGTGTGTATCACAGTGCCATACCGACCCTCACGATCTCTGCCACTATGATTACTGAAAGAGCTGCTGCCCCCTTTCAGGGACTTGATTTAGTCTGGCTTCTCAAATAAAAACCCCTCCAATATGGTTAAACCCATGGTTCGGCTCTTTAGATCATTGAAGCGCGCAAGCCATCCCACCCGTCCCAGTATTACTAGAACTGCGTCAAGGTACAAGTCCTTTGGGTAGGGTTGTTAAGTACATATTCTGTAATATCATATTATCCAAAAAACTCTCTATTATACATACTATATTTCAAAAACTCAACTGCTTGAACCGGGATTCCAATACCAATAAATTTTCATGTTATTTGTTTTGTTTTTATTTGCAATGTCAAGAATTTTGTTTTACCCAGTTGTTATTTTGCAATAGGTATGTGTTTGAAATAAAGCATTATATTTTATTTATTATTCGTATTGCATGTAAATATGCGAAAAATATCAAATCTGGTGATTTTTTGTAGAATCTGGCAACTTTTAAAGCAAGGGTCTGGTGATTTTCAGTTTTTTCACCTGGCAACATTGTAGCCGAGATAACACCCCAAGTTTTGGACTCAGTTATGTTAAATGCAATTAAAAGAGCCGAATTATGCCGTGCCGCTAACGGGGGTCACTTAAGTGATATAATTTTTAAGTGATGTGTGACAATTTTCCTACTGCCCTAATAAAAAGGAGATATTAGCAATTACGATGCTTTTTATCATTTGTTGACACTATTCAGGAACCAAATGGCTTAGTTATTTTTGCCGCGCCCGAACACCGAGCCCGGTCTGGCCACCAGCCATTCTCCTCATCTCCTTGCTAGAACTGAGCCCGGTCTGATGTCGTTCTACCATTTATATCATTTTACAACGACCGTTCCACTCGTCGAATTTCAAACTAATCGAAACCCGAGATTATGTTGTTGTATTCTGGTGGATACAATATCTGCTAAGAATTTAATCGAGTGTTCTCAGCCAACGAACTGTTGGAATTCAGCAAGCAATAGTTTTACAGTGATTATTACACCCCAAAAAATATTTTTTTTGGAGTGCCATATCCTCTGTTGGCCTTCTCCCTCTTACACTAGCGTTGGTATCATTACAGTTGTTCATACGAGCCTACAGGACTTACAGCTTAAAGTGGGTTACGAACCACTAGGAAGTAGGAAAATTCCTATTTAGGGTGAGTTACTAGGGCAAAAAGTACCTAGATGGTTGCCCAGTGCTTTCAGAAGGAAAACGGTCGTGAAAATTTCAGTCGACTTCGTAAGGAATCGAACCTAACACTTTATGTTTAGTAGCACAACAATAATTAAGCCATTACACCTCGGTCACCTCCCAAAAATCTAAACTAATCCAAATTTGCTCTTTTCTAAACTGTTACAGACGGATTGGCATTCTCAGCGGTAAAAAGCGAGGTAGCCTTTTTTCAGTACCTAAGTAGGTAATAAGAATGAGGCAAATTTCGATAAAAATACGTGCAGCTCTACAGAATGTATTCCTTAAAAGTTAGTCTCTTGACAAATGTCAAATAATTATGGAATTTTTATTTAATTATGGAATAGTACCTATCGTGCAAGAAGTCCCTCGAAAATTTTCCGTTTCATTATCGACTATTGTACTGCGATGATGTGTTGTACAGACTTGTTTTTAGGATTGAGTGTGAGCAGATTGTCAATAAAACCCCCCACAAGTAATTTAATTACATCGCTGCGAGCGCTCTCACGGAAATGCGTTTGCTTGCTGTATTAAATTGTGATCAATAATAAGGACCTAACTCAACGCTAACATTTTAGATGTAACATGAGTTGTTAAAAATAATTATGCAGATAGTTCCAAAAGTCTACTAGCGTAAATTTTGTTGTGATTATTAACTCACTATTGTTTATTCTTAAGAAACAAAAGAAGTGGCATAATTTGATGTAGGTCAGTTCTTGATTCCAAACAAGCAAACTTATTTACCGTAGTCGTGATCCGTGATGATAAACGTCATCATGAAAAAGTTTGGACACGTACCTCCTACTTTCCTATCCTGAGCTAACCTGCGCATTTCTTCAAAAGTAGAAAACCCTACATCCCCAACTATTTGAGAGCAGTAGTCTAATCTGGACTTACCCTCACCCGCCCTCACCTCTTTATTTCTATCTTTGAATCTAGCATGTCGCGAAATAATTCTTCTTGTCTCAGAAGGTGTTCTACCATCCTATCTGGTCCTATTCTGTGTCGTCTTCGCTTTCGCTTTTCTTTCCAATAACTCGCTATTGTTAACCTTGTCTATCTACGGTATCTTCATCATGCGTCTGTAGCGCCACATTTCAAACGTACCTATTTTTTCCGATTCGCTTCTATCCATCAAGTTTCGCACCCGTACAATGCCGTATTCCTTATATACGTTTTTAATAGTCTCTTCCGAGTTTCCATATTTACCGCCTATACCATTTAGTCCACATAAATTAAATTCGCATTGATATAAATAAATAAATAATTAATTTCCTCGTAGTGTAGAATGCAAGATTAGTGCAAAGGATATGTGCAGTAAGTCTCTAACAATTTATCACACAAAAACCTGGAAATTAATACATGTAGCTCCCAATGAGACCCCCCATTTAAGGAATGTTAGAAGCAAGGGCGCCTTAATAGTTTCTGTAAAGTTCCAGAACATAATTTAAGAGAGTGTGTAGGTAATAATTTATGCTCGTTGAGGGAAATTTGTGTAAGAGATTAATTTGAGAGTGTCTTAGGGCCGTTAGCCGTTAATTATTACAATTCCGCCGCTTTTACGTACCTACGTATCGCAAGTAAACACGCCTGTAATTTTCCAATAATTTATCCACCACATACACATTATGTGGAACAAACGTGCTGTTTTGCAGCATATAAATCATAGGTATGCTAAAATTGAGAAATATTCATTGTATTCAAGAATCAAAGAAAAGAAGCTTGTAATACTAACTTAACGTAACTTTTTAGAATTTCTTCAAATTGCTGTGAATGGTGTCATGGTCCTAGCTCTATATCAAAGGATTTCTTTAATTTCTTGGTAATAAAACTTCCACATTCTCCTTCACTTCCCTTTTTTGGTTCGAATATTTATAGCTTTTTTCTCAAAAACCTCCTGTCTTTACTAAGCTAGCTTATTGTTTCCACTGCATGTACACAGATAATTGATCTTATTCGGGCTTTATTTTCTTGTGTTTGCTTATCCTCCTTCTCCCTATAAACACTGTATATTGTAGTACAACTTCGCATTTGCCCGTTTTTCATACTCTGCTCGTTTCTGTCTGGAGACTTCCATATACTTCGCTCTATCTTGATCAGTGTCTAGACCTCTCTTCTTCGCTTTAACTATTCTCTATTCTCGCAGTTACTCGTAGGCTTCGAATTTTGCTATTTTAACCATATAATCGGCATATGTATGGTACTGCTTACTTGAATTTTTCTACGATAGTTCCATTGAGATTACATACCTCTACTTATTACTCGTTCTAGTACGATAATAAATATTCTTGCCGATAATTAATCCCCTTACCTCAAACCCTTGACCATTTTGAACTTCTTTTGGATACACTCCATTGTAACATTAGCTTGTCGATGCCTTCCTCCTACCAAAATATCACCGCTACATATTCATTTGATTGGAAGTACATAGATACATACTTATTAAATTTTCAAAATTCCTATAAGTACATCAACATGTCAGTATCTTTCAAAATACGTCGGTAGGCAAAAAGCATCTTATACAACTAAAAAAAAGTAGGTACTGTACAGAAGAAATGGAACAACCTATATAAACGATTATTTTTTTTCATCGTCAAATTAACCAATAGGAATATTGCATTTGGCTCTATACTTGGGCCGCCGAACAGACGGAGTGATCACCCTGCAAGAACGTGCTCTAGCGGGGCCAATAGTAATTTATGACGACCGAATTGGAGTGATGCGACTTCAGTAGTTAGAAAATGAGAGCCTCAGATACGAACCCGTTCGGAGCACATAGCGCCATCGAGTTCTCGAGGTGCCATCGACTTCTTCGGCAGTGACCTTGAAAGAGACCAGAGGCTGCTGAAGGAGTCGTTGAGGCATCCGAAGAAGTGTCTTCAGCAGCGGCATCTGCAGCAGCAGCCTCTGGTGCCTTTGAAGGTCATTGCCGAAGAAGTGGGCATGTCTTCAGCAGCGTCTGGTGTCTTTCAAGGTCATTGCTGAAGAAGTGGTCTTCAGCAGCGTCCAGGCGCATGCGCCGGGGCTATTCCTCAGATCAGTCCATCGAGTTCTCCATCCACTTCAAGTGGGCGTGTCTGCAGCAGCCTCTGGTCATTGCTGAAGAAGAGCCTCTGGTGTCTTGCCGTTGCGCACCCAAGCCGCCATTTTGGGGCCTTTGGTTGTGGCTCAGGCGCCTGCGCCGGGGCTCCGCCTTCAGCAGCTTCTGGTCATTGCTGAAGAAGTGGTCTTCAGCGGCCCCCCTGGTGTCTCTCATTCTGTTGGGCCTTTGGATGTGGCTCAGGCGCCTGCGCCGGGGCTGTCGCGTACAAAGCACGTGTTGCTCACTGTTCAGGCCAGTCCATCCTGGCCCCATCCACTTCTTCGGCAATGACCAGAGGCTGCCGAAGGAGTCATGTCTTCAGCAACGGTGTCTTTGGGGCCTTTGGCCGTGGCTCAGGCGCATGCGCCGGGCTCTGGCTATGAGAGTGGGCGGGGCAACAGCCAATGAGAGTGGTTGTGGGCAGCATCCAATCAGAATTGTTGTTAGGTGCTGTTGGGCCTTTGGATGTGGCCCAGGCGCCTGCGCCGGGGTTTTCGCAAAAATAAAAACGTTGAATATATTTTTACATCAATATAATTAAAACTATAATCTGTATACAGAGTAGGCATGCGTGTATTTTCTGGGCAAATCGAAGCCCTGCAGCTTCTCCTACCACTCTTCTGACCGATTCATTACCCGGTGTATACTCAACGATGCGGTCATGCAGGATGAGACAGTATGCGGTTGTGTTGGGCGGAAAATTCTCGCTCGACTCAAATTCTAGACGCATATCTATGGGTCCAGGCTTGATGCTTTCCGACTGCTTTGATGCGTCAATCACCACGATGGGCGCTAGATCCTTGAACTGTTCCTTGCCGTATAACGGCTCGCCAACTTTTCCATAGTATGAACTCTGGAAGTTCTGGTACATTTCGTATAGCAGGGCGTATTTCCCCGTGGAGAAATCCAAGTTTAAATTCTCGTAGGGGAAGCACTCAGAATTCAGGTACAGTTTGACGTTTGTCAGATTGCAGTGGTCAAATTTGCTTGAATCCGTGTCTAAATTCGCTTTGCGATTCGTCTGGAAGGCGACAATAACGTAGCGGGGTTTCTCCAACCGTGTTGCAGTCTTGACGGCCCACGTTTGTTTCGTAGCTTGCGGCAACACCGGATACTCGTACAGCTCCCAGCTGCGAAAACATATCTGCAACGTTCTCTCTTCCTCGACAATATTGAGAAGTTTTAGGTATTCAGCATCCGATGGATAGACGTACGGCACCCTCCAATGAACCTTGCTCAACTCAATTCTGGTGTCCTCGTTACCCACGAAAGCGTTCCTATCGTTTTTCGATCGAGTCAAAATGAGCTCGTGACACACATTTAACAGAATTTTGGGGTAATCTTCCAAGAATCCCAGCAGGATTCTTCCCGAGATGCACACGTTAAAGTTCCCGTTCGCGTCGATAAGGTGGCTCGGTGAGTCTCCCGTATTCGTCCAGCCGGCATTCTCCAGGGCACCTACCTCACCCACATTCAGAGAAACTACACCCTTCAGTGTGCTCGTGATGCCCACGTTTTTTGTTCGATCCACCTCCACCCCGTTTATTTCATAGCGGACGTCGTCAAAGAGGAAACTGAGGGCGTTATTTGTTAAAGCCGCATTTCCGCCTCCTGCACCCTTGATGAACCTGCCCTCTATGTAGATGCTGCTTAGATGCGGCAGTACGTAAACGTCTTGTTGGTGGATAGGTATGCGAATCTCGTCATTGGCGTTGAATGTTGTTGTTGTCACGAACGGTTGATGTACGTGCACCTCGACACGGCGTGCTGACTCATCCAAAACAGCACCGTCCAGAACACGAAACGTGTCTACGTTTATGTGTGTCATTATTCAAATGCGGTTCCCTTTTTGAAGCACAAGTACTAACTGACAGCACCGTTAATTTTCTTGCTTAAATACTCTCCATACAACCGTGCGCATGCGCAGTCTTATTCTTGCTCGTGTCATCAGCCATGGTGTTTGCGAATACAGCTGCCTGTGTCAACAGCGTGTCATCAGCATGGTGTTTGCGAATACAGCTGTCTGTGTCAACAGACAGCTGTATTCGCCTTATTGTATTACTACAGAAAATAATTTCGAAGTAGTACTTATATCGATGAAATCAGAAATTTTAATAGAACGCCTTGAACTTGACTTCATTTTTGGATTACCTAAACAATTTCAGTACGAGATTGTTAAAAAAGAGGCTAGTCTAAATTTAATTTTTTTTGAGTTACCATCCAGTATCCTTTTGGAGATTTTGACAGATGTAGAGGAGCTATGAAAATTAAAATATCTTGGGATTGGATAACGCCGTACCAGTGAGATTAAGGAAATATCAAGGTGAAAATGTAGCTACACTGAAGAACTGATTAAGTAATCATAATTCATAATTTTAGGTTTTCAACTGGATATATCCATTTTGCATATAATATTTCTGTTTTCCACATTTAATTTTTGGACTTCTTAGCATTTTACGCCGATTACGCCATCTACATAAATAAAACATTAAAAACAAACAAACAAATACGTAAGTAGTGCCTCAGAATCGCTATTACAGTTTCGACATATACAGTGGTTAAATTACAAACTACAAGTTTGACCCCATTTGGGGATTTCCTATTAGTCATCTACTACCCTTATTTAAAACTAACACGCACGTATATTCTACGTTGTGGTTTCCACTTAATAAGTCGTTTCTTAATTCTTAGGATTTCACTAATACGCTTGTTGCTTTTGTAAATACACCAAACAATAATGATCAGTTATTGACAAACTTCCTAATCGTTTTTCTATTTACCAAACAAGATTTTCTGTTAGAGAGGTCATTTTCCTGACCTACACAAATTACTCTAGTTCACAGGCATTTTGTCACGCTAAATTTCTTTATCCCAATATTATTTTTCGAAGAGTTCAACTTTTCAGGCTTCATTCGTTAATTTCAAAAATTGTAATTTAAATTTTGGTTAAAAATTGTTTCTTGTTTTCGCCAAAAGTAATTGCGTCACACATCAACCACGTAAATTTATTCCGAAAAAACAGAACTGAGGACTAAAAATTTATAGTTGAAGATTATATTTCAGCAGAAGTAAAGTAAATTCTTCCAAATAATGATAGAATAAATTTATTGGATTATTTTACTGGAGAGCAGGATTCTTACAAAATGCATTTTCCCATGTTAATTTCCCATGTGCTACATAAAAACAGTGTGTATATTATAGGTAAGCCTATTGTTACGTGTGACTACCTGCTTAACGAGCATGGAATGAGGACGGTAAAGCATCAATTGGATTGGGCGACTTTACTAGTTACTCGCTGGTGATGTTACTTGCCAGCGAGTAAAGTTGAAGACGGATCAACTTTACTCGCTCACTCGCAGGCGAGTAAAGTTGACCTGTCTTCAACTTTACTTGCTTGGTTTTTGGCGAAGACGAGTATACTTGACTCCTTCATTGCGTTGGGTTAGTTCACTAGCATCGAGCAAAATCGATGTTTAGCAGTTAGTAAACTTGTGAGTCAGTGCGTCAGGTGTTCCGCATAAACAACTGAATTAGTCATAGCGTTAAGATCAAATGGAATGTACTAGAAAAATCTACGGTTTGATAAAAAAGTGAGACCGCGGTGCGTCTGAATAGTCTTTGATATAAAAGCAACAGAGGTTAATAAAGCGAATAATTTATTAGAAGAATAAGGGTTTCACGAAATTCTGATCCTAATAGTACTTATGGGGAACGATTTAACAAATAAGGCACAGTAGAGTTTAACAAAACATTTTATTTTAGAAAACAATTTACATGCAACTTTAACGATTTCTTATTTAACCTCCTGTAAGTAAGGGAGATGGCCGAAATGGTTTTCTCCTTTCGTCCCGGTTATAATAGTAATAATAATCACGCTTTGAGCGTTTTTGCTGCTCGTAATGAGTCTGATTTTTTTGAAATTCCAAAGTTCTGTTCGTACTGGTCACAAGAGTAGTATTATTGGTGGCTGTTACATGGTTCATTATTATGCAGCACAAGAGCAGAATCCATATGATCTAAAATAAAAGTTAAATAAAAGCGTTACCAATTACATATTACATTTTGATATTGTTATTCACTATGCTAATATTTATGCGATACAAACTAAAATGCAGTAGCGGTTCGTGGATGTGTCTACATACAAGAAAACTAAGGAATTCCGAATAAGTGCCGTTTTGTAGTCATTATAATTTTAAGGGTAGGCACGGCATGAAAAACTGGGCAACTTTCTGTAAGACAGTTTTTAATATTTTTGGTTTTTACAACTAAATTCCCTTTGCGATAAATGAAATAAATTAATAGGTTCTCAAATATGCCCTGAGATTGAAAACTGCTAATTTGCAGAATCTATAAATAGTTAATACAATGACAAATTCTCAGCGTATCAATACCGCGGCCGCTTAGCCAAAACAAAAGTCGGCAATAGCCCGATTATATTTTACTGTTCTGTCCTTAGTTTTGTGAGTTCGATAGTGAAACAAAGTGTCCTTCCTAGTGTTGTGCATTGTTCTGAAAATACTCTTGTATTAGGGGTGAGTCTCTCACTGAGCTATCTTTTTCTAGCTTTAGGAATATTATTAGGTATGTTTGAATAGTCACGTATCAAAGATTTGGCTTGAGCACATTACTTATAAATTCACCGACAGCGATAACATTTAAGATACCAATTCATAATAGTAAAGGCATAAAATCGGTATGCGTATATACAGTGTGGATATAATTTCTACCAAGACTTTAAATGTTAGTAACTAGAGCGAGGGACCATGTGCGCTAAACTTCCTGGGTCCTCATTACACCGCTCAGTACTAGCCAACAGTAAAAGTTAGTAAAACGGAGGGAGGATCATGTGTGCCATATTCCTGGGTCTTCATTGCACCACTTCGTACTAGCCAACTTTAGATGTTAGTATCTGGAGCGAGGATTATGTACGCGTAAACTTCCTGGGTCTTCATTGCACTACTCAGTGCTAGCCAACGGTAAAAGTTAGTAAAACGGGGGGGAGGATCATGTGTGCCATATTCCTGGGTCTTCATTGCACCCCTTCGTACTAGCCAACTTTAGATGTTAGTAACTGGAGCGGGGATCACGTGTGCCATATTCCTGGGTCCCCATTGCACCACTCAGTGCTAGCCAACGTTTTTAATAATGAAGTCAACACTTTGCGGAGTATCCCTCAGTGTTGGAAAATATATCCATAGTTGACAAAGCCAAAATAAAGTAAAGAAATATACAGTAAAAATAGATGTAGCTTTTGATTTCTTTAACTGGGAAAAGGTGCTCAGGAGTATTTTATATTATTACAGGCAGTACCAATGAAAAATTAACAGCGCCCCGGATCACCTCCCACGTTGTAACAGCCATACGCTCTTCCTGTTGTATTGTTAACAAGGGGTCGTTCATTTAAGAACGGTGAGTTATCTGTTCACCTATTTGCGTATATTATAAATTTATGTGTATCTGATAAGGAATTGAACTTTTACGTAAATCAGTAAATAACAATTAACAAAAAAAATTACGACCTCGTATGTTGTCTTACATTTCAATATTATGTCAAAGCAAAAGAGATAGAATAAAAATTTGAGTCTATCGTAAATCCCCTAGCAAACACTACCGCCTACTGCCTCATCTTGCATGATCGCAACGTTGAATATACCCCCTCAAATAATTCAGGAGAATATAGTTTTCCTCAGCATAAACACTCCCTTGCCTGTATATTATTATGTTTAAAGTCATAAATGCTCTTGTAACAAATGCATATTCTGTATACAGATTGTAGTTGTAAATAAATTCCAGTGTTAAAAATACAAGGGTGTTTTATTTTGATCTACGCACAATAGATAAAAGTAAAGAGCAAGAAAGCTGAAATCAGAAGCTGAAGTCGAATGCCAGCGTCGGGACCGGCTATCGGCGTCGAAACTAATTTACAATTTCGTAGGCTAGGGGTATGTCAATATACCCTCCTACATATAGTTCTGATTATATTTCAATTAAAAAGCATGTAAAAGCACATTGTTTTACATCTTCCTAAGCATAGATAAAAGCAAAGGCAAATGTGTTGCATTTTGTAAATTATTCATTCGGTAAACTCTTTCTCGCAGTGTCGCCAAAGACCGTATAAAATCCTATTTTGGTAAAAACTGTTAATGAATGTGTCGGAAAAGCGTAAATTGGTAAGGGGACCAGGGGTCTACCTTGGGACTGTGGTGCGATGGGGTGCTTATTGCCTGCAGCTGTATACGTAGAAATCTATTATTGATGACGACCCACTGCTTACCTTATCAACATTAGCCTCTGCCTTACCAATTTGATGCAGAAATCTAGCTTACCACTGCACTGAAGCGGTACACTCCAGAAATATATTTTACCGACTGGTCTGAAGGTTGTAACACTCGCGGGTCGCGACGGCACCGGTCTGAAGCAACCGATCCCGCCATGAGATAACTTTGAATTATTGTAAAATGAACCTGCATAAGAAATAGGAACTTAGTCTGCGCCAGAAAAGGGGGAAGTGTACCTACTAACCTTTACTACCTGACATGGATGAAATTCAACGTAATATAAGGTTTTTATCCTGTGAAACTATTCTACATTATACTCTGCTTACACTTTAACGATTTAAAACGAAATTTCACAACTATTTTAAGGGATTTGTACGAATAATTTAAAAATATGCGTACGTATTGTGTATTACTTGTGGACGGTAGAAACTAGGTAGAATTTAAGTTAAAAAATCGAAAGGGTTAGCGCCTTATAAATCCGTATCTAAGTTTTATCGGTTGAGTATCTTTTCCATAATCAGGAAACCTAGTTATATTATCAAAAAACAATAAGTTACTACTTAATTTTCTCTTCGAAATAATTCACTTCAGTTTTCAGTAACTGTGAAGCGATCGCTCCTAGAATCAAAAAGTTCTACGAACAACGACTAACAAATAATAAACAGAATGCGTCAAGGGTTTGACGGAAGTCTTCTCTTTGGTTGACTTCATTCCTCTTATGGTCGAATGCAATATGGGTTTTGTAATGGAAAATACCAAACAACCTGACTCCTATAACAATGAAATTCTAAACTCTAAAGTATTGATGAAACGAAAATTTGTTACTGAAACTTATCCGCATATAGAACATAGAACAACCACCTAGGTGACAATGCATAGAATCGTATAGGCACAACCCTTCTTTATCCTTAATATTTTTCGAAATTCAAACAAATTAGGTCGTTTTAGATAATTTTTCTACGTACCTAGTCTTCGTGGCGTCTTACGCGTTTCACATAGAGAAGC
Organism: Xestobium rufovillosum; assembly: GCA_963966045.1. Taxonomy (NCBI): domain Eukaryota; kingdom Metazoa; phylum Arthropoda; class Insecta; order Coleoptera; family Ptinidae; genus Xestobium; species Xestobium rufovillosum. Next base: position 18,764,007 of record OZ014492.1, on the reverse strand, counting down.
CATTTTTGAGTTTAGGAAAGTTTGATACGAGGGCATACGACGCCCATCAAATAACTAGAACTTAGTTAACTACATATTTATTTGTAGTTGTCGTTTTGTAAAAATTTTAAATACGTATGATTTTACTCACCATTTTTTCCGAGATAAGTATAAATAATAACTAAATAAATTGTGATTCACTCGGATACCTCAACTTGCTCTTAAATTAGGAGAAGCGAAGGTGATGGAGTACTTATATAGATGTCATGTGCAAACGTAAATAATTATTAAAGTGTAAATTAATCCTTAATCTTCTAGAATTTAGCTGTACAAATTGCTTTTCATGGTGTTTTTGTTGTGACAGTAATATTTGTGTATTTGTTTGCAGAGTGCAAATGGATTGACGTACAGTGTTGTTCAAACTAAAGTGATTCATAAAAATTACATGCTAATTTTTGACAATAGTAACATAAACACGCTGTACTTTTCGATGATACATATTTGATTTGTTGGTATATTCGTGGGTATCTGCACCAAACTGATTACAGACTGTTTCTAAAATATGGTCCTTTTCACATTTAAGTTATGAACACCCTGTATAACATTTTGTCATAATTATTGCAATATTCCATTTCTAAGTACTACTTTAAAGAGTTTATTACTGGTGAACATTTGGAAAGAACTTGGTATAGACGTGAAAATGTTTCCGTTCGTTGAAATATTTCGAAAACTTTCATAATTTGCATTTACCGCGTCAGTTCGGGCTTGAATTTTGCAAGGAATTTAAATTCTCAAAGAACACTTTAATATTTTCTACAAAATAAGAATGATAAATAATAAAAATTTGGACAGTTCATTAAAACAGAGAGTTCTTAAAAACCCACTATTAAAAATTTCCTTTTATGGTATAATATACATATGACTAATGCGATCTTTTGCTTTAATATTATGATACTAGTGTATTATGTACCTGTTCAAAGAGCGAGTTTTGATGGATATTATTATCGAGGATTTCAACCATCCATAACTAGGGAGTTAAATACGAGACCTTATACACAGTGTCCCACTTAACTTGTTTAGTAAGGGGAACTTTTAAACCGCGGTAGTTACAAGGGTGCTCAAATGGGAAAAAATGTTGCTTATTATAATTGTAGTTTAGCAGTACCAAGAGAACTTCGGAAACTCTTTCCGTTTCTGAGAAAATCGGGAAAAAGTGAAAATGGCCGAAATATTGTTTTCGTTCTAGAGCCCTTATTTGTTGATATTTTGATTCGAAATTTTAAAGCAAGTTATGGTTGAAAATTCTCAACAGGCCGGTGGTATCAATTTTTATACAGGGTGTTTAATTTGAGCGTACCAGAGCTTAAGTTTGTTATTTTTTATGGCCGCCATATTGGTACTGGTCATATTCGAGTAGACGGTTTCAAGAGCTCTTCAACCATGTATAATAGTCCGCATAAAAACCTTTAGTTAACAATGAAAATCGAAAAATTTGCCTCTAAGATGTAACAGTCCACAGCTTCTCTCATCTAGTTCAATAATTGTTCAAAAAGTCCTCCGTGAGCATCTAAACAGTTTCTGCATCGAGTTTCCACCGAGTTGGCCACGTTTATCAAAATTTGACGAAGAAGTTCTCTAAGAGCCATCACTACTACAGCTGCCCGAAGAGCATGCTGATTTTCATATTCTTGACTGTATACGTGAATTTTATGTAATCCCACAAGAAAAAATCTAGGGGTGTTAAGTCCGGGGAGCGAGCTGGCCAGTGTATTGATCCTGTATTCCCTGTATATTAAAAATACGTTGGATGTAACTTATTATTATCATAAATTAATTTGAAACATACTTATCCATTTCTCATCAAATAAATTGTTTAGATACTGACGTAGCCTGTATGTATTGTGAAGAGGTTCACCATCCTGCTGCAACCAAACGTTCTGAACTACATTTACCTGCGATAATTAAGTTGTCTTATTTAATTGTTTGCATAATAAACATAATGCTTTATTTTCCTGTTTACCATAGCTTGCTAGAGAAGAGAAATGTGGCATTCAATGGACTGTTAATCTTAAAGGCCAATTTTCACTTTTTCCCGATTTTCTCAGAAACAGAAATAGTTTCCGAAGTTCTCTTGGTATTGCTAAATTACAATTATAATAAGCAACATTTTTCCCCATTTGAGCACCCTTGTAACTACTGCGGTTTAAAAGTTCCCCATACTAAACAAGTTAAGTGGGATAAGTGGGATAAGTGGGATAAGTGTGTATAATCATAAAAGCTCATAGAAGTTGCACTTTTATGGTTACATTAGACCCCTTATTCTTGATAAGTATGCAGTACGGTAGTAATATAGCAATAAACGATAAAACAATAAGCAAACAATGAACTACATTAAACAATTCACCAATACACAAATTTCGTGTCTCTATGTACAATTATTGTTTCGGAGATAGACGGATGCACAGACAGATGGACACCGAAGTCGCGTTAATGTACGGTATACAGTGTGTTTGATTTTATGTGTCACAGCAGATATCTCGGTTATTGTAAGAATTTCAAATAAATGTTATATATGAAAGTTGTTAGACATTTTATTTTCAATAATTTATCAAAATCAAAAAAACAATTGAGCATCAAATAATTATTCAGTTATAACAAATAGATTTAAAATTTTAAATGGAATATACCCAGTATTATTACATATTCTAAAACTGCATGAAATTCCCTTTGCAACGATAAATCACATGTCATAGTTATCTAATCAATTAAAGGCACAAATCGATAATTAAGTAAGAACTGCACGCCTACATGATTTAGAGTTTCGATCGAAAGAGTAGGCTTTGACAAGAATTGCTATCGCTTGAACTGTCAAATTAATTAAATAAATTCCTGCGTATTGTTAATTTTCATATTAACTGACGTGTAATGGGGGATAATTATTATTCTAATGATGAAAAAATGGATACGCAATGGATGCAACGATAATTCTAAAGAAGCTTGTATAATGTATCAAGCCATCTATCCAGAAAGGAGCCATCCACATCCTCGTACTTTTGTAAGACTCGAACGTAATTTAAGGATAAATGGTTGTTTCAATAATAAAGTACGTAGGACAAGAAATGAAAGAGCAGCAAATGATGAAGATATTGTGATATTGGCGTATTTTCTACTCTAAAAAAACATAAAATGACCCCGTATAAAATTAAATTAGTGCTTGGTTTGAGGGTTGGTGATTCTGACAGGAGGATAAATATTTTGTAACTGGCTTAACAATAATCAAGATTTATTAAATGTAATTATTTGGAGCGATGAATCTAATTTCAATAATAACGGAATCTCTAACAGAAAAAATGATCATTTCTGGGACACAGAGGTCACAGAGAATCCATTTCGAATTCGGGAGTGCAGTTTCCAACACCGATTTTCTACTAATGTATGGCTTGGTGTATTAGAAGACTCTATACTAGGTCCTTATTTTTATCAAGGATCGCTTAATGCCGAACGATATGCCAACTTTCTTCAGAATGAATTCGAAGATTATTTGGATGATATACCCCTAGAAATACGTCGTGATATGTGGTTCCACCAGGACAGAGCGCCTCCCCACAATGCAAGGAACGTCAAAGATATTTTGAATGAAAAGTTTGGAGCAAAATGGATAGGAAATGGTGGCCCCATAAACTAGCCAGCAAGATCGCCAGACCTTCGGTTTTGGATTTTTTTGTATGGGGATTTCTGAAACAACAAGTGTATGTTACTCGCCCACCAGATCTAGACGATCTTAAAAATCGTATTCGTAGGGCATGTGGCCAAATAACACCTAGTATGTTACAAAAAACTTAATAAGCAGATGCCAGAAATGTATTGCTAACAACGGAGGTCACTTTGAACAAAAACTTTAGATTCTATTAACTTACATTTTAAACTTAACTTGCCTACTAATTTATTGTTATTTTGTTGTTGTTGTTGTTGTCGTCGTCGTCGTCGTCGTCGTCGTCAAGTTAGTCTTAAGTAATATTGTAGATGTAGAAAGATACATCAGATTTTCGTTGTTGTCACCGCCTACTCTTAGAAGCTCTAAGTCGCGTAAACGTGCAGTTCTTACTTAATTATTGATTTGTGCCTTTAATTGATTAGATAACTATGACATGTGATATATCGTTGCAAAGGGAATTTCATGCAGTTTTAGAATTTGTAATAATACTGGGTACATATTTGCTATATCTGAATTATTTGATGCTCAATTGTTTTTCTGATTTTGATAAATTATTGAAAATAAAGTGTCTAACAACTTTCGTGTATAACATTTGTTTGAAATTCTTACGATAGCCGAGATATTAGCCGTGACACATGAAATCAAACACACTGTATAGCCACTGTACGTTAATGGGGTTTACCTCAAGTTGAGGTACGAATCTCTACAAACACCAGTTTAAACGTTAAAACATTAAAAATATAAGATCAAAATTAATTAGTTACGAAACTAAATCACCGTTCTTCAATGACTAATTTCCGTGCCTTTATTAGTTACAAAACGAAATTCATTTACGATATAAATAAATTGTTCCCTAAAGAAACGCTCGGTGATATTGTGTTATACGCACCAGTACCTACCATAATCGAGAAAGCTTAACTGCACAATGTGCACATGTGTGCACGAAAATGAGTGATACACCCCTGCTTATGGGAATATCAAATCCATCAACTAGTCTATGGAAGCGTGTGTCAATTGTTCTCATGCACGTGGCTGCTTCATCAGTATTACCCCCGACGTTACGCGCATTTTGATCAACTGGATGGACCACCGAAGTGCGTCATCAGCTGCATATTTTTTCTCATAGGAGTACAAAGAAAAGAATGTTCGATGATGAGTCGCCCTTTCCGTCGTGGTCTTGTTTTCATAATAGTTCGCAATAATTGGGTTTAACCCCTCTTAAATAAGTGGTTCCGTTACACTGAAGGAAATTTATTATGGTAAATATTATAAAAAAGTTACAACACCCCTAAAGTTGGCGAATATACTCGTAATATATTATAGGAGTGAAACTAACATGACAACTCTGGAAACACGTAATAATAGTTTTGACACCGTACGTACGGTGGCGCATATTTGGAAAATAATCCCAAATTTTAAGTTTCAGAGCCGGTTACGTTATTAATTTTGTCTTCTTGATCATGGATACCGTGTAAATCAGATTTCTAGTTTCCATTGTTGTGGAATAAGCAACTGGGTTTGCTTCTAGCAGTTCTAGTATAGAAAAAGTACTATTGTGGACGATTAAGTTATTTTTATTTATTTTTTACGGGGTAGGTTTCTAACTCCTGGCACTGAAGCTCAAACTTATTTTGCCCCCATACGTCTTTATCTCATAAATTCTGTCCATTCCAAGAAGTTGAGGACAAGGCTTATGGGCGCATCTGTTATTACATTTGGTTCTACAAAGATAGCTACGTTTGTACGTCTAGTTGCTACGGATATTCGCCTTGTATGTGATGAGGAGTTTCATCCTACAATAAGAACTGTCTTTTACTCCAGAATCGACTCAGTTTAATTACTGTGTCACTGTCTTTTGACGTGTGTGGTTAACTTATTAAGAATTCATAGTGAATTTACGTCAAAGTTCTTGACCCATCTACTGCGCGTCATTTTTAATGCTTTCAATCAGAATGAACTCAGATAATTGATAAATTGAATAACTGAATAATGTCGCTTTAAAACTAATCTGCTAACATCGCCGGGAAAGTAGTCGGTAAACACGAAGATTCGGTTTCATGTTAGTGGTGAATTTGTTGTTTAACAAAGTGCATATAAAAATGTACAGTCCCCTTGGCGGCGATGTTACCAGATTACTTTTTACGGGACAATTAGATTCACACGTTTTGCGGTACCACCGCTCAGATTTATCCCAATGCAACAGTACAATAAATTGGTCTCACCAAGTCATTTCAAGAATTGACTCTTGCGACTACAAGATTCAATGTAAAATGTAGTAAAAGTGAATCACTCACTCGGAGAATGACGGGTGTTTATCCGCTCATATAATTATGAGTCACAGAGTCGACTCTTCTGATTTTACTGAATCGACTCTTTTAAATCAGGTATGTGATTCGACTCAATGTTTTAATCACTCACTCAGTAGCCAACACTAAATTGTGATGAGATGTCTCATAAGTGAACAGTGTTCCATCGAAGGTTCTATTGCCCATCTCAGCTGACTTAATAAATCTTCAGCTCTCTTGCTGGATGGTCCGCTAATGAACATCCGCGATTGCCTCAGACCAGGAGTCCCCATCTAGTAAAAGGTATAGTTTTGTCTTAATTTGGCTGTCCCAGATGTCTAACAGCACGTGGGTTCCGGCACTATCAGCCTGACTTTAGCACAATTCTTCGCTAAGAGGTCTGCTGTCTCGTTTCCTTCATTCCCTTTCACCCATCATCGTGGGAGAACTGCTATGTAGTGCTAGTCGAGCCAGCTAGTCTGCACAGTTCTTAACCGTCCTAGATTGTATCTCTACAGTTTCCGGAGCTCTCAGTGATGCTTGGCAGACAATCTGGATCCTCCTATTTTGAAAGAACTTCTTGATCATCTCCTGTGCACATACGGAAATTGTAGTAACTTCTGCCTGGAATATGGTCTCAAGATTTCACAGGTTTCCGCTAATTTCATTTCCTGGGACTTTGCCAGCGGTACCTATCGCATTGTTCTGTGCGCACTGTTCTGTGGTTTTGAACCCGTTCGTACAACAAATGGTTCTCTTGACTTCTGTTCATTGTACTCCACTTCCTCTATCGATATGGTTACACGATCACGATAAGGTTTTTTGCATCTCCCCTGTGATTCCTAGGCATGCAAGTCTTTCCAGTTTTTTTGGCTTTATGCCCCCACACTAGGGGTGTGTATGTTACTGTGGGGATTATTACCCTGGAGTATATCTAGGAGGCCATTGCTGACCTTAGCTTGCAAGTTTTCTCTATTTGATTAACAGGTTAATCAAACAATCGATTGATCAATTAATCAAACAATAATTGATAAATCAAATTTATGGATTATTTTCCAGCAATCGATAATCGATTATGAAATGTAATAATCTCACAGGATTACCATAATAGGGTCCGGGTAACCTTCTTTATTAATTTCTCCAGATGGGCACTATAATTTAGTTTGGCGTCTAAGATTCGTTCCAAATACTTAACTTCATTGCTAAGTTGAATCTCTTAAAGGAGTCAAAAGGGGTATTGCCAAATGTGTTATCTATATCCAGAAAGGTCCCCAATGCAACTTATTTATTGATTAGGACCCCTTCGACCCTGCTCAGTTCACAGAATTGATAAATTGGTGTCGATATAGAGGTGCCATTCTCAAAACTTTGTCCCTTACATGCCCGTCCGCAGGTTTTTCCATCGTCTTGAGCATAAGTAAAGTCAAGTTGATTGGATGAAACGATTTCACCTGGGCAGATGATTCTCGCCCTGGTTTAAGTATGAAAGCTACCTTTACCCTTCATCAATCATTCGGCACAAAACTTAGAGCCAAACTGACCCTGAGTAGTGTGCACAAGTGTGAAGTTAATGCTTCAATGCCATGTTGCAGCATTTATTGGCAATATCCCATTTGGGCCCTAGGTTTTGTATGGTGCGAAGGGTTTCGCAGCCCGTACAGTTCTAGTTTGGTCAGCCAGCCTTTTGGCTAGTCTCCAACCCTCCCGCTGATCCCCGCCTATGCGCCTATGGGTTGGACTTTCATTTTCATTTTTCTGGTTCCCATTGTTGTGAGAATAGGTAATTAGGTTTGGTTCTAGCAGTTTTGGTACAGACAATATAATTGTGAAAGATTAAGGTAAGTTGAGTTCGAATAATACGATGACGCTGTATCTACAGACGAAGAAATATTTTCAAATAATTTTTATCAGTTAAAACGCAAATAATAAATAAAATAGATATAAAGAATTCATCAATTTTTTATCCCGTTTTTGAATTCAAAGGGAGCTTAAAAAATTCGCTCCAAATATCGCGGGCCCCTTCATTATACAGTACCTATATAATAGCGTTGGGATGTTATGACAGCCAACCCTGGAAATAATTATGAACTTTCACTTACGCTGGTGATCCGCTTTCTTCGACCTTTAGATTTAAGACCTGAGCAAATCTCACTCGAAGCTCCATTCAAAATATCGATGATGAAGTTCATCCCTTCCGCGGTACAATGTCCACAAGCTTCGGCACTTGTATACACTTGCTCATCGCGCTGTCTTCAAGTACATAATAAAATTATTTTGTGTTTGCACTACCTCATACCAAAAGCACCGCGTTGTTATATCTACTGCAATGTTACTAGCTCAAGATCATCACACTCCCCCTAAGTTAGTTTGCGTCATCTAAAATTCTAGTGATAACAGTTACAACTTTCCTTAGCCGTACCTACCAAACTCATGGACATAATCACACAAAATTAAGAACGAACAAAATACACAAATAAACATAAATGCTAAACTCTACGATTATAAATGGCCATGGAACAGCACTCAAACATAATGTTTATCCAGCAAGTTTTCCTTATTATGCTTAATTGCGATTGATGAAGAAACTTCAGCATTTTGTGGAAACTAAAATAATTAAGATTTGTATCAAGAAGTTATTCGCATAATCATTTATAAATTATATTCTGAAACAGGCACCCTTAATATCTCTAAACTAACTCATAAAACTTGAACGTTGATCGAAACTTGGTGATGTATTAAAAATCGACCGGAAAACTCCAAGGCAAAAGAAAATTTCTCTATTTTTAGCGTTACAGATCCATGAAGACTAACGCTAAATTACACTTTAGCGTTATAATCTGATTTTAGCAACGAATTACATTTTAATTGCACATGAAAGTCGCGGTCTGTACGACACTTTCTCATTTTGTAGTTGATTAAATTCCCATTAGAGTTTACACCCCCGATAGGTCTCGTACCCATACGTTAATAATTATTGTTTGACGGCCGGGGATAATATCGTTTTTGTATCATTTTTGAGCTTGTTTTGGAAGTTACTTTTTATTTGCTTGTGGCATATCAATTTAATAGAAAAAAATAGAGTTTTCTAAATCTAATAGCTGCCATAAAAAAGAATCTGAAGAGCATAAAAGGTGCACTTATAAAGTGCTTTTTTATTTGATATCACAGATAACCGTTTTAGGGAACAAAAACGAATTTTGCGCTTTTTGGTTTATTCATAATAACTCTAAAATGATTAGTGCGAAGATTTCAGTCATTCATTTCAATTTTCAGAACCACCAAAGCGAAACCTTTTCCCGTTTAACCAAATCTCTATCCCTGGTAATAACAAAGTTTCATTATGTTATTCTACCTCAGTTGAACACCTATACATGGATTATGGCATAAATAAATGATTTTGTCATAAAAAGATTCCGCGATTTTTTCTTTTTTTTACAATTTCTCATGTTCAAGTCCAAAAAAATAATGAGAATATGAATTACTTATTATTATTATAATATCTGTTCAATGATTCCGAGTTGCTCGATATCCATATAGAATAGATATCGAGCAATTTGGAATCATTGAATGTATGTCTGAGCTATTTCCAATATAATCCAATATACAGGGTGTCCCGGTGAAGGTGGGAAATCTATCGGGTGCGTATAGATTACACGAAAATAACACCACAAGTTCATATAAAGTTTTCTCCTACGACCTTCCCCGATGGAGAAATAAAAATCGTTTTTTTTACATAAAATTTTTATTTTTAATTGTATGTATTTCGATCATTTTCTTGGTAATGTACCTAGTGATTGAATGTCGATAAAATAATGCGACCCGTTTTTTGATAGTGCATCAAGGGAGCAAGAGGTGAACTACAACTTACCTTCTTAACTTCATACGTTTTAAGGGGCTGGATATTTTTAATTTTCAACCGCATTATTTGTTTCCCCGGACATTTTGCTAATAAAAAGTTACTCTTGTTAGGTTTCGATAAAATGAAGCGTTTTCGAGAAAATAAACCTCAACGAGCAAGAGGTGCCGTGTTTCTACGATTATCGTTTTCATTTTTTCTGGCATTCGAAAAGAATTTTTTAATGTAAATTTTCACTACCTTTTGCAAACTGTTAAGGTTATTTTTGTACGACCATTCGTCTGTTGTCTACATCGTCAATTTTTATTTTTTCTTAATACGGACCTGGACAATTTTTAATGAATTTGAAAAGAAATAGCTAATGTATTGTCAAATCATATTTAAAAAATTCCTAAGAAATAAGTGATTGAAAGAGCTCTCGATTTTTTGATATCTTTGAAAATAATGCCAGAAAAATAAAGATGAAAATCGTAGAAACACTGTAACTCTTGCTCGTTAAGTTTCATTTTCTCGAAAACGCTTCATTTTATCGAAACCTAACAAGAGTAACTTTTATTATCAAAATGTCCGGGGAAACAGGAAATGCGGTTAAAAATTAAAAATATCCAGCCCTTTAAAAATATGAAGTTAAGAAGGTAAGGGGTAGTTCACCCTTTGCTTCCCTGCTCATCATCATAAGGTTCTCAGTCCGAAGACTGGTTGGACGCGTACCTCCATTCTTTTCTATCCTGAGCTAACCTACGCATTTCCCTAAAAGTAGAACATCCTACATCCCTAACTATTTGAGAGCAGTAGTCTAATCTAGGCCTACCCCTACCTGCACTATCAAAAAACGGGCCGCTTTATTTTATCGACATTCAATCACTATGTACGTCACCAAGAAAATTATCGAAATACAATTAAAAATACAAATTTTATGTTAAAAAAATGATTTTTCTTTCTCCAATTTAAGGGAGAATAAATATCTCGGCAGGGGAAGGTCGTAGAAGAAAACTTTATATGAACTTGTGGTGTTATTTTCGTGTAATCTATACGCATCCGAGAGATTTCCCACCTTCACCGGGACACCCTGTATATCCTTTTATTGTTCCTTATTCAAGAAAAGAATTTGACCTTTTGACGAAAGTAGTATAAAATTATTCATGTTGGGGTTGATCATATAGGTATTATCTTAAGAATATGGACTGATAAACATTTTGTTGGAATATATCAATTGATTACTTTCGTATATCTTACAAAATGGTGAAGGCAGTACAAACGTTTCATACCGTCGACTGACGATAACCGCGAATGCCGCTACGACTGTCGTGGAATAAATGTCAACATATTCATTAACCTAAATTGGGCTTGTAAATTTTTATACCGCACTTGTTGGAGTTTACTGCTTAAGAATCGATTTTTAGTTATAGCCCGCGGTACGGAAATTTTATGAGTAGTAAAATCAAGCGATACATTTCGCGTTAACAGCGTTACGTTACGCGTTAACTAGTGAGCGTTGAAATTATGTACGTATCTATGGATACGGCTGTTTATGTCTGACTGTATAGAGCATGGAAATAGTGAAAATAGAGTGGCATAGAGTAGATATGACAGTTGGCGTTGTAAAGTCAGCATTTGCAGTGTTTGTTCGTTCCTAAATTAGTTGAATCTTTTGATTTAATATGGAAAAACCTAATATTAAATACTCCAAATATTGCTTAGTGCCGAAATGTGAATCAACACCTATTCGAATACCAGGAAAAGTATTTATTTCATTTCCAGTGGGATCGACTTTTAACAGATTGTCACTTAATTACTGAATTTACTTATAAACAATTTATATTTTGATGTAGTTGGACATTTTCGAACATAAACCATCTGATAAATACACATTTGGGTATAAAACTGACATTCGCTTGTACCCATTATCAAGTGATTGAAGTTAAAATAATCGTTCGTAAGGAGTAAACTCCAGCCGTGCGTCGGAGCTGACACACACACAAGTTTTTTTTTGATTAAAGGTTTAAAGCAATGATTATAACTGTTTCTCGAAGAATTTTTAGGTTTAAACTGTTGTTTTCTTGTGTTCAGCTTTTAAATTTATAGTATTCAGTTTCATTTATTAGTTGTGTGTTGTGTGCGTTTTAAAGTCTAGAATGGTGTTAGACCTTTTAAGTTATATTTAGAATATAAGTTATGGGATCTTATCTACTTTTAACAGTCAAATAAACAATCAAAAACACGAAAAATCCCAAATTATTACGTTCTTTCTAAATATATTTTGACATAGACCCTAAACAGGACCGAAACGTATATTTATGCCAATTTATTTCACGAAAGAAATAAATTTATATAAATATAACCTCAAAATTTGAGAAGTAATTTCTGTGAGAATCAAGCAACTAACCAACGCACTGGTCGCACACATTTCGCTCGACTAATGGGTGTGGAGCATACGCAAATGAATTATTTTATTGGTAATTCCGCTTAACACGTCACAGACGGGCTACATTTAAAATGTAAGTACCCTAAAATTAATATTGTCGCCTAAATTATATGAAAATATTTTGATTTTATTATATAGATATAGCTACCCTAAATGCCATAAACTATAGGTTATATAGGGTTACATTATGTAAGCACCGATTAATCTCAGGCTGCTTCTTCGCCCCACATCCATTATCATGCATAGAAAAATATGCACTGCCGCCCACAAAATCTCTGCGTGTGAAAGTATTTTGGGACTCGTTAGTGGCGCATTTATGGTGCCACAAAGGGTACAGATTCGATGCTTTCACTATATGCAAAACACAAGTCTGCTATTTTGTAGAAATCTCGATAATTACTGAAAAATATTTTACAAATCAAACGGGAATTTCTGAAACATAGGTAATTTCATTGTAAATATGGTTAACTCCCGCGGCATATTCTACCAACGAATTCAGCATGTGTTTCTTAATAAATCAGTTCAGTTTTAGTCTCGGATCCCAGACAGCATCTTTAACAGCAGTTCAATGAAAACCGCAACTAAATCCGTTCAGTATTTTCAAGTAATAAACACAAATAGTTAGACAATGTAAATTTATTATTTATTGAGAATTATTTAGGTTGGATTGGAAGGAAACTGAAGGAAGGGTATAGATTTACGGTGACTATTAATACTAGTTGTCAATGCATTGACAGAACAGCTTCCTAGCCACAGCCACAACTGGACTGGAGGGTGCGCTTGCCGCGCGCCCTCTTTTCGTATTTTTTTCTCAATTTTTTCCTTATACAACCTATTACGATTTTCGCACATCGTGTAGAGAATACCCTCTATCCGATGCAATACAAAAATATATACGGTCTCATTGAAAAAAATGTTCGATGACTCCATATCTCGGCTCAAAAGTGCTTTAAAAAAAACGCCCAGTCAGTTTCCTATGGACCATCTCTGATATAAGTATGCAAGATTTTAGCAAAATCTGTCGAGCCGTTTTCCCGTAAAAGTGCCAACAGACATACACACGCACGCACGCACGCACACACACACACACACACACACACACCCACACACACACACACACATACCCACGGACGGAAATGTGCCACCTTGCCAAAAAGTCTTAGAATGACCTGAAACGTCCACATTTGATGAAAAAACACCATGGTCAAAAAACGACTATCACAATAGCTACCTAGCTCGGCTAGGAAGCTAAAAAACTTGTGTGTGTCAGCTCCGACGAACGACTGGAGTTTACTTCTTACGAACGATTATTTTAACTTCAATAGGGTACACGCGAATGTCAGTTTTATACCCAAATGTGTATTTATTAGATGGTTTATGTTCGAAAATGTCCAACTACATCAAAATATAAATTGTTTATAAATTCAGTAATTAAGTGACAATCTGCTAAATGTCGATCGCACTGGCAATGAAATAAATACTTTTCCTGGTGTTCGAATAGGCGTTGATTCACATTTCGGCACTAAGCAATATTTGGAGTATTTAATATTATAGGTTTTCCATACTAAATCAAAAGATTTAACAAATTTAGGAAGGAACAAACACTGCAAATGTTGACTTTACAACGCCAACTGTAATATCTACTCTATGCCACTCTATTTTCGCTATTTGCATGCTCTATGAAGTCAGACATAAACAGCCGTACTTACATAATTTCAACGCTCCCTAAACGCGTAACGTAACGCTGTTAACGCGAAATGTAATGCTTGATTTTACTACTCATAAAATTTCTGTACCGCGGGCTATAACTGAAAATCGGTTCTTAAAGAGTAAACTCCAAAAATTAGAGTTCAGCATTTCTCATTTAGCGGTGCCTGCCATTGGACTATTTCATCTGCATTTTCGCACTCGCCGAATTCAAACATGATTTTTTTATTTTTATATACCTACTAACAGGGTTGCCAGATATTTTTAGTGTACGATCGCCACTAGATGGCACAGCTGTCGCCAAAAGTGGCCAACTATAGAAAAATACAATAGAATTTTGGCATTCTTTATGAAACTTCCGATCCTGGTGTGCAACTTTTGGCATTACTTTCTTTTCTTTCGTTTTCAGCTATCATATTACAGTTTATTCACATTTAAATAAATGTAGATATGCATTTCTGATCCTATGCTGTGACATAACCTCGTCCTGGTGAGTATGGTCTGTGAATGGTGAATGTGAAAAGAGAACAAATGTCAGTCACGCACAGTAAGTAGCACAGAGTCACAGTCTCACAGTTGCAGATACAGCCACTATTTCACAGTCGCGCTGTCGCGCCGACCTGTCAGGTTTGAACCACAGAACTAATAAACTCCCAATAACCAAATCATACTCTTGCAGTACTCATCAGCACAGACAATAATAATTAATCGCCACATATTACGTCTCAAATCGCCACAATTGTGGCCAGTCGCCAATGCAGTTTTATTGTCACCAAAGTGTCACTCCGAATCGCCAAAATGGCGACAAATCGCCACTTCTGGCAACCCTGCCTACTAATTATTTTGAATCAGTACAAATTTGTAGATATTTACTAGACGTATTTACGCGGGAAGATTTAAAAAGTCGACTTTGGGTATTGCATTTTGCAAACTATTTTACGTCGTGTATCTATTACAGGGACGTTAACTGTCACTATTTAATTTTTTTATACAGGGTGCCCAATAGTTCCGCCGCGGAGTTTTGACCCTTTATTTTGCATTTTGGAGAAAAATGTTACTTTGAGGCTCTTTCGTACTTTTGGTTCTCCATACGTTAAAATTATTTCCATTTATAGAGGTTGCCCTATTTCTTCTGCACAGCACCTAACTTCGTCTCATATTTTGTCTCTGTCAGGTACTAAAGTAATAACGACTAACATAAATTTCCTGCGAATAAATTAGTTATTACCAAGAGAGGCAATGCATAATTATGTAATGTTTTTATATAAATATAGATAATCTTGTTCCAAATAGAGCTTTTGCATTTAAACTAATTTCCTCATCGGCACGGTACCTAAAGCTGTGTTCAAAGAATATTACCCTAATTTCACCCTAGGACAAAAATATAAGTACATAGCCACTAGTTCGCTTCACTGGGTTGTTCCCCCAGGCCATCTGTCGTCTAGGTATGACGTCACGTATTTTTTGGCCAATACTCCTGTATTGTTACAGCTACAAGTCTGTTACAAAAATTTCATTAGGGGACTGTCGGCGTCGTTACAGTAGAAATGATATTATTTCCACAACGACGATTTTACGCAGGAAGTGCCTTACAGTTAGCAAAGGTCTTTACACGCTTGACGATTTATTCTGGGAGAAGATATACCTACGATACACTATCGGATCAGATTGCTAAAGTTCATTAATTTGCAAACAATATTCGACGCACGGGTGAATTGGCGTTGTGTTATAACAATGTGTTTAGCATCTTTTACTCGTTCGCGTCCCCTATTACTTATTTCCAATAAGGTTTTGTTTATAAATTAATGAACCAATCAATGTAGAAAATTGGAGATGGGCTGATCGGAACTGAACCGGTAATCTCACTCTTATCAGTCGGATGCTTTAATCTAATATTTAGGGCGATCCCCCACGCTGATTAATTCACCCAGTCACTAACTAAGAGGGCCTTTAATTCGGAAAAGAGTTTACATTTTAGTATTAGTAGTTTGAATAGAATCCCCGCTGATACCTAGAACTGAATAAGTTACAACATTTGGTAATAAGTTTCAGGATTCTTAATAATAATGTAACTCTATGAGTGGCGATGGCGTCCCTATGTAGCAAATCTTTAAAGCTCTAAAGACTATGTCAGGTCGAGGTGTGTTGTTGGGGCCAAAGTTAAAGAAACAAATTGTTTTTCTCAGTCTTCCTAAAATAGTAATGTTTCTCTGCTTCTCTACTCTGATCTCCGAGTCAATTGTCGGCATCTTGCGTCAGAACTGACGGATAAATGAAAACAATGGTGAAAATAAGTTGGGAACTGAATGAACTATTGAAAAATAGGAAACACCTGTTATGAAATTGAAATAAAATTATGTTTATTAAAAATTTGCGTGAAGTGGAGAAAATAAAATCTTTATAAACATTAAGTCTTGAAAAAAGTTTTGCATTGTACATAGGTATGCATAGACATAATATGTATTTAGTATTAAAAATAAGAAGAAAGCAATATTTTCATTTACAGGGTAAAATCGTTGATTAAAAAAACTTTACAATTAACGGTAAATTATGAAAACGTAAGATTAGTAAAAATTGGCACTCCTAGACATTCTCCGCAAAGAAGGAAGTGTTTAAAGACAATTTCATAAAGGGGAGAAAAGCAGACGTTCAATCTTGCTTTTCTAAACTTTTAATCAATCTTGTCACAATAATTTTACAATACATTTAAAATTGCCTAATACATAGTATCTCAAAATACAGACAATTACTATTATAACATACCTAAGTACTTAATATTCCATAGAACTGATTGCAAAAAAATACAGTACAACTTCAAAATCAAGGGCTCCAAACCTTTCTGTTTTTGAACACATAAGTGTTTCTATTTTGAACTTTTCGACGTTTTATTTCCAAACTGGTTGTATTTGAGAATAAAAAGAATTATTTTAATTTAATTTTGATGGCATTTGGATTCTTTTTGCAATCAATTATTTATATTAAGTAATGTTTGTTATAGAAAACTAAGTGCAAAAATCGAAAATTATGCACTCCGTTGTGTATACTGCGTAAATTGTGAAGTAAGTTTCATTAAATTTAAGTTGACAATGATTTTAATTATTTGATTTAAATCAGGATTTAAATCATATGATTCTTTTATTGTAATCACTGATTTAAATCAAATTAAAAAAAATAAAAATTTATACATGGTGAATCGATAGCGCGAAGTCGGTCCTTATCTTTGGTCCTATTCAATACATCAACATGAAAATTTATTTACGTGTATGTGGAGAACGCCGCGAAATTGCTGATAAAACTTTGATGTATATAATGATGTTCACGTGCTAAGTACCAAACCGAAGTTAGGTCTTTAACATTGAAAATGCTTTTAGTACCACTAGACTCTAGCCGCAGCGGCACATATTGGCGTATGGCGGACGACGCACCGGCCGTCGGTCGGGTGCATCGAATGCAAGGCGTGAGCGCAAAGCGCGGAGAAGTTCGTCTACTCGTGATCCCGCTGAATGGCTGAATAATAATTGTAGTTAATATTTTCTTTCTTCACTTTTGGTAGAAATCCATTACTTTGCATACTACCAATATGTATAACCAATTATTTTATTGGCCGGTTTCAAGATTACAACGATCTTGAAACCTGTCAATAAAATAATTTGTTATACCTATACATATTGGTAGTACGCAAAGTAATTTTCTATTTCATCATGAATAATAATTATTATTCCCAACCTTTCTTTTGGTATTTTATGGAGTTTCTTTAGTTAGTTTGTTTCTCTGTTACTGTTTGTGTTGTGGTTAAAATAAATTTGTAGTTTTATTGCCAAAATTAATGTGTAGTAACTGCAAAAAAACTTACTCAAGATACAAAGACCTGAGATGATATGTGAAACATGTTAAATTCAATTTATTTATTAATATGCTTGCCATATTATCACCGATGTTTTTCGTTATCGAAACAGTCACTGGTTATACAAGGCGCTTTTCTTGTTCTTTTCGGTCGTCAGCTTTAGTTTTCCATTCACCTGATGATAATATGTATTTATTTTTTAGCGGTGCAATTATTGATTCCAACTTTTCTCGATGAAACTGTTTTACATGGAATCTCAAGTCTTTATTATCTTTGGTAAGATTTTTTGCACTCACTACATTCGTGTATCCCTAAAACGGTGGACAAATTATTTTTATTTTTTATAGCGGAGCAATTAACTTTGACTTTTCTTGATGAAATTGTTTTACATGTCTTCTCAAGTACTTATATCTTATGTAAGTTTTCTTCTACTCACTACATTCATGCGCTGCTAAAACGGTACATGTATACCTATTTCATTGGTGCAATTAGCTCCAACTTTTCTTTATGAAACTGTTTTACATGGAATCTCAAGTCTTTATATTATCTTATGTAAGATTGTTTGCATTCACTACATTCGTGTGTCCCTAAAACGGAGGGCAAGTTATTTTTCTTTTCTAGCAGCGCAGTTAACTCTAAATTTTCTTGGTGAAAATGTTTCACGTGTCTTCTCAAGTCTTGATATCTTGTGTAAGTTTTTTTGCAGTCACTACACTCATTCATTTTGATAATAAAACTATAAACTTCCTTCAACCACAACACAAACAGAGAAACAAAGTAACTTAAAACTCCATAAAATGCCAAGGGAAAGCGCGGAATAATTCAGCGTGATCACGAGCAGACCAACTTCTCCGCGCTTTGCGCTCCCGCCTTGCATTCGATGCACCCGTCGGCCGGTGCGTCGTCCGCCATCCGCCAATATGTGCCGCTGCGGCTAGAGTCTTGTTTTAGTACCCTATAGTATGGGGATCATATTCACCGAAAAGATTCTGTTGCATTTGCCACATACGTCACGCGTGAGAGCCGAGCGCTAGCGGTTAAAGTCGAGCGCCTGCCGGCACGCTAGATGGCTAGACCGCTCAGTATGAGTAAACTTCATTCAGAGTGCGACCGTCTAGCATTGCAAATGTGAGATATAACAGCGCCGTTATTATACATTGGCGCAGGTGTTTTATGAATAATTATTTAACACGCTATCGCGTATGCGGAAATATCCCGAATGCATTTCAATGTCCCCCCGGTTGCATCTTTGTGAAGACTGTGATTTTTTTTTAATGGAATACCCCACATTTATTTACATATTTGAATTCACCATAAACCAACTTTATGGAGCTACTGACGACTTTTGATCAAAGCTATCTAAGATTTCTTCATTGGACTAGGTTCACAGATCACTCTATTTGTATAATCCATTATCACTTTTTCCAAAATATTTCATATTGTACAGAGTGGCCAATTTGCGCAAAATTGGACTTTTCTCAAATATTTAAAATGAAACACCCTATATATTATTTGCAGATTGGATAGTCAGTTTATAAAGTTTTTGACTGATGTACATATTGGCAGATCTGCAACTGATAATTTGGACGCAAATACAGATTGAACTTTAAAAATCGAGATTTCTAGCGTAATTTCATACCATTTTTGGAGAATTCCCTCAAGGTTGGGTCTACACTGGCACTAAAATAGTAATATACAGGGTGTCACAGAATAACTATTCCTAATTTTCAGAAATGATAGAGGGCACTTAAATAAACATTTTTTGATAATAAACTAGTGTCCGGAAATTTCTCGGTGTCAAGATAAACTAGAAATCTTTAAAAACAATCTCAGTTACAAGAAAGAGTAGTTACTTACTAAATTGAAGCAGTTAAGTTAAGGGACATTTTATTAGAAATAATACTGCATCAAACTTTATAAAAATTGTTCGAAGTTACGACCACCATTTTCAATACAAAAGTTGTAACGATGTGCAATCGACTGCCGAGTGCCGAATTCTTCGAAATATACGAATATCATCAAACGCTAGAATAATTGGAGCCGCTAACTCTTCTTCTGTATTGACAGGTTGTCTCATAAACCAGTGATTTAATATGACCCCAAATACAAAAATCAACTGGAGTCATATCTGGTGAACGTGCGGGCCATGAAATCGGCCCCCCTCTTCTGATCCATCCATTTGGAAATGGTGCATTTAGATCATTTCGGCAATTTAATTTGTAAAATGATGCATTTTCAATCAACACTAATTTATCTAATAAAGATTAATTTGTGACACGTAAAATGACAATTACACACTTATCGAATAAGGAATAATTTGTGACGCACGTAAAATGACAACTACGAAAATAGTTGTTGTTTTCCAAAGGTTGCTATGATTCAACTTTTATTTTCCCGAGAAGGGGTTGTATTGTATACCGCCGGGAAAGTCCTGGGGTGACGGCCGATATTTTACATTCTATCTCGATACTGAAGAATTTCCGGACACTAGTTTATTGATAAAAAATGTTTATTTAAGTGCCCTCTATCATTTCTGAAAATTAGGAATAGTTATTCTGTGACACCTTGTATATCTTAAAATCGCTCACTTTCATAAAATTTTATTGGAAATCCAAATATGTAAACAAATGTAAGGTGTTTCATTTAAAAAACATAACTTTGGTACTGTACTGTACTGTACTGTACTGTACTGTACTGTACTGTACAGTACTGTACTGTACTGTACTGAACTGTACTGTACTGTACTGTACTGTACTGTACTGTACTGTACTCTACTGTATACACCAAGATAATTTTATCGGATGCTTTGTGTGGTTTTCCACATATATGTACATGTAAAATTTTATTTTGAAATGTTGAATAGAACTCGAGATATGGACCGACTACGCACTATTGGCCCACCTGTATAAGGTATTAGTTATAATTATTATTTCTAGAAAACTCAAAATTCTCCACATTTATGTAACCTACATGTAAAATTTTATTTTGAAATGTTGATTAAAACTCGAGATATGGACTACGCACTATTGGCCCACCTGTATAAGGTATTTGTTATAAATATTATTTCTAGAAAACACAAAATAAAATAAACGTTTTACATGATATAGTATACTATACAACATTAAAATAAAAACATGTTTTCCATTTTTGAATTTTATTAAAATTTTGGCATAAGAATGCTTATTTGGATACTTTACCCTTACTGATAGTTTCTGATACTACTAAATTACAGCTGGATGACACTGTTAATGTCAATGTTAATACAAATGTTAGGCAAAGGTTCTTTTACAGGTTGACCCTGAAATAGTTGGCCAAAATCAGGGATTTTATTAAGCTCGTCCCAAGGATGAAAAGGTTCGCATAAAGTTGGTTCAAAAACGCGTTCCTCGAGAATTATCTGCCATTTAATTATTAATAATAGTCATAGAAAAGCATACATCAAAAATTAAAAGAAACTTTATTTTAATTTACAAAAGTTTATGGAAATGTTTTCAACCTTAGGGTGAACTTAATAAAAATCCCTGATTTTGGTCAACTATTTCAGGACCACCTGTATATTATATTACGGGTAGAAAGCAGAGAAGTGTGTAAAAACTCAAATATTTGAAGTGTGCCTTGCACATACATTTAAAACTGGCTAGTCAACTACACGGCTGCATTGTTTCCCTTCCATTATTTACTTTTTTATTGGCAAAAACTGGATTTACCAATACTTACGTACAAAGGAATAGAGTACTGCCACAGCTATACGGCCAACCCTTTATTTGAACAATACATATTATATAACCCCTATTTTTGGGGCACTATGTCGCGTGCTTCCAGCTGTCGGAGCAGATGTACGATGGTTATTTACTGGCACGTGTTCATTCATCTTTGTTCCCTGCATTTATAGATAAAAATATGTAGATTAATGCAAAAAATGCATCCTTCAACTATACTGCAACTACTTTAGAGGTACCTACGGCACAATAAAATATATTCAAAAGCGAAAATTATAAGCCAGGCATTCGAGATGAAAATATACAGGGAAATTCAAATTCGACAGCCTCTTGCTTATTAGAAAAATTAGGGTATGTTTAAATTTGTCACTGTTGCTGAATTTGGCGCTTATTAACATGCCTGTAATGGTATACGGGTTAGGTTCAAATTTTGCCGAATATTACGGATGTTGAAAACTTGGAAAAATTAGTTATGCCTAATGGTACTTAATGGAAAATGCCATTTTCGTTATTCGAGAAAAATGCGTTTTAGCAATAACACCAAGAATATTTAGCATAATTTGTGTGAATTCCAATAAATTGCTGACCAATTTCATTTTGCTTTCTTGCAAAATTTGCTAAGATTTCCTACTTTCGACTGCGATAGTCACAATATTCGATACTTATAATATTGACAAATTTTGTATCAATGAAATAAAAACAATACATATGTTCTTATGTTCTTATGTTATTTTTAATTTTATGTCTCTTATTCGGAAGTCTTCACTCTTTCTAAATAAATAAAAACATATATCTACGGTGTTCCCCTAAGAAAATTTTTGTTTGTGTGAATATCTCGAAAGTGGGATGCTGAAAACACTTATAGAATGTCAAGTTCTAGAGTCGGACCGTCACGAAAACGATGCAGCGTTAATGACCCGGTAAGTTGTAAAATTTTTTGATGCATTTGCCTAGGCGTTTCTACAGTCAATCTTTTAAATTAAACAAATGAAGTATTAGACCGTTTATAACTTCTATGTGAAAATTTTTCACACCTGCTTTTAACATGTCTCTCTTAATGAGTCTTAATGGATTCAGTGCAATTGCTCGCGTAATGAAGACAACAATACACATAATATTATAAAAATATTGTTGTTTAAACTTCAAATAAAAATACTCCGCGACAAATAAAATTTGTTACGTAAGTATGTGCCTACTTATCGATTTATATTTTGCTTTTTGCGTGTTCTATTCTAGGCCCACCGTAAAAGAATTATTTCAAAATTATATTAAAACCAAATTGTTTATACAGGTTGTCTCTAAAATACGCGAACATAATTTAACCACAGTTTCCAGCCCCACTTTTCGGAGGGGTAAAACTCAGCAAGGTGATACTTTAGGGCATGTTTATATAGAAACCCACCTTAATTTCTGCCAAGCTATCAATTCCTGATGTCTCGCATATACAGGGTGATTCACGGAGACGGTCGGTTAGACGTTTCTCAGAAACGGCATCGAATTAAAATCTGAAAATTTGCACACAACAGTTTTCGGCTTAGACCATTATAATTAAAATATTTTCAACGTCCGGCAACTTCCGGTTATACCCGAAACGAGTACCTACTCTCTTATTTTAAATGGAATGCCCACAGTTTTATTACGGATTTAGATTTTTGATCGAATTTTAAAGTCACTTTATGCAAAACATCACATGTGTAAAGTGCACCCTCTTCGAGATATTAGACGTTAAAAATCGTCATTTTTCAAATTTTATCAATTATAACTTGGAAACGGTACGAGATAAAGAAAAATGATTTACATGTCCCTATCCTAGTTTTTAATTCTCTATCTAATGGGTCTGGAAAATACTGCTTCCTGACTGGTCAAAAAATGACATGAAGTTGCCAATCAGGAAGCAGTATTTTCCAGATCCATTAGATAGAGAATTAAAAACTAGGATAGGGACATGTAAATCATTTTTCTTTATCTCGTATCGTTTCCAAGTTATAATTGATGAAATTTGAAAAATTACGATTTTTAACGTCTAATATCTCGAAGAGGGTGCACTTTATGCATATGATGTTTTTCATAAAGTGACCTTAAAATTCGACCAAAAATCTAAATCCGTAATAAAAATGTGGGCATACTATTTAAAATAAGAGAGTAGGTACTCGTTTCCGGTATAACCGGAAGTTGTCGGGCGTTGAAAATATTTTAATTAGAATGGTCTAAACCGATAACTTTTGTGTGCAAATTTTCAGATTTTAATTCGCTGCTGTCTAACGTCTAACGTCTAACCGACCGTCTCCGTGAATCACCCTGTATTTAGAATCATCCTATACGATACGTCCTCTTTTTACTAAATGAAAAAAGCGAATGAAGACTTTTTTGATATAACTTCCGATTATGTTGGATCAACTGTAAATACTTAGAGCAACTGTCGAAGAATTAAAAGACCAAAAATATTATTCAGGAAATGATCAATTGCCAGGCTATCTTAGAAAATTTCAAAACACCACTTCATTTTTTCAAAAATTGATAGGTAACCTTGTGAAATACTGGGCATACCTATAATAAATTAATAAACACTATATTGGAAAATAATTTCATTTTTAAAATTTTTGTCGTAGTCGCTTTTTTGGTGAACAATCAGTCGGGAATAAAATATACGAGACTTCATTAAAAAGCACAATAATAGTTTTGCGGAGCAGAGAATCAAACATTTCATACCTAACTATTTAATAAATACCTACTAAGTTCTATGAATTGTAATGTTATTGATTGTTATAAAACCTCGCAGAAGATGTTGAAATTCTGTTGTACCATCATAATTCCATACATCACTCACCTTCTAAATGTTTATTTGTTATAAAATGTTGTCCTGGATGCATGGAGGACTTCATTTGTTTCTCCTGTTCCAAAGGCTGCTGATGAGGGATTCAATAAGAATTTTGCTAGTTTTGTCTAAGGGTTTATACATTTAATTATAGGCATTTGGAGGAATATAACATTCTCCACAGTTTTCAATCAGACTTTAGAAAAAAATGATTTGCACATCTGCATTAGTTCATATTGTTGATGTATTGGCGGCAGCTAATAAAGATTTCTTAACTCCTATGATAGGTACTTCTTGATTACTCTAAAAGCCATCGATTGCTTAAATCTCGCAATTTTAATCCCCATTTTATCATTTATTGGGCTTAGTTCGACTGCAATAGTTTTTCTCAAATTGCTTGATGGACAGAAATGGTGATCGGAGTTCCTTTGAAGGCATCTTGGGCCGTGGTGTGCCTTAGGGTTCCCTTTTGAGCCCTCTGTTTTCTCGGGTTTGGTTTCCTACAACCTACGTAAAAATATTGTGCGGCACATATTGTGATGCCGACGACACCCAATTGTATTACTTGCTTAAACCATACAATGTTTATGATGCCAATGTTAGTGCCAACGATGATTTAAAATTTAAAATTGCTGCTTCAATCAGCAAGTGATCATGGTTTAGTTATAAATCCAAAAATCGAAGTTAATGCTATTTGGAAAGTCAACTGCGAGAGGTTCAGTTATAGATAAATTAGGCATTATCATAAATAGTGATAAATTGAATTGAGTGAAAGAAGCGAGAAATTTGGACGTTGTTGTCGACACAGATTTAAGGTTCATAATTCATATTAACAATTATGTTAAAAAATTATTTGGTATAAAACTTGAAGCAAATTTATGTTAACTAAAATAGATGTGATTCTCCTGTTATGCGATTCTTTAGTTTTAGCACATTTTTAAAATGGTGATGTTTTCGTACAACTTTTGAATTGATATGAGAACAGTGTGCAGGATACAGGTTCAAAATGCTTGTGCATCTTGGAAATTGAAGGAGGTACATTGGTTTAATTAATTATTTGTTATTAATACTTACAAACGTATGCGATGTAACAGCACCAAACGCCAACGATGTTGGCTGGTTCATCTTCTTTCCAACTAGCCAAAAATTAAATATGGATGTTACAGAAATATGCAATAAAACAATGACGAACGTCTAGTTTTCTAAAATCGTACTTCAACTTTGCACCACTAATAATCTCGCACTCGCGCATCGCAAACTCCAAAAACCAACCAACACGATGTTGGTTGGTTTATCCTCTTTCCAACTAGCCCAAAATCCAAGTTGAATGTTTCACAAAGTATTTGATGTAGCAGCACCGTGCGCTTTCGTGCCCAAGAAATCGTTTTAACCTCCGTATTTACGCTCCCAGCGGATCTTTATCTTATCAGACAGCCAGGCAGCTTAGAAGGCTCTTATGAGCTCAAAGATGTCTTCCAGACTGGTGTGGGAATGCTACGAGCAACTTAATATCCTAGCCATGCGGAACGCAGTGAGACTGCTTTGGATTCGAAGTCACTGTGGGCTGATAGGGAACGAGAAAGCCGATAAACTAGCAAAGCGGGGCTCCAACGATCCTTTCGTTGGACCGGAACTTGCCCTAGGCATAACTAGGAGTGCAGTCAGACACCAAGTAAACGGATGGATTCGCGCTCAACATCATAATTACTGGAATAATTACACAGGCACAGCAAGTCGTATATAAAGGGACCTTGCAGGAAAAGATGCTCAGAACTACTTTGCCTTAGTAGGCTGCATATTAGAATCGTAACAGGCTTCCTAACGGGACACACGACCGTTAAAGAACACCTGTGGAAGATTGGCAAATATTACGGAGACCTTAACTGCCGCTTGTGTAATAAGGAACGGGAGACAGCTATGCACATCTTGTGCAGATTTGAAGCTCTAGACCAGATGAGGCAGCGAATTTTCGAGCGATTTCTGATGGAACCGGAAGAATTTTCCACGCATTCAATGTTGGACTTGTACCGTTTGGTCCAAGGCACCAAGATCATGGAATGGGTGTGACTTAGAATTTAGGGTGAGCACAATAAGCCCATTTTGTGGCTGCAGTGCATCTGAGCCTGCGGGCAGGCAGGCCCTAAGGGGAGAAAAAAAATTACGCTCCCTCGAATTTTGTATTTTCTATCCCTCACCCCGAAGTTCTCACACTTTCAATTCGTCTGCAGTCGGCTGCGCCTCATGCATAAATTTATTTATTGTTATTATTTACAAACGTTTGCGATGTAACAGCACCAAACGCTTAAAATTTACTGAAAACGTAGCTTAACTTTACACCCCTAAATATCGCTCCCCATGCATCAAGGACCCCAAAAACCAGCCCAATACTGTTCGAATTTTAGAGGCATAATTTTCGAATGTAGGTACGGTGGGAAAAATAAATGCCAGAATACTGGAGAGTAGATTTGGCGATAAACTAGAGAATACACTGGAAGAAAGTCAGAGCGAGTTTAGAAGAGAGAGAAGAACAAATGACCAAATATTCACACTCAGACAAATATCAGAAAAAGCAGCTAAAGTGGGAAAACAGATTCATGCATGTTTTATTGATATGGAAAAAGTTTTTTACAGAATAAAAAAAGAACGTATATAGTGTGTATGGAAAAACCGAGAGCTATGTAAGACGGAGAAACGAGAAGCACAATTTATTGGACTTAGACAGGGATGTATTTTAAGTCCCCTTCTCTTTAACTTGGTGCTGGACGATGTCATTAAAAAGTGTAAACAAAGATTAAAACCTTAAACATTGGATACTGGAGTATATAGTTTTGACGGAATTTGGTGATATTGGGGGAAACAGAAAACACTACAAGAAAATATGAAAACCCTTCAAAAAGATTTGAAAATATGGAATATGAAAATCTATATATATAAAAGAAAGTCGTTTTAGTTACACTATTTATAACTCAAGAACGGCTGAACCGATTTGGCTGAAAATTGGTGGGGAGGTAGCTTAGAACCAGGAGACGGACATAAGATACTTTTTATCCCGTTTCCCGAAATCGACATTTTCGACAGTTTCACAACAAAATATTACAATTTTAAACTGACAACTTGAAATTAATTACTAACTTGATAATTTTGGTCATTGTACATAAATACACGCATCCATAGTTACGCAGAGGAACGTAACGTTTTTTTAGGTAACGCTCGATTTTATAAATTTTATTTGTCAAATCTGACAGTTGATAAGTGTCATATCAAGCCCCCGCCTCGCACAAAACAAAAAAATTATGTTGATCCGATCGCTACCAAACTTCACAGGAACACTCGCTGGGCTAATCTGAAGATTAACTTACAGTAGGTGCCGCGCATGTCGTACCGGGACCGGGCAGCAAATAATTTATAAAGTGAAAATGCAAACGTCAAACGGCATATGCCATTCGCAGTTTATCAAGTTTCAAACGATTTTACCACAATTATTTCTTCAGAGGCAGCAACGCGCCGGGTACCAGCTATAGGTAATAAACATAATCGTAAGTAAATTTTTTGCAATTGTAATTTATTTTCAAGAATAAAACATCCGAAAATTGATTTTTATACGTGTAAGTATTAGTACAATATTAATTAAATTTGTTTGCATAGCTCTCTTACTTTCCAAGATTCGATAAAAATTTAGCATTAGATCGAAATCAGTTCCCGATCGCGCGTTACCTGTAAAATTCTAATAATACCTGAGACGAGTGAGACGCATGATGACCTTTTCACGCACTAGAAAAGGATGGATACCCCTTCGCGTAGCGGGTTGCATAAAATCGACAGGCGTCACTTTTATAACGTGCAGGCACCATTCCAGTTCCTCTGGATGTAGTTCAATGTGTGTGTTGGAGTGTGCCCCTGGATGGTTTACATTCACAATTGGACCCGGTAGGTGGCGCTGCAATCGGGTTCTAGGATTTTTTTGACGAAAATTTTTTTCATGTCATGCAGGACAACGTCTGCCGGGCCCGCTAGTACACGATAGAAAAAACCAAACCAATAGTAATCTGTAATCGGAAAGCAAGATAAGAAACACAATGTAACAATAGAGAGTGAAAAATAGAACAAGTAGAATAAGTAGGTAAGTACTTGGGGGTTACAACAAACAAAATGGGAACAATAGAAGATGAAATTAACGAAAGAATAGCAAAACCGACAAACTGTTTAATATCACAAACAAAAATTTCCTGGGCAAAAAAAGTTCATAAAAGGCAAAAGCAGAAATAGTGAAAATAATAGTCAAACGCACATTAACATATGCATGTGAATCATGAACAATGACAGAAAAGCAGTCAAGAAGTAGGTAGAAAGAAGAGAGGTAGGTCGAAAAAGAGTTGGACAGATGGAGTCAGAAGCAGTAGAGAAGAGAGGGACAAGACGGGAAGAAGTAAAAGTGCTGGTAAGAGATAGGAAGAAGTGGAAGGAAATGTGGAAGAGAGCTTAACTGACATATAGCTCGATACCGAAAGGTATAAGAGGTTATAGGATTAAGTAAATAAGTGTATACTTTTACCTAAACTATAACCTGAAAATTAAAAGTTATTTTTAATATACTCGTATTTATATAGATCACTAAGATACTAATCTATCTAAGATACTAAATAAGAGTACCTATCTTTAGCACGGAGTATCTTAATAAATACGTTCTATGAATTTCTTCAGAAATGGATCCAACATACCTTTAAAGGAATCTTGTTCAGCTTTGTCTTGAAAATGTATTAATGATGTACTTTAAGGTAGGTACTGTTGATTTGATATTTGTGATTCCTATTCGTTAAATTGCATAATAATGGTAACATACGAAAGAACGGCCCCTAATAGTTTCAACACTAGTTTATCATTTATTTTGAAAAAGTCAGACGCTGTAAAGTATACTTTTCTATTATCAACGTGAAGCATTAATAAGCTCAAATCTTTTTTAAGAGTCGATGCTGGACAATTTTTAGTTGAAAGTTTCATCATAAAACGAGTAATTATCTTGTACATCCTTGCTGTCTCGGAGTGCACCGCACCACAGTTGCTGCAGAAGATCACCATAGGTACCTGAAATTTAAGCCGACAATTTAATGTTATGGTACCTTACATACTATAAGATTTCTATATCCCGCCGAACTTCCACTTTGATGCAGTTTAAGCATATAATAAAACATTAGTTTTAGACTTCCGCGGCCATTGCCGTAATTGTTACTTTGACTTCCGGGTGGAGATCTCGCCGTTCATTGACAGAATGCCTCAGTTTCGCCCACTGAGAGGAATTCGTCAGCCAACCGTGAATGATTTGGATGAGTGATTAACGTGGAGAGTGATTGATTATATGCTTTCATGTATTTTGACGTGAGGATGTTTGAAGATTTCGATAAATCCCCTAAGTTTCCTATTATGAAAGTTAGCGCTAGAACTTTTGATTGCAGCTGTCTCAGTTTTGCTCTGATAGTGCTGAGTGACACAGTAGTTGGATCAAGAACTTTGACGCAAATTCACTATGAATCCTTAATAAGTTAATCCCACACGCCAAAAGACAATGACCACAGAACAATGACACAGTAATTAAATTCAACACGTGTTTCGCTGACGACGTTTATTTACTCTGACAACGTCAGCATCTTGAAAATGCTGACGTTGTCAGAGTAAATAAATACATTATAATTACACATAAGTAAACTATTTCTACAAAGGGAATAGGAAGTGATCACTATTTATGTATTACAAATGGAGCCAACAGCGAACACAAAAAGCAAGAACACAGAAAGGAAGAAAATAACAAAAAATCCAAAGCTATAAACTGGAAAGCGAGGAAATTAGAAGGATAAGTCAAGTTAATGGATCTACTACAGTAGTAATTGGTTATGGCATTTTAAGCGGAATTGAACCGTAAAGTGGAAGACCGCTTTTGCTGTTAATAGTACATAGAGACACAATGAACTGATATTGATACTGGAGGTTATACCTCTTGAATTTAGTTTCAAAACAACGCTTCTAATCTAAAGAATTATTCAGCTATTCTTCAAGTATGCTTCAAGTTAGGGCATAGTTAAAGGATTGAAATTGTATCCTACATGCGGCATAAAATTAATGTAATTTCAGTCACTTTCACATTGCAACTATGTTTTAGGTTTTACTGTTGCAAACTTTACTTGGAAAAACTCGACGTAGGCTCAACGGTTTCCGGTACCAGAAGTTATTAAAATCATTGTAAAACGTCGACACCGCGCTAAATCGATATATCAATATATCGACATATCGATATATCGAAATATCGATATATCTAAATATCGATATATCGAAATATCGACATAAAAATATCGATATATCGAAATATCGATACTTCGATATATCGACATTCCGGTATCGTTATTCGATATATCGATATCAATATCGATATATCGATATCAATATCGATATATCGAAAAAAGTCGGAGTCCTACTCAAGATCCAATAATTATGAGACTCAGAAAAGGAAAAGAACATCAATCTTAAAATAGCTCTTTATAGAGTAACAGAAAAGATGCGTGGGGAAGCCTGGAAACAGAACTATAAAAATACCAGAAATAAAACAAGAATCCACAACGATTAATCCAAGGAATTCAATTCGAAGGTCTGAAACAAGTCATCATCGTAAAAGTTCTCAAGTTCTCAGTCCGAAGACTGGTTGGACGGGTACCTCCACCCTTTCCTATCCTGAGCCAACCTACGCATTTCAATAAAAGTAAAACATCCTACATACCCAACTATTCGAGCGTAGTAGTCTAATCTGGGCCTATCCCTAACTCTTTTTATTCCTATCTCCGGCTCTAGTATATCGCGAACTATTCCTCCGTGTATCAGAGGGTATCCTACCATCTTATTTCCCCTATTCTTGATTGTTTTCCATACCTTTCACTTTTCCCCAACTCTTTCTAATCGCTCCCTATTGCCTACCTTCTCTATCCACGGTATCTTTATCATGCGTCTGTAGCACCACATTTCAAACACTTCTATTCATTTTCAATCCGCTTCTCCTATTGTCCAAGTTTCGCACCCGTACAATGCTGCACTTCATACATACGTCCTTCGGAGTTTCTACATTAACGGTTTTCGAGCATAACAGTAGTTTCTTTTTGTTAAACGTAACTCGACCCTGCGCTATTCTTTCTTTCTAAAACAAGTATGTGTACCAAATTCGAGGTTTTTCCGATAATCATAGACGTTGTGAAAGGATGTAAAGAGAAGAGCAGCAAGCACACGTTGGAAAATGAAAAATGAGAGATGTGACATTAGAAGAACTAATTTTTGCCGATGACATGATATTGTTGGCGGATTCACAGGAAAAGTTACAACGGAACGTCATACTATACCATAAGGAACTAGCAAAAATTAATATGGTGGTAAACAGGGAAGAGACTAAGACCCCAATATTATTCTCTACGAGTGAAAAGAAATAGAATAATACTAGATTGAATTATACTAGAACATATAAACTTCTATAATGTTGTGTAGGAACAGTGATAGAGGAAATTGGAAAAATAGATTTAGAAATACAGAGAATTTGAAAGGGCCGAAGGTTATATAAAAAGTGGTAAGACCCTCACTAATACAGGCAACGAGTCCTGGAGAAACAGAAAGAAAATTACAGTCACCGAAATGAGATTCCGAAGGAAAATTGAAGAAATCACCAGAAGAGATAGAATAAGGAATACGACGGTTACAGACAAAGTAGAAGTGAGACCTGTAGGAGAAATAATAGAAGAACATTAACTGTAATGGCTAGGATATTTCTACAGAACGGAAGACGATAGAGCAACTAAGGAAATATATGGGGCTAAAATACAAAGAAATAACAAAGTAGGAAGGTCACGATTGAGATGGGAAGAGTAGGTACCTCAGGCGGCGATGAGGAGGGGAATCAAATGAATGGATACAAGAAGGCTGGATCAAGGCAGAACAGAAAATAGAAAGAAGAATGGAAATAGAAACATAAGTGTATAAAACATATAATCAGACTCCTTACGGTATAAGGATGTACGGTTAAATAATAATAAGTTCAGATGGTAATGCTACCGATATGAACGACAGCGCTAGCTGCAAAAGAGTAGGTGACTGACATTTTTGGGAGGGTGATGATGAGATAAGTCTTTGCGGTTACCATTACTGTTAGAGGGTCTTCTATAGACTTCCGCACTGAGATGACGACAGTCGAAAATATCTTAGGAGTGCAACTTGAAATCAACTTATGGCTGACTATTCCCCAGGTATAAAAAAGCCCCCTGATTTTAGTCCTATCAGTTCAGTGCCTACTCTGAAGATGTCCCTTGTGATAGTTGACGAAACGTTGGTATCCAATCAATTAACGACGAGGCCCTTGCCAGGATGTCATGTTCTACCATAATTATTAGCTTGTATTACCTGAGAAAAATGTATACTTACTAAAATTATCAATTCCAAAGTCAAAGAGCCATATAGCAGGTCTGATCTAGCATATGGTCCAGGAGAGAGATTGTAAAAGTCGAAATAATAGGTAAAATACAAAAATGAAACGAAATTGAGGAACACGTAGAGCAACAACTGAATTCCATAGATGGTATTGAAGCATCTAACTGTAACGAAGACCTTGGTGTAAGCCATTATGTACGCTTTAATATTAAATCGGCGTTTTAAACTTCCAGCTCCAAACTGATCATAATTTAAATAAAACATCAAATCATTTTGTAACTTGTCATTTAGCACTTCGAATCTGCGTTTTATCATCCATAAAATCGTTCGCATAACAACAATATTGAATGTTAACAAATGTATATTCAGATCTTTTGGCATGTAGACCTGTGTTCTTTCAAATTCATTAGGCATATAGAAAGTTTGCAGACGAATTATAAAACAAAGAATTGAGTAAATATATAAACATATAGATTCGAGTTTCATTCGTTTTAGGTCAGCGGCCCAGCTTTTATTAAACTTCAAATATTCTTCAATGTCCTTCATTTCTTTTATTATTTGCAACTGCAGTTCATCATAATATATAGATGCAAATACTCCAAGAATGTTCATTACAGCAACAGTAACTGATATTCCACTCTCTAGCAGTATACGTCGAAAATCGTGTGTGGTATTAATTAATGCGGTGAAAAATTTTTCTTTAATTTGCCAATATATCACATATAACAAGAAAAACATCCAGACGAAGGCAGCACATTTGTGCAACTGATTTAAATTTGTATGTTTGTTATAAATTCTTGGAGTCACGAAACCAAAAATTACAGCCATAAAACACATGCGTTGGAAAATCGTATATGCATCACAACGTGCCATGCTTTCTATTAGTATCTGTAAAATATCCAGTACTTATCTAAAATGTTATCTTTTCGATATCTTGTACTTTATTTAAAATACTGTACGACTTGATTTTGCATTAGGGAAATATTATAAATCGGGTGTGCAACTTGTGCAAGTAATTAGAGTTTGTTTTGCTTTTTAATATTCTGTAATAATCTTGGTAATAGTAAAAACAACTTTTCTTTATCAAACTTCTAAGTTTCAAATATATAATATTAATTTAATATCTTTGTTTGGAATTAACTTTTAGAGGTCGTTTTATGCCCAAAAGTGGCCATAATTAGGGACTTCCTTATGGGTTTCTGCAAAGGGCCAAATATTTTATCAATAATTTGGAAATTTTTGCAGAATATCTAGAAAATCAAATTAAAATTATTACTTCACTATTTTAGATGTTACGTTCAATATTTTTTTGAACAAAGATATATAGAATTTCATCGTCTTTCGAATGATGTATGCAGTTCATACACGTAGACTTTGAACAATTTCAATTTTTTTTTAATTGATCAAAATTAGAACTATGTGTTTCTAAATTATGAACTCAATTTTGTCCATAGCTAAATAGAACACAAAATTAGCAAAGTTTTAGTATGGCAGATATTTCTCTATAATATAGCACTGCTTTATTTTAATATTATAGTACTGTTCTCTTTTACCGTCTCTTCATTTCCCTTTCTTCGTTATTGATTTGTGTTTCTGTTGTTCTTCCGTTCGTTTGAATTTCTTGTTCTTGCATCTGCTGTTGAAAGTCCTAGCCGAAGTACTAGTTTAGCAAAGCCATTCACGTGATACCATCAGCTAACTTCATGCCTTCTAAAGTTCCATGGCCGCCATCTATTAATCAATTTCTATAATTTAGGACGCCACTGATTAAAAATTTAAAATGTTGAACTCCCAATTCGGTTTAGCATACGAAGGTTATAAACTGTATCAAATTTTGTAAGTTATTCTTTAAGGGTGCTTGTCGATGTCTTGTCTGTCTAGCTCTCGCACATTGCTTGTTCCAGGGAACTGGGTGTTCGTTTTTCGAAGATTACCTGCTCAAACAACTTTCGGAGTTTCTTCCTGAAATTTTGTATACTTAAAGTTATGTTTCCATGAAATATAGGGACAGGAGAATAATGCATAATCTCTACAAGGAGCAAACGGCAATTATGGAATTTGGGAAGGAACGAAGAGAAGCAGATATCCTGATACAAAATGAAAAGCTGTTTGAACACTTGCTTTAAGCAAATCACTCCAATCGGTCCTTTTCAGGGCCACCATAAACATTTATTCGAGGGTTGATATCAGACACGACGATTATGCAGTTATTGTTACAAATTAAAATGAACAAAGTTTTAATACTTTTAAGTAAATAAATAACTAATTTTGTAGGTATTGTGCCTTTAATATGTTGTTTGCACCCATGTGAACTTGAGTATGTCCTTATGTTGGAAGAATCCATTCATTATTTTCAAGTTAAATCTTGGACAAATTTATCTCAGTCGCATCCCATTGTTGTTCACTGACTCCTCTCCAAACTTCCCAACCACTTGATCATCCACTCTGCTCCCAGTTCTTGCATTTAAATCTCCTAAAACTACTATTTCTTTCCTACTCAAGACTCTTATTTCTTCTTCAAATTCTTCCTTAATTTCAATAGTTGATTCACCCGTTGGAGCACACGTCTATTATGACCAGTTTTTGTCCAAAGATCTCTAATTCCATTTCAATTATCACTTTACTTACTTCTTCCCAATTCTTAGTTTATAAAAACATCTGATTAAACAGACAGAGCTCTTTTTAACCAGATCAAGTTTGCCAAATGCAATTAAACCAAACCAAAGTTACAAGCATCTCCACAGCCAGACATTCCCATTCCCCTTCAGCTCATAATTATTGAGTTAGAGCAATATGTGGTAAGCCAAATTATGCAAAAGTTATTCATCATATTTTTTTAAATGCAACCTTAACTTTTCTCTTCGGATTTTGATAGGTAATTCCAAAATTAGAAACTTTACAAAAAACATCAGTATACCTCGCATAACAATTTTTTGGATATATGCACACAAAGTTAAAAAAATATTTTTAACAGAAATAAAACAATAAAACAGCAGAATAATAAAACAATAAAACCTTACGCTACACACGAAAATATTCAAACTGTCTCCTAAAAACCAATTGGCATTGGCTGGCACATGTATAAATGCTTTGTAAAGCACGCTCAATAATTCCCAGCCTGATTCTGTTCATTTCTGCGCGGATCCTTTGCTTCAGATCATCTAAATTCTAAATTATTATGTTTATTATTGTAAACTCGTAATTTTAAATGGTCCCACAAAAATAAGTCCAGCTGTGTTAAATCTAGTGAACGTTCTGTGGCCATTACATCGCTCCTCGTCGTCTTATTCATCTATTAGGGAACGTATCGCTAAGAAAATTCCGTACTTCTGCCCCAAAATGGGGAGGAGCAGAATTCGACGCTCGATCATTCCTGCCCAAACATTTAATTTTCTTTGACTCTGGTTATGAGTTGAGTTCAATATGGATTTCCTTGCTTCCAATATCTGCAGTTATGCCGATTTACTGTGCCATTCAAGCTGAAAGTGATCTCTTCAGAAAATACAATTAGGTACATTTTAAAAGTTTGGATTTTCTTGGCAGCGTATACCAGTAGTTCTTCTCAAAATTGTTAAGTGATGGTCTGGATCACCTTCGAGTATCAAGTGCACTTTTTCAAAAACTTTACCACAAATGCAATTTGCCTTATAGAGTACCTATTAGCTTTCTCTTGAATTTATTTAATTTGGCATTTTCCATCATTATAGGTCTGCCTTCTCGTGGTCAATCTTTTACACTTCCCGGTTGCATATTTACATAAACTATGTCGTTGTGGCACCAGGGTGCTAAAATCGCATATTGAATGGAATTGTTTCTACAATTACATACGCTACGCTGTTTGAGCATGTTCGTCAGTTCTTGGTGCCTAAACCTCATAGGAATGAATTGTAGTTGATTCATTTACTACACGTCTTCGGCACTTTCGCATTATAGCTATTGAGTAATTTAAGTGGATTCACTGTGTAAAACAATAAAAATGAATAACGATCGCGAAGAAGTAACTTGGAAACCAAGAACAAAGTTTTCCAGCACTGATTATAATGAAGAATCTCAAAAGTGGGAGAATATGTATTACAAAAAAACTCATACGAACTGGGTTGTGGCGAAAACATATAATAGAGTAAAGAAGAAAGACTTTGATAAGGATTATTTGTGTGAATTATCTTGTGGATCAAGGAAAATTCAAACAGGACGACCAGCTAATAGTGAATTATCAATTCAAGAATCAATTGTACCCCTAACCACATTTTATGTGGTTAGGGGTACAATTGATTCTTGAATTGATTATTTAACCACAGTCTCTTACATCTTAATCAGTGGATTATCAAACAAAAAAACAGAAGCGAACGAAAAGTTTAATACACAAGTAATAAAATTAAATATTTTAAGTAACCCCCGACACAACGCCTGAACAGATCTTAATAAATTATAGATAAGAACCATCTCGATCACGTCAGCTTTCAAACAAAAAAACACATCAAAATCGGTCCATTCGTTTAGGAGCTACGATGCCACAGACAGACACGTCAAACTTATAACACCCCTCTTTTTGCGTCGGGGGTTAAAAATATAATACTAAAAAATGAGCTTCAGACGCATGATGAAGATACCATGGATAGATAAAGTTAGCAATAGGGATATTAGATATAGCAATATTAGACAGAGTTGGGGAAAAGCGAAAAGTATGGAATACAATAAATAGGAAAGATAGGATGGTAGGACATCTTTTGAGACACGAAGGAATAGTTCGCGACATAGACTCAGAGATAGGAATAGAAAGAGGTAGGGGTAGGCCTAGAGTAGATTCCTGCTCTCAAATAGTTGGGGATGTAGGATATTTTACTTTTGGGGAAATGCATAGGTTAGCTCTGGATAGGAAAGGATAGAGATATACGTGCAACCAGCCTTCGGACTGAGAACTTTATGAAGATGAAATTAGCCTAATTCAAAAGGTCATGAAAATAGAGATTAAATTTATTTTTTTGGCGATTTTCATTTGGTTATATATTATTGAAAATTATAATAAATGAAGCATGATAAACAATTTATAATTTTTAATTCAATAATATACAGGGTAGTCCACAACGCGCGCGTCGGTCAATAGTCGCTAAACCGCTGGACTTATGGAAAAATATTTTTAATAAAACTTGTAACGTTTCATTTTTGCTGTAACTGAAAATTATTTTCAATTATACAGGTTGTCCCATTTCTTCTGCGCCGTACCTAACTCTATTTTTTTTAATGGAACACCCTGTATTTGATAGCATTTTGGAATTCTTTGTTGAATTTAAGTGCCACTTTGTTAACCATACATTGGGTCTAAGTCCCACAGTTTGAAAGTTATTTGATGTTAGAAATCGTCATTTTTCAAGTTTCGCCATTTATAACTTGTAAAAGGTTCGAGATAAAGAAAAATTACTTACATGTCCCTATCTTAGTTTTTAATTCTCTATGTAATGGGTCTGAAAAATACTGCCTCCTGATTGGCAACTTTTTGTCATTTTTTGACCAATCAGGAGGCAGTATTTTCTAGCCGCATTAGATAGAGGATTAAAAACTAAGATAGGGACACGTAAGCCATTTTTCTTTATCTCGAACCTTGTACACGTTATAAATGGCGAAACTTGAAAAATGACGATTTCTAACATCAAATAACTCCGAAATTGTGGGACTTAGACCCAATGTATGGTTAACAAAGTGACACTTAAATTCAACAAAGAATTCCAAAATGCTATGCAATATAGGGTGTTCCATTTAAAAAAGCCAAGTTAGGTGCCGTGCAGAAATGGGACAGCCTGTATACTTGAAAATAATTTTCAGTTGCAGCAAAGATGAAACGTTACAAGTTTTATTTAAACATTTTTTCCATAAGTCCAGCGGTTTAGCGACTATTGACCGACGCGCGCATAGTGGACTACCCTGTATATTACCTACTCCTTACATGTTTCCAACATAGAAAAAGTTTAAACCGCGTAGTAAAGTGTTAGCAACTGAACTAGAAATCCTTTTTGGTTCTTGGCGTGCACAAATAGCGTAGTGTTTGTAGTCGGAGAAACAATTCCATTCACTATGCGATTTTAGCACCCTGGTGCCACAACGACATAGGTTATGTAAATATGCTTCCCGGTTCACCTTATTTTGCAACTTGATTCTTGCAATAGGAGGTCTATTGGAATGCTCTTGGTTAAATAACAAATTAACTTCCTAGTGAGTTCTTAGTCTATCGCGTTATATCCAGCCATCATCGTTCATTTAAACGAGCCATTTTTTACACTAATTGAAAAATTCTATCCTAATTTAAACGTGCATCTAAGTTAATGCCTACTGTTTCTTCTTAATCAATTAGTGGACTGTACTTTAACGTTTTAATTTTATTAATTTACATCTTAATACCAATAGTTTAAGCAGTACAACTTGAGCTAACAACATGCCATGCTCTTACAAGAACCAGAACAAATTCAACTGTCAACTAAAACTCCCACTGATCTATAAATTATGGACGCACACTCCATAGAGTGCATCAAGCTGAACAAAACAGAACATTGCCCCCACCTTGAAGGGACTCTAGGACAGTGCCTTCGAACGTAATTAAAATAAACAATATAAATTCAAAACAAACACAATGAATTCTTACAAAGTACACAAATAAAGGTATAGTATTATAAACAAACAAGGTTTATACAACAGGTAAGTTTATACATCAATAGACACTGTTATTCACTTTAACTTTCACTTTCAGGTTGAGGAAGTGGACATATCTTCAAAACAGGTCTCTTCAAAATTCCCATGGAAGTCTTTAGGGTGACAACACGGACCACGCCATCTTCACCAGGATGAACTTTTAAGATGCGTCCCAACAACCAATTTGAGGGAGGTAATTTTTCATTTTTAATAAGCACCAAAGAATTCAGTTTAACTTCTGATACTTGATGCCATTTTCCACGCTGCTGTAGTTGTGTAAGATAATCCTTAGACCATCTTTTCCAGAAACTTTGACTAAGTTGCTGGATCAACTGGTATCTGGACAATCGATTGAGAGGCATTTCTTGAACACTTGGATCAGGGACACTCTGTATAACTCGTCCAATCAAAAAATGAGACGGTGTGATGGGTAGGAGATCATTAGGGTCACAGGAGGAAGCACATAACGGACGAGAGTTCAGTACACCCTCAATTTGTATTAACATAGTAAGAAACTCCTCGTACGTTAATTTTGTATCATTAATTATTTTTAGTATATGTTTTTTGCAACTTTTGATTGCGGACTCCCACAATCCACCAAAATGGGGAGCCCCTGGGGGAATAAAGTGCCAAACCATACCCTCCTGTGCACAGAATTTCAAAATGTCATCTTCTGAATCGCGAAGAAAATTACGCAATCTTTCTAGCTCCCTTGAAGCACCCAGAAAATTAGTTCCGTTATCGGAATAGAGGTGGGAAGGTTTTCCCCTTCTTGAAACAAACCTCCTCAAGGCAGCAATAAAACATTCACAGCTTAAATCAGTTGCCAATTCTATATGAATGGCTTTGCTAGAGAAGCATACGAAAAGGCAGATATAGGCTTTAGAAACCTTCGTGCAACGGCCCTTACGTTCCTTCAGAAGGAAGGGTCCTGCATAGTCTACACCTGTAGCCATGAATGGGAGCATAGCCGTAACGCGATGCTCGGGTAAATTACCCATAAGGTTATTAATCGGTCTAGGATTTTGTCGAAAGCATTTTATGCAATTTCGCACAATATTTTTTGAAAGATTTATACCCGATGTGGGCCAATAATTTTGACGAACACTTGACAGTACAAATTGTGGTCCGGCATGTAGCAACCTCTCATGCTCATTTTTAAGTATTAATTTAGTGAACTTATGTTTGCCACTTAACAATAAAGGGTGTTTTGTCTCATAGGGAAGATCTGAATACTTTAGTCTTCCTCCTACGCGCAAAAGGCCATTATTATCAAGATATGGAGATAATTTTAACAGGTTACTTTTACAATTTAATCTCTTCCCGTTAGCTAACAGTTCTATGTCATTTTCAAACGAATCATGTTGAGCCAAACTGACTAACCTAGTCATTACAGAATTTAATTCCTCTACTGTTAATTCTCCTGTTTGACGAAATTGTTTAACTGACTGCCTTGCATTATTACAGAATCTAAAGCAATAGGCGATAACTCTTTTTAAAGTTGGAAGTTTAGAATATCTCTCAAATATAGAGTTACAATTGGTTGTAACTACCAGAACCTTTGTATTATAGCGCAACTCTGGAATTTCTGTGTTGTCCAGAACTAATTTTGAAATAGGCCAATTTGACTTGGCTTTTGAAAGCCATGGAGGCCCGTGCCACCATAAGCTGGATTCTATTAGCGCTTCCGGAAGCACACCCCGAGAAGCTATATCTGCAGGATTCTCCTTTGTTCCTACATGAAACCAATTATCATTAGTAGCATCCTGAATTTCTGCTACCCTATTACTAACGAATGTTTGCAGAAGTTTGGGCTGCGTTCTTAACCAACACAGCACAACCTGAGAATCGCACCAATAAAAGGGTTTTAATTTTATGGTGACTGATTCTAATACTTTTTTCATTAATCGCGTTAAAATGAGCGCACTACACAATTCTAATTTTGGAATTGTCAGTGATTTCAGTGGGGCAACTTTAGTTTTTGCACAATATAGACTTACTTTTACATTCCCTTCAGAGTTCTCACTTCTCACATAAATGCAACAGCCATATGCATCCATAGATGCATCGCAGAATCCGTGCAAAGTTACACTAGTGAAGTCATCTAGAATAACATGCCTTGGAATACGCAAAGTATTCAAAACATGTAAAGTACTATATAGTTTTTCCCACTTGTTTCTAATTTCATCA
This sequence comes from Xestobium rufovillosum, assembly GCA_963966045.1. Classification (NCBI taxonomy): domain Eukaryota; kingdom Metazoa; phylum Arthropoda; class Insecta; order Coleoptera; family Ptinidae; genus Xestobium; species Xestobium rufovillosum. The sequence continues at coordinate 18,722,343 of OZ014492.1, read as the reverse complement.
GGAACTACATCATCCCACTCTAATCCCTGTAGCCACAGAAGCTGCATAATTATTTTTGTCGAAATTATTACTGGACTTAAAAGTCCCAGAGGATCAAATATCTTTGCAATGCTACCTAAAATTTGACGTTTTGTAACAGGAATATTTTTTGAAACATCTAAAATGCTATATGTTAGTATATCTGAGTTACTGTCCCATTGAACACCTAAAGTTTTTGCAAATTCATTATCACCGAGAAAAAGAACACTAATAGGTTCTGATTCATCTTTGAATTCCTTTAATAGAAGTTTGCTATTGGAAGCCCATTTTCTTAAATGGAAACATCCCTGCTTAAAGATAGAAGAAACTTCTTTGCAAATATTTATGGCATCACTTTCTGAAGTGAATCCCGTAATCAGATCATCCATGTATGTATCATGGTCAATTATATTAGAAGCAACAGGAAGTTGTTCTTTATTTTCAATAACCAACTGTTTCAAACACCTTAAAGCCAAAAAAGGTGCCGATGCGGTCCCATAAGTAACCGTATTTAATCTATAACTCTTTATTTCATTTTCAGGATCAGAGCGCCACAAGATACGCTGTAAATCTCTATCAGCTGGATGTACCAGAATCTGCCGATACATCTTGGATATGTCAGATGTAACAACAATTTTATGTTCCCGAAATCTAAGTAAAATTGAAATAAGATCATTTAAAATATTTGGACCTGGAAACTGAATGCTGTTTAAAGAAGAACCGGAATCTGAAGGAGAAGATCCGTTAAAAACCACGCGAAGCTTGGTTGTCAAGCTTTCATCCCTAATCACACCATGGTGGGGTAAGTAAAACGAATTTACACTTTCTTCATCTTGAACATTAGACACTATTGACATGTGCCCTAATAATTCATATTCTTTTAAGAATTTTACATAATCCTGCTTTAATTTATTATTTGATTGAAATCTCTTTTCTAGCTGGAGTAACCGTTTGGTTGCAATTGATATAGAATCTCCTAATAATGTTGGAGATGATTTCAGAGGTATCCGAACGACAAACCGACCATCGGAATTTCTCGAGAAGGTTGCCCTAAAATGAGCCTCACATTGTGCATCTTCACCTGATGGGGAAGGAATATAATTGCACTCTTCGGCTTGCCAGAATTTTTGTAAATCATGTTGTAAATTTGTTGCAAAATAACAAAGTGTATGTAAACTGCTTGAATTTAATTGGCCTGCCACGATCCAACCGAACCTGGTGTTTTGAATTACTGGTTTACCTTTCCCTAAATTAATTTTCCCTTCCATCATTGTATCCCAAAATAGACCTGCGCCTATTAATAGATCTATACTCCCTGTTTTATTGTAAGAAGGGTCCGCTAAGTCAATGTGACTTGGAATATTTAGCGTACTAACATCAATCATGGTCAGTGGTATATTACTGGTAATCTTGGGCAGAATGAAACAAAGAACTGTTGTTCCATAATTATTTATGCGAGATTGAATAATCACATCACATTTACTTCTAACCTGTGACAAAGCATTATTTATACCCGAAACTGTCATGACTACTTTACTTTGCCTCAATCCTAATTTATTGCAGCCTTTCTGAAATGAAATTTGATTGAGATCCACAATCCAGCAATCCCCTGACTTGGTGAATGTTACCATGTACATCTCTAACGTTAACTAAAACCGTGGAAAGTAAAACATTATTTTTGTAATTCGTACTAGACAAAGCTACTTCATTTTCAATTTTATTACTTTCTTTTACATCTACTTTTTCATGCAACAACGAACTATGTTTTTGTTGACAAATGTTACAACCTTTGGACCGACAAACTTTGTGTAAGTGCCCGGTACACAGACAATTCAAGCATAATCTTAACTCTTTTGCTTTTTGAAGCCTATCCGGAATGCACAAATTCAAATACTCAGAACAATTGTAAATCAAATGCTCCTTGGAGCAGTAATTGCATTTTTTCTTGAGATTAGTGTTTGCAGAATGAAACGCTACTTGTCTCTTACTGCGCATGTCTTTCAAATCATGATTAACCTCTAGCGACTCCAACAAATCAGCCCTATCCTTTAGAAATTGCTGCATCTCTTTTATTGTTGGCATAATTTTACTTGATTTTCTATTTTCCCACTCCCTCGCGGAGTTTTTATCTAATTTGGACACGATCAGATATATAATTATGCGATCCCATGTCTCTACAGGTTCCTCTAAATTTTTAAGCGCTCTTAAATGTTTAAACACATTAACACTTAAATTTCTTAAAGAATTCGAAGATTCTTTACCAATAGGCTCTAAATTAAATAAACCTTTAATATGATTATGAACTAATTATCAAATCGGTCACATAGCAATTCCCAAGCAATACTATAGTTACCTTCAGAAAAATCTAAGCTTTGAATCAATTTCAAAGCATCATGTTCTAAACTAGCACGCAAGTAATGGTACTTCTGAATCTCGGTTATAGAACTATTCGAATGAATCAAACTGACGAAAGTGTCCTTGAACTTAGCCCTTGCTAACTGATTTGAATAATCATTTATAAATTCATCTCTCTCAGCATACTGCTCATTTAAAATATTATCCTCACAAATGCATTCGATTTGTGTTTGAACTTGATCAAATTCTGATTCCATTAATGACAACTTTTCAAACCTACCTCGTAGATCATAAACACGAATGGATACATCCTCATCAAGACTTATATCCCTTTCTAATGCCTCCAGGAAAAGTCTAAAATTAGTTAGTTTGTGCTTCACACCACCTCTTTTCCTATTTAATTGTTTTAAATCCTCCATCACGAGAAAATATGCCCCAAATATTCACTAAATGAAACAATGAAATCTGCGCCCAGTTACTAGCACAATAAATCGCAATTATTGTTTTAAAAACAATAACAAATTAAATCAAGTTAGGCACTCTACTCACCCAACAAATCAAAGAACGTATTACAATACGAACACCAAATAATCTTAAACAAATCTCAGGTATACCGTTTTACCCTTATAGGAACTTCGGAAATAGGGCAGCAATCGTGAAACTGGACAAAATTCTCCTCGTGCAATCGTCACCTCAATTTCTTCTTCTCAACATCACCTTAAATCCAAGCTGATGATTCTCATCCGGTCGAATGGACCAATGTTTCTTCTTAATCAATTAGTGGACTGTACTTTAACGTTTTAATTTTATTAATTTACATCTTAATACCAATAGTTTAAGCAGTACAACTGGAGCTAACAACATGCCATGCTCTTACAAGAACCAGAACAAATTCAACTGTCAACTAAAACTCCCACTGATCTATAAATTATGGACGCACACTCCATAGAGTGCATCAAGCTGAACAAAAAAACAGAACACCTACTAAAATTGTTGATTGTTTCTTTTTCTGACGAAATGCTGCCTGTGAAATTGAACTGAAAGTCACCTTTTGTTTATGCGGTAAGTTTCAACACAAGTGTGGGTAAATTGGGAAATTTTCATCGCGGCAAAACGGGATAGTATCTCGTTTTGCTTCAACTGTATCGCATTTCACCTACACTATTTTATTATTTATTTTCACTTGATTTCATAGAGAAATTGAACATGTGGGTATTTGAAGGCCGCAAAGGTATTTAATTTAATTAATATGTGACATTTTTGCGTATATTTTGATTTTAAACGCTATGGTGTAATTGAAAGAGTTGGTCGTTCTATTTAAATTAAGGAAGTTGATAGCGATATCTCAAAAATGCGCTACTAGCGCTACCAAATTCTGCTCGAACAATTTATCCATTTAACGAACTTTCTTAGATTTGAAATAAAAAAGATAGCCATTGTAGAATTATTCCATGAACACCTTGTATAAATATTTATTTTTCATTTTTAATGAATTTCTGAAGAATAATTGGCTGGATCAATAACCACATTGTACTATATTCACTTTGCAAGCTTTTACAACAATTAACATTTCTTTACATATAGTGTCTAGTATCCCATTTTAGCCCACCTTCCCCTACTGATGTTTTTGTAAAGTTTCTAATTTTGAAATTGACCTACCCAAATCCGAAGAACAAGTTGGGGTTGTCTTTTAAAAAATGTGACGTCATAGCGCAAAGGGTGTTGTTGGATAAAAATTAAATTTTTGTGTGGGAAGGTTGTCGTTTCAAAAACTAAAATTTATGCGTTTCGGAATTTTCATAAAAAACACTAAACAACTTGATTATGATTTTTTCGCACAGTAGTTGGATCAAGAACTTTGACGTAAATTCATTATGAATTCTTAATAAGTTAACCCCACACGCCAAAAGACAGTGAAACAGTAATTAAACTCGACATGTGTTTCGCTGACAACGTCTAATTTATTTGGATACCAAACATTACATCATGCCTACAAAAATAATTCAGAGATTATAGAAAACAATTTTTTGTATTTAATAAATAATAATGTCCACTCAGCCAGTCACAAAAAGTAATCTTGCTTCATCCAAAATTCATATGCCTAGGACCCCAAATGAACGTTTTGTTTTCAGCCATGGCTGTCTAGATAGCTATTTGCGCACAAATAAATACTAATAATATGTTCTACTACTTCTTAAAAGGCTTTTACGGTTTTTCAACTGTCTCACTCGCGCACGTTCGCACGTTGGAGTTTTTATCTGAACCTTTGCACACGTCAGCTTTTTTCCATGCAGAAATGTACTATGATCCTTTACCGCCGAGAAGAAGGCCTGAGCGCTCTAGCAAAAACAGCATGTGACGTCAGCATAAATAGTTCGACAAGCCCTTGTTAGTGGCGTTACAGTTGCATGATATTTGCATATTTGATGGTTGTATTCAAGTGCATCTACATCTGATTATTTACACATTGTGCTGTGGAAGTGATAGTTACAAATTGTGTTTTACGTGTTGTGTTCTTGGGTTCTGGGGTGCCGGCCGGGGAAATTACAAAAATGACCCAAAAGTAAATGTTTCTGGTTTTCCTGCGGACGTTGACCTGCGTAACAAGTGGCTTGGGAGACAGTTACAGTAAGTTTGAAATTTCCAAAGCTTAAACCGGGAGCTGTACCTAGTGTGTTTCCTAATTACTGTAAGCGTAATTTGTCCACAAATATTCACTGTCGTTCAAGCAGGGAGGAAAAATTAGAAAAAAATGAGCAGAACAATTTCGCGCCTGCAATAGAACAGAGTAAAGCGGAATTTGAAGTATATCAAAGGTCTACAAACTTATGCTACGTTTGAAATTTTTATGCCGTTTTGAGTTTATTTAATTTGCCCACAAATTGGTAAAGTTATAGGTGAAGAAAAAGTAACGTTCTCAAGGGCCTATGATTAGTTACTCATTTGTAATAAATTCTTTATTACAAGTACAAACGTTTTGTTACGGACAAGAAATTCCGTTTTCAATCGACAACATCAATATTCCATTTACAACGACTAATATCTACCTACTAATGAAACCGTAATTTTATTATCTGAAACTGACAAATGTACTAAATTTACCCATGACAGCCGAAATATTCTTTTGCGTCATGTTTCAGTTCTAATAAATACGATAAAATCAGAAGAAAACGAATATGCTTTGAATTTTGTAAACCAGCAATTAAAACTGCAATAATCTGCTAAAACAAGATTCCGGTACTTAAATGATGCTGTAATTTTAACTTCTATACCTACTGTTTTCAATTAGTCCACAAAGTTACAATTTTTTAAAGAGATTATAATGTATTGATACTGCCTCATCCGAACACAATTAAAAAATCTATTTGTAGTTCTCTATTAACTGATCCGACGTTCGAAGAAAAACGAATTTCTCTAACCTATGCAAAAAAACGTGTCTGTGTTAGCTCTGACGCACGACTGGAGTTTACTCCTTACGAACAATTATTTTAACTTCAATCACTTGATAATAGGGTACACGCGAATGTCAGTTTTATACCCAAATGTGTATTTATGTTCGAAAATGTCCAACTACATCAAAATATAAATTGTTTATAAATTCAGTAATTAAGTGACAATCTGCTAAACGTCGATCGATGCCACTGACAATGAAATAAATACTTTTCCTGGTGTTCGAATAGGCGTTGATTCACATTTCGGCACTAAGCAATATTTGGAGTATTTAATACATATTAGGTTTTTCCATATTAAATCAAAAGATTCAACAAATTTAGGAACGAACAAACACTGCAAATGCTGACTTTACAACGCCAACTGTCATATCTACTCTATGCCACTCTATTTTCACTATTTCCATGCTCTGTGCAGTCAGACATAAATACGTACATACATAGATACGTACATAATTTCAATGTTACAGGTAACGTAACGCGTTACTTTTAGTTAACGCGAAATGTAACGCTTGATTTTACTACTCATAAAATTTCCGTACTGCGGGCTATAACTGAAAATAGATTTCAAAAGTTGTTTGAGTAATCCATAAAAAACGAACGTCTAGTTCTCACGGACAATCAACGTGCGCGAGCGAGACCGTTCAAACTTCGTAACGCCACCTTAATTATAAACAGATTTAAAATTATACAAATTTACATATCATGTTGTCTAAATTTCGGTTCATTTCATGTGTTAAAGTGTTAAAGTGTTAAAGTGTTAAAGAATTTGGAATTGGTCCAAACAATGCGGACTTACATATAGGGCGTCCCCTAGACTGCGATCACGAAATTCTTGACCGAAAATATAGAGAAAAGTCCCTAGTGACCCGATTGAATTGTAGCGAATCTACATAGGGAGTTTGTTGAATGTTCTGGAGCAGATAAGACTACCCTTTGGCGACTATTCGTAGATTCTTCAAATTGACGTTCGTGCTTTAGAATTTGATTTAGTGAGTTAAAACAAATCGAACATTAAAGGTAAGCGCGCACTTGTTCGCATCGGACGCACGCATCGGACGAACGAATCGGACGGAAATGATTATTTCCATTATTTTAAACGGAACAAAGCACACTGATTCGCATCGGACGCATCGGATGAGCGGAATTCCGCTGAGGATTCTTTGACGAGAATCAAATCCGTCTATACGATGCGTGCTGATGACGTCTTTCGTAAATCCGCACAAATGGGCGATCTGTTGCAACAGGAATCGGTTCGAATTTAATACAAACTACAGAAGCTATATTTTTTCACTTCAGAAATAAAAGGGCTGCGTATCTTACAGGAGATTACCATGAATGACGGTTTACAATTTTCTTTTCATATTTATATTATGAACCCAAAACCTTCGTTTTTTCTTTTCTTTCTCCTTTGTCTTCTAACGCTCATGCAATTGCAAATAACTTCTTCTGAACTGCTCATATCGTCCAAAACCAATGTCCAAGAGCCGAAACACAAAACTGAGCTTGAGGCGTGAAGCTTGAAATGGCTGTAGTCCGTAAATACGTAACGGAAATCCGAAGTAATGTGCGATGTTGACAAAAACAATGCGATTCGTCCGATCCGTCCGATACGTCCGATGCGAACAAGTGCGCGCTTACCTTAAGAGTGCAAAATTCTTCTATTGTCAACTTATGCTAAGCAACGATCAAGAAAAGCAAATTTACTGATGAAACTCACAGAATGTGAAATGAGTCCCTGGGGTAAAAGCCGGAGTAAAATTAGGCCCCATTGCCCTCTGAAATTTACACTTTTATGTTTTCAATATGCCGAAACTACAGTGCTTGTAAGACTATGTGTGGGCTATTATTATTATTATTGTCTTCAATATTTAAATTTACCACTGTCATTGCTCGGTGAAGTTCCATTAGCAGCGAGATTAAATTGTTGGTTTGAACATGATCTGCACATTATGGAATAGAGGGAATATTTCCTGAAGCAAAATTTCTCTGGGAAGTGCATTGGTGGAGGTGGACCCATATCATGGCCCCATAGATCGGCGGACGTAAATATGTTGAATTCTTTTTGAGGCTTTTTGAAAGAAAAAGGTGGAAAATATATTGTTTTCCAGTACTATTCGTTTTCAGATACATATATGTACTTCAAAGTTTAAATGCCAATTCTTTAATTTTCTGTTAATGACTCGATAACAAAGGATAATCGAAAAATTTCCCACTATTGATGTTCGATTCGCTTTAGTCGCACTCCCATAAAATTTCGAGGTCGAATTCTAGAATATTCTGTCAAATTCATGACTTAAAAAGCAGCAATGTTATAAAATGTGAGCCTGATTGTAGTATAGGAAAAATTTCTCATGACGATTGCCTATGAATTGCAGTTTCCATCCCAGGAGTCGTAAAACTCTCCGTTGTATTCGTCACACTCCACGGAGATGATGATTGTTGATCAAGTGGCATTTCTATTTCTGTGTGCACTTGTATTATAATAACAACGTACGAAAGACTAGCTCCCAAAAATTTTAGTATCAATTTCTTATCGATTTTAAAAAAGTCGAAAGCTGTTATTTGAATTTTTCTATTATCAACGTGAAGCATCAGCAGACGCAAATCATTTTTAAGTGAAACTTGCGTACAGCAGTTTTTAGCAATAAGTAATTTTATTAAGAAACCACTGACTATCTTGTACATTCTTGCAACTTCTACGTGCACAGCTCCGCAGTTTCTGCTGAGAACTATTGCAGGTCCCTGCAAATAAAGTAAATAAAAATGGTTGTACATAAATCATGTGATGACTTTGAAAGAAGATAAAATTGTCTGAGGACTAGTAATAATTAAACCTAGTCTGACCGGAAGTAATCGAGACGTGACGGAGGTATATCCGGCCTACTTGGGTCTGGTTTAACAACGATCACCGTGCGGATGATTGACTGTCAATTCGAATTTTGCAGCGGATGCGTTTTGGACTAACAGCTAGCAAACATGCAGTGGAACGTTAATTTATTAACAATCTGCATGGTGCGGTGGACGAATTATCAGTTATTCGCCTGCTCACGTAACGATTAACGTTCCGTACACGGCGAGCTTGCACCCAAGTGCTGCTTCATACGTTCCAGATTGGTTGCACTAAGGTGCTGCCACGAAGATGCAGACCGCCGAAGCAGCATAATCAGTCGATGGGACCGTAGGCATTTAAGTGCCGACTACGGCGAATACTGCAATTCAAACCAGCGTTAGTTATTTTGTTTTCTGTAAATATGTATTTTGTACATACGATTTTAGAAAGTAAAATAGTTAAACTAATAGAATCGTTTTTAATTTATTTCTGTTTTGTCATTCTCATCGCAATGGAGAACCCTTCCCTTCTTCTACTTAGAGCAAAGGGTATCAGCAACGACAGGTAAACCGATCCAGAAGCAACAAAAACTGTCGTTAATAAGCTAACGATCCGAAAAGCATTAGTATAAAGAGAATACCGAGAGTTCGTTACACCTATGTATATGATAAACCGAACATAGAGAATAATAAAAATAACAAAGTCAGAAACTCTAGAATGTTTCGTTTTTAAATTAGGGAGTGCCTCCGTAACCGGCGCCGGCTACAGTTTTATAGGTGTATTGTTGCCGGAGCCTGCGTGTGTCTGGTGCGAGAGGGCAGCCAAGGGTCTGTTTAAAATGCGTATGCGTTGTATCAGTCTTTTTCGTTCCCAAATAGAAGCGCGCCGGCAACTATACGCAAGGCCGGCGCCGGCTACGGAGGCACTCCCTTTAAATTATTATTATATAATGTCAAAAATTGTCAGTACGTAGTCTTACAGCTGTTCTTATACATTGTTTATTTCTTCGTTCGTAGCCATATTTAAACAATACTTCAAATATAATATAACATTTTTGCATCATATGTTTCAACGAAAACGAAACTGTCATTATACGGAATTAACAGAAAACTATTCCAACTAATTTATTCTGCGATTATTTAGAGCGAGATTTAGAGACTTATTTTCCATGTGCTGAAAACAAACTTTTAGTTATAAACTGACAATGAATTCGTAAAATATATTTTTGAAAATTATAAATTCTGCACAGATACAGTTTAGAAGCTTGATACGACAGCGTCATTGGATATCTCACATAGCGTATCGACACAACAGCAAGTGCTGAACCCTACAGTGCGGTTTCGAGCAAAGACTTAGTTATTTACATTATTATGACTGAAGCAGCCGGGATACTTACAGTCTAAGCGCTTGTTTGTGGATGACGCAAAACAAAGCAGCCGACCAGTTGTGTAGTAAACAGGGGTCGGCGGGGAAACGGAATATCGCAGAACATTCGCCTGGTCGGTTACTTGAATATAATAACAAACAACGCTCCCCGCGACCCGCTGGTCTGCGACCATGTAGGCTTCATAACAAAATCAACTGTTGCATAAGAAGGCTGGGTCCATTCTACAAGTCTTTGGTTTCGATTCTGGGTTCAGTGCCTGGGGAGCTACTTTCAATTTCATACTGAGAGGTCCCTTATTTCAAAAATATTGATTGCTAAACATTGAATCGCAAAATTGGTTTAGAAAGGTAAGGAATTTTATTATCAAAATATTAAAATAAGTATGTAAACCTGTTACAATTTAAACGCATTTTTCTGAAAACAATTATCATAACATACTGTACATTTGCGGAAATGTATGAAGAGGATATTTAAAATTTAAGAAACTCTGAAGAGCTCACCAGAAGAATTTCAAGCCACTGCTTCTGTTAGATACATAAAATATGATCGTATTATTACATCTTGCAAATACTAAGGAAGAATATTTGAAGTCCAAAATAAGCAATTTATTATAGTCGCATTTCATGACACAAAAAAATTTTAATTTTGGGAATTGAAAAATAATGAAAGAAATAAGTATAGAAAACGAACGTAAACGGAAAATAGTATGTAGGTCGAAATTTTTTGTTTAAAAGTAAAAGGAATTATTTATGTTAGGCGTTAAATAATCAACCATTTTCTGCCAAACAGTACCCAAATCGTTGAAATAGCTTTCACCCATTGCCTATCAGAGATTGCTGCAGAACAGTTGACTATAGGTTTTCAGGGCTGTTTGGGTTTGTGACTATAAATTTTAGTCTCTAAGTGTCCCACAGAAAGAAATCCAGTGGTAACAAATCTGGGTATCTGACTCGCCATGGGATTAAAAGTGACCTTGGACACCGACAGAAGAATTAGCCGGACAACCATCTTGCTGAAACCATATACACATGCTGTTCTAGATTTGGGTTTATTCCACTTAAAGAAGGTGTAATTATTTCTCCTAGAAGAATCAGGTAATTTTTAGTGTTTAAATTGCCACCGATGGCGAAACCCCCGACTATTGATGACGGAATATGCCTGTCTTTGGGTACTGTTTTCTGTTAACTGCCATAAAGTGAGGATTTTTGGTCGCCTATCTCCTACGTACTTGCGCACTTGGTTTATGAAATTATGCAAAGTAAATGTGGACTCGTTCGTGAAGCACATTTTTGAGAATAAGTTGCGGTTGTCGTTGGGTCTCTCTACCATATATTCAGGCAAAAGACCGTCCGTGTCTTGCTAAGGAAGCACCGAGGGAAGCACGATGTGTAACCAACAAAACATGATGAATTTGTATGATGGAATAATCTGTAAGAATGTTATCACAAAACATGGGTGAGTCGTGACGATACCTTATCACAATTCTAGGAATTGCTGAGTCAATTGCTTTTGTTTGAGTCATCGTGGCAGTGGAAAAGTTCAGACAAATCTGAAGTTTGCTGTCTGACACTTTAGAAGCCGGAAACGGAACCTGGGGCACAGAGGTCTAGGTTAAGTAGACACGTGAGTGACGTGGTAATCTGGGAATTGCGCTCTCCTAAAAAATGTACGCCATATGAATGTGTATTCTAGAATAAAGTGTTATCTGCAGTCCTTTTGATTAATCTGCCCCATCCAATAACTAAAGAAAGTTCAAAGCCAGCACCTCCGCCGACGTGGTCGTAGGCGCCAGGGGGTGCGGCGGGGTGGATGGAATGTTGTTATGCTGTTCGCGGACAGGTGTGACACGATTATACAAGTTTGAACTCGAACGCTACGGTCGGCGCAGGTGCGGCGACGACGACGGCCATCTTGTTGGGCACGCCCTCTCTTCTCATTGGTCACTTAATCCCGCTCCTTATTGGGTGGCCATGTTGGCTCCACCCCCTTGATTCTGATTGGTCACTATCTCAATCCCATGTTCCTGATTGGTCGTTGGCCACGTCCATCGACTCCCATTGAGTGCGCTGCCGCGCCTGCGCATTCATCTGCGTATAACCTCATAGCGCTCTATGATATAACCTCACTTTTGGCAGCTATCTTGGCGAGGAACTCTCATATCGTATCTACTCAATAGCTTCATCATCTTTTTTACATCTCACGAAATTGCTCCATCAAACGTCGCAAATCACTTACACTTGGAACATCCCTTCATACATTTCCGCAAGTGCATCTCGTGTTACTCGACAACTACTTTCTCCATTTCTCTTGCGCGAAAACTTAGACAATTTTTGCAGAAATAACTGGCATAAAACCAACTTAACTGCGGGTTCTAGATAAGGAATATGGAACATGCTTTAATTTTTTTGCAGTTGCTGTTTTTGAAGTCACATTAGAGGATTTAGTTCTTCAAGAATTATGGCGAATGCCGCCCACCTTACAATGTTTCATTTACTGTGCGTTGTAGACTATTATGACCCCATAATTATTCGTATTTTAAAGTTCTTTAATGTTTTTCCCTAAGATGGTGTAAGTTTAAGTACTCTATTAATGTCGGTTTATGTACCCTTCCTCTTGTCGCTGCGAAGTAGACTCGACGGTAGTATTCGTCATAGCGTGCGCTGTCTGACGTTTGCGCTTATCTTATTTGCAAATACTTCTACCTGCCACCTACGTTTTAAATGCGATTGAAAACTAAAGACCACAAGTACATGTATCTGCACTTAAAGAGTAATTAGATAAATAAATAATTATTGTACTTACTAAAAATACCACTTCATGCACCATGTACTGAAGAATCATGTAGGACAGGGGATAAAATCCAGAAAACGAGTCGAATGAAAGTATCATATAAGTGAAATACATAAATGCCAAAAAGTTCAGTAGTATGTACAGTAAAATTTGAATTCCATATATTTTGTTGAAGCACCTAATTGCGACGAGTAGTCGGGTGTAATTTTTCATATACATTTTAACATCAAAATGGCATTTCACGCATTTGCTTCTGAACTGATTATCTTTTAAATGGTTTATCAACTCATTCCGCAGCTTGTCATTTAACGCCCCAAGTCTGCATTTTATTATCCATAAAAACGTTCGCATGATGAGGACATTGACCACTAGCAAAGATATGTTAATGTCGTACGGGATATAGCCCTTACATGTTTCGTATCCAAAATATAGATAATACATTTGCAGACGCATTGTCAAACAGCAAAATAAATAAGTGTACAATCCAAATGATTCGTATCTGATTTTTTTCAAATATTTCATATAAACATCCGTTCTAGGTTCCGTAAATTTGTCAGTCTTCTTTATTTCGTACATCATTTGCAAGTGCAGCTTTTCATTATAAAAAGTTGCTAAAAAGACTCCAATAATAGTCATAATATTAGCCGTGATTGTCATAGCACTGTCCAAGAGCAGAAATAAATGCAGTTCGTTAGCGGCTCGATCAAGAACTTTTAATTCGGTTTGCCAGAAAATTATATAGAATAAAAAACAAATCCAGATGGCGGCTACACACTTGTGCAGCTGGTACAGTTGCTTACATTGGTCACCGTAAACTTTTGGCGTTAGAAATCCAAAAATCACCCCCAAGAAACACATGCGTTTTACGATAGAATATACGTCGCAATATTCCATACCTGATGTGAAGCATTTACTTACTGTGACAAGTTGTAATAATTTTTACTTTGAATTTCTAGTGTTTTCAAATATATGACTGAGTGGTGCTCAAGGGAAATATTATAAATTGAACACGCAATGATTGTGCTTTAATATATTGTTATTTATAATTCATTTCAGTGACGTAAAATAGGTACAGATTGCGTTGGGATAGTAATTGAAAGGAATTTTTGGTTACACCATCCTTGGATTTCACTCAATTATTCAGCAAAAACCGCAGGGTGAATTGAGTAACCCTGATGCGGGTTAGCTCTTTATAAAGAGCTAACCTGACCTATCAACCCGGTAGGTATACCTACCGCAAAGCAAAGCTCTGCTCGCAGAACTACGAGTTGCTTTGGAAGTGGACAGGAGAGCAAGCTGACGACCTGGCAAAGAAATAGGTGGCGATATAGATCTAATGAATATAAAAAGAACAGCTTACCAAAACTATAGGCAGCGCGGTCAGTATATACGGAGAGTTGGGAGCGGGCTAAGCTGCAAAAACAATATTACCTAAACGAGGGCGCAACGTGATTTTCTAAAACACACTGCCTCGATTCTGTTGGCTGTTGGTAAACCAAGATCACGGAAACATACGTGAAGGTACCTGTGGTCCTCCAGCAAACCCCCTGTCTCTGTGTGGTGAGCGAACCAGATCCGTATTTTTGATTAAAGTTTTCATAAAGAGTGTGACTGGTCTGAGATTCGCATTATCGGAGCAAGTGCGTCTCTACCTTAGCGAACCTATCGTACTTATACATGGTGCATGATAGGTTTTATGCATGGACATGGTCTGATTCTGTGGAATAAGATATGAGGTGGCAGAGAAAACCAGCAAACCAGCAAACTTGCTTTTCGACTTATACCCTGTATGGACTATTTCAGATGTAAATGAATTGATTATAATGAGTTGTGGATGCATGACTTTGTTAAACTCTGGTTTCCGATCAAGAGGGTCAACCACGCCTGGCTAGAAAAGGCATTACAAATTTTCTTGTCGAGCGCGATCAAGTGGACTTTATACGTGCTCGACCAATATTATCCTAAACGACAGTGATGCTCAATGGAAATCTCTTCGAAATGAGGACAGGTGGCAGCCCTATGCGACGGAGTATCCGGCACGTTGGGTTTCTTGACAGCGTTACCCAAAAGAAGAAACTTGGATTTATGTCCGTACAGCTCAAGCTTGATTTCTGACGCTCAACCCTCAAGCATCCCCATTACCACCCCCGTTCTAGCCTCAAGGTCCGATCAAGTGTCGGCCGCAGCAGTAAAAGTGAAGGTATCTACTGAGGGGTAAATATCCCGAAAAAATCGTGTACACTTATTTGGAATTCCAATGGAATTCCTTGGAATTCCTTGGAATTCCTTGGAAGTCCTTGGAATTCCTTGGAAGTACTTGGAATTCTCTGGGAATTCCCTGGAATTTCCTGAAACCGTTAATTTTGTATGTGGTCCTTATGAGGTAAAATAGTCAATTCCAAATGTTTCTAAAGCAACTTTGATTTCGTTTTAATTATCGTTTTTCCCGGGAAAAAGAAGCATAAATTTCTCCACACGTTCCTTAAGAATATTTGAAATACATTTTAATATTCTATTCATTATCTGTATGAAAATAAAATTTTAGTGGTGTGATGAATAATAGGAGGGGTATCTGAGTTTCTGCAATCTACAGGCATCCATTGCATTCGCATCCACCGGCCACCGGGGTGAGGTACAGTGCTGTCACAATTCTGTATTAGTTTCAGAAGTTTAGTCTCTAATCTGTGAATTTGGGTAACTGTCCATTGTAGGTATTATTGGGTTCTAAATAGTACTTTTTTGAGAATTTCGAGAATATTTGATTTAGGAAATTGCGAAAGGGTTCCAAGACGCGGTGGCAATAATACTAATAATAATAAATTATTTTGTTTTCTTCTATTTTCTGTTCAAATTATTAAGGCATAGAGCTTTAGTAGTACTAGGGTGGGCGTCAAGGTACTTGCGTACGTAACATTTGCGTACATAAGGAAAGATGTCCAGCAGGAAAAGCGGGCAGCTCGAAATAAGTGTCATTTGCGTACAACATAAAAATCTGCCAGGTTAAGGTCAAGCGGAGCGAAGCGAAGCGAGTGGGGCGTTGTAAGTCTCAGTCGTTAGCGTTTATAATATGATTCTCCTCAAAGATCATTCAGCAAACATGTTACAAAAGAAATCACCGGGGGAATCAAGTTAAATTACCTCAATATTTAACATAATAGGTGTTCGAAATAAATATTTAAATTAGGAATCCAAATTTTATGTTGCACGCAAGTGCCACTAGATCAGAGTTGTTATTTTGCTTTATGGACGCTAATGTCATAAAATTTGCCTTGTACGCAAGTGTCATACATTCCAAGGGTGAACTCCGTACAGGGCAGGTCGGTTATATCTAACGTAATTTATTACGTTTGCCATACTTGGTTGGTGATTTTATATATCGTCCGGTTAATTTAAAAAATCGAATATTTTAAAGGCTTTTATTACAATTACCATTAAATTGTGGGTATCAAATATAAAAACCAGCCAATTCAATTAATTACCTACTGCAAATATTAAAGAATTTATTATATTCGTCAAATTTCGTGGTGATTAAGTATGTATAATTGCCGATATTTATACAAAATAGCCGGATTAATCACAATTACCGTAACATTTATGTAAAGTTACCTATATTAGAGGTTATACGTTCTATGTTTCTTTTTAATGATATTCATTCGTTACACAATATATCTCACTTTTCATGACTTCCATTTTAATAACAGAGCAATAAGTCGTAAAAAATGAGGCACACTGTATTAGTATATACGTTTATTTTCAAGCTACCATTTTGTTATTTTTAGTTTAAAGAGCTGCCTTTTTTATATACATATGTATATATTTTGTTTTCTTTAATAAAATAATATATTAGTTTATTTTGTTTCTTTAAGCACTCTATTAAGAAATTTAAGCATAAAAGTAAAAAGATTTATGCCAGTATTGCACTTTTGTTTGGGATAATTGGGAGGAGATTACTTTCCTCGAAGACGGAATTCCATAAAATTATTTTGGAAGGCCTCGGAATTTCTTGGAACTCCTTGGAAATCTTTGTAATTCCTTGGAAATCTTTGGAATTCCTTGAAAGTCTTTGGAATTCCTTGGAAATCTTTGGAATTCCTAGGAAATCTTTGGAATTCCTAGGAAATCTTTGGAATTCCTAGGAAATCTTTGGAAATCTTTGGAATTCCTTGGAAATCTTTGGAATTCCGAGTCCTGTGTACAAAAATTTTTCGGGATATTTACCCCTCAGTATCTACTTATAATAGTAGAAAATAAAAGAAGCAAAAGACTCAAATTTAAACTTACAAAATACAATTTGATTCACTAAAGATATAGATACATACACCACCGGGTGTCCAAATAAGAAAGGACGTCGGCCATATCTAAGGAACCGTTCATAGCACAGTTTTGGGAAAGAGAAGATACTGACAAAAGTGACCAAGATAAATCACTGGAAATTATGTTAAAGTTTCTCAGTTTGCTGCTAGAGGGTGTAATTGTCATAGTCAACAGAAAAACAGGATTTTCTCCAAAATATATCCAGACAAGGTAGATCAGAAATACGACTTGAATAAATTCTGCATAATTTTGATTTATGACTTATTAATTGCTCTAGCTCATCGAATAGGAACTGACTCGAAAGAAGAACATCTGGTTGTGGGAATGCTTGTAACTTCGGCTTGGTTTAACCGTTGATCAATCACCGGTTTAACTGAATTTGGAAAACTTAGTCTCGTTGAAAAGAGCTCTTGGTTAATCAGATGCTTTTTTAGATTAAGTACTTTTGGTTCTATTGTTATTAGTTATTACTAAGGGGCGCTGCCTGAAAGACTGGCAAACTTTTCAGATTAGGTATCTTGAAAATTTTAATTTTATCTGCCACTTCATCTAGTGTTAGGGCTGGCCTAAAATATACAGGGTGTTCACAATTAACGGGGCACTATTGGTAACTTTATTTTGTTTGGAGCTACGATTCCGATTAAATAGACAAACGTGTAGTATTTTTGACATAGATTCATGTCGTGAAATCAGAAAAATAATTGAACATCGGGTTTTCGAGTTATCAGCAAAAAATTGTTTTTTAAATAGAACAATCTGTAAATTTTTACATATTTTGAAAGAAAAAAATCTTAACAAATAAGGCATAATTAAGACTTTTTGTTAAGAATTTATTTCTCTTTCAAAATATGTGAAAACATACAGGACGTTCTATTAAAAAATAGCTATTTTTGCAAATACGTAACTCGAAAACCTGATGTTCAATTATTTTTCTGTATTTCCGTCCGTAATCTACGTAAGAAATACTACCTACTAGTTTGCCCATTTAACCGGAATCGTGGTTCCAAGGATAACAAAATTACCAAAATAATGCCCCGTTAATATTGTGAACACCCTGTATATTTAAAACTACTTTCTTGCGGATTTAAAAGAGCTCTTAGGCTAATAAAAATAACTTTTTTTATGTAACATAAAAAGAACAACCACTAAAAGCTTCCTAAATGTTCAAATTGTTTGCCATCACCCTCTAAGAGACGCCGAAGTCTCTGTCTAGCAATCCTAGTAAAACCCTTTTATCCAATGTTACCTTCCAGGGTACCTTGAGGCCGTGATCGCATTTTGCAAATATTCAAAATAAATTGCAAGCATGCAATGCTTCCGTATTTGGTATGGGCATTTTGGAAATAAATCGCAAGGACTAACAAAATACGAAATGAAATGAAAAAGTGAAACACTTGTCATTGTGCATAAGTTTTTGTTTCAACGCCAACTTGTTTTATAAATATTGCAATTTACAAGAGCAGATTACTATCTAAAACATATTTTAGGTTTTTGCTTTTAGAAAAATAGTCACTTCCACATTTAAAATGGACACGAAGAATATGATTAAGGTTTTTTTCATAATATCTTTTATATTCAAGGGCACCTAGGTAAAGGTTAGTATTTAGCCCATCCCCCAACTCCTACAACTCTTTTGTACATGCCTCCGGTTAGAAAAAAGATACCAATGTGCGGCTTTCACGGTGTCTTTCGTAATATTGTCCAACTATTATTCTATTTGTGGGATGCCTTATTAAAATAGATCAGTTACATTCCTTAGGCTCGCCAAGTTTACGTGGTCGGATTATACACTTAAATCGCGAAAAATCTGAGGAATCGTCGAAGCTATAACCGCAGCAGACACAAAATTTAAAAGCTCCTTGATGCCGATGAAAGAATATATCCAAAAACTTACTATGCACATTAACCGCAAGAACCCAAAGAAGAGAATCGAAGAAAAAGGACAGTGACAGGAAAGAACGATGCGCTAAAAGAAATTACGGCAGATAAATACTTACAACAAAGTAAAACGCGACAGGTATGGCGACAGAAGGAGGATGTAAGCCATCCAACTCGAAGTAAATAAAAATAAGCTACAAAGAAGCGACAAAGAAGAGAATACGAAGGAAAGAAACTCATCCCCATACGTACGCAAATGAACGAGAACTTCAAAACTGTCGGTCGAGGATTGACAGACAATCTTCCAGGGTCGAGTGTCCTCACATATGAACATAAAAACGCATCTAACACAGTAGAACTTAAGTTAATGACAATTCAACCTGACTAAGAAATAGAAAAAGTGAGTGGACACAAAACGAAAACAAATAGACCTAATACAATATGCATACTAAGCGACACAACCATTTTAGGAACCCAAATTGAAGATATAAACACCAGAGCAGAAACACATAATAGATGGGGGTGGGGCGGCAAGACCTGTCATTGAAAAGAGGGGGTCTAGTAATTTAAATTTATAACTGAAGTAACGGATGCAATCACAGTCTAAGCGGCTTGCTTCTGGAATTATGAAAACAAAGCAATCGAACACCTTCATACTACTATAAAGAAAGGGGAAACGCTTGTAATTGAGTTTGAGGACAACATTACAAATGCTCTCCGCAACCTCTTGCCGTCAATCATTTCGGCTTCACAAACAACCAGATGTTTGCTACAAATGTCGTGTATCTTTAAATAATGTCTTTGGGCAAGCCGACTCCGTACGGTGAACTGCGAACTTCATCTTGCTGGGTCCCCGTTCGCACATTTACGATAGCTCCTATGTGACCGCGATTGAGACCCCTTAACTGCCCCCCTTTTCCACCAGACACAAGCATTTTTTGACACACGCATTTTTTGTAAGAAAAAAAGGAATAATCTCTGCGAGATTTGATCCCACCCAGCCTCAGAACATCAGACTAAAACAGTACGCGTTACCTACCTACCACACCGTCGCCGCTGACGCGAAAATATAACGCACACAATTTCGCTGTGTTCTGGTACATAATGTAGTTTTTCAAATGCTCACAGGATTCAGCGAGCAATCGCAAACGTATAGTAGTAATCTTAAATATGCTCCCCGTTCGTGGTTGCCGTTGGAGTCAATATTGGCAACCATACTATTATTATCAGACATTTAAAAAGATATACCACGCGTGAAAAATGTATATTTTTCCTACAAATTGCTTCTTATTTATAGTGACATAATGATATTTTTTGTTTGTAAATGCTCTAACGTGACTTCCAATTCCAATGGACTTATTTTTTAATACCGAACCTCCTTCCTTGGAAAGGCTATACTATCCCGCCACACCCCCACAGTTTTGTCCCGATTTGGCATTTTCGAATTATGGCAATCTTTACATTTTGAAGAATTTAAACTGCCACGAACAAAAATAATTGTGGGGCTTGGAAGTGGAAATAATGCGATTAAAGCAAGTACAATATTGTATAGTATAGTATAGTATTGTGTTCCACTTAAAATAAAAATATTGAGGAATATAATTTCAGATATTTTACTTTAAATTAAGTGTAAAAATTTAATTAACTCTTAATTTTTGTTACCTGTAAGTATATGTGGGACTTACAGAATATAAAAATTCAGAATTATAGTGCATTATTTAGCAATTTTTAGATACAGAAGGAAAAATCAAATACCTACAAATTATGTACTTATACTAATTTATTTAATTTATTTGCAAAGTAAAATACAAACAGATTAACCTTATATTATTTTTAACTATAATATATACCATAAGAACCACTGTCCTCTAAATTTATTAAATTACTTGCATGGGTCAAGTCTCAAGTCAAGTCAAATGTTTCATAATAAACGAACTACAAGAAGCGAGGCTAAAAAATGTACTAGTAATAAACATAAACAAATGATAATTTGAAAATTTTATCCCCCCTTCTTGTAGTACACAGATACTTGAAATTAACCTCTTACTCCGTCCAAATTATTTTACATTTCATCCAGTGACGGCTCGTGAATAAAACGTTTGAGTGTTCTGCAATAGAAAATTTATGAAATTTCAGATGTGCCAATGAAAATTTTCCAGTAAGTCGTTCTGAATTTCTTTAGGCGTGCCTTTGAAAACCGCAGAATTTTTAAATGCCCTTCTGAAGTGTTATCTAGTCCTGGCGAAAAAATTATTAAGCCACGAGCCAGGCGAGTTTTGAGATAGGTACCATTTTTGTTTCATCGTGACCTCTCAGAGCCAGTTCAAAAGCGCCGCAGAACTTTATACAATTAAGAGCCCGACACACAGGAATTTTGGGAGCACGGTAGACGTTTGCTTGATGTTTGCAAATATTACAAAAACTATAAATGATATTAAATTGTTTTTGTTTGCAAACAGTTCTTAAAATACAAATCTACTATTGCTATTTTAAACAATAATTTTTTGAAGCTAATGTTTTTAGATATTTAGAAAAAATTAAATTCGGAATAAAAAGCCCCAATGAGCATCTATTTCATCATTAAAAATGGCAACTTTTGAAGGACCAAAACTGCCCGGCTCAGAATGGGGATATTATATTAGGGTTGGATCTTTACTCGCAGAATTTTATATTCTACTTGACACGTAGCAAACTGTAGAACATGCCTTGACACGTATAAAATCTGTTTGTTCTTGCCTGCACGAAGTGAAGTGTGGATGGAACATCTACCTGTGCGCATATAAGCATTCTTTACAGTGACATGAGAATGCTGGCTTTGATTTGTCGTTTTTCCATTTTATTTCTTTTAAACAAAAAATCTGTCAGTTTATCGTCAATTGAGCGGAGGTCGTTAGGACGGAGCGAGGCATAATCATTTGATAAAAACAAAATGTTTGTAAATGGCAGACTTTTATTAATTATTTCCTGGAAACTAAAATTTCGCAGTCTGCTATCGTGCTATCGGCGGAAGTGCCTTTGATAGAGCTAATGAAATTGTCGCATTCCGAACAATATGCTTATATGCTACCCGTACTTACCAATACCAACTGTTTAGTTTTAATTTAACAGTGACAATGTTGACAGTTGTTAGTTAACGCTTCATCTAAAATTTGTGCTCCAGTTTAATTCTTGTCTTCTTGGAGCCAACAAATAATATTAAAATTAATAAAAGTTAATGCTTAATGAAATTATATTATATTATTCTATACTATATTTAATAAGAAAAGTAAAGCAACAATTTTTAATCTCTTTGAAAAAATAGCAACATTATAGAACTCGAATCAAATAATATTAAAAATATGCAGTCACAAAGTCAATAGTTGATGGCATAACCATTATTGGCAATAACCTTTGCACACCTTCTGGACATGGATGAGATTAACTTGTGAATAACATCTTCAGGAATACTTTGCCAAATTTCAACATTTTATCCTGCAGAGCCTGCTTGTTTCTAAACGTTTGCGTTCGTATTCGTCTCTCTACCTCTTCCCACAAGTTTTCTATCGGCTTTAGGTCAGGAGATTGTGCTGGCCATTCCAGGACTTTCATATTATTTGTCCTGAATCATTCTTTAACGAGGTTCGAGGCGTGCTTAGAATCATTATCGTGTTGGAATACAAATCGCAATGGCATTTTCCAATCTGCATTGAGGCATCATAACATTCTGGAGAATGTCTCTGTACACAAAGCGATCCATAGTACCGTCAATAAAATGTATAGGGCCTATTCCATTCAATGAAAAACACTCCCATAAAAGTACGCTGCCTCCACCATGCTTTACTGTTGGTGTCACGTGCAATGGATTGAACCTCTCGTTTATAGGCCTTCTTACACGACGCATGCCATCAGAATTGAAAATATTGTACCGTGTTTCGTCACTAAATAGTACCTTCCTCCAATCATTTTCGGTCCAATTCAAATGAGTCCGTGCAAATTCAAGTCGTGCAGCTCTGTTTCTGGCACAAATTAAGGGTTTCTTTGTGGGTCTTTTGCTAAAAAGCTTTCCTTCAACTAATATTCGAACTGTTCTTTCGCTTATACATATTTAAACCGTCGATTTCCATGGATCTGCGCGACACACCCGTTTTATCAATCTGTCGATATGTGCCGTTGCTTTTCTGGGTCTTCCCGATTTCGGCATAGTATGAATATGTCCCCTCTGAAGGAATTTGGATAATATTCTCGATACAGTATAGCGGCGCAGCTCAAATCGATTTGCAATTCTCGATTGCTTTTCTCCATTATTGAACGCGTTTAAAATTTTCTGTTTTAGGCATTTTGCTGGAAAATGTATTTTTAGCACCTGGAAGAATTATTTCTAAAAAGTAAATAAATAATAAAATATTGAATTAATAATCAAGTGTTGCTTTAATTTTGACCACCTTAAAATTGGCAAGAACTTAACACTTTGTAAAAGCAACATTAAATGTTGCCTGATTAAATTTGTTGTTCTGGAAATGACACCAGCCAACTATAAATATTTGAAACATATTCAATTTTTGCGCCTCTCTCAATATTTTCATGAAACATTCATGGTAGTTTAAATTCTCGAATTTGTTGCTTTACTTTTGTCCAATAGTGTATATAATGGTCTACGCGATATACAGGCTGGCTCATTAGTGCGGGGACGGTCTATATCTCTTGAACCATTCAAGGCATCAAACTGAAATTTTGCAAGTGCTTAGGAAATCCCATGCTGCATCTTATACAATTATTTTGGTGTATACAGGGTCTTCACATTTTGCGTAACAAACCAAAGTTAAATTTTTTTAAATGGAAACCCTCATTTTTTTATATTTACATTCCCCACAAAATTTCATGGAAAATGATATACCACATTAATGGGTTTCGAGCAGGGTATGTTAAGTGACGATCTGGACCCATCATTGTGGCACTACTGACGCCTACTTACAGAAGCTGTCAAAGGTTTCTTTATCGAACTAGATTCACAAACTATTCTATTTGCAAATTCTGATAATACCTTTGTCACAGTGCTTTACATTATACAGGGTGGTAAACATACGCATAATTGAATTTTTCTCAAGAATTTCAAATGGAATACCCTGTATATCAATTGCACATTTAAAAGCCAGTTTACTAAGCTTCTGATTGATACAGGCATTGCCAGGTCTGCGACTGACAGTTTCTACAGAAATTAAGATTGAAACTTACAAATTTCCAATTTCACTGTTATTTTTTACCTACTATTTTATTTGGATTTCACCTATTTTTTCACCCAAAACCAAAAAAAAAAAGTTTAAATTTGGTTTCTGCTCAATACTAAGCCAATAGAATTTACACTGATACAAAAAGTCCCATTGCAAAATTACTTCTTAAAGGTAAAATCGATTTAATTTTTATTAAGTCTACCCGCGTATGCCTAAAACGGGTAGTTTTCAAGATATTCTTACCGAGAATTAATATTATTGTGAACAAATATAGCAAAAATAATAAAAATATCTCGAAATCGCAATGTCTACCAGAACCAAGAAAATTTAAATTTGAGCCACTCACTCTCGAAATCAATTTAGTTACGTAGGTACTTTTGTTGTGCGTTTTCAATTTCTTCTTCTCAAATTTGGAGTTGTTGCGGAAGTCAGAACAGATAAATATTTTAAAGTCAGTAGAAATTATTAATGAGATAAATTTGGCTTTTATCATTAGTGGGAAATATTGTAATTTAAACAAAAAACTACAGCAAGAACAAGTTTATTGAAATTAAATAAATAAATTAAAATTAAATGAAAAAATTAAGAAAATGCAGAAAATCCTTCAAACTATGACAGATGCGAGTTGGAGCTGTTTTGCTTATCACAGGTAACATGATTTCAACGCGATTTGCATTTTGCCTAAAAAATATGATTCTTCTATAAAACGTGAGAATAAAACAGTTATCTGGGGAAAGCAATGTTTTCGAATTACTTTCCATAAAAATGGCACTGTTAATAAACATTATTTACATTATAAATTTGTTCTCCGTCCAGCTTTTCGTTTAAATTACATTTCCTCTATAAAGTCATATTTTTAGCTTATTAATAATTTGTATCTACTTTTAACCATTTATCTATCCTGAAGCAACTCGAAATTTCAAAACAAGGAATTCAAAATACCCAACAAAGTTACCTAACTAAATCGATTTAAAACGGGACAGGTCCGAATTTAAGTTAAATGGGGAAATCCGAATAAAATTGTAGAAAATAACAGTGAAATTGAAAATTTTTAAGTTTCAATTTTGATTTCCGTAGAAACTGTCAGCCGCAGACGTGGCAAAGCCTGCATCAATTAAGAGCTTAGTAAACTGGCTATTAAATGCGCAATTAATATACAGGGTGTTCCATTTAAAATTCTTGAGAAAACTTAAATTATGCGTATGTTGACCACCCTGTATAATACAAAGAACTGTAGCAAAGGTATTAACAGAATTTGCAAATAGAATAGTCTGTGAATTTAGTTCGATAAAGAAATCGTAGGCAGCTTCGGTAAGTAGGCGTCAGTAGTGCCCCAAAGATGGGTCCAGATTGGCACTAAAATGGCAATATCTTAACATCCCCTGCTGGAAACCCCATAATGTGGTATATCGTTTTCCATGAAATTTTGTGGGAAACGTGAATATGTAAACAAAATTGGGGGCTTCCATTTAAAAAAATATAACTTTGGTTTGTTACGCAAAATGTGAAGATCCTGTATACACCAAAATAATTTTACAATATGCGGCATTGGGTTTCCTAAGTACTCGCAAAATTTCATTCTGATGCCTTATTGAAAGGTTCAAGAGATATAGACCGTCCCCGCACTAATGGGCCACCCTGTATATATGTACCTGGGAGGCTTGGTCGTTCAAAAGTCACGTTGTTTTTAATTTTTAAATAGACATACCTAGATGTACAGAATTTCCTTATAAACATGCAAAAATGGTGTTCAAACACTAATTCCTTGCCCATTTAGACGACCTTGTGGGTCCAATAATAATAAAGTTAGCAGTGGTACACACTTGATTTTAAACACCCTGTAGACCAGAAATGGCAAAAAAATTGTTTTTCTCTCAACATATTTTTTTAACTGCGAAAAACATACATTCATCAGTTAGAGCTGCAAGTAATTTCTTTAGCTTCTAAAACACAAAAATTGCTCATGTTGATTGGCTTGATATTTGAATTGTTGTTCCAGAAGTGACAAAACTGTTGTCTGAATTCGATGTAATTTCAAGGGCGTTTGCTTGTAGAAGTAACATCTCTATTTCTGGATATACTTGGATGATAATAATGATATAGGAAAGACCGGCTCCCAATAGTTTCAATAGCAGTGCTTTGTCAACTTTAAAAAAGTCGAAAGCAGTCATCTGAACTTTTCTGTTATCGACGTGCAGCATCAGTATGCGCAAATCTTCTTTGAGCCAATCTTGTATGGAGCAGTTTTTAGCAATTAGTAATTTGATTAAGAAACTAGTTACTATTTTATATATTCGTGCTGTCTCAAAATGCACTGCATCACAGTTTCGGCTGAGAACAGTTGCAGGTCCCTAGAATGAACACAGATATAAACTGAATAATAATTCATATTATACTATATTTTATGAGCACTGTTAAAGCAGAGATACTACACATTTTATATTATATATAAAAAAAGAGAACAAGTGAAAACAAGGAAAAAATATTTTTCACTATTTCGTTATCATATATGTGAATTTAGATAATACCCGAAAAAATGCGAAAAGTAATGTATTGGGCTTTCAAAATTGAGCAAAAATAATCCTATAAGCATTCTGAAAGTTACATGCTCCGTTCTGCCTTTGCAAATAGGCAAAGTATTGTGTTACAGTACGGAGTTACAAAGGATATCAAGAAGCCATACATACTTGAATTGCCGTCTAACTGGTGTTGGCATTTTCAAAGAACTGAGTGCTGTGAATATTGGTGTGCGTATAATAAGAGCAGGTTGCTTTCTGATCACTTGAGTAATGCCGATGATTTAAACAACTCTTATTTGACTTTACCAACAATTTCTTTTGTCCCTAATGCTGATTTATTGTTCCAATACTCGAATTCTACATGCGTTACGTACGGTTTACCGAAGAATTTGTGTTGTTGCTGAAGTTGATGTACTCGTACTTAATGTGATTAAAACTGCTGATTTTGACGGAGTCAATACAAATGCAATGAATTATTCCTGTAGTACATACTGCTGCCCATAACACACATAATCAACTTTTGTATTGTTCGTTGCAGTAATGTACCGGGTGGCCAGATAAGAATGCAAAGTGCTGTATCTCGGAAGCTAATTCATCATAGAGTCTTGCGGTAAAAAAATGTATTACTAAAGTGGCCAAGAGAAGACCGTGGAAAATATTTTCAGATTTCCAAGATGGTCGCCAGGGGGCGTAACCGCCATCTTAAACTTTTAAAGTGATTTTTCACTTAAATCCACCTAGTAAATGTACCAAAAAAATATTGTGTTTTTTAAAGAAGCTTTATTCGAGTAATTCTTGTTTAACACTTTTTGACGTATCTATTAAAATGAAGTAGTGGGGGGGTGATATTTTTTTACATAAACAGCTGGAACTCCTAAACGACTGAACGGATTTTAACAAACTTTGTCTCGTTGGAAAAAGCATTTATTGCTCCATCAAACCCATCTTACCTGTGATATGTCTAATTCTTAGTGATGCCGCGCCGCTAGAGCGCGTTTTGTGATATAATAACAGAAAATCGCAAAATTCTCTAAAAAATTAAATGCAATAATATGACTTTTTTCATAAAAATGTAGTGAAATGATACCTAAATAGGCTAGGAAGACCACATCTCGATATCTTATTCCTAGCCAAAAATATCGAAGAAAGAAAATTTAGTTATTATAAAATTTTAGAGAGACGCTATTACACCGATATTTATTCTTATTTATTTTTAGGGGTGGTTTTTAGGGGTGGTTTTAGGGGTGGTTTTAGGGGGTGGTTTTAGGGGTGGTTTTAGGGGTAGCTTTTAGGGGTGGTTTTAGGGGCGGTTCTTGGGGTGGTTTCGGAGGGTGATTTTTGGGGGTGGTTTTCAGGGGTGGTTTTTAGGGGTGGCCACTCACTGACCGCGCCCCCGGCCACGCTCCTTGCCCCGCCCACCTAGATCATGTAGGGTATCAAATTAATCAGCTCGATGAGACAAAAAGGAATCTATAGTTATTCTCCTACTTCCGAATTCTTATCAGTAGTTGTCTGTCTGTATGTCTGTCGGTCCGTCTGTCTGTCTGTCTGTCTGTCTGTCTGTCTGTCTGTCTGTCTGTCTGTCTGTCTGTCTGTCTGTCTGTCTGTCTGTCTGTCTGTCTGTCTGTCTGTCTGTCTGTCTGTCTGTCTGTCTGTCTCTCCGTCCGTCTGTCTGTCTGTCTGTCTGTCTGTCTGTCTCTCCGTCTGTCTGTCTGTCTGTCTGTCTGTCTGTTTGCGAATACAGCTGTCTGTTGACACAGACAGATGTATTCGCAAACACCATGGGTGATGACACGAGCAAGAATAAGACTGCGCATGCGCACGGTTGTATGGAGAGTATTTAAGCAAGAAAATTAACGGTGCTGTCAGTTAGTACTTGTGCTTCAACAAGGGAACCGCATTTGAATAATGACACACATAAACGTAGACACGTTTCGTGTTCTGGACGGTGCTGGATGAGTCAGCACGCCGTGTCGAGGTGCACGTACATCAGCCGTTCGTGACAACAACAACATTCAACGCCAATGACGAAATTCGCATACCAATCCACCAACAAGACGTTTACGTACTGCCGCATCTAAGCAGCATCTACATAGAGGGCAGGTTCATCAAAGGTGCAGGAGGCGGAAATGCGGCTTTAACAAATAACGCCCTCCGTTTCCTCTTTGACGACGTCCACTATGAAATAAACGGGGTGGAGGTGAATCGAACAAAAAACGTGGGCATCACGAGCACACTGAAGGGTGTAGTTTCTCTGAATGAGGGTGAAGTAGGTGCCCTGGAGAATGCCGGCTGGACGAATACGGGAGACTCACCGAGCCACCTTATCGACGCGAACGGGAACTTTAACGTGTGCATCCCGGGAAGAATCCTGCTGGGATTCTTGGAAGATTACCCCAAAATTCTGTTAAATGTGTGTCACGAGCTCATTTTGACTCGATCGAAAAACGATAGGAACGAGGACACCAGAATTGAGTTGAGCAAGGTTCATTGGAGGGTGCCGTACGTCTATCCATCGGATGCTGAATACCTAAAACTTCTTAATATTGTCGAGGAAGAGAGAACGTTGCAGATATGTTTTCGCAGCTGGGAGCTGTACGAGTATCCGGTGTTGCCGCAAGCTACGAAACAAACGTGGGCCGTCAAGACTGCAACACGGTTGGAGAAACCCCGCTACGTTATTGTCGCCTTCCAGACGAATCGCAAAGCGAATTTGGACACGGATTCAAGCAAATTTGACCACTGCAATCTGACAAACGTCAAACTGTACCTGAATTCTGAGTGCTTCCCCTACGAGAATTTAAACTTGGATTTCTCCACGGGGAAATACGCCCTGCTATACGAAATGTACCAGAACTTCCAGAGTTCATACTATGGAAAAGTTGGCGAGCCGTTATACGGCAAGGAACAGTTCAAGGATCTAGCTCCCATCGTGGTGATTGACGCACCAAAGCAGTCGGAAAGCATCAAGCCTTAACCCATAGATATGCGTCTAGAATTTGAGTCGAGCGAGAATTTTCCGCCCAACACAACCGCATACTGTCTCATCCTGCATGACCGCATCGTTGAGTATACACCGGGTAATGAATCGGTCAGAAGAGTGGTATGAGAAGCTGCAGGGCTTCGATTTGTCCAGAAAATACACGCATGCCTACTCTGTATACAGATTATAGTTTTAATTATATTGATGTAAAAATATATTCAACGTTTTTATTTTTGCGAAAACCCCGGCGCAGGCGCCTGGGCCACATCCAAAGGCCCAACAGCACCTAACAACAAGATCAGTTCTGATTGGATGCTGCCCACAACCACTCTCATTGGCTGTTGCCCCGCCCACTCTCATAGCCAGAGCCCGGCGCATGCGCCTGACCCACGGCCAAAGGCCCCAAAGACACCGTTGCTGAAGACATGACTCCTTCAGCAGCCTCTGGTCATTGCCGAAGAAGTGGATGGGGCCAGGATGGACTGGCCTGAACAGTGAGCAACACGTGCTTTGTACGCGACAGCCCCGGCGCAGGCGCCTGAGCCACATCCAAAGGCCCAACAGAATGAGAGACACCAGGGGGGCCGCTGAAGACCACTTCTTCAGCAATGACCAGAAGCTGCTGAAGGCGGAGCCAAGGCGCAGGCGCCTGAGCCACAACCAAAGGCCCCAAAATGGCGGCTTCGGTGCGCAATGGCAAGACACCAGAGGCCCTTCTTCAGCAATGACCAGAGGCTGCTGCAGACACGCCCACTTGAAGTGGATGGAGAAATCGATGGACTGATCTGAGGAATAGCCCCGGCGCATGCGCCTGGCCGCTGCTGAAGACCACTTCTTCGGCAATGACCTTGAAAGACACCAGACGCTGCTGAAGACATGCCCACTTCTTCGGCAATGACCTTGAAAGACACCAAAGGCTGCTGCAGATGCCGCTGCTGAAGACACTTCTTCGGATGCCTCAAAGACTCCTTCAGCAGCCTCTGGTCTCTTTCAAGGTCACTGCCGAAGAAGTCGATGGCACCTGGAGAACTCGATGGCCTGGCCTGAGGCTGTCATTTTCTAACTACTCCCTTGTATTCGTATGTTCATGTCGTCTCTCGTTGTTGGTGGAATTTGGTAAACAATATCTTTAAACCGACCCCATAGATAGAAGTCCAAACAGGTGAGGTCTGAGGCCAAGGAATCGGTCCTTCTTTCTTCTTATGCCCCTACACGTTTTTTTAAATTGTTTGAACTAAGAATACTTTTATTATTTAAAAATTATTAAATTATTAAATTTTATCACTGAATCTTGAAAAAAGACAAATACATAAGAATAAATACCGGTGTAATAGCGTCTCTCTAAAATTTTATGATAACTAAATTTTCTTTCTTCGATATTTTTGGGTAGAAATAAGATATTGAGATGTGGTCTTCACTATCCTATTTAGGTATCTTTTCAATACATTTTTATGACAAAAAAGTCATATTATTGCATTTAATTTTTTAGATAATTTTGCAATTTTCTGTTATTATATCAAAAACGCGCTCTAGCGGCATCACTAAGAATTAGACATATCACAGGTAAGATGGGTTTGATGGAGCAATAAATGCTTTTTCCAACGACACCAAGTTTGTTAAAATCCGTTCAGTCGTTTAGGAGTTCCAGCTGTTTATGTAAAAAAACATTGAATCACCCCCCACCACTTCATTTTAATAGATACGTCAAAAAGTGTTAAACAAGAATTACTCCAATAAAGCTTATCTTTAAAAAACACATATTTTTTGGTACATTTACTAGGTGGATTTCAGTGAAAAATCACTTTAAAAGTTTAAGATGGCGGTTACGCCCCCTGGCGACCATCTTGGAAATCTGAAAATATTTTCCACGGTCTTCTCTTGGCCACTTTAGTAATAAATTTTTTTACCGCAAGACCCTATGATGAATAGCTTCCGAGATACAGCACTTTGCATTCTTATCTGGCCACCCGGTACATTATGAATGTTTCAATACCTACCTGCTTCCCCAATCGGTAGGCGGTACCTTCCTCTCCGATACGATGGAGAACGGTCATGTTCCCCTGGGAGGAGCCGTTACAACTGAAGAAGTGCAAAAGCAACTGGTTTACGACAAAATAGCTGCGGACGTCATATTCAAGGACTCCGATTGGGCTAGGCTGACGTAGCAATTAATTTTACTCTTACTAAAATTACCAAGTCTTTTCTTCAGAGAACGGGGTGTGAGACTGCATTCCCGGTAGTGGTATCTGGGTCTGAATTTGACCACTATGCCCAAGTCTTTTCTTCAAAGTCGGGGTGTGAGACTGCGTGTCGGGTAGTAGTCATTATTCAGTTAGTTGTAAATAATGTACATTTAGAATAAAGTTTAAGTTTTCCGATTTGCAAGTACAGGCATCAACACAGATGTTAGTACATTTAAAGAGATCTCAGGTAATCTCCAATAACCACTCCGATTTTCTCAAGAGGTATTCCTGTGAGACTGCATTGCTGCAGGTCACCGATGGCATATTTCGATCCTTGGATGAAGACAAATTTGCACTATTGAATTTATTAGATTTTTCTAAAGCCTTCAATACTTTAAATCATGAACTTTTGTTGTGGATATTATATCATACAGAAAACAAATTGCCAGAGCAGCACATGTAACGAGTGCAGTCCCTCAGGGATCACTTTTGGGCTGTTTATTGTTCGAAACATATGCATCCCTTCTTGTGAACTGCATTGAACATAACATATATCACTTATATGCTGATGATACCCAGGTATATTTCTCATTTTCGGCGGAGGATGCTGATGTGGCGGTTGAGAGGGTGAATTTAGATTTAAGTAATTTTTCTGAATCTGCAAGTCGACACTCATTAATTCTTAATCCGAACAAATCTAAAGCAATGCTCTATGATGGGTTAGATAGACCTGATGTTCTTCGGGAACAGGTAATTGAAAAATTGTCAATTTCAGTAGCTAATCACGGGTCGGAAATGGTGGATGCTGCTAAGAACCTCGGAGTTTGGTTTGATGCGAAAATGAAATTTAATTTGCACATCTTTAGATTGATTCAAGCAGCTTTTCTGAACTTGAAATCACGAAAATTGGTCAAAAAATTCCTGTCAACTGGCTTAAAAAACTGGACGTAAAAAACCAAGATACTCGTAGTACGCGATGAAGATGACGCCGCCACTCTTCTTGTAATGGACTCAGAACTGAACTATCCAAAAATGTCTGCGGCGAAGATCGCTCCACTTGGGAATTAGTAAATCGCTCATTCAAAAGATTTTGAAACAATGGAAGTTCCATCCCTACAAACCCATTTTCAATCACGCATTAGAACCCGGAGATCCTACGAAATGTTTGGATTCTTGTCTGTGGATGGGCTCTCAAATCATGGATAATCAATACTTTTACGGAAATATTATTTTCTCTGATGAGGCCACGTTTTCTACTAATGGTACTGTTGCATCTCAACATGTGATATATTGGAGCGATTACAATCCGAATTTCCGAATCCCTCGTAATCGACAATATTCGGCAAAAGCTAATGTGTGGTGTGTAATTTCTTACCATGGTATCATTGCACCATATTTTCTTGATGATACTGTCAATCAGCATACGTACTTGGATGCTGCAAAATTTTCTTGTTGAAAGGTTGGACGATTTACCGATTAATTACCTTGCAAGGTATTATTTTCAACAACATGGTTGTCCAGCGTCCAGCCCATTATGCTCGGATTGTTGTAGAATGGTTAAATCGGCAATTTGGACATAATTGAAGCGACCGAAATGGTCCCGTGTTATGGCCACCAAGGAGCCCTGATTTGACTATGGCTGATTTTCATCTTTGGGGCCGTTTGAAACAAATAGTTTATGCAAATAATCTTCCTCCGAACGTAGAGGATTAGGTACGCTGTGACATGACGTCTTTAACTCTCGAAGAAATTCGAAGAAGTTATAGGGAATTGCGTTGAGGAGTAGAATTGTGCGTTAAACAAGGCGACGAATGGATTGAATAGAATAGTTATTGGTTATTTTTGTTGTTAAGTTTATGAAATTAAAATTTAGTAAACAAAACTCTTGTTAACAATTATTACTATGACAATGCGAACTTATTTTCAACTAAATCAACTAATTCAACTAAATCGAC
The DNA here is from genome assembly GCA_963966045.1 of Xestobium rufovillosum. Taxonomy (NCBI): domain Eukaryota; kingdom Metazoa; phylum Arthropoda; class Insecta; order Coleoptera; family Ptinidae; genus Xestobium; species Xestobium rufovillosum. The sequence continues at coordinate 18,688,472 of OZ014492.1, read as the reverse complement.
CTATTTTCGAATTTTCTCCGAAACTAAAAGAAAATTTGAAAAGGTTAAAACTGAATTGGCCGTTTTGGGACATGCAAAAACTTTGATCAAAAATACATATTTCTTGTAAAATTAAAAATAAAAAAGTTTTTCCTCTTTGCAACTCGATCCGTGGACATATTGTATAACACAAGGAAAATATTAGACGTGATTCGCTTGTTCTTTCCATTTTTTGCATGTTTTCAGGCGGTTAGATTATCGTACTGATGTGTAAAACATTAAAATGCGTCGAAGAAGCCCGTTGTCTGTACCCAGGCATAATCATAGATTTATTTTTCGAAAGATCGTTTTCTTCTCAAATATGTAAGGCATTCAATTCATTCGGAATTCAAAAACTTCGCTCCTAAAAAATTCAGGTCCTCACTAAAGAAATGTGTACTTTAAACTTTAAGCTTTTTGTTTGTCAGTTTTAGTTTTATGCTCAGTTCGTTTTCACCCTTGATCGAAAATTGCCTTTTTTCGGGAATTTCTGATTTAAACAGGCCAGCCCATGTCAAATATGATTCACTTAATTTTTTGAAGTGAAACTTCTTATCGCGAGGTATAGGCGTAAAATCGTTCAACAATGAAATGAAAATGCGACACCAAAAGCGCGGGGTGCCCGCTAGGCCACGATTAACGAACACGAGTGGTGATAGCGTACACGGTGAGTTGGAGCTCTATCGCTGTATCAGATTGGATTCAAAAGTTTCGCTTCTACCGCGCGAAGTTTCACGCATATTTTTATTATAAGGTTAAGGCTGTCCGAACGCCGACGAACAGTTACTGCGGAGGGGTATCGGAAGGGACGTAAAATTCCAAAAGTACAAAGTAGGCTGACACTGAATGCAAAAATTGCTGGGCGCGCTAGATTAGGGGGAGCATTTCGCGGTGTACAGAGTAGGACTCGGAGCTTTCCATTCTCTTTGAGCTAGAAGAAACACAACACCGAAGCTACAGACGAAACGCGAGGTTTATTGAATATCATAGTATAGTATTTATATTCCGACGAGTACCCGATAGAAAACAAGGAACGTTGAACCAAATTATAAGTGGGGAAACAAAACTCGTCTCGGGATGCTGGTTTCCCCAAGAAAATGCAGTGGGTTACTTATAAGCAAAAAAGAAAAACTAGGTAAGTATGTTTTCCGATTGACCGAAAAGTTCGTGTGGTTAGAGTTATTTTAATAGCATTTCTCTAACAAAATCTTGCAATATTTCTTAAATCAAAAATAGACTGCAAAAAACGGAAAACTCAATTTTTTGACTGGCCACTTCCGGTGGCTTTTTCTGGGTTCAGTCATCGAACTAGTTACCTCTGGGGTACTGCCGCAGTACCCCAGAGCTAGCCGCACGGTGGAAAAAAATAATAAACAAAAAATGGTTTGCTGAGTCTAAATTTCCTTAATAATGACTTGTACAGTTATCATCTGCCGCAGTCAGACACGCTCAGTAAAGCCTCTTTTAGTGCTTTACGTATTGTAACTGATTTTTTTCCATAACGTTCTAACATTTGGAATAGACTTCCATGAACCTGTGTTCCAAATTCCTAAACGGTAAAAAATGTTTTGTCATGTTGAGTGTGCATCTGATTGCAACAGAAAATCCACGGTACACGCCACTCTTAATAATCAGTTCATTAAATGTTAAAATTCCAATCCTTCTGTGACAACACAAATTTTAAACTTTCCCTTTCCCGGCTAATTTCTTGTCCATCGTAATTCAGTGACAGATTTTACCTAAGAACAGAAATAACGGAAGACGTAGTTGGAAGTTGACGTATATTATTTGTCTAAAAACGTTTTATACGAAATTAGTCCAATCCGGTGCTCATAGGATATGTTATGATGTGTTCTCATTTGGCCAATAACATGCTGTATTAATGCAATGGAAATCTCCGGGTGGCGACGAAAATCCAAAGGCAGTGTACAAGAAATCCACCAGTGATTCACTCCTCGGGAATCTGTTATACAGGTTGATCCATTTATCCATTTATGCGAAGTTATATGAGATACCCCTCTTTGTTTTACCATTCTGTCTGTTCGTCCGTCTGTCTCTCAGTCTGTATGTCTTTTTATCTCTCACAGTGTTCTTTTTCCTGAACTATAAGTGCTATACAACAATAAAATTGACGCATATGTAATGGCCCAAACTCGAACAAATCTAAATGGTTTGTTGTGTGCACATATTTAGGGCGGTTTTCATACATCGAAACATCGAAAAAGGGTCAAAAGATATTTTTTCTACTCCCATATGTAAATTTGCTGTTTTCTTTATAATCTACTAGCTGGTACCCGGCGCGTTGCTGCCTCTGAAGAAATAATTGTGGTAAAATCGTTTGAAAATTGATAAACTGCGAATGGCATATGCCGTTTGACGTTTGCTGTCAATTTTCACTTTATAAATTATTTGCTGCACGGTCCCGGTACGACATGCGCGGCACCTACTGTAAGTTAATATTCAGATTAGCCCAGCGAGTGTTCCTGTGAAGTTTGGTAGCGATCGGATCAACAGAATTTTTTTTGTTTTGTGCGAGGCGGGGGCTCACCCGCTGGGCTAATCTGAAGATTCCCTGAAAATTTCATCAACATCGGTCCAGCCGTTTCGGAGTCTATAACGGACATAGAAATATTTTTTGTGTTTTATAGATATAGATAGAACGGAAAAGTAGGCAATTTCATTTAACTGAACCGATATATTTTATATTCACTCTTGTTAGGATATGAAATCGTCCAATAACAGTTCATGTTGAGTAAACGGCCAACTATTATTTTTGAAAATTTCAAATCAATGCGTAAGCTGTCAAATTAATTTCTCAGTATACATGTTCATAATTAATACGTTAAAAAATAATTAAAAATGATTGATTCCAGTGAAGAATCAATAAATGGTATTCCACCAGATATTCGTCTAGCTAGCTGCAAATGAAACTTACGAGACATTATTACCTCAGAAATCAAAAAGTAAATATGAATTTTGCTATAAAAAGTTTATCGACTAGACACTGGTAAAGGGAATAAAGAATATGTCTGAAAATGTCTTAACTGCTTATACAGTGCTTCCACGTAACCACGTAAGTTCTTAACAAATGGGAATTTTTTTAATTAAGTGTATACTGAAAAATATTTTTCTTGGAAAAAGTTCTGCTTAGTCCAAAACCTTTAAATCTTCAAATATGTTTTTACTCTCAACGTATACAGGGGGAATTAAAAAATAATGTTGCTATTTTGTTTGATTGTAACAATAAAGCTGAAATTTAGTGGACCAACTAATAGAAAATATGAGCAATATTATGTTTATAAGAATAAAACTCAAATGTAATTGGCTGAATAAACATAAGTAAAGATGGATAATTTAATTCGAGCAATATTAAATAGAAATTTGAAACTGAATAAAATTGTGAACATTATTAAAAATTAAACAAAAAATGTTCGAATTTTTTAATCAAAATACTGATAAACTGGTTTTCAACAGATCCGGTAGTTCTGAATTTAGCAATTACATTTCCCACGTTCACATGTGAAATAGCCTTTTCATGATGGCTTTCGTTGAATATAGCTGCAGCTTCTCTGTAGGTCTTATAATTATCACCTACAATTCCAACTATTTCTATTTTTTCTTGTAAACTTAATTTTGCTTTAATTTTCTATTCAATACAATAAACACCGCTAAGCACAATTTACTATTTCGCAACTATTTAGCTAATTGACATTTTATAAATGTTTCTGTTTCAACGGCATACCTACTAGATTTTAGCTGTATTCTTAATATTGCTTAATATTGCTCATACTTTCTATTACTTGGTCCACTAAATTTCAGCTTTATTGTGACAATCAAACAAAATAGCAACATTATTTTTTAATTTCCCCTGTATACGGTAAGAGTAAAAAAAAATATTTGAAGATTTAAAGGTTTTGGACTAAGCAGTACTTTTTCCAAGAAAAATATTTTTCAATATACACCGAGGTATACACTTAATTAAAAAAATTGCCATTTGTTAAGAACTTACGTGGAAGCACTGTATGAAAAAGTTATCTAGTGAAATAAAACCATCAACCCACTGGACAACATATTCAATGTTGAAAACAATGATTAATATTAAAAATAACATTGATATTTCTACCTATCCTAAACTGCGCTCTTTCCTGAAACTACAAGAAGATTTTTTTAAATTTCCCATTCTTTTTTTTATTGGGTCGTAAAAAAATGTACTGTACAACACGAGTGGATTGTCTATATCGCACTCACACGATTGAGCACTCCGCATACGGCGTCGTGCTCAAACTTCTTGTTCGTGCGATATGGCCATCATATCCACTCTTGTTGCACAAACTACTATTTTGTTTGCAACACTAGAGCATGTGAAACATTTTTTTTGTTTTTATCTTTTTACAGTTCAGTACGACCACATGCGGGGAGTGTCAATTGTGTCCCCCTGTCGCAATTGGGAACTATTTAAAGCAGAATCGTGAATTTTGGTACTTTCGTAGTCTTCACGATTGCAACTAATTATGCAATAAACAAATTTTATCAAAATCGGTTCAGGATGCGGTTTCTGATATAAGTGCTTCAGAAACTTTGCTAGCCAGTACGGAACACTTTATGTACAAACGTAGTTGATACTCGGTGAATTATTTAAATGGGACACTCTATACATATTGCGTTTTTTAATTCTTCGATCGATTTTACTAAGTATGCATACGAAGTAAGTTGCTTCTAAACTAAACCCCATGTTTTTGTGTTTCAGTTTTCTTTTAAAATTTTTGTCACACGTAGGGATGTTTTTACATTTTGAGAATGATGAACATATGCCCAGTTTCACAATAAGTTCAGTCTAGAATGCAACTCTTACACAATCATATAGTAAAATCGAACAGGGAAATAAAAAGTGAGATGATATTACAGGAGTTCTATTTAAGAAATCCAAGTTTTATAGATTAGCATCTGCTGTACAGAAGAAATGAGACGCCATGTATAAGTAAAGTAATTTGAATTATGGAAATTTAAAAACAAAGAGAGTATCTATTTGGCATTTTTCTCTAAATTACAAAATACAGATGAATCGCTTTTTCTGATAAATGGGATACCTGTGCACCTGCATATTCAACTCATATTTATGTGTATAACAATAATAATTTTAGGAAGAATCGGAAATTACTTTGGAAGGTCGTCGATACGAAAAATAGGCCCCAAGAATAATACCTGAATACATACAAAAACTAGCCACGCCTGTTTATTGAATCTGGGAAGTTTCAACAAATCGCCGCTAGTCACCGCCACCTCTAGGCCCTTGAAAAGGCGAATGCAGAGGTGCAGGAGCCAATTGATTACTTCATTATTATCAAAAATTTATTATATTTTTTTGATACCGTCAAAATGAAAAGTCTAATCTATGACTCTACAATTATGATTTCTAAAAAAAAACGAAAAATGTGATAAATATTCTAGCTACAATATGTCCGATTTTCATAGATTGTGAAGTAGATTTTAAAGTTGAATTTCTGGTTTTTAATGAAAATTATTAGCGAACAGTCCTAGATCTATGTTTAATTGAAACAAGAAGAAATAATCATGCGAATATCTTAAACCATGTTTGAGTAATCCATTGGCAGCGGGAACGTTACATCCCTCAAATATTCTAAGCGTTCCGATAGCCTCTAAGAATAGTGATCAGATTGTCTGGCGACTGAGTTGAACTCTTGGAAATATTGCGATCATACATTTTGTTCCTCCGTTAGTACTACTGCGCATTATGTTTGAATCAAATGACTGGATCTGATAACCCTCCGCTTGGCCGAAACCTGAAAATGGTGAGCGGCGAAGGCCTCTATTTGCAGGTAATTTGTGAAAGAAAGAATGCACAAGAGCAACTCAAAAATAACTAGTAATTGTATTTGCAGAATGTTCAGAACTAATTTTGAGCAACTTTGAACAACCAAAACACTAATATTGCAACAAGATAAGTCGGGAAAGCAGCCAAAAGGGTGTGAAAAACGGTTATTACTTAATAAACACTTATTTTTTCAAATTTCTGTGCAGGACGAACTTGTACTTACCAAAAATATTACTTCGTGTATCAAGAACATAATAACCATTTGAGACATGGGATAGAATCCAACAAAAAGTTTGTATGAAAGCATCGAATAAGTGAAGTACATAAATGCAGAGAAATTGAGAAGTAGATATAGTAAAAACTGGATTCCGTAGATCTTGTTGAAACATCTGGTTACGACAAATAGTTTGGTGTAACTTACTAAATACATCTTAACATTGAAAAGACACTTCAAACGTCTTCGTCTGAATCGGTTATCTTTCAAGTGGTTAATGAGTTCATTTTCCAACTTATCATTTACAGCTTTAAATCTGCACTTGATCATCAATAAAAATGTTCGTATAACAACAATGTTGATTACCAGTAAAGATATGTTCATATCGTACGGCAGGTAGGCCTTAGCATTTTCATATCCAAAATACCAATAGTTCAATTTCCAACGTAACAATAAACAAAAAATTAAATAACCATACCACGCAGCAGATTCGAATTTGATTCTTTTAAAGTTAGCAAGGCAAATTTGTTTACTGGATCCCAAGAAATGATCAATCTGTTTCATTTCGCGTAGTATTTGCAATTGAAGTTTTTCATTATGAAAAATTGCGAAGAAAACTCCTATAATGCTCAGAATATTAACTGTGATTGTCATTCCAATATCCAGGACATAGAAGAGAAGCATATCGTCAATCACTTGATCGATGTATTTTAACTGGATTTGCCACTGAAGCAGAAAGAACAGGTAACAAATCCATACAAAAGCGGCAAATTTGTACAGTCGGTATAGAAGCTTACTATTGGCACCGTAAACTTTTGGCGTTAAAAATCCAAAAACTATGCCCATAAAACACACTCGTTGAACGATAATAAATACATCATAACGTTCCATGCTTGATATAAAATGTTTATGTCGCGTTATAAACATTTTCGATTTAAAATAATGTAGATTTGATGGTTCACAAGGGAAATATTACAAATCATACACGCAACTGATACATTATAAGCGGTGTTCTCTGTTCTCATTTCAGTGTTTTTTAATCGCAAGGAAAACTTATGCCGAACTTTATTATAATATTATCCAGCGTACGCTTAATGCAAATATTTATAAAAATAAATGGTAAAAGCAAACAAAAAATTTTATGCAGGCGAGTGACTGATTTAACGTATTTGTATTTGTAAACCCATGGTATCCTGAGAATATAACGTCGCCCTCCACACGTAGTGGCGTAACTGACAAATTTTGATAAATCGAGTTACGCCGCCAAAACATTTATAAGCAAATTATTCATGCATTTGTTTGTTTTACTTAGGCCATTCTTAAAACTGCACTGAAATTTATACAGTTCCATGTTGTACAGTTTTGGGTTCAAAATGATTTTTCGGGCACTAGTTGTTTTCTTTTCGCTCTCCTGCAAAATTTTGTCCATGTCAGTTACGCCACTACGTGTGGAGGGCGACGATAATATTCATGTCACTTGACAGAGTTTGCACCAATCACAATTGAAAATTTACTTGGTCATAAAGCACACACAGTGATGGTAAAAAATAAAATAACGATCCGAATTTGCATCCATTTAATTTTATCTCTTTTAATTTTTATAGTTTCAGAATAATAAAATACAATATTTATTGTTATTTATTATCTATCTTATGGTATGATTCTGTAATAGTATATTACGTACCGAGGTGGAAAATCTTTCATTACATCCGAGGGCTAGTTAAGTCATTTTTTCTAACTTTTGGCTATCTATCTAATGAAAAAAATAGGCAAACTCAAAATATGTTCCTCGTTTGGCTATGCAACCAAACGTACACTAGTTAGATTAGATGACGATTCTCTTCATTTCTTCCCAAGTTTTGATTAGGTGTTCCCAAATAGTTGATGTAAAATGAGCAGGAGCTCCATCGTGCATGAACCTAAACCAAAAGTTTACTTCAATGGCACTTCTTGAAGTGATGGAAGCAGCCTCTTCGTTGCAAAATCAAAATATTATTGTAGCGCACGAATGATGCAAGTAGATTCCCATCTGACTCGGGACATACTTGCGTCACCTTGCCTCTCGGTAAAATGTCTGATGCGCTATAGGCTATAAAGTAACGCATGCAGGCTGGCATGCGCTTGTTTGCGCTTCGACGCGTGCATCAAGATGCATGAAAAAGCGCATCGTCTAAAGCTACCATAAATTTAAGCACTGCGCTTTCGATAATTCTTGGTAGGCAGGGAAATTGACATTTATATTTTTATTAATTATTGAACTGACACGCATCGCTTTTTTGACAATAAAATAACTGAATATGAAAGAGCATTTCTGGTGGTAAAATATATCTGGCAGTTGGAGTACACAATACACTCAAGCAGAACTTCCCGAGACCGCATAAAAAACGGTAGGAAATTTTATTCCAAGTTTATTACTGCAATCGCCAAACGTGATGGCGAGCAACAGAGATGCGCAGTTGACTAATCCCCACATCTATACTTGGGCCGCCCAACAGACGGAGTGATCACCCTGCAAGAACGTGCTCTAGGCCGGACCACTATCAATTTAGGACAACCGAACCGCAGTGATGCGCTTTCTTTAGACCCAACGAAGTCGCATCACTCCAATTCGGTCGTCATAAATTACTATTGGCCCCGCTAGAGCACGTTCTTGCAGGGTGATCACTCCGTCTGTTCGCCGGCCCAAGTATATAGTCCAAGGAACTTCGCGCCACTGCCTGAAACTGGGCGTGGCCTTGCCTGCGCTGGCTGTCGCCATCACGTTTGACGATTGCTGTACATAATACATACTTAAGTAAGAATAACCTATACTTGGGCCGCCGAACAGACGGAGTGATCACCCTGTAAGAACGTGCTCTAGGCGGGACCACTATCAATTTAGGACAACCGAACCGCAGTGATGCGCTTTCTTTAGACCCAGCGAAGTCGCATCACTCCAATTCGGTCGTCATAAATTACTATTGTCCCCGCTAGACCACGTTCTTGCAGGGTGATCACTCCGTCTGTTCGGCGGCCCAAGTATACTTGCAAACTTTTTAAAAGTTAGCAATTGACTTATTACTAACCGATTGTGAATAAAAACTATTTTACATTATGTTATTTTAACATTATGTTACTAACATAACATAATGTTATGAAATACGCATTCTGTAGTCACGAATGTTAACTAGACGTTAACATCTCTCCAGTTTGACAGGAAATGTAAAATTTCGATAAAATGGTGCAATGCACATGAGCAGTAAGCGTACGCATATATGTTTTAGTGCACGTGAACTGAAACTGATGTGAATAGGGGAAATTCGGAAATTTTAAAAAATGGTTTTAATCAATAATTTGATATTCGAAATAAATCTTTACTTTCTGTATTTGATAGAGTCGCATTTCATTTCTAAAAAATATTTTTGTCTTTATTGACAATACGAAATTATTAAAAATACGATTACTTACCGTCTTTCATCTTCTTCTAGAAGTTAGTAGATAAATTATTATAGGCATCTCTTTTGTCATACTGACCAACTCACAAAACGTACAAATATTAAAATTAATTACAAACAATTACGAAAATTACAAAAATAGCTTATAAAATTTAAAATCGGCATTGGCAGTTCATTGTTAGAGGTTTACATTGAGAATGAGCGGAGTTGTTAGCTACATGCAATGTTATTAACATAATGTTAGTAACAGTGGCGTAACTATAAATTTTTAGCCCTCCAGCGAAAATATCCCAAAGGGCCTCACCCACGGGGGGTGTGGGGGGCGGTAGCCACCCACTAAGTGGGGGTCCGGAGATTTTTTTAAATTTTACGTTTTAGAAACCATTTTAAAGCATTTCCATACAAGAAATATCATTATTTAACCCATGGCAGGGCGTAGGGCCCCTGAAACTTACGGGCTACCGCGCCCCACCAAGTGGGGGTCCGGGGGTTGTTCCCCCGGAGATTTTTTTTAAATTTTGCGTTTAAGAGACCATTTTAAAGCATTTTCAAACAAGAAATATCATTATGTGTATGTTAATTTACAGACCACAGAAAAGTAAAGAAAATACGTAAGTAAATTTTTAGCTGCGCCTGCGGGAAAAACAAAAAAACATTTTCTAACCCATGGCAGGGCGCAGGGCCCCTGAAACTTACGGGCCCCCCCGCCATGGCGGGGGCTCGCGGGTGTGTGGCTACGCCACTGTTAGTAACATGGTATTCAAATTAGACACTAATAGTTGTAGCTATCGGTTGCATACAATACGCATGCGGCGCGACCATTTCACTATATCAGTATATACCATTTAAGTTATTCGTTCTTGGAACACATCGACAACGATCTCGGTGGGTGTTTGGATATCGTATAGAACTGCCGTTTTGGTCTCCTACGGCTAGACGAGTTCTGATCCCGCACGGGTCCCGCATTTTTTGTTTGTTTCTACATCATCTTTTTGCCAAAATATGCGTGTGTCTGGTGCGAAAGGGCAATTGAAGGGTCTGTTTTAAAAAAGCGTCTCTCAGCTTTAGTTTTTTACACTTCCACGCATGTGTATTGTATGCAACCGGTAGCTACTATTAAGGTCTCGTATACTCAATGCGTTTACAGAATAATTGCAGTTTGCTAACATAAACATTATGTTAAAACTTACATTAACAGAGCGTTAACATTATGTTAAGTCTAACATTTGCTTACAGAATTATACCATTGGCTTATTAGGCATTTCAGAATAAGTCAAAACTGGTTTTCGCCCGATTTTGAAAAAAATGTTGTAATGTCATTACTAAAAATATGAAACACTTTTCTGAGCTTCTTAAAAACTTTTGTCATCAAGGAACTCAGTGGCGTGGTCAGAGTTTTTCTACATTGAAACAATTTCAAAATACAAAATGAAGTTTAATTTTTTTAAATGAAGAAGATGCGGTGCTACCATTGAGTTGCGCTATCTTTTAGCCCTCCGCAAATATTTATATAGCTTGTCATTATTATCCGATAGGTAAGTTAGTATAAATCTAGTGGCCCATGAACGACTAAATATGCAAGCTTATTGTGCAACTATTACTTGGTAAATAGTCCAAAGTATGTGGTTAACCAGAAAACATTATATACCTAGAAACTGGTATAGGTACTGGTGTAAATATTAATTTAATTTGAATAATTTCAAACAAATTTCAATTTTTTGTGGAAACTGTAGAAAGTTATACAATTTTTTAATAATTTAGAAAATTATGTTAAAAATTTTACATGTAGGTATATTTTTGTAAACTAAAAAATTAAAAAAAATAGTACCTATCATAACTTTCTACAGTTGAAATTGTTTTTTAAAAAGTAGATCCTACCGGTGACAATATATTCAAAAATATTTATAACAGTACGTAGACATCTTTCTAATATTTTCTGGCACAAAAAGTTGGAATATTTAGTCGTTCATGGCACACTAGATTTACACTTTCGGCCTTTAACTGCGAACGTTTAGACGATGCCGGACACTAGCAGTCTGCTAAACTACAAAAGATCACAATACTTCGGTACAATAATTAAATAAACTACAAAATAATCACTTATTAACCTGTTCATAAAGCCTTTGTGTTCATAGAAGCGCATTCTTATGTGCCCCTCAGATGCCGGCCATATTGGATTGCTTACGTCATTCTGAAAGGCCTAGTAAGTATTCGAATATCAGCTTTGGATTAAAAGTGCAAAATCTCGTATTTGCAAGTTTTGGCACAAATCTGTTTATTGTGGCAATTCAATGAGAACCCTTCTGCGCATGCTTGTACAAAACCTCCTATGTATATTTTCATTCCTTATAATTTATTTTAACATTATGCAATACCTTGTATTTGCTCAGTTGACGCAAAAAACCACGTATTGCGACATCATGTCAAATACGAGTTTTTCTACAGATTAAAACCATAACGCTTTTCTCTGCATTATTTTGCAAGATTTCCGGGGATTTTGACAAATTATTTTTTGTTCATTTAGTGGAACCTTGAGTGAATAGCAGAACAGTAAGGTAAGTTCTGTATTACAAAAAGCTGGTCGATTCATGCTCCGTTTTATCAGTTAAATAATTTTTGAACCAAAAGTAGAGCTAGAAGTTACATTTACTTTAATTTACAGATAATGTTTTGAAAAAAATTGTACTACATACCTACTTAGTATAATAATTATGTTATACCTACTTATTTGCTTCAAATTTTCCAAATACGAGGTTTTGTACCATTTTTCACACCATCATGAAGAAAACTAAGCGAACATCTCTATGCAGAACCAGACCGATGCATAGTAGAATTGGCTTTATCAAGTATCCAGGTTGCTGAGGTGTAACAAGAATTTGAGAGAGACAATAGGCAACAAGATAAAACCCCACCAATTGTGAAAGAATGATCAAGTAAAGAGAAGTGTCGGTTTCACTGCCTGATGAAATTGCAGAACTTGAAAAACTAGGGATTTGCTTGTCAGAAACATGTAGTGATGAAATATTTGAAGGAGTTTCATGTTCAGACTTAGATTTTGAACCAGAAATTCCGACAACTGATGACCATGATGTAAACAACACAGACATAAGTCATCATAGAGACCTAGTGGTCTCAAACATAAATAAAAATTATAGAAAAGAGTACAGAGGGATCTAGAAAAGCCCTAAGGAAGTTTCTTCAAGATATCTCAAAAATGGAGTTCCACTATTGTCCCGCTAGTACAAATAAACTGTATTTAGAACCTGTTTTCAAGAATAATGTTGAATTTAACAGAGATTATAAGAATTACTGCTTAGCCAGAAAAGAAAATTATTTTTCTAAAACAACCTTTCTACAGGAAATGATCAGAGCCAACATCAAAATATATACAAGCCACGAAAAGATCAGTGTAATTTGTGTATCTCTCACAAATTTGGATATATTTCAGATGAGGATTATATGAAGTACCAGGAGAAAAAAGACAAGGTTAGGGTTTCGAAATCCGAAGATAGAGAGAAAGCTGGTGGTAACTCGAAAGAGATGGCAGTTTTTTAGGTAGACGTAGAAGCAGTAAAGGTTTCCCTAGTTCTCCAAGCCAGTGCAATTTATTACAAAACCAAGTTTTGTATCCATAATGTAATATATTATACTTACTATGTATTTACAACATGGTCACTACAGATGTTGTCTGTTACCTTTATAGGATGAATACTAAGAGGTGGTTTTGAAGCTAACATATTTTCCACAATTCTTTCCAACTATCTTTTGGAAAATTATTCTATGAAAGAACTCATAATTAGTGCATAAAAGTGCAATTCAATTGTCAATTAGTCATTTAAATTCCATTTTTCAAAACACTTAAAACGACAATGTTAACTTTATTTTTAAAAAAAATAAAGGTTGTTCTGCTTCAAATTCAAAAATCTTTCAATGGTCATTGAAACACTGTTAGTATTAATAGTTGAATTCATTAAAACGTTTAAAATTAGGATAATATCGTCAAATTCACAGCCAACGTGACTTTTTCATTTAACGCCCTTTGACATCAAAAATATAAAGTTTTTGGATCTGTATTATATATGGTTGTCAGGAGAATAAAAAGACCTATCGAACTATCTAAACAAAATGATATATTGCTATTTAACATAAAAAGTTGATATCACTTCCGGTTTAACCGGGAGTAATTAGATATGTCAAAGATGATAAAAATATATGTGGTTTTAGAAGTATAATACTAACAGAGGATTGCCAAAGTGTATTTCAAAAAGTAAACAAATGACGGGATGTTACATGCACTCGTTGACGTCCGGTATATCTTGACGAAAGTTGAAATTGTATTTTTCCATGAAAAAAATTTACACCCGAAAATCTCGCGACAAGCTTTTATACCATATACAAAAATGTATAATGTAACAAAATTATGGGTTTGCTTTGGTTTGATTTATTTCAAAGTTTATTTTTTTCTTTTCAGAGTATTTAAATAAAAGCTTGTTTTTAAAAATATTTTTTACTGTTATTTTATTTATTAGTTTTTTAGTTTTCGCTGGACATGTTTCTAAGTGTGTTCATTTCAATTAATAATTCATTGTTGCACGGTCGCTTGCCTGTTAATTTACTACAATCTAGTTCTTCTACAAGGAGACCTTCTAGTGACTTGACCCTACTTAAAGCCATATATGCTTGACCAGCAGCGAAGAGCTTTGAGCCTAAATAGACAACGGCATGGTCGACAGTACTACCCTGCATTTTGTGGACTGTGCAAGCTCAGCATAATATAATTGGCAACATTCTTCGTTCAGCAGTGCCGTGACTATATTTAGCCGGAAATTGCACAGATTTGAGCTGAATAACGTGGACACCATCTTTACCGAAGTCTGTACGGACGGATGGTATATCAGTTTCGTACATTTGTGCTCTCCGAAAGCAGGGCCATATGATTTCTGTAATGTGTCTAATGGCACCATTCACCAGAGTAGCCATCAGAAAGCAAAAAAATTAATCCGCCATCTTGGAGCGGTGGCCATATTGAATTTAGTGTGACGTCTCTAACTTGATCGTTTTCTGCTCTTCAAGCCCTCTCATTTGATACCCGCATATTAAGGGAGTTGAAAAGAAAATGTAATCCGCCATCTTGTGGCGATGGCCATTTTGAACGTATTACAATATTGAGTATTGCATATTATACAGATCGTGTAAGGTCGTCGTGGGAAATCTGTACATTGAAAACTTTATGGAGCACCCCGTATAGCACAAAAATGTGAATCAGAAAATTTTTTGGCAGAAGGAAATTATTTAACTATGTGCAAAATGTTTTATTTACTTTTGCTACAAATTATTAAAATATATTTTTGGTTATTGCAACTGTTTCACAAGAACAATATACATAGCTACCTGTCCAAAAATTTTAAAAATTACAGATTTGTCAACACGAAACAACCCTGCAGCTGATATGTGCAGATCTCGATCACGAACTTGAGTCGCTATATTCAGGAAAGCGTTTATAATATGTCCATTGCATTTTGATCTTTTGGAAATTTTTGATATCATAGCTGTAGCTAAAAATCCGGTATTCTTCATAGCATTCATCAACTGACTTGCCGAAAACGCAATTCCAATATTACTTATCTACAAATTTAATATTGCAATAATTCCGTATGACCGTACATCATCATTTGGCGGTATGGTACATACAGGATGGGTAAAATGTGAGGAGCATCTTATAACAAATTACCCATGTGTTAGCATTAAAAAAGATAAGTACTCGTACCTTAGGACTGACAGGCTTTATTGTTCCCGCCTGCACTAGGATAAATGTAAAATATTGTTCGACCAAATGAACGTATGTATATTTTAATACTGGTAGACTAGGAATGATTTTCAGGTGGTTGAATAGATAGTGCATAAAGCTAGTAAAGCGCTGGACTCGGGATCGATGCCTGCGATGGATGTTTCTTATTGTTTTCTCCCTTTATTTATTAATGAAACAAACAGATTAATCTCAACTCCTGAAGA
Organism: Xestobium rufovillosum; assembly: GCA_963966045.1. Classification (NCBI taxonomy): domain Eukaryota; kingdom Metazoa; phylum Arthropoda; class Insecta; order Coleoptera; family Ptinidae; genus Xestobium; species Xestobium rufovillosum. The sequence goes on along the minus strand of OZ014492.1, from coordinate 18,672,961 downwards.
TGCTGACGTTGTCAGCGAAACACGTGTCTAGTTTAATTACTGTGTCACTGTCTTTTGGCGTGTGGGGTTTAACTTATTAAGAATTCAGAGTGAATTTGCTTTTTAAAAGACTGACACGGTCTTTGGTATTACTAAAGAGGCTGGAAATCTTAAAATTGTAAGTTTTACAACCACTTTAGTAATACTTACCAAAGACCATGTCAGTTTCTTACGCAACTCAAACACTGTACAAAATCCAGTGTCTGGACTGCCCTAAGGTTTATGATGGTCAAACTTGCCAATATTTGCGTTCACGCCTTGCTTCCCATCGTAGTGACGTTAGGAGATCTCTAGGCAATTGTGCCTTGGCACAGCATTGTGTTGACCTGGACCACACTATGGACTTTGATGATGTGTCCATTCTCGCGAGGAAGGAGAAGTTACGTAAATGCCTTTTGTTTTAAGATGGGGTGCTACAGATGCATGATGAAAATACCGTGCATAAAAAAGGTTAGTAATAGGGAGGCATTAGAAAGAGTTGGGGGGAAAGAGAAAGGTATGGGTATGGAAGACTATAAAGAATAGAAAATATAGTAGGTGTATTACCATCCTATCTTTTCTATTGTTCATAGTCTTCCATGCCCATACCTTTCTCTTTTCCCCAACTCTTTCTAATGCCTCCCTATTGCTAACCTTTTTTATCTACTACTAGCGGCCCGGCAGACGTTGTCCTGCCTAAAATTACTTTTCGTATTAAACTTTTGATTCATTAACCGAATCGTTTATTCAATGTGAAACATTTTTCTGATTATGTTTATGCTCAACCAAATATGTCGTTCCTATCGTCAGTTATGATCGCGAGCGCATACAAAAAATTATGATTTTAACAGTTTGTCCGAATTTCCAGATTTACGCCTATCCATATCATACAAAAATCCAATAGAAAAAAGCACTTTCAGTTTTTCCGAATTTTCCAATTTTCCGGGCAACTTTTCCAATTTTTCGTTGCTTAAAAACCTTATTTTTGAAAAGAATTAGCCAAATCGGTTCAACAGTTGAGCACTTTCAGTTTTTCCCGAATTTTCACATTTTCCGGTGGATTCTCCAAAAATTTTCTTTCATACAAACCTTATCCTGACAATTACGATTAAAAAAAAGAAAGAATCAGCCAAATCGGTCCAGCCGTTAAGCACTTTTAGTTTTTCCCGAATTTTCAAATTTTCCGATGGATTTTCCAAAATTATGATTTTTACAGTTTGTCCGAATTTCCCGATTTACGCCTATACATATACAAAAATCCAATAGGAAAAAGCATTTTCAGTTGTTTCCGAATTTTCCAATTTTCCGGGCAACTTTTCCAATTTTTCGTTCCCCAAAAACCTTATTTTTGAAAAGAATTAACCAAATCGGTTCAACCGTTAAGCACTTTCAGTTTTTCCCCAATTTTCACATTTTCCGGTGGATTCTCCAAAAATTTTCTTTCATACAAACCTTATCCTGACAATTACGATCACAACAAAAAAAAATCAGCCAAGTCGGTCCAGCCGTTAAGCACTTTTAGTTTTTCCCGAATTTTCAAATTTTCCGATGGATTTTCCAAAATTATGATTTTTACGGTTTGTCCGAATTTCCCGATTTACGCCTATATCTACATATACAAAAGTCCAATAGCAAAAAGCATTTTCAGTTGTTTCCGAATTTTCCAATTTTCCGGGCAACTTTTCCAATTTTTCGTTCCCTAAAAACCTTATTTTTGAAAAGAATTAGCCAAATCGGTCCAACCGTTAAGCACTTTCAGTTTTTCCCGAATTTTCTCATTTTCCGGTGGATTCTCCAAAAATTTTCTTTCATACAAACCTTGTCCTGACAATTACGATCACAACAAAAAAAATCAGCCAAATCGGTTCAGCCGTTAAGCACTTTTAGTTTTTCCCGAATTTTCAAATTTTCCGTTCGATTTTCCAGTTTCTTCGAATTTCCCGACTTACGCATATCCATATCATACAAAAATCCCATAGAAAAAAGCACTTTCAGTTTTTCCCGAATTTTCCAATTTTCCGGGCAACTTTTCCAATTTCTCGTTCCCTAATGCCACGTTCGGCCTCTGTTTTGTCGACGTTCCAAATTATTTTGTGCGTAAGCTCCATCTGAGTGCGTCGAACTCGACTGTATCCGTTGTTCCGGAGTTATAATGGATCGCGCTTGAGGCTTGAGAAATTCTTATTCGACTTGGCTCCAAACGCTGTCTATGCTCTTCGCGTACGCCGACCGATATTTCGACGCCTCACTGGTGGCATTTTTTCCAAAGAACCACCAAATACATGATCACCACCGATAACACACTGACAATTAAATTTTTAGAACTGTCAAACTGAACGTCACATTTTTGTTTGTCAAACAGATTTTCATACAAACTTTTACCTTCCAAATTTTCTACTTTCCCGGTGGATTTTCCAAAATTTTCTTTCATACAAACCTTGTCCTGAAAAACACGAACACAACAAAAAAGAAATCAGCCAAATCGGTCGAGCCGTTCTCAAGTGATGAGCTTACATACATGTGGCAATTGATTTTTATTTATATAGATGTAGCGAACAAATCATTCATGGCTTGGTAGGTGTATTACTATCCCAAGACGCGAATTATTTGTTCGCTACTAGCGTCGGAGATAAGAATAAAAAGAGGTTGGGTCAGACCCAGATTGGATGTTGGATGTTCTACTTTTAGGGAAACGTTTAGGTCTGTAGGTTAGCTGAGGATATAGAAGCATGGACGTACGCGTCCAACCAGTCTTCGGACTAAAAATTTTATGATGATACCTAATTATTTTTTAGAGTACCTACTATAAAAGTTGCAGTGCAGGAACATGAAATGCACTACCATATACAAGAGAATGAAATGATTCAAAACTGTTTTATTACATTGAATGAACTAGAGAAATGGTCACTACAAAATAATTCTGCCCCTAAATTATTTGAAAATAAACCGTCATCTTTTAATTTGTGAAACAAATTCAGCCAAAACTGGGAGTGATGCTTTCGTAATATTCCCCACCACGCTTCAATCCTCTGATTAGCTGAACTACTCTTTGCACAGTTTCTATAAAATAGTTCGCAATAATACGAAGATCGTTGGTATTTTTTCCAGCTTTTAGTCATATTATACGCCTGGAGAACCCGTTAACCACTTATACAAACACCAAACCACCAAAGAGTTTGATTTTGTCATAACAATCAAGGTGCCATAAATAATTTGACCCCTTGCTATGATACATTCTCCTACGTAGTCTGCGCTCTGCGCCCAAAGTTAATATGTTAAATTTGGTCTGTGCCTACTGCGATTTTCTACTCTTTCTGGATCGAGGATACGTAGAAGCAGTCGTATAGTTTCTTGAGTTACCATCATGTCATGCTGATGTTGTAAACACTTTAAATTCATCCACCGATGCACCGATAGCCAAGCATCTGTCCATGAAACCTAATTTCATTTTCAATTAATCTTTCAACTGTTGAGATATCAGTAAAAAGATTCCTTCGAAATAAACTTAAACCTCTTAGTTTCCTCCTTAAGTTACGTTTGCTTATAATTATGTTATATTTTGCAGCCAAAAATGAAAGAATTTCCACCTGTTGCAACCCCAATGACAAATAGGAGCTAATTAAAGCATCCATTTTGCACCCACTGTAACAGAAGTAATTGCTTAATAATATAAATTTATTTCGAACTGTAAATTTAACGAGATTCCAAGTTCCAACTGTAAATTTAACAAAATTTACAATTCCAACTGTAAATTTAACAAAGTTTGCTGTCCCAGTTGTAACAGTTGCAAATGTAAATGTAACAAAATTTACAGTTCTTTCTTTCAAAACTGCTTCTATTTCGGGTAAAACTATTTCTTATTCGTAGTTCGTAGATCAGGGATTTCGAAGTCGACGCGTGTGTCATGCTGGATGCAATGGCTCGATGCCGCGGCTCGCGGTTCCGCGGGTCCTGCTGCTTCTCTGCTTCAGTACATCTGTCTACTCATTTATTTACCTCGGCTGGTGCTGCATGCTCTGTGACGGAGCGTTGATTCAACGATGCGAAAGTTGTATTCATTGTGCATTTGCGGTGTTTTGTATTATTGTAGGTTACAGCTACACTTTTATCTTATAACGTGGAATTATTTAGGTAGGTAAAAAAATGAGTACAGGACAGCGATTGCTTTACTTTTACACGCCACAGAATGCAGATGCACTCGCAAACTTATTAAATAGCTAGGTTACATACATTACATACTTACGGATTCTTCTCTGTTATGTCGAAAATTTTTCAGGTCCCTATTCAATACTAGCAAAATACTTATACTTAAAACATTCATTGAACCCATTATTTGAGTAAAAGGCATCCGGTAAATAATATTTGAAGAATAATAAATTTCACTTTTACAGTGATACCCAGAAATTCACCTCGTTTATGAAATTTATTTCAAATCATAAATCAATAGAAATGCAAAATGAAAATAAAATATGGTGGTGAAAATTTTTTTTATTATAACCAAAATTATAATATACATAATGAATGGTCAAAAAACTAAATAAGCCGGTTAAGTACGAATCGAAATATAGATTGATAATTTTGCTTTGCATTGCATGCAAGCTCTCGAGTGCGTCTTGGCTCTCGAATGCTGTATCGCCTGTGCACTCCGCAGTTTGCGATTATCGTCTTTTTCTTTTGTGTGCTTTGCGAGCCATGTGACTCATTTGAACCGGTTCAGTTCTGCGGTTCGCCATCTATATGAGCTGAACTGAAGAGTCAGATCGCGAAAATTTTACGAGTTACCCATGACTAGTAAACAGCGTCGTGTACTTGCGAACGGAAATATCTAGTCATATAGATAATGGGTGTTTCAAAATGAGCGCAAGATATGCTTTTTCAATAAAACACATCATTTACTCGAGATTTGCAAATATTTTTATTCTAATATGAAGTATACATATGGCGATTATGTGTGGAATAGAACATCCAACAAATGACCGCAAAGAGTCGGCTGGCACACTCTTGCTCTTTTAGAGAAGTTCATGATTACTTTTTCGCACATCTTCCACCCCAACGCCCAGTTGACAAAAGTACGGCGTTGGCTTGATCACCTGGCTTAAGTTCTTGAGTCAATTGGACTTTATAAGGATGCAGCTGGAGATCTTTTTTTAAAATTCGCTGTAAACTGCTTGTCGAATTGGCCAGTTGCTGCGACCGGCGGCGACTCGATGTGCCTGGATTCTCAGTAACACTTGCTGTCACTAAGGCAATATTTTCGATGGACCGGCCTGGCCGAGTTCGACCTGATGATTTCTCGTTCTCAAGCGAGCCAGTTCGATGGAATTTCTCGGTCAGTCTCTTAACTGTCGAACAATTGGTGCATTTCGTCGACCAAAAATTGCACGCACTCTGCGACCGCTAAACTTTCACCATATTTTAAATACGTTTTCACTATTAAAATACACTCTTTGATCGTGTTGCATTCCATGACTGATAATCGCAATGCGTCTACTCGACAATTGTAAAATTTTTAATCCAGCATCCTTGATTAAAAGAAAATGCCGAGAAATTTAAATCTTGCGCTCATTTTGAAACACCCTTTATATATTTCACATCAGGTGCATGGAGTGTGGGTATGTGGGTGTGTTTAGTAAACTTTTATCGGAAAAAATGTGTCAAGGGGGACAAAAGTAAAATAATACAAGACAGTGTCCACACCGATAGTAACGTTTGCGAGCGAAACGTGGCTGCTGACAAAGACACAAATGGAAAGGGTGGAGGTATGGTAAAGGAAAGTTCTCTGCAGTATCTTAGGAGGCATCAAGGAAAATGAACAATGGAGAAGAAGAACAAATTCAGAACTAGCGGAGGTATTTCATGAACCAAGCATAAGGATCATGATCCAGAGAAGCAGACTGAGATGGTTGGGGCATCTAAGAAGAGCTTCCTGCCAAGATATTTACCACGGAAATCACTGGAAGAAATATAAAGGGAAGACCTAGGAAGTCCTGGAGGGAGAACGTCCAGGAAGATATAAAAGAGTACGGTTTGGAGGGCTGGGAAGTGCAGGTGAATGACAGGAAGTTATGGAAAAAGAAAGTTCAAGCCATAGGCCTAGAGGCCTGCAGGGCTGTTTATATACATTATTTTCAAAACGAAAATGGCATTGTTGTACTTACAATTAACATCAACATCCTTGTGATCAAAATGAATAAACTATTTTCCTGCAGCATGGGCATTGTAAAATTTGAGAGAAATGAAATTTGCTTTATTAATAATACTGCAGTAAAAGCAAAAAAGCCGAAGAAGTAGAACCCAAAAATATTGTTCAGTTGTTCTACAGCGCAGAATATTCTTCCAAAATTATCTGTAACCAGTTTCAAATCCTTATTGTTAAATTTATCCATTAAGATGCCATTCATCTGCCTTATTTTATATTTTATTGTTGTAATATATATATACATTCTTGATGATGCTTGATAAAGGACTAGATCGTGCAGTACAGCTGGGAGCAAATGGTCGTTAACAATATGGTACTTGCACTCTATTAAAATATATATAAAGAAAAGAAGGAAAGTAATCATTTCATCCATACAAATAAGCTTCTTTACCCTGGAGGTATGTTCAGTCGCGTAGTATCTTTCCAAATAGTTCTCAACTGATTGCATATTTTTTAAAAATGTATCGTGCTCCTTAAGTTTATAAAATGATGGAACAATTACTGTTGTAACGTTTATACATGTCACTGAAACGGTAGCTGTAACAAACACGAAGAAATTTACCCCGCCTTGCTTGATAATCTGATCATTTTCCCATAAGCATGAACTAATGCTGGTAAAAATTAATATTGCCGCAACGCATACTATATAGAGTTTGTAAATTTTCTGTAGTACTTTGCGTTTAATCGATAAATGCAAGCCAAAAATGATCAGCAAAAACGAGTTAATTTTTATGCAGATTTCGTACAACCACATCGCTTAGCAGTATACATAGATACTAAATAAAATGCATGAATAAATATTCCAAATAATTTGCTAAAGTGTGCAGCCAGCTACTTTCAAATCAACTGAAGTAGCAACGTTGTTTGTATTTACCATGTCTCTTGAAAAATTAATTAAGTACTTGCTATTTGTGATTATGCATATTATACATATTCAATATAATATGGTATATAAGTGACATTTTTCTACTTTCTGCTGTATCTCTTTATCCTGAATTCAAAAAATATGGTTTGTTTGGAACAAAATTGAAGTGCTTCTTCAAAATGATATCCCAACAGAGATCAATGAAAATTTTAAAAATTGTGGGAACATTAAGTTCACTATAAAGATTAAAATTAGAAATTAGTTATCCTCTCACAGTAATGAACATGAACTGAAGTCTGTTTCGAAGCAAACATGTTACTGAATTCAGAATAAAAACGCATATTAGAAATTCGAAAAATCCATTATGGTGCACATAGGACACACACAGTTGTTGGATTGGGAAATTTGGCGTAAATTCACTATGAATTCTTTATAAGTTAACCCCACACGCCAAAAGACAGTGAGACGGTAATTAAACTCGACACGTGTTTCGCTGACAACGCCAGCATCTACAGGAGTTAAAGATTAATGTAAAACTTACACTATGTTGCTATAGATAGGTACTTCCCTCGCTCGCTCCTACCCAACACAGGTACACAAATGAAATGAATCGATATACCTATAGTTTCTTAGAACTCTTGCAAGAAAGGCTGAAAGGCTGAAAGATAGCTAGGAAAGTATTCATTGCTAATGAATTTCTACCAAATAGTAAAATCAGAAAATATTAACTACATATTCATTGCTGATCTTAAATAATTATTCTGTCTATGCAGGATCGAATTTGGAATCGATCAATAATTACTGTTAAGACAACTGCGTTTATTTTTATACATCGCTAAGTTTCCAAGGCATTTAAATAACATTTATTATTCCCTGGATTTAAGGATTTCAAATTATTGATGTTGAATTTATGGCATGTATTCAATGCGTGCGAGACCATAATAGACTTACCCGTACGGCCGTATTTGTGAGCTTGATGCTGCTTAAAGCGAGTTAAAAGAGACAGAGTTGTCTACCCGGTATATTTTTGTCGCAATTTCTTCATGTTATTTCGTAAATTCTCGCTTTATGAATGAGTTCCGTTTTATCCCTAGTATTTCCAAGTAGATTTTGTAAATTGTTGCTACAAGTGTGAACCACTTCGAAGCCTGTTTTCCCGAAAATCGTATTCATACCTCCGGTACATAATGGTATCTTCTATAAATTTAGTAATTTGGTTATCTCCATCTAAAATGGTGAAGTTTCGCAATAACATTTTAAATTTACGTTTCCTAATTAATCTATTTACAATTTCTGAATTAAAACCGTTACATTTCGCTATATCTTTGATTATGTTTCCTTCTTTCCTTCTTTGCAGTATCCTTTAACGGCGATAATGGTAAAAGGTCTATTGACTCTATTGACTAAAAATCCAAAACTAGCCTCTTTATGCTGACTGTAATGGCTAGAATCAGCAGTTATATACCGAGCTGACCTGTTTTTTACTTCCATGTTCTTATAAGGAAATGGAAGTACGTATTGTATTACCGACAAAAATTTTGTGTCCGAGATAAGGTCAGATTCGCTTGTACTAACTTCAAAACTTCGAGAAAAAGTGTTTTTAACTTCGTGTCTGTGCGTGCGTGCGGGTGTGGGTGTGGGTGTGTGTGTCCGGATTTCTTTGGTGTTCGATAACTGCCGTAAAAACTAACCGATTTTAATGGTTTTTTGAAAAGTGCGTCTCGACGAGGCGTTCATTTGTTATTAACATTTTAATTCTTCAAAAAAATATTGTGGCTAAACCATAGGAGATATGAAATAAAAATTGCGCCTATAGCACCGTACACGTGATGGAAGGGAAACTTCTCGAGAGAGATTTCGCAATTTCAGCATACAAACGTCATTATCATTAAAATTTTAATCTTTTAAATATACTTACATAATAACTGTTCACGGATATAATCGAATATTCACAGGACATAAACGTAAAAAACGTAAATAATCACAAAACACGATGGTAAGTATTAATTAATAATTATACAACGCGTGGTATCTCAGCTACTTATTTATGTATAACTCTCTTTCTCCTTCTCTCAACGTTATATCTTTCGTCTCTCTCGTGTAACGAAATGATCGAAATCGTGACGCGACGTTCAAATTTTACTCTCAATTCTCGGGCAATTTTTGACGTGCCGCTAAAGAAGTTTCACTTTATAAATGTTGCGTATTTTAAGACCAAAAAAAAGGGGCAACGTGTCATTGCGACTTTGTCGACTGTTTCTGTTTCGTGTCACAAAAGGAGGTAACTTAGTGTCCACATAAAAGAAACAAGTCGACTACGGTTCCAAATAAAATGAAACATGAAGAAACTTAATAAATGTCCACACAACACAGTAATGTTTGTGATATGGGACGAAGAAGTCACGCATGTCATACAGGCACTGATGACAAACTGTCCAAATCAAAGACACAGTCGCAACTTGTCGACATCTGTTACCTATTTTCTTTTGAAGTTTACCATCTCGAGAGCGAAACACGCGACATTCGGAAACATTTGCTTTGGCGACAGAAACAACTAGGAACAAGTAGAACAAGTGGCAACTTTGTTTCGGGAAACTAGTCGCCAATGACAAAAGTTGCTACTTGTTGCCTCTGTCTATACCCGGCTTTAGATTTACTCGTGTCAAATACGGCAAATATGTTGTCTACTACATATTTCTTCCACGCCTTTGGAAAATATGGTTACTCATTTTTTTGTTGGATTTCAAATTTGCTCATAAGAATGTCTGTAATGAAGGGATAGAGACAATTTTCCGTACCTGTGCTTTCGCTTTGTTGAAAAAATGATCCATTAACTTTGAAATAATTATTCTGCTGCATATATTCATTGACAGTTTGCTCTTCAATGTTATTTTTACTAAGAAGTTCATGCAAGTACCTACTCCAAGACCTTTGGTACAGGTACACTGGGAAAAAGTGAGCTGCCGTAAAATGAAATTAATAATTCGCTATTATGCAAAGTGGTGTATTGAATTTTGTGTATAAATTCTAAAAAGTTCTTTACTGAAAAGTTTGTCTGCTTGATCTCGAGGTTATTAAATTCATTAACCATAACCATTTGGACAATATGTAAATAGGAGAATCTATAGCTGAAACTTGACCTTACGGCTTTCGCTACTTTATGGATTTTCGGTAAACATGCATGACGAGACCTTAATAGTAGCTCCCGGTTGCATACAATACGCATGCACACGCATTTTGGAAGTGTAAAAAAAACTATAGCTGAGAGGAGGCATTTTTGCAACAGACCATTTACTTGCCCTCTCGCACCAGACACACGCATTTTTTGGAAAAAAGATGATGTAAAAACAAGCAAAATATATCAAACCCCTACGGGATCAGAACTCGTCTAGCCGTAGGAGAATAAAATGGCAGTTCTGTACGATATCCGAACACCCACCGAGATCGTTGGCGATGTTTTCCAATAACGAATTACTTAAACGTCATTTTACTGATATTGTGTAATGATCACGCCGCATGCGTGCAACCGGGAGCTACTATTAAGATATGTTTTCAGAAAAAGAGCCTTCGTTAATTTTCTCTTAAATTATTTACTTCTTCGTAATAGTCAAATTTGTCAAATATAACAAATATAACAATCTTTTTCTCTCTAAACCTTTGATAGTGGTTCGTATGGCGGGGGAGAGAGCCATGCTATTTAGTGATATTTTAGGATACTTTTTGTGCAACCGTTCCCTTAATCATACTTTTTTGTATTCAATTAAGTACTGAATGGAAGATTCAATACTAGCTATAACATTTTCGGTGCCTACACAACGAGATACTGGCAAACTAAACATCAAGTCTTTATTATAGTATATAAGTTTAGTTCGCCTTTATCAAAAGTCTGACAAGATAAATTTTCTACAAAGTCGATCTTTTACTGGGGGAACTTGGTCGCATTTAATTTCTGGCCGGGGTTTATTCCGAACTTTATTAATTTCTCCTTATTTGATATAACTTTTTCAGATATTTTTAGCATTGTCTCAAGAAATTATCCCATTCTGTATTTCCAAAACTACTTAAATTTATTACTTTTGTGAAATTGTTGGCAAATAAACTACTGTATGTAAATTATCTACGTTTCGACCCTGTCTAAGGTCTTTGTCGAGATTTTTATTCAAAACGCATAAAAGTATAAAAAAGTGACATAATTATGTCACTTTTTAATACTTTATAAGTCTAGTATGGCCTCGCACGCATTGGGAACGGGTCATAAATTCAACATCAATAATTCGAAACTCCTAAAGCCAGGGAATAAGAAACCAAATTTTATTGCGCCTTTGTTGCAAGTGTATGTGTACGTGTGTTGCGAGGGAAGTATTTATAGCAACGTAGTGTAAGTTTTATACTCTTCAACCCCTGAAGATACTTACGTTGTCAACGAAACGTTTGTCGAGTTTAATAAATTACTATGTTGCTGCCTTTTACTTCTTAAGTGTGCACATAGGAAATAAAAACTTGTCCTATAATTATAATATTTTATTAATTAATTTGACATTCATATCGTATTATAATACGTAACCTACAATTTTGAAGATTTTAATTTTTCAAATATATTTTTAAAAAGTTTGACAAATTGCATTGTTTTGTTAGGAGTAAAAGTGTCACTTGTTTGACGAGTTTATGGGGCGAGCCACGAATAAAACATACTATTTTTCTCTAAACGTTGAAAATTTATAAAAATTAGAAAGTATTTAGGCATACATACATACTTTTTTATTTTGTAATAAATTCCTCACAATTATGATTTTCAAAATAGATTTTTGATTTAGAACTTCAGTAGGTAATAAAAAGGGTGAAAATTGAAAATGCGAAATTTGGTTTCTGTCAGTCTGTTAAATCGATATTTTTTTAAATTTTTTGATTTAAAATGGTTTTGAAATATTTAAAAAGAAACCCAGTGGAGGGTACCTAAGTTTATAAATTTCAACGAGAACTATACGGTACCCACATAGCTCTGCCACTTTCTTTTAGTTATTGTTAAATAGAAGTAAAGGCAGGTTCTGAATTGGTCAGTTTTACTGAATCATTTTGACTTATTTATTCTAATGAAAATAAAAATGAAAACTGATTTATTCTCATATATCATATTTTCAAGTCCACCGAAGTGAATTCATTGTGAAGAATTTTCTACAATGCTTTAAAAGTTTTTCAGAATGCTTTCAAAAAAGTCATTACGACCTGTTATTCATGAAATATGTGCAGTGTTCATTATTATGTTCAGTTTTATAAAATCACTCAAAGTGATTCAGTGAAACTGACTTGTCAGAACCGCCATAACGTACGTAAGTCGTAGAGTGTGCGTACTGCATGACAGACAACAGTCGGTGGAAGGGGAACTAGTAACTGATGCGCATTCAGTCTTCACCGCGCCCGTCAAGATCATCTGGTCATCTGATACTAATACATAGCCACACGTACTCACGTACATACTACATTCTTTCATACGACGGAATTCAAAAAGAATACGGCACTTGAATTTTGAGAAAGGAAGAACATTAATGTTGGCATTGTACAGGGAAATAATACTACGAAAGCTATAATACTTTCTTATAATTCTGCTAATTAAACCTTATTAATTAGAACATTAGACACATCCTAATATCGCTGATTGACTAATCAACGCTAATATATTCTTTGTAACTGTAGTGCAACTACTATGTATGCAGATACCTGTCCAACAACTTTAAAAATTAGAGATTTGTCAATACGAAATAAACCTGCTGCTGTTACATGTATATTTCGATTCCGAACTTGATTTGCCAGAAGGTGAAAGCTACTTATTACTTCTTCACTATATTCTGAACTCTTGGGATATTCTGATATTATAGAAGTGGCTAGGAATCCAGAATTTCTCATCGCACTTGCCATCTGACTCGCAGAAAATGCGATCTCAATATCATATATCTGAAATTAATATAATTAGAAGAAGTTTAAAAGGTTTTAGTTGATATATTGGGTGATTCAGATCCTATTTCAAGTGATATTTCGCTAGCGATTCCCCCAGCTTAGACGCCAACTAACTCGTTTTACCTTTACCTTTACTTACCGGCTAGTTAGCAACTACCAATTTCTTTCGTTGCACCTTATAAGTTTAGGTATATCTAATTTAAGTCCTGTAAAAAGGTATGCACAAAATATTTATATGAAAATTAAATGTGATACTGGCGGTATTCTCGATTCTTTGGTCTCTTTTTCTCTAGCCCACCTAGTGATACTCGCACCCGGACCAAACAATATAAAAAAACAATAAACTTCAAAACTGCATAAAAATATTGACTTGAACACCTTTGGTCGAGTGTATTGAAATAGAATCACACAGAATAGCTGATAATAAATCCGAAGTTGCGTAAACGGAGTGTGAACATTTTGCATAAATAAAACAGGTAAAAACTTAGTGAAATCTATGTGCGCAAAATAAATATTTTTCTTACGACCCTATAAGAAAACGATATTTTACACACGAGTAAGTAGGCGTGAAAGTTGACATTTCGTCCACCCGTGTGTTAAGGCTATGCATTGTAATATCGCACATTTCTATAAATGAAATGCGACTGTGTAAGTTTCTTATGTTGGACTTCAAACTTTCCGTACTTGGCATTTGTGAGATGTAATAATATCATCACATTTTCTGTATCTAATAGAAGTAGTGGCTATAAATGCTCCCTTGACAAAAGTCACTCTGCCCCCGACGACTTCGTACTACCCACGACGACGTCTACCACGCTCCTTCAGTGGTGACCTTGAAAGACACCAGAGGCTGGTTGACCTTCGTCTCTGACCGTTAACGTTCACTTCTTTAGAAATGCACCTTTGACAAAAACCACCCCCTCAGAACCCAACCCGACGGAGATGACCTTGAAAGACTCCAGAGTCTGCTGAAGAAGCCATTGAATCAGTCGAAGAAGTAGATGGCATCTTGAGAACTAGATGGATTGGTTCAGAACTGTCATATCCTAACTACTGGGTTCATAGTCAGTTTATAATTAAAAATTTTCCTTCAGCACATGTAGTTTTGCCCGCTAGCATAAAGTGTTTTTCTAAATTATGAATTTGAAATGCAACACAATAATAATTACATTTGCTGCAATAATTTTATTGCGTTTCGTTTCAAATTTACAAATTCGCTTATGTTCGAGAAAAAATGAAAATAGAAGACAGACAGCACAGAGATTCTTCTATAGAGTGCACGCCACTTTCCACTAGGAGTTGTTGAAGCGAACCAGAAAAGTGTTTTAATTTAAAGGCAATGGATCAGGTCCCGGCAATGGGTATGCATACCTAAATTCATATTTAAAATCCTAACATCGGGGATTCGTTCCTTTATATTTAGTGTGTGTGCATTTTTCGAACAGAGACCTGACACACATATTTTTTGTAAAAAAGATAATGTAAAAACCTAAGAAAGAAAATTAACCTCTAGGATCAGCCTACTAGACTACTAACTCTATGCAATACCTACCTACCCACCCAAGCCACTGACGTTCCCGTTTCTAACGAATTACTTAAAACTTAAATGAAAGTATAATGTTATGTTCTCCCATTCAAAACGGACCTTATTTTAATTGGTTTTTTGCAGTAATACTTTTTTATAAGTTAAACTAGTTCTTGTACTTACTAACGCAACCGTCTCCGAAGTCCGCTAAGAAGTTTCACTTCAAAAATGGGGATTAAAGGTGTTAGTGACTTGAGAATTCGTGGTAGCGTAACGTCTTGTATGGCTCGCATTCCCCCACCATAGTAGCGTTAAACGTTTAACGCAACCGTCTCCGAAGTCGACTAAGAAGTTTCACTTCAAAAAACTGGTGCGTAGAGTCCCTACGCGCAGATGAAGTGAAACTTCACACTATGATATTCAGAAGCGGAGGTCTCCTAAGTCCACTAAGAAGTTTCACTTCAAAAATGGGGATTAAAGGTGTTAGTGACTTGAGAATTCGTCGTAGCGTAACGTCTTTGTTAGAGATTTGAGAATTCGTGGTAGCGTAACGTCTTGTATGACTCGCATTCCCCTACCATAGTAGCGTTAAACGTTTAACGCAACCGTCTCCGAAGTCGACTAAGAAGCTTCACTTCAAAAAATGTTTCTGCGTATGTAGTGTTACGTCCGGCCGTCTGTTTACAAGCATTGTCGACTCACTAGCACCTCTCTTCATGATTGCATCACTCGGAAGCCTTACGAGTACGTTTTCCGTAGAATTTACCTCGTCATGACAACAAGTATCGTCGATTCACTGGGATTCTTGCAACAGGAGTCCAAGCGCACCCTGTCTTTTCTCTCTCATCATCCGCCATGAAACACCTTCAGAAGCAAGCACCACCGACGCAATGGTACACGGTCTCCGTCTTCTGGTACCACCAGGAAGCACTTTTGTGGAGTTGTTGAGTCCGAATAAAACGCCCTTAATTGTCAATTGTGACATTTCGATGCTTTGTTGGGTCTTTCTCAAGCTCTCAACATCACGGCGGTATAAATTTTGTGAATAATTTGCGACTATACAGGGTGGCCCGAAATTAGCGTGCAATATTTTACCAGCGTGTTCTGTGGTCAAAAATAAGACAAAAAGTTCCTATAAGCGTATACCGAAATATGCTTTTCAAAGGGGCTATAGCTTTCTAAAAGAGAAGGCCTGAAGACGTTTTCTTCTAAATATCTTCGAAACAAGTCTAGTTAAAATTATGACATTTAATGGAATGTGTAAGTACCAAATGCTGAATCTTTTGCTGTAAACATAATTTTTAAAATTTAACAGGGACGTCTCAAATCTGGGGGTGGCGGAGGTAAGATTTACCCCAACTTTTTTTAGAACATGTCATTTTCAATTTTTCCATAAAAATATGAAACTTCAGAGTTTTTTGCAAAAAAATGTGCTCCTGTCTCGTTTTGATAGGAGACCCCGTTATCGAGTACAATCGATCGATTCAAAAATTTCGCGGCATGCCCACAAAATTCCTACAAGAAGTGGAGAACCTTGATTGTATACTTAAACGAGACAGGAGCACATTATTTTGCAAAAAACTCTGAAGTTGCAAATTTTTACGGAAAAATTGAAAACTACATGTCTACAAAAAAGTTGGGGTAAATCTTACCTCCGCCACCCCAGATTTGAGACGCCCCTGTTAAATTTTAAAAATTATGTTTGCAGCAAACGATTCAGCATTTGGTACCTACTTACGCATTCCATTCAATTTAATAATTTTAACTTGACTTGTTTCGAAGATATTTAGAAGAAAACGTCCTCAGGTTTTCTCTTTTAGAAAGCTAATAGCTCCCTTGCGAAGCATATTTCGGTATACGCTTATACTATAAGCCTTATAGGAACTTTTTGTCTTAGTTATTTTTTACCACAGAACACGCTGGTAAAATATTGCACGCTAATTTCGCACCACCCTGTATATTCGCTTCTAATAACTAAATAAAAGATAGTGTGTTTCTATGTATTTGATCTTAATTTTAAATTTATTTGGTGGTCAGCCTGCATATCAAAATGACCTTCCTTTTCTTGTAACGAATAAATCGAAACTCAGATTAACGTTATTAAAATCGCAGATCTGAGTTTGTATTTCACGTTATTAGGCTATGGCATATCAGAGGATTCCATAATACACTTTTGTCCACTCATCATAGTAAATTTCACTAGGTCACGCATTGTAATCTATTGTAAATAATGTGATATAAATAACCTCTGTAGAATAATAAAAAATACACAGTTCCAAACTTTGTCTTTGACTGTGTCAACCCCATGTTGACGTGCACATTACCGTCTCCCAGGTACTGCACACCGCATTTGTTTCAGTCTGCTCTGAGTAGGTGCCTTAGACCTTGTTTCTGGAAACGACCTTTCGTAGTTCGAAGTATGGCACTATCAGTGTTGTGTATTTGGCCTGACGTTTCCCGTTTAATTTATTTTGATGTACTCCATTTCACCGAAGTTCCGGTTTTGTCTGTTAGTTTCTCGATCTACGATTGATACCTCAACGAACTGGAACTGATGTCCGTTGTCGAAGTGGTGTAGCGCTAACGCGGTCTTTTCTTTTGTCAAGAACTGGATGGCCTTACAGTCATTTTTATGTTTCACTGGTTGACCATGTTTCTGTCCTATGTAGCTTTTTTACACTGACAGGGAATCTTGCAAATTACATTTGACTAATCGAACAGATGTGTTTTTTCCTTTAGTCTGCTATACACAGACTTAATTGCCAAGGCATCTACCTAGTCTTGTTGATAAACCTCTGACAAATGGAAGTCTTGTTTTTGACTGTCACCTGTTTTTTTTATGTCCGCCGCCTGCCCATACAAATTAACCGGAACGTCCGATATACGAGTATGAGCTCTTTCATCATATATCCAACTTGTGCGTCATTGGATGGTTAGATTAATAATACAGTAGTCTTCCAAAACATGCGGATTTCCTGTACCAGCCAGTCTTCAAAATACCATCGTCATATCTGTATAAATATTACTGTGGACAAGGACGTCAAGAAAGGGGATAGCTCCATCTTTCTCTAGTTCCATGGTGAACTGAATGTTTTCATGGAAGTGAGTAAAATAGCTCAACATAGTTTCCGTCTTATCCTCAAGAATTGCCTTTGTGGTGTCATCTGCATACTCTAAGGAAGAGGTATTTCGAATGGAAATCTCTGTAATATCTTCATTGCCAAATTGGTCAGTACTGAAATCTCTTGATTCCCCATGCTGCTTCCATCTAATTGCAAGTAACTTTCTCTCAATGCAGAAGTAGCTAGACTCAAAACAGAATAGTACTATTTTTTCGATTACTTCTAACCTGGTCTTATTTTCTCATGCTTAGACATCTCTCTCCAGTCTTCTTTAATTATTTGAATGACCAATTTTTTCGGAATGTTAGTGAACAATAACCAAGTGTCCTCTCGATAAGGGTGTCTATATGGCGAGTGCCACAAATCTAAAAGAATTTTTGATTTTATATTCGAACTCATTAGTAGCTGCTGGGGACAACAATATGTGGAGGAACTTGGCCAACTTATAGCAAGGTGAACCTAAGCAGCTTACCGCTGGACGAAGTTTGCAATCAGACTTATGCGTTTTTCGTAAGTCACAGATCCTCGACGTAACTGTGTTGTTGGTCTTATAGTATTTCTCCTATAGATCATAGTAGTAGATAAATGAGAGCCTCAGATACGAACCCGTTCGGAGCACATAGCGGCATACCAGGCCCCTCCCGCCGAGATGGTTGATCGCTTCGGCGGGAGGAAGCCGGGCGCCCGTCTTTCTGGCCGAGGCGATGGGGCGCTCGAGCCAGCCCGCCGAGATGGTCGATCGCTTCGGCGGGAGGAAGCCGGGCGCTCGTCTTTCTGGCCGAGGTGATGGGGCGCTCGAGCCAGCCCGCCGAGATGGTCGATCGCTTCGGCGGGAGGAAGCCGGGCGTCCGTCTTTCTGGCCGAGGTGATGGGGCGCTCGAGCCACCCCGCCGAGATGGTCGATCGCTTCGGCGGGAGGAAGCCGGGCGCCCGTCTTTCTGACACAGGCGATGGGGCGCTCGAGCCAGCCCGCCGAGATGGTCGATCGCTTCGGCGGGAGGAAGCCGGGCGCCCGTCTTTCTGACTCAGGCGATGGGGCGCTCGAGCCAGCCCGCCGAGATGGTCGATCGCTTCGGCGGGAGGAAGCCGGGCGCCCGTCTTTCTGACCGAGGTGATGGGGCGCTCGAGCCAGCCCGCCGAGATGGTCGATCGCTTCGGCGTGAGAAAGCCGGCCCCCCCCCGGCTTCTCCAGATGCCATCCACTTCTTCAGCAGCGACTTCTGCGGCAGCCTCTCTCAGAAGAAGCGAGTGTCATTGCCGAAGAGGGCCTTTGGTTGTGGCTCAGGCGCCTGCGCCGGGGCTCTGTTGCGAGCAAAGCACGTGTTGTTCAGGCCAGTCCATCCAGGTGCCATCAATGACCAGAGGCTGCTGAAGGAGTCCTGTCTTCAGCAACAGTGTCTTAGGGGCCTTTGGCAGTGGCTAAGGCGCATGCGACGGGGCTCTATGAGAGTGGGCGGGGCAACAGCCAATGAGAGCCTATCAGAACATTCTCCAGTTTGTTTATTTGAAATTACTTGTTATCTTAATGCGTTTCGGACACGTGTGGGAACCATCTGATTGATATATGCAAACATCTTAGTTCTCGGTAGTAGAACATTCTACATCGCTAATTATTTGAGAACAGTAGTCTAAATTTAGGCTAACCCCTACGTAAAAACTATGTCATGTGGGGTGTAAATTAAAGGACTCGACTAGAGGTATCGGAATATTGGGGTGGATTTTAGGGGTGGTTTTTGGGGGTGGTTTTTAGGGGGTGGTTTTAGGGATGGTTTTAGGGGTAGCTTTTAGGGGTGGTTTTTAGGGGCGGTTCTTGGGGTGGTTTTGGAGGGTGATTTTTGGGGGTGGTTTTTAGGGGTGGTTTTTAGGGGTGGCCACTCACTGACCGCGCCCCCGGCCACGCTCCTTGCCCCGCCCACCTAGATCATGTAGGGTATCAAATTAATCAGCTCGATGAGACAAAAAGGAATCTATAGTTATTCTCCTACTTCCGAATTCTTATCAGTAGTTGTCTGTCTGTATGTCTGTCGGTCCGTCTGTCTGTCTGTCTATCTGTCTGTCTGTCTGTCTGTCTCTCTGTCTGTCTGTCTGTCTGTCTGTCTGTCTGTCTGTCTGTTGACACATACAGCTGTATTCGCAAACACCATGGCTGATGACACGAGCAAGAATAAGACTGCGCATGCGCACGGTTGTATGGAGAGTATTTAAGCAAGAAAATTAACGGTGCTGTCAGTTAGTACTTGTGCTTCAACAAGGGAACCGCATTTGAATAATGACGCACATAAACGTAGACACGTTTCGTGTTCTGGACGGTGCTGTTTTGGATGAGTCAGCACGCCGCGCCGTGTCGAGGTGCACGTACATCAGCCGTTCGTGACAACAACAACATTCAACGCCAATGACGAAATTCGCATACCAATCCACCAACAAGACGTTTACGTACTGCCGCATCTAAGCAGCATCTACATAGAGGGCAGGTTCATCAAGGGTGCAGGAGGCGGAAATGCGGCTTTAACAAATAACGCCCTCAGTTTCCTCTTTGACGACGTCCGCTATGAAATAAACGGGGTGGAGGTGGATCGAACAAAAAACGTGGGCATCAAGAGCACACTGAAGGGTGTAGTTTCTCTGAATGAGGGTGAGGTAGGTGCCCTGGAGAATGCCGGCTGGACGAATACGGGAGACTCACCGAGCCACCTTATCGACGCGAACGGGAACTTTAACGTGTGCATCCCGGGAAGAATCCTGCTGGGATTCTTGGAAGATTACCCCAAAATTCTGTTAGATGTGTGTCACGAGCTCATTTCGACTCGATCGAAAAACGATAGGAACGCTTTCGTGGGTAACGAGGACACCAGAATTGAGTTGAGCAAGGTTCATTGGAGGGTGCCGTACGTCTATCCATCGGATGCTGAATACCTAAAACTTCTCAATATTGTCGAGGAAGAGAGAACGTTGCAGATATGTTTTCGCAGTTGGGAGCTGTACGAGTATCCGGTGTTGCCGCAAGCTACGAAACAAACGTGGGCCGTCAAGACTGCAACACGGTTGGAGAAACCCCGCTACGTTATTGTCGCCTTCCAGACGAATCGCAAAGCGAATTTGGACACGGATTCAAGCAAATTTGACCACTGCAATCTGACAAACGTCAAACTGTACCTGAATTCTGAGTGCTTCCCCTACGAGAATTTAAACTTGGATTTCTCCACGGGGAAATACGCCCTGCTATACGAAATGTACCAGAACATCCAGAGTTCATACTATGGAAAAGTTGGCGAGCCGTTATACGGCAAGGAACAGTTCAAGGATCTAGCGCCCATCGTGGTGATTGACGCATCAAAGCAGTCTGAAAGCATCAAGCCTGGACCCATAGATATGCGTCTAGAATTTGAGTCGAGCGAGAATTTTCCGCCCAACACAACCGCATACTGTCTCATCCTGCATGACCGCATCGTTGAGTATACACCGGGTAATGAATCGGTCAGAAGAGTGGTGTGAGAAGCTGCAGAGCTTCGATTTGCCCGGAAAATACACGCATGCCTACTATGTATACAGATTATAGTTTTAATTATATTGATGTAAAAATATATCCAACGTTTTTATTTTTGCGAAAACCCCGGCGCAGGCGCCTGGGCCACATCCAAAGGCCCAACAGCACCTAACAACAAGATCAGTTCTGATTGGCTCTCATTGGCTGTTGCCCCGCCCACTCTCATAGAGCCCCGGCGCATGCGCCTCAGCCACTGCCAAAGGCCCCAAAGACACCGTTGCTGAAGACAGGACTCCTTCAGCAGCCTCTGGTGATTGATGGCACCTGGATGGACTGGCCTGAACAACACGTGCTTTTCTCGCAACAGAGCCCCGGCGCAGGCGCCTGCGCCACAACCAAAGGCCCTCTTCGGCAATGACACTCGCTTCTTCTGAGAGAGGCTGCCGCAGAAGTCGCTGCTGAAGAAGTGGATGGCATATCGAGAAGCCGGGGGGGGCCGGCTTCCTCACGCCGAAGCGATCGACCATCTCGGCGGACTGGCTCGAGCGCCCCATCACCTCGGTCAGAAAGACGGGCGCCCGGCTTCCTCCCGCCGAAGCGATCGACCATCTCGGCGGGCTGGCTCGAGCGCCCCATCGCCTGCGTCAGAAAGACGGGCGCCCGGCTTCCTCCCGCCGAAGCGATCGACCATCTCGGCGGGCTGGCTCGAGCGCCCCATCGCCTGTGTCAGAAAGACGGGCGCCCGGCTTCCTCCCGCCGAAGCGATCGACCATCTCGGCGGGCTGGCTCGAGCGTCCCATCACCTCGGCCAGAAAGACGGATGCCCGGCTTCCTCCCGCCGAAGCGATCGACCATCTCGGCGGGCTGGCTCGAGCGCCCCATCACCTCGGCCAGAAAGACGGGCGCCCGGCTTCCTCCCGCCGCTGCGATCGACCATCTCGGCGGGCTGGTTCGACCGCCCCATCGCCTCGGCCAGAGAGACGGGCGCCCGGCTTCCTCCCGCCGAAGCGATCGACCATCTCGGCGGGAGGGGCCTGGTATGCCGCTATGTGCTCCGAACGGGTTCGTATCTGAGGCTCTCATTTATCTACTACTGATCATTGATAATTCCTTCATTCTTTAGCATGGCGATGAATAAACTCATTAGCTTTCTTCTGAAACTTCTCTGTCGGATCCGTAACAACTTGTTGGTGAAGCGAAGTGTTACTCAGAATTTATACCATCGTATCTATGAAATCCTTCTTCAACATTATTGCTGCTGCTTTACTTTTGTGTGACTTGGTGGCAATAATGTAGTGGTTCTCTCGTAAAAAATTCTTTTGGAATATTTTTTAAGTCTTATTGTATAAAAATTAGAGATTATGTTAACCGCTCTCGCTCTCAGGATGTTTCTCTCCTCTTCTGCCTCAGGCTAGATACACATCGCTATTTATAGTGACGTACTTCGAAACTATTACAGAGCGTTTCAATAAACAAGATCTAGAGGGACCTACTCACAACAGACTGAAATAAATTTGAAATTAAGATCATTTACATAGAAACACACTACTTTTATTCCAGTATTAGAAGTGAGATATAGTCACCAATTAGATAAAAAAGTCATAAGCAGAGATAAATGATACTAGAGATTGGAAACTGCAATGCTATAAAGCAAAACATTGAAATCAGCGCACCAGGTGGTTTGGTAAAGATACTAAAGTATTAAGCTGGGTTTACACGCGCGTCGCATTTTCCTACTAAAGGCAATTTTACACATTTTCTTTTTTTACATATTCTGTAGGGTTCCAAATGAAAGACGTGGAATAAATAATTCAAAATATAATGTTTTATTAGTTCTATTTACAAAAGTTAAATATAAATGATTATATCTCTAAACTATAAAATAATAACAAGGAATAATAATTATTTTTTAAATTTTGTGGATTTCTGACATTTACTTAGTAAAAAATAACTGTTTATCCACGTTTCGCCCCCATTTGGGGGCTTTGTCGAGATTTATTAAAGAAAAACGTTTTAAAAGATATAAAATATTTTGTCAAATATTTCATATCTTTTAAAACGTTAATAAATCTTGACAAAGCCCCCGATCGGGGGCGAAACGTGGATAAAAACAGTTATTTCTTTACTAAGTAAATGCCAGAAATTCACAAAATTTAAAGAAGAATTAAAAATTTGAACTGGCACAAATTAAGCAAGAATTTTCAAGGAATAATAAATAACACATACCTAAGAATAATAACAATAATAATAACATACATTTACTTTTTGGGATTTGGAAAACGGTGCTGTGTAGGTTTCCGGTTATTACACTTGTACAATACAAGTTCGGTAGCGCAACGGTGCCATAATTCTCACTGTAATAGAAACATGACAATAATATACATACGAATTTTATATTACATTCGAATAAAAGGTGCATGTAATATGTATCCAAAAGAACAGATAAACTTATTGAATTTCTGAATTAGTACTTACCAGAATATAAATTCGTATACGGAAACCAAATTTACAAATTATTACGTTCGCTTCTGAAGTTTTACGATGCGACGTGACGTGCAAAATTTTTCCAAAGGTAACCCAGATATTGTTTTATGTTCAGCTTCAACGAAGTAGTCCATGGCAAAAATTTTCCAAAGGTACCCCAGATAACGTTTTATGTTCAGCTTTATACGAAGTAGTTCGTGGCTCAGCGTTTAAATTTTTCCCGCGATAAACTTTAAAATGGTAACCTAGGTAACATTCCGCATAGCGCCATCGCGTGTTTTGGTCAACAAACTAAAAATAATATAACGGGTACTGCCATATGAGTGAACCGGGCCTGGTCATAAGTATACTAAACCAAGTGACAGTAGCATTAAATATATTAATATGTCAAATTTTACAACCGCCATCTAGATGTGTCGCCATGTAGTTTCAATGTTCTGATTTTCTCTATGTCATGATTTATTGGCTACTAGCTGGTACCCGGCGCGTTGCTGCCTCTGAAGAAATAATTGTGGTAAAATCGTTTGAAACTTGATAAACTGCGAATGGCATATGCCGTTTGACGTTTGCATTTTCACTTTATAAATTATTTGCTGCCCGGTCCCGGTACGACATGCGCGGCACCTACTGTAAGTTAATCTTCAGATTAGCCCAGCGAGTGTTCCTGTGAAGTTTGGTAGCGATCGGATCAACAGAATTTTTTTGTTTTGTGCGAGGCGGGGGCTTGATATGACACTTATCAACTGTCAGATTTGACAAATAAAATTTATTTAATACTTTCTGACGGTCTGAATTTTATTTGTCAAATCTGACAGTTGATATGTGTCATATCAAGCCCCGGCTTCTCACAAAACCAAGAAAAAAAAATCTGTTGATCCGATCGCTACCAAACTTCAAAGGATCACCCGCTGGGCTAATCTGAAGATTCCCTGAAAATTTCATCAACATCGGTCCAGCCGTTTCGGAGTCTATAACGGACATAGAAACATTTTTTGTGTTTTATATATACAGGGTGATTTTTTTGACCGTCTATTAGAAGTATCTGGAGAACTAAAAGAGATATTGATTTGAAATTTTGGCTGTGGCCGAAACCGGGTCGGATCTATTTAATGAAAATATTTTCAAAATGGTGGCATTTCCGGAAATACCGGAAGTTGACACCAACTTTGTTATCTTAAATGGAGTGCTACCATTTTCTATTTTTTTTTTTTAGATTTCACGGAAAATTTTAATGTCAATTCAATAAAGGTTCGCTATGTCTAAAATTCATATTTTCGGAGATATAAATTTTTTTCTCAATATTCTGACAGTTGTGGTAGATTATGTAAAAATTAATATCTCGATAACGTCTAGCAGTAAGATGTTCGATTTTTTGTGGTGGCAAGACGAGGTGTTGGAGTTACTAATCAGGCAAACAAATTTTCAAAATCTATTACATAAAATTTTCTAATCAACGACATATGTTGATCGCACAAAAGTAGCAAAAAGTAATTTTTCTTAAATAGAATGATACCATTTTCAATTGTTTTTTAGATTCCACGGAAAATTTTAATGTTAATTCTATAAAGGTTCGCTATGTCTAAAATTAATATTTTCGGAGATATGAATTTTTTTCCAATACCTATTTTGACAGTTGTGGTAGATTATGTAAAAATTTATATCTCGATAACGTCTAGTAGTAAGATGTTCGATTTCCTATGGTGGCAAGACGGGGTGTTGGAATTACTAATCAGGCAAACAAATTTTCAAAATCTATTACATAAAATTTTCTAATCAACGACATATGTTAATCACACATAAGTAGCAAAGAGTCATTTTTCTTAAATTGAATGATACCTATTTAAAGAAACCAATTAAATAACGTGAAAAAATGCGCGTTTAACAATGTATGATGTTTCTCTACCTAAAATGCACAGTATTTTAGATATTTGCTGTTTTTTTATTTCATCGGTCAAAATTGACGAGCGCGCCCTTCTAGTAAGTAGACCTTGGCTTGTAGACAAAACAAAATATTCACAAATTTCACAAATAATGTCTAATAAAAGCAATTGGTATTTTTTAGTAATTTAGTACGGTTGGTGTTTAACGAATAGGATATGGCAAATGATAATTATTTTTTTTAATGATTTAACAAATAAATACTTCGCGAACTACCAATATATATTATATATTGGTAGTTCGCGAAGTATTTATTTGTTAAATCATGAACTTCTACCAAAAAGTAAAACAAGAAGATATTAACTAGATAATTATTTTTACTCGGATATTATGAATTTATTCAACATTCATGGAAAATGCGATAAAATAATTAAAAGGACATACAGAACATTTAATGGAACATATCCTGAATTACCACCACTGAACTTATTTTAACTAAATAAAAAATAAAGTAGGTACGTGATAGCAAAACAATGTTAAAGAAACTGTTCAAAATGTAGTCCATTAACTTCTACACATTTAATAATTCGCTTATTTACGGCGTGTGTAGTAGCGCTACGAATTTCATGTGGATCTAAGCCTGCAAATGCTGTAGCAATTCTTTCCACCCATTCATCCCTGTTGTTGAGTGGATACACTTTATCCTTTATACGGCCCCAAAGATAAAAATCCAACGGTGTAATGTCTGGAGACCTGGCAGGCCAACTCCATGGACCTAAATGTCGTATCCATCTATCTTCAAACATCAGGTACAATTCGTTAGTAACTGCTGCAGAACAATGACCTGGCGCCCCATCTAGTAGGTATCTAAAATACTATTCATTTTGGGTAGAGAAACATCATACATTGTTAAACGCGCATTTTTTCACGTTATTTAATTGGTTTCTTTAAATAGGTATCATTCAATTTAAGAAAAATGACTCTTTGCTACTTATGTGTGATTAACATATGTCGTTGATTAGAAAATTTTATGTAATAGATTTTGAAAATTTGTTTGCCTGATTAGTAATTCCAACACCCCGTCTTGCCACCATAGGAAATCGAACATCTTACTACTAGACGTTATCGAGATATTAATTTTTACATAATCTACCACAAATGTCAAAATAGGTATTGGAAAAAATTCATATCTCCGAAAATATTAATTTTAGACATAGCGAACCTTTACCGAATTAACATTAAAATTTTCCGTGGAATCTAAAAAACAATTGAAAATGGTATCATTCTATTTAAGAAAAATGACTTTTTGCTACTTTTGTGCGGTCAACATATGTCGTTGATTAGAAAATTTTATGTAATAGATTTTGAAAATTTGTTTGCCTGATTAGTAACTCCAACACCTCGTCTTGCCACCATAAAAAATCGAACATCTTACTGCTAGACGTTATCGAGATATTAATTTTTACATAATCTACCACAACTGTCAAAATATTGAGAAAAAAATTTATATCTCCGAAAATATTAATTTTAGACATAGCGAACCTTTATTGAATTGACATTAAAATTTTCCGTGAAATCTAAAAAAAAAAATAGAAAATGGTAGCATTCCATTTAAGATAACAAAGTTGGTGTCAACTTCCGGTATTTCCGGAAATGCCACTATTTTGAAAATATTTTCATTAAATAGATCCAACCCGGTTTCGGCCACAGCCAAAATTTCAAATCAATACCTCGTTTATTCTCCAGATACTTCTAATAGACGGTCAAAAAAAATCACCCTGTATAGATAGAAATTATACTGTTCGTATTCAGTTGCTTGTACCTCATAAGCAATTTTCAATTATTGTATTTTTTAATACTTACAAGTAACATCAAGTTTCTGGTACTGACGATCGCAAAAATGGTTAACCGAGCGTCACTGACCAAATCCACCTTTTGAAAATCTCTGTAAAGTGTGATGTTCTGTATAAATATTACTTCGGTGACAGTGAAGACACCCAAAAGTTCCAGTCCGAATATTTCGTTTAGAAGTTCTATGGCACAGAAGATCTTTTCATAACTTGAAATAATCAATTTCACGTCCTTTGCACGAGGTGTGTTTACTAATATAGTATTCAATCTTCTTATTCTAATTTGTATTGCTGTGATGTGATTATAAATTCTTGTTGCTGATAGATATACGTATAAATAGTTAAGTATAAATACGCTGAAACAGTTGTAGTGAAGAAGAAGTTCTCTAAAATTTAGAGAAAAGAAAATTAGGAACAATACTAAATTGAAAAATTCTTCCAAACAAATAAGCATCCGTTCTCTTGTAGAATGTACGGTCACTTTGTATTTTTTCAAACAGGCATCTACTGATTTCAGATATTCAGTAAAAGCCTTGGATTCTTTCGATTTCCAAAATGATGAAACAACTAGAGTTGTAATATTTAGATATGTCAAGGAAATGACAACGATAATGTACATAAATAAATTCACTCTGCTATTCTTCAAATTCATGCCTATTAAACATAAGTACGTCTTGATACAATGAAAGATCAATAGTATGACGATACATAATGAATATATCTTATAAATTTTCTTCAATATTTTCGGCTTGAGTGGTACTCTCAAACCAAAGATAGTCAACAAGGAAGTTTTAACTTGAAGACACACTTTCAATAAATCCATGATATATCACGGTGCAAATACAAACTAATATAATATAGGTATTATTATCCAGTCATTTCAAGCAATTTACACAGTAGATAGACATTTAGTTGAATTGATGTTCATCCGATACCATGATCGATGAACTTCTGTGAAGGTCTTTGGTGATGATTATGTAAATGAATTTTTATAATAGCTTTTTTATAGAGTTTGGTCACAAACTTGGCTTTGAAGATACAGTTGTCCCAAACTAAATGTTCTACCTTGTCCTTTGTATCGAATCTTCAGAAAATGGGAAGCAATTTCCAGAAAATGCTTAAAGAAAGTTATATGTATACTGTTATATGTATTACTGGGCAAAAATCATAGTAGTACCGTTGATTGAACGGTAGTACAAAATCTCAGTTATGTACATGTACATCATAGACCACCAAAAAGTAAATATTGGGTTTGTGTTAACATTTTAGAAAAATATGTACATACCTATTTTATAACACAGAGCAAATTAAGAAATGCACAAATCTAAGTTTTCGGTGAAACAAGAGTTTTGTAGGACGTACTACCACAAAAGTGCAAATGCATTTTTATAATTTCTAATAATCAATAATAATTATGCCAAATTATTTTAATTCTCATTGAAATAATTCGGAATAATTCGGCTTCTGTTTTTACGTTAATGTGCTTTTTATTATGACCATCAGACTGTTTTCTTAACAAAAGATTTATGCGTAAGTATTCAAAATAGGGAGTGCCTCCGTAGCCGGCGCCGGCCTTGCGTATAGTTGCCGGCGCGCTTCTATTTGGGAACGAAAAAGACTGATACAATGCATTTTAAACAAACCCCTTTAGCTGTCCTCTCGCACCAGACACACGCATATTTTTCAAAAAAGATAATGTAAAAACGCGAGAGAAACAAAATAACCTATATGGGAGCCGATCCCGCCCGCATATTCATATCGAGCGTAGCGAATTGCATTCCCAACAACTGTCGACTTACAGTAACGGGCGTATTTTCTACTTATATACTATTTTTGTAAGCGTTCTTGCCAACACAGCTTCGTGGCGCAGTGGTCGACGTGTCAGCCTCCCAAGTCGCGACGTTGAGGGTTCGCACCTCGCAGTAGTTCTTTTTTGTTATGATGATTTCTCTTTATTCTTTTGAACAAAAAATCGGTCAGGTCCAAAAGGACAGCTAGGGGATCGCGTAGACGCGGGACAGGCATCCACTCATTTGGCATACCTCTGCTACCTCGGTCGTCCGATACGAAACTAAGTTCGGCATTTGCAATACGATAAATATGCATCCCGCCCGGTCCGAGAATACCAAATTACCAGTTCTATGCGATACCTACCTACCTACCGACGCTGCTGGATGCGTTACAACTAACAAGGTACTTAAACTGCCCTATTATTAATTAGTAAACTGGCACGGCCGTCCGAAGTTATGGAAACTGGCTCCGGCAACAATACACCTATAAAACTGTAGCCGGCGCCGGTTACGGAGGCACTACCTTCAAAATAAATATTGTTAATTTTTTTCAAAAGTCTTGTGGCATTTAGGAAGATTATTTGTGGTAGTATTAATAAATGCCGCTGTTAAACCATCTAACGCGATTTATCACATTCTTGCCTAGAAAAATTCAGTTGTTATCAACGATTTCAAAAATCGCTGTGGCCAGTCGACCGGTAACGTCTGGTTAAAAAGAGTCGGGCCATTGTAGGTAGATGATGGCATCAGTGTATACGTATATTGAAGTACGGATAAAATGTCGCTACCTATCGCAATTGGAACCGTAGCGCAGTAAGGAGTGCGTTCGCTTAATAAACGAAAGTGTTGGGTTCAATCGGTGGGTCTGCATCGCTCCGAAAGCGTACCAGACATTAAGAGACAGATGTATACAAAATCTGCATAAGTTGCAACCGTCCACCGAACGTACCTACTTGCGCATGCTTGGTATGCATCCAACAAATATAAACGACGAAGTAGAATATACTATTTCTATCGCCTTTTCTCTGTGGCGCTTTTTGCACAACATGCAAGGAATGGGGATGTGGAATCTGTTATCTTCAGGCGCGAAATATTCGTTCCCCAATAAGCAGATCTCCGGTTAGTAATTGTGGACTGTAAATTCTCTTGAATGGAAAACTTTTATTGGATGTATCTTGCGATATTTATTACATGGAAAAATTTTGTACAAAAATTATGACATATTATTAAAATTATTTTATATAACAACGAACCTTTTTGTTTTTTACATTTATACAAAAATAGTTGGCCTATAATAAAAAATACAAAATACGGTTACCAAAGACACAGGTTCAAATCCTAATTAAGGCCTGAACATGCCCCCGGCCTTGAAAGGACAAACTTTCAAATTAGAACCCGGAACTAAAAAATTAAGAACAAAGTTTTCAACATAAACCAAATAAATAAATTCACTGCATTGTCGCACTAATGTCCACAGGCAATGGGCACAGTTTCGAAAAAGAACGACGAACAACTCCATTGCGAGTGCGAACAGATGCAACTCGAACGATTCCGTCGCTTCCGGGATGCAGAGAGACAACTCGGCCTAGCTTCCACTGAAGAGGAGCCTGGTTGTCATCTTTAAGCAGAACAAGCATGTCTGCTTTCAAATCGGAATGATGAGAGCGCCACTTGGTGCGCTGCTGCAATTCGGAAATATATTCCAAACTCCATCTCTTCCATAGAGTTTGATGAAACTGCTGTAGACGTTGAAATGTAGACAAACGTGATTCAGGTATATGTGTGACGTCCGGATCAGGTAACGCTGTTAGCGGTCTCCCAACCAAAAAGTGAGCGGGAGTCAAGGGTTCAAGATCATTTGGATCAGATGATAAAGGTGAAATGGGACGTGAATTTAACGTTGCTTCCACTTGAGCAAGCAATGTACAGAACTCTTCATAATTTAAAATAGAGTTACCTATAACACGTTTTAAATGATGCTTGGAGGATTTGATTCCGGCCTCCCAAAGACCACCAAAGTGCGGACTATGCGCGGGAATGAAATGCCAGCTAATTGCGTCATTAGCAATTATACCTGAAATAGATGAACTTTCTTTCTTCAAAAAGTTACCTAATTCACACAATTCAGAATTCGCACCTACAAAGTTTGTTCCGTTGTCCGAATAAACTTGTAATGGCTTGCCGCGACGAGCAACAAAACGACGAAACGCGAGGAGAAATGTTTCCGTAGATAAATCAGTCACCAATTCCAGGTGCACGGATTTTGTGGAAAAACACACGAATAAACAAAGATAGGATTTCAAAATTTTATAACCTCGACCTTTGCGGTCCTTTATCATAAATGGTCCGCCATAATCGATACCAGTGATATGGAATGGCGGAGATGGAACGACACGGGACAAAGGTAAGTTGCCCATAATTGGATGTGTCAATTTTGGAGAAAAACGAAAACATCTAACACATGCATGAAATACTTTTCTAGCTAGATTTCTCCCAGATGTTATCCAGTATCTGTCCCTCAGGGAACATAGCATAAGCTGAGGCCCCGCATGGAATAATTTTAAGTGTTCAGAGAAAACAATTATCTGGGATAAGGGATGCTTACCAGAAAGTATTATAGGGTGCTTTTTGCTATAAGAAAACTGGGAGTGATGGAGTCTGCCACCAACTCTAATGATGCCATCGGCACCCAAAAATGGATTAAGGCTTTTTTCATTTAGGAGGTAGAAAATATGAAGGTGCAGAATGAAAAGAAGAAACGGTCGTATGACCTAAATCCTCATACTCCTGCATGAAGCATAAATACCTTTTTTGTAAATCGGGATTTGATTGAAGTCTTTTTTCGAGAGAAAGGAATCTTTTCTGGGCGATTGAGTATGAATCACCTAGCAATTCCACAGGAGATTTGAATGGTATGGAGACAATGAATCTACCATCCGAATCTCTGCGGGTATGTTTAACGAAATGAGCCTCACAGGCGTTTTCTTCCACCGAGAAAACTCTTTCTGTAGGATAATGTTCAATTTCCCAAAATCTGGAAAGTTGATCGGGGACTTCATTGATACGACTAAAGTTACAGTAAATCTTTGAATCTAAATTGAAACCCATGGGGCCTGACACTACCCAACCGAAGCGGGTTTTTTGTAAAATTGGAAGATTTGGACCTAATCGAATTTGTCCAATACAAAGTATATGAAAGAAAACTGGAGCACCTATTAAAAGGTCAATATCACCTGGTTGATTAAAAGAGGAATCTGATAACCGAATGTTATCAGGAATCTTGAAATGCTGCCTATCTATATGAACACCAGGGATGGTACCTGCGATTTCATCTAACACTAAGCACGACAGGCGAGTTTTGAAAGGGGAATGATGAGCATGTACCTCGACTTCACACTTTGAGTGAACATGGGATGTGACCCTAGTTAATCCAGATATGGAGACATTGGCTGATTGAACAGGTAAGTTCAATCTTCTACATAGATGAGAACGTATGAAGTTAGATTGAGAACCGGAGTCGAGTAGTATTCTAACTGGATGGGAATTACCGGCAGAATCAAGGATCTGCGCAGATACAGTGGGTAATAGAACCTGAGAGGTATTTGACGAGAATGCAGAAATGGATGGAATAGGTAATATAGGAGCACCCATAGAGGAGGAACCCGTTGGCTCCTGAGACGAAGCTGGTGCGGTGTTAAAGTGCAAAAGAGTGTGATGTTTAGACTTGCAACTTTTGCAATTAAACTTTGAATTGCACTGAGGCAAAAAATGGCCTTTAGACAAACAATTAAGGCAAACTTTTAATTCCTTCGCCTTAACTAATCTCGCTTGAGGAGTTAGTTTGTGGAAATCATCACATTTGGAGAGAAAATGGGATTGTTTGCAGAGTATACAAATAGGATTACTAGACACGAACGATTTTGAATGAGTCTTGGGATTATCTACGAATGTTTTGTTTGACCTGTGCTCGCAAGACTCTAAGAGATTAGCAGTATTTTTAAGAAAATCTTTAAATTGATCCAGAGTAGGCAACCGCGACCCTAAATTATTTTTGAAAGATTCCCATTCGCGGGAGGTGGTAGGATCGAGTTTGTTGGAAGTAACACGGATCAAGAATGCATCAAGAAGTTCACCTTCAGTGGATAGCGACTTGAGCGCTGTAACATGCTTAAAAAGTGTATCATTCATTTTTCTTAATTTGGAAGCTGATTCTTTGGATACATGATCAAAAGTAAGTATTGCCTTTAGGTGGTTGTGAACCAACATACGAGGATTGTTGTATCGCTCACATATAGAGTTCCAAGAAATATGATAGTTACGTGATGTAAACTCTAGAGATTTGATGATCCCAGATGCTTCACCAGAGAGACTAGCTTTCAAATAATGCAACTTTTGGATATCGCTGATTTCAGAGTTTTCATGAATTAAATCTCTGAATATCTCTCTAAACTCCAGCCAATTTTCCATATCACCGTTAAATTTAGGCAAATTTATGGTGGGCAATTTTATAAAATTTGAATGAGGGGAATTCACGATAGAATGATGAATCGGTGAATTTAAAGCGGCATGAGAAACATTGGTAGCACAATCAAGTGCGCGAATTAAAAGTTTAGCTTGTGATATTGCTTGAAAATATTCGATTTCAAATCGTTCGAATTGTTCATTCTCATTGTCTATGCTTGTGCTAACATTGATTATTTCTGCATGAACATCTTCGAAATCGGATAAATAAGAAATTGCAGATTCTAAGTATGTTTGCAGTTGCATATATTGAACCGGACTAATATTATGCTCGGGATCTTCATGAGAATTTTATAATTTTGCAATGAAGTTTCCAAATCGGGTCAGTTTCCCTTTGATTATAGACCTTTTTGATTTCAGAGCATCCATTTCGATGAAAAAATAAAATATCAACAATGCTTTCCCGGAAGTATTATAAATAGATATAAGCAAATGAGAAAAAAAATCACTAGAACAGACGTAACAAACCTTGTAGCTACATGTACATCTAAGACACAAATGCGCAAAATATAATAAGAAATTACGAAATTAGCTAGCGTCTTAAATCGTGGAAAACAGAAAATGCACTAAATTATGTATTTGAACTAGACATATAAATTGAAAATACTACGTCTGTAATTTGCTTACAGTGAAAAACATGCAATAAATAGGAAAATAACCAATAAAAATTAAAAAAAGTAACTCACTTATTCGCGCAATGGTTGGTGAAACCCACAGCGGTTACCTTATTGTATGAAAAGAAGCAACGCTGCTACGGCTCAACTCTGTAGTCTACGAATTCGGCGGGTTCCAATGAATATCCGTGCTCGTATGGACCAAAATGTGGAATCTTCAGGCGCGAAATATTCGTTCCCCAATAAGCAGATCTCCGGTTAGTAATTGTGGACTGTAAATTCTCTTGAATGGAAAACTTTTATTGGATGTATCTTGCGATATTTATTACATGGAAAAATTTTGTACAAAAATTATGACATATTATTAAAATTATTTTATATAACAACGAACCTTTTTGTTTTTTACATTTATACAAAAATAGTTGGCCTATAATAAAAAATACAAAATACGGTTACCAAAGACACAGGTTCAAATCCTAATTAAGGCCTGAACAGGGGAGTTGTTTGTATAAATGTAATAGGTATATGGGTTCAACGCTCCTGTGATATCCGCCTTTTTTGCCTTCTTGCTGTTAGTTTACCCGTCAGTTGCGGGATCGCCATAACACCAAACCGGCGCCCATAATATTTAATAATAATAATAATAATAATAGTCTTTATTATATATATATATATACATTCATACATATATAAAGGGCGAAGTTTGGCAGAAAAGCCGTTCTTACACTTAACCCTGTGGAACAAAGTAAATAATTTTAAATTCAAACATAAAAGGAACTCATACATTTACATTTTGAGAACTATGCAGTAAGAGTTTCAAGTGATTTTTGAAACTCTTCAAACTCTCATGTTTTATACAGTCTGGCAATGAATTATAATATTTAACACAATTATAAGTGAAACTACGACTAAAGAGTGTTGAGGTGTGCTTAGGCATATCCAACAATGATCTGCGACGAACATCTCTGGTCCGAATGTCCTTACGAAAAACAATTTTTTTCATTAAATAAGAGGGACGCGAGGTCAACAATACTTGATGGATAAAAGATAATAAATGGTATTTAAATATATTTTCTATCGTTAGCCAATTCAACTGTCTCAAAGAATCCGACACATGATCATATTTACGCAAACCACAGACGAAGCGACAACATGCATTTTGCACTTTTTGAAGGCGGGACCTGGATGCTGAGTCAAGGCAAGGATAATACATACCAATGCCGTACTGTAAGATTGGCAGGACAAGTACTTCACACAATTTCTTTCTAAGAGATTTATCTAAGAATTCTCTATGGGCATAAAGTGTCCTCAGTCTGTGAAAAGATCCCTGAAGCAGCCGCGCAACATGAACCTTAAATCTCAATGAGTTGTCATATACTATCCCTAAATTTCTGGCAGTTTCGCTAAATTCCAGGCTCACACCACCTAACCGTACATTCAAATTCGCCATCAAATGATTATATTTAGCTTTTGAAGCAAACAGCAATACTTTTGTTTTATTTTGATTGAGCTTCAGATTATGCGATTCACAGAAAGAACGCAGACGATCCAAGTCATCATTCAGCCACCGACTCACAAGACGCAAATCACCTCCAGGGTCGAAATTAAACAGAAGCTGGGTGTCATCGGCATATGTGTGAATATCAGAACTCAGTACATTGGCATGAATGTCTGAAATATAAACAGGAAACAAGAGAGGTCCCAATATGGAGCCCTGTGGGACGCCAGACGTAACATCACCAACAGAAGACATTCCAAATGAACACCGAACATATTGAAGACGCCCAGTTAAATATGACTTAATGAGACATAATGAGCGATTATCCAACCCGCACGAATACAGCTTAGCACAGAGCAGTTCATGATTAACTGTGTCGAACGCTTTCGACAAATCCAACAAGACCAGGATCGAAGCAGAATTATTGTCCAGACTTCTAACAATGTTGTCAGTGACACTCATCAATGCAGCGCTCGCGCTATACCCAGATCTAAAACCAGACTGCTGCGCAGGAAACATGCCATTCATCTCCATGAACTCAGTCAGTTGAAGACACAAAATTTTCTCTAGGATTTTACTTAGAACCGGCAACAAACTTATAGGACGAAGGTCATTGTAACTACTGGGATTGCCACACTTTGGAACTGGGCACACGGTAGCAATTTTCCACGCATCAGGAAAGCAGCCTATCTCAACAGAGCAATTAATCAGGTGCAGCAAGTGTTTCATTATTATGGGGAAGCATAATTTTATCATTCGAATAGACAAACTATCAAAACCCGTCGCATTGGATGATATATGGGAAACCACAGAACTTATTTGCTCCAAAGTAGCTAGCTGAAAAGAAAAGTTCCCGCCCGTCAGAGCAGTCTGAGACATATAATGTGCAAGCAATTCTGGGTCAGCAGCATCAGAAGCAAACGCTCCAAGAAAATGTTTATTTATCTCATTTGCGTTCTGTAATTCAACAGGGATACAGTTTTACACCTAGACTGAATATGCATAAGTTTAAGTTTTCGCCACAAGGAAGATTTATCAGCTCTATTTGCTTCGTACTCAATAAAAGCCCGCTTTTCTTTCCCAATTGCTGATTTTACATAATTTCGCAGGTTAATGTAACTTTTCCAGTTATCGTCTGAATTATTATGCTTAAATGTTCGTAGTGCTTTATCTCTTTCTTTCATCAACAACTTAATTGTATCAGTCAACCAAGGAGCATACGGCTTACTCAGTCGCACCGTACGCATAGGCGCATGTTTTTCGAACAAAGAAATTATGTTATTAGTGAAAAACTGAACCTTTAAATCTATATCATTAATGTAAAATATTTCTTCCCAACAAACATCACCTAAATCTCTCAAGAACGAGTCATATTCGAAATATTTAAAATCTCTGTGGGTGTAAAATGTGTGTGGGGCAATTTTAATTTTAATATCCAATTCACAGTATACTAGCTGATGATCCGAAATGTTGTCAGCATTAATTACGCCACTGCAAAGAAGCATATTATCATCACTGATAAAAATTGGGTCAATAAGCGTTTCTGAAAATTGAGTAACACGAGTAGGATCCGTAATGCATTGAGAAAAACCGTACGCCTCAAAACAAATTGAAAGGGGATTGCTGGTATTTAACAAATTTACATTCACATCACCTAGTATAACAATGTTATCAAATAATGGGACAATGAAAGACAATATATCATCAAATTAAATAAAAAGAATTAAGTCATCATTAGTTGACACATTTTTGCCACAGTTGTCCCGGTTGTCTCTATTACCAGCCGTTAAGGTATGGTTCGGTTTGAGCGTTTGTCGGCGGCCGTCGACGGTCGCTGCCAACGGCGGGACACTGATTGTAATGTTCGCTTATCAACGCGGTTCGCTTTGCACGTCCAAACTTGCAAACGCGGCAGTCTGCAGCGCGCCGTTGCATGCAGACTGCTAGGTTAATCAGTATGAACGCGCCGTCGAACCTTGATGGTCAGTGTCCACTGAAGACGACGTATTAACTGAGTTCGAGACTTCAGAGCTTTGTATGATGCCCAAAACAAAGACTATAAAGACCAGCAAATAAAAGAAAACATTTGGACAGTGGTCGGAAAAAAGTAGGGAAGAATGGTAAGAAAACAGCACGTTTTATTTATACTTGTTGGTAAAATATTGTACACCATTTCCAAGTCATCTTCTTCTTCTTATTCTTGTAATAATGCGAGACACAATTCCATTGCAAACGTCAAATACCTCTGAAGACTCAAACACGACTGTTGTCCGCTGGAACGTGGAAGCGTAAAAGGAATCAGTGGTTATGCCGCCGTCGGCGCCGTTGGCGGCTACCGTTTTCAGTCGCCGACAACGTCGACTGAAATACGCCCAAACTGAACCATACCTTTCCCGGTCGACTGGCCACAGCGCGGCGCGGCGTTCAAAAATACATTTTGCTGAATATAGAATGGATTTTCTTAGTAGCATACCTATTTAATTGATTCATCACAATTCAACATTCATCACAACCAGTGGCGACTCGTCTTAAACAACGTTTTCTCCTCGGTTTTCTTTCACTTGTACTTCATAAAAAGAAAACAAGAACCGAGAAACTAATGTTTAAAAGTAAAGTCTAAATTTTTATTTTTGCTTTGGATAATTCAACGCAAAAATCAAAAATTAAAAGTAAAGCTGGAGCTTCCTTTTTCTTAAAAAACGATTGTTTGTAGAAAGCATGAAATACTTGGCATAAAGGGAAATAATTAAAACAAGTTAAATTTTGCAACAAGAATTTTTAATAAAATAAGAGGATACGATTTGTTTTACTTTATTTTCTTGAAAATGGTTATTTTTTTTAAACTGAAGAGCTCTTTTTGTGCTATTTAATACCATTTATAAAAAAACCACTTCACATTTTTTAAAACTCAGTGGCGCACGAATTTTTCTCTAAAAGAATACCAAACACCCCTTGGACCCGCCCCTGATTAATTGAAATAAGGAATTCTTGCATCAAAAGTTGATCCATTGTGCAGTAATATTGTGCACAAAGTTTCATTAAAATATTTCCATTGGTTTTCAAGCTCTATCAAAAAACATTTTCTTTCCCTCAACTTTGGCACCCTGCATCTTAGACATAATAGTCATATAAAATATTCGATTCAAAATAATATAAAGAACCACCTCTTAAAAACTTTTGGAATACTTAAGGATCACCCTGTATAAGATGAAAGCTAGAGGTGACAACGCACATCCCTGTCTCACTCCCTTCCGGATATCTACTTCTCTTCGTTCCTGCTCAAATTCTCTTTCTAGAGATTGTGTATTATTCTTCTGTCTCTATATTTCATCGCTACTTTTTTGAGCACTTCAATCATCTTCCCACATTTTACGTTGTGGGAGGCTTTTTCTACATCTACAAATCCTATAGGCGCTCTTTCCCTTTTCTATTGTTCTTTATATGATTACTAGTAAAGCTAGAATGGCCTGATTGTTCTAAAATTTTCACACCTATCCGCGCCTTATCTATTTGGTAAAGCGTTCCGTTTGTAATCTTCTGAAATCTCACCTGTTTGGTATATGCAGCAAACTAATTTAAATAAACGCTCCCGTACCTCTTGACCTGCACACTTTACAATTCCTGATTGCAGTCTGTCTACACCGGATGCTTTATTGTTTTGTAAACTTCCTGAGATATTTTCGTCGTGGTTTAGGTAATTTAAATTAGCCAGAGAGGTGTTTCACTAAGGAAGGTGTTTAATTTCTCTACGAAAACACTTATATTATAATATTTCACTTTCCCCACTGGTTTGAATTAATATTGTGACGAGGAAACTTGATTTGCTAATACAACTGCTATTTTGACTTGCATACGCGTATCAGTGCGTCCACAGATGGGGCTTTAAATTAAAGCCCCCTTTAAAGAGGAAAATCTGTTCTAGTATGTATTTCACGGAAAAGTTATTCATGGAATAATTCTACGATAGACAACTTTTTAGTAGCATTTTACGGAAAAAAGTTATTCTGCCTAAAAGATTCTGCTTCCCTCAGTCTCCTAATAAACACATGTCCATTTATTAAACGTTGAAAAATTACGAAAACGTAACGTTAAAATTCAGTAAAAACTATGTTGTTGAAACAACGACAAAATGTCGCGCACTTATACGTATTTTTTGATGTATAAAGTAAGTGAAAACTACCAATTATAAAACGTATAATAACTTGCTGTTGAAACAACGACAAAATGTCGCGCACTTATACGTATTTTTCGATGTATAAAATAATAGACCAAAAATTGTGCATAATAGGTTTACTCCAAAAATGCCTGAGATGTTGTGATTTTTGGGTCGTGGAGCACAGAATTGTTAAGGAAAGAACAGCCTCAGGGATCAATGTACAGGGCCAAACTATTAACATGCTCAGATTTGCGGATGATATAGCAGTGTTAGCATCTAGCAAAGAAGAATTAGGAGCGGCTCTGAATGAAATGGAAGCAGTTTTGACACAGGGCTTCGGCATGAAAATCAATAAAAAGAAAACTAAAATTTTGGTATGTAGGGGATGTGAAAATAGAACTAAAATGGAAATACAAATTGGAAATGAGAAGATAGAGGAGGTCGCGGATTTCTGCTACTTAGGAAGTAAAATAACTCAAGACGGTAGGAGCACTAAAGATATAAAACAAAGAATGGCGCAGGGCCGAGTTGCGTTTAACAAAAAGAAACAACTGTTATGCTCGAGAACGGTTAATATAGAGACTAGGAAGAGACTCTTAACGTCGTATGTATGGAGTACGGCATTATACGGGTGCGAAACTTGGACAATAGGAGAAGCGGATAGAAAAAGAGTAGAAGCGTTTGAAATGTGGTGCTACAGACGCATGATGAAGATACCGTGGATAGATAAGGTTAGCAATAGGGAAGTATTAGAAAGAGTTGGGGAAAAGCGAAAGGTATGGAAAACAATAAAGAGTAGGAGAGATAGGATGGTAGGACACCTTCTAAGACACGAAGGAATAGTTCGTGACATACTAGAGTCAGAGATAGGAATAAAAAGAGGTAGGGGTAGGCCTAGATTAGACTACTGCTCTCAAATAGTTAGGGATGTAGGATGTTCTACTTTTAGGGAAATGCGTAGGTTAGCTCAGGATAGAAAAGAATGGAGGTACGCGTCCAACCAGTCTTCGGACTGAGAACCTTATGATGATGATGATGATGGAGCACAGAAATGCCCATGCCAGTTTTTGGTTTTGGTACAGTGATGTGTGGCAGACCCGTAAATGTGTAAAAAAAATTGCTTAAAAAAGTATTATAGGTTTAGGACTGGGGTTTGCGGGAAGCGCTAAATAATGAGAAGTAATCCAGCGGACGCGGTTCGCCTGTTGTGAATTCTGGGACACTGACCCGTTACAGGGGTCAAACTGTGTAAATAAATCACCCCCAAAAAATTATAGGTTTACGCATGGGGATTGGAGAGATCTCCTAATTTACCTCCAAACATCATGAATCTCGACTCCCATTCATTTTGGTTGGTACAAAGAGGCGCCACATTCGCGAGTTAAGTTGAATTCTTCTAATTTAAGTCGCCAGCGTACTAATTTTGAATTTGGTTCTTTCAATTTCGAAAGCCATACTAATGGATTATGGTCCGTTTCGATGGTAAATTTTTTAAAAAAATAAGGTCTAAAGTTTTTACATGATTCAATAATTGCAAAAAGTTGCTTTTCAATCGTAGAGTAGTTACGTTCTGCGGAATTGAGGATTTCGGAAAAATAGGCGAATTGGTTAGGAGATCTTTTAATTTTTTAAAGCTAGAAGTATATTCAGGATTTTTTAAATCAACTCTTGCATTTTTCTTCAAATATTTTGTCATAGGGGATGCAATTTTACTGAAATTTTGGATGAATCTTCTATAGTAGCCGGCTAGGCCAAGAAATGCTTTGATTTCTTTTGGTGTTTTTGGTAAGGGGTAATTTTGAACGGCTTTGATCTTGGAAGGGTTAGGTTTTATTCCTTCTGGGGTGATAATGTGTCCGAGAAAAGTGACTTCTTTGCGTAAGAATTCGGATTTGTCTAATTGAACTTTCAAATTTACATCCTGGAGTTTCTTAAAAATTTTGGAAATGTGATAAAGATGTTCCTGAAGGGATTTCGAAAAGATTACTACGTCATCCATATATACGAAACAGGATTTGTAGAGCTCTTCTTTTAGAACTTCGTCCATCATTCTTTGGAATGTGGCCGGTGCGTTCTTGAGTCCGAAGGGCATTCGGAGATATTCAAAATGTCCATGGTTGACTGTAAACGCAGATTTTTCGATTGACTGAGGGTCCAGCTCTATCTGGTGAAAACCTTGTGCAAGATCTAAAGTGGTAAAGTATTGACATTTTCCGAGTCTGTCGAGTATTTCATCGATTCTGGGCAGGGGGTATTTATCTTCAATGGTTTCGTCATTCAGTTTGCGGTAATCTATTACCATACGATATTTCTTTTTGCCTGATGCGTCTAATTTCTTGGGGACTATCCATACAGGAGAGCTATATGGTGAGATAGAAGGGCGGATGATTTGATTGTCCAATAATTTTTGTATTTGTTTTTGAATTTCTTCTTGCATTGAGATAGGGTGTCGAAATGATTTAACGTAAATAGGTCTGTCATTAGTAGTGCGTATGTTGTGTTTAACGTGGGAGGTGAAGGACAGGTCGGTTCCTTCGTAATAGAAGACGTTACGGTG
The DNA here is from genome assembly GCA_963966045.1 of Xestobium rufovillosum. Taxonomy (NCBI): domain Eukaryota; kingdom Metazoa; phylum Arthropoda; class Insecta; order Coleoptera; family Ptinidae; genus Xestobium; species Xestobium rufovillosum. The sequence goes on along the minus strand of OZ014492.1, from coordinate 18,630,445 downwards.
TTTGTGGCACAGGTTGTAAATTAGTTTCTTTTCTTCGCCATTCAAATGATTTGTTCGAAGTAAACTTTTGATTTTTGGTAGATTGTCAGAAGGAGGTTCAAATTCGTTTTCAAATTGATCGAAGGGTATGACTTCCATGGGTTCGCTAAAATTTATTTCTAAATGGGGGAAATCGTTGGGGATTGTGCAATAGCCATCGTGTATATTGACAATACATTCAGGTAGATAAGAATCCTCAGCTACTTGAATAGGTGGAAGATAAGCTTGTCCATTTTCTAGATTAACTGGGGTTTGAAGTGTTTTTGATTGGTAAGGATTTTGGACATAGTTCCGTTTGACATTATACTCGAAATAAAAAGGTATAACAATGTTATTAATACTTAGTGATTGCTGGTCATAGTCAATTTTAGCTTTAAGATTTCTCAAGTCTTGGGTGCCGAGAAGTGCATCGAATCTTGAGTGCCATGGTATAACACGCATTTTGATTTCTTGAAAGATATTTAATTCATGTAACAAAGGGATAACGATATTGTCAGAGGAGATGGTTTGATTGTTGAGGGAATTTATAACAAAGGGTTCATGCAAGTAGTAATTTGAAAATTGCTGGGCTACATCAGGGTTAATAATTGAATCGGTTGCACCGGTATCAATAAGTATCTTTAGATTTAAGTTAGGAAGATAAAAGAATGGTAAGCGAGGTTGTAGGGTTATGTTATTTAAGTCGATGATGGATTGTTCGAGGCTGGTGTAGGAAAATTTTCGTCGTCTTGTTCATTGTCTTCGGGTTCTGTGACGTAACTTTCAGGGTCGTATTCGTCATAAAATTCCGGTACATATTGTTCGTCAAATTCAGGTTGAGAAGAGGGGTTTCCTTCGGTATTATACAGTTCTCTGCTGATAAAGTTAGGGGTATCAGTAGGTTTGAAATAATTAGGAGATTGTTGAGGTCTTTGTTGGAATGTCGGTCTGGGAAATTGCGGTCGTTGTGGTTTAAAAGTATAATGTGAAGTAGTAGACATAGGAGTAGGTTGATGTGGTTTGAAAGTATAATGTGAGGTAGTAGACATAGGAGTAGGTTTATTAAACTGTGATTGAGGATTTTGCGTATTCGGTTTTCCGAATACTTGTTGATTTGTAGGGAGTTGTCCGCGAGGTGTAAATTTAGGAATAGCGCCAAATCCAGCATTTTGTTTAAAATTATCTGCAGGAAAACGCGCAGGCGCAGTAACAGGTAATTGAAGTGTTTGATTATAGTTTCTCTGGAAAGTGGGGTTATTAGGTCGTGGTTGAAAGTTAGGATAGAAAGTATTTTGAAATCTATTTTGGGGAATTGGTTTTTGTTGAAGAGTAGGTCTGTCCCTTACTTGGGAAGCTTGAAGATATTGTCTATGTTGAGTTATCTGGTCATAAGAGTAGCATTCTTGTAATAATTCCTCTAATGTGTTGAATTTTAGACTTCTGATATGTTCGAAGTAGGGGTTAGAAATTCCACAGCGAAATGCGTCAAGAGCTTGTTCGTGATAGCGAGCAATTTCTCTATACAAGTCGGGTTGATTGGTATAAGTAAGTTGGGCCTTTTGAATGGCATTATTTCTGTTAGTTATAATGCGATTGTAAAATTCAGAGATAGTTTCAGTTTTGTTTTGAATTGAATTTTGAATAATTAATTCCAAAGTTCTTAAATTTCTTTGATCTCCGTACTGAAGTTTTAGAGCTTCTTTAATTTCAGGCCAGGTTACCTTATTTTCATTAAACAAATAATCTCCGGCTGCCCCTTTGATTTTGGAATTTAAAATGGTACTGAAAATGTGTTGCTGATTTTCCGTGATGCTGACTCTAGTCGTTAAATAGGTAGCAAGTTGGTCTACGCTTTGTATGAATTTTGCCAAGTGGCTTCCAGGTTCGAATTCTGGAAGATCACGAACTAGATCCCTTAAGTCTCTGTCAGAGAGTGAGAGAAGGGCAGCAGATGATTGGGTAGTCATATTTAAGTGTTCTTTAATTAAACTAAGTTTCGAGGGGGTTAATTGAAATTTAGTGTTCCTTTCTTTTTGTTTAGATCGTTCGATCTCAATTTCGATTTCTTCTTCAGAATCGGAACTGTTCATTAGTTATAAAAAATACAAAATTTCTGGATACAATAAAAAATAGTCAATGTATGAAAAAACAAAAACGTAAAAATTATTCAAAAAAATGTGAATAAAGCAGTTAAAATTGATTCTTGTTTTATTTCTTAATTAAATTATGCATGCAAAACTTGAATCATTGGAAGATCCAATAAGTGATACAAGAAAAATAGCTGCAGCAATAATTATTTGCTAAGGTGCCAAAAATGCAAAGTCAAAGCAATAATATTTTGGAAAGAATGGATAACAAAACTTACAGGATGGATTTCATGTCGTCCTGGGCAGTATAGATGCTCCGTTCTGTATACGTTCCGGCTTCGGTAGTGTATCTTGCGGTTCCAATAACCAAGGTGAGGTTCTTTCGGACTTGAAGTTAGGAATTAAAATTCTTCACCATATGTAGAAGCGATTTCGAGAAACCAGAGCTTCTTTTCACAAAGGGTGCTTCAAGTCCTGTCACGGTCGCCAGTTAAGTTGAATTTTTCTAATTTAAATCGCCAGCGGACTAATTTTGAATTTGGTTCTTTCAATTTCGAAAGCCATACTAATGGATTATGGTCCGTTTCGATGGTAAATTTTTTAAACAAATAAGGTCTAAAGTTTTTACATGATTCAATAATAGCAAAAAGTTCCTTTTCAATCGTAGGGTAGTGCTTCAAGTCCTGTCACGGTCGCCAGTTAAGTTGAAAGTCACAGATAATAACTTTTTTAAAAACAATTTATTTTTAACGTTACAAACACAATAAAATGTAGTTCACAATTAAAATCTATGTTACTTTCAAAACAGTGAAACAGATATTTAAACGACAAGCAAATCTAGCCTAAAGCGATAAAAATCTGAATGACCGCTCGCGTGGCGAGTTCGGTATATATATGATATGCACCGCAAATGAGTTGCGTCAGCAGAAATCAGGGGTCATTGTGTCTAAGGTGTATAACCCGAGATATAACTCGCGACATTTTGTAAATTCACCCAGGTAAAAAAATCATAAGTTTATGAATGGCGTTCAGTAACTTGTTAAATATAAACATACTGAGTGCGAAAATACATTCGCCATCGTTGAAAAGTGGTACAAAATTCTTGCCATTCACAATAATTGATTGTGTACCGAAGCTTCGTTCCTACTGCGTGTAGATTACTGCAGTAAATAGAAAATGCAAGAAATTGAAAAAAAAATTTAAATGGATCTATGAAACGTTTAGCTGCACATACCAGACAGGCGATATTCCAGAAGAATACAAACGGAACATCATAGTAGCTTTGCCAAAAAGGAAAGGCGCGGATACGTGTGGAAATTTTAGAACGATCAGTTTGACTTCCCACGTGTCAAAAATTTTAACTAGAATTGTGCAAAGAAGGATGGAGAAAAGGACGGAAGAAATATTAGGAGAAGATCAGTTCGGATTTAGAAGAAATAGGGGAACGCGCGAGACCATTCTAGCTTTACGACTACTAATAGAAAAAGCAATAGAAAAGGGAAAGAGACCCTATAAAGGATTTGCAGATTTGGAAAAAGTCTTCGACAATGTGAAATGGAAGAATATATTCGAAGTGCTCAAAACGGTAGGGATTAAGTATAGGGATAGAAGAATAATTCATAATCTACACAAAGAGCAAACGGCAGTTACAGAATTTGAGCAGGAACATAGAGAAGTAGATATCTGAAAGGGAGTGAGGCAGGGACGTGCGTTATCGCCTCTAGTTTTCAATTTATATATCGAAGATGCGATGGATATTGTTAAAGACAGAATAGCTGCTGGAATTAATATACAGGGCCAAACTATTAATATGCTCAGATTCGCGGATGTTATAGCAGTATTAGCATCCAACAAAGAAGAATTAGGAAGGATTCTGAACGAATGGAAGCGGTTTTGACGGAGGGCTATGGTATGAAGATCAATAAAAAGAAACCAAAATTTTGTTCTGTAGGGGGCGTGAAATTAGGGCTAAAACTAACATACAAATAAGAAACGTGAAGATAGAGGAAGTCTCAGATTTCTGCTATTTAGGAAGTCAAATAACTCGCGATGGCAGGAGCTCTAGAGATATAAGACAAAGAATAGCGAAGGGCCGAGTAGCATTTAATAAAAAGAAACAACTATTATGCTCGAAAATAATAAATGTATTAACTCGGAAGAGGCTCTTAAAAACGTATGTATGGAGCACAGCAGTGTACCGGTGCGAAACTTGGACGATAGGAGAAGCAAATAGGAAAAAATTAGAAGCATTTTGGAATGTGGCGCTTCAGACGCATGATGAAGATACCGTGGGTAAATAAGGTTAGAAACAGAGAGGTATTAGAAAAAGCGAAATTTATGGAAGACGGTAAGGAATAGGAGAGATATAATAGTAGGACACCTTCTGACGCACGAAGGCTTAGTTCGCAACATACTAGTCAGAGATAGGAATATGAAGAGGTAAGGGTAGGCCCAGATTGGACTACTGCTCTCAAGTAGTTAGGGATGTAGGATGTTCAACTTTTGGGGAAAAGCGTAGGTTAGCTCAGGATAGGAAGGATGGAGGTAAGCGTCCAACCAGTTTTCGGACTGGAATCTTTATGATGAAGGGTGAAAATTAATAATTGCTTTCTTTCAACCTTTATAGCGGGCCCTTGTACTACCGTTCAACGAGAGGGAATGTATTTTTGTAATCAGTAGGTTCATCATAATCAAATTCGTGAACACCATTCATAAACTTATGATTTTTTTACGTAAGTTTTTTTTACAAAATGTTGCGTCTCTAGCGCCCCCCTGTACCAATGTTTTTTATTGGCAACATTGAATACTCGACTTTTGTGATTGAAATAACTTGTCTCCAAGTTTTGAAGAGTAAACTTATTATTTTTTTTACCTGGGTGAATTTACAAAATGTCGCGAGTGTGGCGCCTCTTTGTACCAACCAAAATGAATGGGAGTCGAGATTCATGATGTTTGGAGGTAAATTAGGAGATCGCTCCAATCCCCATGCGTAAACCTATAATTTTTTTGGGGGTGATTTATTTACAGTTTGACCCCTGCAGCGGGTCAGTGTCCCAGAATTCACAACAGGCGAACCGCGTCCGCTGGATTACTTCTCATTATTTAGCGCTTCCCGCAAACCCCAGTCCTAAACCTATAATACTTTCTTAAGCAATTTTTTTACACATTTACGGGTCTGCCACACATCACTGTACCAAAAACAAAAACTGGCATGGGCATTTCTGTGCTCCACGACCCAAAAATCACAACATCTCAGGCATTTTTGGAGTAAACCTATTATGCACAATTTTTGGTCTATGGGCTCCTGGTCTATAAGTAAAAACTACCAATTATAAAACGTATAATAACCTACATAACAAATACGTTTAAATTTTGCTTGGTATTCAACGATTCATTAAAATTTGTTAAACGCCTTAGGTATAGACCAAACAATTATTCCTCGTCCAAAACCCCGGCAGGCACTGAATTTCAGAACAAGCCGATTGATTGCACTTTATTGGGTGCACACAAGGGGCCACCGCCAGCAACACTGGGTTCGAAGCTTCCATACAGCCCCGTGATACTATATCGAACAAAGTTCGATTGCTAAGATTCATGATCTAAGTCTATACAGCAACAGCAGACCACTGGTTATTTAATTATATCATCCCTAGTTTTGGACCTTTTAATAGCTTCGGGAATCAAGTACAAGCAAGAGCCAAACTCACACCACCTAGATGCACATTATAGTGAAATACCGTCTGACAACTACGTATACGTGTATATTAACGTAAAGTGAGCGTAAAATTAATTTGTAAATAAAACGTTAGCAGTTTAACGTTTAATTTGTACATGTTTCCACGTGAAATATGACACAGAAAGCTATGCATTAAAAACGTAAATTTAGAGACTGTTGGATGATTTTCCTACGAATAGTGACGTATATTATGTATCTGTCACAAAATATTTAATATATTTGCATTGCAGTTTTACGTTTATTTTAGGTCAAAACTGATACATGTAAAAATTATTTCTAAAATATACCTACGTTTAATTATTAAACGAAAACGTTAAAATGAACGCAATCGATACATTTTGTATACGTAAAATGAATTTGTAAATAAAGCGTTAGGAGTTTAACGTTTAATTTGCGCCTATTTTTCCAAGTGAAATATGACACAGAAAACTACGCATTAAAAACGTAAATTGAGAGACTGTAGGATGATTTTCCTACGAATAGTAACGTATATTATGTGTCTGTTACAGAATATTTAATATACGTTACACCTTTTCCGTTTATTTTAAGTCAAAACTGATACGTATAAAAATTATTTCCAAAATATACGTTTAATTTTTAAACGAGAACGTCTTTTAAACCAAACTAACGTTTTACAAACGAATATTTTACGTACATGTGTTTATTGGGCTAGGTATGCCTACAGTCAATAGGTTTCTAAAGATTTTGAAGAAAAAATAATTTTTTACAGTAAAATGCATATTAAAAAAGTTTTTCTCTTTGTAACCCCATCCGCGATTAATTATTAACATTAATTGAATATTTACAAACCTTTCTGAACTATATGCAGCAAGTGTAGCGTTAGAAAAAATAGAATGTAATACACCTTTGAAAGGACCATTATATTGTATGGAAGCCCTTCTCACTTGTGTTTCAATATACTCTTAATATGAAGAGTGCTACGAAATCTCAAAAGTTTAAGTGGGCATTTATAGTAGGAATTTAGGAAAATTTCGAACGGGATAAGAAATAAACTACAAAAAGAGCATGTAATAATTTACTTGGTATATTATTCCAATTTTGCGAATTTCTGGCATGTAAAAATATGTATGCTTAATAAAAACTTAAAGTTCGACGTTTCGGCCCCGCTCAGGGCCTTTGTCAAGATTTATTAAAAATTGCACACTGACAGGCACGAATAACAGGTCACCTATTTTTTGGTCTGCAATCGTCACACCCGTGGCATCTATGTCTTTTGATTAATTCTACGTCTATACCTACATCTTTATCAAGCCTTTCCAAAACCTGTTTTATCAAAACAACAAATTTTGTTTACTGTTTATATTCTCTGCACAAATCCCATAATAAACATTTATTGGAAAAAATGTTTGTAAAAGATAGTGTTTTCGAGTAGTCGCTTTGGCGTGTTTATCTATGTTTCAACATGAATGTGTCAGCCATGTGTTGAAGTGTAATTACATATCAGAATAGAACGTCTTCAAGGGCAAAAACATTGTATACAGAGGGTTCACACACAGTTTTCGGAGACTGGTTTATTCATTCGACGGCCTGGAAACTGGAATTGGCCCTCAAAGACTAACTACAGAGCGACATGACAGTTTCGTTGTGTCCCAAAGTCTGAGAAATCAGAATTTAATTGCTGTTGAATTGAAGAATCAACTTCAGCATGTCAGAAATGTAAATGTTAGCAAGAAGATAATTCAGAAGGCTGAACGCTTCAAATCTTGTGTCCCGAAGACCCGCTACAGGTCCGGAACTTCAGAATCAGAAGCGTCACAGAGTGTAACGGTTGCGACTCACCAGAGTGCACGAACATTGGAATGATGATGATTGTGATTGGAGACGCGTAAAGTTCACAGACGAGTCTATATTCTGGTAGGCGAAGAATCTAGCGGCGCACAGGAGATCGATATGCCGAATGCACTTCCAGTCCTAGAGTTAGCTTCCAAGGAGAATCAGTTATGGTCTGGGCCGGAATAACAATGGATGCGCATACCGAGCTATATCTTGTTGTTCCTAGGGTTCTCTGACTGCTGAGAGATACATTGTTGAAATTCTACGGGACCGTGTTGTCCCCTGTATACCATTTATGGAGGATAATAAATTGCATTCCTTCGCGCTCTTGCTGGGTGTCAGTTTTATTCGTCAAATTGCCTAGCAACAAAATTTCGTTCAAAACAGAAATTTATCCGGCTGTAACAATGCACAGACGTAATGCCTAAAAGCTCTAATGAACTTAGAGTGGCATTCCGAAATTGTTTTACGAGACCGCTACGGGTAACTTGAAACAGAGGAAAGCCCCGATCAAAAGGATAAATTTGCCAGTATACGCATGCACCGATAAAAGAATGAAACACGCCACACGTGCGACTGACGTCACGCGAGATGATAGGAATTTCCGAGTTACTTTTTTGCACGCTGCAGTTATGTGACGTAGAAACTCTTGACTCCCACTTTTACGAGATGGCAAGAATTCGTGCTGAATTTGCACCCGCCACCACAGCTGACGTAGAAGAATCCGACGTCAAACCGCCGTCGAGCCTCCACTCATCGCTTATACTCCCAGCATCCGGGATGATGCTGGCCGCTGACATCCGACCTAGTAGTACTTGATCGACCGTTCCGACTTTGCCGTGTGATCGACTGATAGCAACCGTCCTTTAACTTTTGAGTAAGTACCCTAGCTTGTTGGTAACATATAAGTAAATACGTTCATACTGGGGAATTGAAAGTGCTGTCTGTGAAGATTAGATCGTTTTGGCAATCCTGTGTGGCACTTGTGTCTGTAATGGGACGAGATACCGGCGGAATTCGATCGCATCTTTGTAATGGGCGGCTTTTGGTGAAATCTTAAGGCAGGACGTTTACTTATTTGCAGCGGACAAGCTAGCGGTGTTCCCCCAGGTGATTATACTCGCGTGCTGCGACGAGAATTGCCAACCGAAACCCGGCTCGGAGTCGGCCCGTTCGGTGCTCCCACGAAAACTCCGAGTCACCGTAAATATTCAGTTTTGATTACACGACGGGCCGTAGCGCGTTTTATTTCAATGTAAATATCTCGTATTTTTGTATATGAATTTCTTTTTATCCGTTCAATTCTGTTTACCGATTCAATTCTTTCAAATGTACACAGTTAAATTAATAGGGGACCGTTTCATTTTCTTTCCGTTTTGTTATTCGACGTTTAGCAATAGTAATAGAACCCAACCCTTCTACGACTAAGAGCTTAAGGGTGATCAACGACTAAGTCTTACCGACCTGACCGTAAATACAACTCCAGAAATCGTTCATAAGAGAACGACCCGACCCGCCTAAATATACAGCGTATCCCAATAAGTGATACCGAGGGATATAGCTGCATATTTAGGGGCCGAATCCAGAAGCACCGTTTTTGGATTAGAATACGCCATTGTAAAATCGTTGTACGGCAAAATAAAAAGTACTCGTCAAATTACTGTTGATAATTATTTTATTTACCTTTCGCTACCGTGACGACACCGACGTTGCAAATTTCGTATTTTTGATTGCAAAATGCTTAAAAATGGAGTCTCCCATATGCGTATTCTCATATTCGTTAAATTATTTAGACGAATTTGACTCGAACTTTTTATTTTGTCTGGTTAATTCCTGCAGACTCAATTTTGTTGCCTAACGGCAATCGGTTTTATTCGTCAAATTACCTGGCAACAAAATTTCGTTCAAAACAGAAATTTATCCGCCGAAATAAAAAGTACTCGTCAAATTACGTACGATAATTATGTTATTTACCTTTTGCTACCATGACGACGTTGCAAATTTCGTACTACTTTTGATTGTAAAATGTTTAAAAATCGAGTCTCCCATATGCATATTCTCATATTCATTAAATTATCTAGCCGAATTTGACTCGAACTTTTTATTTTGTCTGGATAAATTCCTGTTTTGCAAACTCAATTTTGTTGCCTGACTGTAATTTGACTCATAAAACTGACAACCAGTAAGAGCGCGAAGACGAAGCCCGACAACAAAATTTCGTTCAAAACAGAAATTTACCAGGCAAAATAAAAAGTACCTACTCGTCAAATTTCATACGAAAATTTTCACTCGTTTTTGTGTTAAAAAGGTCACCTGCATGTGAAAAGAAGAAACTATGGCGGACTTGTCCGTTGTAATCGAAATATTTCGACATTTTCTTTAGAAATTGATGGTGGCCCGTTTTTCGTGACGGCCAGTGTAGAAAATATAAAATGATAAATTATTTTTGTAATAAAATGTTTAAACAATAAGAATTATTTCTAACATAACTCGATGGAAAGTGTATTTTATATACACTTGTGTGATTTCTGCACTCAGTAGCGCCTCGTGCATAAAATTTCAAGCTCGTACGAAATTTGCCGCTTTCCATGCTCGTTACGTAATATACTAATATAGAATTAAAATTATAATTTAGCACATTTCTAGCCCACAGTTTAAAAAATCTGCTGTTGAAAAAGTTTTAAATTGCTTAATAAAAAATAACTACATTGGAGATTTTCAAATAGCATGCAAAAACATAATAATTTGCAATTTCTATATTCTCATTTAAAAACGCCCATCCCAAATTTTATGAAAACCCATAGGTACAGAATATAAAATTAATTTTGGAACAAAAAATAATTTAAAATCTCGGCTAAGACAAAAATTATGTGAATGATAGAACAGATATTCAAAATTTAAGTTAAATTTATTAATAGTAATATACGAGGTAATATATGAACATAATTATTATTAATTATTATTATTATTGTTGAATTAATATACATGTACATATTTCCTAATTCATAATTTTGTCAAAATCAAATGTGCTAAATTATAATTTATACTTTCAATTCTATGGAGGTACATAATATACTTACGTTAAAAATAATTCTTACTGTTTAGAAATTTTATTAGAAAAATAATTATTTGTCATTCTTATTTTTTCTACAATTTTTAATAAGTCTTGACAAAGGCCAAAAAAGGGACCGAAACGTCGAACATTAAGTGTTTATTATATTCTTACATGCCTGAATTCACAAAATTGGAACAATATTCAAAATAGACTGGCACAAATTGAACAATAATTTTACTTAGTATAGTTAAAAACTTCGGTTTAATTAATTAAATCTTTCTAGTATATTTTTTGCAACTGAATTGCAACAACTATGTATGCAGATACCTGTCCAACGACTTTAAAAATCAGAGATTTGTTGACTCGAAATAATCCTGCTGCTGTTATGTGTATATTTCGATCGCGAACTTGGTTTGCAAGCAGGTAAAATCCACTTATTGCTTGATTATTATTTTCTGAATTTCTGGGGCATTTGGATATTATAGACGTTGCTAAGAATCCGGAGTTTCTCATTGCATTTGTAACTTGACTGGCAGAAAATGCAATTTCGATATCGTATATCTGAAAACAATTGTGAATTAGTAGACGAAAGAATGCAATAATCAAAATAATCAAAATAGAGCGGTTTGAAATGTACCGGCGAAAATGCGGTTTAAATAAACTGCACCCAAAGATCACATAAATTTACTAGGTAGGTACCTTTATTATGATCAAACATCGTACCGTCATAGCTATAATACTAATACCATTGTGATAGTAATGAACGCTACATACTCGTAGTTGGACGACTGTTTTACGTCAGAGGTGCGGTGATTCACGTTTAATCAGTTGGTTTTTCCACTTGCATGGATAGCGGTAGGTTTGTGTTAGGTCAGTGTTTGTTGTAAGATTTTGTTATTTTAATGACGATTTTGAGGTCATTAAGTGTATTTAAAATGACACATTGTACAACGTAAATTTGATGGTAATGATTTTAATTTACGGTTAGACAATTAGAAATAATAATAGACACGGACTTTTATATATTAAATAAAACCCATTTCGAATCAATGGGTTGAAAAATGGTTTGATAAGTTTTAGTACCGTTCACAAGCGTAAACTACGAGGACTAGCGATTGTGAATAGTAAAATGCTGCCTCTGTTGGAATTCCGCGGAACTTAGTAGTCGCCATGATAAATTAATATTGAACATTCGTATTAGTAAGTGAATTTGCATAAAGAAAACCGAAATAATAGGTACCTACCGAAAATAAAAATAGTTTTATTTAATTTCAAAACTTCGAGAATTTTTTTTTAACTTCTTGTCGGTGCGTGGGTGTGTATGTGTGTGTAGCTGTGTAAATAACCGTCCCTTTCTTCTTTGTAGATATCGTATTCGATAATCAAGGGATTCCACAAGCAGGCCCTAGTGGTGAATCTCAAGCCGGGTGGGGGGGTGGGAACCCGGTACCCCTTACAGAAGAGATATTAAAGATTCTGGGTAAAAAGGACATTTGTGAAGAAAGAAGCAATGGAGCAAGAGCCTGGCAGTTGAGGAACGGACAGTTTTATTGAAAAGTTACCCACCACTGCAGAACTGTCCGTTAATGGAAGCACCTAAGGTTAACGAAGAACTAAAAAAGGCCTTGATTGGACCCGGGATTGAACTCAACCCCAGAAGAGATGTCAGATTGGCCAAAGTTCAAAATATGATTGGCGCAGCGCTGGCAGCGTTAGTCAGCACTGTAATTGCACTAATTGATAAGAATAACGAAAGTGACTCTATTTTACAGATTATGAACTCAATAGACAATACACACAGTAGATGGATCAAGAACTTTGACGTAAATTCACTATGGATTCTTAATAAGTTGACCCCGCACTCCAAGAGACAGTGACGCAGTAATTAAACTCGACACGTGTTTCGCTGACAATGTCAGCATCCTCAGGGGTTGAAGATTCATCTAATTCTAATCTTACTTCTTACATTACATTGCTATAAATGTCCAACCTCCACTCACCCACCTCCACTCCTGAAATGAAAGGGATAGATAAACCTATAGGGTTTCTCAGAACTATTTTGAACATGAGAGCAATAAAATTGGATTCTTAAGTGAAAGGGATCAATAAACCTATAGGGTTTCTTAAAACTATTTGAACAATAAAATTAGGATCTGGAAGAGTTTGAGATTATTGCTATTGAATTTATGACCCGTTTCCAACGCGTGTGACGCCATGCTAGACTTATCAGTGCGGCCGTATTTGTAATGAGCTTGATGCTCCTTAAAGCGAGTTAAAATAGACCGAGTCGATTGCCCGATATATTTTTTGTCGCAATTTCCGCATGCTATTTCGTAAATTCCCGCATAATGAATGGGTTCCGTTTTATTTTTCGCATTTCCTAGTAGATTTTGTAAATTTTTGCTCGAAGTGTGAACCACTTTGAAGCCCGCTTTCCCGAAAATAGTATTTGTACCTCTAGTTATTTGCGGTACGTATGGTATTTTTATAAATTTAGTAATTTTATTATCCCAATTTAAAGTGGTGGAATTTAGCAATAGCATTTTAAATTTTCGTTTCCTAATTAACCAATTGACAATCTCTGGATCGAAACCGTTACATCTCGCTATATCTTTGATTTTATTTAGTTCCTTGCGGTATCTTTCAACGGATAACGGTAGACTCAACAGGCTATTAATTAAAAAGCAAAACTAGCCTCTTTGTGCTGACTGCAGTGGTTCGAATCTGCAGTTATGTACCGAGCTGTACTAGTTTCTTTCCTACAGTCAAACTCTAACTTACTGTCTTTCCTAATTACCAAAATGTCGAAAAATGGAAGCTGTCCTTCCCTTTATACTTCATGGGTAAATTTGATTGAATTGAATCTACTATTTAAGTCGCTCAAAAAATCTTGAATATTACATTTACTAGTGTCAAAAATGGCAAAAGGCAGATAAGGGTAACAAGGTTGTTATATTGGATAAATGTGACTATTACGAAAGAGTAAATAATTTAATAGAAAACGGTCCATACGTGAAAATTAACAAAGATCCGTTGCCTAAAATGATGTCAGATACTCAGAAAACATTTAAACTATGTAATAACCTCATTACTGCGGATATCAAACGTAAGCTACATGTGTCTAACCCAAAAGTACCACGCATGTACTGTTTACCGAAGATCCATAAAGTAGGGAAAGCCGTAAGGCCCATAGTTTCAGCTAAAGATTCTCCTACTTACAAACCGTCCAAATGGTTAGTCAGTGAATTTAATAACCTCGAAATCAAGCAGTCAAGCTTTTCAGTGAAGAACTCTTTAGAGTTTATAAACAAAATTCAACACATCACACTGCATGATAACGAATTATTAATTTCATTCGACGTCAGCTCACTTTTTCCCAGTGTACCTGTACCAAAGGTTTTGGAGTACTTGTATGAACTCCTTAATAAAAATAACATTGATGAACAAACTGCCAAAGAATATATTAATTTAACCAATCTGTGTATGCAGCAGAATTATTTCAAAGTCAGTGGATCATTTTTTCAACAAAGTGAAGCTACAGCCATGGGAAATTGCCTCTCTCTTTTCATTGCAGAAATTTTCATGGGCAAATTTGAAACCCAGCTAAAAGATGAGCTCCCATATTTCCCAAAGGTGTGGGTGAGATATGTAGACGATATATTTGCCATTTTTGACACTAGTAAATGTAACATTGAAGATTTTTTGAGCGACTTAAATAGTAGATTCAATTCAATCAAATTTACCCATGAAATAGAAAGGGAAGGACAGCTTCCATTTTTGGACATTTTGGTAATTAGGAAAGACAGTAAGTTAGAATTTGACATCTATAAGAAAGAAACCAGTGCAGCTCGTTACATAACTGCAGATTCGAACCACTGCAGTCAGCACAAAGAGGTTAGTTTTGTTTTTTTAGTTAATATACTGTTGAGTCTACCGTTATCCGTTGAAAGATACCGCAAGGAACTAAATACAATCAAAGATATGGCGAGATGTAACGGTTTCGATCCAGAGATTGTCAATAGGTTAATTAGGAAACGAAAATTTAAAATGCTATTGCGAAATTCCACCGCTTGAAATTGGGATAATAAAATTACTAAATTTATAAAAATACCATACGTACCGCAAATAACTAGAGTAACAATTTACAAAATCTACTAGGAAATGCGAAAGATAAAACGGAACCCATTCATAAAGCGGGAATTTACGAAATAGCATGCGGAAATTGCGACAAAAATATATCGGGCAGTCAACTCGATCTATTTTAACTCGCTTTAAGGAGCATCAAGCTCATTACAAATACGGCCGCACTGATAAGTCTAGCATGGCGTCACACGCGTTGGAAACGGGCCATAAATTCAGTAGCAATAATCTCAAACTCCTAAAACCAGGAAATAATAAATTTGATTTAAACGCCTTGGAAAGTATAGCGATATATAAACATAAACGTAGTTGTCTTAACAGTAACTATGGTCCGATTCCGAACTCAACCCTGTATAGATTTATCAGGTAGTTAAGACTAGCCATAAATATTTACCCTCCAGACCCTAATTTTATTGCTCAAATAGTTTTAAGAAACACTATAGGTTTATTGATCCCTTTCACTTAAGAATCCAATTTTATTGCTCTCATGTTCAAAATAGTTCTGAGAAACCCTATAGGTTTATATATCCCTTTCATTTCAGGAGTGGAGGTGGGTGAGTGGGGGTTGGATATTTATAGCAATGTAATGTAAGAATTAAGATTAGAATTAGATTAATCTTCAACTCCTGAGGATGCTGACGTTGTCAGAGAAACACGTGTCGAGTTTAATTATTGTGTCACTGTCTTTTGGCGTGTGGGGTTAACTTATTAAGAATTCATAGTCAATAGATAATGCTGGACGAATCATGGCTGATGTAATATTTGGCGTTAATCTTTATGATACGGTGAAAAGTACGCTAGAAGGTTCTCCAATAACATATCTCCTATTTAGAGATGACGTGGCTAACCAAGCTAAAGCGATAGAAAAGACAAGTATGACCTTCAAGAGGGTACAAAAAAGCCTCAGAAGCCTGTTACCGAGAAGAGGGTACCATCCGTGAAGCCAAGCTTCCCTTAAAACAGTTGCTTCTGTCTAAGGCGGTTTCTAAATGTAACCCGCGTGATGAACAATTCATTTCACTCACTTTTTAGTGCCTAAACCAGACGGCAAGCATAGGTTCATTTTGAAACTAAAAAAATTAAACAAATTTGTAACAGTAATGCATTTTAAACTCGAAGATATGCAGACCGCAATTGATATACTTTCAGATAACTGCTTCATGGCTACTTTGGATTTAAAAGGAGCTGGATAAGAAATATCTAAGATTTTTCTTTCTGGGGACTATGTACGAATTCAGTTGTCTTCCGTTTGGGCTAGCTACAGCATCTTATACGTTCACTAAACTTATGAAGCCTGTTGTTAGTTCTTTCCGCACACAGGGTTTATTATCAACCATTTATCTAGATGAGTTTTCCTTGTGGCTGATTGCTACTTTGATTGTTTAGATAATGTCAATGAGACTTATTCATTTCTCAGCAATCTGAGCTTCATAATCAATTATAGGAAATGCCAATTACCTGATCAAAGTTGCAAATTTTTGGGGTTTGTATTCAACTCTTTGGAAATGCAACTAGAACTACCATAATGACAGACAATCTAAAATTTTCGATATGGTGTTCTCTAATAGACCTGAAGATAACGTGAAAATTAATAATTGGCACTTTGGTTTCAATATGTGGGGCTGTTCAATATGGCTGAGTTTACACTAAACGTATTGAAAGAGTTAAAATTAAATTCCTTTTTCCTATGGAAGGGAATACAATAAAATAATAGTGGTACCTCTGTCTAAGGTGGTGGAGTGCTCATGTAAAGGGCACCCACTGCCCTTTTCAGCAATTTTCTTTTAAAAGAGAGATACTCTCAGATGCAAGTCTGTCGGTATAGGGGGCAGTTTACCAGGATATGCGAACTCACGGGTTTTGGAACAGTCAGGAAAGCAACCGGCACATTAATGAATTAAAGCCTCTAGCAGCTTTTCTGCCCTAAAATATTTTGCTCACGACTTACAAAATTGTACTTAGAATTGACAACACAACATCAATAGCGTACAACTATGAAGTTCTGTGAAGTTCTGTGTATTTGGGTCTTTGCATCTTATGTAAGATCCTGTGACAATACCGAGTTTGGTCAATTTCTCCTGAAAACGAAATGCGAACTAGCAGCTTTCGCTTACCAAAGGATAGTCAGATTTTTAGGTGTCCCAAAAATAGATCTTTTGGGGTCTAGATCAAACGCTAAGTGTAAGGTTTTCGTGTCCTGGAAGAGAGAGATCTTGAAATTCTCATTGTTGAATGTTGACGCCTTCACTATGTCGTAGACGCATCTTACTTCTTACTCTTTAATTAAATCCGAATCATTGTTCTTTTCACCTGACTCTAATATTCTTTTACACCCTCTTAAGAAGTAGCGCCCGTTACGCGGGAGCCTTTCCCTGGTACCTCAGAGTTATCTGTTAGGCACTAACATAAAGAGGAACTCCAGAAGAGGTTCTACCAGAATTTTAATTACAATGTTTTCTGCTTTTGCATTTCGAATATATGTATTAAAGTTTTTAAATGCACAAGTGCCCAGGGACCTGTAACATTGCATCGTCATTAAGTTCTTTCGCTTTCTTAAAAATTTCATTTTGTCTCTCGAAAGTACCAACAAGTAAAAGTTTATGATTATTACCCTTAGGATCACGTGTTTCCGACAATGTTTTCTACTATATTTTTTAGTTTTGTTCTTGATGCGGAGTGCGGCTCATTTAATATTATTACATAATGTTTACAAAGATATGGAGTTTAAGTTCTGTGGGTTTTTAATGTTAAGCGTTTGTTCAAAATAGGAAAATATGGTATTATACCTTTCAGGTATATTCTCTTAATAAAAATTTCCAAAGTCCAATAGTATTGTTATTGAATATATTGGTAGATTATAGCATTATTTCCATGCCGCGAACACCGATCGTCCATACCTAGTCGGCCACGATTACTACGTCACGGCTGCTACATTCAGGCTTGATTTATCGTTCGGCTTCGGTTCCTCCCTGTACCCTATCTGAAGACTCCAACTATTCCCAAGGTGACAACAACAGGCTCTAAAGATAATGAACTTGCGCGGGCGGAGGTACCGATATATGTGTTACAGTTGCTGTGTCTACAGTGTCGTTTTTCGTAACTTTAAATTATTGTGCACTACCTAACGAATGAGGAAGGTACTACATGCAATAATTATTATCTCAAGCAAGACTTCACGTAATTAAGATCGAACTTCACAGGGTAAGTTCGTTTGATCTATTAATAATACTTATTGTACAGGTGTTTCATTGAAAAATTTGTGACGTAACCGCTGACGTCACGTCACGGTAGGAGGATCCGGCCGCGACTAAACCCAAGCCGGAGGTGGGGGTGGGCAAAAAAGTAATAGGGCGCCAAGGAGTTGTTGGCTGATCCTCCAAGAAAAGAATACTCACCACGACACAGCGGCT
This sequence comes from Xestobium rufovillosum, assembly GCA_963966045.1. Lineage (NCBI taxonomy): Eukaryota > Metazoa > Arthropoda > Insecta > Coleoptera > Ptinidae > Xestobium > Xestobium rufovillosum. The sequence goes on along the minus strand of OZ014492.1, from coordinate 18,612,205 downwards.
ACAGCTCCTAAAAGCCGCCGGCAAACAGTAGGGCAAGGTGCAAACAAAACACGTAGTCAAATAATATATGAACATATAATGATAGTGGAGAAAATTGAAACAGAATGAAAATTTATATCAACAAAAACAGTGGTACCTATATAAAAAAAATACACAGCTAATAATATTTAATTAGAACAATTTAGGTATATAACAAAACTGACCTAGGTGAAATTTAGACACCCGGTACTAACGTTGCGCCAATAAAAAAAAAGAAAACAAATAGGCGCGGATGACGCGGTAAATCCGCAACACGGTTGGAGCTCCAAACGCGCAACGCACCGACGAGCCAATCGCACGCACTCTACCTACAAAACAAACGGGCGCAAACGGCAGTATCGACCGTTACTAAATCCCCACAAATTAATACTATTTGAATCAAAGTTAAACTAGAAAAACATGCAAAATTTATCGACTGATAAAAACTATTATACTAAACTGAAACTACTCGTATTAATGCAAACAAAATGAATAAACTATAAGTACGAAAATGTGAAGCAAAACTACTAATATTATTATAACTACGTGCAAAATGACAAATTCAAATTAACGACTAATAAAAATAAAGATGAATAATAATAAGTTTACAAATGAACAAAACAAAATAACCACAACAAGCCGTGGTCAGGCAACTACTTCCAAACCAGCCGAACGGGACGATCTCGAACGGGCAGGCGACACGAAAAATGCGGAGAAAACTCCAAGGGGTTTTCGGACACGTATATGCCGTGCCAGGCGCTACTTAAAAACCAGCCGATGGACGCGGCGTTCCAATCGGACAGGCGACAAAATCGAAATATACAATATACTTCTGACCTTTCAGGAGATTAAAGGTGTAAAAGCTGTTACCAAACTGTAGGTAGGTCCTAGGTACTCCTGAAACTCAGCACCAGGTGGAATACGGCGCTTCTAAACGGGAAGACGGGAGGCACCAGGAAACTGGCACCAAGAAACAAAATCGCTCCCGGGAAAAAACCCTAAAATGCCGAAAGGGCAAATTAGAAGAGAAAATAAGAAAAAGGAAAGGAAACAATAACGATGACTAAAGATTTAAATAAAGGACGAAAAATGACACTCACCTCATGGGGTTTTTTTCCAACAAAATCTACTGAACCTCTAATGTGAGTCAAATCCCAAAAAGGCACAGACCACGATTACCAAATTCGCACACTGCAACAAAATCGTCGTCTTCAAGAGGAAGGAAACCCAAGAAAATCCCAGAAACTGGCTAGAAATTAAATTTCACAAAACTCGGCGTAACCAACCACTCACACGAAGAACAGAAGCAAAAGAGACGTTTCCGAACGCAAATCGGAATTTCCAAAAAAAACCGCCGACTAGGTAAAATACAAGGTGGCCCCATCCGGAACTACAAATGTACCCAGAAGTACCCTAGATTCCCAAAACTTCCAGAGGCGTCACCGAAAATGGAGAAGTTAACAGAAGAAAGAAAGCTTAAAAGGACTAGCAAACCCAAAAGAAAAGAAGACAGCAATAAGAAAAGTCGTAAAGAGGTCTCAAGGGACAGAAGAATAGATATTAAAATGCATAAAGAATTGAAAGATGAGACACGGAAAAGCAAATTAGTCAGGCGCGCCACTGAACTAGTGAACAAGCAAGCCAAGTGGGTCAATAACCTTCCCAGATGTCAACCACGAAAATAACTATCAGTCGGAATTAACCTCAATAAAAAGTGACAACAAAAGAACAACAAATTGGAAGCGATTAAATGAATAAATATACGACAAAATCGTGAAAATTAAACGACAATCCTCCCAAGGTAAGCTCAGCAAATGGTAAATATAAAAGATAACCAATTTCAAGACTGAAAATGAGCAGAAACAACAAGTTACAAGATATAAACAATAAGGGGACTCAAAACTAGCAGGTAAGTGAGATAAACCCTATTAGAATAGAAAAGCTAACTAGAATTAATAATTTTAAGACAGTTCTACCCTCAAACACATTGATGGAAACCGAAAAAGACAATGAACGGAGGCATGATCGGAGAGCAGGGACAAGAACTGGAAACAGAGACAATTAAAGCAATAAGAGGCTAAATTTAAGTGTGAGACTTAGAATAGGAATAGAAATATGTTAATATGAGCACGATGTACTTAAGTACTAGTTTATTAATAAATGCGTAAACAAATAGTTTGAATTGATTTTTAACGCTACAAATCCCCCTCTTACTTCAGGAAAATTACCTGCTAATTTTTCCTAAAACACTCATCTCCCGACTTCAGATCTTTTGCATGCCAAACTCCCTTCGACCGATCATCGCGATCCTTCAATTCATAGGTCCATGGCGAAATACGCTTTGAAATGAAAAATGGTCCAATGTATTTTGGGGCAAGTTTCCGGGAAAAGTACTTGCTTGCATCTGACAGGACGTAGTTCCGTTTAAAGACTGGTTGACCCACAATAAATTCCTCATTACGGCAGCGCAAATTGTGGGTGTTTGCTGCTCTCTCATTAGCCTTCTTCAAACGTTTTCGCACATCCTTGAAAATTTCCCTCATAGTGTCGCTTCGATTCACTATTTCCTCCTGAGTTTCTTCGTCCAGTATGTCGTTACTTCGCTTGTGATCTTCACCCGACAAATACATATTTCTTCCAAAATTCACGAAGTACGGAGACTTTCGAATCACCTCATGGCAAGCAGTTCTTATTGCACATGCGAGCTGGGGTAAAGCAGCATCCCATTTCCGATGATTGTCCTTAACATACATCGCCAACATCGTCTTTAATGTTTTGTTTACCCGCTCGGTAGGATTAGCCCTCGGATGGTAATTGGGAGTATATTTGAGGCGTACTGCATACTTTTTGGCAAAATCTTGGAACAGTCGACTTTTGAATTGCGATCCATTATCACAAATAACCGTAGCAGGGACACCGAATAACAAGAAGCAGTCCTCTTCCATTCTCCGAAGTACAGTTGACGTTGCTGCAGCCTTCATAGCAAACACCAAGGAAAATTTGCTGAGGTAGTCACTGATGACCAAGAGATATGAGTTTCCCTTTGTGGATCTCGGCAAAGGACCCATCAAGTCCGCCGTCACTACTTCCCACGGTCGGTTCGGCTTCGGATGAGAAACCATGGTATCGTTAGGCTTAACATTATCTGCTTTATACTGGGCACATATGGGACACCTCCTAACATGTCTAGTAACATCACTGCGGAGCTGCGGCCAGTAAAACTTCTCTGATATTCGGGAATACGTCTTGTAAACACCCATATGTCCTGCTGTAGGCATGTCATGGTACTCATGTAGCAAAGCCTGACGCTGTTCTTTAGGAATAACCAACCTCCACTCTGCAGCAACACCCTCTAACCCTGGCCTATCATTCTTCACATACTTATAAAGACGCGTCCCGACAACTCTCCATTGGCTGTAACGCAAAGGGTTCTCCTTCACCTTCTGCATCATCCCCTGCACCCACTTATCAGACGTCGATCTACCACCATTCCCTTGGATGTTCCCGGAATGTTCTGCAGCTCCCATGGCATCCAAAACCGGCACAGACCTGGACAGCATGTCAGGGACCACATTTTCCCTCCCTTTCCGGTGAATGATCTTGAAATCGTGTTGCTGTAGCCTCACCGCCCATCTCGCCAATCGTCCAGAAGGATCCTTAAGATTTTGAAGCCACAATAAGGAGTGGTGGTCTGTCACCACCGTAAATGGGATGCCTTCTAAATATGGCCGAAGCTTTTCTATGGCATACAGTACCGCTAAACACTCCCTTTCAGTGGTCGAAAAATTCCTTTCATTCTTTGATAGTGAGCGGCTAAGGTAGCAAACGACTTTCTCACCATCTGGATGCGGCTGGGACAACACAGCACCAATCCCATATCCTGACGCATCGGTCTGCACTATAAAGGGGAGGCTATAGTCCGGACAGTTAAGTACAGGGGCTGACACAAGACAGGCCTTGACCTTTCGGAATGATTCTTCGCATTCTGGTGTCCAGCGAAACCGAGTTGTTTTCTTAAGCAGTGCCGTGATAGGAGCCATCATGGTGGAAAATTCAGGGACAAACCTCCGATACCAGGAGAATGTGCCAGCAATTCTTCTAACCTCCGGGACTGTTTTAGGAGATGGGATATCCAACATTGCCTTAATTTTGTCAGGATCCACATGCAGACCAAACTTGTCCACGACGTATCCTAAATACTTCATCTGCTCCCGACAAAACTGGCACTTCTCTACGCTAACTGTTAAGTTAGCCTCCCTTAATCTCCTAAACACCTCCTCCAGAACTTCAATATGTTTTTCGAAGCTTTGCGTCACGATGACCACGTCGTCCAAGTAAACGAAAACGTACGGCTCAAGATCTGCTCCAAGAACGCGATCCACCAGTCTCTGCCAAGTACTAGGCGCATTATGGAGTCCAAATGGCATCCTATTGAAATGGAAAAGTCCTCGATTGGGAACAGTAAATGCTGTGTACTGCTTAGAGTTTTCAGCCATCGGGACCTGCCAGTAAGCGGATTTGATGTCAAGGCTCGACAGATATTGAGCATCCTTCAACTTATCAAGAGTGTCCGCCACCATTGGCAAGGGGTAGCTGTCTCGCACCGTCACCGAGTTGAGTTTCCGGAAATCCACACAAGGTCTATAGCTCCCATCCTTCTTCTTAACCATCAAAAGTGGCGAGGCCCAGGGACTATTGGACTTCTCTATTATGCCCTGCTCCAGCATCTTACCAACCTCCTTGTCAATGACAGCCTGCATCACTGGGGACACTCGATAATACCGTTGTTTGATTGGTGGGGAAGCAGTTTCGATGACATGCTCTGCCAAGGTGGTGCACCCTAGAGATTTGCCCATCAGGTTGACGTTTCTATCGATAACTTCTTGTAGCTCCTGCCTCTGTTCGGAAGATAAAGCAGTCTGCAGCAGTGTGGGGTCAATCGCACTAATCATGGGCGGCTCTTCTTTGAAGTGCCACTCGTCTACCATCGGAATGATTCCCACACTTCTCCAGAAATCCCATCCCAACACGAGTAAATGCGGAACCTCCGGGACGACCAACACCTCCATCACACACATACGTCCTTTCAAAGTTATCGGCAGCTCACACACACCAAGCACAGAGCACGACTGTCCATTCGCCACCGTCAGTCTGTTTGGTTCTTGATGAGTCAGCTCAATACCCATCGAACTAATCGCCAACCAACCTTCCTTCCCTAAGATTGTCCTCGTAGAACCCGAATCCAGCAAACCAAGAAACTCCCTTCCCAAAATATTCACCGTTAGATATGGTCGTTCATCATTTCGAGCATGTTCAAAAATGTAATCTAAAACCACCTTTATGTTTTCGGTCGAACTCCCTTCAGGAACACTATTAGGCCGACCAGCTAATAGTTCCCTTGACCGTTTCCCGAATGTCGTTTCTGGCAGTCAGGACAATTACGAAGAGTAACCCCAGGTTTCCTGCAACCATAGCACTTCTTGATTTTAGGGGCCAGACACCCTATGGCCCTGTGACCCGGTTGATCACAATTGAAACACTTCGCCTTAGAGCCACTTCCGCCACCGCCACCACCACTACCACTAACAGTGACTGCACTAATAGATGGCGCAGCTTCCACATATGCCAAATCAGGCTCCAGTGCGGGTCTACGAGGGGGAGCAGCAAAATTTTCCACCGCTTCACGGCGTGCCTCCAATCTACGGCACAGAAACTTCAGTTGTTCAATAGAAGTAATATCCACCAATGCCAGTTGGGTCTGATAGAATGGTGCGATGTTCTTCAAAATAATCTTGAGACGCACCTCCTCGGAGACGGAACATCCCAACCTTCCAAACATGGCGGAAACAACAGCCAAATAGGCCCCAATACTTTCGTCCTGGCCTTGGGTTCTCCTCTTGATTTCCTCCAAAAGCTTTTCATTGTAATCAATGGGCTGGAATTCTTCTTTAAGTTTGCGCACTAATTCGCTCCAAGTTGAAGTGCTTTTCCGTGCGTCTCTGTACCACAGAAGGGCTCTACCTGTGAAGAGATCTACGCCGGAGTCGAATAAGTGTTCGCTCGTGCAATGGCGGGCTATCCTCAACTCTTCTGCTCTTTCCAGAAAAGCGTTAACTGACATCCCTTTCTTCTCGCCGCTAAACTGTAGACCCCACTTGCTTACGGGGACGCTCTTCACTTGGAATGATGGGATTAGACTCGAATGCCTGATCATAGATGGTCCTGCCACCGGTTCAGGGGGATCACGCAGACTCGCTTCCAAAATGCTCAATTCGGGAGGAACATCTCCCTCCTCCTTACGTCCAGCAAACAGTACCACCTCATCCTCCACATCAGCCATCAACGAAAGCACTTTTGCCATAAATCTACTTTTGGCTTCCCTTTCATCAGCCTGTGCCGCTACCATTCGGTCTATGCGCCCCAACACATGGGTTAACTTTGTCTCCATTTTGGACACTGGACCACTATCCTTCGGACCCTCCAGAACTTCTAAGTCTTGGGTTATTTCGTTCAGCTTTTCTGTCACCGCTTCGGAGTCCTGCTTGAAGGTGTAGGGGTGCTCAGGGTAAGATATGCTATCACCACTTTTCTCCATTCTACGAGCTCTGGACAACAACTTGCGCATCTCCTCCACGGTTCCAGTGGCAATCCCACGAATGGTCAACTCATACGTCAATTCGTCTTGCACTAGGCGATTAATATTCATATTTCGCAACATTATACCCACAAAGCAAAAAAAAATAGGGATCTTTATTTCAAAATACAAAAAAAAATACAAAATGTCACTGTAATTTGCGCAACAATTCCCACCAAAAAGATACCACAAAGCGCTTCACAAAAATACACTAATCCACGCACTAAGCCGCACCCATATTGCGTAGAAATCCCGTGCAAAAAGGTAACAATTTCTTTGTAAGTCAAACAAATGAGCAAAAAAAAAAATTCGAAAAAAAAAATCCGAAAAAAAATAAACAGGCCCCACGTTGGGCGCCAAATTTGTGACGTAACCGCTGACGTCACGTCACGGTAGGAGGATCCGGCCGCGACTAAACCCAAGCCGGAGGTGGGGGTGGGCAAAAAAGTAATAGGGCGCCAAGGAGTTGTTGGCTGATCCTCCAAGAAAAGAATACTCACCACGACACAGCGGCTACAGCTCCTAAAAGCCGCCGGCAAACAGTAGGGCAAGGTGCAAACAAAACACGTAGTCAAATAATATATGAACATATAATGATAGTGGAGAAAATTGAAACAGAATGAAAATTTATATCAACAAAAACAGTGGTACCTATATAAAAAAAATACACAGCTAATAATATTTAATTAGAACAATTTAGGTATATAACAAAACTGACCTAGGTGAAATTTAGACACCCGGTACTAACGTTGCGCCAATAAAAAAAAAAGAAAACAAATAGGCGCGGATGACGCGGTAAATCCGCAACGCACCGACGAGCCAATCGCACGCACTCTACCTACAAAACAAACGGGCGCAAACGGCAGTATCGACCGTTACTAAATCCCCACAAATTAATACTATTTGAATCAAAGTTAAACTAGAAAAACATGCAAAATTTATCGACTGATAAAAACTATTATACTAAACTGAAACTACTCGTATTAATGCAAACAAAATGAATAAACTATAAGTACGAAAATGTGAAGCAAAACTACTAATATTATTATAACTACGTGCAAAATGACAAATTCAAATTAACGACTAATAAAAATAAAGATGAATAATAATAAGTTTACAAATGAACAAAACAAAATAACCACAACAAGCCGTGGTCAGGCAACTACTTCCAAACCAGCCGAACGGGACGATCTCGAACGGGCAGGCGACACGAAAAATGCGGAGAAAACTCCAAGGGGTTTTCGGACACGTATATGCCGTGCCAGGCGCTACTTAAAAACCAGCCGATGGACGCGGCGTTCCAATCGGACAGGCGACAAAATCGAAATATACAATATACTTCTGACCTTTCAGGAGATTAAAGGTGTAAAAGCTGTTACCAAACTGTAGGTAGGTCCTAGGTACTCCTGAAACTCAGCACCAGGTGGAATACGGCGCTTCTAAACGGGAAGACGGGAGGCACCAGGAAACTGGCACCAAGAAACAAAATCGCTCCCGGGAAAAAACCCTAAAATGCCGAAAGGGCAAATTAGAAGAGAAAATAAGAAAAAGGAAAGGAAACAATAACGATGACTAAAGATTTAAATAAAGGACGAAAAATGACACTCACCTCGTGGGGTTTTTTTCCAACAAAATCTACTGAACCTCTAATGTGAGTCAAATCCCAAAAAGGCACAGACCACGATTACCAAATTCGCACACTGCAACAAAATCGTCGTCTTCAAGAGGAAGGAAACCCAAGAAAATCCCAGAAACTGGCTAGAAATTAAATTTCACAAAACTCGGCGTAACCAACCACTCACACGAAGAACAGAAGCAAAAGAGACGTTTCCGAACGCAAATCGGAATTTCCAAAAAAAACCGCCGACTAGGTAAAATACAAGGTGGCCCCATCCGGAACTACAAATGTACCCAGAAGTACCCTAGATTTCCAAAACTTCCAGAGGCGTCACCGAAAATGGAGAAGTTAACAGAAGAAAGAAAGCTTAAAAGGACTAGCAAACCCAAAAGAAAAGAAGACAGCAATAAGAAAAGTCGTAAAGAGGTCTCAAGGGACAGAAGAATAGATATTAAAATGCATAAAGAATTGAAAGATGAGACACGGAAAAGCAAATTAGTCAGGCGCGCCACTGAACTAGTGAACAAGCAAGCCAAGTGGGTCAATAACCTTCCCAGATGTCAACCACGAAAATAACTATCAGTCGGAATTAACCTCAAAAAAAAGTGACAACAAAAGAACAACAAATTGGAAGCGATTAAATGAATAAATATACGACAAAATCGTGAAAATTAAACGACAATCCTCCCAAGGTAAGCTCAGCAAATGGTAAATATAAAAGATAACCAATTTCAAGACTGAAAATGAGCAGAAACAACAAGTTACAAGATATAAACAATAAGGGGACTCAAAACTAGCAGGTAAGTGAGATAAACCCTATTAGAATAGAAAAGCTAACTAGAATTAATAATTTTAAGACAGTTCTACCCTCAAACACATTGATGGAAACCGAAAAAGACAATGAACGGAGGCATGATCGGAGAGCAGGGACAAGAACTGGAAACAGAGACAATTAAAGCAATAAGAGGCTAAATTTAAGTGTGAGACTTAGAATAGGAATAGAAATATGTTAATATGAGCACGATGTACTTAAGTACTAGTTTATTAATAAATGCGTAAACAAATAGTTTGAATTGATTTTTAACGCTACAACTTATGTGTCCCCATAACTCCTATATGTATGTATACAACGTCCAAATTGTTTCCTTAAACCTAAATTCTAACGGCGAATCCAAAATACTACGCTTATGCAACTCTAAAAACTTCCGTATTTTCAAAAATGTACAAAATTCAAAAACGCAAAATTTCTCTTCATTTAGCAAAATTCTTACTACGAACTAATTTTTGGGTACCTTTATTCAAAAACGCAGTCGGCATTGAATAATCTGGCGGTGTGCGTTGAAAACATCTTTATATACAGGGTGTCCCATTTATGCTTTAAAAAAATGATATGCAAGTTCTTCAAGTTAAAATAATGGGGGTTTGTCATATAAATTTTTTCCCTTAGACGCCTGTTGGCTGAGATACAAGGTGTTAAAACTTCTGCAAAAAAATGTTAAATTCAGTATAACTTAAAATCTAAGAGATTTTTATTTCAAATTGTACTCACCTTTATTATTTTTCCTTGCCTACTTTTTGATAGTGCAATCAATAAAAAAATAACCAGTGGCGTACAAAATGGATGAAGTTAAAATTCTTTTTGAAAAATAAATGGCACGTCACTGGTTTTTGCAAGTTTTTTGTTTAATTTTGAAATCTACCGTTGTTTCCTCAAAAATTGTTCTTACTTCTAGAAGGTCTGTAAAACACCGTTTTCGAGATAATTAATGTTGAAATCTTGGGTAATTGATGCAAACGTAAAAAACTAATACAAATTAATTTTAAAATAATGCTATTTTCATTTGAACTGAATAACTCATAACTTCATCAATCAAAATTTAATAAAAAAGTTTTTTAATAACGATTAGCTTAACTTTATGTGCAGAACTTTTAACACCTTGTACCTCAGCCAACAGGTGTCTAAGAGAAAAAATTTATATGACAAACCCCCATTATTTTAACTTGAAGAACTTGCATATCATTTTTTGAAGCATAAATGGTATATTATACAGGGTGATTCAGACCACCCGTACACTATCTTTTACGGGTAGGAAAGTATCGGAGCTACGGACTTGGGGAAAAAATCCTGCCAAGTAAATTGCCAATGAAGAATTTAATGAAAATATTTTCATTTTTCTCGAAGGCACCCCTTCCGAGATAATAGGGGTGGGGGTGTGTTTCTCAAAAATTTAAAACAGGATGGGGGGTCGTGTGATACATGATTAAAAAGGAATTAGAAAAAGAAGCATTTTTATCTAAACATTTTTTCAATTATTTCAACCGTTTCAAAAGGCTGCCAATTTACAAAAAAATTTTGGGGTTGCAGACAATTTTTTTTTGTGATCAACCTCAACGATTAAGAACGAAAACAAAAGTAGCTTATGATTGTACAAGGGTTTGCCTTTCGTGTCATGTATGACAAAATGTTATTTTGCCAAAATTAGTATCATCCCCAGACCGCTAAAATTAAGGATTATTCAGGGGCGGTTTTCTCGAAAGCTCACATAGCAGTAGGGGTTGATTTCCATCTCATCCAAAAGACCCTTTCAAACCTGACAACTTTTGTCCGAAACTTATCACTCTAAAACTAGCCACTCTTGAGGGATTGCTTAATTTAAAAAAGAAATTGCTAAAATAGCCCAAAACGGCAAAAAAAGAGTTGGCTGGTGTCATTGAGCTGTCATTTTATGTTTGGAGTTCATTGCGCTGAATGAGAATTTCTGTTAGATTTTCTGGTTGTTGTTTTTGTTTTTGTTCTTGTTCCTGTTGTTTCCGTTTTTGTGTTGTTGGTATTCCTCATTAACCCTGTTCCGTTTTGTTTAGTATTCCGTGTTGTTGCAAATTGTTTCGATTTTTGATTTTTTACGTTGTTTCTATATTTTTTAAAATGCCTTATTCTAATGAAAAAGCTTTTGATATGTTGGTGATTATGGATAAGTACAGTTTACAAGACTATGCATAAGTGACTTATTTTTATAATGCTTAGGTGAATGCCAAAGGAACATGGCTGCAGCTGCACGCCTGTATGCAGTACGTTATCCAAATCGTAGATTGCGGTCAAGATTGGTATTCAAGCGACTGGCAGAGCGTATAATAAGAAGTGGCAAGATTCAGTGTCAACATAACAAAGAAAATGCTATTTCAAGACTTGTAAGACCTGTGTTGGCGGCAGTTGTGGTGAATCCTACCGCAAGCCTAAGAAATATTGCTAGAGATGCAGACATGTCAAACTTCAAGTATTTGGAGGGTGCTGCACGAAAACCACTTACATCCATACAATTTGTCTCTGCACCAGGAGCTACATGGAGAAGACTTTGCCAACAGAATGAGGTTCTGTAAATGGGCGCTGAACAAAATTCACCAAGATGCCAATTTCGTGGATAAAATTTTATGGACCGACGAATTCACGTTCAAAAACAACGGTGACGTGAACCTGCACAACATGCATTATTAGTCTGGTGAGAACCCTCGCTGGACAAGGGAGGTGGACAATCAAAATGTCTGGAGTCTTAACACTTGGTGCGGTATACTCGGAAATAAAATCATACGTATTCAATTGTGCCTACCATTTTAAGAAAAAGGTGCATAACATTTCTTTTTCAGGTCCCTACTTCTTTTACGATGTTTTAATTTAAACGGACACAATAAATTATCGAAGATTTATGTTACACATTTTACCGGTTTTGTTGGAAGATGTCCCTCTAGAAACTAGACCTAGACAGTTGATGTGATTTCAACATGGTGGGTGCCCTGCTCATTTCTCTAGGAATGCCAGGGAAATATTGAATCAAATATGGCCAAGGAAATGGATTAGGAGAGGTTGTCTGGTGATCTGACTGGCCAGGCTACCGGACTTCCTCTCACTTGTATGGACTTTTATTTATTTGGAAAGTTGAAAGGGGAAGTGAATAAAGATCGTCCAACTTGTAGGCACGAAGGCACTTTGTCGCTTCGCGATTCTGAAGCCGACGCGTTCACTGAAATGTTTCGCGCTCGTTCGATCGAATCGATTTCTACTTTCAAGAACTCCATCATTTTACTGATGAAGTTTTCGCATTCAACACTTGCGTCTCTAGAAGCATGTAGGAGCATTTCTGAAGAAGAACTTCGTCGGGTTCACATTCCTTTTGAAAACAGACTACAGAAGTGCTTGAAGAACAATGGACAACAATTTGAATTTCTTCTGTGACCCTTTAGTTAGCTTGGTTAGCAATGCTGCCAGTACAAACATAAAATGACAGCTCAATGACACCAACCGACTTTTTTTATCGTTTTGGGCTATTTTAGCAGTTTTTTTAAATTAAGCAACCTCAAGAGTGGCTCGTTTTAGAGGGATAACTTTCAGACAAAAGTTGGCAGGTTTGAAAGGGTCTTTTGGATGGAATGGAAATCAACCCCTATTGCTATTTGAAATTTTCGAGAAAACTTCCCCTGAATGATCCTTAATTTTAGCGGTGTGGGGATGATAGTGATTTTGACAAAATGACAATTTGTAATACATGATACGAAAGGCAAACTCTTGTACAATCATAAGCTAGGTTTGTTTTTGTTCTTAATCGCTGGGGTTGATCACAAAAAAATTGTTTGCAACCCTCAATTTTTTAGTAAGTTGGCAGCCATTTTGAAACGGTTGAAACGGGATTTTTTTCCCAAGTCCGTAGCTCCGATACTTTCCCCGTAAAGATAGTGTACGGGTAGTCTGAATCACCCTATATATTCATATCAGTATAAAATAAAACCTTTTTGTTTGAATATTGAATTACTAGCAGTTGTACCAGTACACATTTTAGCTGATGTTAATTTTGCAAAAATTATCTATTAGCTGGGTAAAAATCTAATCTTAATGTTTAGTTTATCTGCTTAAAACACTTTTAAAATTATGTAAAAAATCTAACGTTACTTACAATCAACATTAAATTTTTTGTACCTATGACGGCATAAATGGCAAAGCGTGACTCCAAGGGCATCTCAATTTTTTGCATATCCCTATAAAATGTTATGTTCTGTATAAAAATCACTTCCGTAACAGCGAAAACTCCCAAGAGCTCCAGTCCAAATACTTTGTTTAGTAGTTCTATAGTATAGAAGATTTTATCGTAACTTGAAATAATCAGCTTTATGTCCTGTATGTAAACTGCGTCAATCAGCAATTCGTTCATTCTTCTTATTTTATATCTAATCGTCGTAATGTGACCATACACCCGTGTTACTGATAGATATAAATATAAGTAATGGGCGACAAGTGAGGTAAGACAGTTATTGTGCTCAATATATTCTTTCAAGTTTAACAAACCAAAGACGATGAATACAAGTAGATTAAAGGATTCCTCCAAACAAATGAGTATCTTCGTACTTGAGGACTGCACAAATATCTTGTGTTTTTCCAAACAATCCTCTACGGCTTTCATATTTTCTGAAAACGTCTCCAATTCCTCAGCTTTCCACAAAGATGGAACAATTAGAGTTGTAATATTGAGACATATTAGTAAAACGATAACAATAATATGCATGAATAAGTTCACTTTGCTGTTCTTCCAATCCATATTAACCAAACAGAAATATGACTTAAGGGAATTTAGAATTAATAGTATCGTAATACATACGGAGTACAGTTTATAAAATCTCCAGAATATTTTATGCCGAACTGGTAAATGCAAACCAAAAATTGTTAACAAGAAAATTTTAATTTGAATACAACTCTTGTACAAGTCCATAGTAAATCACTACACGATACCCAAGTAAAATAAGTACCTACTTCCAAACGTTTCAGTTGTAAAATAAGCATTCAACTGTGTTAATGTTGATCATTATAATGTTATAGCACTTAATAGGCCTACAGAGAAATAAATAATTCATTTCTCAAAAAACACTTCCTAAATTAGTTGTTCCAAATTATTGTAGAAATACACCGAGTGTGTATAGCAGTCCACATATTTTTTATTTTAGAAACATAGTTTTAAAACAAAACGTCTCGAAACTGTTTAAAACTGCTTATTAAAACAGACCAGTAAATGTAGGGGAGGAAATCGAAAAATCGAAGTGGGAAGACAACAGAGAAACATTTGTTCAGTAGAGATGATATACGGCGGTAGTAGTGGAACATAGAAGACTGATGGAATGGAACATGACAGAGGAAATACACGAAAGAGATAGTCAGATACCTACAGGAGCAAAAAAATAAGAGAGGCCAGATATAATTATAAGTATAAAGAGATGATAACAAAGAGGTTACCCAGATACTTACGGTAGAGGAAAAAGGAGGGGAAGATGATAAGGATGGCGAGGTTTAGACTGGGAAACGATATGAGAAGTGGAAGGTACTGGAAGAACGAAGATAGAAGGAAGTGCAGGATGTACGAAGCGGATGAGGAGACGTGGGAACACGTCCTGGAGAGGTGCAGTTGGAATGAGAGCACAGAACAGGCAAGAATAAAGAGGTTCCTGGAGGAAAGTGGAAGAGGGTGGGAGTGGATGAAACTTTTGCAGAAGAAGGGTAATGGGGTGGTGGTGAAATATGTGTATTGCAAAAAGGTAGTTGATTTTGTGTTGAGATGTAGAATTATTATTATTATTATTTTCTATTTTTATTTTATTTCAGAAGCACATAGTAGGTAGGTAAAAGCTGACCGCACACGATCAATATTATTGACAATAATATTGACAATATCGTTATTTGACCAATCAAAAAACGGTATTATTGGTCAAATCACGATATTGTCAATATTATTGTCAATAATATTGATTGTATGCGGTCAGCTATATGTATTTATAAAGAATATGGTGGTACAGTATGAAATAATACTATTAGAGATCGCAGAATATAATAATAATTGTACTTAAATTATTAATCAGGGAGCTCTGACTGTGAAAATACTTACTAATAATTACACTTAAATTGAAGGTATTTGAATTATACCTCCAGATCAGTGGAGCCCGGATTTTAGGGCCTAAAAAATATGAAAATAAGAGCTAAATTTAGGCAATAAAAAAGGCCAATTTAGGCCGTTAAAATGGCAACATATACAGTTTAGGCAAAAACCTTTATTCAGCTTTCAAAATTCACAAACGCAATAGAACGATAGAATTCTGTAAAAAACAAAACGATAAAATTCTAAAAAAAGCACAAATAAGCAAAGTTAAAAGTCTAAAAAAGCACTCAAAAAACGAAACAACACAGTAAATTAGCATCAGTAGTTTCTGTTAGAACTAGAGGTATGGAGCATTTACGCTACTACTACTAACAGTTGCTAGTAAGACGAAGACTAAAACGTTTTTCACTTTTCAGTCAATGTATTTAGAGTTCCCTTCAACGTTGTTACAATCAGCTGTTGGTTAACGCATGCGCATTGAGAAACTGGGATACAAAAAAAACTCGCAGGTGGCCACTGAACGAACCTTAGAGGAGGGAAGAAGAGGAGGAATAACAAAGCCGATTAGCCGATGTTGGTTTTGGTGTCACCATTTGGCACTAAATATAAAACTTGTGTGTCAGCTCCGAAGCACGACTGGAGTTTACTCCTTACGAACGATTATTTTAACTTCAATCTCTTGATAATAGGGTACACGCGAATGTCAGTTTTATACCCAAATGTGTATTTATCAGATGGTTTATGTTCGAAAATGTCCAACTACATCAAAATATAAATTGTTTATAAATTCAGTAATTAAGTGACAATTTGCTAAACGTCGATCCCACTGGCAATGAAATAAATACTTTTCCTGGTGTTCGAATAGACGTTGATTCACATTTCGGCACTAAGCAATATTTGGAGTATTTAATATTAGGTCTTTCCATATTAAATCAAAAGATTCAACACATTTAGGAACGAAAACAAACACTGCAAATGCTGACGTTAGAACGCCAACTGTCATATCTAATCTATGGCACTCTATTTTCACTACATCCATGCTCTATGCAGTCAGACATAAACAGCCGTATCCATAGATACGTACATAATTTCAATGTGACAGATAACGTAACGCTTGATTTTACTCCTCATAAAATTTCCGTACCGCGGGCTATAACTGAAAAAGGGCGTAACCTACATTTCTTAGTCTCTTTACGCAGATAACTGCACGAAAATTCTTAAAATGATATGACTAATTGCACTATTATAAACGTTGCTTTCGTTATTTTGAGTTAAATTACACGAATTCTAAATAGTAACCTGGTTTCACCACTTTGTTTGGCACCAAATCTGCTGAAATTTTGGTAACACTCAAGTGCATGAGAACGATCGGGCGTTGTGTATCCACTCTTCCCTCATCGAAGGAACGACCTGACACTGACTATAGCGCCCTAACACTGACAGTTACTTATAGTTAACAAGGTTTGCCAATTCGGAACTTTACTGCCAACTTAAAAAAAAACAAGATTCTAACACGAAATGCCATTTTTTGACAGCCAGAACAGTTACACTGGTAAATTATGCAATTGGTGCTTTCCCCTACACACTCTACACCTCTGTCCAGAGCGCGGCAGCATATATAGCAAGATTAAATTGCATGGTTTGAGTGTGTAGGGGAAAGCACCGTACTGATGAGTCCCAGAAGGACGAAACCAGTTGGTCTGCGGTTTTTCATACACATTCAAAACATGTAATATTTGAACAAAGACCTGCTTAAAAGCACGTACGTACTATCAGCGCCAAAATTCCTGTTCCACTTTACGGTTCAATTCCGCTTAAAATGCCATAACCAATTACATTCTGAGGAAAAAAAACCCTTAGCAACTGTCCGCCAATTAAAGTTTTGAAGGCGGATCTAAACGATTTTATTTGAATGACAACAAACGTGTTAGCCTTGCACTAGTAAACAAAAGGCAGCAAAATAGATAAATAATCCTGTTCTTTTAAGGAAAAATCACATCGTCTATGGGGGGGCGGGGCTGACGAAAACATAGCAACGTCCGGCATAAACGATTCGCATTGCAAACTGGAACATCACTTTTGGAATTTATAGTACATGGAGACAAATTAGGATTGTTTCAAAACCACCTTAGGTGGGGTAGCAGTCTGAAACGTCTCGTAGTACAAAAAAATCTGGATTTAGTTCTATAATTCAATGCCTAGCGGGGTATTTGTCCGAGGAGTAGTTGTTCGAACGGTCCAGTACCACTAATTAATACCAGATAATTACTCAAAGTAGTTGTCACTTGCTGATACCTGTCCAGAGCGCGGCAGCATATATAGCAAGATTAAATTGCATGGTTTGAGTGTGTAGAGGAAAGCACCGTACTGATGAGTCCCAGAAGGACGAAACCAGTTGGTCTGCGGTTTTCCATACACATTCAAAACATGCAATATTTGAACATATATGAATGAGATAAATGAGATAAAATGAAAAGACAAGCTGAATAAGTATAACAACAGAAAAAGAAAAGGAAGAAGGTGCAGTAGAAATTGACAAGAAGACGACGAAGGAGAAAAGAAGAAGAGATAAAGGCCGTCGCCGCACTAATTGGCCATCCCGTATGTATGTAAAAAATCTAACAGGAATTAACATTTTGCTTGGGAACCGCTGCTTTTTGGTACCTATTTAAAACAAATGCTCAAATGCTCAAAAGTAAATGCTCTAAGTTGGATCCCAAAAGTAAAAATCAATTGGATTTAAGTCAGGGCTACGTGTAGTCATGGAGTTGTTCCCTCACGTCCAATTCATCTTCCTGGAAACTCACGATTTAGAAATTCTCGTACTTGTGCGTGATAGTGATAGGGGGGCTCCATCATGCATAAAAAACATTCTTTGTCTCATTAATAATGGTACATTTTCCAAGAAGATCTAAATCATTCTGCAGGAAGTTCAAGTAAGTAAGTCCATTTATTCTTGGCAGGAAATCATGAATACCAATTAAAGATCCATTAGGTAATCCACCCCAAACATTTACTGAAAATCCTTGTTGGAAATTGGCTCATCTTATAGCATGAGGATTTGCTGGAGACCACTGATGATGTGATGATAATTAAAAATGGGTACTATTTCTGGTGAAGAGTATTTTATTTAGAAGATTTGAATTTTCTTCATTTTCTTAGAAGACCGATTGGCAAAAGCGAACTCTTCGTATGCGGTCTTCTGGGATCAAAGCTTGTGCCCTTGTACCCAAGTGATAAGGGTGCTGTAAATCCTCACGAAATGTGTGCCAAACTATCCTATTTGAAACATCTAACTTTACTTTGTGTTGAATCTTCTTTCGGCAATTGTAAAACCTGTTTTTCTATCGCGTGCTCGTCGCGTGAGGTACACAAATCTTCCAAGAGCTGGGTGAATGCTGTTTAGAAAAATCTTTTTACATAAACTCGAGCTGCTTCTTCAGAATTTCCTCGAGCTTCGCCATAGATAAATACCATGTCCACTAGGTAATTATTTGAACACACGTGAGTCATTGCTCAAGTTTATAAAATAAGTCCGTAAAGTGCAAACATTGTATCAACAAACAGCAACAAAATGAGAAAAAACAGAATAGTACTTATCTAAATGCAGAAACGTAAAATATCTGAGCAGAATTCTAAACTATAAAGAGTAATCTTATTAAAAAGCGAAATCACACCAAAGATGGTCGTTTATGTCAAGTTAAGAAAATAAAATTACTTTACTGGTTAACCGACAGACATTTTATTCAACAGAAGGGAACACTTCGATTTTAATTTGAATTTAATCGAATAATATTGATCATACTCGTACCAGTAACCCTTTTGTAATTGAATAATTTTGTTAGTAGGTGCTTAATCACTATTTGTCAACAATTTTCATTACGGAGGAAGGTTTATTTATGATATGTTACTACCAATTTAATTTTCTACTCCAATACTGTAACCCCGCTGTATGTATGGATTCAGAGAAAGCCAGTAGAGAAGTACAAATAGAAAAACCTCTTATTGACGTAAGTTGCAATAAGGGAGTTCCGAAAAAAGTGCTGTAATTTTGAATGTTGACGATTGTATTAGTTATTTGTTTTTTTCGAGGGAAGCACGATTAACTCCGTTTTTCTCATGTTAAGCATGCGCTTTTAGAGGGTCGCGCTGCTATGAAGAAGGGCTCCTGCGTCAACACACATTGACAAGTAATCTCAGTATGAAACAATAAGAATTGCGTCACTTCATGAAGGCAAGGACACACGAACTGAAGAAACCACCATAAAATGTAGCTTTGGACATTTCGCATTTGCCCAATCCTAGGTTTGGCCGCTTGCATACGGCCAAAGCTCGAAGGCGAGAAATATTTCGCTTGAGACATGTCAAACGTCCGGCGCAGGCCTGGTTTTCTGAAGGTTACGTCGTAGACTCAAGATGCCCTCCAGTCGAGGGTTAAGCGCAATCCCTTCGGGGAGACCACTAACCAATGTGCAACAAGAAAACTCCTAGTATACACCAACTACCTCTGGATTTTGGTGAGAACGCGAACGGTCACCCAGATGGCTATAATAATAACCGGCAGAGAAAACGTAAGTAGTAAGTAGTAGTAGTAGTAGTAAGTAGTAAAGTTACCCATGCCGGAGGCCTCCGATTGCGCCAGGCATATTTGTTAGCTCCAACCACCGCGTGGTTGGATTTTAATTAGTGTTAGCTAGGCTATAACAATAAATCGGCGCTTACATGAATACGGTAGCAGGGAATATATCAGCAGATCATACGTTGCTCAGGGCGGTTAATAAAGTCCGTTTATCGAGAATCAGAATGAATTGAATGCTTGGCCATCTCAACGGCTCCTTTTATAAGCTTGCTGTGGGCTGATTCTGCGGTCTACTTCGAGATTTTCCAGCGGGGGAATAAATTGGTGTCGTCTATACCAAACGTGACGTTGGTACATCGCGTCACAGTGGGGTCGTGTGCTATCATTTGTGATCGCTTGTCTCCCTTCTCCCATCCGCATATACCTATATACGGTCAGACTCGTCCTCCTCTTTTTTTCTGAAAGCCTAATACCGCGGTCTACGAGAGCATCAGGCCGTACTGCTCGATCGTAGAGCGCTGATGATTCACACTTCGCGGATCGACTTCAAGTCCTTCCCGCCCAGTGTTGCCAATGGTACGGTTCTGACCGTACTTTTACGGTCTTATGGTCTAAAGTGCGGTATACGGTCCGAACCTCGGACCGTACTCAAAAAGTACGGTAATTTAGGGAATTGTCCCTTTTGAACTTATCGTCCCAGTTTCCACGACACTATGCTACCAGAAGCCGTGTTTATAACTACATCTTTGCTCGTTAGTCGTTACCAATCAGAATAATCTGCAATCTGCTACGCGTCTGTGGCGACCAATCAAAAATGCACATAGTTGCTAGGTTCAAGAATTTGCGGGATTTTATACTTTTTCTAGGTTACCAGTTTTCCTAATTTGTTGTGTTTCGCCTTGATGTCTGTATAAAATATACAGGGTGATTCAGAACGGGCGTGCCAAATTAAAATAAGACGAAAAGTTTATATGAACATATGTTTTAAAGTGACTACTAAC
This sequence comes from Xestobium rufovillosum, assembly GCA_963966045.1. NCBI lineage: Eukaryota > Metazoa > Arthropoda > Insecta > Coleoptera > Ptinidae > Xestobium > Xestobium rufovillosum. The sequence goes on along the minus strand of OZ014492.1, from coordinate 18,591,447 downwards.
AAAAATACAGGTGTAAAAGTTTTAATTTTTTTTTAAATATTGTAATGTAATAATTGATGTGTTTTCTCGTTCTTCTTGTTAATTTTGTTAGTGTTATTCTTAATAAACTATTTTTTTCAATTTTCACTTTCCTTGCATATCGGTGAAGCCATTATTGCATTATGGAAAATTTCAGTGCATGTGCACGATTTCACAAAAAGCTGTTTCATTCAAAAACTAAGCATTTTAGGAAAAATTTTGAAGATACCAATTTCTTCTCAAATTGAACGTAGATTACAAATACATTAATATCACCTGCATTCCCCAGTGGCGTAACATTGGATTGGGGAAATAAATAAACGGCCTACCCCGTATCAACGCTACTGATGGTGCTGGCAGAGCAAATTTTTTAGGAAAATTAGAACTTGGCAAATGAAAACGACACCTTAAATTTCAACTCAATAACATTCCTAGTTAATTTTTTTTTAAATATTAATACTTTTACACCCTGTATCTTTGTTAGTAGTCACTTTAGAACATATGTTCATATAAACTTTCTGTCTTATTTGGAGTTCCTCTAGCACCAATTTTAATTTGGCACGGCCGTTCTGAATCACCCTGTATACATGTTATTAGTTACTATAACACTAACCTGCAATGTTCTCTTCGTTTTAGTAGTTAAAGTGGAATAAATAAATAAAAACCGGAATTTACTGTTAATACACACGTTATTAAAATGCCATCATATTTCTTTTGATATGAAACGCCTAATTAATAAAATGACATAAATTGGAAAAATTTATATTGACTATTATATTGATCATGCGTGGGCAATTTTACTAAGCCCCGGAAACCGGAAGGTACGGTCCTGGAAAACAAAGTACGGTAATTTCAGAACGCCAGTACGGTCTTGCCGTTTTAGAGAGTTGGCAACCTTGTTCCCGCCGTTTAAATGCACAGTACGCATCAGACAGTGGTGCGTTAATGTCCAAATCCCAGTAATTGGAGGGCTTTTACCTTTTAAAGGTGAAAATGAGTACTTACGTACAATTTCACATGCCAACTATGATATTCACAACCAATTCGCCCCTTTAAATATGTCCAATAACTATAAAAACGATGATTTTAACTTAAATCTTTCTCTTATTGTATAAGATTAAAGTTCGGAAAGGTATAATTTTGGTGTTATAGCATAATATGCCTACCTATTTACTAATATATATGTTCTATAACAGCTATATTTATTAGGAAAAATTTTGAAGTAGATTCATACTTACCTATAACTATAAGTATCTTTATTTTGTGTTAATTAGATACCTTCACACTACTGCGTCCGTGGTTGCGCAAGTAACTACGACGAGTAAATAAAGAAGTTCCTAAATCAGTGATTTCACTTAAAAGACCCAGAAGAAACGAAAAAATGAGCAAGGGCTATACATCGTGAGAATTTTGTTCCAACAAAATCATCAGTCGTATGTATAGAACATTACGTACATTTTATTTCCTTTAAATATAAGGTAGCCTGCCAGAGTTTATTTATTTCTACCTTTAATTCAATAATTCCCATTTAGTATAAGTACCACCATAAATTTATTAAATAGATATCTACTAATTATTGGGCACTGTTCGAACTAGCAATGACGTATGTATCTAAAACTAGTAGAGCTATTAATATACTTAGAAATGCAAAAAAAATGCAAATGAAAACGTAATAGACGTTTGGCATTATGTACATTATTTTTACATGTGAAAATTGTATTTTACAACTCCATAAAATAGAAGGATGAATTTCATTTCACAGCGAAGCGCCATTCACTAGTCCACAGAGTCGCAGAAGTCGGTCCGCGACGGCCACCATTAAAAACCAGCAGTACCCTGATGCTCTCGTAGGCCGCGCTAATACCCGTGGGGAGTTCGCAGAACAAAAATTAAGAATGCCAACCAGTTCGTTAGGTAATATAGGCATTTAAATTGTACTTTGTTACGCTATTACGGAAACGTAACTAGGTGTTCCTTTTTCATAAGTAACGCATGCAAACGCATACACAAAAAACTTTTGAAATTTCCACCAGAAGTTTCACATTATTAACATTATTATTATGCAGAAATTATCTCAGGTCTTTTTTATTTTAGAAAAAAGTATATTCTTTTGCCCACTTAAAAATTAACGATTTCCTCTAATTTTAAGTGCGAAACAATGCATTTTTGTCTGAAATAAACTATTAAAGCGCATTTCTGCACAACAAGAAGCTATGCAAAGTTTCAGGTAGAAACTTGTAAATTTAGACGTGTAACCTATGAGGAGCGAACGCCTAGTTCTAAAGGAGCCCATACACTATGCAATTTGTTGTACGATAAGTTGTACTACAGATTTGTAGTACGTTTCGGTTGTCAGTTAAGGAAACAACATTCCACTTGTATAGATACAGTTTGTGTTGTAGCACAGACTATTTCGAAGAAAAATATGGCGTCATTAGTGATCACTTTATTGGATGGTAATGGAAAATTCATGTGAATTACGAGAATTTACAACTTGTCGTACAACACATTGCATAGTTGCATAGTTTGATAACTTAATTTATGGTCGGTAAATACAAAGAACAGGATTATTTAATATTAATACATGTTCATTGTGCATGGACCTCTTTACATTTAAACATGGAGTTTTTTCAATATTCTAAACTCTAAAGGGAATACAAGTGACAGAGGGCTGACGTATAATTTTATAAATGTGTTAGTATTGCAACTTTCTAATGAAATGTCAAGTAAGGGAGAGTGGGGGAATTGTGCGCACTTAAGGAAGATCTGCTGCTGTGACCAAGCCTTTACAGTTATGACGTTGAAATATATAGGAATGTAAGCCCCCAACATGGTAGTTTCATTGTGCAGAAGCATATTTGATTGAAAGGTAGGTGTGGTAACATAAAAAATAAAATGCCGAAAGTCTCAAAAGCGCACAATTCCCCAACCCTCGGGGTAGTTGTGCGCAGAAGGTGGGGAATTGTGCGCTTTACATTTAAAGCTATAAATCAGTACGAATTGACATAAGAAACATTTGTTCAAAACTACCTACCAGAATGTTTTATTCATCTAAGAAAATTAACATAAACTTCTCTAAAATCAAAATAACGAAAACAACCATTTGGATAGGTACTTATAGGTAACTACATATATCGAGCTTTGGCGAAATTAAGAACTAAGTATTTTTACTGTTGGCAATAATCACGATAGCTTTTAGCAGACTCAGCACGATTATAAGTTCACGGTATCTACGAAAAGCAAAAAAAACAGCTGTACTTGCTTATTCGTATTCAACTGCATAGGGCTAATTGTGCGCACAATTACCCCAAAGCAGATCCAACATAAAAGAAAATCGTAGCTCATAAACAAGTCCGACTTTCTCGAGGATTCTTGCATGAAATACCACAGAACACAATGCTAATTACAGCCATGCATGAGAGATCATTGTTAAAATAAAAGTGTCAGCTTATCTCCTTAGCTGCTGGAGCCAACAAATTATAGCAATTCGTGCGTTTTGACGTCTGGCGACCATATTCACGTAACAAGAGCGCTGAAATGTAAGTTGTTGACGGAGGTTGTTTAATACACTTGTCGACAGAGGACAGCACTTGTCGTGTTCCAAGCTTGGCACTATTTGTGTGAGAATCAACATGCGCACAATTACCCGCTGCCCACAATTCCCCACTCTCCCTTAGTTATGTTAAAATATCTTTATTGCCAAGTGTATCATGGCTGATGTACTGCTTAAGTGGATGTGGATGATGTTGAAAATATTCCACCGATCATGAAGACGACATGTCATCAAATAATTTTTGTTCTATTTATTACGGTGCAAAATGTTTACAATTAAAACAAACTGAGTCCTATCTTGACTATCCGTTTTTGTGCATTTTTGGTTCATTAACCTATCTTTTTGTATGTCATGAAATGTCGCTTTTTTGTCATTAATATGTTCTTGTGTAACTTGGTCAGGCTACGCCCACCACTGCATTTTTAAAACAGATAGACCTTTATTCCATTAGAAAGAAAAACTTGACTGCCTGACTGCCTCCACTTTTGACACACGTTTGGATTTTTTATTCTGTACTGATGCTTCAGATGCTCAAGAACCCCTACTTAAAATATAATATGTATATAGATGCTAGAGAGGTTAGCCTTTATAATCACACCGACTGTATTCGGAAAAGAATAACAAACAATACAGGGAGAAAGCAGGTTTTATTGTATCTATACTACTCAAATACCCTTTCGAACATTTTGGTTTTAGTAATACATTTTTTGCAATTGGATTAAAACAATCACATATGCCGGTACTTGTCCAAATATTTGGAAAATCAAAGACCTGTCAACACGAAATAGTCCTGCAGCTGTCACGTGTATATTACGATCGCGAACTTGGCGTGCTAAAATATAAAGTTCCCTGATTAATTCTTCGTGTTGTACAGAATTCCTGGGACACTCTGCTATTATTGACGTTGCCAGAAATCCAGAATTCCTCAAAGAGTTTGTAATGTCGCTTGCGCAAAACGCAATTTGAGTACCATATATCTGAAATTAAACTTGTCTTATTATTTACGGACAATTGTTTGGAGCAAAATTGAAAAGGTGGAAAATTTTAATCTAGAAATGAAGTTTGCAGAATATCTAAGTTGACTGCGATTAAAATTGTCAATCCCGGGATCCTGCCTAATCTAAAAATCCAGGGATTGAAGTGGTGTCAATATCGGGATTTTCGGGATCGATTTTGTGCCAATTAAACAGAGTCGCAGAAGGAACTCGTACAGCCAAATGGCAGAGACTATTAATAACATTCTGTTCAATATCCATAAAAATGTTAAATTGCGAATTAATTTGTACTTACAATTAACATCATCATTATTATACTCAAGATTCCCAAAATGATTACGCGTGTTTGAGGAGTCATATTATGCACTGCTACCATTCGCATAAAAATAACTACGCTCTCTATGAAATAAGCTTGAGTAAGGGCAAAAATGCCCAATATCTCCAATCCGAACAACTTGTTTAGTAATTCGAGGGCAGAGAAGATTTTTTCAAAGTTTCCAGTAATCAATTTTATATTCCTTCTATAGAATCCATTAAGAAGCAGTCTATTTAGGCTTATTATATTATATTTCAACATCGTCAAATGTCCATACATCCGTGCAAAGGAAAGATAAAAATAAAAGAAGTGGATTACAGTTGTGGAAGTACAATCAAAGTTAGTAAAAAACACCACACTAGACTGAACCGCTATATAAATAAGGAATATAAATAAATTAAATAGTTCCGTCAACAACATTTTTGTTTTTGTTCTTGTAGGTAAGTCCATTTTGCATCCCTTTAAATAAATGTTGATCGACTTCATATTTTCTGAAAAAGTTTTAAATTCGACGGACTTAAAAAATAATGGGAAGATTACTGTCGTAACATTCAGACCCGTCAAAAATTGAAAAATTGTAACTTCTACTAGTAGCATTACTTTACTTGGCAGTGTATCCTTATGAAGTTTGCATGAAAACCTGGTAACGTTAGATATGATCACTATCGTTGCAACTAATGTGGAGTACAGTTTAAATATTTCGGTAAACTTATGCTTTATAGGTAAATGCAAACCAAATAAAGCAAGTAAATACGTTTTAATATTATTGTAAATTTTATAAAAATCCATTTTTCAGGAAAGAATTAACTTTTATGTTCCTAATGCAATCGTAGGTATAACTGAAATGCTGAAGTAAATGCTTTCGTGCAGTTTCATAAAAGATACATCAAATCAAGAAACTATTAAATCAAAGTAGAATTTTCAATTACATTTAAACAATCTAATGAGAAATAAATGGAGTTCTGCAATCTGTCAGTGTCACTGAATTGAAATACAGGGTCTTCCACTGACTTTTCTCTTTCAGCTACGACCTAGATATTAAAACGTATCAAATAAATGATAGTACCCATAGGGTTAGGATTTTATGATGTGCTACGTACCAAAGAACATATAATATTATAATATTATATGTTCTTTGTACGTACTAAGCAACCGCAATTTCGTTCATCTCGCGCATGACATCAGCTTAGAAAAATTTCCGCCGAGCGTATTCGCTTTCCGCTGATTTTTTTCCTCAAAACAGGAAATCGGATATACGTCCAAGTTTCAGAAACTCATTTCCGCAAAACTGACAAAGAATATATAGGTAAGAAGCTAACAGAGTATGTTCGGAGTCATTTTCCATAGGTACCGTGTATGCAGATTTAAACTAATTCAAATCTTGTATGAAAAAGGCAAGAAATCATTCCAGACCACATTTTTCCATGAAAACATTTGATATTTGGTTTATTGGAGTAAACGCAAAAATTACTCAATTAGGGAAATGCTACAGACGCATGATGAAGATACCGTGGATAGATAAGGTTAGCAATAGGGAAGTATTAGAAAGAGTTGGGGAAAAGCGAAAGGTATGGAAAACAATAAAGAGTAGGAGAGATAGGATGGTAGGACACCTTCTAAGACACGAAGGAATAGTTCGTGACATACTAGAGTCAGAGATAGGAATAAAAAGAGGTAGGGGTAGGCCTAGATTAGACTACTGCTCTCAAATAGTTAGGGATGTAGGATGTTCTACTTTTAGGGAAATGCGTAGGTTAGCTCAGGATAGAAAAGAATGGAGGTACGCGTCCAACCAGTCTTCGGACTGAGAACCTTATGATGATGAGGGAAATGAAATTTTATCCGTTTATAATCCTCGACACTTTTAAAACTGTTTATTACATAAGCATACAGACGACTATGGTTCCGAGTTCTTAAACTGCCAACCCTTCTTCAGATCAAGAAACTACCATTCAGAACAAAAAAGGGCAAACATGAGTGCTGGTTACTGTTACTATCCAAGCCACCATACTCACAGTGATCATACAAAGTTCCTAAGACTAATTAAATGCAACATTCTGCTGGGCAATCAAATTTGGTCCGCAGGCAAGACGGGAATCAAGCAGCAACAAAAATTGGAAGCGACTGAAACTGGGGAAGCCAATTTTTGCAGTCGAAATGCTATTAAGAGACTTTTCAGTTAAGCCAACCGACGAGTAACACGAAAATTTCATAGGAAACCCTTGGTGGGTGACCTAAAAATCATCTACCCTGCATATTCTAAAAACAAAAGCAAAAACACAATACGCGGTGCGCCGAAATTATAACAAAGAAACTAAATGCAGTGGTATTAGATACTATAGTTTTCCATAAAACGAACATTTGTGCAACGACTGGATTATTGCTTGCCACCAACAAGAGAAATTTAATGTCCATTACGGTAAAATTAGGCGTTAACTGCCTGTTGCCTATTTATTAGTATTATTATTTTTCCCATATTATTACGTATTTGTTCTAAACATTTTTATGCTTCTGCTTTCTCTGTGACACTAACGCAAGAATTACTTGGATATCAACAAAAAACTAGTCGCGGCTTGATGCAAGATGCAATACCCGCTGAATTTCTATCGCGCCAGAGAAAAAGCTTAAGTAGGTACTGACAGAAATGAGATACTACAATAACGAGAAGTCACTAAAAACCAAAAAAAGTATCTTTCGTGAAATATCGGAGAAAGACACAGTAGCACCTGAAGTTTAATCAGACCAAATTAAAGATAGGTACAGAACAGGATAAGATACATCATGAAGACAAATTAATGGAAATACAACCCACCCCGAATAATTAAACTTCCATTGAATCTTTTGTTTCACTTAAAAAATTATAGTTCAAACTGATCCCAATTATGTAAGTTTAAATACTTACATCCCGTATGAAATCATTCATTGCATGGCGCCACACAAAACGTACAATAGGGTAAGGCACACAAAGGAAAAACAGAGCTTCGAAAACTGCAAGCGTTAATTGTACAAAAAGTGAGAAAACTTACAAATGAAGAATAGAAATAATAATGAAGCTATAAAAATAAAGCGTTTTGGTGTTACATTTTATTTTATTCTCACAATCTTTTGTGATTTATATTGGGCTGCACCGTTTTTACTTCTATGTTCCGTATAAGGAAATCGAAATATTGTATGTATTACCGACAAAAATTCGTGTCCGCGATAAGGTCAGATTCGCATTGTACTAACTTCAAAACTTCGAGAAAAAGTGTTTTTAGCTTCGTGTCTGTGCGTGCGCGTGCGTGTAGGTGTGTGTGTGTGTGTCCGGATTTCTTCGGCGTTCGATAACTGCCGTAAAAACTAACCGATTCTAATGATTTTTTTTGAAACGTGCGTCACGACGAAGATTTTGGTATTAATTGAATTAGGCGTTCATTTGTTATTAACATTTTAATTCTTCAAAAAAATATTGTGGCTAAACTATTAGAGATATGAAAAAAAGTTTAAATAAAAAATGTTTCGTATTTTAAGGCCAAAAAATGTTGTTACTATCAATTTTGCCCTAACTCAATTATTTAGTTATTTATTAAGTTATTAACCATTAGACCATTACTTACAGTATGTTATCCAACGAGCGAGTTATAAACGTTGTTATAGAAACATATAATACACATAAATACGTTCTCTTGAATTTCTGGGACAAGTAAAATACAAATTTGACACCGAAATTTTCTGATTTACCTTTAAATAATGAACATTCTTAGGCTTTAGGAAAAGCAGGACGCGCATGTAATGAAGATGTTATTTGACCAAAGAAAATAAAATTTATTTAAGTATTTTCGTATTTTAAGGAATTTTGCAAAAAATGTTTCTTCTTTTAGATAAGTCGATATATAGTGTTTATACCTACTCTAGGGTTTATAATTTTTGTAGACAGTTAACAGTAACCTATAGTAGTGTGAATTTGATAGATACTCGTGATTACTAAATCAATCTTTCGTAAAATTGCCGATAATAAACAGATACGTTTTAAGTGTTCTTTTGTTATATGCAATGAACATGGAAGTCATGTATGGTTCTTCATACCGATTTTTTGTCTAGAATTAGGTCAGTTGCTTCTTTATCAACGTTTTTGTTAGCCATATTTAATCGGTTTCATCAATTTTATACAGATTATCTCGTTGTATGTATGTAAATGAGTGCAAACTCTGAATCCGTGTTTCCAAGGTGGCGTCAAGTGTTCGTCAAGGACGGCTATGCATATGCGCGTAGGCTCACCATTATACTTACGCCATGATAGTAGGTATAATATGCATTAAGCACAAAATGATTCTCATTTTGCACCTGCATGAAAGTTTATAGCACTATCCAAGTGCTGCATTTCAGATGAGTGCAAAATTGTCATTTTGTGCCATTCTGGAGAACTTGTGGAATTCTGGATACTTAAACATTCTTGATATTGGTAATTTTCCTCCGTTGAAGTCGACGGCCTTTCGAGATTTCTTATTCCCGAAGTCGATGGTTAGGTCATCACCAGTATCAACAAGAATTGTTGCGGAAGATCATCGAAAGCAGTGCCCTTTATATGTATAATTCGTGGTTTGGCAATTCTGAATATTTAGCAATGTCTTTTCCCATAACTCCCAGCTTATTCAGACCTATTTTTTGAATTACTCTTTCCTTTTTAATTATTAATGAAAAACCATTCATAGGCCATTAACATTTTGAGACCTAAGATTCGCGTATTTTTTGTCAATTTCATAGTAATGAGCGGTTATATTAAAATTTCGTAAACACATCAGGGTGGAAAAACTAACCTTGAAGTAAATATGAAATGAGACTATTGAATTGTTCGTATAAACTGGGCAGTTCAATATGTCATCATTTCGAAACGTAAGTATCCAATTATCAGAAACTGTAGTATTTGCTCGTTTATTTCGTATCCTCTCCTCAAGCAAACTCTATTATATTAGATATTATTGTAGAGTGTCCTACATTTAATTCGCTCTACTGGAATATTGGAAATTGTAAAACCCACGTTGTGGAGTCGCGAAAGAACTCCTGGACATTTGCTTTTGCAGCAATTTCCACATCATTCTCTGCTGTGCAGTTTGATTCCAATTTTTCCCTTCATATCCTTGTGTGTCGTGTGGCCATATTGTATCTTGTATGTGGTTCACTGTTGCTTCGTTTAGATTCCCACATCCTACACTGCTTTAGCGTCTTCGTCCATCTGCCATTCTGTCTCGTCATGTCTACTGCTAACGTCCATTTAAATTTCGTCTATCGTTCTATCACATCTGTGAATCCAGTCCTTCGGTTGATATTGATATTTCAAATTCCATGTTTAAGGCTGATGCCCAACTTTTCTCGCTTCATTGATTTCTGGCAAACTTGGAGGTTTTCATTGCTAATTATGAGGGTTACTATTTCGAGTTCATAAATATGTTGTAACGGTTACTTTCCTATTCAGGTCGATCTGGATTATAGGATCTTGAAGTGCCTAACTGCACTTGTCGAAAGCCGCAAAATCAAGCCAATGCGTCTGGTTATTTCCGCTGGTTTGTTTCTCTCTCTAATTTGACGCTGCGTCCCAAATACATATATTGATCAGCTTGTTCTAATTCATGGTTGGCAGTGGTGACTCGCAAGTTGGTGGGGTTCATTATTTTTATCTTTTATAAGTTCATTTCCAGACACACTGCTTTTGGGAAGCTGTTTAAGTTCTTAAACCAGTGTCTCGAATTCTTGGGCATAACCCCTGATCAGGACGACGTCGTCCGCGAAGCGGAGGTGGTTCAGATACTGTCCATGTATTACATTTATGCCTCTCCGATACCACCATATCCTTCTAAGTTTTAAACGCATCCTTCAATACGAAAATAAATAATTTCGGCGAAATTTGACGTCCTATCTTACGACTGTTCATTCACCCAGCCAGCCGGTACTGAAACACAAATACGAACATTTTGGTTAACTAGTAAAAGTGACGTACTTTTGCAAGCGAGAACTAGTTAATAGTAGTTTACGTAACGAGCATGGAAAGTGACAAATTTCATACGAGCGTGAAAATCACGCGAGTTTATAGGAAATACACTTTCCATCGAGTTATGTACACTATTTTTCCTACGACCCCTTAAGAAGACAATTTTATTCATAAAACAGTAACTTTATTTAAGGATTTGTTGTCGATATTAACCGATGTCAAAATTTCCAAGTAGCCTACTAACTTACTATGAGCATAATATTATAATAATTCCGACCAGCTCATGAATGACACGTTGATTTGTTCTCTTGTCCGCCAATTCATAATATGACCAGTTCGTACCTATATAAAATATTTAGGTCTTCCACGGAGTAGCCATTAAAATGTTCAACTGCCGCACCTTTCAAGAGATTTTTCTGATAAAAAATTATTAGATTTAAAAAGAGACGCGACAGGATATTTATTCAGTAAACGTCAAAGTCTCAAGGCTGACTCCAAATTTTGAATGAACTGTGCGATTTTCAAAAATTACAGCGCAGTTTTGAGTTTAGCGTGCGGGTAATGCAATTGTCAAGTTTCCGGCCTACTATTCTGTATGCAACGTACTGCTTTCCTAGGGGGTCGTAGGAAAAATTATTATCACGTTAGCGTGCGAATAGATACTGGGCAAGTAATAATAAATAAATAAATATATAAACGAATCATAACAATACAATAAATAAATGGTGGAGGCGCCGGATATACAGTGTTCTCGAAAGTACCGGATAAATTCTATAAAATCGTCGAGAAAAATATTTCAAACAAGTGCTCGGACACGTCGATTTTTATTTTTAAATTATCATTTACAAATGTAATTTTTAACCCCCCACTCTTCAACCCCTAATCGCTAACAACCCCCAACGTTAAAAATTAAAATAGCAAAGTACCCCTTCTGATACCTCATTTGATAGCATTTTTTATGCTGAATACAATAAATAAAAGTTTTTCAAAATCGGATGAAAATAACGGAGATATTTGCCAAAATGTATTCAAATGGAAGTGCCATTATTCGAGCAGGCGTTGATACGGCTCTAGCAATGAGTGGTAAAAACAACTGCAAATTGTTATGCTTAATGTCAAATACAATTTACTGACATTACTTAGTGGAGTGTGTGTTACTTGTTTAATAATTGAAGACACACGATAGCAAAAATGAGACTTAATGAAGCCTAAAGAATCGAAATTTTATTGATGATATCTCCGTTATTTATCATCCGATTTTGAAAAACTTTTATTTATTGTATTCAGCATAAAAATGCTATCAAATGATGTATCAGAAGGGGTACTTTGCTATTTGAATTTTTAAAGTTGGAGTTGTTAGCGATTAGGGGTTGAAGAATGGGGGGTTGAAAATTACATTTGTAAATGATAATTTAAAAATAAAAATCGACGTGTCCGAGCATTTGTTTGAAATATTTTTCTCAACGATTTTATAGAATGTATCCATTACTTTCGAGAAGCACTGTATACAGACTACAGAGTGTACACAAAGTACGGCATATTTAAATTACAGTAACACGCTTTTTAAATTACAATAGCAATGCTGTGAGATAAAATTTCAAAGAGCACAAGTTGGCCGAATTTGAAAATCATACACTAAATAATACAAAACACTCTTTTTTTAAGGTTGGTAGGTGTTATGGAATTACATTATTAAGTCCACTAATCTATAGTTAGCTAAGAATATGAGTACACCCCCACATAATACATTTTTGCCGCGTGCTTCAAATTTTAGAGCCGTTTTACAATCTACTCCTTCATCATACAGGTTGCTATTTAAAATTTTCGAGTTGGGGTGACTGGGAATGAGAGTGTGAGCTGTCACATAACGTTGCACATGCCATAAGTTTAAAGTTTTCCCTCAAGAAGTTACGCCGCGGCGCTGCTTAAACCCAAGAAAATCACAATCTTGATACTCTGTTCTTGCTCACTCCTGCACTCTGAAGTTTGTTGTGTTGCATATCTTAGGAGCGTGTCGCATCGTCGCATCGAAAGACGTGGTAGGTGGTATATTTTGAGGTAGTCAATGCTGCGTAACTTTAAAAGTAGGTAGGTGCTCGCGTACTTCATGATATCAAAGAATTGTTTACTTATACATATTAATGTTCATTACCTACATGGTAAAATTATTTTTCATAATACAGAGGGTCTCATTATTTCCGCACTGAACATTGAAAATGTTTCACGAATTGGAAGTGACGGTATACGGTTATACCATCAGTAGCGATTTCTACGTATGCCAGGTCAATGTTTTTGGTGTCATTTTGAAGATCTCGTCAAATGCGAACTTTGGAGGGAGGGACAGAAAATGTAAGATTCGAGGGGGCGAAAATACGGGGGTTAAAACGATTTTTTGGACACGGAAGCGTTCGGTGCTGCTACATCGCATACTTTGTGAAACATTCAACTTTTATTTTTTGCTAGTTGGAAAGAGGATGAACCAGCCAACATCGTATGGGTGTAAAGTTGAGCTACGTTTTCAGCAAATTTTAAGCGTTTGGTGATGTTACATCGCATACGTTTGTAAATAATAATAATAAATAAATTTATCATACGAGTGTATGAAATACACATTCCATATAGAGTTATGTGTACTATTTTTACCATGGCCCCTTAAGAAAGTAAAATATTTTTTATAAAACAGTAACTTTATTTAATGATTTGTTATTTATGTTAGTAAATTTAAAATTTGGAATGGATAAATGAATCATCTCTGGATGAGAAAAGCACCAAAATAATAATAATAATAATAATGAATTTGTTAACACCGGTTCAAATTTAAAAAAATATAAAAACCGTCCGCGCTGTTTTGTTTGTGTAGTGCACGGACGTCTGCCATTGTTTCGATTTCGAGAAAATGTCATCATTTTCATTTTTTACAAGTTGTTACCTTGATTTAGGTATACTGAATCTACTTCAACTTAGTCAAGTTCATTTTCAATGCCTTAACGAAGGTTGCTAAATTGCAACTTCTGTAAAAAATTTTAATGGGGCAGTTCGTATTTGAGCGCATTGTTGAATTCCTGGATCGATTTTAATTATGAGGTTTTAGCAGCTGCTTTAGGAGATGCAGATTAATTTTACTAAATAAATATATATTTTGAGACTGAATAAATTAATATTTTGGTGGGATGGATTTAACATTTACGATCAACTTTTCAGTAATAAAAAATCAAAATTATTATACAAGTCATTAGCAATAATTACGTGACCAATTTTGGAAATTTCGATCGAATCCCTAAGTTTCCTGTTATAAATCTGGCTTCTCCGGTTTGATAATAAAGACAAAAAAGGAATTTTCTACTTTATGTACCATATCTATTGAGAACCTTGGTTACCATCACAGCTATTTGAATGTGTTTAATGTGTTTAATTCATACCAGTCAGTCGCGCAAGTTCTTCGAACAAAACGTTTTCCTCCTACCTGCACCACGTTTATACACTGTCTGCACTGCAACAATCGATATTTCTTTCCTATCATCAATATCCTTCGTCTAACCCTGCACAGAATCTTAGTGGTCTTATCCACCCATGACACCCATGACACCCTCAAGATCCTTTTATAGGTAGACGTCTCAAAGTTTCACGGAGTAAATTTTTCCTTATCATCATCAGAGTGTTTGATATTTCTAATTGTGTTTGCAGAACCACTTGCCCGGTTTAAATTAAACACAAACTAATAAAACAAAGCGGAGTAAATACAATTTTATTGCCTTAGAATAAATACCCAAAAGCGTTGTTTACGTAAAGTCGATTGTGAGTTTATACTTCGACTTGGATATATATTTGCTGTTACGCGTTGCTAAATTAAATTATGTAAATACCACCAATCGATTTCATCGTTTTGTTTCCACCTATAAGCAATGCATTTCCCTTAATACGGCAACGTGTTGGGTATAAGATTGAGGGAAATAATTGGTAATAGGGTGAGCGCAAACGAGTGTACTGAATTAATTACGCCATTAATTTTCTGTCGAAAACGCAGCAAACCACTGTAATAATATGTAGATCCTGCACAGTACAGAACTAATTTCGTGAATGGAAGATATACCTTAAATTGCCTAGATATGACAAGAGCGACAGTTACAGCAGGATAGACGATTGTTGCTATTCCTGTTATGTAAGGTGTATACACCTATACAGGGTGTTGCTTCGAGTCGGTCTGGGAACTTTGACCTTGTATAATGCCTTCCGCTCTGAGTTGAAATTATTGCAAAGCAAAAATAATGCTCGGATGATATTATTTTGTATAATTTATTCCAAATAGGCTTAAGGCATCTCTTGAGATGAAATTGGTTATTGTCAGTAAACCACGAGTGTATGAAACATATGAGTTTCGTGACACAGATCAGGCAGAAACTCTTTCATTACAAGGCCGATAACCTTTGTAAATTGTGATGTCTCTTATTGTTGTGGATATTTGTGGAATTCTGAGTGGTAAGTTCAGACAACTTCAAGAATAACTAGCAATTTATTGAAAATGAATAAGCGATTAAAACGAATACAGTTTCGCCTCTCGCGACCGTCTACATACTACTACCATAACATGAATCAGCAAGCAAGCTTAACGATAAGCATTGGTTTATAAACATTCTGCGAATGCAATACAATATTTCATCTGTTAGTATTTGTTTTTCTTAATTAAATATAGATCACAACACTCTCCCTAAAAACATACTGACAGATAACAACAATACAAAACCTATTTATTAGTTGTTAAACCAAGTTTACCTTTCAAATAATCAAACTTTTGACGTGACAGTGGTTTAGTCATAACATCAGCAATTTGCTCATCACTTTGTACATATTCTACCTTAATCCTATTTTCTTCATACAGATTACGTATAAAATTATAACGAACATCAATATGTTTAGTACGTTGATGAAACTGCCGATTCTTTATCAACTTGATCGCACTTAAATTATCAACACGTAAAACAGCTTTTTCAATTTTATTTTCACATACACCAATTTCATTAAACAAACGAATTAACCAAACCATTTCTTTCCCCGCACTTGCCGCACTTATAAATTCTGCTTCAGTTGTTGACAATGCTATACACTGCTGTCTTTTACTCTGCCAAGTAATTGCCGCATCACTGTATTTGCAGACTATTCCTGTAGTTGATTTCCTTGTGGTAGTATCACCTGCGAAATCTGCATCGCTGTACACTTCCAAATTTCCACTTGTTCCATAAAGAAGTCCAAGATTTTCTGTATATTTGAGATATCTAAGTATACGTTTAACCAAATTGCAATGCGCTTCCGTTGGTTTTTCCAATGATCTTGATGCAACGTTGAGTGCAAATCCTATATCAGGTCTGGATATGACATGAAGATACATGAGATTTCCTACTATTTCACGATAAGGAAAATCTCTGGCTAACTCATTAGAACCGTTGGAATTCCAGCCAGGTTCTATTGGAATTGACACAGACTTTGCTTCTTTCATTCCAAACTTCGCCAGAATTTTATGAACATAATTTCTTTGATTAATAAAAATTGAGCCATCTGACTTCTGCTCGATTTCCATACCAAGGAAACTGTTTACTTGTGTTACGATTTTTGCCTCAAACTTGCTTTGTACTTGTTCAAGTAACTCATCAGCATCTTCGGCTTTAGAAGCAACTATTAACCCATCGTCAACATATAACAAAAGAAATAATTTTCTCGTTTTATCGTTAAGTATATATAGACATGTGTCACAAGTACTCTCCCTCAAACCAAAATTCTGCAGAAATTCAGTGAATCTTCGATTCCAACATCTGGGAGCTTGTTTCAAGCCGTACAAACTTTTTAATAGCTTACAAACCTTGCTCGAAGCATTTTCAAATCCCTTTGGTTGATTCATGAAAATCTCTTCATCCAAGTTACCATACAAAAACGCGGATTTAATATCGAATTGTCTTAGAATTAATTTTTCTGATGATGCCACACTTAAGACTGCTCGAATAGTATCGTAACGTACTACTGGACTGAAGGTTTCATTGTAATCATAACCTTCCTTTTGAGAGCAACCTTTCACGACTAATCGCGCTTTATAGCGATCTATAGAGCCATCGGGGTGATATTTAATTCGGTATACCCAACGATTATCAAGCACCTTTTTACCAACCGGCTTGTCAACTAAAACCCAAGTATTATTTTTGGCTAAGGATTTCATTTCTTCTGTCATTGCACTGAGCCAATGTTCAGCCTTTTCAGAATTCATTGCATCATCGTAATCCGTTGGTTCTGTTTCAGCCGTCATGCAAATAGGAACACCATAATAATCAGGTCTCTTCAGTGTTTTCCTATCTCTCAGTTTGCGTATGTCTTCTTCACCATTCGACTCGGAATTGTTGTCTGAACATTCAACATCTTCCGCTTCCTCAGCAGATTCAGAGGTACCAATTGTGTCAACTCCTGTTGTTACAGATAATGTTGATTCTTCTTTGAAAACGACATCTCTGCTTACGATGACATCATTGACATCAGGAACCCATATGCGATAAGCTTCGACTCCTTCTGTGTACCCCACAAAATAGCCTTTTTGGGATTTCTTGTCTAGCTTACGTCTCTTTTCTTTGGGTATGTGCACATAACATTCTGTCCCAAAGACCTTTAAGTTTGTGACTTTTGGTTTCTTTCCATACCACAACTCATATGGCGTTTTCTCTGATATTCTTGTTGGTGCAGTTCGATTAAGCACGTAAACCGCAGTGTTTACTGCCTCTGCCCAAAGCTTCTGTGGAAGATAGGATTTTGCGTATAACATAGAACGAGCAGCTTCCACTACTGTTCTATTTTCTCTTTCAATTACTCCGTTTTGTTCTGGTGTATACGGGGCAGTTACAATATGTTTAGTTCCAATCTCACTCAAGAACTTGCGAACATCATTGTTTACATACTCTTTGCCTCCGTCAGTTTGCAGCTCTTTAATTTGACGCCCAAACTTTGTGTGTATTTCGTTGCAAAATGATTTCAATTTGTCTTTTACCTCCGACTTTTCTCGAATGAAGTAAACAGCTCTAAACTTGCTAAAATCATCCTTAAATAGTACAAAGTATCGTTTCTTACCAACTGATTCCACGCTCATCGGACCACATACATCAGAATGCACCAATTCCCTAGGAGCATTTGTAGTATCTTCCGTTCTTTGACTGAAACTTCTTCGATGTTGCTTCCCATAAACACACCCATCACAAAATGTATTGTCCGAGGTCACTTCAGTTCCCATTAATTTTAAAAATGATTGCACATGTTTTTTATTTTGGTGAGCTAACCGTTCGTGCCACAACTGTAGCGAACCGATCTTATTAGCAGCAGCAGAATAAACAATTTTATTTGTATGCACAACCCGAACGCGAAGTTGATACAAATTATTGAGCTCTACTCCTGTAGCAACAATTTTATCATTCTTCATAAACACACAATGCTTGCCATTGTTGTTAATACAAAAATCAAGGCCCTTGCTAGCCGCTACTTTTACCGAAAACAAATTGTGAGTCATATCCGGAGCATACAGCACGTCGTAAATTACACCGGGTAGCCACGTCGTTTCACCATACGTTTCGACTTTAAGGTTCCCGCGACCAAACGCCGATATCTGCTGACCGTTTCCGACTCTTATCATCACGGGTTTTGAAAACTCGCTAAATTCCATGAACCAATCACGCCTATTGGTTATATGGTCAGATGCACCTGAGTCGATTAACCAAATGTCTCTGGTTACTATTACGTCAGCACTTCCTACAAACGCCTGTTGTTCACTCGATGAATCGTCACCGGATTTACCACTTTTTGGTTGGTACTCGTTTTTCGGACAGTTTTTCAGAATGTGGTCTTTCGAACCGCACTTATAACAACCACGACAATTTTCGCGAACATGGTTTTTCCTTCCGCAATTTAAACAACCAGCCTTTTTCTTAAAATTCGGAACTTTCTTGCCCAATTTTAGTTTCGAAAACAATGCGACTGTTGATTCCTCATTTTCAGTTACCTGCTTTTGAAGGCGTAACTCTTCAGTCATGAGTCTCGTTGTTAGATTGTCGATGGTTCGTTTACCTGGATCAGTCGAGTCCCATGCGCTGTGAAAATGATTAAATTTTGATGGCAACGTCGACAAAATTCTGGTAAGAAGCATGGATTCTGGAATTTGTTCACCCAACATTTTCATTTTATTGGCCAACTGCTCCAACTTAGAGATGTGTTGAGCTACATTTCCAGCAGGATCCCAGCGGAATTCAAAGAACTGCTTCTGAACGAGAGAGAGGCTCTCATCCGACTTCATATCATAGATACTGTGCAACTTTTTCCACATTTCTTCTGCGGTTTCACAACTCATTAAGAATTGTAGTGGCTTCGAGTCCACAGTGGTTACTATGAGTTTCTTCGCAAGTCGATCAGCCTTTGTCCATCTCTTCAGTTTTTGTTCATACTGCTCATCACCAACTTCAGGTTTCTTAACTGTGCCATCGCACACGTCACGAGCATCTTCACTTTCCAATAAAGTTCGCATGACAAATTGCCATTGCGGCCAGTTATCAGCGTCTCGAAGTTTCTCTACTTTGAGTTTATCAACCTCCATTTTGTTGATAACGCGTTAAAACAATTTTAATGCACTAAACAACTTTTTTAGTCACACTCTAACTTGAATTAACCGTTCAAAGTCAACAATGAACTTAACAATCCACCTGAGACACCTGGGCCCATAACCTGTTGTGGATATTTGTGGAATTCTGAGTGGTAAGTTCAGACAACTTCAAGAATAACTAGCAATTTATTGAAAATGAATAAGCGATTAAAACGAATACAGTTTCGCCTCTCGCGACCGTCTACATACTACTACCATAACATGAATCAGCAAGCAAGCTTAACGATAAGCATTGGTTTATAAACATTCTGCGAATGCAATACAATATTTCATCTGTTAGTATTTGTTTTTCTTAATTAAATATAGATCACAACACTTATGATATAGACACAAAGAAATAAAAACCCTAAAATAAAAACGCGCTTTTCTTAAACAATTGTATAATCTAGTAGTCTGATCTACTAATACACTCAGGAATAGACCCTTTCAGTGGTAATGTAAGAGATAGTATTATGCCCTAAAGGCAATGAATTAAAAAAAAGAATACTGGATGCGCGCGCAACTGGTAGAATTTGGTTTGCCAGTTACAGCGTTTTCGGGTGTATTTTTAGTGGTTGTGAAGAGGTAAGAAATAGTATTATGCGCTAAAAGTAATGGGTAATAAAAGAGGGAATACTCGATGCGCGCGCAGCCGGTAGAATTTGGTTGCATGGTTACGACGTTTTCTAGTGTGTTTGTATAAACAATAAATTGCCACCTGACAGATAAGAAACGCGTGTTTATTTGCAATCCATGAGTTTTCATTTCTTTCTCTTAATTTCACAACTTACCTATAAATAATAACAAGCTAATTCAAAACTAACATGTTTAAATTTACCATTACAATTTTTCCTTAATAACCAAATAAGTCTACAGTAAAATTCCAGATTTCTTGAGCCTCAAATTTACAGTTTCGTAAACAACAAATTTTCGATGTTCTCAGCCAATATTCCAAATCCATTTTAACTTACAATTTAAGCACTCATGTATGTTATTGTTTTAGTTTTGTCCATAAGTCAATTAAAATTCTCGGAGCAGAGTGACATTTACAAAAGTTATAAATATTTGAAAGGGGGCAACTCTTTAACGAAGCATTTCCGGACATGCCCTCATAGGAACTTTTTCTCTCATTTTGAGGTCCGGAATTCAAATTTCAAATTTGTCCAGTTAATCCTGAAACACCCTGTATATTGGATTTACGCCATTCTTCTTATTCTAGTAAATACATTGACATACTTGCCATCGTACGTCGCATTTTAGATGATTCCGTTTTGCAGCGAAAATCTGAATGTGGTTACGTACGCTTTTTTAGATAAACACTTCTATACGCCAAATCGATCAGATACAAGTGCTACATTTGCAAGGCTATATCGCATTTGCTTCTGCTTAAAAAGTTCTTTTGATTCCAATTTAGAGTCTTTGCTTGGGTAAATTTGAGAGTCTGCGATGTATTCCCCAGAAGTTGAAGGTCAGAATTCAGATGCTGTAAAGGGAACCTACATGATGAGCTTAAATATTATAGGTGAACTTACCATTAAGATCGAGGATTTCAACTGGAGATCTCAGATTGCATTCTTCAGATGTTTACGGTTCTGTATGGTACTCTGTAATGAACAATAATAATTTTGCAATATGCTTTCCTGTTTGAGAATTTCATATACTATAGTTACTGTCGTAAGTTGCAGCAATTTACTTTTGTTTTCTAGAACGAATAGCCTTTCGAGCCATACTTTTGCGAATCCTTTTAGTTGTTAAAATATCCACAGAACCAGTAACCATTTTTCTATCATGTTTTTGACCTACCAAAAGCTTTTTTCAGTTGGCACTTTATTTTCTTTCTTAAGGGCCCCACACACACGCAATTTAGAATTAATTCAAAACTGTACATTCAAAAGTTTTGAACGGAATGTTGCGCGACGGTTCTCCACACACACACAATTTTCACTTCGCAGTTTTATAAAACATGGCCTCGAGAGAAGAATTAAATTTATTGTCAGTGGCGTGCCTAATTATTTTGAAAAAGAAAAATAAACAAAGATTCAATTGGAGTAGATGGGAGAAACATTGGTTGCTGAAACGTGATCACTTTTCACATATTAATTTCTTAGAAGAGTTGCACTCGTCGGGGCGGTCTGTGAAAGTCACTCCGAGCATAATAAAATACGCAATTTCGACGAAAAATTTGACAGGCGGGTGTCTGATCTTGGAAGATTTCGCGATCGCCGGAAATTTTTGTTTGCCATTTTCTAATGCATTTTTCTACCGATCCAAAATTCCGCCCAACTTAACACTCTTTGATCTTTCCCCTTTCGAACCGTACCCCGCTGGACTTCCACCTTCGACCTCCAGGGACGAATTTGGCCCCCGTTTTGTATGCTTTTTGCCCTAAAATTTTGCATTGCTTCGGGGAAAAAATTATTTCCCCCATCAACCTCTGTGCGAGGGAGATGATTTTTGAATATTTTCGGTCAGATCGACTGGGCTATCGGAATCCGCCTTCAAATTTACCCGGCGAAAAAACTACCCTTATTTTGAGGGCACCGTATCTCGCTGGCGGTTCCACTCCCGCGTTCGAGATCGCCTTATGACCTACAACTTTTGTCAGCGGAAGAACGGACTACGCCCGTTTTTTCGCATGGCTTGTTCTTCTGGATGCGATGGAACATTTTCGGCCCCTTCCAGTACGCCGAGTTCGTTATCGCTTGGAAACAGGGTGTTTTACCGGAGTTGGAAAAATCGCGATGGTCACTGCGGATCCGGGACGAATTCGGCTTTGAACTTCTCAAATTTCATCCCGATCGAAGGTGTTTTCGCCCGTGTTTTCGTTCATTAAAAAAATATTTTCGATCCTTCACGTTTTCTCCACTATTCGGGGCGAGGTTGACGATTGTGGGACGGGTGGACGGGTGAAATTATAGTCGAATTGTTTGTTTTTGTTGAAAAAACATAATAATGTTCAAAATACGTTTAGTATAAATATACATAAAAAATTACTTATCTACATCTATTATATTAACTACTCAAAATCAAATAAATCCGTTAAAACTACCTATGTCACCTGCTGCGCGCCACTGTATTAAACAAACCTTGAGGTTTTGACCACACACGCACAATTTTGAATGCGCAATCGTCGGTGTACAGTTAAAATTTCAAGACAGACTTGAAATGAACGGTTCAACTGCGCAGTTCAAAAAAGTCTTAAGGCTTGCACCACACACGCACAATTTTGAATGCACATTTTTGCCTGTTCATTCAAAATTTAACGCAAGTACGTGTGTGTGTGGGCGCTTTTATATTTACATGCATTAATAAAAAAATGTATTCGCAATCTGCTATGGCAAAAAGGGCTTTGCTGTTACGTTCGAATTCTTCAAATTTTCTTTTGTAAACGCCATTATCTTGTCTTTTTTTGAAAGGTTTCATTAAATTTTTATATTTATTATAATAATCTTCTGTCATTTTTAAAAAATATGGAGGATGATACGGTCGACACCGATTTTTTAGCCCATATCTCCTGTAAGTTTGAAATAACTGGCTTCGATATTTCAGAAAAAGCTGCATTTCGTGGTTTAGGGGTGGGGAATTTGAGGACTGAAAACGGGACATGCAGACACATTTTTATTCCAACACCATTCTAAAATTAAAGTAAATAAGGCGTTAAATAAAGGATCAGCTTAGAGACTCTCACTACTTTTATAGTAATAAAATAAAATTCGACCCGAACTTGCTCCAACAACTACTCCTCGGGCAAATACCCCGACAGGCATTGAACTACAGAGCAAGCCCTTGACGAGGACGTGTACTGTACGGTGACAAAACATCCGGAAACACTCTGCTATCAACTAATGCAGTATTGAGAATCCGACAATGCCTGTCGGGGTATTTCTCCGAGGAGTAGTTGTTGGAGCAAGTTCGGGTAGAATTTTATTTTATTTCATGTGATCTTCGGCATTGAATAGGAATGTCTAGAGGGAGACGATCAGTGAGCGAGAGCCGGCTTTTCGGAGTTGGCGCTCTCTTACTGATGTGTGCCCGCTCGCCTTTATGACTAGAAGCTGCACCGTACTGATAAGCTCCAATACAGAGTGAAATCATGATATGCGGTTGCTGTGTGCGAACGAACCAAAACTCTTCTTTTCTTTCTATTAATTTTATAGTAATATTTTTCGTTCGCCTTAAATAAATCCATCATAAACTGGACACCTTTTTACTATTTGTACACATATTTATCGTAATTAGAAAGTAGGATCGTCTAAATTAATTATTCGTTATCATTTTTGACCAAGAACGTCTTGATACGTTACTTGGTTTAACCGGCGTGTTGAAATGAAAATTATATTGCAATCTCTCCATCTTATGCATATTTTGGCGAGATGCACAGTAAACGGGACGTTTGACAGTAGTAGTAGTGTGGTCATTGCAATGCAGATGGCGGTGGCGCTTCAGTTTATCCTCTTATCTCTAAATAGAAAATCATAATTTAAATATAGGATCGCCGACTATTCCTCCCAGATTTATTTGGTTGCCGCCAAAGCAAAATACTTTGAAAATTTCAAGCTGCAGGTATTCCTAATAAAAGTGGTTGCAGCGGTGTTACAAACCAATCATAATAGATTGCGACTATATTTTGCATAATCCTAATCACACTTTTGGGCGATAGGTGGCAGCACTTTATAGACGTTTGTCCAGAATTATTATTTAACAGCTGATAAATCCCAAAGTTATTATATAATAACTTTGGATAAATCCCACTCTTAAGCATATATTTGCACCACTGGTGCTGTCTCATAATATCAGCATATGTCGGGAGAACGTTTTTTTGAAGGCTCTGCTGGATTACCGAACACAGGACACATAACAGCATTTTCGAGTACCTATACATAACATTGTTCTAGAGCCGCACAAAACTCTCTCACTGACAATAAACTAGAAATTAAACATGAAATTGGAGACTTTTCGGCATATTATTCATTAGAACAGAAACAAACTAACGTCCATTATCAATGGATAATTTTGAGTCGCTTAAGTTAACTTAGATTCTTCGTTTTGACAAATTGTCTTGTGTAAAATGGGATCTGTAATTTTGAATAGTTATATCTAATTGTAACCTCTTTGGAATAGATCGCGACTCTTAGACGACATAATGCAATATAAAAATTTGTACCATGACCAGCTGCAAGTGCTGGAGAAACATTCCGAACCGTATAATCGATTTTTTTTTATTAAAATTGAATGCGTCTAAAAATTCAGCGGCTCGGGGGGGACTTCCAAATATATTTTTCAAAAAAAAATACGGTGTACGTAGTTTCTTAATTGAAATGGCCCTTGTGGAGATTGGAAAAAAATGTTCTCGCTCCTCCTTACTGCACATCGCATCACACTTTTTGAAGGATCGTAATATACAACGTTAGTAAAGTCTATAATAGCTTACCGTCCCATTTGAAACAGCTTCCCATGATTGAGTACAAGAGCAGTTTTGCTGAATCCCTCCTTGTGATTTCACACACTTGAAATACTCAATGTTTTTTTTGTTCTTGTCTTACGTGTACAAATGCGTGAAATAATAGACATATATTATTATTATTACTATTATTATCATTGACAACAGTACCCACAGAGATCTAACAAGCCATACGAGGAATCGTTTAGATAGTCTTTTGAAATCGAATCGGTTAGGTAGTTATGACAGGAAATTCATTTGCCATAATGGCATCAGCCGCGCAATCTTGAAAAAAGACCTTGAAATGTTTCCTTAGAAGGTTGGTTATTTGGATATTTGAAAAGATGAAAACATGTTCGCAATTATGCTTAGAAATTAATTGGGAACCTTTTGTAGTCATTCACAAATTAAAAGTTCATATGATTGTATTGTCCACTCAGTTTTATCGAACGTTATTCTGTTTTTGGTTGGTATTATTCTGACTTTCGATTGACACTTTCATAATAGACAAAAATTCATGGCCTACACTCAGGCCAAGTTCTTTTTTAATTGTGTTGTAATTGGGATAACATGCAACCATATGTGTTGTGAGGACCTACGTATCCCGCAGTGGCGTATACTGTGACAAATAAACAGTAGGGTTGTAAGTATATGCGGGTAATATTCTGATAATGGCTTTTCTTTGCACTATCCATTCAGTACTGGATTAAAAGTATAGAGTTTCAACTCCTTTGTGTGAAATAATGGGAGAACGTTTACTTTTTACTTATACACGTACAACGTACGAAGATTGCATTGTTCTCTAGTTTCAAGTACGTTTTCATTATATGTAACAGAGCCTGTAGGTATCCCGCATTAAAGTAACAGGAAATAGTAAAATGAACTCTATTAAATCCCTCTTAGGGTAGTATTAACCTCCCAAGTTGACTCTAAGAACATTGTAACGGTTGTACTGTTAATAGACGATAATGTGAATATTATTTGAGAGCGGTTCAGAAAATCGATAGATTCAAAGTTACTTGTTCGTATGGTAGATTTAAAGAACAGTTTCTAATTAAATATATTACACTTATCGGTGCAATTAACAGCCCACTCACAAAACACGTAAATTGGAGGTATTTTCATTACTTCGGTAACCGTCTCCTCAAGTCAACACAGTAACATTAGACGTTACTAAATTAGTCTTCCTGTCACCTGGAATTTTTAAATAGATCTTCGAGTCATTTATGATGGGAACGTTCTTCCAATGTCCTACCACAGCCGCGATGTCAAGTAAAATGAAGATGGGCTACTAGATTACAAAATTACAGGCAGACATTCATCATCATAAGCTTCTCAGTCCGAAGACTGGTTGGATGCGTACCTTCATCCTTTCCTATCCTGAGCTAACCTACGCAATTTCCTAAAAGTAGAACGTCCTACATCCTTAACTATTTGAGAGCAGTAGTCTAATCTAGGCCTACCTCTACCTCTTTTTATTCCTACCTCTGACTCTAGTAGGTATGTCGCGAACTATTCCTTCGTGTCTTAGAAGGTGTCCTACCATCCTATCTCTCCTATCCTTTATCTCTTCCATACCTTTCGCTTTCCCCCAACTCTTTCTAATACCCCCCTATGTTGAGCTTATCTATCCACGATATCTTCATCGTGCATCTGTAGCACCACATTTCAAACGCTTCTACTCTTTTTCGATCCGCTTCTCCTATTGTCCATATTTCACACCCGTATAATGCCGTACTCCATACATACGTCGTTAACAGTCTTTTCCCAGTTTCTATGTTAACAATTTCCGAGCATAACAGTTGTTTCTTTTTGTTAAAGCATCCCGACCCTGCGCTATTCTTTGTTTTATATATTTAGTGATGCTACCATCTCCAGTTATTATTACTTGCTAAACAGCAGATCCGTAACCCTCTATATTCTCATTTCTTATTTGTATTGCACTCTAAGTTCACACCCTCTACATACCAAAATTTTGGTTTTGGTTTTCTTTTTATTGATTTTCATGCCGTAGCCCTCTGTCAAAACTGTTTCCATTTCATTCAGAGCCATTCCTAATTCTTCTTTGCCAGATGCTAACACTGCTATAACATCCGCAAATTTGAGCATGCGAATAGTTTGACCCTGTACATTAATCCCTGAGGCTATTCTGTCCTTGACAATATAATAATAATAATAATAATAACGTTTATTTCAACCCTGAAACACCCCATACATCACAACATTGAAAGATACTATGAAATAAACATTGAAAATATTCCCCGCAAAAGTAAAAAAAACTTGTGCGCGGGGAAACGTAAGTTGAACAGAATTTAAAAAATTAACACACATGCGTCTAGAGTATATGGGCTGGACACCGCGGAGAAGCGAAACAAGATCGGCACGGGAAAAAAACAATCACAATTGTAATAATTTCAACAATTACAAATATGTTTATGACAGGAGGTTGCTATTTATCAAGTTATGTATGTAACACCTATCGGCCTTAAATAAATGCTCTTTTAATTCTACCGTAAATTTAGTATTTAGACAAGTTTCTAATATTCCTTAATTCAAGAGGCAAACTGTTATTATACAACCTAGGTGACAGGAAACTAAGGCTACGCTGACCCACCGTCTTGCCCGAGACGGGCCATTTAAGTTTCTCTTGGGTCTGAAATTGGGTTCGACAAATATGATCGTTCACATCTAAAGAAATTAATTTGTTCTTCTGCTGAAAAATGCAAACATTAAAAAAGAACAACTGCCTGACATCCAGCAACCCGGACTCCCTGTATAGCAGGTCAGATGGATAAGTACTATCTTTGTGACACACGATTTTTATTATTTTATTTTGCAGTATCTGCAGCTTCTTGACGTGACAGTCTAAGAGACCACCCCAACCCATAATTCCATAACTTATTCTAGACTGCACTAAAGCATAATATATTGTAATCAACTGAGTGGTACTCAGAATATTACTCAAAATTTTAAATTTATACAAAACACATCTTAACAATTGTGAAACGCTGTCTACCTGCATATTCCATCTCAGATGACTGTCAATAATAATACCGAGGTATTTAATATTGTTTGTTGATGTTATTTTTGAGGTAATGCCATTTCTCTTAGCGATAAAATGTAGCTCCGTGAATAACGGCAGTGAGCTCTTGTATGATGTTAGAGGTAAGAATTTAGTTTTGCTATAATTTATTGTTAATTGTTTGTGGTTAAAAAAGTTAATAAAACTTAAAAAGTCTTTCTCTATTGTCTCCTTTAAATTTTCCCACCCTTGCCCTTTGTAGTATACTACGGTATCATCTGCGTAACTAATGACATCACCGCAGGTGTCTATTCTAAAAATATCATTGATATACAACGTAAAGAGTATAGGTCCAAGAACAGTTCCCTGAGGAACGCCAAATTCGACTGTTCTCTTGCGACTACAAGTGGATCCTATTCGAACGTACTGCCTGCGATTCTCCAGATAACTTTTTAGTAAACTATACGTTTTACCTCTGAAACCGAGCTTTTCTAAAAACCTGCAACAGTTGCTGGTGGTTGACTGTGTCAAATGCCATTTTAATGTCCAGAAATACACATGCAGCCGCCTCACTCTGATCCATAGACTTATAAATGAGAGATGTTAAATATACAATGGCGTCCTGAGCAGATCTGCCCTCCCTAAACCCAAACTGCTTGTTGGAAATGATGTCATTCTCTTCAATAAATTTTGTAAACCTTATTTTCAAAATCTTTTCAAACAATTTTGTGAAACTTGTAATTAACGATAAGGTCTATAGTTGGAGACATCCTCCTTATGGCCACTCTTGTATAATGGAATTATAACAGCTGTCTTAAATTCAGGAGGGCAGACTCCACTATCAAAAATTGCGTTAATTAAATGGGATAAAGGGGATAAAGGGGATCATGAGATATCCTTTTAAAGGTTTCTGCTGAGACACTATCATAACCAGGTGATTTACCATTTTTTAGAGACGCAATAACACGACTAACTTCAAATTCATCAGTAGGGTATAAAAACACAGATGAGCACACATTCCCCGCAGAAATGGGTGGACTTGTTGATTTTGAAATATTATTTGCCGTTTTTGCCTACATCTGTGAAAAAATATACGAAAGTGTCTGCATATCATCAAGATTAGTAAGTAGTTCGCCACTCTCTGTTTGAACCTTTTTTATACTGTTAACTGTCTTGCGTGTTCCACCAACCTCTCCGATAAGAGACCACAATGCTTTGCTTGAATTTTTATTTTTATCTATTTGATTTTTATAATATAAGTGCTTGGCAGTTTTAATTAATTTATTCAATTTGTTACGGTAGCTAAGGAAGTTAGTCTTCAATACGCTATTTCCAGGATTATCCACCATTGATTTATATAATTTATCTCTATTATTTATCGACGTAACCAAACCCCCAATAATCCACTTCTTTCTCTTCACTGATTTACGCCTTTCGTGTATTACTTTTGTGTTGCTCTTTATTTTTGACAGAATTAAATTTGTTAAAAAAGTTGTCGCTGCATTTGTATCAATAATGTTATAAAACAAATTCCAATCCTGTTGCCGCAAATCAGACTTTAATTTATCATAATCAATGTACATTTTACAATTTTGCGTAACGTCCATATTTTTCCCACCCCCTCCATCGCAAAATCTGAGGCCAATCACAAGTGGAAAATGGTCAGTTATTTGCGCCCTTATTACAGCTGACGTAACACTATCAAGAAATGTGTGCTTGGATTTAATAAAAACATGATCTATGCATGAGGCTGCATCGCCCTGAACCCTTGTTGGTATATTTATAGCAGAATGAAAATTAAATTCGTAAAGTAAATTAATGTAATCAGACGTACTACCCCCATCACGCTGCATATCAATATTAACATCACCTACTAGCAAATGAAAATCACTGTCTTCCCCTGCTGTGTCTACTAAATACCGATTTAAATTTAATATAAAATCTTCCACATTTGTTGATGGGGGTCTATATATAGCTGTTACTGCAAACTTTTTGCCACTCAGAGCAAATTTTAGCTGCAAAGACTGACAAACCCCAACTCCTACAGTGTCACAAGTGCCATTCACAACATTTCTAATGTAAACGACCACACCATCATTTTTATTAATATTACCCTTACTGTAAAAAATATCATATCCATCTATTTTAAATAAATTCAGGTCCTGCACATACCATGTCTCGGACAAAACGATGCAATCAAAATCTTTACTAAATTGACTTATATAAACAACAAATTCATCCAAATTTTTAGCAATACTTCTGATATTTATATGAACCAGTCTCAAACCTACCCCCCCGTCCACATCCAGCACCCTATTGCACTCCGCCACAGTATCCAGCCCATGGGTAACTATTGATACATAATCAAAGTCTCTTATAAATTAATCCACACTAAAAAATAAACGAAAGTAAAATCGAAACTAAAAAGAAAACAAAACACAAAAAAACACACATAGAACAGCAAGGTTACTCCGTCCAAAACAAAATCATATGCGCATAAGTACTAACTGGCCGCGAAAAACATACTACATATTAAAAAAGAAAACAAACTTATTGCCTATAACATCTCAAAAACAAAATACATTTGCATGAGCATTGCTTAGCGAAAGGATATAGATGACCTATATATCGTTCACTGAAAATATCTTCCTTATGACTCCGTTCTTGTCCTTCATCATTACTACACCATCTCTAGTCCAGACATTTCCCTTTCCCATTTCAGTTACGGCTGCCTTCACTAGTAGTTGTGCTCGATCTCTCGTAAGGTCTTCTCTTATTGACACATTTGTACCTTTCAATCGACTTTTAGCCCGGAAAACTTCGTCTCGAAATTTATAATTCATAAATTTCACAATAATCGGTCTACTTCTTACCCCATCCACAACTTTTCCTATTCGGTGGCATCTATCTATTGCGTATTCTACAAGTTTTATAATATTAATCGCATCTTCGATATATAGGTACCTAAGTTGAAAACTAGAGGTGACAATGCACATCCCTGTCTCACTCCCTTCCGGATATCTACTTTTCTTCATTCCTGCTCAAATTCTATAATTGCCTTTTGCTCTTTGTAGAGATTATGTATTATTCTTGTCTCTCTATATTTCATCCCTACCTTACTGAGCACTTCGTACATCTTCCCCCATTTTACGTTATCGAAGGCTTTTTCTAAATCTACAAATCCTATATAGAAGCTCTCCCTTTTCTATTGTTTCTTCTATAATTACTCGTAATGCTAAAATGGCCTCGCGCATACCTTTATTTCGTCTAAATCCGAACTGATCTTCTTCTAATATTTCTTCCGCCCTCTTCTCTATCCTTCTTTGCACAATTCTAGTTAAAATTTTTGACGCGGGGGAAGTTAAACTGAGAGTTCTAAAATTTTCGCACTTATTCGCGCCTTTCCGTTTTGGTAGAGCGACCATGATGTTCCTTTTGTAATCTTCTGGAATCTCACCAGTGTCGTATATACGGCTAACTAGTTTAAAGAAAGCTCTCTTACCTCTTGACCTGCAGACTTTAAAATTTCTGCTTGCAATCCGACTACACCTGGTGCTTTATTGTTTTTTAGGCTTTCTAATGCTAGCTCAAACTCTTCCCTTATTATGGGACAACCTAGGTTATTCGCTATATCCCCGACTTTACATCAACTACGGTCTACTAATTTACGGCAGATAACGTATTAATGACAAAGTTTAGAATTCTCACGTCAAATTTTTTTGGCTTATTCAAACTGCTCTGGAAAAAGAAGAAGCTAAATCCAATTGCTTTAATTTTTTGGCCATATTGATTCATTGCCAATCCCGCGCCTTCATTTAATTATTTCATCTTTATATTTCTTAAAATCATCTATATTATGTTTCGCGCGAATATGTTTTAAAAAATTTGAGGTAGCTTCTAGTGAGCAAACTTGGTATTGTGCTCTAAAATTATTTCCACTTGTCGAGCCGAAAAGAACTTTCCGTCAAAGGTCGAAGGTCAAAATGGCGAGTTCTGTGTCAGAAATCTTAACGTTATTATTTTATTTTAGAAATTAGGTACTTTGCTTTAACACTTTCTATTATTTATATTTATTTATCTAGATTTCAAAAGCGTTATGCTGACGAAGAAACCGCATAAAGCTTTTGAAATCTAGATAAAGAAATATAATGATAAAGCAAAGTAATTTAAATCTCCACTTATGATGAACTATCACAAAGTGAATGAAGACGGTGTTAGTTAGACATTCTATTTAAACATTTAGTTTTGTTTCCTATTTTTATTTATGTCTCCACATTTTTCGGCTTATAAAGTGAAAAATATTTATGAAATATTAATATATGTACAGAATGGAAGATTTACAATTTTTTACAAAATATGATTACCAACATTTTCTGAACAATTATTAATCTCTAAGAAACTGACCTAATAAGTCGAAAGATGTACAAAAGTTAATAAAAATAGGAAACAAACAATTAGTATACAAATTAGATCTTGTGGATTAACCCCCACCTAATTACTACAAGTTGTTCTAGGGGGTCAGCCTCCGGCGAGATGACCCGCGGAGAGTTGACTCGCGGCGAGTTGACTAGCGGCGAATGGATCTGCGACGAGATGGTCGCGGCGAGTTGGGCGACAAGTTCGCCGCGGCGAGTTGTCCCATTCCCAAGAATCACGGTCCCCTGAAATTTTTGTTCCAATACGGTCGGACGTGTGCATTACTTAATGTCGGTAAAATGACGTTTAAGTATATCGTTATTGGCTAGTGACGCTAACGGGCTTTGTGGGTGTGCAGGTATCGTACAGAACAGCCATTTTATTATCCTATGGCTAAACGAGTTCTGAACCCGTAGGGGTTTGATATACAGGGTGTCCCATTTATGCTTCAAAAACGATATGCAAGTTCTTCAAGTTAAAATAATGGGGGTTTGTCATATAAATTTTTTCTCTTAGACGCCTGTTGGCTGAGATACAAGTGTTAAAAGTTCTGCAAAAATCGTTATTAAAAAAACTTTTTATTAAATTTTGATTGATGAAGTTATGAGTTATTCAGTTCAAATGAAAATAGCATTATTTTAAAATTAATTTGTATTATTTTTTTACGTTTGCATTAATTACCCAAAATTTCAACATTAATTATCTCGAAAACGATGAGTTCTACAGACCTTTTATAAGTAAGAACAATTTTTGAGGAAACAATGGTAGATTTCAAAATTAAACAAAAAACTTGCAAAAACCAGTGACGTACCATTTATTTTTCAAAAAGGATTTTAACTTAATCCATTGTGTACGCCACTGGTTATTTTTCTTTATTGATTGCACTATCAAAAAGTAGGCAAGGAAAAATAAGAAAGGTGAGTACAATTTGAAATAAAAATCTCTTTTAGATTTTAAGTTATGCTGAATTTAACATTTTTTGCAGAACTTTTAACACCTTGTATCTAAGCCATCAGGCGTCTAAGAGAAAAATTTATATGACAAACCCCCTTTATTTGACCTTGAAGAATTTGCATATCATTTTTTGAAGCATAAATGGGACACCCTGTATTTTTCTTGTTTCTACATCATCTTTTTTTCCAAAAAATGCGTGTGTCTGGTGCGAGGACAACTGAATGGTCTCTTTCAAAAATGCCATCTCTCAGCTTTAGGTTTTTACACCTCCAAAATGCAAATTGTGTTGACATTCTGTAATGCGCATACCCGACCGTGTCCGAACAAAATTTCAGGGAACCGTCGGCCGGAGCAGTAGTCACTCCCATATAAAATCATAATTCTGAAGGCCAATCTAGGGATGCTAGTATCGAATGAAAGTATCGATACCAGTATCATTTGTTACTTTTAGCTTTAGGTATCGATACCTTCCGATACTTAACAAGAAAGTATCGATACCTTGGAGTATCGGTATCACTTCTGTAAAATGTCTACTGAGAGTGTTTTGTTAGAACGGAAAACTTGTAAAAAGAAACTAAACTTTATTTTTTACAATTACAGCTTTTCAGTTAATAAAACATACCTCTGAACTCACAAAATAAAATTAAAACAAAAATAAACTTGGATGGGTGGCGCTTATGAATGAAGTTGGGGCTGAGATAAAACACTTGGGAGCGGTTTTTCAAAGAAACCAACACCGGATTAAGTCTGACACTGGCTTCGTTGCTATGATACCGTCTTTCTGATTGGTTGTATCATAGCAACGAAGCCGGCGTCAGACTTAATCCGTTGGATTCTTTGAAAAACCGGACCTTGATCTTGACGAACAGGTTGAATTCGCAGACTCTTTATCAATATCTGAGACCTCCACAGTCCTTTCCAAGACTACGGAGACGTGGAGACATTTTACATCAAATTTATGTATTTATATATAAAACATCAAAAGTCCTACTTTTTTGACTGCCTATAAGTATTGCTTACAGCAGGTATCATTCATTCGATATTGCTTTAAAAGTATCGATACCAGACAAGTATCGCATGTAAGGTATCGATACCAAATATCGAAACTTTTTTGTTGAAAGTATCGGTACTTCAGAAGTATCGATGTATCGTTAGCATCCCTAGGCCAATCTTAACCTCACAAAATTTCTAACGGCAGGAATGAAATACAAAATAGCACGAGGAATGTTAAGCCCAATAATATCTTCACATACAAACTAAACACATAAGGTTGGCCGACTGTAGATATACAGGTTGAGTCAATAGTGCGGGATTCTTCGTTATACCGTTTACAGTTAGAAATACTAAAAAGCTTTCCATATAAAAGTTGTTTCCACTGACATGTCGCTCCAGGTAAAATTATTGTTAGCTATACAACTTGTCCCATATTTGCTGTATGCAGGTCAAATGGAACATCTTGTATTTGACTTCATTTTCGAATTCCTTGATCGATTTCACTGAGCTCGTATGAAATATTATTTTTCTAAACTTCATATTTCTTGACTTATGGGCATTTTCTTGCGAATATTTGCGGATGCGAAACAATTTTGAAATTTTTATATTTCGCAATTAAATAAAGCTGCAGTAGTAATATTTTGATGGAAGGAAAGCAACATTTAAGAATGTTGCTGTAAGAAACAGTCCTAAATATTATACAGGATATTAGCAATTACAGGACAAATGAGAAAATTTCAATGCACCATAACTTTCTAATTTATTTCAAATATAACCCTATTGTTTTATACCATTGTTGGATTTCCCATAAAATTGCCTTTCTTGTTGCAATACCCTTCCCTATCCCAAAATTAACCGTTTTTGAAGTATTTGTATTACTTGTGATAGGTACTACGAGTATTAGATTAATGCTATTAAGCATCCAAACAAAGATGTTTTAAATTTCATTGCCGTTTCTGTGTGCAAATTGCAAACCTTGTATTGATTTGTCATCAACTCACGCATTCAATCACTGCGACCCTGATGCGGTTATGTTCATAAATATTAATTGTTTACAAATGACAATTTGCTGAGGTGAAAGACATTTTATTATTTAGTAATCTTGCTATCGAACATTTCAGTAACTGTGTCATATCCGTTATTCTAAATAAATTTAATGTCCAAAAATATGTGTATACATTCTTGAAGTAAACGACCCCTACATCTTGAACAGTACAATGGAGAAGAACCTTGTCTTGTATATTTTTATGATCGAGCAATCAAAATTTATTACTTTGTTTTTCAAAGTAGAAAATAAAATTGCATCATTTAAATTAATAAGGTATTAAAAATTTGAAAGGACTATTATAAAGAGTAATAAGTGGCCTTAAAATAATTTTAATGAAATGTAACAACCATAACTGTTATCGTAATTTCTTCCAGCGTCTTCCTATAGCATTAAGACATTTCTATATTTTAATATTTAATCATACGATAGTGCTTTGTTCATTTCAAAACTGGTCATCCTGATGTGGTTGCTTTGCTTTTAGACACAAATTTAGCCCCAGGGTCTGAACTACAGGGTGTTACAAAAAAGCAGGTCAAGCCGTTAGCCACAGATTATCTGGTCGAAAATAATGGAACTTTCCTTATATGCCATTTTTCATTTAGGCTTCTTTCTTTCAAGATACAGGTTGTTAAAGTTAAAATTTAAAAAAACTATTTTTATTAATAACTCCTCTGTTTTTTACGATATTCCGTTGAAATTTTGTACAGCATTTTTTCATATACCAACACAATGTTTGTGTAATTTTGATCAAAAAAATGGATGCGCGAATGGAGGAATGGGGGGATTGTAATACCTATTGTCCCCCCCAACTCTTCCCGGCGCACTTCTATGGTTCAACGGTATTGTTTTTTATACCAAGCGTTCATTTCTTTTATTTTTTCACTCTTGTAAAATTTTGATTTAGGACTTGGTTTACGAGATGTTGCAACTAATTTGGCTATATGTGTTGTTGATCTACTCGCTGTTTAAATCTCCCAATTTTTCTTAGGAGACGAACTAAGCTCGAGAAAAATGTTCTTGGATGGATATGTTCCTGCATAACGTCTAACAGCCAAATAAGCATTAGAAAGAAAGACAGGTACGCGTTAAGTTGTCAAAATAATTATTAATAAAAAAGTACCATCCAAGGGCATTTTTCTGGAGCTTAGACGTTATGCAGGAACATATCCATCTTAGGACATTTTTCTCGAGCTTAGTTCGTCACCTAAGAAGAATTGGGAGATTTAAACAGCAAGTGAATCAAAAACACATAGTCAAATGAGTTGCAATATCTCGTAAACCAAGACCTAAATCAAAATTTTACAAGAGAAAAAATAAAATAAATGAACGCTTGGTATAAAAAGCAATACCTTTTAACCATAGACGTGCTCAGGGAAAAGTTGTGTGGTCAATGGGTATTACAACCTCCCCTTTCCTCCGTTCGCGTATACTTTTCGCTTCTTATTTGCATTTATGTCACAGTCTAACTTATTCCACGGTAAATTTGGTATTTCCTGTGAAATAAGCTATTTTTCTTTTTGCGAGTTAGAGTATTTTAAGCAGGGATAGTAACATTGACCTATTTTTTGTCTAATATCATTATTAATTCCCGGCCAAAAAACAGAATCTTGAGCGTACCGAGTCTGTCGTTCTGTTGAAGCTTTTGATGCATAAGCACATTGTAACTTGTTTTGTAGAACTGCTCCTACGCCGCTTTTGGATGCATCAACCGATATGACCGTCTCTCTATTTATGTCAAAAAACTGCAGCACCCGCTGACAACTTAATTTATTTTTAAGTTCGATGAAGGCTTGTTCATGGTGCGGTTGCCATAAAAACTCAACGTCTTTTTTAAGTAATTCTGGTAGCGTATCTTGTATCTAAAAAGTCTTTTATGAATTTACTAAAATACGTTAACATACCTAACAGTCTCTGAACGACTTTTGCGTTTTGGGGACGCGGTATTTTATTGATTGCTAAAATTTTCTCATTATTTGGAGCCAACCCTTGATCTGATATTGAATGACCTAAATAATTAATTTGGTTCTTCCTAAATTTACATTTATTTAGGTTGAACTTTATGTTATTTATTTTAGCTATTTCCAAAACCTTTTTTAATCTCTGGTCATGTTCAGCTTTCGTTTTTCCCCACACAATTATGTCATCAATTTACACTTCTGTGTCTTCTAAGTTGAAAATACTTTTGAATCTATCCTGAAAAACGTCCGGAGCAGATTTTATGCCATACGGTAACCTAAGAAATTTATACTTCCCGAACGGAGTGCCAAACTTGCGAAGATTAAGATTTGCACTTTCCTCATCTAGAAGGATTTGGTAGAATCCATTAGTAGCATCTAATTGTCGCATTTGCCATTTTCCCTGTAATTTGTTCTAAAGAAGGAATTTGACAGTATTCAAGTCTTATAGCTTTATTAAGATCCTTAGTATCAATGCAAATTCTAAGTTTCCCATTAGGTTTCCTGACTATGACTAATGCATTTACCCATTCTGAGGAACCCTGTATTTTCTCAATAACACCCTGATTTGCTAATTCTTCTAGACTTTTTAAAATGTCTAAAAGTGGTAATGGCACTTTCCGTATGGGTATGCTCTACTGGTTGTACATGTTTATCTATTTCGATGTGGTAAGGCTTATTTACGCATCCTATCCCATGAAATAACTCTTTATATGTGTGTAAAAGATCTTCGTAATTATTTGTTTCCTCAACTACGTCTATTTCGTTTATTAATTTTAGTTTTACGCTTGATTGTAAGCCCAAGATAGCCATTGACTTAGAATTGGCTACGAAAAATTCCAATTGAAATAAATCACTGTGCTTGTCATAACAAGGCAGTTTGCACTTTCCTATTACATTTAGACTACTCCCTGTATATGACTTTAGTTTAACATGCGTCTTTTCGATTGAATTTTCTGATAAGTTTAAGCTTTGGAATACTGTTAACGGCAAAACATTTGCCGTTGCTCCCGAATCTATTTTAGAATTTATTATTTTATTTATTTATTACTAATTTTGTTGTCCATTGACTCAAATCTACGTTATCTATTTCTACCATGTCAATGAGCAAATGTGAGTCCTGCTCTCTGGTCATAATTATTTGCATTATTGTCTTCTGTAACTTCATGAATTTTGTGTTTCTTTCTCAAGCAAACATTTTCAAAATGATTTCAAATTTTACAGAAGATACAGAATTTCCCATAGGCAAGGGGTGGTTCTTACCGCATTTATCGCAATTATTTATATCCTTTTTCATTCCATTCCCACGGGACCTTTCCGATCTTACTTACTCATGTGTTGTGGTTCGCTTCCTCTCGACGGCATCCACCACTCCTGGTACCCATTGCTTCACATCTTTCCTTAGTCGCCCCAATGATTAAACGTAGTTCGATAGCTTTCTCCAGTGTGAGTGAGTTATCTTGTAATAACCTCTCCCGCATCGTTTCATGGTTGACACCGATTATTATCATCATTCTTGTTAGTCTATCCTGTAGATCTCCTAGGTTACATTTGATGGCCTTATTTTCTAAATCCGTAACGAACTAGTCAAAAGTTTGACCAATCTGTTGGCGACTGGAAAAGAATTCATACTGCTCGTACGATATGTTTTCTTTGGGCAAAAATTGGTCTTCGAACTTCTTTAATAGCACCTTCAGAATGTCCTTTTCATCTCCTTAAAATTTGAAGGTTGTGTAAATTTTGAAGCCTTTTTCCCCTATGTAGTGGAGTAATTGAGGGCACTGAGTTGTCTCTTCCTTTTTACAAAATTCACTAGCCAGTAAGTCATTTTCGAAGCGTAAGCGCCACGGCTTCCAATTTTCCGCGAGGTTACCGTCCATGCACATAGGTGCTATTCCCCGATTATATCCCATTTTCCTTGAAATTAACTTTAGAACTGAAATTTATTTGCGTAACTATCTCGAGTGCGCCATGCAGTAATTAGGGATGACTTGTGTATTTTCTGGTAATCCAGGAAAACACTATTTTCGAGAACAACACATATATTAGGTCTCCATGTTACATTTTTTGATAGCCCAATCTGCCAGCTGCTCTTTTGACATTCCTAAGCTGGTCGCGCACAGTTACCAACCTTACACAAAATGAATTGATACAAAAGATACTCTGGATTGGCCGAAAAGACATCCCACACACACGATGCCACGTGATTCCTTCATACATGCATTAACTATTGTATTTTTGAGTCTAGGCTACGTGTTGATTGAAAAAGCTACTTGAGGTTAACAACCTACTCGCCTTCCCTCAAATATACTATTACTCGTGTCCCTTAAAACGAGCCACCCATAAACGTTGCTGATTCACGGCACCGAATGTACTAGCACGTCTACAAGATTCACGTGGTTCTGGAACTGTTCTCATAAAAATCTACGGTGGGGGTTCTTTAACAATACGAGTATTATAATTGTAGATTAATAATTAAGGTAATAAAGCGATTATTATTGTTGCTGTTGTCTTGTGTTTATTTAATTGAGAAAAAGTATTATTAAGTCGAATATATCAAATCTCTAATAAACATTACAATGTGTTATAGCAGTAATTTAAACTTCGGTAGGTTAACACGTTCAGTGTTGACCACTTAATTAGACTGCCTGTTCTAGTTGACTAGCCACTACCTTGACTTATTTAATAATATCTAAAAGGATAATGGATACTTGGATTTGGGAGTGCCTATAATTCCATAAGTTCATTGTTTGTTCGTTAGATATACATTATAATATTATATTATGATGTATACTCCACATAATGCTGGGTAATTCAGAACTTGTCCGAAAAAATAGGTAATGTACAACGGATTCATAAATACGACATCGCAAGTGGAAGACCTGGGTTCAACGCCCAGGCCACACACAGAGAAGATAAATTTTGGCCCATATGTTTGAAAATGCTGGGATAGCTAAAGACAAGACGTAACGCCCAAGACAATTCAGAATTCATAAAAATTGGCAGTGCATCAATAGTTTTTTAGAATCCTTTAAAGGATTTGTTAACCCTATCGATGATATATAATAGGTAAGGACGTGTTGTATAATGTAGCAACAGGAAGAGCGGCAAGTGAGAAAACAACTGACTTTCTTTTAAATGTTGAAGCAGCTTAGGAAACGATGCCCAAAATAAGTTCATAATGTATTGCTCTACTGATTGCTATAGATTTGAGAAAGCGATTACAAGACAAAATATACAGAATTTTTCGAAAGAATGTGCAAAACAGACTCGTACTGTAACAAATGGAAAATTGCAGGTAATCAGAATGGAGAAGGATCTGTTTTTCGGAATGCTGGCTATATCTATGAAGCAGAAATATAGTACGTCGCATATTCTAAGTTTTCCTCTAACTCCTGTTCCATCTGGGTTATGCCACAATGATGGGACCATGCACAAGCTCGACAAAGCTGTTCTTTTGCACATTCTAGAAGGCAAGGTTAAGAGCGAATCTCCTATAATAAAATCGATATACAAATTTTTGCTTTATTGATTCAAGATATAACTATAACTCGGACACAAGCAAACATTATCCACATGATATTTTACCAGTATCGCAATCCAAGTAGCAAGGCTAGTGAAAGAGGCAAAAGGGGAACATTTCTGGAGATGGATCTATAATATCTTACAAATGGACTCGCCCAAGTCAGGCCAGTGGATTTCAATACAGTAGACTCCCGATTATGTGAACTAATTAAAACCAAGGCAGTTCACATAATCAAATTATTCACATAATGGAGATTGAACCAAAAATAATAATTGTAGAAAAGGTTTTGTACATATTACTTATGTATTGCATATTATTGCATTTTTATATGCATTTTTAATCATTTTTTAAAAAGTCTGTAATTTTTTGTTGTTTTAATCTTTCTTCAATTTTAATATCGATAGCCTTCTGTCGGATCTTTCTTAAGACCGTGACCTCAGATACATCTACGCACCCCTCTGATATCAGAAATGAACCGGCACAAAGTGGTTCGCGCCTCGCGTATATTGCTGGTCACATAATCGAATGGCAGGAACCCTCTGCTGTTCACATAATACGGAGGTCAATACAAAAAGTTTGCTGTTCACATAATCCGGCGTTTCACATAAAACGGTGTTCACATAATCGCGAGCCTACTGTAGATCATTGAGAAATAACAAGTTTAAAGAAGCTCTTGTCGACTTCCTTGTTCAGCACTGGAGTTCTGAAGAAGTGTCCCAGTTTTTGGCAAATAAAACTATTTATATTACAAACAAAAACTTTTGTTACTCCATTAAATTGGTAAATGGATTTTTTTGCTCTGAAGAACCACAATCTGCGATACATTGCAGTACACGCGTTTTTTGAAAAGCTATATAGAACACTTCCAAGTTTTTAGTCCTTCACTGGATGCGACTATAGGGCTGCATTTTTCAAAAGAGGGAAAAAGTACCATTTAATGTTCTACAGAACTCGAAAAAATTCAGAGCGCGTTCCAATTATTGGGAGAAAGTGAAGATGTCGCCAGAATGGTTCAGGGCATTGGTACAGGAATATGCATGTCTCATATAAGGCATAAAGTCAATAAAATTAGTTAATGGAGCTATTGGGAAATATTTTTTGTAAAACTTACATGCCTAAAAAGGACAGCGAGGAATTTTTAAAACAGTTAAGAAATTTTGATTATAACAACATGCCTCCGTGTTATCGAGTGTTATTGCAATAAATAAAGAGGACTCAATTTGTATTAGCAATTTGATGTAGTGCTGACAAACAAATACCTACAGAGCTAGTACCGGAAGAATGTGGATGGTGCACAGCGAAAAATATAGGGTAAAATATTATCTCTAGGGAAATCTAACTAGGGCTTATACAGGTCCATCTATTTAGAGTTTATTTTTAACTCTGTTGTTTAGAGTAAAATGTAGAGTGAAATGTACACTACAACAGTGTAAACCTTTCATCTAAATCTTTTACTCTAATGATTTACTCTAAGTAATAACTCTTCTATAGAGCTTTCATTACTCTATGCAAGGTACAAATTAATCTATTTAGATAAAAACAGAGTACAAAAATGATTGCGTTTTATGGCGGGAATTTTAAATAATGCGCTTTTTAGAGTAGACTTAAACACTAATTAGTGTTTAAGTTTTCTTATTAAGAGTAAATACTATTGCCTTTCATAAGAGCGGGAAATTTAAATTAAACTCTATCTAGAGTATCTAACGTACTCATATAGAGCACATTCACTCTAATTAAAAATGGAGGGAAATTCAAATGTCACTGAAACAAAAAATTTCACAGTAATATTTATTTCTTTCATTTTCATATACAAAAAACTACATAATAAATTTGAATATATAGGAACTAAATACCATTTACTGGACAAGTATGATTGGCTAATATTGTACGGTTCTTTATAGAGCAGAAAGTACAAATTATGTCGAATAATGCATTGGTATCAGATTTTAGTTTATGTGCATGCAAATCTTCTACAAAAGCTACAGTTCGCCATTTCTTCGCTACAAAAAAAATATGGTCTTCTAATTCTTTAGTATCTAATTTAAAAGATATGTATTTAAAATAAAATCGTGAGAGAAGCAAATTAATTTCTAAACTCCAATTACGATAGACTATTACAAAGTAACCGAAGAAAATGCTAACACATGAAATTTATAAAAATTTATCATGAAATATGAAATATGTAACTAAATAAGCATCAGATAATAATAAAATCTTACTAACTTTTTCGAAAATTATAAGCCTTTCTTCTGCTGTAGCACCATTTCCTGAAATTCTTGCCCGAGACTGTAACATTCGAATCAAAGCCAGAGCTGCTCTTGTAGTTTTATCATACCCTACAAGAATGAAAATGAAAGACAACAAGCGCTAATTTATTATTGCCTTCAAGGTAACCAAATAGTACTATTGTAATCAAAAAACTTACCTAAAGATTGGAGAAATCTGATGGGATCTGCAGTACTGAATTTTACAACATGCAATTCAATTACAATTGCACCATACGAGACAATGGCGAATGGTGGTTGGCGGGTAACCCATTTTTACATTAGAGTAAACGTCGGAGTAGGAGTGACTGGGAAATAGAGTAAAATTTACTCTAATTACCATAAATTTTACTCGTGCAAAAGTTTATTTGCTCTGCATAACTATTCAGCGATAAAAATTGTTAACGATAATAAATATTGTACTCTTGTAGAGTAGAAACAGCCCAAAATACTTTCCACCTTTTTAAAATGTAAAATATTTCTCCAGTTAGAGTTGTAAGATTCTAATATTATTTAGAGTATAAATTCAGAGTAAATATACTCTGCTAAATTTACTCTATTGCTGTTTCTCTAGGCTAAGGTAAATTTACAATACAGGATTTTTCGCTGAGTGCCTAGACACCAATGGAAACTTAACCACCTTATGGTATGGAGGTGATCAGGCACCTTCGACGGTAGCGGATGTGTTTGATACTAAAGAGGAAGTTTTAATACACCCGCAATTACACTAATTACCCATATTTATTTCTAGAGGATGACCAACGATTCGACAGTGGTGATAAGAGCGGACGAGAAGTTTTCCCATAAAATTTTATTAGAGAAGTTCA
Organism: Xestobium rufovillosum; assembly: GCA_963966045.1. Taxonomy (NCBI): domain Eukaryota; kingdom Metazoa; phylum Arthropoda; class Insecta; order Coleoptera; family Ptinidae; genus Xestobium; species Xestobium rufovillosum. The sequence continues at coordinate 18,547,502 of OZ014492.1, read as the reverse complement.
TATTTATATTATTCTGTTATTTAAAGAAGTTTATTTGTTTTTGTTATTGTTATCAACAATATTTGTTTTTACACGAGTATCAGAAACGTCAAATATATCCACTCATTAAGTCCAGTCATCAATTATTTTACTATTAGGTATCATTGGCTAAAATACATATTCTGCACATATTTTGTGAACAAGATATTAAAATCAGCAAAAAATAAAAAAAAAACTTTAAAGATAGGTAATGTGGCATATCTTGTATATAAATTTTTTACAGTATGGACCTGTATATTGTCTGCCGAAATATTTGTAAGGTACAAATATACAATGTATATAGATCTATTTTTCTACACAAGTTTCGTTCTTAAAAGAGTAACGTAAATTAACTCGACTTTTTTTACTTTTTGAACATGTCTTCCGCCAGGTTCGCTGCAGCAGTCACCTGGCAGACAATTATTTTTTTCTACATTTTACTCGTCATAAGGAAATATTTGCAGTCAAATATATTCTTAAGAGTATGACGTAAATTGGCATCAAAATTTACGATCCGTTAATTGGCCGCTGCTAATTAACGCGTCAGCGGCACCCCGGCAAACAATTTTTTCTCCAAGTGACTTGTTGGTAGGTATGTTTCAAAAGGGTTAAACCTTTTAAAGGCGATGACGTAAATCTAAAACCCCCGTCTCTCAGTCTATACGTGTTTGCGTGCTATTAGCTGAACTCCGTCTATTGGTGTTAGAAGCGATGAGCTTGTAGATAAATAATTTTTGTTCTAACGTCAACAAAGTCCGTTTAATGTTATTAATATTATTATGTAAGTTTCAGACGATTTGAGATTATACACTTTCCTCGTTGAGAATCCTTCGACATTTGCCCAGAGCTCTCCATTGCGAGCTGCAACAGTTTAGGTTGCGTTTTTATTGCACCCGAATAATTCGTCTCGAATTTTAGAATTATGTAAGTGCAGCATTAAAAATACAGTTTACGACATTTTTTATAACCGTTATAACTTGACGAACCGACTACATGAAAACATGAACATACTTACAATTCATAATTATTATGTGCCTGCAGTGCGCTCTATTTCCAATAGTTTTAAATGGACTCGCCTGATATTATGAGTATGACAGCTTTTATGAACAGCGAATTTATCTGTTCAATCTCTGTGCTATTTTCATTTCATGGCTCCTCCACAATATTATGCTGCAATACGGACGGAATGCCATCTACCGAACGTTCATGCTGTTTTATCATTTAATTTTATTGCAGTGCGCAGGTCAAGAGGTAATAGATCGTTTATTTAAACTAGTTAGTCGCATATACCTGACAGGCGAGATTCCAGAAGATTATAAAAGGAACATCATAGTAGCTTTGCCAAAAAGGAAAGGCGCGGATAGGTGCGAAAATTTTAGAACTATCAGTTTAACTTCCCACGCGTCGAAAATTTTGACTAGAATTGTGCAAAAAAGGATGGAGAAAAGGGCGGAAGAAATATTAGGAGAGGATCAGTTCGGATTTAGAAGAAATAGGGGAACGCGCGAGGCCATTTTAGCTTTACGAGTAATAATAGAAAAAACAATAGAAAAGGGAAAGAGCGCCTATATAGGATTTGTAGATTTGGAAAAAGCCTTCGACAATGTAAAATGGAAGAAGATGTTCGAAGTGCTTAAAAATGTAGGGATGAAGTATAGGGATAGAAGAATAATTCATAATCTATACAAAGAGCAAACGGCAGTTATAGAATTTGAGCAGGAACATAGAGAAGTAGATATACGAAAGGGAGTGAGGCAGGGATGTGCGTTATCGCCTTTAGTTTTCAATTTATATATCGAAGATGCGATTAATATTGTTAAAGACAGAATAGCAGCGGGAATTAATATACAGGGTCAAACTATTAATATGCTCAGGTTCGCGGATGATATAGCAGTATTAGCATCCAGCAAAGAAGAATTAGGTAGGGCTCTGAACGAAATGGAGGCGGTTTTGACGGAGGGCTATGGTATGAAGATCAATAAAAAGAAAACCAAAATTTTGGTGTGTAGGGGGCGTGAAAATAGGACTAAAACGAAAATACAAATTGGAAACGAGAAGATAGAGGAAGTATTAGATTTCTGCTATTTAGGAAGTCAAATAACTCGCGATGGTAGGAGTTCTAGAGGTATAAAACAAAGAATAGCGCAGGGCCGAGTTGCGTTTAATAAAAAGAAACAACTATTATGCTCGAGAATGATAAATGTAGAAACTCGGAAGAGGCTCATAAAAACGTATGTATGGAGTACGGCATTGTACGGGTGCGAAACTTGGACGATAGGAGAAGCGGATAGGAAAAAATTAGAAGCATTTGAAATGTGGTGCTACAGACGCATGATGAAGATACCGTGGATAGATAAGGTTAGCAATAAAGAGGTATTAGAAAGAGTTGGAAAAAACCGAAATTTACGGAAGACTGTAAGGAATAGGAGAGATAGGATGGTAGGACACCTTCTGAGGCACGAAGGCTTAGTTCGCGACATACTAGAGTCAGAGATAGGAATAAAAAGAGGTAGGGGTAGGCCCAGATTAGACTACTGCTCTCAAATAGTTAGGGATGTAGGATGTTCAACTTTTGGGGAAATGCGTAGGTTAGCTCAGGATAGGAGGGGATGGAGGTATGCGTCCAACCAGTCTTCGGACTGAAAACTTTATGATGATGATGCACCTGCACCGCACATGGTGTACATATCTTAAAGTTTTAGTACCAGTTTGGTCATATCTCTCATAATCCTTTGTAGTGGATTGTCCTTTATACCTTCTCTTTCAACCTCTAATGGGGTATAGGCTCCAGTCACATCATATTCCTAATATATTAGTTCTAATTCCAATTAAATAAATCTCTCATTTATGGCTTCCCAATTTTTATGAAGTTTTGAATCTTATTTGCTCTTTTGGTTTTCCTAAAATCACGTTCAACCTATTTAAGATAAAGCAACCAAACTTCTTTGGCATAGTAATTTTAAAATACTACAACTATATGCCTGCACAAAGTTTTTTGAAAATCCGATTAAGCTAAAGTGAAAATTCACAGCTCGCATAGCTATTTTTTTAAACCTTTTTGCCATTTGATTGAGATCAGAGATAACTACTTATAAGACCTGCAAGTCCATATTGAAATATGATCAACTTTTATTATATTATCCGTCCTCGTCTTTTATTAGGATTTCAGCATCACATCGTTTAGTGTGGAATGCAAAATGCAATATAAATGGCGATGGCGCTAGCAATGGTACTTGTAGCAGGCTCTGGTGTGCTTGGCTTTTGTATAGCATGTACAATAAATAGTGTGCGAATAAATAGATGCTATAGTTTTATTCCCTCCTGAATTGTAAACAGTATTAAATTTATGTAGTTAATATTTTCACTTTTCACTATTTAATTAGTATTAAATTTAATTTATCATATATTTAAAATTCCCGCTTTGTTGCTTTATGCGCCGCCTAGTACTGCCTTTTTATCAGTATTCAGTATTGCTGCAAGCCTTCTATTTCTCACTGAGCTGCTGCACGTCTCATTGTTTGTTTCTGTTAAGATCGTCTCTTTTTCATTTTTTAGATAGTGTATTCAATTTTAAGGCTGGGATATTCGAGTACCCGAGAAGCGTTCTCCTAGCTTCTGAGACGGTGTTAATACAGACAGTCCAGCTCAAAAACTGTATTACTTATAGACATGAATTATGGTTTAAAAGAAATATGAGGGTTGGTAGAATACGGTTATAACTATTTTATAATATAAACGGAGGTTGAAAACTGGCAAATTTTAACGGAAATCTTAGCATTATTCACACACAAATTGTACATTCGGATTTTAGTTAACAGCCAAATAAAATATGTGAGCATACTCACAGATCTTTTAGCTTTATTTTAAGACTATATTTGCCTAATTTCATCATTTCAATTTTCTGCTGGACTGTCTGTACCAAGCGGTTGCTAAAGCTATGTGTATTTCTGTCTTACACATGTACTACCGATCTCCTGTCCTGTCGTAGCGTATCCCACCCTTAAAGAAATTATCTGTATTAAATTTTTTTGGTATTTTGATTGCGCTAATAAAACTTTGAACCAGCGCTATTCGTCTACTCTGCGTCGTTGCATTACTACCAACGGGGTCGTTCACCATTTTCTGGAAACCAGCTTTAATAAAAGATTTTGTCATAAAACAGATGCCGCGTTTTTTTTTCTTTTTTGCAGTTTCTCACGTTTAAGTCCAAGTAAAAAATAAAAAAAAATATTAATTATTATTATTATTATTATATTCGTTTGTGACGTAATATAGGGACAAAGATAACTATTCGAGCAACTCGGAATCATTGAATGCACGTCTGAGCTATTTCCCATACAATAGACGTTGTTTTCTTGTGTTCAGCTCTTGAACTTATTGTGTTCCGTTTCATTTATTAGTTGTGTATTGTTTGTGCTTTAAAGCCTAGAATGGTGTTATACATTTTATTTGTTATTATTATTATTATTGTTGTTGTTATTATTGTTCAGAAAATAAGTTATGGAATCTTATCTACTTTTAACAGCCAAATTTACAAACAAAAGCACCAAAATCCCAAATTATAACCTCAAAATTTGAGAACTAATATCTGTGTGAATCAAGCAACTAACCAACACACTGGTCGCGCACATTTTGCTCCACTAATTGGTGTAGACTCTACACGTATGCTCTATACTGTAGAGCAGACGCAAGGGAATTATTTTATTTGTAATTCCGCTTAACACGTCACAGACGGGCTACATTTAAAATGTAAGTACCATAAAATTAATATTGTGGCCCAAATATATGAAAATATTTTGATTTTTTATGTAGATATACCTTAAATGCGATAAACTATAGGTTATATAGGGTGACACTATGAAATTCTATAACACGATTAACGCACTTTATTCCAAAACTGTATCAATACCGAAAAATTTGAAGACAATACTTAAATCCTTTCATATTGAATACATCATCTAAAACATTGAAAAGAGACGATGTTCATCAAATGGTATAAAAATATTTAATATAGTGACTGTGAATCTTTACTTTTCCCCAAGTAAATTTTCATATAACTTTGTGTATTGTATTTGGTTCCTTACTATATACGTGTATCATAGGAATTTGGTTGCTTTACTTTAAATGGTTTGATAGTTATTGTAGAAGAACATCTGCAACCCGTAGCTCCTTTCTGGATGGGGAATCAAGTACATTTTCCCTTAAATTTCAGAGGTCGAATTCTCAGGCACCTTGAAGCACTCTCAACCGCTTTATCTCCTCTAAAACTGCCTTTTGTTTAATATGTCTGTAGTCCCACATTTCATATGCCAAAAACGATGTAGCTAGTGCCTCGTTCATCGGTGGAATGATATACTAATAATTGCAATCAGTCAATTTACAGGGTGCATCTGAAATACCAAATTTCAGGAGCACGATGTATGGAACCAAACAATGACAAATGTTCCTATAGACATGCGTCCAAAAATGTATCCCTAAGAAGTCACAGCAATTTTAAAATTGATACAACCGGAATAAGATTTTCACTACTTAGATACACAGATTATTGAAGAGTGAAACTCCTTTTGTCGCGGTAGAGTAACTTCCTGTGTTGGCAAATGCGAGTGTTAACGAAAAGTGAAACGAAAGGAGGGGAGCAGCCTGAGAAGACGGGCAGATGAGAAAATGAATATCGAACGCCCCACTCTTTAGCCACGTTCTGTCTCATGCTTCGCGCTGTTTCTATCAGGCAAGTGATGTCAGTAAGGCGAGGGCACAGCGTTTCAGTTCTCGTAACACCACAAAGCATGAAAATTCGATTTATTCTTTCATTATTATTATTTTGATACGGACAATATTTTTATTATCGATTTTTTGTGTGTTCGAAGTGCGATTGGTAGTCTACAAATTAATGAGTTTATTCCAGTGTTAGGAAAATTAGAATAAACGTTTAAAATTAATTTGTGCCTGTTCAAATTTTAATTTTTTAAATTTTGTGAATTTCTGGCATGTAGTAAATAAATAACTGTGTAACTATATAATAATATCGACGTTTCGTCCCCGTTCGGGGGCTTTGTCAAGATTTATTAAAAACGTGTGAAAAGATATAAAATATTTGAATTTTTTTGTTTTTTTTGTTTTTTTTTGCTTTTTTTGTTTTTTTTGTCTTTTTTGTTTTCAGAGAAAATCAAACCGCACATAGGCATATCATTTCAGTTTTAGATTTGAATGAAGACATGGATGTTGATGAATAAAAGTAATAAATTTATTTAAGTTACTTAAGATATGTTTTAAAAATCGTGAATTACATACACCCCGACATACACTTTCTAATGAAGAAATGGCAGACCTGTAACTTGACTCGTCAGCTTTATACCGATACGTTTCCTAATCATCATATACGTCCTACTAAAGGTACTTTTGCAACAATTCATCAGAGCCTTCGCAAGAGACAATCTTTCGTACGCAATACTGCTGATTGTGGAGTTCAACGAAACATCAGAACACCGGTATTAGAAGAAGATGCATGTACTCAATAAAATATTGTGGAGAATCCTGAAAATAGTACACGCAAGGTATCTGAAATATTAGGTGTTTCGCATATAACCGTATGAAGAATTTTTCACGTGGTACCCGTGGTACAGGTACCACATACACCGAGCGCAGGTCTTACTGACGCTGATTCTCGACACCACGAATGCTATTTTGTCAGCGTTTTTACAACAGTACATCAATCCATATTTTCAATCTTCCGTTATTTTTACGGATGGGACATTTTCGAGGGATTATATAATTATCCGAATCATTGGATTTAAGGAGATAGACTCCACCTTGGTTTGCAAACACTTGTTTTTTCTGAAACGTAATGGCAAAAGCCAGGAGGTAGCGGCCAGTCGTTGTAAAGGGTTCCCTACTCGAATACAAACGACCAACACCAGACGAATATTCGGTTTTTACCGATTTAGAGTAATTATAGTATACAGGTGTTCGTTTATTTTGTTTTCGTCATTCCACAAACAAACGCTTGGACTGTAATTACCTCGGTAATGACTGGCATTGCTTCAGTTGTAAGTGTAAATAGCTGAGACCCCTCCATTGATGTTGGTAGGGACAGCGTGATAAAAATCAGTGCCCGTTTTCGTTTGCTGTGTCATCAACAACTGTTATATATGTCCGGCTCTATTCTATTATTTTTAGCTAGAATGACCTCGTCCAAACTTGAATTGATCTTTCCCTGCAATTTCTTACGCCCCCCTTTTCCATGTTACTTTGCAGAGGTACAATTTTTGAAGCGTGGGAAGTTACATCGTTCGTTTTAAAATTTTGGCACATATCTTGGCATTTCGTTTTTGGCAGAGCTACTATGATATTCCGTTTGTAATCTCCCGGAATCTCGCCTGCGAATATTTCTACCTGCCTGAACTTCCATTATTTCCTAAATTTTTTAATGCTTGACACAAGGTAGCCCCCTCTTTTTCTAATGGCTTAGTGAGGAAAAGAAAATACGTTAAAAGTAAATTCATATTCAAACGTCAAATTGATGTTGATTTTTTCAAAAATCATGTATGTACTGTACGTTTCTGTAGCGACGTTCTTTCAAGGGTTACTTGTTTTGTATACGCTTAAATAAACCAAGCAATCTAATGTGACCGTAAAAGTGCAACTTCCCAAGAGATATTGCAGCTAAAGTAAAGTATTCGATTCTCGAGTTATGGGTATGGCTATTGTTAACGAGGATGAGAGTTTTAAGCGCGACCCGTAGGCAAGTGTTTGAATCAATGAAGTGGAGGGAGAGACTATGCAATGTAGGTATTATTAAAATATGGTTTCTTAATTATTAGTAGTGCACACTGAAATTCTAACAGCCATAGTTATAAAGAAAACTCATTTGAATTCAATTTATCCATGCTCATTTATTTCGAAAGTGCTTAGAGCTGCGCTCCATTATACACACATTACATTTATCACCTCCAATACAAAAAACGGTACGTCTAGTTGACTTATAGTACGTAGGTTTATTAGAAACAATAAATTAATTTACCAGGAATAACATTAATTTTGAACACTTCGAAGTGTAAGTTATGGTTGCATAGAACGGCAGCTCAGTAGCACTGGTGATAAATTGTTTTCCGTGGGGCAAACTGAAGCGGAAATAGGGTTTGGGTTATAATGCAGCAGCAAACACGTCTACCTAACTGCCAGTGGAATTTATGTCATGTGTTTCACCTCTAAACCATTCGACGACGGGATGCACCGCACCCACTATCTGCTACGTATATAATTCTGTCTGAACTATTTTGTAGATACCTATTTCAAGCGGATATAAGTGATAAGATTTTCATAGTTCACTTGCAGACTAAATAATTTTACGCGTATTTTCTTTTCGGTATAATGTTTTATAATATTAAAGACGGTACAAACAGTTTTAAAGCCTGCCTCTCTTCTCGACGATATTTTCTTTAAATACGAGAGCCACACCGTAGCTTAAAGAAATATAGCTGGAAAATCACCAATCGGCGCCGAGTAACGACCAGACGGAATGAAACATGAGTGAAGCAAGGTTAATAAGGTTATATGGTAGACAAGGCTCTGCAGTTGGAGGAGCAGGAGATAGAGAAAGCCGCAGTCGCGTAAGCAAGCGAATTGACTTCGAAATATCAAAGTATTCGCGCGCGAGCAACTGAGTTATATTTATTTAAATTGTGGCCATATATATATATAAAGCCGGCTACTCACTACGCGGTACTTGGCAAGTACTTTCACTTGTTAAAGTACTTGTACTTGGCGAATAGTATATGTGTATATCATACACACTACGCGGAAAAACGGTGAATGCTCATCTTTTGCGGGAAGTGCAAGTACTTGTCAAAAAGCTTCTCATCATGGCGGATGATACTGAAACGGAAGGAGCAATTTCAATAATTGTAAAACTCAAACAGTTCCTAAATGTTGCCATTAAGGCATCTTTCTTCTTTTCCAATTCGGGAATGGAAACTTCCATTTCCTTCACCATTTTTGATTGAATGCGCTTCCACGCATCATGAGCCTCGTTCCTATTTTTATGCAATTTGTGCGAGGGGTCCCAGATAATTGGTTCCCTCTGATAAATATCTAAAAATAAAAGTGTCCTTCTATTCGACCACTCCATTGCAACTAAATTTTTCAGCCCGAATCATAAGTAAGTAACAGCGTAGTGTGTATCTGCCGCCAAGTACTTGCAGAGTACAATACTCGGGCTCTTTGACTTTGGACAGTTTTCCGACTTCAATTGGGAAGTACAAGTAGCATGCCGAGTCTAGTCGAGTCGTACTCGCATATCGTACACACTACTTGCTAATTCCCAAGTACTTGCCAAGTACTTGCAAAGTAACGCGTAGTGAGTAGCCTGCTTTAATATTTAGGCGAGCCGCACTCGTGCAATGTTGATCGAGAGCCGCTGACGAACGTACCATCTTTTTGATGCAGAGATGCAGAAAATAATTCCAGATCTATTGGCGAATAGCTGGCTATAAACTCCCGGACACCAGTTTTGTACTGCACCCTCTTAAAATCTACACAATGTGGACCAATAGTGCAGAGTCGGTCCATATCTCTGGTTATATTCCATATATCAACATGAAATTTTACGCGTATATGTGAAGAACCCCACGAAGCTTCTAATAAAATTATTTTGATGTATACAGGATGTTCACGTACCAAGTAACAAACAAAGTTTTTTAATGGAATGCCCCACATTTGTTTGCGTATTGAATTTCTCATAAAATTTCATGAAAGTTTATAATTATGTACCGTGCAATTTAGAGTAAGCAATGTTTAGACCGAAGGCCATACTTGGGACAAAGAACAAGAGGACTCCTCCAAATGAGATGGAGGGACGACTTTAAGAATTAAGAGAACTGCAGGATTACATTGGAAGCATCTGGCGCAGAATAGGGATCAATGGTGAGAAATTGTGGAGGCTTATGCCCAAGGTTGGGCGGCTAGTGACTTAAAAGAAGAAGAAGAAGAAGAAGAAAAAGAAGAAGAAAAAGAAGAAGAAGAAGAAGAAGAAGAAGAAGAAGAAAAAGAAAAAGAAGAATGTTTGGATATTGCCATTTTACTGCTAGTGTGAACGCAACTTTGTGGAGCTGCAGACGTCTGCTAATCAAGGTTATCTAAGATTTCTTTATTAAACTAGGTTCACAGACTGCTCTATTTGTAAAATCCTTTAACACTTTTTCCAAAATACTTCATATTGTATAGAGTGGTCAAGTTGCCCAAAATTGAGCTTTTCTAAGAAATTTTAAATGGAACACACAGTATATTATTTGCAGCTTTGGTAGCCAGTTTATTAGCTTTTGATTAATGTAGATATTAGCAGGTATCCGACTGATAATTTAGATAGAAATAAAGATTGAAACTTAAAAATTTAGATTCTTTATACAATTTTTTGGGAATTTCCTTCATTTTGCAACCCAAAAATGCGCACACTTTGTTTTTATCGAAAATTTAGAGAACAGAGTTTACATCGGTACAAGAAATTATATTGCAAGATTACTTATTGAAAGGGACTATTTTCTTCAATGGCACTCCTTGTTTCAAATTATACCTAGGACCTAGGTTTAATAAGTTATCACGTATAAGAATATGACCATGAAAAAGCAATTTTGCTATGGAGTTCAGTTTTCAGAAACATATTGGAAACCATACTATGTATTTTGGGTGCTAAAATATAGGAGAAACGAATAAACTGCCTGCTAAATAACTGCATTTTAAGATTCCATTTTCAATTCTATCGAAACCGCCAGTCGCAGACCTAACAGAATCTACATCAATCAAAAGCTTACTAAACTGACTATCAAATATGGAAATAATAACAATCGATTCGAACTTGCTCTAACAACTACTCCTAGGGCAAATACCCCGACAGGCATTGAATTACAGAGCAAGTCCTGAATGACGGTGTGCACTAAACGGTGGCAAAAGAACAGGAAATCTCACCTGCTCTCTACTAATACAAGGATAAAGATTCCAACGCGCCCCTAGCGTACGCGAAAGCAGTATGAAGCCCCACTAGACTAGATGCTGGTTTGGTTTGTTCGCACACAGCTGCACAGTACTGATGAGCTCCAACAAATAGCGAAATCATGATATGCGGTGGTTGTGGACGAGTAAATCAAACACTTCTTTTCTTCTTCATTATATAACTAGCCATTATAGATTAAAGCAAGTCCTGAACGATGGTGTGCACTAAGAAAACTCGCCACTTCAAAATAATTTTGAATTGTGTTCGAGAAGATTTTATGATTACTATTTCGTGATGTAAAACGGTTAAACTGATGTGTCAAGTTATAAGGAAAGCAATATAAATGTAAATGTTTCATAATAATGATGTGCTTCTCGTAAACGAAAATATACACAGTTTTCCCTTGTTGAAATAAGTCACATTAAGACATACACACGTATGTACGAAATAATCCGATTCGAAAAAGAAACGTGGCCGAAACCATATAAATTTGTGAATAACCAAAATTCAAAAACAAACTTTTTTCCAGATAGTGAAACCGAAGTTGACAATTAACAATTACCCTTTCGCTACGGAGGTTTTTTTCCATAAGCGTTCTCTCTATAGGGCGTATTTTTGCGATTTCCGTGTACACACGTCCTTCGTAGTAAAACCACAACACTTACGTGTCCATGCGGTTTTCGTATCGGCGAACCTCTATGAAGTTACGTATAATTGCGCATATCGTCAACTCCTTAGTAAAAATAACATTGACGAACAAACTGTCAAAGAATATATTAATTTTAACCAATCTGTGTATGGAACAGAATTATTTCAAAGTCAGTGGATCATTATTTCAACAAAGTGAGAAATTGCCTCTCTCCTTTCATTTCAGAAATTTTCATGCCAAAATTTGAAACCCAACTGAAAGATGAGCTCCCATATTTCCCAAAGGTGTGGGTGAGATATGTAGACGATATATTTGCCATTTTTGACACTAGGGCGACGCCTTCCCAAAAATTTCTGAAAGAAAATTAAACAAAATTACGTAACAAATATTCATCATTTTAATTTTTATCTAATTAGTATAATAGAACAATAGATAAATAAATATAAATATAACCCAGCCCTAGCACTCTAATGAGCTGAGCCTAGGCGGTGCAAGGGATAACACGGAGTAAAGAAAGACCGGCAAATATTTTGAGTCGCAATATTTTTCATCTTGATTATGATAGGTACCAAATTAAAAAAAAAATTAAGAAGGTACTTATGGGAACATTCACTCTCAAAATAGGGTAGTTTTGTTAAGTAAATAACACAAACTGTCCCAATTTCTGGTATCAAACAGATGCTCCACTCTCCACAATCTAAGTAATTATCGAAAAGTGTTTATTTCTATAGGTTATAGGTACACAAAATAGATACTCTGATAAGCAAGCAAGAATTCCAGAGAGAGAAAACAAGTTATTTGACCTATACTCTCAAATTAGCTAGGATACATGCAGAACGCTTCTGGGTAACGAAAATGTCACCTGTGTTATGCCAACCCAAAAATTATGGCCATGGGAAGTAATTGAATAGAACTGCCCCTAAAACTGTAGGAGATTGAACTTTGCTTTTAGATAATAATTCTTGAATCTTGCGTTGTTTTATCTGAAATAAAAATAGAAGTTTAGACTTTACTTTTAATTATTAGACATTACTTTTAAACACTGGTTTCTTGGTCTTTATCTTGTTTTCTTGTGAAGAGCAAGTGAAAGAAAACCGATGAGAAAACGTTTCGGACTTTATAAAGCATTGGCTAGTGTCATGCCAAATCGATCCAAGCGTTCTGTTGTTACAAGAAAAATTATTTTTTTAACAGAACTTTGAAGTAGAATACTGACTTAGCAAGGCGCATTTAAATCCCCTTATTTTAGGCAGAGGAAACTATGGTTAAGCTGTGTCCAACTCTTTTAGAGACACCTTATACAGGGTACCCCACGCTAGCGTATTTCCTCCATAATTCCACTACTATTAGAAATACGAAAAAACTGCTAAGTACAAACGCTGCTCAAATTTTAAAATTATTTTCAAAGATAGCGGGCTTCCGATTATAGCGGAAATAGATACTTACTTCGTTATTTTAAATGGAACAACCTCTGTATTATTGCATTTTTTAATTTTTTTGTTGAATTTTAAGGGCACTTTGTTAAAAACTCTCTGGGGCCTAAGGTGTACCGCTTGGTCGTAATTTGGCATTTTTCAAGAAATTTGACGTTTGCATTGCTTTAAAAAATTAATGAAATCGGAAACTAAATTAGATAAAAAGTTGCGGTATTAACTGTTGTGTTAAACACAAAAGAAGATACCTCCTACGTTGCAAATTTTATTTTAGAAGATTGGGAAAGTTCATGATAAGGACCATTAAATTTGAGATTTTTGAAACAATTAGGTATATCTCGACTTTTTTAAATGGAACAGTATATTAATTTTAACACCATCAGAACCAGATTTTACCCTCTTTCAATTATATTATTTAAACTATTTTGGTCTGACTGCTAGTTTTTAGAATATTTCGGATTTTCTGATTTTTTAATGCGTTTTCATATTTTTTTTCTAACAACTTTCGAAACGAGGGATCTTGTGGATGTCGCCTATTCGGCAAACGTTCCGTATAAATCCGTGATGCCAATAAAGGATATTGGTGACATTCGCCAAGAATAAATGCCATATCGACCAATTCTTCTCGAGGTCTTACTACTTAAAAGTACTTATGAAAATTGCAATTGAAAATGTGAAAACGCATTAAAAAAATCGAAATATTTCAAAAACTAGGAGGGTCCTACCAAAATGTTTCAATTAAATTGATAGACAATAAAAATGGTGTAAAAATGAATTATACCGTTCCATTTAAAAAAGTCGAGATATCAATATTTCAAAACTGCAGCTTTTTATCTAATTTACTTTCTGAGATATATCATTAATTTTTTAAAGCACTGCAACGTCAAATTTCACGAAAAACTTCTTAGGTCCAAAGAGTTTTTAACAAAGTGGTTCTAAAATTCATTAAGAAATTAAGAAATGCAATCATATATACAGCCTGTTCTATTTAAAATATCGAAGTTAGTATCTATTTCCGTTATAGCCTGCACTTGAAATTCTGTTGTCTGATTCTGGAATACCATGAATTCTATTTTAAATAGTTTCAGGTAACATTACAGCTATCATGCTGTTTTCACTGTCATACCCAGTAAATCTTTTTCCCTTTCCGGAACCTTTCGCGTTTTGCAATAAATTGCCCTAAATTCTGTGCACAACCATCTTATTGTTCTTTTATAAGTGAATAAGCAACAGGTCTTTGTTCTAAAGCTATATATCGTAATTAAGTTTAAAATACAATTTTTAAGCAGGAGAATAGAAACGGTTAACGAGTTTTGACGAGAGATCAAATTGCCATATGTTTCTACTGTTGAGCATATGCCACAAGTTTCAGCTGCTCTAATACATGTGTGTGCATACGTTACTCCATTAGTACTAGTTCACACTTGATATTCCAGATTTGAAGTAAACAATATACCCTGTGTCCGTATATGTATATACACCATAAGTACACAGAAAAAAAAGAAGTAATTGACATAACTGAAACAGGCAATTGCAGTACCTACACTACACACATTCATAAATTATTGTGCGTACGTAGAGGACGTCACGTCAACTTTAAAATTGTGGTTGCATGCATTTGTTGCTTCAAAAATACCATCATACTGCCTATTATACAGGGTGTCCCGCCATGTGATATACATACTGAAACTACGTGTTCCTGAGATAATTTTGAACTGAAAAATCTGAATACACATAGGTATGCCCTAAAGTTGATAGTATAGATGGTTTTTGCACAAACGCTGCAGCTGTTGCAACTGTTCAGTGTTTCTTCATCAACAACCGTTTGTTGTGGGTATGCCATAATTCTATTTTGTCAGTGCACATGTCACAGTTGAAGTGTACAATTCAGTTATTATATTTATGAAATAACTAGTTATTTCATACATTTCCTTGCGTCATCCGATAAGTATATAAAATGCAATACTTTACCCTTTCGTACTTAAGGAATTATTGATTACTATGGATTGATCACCAGGGTATAATTTGAAAATCTACGAAACTGAAATCGTGCATTCGGCATTATAATGATTTGTTGTAGATACAAATTGAACCAGTGGTCAGAGCTTATTTGCAATAATCACTGGCACGACTGTACCGTATTTGTCAGTCAAACCTGTTTTATTAGAATGGTTAGTAGTTACCCTAACCTACCCCACACACGCGAATTAATTACGTTTATCTCGCATGGTGAGTAGCCCCTCTAAATTTTATTTCTTACTTATTTGTAGTAGTAGAATAAAGTGTACCAACACAAGTATTGTGCCTTTATAGTAGAGTGAACGGTGGCTGTTATTTTTCCATGCGTGGGGGTGTTAGGGCTACAGTCTGAATAATACGCCAATATGCCATGGCCATACCTCCATTTCTTCACTTTGAAACCAGCAAAGTAGATGATGTTTGAAGTAAGCTGAATTAATGCAATTTTGGTAACATCATACATTTCACTACCTATTTTACAGTTGCAAATTTATGAGAAAAACTCCCTTCAGATAAAATATTTCATATTTTCAGAAAACCAAAATCAGTTAAGCAAATGCATTGTAGAAAATTGTCTTCCTTCCTTTCATCACAATTTTATTTTTCCCTATGAACCCAATGTTGTTATACGAGTACAGTATTATAACCAAAGACTTCCTATGCAACAGCTGATTTTGTTGTGAAGCCTTCACCGTCGTAGGTCAGGTCAGGTCACGGGTATTGTTGTTTGTTATTATTTTCAAGCAACCGACGAGGAGAATGTTCCGCGATATTCCGTTTACGCCGCCGCATCTGTTTACTACACAACTGGGCGGCTGCTTTGTTTTGCCTTTTCCACAAACAAACGCTTAGGCTGTGAGTTTCCCGGCTGCTTCAGTGGTAAATATAAATAGATAAGTTCCCTCTCCAAGTCTTTGATTATAACAGTATTGCTTCCCAATATAAATAATAATAGTTACACAAAGCGTATGGTGCATTTTCAAGAATATGCGGCCCGTCCAGATTTTATCCTACATTGTAGTTAAATGTTGTTAAATATTGGGCCTTTTCGAATAAAGTGGCAGTTCATGTTCTTACCCACCATTTATTTTTTTATATTCAATCAATACAGATGTGCTACTAGAGTAGGTACCAATTCCCCATAGAAAGTAGGTAAAACCAATTTTATATTTACCTTTGGATAAAACTATTACAGTTTGTTGTCGTAAGTCTTACATCTAAAATATTCAAATTTCATTGAAGTGGAAATAATATTTTGTTTTGTGAACCATTGACCTAAAGTAATCCCGTCCAGATAAGACATTATGGGTGGCATTTAAGTTTATTATGCATATTATGTGGATTTTATAAGTTTGATAAGAAAATCAATATCGCCCTTATTATATCTACTACAACTGCGTAATTTATCTCAATAGGTTGCGCCGTTATCGAGGTAAATTTTATCTGCTAATTACATGTACGGTGACTGTATTTAAATATGTAACTGAAAATAACTGCGAAAATGAGTATATTTAGTAAACATATTGCTAGTAAACAGACACGAAACTAGGTAAAGCTGACAACCCTAGCAACATGCCACTTAGACTCCGCAAAAACGTAGTTCCACGTGTTGATCTGTGCGAGCATTATTTGTAACACACCAAGATACTCTAGAATAAAATCTGAAAATTTGCTACTGATGGATTAGCGTGGGGCAGAACAAGTGCCGGCGAGGTTTAACGCGCTGCAAAACGTATTTAATAGTTATTTAACGAACAAGTGTATTAATAAAGGCGATTATTAATCGCTTTTTAGTATATGAGTTCGTTACAAATTTTTTCCGTCGACTTTTAACGTAAAATCTTCGTCGACATCCATTTATTAAATTTTGTACGAATTACGATTTCAGAAACTATAAACTTGACAGTGACAGATCTTGATGACATGACAACTTGATTTGGATATTTCATTGTATATGAACCTATGTTTGGTTGCCTAGGGTACTAAAATCGTTTATTAATAGAAATCATTCATTAATAGGGGTCATGAACGAACTGTTTTGCGTTTGTTAATCATATTCATAAATACACTGTCGACGGAAAAAGAAAATTAAGAAATGGAATTTTCGTCTAAAAGTAGGAAGCGTTTAGAATTTCCAAAATCTTCCCATAATGCACTACAAATCTGGTTAATTTGGTTAAATTTGGCGAAAGAAAGAATTGCCTTGCGGAGCAAATATGTATATTTTTAGTTGAATTTTAATTTACAATGGAATCGTCAGATGGCGTTGTCAGTAGGTACAGGTAATTTATGAATGCTTCAAATATTTCAAAATTTTTTTATCGTATTGAAACATCCTTTATAACATAAGCTTATTACACATAAAGTGGAAAAAAGCATGTATCCCCATTTGGAAATGGATCTTATCTTAATCGAGAATACGGTTTTAGGGTATCTCACAATATGTAAGAAAAGTCAAAAAATCGGTTTGCCACGAAATCTATATTTCTCTAAGCTTCCGTTAGCTTTGTATTGTACTTTAGAAATAAATAAATGTATTCTCTTTGTTATAATGTTGCTCAGATGCTCGAGAAATTTTTCATTACTATTCTTTTACTTTTCTCATATCTCTGTCATCAGATATTAATTAGTGGTACTGGACCGTTCGAACAACTACTCCTCGGGCAAATACCCCGCCAAGCATTGAATTATAGAACTAAATCCAGATTTTTTGTACTACGAGACGTTTCAGACTGCTACCCCACCTAAGGTGGCTTTCAAACTATCCTAATTTGTCTCCATGTACGTACGTGCTTTTAAGCAGGTCTTTGTTCAAATATTGCATGTTTTGAATGTGTATGGAAAACCGCAGACCAACTGGTTTCGTCCTTCTGGGACTCATCAGTACGGTGCTTCCCCCTACACACATATCATCAGATATGTTTAAACAATACTTTTGACTATACCTAACTTCTATTCGCAATAAGGTAGCAACTTCCGGTTTGCATTACTCTTTCCTTCGTTTTGTAATATAAGCTTGATGCAAAATAGTGTTGTTTTTGTGCAACATAATTTTCACGGTTGCACAATAGAAATTATTGTGTATGCAGGATGAGCCAAAAGTGCGTAATCGGTCCATATCTCTAATTCTATTCAAGATATCAACATGAAATTTTATATGTGTGTGGAGAACCCCTCAAAGCTTCTGTTAAAATTATTTTGATATATACAGAATGTTCACGTGCTAAGTACCAAACCAAAGTTATGATTTTTTAAGTGGAATGCCCCACATTTTTTTGCACATTTGGATTCCTCATAAAATTTCATGAAAGTTGATATGCTGCAAGGTGGGGTTTAGAATAAGCGATGTTAAGATATTGCCATTTTAGTACCAGTGTGAACCCAATTTCGTGGAGCTACTGACGTCTGCTTATCAAAGTACCTAAGATTTTTTTATTGGACTAGGTCCACAGCATACTCTTATTTCTAAAATTTACTAACACTCTTTTCAAAATACTTCATATTGTATTGCGCAAAATTGAGCTTTTCTCAAAAATATTGAATTGAACACCCCGTATATTATTTCCAAATTTGATAGCAAGTTTTTAAGCTTTTGATTGATGTAGATATTGGCAGGTCTGCGACTGATAATTTAGGTAGAAATAAAGATTGAACCTTAAGAATTGAGATTCTTGGTGTAATTTTGTGCCATCTTTGGGAAATGTCCACCATTTTGTCACCAAAAACTCAAGAAAAATACTTACGCTTTTTTATAGAAGCGGACAGAGTTTACACCGGTACAAGAAATCTCATTGCAAGATTACTTCTTGAAAGGACTCCTTGTTTGTACCTAGGTTTAACAAGTTACCAGTTATTTAAGAATATGACCATGAAGAAGCAATCTGGCAATGAAATTTTTTGTCTCAATATAACTCAACTTCCAGAAATAAAATGGAAATCATATTTTGTGTTTTGGGTACTAAAATATAGGAGAACCGAATAAACTACCAGTCAAGTTACTACAATTTAAGGAGCAATTCTACCGAAACCGTCAGTCGCAGACCTAACAATATCTATATCAATCGAAAGCTTAGTAAACTGGCTATCAAGTATGAAAATAATATATCGGGCGTTCCATTTTAATTTTAAAAAAACTGCATATTGCGTAAGCCGTCCATCCTGTATGATATTAAGTATGTACTGTGAGAAAAGTACTCATGGATTTTATAAATAGAGCAGTCTGTCAACCTAGTCCGATAAAGAAATCTTAAATAGCTTCGACCAGTAGACGTTAGCAGCTCCTCAAAGATGGGTCCACACTGGCACTAAAATGGTAATATCTTAAAATCGCTCACTGTAAACCCCATCGTGTAGTATATCGTCTTTCATAAAATTTTATTGGGAATTCAAATATGTAAAAAAATGTGGGACGTTCCATTTAAAAAAAAACATAACTTTGATTTGGCGCTCAGAGTGTGAACACTCTGTATACACCGAAACAGATGCTTCGTGGAGTTCCCCACATATGTGTAAAGTTTTATTTTGGTACCTTGAATAGAACCAGAGATACGGACCAACTACACGCTATTGGTCCATCCTGTATAGCACGGCCACGAAATTTTTAGCCACCTAGAGATTATCTTGCCTCGGCTGCAAGCGGTCTTGATATACAAATAACTATTATGCATCAAGGTCGTAAAAGAATTGAAGCCCGAAGCACAAAGCGCTGAGGGATACAAAACCATTCCCGAGCATAGTTGTTTCTGTTTATTAAGCGCAACTAGACCCTGCGCTAGTCCTTGTTTTTTATCTCTTGTGCCCCTACCAGCAGTTATTTGACTTTCTAAATAGCAGAAATCCGCGACTTCTTCTATCTTCTCATTTCCTATTTGTATTTTAGCTTTAGTCCTATTTTCACGCCCATTGCATATCAAAATTTTGGTTTTCTTTTGATCCTTGTACTGTAGCCTCTGTCAAAACTACTTCCATTTCGTTCAGAGCTATTTCCAATTCTTCTTTGCTGGACGCTAACACTGGTATATCATCCGCGAATCTGAGCATTTTAATAATTTGGCCCCTTATATTAAGCATTAATTATGCGTATGTCGGCATGTTCGAGTGTTGTCGAGATTATCAGTACAACCCAAATAAAACAGATGTTATGTAGTGTTATTTTGATATATGAGGAACATTGATAAACTTCAGAATTTCACACTAATTTATCTATATTTAATAATTATCAGGAAATTTTAAGTAATTAATTTGTTCAGATAATAAATCTTCCGATTTCTTGTTATATTTGAACATTTGAAAATTAACATTTTATAAATGGTTTCCTTGAAAAATGTGATTAAGTACGAATTTCTACATTCCTAATTGGTTTAGGTAGGTAACCAAAAGTAATTGTTAAACGTTTAAGAAATCTCAGTCCCAACGCCGTGATCTGTAAGCACCATACAGTAGGAATGCACGAAAATTTGTACGGCAGATTTGATACAAAATTTTCGTCCAAATTCAGAAACATTTAACCTAAATATTTTGCATCAAACTGCAGACCACTGGTTTCGTCCTTATGGAACTTGCCATTGCGGTTCATTTGAGGTTATTGTGCTCACTACTAGGTACCATTGTTTTGAATATTCATCTTAAATTTGATAGGTATTTGATGTTGTCTTTTCTTTGAATAGGCATACAAATGTTGGTACACTTCTAAATCAACAACGTGTAAAGTATAAAAATATAATCTTTCGAATTTATTAGGTATATCCTCCAAATTCAGTAATGATTTTTTGTTTTTCAGAATTAACATTCCTAAAAATTATGGTAAGATATTGAGAGAAAATAATTTTATTGTTTTAGAACAGTGAGGTCGTTCCCATATAGTCGAATTTCACTTAGTTTCTCACATGCACTGATTCTGCGTTTGATTTTGATTTCTGGAATAGTCGATTAAAAACCTAATGACAACTTTGCAATTGTAGGGGATTTCAATGTTCCTAATAGAGAGTGACATTCTATAATGACAATTATAATTGTTATTATCATTTAAATGTTGTTGGCGTCTATGATGAACTTCTCATAAACACCTTTTTTCACCAAAATTCTAATCAGTTGAATTAAATATATAGGACAATAACGGCAGAACTTTGGACCTGTTAGTTTCAAATGCTTTGAACATATATCACAGAATTCTCTGATTCTGCTTTTGCAAACTAAGATCCTAACCATAAATCACTTGAATGATGTATTAACGTAAATGACAGTCTACGAAGTCATTCTTAAAACACAATTTTTGTAAAACAAATTACATAAATTAAATATTAATGATTCCCTGAATAGAATTGATAAAGGAGATGAAAATTTTACAATATTCTAAAAGATTTTAACCGAAAATATTTATACCCCTATGACATTTAGGTGAGGAGGAAAGTTTGGTCGTTTTACTAGTCGTACTAAAAACTGATTAAGGAAAAACACAAGTATCATACTAGGTGGAAGAAGTCCTGGCGAGTGACTGACTACATACTCTTCTCTAGACTGCGAAAGCAAAAAAAATCCTGCTTGTCAAAACAGATTACAATATACATTGTGCTGATAAATGCTTTCAAATATCTTTTACAAGAAATAAAAATGGGCTAAAATTCTGCTATAACCTGTGTAATGATACTCCGATGATTGTTGTAGAAGAGATAAGACAGGAGATAAGAGACTTGGGTGTTATGCTTGATTCCAAGTTGATATCGATAGTGAGAGAATTGTGCAGAATCATCTCGTAAAATTTTTAGAATTTCAGCCAAATTTAACAATTCCACTTCATTCAAACGTCTGTATACTTTAATGGGGCCATGACGTAATATAGGGCCAAAGATATCCATTCTAGTTTTTCTTATGGACATGGAGCAACTCGGAACGTACGTCTGAGCTATTTCCAAACAATCGGAGTTGGGGAATTGTTATATTTCCTTTTATTGCTCCTTATTCAAGAAAATAATAACAGGATTTTGAAGAAAGCAGTCTAAAACTATTAATATACTCGTCATATAAGTACCATCTTAAGAATATGAACTGATAAACATTTTGTTGGAATATATCAATTGGTTATTTTAGAATTTTAATATTTCTTATAAATTACAATTACAATACATATTTTTCATACTGTCGACTGACGATAACCGTGAATGCCGGCAACACTGTACGTGGAACAAATTAATGTCGAGATGTTTATTAACCTAAATTAGATTTGTGAATTTGTGTAAGTATTTGTTTTTGGATTCAAGGTTTAAAGCAACTGTTTCTCGAAGTATTAACATTGAAAATGTTTAACGAATTGGAAGTGGGACGATATACGGAGGTCCCAGTAGCGATTTCTGTGACGTCTGGAAATTTCACAGCGTTTTCGAATTTTTGCAAATTCTACGTATGCCAGGTCAATGTTTTTGGTACCATTTTGAAGATTTAGTCAAATGCGAACTTTGGTGGTAGGGATAGAAAATGTAAGATTCGAGTGAGCGAAAATACGGGCGTTAAAACGATTTTTGGACACGGAAGCGTTCGGTGCTGTTACATTGCATACTTTGTGAAACATCCAACTTTGATTTTGTGCTAGTTGGAACGAGGATGAACTAGCCAACATCGTATGGGTTGGTTTTTGGGGTCTGCGATGCACGAGGGCGATATTGTAGGGGTGTAAAATTGAGGTACGTTTTCAGCATCACATACGTTTGTAAATAATAATAATAAATCATTTTTTTCACTATGTGCAGCCGAGTGCAGAAGAATTGGAGGTGTGACTATACGGGGGTCCCAGTAGTGATTTCTGTATCGCCTGGAAATTTCGCAGTTTTTGTGAATCTTTGCAAGCTCTAGGTATGCTAAGTCGATGTTTTTAGTGTCATTTTGAAGATTTCATCAATGCGAACCTTGGGAGGATGGACAGACATTGCATTTAAGATTCGAGGAGGCGAAAATACGGGGGTTAAAATAATTTTTTGAACACGGAAGCATTCGATGTTGTTACATCGCATACTTTGTGAAACATCCAACTTTGATTTTGGGCTAGCTGGAAAGAGGATGAACCAGCCAGCGTCGCACGGGTTGGTTTTTGGGGTCTAAGATGCACGGGGGCGATGTTTAAGGGTGTAAAGTTGAGCTACGTTTGTAGCACATTTTAAGCGTTTTTAAATAATAATAATAATAATAATAATAAATTTATGCAGAAACTACACTAGTGTATGAAATGCACGATTCATAAAGTTACGTGTACTTATCTACTATTTTTCTCATGGCCCCTTAAGAAAGTAAAATATTCATAAAACAGTAACTTTATTTAATGATTTGTTATTTATGTTCGTAAGTATCAAAATTTCAAGTTTCCATTTGGAATGGATAAATGTATCATCTCCGGATGAGAAAAACAGCATACTAATAATAATAACATTAATAATGAATTTGTCAACGTCAGTACAAAATTAAAAATATAAGAACACCGTCTCCACTGTTTTGTTTGAAATTGTATCGATTTCAAGAAAATTTTATCATTCTCATATTTTACAAATTATTGTTACGTTGATTTATACTGAGTATACTTGAAACTTGGCCAATTTCATTTTCAGTGCCTTAAGGAAGGTTGCTAAATTGCAACTTCTGTAATTTTTTTAGGTTTAAATATAAATGTTTTGTGAATTAAACTGTCGTTTTCTTGTATTCAGCTCCTAAACTTTATTGTATTCCGCTTCATTTATTAGTCGTTTGTTGTTTGTGTTTTAAAGCCCAAAATGGTGTTTACCTTTTAAACTTTATTCAGAAAATAAATTATGGAAACTTCTCTACGTTTAACAGCCAAATAAATAAACAAAAACACCATAATCCCAGATTATAACCTCAAACTTCGGGAACCAATTTCTGTGTGAATCAAGCAAAGTTCCAACCTACTGGTTGCCCGCATTTTGTTCCGCCAATTGACGTGGAGTATACGCAAGGGAATTATTTTATTGGCAAATCCACTTAACACGTCACGAACGGTCTACATTTAAAACGCAAGTACCGTAAGATTAACATTTCCGTCTAAATATATGAAAATATTTTGATTTTATTACGTAGATAATGCGATAAACTATAGATTGTATAAGGTGGCACTATGAAATTCTTTAACACTGAACGACCCCATAGTACGATGCAGTTTGGAATACTGCATTGTTATTTGGAATCCTTATATTATAATAAATATAGGTACATACTGAGAGAATCGAAAGAATACAGAAGAAATTCATAAATAGGCTGAACTGCAAATTTCATAAATGTTTATGTTTTGCAGGCTACGAAAATAACCTGAGGCATCACAATTTGCTTTCCTTATCTGACAGGCGTAGTTTGCTGGACGCTCTTTTCCTGTACAAAGTCATTAACAATTGTTCTGCTTCTACTTCTCTCTTTTAATTGTTTCCCAAGCAAATTTACGTATAGTGCCAATACATTTCAACTTCATACTTTCAACACCACAGCAGCTATGTTTCGAATACGGAATAAAATTTTCATGACTGGATATTTTTAACTTATCATGCTTTCATGCTTGCTATAGCAATCTTAGTTTTGTTCTTGAGCTTTGTGAGGGGATAAAAGTCTTCTGAACTCCATGTATTTACTGTTGGTTGAAACTGCTATTTCTGTTTGTTGTTCTTATATGTTTTTGTGCTTTTTTCTATTACTTATATCTACTGTGTTATACCATCTATTATAACAAGTTAAGCAACGTTCTTGCTATTAATCTCACAAGATTGTATCTACTTCTTTCTGTATATTGCAGAGAGAAATAGGTAATTGGTTTGTGTTGCGCAGTTTTTTGACATATTAATTGTCTGTTGGGTGACCGATTACAATAAAACAGAAAAAGCAGTTTTGTTTATATCGTCCCAAATTGAAACGCATTTTCACTGTAGGAGTTCTTAAATTTAATTAACTGAAATGAACACAAAACAAATAAAGCAGCCAGATGACAAAACTATAGCGACGCCATATTTATATCAGTGTCTTGTAGCCATGGGCGATCTTCTGTGACGTTACCGTTTTTTCCCCGTTTATAATTCATCAAATATCAATAATCAATTTTAGGGTTTGGTGTGAGTACCGTTTCTTGAAGTGTTCAAGATGTTTTTACTTCGCAGTGGTTGAGATTCAACAAGTTATGAGCAGGAGACGAAAAACTACCTTGCGATGATGTGAAATTCTAATTAAGTACCTATGGCAACTTTCGTAGATTGAAGCTTTCAGTTTTCAATTTCGTTTAGTTACAAACACACGAAGTGGTACTGGCCGCGTAATTAAATATGTAGAGCATTTAACTGTTAACCAAAACATTGAACTATGAGTGTAATGATTTTGGCAAGAAATGCATTTGCAAATTATTTTCATAATATTCGTCCTTGTAGTCACGTTAGACTCCGTGTGCAATTTCATTGGTATCTTATTACTTCTATTTGAATGTTGAAATGTCAAAGTAGGTTACGTATCAGTTTTATATGGAACTAGTTTAACTTTACGTAATCTGAGTAAAACACGGGACAATAAAAACATTTGAAGGATATTTATGAAATCATGTATGCCTTGATCGATTCCTATTTCACACTCCCTCTGCGCCTCAAAGATATTTGGTAGACACTATACCTACTAAGATAATGCTAGACCTTAAAAGGATGGTACGCGAATGTAGGATCCTACATCCTTGGAATGCCACTTACCATACGTTTACTATATGGAAAACGTAGGTCTGTTAGTTTGTACCCATCTACACTGAAAGAAAATTGGTTGTGTAAATGGTGATTTTAAGATAGTAAATTGATAGAGTAAAAAGATGTGTAAGAAAGTGTGTCCAATTTTAACACGCAAGGATTTTTTCCTAGTTTTTGTAACTTCTTTTACCCTTTTGGTGTAAAATTAAAAAGAAACGTGTCGATGTACATCATTTAACACTTGTCTAAATCCTTTTACCAAACATCCAAGTATATTTTACATATTAAGATGTAAATTTTTACCCCCACATCAATAAATTGTTGACTTTTTCCTGTTATGACGAGTCTAGCGTCATCAGTCTCAGTTCTTTTGCAACTATTATAGTGAGTGAGTGCACCCTTAACACACTCAGCAAAATTTGTTTTACGATGGAAACTATGAGTACGTAGAATCCCAATTAAGCTGGAGTGTGAAGAAATTAAACGCCATGAATTTTCTTACAGCGATGTTTTAAATTTAGGTAAGTGAAATCGCCAACGTTCATTATCCAATGTTATTATATTTTTTCAAAATGCTGTTGTTTCATTTTGACCAAGTCCTTCCATTAACAATTCCAATGACAGGTTTTTATGAAATAGTCGCATTTAATGCACTAATATTTAATATATTCTAAGTACGTGTACGTGTACCTATCTACTATATAATTTATAGTGTGCTCTTAATAATCGGTGCACGAAATAATTACCTAAATTAGAAAATGTCCAGAATTTTAACAAATAAGTGAGTAAATTTTACTCCTAAGTGTGTTAAAATTAACAACATAATGTGTACTCTATTATACGGTAAGTACGAATTTAATTAGGTATACCACTGTGTAAATATAACACCTTACTTTGGTAATTTTACTCGGTTCTGTGTTGGTAGTTACCCAGAAAACTACCAGTGTGTCGATTTTAATTAATCATTGTGTAAATATTATACATAAACAGGTTAAATATACTCAGCGCTGTGCTAAATTTACTTAGCCGTCGAATAAGTTTAAGACGGGATTGCGTTAAAGTTATAAAATACGTGTCAACAGCTCTATCATTAACATAGGGTATGTGTAAAAATTACATTAAATTCAACACCAAAATTGGTAAGTTTTTTATCTACTCGGTGTCTGCTTTTGACTCAAGCATTTTTAGACTTCACTGGTTGCATACAGTGTAGAATATGACACAACTCTTGGTGGACCGGAATGGACACACTTTTGTGTTACTTTTGTGTTAAAATTAACACACTTTTTCTTGCAGTGTAGGATATTACCATTGAATATGTAAATAACAGAATGGCCAAGGTTAAGTAAAAATTGTCGGTCGCCAGAGGACTTGCAGCCAAGAGATGGCGCCACATAGTTAGTCGGTCAGCCACTAGAGGCGCTCGTTAATGCGAGAGAAAGTCCGATCTATCAGGTTACTTGTTTATGACATTATGACGTCTAGCATATGTTTTTGTTTACACGACATGCTTTGTTCTTGCAACTTTCCTGTTTAATCTTTTCTTTTTCTTATGCTTTGATAAGTTTTGTGTGTATTATTAACGTTGTGTTCATTAACTTTATAATTTGTATTTGACTATAGTAAAGTATCTTCGATTTGCGGATTTGTTTGGGTTGTTTTAAAATGATTTCCAGGAAGAGAGGTGTAAAAAAATGTGCTGTAACAAACTGCTTTAATGCAAGTGATACTGTCGAAACCCATCAGCGCGATTATTGAGAACAATTTTTTGAAGTAACGCCATCAATTTATTGCCTTATAAAGCCAAAAGCCTCCAGAATCGGCAAACTGCGAACCCGATATTGATATTTTGCCGGAAATTCCAGAATTTACAGAGAAACGGGCACTTTCTGATTCAGGTGAAAGTTCAAGTTCCACATATACACAGGCAGAAAGTGATACCAGAGAAGAAACATTAGAAAATTGCTCTGTATCCTACTTGCAGGATACCTGGCATACAGGTGTGTACAAGAATTTAAGTGCGATGAATGTTCCAAAAGCCTCATGGGAGGTACGACAATATTTGAGAAGAATCAGTTATTAATAATAAATAAGATGTATGATAACACTATAAAAGGTGGCTTGACGGCACCATCTAAATTATTTCAACATATTGTTGATGTTGCTTTGTGTTCATTTGAAAAATATTTTACTTTGTATAATTACAAAGCTAGCATTGCTCTAAATATTCAGAAAAAGTTTGCAAGAAAATTAATAAATCTAACAATAATTGGCTTGCTCATGAAGAGTGCAGTGAACACAGAAAGTTTATCGTGAAGCATTTAATTATGTGTAAAATAAACACAGTACCGGTGGTTTACATCAAAAAAGCAAGTTAGTGGTGCGCAAAAAGAAAACTCAAAACTGAGAATTTTACAACATACTTAAGTAATAAATTGTATAATTATTTGTGCCATTTTTTTAATAATTTTAGTAATATTTGTGAATTTGTGGCAAATGAAACACTATGTTTAAACATTCTTATTTCCGATCATTACACCAGCATACAAAAAATTACTAAAACCCTTCAATACCTCGAAATTCAAATTAATAGAATATTACCACAAACATATAACAACTTTTTTAAACAATCACAAAACCAAAAATTTTACTATAAATTTCTTAACATAAAAAATAAACAACAACGGAAATTAATAAAACTTACTAATAAACATACTAATAAATCAAGGGCGCCCATAGAAAATTTTCTAGGGGGGGGGCAAAGCAAAAATATGTAATATCCGTAGGTCAGGATGTGATTTGCAAATTACAAAATAAAGTATCAGGCACGTAGGTTACGGAATCCAGCGATCCAGGGGGGGGGGGCAAGTGCCCCCCCTTGCCCATGCCTATGGGCGCCCTAGCTAATAATAATGATTGCAATCTCTCTATTAATAAAGAATGGATACATAACATTTCTACCACCGTACAAAAAATTTTACAATTAGGCCCAAATTTTACTATAAATACCCGTAATACTGAAATTCCAATTAATAATATCATTGCCACTATTGAAAGTGGTATAACTTTACTTCCATCTGAAGAAAAAAATTATATTAGAAATAAAATTTGCCAAATTATTAAAAAATTTAACAATTCTTATACAAAAATTAACAAAAATGAAAAAGAACTATTGACTAACATTAAAATTACAAAAACTTTCCTTAAAAACAACCCACAAATTATCATCCTAAAACCCGATAAAAGTAACAAAACAGTAATAATGAATTCCACTGATTACGAAAATAAAATGTTTAATCTATTAAACGACAAATTAATTTATATGCCTCTTCCTAAAGATCCCACTATTAGTTTACAAACTAAAAATAATAATTTTATATCTAAATTATTAAATGAAAATAATATCTCTTATACACTTAGCACTAAACTTAAAATACAAAATTCCCTACCCCCACGTATATATGGCCTCCCAAAATTACACAAAATTAATATCCCACTTAGACCAATAGTATCATGTATACAAAGTCCTTTTTATAAATTATCAAAATATTTATCTAATATTTTATCTAACATCACAGGTCAAAATGAATTTTACATCAAAGATTCTTGGTCATTTAAAGAAAAAAGCAAAAATTTTTATTTCCCTGAAAATTATATATTTATTTCACTTGATGCTGTATCTCTCTATACCAACATTCCAATAAATCTAGCAATTACAATAATAAAAAAAAACTGGAATAAAATTGAACCTTTCACGTCACTTACTTTAAACAATTTTATTACAGCCATTGAACTTACCTTAACCACTACATATTTCAAATTTAATGATAAAATTTATAAACAAACTGATGGCTGTGCTATGGGTTCTCCAATTTCAAGCACTATTGCCCAATTAGTTTTAGAAGATTTAGAAACCACTGTTATTCCTAAATTATCATTTAATCTACCTTTTTTTGTACGTTATGTAGATGATTGTCTTACTGCTATTCCTCCCGACAAAGAAAATGAAATTCTTCATCAGTTCAATAATTATCATCCCAAATTACAATTTACTATAGAAATTTCAAAAAATAACCAAATTAACTTCTTAGACTTAACACTATACAAAATTAATAATTCAATAGAAACAGAATGGTACACAAAACCCACTTGGTCTGGCCGTTATATTCATTTTAATTCCAAACAACCCACTTGTCACAAAAAAAGTATCGTTATTTGCTTGACTGACAGAGCAATCAAACTCTCCAGTCCACAATTCAGACAATATGCATTAAACAAAACCATAAATTGTTTAATAAAAAATAACTACCCAAGAAATTTTATTGACAAAATTATAAAAAATAGACTACATCATTATTATAATAACAATAACGACAATCAAAACCAAAAAGAACCTAAAAATTACATTTCTTTACCATATATAAAACACATATCACATAACATCAATAAATTATTATTAAAACATAATTTTGTAATTGCTCATAAAAAGCATAACAACTTACAATTTTTATATTCTCGTTTGAAAACTCCAATTCCAAAATTAATGAAAACTCATATTGTATACAAAATTAATTGTAATAACTGTAATAAAACATACATTGGGCAAACCAAAAATCACCTTGAAACTAGGTTAAAACAACATACTTACCAAAATAGTAATTCAGCTATCAGTAAACACATAAAAGATACTAAACACAATTTCGATTTTCACAATACTACTATTTTAGAACAAGAAAAAAACTTAAAAGCTAGACTGGTTTTAGAAATGATACACATCTAAAAAGATAAAAATTCCTTGGATGACAGATCTGACATTCAAAATTTAAGTCAAATTTACAGTGACATAATAACGTAAATCTGTTCTCTACCACTTGATTCTAATTTATGTACATTTCTTTCCTCCTTCATATTTTTTACAAAATCATGTGTGCTACGTATAATTTCTATTTTTAATATAAGTTCTTAGTTACTATTATTTACATTTTTTACATTTTTATTAAGAAAAAATTTTGTCACTTTTATACATTTTGTAAACTTTTAAATATATAATCTTGATAAAGCCTCCAACCAGAGGCGAAACGTCGATAATATTTTTTACATAGTGTTTCATTTGCCATAAATTCACAAATATTACTAAAATTAAGTAATAAAGAATTTTTACTATTTTTGTTTATTCGTAGCTCCTAAGTAATAAGACATGTTTTATTTTTACGTTTTGGTGAACAAAATTCGTTTTGTCTGTAACTTTATTCAAAAATTTTGTAGGTACCTATGTACTTACTTGAATAATGACTACATTTTTCTCATTTGTATGCTTTTTGAATTGTATTGTTTGGTTTACCATTTTTTTTCTGAGGACAACTGAGCAAGTTTGTAAAAATTGAAAAATATTTACGAACTTATTTTTTTCTTGTAACTTGATACCACTCGATAGGGTACATTGTTTTCAAGACAGCGACACCTAGTGAAATAATGTATAACCAAATCGGAAGACGACAAATGATATTACTGATGAGCATTCAGAGAAGCTTTAGCGCTGTATTTGGAATACAATCTACACAAAAATGTTATTCCAAAACAATTTTATTGTAAATATTCTATTAAGGGATTCAGTTTGTGTTTCTTAATAAATCAGTCCAATTTTATTCTCGAATCCCAAACAGCACCTTCAAGTAGCAAGAAATTTACTTAAACGGAATTTCCAATCAAAGTAAATGGCCAGCTTTATTTTTATGATGTATATGTCCCAGCAGTTTGAAACCATTTTTCTCGAAAACTAATAAAGATATTGAAAAACGGAAAACGGAATACGGATAACGGATAACGGAAAACGGAAAACGGCACTGAATTTCTCTGGAAAGAATCTATTCAACGATATAAAATGTATCATACCGTGCTATTTAAAAATGTACTGTGACGTCATAACTCGTAGTCACGTGACCAAATGATGATGAAATTTACATTATAAGGTGCGCAATTAAAATCAAAAATCGACGTGTCCGAGGATTTCGATCAAATATTAGCCGTTCAGTTTTTACTGAATTTATTCCATTATAAAGTTCCACCCTGTATACCAGACACCAGTATTTACATGCGAAGATTTAAACGACTTTGGGTATTGCATTTTGATATTTATTTTACGTCGTGAATCTATTACATCAGGGATGTGAGTTGGGAGTAGGGCTGCAAGTATTTAGAAAAAAATGTCGAATATCAATAGTGAGAATATCTATATCGATACTTCCGATATTACGATAATATCGATATTTCCAATAAAATCGATCAAAATATCGAAAACATTGATATCGGTTTTTCACAATATTGCTTAACGATATTATCGAAATTTCGTGAACATCTGGTAGTCCTAGTAGTCGTCTCAGTGTTAGTAAAGTAACTATACAGGTTGTCCATGTTTTAATACATTAATTTTTGGGAGGTGATAGAGAATCAAAAATAAAGGGACTTTTCTTAGTAAACATATACCCGAAAATGCATAATAACGCAGCTATTCAAACATTCCTTTTTTACACAGATTCTACCCATTTTATTGATATTTAGGTTCTATAAACTCCAAAAGTGGTGTTCCAGTTTGCGACGCGAATCGTTTATGCCGGACGGTGCTATGTTTTGTTAAAAGAACATAATTATTAATTTATCTATTTTTTTGCTGCCCTTTGTTTACTAGTGCAAGGCTAACACGTTTGTTGTCATTCAAATAAAATCGTTTAGATCCGCCTTCAAAACTTTAATTGGCGGACAGTTGCTAAGGATTTTTTACCTCAGAATGTAATTATTGGTTATGGCATTTTAAGCGGAATTGAACCGTAAAGTGGAACAGCAATTTTGGCGTTTATAGTACATAAAATTATCAAAAGAGTGAACGCAAGAAATTGACGAAATTTCCAAAATATTTTCAAAGCGCAATCCTCCGGCTTCAATACATATTTGACATCGTTTAGAAATGCAGTTGATTGCCGTTAATATTTGATCCCGAGTTTCACCTAATTGATGGCACTCTTGATGAATTAGTTCAATCAGTTCTTCTCTTGTTACAAACTGTTGTATCCTAGATACGGTCTTTTAAATAGCCCCACACAAAAAGTCCAAAGGAGTTATGGCGGACGACCTTGGAGGCCACGCTACTGGTCCTCTTACGTGGCTTTCGGGCTGCTCATTGTTCATCATACGCCCTATCCATCTCTCTGGGTAATGTTCATTCATCCAATTCCTCACCTGCCTTCCAAAATGGGCAGGGGCACCATCCATTTGAAACCAGCTATTAATACGTACTCCACACGGTATCTCATCAAACAATTCAAATAAGACGACGTGGAACAAACATAGCCGCCAATAAGGCCCAGCCATACATTTACGCTAAACTCGTGTTGGAGAAAGCGGACACCAATTTCTCTAAGATTTTGTTGACTCTAAATGTGACAGTTACGATGATTAAATATTCTAGTTCTCGAGAAACTTGCCTCATCTGTCCATATATAATAGTAGAGTTCGCGTGCTTGAAAAACTCGTCTAGAAATCATGTTCGCTGTACATTGAAAGGTAAAAATGTATCAAGTACGTTTTCGGTTGCTATTTGGGGTGCATAACGACCCCCTAAATTCGTCTGGCGATATCGATGTCCAACACACCCCCAGGGGGTAAAAACTGAAAAAACTAGATATTTAGAATATTTCATTTGCTATCCGGCCGTAAAAAAGTTTTTCTGTTCAGTCAAGTTATAAGCGAGTTATAACTAATTTCCGTTCAAAGTTTAACATTAGATGAACAGAAGAATATTTACTAAAATCGCTTGTAGTTCCATTATTATTCGTATTTCGATTTCTGACAAAATTGAAAAATTTCTAAACTGCGATAACTTTTTAACGACACAAGATATCGAAAAAATTCAAAAAGTAAATGTTGCAGTCTGATACTTTTGCAAAGCAATGGTTTTTGAAATTTTGAAATCGAACAATAAATAAGGAAGATATTGCCAATTTACACCAGGGATGTAATGGTCGCCGCCGGGAAGCGCGCACTCTGTCTCTACTTTCGCCCGTTTCCCATCTCATTCTGACGGGCTCCTCCGTGCCCCACCATGGCCCGCAAGCCTCATAGTATCGTACTCTCCCATACCCGGCGCCGGCATTGTTTGTATTGGTGAATGGTGAATAATAATTAATAAACAATTATCAATTATTTTCGTGCAATTTTCGGGAATTTGGCATCAGAATGGAGAGTTCTTCATGTGTTACAACAGACGATGAACTATTACATAAATTTAAGTTAAAAACAAAACAATTAACGCGTGATGATAACAAATAATGTGTAATATGCAAAAAGGCGGAAAACTGGGGGAATCTACTCTAAAAACTATGGAAACCATTAACAGGTCAATGAAAATGAGACTTGATGTGCAAACTTAATAAAGACCTGAGGGTGCTTAGTGATAAAATAAAAAATAAATAATT
This sequence comes from Xestobium rufovillosum, assembly GCA_963966045.1. Taxonomy (NCBI): domain Eukaryota; kingdom Metazoa; phylum Arthropoda; class Insecta; order Coleoptera; family Ptinidae; genus Xestobium; species Xestobium rufovillosum. Next base: position 18,513,228 of record OZ014492.1, on the reverse strand, counting down.
CGTGCAAGTTAAGGTGGCACAGAAACTGTTACTCCTCGTTTACAAGCCTGAAAAACATTTCCACGGCAATGAAATTAAAAGCACAAAGTAGTCAATGTATAGGAAATGAAGATGTAATCGAAAGCAAGACAGAAAGACAGCCAACAAATTGCGATACCACAAACCGAATTTTAATATCAATTTATGTGTTTTCTGTCAAAAATTGACGAAGGGTAAATCTGTGAGCCAGGTGTTGACAACTAATTTCAGTAATAAACTTCACGATATAGCTACCGTTAATTATAACCTTTTTAAAAAATTAACACATTAGATTTAATCGATGCTGAAGTCAAATACCATAGTAATTGTTTCTCGGTAGAGTGGAAAAAATATAGTAGCAAATCTGAATCTAATGTAGCTTCTATGGGTGACTGTGCAAGTCAAAACGATAAAGGGAGTTAGACCAGACCTGGCAAAAAGTTATTGCGGAAATAAAGCACGGCATATCCAAAGGAAAAGTATGTAATTTCACTGCAGTTTACGACCGATATGCGCTAATGGGTGGTAGCTTGAATCCGCAGTATTTCCTAATGAAACTGAAAATTTGTTTTAAGGAGGATGTCGATTTTGTCGAATCTTATAAAAGTAATGAGGGTACTTTAATGTACCCAAAATTACAAAATAATACTTATAACGAAGTTGAATGATTAAGGAATCAGCGGAATTATTTACTTTTCCTTTGGATATGCCTTGCTTTATTTCCGCAACAATTTTTTGCCAGGTCTCGCTCCCTTTATTGTTTTGACTTGCACAGTCATCCATAGAAGCTACCTTAGATTCAGATTTGCTACTGTATTTTTTCCACTCTACCGCGAAACAATTACTATGGTATTTGACTTCAGCATCAATTAAATCTAATGTGTTAATTTTCAAAAAGGTTATAATTGCCGGTAGCTATGTCGTGAAGTTTATTACTGAAATTAGTTGTCAACACCTGGCTCACAGATTTACCCTTCTTCAATTTTTGACAGAAAACACATAAATTGATATTAAAATTCGGTTTGTGGTATCGCAATTTGTTGGCTGTCTTTCTGTCTTGCTTTCGATTACATCTTCATTTCCTATACATTGACTACTTTGTGCTTTTAATTTCATTGCCGTGGAAATGTTTTTCAGGCTTGTAAACGAGGAGTAACAGTTTCTGTGCCACCTTAACTTGCACGAATTATTTATTTTTTATTTTATCACTAAGCACCCTCAGGTCTTTATTAAGTTTGCACATCAAGTCTCATTTTCATTGACCTGTTAATGGTTTCCATAGTTTTTAGAGTAGATTCCCCCAGTTTTCCGCCTTTTTGCATATTACACATTATTTGTTATCATCACGAGTTAATTGTTTTGTTTTTAACTTACATTTATGTAATAGTTCATCGTCTGTTGTAACACATGAAGAACTCTCCATTCTGATGCCAAATTCCCGAAAATTGCACGAAAATAATTGATAATTGTTTATTAATTATTATTCACCATTCACCAATACAAACAATGCCGGCGCCGGGTATGGGAGAGTACGATACTATGAGGCTTGCGGGCCATGGTGGGGCACGGAGGAGCCCGTCAGAATGAGATGGGAAACGGGCGAAAGTAGAGACAGAGTGCGCGCTTCCCGGCGGCGACCATTACATCCCTGGTGTAAATTGGCAATATCTTCCTTATTTATTGTTCGATTTCAAAATTTCAAAAACCATTGCTTTGCAAAAGTATCAGACTGCAACATTTACTTTTTGAATTTTTTCGATATCTTGTGTCGTTAAAAAGTTATCGCAGTTTAGAAATTTTTCAATTTTGTCAGAAATCGAAATACGAATAATAATGGAACTACAAGCGATTTTAGTAAATATTCTTCTGTTCATCTAATGTTAAACTTTGAACGGAAATTAGTTATAACTCGCTTATTACTTGACGGAACAGGAAAACTTTTTTACGGCCGGATAGCAAATGAAATATTCTAAATTCCTCGTTTTTTCAGTTTTTACCCCCTGGGGGTGTCTTGGACATCGATATCGCCAGACGAATTTAGGGGGTAATTATGCACCCCAAATAACATCCGAAAACGTACTTGATACATTTTTACCTTTCAATGTACAGCGAACATCAAGATAAACTTTCACGTTAACTCTACTATAATATGTTGTGTAAGAACTTTGGATTTTCAGAAGGGAATTTAAAATTCAGTTACAAAACATCAAACGATGGTTTGCACCGGTTGTAAATGATATAGGTTCGGATGGTTCCTATGAAGAGTACACAATACTGTTGATTTTGACGTTCTTAGTTGTAGGGCCGCTCTTCGAGAACTTGGCCGAGGATTGTTGTCGAATGCTCTCAGTATTGCATTTTCTACATTATTTCTTCTTCTAGGCTGTTCTTCGGCTCACTTCAAACCAAACTCCCGAAAAAGGCGATGGATATTCACACAAACACGGACATTTGGTTGCCTCCGATTCGGATATCTTCTTCGATAGTCTCTAACGGTTGCTGCAGCGTTACCGATGCAGTATTCGTAAATAAAATGTATGTCTGCCTCTACACATTCAGCATAATTGGATAAGTTTGGCAAGATTTCGTCTCACAAATTAAAATTCAGTAGGTAGTAGAAAATCGAATTAATGAAATGACCATGCTGCACAAAAAATGTCAAAACTTCTATAATGATTGAAGCCTACTTGATAATTTCAATTTTAATGTGTTAAGACCTGAACCAACCTTTATCATGTTTCTCACATCAGTATTGTTGCTAGTATAACATTATTATCTTTGTAATCATCGGTAACATAGAAGTATCAATTTTATTACATATCTGAAATATTGAAATATCGAAAATATCTATGTTATCGCAATATCTAAAATATCGTAATATTGAAATACCTGTACAGTATCGATATAAAACGATATATAGATAACATCTGGCAGCTCCAATTGTGAATATTCAACTTATTTATACAGGATGTAACAAAAATGGTGTTCTGGCTATGCATAGTCGAATAGTACTAACCAAAATAAACAAAAAATTCCTAGTAGACACGTTGTCTAAACTTGTCTAAACTCTGATTCAAATTTTAAAGCACAACTAGAGCGAGCTTTGTCCTTAAATTATTCGGTCGTTGTCATTAAGTGGTATTGGAAAAAGTCATTAAGTTGAAGTGATTAGTACGGTAGTAAGATTATTCTTTTGAAGAAGTGTCAGACATGCACCAAGCCCTGCCAACGCGCAGGGTAGCTCTATCCTTGTCGCACATTATCACGTCGGCTGCGAAGCAGAACTGGATTCGCAGCGCTACGTGTGCGTTAATTCTGCAGTATATTAAATTAAATAAAAATAAATTTCTTCACTCAAATTTTATTTTGGTCTCGGTTTTATGTTGCCAGAAAGTGGAAGGTGTTCTCGCAGTTCTGTCTTTGTTATCTGCATATGCCGTAGATGTAAAAAGTGCGTTTCTTTTATTATGTATTGTACCTACTACCTACTTACCTACAGATCATGTACCGCCAAGGAAATAAGTAGGCAGACAAGTATACGTAGATTAATTATGCGTAGATTAAATTAAGTGAAGTAAGATTTTGGGTCTAGGAAAAGTAAAAACTGTTAATTTGGTTCAATTGAATAATAATATACCTACCATATCAACTACAAGTGCCAAAAATGTTAATCTGTTTTATAATCTCGTTTGAAATATTTAGAACAAAAATATTACAATTTTAAGGCAAAGAGCATCATTCAAATCTCATTCTTCGAAAGTACGTAGGAATTAATTTATTATGCTATCCGTTTTTAAGAAATGAAAATTAGCAAACTTCATGTACGCAGCGTGGCCGTATGAAAGCCGGTTTTATACGAAAAAAATTAAAATTTGAAAACAATTACAAGAATGCTCAAATGCCTCTTTACTGTGAATCACACATGGATTTTTTAACTAAAATATTAATTTCGTACAGAATGGGGGATATCAAAAGTACCTACCTAAAACAACTTTGTAGAAGACTGCAATACCGATCCTCAACAAAATTTCGAAAAATGTTATTGCATGTTATTACAGTAGAAGCTCGATAATGTGAACTTGCGTTAAGGTGAACAGCTCAGTAACGTGAACATTCAATTATTTATATTGACATCTCTGTAATGTGAACAGGGTACACTCTCGATAACGTGAACAAAAGATTTCTTCAAACTATAACTCATGGAGATCTACACTGAAGCTACACTGTAGTCTGTTAGATTACATAAGACTACTGTTGGTAGAGCAGGAAAGTACGTAGAGATCTAACGAAGTTCCAAGCCCAACAATATGTTTGGGGTAGCATCCCGTATAAGATCTCGTAGTACACAAAATCTGGATTTAGTTCTATAATTCAATGCCTGGCGGGGTATTTGCCCGAGGAGTAGTTGTTCGAACGGTCCAGTACCACGACACTGTAGTCGTTGATTGAGAAGTCAATCAACGCTGTAGTGTAGTGACTGCTTATAGCAGTTATTCAGTACTCTTCTGCAGATCAGATTGTGTGGGAGCATTTACGTGTGCAAGAGAGAGTTCTGTTAGCAGACATGTCTGCGAAGCTAGTACAGAGGAGCATTACCTACATCGTATTTTCAACAAGATAGAAGATAACCGCAAAAACACATGTTCTGTTCACACTACCAAAGTGTTCTTTAGAATATGGATAAATATATACAAATATTTTACATACATATGTTTTTGTTTTTGCGAATAAGTACAGGGTTTTTGTTGATTTACTGTATAACATTTTATGTTCGTTTTAAATAAATTTTGAATTTATTCTCATTTGTAACAAAAATTATATTGTTTGTTTCTTATTCGTACAAATTTGCAATAAAAATCAGACCCTCGTTAGTGTGAACACATTCGTAAGGTTGAACACCCCTGGTTTTATTCTGTTCACGTTATCGAGCTTCTACTGTATTTATAAAGTTAGTAATAAGAAGTAACAAACTAGAACTCTTATTTTTCTAATTATAGGTATTATCTTAGTCGCATTAAATAAAACGTCATTTATCAAACAGAGAAATGTATAAAATAGAGTTATTCTGCAAGATGTGCCACTATTAAATCAATTTTTGATACTGCTATCGAGAATAAATTTATGAATATTTGAAAAACATAAATATTCGATTTTTGCGAAAATTTATTGGCATGTATGCATACCATTACAAAAGTAAATTGTAACACAAGTGAGGAAATGGCTTCATTACAAAAATAATGTTAGGTAGATATACCTAGGTAGGTACAGGTACCTAATAAATAATTACATATTTCAAATCTTAAGTATTTAAGTTGGACATAACTTTTATGTTGTAAATAGCTTAATAGAATATAAAACTGTGTCTACACATGTAATGGCAATAGACAAAAAGTAGATATATTAGATAAATACCTATTATTCACCACTTACCATATCATCTCGTCGACAAGCTACAATTCATTGCTTTGCCAGTTCGCTAATCTTTGGAAACTCGAAGTACGTACTTTATATACCTTTATATACCTTCGCCTAGTTGGTGATTTATACAACACATTAGGTCCAAATCGAGCCGGATACAGAATAAATCTGGGATTATTAATTAGGAAAATTGAGTTGAAGAAAATTTGAAACGGCGGCCGGCGTTTTGCGTATCTTAACACAGAGGAACCAACCTTTTGTCTTGCAGTGGAAATTCCCACGCTTCACTACAACACAACCAGGCATTTTAACTTAATGTTACACAATTTTTTTCATAGCATAAATTGCAAATAATGCTTAAACGAATAATACAAAACGCTAACAACACCGCGTCATTGCGTTCGCACAGCACGGAGATGTGTTTCCCGCAAATCTCTGCTTCGCACTCTACGCGTCTTGCGCGAGTGGGACAAAATTGGGCTACCTATCGAGCATACTATATATGCTTATACTATGACATGCACTTGATGTGTGGTGTGGTGCACTGCAATAACGTTGAAGCAAGCAAGGTGACCTTATGCAGATTTTTACCAAATGAGAAAGCGTGGCCTGCATTGTTTCCCGATTTAAATCCTGTGGATTTCTACGTCATCTAAAATCTACAATGTGATCTTTAACAGAGAGTGGAAGACGGAACACACCGGAAATATTTCATCGGGTAAGGCAGTCCATGATCCGAAGAGTTCGAGAATGTATTGCTGCCTGCGGGGGCCATTATGATTTCACTAATCATATATCTATTAACTTTATTAATGCAGGTACTCTTTTGCTGTTGCCCATTTGAACTGAATAAATCTAATTTACTCTCAAACTAAAACCTTAGGTGAGAATAACTCAGTAACGAATTATTTTAGGTCGTAAGTTCATATAAACTTTTTTTCTTATTTTTAGACGTAGAAGTCGCCTAGGCATAGCCAGCCCACCATTTTTGTTGCATCCTGTATATGGAAAAGGTGATTCAGATTATTAAAAAAGAATAACTTCCAGGATTAATATACAGAACCAATTAAGATTTGCCAATGAAGATTAATAAAAATAAAACCAAAGTCATATCAAGAGCGAAAATAGGACTGAAAGTGCAAATAAGAAGCGACAAATTAGAGGAAACGCAGAGCCAGTGGCACTTAACAAATGCAAATAACTATTAACCTCGAGAACTGAAACTTTTTGTAAATACAGAACTCTAAAGAGACCCTTAAGAACGTACTCTGGTTCTATTCAAGATAACAAAATAAAACTTTACACGTATGTGGGGAACTTCACGAAGCATCTGATAAAATTGTTTCGGTGTATACAGAGTGTTCACACTTTGAGCACCAAACCAAAGTTATGTTTTTTTAAATGGAACGCTCCACATTTGTTTATAAATTTGAATTTCCAATAAAATTTTATGAAAGATGATATACTACAAATGCTGACTTTACAACGCCAACTGTCATATCTACTCTATGCCACTATATTTTCACTATTTCCATGCTCTATGCAGTCAGACATAAACAGCAGTACCCATAGACACGTACGTACATAATTTCAATGCTACAGGTAACGTAACGCGTTACTTTTAGTTAACGCGAAATGTAGCACTTGATTTTACTACTCAAAATTTCCGTACCGCGGGCTATAACTGAAAATCGATTCTTAAGGAGTAAACTCCAAAAATTTCATTGCCAGATTGCTTCTTCATGGTCATATTCTTAAATACCTGGTAACTTATTAAACCTAGGTATAATTTGAAACAAGAAGTGCCATGGAAAAAAACAGTCCTTTCAAGAATTAATCTTGCAATGAGATTTCTTGTGCCGGTGTAAACTCTGTTCGCTAAATTTTCTATAAAAATAAATAGTAAGCATTTTTCTGAGTTTTGGGTGGCAAAATGGGGGAAATTTCCCAGAAATGGCACAAAATTAAAGCAAAAATCTCAATTCCTAAGATACAATCTTTATTTCTGCCTACATTATCAGTCGCAGACCTGCCAATATCTACATCAATCAAAAGCATAAAAAGCTGACTACCAAATCTGCAAATAATATATGGGGTGTTCCATTTAATATTTTTGAGAAAAGCTCAATTTTGCGCAAGTTGACCACTATGTACAATATGAAGTATTTTGAAAAAGTGTTAGTGGATTTTAGAAATACAGAGTACGCTGTGAGCCTATTCCAATAAAAAATTCTTAGGTATCTTTGACAAGCAGACGTCTGTAGCTCCACAAAGTTGGGTTCGCACTGGTACTAAAATGGCTATATCTTAACATCGCTTATTCTAAACCCCACCTTGCAGCATATCAACTTTCATGAAATTTTATAGGGAATCCAAATATGTGAACAAATGTGGGGCATTCTATTAAAAAAAACATAACTTTGGTTTGGTACTTACCTCGTGGGCATCCTGTATACATCAAAACAATTTTAACAGAAGCTTTGAGGGGTTCTTCACATACAAATAAAATTTCATGTTGATATCTTGAATAGAATTAGAGATATGGACCGACTACACACTATTGGCCCACCCTGTATATCTGACGGTTTTCCCGCATCTGGGTTGACTCATCCCAAGGAGACGAGCAAAACATAAAACATAGGGTAATGTATAAAATAATAGGCGGATTGATGGACACTGTTTGTCACATTACCCTCTGAAATATGCGCTGTGCAGTTAAACACCTCTAACTTGCTTATTTGCACGCTGCCGTCAGATAATGTAAAAGAGTAGCTGGTATTATACACTGTTCCAACAGTGCCTTTATTACGCATTTTAGAGAAAAGTTATATGAACAACTCTTTATTTTTGGTTCTCCATACTTTAAAATTATTTCCATTTATACACGTTGCCCCATTAATTTCTTCTGTAAAGCACCTAACTATGTTTTTTAAACGGAACACTCTGTATTTGATTTCACTTTTGCATCCCCCAATTGATTCTAAGTACTATAAGGTTGTACTACGAGATATTTTTTCCCTGATGTTACCGGCATTTCTTTGCAGATTTTGTCAGATGTAGAAGAATCTTGAAATTTAAATATCTTCGAATTGAACAAAGCTGAAGCAGTGATATCTTGGCGACAGGAAAATAATATCTATGAGAAACTGCCATTGGATTAAGAAACCGAAAATATTATACGCCAAAACTTTATTTTCTCAAACGGAACCGTATAATTTTTATGTCATGGTTGTTTTCCTTGTCGAACGTCCATTCAATTATGAATAAACTTCCCCGCCTCTAAAATTATTACTTTTTGAGATATTCACCTTCAAATGTTTAATCGTCCCTAATCTGCAAATAAAAAGTTAATTTTTTCTGATTGTATCTGCACACTTTTGAAATGGTACACGCTTACTTACGTTAAAGTTAAAATGGTCTTTTTCAAATACAAGTAACAAAATTCAAAATTTTAAGTAACCCCCGACACAACGCCTGAACAGATCTTCATAACTTATAGCTAAGAACCATCTCGATCACGTCAGCTTTCAAACAAAAAAAAACGCATCAAAATCGGTCCATTCGTTTAGGAGCTACGATGCCACAGACCACGGCGATCTCTAGTAACTAGAGATCGCCGTGCACAGACAGACACACAGACACACAAACACACACCTAGACAGACAGACACGTCAAACTTATAACGCCCCTGTTTTTGCGTCGGGGGTTAAAAAACCATTCTCAAATCTAACCATCGCTAATATTCATATAGAAAACGCGTTCAGCTGACATAGTGTGCCATGACCATTTCTGTTAAGAAATTGAAATGACTATTATTAGTACATTAGTACTAGAGATAGGTAAAATAAGACAACGCTGAACTTTAGGTTAATATTCGTACAGTAAAATATCTACTTTTCATTTTGATTCTTAATTACATTCTAAAGAGAGGCTAAACGGTACGTTGCAGATAATAATTATTGTTGTCTGTCGGATATCCAAAAGTAGCTCGGTCTAGGTCAGTCTAGACGATATGTCGGTTTTGATATGTTAATTCATGTAACGTTCGTAAAGACGATAAACAAGGCCCATTATTGGAAGTATCCTATTTGGGGTTTAGTGCGTACTACTACCATTTTAGGATTATTTTATGTTGATAGTTTAAGAACGGCCAAATACCCAATTAGGAAAGTGTATTATGTGTAATTTTTGAATCCGTACTTTGGCTTAAATTTTATTGTTTCGTAAGGAAACATGCGCTAAATCATTAGTTGTATTGAAAGCTGGTTTGTTCATCCAAGTAAGCAAGCAAAAAGTTGTAATGTTTATATATTTGGCGTCCAGTTCAACCCATCATCTTGCAAGAAAAGATAAGAATGGAACCAATCTAATCCATCAGAAAATAAATGTTCAATTTATCAAGTATAAGCAAAGTCATTCTGACAGAATAATTGTCGGCAGTTATTGTGTAATAATATTTAGCGTGATAGATGTCGCTTATATGCCGGACAATAATTATTTTCCTTAATATTAGTATTAACCGAAAATTGAATAATATTACACAACAAACGATACGTCAGGAGTTCCCTGTTCGATGGTAAGTCTGGACGCACCAAGGGCTGACAGCTCCACAAAAAGGTGCAAACGAAATTACAATATTCAATACAATCCCGATAATTCCGCTATCGTAAAGTTCTCAGTCTGAAGACTGGTTGGACCCGTACCTTTCCTATTCAGAGCTAACATACGCATTTCCCTAAATGTAGAATATCCAACATCTCCAACTGTTTGAGAACAGTAGTCTAATCTAGGACTACCCCGACCTCTTTTTATTCCTATTTCAGACTCTAGTATGTCGCGAACTACTCCTTCGCGTCTCAGAAGGTGTCCTCCCATCCTATATGTCCTATTCTTTATTGTCTTCCATACTTTTCGCTTTTCCCCAGCTCTTTCTAATACTTTCCTATTGGTAACCTTATCTATCCACGGTATCTTCGTCATAGGCTGGAGTACCACATTTCAAACGCTTCTATTCTTTTTCGATCCGCTTCTCTTATTGTCCAAGTTTCGCACCCATACATTGCCGTACTCCATAAATACGTTTTAAGAGTCTCTTCCGAATTTCTACATTAACCGTTCCCGAGCATAGGAGTTGTTTTTTTTGTTAAATGCAACTCGACCCTGCGCTATGCTTTATTTTATATCTTTAGAGCTCCTATACCATCTCGAGTTAGGTATTTGACTTCCTAAATAGCAGAAATCCGCGACTTCCTCTACCTTTTCATTTCCTATTTGTATTCTAGTTTTAGTCCTATTTTCAGGCCACCTACATACCAAAATTTATGTTTTCTTTCTATTGATTTTCATGCCGTAACCCTCTGTCAAAACTGCTTCCATTTCATTCAGAGTCATTCCTAATTCTTCTTTGCTGGATGTTAACACTGCTATATCATCCACGAATCTGAACATCATAATAGTTTGACCCTGTACATTAATCCCTGAGGCTGTTTTATCCTTAACAATATTAATCGCATCTTCGATATAGGTATACATTGAAAACTAGATGTGATAACGCACATGCTTGTCTTACTCCCTTCCGGGTATTCTCTTCGTTCCTGCTCAGCTTCTGTAACTGCCGTTTGCTCTTTGTAGAGATTATGAATTTTTCATCTGTTCCCATATTTCATCCCTACCTTTCTGAGCGCTTCTTCAGTTTTTTCTACTTCGAATTTAGCTTCCACTTCTTTGCTTTTGTTATCAATCTACTGTTCTTTCGCTTTCCTACATTTCCGAATAATTTTCCACTTGCCCGCCTTATACCTTTGTTTTCTTCCTTCATCTATCCTATTTTTATATTTTCCGTTCTCGTCTATTAGAGTCCTTTGTTATCCAGGGTTTTCTACTTTCATTCTGTTTGTGACCCAATATACCTCTGGCTACAGAATCTAAACTATTTTTAATGCAATTCCATTCTGCCTCTACGTCCCTAACACTATTTTCATCCGCGTTCTTTAGTACTTGGGTTCGTCTTTTTCTCGAATTCATCGCTCGAGTCAGAGCCTTTAGTTTCTCGAGGTCAAGGTGTCTCCTACCGTTTCGTTTTCTCAAAATCTTAAATTTAAGATTCGCCTTCATTACCATTATGTAGTTATCACTATCTATGTCTGCTCCTGGATAGCTCTGCAGTCCCTAACTTTATTTCTAGATCTTTACCTAACAAGGATGTAATCTATTTGATATCTCCCTAGGTCCCCTGGAATTTTCTATGTACAGCGTCTCCTAACATGATGTTGAAATATAGTGATCGCGACGGTTAGGTTATGTTTAACGCAAAAATCTTTCAGTCTAACTCCCCTGTCGTTCCTCCTACCAAATCCAAAGAGACCGATTATTCCATCTTCTCCCTCTATACCTAAAACTGCGTTAAAATCTCATACAATTATTAAATTTTCACACCCCTTCACAAAATGTAGCACATATTCTATATCGCTATAAACTGCTTCTAATACAGCCTCAGTTGAGTCTAACATATCGATGAAAATTGTTGGGGGACAAGATATAAAAGTTATACAAGACAGTAACGCAGCAGGCTGATTAGCCAGTACTTGAACGTACTATCAATGCCATAACAATTTTTAAAATATTTGTTAGGCCAAATCAGGCCATTGTTGAACTTGTAATAAATTGAATTTCTACCTACATACAAACCCCAAAATATACGTACATAAATACAAAGTAATAGAGAATCATCAATAATTCTTTTGATCCCCATTGAAAGTTTTGCGAAGGCTAAACTAGGCATGAAAATTTGGAGTCCCATGTGGATATGTTTTGCGAAATGGGTTCTTTTGTGTGAATTTGCTTGTATCCTACACAGCGAAAATGATTCGTCGAATCCTTTTATGTACCTACTTAGGTGCAGGGTGCCTTTGATACGTTGATAGAAATTATTTTTGAAATGAAATACTTACCCAGTAACAATAACAAATATTTTTGAAATCATACCGAGAATCTCTAAAAATATACCGTGTGTCCCATTAAAAAATGCTACTTTAATTGATTTTTTCTGTCCCAAATGTTAATTTTTTCTGGATATATGGTCTTTAAAAAATCCGTGATGATATCATTTTATTTTAAGAGTTCTTTGTCTGTTATTCGATTTCGTTATTTTAAATGGTTTGGTTAGAAAATTATTTTTATCAGTAGTGCACCTCCAAAATATGCTAATAAATAAGCTATTAGCCGTGTTTTCTTAATAACATTGCTAGGCATCTGTCTAGAGTATAAATATCATTTTTAAAGTAAAAAGAATAGACTTGGGTTAATAAATAAAAATTTTAATGTGATTTGAAACAGCTATTTACAAAGACCAACTTTGTTTAAGACGTGAGGGAGAGTGGGGAAATTGTGCGCACTTAAGGAAGATCTGCTGCTGTGACCAAGCAACATTACAGATATGACGTTGAAATATATAGGAATGTAAGCCCCCAACATGGTAGTTTCATTGTGCAAAAGTATATTTGATTGAAAGGTAGGTGTGGTAACATAAAAAATAAAATGCCCAAAGTCCCAAAAGCGCACAATTCCCCAACCCTCGGGGTAATTGTGCGCAGAAGGTGGGGAATTGTGCGCTTTACATTTAAAGCAATAAATCAGTACGAATTGACATAAGAAATATTTATTCTAAACTACCAGAAGGTTTTATTCATCTAACAAAATTAACATAAACTTCTCTAAAATCAAAATAACGAAAACCAACCATTTGGATAGGTACTTATATAGGTAACTACATATATGGAGCTTTGGCGAAATTAAGAACTAAGTATTTTTACTGTTGGCAATAATCACTATAGTTTTTAGTAGATTCAGCACGATTATAAGTTCGCGACATCTACGTAAAGCAAAAAAAAAAACAGCTGTACTTGCTTATTCGTATTCAACTGCATAGGGATAATTATGAGCACAATTACCCCAAAGCAGATACAACATAAAAGAAAATCGCAGCTCATAAACAAGTCCAACTTTGTCGAGGATTCTTACATGAAATACCACAGAACACAATGCTAATTACAGCCATGCATGAGAGATCATTGTTAAAATAAAAGTGTCAGCTTATCTCCTTAGCTGCTGGAGCCAACAAATTATAACAATTCGTGTGTTTTGACGTCTGGCGACCATATTCACGTAACAAGAGCGCTGCAACGCAAGTTGTTGACGGAGGTTGTTTAATATACTTGTCGACAGAGGACAGTACTTGTTGTGTTTCAAGATTGGCACTGATTGTGTAAGAATAAACATGCGTACAATTACCCGCTGCGCACAATTCCCCCACTCTCCCTTACACATATAGAAGATGATAAATTTTATTTTATTCAAAATTTAAAAAAAATGTTTGAGAAAAATACATTGCCATGCTCTATTAAAAAAATAACAACTGACTTGGAAATAAATATTTATAAAAGGTGCTCAAAATGACTACCGTTTTGTTCAATGCAGAGATTAGAACGTCGCAAGAAGTTAAATTGCATATTATTTCTGGATTATTATTTAAACATTCCACAGAATTTTCTATTCGTCTCCACAACTCCACTTCATTATTAACTGGCGTTGAATAAACCATGGCTTTCAAAGTACCCCACAGAAAAAATCCAGGGGTGTCAGGTCTGGAGAACGAGGTGGCCAGTTTACCGGTGCATCATGCTATTCGGGTACTCTTGATTAAGGTAGTTTCTGACATTCAACGTAAAATGTGGTGCGCCATGTCCCGATAGACATTCAAAGGTAAATCTTCAATTAAATGGAGAAGTGTGTTCTGTAGATGATTTAAATACATCTCCCCATTCAATCAGTTCGATAGCACAGTAGGACCAATTAATAAATTGTTGATAATTCCTGCCCACACTTTAATTTTGAATTCATGCTGGCAATGCATGGATTTTCTTCAGTATAAACATGTTCGTTTTGCAAGTTAGTTGTCCCCTTTCTAGTAAGGCAGGCTTCATCAGTAAAGGGTATCTTTCTGGAGAAGTTATTGTCATGAGCTCGCTGGTCGTTAATAAATTGAAAGGAGTTCAGGTGCTGTTCTGGATCGAAATCTAATAGATCCTTTACTAGCTGAATATGATATGAGTACAGAAGCTGCTGTTTCAAAACTCTCTGCACAACGTCTTTTGATACACCTACCTCAACGAAAATGTTCCTGGTATTAAAAGATCTAAAATTTGCTCTTCTACATGAGGTGTCTTTACATAACGATGGCGTCCGTATTCAATTGTGGAAGGAGCAAAACTACCAGTTTCCCGAAGACGTCTTTCAACTCGAGCAAATATCTTGTGATTCGGAAGCTGAGTTTCTCTTTCTATTTCATGGGTAAATTCGATAGAATTGAATCTACTATTTAAGTCGCTCAAGGAATCTTCAATGTTACATTTATTAGTGTCAATCAAATACGGCAATTATATCGTCTACATATTTCACCCACACATTTGGAAAATATGGAAGCTCATCCTTCAGTTGGGTTTCAAATTTGCCCATAAAAATTTCTGCAACGAAAGGAGAGAGATAATTTCCTTTAGCCGTACCTTCACTTTGATCAAAAAATGATCCATTGACTTTGACATAATTCTGTTGCATCCACAGATTGGTTAAATTAATATATTCTTTGTTAGTTTGTTCGTCAATGTTCCTTTTACTAAGAAGTTCATAACAAGTACTTGCCCAGTATATAACTGTAGATTTTAATAACTTCGGTCAGCACAAAGAGGCTAGTTTTTGATTTTAGTTAATACACTGTTGAGTTTACCATTATCCGTTGAAAGATGCCGTAAAGAAGTAAACACAATCAAAGATATAGCGAGATGTAACGGTTTCGATTCAGAAGTTGTAAATAGATTAAATTAGGAAACGAAAATTCAAAGTGCTATTGCGAAATTCCACCACTTTAAATGGGGATAACCAAATTACTAAATTTAGAAAAATACCATTTATGTACCGTAGATAACTAGAGGTAGGAATACGATTTTCGGGAAAACAGACTTCGAAGTGGTTAACACTTCTAGCAACAACTTACAAAATCTATTTCGAAATGTGAAGGATAAAACGGAACCCATTCAAAAAGCGGGAATTTGCCAAATAGCATGCGAAAATTGCGACAAAAACGATATCGGGCACTAAGCTCGGTCTATTTTAACTCGTTTCAAGGAGCATCAAGCTCGTTACAAATACGGTCGTGCATTATAAGTCTACATGGCGTCGCACGGGTTGGATACGGGCCATAAATTCAATATCAATATGTAGTTAATATTTTCTGTGTTCACTATTTGCTAGTGGTACTGGACCGTTCGAACAACAACTACTCCTCGGGCAAATACCCCGACAGGCATTGAATTATAGAACTAAATCCAGATTTTTTATACTACGAGACGTTTCAGACTGCTACCCCAACTAAGGTGGCTTTGAAACAATCCTAATTTGTCTCCATGTAGTACGTACGTGCTTTTAAGCAGGTCTTTGTTCAAATATTGCATGTTTTGAATGTGTATGGAAAACCGCAGACCAACTAGTTTCGTCCTTCTGGGACTCATCAGTACGGTGCGTTCCCCTACACACTCAAACCGTGCAATTTAACTTGCTATATATGCTGCCGCGCTCTGGACAGATATCAGCAAGTGACAACTACTTTGAGTAATTATCTGGTATTAATTAGTGGTACTGGACCGTTCGAACAACTACTCCTCGGGCAAATACAACGCCAGGTATTGAATTATAGAATTAAATCTACTATTTGGTAGAAATTCATTGTAAATTAAAAAATTACTTCGCGTACTACCAATATAACGATCGTTGTAAATCCTGAAACCGGTCAATATATTATAATAAATCGTTATATTGGTAATACGTAGTACGCGAAGTAATTTTTTAATTTATAATCAATATCAATAATCAAAAACTCTTGAAACCAGAAAATAATAGATTTAATTTAAACACCTTGGAAAGTATAGCGATATAAGTTCTAAGAAACCAATTTTATTGCTTTTACATATGTTCCGAAAGTTCTAAGAAACCCTAGGTTATCGATTCATGGTATTTGTGTCGCTGAAGGGGGTATTTATAGCAACGTTGTGCAAGTTTTAGATGCAGATTAATCTTCATCTCCTGAGGATGCTAACGTTATTAGCGAAACACGTGTCGAGGTTAATTACTATGTAATTTTGGCGTGTGGAGTTAACTTATTAAGAATTCATACTAGAATCCAAGAGTTTAAAGCTGCTTCTGGTATTCCTGTTCCGCTTGTTTCCAGAGGTCAGCACCGCGCGGCTTTAAAATATGTGTTTGCAAAGGTCCGGTTGTTAACAAAGTATCCATTCTTTTGTGCAAGGACTTCAATTTTTATTTTTCCTAGTTAAAGTTAATGTTTTAACCCACATCTGGATATTTTTTTTCTTCTAAAACGAAACCGTTAGTCTGTTATCAGCAGTCGAAAGACACCAATGTTTGGTACAAAAAGAACCAGCTTAATATCTTTTTGCGAAAAATAAATATCGCAGGAGATACAAACATGCCATGTCTACATAGCGCCCAAATTTCAAATCAAAATATTAATAAATGGCTCCGAAGTTTGCTAAGAGCATAGCGTCTGAATTGTACTCTTCCGGCGATGGTTGATAGGAGCCTTAAAGTCATCATCATAAGGTTCTCAGTCCGAAGACTGGTTGGACGTGTACCTCCATAATTTCCTATCCTGAGCTAACCTACGCATTTCCCTAAAAGTTGAACATCCTACATTAATAACTATTTGAGAGCAGCAGTCTAATCTATTAGGCCTACCCCTACCTCTTTTTATTCCTATCTCCGACTGAATTATGTCGCGAACTACTCCTTGTATCTCAAAAGGTGTCCTACCATCCTATCTCTCATATTCTTTGTTGTCTTCCACACTTTTCGCTTTTCCCCAACTCATTTTAATACGTCCCTATTGGTAACCTTATCTATCCACGGTATCTTCATCATGCGTCTGTAGCACCACATTTCAAATGTTTTTCTACTCTTTTTCGATCCGCTTCTCCTATTGTCCAAGTTTCGCACCCGTATAACGCCGTACTCCATACATACCCTTTTAAAGAATCTCTTCCGAGTTTCTACATTAACCGTTCCCGAGCATAACAGTTGTTTCTTTTTATTATTAAACGCAACTCGAACCTGTGCTATTCTTTGTTTTATATCTTTAGTGCTCCTACTATCTCGAGTTATTTGACTTCCTAAATAGCAGACATCCGAGAATTCCTCTAGTTTCTCATTTACTATTTGTATTTTAGTTTCAGTTCTATTTTCACGCGCTCTACATACCAAAATTTTGGTTTTCTTTTTATTGATTTTCATGCCGTAGCCCCCTGTCAAGACAAGAAATTTTAATCATGCAACTACACATACTTGGGAGTTTCTGCCAAAGTTTTGCACACTTTTAAGCTTCTTACCAAGCAGAAATGCGCTATGATCTCAGTCCCTGTTGCTTACTTAAAATTGGCCTTTTCTTCTATTTGAACGGGGAAATAAGGCATTTTTCCTGAAATTACAAATAAACTGAGGTCATAGCCCATTTCTGCAAGCCAGGAAGCTTAAGCGTACACAATTTCAGGTAAGTAGGTAGATACTCCGAAAAGTGGAAGTGCAATCTATAAAACTTCGTAAAATTCTCCGTTCTTAATAAATTAATGGTTAAAGAATTACGATAAGCAGTTCAATAAATTATTTTTCGATACTGTACCTGTTGTATATCATAATATCAGAAATAAACAAGTAATACATTTTAATATGAAGAGAAAGTATATCTGATAGCCCTGTCATGTTCTTAATTTGTAGTGACGAATGTTTTAATTATCGATTCACTTAATATGCATAAATAGTCTTCAGGCGATCACTTAAGACTCGAATAAAATTGCTAATGTGATAAAGGGATAAAGCCGTCAATATAAAATAAACATGTTGTTCCATTAGTAAAGCGCCAGTCTCTCAAGCTTTTATTGTCCATTTTTTAAGAGAAAAAGGTGTTATAACTGGAACCCCCTTCCCGTTTTTAATTTTGCACAATCTGAAATAATTTTCTTAACTACACTATTTGACTATAGGTACGATACACCTAGAATTTTTTAGAATTAACAAATTAATGCAGAAAAAGGGCAAGCAGTTTTGTTATGTGGCTAATAATTAGCCGCAATCCAAGAAATTCAGATTCTTGTAGCAAATAGCAAAAACCATCCTAAACCACTGGGAAACGGTAAAAGACGTGAACATTACAGAAAAAGGAGAGAGGATGATGTATTTAGTGATAATAACTCGATACCCCAATCTATCTGAAAGAATTCGTAGGTAGTTGCACTTTTAAGCTAGGTTAAACCTTTTAATCTAGATAATAAGTATACACAGGAGGTACTTGATTTTTTTAGGAATTTTTTGATGACCTACAACTGCTCACTATATTCATTGGCCATTCAGTAACCAACCGTGTTGTATGTACGGAAACATATAAATAATGAGCGCATAATTCGACCACTGCAGATAAATTAAGTAACCGAAAAATGGTGAAAAGTTGTGTATAGGCACATCATATTTGGATAGATAAAGATTTCTTTTCTCTATCGAAAGATCCTGTAAGATATGGGATGTTCCATTTAACAAAAAAAAATTATTTGTCTGAGGACCCAAATAAAAATTAAAATATTCCCGTCGCTTATAATAATTTCGAATTTTTTTACTAGAAGTGGAAGGCCCAAAGTCTGCGAAAATTTGAAATGTCTCTACTTTTTCTAAGGAAACATCAATTTTTAAGTGAACCATGTCTTTTTTGTTGAAAAGTAACTAATTATTTTTTCCTCGGAATCGTTGAATTTTAGATGTAGGAGTAGAAAACATTATTATTGGATGCCTGAAAATTTTATGGGAAATCTGAAAAAAATTATAAAAGGAAACTAAAGGAAATCCATATTGGATTCAAGAATCTCATAGTCAGAGGCAAGGAAAAGTAAATGTTTGGGAAGGAATAATCGGGCGTCGTCTACTGGGGACCATAGTTTTTCAAAGAAAATTTGATTACCGTTCGATATTTAAATTTTCAGTGATTTGAGTTAGTTCCAACTCTTGCAATTATTTATCCAAACAATGAAAATGGAGATGTGCCCTACCAAGATATTTGATTCCAACAAGATGGAGCTTCTCCCCATTTTGGAGCAGATGTACGGAATTATATTCCCTAACAGACGGATAGAACGACGACGACCGATGGAATGGCCAGCACGATCACCAGATTTAATACCGTTGGACTTCTTTTAGTGGGGCCATTTAAAATCGAGAGTTTGCATTAATAAACCTAATCATTTAGATGCTCTAAAGCAAAGTATTCACGCAGAAATGAACAAAATCGGGCAGGAAATTATTGAACGTACTCTACAAAGCATTTGCACAAGTGCCGGCTAATACAAATTGGCTTTTGGGAGACAGCTTGAACATTTTCGTGTGTAGCTAAGGTTTTATTATTTTATTGTTCTGTTGTTTTATTCTTTTAACATGTGTTTTTTTTCAAAAGAATTGTTATGAGAGGTGCCGATGGTTTTTGTAAAGTAAAAAGTTTTAATTTTGCTGTCAGTGTACCATTAGTTCTTCATAAAACTGTGAACGATAGACTGGATTATATTCGTTGAGTTCGCATGTCAAGTGCACTTTATCAGGGTGGTATTTTTCCTTTTTCAAAAACTTTGCCACAAATTTGCCTTGTGTAAGTACAAGGTGTCCCAAACTGGACGCGTTCTTCTGGGAACACCCCTTATTTGAAGAGATAGAAAAAAATTAACCAAGGTGTCCGGAGCTCAAATTTAATGAGCAAACCACTGGCGCAAACAAAACTTTGCTATCTCTTATCGTTTGGCCGCCAGTGGGCGAATCTCAAATTTCGTCGATTTCTTTTATGCCCTATAACTTGTTTATTAATAAAGATAATTAATTTTGGTAAAAACTTTCTTAAAGCACTTTTTTCCGTAGAATCCATTGCAATAGGCAGTTTTTTTACAGGGCGTTTAGATTTTCGTGCACCACCCCAAACTCATTTTTTTTATCATTTTTTTTATATAGAGATTTTTGAAAAGCTCGTAAACTTTCCTAAATTTTGATGTATCACTTGTCATGTTTATATTAAAAACCATTAGCAACATTACGATTTAAAAATTAAAATATTGTGCCTACAGAAATCAAGATTGCCATGACTAATAAAATGACATAGGATGCTAACATGTTATGATGAAAACCACAGATCTAAAGTTTCATGATAAGATTACTCATAGTTATTATATTAAATTAATTATTCTTTAAATGTTGCTAATGGTTTTTAAGATAAACATGACAAGTGATACATCAAAATTTAGGAAAGTTTACGAGCTTTTCAAAAATCTCATAATATATAGGGTGGTCTATATAAAAAAATGAGTTTGGGGTGGTGCACGAAAATCTAAACGCGCTGTAAAAAAACTGCCCATTGCAATGGATTTTACGGAAAAAAGTGCCTTAAGAAAGTTTTTACCAAAATTAATTATCTTTATTAATAAACAAGTTATAGGACATAAAAGAAATCGACGAAATTTGAGAATCGCCCTCTAGCGGCCAAACGATAAGAGATAGCAAAAATTTTGTTTGCGCCAGTGGTTTTCTCATTAAATTTGAGCTCCGGACACCTTGGTTAATTTTTTTCTATCTCTTCAAATAATGGGTGTTCCCATAAGAACGCATCCAGTTTGGGACACCTTGTACATAATATTCTCTTGAACTTTTGAGAGAGACCTATCCAAATCCGAAAATGAAAGTTGGGGTTATGATTTTAAAAAAATACGATGACGTCATAGCGCACTGTTGTCGATAAAAATTAAATTTCTGTGTCGAAAGGTGTTTTTTAAACTAGAATTGTCGTGTTTCGGGATTCTCAAAAAGAAACTACACTAAACGACAAAATTATGAATTTTGTGCGGAACTTAATCACTACTCTCTATAGGTATGCTGTAATTCCAATTTCCTTAATATTTTGAATATTTTTTGTATTTTAATTAAAATTCATCGGGAACCAGATAAAGATAATTCTTAAACAAATTAAACGAATACCAAACCGAATATGCACTCGATTCTGACGCAATTTATAGCAAACACGTTATTGTTTTAAAGAATGACCTGTCTTACCAGAAAGTACAAAAGTATTACGTTACTGCGGAAATCTCCCCAGAAAGCATGCATGTCGTTTCCCGTCGAAAGAAGTCCTTCAACATTTCGGTTACATGGAACAAATACATGAAATGCAGTTGTGTCGCATGACACCGGAAATACCGTGTATAAACCGCTAATGCAGTGTAAATACAAAAAATTCCTATTACGTATAAAAGTGTTCATACTTTTAGGCACTTTTTAAGTGATACTTACACGGTAATTAAAAACTGTAGTTATTAGAAGTACTCATATCGTGGTCAGAATATTAATAAATTATTGCCTACAACCTACCTGGTGCCTGCAATAACCGTTTTATCACTTAAATTAAATCAACGACCTCTTCACCAAAGAACTCTTAACTTTAATTTGAGAAACACTGTAGGCCATGCCTTATTGACAGTCCGTTGGCCTTGGCAATTCTGAACTCCTTTGATGGTTGACGAAAGAAAGACTGGTTGGACGCCTGACTCCATGTTTTCCCATTCTGAACTAACTTACGCATTTCCCTAAAAGTAAAACATCCTCCGACTGTTTGCGAACAATAGTCTAATCTGGGACTACCTCTATTTCCTTGTTTTCCTATCTCCGCCTCTAATATGTCACGAACTACTCCTTCCTGTCTAAGAAGATTTCCTACGAGTCCTTCTTCCACATTCTTTATTGTAATCCATATATTTATCTTTCTCCTTTCCAGAGCTCCTTATAATTAATTGCTCAGTGCTACGAGTATTTATCGATATATCCATAAATTTTTCTATAGTTGTAGATATATCGAATTTATCGACACCTATAATTTCTCTGTCATCGAATATCGATAGAAAATTCAACTATCGCCCACCCGTGGTATTGCTGACCTGATCTATCCACGGTAACTTCATCATACACCATTTACACCACATTTTAAAAGCTTATAATTTTTTCCTATCCACTTTTATCATCCACAATTATTCGGGGTCCATAAATTTAGCCCCTCTAACTCTCTTTTCGAAATTTTTGTTGAAACACATGCATTGCACTTCTATTGCACCGCATTGCACCAAAAATATTTTTTATTGCACCATAACCCTCTTGCTGCAATTGCAAAATTAAAATGTGGGGGGCCAAATTGAGAGTAGCCCCACAAACTTACAAAAACGCAAGAAAAATAGCAGCATTGCACCTCATTGCACCATTAGAATTATTCAATGCACCCCTCCCCCTTTTCCCATAGAAATGTTTAGAATTTTGACCTTGGCCCCTCACAGGTAAAAAAAATTACTAATTTTGCTTCACCCCTTTGCGTCTTCTATTGCACCGTATTACACCACAAAGCATTTTTGTAATACTGCATCGAATAATGCATCATTTGGATAACCAATAAATTTAATTCGAGTCAAACGTATTTCTGTTATTTTGTTAAATTTAAAGTTTCCGCTCTGAACATATCTATGCATAAAAAAGAATGAAGCGGTGCTGCCAGATCTCGTAGTTCATCCGTCACCCTACCGCAAAACATTTTATTTCCACTGCGTTACGAGTATAGGAGCGGCTACCTACCCGACTGGACGCGATGCCAGCGCCACTCGCGCTGTGGCGGCACTGGGGGTATTCGCGTATTACTACTTAAATACTATTAATTCGAGAATATAATTCATAAAGGGGGAAACATATTAGAGCGACGCGACGCGATGTGAAATTTTCACGTCGCGTCGCGTCGCGAAAATTTCGCGGGTGTTCATATTTAACCGACGCGACGCTACGCTACACTATGCAACGAGAGGTGACGGTGTGCCTCATTTTTGTTGCTAGTTCATTTGAGTTTGTTCGTGCGTGTAGCCATCATGGAAATCGTCCTCTGAGAGTTCGAAGACGAAATTGAAGACTGCGCTACTTACTACGTTATATTCTGCACTGATTTGATTCTTACCTGTTGTGTTAAGTTCCTTGCTAATTTCTTCCCACGCTTCAAGACTCATTTGCTGATTTCTATAGTGCTTTGATTTTGAATTATACAGTGTGTCCACGGATTGAGTTGACGAGAGGAAAAAAATCTTTATTAATGATTTTACGACGAAAAGTAATTCTTTATAAAAAATTTTGATTGCGAGAAAATGAGATTGCCCTAAAAGAAATTGAGATTAGATGTACAGGGTGGTAATAAATTAAGAAAACATGAAAATGCTTCAAGTGATAAGTACCATTATTTTTTATTTTAGACAAAATGTTTATTAAACAAAGTTGTTTATAATCTAAAATAAAGCCTGAATACAAATTTTTACATCGATATTCTAATTTCTACATTTATTCTACATAACTCCCTCCCGCCTCTACGCACTTTTCTGCTCTCTTAATAAATTCTTTCTACACTCGACCAATAGTTTGAAGCACATTCAGTTCACTTATTGCTTCCCGTATGCGCTCTCTTAATATTTCCGTATCATGTAGCTATCTTGATTTTTTTAAATGTACCAAACCACTATTATTATTCTAAGTGTAAAAATTAGAATTTCTATTTAAAATTTTGTATTTAGGCTTCATTTTAGATTACAAATAACTTTGTTTAATAAACATTTTGTCTAAAATAAAAAATAAGGGTACTTATCTCTTGAAGCGTTTTCATGTTTTTTTAAATTTATTAACACCCTGTACATCTAATCTCAATTTCCTTTAGGGCAATCTCATTTTCTCGACAAGCAAAATTTTTTATAACGAATGACTTTTCGTCGTAAAATCATGAATAAATATTTTTTTCCTCTCGTCAACTCAATCCGTGGACACACTGTATATACACCACTCATAATTCCTGACGTTTTCTATCGATAAAGATTCGTCCATTGTTATGTCCGCGTGTTTCGCGTTCACACTTGTTTGATGCAATGCGATGCCACGCTACGCGATGCGACAAAAATCTGGGAGGAAGGGATGTCGACAACGTCGCATCGCGTCGCGTGGCAATGGCATCATGTTGCATCAGACAAGTGTGCACGGCGGGAGAGAATATCAACGTTTTCTTATGGAATAGATTTTGATCAGATCTCGGTCACGTCGCGTGGTGTAGCGTCGCGACGCTCTAATATGTTTCTGCCTTAAGCCTTCGGACTCGTTGAATCTCCAGTTCGGTTTCAGCTCGTAGATATCATCGATGATAATCATAGCACTTGTTATATTACCTACGAAAATGTCAGACAACTTCTCCGTGTTCGGATGGCTATGCGTAAGGTGTGTAATCTAGATATCCGCAGATCAAACGTAGGTTGCTGCCGTTCCTCTTTGCGCTAACTTAGAATTTGTTTTTAAAGTTTCATGGATCATTTTGTGTTTGTCTGGTGCCCGGTCAGATATGGAAATCACCGAATCAGTTCATTCGCAACCGTATAATGTCGTGCTATACACGTACGTTTTTAAGAGTTTCTTCCGTGTTTTCATATTTACTGGTCGCCGGCATAATATCCAATTGCAGCTTTTTGTTAAACGTAACCCGACATTTTTTGCTTTATGTCTCCTACCATCCAGAGTTTTTTGACTTCCCACATAGCAGAAATTCACGACTCGATTTATCATTAGTTTTAGTCTTATCTTCATATACTAAGATTTTATTAATAGTCATGTGATTTTCCTTCCTAATTCTTCTTTGCTGGATGGTAATGCCCTCTATATTAATTCCGAAGGATAATTATTCTATCATTATTAATATTAATCACATCTTCGAAATGAAATCTACACAGCGGCGACAACGCTTATTTCTGTCTCACTTCCTTCCGAATATCTACTTCGCTACGTTCCTGTTTAAATTTTGTAACTGCCGTTTTCTCTTTCTACAGTTATGCGTTACGCTTCTATCCCTATATTTTATCCCTGCAATAATCATTTGCATTATACTCCGCAAATCCTATATAAGCGCTCTTGCCTTTTTTCCTTCTTCTGTTGATTTCTCTGGTATTACTCGAAAAGCTAGAATGGTCTCATCCACTTCTTCTAAATTGGTCTTGCCCTAATATTTCTTCTGCTATTTTCTTTGCACAATTCCTAGTTAATAAGTTTCACACAAATAGGTATTATTAAAAATAGAGAAGATAGAATAGCATCCAGCCTCCAGTAAAGAATAGGCCGTACTTACTTCAAATCTAGCTTCCTTGGGTCAAAAGAAACCAATCTGTACCAATTTATCTTAGTACAATTCTGTTTCTATAAAAAGTTGTGGGCATCCGAAGAACAATTTTTTTGTTTAATTTTTACATTATTTCATTATTTCTCGCACACTTTTGAAGTTATTTCAGTGAAATTTGGTATAGAAAGGTTTTTTGGGTAGCTAAGAAATAGTAAGCATTTATTTTTGAGTAAAACATAGAAGACGCCACTTTTAACCCTACGTCTTCTTTTGTTTTTATCGAATTTTCTTCACGGGTACACATTTTACAACATTTGAGTTTTATGGAAAGAGCACTCGATTAACTGTAAAAAGGGAATGCTTGTTGTGAATCAATGAAACGTACCGCTTGAGAGAAAAATGTAATTTAAGGTTAATGCTCTTTCGTATACGAACGACGCTTATCATAGTCCGGCCTCCGTTTTAAGCGCATAATCATGGAAGGCACCAGACGCATTTTTTTATTGTCGAAAGTCTAAAACAAAAATCAAGTCTAGCGCTGAATATACCCCTTAAAGCAACTTCGTTTACGACTGTAATTTCAAAAATTCGTATAATTAAATTCATTACATTGCGTCTAACATTTACCTAATTCAACTGATTTTGGCTGAACGATTGACCGGCCAGGAGCTATTTTTGGTTTATGAAATAGGTATAATTTCCTGAATTTATATGTTTTCCCTTTTCTTGCACACTGCAAGTAAAATATCATCATCATGAAGTTTTCAGTCCGAAGACTGGTTGGACGCGTACCTCCATCCTTTCCTATCCTGAGCTAATATACGCATTTCCCTAAAAGTAGAATATCCTACATCCCCATAGTCTAATCTGGGCCTACCCCTACCTCTTTTTATCCCTATTTCCGACTCTAGTATGTTGTTTTATAACCAGAATAAAAAATACCCATTTTAAACGATCACCTACATCTACAAAAATACAGGATTCAAAATTGGAACTAATTTCAGATATAAAACTAGGAAACAACTGATTCCATTAAAAAATGAGTTTCTAACTTGGTCGTATAATTAATTACTATACCCTGTATAATATTTTGTTTCAGTTGCACAGTTGCTACAGTTTAATGCTGGTGCTACGCGTTTATTCAACCCAAACCATTTAATTTTCAATCCTAAAAGAACTTCAAACCCACAACTTTTTGTAAACAATTTTTTAGTATCCATTAAACTACTGTCAGCGTAAACGAAACAGAGTAGGCCCGTTGAATGAACGGTAGACCGAGACCCCGTATAAATCGTAAACATACCAACATACGTAATTTAAAAGGAAATTTCTCATAAAAAAACTAGAAAACACCAGTAACGGAAAAATTATGTCATTCAATTAGTAAATAATATAAACGTAAATTTGGTCATATAATTACTAATACCCTGTATAATATGTTACATTTACAGTAGCAGTAGCTACTGTTTGTTGCTTGATTGCATCAAGATCCCATGATATTTCATTTCAAGTCCAAAAAGAACATTTTTTAATATCCGTTACTACGGACAATGTAAAAGAAACGTAAACCGATGCCCGATATAAACAATGCTTGTATTTTAGTATCGCAGGCTGAAGTATGTAGATAATCACAGTGACTCATTAGAACGGAAAACAGACCCGCTTATTACATGCAAACGTTCGGTTGTTATCGACTGATTCTGGGCGAGTCCATTACAAGCGAGGTGACCTTTGATGAGAGTGCTTGTAAAACCAGAACCACGATCTGAGTGCATCGTATCGTTTGCAGTCGATCACAATTCGTTTGAAACCAGTGTATCTGTTGAATAAATCGCGACGTACAGCTGTTCATGAGTGTTGATGTGTAGCTGCGTTCTGTATTTCTGTGTTGGTTGATTTAGTTATGGCGAAAAGTACAAAGCGTGCGTTCTCTGTTAGGGAGAAGTTTGAAATAATAACAAATATAGAAAATGGAACTTCCCAAACTGAAATATGTAAGGAATTGAATATAAGAAAGTCTACAGTTTGCAGTATTTGGAAAAACCGAGATAAAATTAAACTTCACTGGAACATGAATATTAATAAGAAGAAAATGCGCCGCAGCTGGCACCCTGAAGTTGATACGTTACTTTTAAAGTGGTTTGAAGAAGAGGAAACGAATATTATAATGACAAGTGCCTTACTGCAAGCAAAAGCTGAAGAATTTGGAAAGTTGGTCGGGGATGAATTTAAATGCAGCAGTGGATGGCTGGACAGATTTAAAAAGCGTCATCGTATTGTTTTGGGCAAGAAATCCGGAGAGCCAGCTACGGCTGTTTGGTTTTTGAAAGTTTGGCCTACGTTAAGCAATGATTATTTGGAAGAAAATATATTTAGTGCCGATGAAACGGGAATTTTCTATAGGATGATGCCGAATAAAACTTACAGAGTGAGGGGAGAAAATTACAGTGGAGGTGAATTGTCCGAAGAGCGTATAACAGTAATGGTTTGTGCTAATGCCACTGGCACGGA
This sequence comes from Xestobium rufovillosum, assembly GCA_963966045.1. NCBI lineage: Eukaryota > Metazoa > Arthropoda > Insecta > Coleoptera > Ptinidae > Xestobium > Xestobium rufovillosum. Next base: position 18,484,979 of record OZ014492.1, on the reverse strand, counting down.
AAAGAGAAAGCTCCTTGTAATTGGTAATATACCTAGATTATTATAGTTTATTTTACTTTTTATACACTTCTGTGCTTCGTGCCAATAATATGTAGGTATTTAATGCATTTTCAGATTATTAAATCCTATCTTCAGAAGAATCGTATAGGTATCCAATGGTTCATTTTCGATACCAGCGCCGGTTGTTTTTTATTGCTTAATCTATTTTATTTTTTTCTACAAGGGATATCTTTCAGGTTTACTGTTAATTGAGCGGAGGCCGTTGGGCCGGAGCGTGACTGAATCATCTGAAATAAATAAGGAACATAAAATTATATTTTCTTACTTGTTGTGTCATGTGCACGAATAATGCGAACGGAAGACGCTTGTGACAGCAACAAATAATGAATTATTAGCGATTTTGATATTGACATTGACATCAGAAAAAATCTAAAAAATCAAAAATACCCACCTAAATAATTTACAAAAGTTTAAATAGTATAGAATGTATAAAAACAATTTGATCGTTAAGAAAGTTATAGTTTATTAACTTCTGCAGATTCTAAAATAGCTAGCTTGATTTTGATTTGACTTCTTCAGGAATAGAATCGTTGATTGACTAATCAAGATTAGTCAATCAACGATAGAATATTAATTTGTGGCAATGTTCGAAAAAATTATTTGCAAAATTTCAGTCATTATTCGATCGGAATGATCCCATATGGTTGGATATGATCATATCTATCTTATATGGATAGGTCTACCAGTTGGACCAATATAAATACTATTACAATCAGAACACTACCCTGTATACAGGATGCCCCAAAATTAGCCTTCCAAACTTTGCAAGCAGAATATATATATAATGCAAAAATTTCCAATAAATATGATTCCAAAAATGCTTCCTAAGGGATGTACGTCACTAATGATGGGTTTTATCCAATATCTCCGATACTAATGTAGATAGTAGAGGGAAATTATAGGAATCTTGTTATGCGCAACAAAACTGACTGATAACAATCTCTAAATTTTATTTATGGGTGCGTCAAACAGGACGGTGGTGGGTTAAAAACTGCCCCAACTTTTCTGCATGTCTTTTTCTCAGTTCTGGTGTAAAATTATGAAAATTCAGATTTTTCGACAACAATAATGTGCTCTTATTGAAACTCAATTGGATTAACCGTTTTCTAGTAAACTCGATTTGAAAATTTTATTACATGCCTCAAATATTAGTTTGTAGTGGTTGCAGACATTTTCAGATCGTTATGGCTGTGGAAAAAAACAAGTTTCGCATTAATTTATTTGACGTTTGGTGACAGATACGTTATGCTGTAAATAATCATTGTTTGAATAGTTTAAAGGTCGATACACAAACCGAGAATTTGCAGACATGCATTTTATATACGGGTTTTGTAATGGTAGTGCACGTACGGCTAAGCGCGGGAATACCAGAGACGATTTCCGAACAAAATAACGCCTCACCGCCAAGTACCTGTAGATAGCCACAGAAATTTGAGCGATCATGGTAATTTTCTACGTATTCGTGGACAAACCTTTAAGGGAACATAACTTGGAAAATGTTTTAAATCTAATAGAAAATGGTCCTTATCAGTTATCACTATTAGCGTGTGCAAGGATTACTGCCAAGCGATTTTCTACCCAAGGTACAGTTTTGCCAATGGATTTTGAAAAGAATATGCTTTGCCAAATATTCTTTAGAGCGACGAATTCATATTCACCGGAAATGGAGTGTTCAATATGCAGAATATACCCATATATGTGAGCAGATGAGAATCCTCTGGTGGTACAACGTACTAACTACCAACATCGATTCTCTAAGAATGTACATGGGCGGAATTGATAAGGAATCAAGTTATTGGTCCTGCCGTGTTGCCCAATCGTGTCAACGCGCATGAATCCCCGACTTCCAGCAAAACAATCCGAGTTTCAATAAGAGCACATTATTGTTGTAAAAAAATAATTTCACACCAGAACCGAGAAACAATAGAAAAGTTGAGACAGTTTTACCCCACCGCATCCCTGTTTGATACACACCTAAATAACATCTAGAGATTGTTATCAGCCAGTTTTGTTGAGCATAATAAGATTCCAAAAATTTCACTCTACTTATAACTTCTTTAGTTTCGGGGATATTGAAAAAAACATCTTAAGGGGCGCATATTTAAGGGGCTGCAGCTCCCTTAAGAAGCATTTTGGATCTATATTTATTTAAACTTTTTGCATTATTTTTGAACAAATATTCTGCTAGTAAAGGTTGTCAGGCTAATTTTGGGACAGCCTGTATATCTGTTTTATAAAATTTCTTTCTTTCTCCTGCATTAAAGAAAATAATCGAAGTTATATTAGATGGTTTAAATCTTACGTCTTAATTGTTTTTAGATAATATATACTTTCAATTTACATAAATTCTAAAGCCAGCTACTCACACGCCTGCCGCAGGGACAATCTAGGGCGCAGGGCGGACGGAGAAATCTAGGAGGCTTCTCTACACACATGCCTGCCGTTCAGTGTGAGAGTGAACGTACCGCGGAACATGTGTCGCTTGAGGACTATCAAACACCAAAGAATCGGTATAGCCTTGGCTGTTTCTGTGGTACTACCACAAAAAAGGAAAAGGAAATACTGGGTGAAGAAGTGGTTACTGAAACGAAAAGAATTGTGCCACATGAACGTCATGCAAGAATTGGAAGTAGATGAACTTAAAAACATATGGTGTCTTTATAGACTTCTATCACCCGCGTCCGAACTGCATGCTCTTTATTTTCCATTTTATTATCAGTATTCACCACAACGAGCTACGCTAACACCGCCTGGTGGTGTTGGATACACTCCGCAAGGCAGTCGCCAACGAACTGACGGAGAAATTGCCCCAATCACGCTACACATGCGAGTAGTGGCAGGGCGGCAGGGACTGACCTAGGGAGCTAGGAAGGTCTAGAGCTCCTGCCGCCCTGCCTAGGAGACGATTCAGGAAATTGCCCCTGCTTGCCTACACACATTACAATTAAGGAGGCAATTAAGGGTCATCCCCACCCCTACATCCTAGATTATCCCTGCGGCAGGCGTGTGAGTAGCCGCATTAAGTAAGCAATATCGTAGGTACAACACCATTTTGTTTGTATCTTTTCTATCTGCTTTTGTCAAATATACGTTAATTCCATGTGCGTTTCCTAACGCATAATGACTAATGAGGTTCATTATTCAATAACCACTGAATAATAACCCATTACGCACGTTATTTTTAAATTTTTCTTTGATTTGTGCCAGTTCCAAAAACTTTAAATTTCCAAATTTTGTGAAGTAAGTAAACACATGAAAAGCAATAATCATACTTTTGAATTTAATGATACCAAAATTCTAGAACAAGAAAAAAATTTAAAATCACGACTGTTTTTAGAAATGATCTACGTAAAAAAAGAACAAAACTCTATTAATGATAGAACTGATATACAAAATTTAAGTCACATTTACTGTAATATAATAAAATAATCATACCCTCTGCTACTTACTTATTAACCAATATTATTGTTAAATTAAACACACTACCTTTGGAATGTTTTGCAAAATCAAAAGTGCGGAAATTTTATATTTTTAGAACATAGTTACCACATAAGTTTTGACTTTTTAAAAAATTTTGTCAAATAATTTACGTTTATATTTTTTTATATCTTTACAAGTTTAAATAAATATTCTTGACAAAGCCCCCAAACGGGGGCGAAACGTCGAATAAAAAATACAAGTTTTATTTGTTAAAAAAACTGCCAGAAATTTCACAAAATTTGGAAATTTAACGTTATTTTTAAAAGTTTTTTAAGTTCTGTCGAGGTTATTTATGCAGGGTGTTCCAGAAATGCAACGACAACGTATAATGTGTGGATTCCTGTTATAAAAAATATTAAGACAAACCCAATAAAGCGTGAGCCGATTGTGCTTCACTTGGGAGATATAGACCATCGAAGTGTACAGATCTAAGAGACAGTTTTGCAAGTTTAGGGTTCCTCATTAACTTTAAAAATTTGTACCGATAGACTTAAGTTGTTTTTCTACACCTATTATATGACAATTATTTGCATTTTCTTTGTGAAATATCGTACCTATAATTCACTGTAGTGAATTATGGAATCATAATTCATTGTATTCGACCAATCACAAATATACATCCAATAATCGCTGTTTCCCTGATCCAACGATATTTCATATCGACCGCGACCAACTCTTGCTGGAGCTGACAATCGACTCGGGTGACAGCCAAGTGTATCGCCATATTACTTGTATACGTTTTCCAACGTATGCACTTCGTACTAGTAGGTGCAAACTAACAATTCAACCACTAAAACTGCCAGAATTTAACAACGGAAGGGACAACTCCAAATTTATATATTACTAACTGCACAAATTTCAATATATATTATCCTAGTAAGTAGTTCATTTATTGAAAAATAAAAATTAATGTATTATGATAGTGTTCCATTAAAGTTATCAAATTTGAGTCTAATTTATGACCATTATAATGGCTGTCATAATCGCTCATATAATAATATACTATTATGTTATTACAGATTTTTTGGTTTGATAAACCTTTAGTGTGGGTATTGGAAAATAGTCAATCCAGAGGATCCCAGATGTTAATTCGCTCTTATTTTTTATGTCGTTGTAATTTTCATAATGTGGAATTTATTGTTATCTTACAGCTTCACTATCTGTTATGTAAAAAATATACTCTATCTTTTTTTCGCTAATACACTGCCAGACACAAACATCGGACACTCTCAGAATTACTATTTTAGTGAATAAAAAACAACGGACGGTTTGAAATGATATTTAACTATATTCTTTTCATCTTAACAATAAATAAAAAACAAGAAACAAAATGATTCGTCAACAAAAACCTAACAAAAGCATTGTTAGAGATCAACCTGTTACTTAAGAACTTGAAAAGACAATCAAAAAAAATATTAAAAGGAAAAGCACACTAGTAGAACCAAATTAATAATGGGTGTTACCACCACGAACTCTTATTACTTCCCTTAAACGTTGTGCCCTAAATGAGGCTATCAATAGATTCTTGGGGTATTTGTTCACATTCTTCTTGAAGCGCCATTTAATGTTTCTGGTAGGGGTTGGCGACGTCTAATCCTTTTCCCAAGCTGATCCCACAGATGTTCAGTGGGATTCAGGTCTGGACTATTGGCTGACCATGGGAGACGTCCAATACCAACCTCTTCACGGTACTCGGTAACAATTCTTGCTATGTGTGAGTGGGCGTTGTCATCCGCTATAAATGGCATATATGGTGTGACATGGGGTTCCAGGCACTCAACAATGTATCGGTGTGCAGTCATTGTTCCATTCTAAATGAAAATCAATTCTGTGTAAGCCCTCAGAGATATTCCGGCCCACACCGTAATGCTACCACCATTGAAACTGACCCTGGGAGATATACAACATTGACTGTACCGCTCCCCTGGTCTTCGCCACACCTTTTCACGTCCATCTGGTGACCTGACACTAAATCGTGACTCGTCCGAGAAGAGCACGTTCCTCCATTGATGTTCGTCCCAATTTACGTATTGCCGCGCAAATGCAAGTCATGCTCTGCGATGTTCTACAGTCTACAGGGGACCCGTAGCTGGCTTTCTTGAAGTCAAAACATATTCGTTTAGCCTTTTCCAAACTGTTCTGGCTGAAACTGCCACTCCTCGAACTTCGACTAACCGTCCAGCAAGAATAGGTGATGGCAATGCTCGATCGGGCAGCGCAGCAACATGGAGAAAACGGACATCTTAATGGTTCGCAGTCCGTCGACGACCAGATCCGACCTTCTTTACAAACCCATGAGTTTCACGAAATCGCAAGAGTACATTTTGCACTGTGTTACGGGGTATATTCAGCACTTGAGCAATATACCGCACTCTTCGGCCATCGTGACTTAAAGCTTCAATTTGTGAACAAATTTCGGGGTGCATTGTATGAAAAATGTTAAAAGCTGACATTTACAAATGAAATTTCACCACGAAACCAATAGAAAATAGAGAGCAGCCCAATAAGGTAAAAGATTTTGATGTTTCAATAAAGATGCATGAAGAGTGAAAATGCTGATTTGGCTGTTTAGGCTTACGAAAGGTGCAATATTCAGCTAACACTTTCTTTTTCCTCACTAGTAGGGCAATCGTTAATTATTTGCGTAAGTTAAGTAACATAAAAATATTGTAGGGCCTCAAAATAAAAATAAAAACATGTGTCCGTTTTTTTTTGTCCGGCAGTGTATTAACCATTCGGGAGATATTAGTAGTTTTGTGTGAGTCTGTACATCTTTTCCTTAGTGTAACCAAAGGTAACAACCGTATCCAAGCAATCAAAATTATTACGTTTTGGTACATTCAATTACAAAATTTCCAGTTTTTAGCGTATAAAATAGTTAATAATGTTGATTAGGAGAACAGGCCGTGGTTGATTAGTATCATGATAAACATATTAGTTTGCAGGCATTAATGCTCTAGGATAATTGAAAATCAATTTCTATTAATCACAATCATCAAAGTAAAAGAAATAAAAAAGGCAGGCAACTAGGAAAACGAAGTATGAAATTTAGTCTAAAATTAAATCGATTGAAAATAGAAAAGTATGTGATAAAATTTAAACTACTGAATTGAATAATAAATGAAAAACATTCTAATTTAAATAAATAAGTATTTAAAAAAATAAGAGAAAATAATGAAGCCTAGAGAGTAAATCAAAACACATCCTAAAGCAGGTGCTCAAAGTGTCCGCCATTTGCTTCAATACATAATGCAGTGCGTCGAAGAAAGGACTGTCGCACTCTGTGACGAATTCCTTTTATTAAGATACTGCCTGACAATAGTACTAAAGTGGGAAGGATACCCATCATGCTGAATCCAATGCCGTCTTCGAGTGCCCAATGGAACGTCGTCAAGAATCTTGGGAAGCTAGTGTCGTAGCGTAGGAAGTCTGGATAATTTTCTCCAGTTAATCTTGTTAAAGAAAGACAAGTCCAATTAAAACGCCTCCCAAAATCCCCCCCCCCCCCCCCCAACATTTAACGTGAAGGTTCGTTGGTGGTTTCTCTCGATCGTTGCTTTAGGATTTTCATCATCCCAGATATGTATGTTACCGAAATTAAATATTCAGTTACGTGAAAATCCTGCCTCAACTGAAAAGAGCATAAACCTTTCGAACTCATTATTATTTTCTCGTTTTTCTCATTCAAACAAGTTACAAAATTCTATTCGTCGTGGGAAATCATCTTCGTCTAGTGCTTGCACTTTTGTAAGTGGTAAAGGTGCAGAAGTTGCTCCTTCAACACTCTCCAAACAGTGATTAGGGTCAAATTTTCCTGTCCAGCAATCATGCGAACCCTAGTATCTGGATCTTTTTCAATATTATTTAGAATCCTTTCTTCCTATTCCACAGTCCTTACATTCCTATTTCGGCCTCTATCTGCAATATTTTCTTTAAAAGACCAGTCTCTCGCAACCGTCGATCGACTGAAATAAAGATGGTATGATGAGGTAACTGGAGATTGGGAAATTGTTCGGCATAGAGTCTTTGCGCTTCATGACAATTTCCAAAAGCTCTTGCTAACATTCCAACCATGTTAGTCATATCTTCAAAAGAATATACCATATTAAATATCAAAAATGCAACTTAGGAAAATTATAATAAAAGTAGATTGACAGCTTGTCGGTTATTGAATAGACATTTTTGATATTTTGTTTTGTTTTTGTGATTTTTGTAACTGAATGTACCAAGACTCAGAAAATTTGATTTGCTTGGATTCGGCTGTTACCTTTGGTTACACTAAGGACTCCCACAAAACTGATATCTCGCAAATGTTTCACATTATCCCATTATCGAAAAAAGCAAAGAGTACCGTTTTTGCATAAAAGATAGTAGGATGTAAGATCAATATGCCACGTTATGCAAATTACAACTAGATAAAAAATAAGAGCAAATTAACATCTGAGGCCCTCTGGATTGACCACTTACCAATTCTACATCTCCTAAGAAAAACAAAATCGGATCACGTTGTATGGGGTTTGTCTTCATATTTTCTTGAGAGGAATCCAGCCATTATACGTTGACGGTGCATTTCTGGAACACCCTGTATTTAAATATTCAGATCGTCACAACGGGGTAAAACACCAAGGACGAATTCAAAATTTTACGGAAATTTCTAACATTTCTTGCTTATTAAAAACCCCTTTTGGGATGCAGTTTCGAGATTTCGTCACCAGCCAACGGTTCGTCAGCTCTTGTATTTCTACCTTTGCATTAGCCATAAAATTTTCCCCAGAGTTAAAATAACGAGTTTTACGAGGTTGTTCATTTCCTTAGCTCCGTCTCCCTATCGAGTTAAATGCTCCAGATGTTTCTTAGTGAAATATATTATTTTTGAAACTTACTTTTTAGAATTTCTCGAGAAAATTAGAATTAGTAAACATTTGCCAAAGTTATTAAAAGGACAGTGATAGCACAGCAAACTGCAATTCGTATGCTGATCCCTAGGAAGCAACGCATGTTGTGATTATTGGCTGTTCCCTTGCGTTCCTGGTGATCTAATGTGTGTACTATTGAAGATATCAAAATGAAATTTTACACATATGTGGGTAACCACATGGAGCATTTCGTAAAATTGTTGTGGTATATACAGGATGTTCACATTCTGAGTATACAGGACCAAAGTTCTGTTTCTGTAAATGGAAACCCCATATGTCTTTGAATAATTTGGATTCCCCATAAAATTTCATGAAAATTGATATACTACGTGATGTGCATGGTTTTGACTGAGGAATGTTTTAAAAGGTATTGGCATTTTTGTGTTATTATGAACCCAAATTTATGACGCTACTGACACCTACTGACCAAGGACACCTAAAATTTCTTTATTGAATTAGGTTCACACGCTACTCTATTCTTGGAATCTATAAATACTTTTACCACAATATTTAAGATTTCACGGAACTGATCTCCTAATATTTCTTCCGCTCTTTTATCCATCCTTCTTTGCACAATTCTAGTTAAGATTTTTGACCCGTGGGAAGTTAAACTGATAGTTCTAAAATTTTCGCACTTATCCGAGCCTTTCCTTTTGTAATCTTCTGGTCTTCTGGAATTTCACCTGTCTCGTATATACGGCTAACTAGTTTAAGTAAACGATCTCTAACCTCTTGACATGCACAGTTTAAAATTTTTGCCTGAAATCCGTCTACTCCTGGTGCTTTATTGTTCTTAAACTTTCTAATACTAACTAAACTCTTCTCTTATTATAGGACAGCCTAGGTTATCCCCCTATATACTGATTTCCTTTTCTAATATATCTCCTAGTTCTTGTCATGCATATAAGATATTCCTTCCACCTATCTGCTTTTTTCTCTCTTCCGATTAGGATGTCACCTGCCTCGTTTCTAATGTTCTTGCTGCTAGATCCAGTTTCTCTGAAATGTCTCCTAATTATTTCATGCGCTTCGTCAGTTTTTCCTACTTCGAACTTATCTTCCACTTCTTTGCATTTGTTATCAATCCACATTCGCTTTTCTACATTTACGAATCAAATCCGGTATTGGTACGAAACATAGAAGAGTGTAAAAGCCATAACAGATTATTTTAACTTTTCCTTACATAAACTTTATATTTTCAGGAAAGTATCAGAATCTTAAATGTTTCAAGAATGTTAAGGTGTTGCCTGCAGATTATGTGGCAAACGAAAACTCGTGGATGACATCGTTTATATTTGAGAACTATTTACAGAAATGGAATGAAGAGCTGGTAATACAAAAACGGCAAATTTTGCTACTTATTGATGAGTGCCATGCGCACCCATTTGTTTCTTTGAGCAATATAAAAATAGCGTTTTTCCCACCTATTATAACGCCTGCAGCGCAACCAATGAACTGCGGTGTTGTATTGAATTTAAAGCAAAAATTTAGAAAACAAATGCTTCTTAGAGTTATAGAAATGCAAGAAAATAACGATTTTAGATCGCTTTCTATCTTGGATGCAATAAATATTTTACACGCGGCATGGAAAAATGTTTCTATGGACACCATCCGCAGGAGTTTTATGTGTGCAAAATTGGTAAAGTTTTCGCAACCACTGATTGATAATTTTGGCCAAGAGATTGACAATACATTGAGCGAGTGGAACTCAATTTACAGATTCTTAGATGCCAACAAGTTCAAAGATTATGTTAATATCGACAAAGAAATCGCCACTAGAGATGAAAGAGTTTCGGAAATAAGACAGGAAGTTATAAAAATAGAAGAAGATGTGGAAGAAGGTAACACAGGTTGGGAAATAAAACCAGAGATTATAAAGATAAAAGACGAACCAGTTTCGGAAGTAAATCAAGAAATAATAAAAATTGAAGAAGATGAGGAAGAAGATGAGGAAGAAGGCGGGGAAGAAGGTGATGAACCAGGGCCACCAGTTGAAATAGCAGAAGCCCTAAAGTGTATGAGAAGAATTACGCGGTATTTTCAGCAACAAGGTGCTGATGAAACTACATTTTCTTTTTTAAATAAACTGCACTCAGAAATAGACGAACACTATGTAAAGGACTTGAATGTACAGGTGCAAGTAGCCAATTTGTTTAAGACAAAACACGCTACTTATTAATCAACAAAATATTAAAATTTTCATTCTTTAATTATTTTGGAGTTTTTTAGTTTCCAACCCAACCTAAGAAATTCTCATAAGATACGCTTTTCCTTGTATTACATAATATGCATAGTTCTTTTGGGCGATTTTCCAATTTTATAACCACAAAATTCTATATCTACACTTCATCCGGTATATAATAAGGCGTTCATATTCGATGACAAGTATCGCCTGTTTTTGGAAGAGGGGAAGCAGCCAGTCACTTAAAGAGGGCAAGACATTAATAGTAGTGGCGGCTCCAACAGCCATCACTTGTTCGCGAGTGATGGTACTGTCAAAAAAACCTAACCTGAATAGCGTACACAATGTGTCCAAAAAGTGTGTAACATACGGAAAACTTTTACTTCCGTATTCCGTAAGGATCATCAAAAAGTTCTCAGTCCGCGACTGGTTGGATGCGTACCTCCATCCTTTCCTATCCTGAGCTAACTTACGTATTTGCCTAATAGTAGAACATCTTCCATCCCTAACTATATGCGAGCAGTGGTCTAACCTGGGCCTACCACTTCCTCTTTTTATTCCCATCGCCGATTCTAGCATGTCGCGAACTAATCCTTCGTGTCTCAGAAGGTGTCCTACCATCCTGTCCCACTATTCTTTATTGTTTTCCTTACCTTTCGCTTTCCCCAACTCTTTCTAATACCTCCCTATTGCTAACCTCATCTATTCACCACACTTCAAACGCTTCTATTATTTTTTGATCCGCTTCTCCTATTGTTCAAGTTTCGCACCCGTACAATGCCGTACTCCATATACCGGGTGTCCCAGAACGTTTTACACAGGTTGTAGCTCCAAAACTAACACAGATAACGAAATGGAACAAAAACCACTTTGTAGTGTTGATGAAGGAGTACACAACCTCAAGAACGTAACCACCGCCGCAGCGGCCATCTCCGACAAACCACCCCCACTTATTTTTTTTCAATCCGTGAAGGATTATGACAAAAAATCAAATTCTCTATCTAAGATTTTCTTGAAATTAAAAATCGGCCTATCAATGGTGGAGAAAACTGACTTTTTATTAATTTTTAAGTTGGCCATGTCATTTTTAAAACTATTAAATAAAAAGTTAAATTAATAACACTAATAATGTGGCAACGTAATCAGTTGATCAAATGTTCAAATTGGAGTCCTGCAGAAACACACATTTCTAACCTAGGCAATAATTTTTGTCTACATGCGGCTTGTCCACATACTCATAAATGGCATAAATAAAGCAGGCATTTCAGAGCACAACACAAAACTACTTTTCAGTTATTAACTGAAATTAACTTCGACATTTACGCCGGTAGTCATTTGTTTATCAGTTCCAATAAATGTTAAGTAATAATTCCATGGCCGACTTTAACATAAACAAAAAATCAGTTTTCTCCACCATTGATGGGTCAATTTTAAATTTAAAAAAAACTTAGGTAGAGAATTTGATTCGTCGTCACGTTCCTTCACAGAATATACAGGGTGCTATTTAAAAAAATAACTGGAGGCGGTATGTCGGAGGCGGCAGCCCCGGGGGTGGTTACGTTCTTGGGGTTGTGCATCCCTTCATCAACACTACAAAGTGCTTTTTGTTCCATTTCGTTATATGTTAGTTTTGGAGCTATAACCTGGGCAAACAATGAATAATATTTCATGGGAATGAGGTCATCGCCGCACGGCACTTGTTGCCAAACGGTCACTAGCAACGTGCAATCAGTTACGTTTCACAAAGTCCTCATTGTTTCATTCCAGTTTTGTTTCTTGTAGTGTACGAACGTCTGCCATTGTTTCGATTTCGTCAAAATTTTAGCATTTTCATTGTATGCTCGAAACATAGCCAGGTTAATTTTCAATGTCATAACGAAGGTTGCCAAATTGCAACTTCTGTAAAAAAATTTAAAGTTATTATTTGTTAACCATTTAAAAACAAGTGGAATTTGGCTGGAGTTGTTTTAAGCAGAATAGAATATAAAAGAATGAAATGAAATAGAATGCAATAGAATAGAATAGATAAATGGCTTCTGAAAATTATATTCGCGGATGATATAACAGGATCAGCATCTAGCGAAGAAGAATTAGAAATAGCGTTTAAGGAAATGGTAGTAGTTCATATGTAGAAGTCTACGTATGAAAATCAATGATAATAAAATTAATCTTGTTATAGGGGGTGTGATCCAAAGAAATAGAATTACAGAAAACTATAGATCTCTGGTTTTGTCTTTGTGGGACTCGTAAGGGCAGTGCTTTCTGCATTCAGTTTATACTCAACTAACTTGCCTATATATGCTTACATACGTTCATCATATATTATGAGCAAGCACCAATTACTTTATGAATAATTGTTTAGGTGTAATGAGTGGTACTGGACCGTTCGAACAACTACTCCTCGAGCAAATACCCCGCCAGAACGAATCCAGATTTTATTGTACTACGAGATATCACAGAATGTTACTCCAGCTAGCTGGTATTAAAACATTCCTAACGTATCTCTACGTACATTACTTCAAAGAACAAGGTTCGTTTTATAATAATGATACGAACTTTTGCCCTGTCAGCGACGCCCCTGGTAGTGACACACATTATTTGTTTGATGGCGAGCCGGCTTTGATACGGCGCGACCTTGTCGCTGTTTATGACTCCCGAAAAGAATAGTCTATCTCGAAGATTCTCATTCTGGAACAATGTTCGATCGATAATTTTCGAGAATCTTCTAAGACCATTATAAAATGGGAAGCAAGAAGCCGAGTGGACAGTCTTACAGTTTGAAGTCTGAAGTTTGGAAGCGAATGTCGAATGCGATAAGAACCGGGCGTTTAATAGTTCCGTGCGAGTATAAGTCTTGATACGCGTCTAGTGTCGGTACGGTACGCGAGTGTACGAATTCTTTGGTGGCGTTTTTAAGTGTACCGGGGCGTCTTCGTATGTGATTAACCGTCGGTTGAAGACGAGTGTTTTAGAGAGTTTAAACTGTGGACTTGTGTATTGTGGATTGTTTAGGTTAGGTAATTAATTGTTTAATTGTTCGCTAATAATTGTTTAATTTTCACCGCTTGTTGTTACTTACTGCTTGTATATAATTCGCTGCTTATTGTTCAATTTGTTAATTTTAAGTTCTCAAATCACTGTTAATCATTGTAAATATTTGTACATATACATAAAGTCACTGTAATAAATAAGTGTAAAATCGAAATACGTTACAATAAGTTGTATTAAATATGTTGCGTTCAAAATTATTAAAAAGACGAAACCAGTGGTCTGCAGTTTTCTGTAATCAATTTGAACGCAAAATATTTAATATAATCTATAAAACGAACCTTATTCATTGAAGTAATGTACGTGGAGACTGGAGATACGTTATGAATGTTTCAATACCAGCTAGCTGGAGTGACATTCTGTAATATCTCGTAGTACAATCAAATCTGGAGTCGTTCTATAAGTCAATGGCTGGTGGGGTATTTGCTCGAGTAGAGTAGCAGTAAATTTTCTTTTAAAATTATTGTACTCCCTGGAAGCAAAAGTTGAAGGCCGAAAACACTTCTGGCGAATTTTTGGTCATATTTATATAAAAGATTTTCTTCTGAAAGCTGCAGAACGAATAGTTTCCGAGATATGACCGGTCAGCATAATGTGAAACACAGGACGCTAGGAGCATGATGGGGCTTAAATCGTTAAATACTAAGCTGACTGGTCTACTTCAATTTTCACGCGCTATACTAGACTGTTAAACTTCATGCAAAGTAAGAAACAGGCGTGGCCCAGTGCCAAAATAGGCAAGGAGTGTTTGAGGAATTCAAGCGGATCCTTTTTATTTTTTTCTTCTAAAGTTTATTGCAATTTATATAATTTTACATTCGCTGTGTTGCGTCCGGTGTCCCGTCATGAAAGGTATTTTTTTAGAGATTACTAATAAAAGCAAGTGAATAATAGCACCCTAAAACACTGGATATTTCTGCATTGAGATATAAACGCTATGCTCCTAGTGTCCTGTGTTTCAAGATATGCAACCGGTTAGCATATTAACATTCCTTACAGACCTACAGCACAAAAGCAAATATCAAGAAAGCAACTGCTTAAATACGATTTAGTTAAGAAGGCTTGGCAACATGTTCGTGGCTTAGTGGGAGATTCGTCCACAACGAAGGTGTGAGTCGGAGGGTTCGTGTCTTGCTGCGGTGGGTTTGTTTTGTTCTAGTGATTCAGCTTTTTTCTTATGAACAAAAAATCGGTCTCTGGTCCAAAAGGCCAGAAAGGTCATCACCATCAACGCCTGGACATTTTCACTTTTACTGTTTATATATAAGTCCCACTTGTTTACAAGTCCCTCGCCCGTTGCTGTAGGCCTGTAAGGGATATTATTATGCGACCGGTTACCAGGCTTGACTCCAAGTATATACATATTGTGTACACGGACGAAGTTAACTATAGGTACATGTAAAAAAATTTATTTTCAGTTTTTCGAAAAAGTCATTCTTCATCATTTCTTTTGCTTCTTATATAGGGTGGGCCAATAGTGTGTAGTCGGCCCATATCTCTGATTCTATTCAAGATATCAAAATAAAACTTTACACGTATGTTGAGAACCCCACGAAGCATTTGATAAAATTATGTTGGTGTATACAGGATGTTCACACTCTGAGCACTAAACTAAAGTTATGTTTTTTTTTTAAAGGAACGCCGACATTTGTTTGCATATTTGAATTCCCAATAAAATTTTATGAAAGATGTTGTACTACATGGTGGGGTTTAGAGTGAACGATTTTAAGATATTACCGTTGAATGACTAATTAGTCATTCAACGATACCTATTACCATTTTAGCGCCAGTGTGGACCCAAATTTGAGGAGCTACTGTCTACTGGTCGAAGCTATTTCAGATTTCTTTATTGGACTGGGTTCACAGACTGCGCTATTTGTAAAATTCTTGAGTACTTTTGTCACAAAACTTAATATCATGCAGGGTGGAGAGCTTACGCAATATTATTTTTTTCTTAAAAATTTCAAATGGAACACCCCATATATTATTTCCATTTTTGATAGACAGTTTACTAAGCTTTTGATTGATGTAGATATTGTTAGGCCTGTGACTGACGGTTTCGGTAGAATTGAAAATTGAACTTTAAAATGTAGTACTTTGGCCGGTAGTTTATTCGCTTCTCCCATATTTTAGCCCCCAAAACACAAAATATGATTTCCATTTTCTTTCTGGAAGTTGATTCCACATTTAGACAAAAAATTCATCGTCAGATTGCTTCTTCAGGACCGTATTCTTAAATAAATGGTAACTTATTAAATTGAAACAAGGAGTGCCATGGAAGATAATCGTCCTTTCAAGAAGTAATCTTGCAATGAGATCTTGTGCCGGTGTAAACTCTGTTCGCTAAATTTTCTGTAAAAACAAAGTGTAAGCATTTTTCTGAGTTTTGGGTGGCAAAATGGGGAAAATTCCTCAAAAATGGTACAAAATTACGGCAAAAATCTCAATTCTTAAGGTTAAATCTTTATTTCTGCCTAAATTATCAGTCGCAGACCTGCCAATATTTGCATCAGTCAAAAGCTTAATAAACTGGTTATCAAACCTGCAAATAATATACGGGGTGTTCCATTTAACATTTTTGAGAAAAGCTCCATTTTGCGCAACCACTCTGTACAATATGAATTATTTTGAAAAAAGTGTTAATGGATTTTACAAATAGAGTATCCTCTGAACCTAGTCCAATAAAAAATCATAGTTACAGCTTTGACCAGCAGACGTCAGTAGCATAGCATCACAAATTTGAGTACACAATGGTACTAAAATGGCCACATCTTAACACCGCTTACTCTAAACACCGCTGAGTAGTGTGTAGTATATCAACTTTCATGAAATTTTATGGGAAATCCAAATATGTAAACAAAGGTGGGGCATTCCATTTAAAAAACATAACTTTGGTTTGGTACTTAGCACGTGGGCATCCTGATGCATCAAAATAATTTTAACAGAAGCTTCGTGGGGTTCTCCACGCACACGTATAATTTCATGTTGATATCTTTAATAGAATAAGATATATGGACAGACTACGCACTATTGGCCCCACCCTGTCTAAATATGATACACGTTGAGAAACTTTGATTTTGTTGTACACATTGCGCAAAAAATATAAAAATGTAGATTTCCGAAATTCAGAATTTTTGAATCAAACTTTTTTGAAGCATCAAAATGAAGGAGAAATCTAAAAGCCAAAAATCAATATTTATTTAACTTAATACATTGATGTAAATGACAAACGTCAACTTTAAACACCTTTTATACCTAAACTTGCTAATAATAGTTACACATAAAGTTTCATTAAAAGCACTAGTTTTGAAATAGTTATTTACGAAACGAGTGCGAGAAGACATTTTTCGCGCATGAGCTCAATGTTTGAAGCACGAGCGACGAAGGAACGAGTGCTTCATTTGCGCGAATGCGCCGAAGACGTCTTCGCGCATCGAGGTTCGTACAATATTTTTTGAAACGAACATTATACTTTTTTAATTATTATCTAATACGTTTCCAATTTAAAATTTCAAAAATCAAGTGGTTACATTGACAGATTTCCATTTGACAATTGTAGAAAAAGACATTTGGTTTAATTTATTGAATTGAGTTGTCAAAGTGTCAATCGAATTAATAGCGATTTATCTATATTCTTTCACTATTTTCAACATCCAAATTGGAGAAATGGCGTTTTGTTAACCAAACTTTATTACTATCAAGTCAAATTATTTCTAGAAAGCCCGAAATAGCCAGTGCTTTTTGCTAGATTTGGCGCACTAGTGCGCGAGCACTATGTTTGAGTTTGTCTGTCGGGTTCGCGAAATTTCATTTTGAGAGCGGTGAGTTCAAAAAGATAATATCGATATTAAGATATGGAAAAACAAGAAATCGATTTTATTTTCAATACGTATCAAATATCCTAGTAACCATAACTTCTGTGAAAAAGCTTTAATTGGCTTTTCGATTTCTCCCTCTAAGCACTTTCAATTTGGTGATTCAAGAAAGTTTGATGCAAAAATTTTTAATTTTGCAAATCCACATTTTTATATATATTTTGTGTAACCTGTACAACAAATTTTAGTAATATTTGTGAATTTATGGCAAATGAAACACTATGTAAAAAATATTATCGACGTTTCGCCTCTGGTTGGAGGCTTTATCAAGATTATATATTTAAAGGTTTACAAAATGTATAAAAGTGACAAAATTTTTTACATAGTGTTTCATTTGCCATAAATTCACAAATATTACTAAAATTATTAAAAAAATGGCACAAATAATTATACAACCTGTACAACAAAATCAAAGTGTCTGAACGTGAATCGCATTTATATAACAAGCAAAGGAACTTACGAAGAATGACTTTTTTTGAAAAACTGAAACTAAAAGTTTTTGCAAGCATAGTCCATCCGTGGATACACTGTATATTTGTATTTGTAATCCAAATATGTAAAAATATACAGCGCGTTCCATTTAAAGAAATCGTAGCTTTTAGTGCACCTCGTATACGACAATAAATAGAAAAAAAATATGGTAGAATATAATCCCTTGTGTTCAGTTATGTTGATCAATCAATTTTGGACTAGGTCTGTACTGTCCATGCGAGGAGACCTTCAGAAGTAAAGGAATGCTGGCATTCACCGTAATACTTATATGCAAAACGTAGTCATGGATGCATGAACACGAAACTCAATATCCAGTACAATATCCGCCGTACAATGTGGGCAAGACGCAATAGTGTAACAATGCATGTGGCGCTTTAGGTAATAATGTAATTAAGAACACTTATCTACAAGTTAGTGCTTTGTTCTATGTATGATGTACATACCGTGTGACAAACTTCCATGTGTACATGGGGAAATAACATGGGCCATTACATTTTTGGTGATTCCTGCTTCCCATGTGTAGTTACAGTGGTGGTAAAGGTAGCAATCGAAAGATTATTTGTTTCTGCGTATGAGGGTATCACAAACTCTATAACTTTCCAATTATTTATTAAAGCATTAAAAGCAAAAATTACATTAATAATTTTCTAACTAAAACACAGAAATTTATCAGATTATCCATGACAACTTAATTTATTCTAATCACGGACGTCTTTGATTTTTATGGATTTTTTGAACTGTCAACATTTAAAAATGAACAAAAATATTTATTCAGTTCAAGAAAAGGTTTTCATTGTGAAAATATTTTACGGCGGCAATAGTTTGCGCGTAGTCCGTGCCTTATTTTCTGTAAAATTCAATAACGGTCCTATTCCTTCCGTATAACAACAAATAATTTAGTAAGAAATTTGAAGGCTGGGAATCTTTCATCGAAAGAAGTTAATTTTTACTAATACATAAACTTGTTTTTTTATTTAGATAATTCTGATTCACATTATTATTGTCATTACCTATAGTTGACAATTAATTGATTACTGGTGTGGATGTTTCGTTGGTGAATGCTGGTCCATAGTTTAGGGTAAATTGTAGGTGTCGTCTAACCTATTAAAAAGTTTTTGGGAAAATGTTAAAGCAGTAAAATGAAATAATAAAAATTAAATTACTTTAATTTTACTGCAATTATGAAAAATTTAACAAGCGGCAACATTTGTTTATTTTGCTCTAATGAATTTTGTAATCTGGCAATTTAATACTTATTTATTTCATATCTAGGTAAGGACAAAAACTTATTAATATACAATGAAATTAAAGTAACATAAAAAAAGAAAAATAACTATAACAAATATTCAAATAAACCCCCATTCTGTATCAGACAGTATCCCAGCCTATTATAGAAAGAATTTCTCACATTCGCAAGTTGCCGATCGTTTATTAAGTTGCATTCCGCAAAAATAGCATTCCTTAAAGAATCAATATTTGGGTGACGAGTTTTATAAATCTTATTTTTTAAATGAGCCCACAAGAAAAAGTCACACGGTGCCAAATCGGGAGATCTAGCTGGCCAGTTTATAGCACCACCTCGACCAATCTAGCTCTCTGGAAATATTTCATTTAATAATTCCCTCACTTGTGCTTCAAAATGTGCTGGGCATCCGTCATGCTGAAACCAGACCTCCCGATTCGCATGTGCAACTTCTTCTAATGCAGGGCCAGTATGGTTAATTAAAAGATCTAAATAAGCCTCTGAAATTAAATTTCCCTGTATTTCAAATGGTCCTATAATGCGATTATTAAAAATGCCTGTCCAAATATTGATTTTTTAGGGTATTGCGTTGTAGTGGCTAGATTTATTCTGGGATTTTCCTGGGTCCAATGCCTTACGCTTTGTGAATTTGGCTCTTGATTTAAAGTGAAGGTACACTCATAGGTAAAACAAATTGATGAGAGGAAGCTGCGATCCCGATTAGCCCGTTCTTGCATTTCTTCACAAAAAGTTTGCCTTGATTCTTCGTCAAAAGGAAGTAACTCTTGGTGACATTGGAATTTAAAGGGATGATATTTGTTTTTTTTTAACATGTTACTTACAGTTTCTCTTGAAACATTACATTCTAGGGCAATAGACCTTAAACTAGATGTTGAACTAGCAGTTATCAGGCCTATTACCATTTCCTCTACCTCAACATTTAGATTTCTTGGAACGACTAAAAAATAAATGATAAGATTAATTTTAGTTTTGTTTCACTCCACGTTATCAGTTGTTAAATTTCTCATAATCCCAGTAAAATTTAAGTTAGCGAACAATAAGGAATTAGCAACTAGGTAATAATAATAAGCGAATCAGAATTATCTAAATAAAAACCAAGTAAATTTATTAGTAGAAATTACCTTCTTTCAATGAAAGATTCCCAGTATCTTCAAATTTCTTAACTAAATTTTTTATTTTTGTTGCCGAATGAATAGGACTGTTATTGAATTTTACAGAAATAAGTCACGGACTACCCGCAGACTATTGCCGCCGTAAAATGTTTTCACAATGAAAACCTTTTCTTCAACTGAATAAATATTTTTGTTCATTTTGAAGCCCAAATTTTAAATTGTCGATAAAAATAATGTTGACAGTTCAGACGAATTAGAAATTAGAATCAAGGGAGTCTTTGATTAGAATAATAGTATATTATTATATGAGCGATTATGACAACCATTATTCACGAAGATGATGTTTGAGCCCACGAGCCGAAGGCGAGTGGCTCAAATCATCTGAGTGAATAATGGTCATAATCGCGAATATAATACTATACTTTTTCTACACCTATTAAACAAATAAATTAGACTCAAATTTGATAACTTTAATGGAACACTATGATAATACATTAATTTTTATTTTTCAATAAATGGACTACTTACTAGGAATATATATTGAAATTTGTGCAGTTAGTAACATATAAATTTGGAGTTGTCCCTTCCATTGTTAAATTCTGGCAGTTTTAGTGGTTGAATTGTTAGTTTTTTCAGATTAATGGGTACCTACTCGACCGAAGTGCATACGTTGGAAAACGTAAACAAGTAATATGGCGAGATACACTTGGCTGTCACCCGAGCGATTGTCAGCTCCAGCAAGCGTTGATCGCGGTCGATATAAAATATCATTGGATCAGGGAAACAGTGATTATTGAATCTATATTTGTGATTGGCCGAAATGCCGTGAATTATGATTTCATAATTCACTACAGTGAATTATGGGTACGATATTTCACGAAGAAAATCCGAATAATTGTCATATAATTAAATAGGTGTAGCAAAATTAAATTGTCATATAGATAATCTGATGAATATCCGTGTTTTAATTTGAAAATGATTAGTGTAATTTTTGCTTTTAATGCTTTAATAAATTGGAAAATTGCAGCAGTGGCGGCTCGTGACTTGGGGAATAGGTGAAGCAGCTTCGCCGCTCCACACCCAACCCTTGCGACCATCAACAAATAAAATTACATTGTTAGTAATAATACTTTTTTTACCCACAATCGGTCTGTAATCAGAGACTAATATAGAGCACCGTGAAAAGAGGATCTAAATCTAAATAGTATTTTACCGCCCCACTGCGCTAAAAATACTTTATTGCCCTAAGGACGTTTGTTTGCAAAATTGAATGAGTCAACAAAAACTGCTTGTGGCGCAGCTTCTTTTATTTTCGCTTGAAGACCATGTAATTGCCCTGACGTCATGCTTGCACCGTCAAAACATTGTCCAATAAGTTTTATTTTATAGCCAAATTTTTCGAGGCACCTTGATGCAAGGTTAAACAATGTTTCGGCAATCCTGCTGAAACCGACATCATAAAATCCTAAAAAATCTTTCCGCCAACTGTCCGTCGGGATTAACAATGCTACACTGAGATTTTTGGACAATATCTGTGGAATCATCCACACGAACAGAAAAAAAAATTATTTCCCTTTCGATATGCTCGTCCATAGGTATATTGCGAAATGCAGTCAATTATGTATTTCATTTTGAATAGTTTTAGAATTGGCAGTAAACGGGTGTGATTTTTTATAGTGCTCTTGAATGTCTATGCGGCTTATCGATACATAGAATTCTTCTTTACAGTTTCCGCGATTAATTCAAAACACATCTTGGCAACTTCCCCGAAATGATAGACCTTGTTTACCCAAGTAAAAAACTGCAAGAATTCAATAACCTGCAGCTGCATAAAACGTTAAGCTACTCATTTTCATTGAAATGTTTAATATACCCCTATACGGCCTATAATTTTCTTTTAAGAAAGCATCCTCAATAATACTTACATTCTTCTTGAACTTTGAGAAACCAAATGCACGTTTATGTGCTCAGAAGATCCTTCATGTTTATCATTAAAACCGCTCTTATTCGACACACCTGATTTAACACTAATAATTAAACACGGCATACAAAAAACTTATTCAAATAGTAACTGCCTCACAACTACTCGAATTCGGAGTACCTACCACCCCTTTTTAAAATTTCGATTGTACACTTTGTTTTTATTTTTGTTACCACCTAAAACTGGCACATGTTTTTCACAACTTAAAAAATCTTTCTTCCACGGTGAATAAACACATACGAGATCACAAAACGCATCGCAGTGCGCAGCGCATGATTTCCAAGATACAAGTTTCCATCAACAAAACGTATACCACGTGACATGCAGAAACTGAGGGTATCGCTTCACATATGCTAGAATAACAATATCTCTTAGCCTTGTTTATATACATAAGATAGACAAGGCGCCTAGCTAGGTTACCATGGCAACCACGATTACACACGATTATTACGCTGAAGCAAACAATACTCTATATGTTGGACGCGTGCACGGTGCCGTCAACGCGTAGAACTTGGGAGTTGCTGTTTCACATGAGCGCGAAGCGGCGGAGTGAAATTATAGGCCGTCGGATGAAGATAAGCTAAAAAGATTAATGCAAAAGGTGATATTTTATAATTTTAATAATATAAAAGGAATTAATTTTGAGATCAAAATAATATTTGACGAAAAAAATTAAAAATAATATTAGAGAAAAGAAAAGTTATTCCGGAAATTTTAGGTGAAGCAACGCTTCACCTGCGTCATGGGACGAGCCGCCACTGAATTGCAGAGTTTTTGATATCCTCATACGCAGAAAAAAATAGTCTTTCGATTGCTACCTTTACCACCACTGTAACTACACATAGGGAGCAGGAACCCCCAAAAATGTAATTGCCCATGTTATTTCCCCATGCACACATGGAAGTTTGTCACACGGTATACAGGGCAATTTCTAATAAGCATTAATAACTTGTTAAGAAAACACAATTTTCAAATGGCGCGCAAAAAACATTACCTATATAATTTGCAATTTTAAAAACACCTATCTGACAATTCAAAAGCTTCTTAGAAACAAAAGGTTAAAACATAAATATAAAAATTCAGTCATAAGTAGGTAAACATCAAAAATTCAAGTCACAATTTCGGATGTAATAATACCATAATTTTAGAACAAGAAAAAGTTGATAAAAACTCGACTTTTAGGAGTGATACAAATAGAAAAAGATAAGAATAAATTCTCTGAATAATAGAACGGATACCCAAAATTTCAGTCAAATTTGTAGTAATATGATAATACTTAATTATTTATTTTTATTATTCTTAAAATAGTTAATACACATAAAATATCTACATTTCATTATGTTTTAAACATAAACCAAAAAGACATTCAAAATGAAAAATGCCAAATTTATAAAACCTGTTTTCATATATCTACCATTATTATTTTTATCGGTTAATTTTTCTTACAAATTTTTATGGTTTACAATCAGCGAATCTTCTCAGAGGTCTTAAACGGGGCCGAAATGTCGATTTTTTACAAAGTGTTTACTGTGTTTATTGTGTGGGCCAATATTTCACTAAATTATAAAAAAATAATAAACAGTGTTCGTTTTGTTGCAATTTTTAGCAATTCTTATTGTAGGGATGTTTTGTATCTCTTCTAAAATACATGTAAGGCAAGGTAGATTTTCTTAGAAAGTACCTGTACTTGAGATACATTATAAAGTAATTATAAAGGTCATAAAAACTTAAAAACTAAACTGACGGTGCCCAATTTTTCATTAAACCAAACGATGCTGGCAACCGGGAATGTCGGATAATTTACATATCTATTTATTCTTTTCTCCGGTTAGACGACGAATAACGAAAGTTTCATGCTGTAGTCTCTAGACAAAGAAACTCGTGTTCATCCGGTACGATGATGTGGGTGGAGTAGTCTGTTCATTGCTCGTCGCTTGACCGTAACTCCGCAGCTGGCTCAACACACAACAGAAATGGTTTTCTATGCGTGAATAATTTTTTACTTGTAGAATGTACGTTGTGCAAGTGGTTTATAAACAGATTGTTCCCACGTACGTATGACGAATTATACTGCAGGATGTAATATAAGCAGTAAAAATAAAATAATAGGTTCATTTGCATTTCAAAGATGCGAAAAATAATTGAAAATGTTAACAGGTGCTTTCTACAATACCTACTTACTATGAGGATGCATATGTAACAACTGAAACGTACCAGATTATCAGGAATTCAGGAAAAATAATTTCTGCATTCACACCGTCTAGAATTGTAAAATTCTTTCATTTCTGTTCTGTGAACTGTGAGAAAGAATGTGTTGTCATTTACCTTCGCGTGGTACAGTACCTACCTGTTATAAATATTTCTAAATGTACCTACTCAGCGCACGCGCACGTATTTCCCAAGAACACAACAGAACCAGACCGATTGCAAGTAGAACATGTTTTGAGCATCCTCAGTTACATAATATAACTTATATTATACACTATGTATTCATACTGACAAAATTGTTGTTCAATTTGTGAGAATATAATTTATTGTATAATATTTTAATTTAGTGAAATTTTGGCATAAGGTAAATAATAAACAGTTTTATATCAACAAACACTTTAACAAACTAACAAACAAATTAATATCGAACAAATTGGAAATGCTTACTATAAATTTAAAATTAATAAAATGTTTGTAAAATGCCAACAATCATGTTTAAATATTCTCATTTCCAATTGTTATACTTAGTAATATTCATAGAACAAAAAAGAACTTAAAAATACAGAATGCAAAATTACCAAAATCCAACCACAAACTTACAGCAATTTTTTCTGTCATTCACAATACCAAAAATTCAATACTACATTTACCAACATAAAAGGAAAACAACAACGCAAATTAATAAAACTTACAAACATGAAAACAATAACTCAATTAACACTGAATGGATACATACGAATATTATATCCATCACAAATATTCCAACAAATACTAAAAAAAATTTAAAATTCAAATACAAATAGTAAACACATTCCAATAGTAGTTAGAAAATGAGAGCCTCAGACCAGGCCATCGAGTTCTCCAGGTGCCATCGAGTTCTTCGGCAGTGACCTTGAAAGAGACCAGAGGCTGCTGAAGGAGTCGTTGCGTCATCCGAAGAAGTGTCTTCAGCAGCGGCATCTGCAGCAGCCTCTGGTGTCTTTCAAGGTCATTGCTGAAGAAGTGTGCATGTCTTCAGCAGCGTCTGGTGTCTTTCAAGGTCATTGCCGAAGAAGTGGGCATGTCTTCAGCAGCGTCTGGTGGCTTTCAAGGTCATTGCCGAAGAAGTGGTCTTCAGCAGCGGCCAGGCGCATGCGCCGGGGCTATTCCTCAGGTCAGTCCACCCAGTTCTTCGGCAATGACCAGAGGCTGCTGAAGAAGGGCCTCTGGTGTCTTCGGGGCCTTTGGTTGTGGCTCAGGCGCCTGCGCCGGGGCTTAAAAAGTGCGCGTGTTGCTCATTGTTGCGCAATGGAAGAATGTTCTGGAAATGCTGATGCAATAGTACGCAGATGTTGCAGAATTAATGTTTTTTCTCCTTCTACGTGTTTACCAGAATACGTTCTAAGTTTTGAAGGAAAATAAAAAACTGTTGAATTTATATTTTTACGCCAATATAATAATTAAAACAATAACTACAATTTGTATAAATAGTAAGCATGCATTTACTATAACGCTAAACATATTTAACCTATAAACAAATAATGAGAATATATTAAAAGGTTTAATCTTTTCCTGTTTTACAAAACTGGCAGTCTTTCTGTAGTGGTGGAGGACCATCAATAGTGTCGCAATCATATGTTGTTGACTCGAATCCCCAGTGATGGTAGCAGTAAGTGTATGCATGAGAACTTATATTTTTCTTCTGCTCTTCGGTTAACATACCCAGTTCGACACATCTGCGTAAGTCTGACGGATGTACGTAATATTCTAGGAATTCCTTGGGCAGTTCGGCTATGTGTGTGGGATCCATTAGCAGTAAATGCTCACCATTGTTAAAGAACTTGCCAATGGCTTTCCCCACACGTTTTCGCAGTGTTAAAGTTTGCTCTTGTGGTTGATGTTCTTGTAATTCTGGCGGTTCCAGGTATTTCAGGATCCAGTTCCGCAGCAGTTGAGCGTTAACTTCGGAACAGATGGCGCTGCTGTTTGCGTAATGCTGAATGCAAGGTTCAATAACACGGGAATTTTCTTCTCGAAGTTTCTTTAGCGAGGGGCAGCAGTTGAGCGAATCCAAGTCGAAACACTCGACGTTGTCGGGAAGCACGTTTTTCAACCAAGACACTTTATCTTTCCCTTCACGTAGATCCTATCACAATCGGCCACCGATGACTTTAACTTCGATCGGATGTCGTCGTAGTTCTCCGTGCCACAATTCCAGCTCAAGCCGTGGTAGAAACGTGTCAACCAATGAGCTTGACGTCTGTCACACTCCCTCAACTGGTTCAGGTCGAATGGTGGCTTGAATACCCAGTGGTAGTTGCTGCCGCCGCCGCCGCCTCGATGATTCAACGCAATGAGTGAAACTTCTTTGAATATGAATTCACCGACTGCAGTCATGAAACCCTGAACGTCCGCGACGTACTCCATGGTTGACATGCGAACAAACCCAACGCGAGACTGGAGCGCTCGGTGTGCTTGTGCGACTTTTATACCAGGCGTTTGACAGAGCCGGTGGAGGGGGTATACTCGACGATGCGGTCATGCAGGATGAGACAGTAGGCGGTTGTGTTGGCGGGGAAATTTTCGCTCGACTCAAATTCCAGACGAATGTCCACAGGACCGGACTTGATGCTTTCCAACTGCTTTGATGCGTCAATGACTGCGAGTGGGGCTCGATTCTTGAACTGTCCCCTGCCGTATAGCGGCTCGCCAACTTTTCCATAGTACGAGCACTGAAAGTTCTCATACATCTCATACAGTAAGGCGTATTTCCCGGTGGCGAAATCCAAATTGAGATTCTCGTAGGGGAACGACTCAGAGTTCAGATGTAGTTTGATGTTTGTCAGATTGCAGTGGTCAAACTGGCTCGAGTCCGTGATCGCATTGCCCTTGCGATTCGTCTGGAAGGCCACAATGACGTAGCGCGGTTTCTCCAAGTGCGTTGCGGTCTTGATTGCCCACGTCTGTTTCGTCGCTTGCGGCAACAGCGGATACTCGTAAAGTTCCCAGCTGCGAAAGCACAGTTGAAGCGTTCTCTCCTCTTCGACGATCTTGAGGAGATTTAGACGTTCCAGATCGGAGGGGTAGACATACGGTACCCTCCAATGCACCTTGCTCAACTCGATCCTGGTGTTTGCTGCGTTACCCACGAAGGCGTTCCTATCGCTCTTCGAGCGATTCAGAATGAGCTCGTGACGCACATTCAACAGCACCTTGTGGTAGTCTTCTAGGAATCCGAGTAGGATTCTTCCCGGGATGCACACGTTAAAGTTCCCGTTCGCGTCAAGCACATGGGTCGGCGCATCACCGGTCGTCGTCCAGCCGGCATTCTCCAGCGCACGCGCCTCACCCTCATTCAGAGAAGCTATACCCTTTAATGTGCTCGTGATGCCCACGTTCTTCGTTCGATCCACCTCCACTCCGTTGATTTCGTAGCGGACGTCGTCCAGCAGGAAAGTGAAAGCGTTGTTTGTGAGAGCGGCAGCGGCCCCCTCACCCTCACCCGTCACGAATCTACCTTCCATGTAGATGCAACTGAGGTGCGGCAGTATGTATGCGTCCTGTTGCTGCACTGGTATGCGTATTTCATCGTTGGCGTTGAATGTCGTCGACACGTACGGTTGATGCACGTGCACCTCTACGCGCCGTGCGGACTCGTCCAAAACAGCACCGTCCAGAACACGAAAAGTATCCACGTTTATGTTTGTCATCTTCAATAAAGTTCACGTGACAGACCGATGACGTAAGACAGTGAGAAGTAAATATACCCCTCAACCAAGCCCACAATAAACTATTCTTGGTACTCAAGTCCTCTTCCTCCTTTGTTTCAGTCGATATCCCAGGGACGTCAATATTGCTTTGCTATCAGTGCTAAGCTGGCGGATTTGTCGATGAGCTTTGTTCACGTGGTGTACAGCTGGACTGTTGCTTGTCTGCTGCTGCTGCTCTGAATCACAAGTGATGCCCGTTCCAACAACGTACCCGCTTATATACCTGTTTCGAAAGGCTATGCCCATAATGCTCGCTATAATGCGTCCAAGCGAGTGTCCTCCCTTGCTATTTATAGTCTCTTTATGTGCAACCGGACAATTATCTCTTCACCGCGAAAATTCACCAGTGTGCCGTTTTGATCGACAATGCGCACCGTCACGTTGTCTATACTGTTGAGAGTGATGGGCAGGTATATTACGTTGCTGGGCACCTCAACAATCTTGTAACCGGGCGTCACGAGGGGGAAAAATTCGTGTACGGTGTGGACTAAGTTACCATTTACGTACGATCCGGTGGTGATGTTGCACTCTACGCGTATCACGTCCACTTTCAGTATGCTGACGGGCAAGTCCGACTCGTGCCATCTATTCGGTGCAAGTATGCGTCTATTGAATCCAAGCAGAGAAGCCAAACAGTTGTCTCTGTCAAAGTTTATCTGTTTCCCGAATTTAATTTCGCACTTCAGGGTGCTGTTGTTGGCGCGCAGAATAAAGCTGGTATCACCCGAGGGTAAATTGTTGCGCAGGTACTCGTTCAGGTCTTCGATCTCATATGAACCAGTGGGTATGGCGAGTTCCGCGTCACCGCTACCATAATAGAACTTATTGTTTGATTCGTCCACGTTCGGCACCGAGTTGAAGGTTTGGAACAGTACAAGCCCCAGCACGTAGTTGCCGTCCTCCAATTCGATAGGTGGGAAAAAATTGCTGCTCAAGACCGAACTGTTTCCCGTCAACGACACCGTCAGAGACTTGGTGGTGGTCATGATCCGCCGTTGTTGTACAAAAACTTTAAGCACAGGTGTCCACAGATGGGTGAGTTGAAGCTCTGCTCCCAGTCGTGATTGTACTGTATGGTGGTGGTGCGGCTACCGAGGTATTTAACGAGTTCTGCGGGCGGTCGCAGGTTGCCAAAACTGTCAAAGTAGAGGACGCGCGACCCTCGCTTTATGTACGCTACCCAGTGGGTGCCAGGACCGCTTGCGTCATCCAAATTGACGATAGCTGACTCGTTGCGTTTGGGTTTCCCCGCGGGCAAGCCGTTGCGCATGAACACTCCCCGGAAGTGGGGAATTTTCAGATCGATTGAAGCGTACTTGTTTAGATCGATGTCGGTGAGTGGTCTTCTCGGTAGCCTCAGTAGCGGTTTTTTGCCGGCGCCAAGTACAGACCCAAGCCTTTGCGGTATGGTTTCAGGTAGAGTCCGCTTCCCGGTTTACCCATAGCAATGGCCTCCATGGTCTGATTGTGGCGTTGATGTTCGCCTAGCTCTTTTCGGGCCTGTGAAGCATCGTTCACTGCCTTAGCTACACCTGCCGCCCCTCCAGCTAGCGCACCGAGAGCCGATAGACCCGCAAAAATTGGTATCAGGGGTAATATTCCACCAGTCTTCGGCACCGGGATGACGCGCGGCAACGGCTTCCTCTCTTTGCGTCGAATTACTTGCTTAGCCGCTGCCAGGGCTCTGTTCACCGCCATAACCGTATCCTTGGTGTTCTTCACTGCAGCTCGCGCCTCTCTCGTCACTCTGCCGAGCGAAATACGATCTTTGACCGTCTTCTTCTTCTTCTTGGTGCCGACACCCATACCCAACTTGACTTTAGCTTTCATTGCGTTAGTTATGGCCCAAGCAGCTGCACGTTCACCCAGAGATGCGTCCTTTGCCAAAACCCTGTGCCACGCACTGTCCGCCAGTCTTCGGTCAGCTTCGTGTCGTTTCGCGAGCTCCTTCGATTGCGAGTAGGCAATGTCGTGGGATCTGCACGCTTCGTCCGTGGGATTTATGCCCCGATCACCTCTTGCCAATCGCTCCTTAAGTTTTGTACCTGGACCACAGAAGTTGTAGCCGGGCAGGTGCAATTCCACCGGCAGTTTTCCAATCAAATCGTTTAAGAGTCCTTTCCCCTTGCGTGGTTGTCGTCGTCGTCGAAGTGGTTTGACTGTCGGAGACATACTGACTGGAGTATAAAAGGTTTCGACGCGTCTATATATACTAGTTCGACGACGATGAAGTTCGTGAAACAATCGGAGAGTTTACCGGTCATGAATGTTTGCGGCGCAGGCTTCGAGCCACCCGCCAACAAGAGACTCAAACACGGACTCCTCTTCCCCGACACGGTGAGATCCATCATCTGCGGTCCCTCGAACTGTGGCAAAACGAATTTGATTTTGTCGCTGCTGTGCGCACCGAACGGGTTGCGTTTCGAGAACGTCTACGTCTACTCCAAGTCCCTGTACCAACCAAAGTACCAACTGCTGGGGGAGATTCTGCGGGCGGTGCCGGGTGTCAGCTACTTTGCCTACGGAGATTGCGCGGACATCGTGCCACCCGAGAACGCCCTGCCCAATTCCGTGTTCATCTTTGACGACGTGGCCTGCGACAAGCAGAACGTTATGCGCGACTATTTCGCCATGGGAAGACACAAGTCCACAGACTGCTTCTACCTCTGTCAGACGTACACGCACATCCCCAAACACCTGATACGCGACAACGTCAACTTTCTTGTTCTCTTCAAGCAGGACGACTTGAACCTACGTCACGTGTACAACGATCACGTGAACACCGACATGGACTGGTCGGTGTTTCGTTCAGCTTGCGCCGCATGTTGGACATCCAAGTACGGATTCCTGGTGATAGACAAGGACAGCGATATGAATCAAGGGCGGTACAGGAGGGGCTTCGATCAGTACCTGATCATATAAAAGGGAAGCTGTTGACACAGACAGCTGTATTCGCAAACATCATGGCTGCTGACACAAGCAAGAATAGGAAGAGAAAAAAGGATCGGATGCTTAGCAAAGAGATTATCAAATCAGCTGACGCCATTCGACGCAAGTACCGCTCGCTCAAGTCGATCCAAACGAGTGCCGAGGAGCGCCTGAGACGACGCTTCCAACCACTCACCGAACCGCTGCAAGAAATGACCCGCAAACTGGACTCTCTCAAGGAACCCTCAACGCTAGCGCCCGCCCTGACGCAGCCCCCTAGTTTCGCCAACGACCTCATCGATCTGGACGGTGAAGCGGCAGCAGCGCCAGCTTTCGATGACAAAACTCCGCCGCCTACACCTACTACGCCCGGTCCCAAGGTCAGTTCACACATCGAGAGACTGCTGCGCAATGAGAATCGCAGAAATTTGGACACCGTGTACGGAGTCAGAAGACAAGCCGGCGATGTCGACGACTCGTTCATGATTGGAAACTCAGCCATTCAGTTTGTCGACGACGATGTCTACGTGCAGGACAAACGGTATCCGGGCACCAGCGGTCTCTACGAGCTGCTCTTCTACAAAGACCCGCACAATTACACCAAGCGTGATTTGAACGCGTACAAGAACATAATACTGACCACGAATGCTCACAAGGTGGGATACAGGGATCAAGCTCGTACCAGTGGCGTAACGAAGGGTATGCCCTGTTATGCGGTGCATACGGGCCCAACACCTAGGGGGGCCCTTGACCACACCGACCCGACCGTACCTCTAAAAGAGCCCCGATTCGAATTTCTCCTGGGCTCGATCCTGGATTTGATTGGTTGTAATATAATAATTATACATTTAACTATGTTCTTTTTTTGCTTCTAATTGTATCCCTTTTTGTCGTGTCCTGTTATGATTTTAATTGTTTTGCGTCCTTCTTATCAAAGACGCCGACTATGGTATTCAAAGCGTGAGACCTCGCTTTTTGGCTCACCGCTCCGTACACGTTTTCAAACTCCAGAAATGCTGTTTAAGGATTAAGGTTAATGTGTTCTATTTAACAATTGACGTAGTCATCCAGCAACTTGAAAACCGTTTCAAAAGTTTCCATGGACTTACAAATATATTTGGATTTCTATAACCCAAATATTTTCTTAGTATGAAAGACAGCGAAATTGTAGATTGCTGTGGCAGGATACAGTTAAAATATTCTGAAGCAGTTAGTAAAAAATGTTCATTTCAGTTTGTTAATGCGGTTTCAATGGTGAAAGAACTTATCAATTAAAACATGTGAGAGACTTAACAAATATATTGCTTCAAAAATACAGCTTTCTAGAAAGTGACTTTCCAGAAGTGCTAATCTGTTTACTTTTATTTTTGACTCTTTCCGTTACAACTGCAACCGCAGAAAGGTCATTTAGTAAACTTAAAATTATCAAAAATTACTTGAGAAATTCGACTAGTCAAATTCGCCTACATGACCTTTCTGTTCTAGCGATTGAGCATACAGCTGCATCGGCAAAGAATACCAAAGACTTAGTTGAGGGCTTTGCTAATAGTAAGGCCAGAAGAAAATAATATTTTAGTCATTAAGATGGTTATAGTTTGAAAATAATTTTAATACATACGTTGGTTTTTATCTGGGTTTTATTTTATTTGTATTTAGCAGTGAAATAAAAAAAGTTTTTAACTTTTATGTTGCTCCCAATTTTACGGAAGCGCTGGAGGATCATGTAAAACTTTTTTCTTTATCTCGACCGGTCGTCCCGACCGGTCGACTTTTAAACTCGACCGGTCGACTTTCAAACTCGACCGGTCGACTTTTAGAACTCGACCGGTCGACTTTTGGAACTCGACCGGTCGACTATTGGAAGTCGAAACAGGAAAAAATATTTCATGAACATCTGTCCTAAAATCGCTCCTAACAAAGATACAGGGTGTAGAAAATTATCGAAAAAAATATTATTTTTAATATCACCGAATCTACCGAAGCTATTGAATTCATATTTTGAGGGCTATTGTCCTTTGTGAACCTCTATCGTCTTAAAAAGGTTTGCTTTTCTACTGCCACCAGTGGCGCCGCTATAAGCTAGAGAGCCCTTTCCTTTGGCTTACAGGATGTTACGCCACTGGTTTCTAAAGAAAGTATTGAAGTTTTGGATTCTGCATTCAATTATTTCAAAGAAAAAAGGTATTCTTGATTTTTTCTGTACAACTGTTAACTTCCGAGTGAAACAGCATTTTGTAAAAACATCAAAATCTGAATTTTCGATTAAAAAATTGTTCCTAAAAATAAATTGTAAAAGTAATTTTTTTGATGATAGAGGTCTGCAAGCGACAAATTGTCCCTAAAACTTTAATTTAATAGCTTTCGTAGTTTCCGAAATATTAAAATAATCAGTTTTCTTTGAGAAACTTGAACACCCCGCATTTTTGTTGGAAATAATTTTAGGACATACATTCATCGATTTTTTCTTATTATTTTGACATTCTCTATCAGCCCTGGAAATCTTTTACACTCGTTATGAATCACCCTGTATAGACGGGTTTTTCTCAAAAGTCGACCGGTCGAGTTTCAAAAGTAGACCGGTCGAGTTCCAAAAGTCGGCCGGTCTAGTTCCAAAAGTCGCCCGGTCGAGTTTCAAAAGTCGACCGGTTGAGTTTAAAAGTCGACCGGTCGGGTTTAAAAGTCGACCGGTCGAGAAAAAAAAAAAATTTTACATGATCCTCCAGCGCTTCCGTACAATTTTGAAACCTCGCATTCAAAATATTTCTATAACACGGGGGGGGGGCATACTAAGCAGTTTTGCATACGGGCCCTGTCATCCTTTGTTACGCCACTGGCTCGTACTCGGGGCACCAACAGCACCAAGTACAAGAGCATCATCAAACGATTTACAAAGGAGGGTGGTGGTGGTGGACTGTTGATGCGCGTCACCGATAAAAACAGCGAGTACGTGTATTGGAATGACATAAATGAACTGGTTCAACGTTTGTACTTGCTGCATGCCTCCAGAGCGGCCGGCAACACCTCACACGACAACGAGATTGCGTCTATTGTGGAAGAGCTTATGGAGGAGGGGGTTATAGTATAAGAAGGGGAGCAGCAGCAGCGCGAGCCTCAATCATGTCCGTGGACAAGTTCGGACGACAGCTGGTTGGACGATCCAAGAAAGCATCTTCGCAGGCGTTTGTTCTGCGCGGACCGCCTGGAGTTGGTTTCCTGCTGACCCAGTCCGGGGACTATAACATAGACAACAAGCGTCTGACCTATGTTGCTAACGCAATCGAAGACCCCGACGCTACCAATAAAGCTTACGTGGACAGTTTATTTGCAGCACTGGGACTGTCAATTGATCACGCGGTGCGTACAGGAGCGGTGGCCCCTCTCGGCCGGAAACTAGAAATAGTCGAGCAAGACCTGGAAAAGGTCAGAGATAGTGTAGCGTTGCTGTTTCGCGAACACAGTGATAGACTGCACGCGCTAGAATTAGGTTTGGCGCAATTGCAAAACGACAAATATTTGGTGGGGGAATGAATGAGAAGAAGGGGCTGATTGACGAGTTACACAAACCCGCACGACGAAACTTCCCGAGACGCAAGGTGATAATCCGCGGTTTCGACGACCTCTGGCAAGCGGATCTGGTGGAGATGATCCCGTACGCGAAGGTGAATCGCAACTACAAGTACATTCTCATGGTGTTGGACACGTACTCCAAGTACGGGTGGGCGGTGCCCCTAAAGACGAAGACGGCATCGGATGTGGTGCAAGCGTTCGCCCCTCTGCTGCAACGACAACGATCACCGAAGAATTTGCAGACCGACGACGGCAAGGAGTTCTTTAACGCACGCTTCGAGGCTCTGATGACCGAGCACGGCATCAATCATTACTCCACGTTCACGGAGAAGAAGGCGAGTTGCGTGGAACGCTGGAACAGAACCATCAAGGAGAAGATGTGGAGACTGTTCAGTTTACAGGGCAACCACAGATGGCTCCACATTCTGCCTCAACTGATCGGCGAGTACAACAAAACAGTGCATTCTGTGACGGGAATGCGCCCCGCTGATGTCACAAAGGATACGAAACTCAATTTTGGAGCGGCGGCAGCGGTCAGGGTGCAGACAAAGTTTAAGCTGTGGGACAAGGTGCGCATTTCAAAGTATAAGCACGTCTTCAGCAAGGGGTACACTCCAAACTACACCACCGAGGTGTTCACCATCGTCAAGGTGAAGCATACGAACCCAACCACGTACCATCTTGAAGATTACCAAGGGCAACCGATTCGGGGATGTTTCTACGAACAAGAGCTGCTGAAGACCAATTACCCCAACACATACCTGGTGGAGAAGGTATTGCGAAGGAGGGGCGATCGCATGTTTGTGAAGTGGCTCGGATTTGATGACTCACACAATTCGTGGATAGATAAGGGTGACTTGTAATAAATAAAACAGGAGTTGTTTACATAGAACATTTTTATTGAAAATATAGATAATTTATCAAATACATGCGTTTATTTACAAACTATTCTGGTCCATAATACTATAGTGCCCGAGAGGTAGTGTGTTTACACCATCATCGAGCGCGTGGCGTTTGTCATCTTCGGCACACAAACTTTTCTTGCTAATCTCGTACGAATAGAGCTCGTGATTTTTCGATCGAATCGAATTAAAGGTGGCCTGAAGTTTCAAATTGCCAAATAATACTCGTTTATAGTCGTTATGCGTCAACTCCTTGACTGCTGAACGGCCGATTCCCTTGGATTTATTAATTTCAATAGCGTCGTCCTCGCACAGAATAGAGTACATTTTCGGTTTTAGTGCTACCAACTCTATAATAATTTTACCATCCAATTCATGCTTGAACTTGCCAATGACTTTTTTGTTTACCGGCGGAATATTGTAGGGATTCCCTGGGGGATAGCCGGAAGTGTCAAAATGATCCTTCGCATCGGCTCTAATTATTTCGTATAAATCGTCAGTGCAGCACTCGTAAATAAAACTGTCCGTATCCGTGTAACAAAGCGAGGCATTTAAATTTTTGTGTTCTTTTACATAGTCGTAGTGAAATTTGTACATCAGTTCTTTTGCCAACTCCAACACGCAAAATCCCACATAGATTGGCTTATTGAAGACTATTTCTGTCTTTTGTAATTCAATGGCCACCAAGTTCTCCGAAAATATCACGCAGTTCTTAAAATTGGGTTTTGCTATCAGAGACGTCGCGCCACATTTACCATCCCAACGCGTCACCAATTTGATGTCGCGCCGTTTCCTAATATTTTCAATTGTTTTCCCATACACTGCATTATTCATGAATTTGTACTGATCCTTTTCAAATTCATCCTTGGACTCTGTTCGTAATTTCGTGTTCAGATCTATGTACGGTTTGAGCCATTTAGATTGCTTAAATCGCAAAACTCTGTGGACCTTTTTTAACAGTAAACCGTGATTCAAACATTGCTGTAGATTTCTATAATGGATAACGTATCGAGATTTATCGTGAAGGGTTAGCATCAGTTTCGATTGGTTGGATAGGTCTGATGTGCGATGTTCTGAGCAGAAGGGGAAGTCCGCGTGATGGTCATGTATTGTTTCCGGATACTCCAGATCCACCTCTAGCGCATACCCATACTCTTGATCCCCTTCGAATAAGGTGTATTTTTCCTCCAATAGCTGCTGCTCGATCACGGCAATCTCACTGTCCTCCAACCACGCAAACCCTCCGTACGGCAGCGGTTGTGACAAACTGTGTCCGTACAGATTGTTTGCATCTATGTAGAAGAGAAATTTAGACGGTTTCGACGGATCAAAATTTTTCATATATTTGTTGTTTGCTCTAGAAAATTTCTTGTTTGCCACAACCACTCCTCCTCTCAGTGAACGTTCGAAAAAATTTATCATTTCCACGTCTGTCAGCAGTTCGAGTTTGACCTTTGTCATCTTGAGCATTGCTTGAAACGTGTATCCCGCTAAAGTGAAACAGTGAAATGGATCCAACGAATACGTTTCCAAACACACGGAACGAAATTTATTCACTACATCTGTCAGAATTAATGTGTCCAGTTTGAGGTAGATGTCGGAGTAGTCTGCTAGAGTCTGACAACCAAATGTCCGCCAAACCTTCTGCGCATGTGCATAGTCCTCTTCCGTAATGTCGCTGTCGTTGAGTTTACTGTAAAAAGCATTCTTCGGTGGGAGTTCGGTTTCTTCCAGACGTTCCCACGAGTTCACGTAATCATATGGGAACACCCCCTTCCTACAAATCAACTGTAAATTTTCCGGATTGGAAAAGTATCTTCTGGTTACGTTGTACTCGTTTGGATTCAAATTCTGCGCCAATTTCTCTAAGGACGATGGTATGAAACGATACGAGTCTAAAAAGCGCATTTTAACCCCACCCATCTTTTTCGAAAACGAAATGTAATTTTCCATCGTTATGGGCAGTAGATCAATTGGTTCCGTGTCGTAGGCCAACTCCTTTATGATTAAATGTCCGTCGTAACCGCTCAAATTGTGAAATAATACGGGTACGAATCTGCAAGTTCGATATAGCAAATTGCATTGCGCATGCGCAGGTCCCCGGTACTTCCCCGTTATGTGATCGTGATCTTTCACTCGCTCTTCCAGTAAACCAAAAGGTTTCTCGCACATGTGGCAAATGTTGCACGTTTGAAATTCATGCAGCTGGATGTCATTCAATGGTTCCATACCCACGTCTCCGGTCACTATTGGCTCTATAACCGCAGCTATTTCTCGAAGTTTCGAAACAAACCAGCTGACGCAATCTTTTCCGCGATAAATCTCAAACCTTGACAGGCTATCGTTATAGTTACAAATCAGGTAAAAGGCAACGCTATACGGCTCGTGTTTCTGATATGCAAGCGTACTCGAAATGTCGGGATCATTTTTACATGCGGAAATTGGGCGGGTGAATGCTTCAAAATCACCGACGATGAGGAATGGCACCGGCTCTTTAAACCAATAATTTTGAAATTGCAAAATGTCATTATTCCCCTCCGTTGATAGCGTAATTTTGACGTGACATTTTTTTGCCGAGCAATCTGGCATATGTCTATCGTACTTTTCCAAGGAATAAAAGGTGACTAAACACCGATCGCACACGTGAATCCGACCGTTGTGTTGTGAAAACTGAGGTGAGCATAGACGCGACATATCTTTAACCCACGCGTAATGCCCTATGCTATTATTCTCATTCGTAATGTATAACAAATTCACATGCCTTTCCCGTTTTTCCTCAGTATAATACAAAGGACCAATTACGTTACACTTATTGTCTAATCCAAACACATTAATAGATATGTTATTCTGTCTTTCAAACTTGGAAATGTCTGTCAATTTCACCGGAATGGAAATACCTGTGGTGTCCAAAACATCCGTATACTTTGGATAACTTGACACTCGATAACTATGTTCCTTTGCGGGATAGATCGCACAAACTACAGCGTGGAAAAAACAAGCCATACCTGTATTACGTACATTGACAATGGCCCTTCGTGCAGCTATTACTTCTGGCAGTGGTAAATAGCTGGACGTTCCACCACGCAGTGGATTGTATTTATTAATATTTACGGCCAACGAAATGACTTGGGTGAAGGACCAGCCACTGTTTTTCG
The DNA here is from genome assembly GCA_963966045.1 of Xestobium rufovillosum. Taxonomy (NCBI): domain Eukaryota; kingdom Metazoa; phylum Arthropoda; class Insecta; order Coleoptera; family Ptinidae; genus Xestobium; species Xestobium rufovillosum. The sequence goes on along the minus strand of OZ014492.1, from coordinate 18,446,060 downwards.
CAGAAAATTCCACTAGCTGCAATAGTATGAATAAAAAATGTTAGTGACACGGCCCACACAAGAATTGATTTGTAAACAAGTGAGCTCGTATCGTTTTGAATTGTGAAGATGAGGTCGCGCATTGGTTTCATGAAAAAATGTACGCTTATAATGAAACAATAAGAAATATTTTATATTGTAGTCAAGCCTTAAAAGCAAACCACCCCCATATTCCGATCCCCCTCGTCGAGTCCTTTAATTTGATACCCCACATCACGTAGTTTTCCGTACGGGTAGGCATTGATTAGACTACTGTTTTCAAATAATTAGCGCTGTAGGATGTTCTACTACCGAGAACTAAGATGTTTACACATCAATAACTATATGGTCTCTTAAGATTATAAGTTGATTACGTACCTTGGTTTTAAGTTTATCCGTTACTTCCTTGTACCAATTTGCCATCTCGGACGAATCAGAGAAAGACGAAGCGGTAACTATTGTATTGCTGGAATTAAAATATTTGCACTCTTCAGCCGCAGTCTCTCCTTGTCCACACAGTTTAAATGTGCAACAAAGGCTAAAGTTGACCTTTGCTGCAGCCTCTCTCTTTAATATATTCTTTAGTCGCGTCTTAATGAGATGGTAACAATCTTCAATGAACGCATCTGGATCAGTATGACGCTTATTGATTATTAAACCGGTCCTTATTCTACTGGTAAAAGCCGAAGCGATGTCTCTCCAAATAATTCGACCAGAACGCTTCTTATTTGAATTTGATGCAATTCCAGAACCCAAGTGCCTCTGGTTTTGTATTATATTTAAACACACTTTAATATTTGATATGTTACACTCTACATGTCTGCGCTGACCGAGAGTAAGTTTATCACCAGTTTTCAAATATTTATAGTGGGTCCTGAGCATGCGCTTATCTTCGAAAAAGAATGAATTTGTTCCACAGACAAACTCCTTTTATTAGCACATACCTGTCAATTATTATTCGAATTAGCGCATGCAAAAATATGTGGAAACAAAGAAAACAAACTTACTTCAAATAATTTTTTCACCATATCTGATGATAGTGTCTGTATTTCAGATTGCGATTCCATCGTCAATACTGCCTAATCACTCGCACCACAAAATATTATGTCCTTTGTTGAAACTCAAAACGTAATGTCAACACTGCTTTATCACTATAGAACGGTCATAAAACAACTGGCGGATGCCACCCAATCTCACTCTATTTATACAGATTCTTATCTTCGCAGAACATTCCAGAAGAATCCTTGAGTGTTATCAATTCTAAGAATTACTTTAGTGCCGCGTGCAAATAATTTATGTATGTGTCACGTCTTATCTCCTTGTTAATCGATTGTTCCAGAAGAAACCTTGAATTTTATCGCTTCTAAGAATTAATTGAGTGCCGTGTGCAAATAATTTATGTGCCTGTCACGCCTTATCTCCTTGTTAATCGAAAGTTCCAGAAGAAACCTTGAATTTTATCGCTTCTAAGAATTAATTTAGTGTCAAAGCGGCGAGGAAGTCTTTGATCTTTATCGACAAATGACATAAATTTTTCGAATTGATAATCATGTTTATTTTGACAAGGTCTTTAAACAATCATGAGTTTATTTTTTTAACGTTGTTTAATGGAATGTTCGAGAACAAAGCGGTGAGAAAGTCTTTGATCTTGCTCGATAATCATTATTCGAACTGATAACATTATGCTTAATTCGGCAGAACTTAAGTAAACATGACTTCCCAGAATAGGTCCATAGCAATATTACAACATATTTGTTCACATATTTCTTATTTTTTGCCTATATAAGTAGCTGAGGTGTACGTGGCTACAATTCAAATGGTCAAAAGACAGCATCAGTGTCGCAGTAGTGTGTAAAAATTAAGTAGTGATTGTGGCATTTACTTATTTTCGCATTGCATTATGGAAACATTAAGCGAATTATGTCTCTGTGAGGACGGCATACCAACAGTTGATATTAAAGCACTGACAATTGATGTGCCCTATCCTATTCGTAAAATGAGGAGAGTGAAAACACGTCATGGAGATCGCATCTTAGTGGAACTTCAAGACTGTCGATGCTTTCTACCATCCAGATTCGGGATTTTAACAGAATCTGATATTTGTGAAGTATTGAAAGAGCCCAGAGGTTTAATTTTCGCAGGCGAATTAGTAACCGGACAAGGATTTAAAACGTCCAAGGTGAAATTCGTTACGCTTCCTTAAATGCACAATTTTATTTGTAATGTTTTTATGGATTAAAGCAATACATACTTACATAAATTAATTTATCTTTGTTTTTCTGGCACGGAGGGAAGTTGTCCATCATATTAATTATTGATGTCCAAAAAAATCACGCTTCTAGCATACATTTATTGGAAAAGCACACAAACAAATATTCTAACATAATGGTGAGTATTATTTAGTAATCAATTCAATAGTTCAGTTGGTTCCCATGGAATACGGTAAATTATATAATATAATTTATTATATTAAAATACATTTTGTCAATTAAAATAATATAATACTGTTCATAATATGATTTGATAATATTATATTAAAATACATTTTATTCATTAAAATAATAAAATAGTGTAATCAAACTCGTGACGCTGCTTATACATCGTTGGCTGCAACAAGAGAAAAATCATAGTTACGAAATTATACTAGTAAACAAACAAACAAACAAACAAACAAACAAACAAACAAACAAACAAACAAACAAACAAACAAACAAACAAACAAACAAACAAACAAACAAACAAACGGACAAACAAACGAACAAACAAACGGAGGGACAAACAAAGAAATAACTTCATTCATTATAAACAAACAAACAAACAAACAAACAAACAAACAAACAAACAAACAAACAAACAAACAAACAAACAAACGGACAAACAAACGGACAGACAAACAAACAAACAAACAAACGGGCGGACAAACAAAGAAATAACTTCATTCATTATAAAAACAATTAATTTTCCACTACTAAAATTGTGAATCACAAAATCGGCAATTTTCCACTACTAAAATTGGGAAGTCCAAAATCCACACTTTTTATCTACTATCACTGCATATTAAAAAATCTAAATACTTTACTTACGATTTACAATATTGACCCAAATGACCACAAGTTCACTGCACGATTCCAACAAAATTATCTTGGTTTCTTTCTCCATGAATAGTCCAGAAAATAAAACATTTTCGGTTTCCGTTGCCATGTGCGATACAATTCCGCACATAATCATTTTGGGTTGGTTCTAAAGATATAAAATAGTTTACAATTATGGAACAGATACGTGAGCTTTTTAACTACATATAATGAAATTATAATTAATGAGTTTTATAAACAGAATACTTGAACAATAAAAGAAATGATTACTGCAAATGGACTTACTTTTAAATTTTCCGGTAAATTTTGGAGGATAAAATGGTACAATAAAATATCTCCAACATCATCTTGGCCAATTACAACATCCATATTGGGAAACTAACTTTTACCGCACCTATTCCGTGGGAACCAACTAAACTATTGAAGTGATTACTAAATAATAATTCTCGCAATTATATTCGTTCTATTTATCTCCCAGCTTTTGCCGAGCTTGCAAAATTTTGGTAACATGCAGAAGTTATCAAAAACAACAATCAATCGAGTGTTTATGTTTCTGGCGGTGGCCTTCAAACTTTTTATGTTCTAGAATTATTTTATTATAATAATACAAACAACAGGGTATAAAATAATCTCGATCATCTTGTAGAGTTTGCGACATATTAAGTGCACATGTACTTATTAGCATGCAGAATGTGGGAGTCAAACCAAACAAATATACATTTCCTGTCGGCAAAGTTGAAAGGTTTTTCTAGAACGTTCTTAGCTATTAATATTTCATCATAATAAAAACAATAAATCATAACATCTCTTATCGACTTCGAATCTATTGTTTCTTTCTCAAACTTTGATAACAATATTTATTTAGTGTAAACAATTACAAACGTTGGAATTTCCGAGAAAAAACATTAATTCTGCAACATCTGCGTACTATTGCATCAGCATTTCCAGAATATTCTTCCATTGCGCAACAATGAGCAACACGCGCACTTTTTAAGCCCCGGCGCAGGCGCCTGAGCCACAACCAAAGGCCCCGAAGACACCAGAGGCCCTTCTTCAGCAGCCTCTGGTCATTGCCGAAGAACTGGGTGGACTGACCTGAGGAATAGCCCCGGCGCATGCGCCTGGCCGCTGCTGAAGACCACTTCTTCGGCAATGACCTTGAAAGACACCAGACGCTGCTGAAGACATGCCCACTTCTTCGGCAATGACCTTGAAAGACACCAGACGCTGCTGAAGACATGCACACTTCTTCAGCAATGACCTTGAAAGACACCAGAGGCTGCTGCAGATGCCGCTGCTGAAGACACTTCTTCGGATGACGCAACGACTCCTTCAGCAGCCTCTGGTCTCTTTCAAGGTCACTGCCGAAGAACTCGATGGCACCTGGAGAACTCGATGGCCTGGCCTGAGGCTCTCATTTTCTAACTACTTCCAATCAACAACATTATTGCATCTATAGAAAGCGGTATATCGTTACTTCCTTCTGAAGAAAAAAAATAATTAGAAATTAAACTTGTCAAATTATTAAAAAAATACACTGATTCAACTTCAAAAATAAATAAAAAAGAAATTTTAAATAACATTAAAATAACAAAAATCTTCCTCAAAAATAACCCGCAAATAATTGTATTAAAACCTGATGAAAGTAATAAACAGTAATTATGAACTCCATGAAAATAAAATTTATCAACTATTAGATGACCGATCAACATATACAATTATCCCTTAAGATCCTACTATTAGCTTACAAAATAAAAAACAATAATTTTATTTCTAAATTACTTTATGAAGGTAACATTCCCCCAAACCTTAGTAGTAAATTTAAAATTTTAAATTATCTACTTCCTCGGATATACGGCCTACCAAAATTGCATAAAACTAATATTCCTCTCAGATCAGTTGTTTCTTGCATTCAAAGCCCATTTTATAAATTATTGAAATTTTTAGCCAACATCCTGTCTAACATCACAGGACAAAATTATTATTATTATTATTGTTAAATTAAATACATAAATAAATTATATTTCTCTTTTATAAAAAAACAAATTTTTCCAAATAAAAGGTGCAAAATTATTGAAAATTCCTGTTTTTATATTTATATGCATAGTTACCCTATAAGTAATTGTTATTATTTAGAAAAATTTGTATCTACAAATAATTTTGTGTCAACTTTAGGTATATGTACTTTAATTCTACAAATAAATCTTGACAAAGGCTCTAAACGGGGCCAAAACGTCTATAAAACTGTTTATTATTCACCTTACGTAGGAATTTTACTAAGTTAAAATAACATACTGACAAACTTCACAAATAAAACCTAGTCCACATTGCGATGCGACAGTGGCATACGAGTACTACTCAAAAAGCGGCATCATTTTACTAGCTGTAAATTCTGACTAATGTCAGTGGTCTTTGTTCAAATATTGCATGTTTTGAATATGTATGGAAAACTGCAGACCAGCAAGTGACAACTACTTTGAGTAATTATCTCGTATTAATTAGTGGTACTGGACCGTTCGAACAACTACTCCTCGGGCAAATACCCCGTCAGATTTTTTGTACTACAAGACGTTTCAGACTGCTACCCCACCTAAGGTGGCTTTGAAACAATCCTAATTTGTCTCCATGTACGTACGTGCTTGTATTTGTATTTGTTCAAAGTAGTTGTCACTTGCTGGTATCTGTCCAGAGCGCGGCAGCATATATAGCAAGATTAAATTGCATTGTTTGAGTGTGTGGGGGAAGCACCGTACTGATGAGTCCCAGAAGGACGAAACCAGTTGGTCTGCGGTTTTCCATCCACATTCAAAACATGCAATATTTGAACAAAGACCTGCTTAAAAGCACGTACGTACATGGAGACAAATTAGGATTGTTTCAAAGCCACCTTAGGTGGGGTAGCAGTCTGAAACGTCTTGTAGTACAAAAAATCTGGATTTAGTCCTATAATTTAATGCCTGGCGGGGTATTTGCCCGAGGAGTAGTTGCTCGAACGGTCCAGTACCACTAATTAATGTCGGTTTAACCTTTTTTGGATTCACGTCTATAAGGAGCATACTAGTAGCCCGAAATTACAAGATTCTGTTATGAATTGTTCAGTGTAGTTGAAAATATTCGAGGAAGACATTCTCAGAACTGCGACAATACCCAAGGTCCCAAGCGTTCAAAACCACAAGGAAACGCACCTCGCAGACTTTCGATACGGCCAAGTCGTAGAAGCAGAGAAAAATATTGTAAGAACAGTTTACTTGAAAAATTGTAGAAGAATAATAATTGCGACCTCTTGAAGTTAGAATATAGGTGGTGGTTAAGAGAAATACGCATTTTAAGTATCGACAGCTAGTAATAAAATAGTCGTAGATATGGTTACCTAGAGAAGAGATTTGAAAACGAGAGCGACAAAATGGGTCACGTTTTCTTGATGTATTTCCTTGCCTCGCACCAGATGGCGCACATAACTCGCACGTCCCGATTTTATTTTAGGATTTTATGAAACACCAAACATAAATTAACATTTCTACGAGAAAATCGTAAGATTAGGGGGAAATTTTTAAATGAGTTGTCCCAAAATGAACATCGATTTAAAGAATCAAGTTTCTGCACCTGAAATCTTAATTTTTTAAGAATAAAGCAATTGATATTGTTTACAAATTGAATTACGCGCTATGTCACTAGTTTAAGTTGAACAACCTCTTTTTTTTAATTATCTGTCAATATGTTGGTTAAAGAAAATTCTCGTCTCAAATTGATTTCTACACTCTGAATTTTATTTTTTAGGATAAGTCGTTGATTCACAATAAAATAATTTGTAATGGCAAGATCAATGAAATAAGCTACAGTTACAAAATGAACAAACGAAAGAACGAAAGAATGTTGTGATGCATTAATACTTGTTCCGTTCTTTTTTTTTGAAAATAAATTGCGGGATAAATTGTTATTATCCGTTCTTATGTTTTATTTTTTTTTAATAAAAAAAATTCGCAGGTATAGTAATACATCGAAAAGTAATACATTGAAAACTACAAACAAAACAATCACAAAACATAAGTTAGTAATCTTATATGTCGGAAATTTAAAGGAGATAGGAAACAAATTGTTCAGATCGTCAAACCAGTCTTCAAGAAGTACCTTAACAATGTTCAAGTTCCAACATGTGAAATAAACAATAAAAAGAATATCCATGAAAAACTAATAGGTACACGCATTTTTTTTGTTTTTTTTGTCAAGTATCTCAAAAACCAAAAAAAGTTATTTAAAATTTGAATGTAGATTTCGAGTGGTCATAAAATTGTGATAAACTATCCCCATTTAACTATCTTTGTATCTTCAATGTTAACCAAGTTGCGCATACTGACAGCTCGAAAATGGGACACTATGTATATTTGACCTGACCTTACCTACCAATTTATGAAGTTTTTCAAAAAATTGCACATGAAAAAGTTCTAGTCAAATTTGTGACCTGCATTGGCACTTTAGTGCGTCAAATTTGAAAAAAACAGCTTGACTTTCAAAATGTTGGGACAAAATATTAATAAAGTCATTTGCTTTTGTTGCTTCGCGAAGCTACTAAATAGGTACACATAAATGATCATCACTCGCACGAGGGTGCAAAAAACGAGACTGCCTAAATTCTTGTATGCAAAACCAAGACTAGGACCGAGATCAAAACCAGCGATATCTAAGAGAGACCAAGATTGAGTGCACAAGACTTCCATGATCTTAGGGGCATGGTCTTGATTTGCATATATACTTCACGTCCCCGTTCTTTCAATAGGAGCGCCTAAATCGAAAAAAGATATTATTTCCAAAATTTTTCTGGTCACCTTCGGATGGCAGTAGTATGGGACGCCGTTTGGGTCTTTAATCGTCTATTTAAGGATATGTTACAGATGTCTGTAAATCGGGAATTATGGATATCCCACAGATATTTTTAAATATTTAAAAATATCTCACAGATATTTTTAAATCATTTTGGATATCAAACAGTGAACAATGATTATTTTTATCTGCGAGATATATTTAAATATTTAAAAATATCTCACAGATATTTTTAATTCTATAATTACGGATATCTACTAAGCATTTTGATATCCAAAATTGTGGCGCCACCTATAAGGCGAAAGATGTAATTATTATTTTCTTTTGGGCTGGTGTAAATCGGTCGCGCGGCTCCACAGTGTTGCCAACCCTACCGAAATTTCGGTAGATCTACCGATTTTATATGTTATCTACCGATCTACCGAAATGATACATAATTCTACCGAAATTTAATTTTCTAATTATGCAATAGAGTTCATTAGTGTAACGGCAAAATCAGAGCGCGAAATTTAAAACGCTATCGGCTGTCCTAAGAGAAAAGTAGGATAAAATTTTTCAATGCATTTTAAATGGAGCTTAGATGACCTTGCACTTCACATTCTATTTTTACCTTTCATCCAGATTTCTTAACATTAAATCAATATATGGCGATTACTATGAAGCTTTTTCGGTGTTTGTCTTGTAAAAGCATTTATTTATGCAGTCATTTTGTTTAAAACCAAAATGCAACAAACTACTGCAATTTACGGCGCTAGAACCGGCGCAATAGATGGTTTAAATCGTCCATAGAAGTCCTTAATAACACTAATTTTTAACACTTTCTTTTCCATTTTACACTTTTTAAATATAAATAAATTCTTAAACCTCCTATTAAATAAAGATTAAACAATAAATTAGCCGGAGAAATAAACAACTTAACCTCAAACCCTGTGCATCAAACGTCAAAATAATAATGATCTGGTCTAAACAAGACATAAGTTCTTTTATTATATGTACTGTACTCATCCGTTTTAAAATATTTCTGAAATTAAGTTGTATTTTAAGTTGTTTTTGAAAATGTAACAGCTGGAAAGAGCAGTCTATTTGTCACTTGCAGAATCCCTGTGAACAGTAAACCGTTGTTAATATTGAAGTGGCGTGTAAATACTGTGAAAATATTGTGAAAATCCCTAATGAATATGTGTCCAATAATGGCTACAAAAATAGATACAGGATGTTGAAATTTCTTACAAAAATGTAATATCTGCTTGTATCGTTACCTACTATTTTCAGCTGTTTTGTGCTATTCTCGAGTATTTACACGCCAATTCGATATTTACAACACTTTACTATTAGAATGAATGGATTGACAATTTCGTTTTTTAATATCTCGGACTAATGCACCGTGTTACACAAAATTATTTCTCTCTGAAACTATGCCTCGAACGCAAAAAACAAAAGAGAGATTTTTTCTAATATTTTGCAACATATCTATGTAAGTCAGTAGCGTAACATAGTTTCGGTAATAAATGTGGTCTCCCCACCTCGTAGTGACGCCACTGGTGAGAGTACAAAACTCAAAATTTATAAATTAGTAAATAACTTCCAAGGAATTATTATGCCCAAAATTCCAAATGAATAGGTCCGGTAGTTTTCCAGATATTAAAAAAATAACATTTTTGAAAGAAATTTCAACACCTTGTATCTCGCTTAGCCGGCATTTTTGGACATACGTTGATTAAGGTTTTTCGCATTATTTTTAAGTATTCTATCTACCCTAGAAGTTTGTTACACTCATTATAGATCACCCTGTATTGCATTATACTCCGATCATCTGTTTACCCTACAAAATTTGCATTCCTCTAAAACGTTGAAGATTCACTTCTATCGCGAGTGGCGACCACGCATCCAGTTTTTTTAATCATGTTTTTCCTTGCCCTCAGCGTTCAGGTTATTGCCAATAAGTGGTGCGAATAATATTGAAATATTAATAACGGTCAACGGCAAAACCAGCGCCGGCAACGAAAAGTAAATTTGCTGCCGGCGGCGACAACGCAGGCACTTCCGGGGATAAATATCCCAGGAAGTACCAACGTTGCCAAGCGTTTCCAATGTGTAAATATCCATCAAGTAGCTCATACAAGAGCCTACCTTGCATCGGCACCTTGGTTAATGGGATACACATGAAGTTAGCGGTTCAGGTAGCTTGGGGTGCAATCCCGCTGGGGATGACTTTTTAGTCATATTTTTCCTTGCCCTCCAGGCAAAATGCTTGCCGTCTGTAATTTTCAAGCTTATAGTTTCTTAGGGCAAGGGAAAGGTATTTTTTCCCTTGCCCTACAAATGAAAATGACGTAATGCAACGTTGCACATTGGAATTGGAGAAGCTTGACAACGTTGGTATTTCCTACGATATTTAACACTGATTTTATAATATTGAGCCGGCTACTCACTACACGTTACTTTGCAAGTACTTGGCAAGTACTTGGGAATTAGCAAGTAGTGTGTACGATATGCGAGTACGACTCGGCTAGACTCGGCATGCTACTTGTACTTCCCAATTGAAGTCGGAAAACTGTCCAAAGTCAAAGGGCCCGAGTATTGTACTCGGCAAGTACTTGGCGGCAGATACACACTACGCCGTTACTTACTTACGATTCGGGCTGAGAAATTTAGTTGAAATGGAGTGGTCGAATAGAACGACACTTTTATTTTCAGATACTTATCAGGGGGGACCGATTATTGGGACCCCTCGCACAAATTGCATAAAAATAGGAACGAGGTTTATGATGCGTGGAAGCGCATTCAATCAAAAATGGTGGAGGAAATGGAAGTTTCCATTCCCAAATTAGAAAAGAAGAAAGATTCCTTAATGGCAACATATTTAGGAACTGTTTGAGTTTTACAACTATTGAAATTGCTGCTTCCGTTTCAATATCGTCCGCCATGATGAGAAGCTTTTTGACAAGTACTTGCACTTCCCGCAAAAGATGAGCATTCACCTTTTTTCCGCATAGTGTGTATGGTATACACACATACTATTCGCCAAGTACAAGTACTTTAACAAGTAAAAGTACTCGCCAAGTACCGCGTAGTGAGTAGCCGGCTTTATAAAATCACTGATAATTTAGCCGTCCTCTTTATCCTCGGTAAGAAACGTCAGTTATTGCCGAACACGAACACAAAAGTTTCACCAATCAGAGTGCTACCGAGACACAAGTCCTGGGGAAACAGAAAACTCGACCGCGCGCAGGCTGGAGATTTAAAGCGGGAGAGCGCATAAGTCAGATTTACACTAGACCATAAATACAACTAAGCTTACTTCCTGGAAATTAGAGGGCGCTGCAATTTTGGATATCAAAACTGGCAAGTGATATTCATAAATAATTAATTCTATCTTACAGATAATTCTAAATATTTAATAATTACCGCCCCATATCTAAAATTGTTGATTTAAAAATATCTGTCGGATAAAAATAATTGTTTGTGGATATCTCACTGATAGCATTAAATATTTGAAAATGTGGGATATCCTGAAACCAATACTATTTTTGCTCACTTTGGATTCGTATGTAATTCTTTAAGCAATACTTACGTGCTAAAGTCAAAGCTAAGCAAAAATTGATTTGATTTAAAAATATGCTATAGATATTATCAAATATTTAAAACTATGAGTGAGATATGCATTAATAAATATTTATATCTGGCTGATATTTTTAAATAATGAATTATGGATATCTCCGAGATATTTATGTCGATTTAACAATATCTGGTAGATAGAAATAATTATTTATGGATATTACTTGCATGGTTTGATATAAAAAAATGTAGCCTTCCACTTGCTACTCTAAATTGGATAATAATTACAACATGTAAAGGATGGTGTAATTGAATTATTGAATCTTTCGCCTTATAGGTGGCGCCACAATTTTGGATATCAAAATGCTTAGTAGATATCCGTAATTACAGAATTAAAAATATCTGTGAGATATTTTTAAATATTTAAAGATATCTCGCAGATAAAAATAATCATTCTTGACTGTTTGATATCCAAAACGATTTAAAAATATCTGTGAGATATTTATAAATATTTAAAAATATCTGTGGGATATCCATAATTCCCGATTTAAAAACATCTGTAGGATATCCTTAAATGGACGATTAAAGACCCAAACGGCGTCCCATACAGTAGTGAAGGAATTGCATTTTTAAACTGTCTTTAATGCATTTCCAGAAATTACTTTCCATCTTGAAGACCATAGTAGTGATAAACTCAATGGAGGAAACCCGCAATTAAAAATTGTGTTAATCAAAAGTTTACCTTTCAAAGTAAATTCCGCAACTTTCGTTTTTTCGATCCCAGACTTAATGTCTTCAAAATTAAATACGGAATCTGCGATCCCTTTGAAACGCAATATTTAAATGGGAAAACTCTGACGTATCAGCCCGGAAAGTTAAGTAGGGATTTTGACAAGCTGATTTTGCCCCCACTTTCTTCAAGGCTCAGTCACCATTCGACAAGGATGCCCATCGAGAGTGCAAGGCGAGTGGGGGTCTACTCCGCATGTAAAGAATCATTTTACAGATTTTTCGCTTTAAAAAATGTATGTAGCATGCAATACGCATTATATTCGAGCTTGATATTACAGTACTTACTTAATGCTATATTTTCAATTAAGCTGGTTTTACCCAGTATATACATAATATACTACCAAAGAGTAAATAATGATTGTGTTAACAATTACGATATAAAATGCACAAAGGTATTCGAATTGGAACTCCAGCTGACCGTGCGTTTTTCGATGCCCCATTATTCTTAGTCAAGATGAAGGGAGGAAGTGTGGCTAAAATTGGCGAAACGGCACCTGGTCAATGGTCCAGCCAAAATCATTTGTACGAGTATTAGGTAAATGTTGGAGACAAAGCAATGAATTTAACCATACTTATTTTGAAAGCATTTTCGAGTACACATTTATATGAACTTTTTTTCTAAAAATCAAATTTCCTATGCATGGTTTACGTATGGCCGTTTAACCCCGACTCACCCTGTATATCCCTGTATCATCATTCTTCTCCACGTTCCTACTTTTGACAGCTCTTGGATTTGGAATTACTGGGACACGAGTTTTTTTATACGCAATGTTTTAAAAGGGGAAGATATTTTTCTCTTCAGTTCTGTAAGTAGATGCCGTTACACAAAGCGGTCGATTTTAAGGTATTTAATTACAAATAGAAAACATAGTATTAACGAATTGCTTTGTTTAATTAGAAGCTGCACACAACTAGGACTCGAACCCACGTTTCTCACTTTCGGGCGGGTGTTCTAACCATATAAATATTAAGGCATTGAGCATTGAGCATTAAGCCGAATGAGTGAAACCTACATTGCACAGGAGGACAATATCCCTATCCAGCGGATCGTGAAAAATGCGCAAGTGCAAAAGTGCATGATCTTTAGCGTCATTGGTTACCAGGCACGTGGCGTAGCGTCTTCCCGTCTCCTCAGTTGTTACCTACTGGTCATGTTGCGTTTGAGACTTTCATCACAATCGCAGTACGAACGGTCCTTTCCGTAAGAATTGTTTTTTATCTCTCTTTGGTGGTTACATTTTCCGCTCCTTGGTCTGTGCGAAGCCAGGCAATGCTAGTTATTAGGGTTTCGCACAAGACCAAGAAAAGTCTTGGTCTTGTCTTGTCTTGGTCTTGAATTCTAGAACAAGACCAAGACTAACATAAATGATCCAAGACCAATACCAAGACTTAACCTCCAAGACCAAGAGTCTTGGAGCAAGAGTCTTGGGAAAGTCTTGGTCTTGATATTTTAGAAAATGTTTGACAGTTATTTTTTAGTTTATTGAAAAATTAATTAAAACAACTGCAATTTTTCACAAAAAAATTGGAAATAATGCTTAAAATTCGTATAGGTACTCGTAATACAAAATACTAACACAATCCCACCATTGATCATTGCTTTCGCACAGCACGGAAAAGTGTTTCCCGCGAATATCTGTTTCGCACCTACGTCATGCGCGAGTGGTGACAAAATTGGGCTGCCTACCGAGTGTGATCATTTAAAAACGAGCTACCTCAAATATCTTAGGAACGAATAGAAATAAGTCAAATCTCCGAGACACGTAAATTTAGGAATCGAGGGGAACACATTTTGACGTATAGTTGACGTTGGTGAAACCAACCCCCAACCTCCAATCACCCTCACTTTAAAATCTTAAATGGCACTATATTACTTGTGACACCTCATTTTGAAGGAAATCGAATGAGGAATACAGCAGTGGTGTTTATTTTTTAATTACTCCTTATCTCAGCCTGCTAGATTTTCTCTTTTGGAGCTATTTTAAATCAGAAGGGTGTCAAACCCACACAGAAAATTTAATTAATTTGAGGCGCACTATATCAGAAACATGCCGAAATATTCCCTCCCAAACATTCCTGAATGTAAGAAGGCAATTCGAGAATATAGGCTTTATTATTGTTTTGCAAATAACTGGGCCCATTTTGAGCATCTCATATACATTTTCCTTAAATTATTTTACAAGTTATATTTTCCTGTTTTAAATTCCAAAGGTACTTTTTTATGAAATGTTTATTATCTGATATCTACAAGGTTTAACTCTTATTTTGTATCAAATTTAACCCATTATTTTTCTTATTTACTGAAAAGTTGAAATGACCTTATATTAGTTTTTAAAGCTCAAAATAAGGAATAATTAAAAAAAATATCGCTGCTGTATTCCTCATTCGATTTCCTTTAAAATGAGATATCACAAGCGATATGATGCCATTTGAGATTTTAAAGTGGGGGTGAATGGGGCCTAGGGGGTAGGTTTTACAGACATCAACTATACATCAAAATCTGTTCCCCTTGCGTCATAAATTTACGTGTCTCGGCGTTTTTTCAAAATTCTATTAGTTTCTTAGATATTTGAGGTGGCTCGTTTTTAAATGATCACACTGTACATCCTTAATACTATAATCTGTACTAGAATAAATAACATAAATTTTATGGGAAGTAAGTACATTTCAGATGTCGGATAACTTTTTACAGCTTTCATTTTGGTTTTTAAATTAAGTTTATTATATTACATCTTAACATAAAATATGTACCAATTTTAGTAGAGCCATGAACTAGATACAAAAGTTGTATTCAGTCAACTGTACAACCTATTGAATCATTATTTTCCGAACATAAAATTATGAAATTATGCAAATATGAAATAGGACTTTTCATTTTTAAACTATCTCCCATTCAGTGGGTGTGGAAACATTGAAATTCATAAATTTCTCATACTCTCATAGAAACTAAACAAGACCAAGCAAAAACAATACCAAGACCAAGACTTATGTGGTTCTCGTCTTGGTCTTGGGTTTCAAGACCAAGACCGAGACCGAGACCGAGACCAAGCCCAACACGAGGTTGCAAGACTAATACCAAGACTGGTGTCTTGTCTTGTCTTGGTCTTGCGAAACCCTACTCGTTATAAGTGTCATTATTTATATGGCCTAAATATTAAACTACCCCTGGTCGCAATTCGTCAATCTTGCACCAAACGAATTATTCTTTTTGATACCAATTAACTTTTCACGCATTCTCGACTTTCGGCAAATATATTGCCATGGTCAGAGAATTCAGGCCGGGGTTGAAGAAGAAATATAATTTTTGAAATTTATATATCTTTAAGAGAAATTTTGTATTCTTATACATTGTCAAAGCAAGTATCAGAACAAAGTTTCAGGTACTTGAAAAGCGTTAAAATGATAGAAAACTATTGAGCTGTCAGTTTTGTGATCGAAAACCAAAAGATAATGTCAGACAACGCGAACGCGAGTTTTAGAATTCAAACTCTTTTGTTGTAAATACTAATCAATTTCTCGATACACCTTCTATTCGTTTAGTTAGGTACTTTCTGGTGTCCCATTGATTGCATCAATTTCGTAGAATACAAAATTGAGTTCCAGTTTTACAGGAAACGCCAATCAAGTTAGTCATTTTCGCTGTAATATTTCTCCACTTTGTCCACATACAAAGTTAACTCGAGGGTCGTTTCACTCTTTCTACTGAATTACCTGGCCTTCAAAAAATCGGGCGGTTACCTGCCGTCCGTGGGCTGTACTTATTGGGTCACAAACGTCATTTTTTCAATGGGGAAGGTATACGGTTTTCTGTCACTAAGAGCAGGTTAGTATCCTCTTGCCCAGCGAGTTGCAGGGGCTTCTTTATGTGTGGTTAGACGTTTAGCACCCGGTCCCGCCTTGGGGAAGATCTCGTAATTTTTGAGAAATATCAGTTTGGTTGCTTTTATTTATTATTTTTCACCGCAGCCGTAGTCTCTTTAATACTTATAAAGTATTACATAATATATAATAATAATTAGGTATATCACACATTTTATTTTCTTCAAACTTGAACGTAGTTATTAATTAGGCAATGCAAGTACATCGAGGAAAAAAAATTATCTCAGTAACCTATGAGTTTTTTTTGCGGGTCTTTAATATTGAACTTGTTATGAAAGCGTTAACCGAACAAAAGTTTTAATGGAGTTGATTTCGTATACGCCGCACTTCCCCAGCGATTCATCGTGTACTCTTTTCAGATCTAGGTACCTGTACTCTGTTTCTCGCCAATACTTTATATTTCTCTGTACAAAGTTAGGGAGTTTTTCACAGGACGACGAACTTCTTGATAAGAAAATATCGCAGTCTGCGAAACAAGCTTGCACAGAATAAGACCATTATTTTCTAGTTTCACACCATTTCGGAAATATTGTTCCAAAAGAAATGATTTGTGTTCAGTCGTTAACATTTTATAACGAACATACAAATTATTAGCGAAAATATTTTTGAAATAATAGTTTGTTTCTTAGACTATTTTGATAGCTTAAAAAAAGACCTTTCGAACTAGAACAAAGCCTACTATGATTTGCATTTACAAAATTCAACTTTATGTCATAACTCAAAAAATATGCTCCCTAGAAAAAAACTACGTACGCCACTGAATTCCTTGGAAAAATTTATATAGAAGTCAATCATAACAGTTTTAGTCTGCTTAGTACAAAAAGAATTGGAGAGAGTTTTTGAAAATCGATAAAAATCAACACTATTTTTTTTCTCGAAAACTAAAAACGATATCCACATTCTGGTTTCGGCATTTTATTATACTCAAAAAAGTAGCTCAGATTCGCGAAACCCCCGAGGCTCTATCTCTGCTGCTTCTATGAGAAACCCTCCAATCACAACGAAAATAGGACAGTCTGTACAATGTATGATGCAGAATGAGTTCGAAGGAGACAAATGCACTAATGCTTGTGTTGTCTAACTCGAAAGTATTTCCGACATACCGGACTACAGGATCTCCCAAAATTAACCTGTCAAACTTTACCATTTTATTTAGGTGTGCGTCAAACAGGGATGCAGCGGGATAAAAACTGTCCCAACTTTTCTGTATGGGTATTTTTTCTCGGTTCTTGTATAAAATAATGGAAACTCAGGATTTTCTACAACAATAATGTGCTCTTATTGAAACTCAATATGACTAACCGTCTTTTCTAGTAAACTCGATTTGAAAGTTTTATTGAATGTCTTACGTATGATTAGGTTGTAGTGGTTAGAAAAATTTTCAGATCGTAGTGGCCGTGGAAAAAACAAGTTTCGGATTAATTTATTTGACATTTGGTGACAGATACGCTATACAGTAAATAATCATTCTTTAAATAGTGTTTTTGATATTTATCAAAATGTCACAATACACAAACCGAGAATTTGCAGACATGCATTTTGTAATGGTAGTGCACGAGCGGCTGATGGGGAATATCGGAGACGACTTCCGAACAGAAGAACACCTAACCGTCAGGCATTCGTAGATATCCACAGAAACGGTAATGATCTAGGCATTCATGGACAAGGAAGACCTTTAGGAGAACATGTTTAAACTAACAGCAAATGATCCGCAAATTAGTAGGTATATACAGGGTGATTTTTTTTTACCGTCTATTAGAAGTATCTGGAGAACTAAAAGAGATATTGATTTGAAATTTTGGCTGTGGCCGAAACCGGGTCGGATCTATTTAATGAAAATATTTTCAAAATGGTGGCATTTCCGGGAATACCGGAAGTTGACACCAACTTTGTTATCTTAAATGGAATGCTACCATTTTCTATTTTTTTTTAGATTCCACGGAAAATTTTAATGTCAATTCAATAAAGGTTCGCTATGTCTAAAATTAATATTTTCAGAGATATAAATTTTTTTCTCAATATTTTGACAGTTGTGGTAGATTATGTAAAAATTAATATCTCGATAACGTCTAGCAGTAAGATGTTCGATTTTTTATGGTGGCAAGACGAGGTGTTGCAGTTACTAATCAGGCAAACAAATTTTCAAAATATATTACATAAAATTTTCTAATCAACGACATATGTTGATCGCACAAAAGTAGCAAAAAGTCATTTTTCTTAAATAGAATGATACCATTCTTTAGATTCCACGGAAAATTTTAATGGTAAATCAGTAAAGGTTCGCTATGTCTAAAATTAATATTTTCGGAGATATGAATTTTTTTCCAATACCTATTTTGACAGTTGTGGTAGATTATGTAAAAATTAATATCTCGATAACGTTTAGCAGTAAGATGTTCGATTTTCTATGGTGGCAAGACGAGGTGTTGGAATTACTAATCAGGCAAACAAATTTTCAAAATCTATTACATAAAATTTTCTAATCAACGACATATTATGTTGATCGCACAAAAGTAGCAAAAAGTCATTTTTCTTAAATAGAATGACACCTATTTAAAGAAACCAATTAAAAAAAGTGAAAAAATGCGCATTTAACAATGTATGGTGTTTCTCTACCTAAAATGCATAGTACATATTTTAGATATTTGCTGTTTTCTTATTTCATCGATCAAAATTGAAGAGCGCCGCCTTCTAGTAAGTAGACCTTGGCTTGTAGACAAAACAAAATATTCACAAATTTCACAAATAATGTCTGATAAAAGCAATTGGTATTTTTTAGTAATTTAGTACGGTTGGTGTTTAACGAATAGGATATGGCAAATGATAATTATTCTTACTCGGATATTATGAATTTATTCAACATTCATGGAAAATGCGATAAAATAATTAACAGGACATACAGAACATTTAATGGAACATATCCTGAATTACCACCACTGAACTTATTTTAACTAAATAAAAAATAAAGTAGGTACGTGATAGTAAAACAATGTTAAAGAAACTGGTCAAAATGTAGTCCATTAACTTCTATACACATTTAATAATTAGCTTATTTACGGCGTGTGTAGTAGCGCTACGAATTTCATGTGGATCTAAGCCTGCAAGTGCTGTAGCAATTCTTTGCATCAATTCATCCCTGTTGTTGAGTGGATATTGATACACTTTATCCTTTATACGGCCCCAAAGATAAAAATCCAATGGTGTAATGTCTGGAAACCTGGCAGGTCAACTCCATGGACCCAAACGTCGTATGCATCTATCTTCAAACATCTGGTACAATTCGTTAGTAACTGCTGCAGAACAATGACCTGGCGCCCCATCTAGTAGGTATCTAAAATACTATTCATTTTGGGTAGAGAAACATCATACATTGTTAAACGCGCATTTTTTCACGTTTTTTAATAAATTGGTTTCTTTAAATAGGTATCATTCAATTTAAGAAAAATGACTCTTTGCTACTTATGTGTGATCAACATTATGTCGTTGATTAGAAAATTTTATGTAATAGATTTTGAAAATTTGTTTGCCTGATTAGTAATTTGAACACCTCGTCTTGCCACCATAGGAAATCGAACATCTTACTACTAGACGTTATCGAGATATTAATTTTTACATAATCTACCACAACTGTCAAAATAGGTATTGGAAAAAAATTCATATCTCCGAAAATATTAATTATATACATAGCGAACCTTTACTGAATTACCATTAAAATTTTCCGTGGAATCTAAAAAACAATTGAAAATGGTATCATTCTATTTAAGAAAAATTACTTTTTGCTACTTTTGTGCGATCAACATATGTCGTTGATTAGAAAATTTTATGTAATAGATTTTGAAAATTTATTTGCCTGATTAGTAACTCCAACACCTCGTCTTGCCACCATAAAAAATCGAACATCTTACTGCTAGACGTTATGGAGATATTAATTTTTACATAATCTACCACAACTGTCAAAATATTGAGAAAAAAATTTATATCTCCGAAAATATTAATTTTAGACATAGCGAACCTTTATTGAATTGACATTAAAATTTTTCGTGGAATCTAAAAAAAAAATAGAAAATGGTAGCATTCCATTTAAGATAACAAAGTTGGTGTCAACTTCCGATATTTCCGGAAATGCCACCATTTTGAAAATATTTTCATTAAATAGATCAGACCCGGTTTCGGCCACAGCCAACATTTCAAATCAATATCTCTTTTAGTTCTCCAGATACTTCTAATAGACGGTCAAAAAAAATCACCCTGTATACAGGGTGGGCCAATAGTGTGTAGTCGGCCCATATCTCTGGTTCTATTCAAGGTATCAAAATAAAACTTTACACGTATGTTGAGAACCCCATGGAGCATCTGATAAAATTATTTTGGTATATACAGGGTGTTCACACTCTGAGCACCAAACCAAAGTTATGTTTTTTAAATGCAACGCCCCACATTTGCTTACATATTTGAATTCCCAATAAAATTTTATGAAAGATGGTGTACTACATGATGGGGTTTAGAGTGAGCGATTTTAAGATATTACCATTTTCGTGCCAGTGTGGATCCAACTTTGAGGAGCTGCTGACATCTACTGGTCGAAGCTATTTAAAATTTCTTTATTGGACTAGGTACACAGACTGCTCTATTTGTAAAAGTCTTGAGTACTTTTGTCACAAAACTTAATATCATACAGGGTGGAGGAATTACGCAATATGCATTTTTTCTTAATAATTTCTAATGGAACACTCCATATATTATTTCCATATTTGATAGACAGTTTACCAAGCTTTTGATTGATGTAGATATTGTTAGGTCTGCGACTGACGGTTTCGGTAGAATTGAATATTGAACTTTAAAATGTACCTCGTAATTTGACCGGTAGTTTATTCATTTCTCCCATATTTTAGCATCCAAAACACAAAATATGATTTCCATTTTGTTTCTGGAAGTTGATTTCACATTGAGACAAGAAATTTCATCGCCAGATTGCTTCTTCATAGTCATATTCTTAAATAAATGGTAACTTATTAAACCTAGGTATAAATTGAAACAAGGAGTGCCTTGGAAGAAAACCGTCCTTTCAAGAAGTAATCTTGCAATGAGATTTCTTGTGCCAATGTAAACTCTGTTCGCTAAATTTTCTGTAAAAACAAAGTGTAAGCAAATAATATACGGGGTGTTTCATTTAACATTTTTGAGAAATGCTCCATTTTGCTCACGTTGGCCACTCTGTACAATATGAACTAATTTGAAAAAAGTGTTAATGGATTTTACAAATAGGGTATCCTCTGAACCTAGTCCAATAAAAATCATAGTTAGCTTTGACCAGCAGACGTCAATAGCACTACAAATTTGGGTTCACACTGGTACTAAAATGGATATAACTTAAAATAGCTTACTCTAAACCCCACCGTGTAGCAAATCAACTTTCATGAAATTTTATGGGGAATCGAAATATGAAAACAAATGTGGGGCATTCCATTAAAAAAAACATAACTTTGGTGTTCTATCCTTTGCAGAATTCTTTCTGTTATAAGGCGGGGTTTTTAAATAATACACGACACAGCACCAGTCAACTTAAAACTCCTTATTCTGACTGAATTTTATATTACAATTATATCTTTTGCGCAGGAGCGCCCACAACCAATAATAATACAATAGAATAAATATATACAAATATTTACAACATACATAACACTTCTCCCCTAAAATGAAATTTACATATTAATTAAATTTAAAGTAACTAACTTAACTATTTACTAGTTTATCAATTTTTAACTGATTTCGATGCCTTTTCCATCTTATCCCATTTTCTATTTCCACTATAAAATTTCTATTTCCTATTCGCTCCACAATTTTACCTTTGCACCAATTTGGTGTCCTTTCCCTATAGTCTCGGGCCCAAACTTTATCGTTAATTTGGAAAATGGTATTATTACTACCTTTGTAATATTTTCTTTGTTTCGCTTGATTTTGTTTTACGGTTAATTGAATATCTGGCAGCATCAGATCAAACTTACAACGTAAACTACGACCAATAAGTAATTTTGCAGGCTTTTCCCCAGTGGTTGTATGAGGTGTATTTCGAAATTGGAAAAGGAAACGGTTAGTGATTATATCTATATCTGCATTACCTTCCCTTCTTCCCTTTAAAATTGCACGTTTCATGATTTTTACACCACTTTCGGCTTGACCATTACTTTCAGGGTGGTACGGAGCTCCAGTTAAATGTTTAATGCCAATTTTAGATAAAAATTGTTGGAATTCATCGGAAGTAAACGCGGTTCCGTTATCGGATGTTATTTCTCTGGGGAGACCAAATCTCGCAAAAAGACTGCGTAAAATTTTAATTGCTATGGCTGCAGTAAGGCCGTTTACTTGGAAACATTCAATCCATTTGGATGTAGCGTCCTGTATAATAAAAAAAATTTTTCCGAGACATGGTCCAAAAAAGTCAACGTGGATCCTTGACCATACCTCTCTTGGCCACTCCCATACTTGAAGTGGCGCCTTTTTCGGTTGATTTGAAAACTGTATGCACGTTTCACAAGTGTTCGCAATTTTTTCTATGTGACTATCTATTGAAGGCCACCAGAAGTATGAGCGGGCCAGAGATTTCATTTTTACGATGCCCATGTGAGCTGAATGAAGCTCTTCTAAAACTTCATTTCTAAATTTACTTGGAATTATTAAGCGATATCCCCACATAAGACAATCTTGTTCGATAGTTATTTCGTTTTTTCTGATAAAAAATGCAGAAAATTCTTGTGAAGGACATTTTTGAGGCCAACCATTTCGAACATACAAAATGATTTTACTCAAAATTTTATCTCTAGCTGTTTCACGTTTAATTTTTTTAAAATCTATGGGTACATTTGATTCTTGCAAAAAACGAATATACGATAAATCTTTATCAACATGTTCAGCTGAATATAAATAATCGATTCCTTTACACGTATCTTGACTGCAGGGAGGATTTTCCACAGGCAATCTTGACAAACAATCTGCGTTATTGTCTTTCGAAGGTACATAATGAATTTCGTAATCAAACGCAGATAAAATATGAGCCCACCGTTGAAGTCTGTTTGCCGCAAAAATAGGAATTCCTTTTTTTGGACTGAAAATAGTCATCAGTGGTTTATGATCAGAAAACAACAAAAACTTTCTGTAGTAAATATACTGAAAAAATTTCTGTACACCAAAAATTATTGCATAGGCTTCCTTCTCTATCTGACTATATTTTATTTCAGCAGGAGCTAACAAATAAGAAGCAAACGCAATAGGGCGTTCTGAACCATCATCGTAAATATGACTAAGTACCGCTCCCAAACCATACTGGGATGCGTCAACGGTTAATTTTATTTTTTTATTCGGATCAAAATGTGTCAGTACCGATGAAGACATCAAAATGTTTTTGACTTTCTCAAAACTATTTTGACAGTCGTGCGTCCACTGCAATTCGCTATCTTTCCTAAGCAATTTATACAGAGGGCATAAAATAGTGGATGCATTTGGTATAAATTTGAAATAAAAGTTTACCATGCCTAAGAATGATTTCAATTGTGTCGTGGTTTTCGGCACTGGCGCATTCTTGATCGCATGCACTCTAACATCAGCTGTGTGCAAACCAAATTTATCTATTCTGTGTCCCAAATATTGAACCGAATTTTGAAAGAAACAACATTTTTCTTTTTTTACTTTAAGCCCACAGTCCTTGAGACGCATAAAAACTTGTTCCAACCTTGACATATGTTCTTGGTCATTTTCTCCTGTTACCAGAATATCATCTAAACAGCACACGACCCCCGGCAGCTTACAAAACATTTGCTCCATTATGTTTTGGAATATACTCGGTGCACTAGTTATACCATAAGGTAAACGAGTATAAGCGTATAAACCTTTATGAGTGGTGATCGTAACTAATTCTCTAGACTCCGGACTTAGCAATACTTGCTGATACGCGTCCGCTAAATCTATTTTGGAAAATTTTTGACCTCCATACAACTGTGCAAATAAATATTCTACTCTTGGCAAAGGGTACTGCTGAACTATCAAGTGAGGGTTAAGTGTAATTTTGAAATCGCCACAGATTCTCACATTTCCACTAGGTTTCAATACCGGAACTATGGGTGTAGCCCATTCTGAAAATTCTACAGGCACTAGTACGTTATTTCGAATCATACGTTCTATTTCCATCTCAATTTTAGGTTTAAGTGCAAAAGGCACAGGTCTGGACTTGCAAAATTTAGGTACCGTTCCTGCTTTAACTGTTAATTTAATTTCACGTTTATTAAATGTCCCTTGACCTCCATCAAAAATTTCTTTTACTTTTTCAATAATGTTGGCTAATTTTGATGATTCTGCATCAGCGGCAGCGTTTAAATGTTTTATTTCACAAATACCTAAACCTAACTTAGCCAAATCATTCCGACCCATTAAAGGCGTTCCACCATTTCTACCAACATAAACTTTAAAATCATAAGGTTTGTTATTATGAACTCCATTTAATTTTAAATATCCCAATGGTTTAAAAGACAATCCAAACCAATCTTGTAAGGACAGATCGTTTTTAAACAATACTTTATCTTGAAAGTACCTTAAATATATTTTTTCAGAAATTGCTGTATGGGCAAAACCAGAATCAGCTTCAAAACTCATGGGGATATTTTCAACAGTCACTTTTACATATGTGGGCTTTAC
The DNA here is from genome assembly GCA_963966045.1 of Xestobium rufovillosum. NCBI lineage: Eukaryota > Metazoa > Arthropoda > Insecta > Coleoptera > Ptinidae > Xestobium > Xestobium rufovillosum. Next base: position 18,421,218 of record OZ014492.1, on the reverse strand, counting down.
ATTCCCGTTTTCATCCGTAGCAGAACTACGCAAACAGTGCAAGTTTTCTTCGTCAAACTCATCATAACTCGTTTCTGCCATAAAATTTTGATTATTACGTAAATTTGTACGTTTCTTACAAACAGGAGCCAAATGGCCCTTAATACCACATTTATGGCAGATACAGTTACGATATGAACACTCACTAGATTTGTGATTACGACGTCCACACACGCTACACTTTAACGAAGACACTTGCACAATACTGCTGCTGTTGTTATCACCTATACCTTGATTTTGAGATGTGGATGCCCCAAAAGAGCGTCCAGAAAATCTTGATGTCTGCTGCTTCCTCATTCGCGCCTTACCGCGTTGCTGATGAGAAAAATGTATCGGTTCAGTTTTCACGATTACGCCAGAACTTCCTGCTGGTGCTCCATGCCTTTGATTAAGAGAAGTCTCCTTAATTTGGGCAATTTTGACCATCCTAGACAAAGCAGTAGATGTAGGGTCTTCCTCAAAGCATCTGTCTCGTACTGCGTTTTCCCCCAATCCAATAGTAAAAATATCACGCAACACAGTTTCTAATTCTGTTCCAAAATCGCAGTTTGCGACTAAACTTTTTAATCTTGCTGACCATTCGGCGACTGTTTCGTTGTCACTTTTTACCGCCCGATAAAATCTTAACCTTTCCGCGAAAACGGGTTTGATTGGTGAACAATAATCATTTAAAATGTTGATTAATTCTTCAAAAGTTTTAGTGGCTGGCAATGCCGGCGTGCATAAATTTCGAAGTAATTTGTAAGTTTCTTCGTCCAGGGAAGCAAGTAAAATTGCTCGTTTACGTTCCGCAGATGTTATTTTATTTACAATGAAATTTTGGTCCAAACGTTCGATAAAAATCGTAAAATCAGAACTTTTAAAATTGTATTTTTCGACACCGGTTAAAGTACACAGCACTTTTTCTGCTTCAGGCATACTGTATGTTTTGCGAAGTAAAAAGAATGCAGTGAAGAAAAAAAAAACTCACGTTCGTGGCTATGCTATACAAAATTTGTGTATATTATGCCAATTAAAAGTTATTGTGAACTTTCACATGTGATTACTACTCACATAATATGTCCTTTATCCTCGTCGCCACTGTTCTATCCTTTGCAGAATTCTTTCTGTTATAAGGCGGGGTTTTTAAATAATACACGACACAGCACCAGTCAACTTAAAACTCCTTATTCTGACTGAATTTTATATTACAATTATATCTTTTGCGCAGGAGCGCCCACAACCAATAATAATACAATAGAATAAATATATACAAATATTTACAACATACATAACACGTAGCACGTAGCACGTAGCACGTGAACATCCTGTATACATCAAAATTTTAAACGGAAGCTTCGTGGGCTTCTCCACACACACGTAAAATTTCATGTTGATACCTTGAATAGAATCAGAGATATGGACCGACTACGCACTATTGGCCCACCCTGTATAAGGGATGCGTCAAGATCAAGAATGTCCAACAAACCTGGGGGTAACATAAATAACGACTGTAAGCATAAAATGAGCAAAAATACAAAACAAATTGATTTTAGATTGGAAGAATGGTAAGACTTCAAGGTATTCATCCGATTCTCTATAATATCACGTGTGCAAGGATTACTGACATGTGATTGTCTACCCAGAGTACAGATTTGCCAATGAAGATGTTCTACCAAGCATTCTCTGGAGCGACGAATAGGTACCGAAAACTTCATTATTATTATCTACATTAGTTCCGTGCTTTAGCTTCTGTTTGCTGTTTGGCGGCAAACAGATTTTAGGGGATGACGATCCCCGGATAGGGACGTAGAGGCAGAATGGAATTGCATTAAAAATAGTTTAGATTCTGCAGCTAGAGATATACATATTGGGTCACAAATAGAACGAAAGTAGAAAATCTTGGACAACAACGGATATTGTGACTCTAATAGACGAGAGGCGAAAATACAGAAATAGGTTAGATGAAGAAGGGAAACAAAGGTATAAGGCGGTGAAGTGGGAAATTATTCTGAAACGTAGGAAAACGAAAAAACAGTGGATTGATAACAAATGCAAAGAAGTGGAAGATAGGTTCGAAGTAGGAAAAACTGACGAAGCGTATAAAATAATTAGGAGAATTTCAGATAAATTGGATCTAGCAGCAAGAACATTAGGAACGAGGCAGGTGACATCCTAATCGGAAGAGAGGAAAATTCAGATAGGCGGAAGGAATATTTGGGAATCTTATATGCAGGACAAGAACTAGGAGATATATTAGAAAACGAAATCAATGTTGAGGAGGATAATCTAGAGTTTGAGCTAGCATTAGGAAGTTTAAAAAACCATAAAGCACCAGGTGTAGACGGATTTGAGGCAGAAATCTTAAAGTGTGCAGGTCAAGAGGTAAGAGAGCGTTTATTTAAACTAGTCAACCGTTTATACGAGACAGGTCGAAAATTGTAACTAGAATTATGTACAGGACGGAGAAGAGAGCGGAAGATATATTAAGAGAAGATCAGTTCCGATTTAGACGAAATAAAAGAACACGCGAGGCCATCCTGGCTTTACGACTAATTATAGAAAAGACAATAGAAAAGGGAAAGATCTTCTATATAGGATTTGTATATTTAGGAAAAGCCTTCGACAACTTAAAATGGGGGAAGATGTTCGAAGAGCTCAGAAAGCCAGGTATGAAATACAAGGACAGAAGAATGATACACAATCTCTACAAAGAGCAAATGGCAATTATAGAATTTGAGCAGGAACGAAGGGAAGTAGGAATCCGGAAGGGAGTGAGACTGCGATGTGCGTTGTCACCTCTAGTTTTCAACTTATGTATCCAAGATGCGATTAATATTGTTAAGGGATTAGTGTACAGGGTCAAACTATTGACATGCTCAGATTCGCGGATGATATAGCAATGTTAGCATCCAACAATGAAGAATTAGGAATGGCATTGAATGAAATGGAGCAGTTTTGACAGAGGGCTACGGCATGAAAATCAACAAAAAGGAAACCAAAATTTTGGTATGTAGAGGACGTGAAAATATAACTAAAACTAAAATACAAATAGGAAATGAGAAGATAGAGGAAGTCGCGGATCTCTGCTATTTTGGAAGTCATATAACTCGAGATGGTAGGAGCACTAAATATATAAAACAAAGAATAGCGAAGGGTCGAGTTGCGTTTAACAAAAAGAAACAACGGAACGGTTAATATAGAAACTCGGAAGAGACTCTTTAAGACGTATATATGGAGTACTGCATTGTACAAGGTGTCCCAAACTGGACGCGTTCTTATGGGAACACCCCTTATTTGAAGAGATAGAAAAAATAACCAAGGTGTCCGAAGCTCAAATTTAATGAGAAAACCACTGGCGCAAACAAAACTTTGCTATCTCTTATCGTTTGGCCGCTAGAGGGCGATTCTCAAATTTCGTCGATTTCTTTTATGTCCTATAACTTGTTTATTAATAAAGATAATTAATTTTGGTAAAAACTTTCTTAAGGCACTTTTTTCCGTAAAATCCATTGCAATAGGCAGTTTTTTTACAGGGCGTTTAGATTTTCGTGCACCACCCCAAACTCATTTTTTTTATATAGACCACCCTATATATTATGAGATTTTTGAAAAGCTCGTAAAATTTCCTAAATTTTGATGTATCACTTGTCATGTTTATCTTAAAAACCATTAGCAACATTACGATTTAAAAATTAAAATATTGTGCCTACAGAAATCAAGATTGCCATGACTAATAAAATGACATAGGATGCTAACATGTTATGATTAAAACCACAGATCTAAAGTTTCATGATAAGATTACTCATAGTTAATATATCAAATTAATAATTATTTAAATGTTGCTAATGGTTTTTAATATAAAGGTGACAAGTGATACATCAAAATTTACGAAATTTTACGAGCTTTTCAAAAATCTCATAATATATAGGGTGGTCTATATAAAAAAATGAGTTTGGGGTGGTGCACGAAAATCTAAACGCCCTGTAAAAAAACTGCCTATTGTAATGGATTCTACGGAAAAAAGTGCATTAAGAAAGTTTTTACCAAAATTAATTATCTTTATTAATAAACAAGTTATAGGACATAAAAGAAATCGACGAAATTTGAGAATCGCCTTCTAGCGGCCAAACGATAAGAGATAGCAAAGTTTTGTTTGCGCCAGTGGTTTTCTCTTTAAATTTGAGCTCCGGACACCTTGGTTAATTTTTTCTATCTCTTCAAATAAGGGGTGTTCCCATAAGAACGCGTCCAGTTTGGGACACCTTGTACAGGTGCGAAACTTGGACAATAGGAGAAGCGGATCGAAAAAGGGTAGAAGCGTTTGAAATGTGTTGCTTACAGACGCATAATGAAGATACCGTGGATAGACAAGGTTACCAATAGGCAGGTAATATAAAGATTTGGGAAAAAGCGAAAGGTATGGAAGACAATAAAGAATAGGAGAGATAGGATGGTACGACACTCCTGAGGCACGAAGTAATAGTTCGCGACTTACTAGTCAGAGTTAGGAATAAAAAAAAGGTAGGGGCGGCCCAGATTTGACCACTGCTCTCAAATAATTGGGTTTGTAGGATATGCTACATTTAGGGAAATGCGTAGGGTAGCTCAGGATATGAAAGGATGGGAGGTACGCGTCCAACCAGTCTTCGGACTGAGAACTTTATGATGGTGATGATGAGCCCTTGTGGTTACGGGTCGCCCAGTGTGAGGGTCGTCTTCTATGAACTCTCTGCCCCACTTGAATTGCTTACTCCAAAATTTGACTTTATATTTTGAAGGCGTGGATACACTATCGCCACGCGTTTAAGTATTTCCTTCGGCTTCTTCCCCTTTTTTGTGAGAAATTTTATCACTGATCGTTGCTACAAATCCAGCAATTTTTGGTAGGGTCAGACATCGACGCACCCGCCATAATATCGTTCTCAATGTTATAACCGCACTAAGCTGTAAGCTGTAACTTGATATAAGTTGTGTCAAGATATGTCTCAATAAGCATCGACTGTTTCCAGTTTGACAGCATTTGTTTTTCATAGCTAGTTGCTACAAGTCGGACATGCGTATAGTATGTGATGGAGAGATTCTTCCTCTTTTCCCCACATCTTGTAATGAAAATTGTCCTTAACGTAACAGTGCGTCTGATGCTATAAATCTGCGACAACGGAATAATCGTTAGGTCGCTGCTATTGGTGTTTGAGGAAAACATTACATATACTAGCCGCAACACTCTAACCACCAACCATATCGCTTTCACAAACAGACAGGTGTTTGCATACGAACGTATGGTTCAGTTCTTTAAATGACCTTGTCATAACCATCCATTCTTACCCTGTATGTTTTTACCTCGATGTGCAGTGGTGAGAGGTCCAGCAGTTTCTCCATGATTATTGGCTTGGTCAAAAATACCCTTTTTTGGCTTTGTGCTACCATGTTAGGTATTCATATTTTACCATGGGGATTATTACCCTGATGTATATCAGGCCTCAGCCCCAACGTCTTTCGTACCATACCCCTGTAAGCCCACGAATATAGTCCCAAATACTTAACCGATTTTTTTAAATCCTGAACATTCCTTCTTTTCGTGAAAACGATTTAATGTCATCTTAGCAAGGTTTGCTGTTAGTTCGTTTAGTAGCTATGTTCTGTGTCATTCAACACCTCGAAGAACGTTACGGCTAGTCGACCGGTAACGGCTGGCTATAGAGAGCCGGAAAAATGTAGATGATGTTATCATATATTGAATGTCACTAGTCTCTAGTAGAACTGTGACGCATTATAGGGAGTGCACTCACTTAGTAGCTGAAAGGTTTTGGGTTCAATGCTCGTGTCGGTCGTTTGAGATCCATCTTTTCGCTTTCTTGCTCCTTGCTGTCAGGTTCCCCGTCAAGTAAGGGTAACACCAAAGCGGTCCCACTTATTCGAATAAATTTTAAAAAGTCATCATCAATTCTCGCGTCTTCGCCACAGTTGTCGCAGTTACCGTACCGGTCGACTAGCCACCGCCTTCAAAGAAATGTCGAAATTTTAAAGTACTTAAACGTATTTGCGCTTTTCCTTGGAAAGATATCTGAATTATTATCCATTGAGAATAATTTTTAGATTAAGTAATGCCAACGCTTTTCCTCCATGAAACTTATAAGACAATGATTTTTTTATAGTTTTTCCTATTTATTTCTCTTGAATTTGGTATATTGTATATTCCCTCTAAAATTTAATCTAATAAGTAAATATCTGCATGATACGTATGTTTCCTATCATTTTTATTTTGTGACATAATTTGTCGTTATCAACGACAGTTATTTATTTTTGAAGCTTGAATAAACAGTTGAATAAACGCGCGAAAGATGCACACCTGCTGTTCCTGATGAGAACTGCCATTCACACCTGCACGCTTTGTAAGAAAAAAGCGGTTTAATTACGGTCAGAAAAGAGGTGCCAAATTTGGAATGTGCAGTTTCTTGCGATTTATAGATTGGGAAACACAGAAAATGATCAGAAGGTGGATACACAGTCATTAATTTAAGTGAAGAAAACTGTAATTAATCTTATAAAAATGCTAAAAGACGCTGGGTGCTAATAAGAAGTTCAGATATTTATTTCATCGGATAAAATAGATGTCAAAATATCGTTGAATGGTTATCTTGACCTTGGAAATAATTATGTACCTATTTCCTATTACCTATTTGATTAGGTTTATATTTTCGTAGAAATTTCAAACTAATTGTTTTATAAACCTAATCCAACACTTTTGTTTCACACCAGATTTGTAAAGGTCAATTTTATTTTGGGTCCAGACGTTTACAGTTTCGCCAACTTTACCAAGAAAATGCGATTTCAAGTAAAGAATAGAAAATATATTAAAAGTTTTTCAATATTGCATGTTTCGAATGTGCATGGAAAACCGTAGACCACTGGTTTCGTCCTTTTGGGACTCATCAGTACGGTGCTTTGCCCTACACACTCGAACCATGCAATATTGCTTGCTTTATACATACTTACACGCTTGGTGTAAGTATTAGCAAGAGCTAATTATTTGCCGAATTATGGGGCGGTTATGAGTGGTACTGGACCGTTCGAACAACTACTCCTCGGGCAAATACCCCGCCAGGCATTCAATTATAGAACTAAATCCAGATTTTATGTACTAAAAAATATGTACTAAAAAATATGCTTGAAATCTATTTGTCACATCATCATAAAGTTCTCAGTCCGAAGACTGGTTGGACGCGTACCTCCATCCTTTCCTATCCTGAGCTAACCTACGCATTTCCATAAAAGTAGAACATCCTACATCCCCAACTATTTGAGAGCAGTAGTCTGATCTCGGCCTGCCCCTATCTCTTTTTATTCCTATCTTCGACTCTGGTATGTCGCGGACTATTCCTTCGTGTCTTATCTTCCATACTTTTCGTGTTTGCCCAATTTTTTATAATACCTCCCTATTGCTAACATTATCTATCCACGGTATCTTCATCATGCGTCTGTAACACCACATTTGAAACGCTTCTATTCTTTTTCGATTCGCTTCTCCTATTAATTGTCCTAGTTTTGCAACCGTACAGTGCCGTACTCCATACATACGTCTTTAGGAGTCTCTTCCGAGTTGCTACATTAAGGGTTCCCGAGCATAACGATAATTGTTTATTCTTCTCTGTTCTTTGTTTTATATCTCTAGTGCTCCTACCATCGCATATTCTTTGACAAATAGCAGATATCCACGCCTTCCTCTAACTTCTCATTTCCTATTTGTATTTTAGTTTTAATCCTATTTTCGCGTCCCCTAACATACCAAAATTTTGTTTTTTTTAATTGATTTTCATGCCGTAGTCCTGTGTCAAAACTGTTTCCATTTCACTTAAGCTAGAGACACATTTCTCTGACGTGTTGTGTTGTGTTGTGTTGTGTTGTGTTGTGTTGTGTTGTGTTGTGTTGTGACGCAACGTTGTATGGATCATACAGCATAAATCGCATGTAATTAAACGGGGCGCGTGCACATTCCTCTGACGCTACGCCCTGTGTTGTGTTGTGTTGTGTTGTGTTGTGTTGTGACGCAACGCGATCCCTTCTTTCCAGATTTTCGTCGCATCGCGACACAACACATCAGAGCGTCAGAGAAGTGTGCACGGGTCATTTCGCTTAAAAATATGGATGAAGCTGTCTTAATTGAAAAAGTTAGAAATTACGAATGTTTATTCAACGTGAATTCGAAGAATTACCGCAATGAGTGTATGCGGCAAGAGGCGTGGGAGGACATAGGCAGGGAAATGAATTCTACAGGTAAAGCAACAGCATTTTTACTTCACTTGTACTTACATATAGTGTGGAAAAAGTATAGAAAAAGTATAGAAACAGTTCTATAAAAAGTTCCCGGTTAATCGGGGACGAAAACGCTCGATGTGTACACACTGGAGTTTTTGAGAAATGGGGTAGCGCCGGTTTATCAAACGTTGCGTCACAACACGACAGAAACATGTGCACACGGCGAGTCACAACACAACACAACACGACACGACACAACACAACACAACACATCAGAGAAATGTGTTCCCAGCTTTAAGCTAGGGACACATTTCTCTGACGTGTTGTGTTGTGTTGTGTTGTGACGCAACGTTGTATGGATCATACAGCATAAATCGCATGTAATTAAACGGGGCGCGTGCACACTCCTCTGACGCTACGCCCTGTGTTGTGTTGTGTTGTGTTGTGACGCAACGCGATCCCTTCTTTCCATATTTTCGTTGCATCGCGACACAACACATCAGAGCGTCAGAGAAGTGTGCACGGGTCATTTCGCTTAAAAAATATGGATGAAGCTGTCTTAATTGAAAAAGTTAGAAATTACGAATGTTTATTCAACGTGAATTCGAAGAATTACCGCAATGAGTGTATGCGGCAAGAGGCGTGGGAGGAGATAGGCAGGGAGATGAATTCTGCAGGTAAAGCAACAGCATTTTTACTTCACTTGTACTTACATACAGTGTGGAAAAAGTATAGAAACAGTTCTATAAAAAGTTCCCGGTTAATCGGGGACGAAAACGCTCGGTGTGTACACACTGGAGCTTTTGAGAAATGGGGTAGCACCGGTTTATCAAACGTTGCGTCACAACACCACAGAAACATGTACACACGGCGAGTCACAACACGACACAACACGACACGACACAACACATCAGAGAAATGTGTTCCCAGCTTTAGAGCCATTCCTAATTCTTCTTTGCTGGATGTTAACACTGCTATAGCATCCGCGAATCTGAGCATGTTAACAATTTAGCCCTGTATATTAACCCTTGAGTCTGTTCTGTCCTTAACAGTATTAATCTCATCTTCAATATATAAGATGAAATCTAGAGGTGACAACGCACATGCCTGTCTCACTCTCTTACTGACATCTGCTTCTCTTCGTTCCTGCTCAAATTCTATACCTAACTGCCGTTTGCTCTTTGTACAGATTATATATTATTCTTCTGTTTATATTTCATCCCTACCTTTCTGAGCACCTCGAACATCTTCCTCTATTTTACGTTGTCGAAAGTTTTTCTAAATATACAAATACTTCATAGGCGCTCTTTCCCTTTTCTACTGTTTTTTCTATAACCACTTGTAAACTTAAAATGGCCTCTCGCGTTCCTCTACTTCGCCTAAATCCGAACTGATCTTCTCATACTATTTCTTCCGCCCTTTTCTCCATCCTTCATTGCGCAATTCTAGTTAAAGTTTTTGACGCGTTGGAAGTTAAACTGATAGTTCTAAAATTTTCGCACTTATCCGCGCCTTTCCCTTTTGGCAAAGCGACTATGATAATCCTTTTGTAATCTTCTGAAATTTCACCTGTCGCGCATATACGGCTAGCTAGTTTAAATAACGGTCTCTTACCTCTTGATCTGCACACTGCAATCATTTGTGTATCAGAAATTGTCTTCCACGCATCCATCTTTTCTCCAACTGTTTCTAATATCCCATTATTGCCAACCGTATCTATGCTCGGCATCGTCATCGTACATCTGTAGATGAACCAAATTGAACCATATTCTCAGTGCTCCAGTTTTTACCTATCCGCGTCTCATAAATCGTCTAAATTTCCTCCACGTGCTCCATACGTAGGTACGTTCTTAAGGACTTCATTCGAGTTTCTGTATTATTACAATAATTCTCGACTATGAATTCTTAATAAGTTAACACCACGCGCCAAGATACAGTGACACAGTAATTAAACTATTAGAACTATTTCGAACATAAGAGCTCTTATGTTCGGAATAGTTCCAAGAAACCCTACAGGTTTATCGATCCATTTTACTGGGTATTTATAGCAATATAATGTAAGATTAGATTTAGATTAATCTTCAACTCCTGAGGATGCTGACGTTGTCAACGAAACACGTACCGAGTTTAATTACTGTGTGGGATTAAGTTATTAAGAATTCATATTGAATTTACGTCAAAGCTCTTGGTCCAACTACTGTGTGTAATAATTCTCGAAACTAATACTTATTTCCTTTTGTTAACTGCTGCCACCCGGACCTGCGAAATTCTTTGTTTTATCAAAATTATTAAAGAAAAATATACATAATTTTGGAGGTGAAATTTTTGAGAAAATTAATAATTTTGAAGAATTTTATAGGATACAAGTTTTGGCAGAAGACATTTTCAATTGAATGGGCGAAATCTATGGAAAATCTGTAATAATTAATACAAATTCTTCTAATACTGAGCATTATAGGCAAGTGTTCAATGGTTAAACGACTACCTAGTTCAGTAGTACTGACAACTTACTGTCGTTCGACTATTATCCGCATCAGTCGAGCCGCAGCTGCTCACGATCAGCCATCAGTTGCTGAGCCCTATCATGCCCCTAGCCTGAAACTACTTTCTATAATATCGTATTAAAGCAGTCACGTCACCAAAGACCTTAATAGGTAAAAAATATATGTGTTGAAGATGCGGTTTCGTTGACACGGCTCGCGACTGCGGCCGATCCAAAGTGAATAAGAGAAGTGTCTCCACTTGATAGCTGTTGCAGCAGAAGAGCGGGCTACGCAACTGTAATACTGGCATTGGTGCCGTGTGCAGCAAACTGGGCCATTCGTTCGGGCGTACCGCTTGGCCATATATGCAATAATACATTGTTTTAGCGTTCAGGAAGTAGTCTGGTTAAAGTGAATAAAGGGGCGTAAATGCTGTATCCCAAAATATAATTTCGTACGGAAAAACAGCATTTTTCTCCATTTCAAAACAAGTAAAATTAGCAGCTAAATGGCCTCGGGCAATTGCTCGATAGGGCTCCGTTTTTGAAAAACTTTTTGATTCGAAGGAAATAAATAGAAACAAAATTTAATTAAAGCGGGTACTGCAAAACAAAATTGGTGCTATAATTACTCAAGAGGAAGTAATAATTGATTCTGTTATTTATTTTACCTGGCTGGATTATTTGTAAAATCTGTCATCCATTACCAATTGTATTACATGCTTATCTTAGCTTGAAAACAACCAGTTGGACCCCGAAAATATTTCAGTCGAAGTCACTCTAACAAGGGGAACACTAACTTGTGCATCCCAGTTCTTACATATTGTTTATTAAGAAAACTAGAACGTTTTTTTTTCAAGCATATTGATACCAGAGATGCTTACGACCTAACTATATGATTTCTTAAGTAACTTTAGTAGGTACTTTAAAATATGAATGTAAATCTCACGAATCAGTATGTGTTGGCGTCATTGCGTCATAATTACATATTGTTAAGAATGCAATTTTATTCTAAGCAGCAAAATGCAAGCCTCAAAAAACAGAACCGAGAAAATAAGAAATTGTCAAGATTATATTCAAAATAAATATGACTTTTTAACAGCTGCTGAATTTACTTTACGGCCTGACTTTAAATAATTGAAATACAGTGAATCCTATGTGAATATTGACGTATAATTTGACCGCTTTTTGTTGAAACCGAGGAATTCCTATAATTTTACATAAGTGGTTAACCTGTCTATGTTGACCACCGTCAAACGAGTATCTTTTTCACTATAAATCCATTTTTTGGTAATGTAATGAAATTAATGCACCATACACAATACATTCGACATCACTGATATAGAAAAATCACAGTAACAATTCACAATGTGTTTGAAGAATCACGATATCGTTCTTCACTATAAAAGTCGAGCGCCTGGCCGCTACTCGTAAGACCGCTCAGTCTGAGTAAGCTTTTGGACCGTCTACCGTCGCAAATGTGAGAGAATGCCACAACAGGAATGCAGTTATTATAAATCGGCGCAGGTGTTATATATGAATAATTATTTAACACGTTATCGCGTATGCGGAAATATCCCAAACGCACAAGGGTTACAGACAATTTTCTTATTTTTTATATTTATTTTTAATTGTTGCGCAATAGTCAATTTCTGTATATGTAATTCCAGATCTGAGTTCAAGTTCCTGTTCATCCTCACTACTATACAGTGCATTTATTTAACATTGCATCATAGGGATTTACATAGTATAAATTTAGTATTGTGTTAATGGTCTTTCTGTTGCAAATTTCAAAATAATTTTAGCACACTTTTAATTCACATCATTTTTAGACACCACCATAAGTAGTTAGAAAATGAGAGCCTCAGACCAGGCCATCGAGTTCTCCAGGTGCCATCGACTTCTTCGGCAGTGACCTTGAAAGAGACCAGAGGCTGCTGAAGGAGTCCTTGAGTCATCCGAAGAAGTGTCTTCAGCAGCGGCATCTGCAGCAGCCTCTGGTGTCTTTCAAGGTCATTGCTGAAGAAGTGTGCATGTCGTCAGCAGCGTCTGGTGTCTTTCAAGGTCATTGCCGAAGAAGTAGGCATGTCTTCAGCAGCGTCTGGTGTCTTTCAAGGTCATTGCCGAAGAAGTGGTCTTCAGCAGCGGCCAGGCGCATGCGCCGGGGCTATTCCTCAGATCAGTCCATCGAGTTCTCCATCCACTTCAAGTGGGCGTATCTGCAGCAGCCTCTGGTCATTGCTGAAGAAGGGCCTCTGGTGTCTTGCCATTGCGCACCCAAGCCGCCATTTTGGGGCCTTTGGTTGTGGCTCAGGCGCCTGCGCCGGGGCTCCGCCTTCAGCAGCTTCTGGTCATTGCTGAAGAAGTGGTCTTCAGCGGCCCCCCTGGTGTCTCTCATTCTGTTGGGCCTTTGGATGTGGCTCAGGCGCCTGCGCCGGGGCTGTCGCGTACAAAGCACGTGTTGCTCACTGTCCAGGCCAGTCCATCCTGGCCCCATCCACTTCTTCGGCAATGACCAGAGGCTGCTGAAGGAGTCATGTCTTCAGCAACGGTGTCTTTGGGGCCTTTGGCCGTGGCTCAGGCGCATGCGCAGGCTCTGGCTATGAGAGTGGGCGGGGCAACAGCCAATGAGAGTGGTTGTGGGCAACATCCAATCAGAACTGATCTTGTTGTTAGGTGCTGTTGGGCCTTTGGATGTGGCCCAGGCGCCTGCGCCGGGGTTTTCGCAAAAATAAAAACGTTGAATATATTTTTACATCAATATAATTAAAACTATAATCTGTATACAGAGTAGGCATGCGTGTATTTTCTGGGCAAATCGAAGCCCTGCAGCTTCTCATACCACTCTTCTGACCGATTCTTTACCCGGTGTATACTCAACGATGCGGTCATGCAGGATGAGACAGTATGCGGTTGTGTTGGGCGGAAAATTCTCGCTCGACTCAAATTCTAGACGCATATCTATGGGTCCAGGCTTGATGCTTTCCGACTGCTTTGATGCGTCAATCACCACGATGGGCGCTAGATCCTTGAACTGTTCCTTGCCGTATAACGGCTCGCCAACTTTTCCATAGTATGAACTCTGGAAGTTCAGGTACATTTCGTATAGCAGGGCGTATTTCCCCGTGGAGAAATCCAAGTTTAAATTCTCGTAGGGGAAGCACTCAGAATTCAGGTACAGTTTGACGTTTGTCAGATTGCAGTGGTCAAATTTGCTTGAATCCGTGTCCAAATTCGCTTTGCGATTCGTCTGGAAGGCGACAATAACGTAGCGGGGTTTCTCCAACCGTGTTGCAGTGTTGTAGCTTGCGGCAACACCGGATACTCGTACAGCTCCCAGCTGCGAAAACATATCTGCAACGTTCTCTCTTCCTCGACAATATTGAGAAGTTTTAGGTATTCAGCATCCGATGGATAGACGTACGGCACCCTCCAATGCACCTTGCTCAACTCAATTCTGGTGTCCTCGTTACCCACGAAAGCGTTCCTATCGTTTTTCGATCGAGTCAAAATGAGCTCGTGACACACATTTAACAGAATTTTGGGGTAATCTTCCAAGAATCCCAGCAGGATTCTTCCCGGGATGCACACGTTAAAGTTCCCGTTCGCGTCGATAAGGTGGCTCGGTGAGTCTCCCGTATTCGTCTAGCCGGCATTCTCCAGGGCACCTACCTCACCCTCATTCAGAGAAACTACACCCTTCAGTGTGTTCGTGATGCCCACGTTTTTTGTTCGATCCACCTCCACCCCGTTTATTTCATAGCGGACGTCGTCAAAGAGGAAACTGAGGGCGTTATTTGTTAAAGCCGCATTTCCGCCTCCTGCACCCTTGATGAACCTGCCCTCTATGTAGATGCTGCTTAGATGCGGCAGTACGTAAACGTCTTGTTGGTGGATTGGTATGCGAATTTCGGCATTGGCGTTGAATGTTGTTGTTGTCACGAACGGCTGATGTACGTGCACCTCGACACGGCGTGCTGACTCATCCAAAACAGCACCGTCCAGAACACGAAACGTGTCTACGTTTATGTGTGTCATTATTCAAACGCGGTTCCCTTGTTGAAGCACAAGTACTAACTGACAGCACCGTTAATTTTCTTGCTTAAATACTCTCCATACAACCGTGCGCATGCGCAGTCTTATTCTTGCTCGTGTCATCAGCCATGGTGTTTGCGAATACAGCTGTCTGTGTCAACAGACAGCTGTATTCGCAAACACCATGGCTGTCTGTGTCAACAGACAGCTGTGGGCGGGGCAAGGAGCGTGGCCGGGGGCGCGGTCAGTGAGTGGCCACCCCTAAAACCACCCCTAAAAACCACCCCCAAAAATCACCCTCCAAAGCCACCCCAAGAACCTCCCCTAAAAACCACCCCTAAAAGCTACCCCTAAAACCACCCCTAAAACCACCCCTAAAAACACCCCTAAAAACACCCCCAAAACCACCCCCAAAAACCACCCCCAAAAACCACCCCTAAAATCCACCCCAATATTCCGATACCTCTAGTCGAGTCCTTTAATTTACACCCCACATGGCATAGTTTTTACGTAGGGGTTAGCCTAAATTTAGACTACTGTTCTCAAATAATTAGCGATGTAGAATGTTCTACTACCGAGAACTGAGATGTTTGCATATATCAATCAGATGGTTCCCACACGTGTCCGAAACGCATTAAGATAACAAGTAATTTCAAATAAACAAACTGGAGAATGTTCTAGAATGTTTTTTTCCCACACGTGTCCGAAACGCATTAAGATAACAAGTAATTTCAAATAAACAATCAGAAGAATATTCTAGAATGTTATTTTATTGTAATAATACAAACAAACAAACGGGTCACCTTGTAGTGTCTACAACGTATTAAATGCACATGCAGAGCGTGGGATCAAACCTAAACAAACATATCCTGTCGGCAAGATGAAAGGTAATTTCCCATAATAAAAACAATTATAACATCTCTTATCGGCGGCGAACGTGCTTTTTTCTTAAACTTTAATATCAATATTTATTTAGTATAAACAATTGTAAATTTCCGAGAAAATAAATATTAATTCTGTAACTTCTGTTTACAATCATAAGTATATACGGATGATTTGAAAGACGGGCTTGTGGGCCGCCGATTAGCTCAGTTGGTTGGAGCGAGGGCTCCGGTGCGTGGGGACCCGGGTTCGAACCCCGGTCGGCGTCATTTCCAGAACGTTTGCGAAAACCCCGGCGCATGCGCCTGAGCCACGGCCAAAGGCCCCAAAGACACCGTTGCTGAAGACATGACTCCTTCAGCAGCCTCTGGTCATTGCCGAAGAAGTGGATGGGGCCAGGATGGACTGGCCTGGACAGTGAGCAACACGTGCTTTGTACGCGACAGCCCCGGCGCAGGCGCCTGAGCCACATCCAAAGGCCCAACAGAATGAGAGACACCAGGGGGGCCGCTGAAGACCACTTCTTCAGCAATGACCAGAAGCTGCTGAAGGCGGAGCCCCGGCACAGGCGCCTGAGCCACAACCAAAGGCCCCAAAATGGCGGCTTGGGTGCGCAATGGCAAGACACCAGAGGCCCTTCTTCAGCAATGACCAGAGGCTGCTGCAGACACGCCCACTTGAAGTGGATGGAGAACTCGATGGACTGATCTGAGGTATAGCCCCGGCGCATGCGCCTGGCCGCTGCTGAAGACCACTTCTTCGGCAATGACCTTGAAAGACACCAGACGCTGCTGAGACATGCCCACTTCTTCGGCAATGACCTTGAAAGACACCAGACGCTGCTGACGACATGCACACTTCTTCAGCAATGACCTTGAAAGACACCAGAGGCTGCTGCAGATGCCGCTGCTGAAGACACTTCTTCGGATGACTCAACGACTCCTTCAGCAGCCTCTGGTCTCTTTCAAGGTCACTGCCGAAGAAGTCGATGGCACCTGGAGAACTCGATGGCCTGGTCTGAGGCTCTCATTTTCTAACTACTACCATAGTTTTTCAAATGTAAGAAATGAAAAGTTTCTTAATAGATCGGAAAATAAATAGGTGATTTTAACTCACTTCAAAATTTATTTAAGTTAGTAGGCTATGTCCAATAACATAAACAAATAAATAGCAGGTAAGAAGATGTTGCTTCATTTGGAAACTTCTCCGCAAAATGATAGCCCGATAGGCCTCTGACAATAGTAGAAATCATTTTCTCTT
Organism: Xestobium rufovillosum; assembly: GCA_963966045.1. Classification (NCBI taxonomy): domain Eukaryota; kingdom Metazoa; phylum Arthropoda; class Insecta; order Coleoptera; family Ptinidae; genus Xestobium; species Xestobium rufovillosum. Next base: position 18,404,282 of record OZ014492.1, on the reverse strand, counting down.
TTTGTTCTGCCATATAAAATTGCATTTTCACGTTTTACTTGCTTGTACCTTCGCTTTAAATGAAATTTAAATTAATGTAGGAGCTACGTATTATTTGCTTGTCAGTTGGCACAGCCCGCTAATTTAAAAAGAAAATTTTAATTGAACTGTAAGAATTGTCTAATTATTATCTTATCATTTTAATAAATGTTCGCTCCTAATATTTTAAAAACTACCAAGACGTTTAAAAAATGATGTGAGTTAAATGTGAACCAAAAATCTTTTTGAAATTATACATAGAAAAACCATTAACACGTGATGAAATTTATGCCATATAAATCCCATGATGCAATGTTAGTAAAATGCACTGTATAGCAGTACTCTATCATTAGCAAATAATACTCAGCTTTAAGACCCGAGCACTTCAGACTCAATACATTATAGAGAGTACAACAAAGGCCCTAGCACTGAACCTTGGGACACTCTACATTTGTGGGATTCCGTTTCACTTATAAACAAATTCAGTTATACATATTGCTGCCAAAATCCATATTGAAATGCGCCTACACCAATATACTTGCTTATAAAAGATAAACGAATAATCCTGTGAATTATTGGCAATTAATAAACTCTGAATTATATACCGACGTTTCGGTTCTGTTTGGGGGCCTTTGTCAAGATTTACTAACTTGTGAAGACAGATATAAAAAAGCGACATAAATTATTTGTTTAATAAAATTTTAAATAATGACAATCTATATTGTAACAATGCACAGACGTAATGCCTAAAAGCTCTAATGAACTTAGAGTGGCATTCCGAAATTGTTCTACGAGACCGCTACGGGTAATTTGAAACAGACGGAAGCCTCGATCAAATGATAAATTTGCCAGTATACGCATGCACCGATGAAAGAATGAAACACGACCCACGTGCGACCGACGTCATGCGAGATGATAGGAATTCCCAAACCAATCTTTGCAAGCGGCACTGATGTGACGTAGAAACTCTTGACGCCCACTTTTACGAGATGACAAGAATTCGTGCTGAATTTGCACCCGCCACCACAGCTGACGTAGAAGAATCCGACGTCAAACCGCCGCCGAAGCCTCCACTCACCGCTTATAAAAGTGGGTGCTTCATCATCATAAGGTTCTCAGTCCGAAGACTGGTTGGATGCGTACCTCCACTCTTTTCTATCCTGAGCTAACCTACGCATTTCCCTAAAAGTAGAACATCCTACATCCCTAACTATTTGAGAGCAGTAGTCTAATCTAGGCCTACCCCTACCTCTTTTTATTCCTATCTCTGACTCTAGTATGTCGCGAACTATTCCTTCGTGTCTTGAAGGTGTCCTACCATCCTATCTCTCCTACTCTTTATTGTCTTCCATGCCTTTCGCTTTTCCCCAACTCTTTCTAATACTTCCCTATTGCTAACCTTATCTATCCACGGTATCTTCATCATGCGCCTGTAGCACCACATTTCAAACGCTTCTACTCTTTTTCGATCCGCTTCCCCTATTGTCCAAGTTTCGCACCCGTATAATGCCGTACTCCATACATACGACTTTAAGAGTCTCTTCCTAGTCTCAATATTAACCGTTCTCGAACATAACAGTTGTTTCTTTCTGTTAAACGCAACTCGGCCCTGCGCTATTCTTTGTTTTATATCTTTAGTGCTCCTACCGTCTTGAGTTATTTTACTTCCTAAATAGCAGAAATCCGCGACCTCCTCTATCTTCTCATTTCCTATTTGTATCTCAACTTTAGTTCTATTTTCACATCCCCTACATACCAAAATTTTAGTTTTATTTTTATTGACTTTCATGCCATAGCCCTGTGTCAAAACTGCTTCCATTTCATTCAAAGCCGCTCCTAATTCTTCTTTGCTAGATGCTAACACTGCTATATCATCCGCAAATCTGAGCATGTTAATAGTTTGACCCTGTACGTTAATCCCTGAGGCTGTTCTGTCCTTAACAATATTAATAGCATCTTCGATATATAAGTTGAAAACTAGAGGTGACAATGCACATCCCTGTCTCACTCCCTTCCGGATATCTACTTCCCTTCGTTCCTGCTCACATTCTATAACTGCCTTTTGCTTTTCGTAGAGATTATGTATTATTCTTCTGTCCCTATATTTCATCCCTACCTTTCTCAGCACTTCGAACATCTTCCCCCATTTTACGTTATCGAAGGCCTTTTCTAAATCTACAAATCCTATATAGACGCTCTTTCTCTTTTCTATCGTTTTTTCTATAATTACTCGTAAAGCTAGGATGGCCTCGCGCGTTCCTCTATTTCGTCTAAATCCGAACTGATCTTCTCCTAATATTTCTTCCGCGTTTTTCTCCATCCTTCTTTGCACAATTCTAGTTAAAACTTTTGACGCATGGGAAGTTAAACTGATGGTTCTGAAATTTTCGCACCTATCCGCGCCTTTCCTTTGTGGCAAAGCTACCATGATGTTCCGTTTGTAATCCTCTGGAATCTCGCCCGTCAGGTATATGCGACTAACTAATTTAAATAAACGATCTATTACCTCTTGACCTGCGCACTTTAAGATTTCTGCCTGCAAGCCATCTATACCTGGCGCTTTATTATTCCTTAAACTTTTTAGTGCTAGCTCAAACTCTTCTCTCATTATAGGAATCCCTAGGTTATCCCCCTCTACACTGCTTTCGCTTTCTAATATATCTTGCACTTCTTGTCCCGCATATAAGTTTCCTAAATATTCTTTCCACCTATCTGCCTTCTCCCCGCTTTCGATTAGGATATCTCCTGCCTCATTCCTAATGCTTTTGGTACTAGATCCAATTTCTCTAAAATTTCTCCTGATTATTTTATATGCTTCATCAGTCTTTCCTACTTCGAACTTATTTTCCACTTCTTTGCACTTATTATCGATCCATTGCTCTTTCGCTTTCCTACATTTCCGAATAATTTCCCACTTGATCGACTTATATCTTTGTTTCGCTATTTCATCTAACCTATTTTTATATTTTCGCCTTTCCTCTATTAGACTCACAATATGTTTTGTTATCCAGGGTTTCCTACTTTCATTCTGTTTATGACCCAAAATATCCCTAGCTGAGGCAACTAAACTATTTTTAATTCAATTCCATTCTTCCTCTATGTCCCTAACAATATTTTCGCCCGCGCCCTTTAGTACTTCGTTTGTCTTTTTCTCGAACTTATCGCGCGTATCATCATCTTTTAGTTTCTCTGGGTCAAGATACCTTCTTCCGCTTCGTTTTTTCAAAATCTTAAATTTAAGATTGGCCTTCATAACGACTATATTGTGATCACTATCTATATCTGCTCCTGGATAACTTCTACAATCCCTAACTTGATTTCTAAATCTTTGCCTAACAAGAATGTAATCTATTTGATATCTCCTAGGTCTCCTGGCATCTTCCACGTGTAGCGTCTCCTAACATGATGGTGAAATAGAGTGTTCGCGACCGTTAAGTTATGTTCATCGCAGAACTCTATCAGTCTAACTCCCCTATCGTTCCTATTGCCTAATCCAAAGGGACCAACTATTCCGCCCTCTCGCCCTGTGCCTACGACTGCATTGAAACCTCCTATAATTATTAAATTTTCGTGTCCTCTCACAAAATCTAGCACATGTTCAATATCACTATAAACTGCCTCTACGACCTCATCACTGTAGTTAGAAGTGGGCATATATACCTGTATTATTACTGTTTTTACAGGTTTCGAATCTAACCTAACCATAACTACCTTGTCACTTTGCTGTAAGAAATTTTCTACACTCTGCCCTACTTTTTTTCGCATAACAATTCCTACTCTCGAATTTCCTCCTACAGATCCTGTGTGTATCACTCTAAAATCCTCGCTCCAGAAGTCTCCGGCTTCTGGCCATCGCACTTCACTAATACCTACTACGTCTAATGCTAACCTATCCATCTCAATTTTCAAATTCTCTAACTTTCCTACTTGTTTCATGCTTCTAACATTCTACGCTCCGACTCGTGAGATGTTACACTTATCATTTCTGATGACTCCCCCCGAAGTAGTCCCCGCCCGGAGATCCGAATGTGGGACTATTTTACCTCCGGAATATTTTACTCCAGAAGGAGCCATCATCATAAATTCCAAGTACGCTGTACTAGGGATAGAATAATGTGGTGGTTTCCCGTTACCTTCCACATCGCAGTAGTGTGTATCACAGTGCCATACCGACCCTCACGATCTCTGCCACTATGATTACTGAAAGAGCTGCTGCCCCCTTTCAGGGACTTGATTTAGTCTGGCTTCTCAAATAAAAACCCCTCCAATATGGTTAAACCTATGGTTAGGCTCTTTAGATCATTGAAGCGCGCAAGCCATCCCACCCGTCCCAGTATTACTAGAACTGCGTCAAGGTACAAGTCCTTTGGGATAGAGGGTCGGTGCTTCGCAGAAGAAAATTCAGTATTTGGCCGTCCGGCCCTCAGCTGGAACAAATACTCCCAGCATCACAGATGATGCTGGCCGCTGGCATCCGTCCTAGTAGTACTTGATCGACCGTTCCGACTTCGCCGTGTGACCAACTGATAGTAACCGGCCTTTAACTTTTGAGTAAGAAACCGTTGTAGTAAATTCTAACCAGTCATAATTTGGCTGGCCTACCTCCGTATCAAATAAGTAAACTATGTTCATGCTGGGGAATTGAAAGTGTCTGTCTATGAAGATTAGATCGATTTGCCTACTCCTGTGTGGCCCTAGTGCCTGTAACAGGACGATATACCGGTGCAAATCGATCGCATCCGGGTAATGGGCGGCTTTTGGTGAAATCTTAAGATAGAACATTTACTTATTTGCGACGGAAGAGCTAGAGGCGTTCCCCCAGGTGATTGCACTCGCGTGCTTTGACGAGAATCGCCTCCGAAACCCGACTCGGAGTCGGCACCGTTCGATGCTTCCACGAAAACTCCGAGACACCGTAAATGTTCAGTTTTGATCACACGACGGGCCGTAGCGCACCATCAGGATACACCTCGTTTTATTTCCATGTAAGTATCTCGTATTTTTGTATATATGTATGTATTCTGTTTTTACTACCAATTCGATTCAATTCCTTTAAATGTAAATAGTTAACTTAATAGAGTACCGTTTCATTTTGTTTATGTCTTGTTATTCCACGTTTAGCAATAGTAATATAGTAATAGGACCCGCCCTTCTGCGACTAAGAGCATAAGGGTGATCAACGACTAAGTCTTACCGACCTGACCGTATATACAACTCCCAGAGATCGTTCATAAGAGAACGACCCGACCCGCCTATATATACAGAGTATCCCAATAAGTGATACCGAGGGATGCAGCTGTATATTTAGGGACCGAGTCCAGAAGCACCGTTTTTGGACTAGAATACGCCATTGTAAAATTTGGCGTCCCTGAAAAAGACAAGGAATCGTTGTAATATCTATAAAACACAAAAAATGTTTCTACCTACCTATGTAGACTCCGAAACGGCTGGACCGATGTTGATGAAATTTTCAGGCAATCTTCAGATTAGCCCAGCGAGTGTTTCTGTGAAGTTTGGTAGGGATTGGATAAACAGAATTTTTTTTAATACGTTATGTGAAGCCGGGGCGGGTCGCTATAATTTATAAAGTGACAAGTGACAGTAAACGTCATTCGAAGTTTATCAAATTTCAAACGATTTTACCACAATTATTTCTTCTGAGGCAGCAACGCGCCGGGTACCAGCTAGTTATTTATAAGGTAACTAGGTATGTAGATATGAGAATATAATTCACTTGGCACGATTTGCACCAATATAAATTAAAAATTTACTTGGTTACATATGTAGCTATCACAGCGGTGACAAAAAACAAAAAATCTAGCATCTTATTGTGCTCTGTTGTTAGGAATAGGATATTATTAAGACCATCAGAAAGTGTTCTATACTATACTTGTCGATTGACTGTACCAACCTGTATAAGCAACACAAATAAATCCTTTTAAGAAGCTTGTGCAAATCTTAAATTATTAAAAGCGAAAATCAATAAAAGAAACGAAATTCTTGTGCGTAGAACGTACGACTGGAAAAATATTCCAAAGGTTCAACGTGCGAGTTGGGGAGAAATCAGAAAGAACGTGGTAGGAGAAGATCAATAGTCTAGGCAATAAAAAAGCGAGATTCTTACGGAATGGATGAAAGTCGCAGGTGGTTAAAATTGTGTTGAATGAAATCTACCAAAAAGAACGAACCGAAGTTGAGGCGATAAACTTTAGTCAATGAAAATGAAAATTGAGAAGACAGGAAGCTATAAGAAAACCGCACTTATATCAAGCTGTATAAAATATGCAATTTTCTTGGCCTCTCCTATAAATTTATATTAATGGTGTATCCAGTTTGAAAATATATGTGATTTATAATAATTTCAAATAGGTAATCAATTATACTTATTAAAAAATTATGATGAATGCAAAATGAATGAGGTGTGACTTACACAATTGACATAAAATATGAACCACGAGAGAGAGAAACAAAGAGAGAGATTATTGTATGTATTATGCAACTTTGCTTTCATAATATCTCAAAGACTTTCCATAGTGCGTCTCAGTAATACATACATATTTATGAAAAAACCCGAATTTTACCCAAAAATGGTAAAGCCTCGTCAAAAATTGGTTTTACCTTTAATTAAATAATTATTAACGCCCAAATACCGGATTTTTCCTAGTCGTTTCGGGCTTGGTAAGGGTGGCGAGTGAGAGAAGGGCATTTTCCGCCGTCTGGAGGGGAGCCAGGAGAACAATGGGTTCATAGCCGAGCGGGTGCTAAGAAAGACAAGGGCAGAAGCATCTTTGGATGTCAGTGGCCGCGAAGGCACGCGGGCCCGCAACGCGGGGAAGTCGACCCCGCACTGCCAAGGCCAGGGCTTTACCTGCCTGCCGTGTTCACGTTGCATTCACGTTCTCTCTCAAATAACACTCTTTCCAACCGCATAACTATTCATGCACGCGGTGTTATCATTCCATGGCCCACTTTAATTCAGTATTAATATAATTCTGACATTTTCTGAAATTAACGAGCCAGTTAATTTATTTTCAGGTGCATTTACATTAGCCTAATATTCCATATTGTAGTTGTGCCAGCAATAATCGAGTAATTTGCATCATATTGTATCTGCAGTTGCCACAGATTAGAAAGTCCTTTTAGATGGTCACGTATTTTTTAAAATCTGTAATAAATGTCAATCACTTGAACTTTACATTATATTCAGAAAGTACTCCGCCATACAATGCAATGTGAAATTAAATATCGTAAATTATCTTAAAATAGATGCAAAATCCATTTTTGCGTGCTTCATACTAAGACGGAAAATATTTTCTTGTTGCACGCATGTTTTCAGCTATATTAAAGTGTATCTTGGTATCTGACAGCCAGGGGATTAACGACTGCGCCGTTTTGCCCGTGGCAAGTGATATCCCAATGATGCTCTTAAGCTGTGTTCATCCAGAATCTGTATTTTTTATTTTCAAAAATAATTTTATGAATTCTTTTGCCGTCAATACGTATTTAAAAATGTATTTATTTATTTATTAACGGATCAAGCCGCTTACTATGCAAAATATTATTTATATCCTCGTTTATATCAATTGTACAAGTTTCTAAGTGTTCGCGCATATGTTCGCTCAGACAGTGTCCCCATTTTGCGTCTTAGACTGTTAAAACGTAGTCTGCGCAAGTCGACCGGCAGCAGAGTTTCGAGTAGCCAGTTTCCAGTAGTCTCGCAGCAACTCAGTACCTGTACACACGTTGTTTTAAAGTTGTTAGTTTAGTACAAAATAAAGTTAAGGTTATTGAACGAGTCACGTTTTTTGATAAGTTATTCACGTCCGACTAAATTAGTCGGTGGTCCTTCGAAAGGTATTAAGATTTTATTGGTGAAGAAACGATATATTTTGAGGAGTAAAGAAGTCCACGTGTCCCACAATTTTAGAGAACAGCCGCGAAGAATCATTGGTCCAATCGAGCGGATCTGATCACAGTAAGTGGAAAAGCAGTCTATTTTTTAGGAAAATACGATAGAAGTGAAATAACACGAGAATTAGAAGTAGATGCGGAAGCTTGTAGCCGCCATTATCGAATACGGAAGCCTATCGCCGCCATTATCGAATACGGAAGCCTACCGCCGCCATTATTGAAACGGAAGTTTATAGCAGCCATTGCTGAAGAGGAACTCGTCGTCACCATTGTTGTACCGGAAAGAGTATTTATTGTGAGTCCAATTTAAACCACTTCTTTCTATCCTATGTTAAGATATTCGTCAATTTAATTCATAATTGAAGGAAATTTATACGCGTTCCTACCTGATTATTATATATTTTTTGTCTCGTTTCATTATTCTAATATTTGATAAAAATGGCCCAAGAAGCCGAAATTGCTCATTTGCGTCACGCTCGAGGGGTTACGAAAGCTAAATTAACTAGGTTTGAAAAATTTCTTAACGTTCCAACAAATTTGAATAATAGAGCTCAACTTCAGATTCGACTTACAGCAATAGAAAATGATTTTTCCGAATTTGATGTTCAGCAAAGTAGATTAGAATTTTTAGACAATAACGAAGTAGCTGAACGGGAATCAATTGAAAATAATTTTTATGAATGTATGGGATTTGCGAAACAATACCTAGAAGTCAGTCGCCACTCAGCGTCATCGACTATAAATTCAGCAAGTAATTTGACCAATACCGCACATTTCACAAAATTACCTGACATAGGACTCCCTAGTTTTTTTGGAAATTACGAGACGTGGTTGAGTTTCTCGGATGTTTTCAATTCTGTTGTACACGATCGGCCAGACCTCTCAGACGTTCAAAAATTTCTGTATTTGAAAATGTGTTGCAAGCAAGACGCATCGCGCTTAATCGAGTCAATAGAAGTTACGGCGGACAATTATAAGGTAGCATTAGAATTATTAAGAAAACGTTATGAAAATAAAAGAGCAATTATTAATCATCACGTAAACGGTTTATTGTTTAAATTGCCTGACGTCACAAAAGAATCATACATGTCGTTAAGAAAATTATTAGATGCAGTATTTCAGCACAAGGGCGCGTTAATCAAGTTAAAATTACCAGTAGAACATTGGGATGCTTTGCTGGTTCCAATAATTATAAGGAAATTGGATGACAGAACAAAGCGTGAATGGGACGACAAGCAAGATGAAGATTCCTTGCCGAGCTTAGAGCTGTTAACCACCTTCTTATCGAAAAAATGTTTTGCTTTAGAATCTAGTCATGGAGAGTCCAACAAATTAATAGAGAGCGAAAAACAAACAACTTCACGATTCAGCCGCGAATCTAATCCATCCAAACCGCGTTATTCAAATGTTAGTTATAATAAGAAGCCAAATTTTGTTCAAAGTTATGCCTCAGCTGAAATTTCTTGTCATTTTTGTCACGGTGCTCATGCTATTTACTTTTGTTCCCAATTTGGAAAATTGTCACTCGATGAAAGGTATAATGTAATACGGAATAATAAACTTTGTAGTAATTGTCTACGACCTGGACATTTTAAAACCGAATGCAGATCAAGCAAATGTAAAATATGCAATTTTAAACACAGTACACTTCTACATAATTATAATTATTCACAATCGTATGGACAAATTGAAAATTCTCAGAATTCCCAAGGTACCAGCAAAATGCCCCAGGTAAACGTGATTCAAACATCGGGACCATCAATGGAGACAGTTCCACGAAATCAATTGTCTAGTCAATTTCCTTCGAGTGCAATGTCGCCTCATCTTGCGTCTCATGCACCTTCTCGCCCAGAATATGGAGCTGGAGTAGCTTCAATTGCTAACTCGTCAAATGTCTTACAGATAGCGGAAACTGTAAACGCTTGTTATAATAACAATCAAGTTCTTTTGTCTACCGCAACTATTTTAATTAAGGACCAATTCGGGAGTTATCAGAGATGCACGGCTTTATTGGATTCTGGGAGTCAATCAAATTTGATGACCCAGGCCTTATCTTTAAAACTAGGATTAGTTCGCGAACCTTTTCACTTGCCTATATCGGGTATATGCCAGAGTGTAACGAACATTACACATAAGACCCGAACAGAAATTAAATCTAGAGTTAGTCAGTTCTATGTAAATTTGTCATTTTTAATAATACCCGTAATAACAGAAAAATTGCCGCTGTTCGCGTTCGACAAAAAATTAATTAACGTGCCAAGTTATATTCCATTAGCCAATGAGGAATTTAACGTACCCAAAACCATTGATGTTTTATTAGGAGCTAGCGTATTTTATGAATTTTTGTGCAACGGACAAATAAGATTAGGTACCAACCTGCCAGTGTTACAGGAAACTGTACTGGGTTGGATACTAACGGGAACATTACATTCAGATAGGTATTTGAAAGGTAAAATGGTTTGTAACCTCACTAGAATAACTAATGAACATTTGAATAATAATCTTCAGAAATTTTGGGAAATTGAAGAATTACCACAAAGAGAAATTTTATCACGCGAAGGTCAGTTATGTGAAGATTATTTTCGAAAAACTACTGAGCGCAATGCAGAAGGGAGATTTGTAGTTAGGTTGCCATTTGGAAAAATTGCAGATTTAGGAAACTCGAAGTCTCTATGTTTAAAGCGTTTCTACGGAATAGAATCACGATTGCAACGAAATAAGGATTTAGAAACTGCTTATATAAATTTTATACGTGAATATGAGGATCTCGGCCATATGACCTTTAAATGCACTCTCGACACAGATATGTCTCCGAATCATAGCTCGTATTTTTTACCCCACCATCCGGTAATTAAGGAATCAAGTACGACCACGAAATGTAGAATAGTCTTTGACGCCTCAATGAAAACTTCCACGAATTTATCGTTAAATGATACACTTCTAGTAGGCTCGAATGTACAGGACGACTTGTTTGCAATAGTCTTAAGGTTACGGTTGCGAAAATATGTTTTGAGCGCTGATATAAAGATGATGTACCGCCAAATTATTGTACACCCACACGACCGCGATTATCAACAGATTTTATGGCGGTATAATAAAGATCAGCCAGTATCCGTTTACAAACTCAATACCATCACGTACGGATTATCTAGTGCCCCATTTTTAGCTACTCGGTGTCTTAAACAATTAGCTCTTGAAAATGAACTTTTATATCCTCGAACTTGTAAGATTATCCAAAACGCCTTTTACATGGATGATTTGCTTGTGGGTCTGAGCTCCATTCAAGAAGCCATTGAAGTTCAGCGCGAAATAACGAAAATCTTAGACACGGCTGGGTTTCAGTTACGAAAATGGTCGTCCAACGAAATCTCCATTTTGGAAACAATTTTTCGAGACAATAGTAATAAAAATGAGGACAATTTAGTTTTAATTCACGATAGCAAGGAGCTCAAAACACTCGGAATTGCATGGAATTCGAACACGGACACATTTAGCTACTCAGTTAACGTAAATTTATCAAACGGTTCTCGTATAACCAAGAGATCCATTCTGTCAATTATTTCACAAATTTTTGACCCACTTGGTTTAATCGGTCCTGCTATCATTAAGGCAAAAATTTTGATGCAACATTTGTGGCAGTTAAAATTAGAATGGGATCAGCCCATTCCAGATCAGTTGCACGTTTTATGGTCGACCTTTATTTCACAGATTCACGCTTTAAACGAAGTTAGTATTAATCGTCAAGTATTATGTGATTCTTCAACTAGAATTGAACTCCATGGGTTTAGTGATGCCTCCGAAAGGGCATACGGCGCGTGCATCTACTTATGTTCAGTTGATAAACGTGGAGACCGACAGTCACATTTACTTTGTGCAAAATCAAGGGTGGCACCTCTTAAAAAATTGACACTGCCAAGACTTGAATTATTAGCTGCAGTTTTACTTGCTCGATTAGTAAAATTTGTAAAGCAAACTTTAGATGTAAAAATCGACAAAACGATCTGTTACTCAGATTCTACTATTGTCTTGTCCTGGTTGAAACTAGATCCAAGTCAATTAAAAACGTTTGTGGCAAATAGAGTAACAGAAATTGCAGAAGTTACAGATATAAACGACTGGAGGCATGTCAGAAGCGAATTTAACGCAGCAGATATCATTTCCAGAGGAATTAACCCTTTAGAGTTGATAAATTTAAATATGTGGTGGCACGGGCCACAATTTCTAGTAACCGAATCGTACAGTATGGACAGTATACCATTGCTTCCAGACTTAATAGACCCACTTCCGGAGGTGAAGGAGCCTTCAGTAATTGTTATTGCGGCTGCATCAATACCGCCTTTAGATATTTTTAAAACTTATTCCTCATTAACAAAGCTGCAAAAAATGGTGGGTTACATATGCAGATTCAAAAATAGAACTTTAAAGAAGGTTTCCGTTGCTTCAAGGTCTTTAACAGTAGAGGAGTTGCAGGAATCATTGTCTGTGATAATAAAACTATGCCAGGCGGAATGTTTCGCGGACGAATTAAATGCGTTAATAAATTCACGTCATGTAGATACCAAAAGTAAGGTATCAAACCTGCATCCCTTTTTAGACAATCACGGTATCATGCGCGTGGGGGGAAGATTATCAAAGGGTGACTTACCTTTTGATCAAAAACACCCAATTATTCTGCCTAGTAAACATAAGCTTACGTTGTTAATTGTGAGACAGGAACATTTTAAACATTTACATGTCGGAACACAAACTTTGCTTTCCATCATACGATTGAAATATTGGCCTATACATGGGAAAAATATTGTAAAGAGCGTAATTCGCTCGTGTATCAAATGTTTCCGTATCAATCCTAAGCCAGCAAGTTTCTTAATGGGAGAATTGCCAAAATCTCGAATAACGCCATCTCGTCCATTTTCCCGGTGCGGCGTTGATTACGCGGGTCCCATTTTGATTAAGGACGGAACGCTAAGAAAGAGTAAGGTGGTAAAGGGTTACCTATGCATCTTTGTATGTTTTGCAATACGTGCGGTTCATATAGAATTAGTGCCAGATTTAGGCACAGATAGTTTTTTGAATGCCTTGAAACGATTCATTTCCCGTCGCGGTAAACCCTCTGATATATATTCAGATAATGGTACTAACTTTATCGGAGCCAAAAATCATTTTCTAGAGCTGTATAGTTTAATCTCGAATAAGTCCCACAATAAAAGGGTGAGCGACTTTTTGGCAAGTGACCAAATTAAGTGGCATTTAATTGCTCCTAAAGCACCACACATGGGAGGCTTATGGGAAGCCGCAGTGAAGTCCACGAAGTATCATTTACGCCGAGTGTTAGGCAATTCCTTGGTCACTTACGAAGAGATGACCACAATTTTGATACAAATTGAGGCGTGTCTTAACTCCCGCCCATTAACACCTCTTTCAAACGACCCAACCGATTACCTACCCCTTACACCCTCCCACTTCTTAATTGGAGACTCACTAGCTGCTATCCCGCAATCTGATGTTCAAGATATTAATGCTAATAGACTTTCGCGATATGAACGTATCCAGCAGCTAGTGCAACAATTTTGGTGCCGCTGGTCTCGAGAATACCTCCATCAGCTACAAACTCGCAGCAAATGGAAATACAACGTTTCAACTCAAGTTGCTGTTGGGTCTTTAGTGATCCTAGTGGAAGACAATGTTCCACCATTGCGCTGGCCTATGGCTCGGGTGGTCGACCTACATCCTGGGTCAGACAAAGTTATTCGGGTAGTGTCGGTGAAACTTGCTAATGGCAGTGTGCTACGAAGGGCACTAAATAAAATTTGCGTGTTGCCCATTGAAAGTGATTGAGTGGCTTTGATGTAGGTTAGGTATCTCGGCTTAATAGTGTCAGTTGAAAATAGTAGTTATAAAGATTTGCATGATTCTTTCCATTCGTTCGTATTTTTTTTTTGTTTTGTTAGTTTTAAGTATCATGTTTTGGACCTGTTGAATGTATGTTATTTCTGTTTCATGTTTGAATTGTTTTCGATTTATTGGTGTTTAGTTATAGGTATGCTATGTTTTTCTTTATTCGTATTAATTTGTATTAAGTTAATTTAGTGTTTACGGACGATAATTTGAAAAGATGACTTTTCAAGGTGGGCGGCGTATGTACAAGTTTCTAAGTGTTCGCGCATATGTTCGCTCAGACAGTGTCCCCATTTTGCGTCTTAGACTGTTAAAACGTAGTCTGCGCAAGTCGACCGGCAGCAGAGTTTCGAGTAGCCAGTTTCCAGTAGTCTCGCAGCAACTCAGTACCTGTACACACGTTGTTTTAAAGTTGTTAGTTTAGTACAAAATAAAGTTAAGGTTATTGAACGAGTCACGTTTTTTGATAAGTTATTCACGTCCGACTAAATTAGTCGGTGGTCCTTCGAAAGGTATTAAGATTTTATTGGTGAAGAAACGATATATTTTGAGGAGTAAAGAAGTCCACGTGTCCCACAATTTTAGAGAACAGCCGCGAAGAATCATCAATGTTCTTAAGGTTATTTTTAAACCTACTTAAACTTAAATCAAATAATTCCAAATTATTGCAATACGTATTACTCAGTCTTAATAACCTGCTTACAGTCTCATTCAAACCGTAATTAGTATTATGGAACACCACAAAAAAGAAAAAGGGATAAGTATGTCTGCTCTTCTAATTTCAACTGAAATATATGAGGACGTCGAATGGGGCTATTTAAAATTTTGTATAAAAATGTTAAATCCAATTCCATCCTTTTCCGATCCAGTGTATTTAAATTCGTGTGGAGAAGAATATCAGTACATATACAAATAGGCACACGCTATAATTTGGAGACCATACAGAACAGGACTACATATTCAAGAACTAAGCGGACTAATGAACAATATAGGTAACAATTTAAACGAGTAGACCGACAAATCAGAATTATTTATTTGTGTGAAACTCAACTCTATTAATAGAAAAAAACAGATTAGTACACGTAGATCTGCCCTGACGAAAACCATGTTGATGATATAGGGCCAAACAATCTAATAATTTAGGTTTTTCGGATTGAATACACCCCGCACAGTAATTATATTTCAGTAGAAGGAAAATAAATTTCTCTAAAAAATAAATGAACAAACTTATTGAATTATTTAACTGAGGAGCAGGATTTTTACAAAATGTGTTTTCCCATGTGCCAAGTCTGTATAATATTATTCAGTCGCGCGAATTATTCTAATAACATCTTTTTATAATGTGAATTCATCCGCGATAACACTATTGCTTTATCCAAGTTGTACAAGTATGCATAGGTATCAAAGTGGTTGAGTAAAGCCATATTTTAAAAGTATTTCCTTGCAAGAATATATCTTTGTTAAATCAAAGGAGAGATTTTTCGAGTGGATTATAATTTCATTTGGAGAATAATGAAGGAAGTTTTCAAGATTTTCAGCACTTTCCATTACCCTGCTGAAGCGGAGATAAAGTTTGTTGAATTAAGATTTTAGGTAATAAAATTCTGAAAATTATAATACTGTATTCAAAGTTCCACAATAACCGTGAATTATGCATTTCCAAAGCCACCTGTCTCAAGAAAAATGTACAGGGAATATAAAACTGCACGATCGTTACATACGCACATCAGTTTTAAGATTTATAGTTTCGCAAGACAATATTGTTAGGCCTCGTGTTAGGCATTTCGATTTGAAACACAACTTTATTTACAGTAACTATTTACATATATTTATAATTATTATAACCTAATATAGATAGATAAGGATAGATTGATAAGGGTAGAAATAAAGAGGTATTAGAAAGAGTTGGAGAAAAAGCGAAAGATAGGAAATGAGGCAGGTGACATCCTAATCGGAAGAGATAGGTAGAAGGAATATTTGGCAATCTGATACGGTACAGGAACTAGGAGGTATGTATATTGGAAAAAAAATCAGTGTAGCGGGGGTAACCTAGGCTGTCCTATAATGAGGGAAGAGTTTGAGCTAGCGTTAGAAAGTTTAAAAAACATAAAGCATCAGAAGTACAGATTGCAGAGATAAATTCTAAAGAGTGCAGGTCAAGAGGTAAGAGAGCGTCTATTTAAACTAGTTAGCCGTATATGCGAGACAGGTGAGATTCCAGAAGATTACAAAAAAAGGAACATCATAGTCACTTTGCCAAATAGAAAAGGCGCGGATAAGCGTGAAAATTTTAGAACGATCAGTTTAACTTTTCATGCATCAAAAATTTTTACTAGGTTTGTGCAGAGAAGGATGGAGAAAAAGGCGGAAAAAATTTTAAGGAGATCAGTTCGGATTTGACCAAGTAGAGGAACGCGCGAGGCCATTCTAGCTTTACGATTACCAGAAAACAATAGAAAAGGAAAAGAGTGTTTATATAGGATTTGTAGATTGAGAAAAAGCCTTCGACAACGTAAAATGGATCAAGATGTTCGAAGTGCTCAGAAAGGTACTGATGAAATATAGGGACAGAAGAATAAAATATAATCCGTACAAAAAGCAAACGACAATTATAGAATTTGAGCAGAAACGAAGAGAAGTAGATATCCGGAAGGGGCTGAGCCGGGGATGTGCGTTGTTACCTATGGTTTTCAACTTATATATCGAAGATGCGATTAATATTGTTAAGGACAGAACAGCATCGGTCAAACTATTAACATGCTCAGATTCGCTGATGATATAGCAGACAAGAAGAATTAGCAATTACTCTGAACGAAGTGGAAGCAGTCTTGATAGAGGCCTACGGCATGAAGATCAATAAAAAGATAACCAAATTTTGATATGTAGAGGGCGTCAAAATAGAACTAAAACTAAAATGCAAATAGGAAATGAGAAGATAGAGGAAGTCGCGGATTTCTGCTATTTAGGAAGTCAAATAACTCGCGATGGAAGGAGCACTAGAGATATAAAACATAGAATAGCGAAGAGCCGAGTTGCGTCTAACAAAAAGAAACAACTGTTATGCTCGGGAACGGTTAGCATATTTACAATCCCTTCTATGCGTTCGCGATTGCTCGCTGTATCCTGTGAGCATTTAAAAAACTACAAAACCTACCAGAACACAGCGAAATTGTGTGCGTTATATTTTCGTTTAAGTGTGATTGCATCAGCGGCGACAGTATAGTAGGTAGGTAACGCATACAGTTCTAGTCTGATGTCCTGAGGCTGGGTGGGATCAAAAAGTCAAATCAAAAAATACGTGTGTCAAAAAATGCGTGTGTCTGGTGGGGGCAGTTAAGGGGTCTGTTTCGAAAATACCAATAAAATCTGTTCTGACACACACAAAATCGCGCTGTCCGCAGTGAGGGATTGTAGTGCACTTCGGCGCATACCAATTACTAACTGGTAGACGCGAGCAATCGCGGTCACTATTTGTAAATGTGCGAACGGTTAATGTAGAAACTCGGTATAGACTTTAGACGTATGTATGGAGTACTACATTGTACGCCGGGTGCGAAAACAATAGGAGAAGCGGACCGAAAAAGAATAGAAACGTTTGAAATGTGGTGCTACAGATGTAATATGAAGATTCCGTGGATAGATAAGGTTAGCAACAGGGAGGTATTAAAAAGAGTTTTGGAAAAGCGAAAGGTATGGAAGACAATATAGAATAAGAGGGATAGAATGGTACGACACCTTCTGAGACACGAAGGAATAGTTCGCGACATACTAGAGTCGAAGATAGACCCAGATTAGACTACTGCTCTCAAATAATTGGGGTTGTAGGTTGTTATACTTTTAGGGAAATAGGAAATGATGAAGGAACGCGTCCAACCAGTTAATGATGAAATGTTTAAAACACATGTTTGAAACTGAAAAACAACAATTACGGAAAAAAAATCTTTTCAAAAATTCTTCTTTACTCTAATTTGTAGATCTTTCTGTCGACATAATAGTGAATCAAAACGTTTATTAAAATACTTCATTTTTAAACTTTGGAGGCCATGGGTACAGCATTTCGGTAGGTATTAAGATTTTTGACTCATAATTTTACAATCAACATCGTTACGTGTAGTTCTTTCGCCACTTTGTACACACTCTGTATATGCAGTTTTAGTTCTATTAACGTCGCCTTCTACGTAGCACACTTATAATGAAGTGAGTTAATAAACGGATACGTAACATGGATGATTTTCAACATTCCCTAGCTTAATTAGAAATCAATCTAGGACATAATATGTTCTTGGAGATTTTTCATTCCATGTAGGTATTTTGGGCGCCTCCACCCGTTATGACTCTCTCTGTATTACACAATGTTTAAAATACTCAAATGCCAGCTGAAAAAATCCGTTACTTGCAGGCGAACGCAGTTTTGGACATTTTTTATTCTGAATAATTAATTTCAGTTGCAGTAGTATAGTACCTACTGTAATAAATAATAGTACCTACATACGTGTTGTTCATTGATAAAATGCACAGTTCACATTATTTGCATAATCAAGAAATCCCAATATATTTTAAGTTGCACTCTTATCAGTATGCAATAAATAATTGACCAATCACACAATGAATATAATAACATAATATGCGTGTTGGAGCAATCCTTAAATTGAATGAAGTGTATTCCGTATCCGACGTTTTTCATCCGGACCGGAGAAAATCGATATAGCGAGCGAGGGGTTCAAATGCGTAGGACGCTGATCCATGGCCTACCCTAACTCCCGGGCCAAACAAACCCTTCTCGACCACCCACTGCCGACGCCAGTCGGAAGTTGCCGTTGCTAAGGGGGGAATTTCTGACGACCGCGTCTCACCCTTCGGAATATTCTCTGATGCAACAGCTCGACTGATATTTTAAAAAAACTTCCTTTATTCTTACATTATACGATTACTCCTAGGCGGTATTATTATTCAATTTAATAATAGCAGACCTTTGATTAGTGGTCAGTACTAAAGGGCTTTGACCTCAGGACAGGATCTCGACCTTAAATTTGCACCGGTTGAAAACATTAGACGCTATTCTACGAATTTCTACTGGGTGTGTCAGGAACATCTACGCTGTAGTCAATTTACCAGCCTAAAAATTGACGCTGTTTGTTATGTAAAAGTAAGAGGGATTTAAAATAATTTTGATTTATATGCCAATACTGTTAGGGACGTAGAGGCAGAATGGAATTGCATTAAAAATAGTTTAGATTCTGCAGCTAGAGACATTAGGGTCATAAACAGAATAAAAGTAGAAAACCCTGGATAACAAAGGACATTGTGACTCTAATAAACGAGAGTCGAGAAAATCAAAATAACAAACAAAGCTATTATGCGGTCAAGTGGGAAATTATTCGGAAATGTAGGAAAGCGAAAGAAGAGTGGATTGATAAATAATTGCAAAGAAGTGAAAGATAAGTTCGAAGTAGGAGAAACTGATGAAGCGTGTAAAATAATTAGGAGAAATTTCAGTGAAATTGGATCTACGAGTAGCAGCAAGAACATTAGAAAAGAGACAGAAAACATCCTAATCGTAAGGGAGGAAAAGGCAGATGGGTGGAAGGAATATGTATTTGGGAATCTTATATGCGGGACAAGAAAGGAGATATATTAGAAAAGGAAATCAGTTTAGAGAGGGATATTCTAGGCCGTCCTATAATACAGGTAGAGTTTGAGAGTTTATTTGAACTAGTGTATTCTATAATTCATTACCTAACGGGGTTTTTGCATGAGGAGTAGTTGTTCTAACGATCCAGTATATCGCAGTCATTCCACCTAAACATTTAATAAGGTAATTGGCGCTTGCTCATATTTGATCGACGCAGGTCAGTATTTAAGCAAGTTAGTTACGTATAAAATGGATGCGGAAAGCATCACATTTTGAATTTGTATTCATTTTGCAGAAATCATGCATGTATATTATTCGTTTATAGAGGATCTTCTTTCAAATGAAATAAAAATGACTGTGGAAAGCAAGCAACTTGTTAAACACCAATAATTTATGTAGTTAATATTATCTTCAATTACTTTTTGGTAGAAGTTCATAATGAAACATATAATATTACTCTGCGAACTACCAATAATAACGTTTTATTTGAATATTTGACCGGTTTCAAGATTTTTTATACATTAAAGTTTTACACTCTGAACTTTCATACAAATTACACGCTATAGAGTTTGACAGTTTAGATGACATAATAATTAGAGACAGTATTAGTAAAATCATACATAAAAATACCTTACACAACGAAAGAAGTTAGATAATTTAAACTATATTCAAAATTATAACAAAACTGACGTCTATAACAACAATTCTAATAAATCAATATTTAGTTCCAAATTTATCAATTACAGTTTTTGACAAAAATGAAACAGAATTACTATCAAAGGGTCCAAAATTTGCCCCTAATATAAACAATATTAATAGAACCGAAATTTTAATTTCAGAAATTGAGGTAGCTTTAAAAAAGGATGATGATTCTCAGAACATTAGAAATAAAATTCATAATACTTTTCAGTACAAAAACTTAATCATTAATAAAATTGATAAAAGTACAATTAATTCTATTAAAGAAAAACTTAATAAAGATAATTTGATAGTTTCCAAAGTTCCTAAAGATGAATATATAACAAAGATGCAAAATTTTATTAGAAATGAAAACTTAACTGAACTAAAAAGAGACCCAACAAAACATTTTCAAACAAAATTAAAGGATTAGTTAAAAATTGCAACAATTTTGAAAAATTAAGATTAATTAATATGAATGCACGTGCCCCTAAATTATATGGACTAATCAAAAACTATAAAATTAATACACCTATAAGACCAGTAGTATCATATATTAATGCTCCCACAAGAAATTTAGCAAAAAACATTAATAATATATTTAAAACTACAACAAATTTTAAATCCAAATTTAGTTTAAAAAATTCTTTAGAATTAATTAACAATATCAAAAATAAAAATATTCCAACAGGGTTTTTTTCGGTTTCCTTTGATGTTACAAATGTCGTCGCCCTCCTCACGTACTGGCGTAACTGACAATTTTGTGAAAATTGAGTTACGTTGTATATATGCATATCTCTAGTGTCTGCACCACCTCACGAAGTGGCATAACTGCAGCACCAATCTACATAAAAAAAGACAACCCGTAGGTTATGTTACTGTGTTTAATGCAGTCCTACAAGTGTAAGCGGATTAAGTTTTTTGTTCTCCTGAAAAATTTACCAATTGTCAGTTACGCCAGTACGTGAGAAGGGCGACGATATGTTCCCTAATATTCCTCCTAATGAATGCTTGAAATTAATTGAAAATATTTTAGATAAAACTCATACTAATATTATAAAAAGTGATATTATTACTGCTTTCCAACTTTGTATTGAACAAAATTATCTCCAGTTTAATAATAAATATTATACTCAAAATGTAGGTCTTGCTATGGGTTCACCAATTAGTCCTTTATTAGCAGATATTTTCATGTCAGATATTGAAGAAAAAATTATGAATTCAGAATTAGGCAAACAACATATTCTATTTTGGTATAGATAATAGATATGTAGATGATATAATTGCTTGCTTTAAAGGAACAACAAGACAATTAGACAATTTTCAAAATTTTTTGAACAGTATTCACCCAAAAATAAAATTTACAAAAGAAATAGAAACTGAACACAAAATTAATTTCTTAGATTTAACTTTAATAAATGAATATAATAAAATAACTTTCGATATTTTTAGGAAGCGAACGTATACAGATATTACTCTTTCATCAAATTCATTTCACCCATTTTGTCAAAAAATTTCTGCTTACAATTCTATGATAGACAGGGCCTTTACAGTACCACTATCTTTGGATAAATTGAATAAAGAACTAAATGTAATTAGAACAATTGCTATAAATAACGGATTTAAAATTGAAATAATCAATAGAATCATTAACAATAAAAAATTCAAAATTGCTTGTAACAACATATATCCTAAATTATATAGTAATGATAAAGTTACCAAATTTTGCAGAATTACTTATTTTGGAAATATTTCTGAAAAGATTGCCAGTATTTTAAGAAAAAACAGCATACAGGTCGCATTTAAACCTTCAAATATATTATCACATATTTTATTTAACAATAAAGACATAACACATAAACTTGACCACACAGGTGTTTATCAACTAAATTGCTTAGACTGTAACAGCATTTATATAGGACAAACTGGCAGATCTATACGTATTAGATATAATGAACATTTAAGATCGTTTCGTTTAAAAAACGATCATTCAAGTTTTGCTAATCATTTCTTTGATAACAATCATCAATTCCCTCCTTTAGAAAATACTAAATTATTGTTTAATTTTGTAAAAAGTTATCAGTTAGATATATTAGAGTCTATAGAAATTTATAAACATAAAAATTATAAAAATTATAACTTTCTTAATGACCAAGTTGATTTAATGCAATCTAGTTTATTTAAACTTTTGTAAATATCTTTTGACCACAATAATTCTCAGATGTCGGTATTACAGGTTTTCTATTGTATACCTTTTTCTGAAGTTCTAACCTCTTATTGCCATTATGACATTTATTGACTTATTTATCTTTTTTAGTTTATTGCAAGATTAGAAGTTGGCAGTTGTCAAGAAGCCATGGATCTATACTTGGGCCGCCCAACAGACGGACTGATCACCCTGCAAGCATGAGCTCTAGACGGGACCACTATTAATTTAGGACGACAGAACCGCAGTGACGCGCTTTCTTTAGACCAGTGGTTCCCAAAGTTTTTTTTGTCGCGCCTCCCTACTGTCTAAAATGAAAATGCCCACGCCCCCCCGTTGGCACAAACTAGACTCTAGCTCTAGCTGCTAGAGAGCTAGAGCTAGACCGAGAGCTAGACTCTAGCAGTCTAGCAGCTAGACAGCTAGAGGAAGCCAGCGGGCTCGCCATGTACCACGTACCTATTTATAAAATACAACAAGGTTAAACATGTTTAAAAAAAACAACCTTTAATCAAATGTTTTATTTAAAAATAATATTTTCCGTTTCTCGCTCGCGCCCCCCTTTATATTTTATCGCGCCTCCCTAGTGGGGCGCGCCCCCCACTTTGAAAACCAATGCTTTAGACCCAACGAAGTCGCATCGCTCCAATTCGGTCGTCATAAATTAATATTGGCCCCGCTAGAGCACGTTCTTGCCAGGTGATCACTCCGTCTGTTGGGCGGCCCAAGTATAAGTGTTTATTTAGTTTTTTCTGATAGTTCACTTGAAGGTTTTTTCAATTGAATTTGTTGTTTTTTTCCTAAACGGTTTTCTTTAAATTCAATGTTTTTTCCCTTCAAGCTACGAAGTATTCGAATTTCCTTTGTGTTTTTCTTATACCTCGTAGGTAAATACTGAAATTCAGTTTTCTAGATTAGCTTATTTCATGGATATCATTATTTTAATTATTTGTATTGTTTTGTCAATTTTAAGTTTCCTTGTCAACTGTTCCCTTATACTTGGGCCGGCGAACAGACGGAGTGATCACCCTGCAAGAACGTGCTCTAGGCGGGACCACTATCAATTTAGGACAACCGAACCGCAGTGATGCGCTTTCTTTAGACCCAACGAAGTCGCGTCACTCCAATTCGGCCGTCATAAATTACTATTGGCCCCGCTAGAGCACGTTCTTGCAGGGTGATCACTCCATCTGTTCGCCGGCCCAAGTATAGTGTCATATTTATTTACTATTTTACATTTTCTGATGATGAGATTGTATAAAAAATCTTGAAACCGGTCAAATATTCAAATAAAACGTTATTATTGGTAGTTCGCAGAGTAATATTATTTGTTTCATCACCAATAATTTGTTATTTAGATAAACTTCAATTATCCACAACCCTCAAACTAGGTATACGTTCATTGCCTGTGCATTTCTGAGCTCATAAGGTTCATTATTCATAGCCAATGAGCCAATCAAGAAATTCCTATTGTAACATATCGAGGTTGTTTGACGTTAAATTTATATTTATTTTGTCAGAAATCACGTATCTTATACGTTTGTATGGTAACTTTCTGTCAAGGGTTACTTATCTAAACTAAAAGGTCAAATGTGGCTGTAAAAGTGCAACTTCCGATGAGTTTTGCAGATGAATTAAAGTATAATCAATCCACTCTATAATAACTTGGATGGATTAAAACACTCGTCAACGGTTCGTGCCTTAAACTTTCACTTTCGTTAATAATAGCCACCATAACTCGCTTGTAGAATAATATACCGTTTTCGCACTAAATAAATGTCTTTTTATATTTCTGATTGCTTAAAATATGATTTGGGTCGATCCAGTAAAAGTGATTTTTAACTGACTTCAAAAAAGGAGGTGGTTCTCAATTCGACTGTATTTTTTATGTGTGTTACCTCAGAACTTTTTTCTAGGTTAACCGATTTTGATGATCCTTTTTTATTTGAAAGCTGGTGCTTCTGATGCGGTCCCATATAAATTTGATCAAGATCTGACCAGTAGTTTTTGAGTTATCCTTAATAATGCGTATTTAATTGACTTCGACTACATTGATGATGTTCTCATTGTATATTGAAGTCGCTTTTCTATTTTGTAGGACAAAAATATTATTTGTGATAATTTTCCCGTACTTTTCAGATCTACAAAATTGTTTTCACATTTGGACATTCCGATTCCCATTCATTCAACTACAAGTGCATAATGACCCGACATAAATTTTCTTCTCAAATGAAGACGTGATTTCTGAATAGAATTTTGTAAATTTTATGTTCCCTTAGTTCGAATCTCCAACGTTACAAATTTAATCCTTGGTTTGTTGCAATGCCAACTCAAATCCCGTTACCTGCAAGGGCGAAAGTTAATGTTTGGACCATCCTATAACAATCTATAATCCGTCTGTGGTTTGACATCAAAGCAATTTTTCATTCTCAGATTTCTGTTCTCCCCTGTGATACAACAATACCTGCTTTAATTTATTAGGGTATCTTGAAATTTCTACAGTTCATATAGACCTTTAGAATAAATTCAGGTATTTGATGTCGCTATCCAATTATTTAAATACTGATTACTTCTATTCTTTGAGAAATCAAAGCGAGTACCCATTGTGATCTCAGTAACAACTTATATATTATAATTTATTAATAATAGCCACAAAACTCGAGAGTGGAATACTTTACTTTATCTGCAACAGCTCATAGGAAGTTGTAATTTTACGGCCACATTAGGCACCTTTTATTTTGATAAGTGTACAAAGCAAGCAACCCTTGAAAGAACGCTGCCATAGAATGGTAGGTATAATACATACAAGATTTTTGACAAAGTAAATCTAAATTTGACGTTTTCTGCGTTAAAGCAACCTCGATATCCTTCAATAGCAATTTTTTGCTTGTCTATATGTAATTGAATAATGAATCTTGCAGATAAAAAAAAACATTTTTTATATCTGTTCCCATAAAACTTAATTGACGGAAGACTAAGTAAAAAGATGTAAATAATAATAATAATCTTTGGTTTAAGAGCAAAATTTTCTAAAAATTTCGTTAGTGTTCGATTGCTCATAGCTTCATCATCTTTCTTGCATCTCACGGAACCAGTCTCTTGAAATTTATCTATTAAACGTCGCAAACCACTAACATTTTGAACACTCTTTTCACACATTGTACCTATATTCTAACTACCAAGTATAGAATATAGGTACAATGTGTGAAAAGAGTGTTCAAAATGTTAGTGGTTTGCGACGTTTAATAGATAAATTTCAAGAGACTGGTTCCGTGAGATGCAAGAAAGATGATGAAGCTACACGGAAAAAAATCTTATTGTTGGGTTAATATTTTTTGAATTGTTGGAATATTGTTGACTTCGCAATCATAATAATGGTTCCTGTATACATGGCCTATCTATTGGAGCAAACATGCTCTATTTGTATGTTAAGAATAAATTTGTGTATAGCTTCAAATGTTTTAACAAATAGTGAGAATAGTTAATACACTTACAAAAAATGTCATTTTTACTGCACCACTCGTGTTTGTGGAAACACTATAAACGTTTACAATTTTATAGTTAGAATAGCAAAAGAACTTTTTGAAACAGCATTCCACAAAATAGTAGCTTCGTACAGTGTATCAAATTAAATAATATTAAAACCGCAAGAGCGAATATGTAATAGAAACAACGTACGATGTTTATTCATACAACAATTTTTTGTTAGGATACATAACATACTATTGATGATCCAACAACTTTACACGAAATCTTAACACAATAGAAGTTGGCCATAAATTCGCCATGGTAACATCAACCACAATTTGTGAAGAATTTTCTAACGTACAGATAACAGTAAAGCACCAGTTAGTTGCTGCTGGTGGTGGTTTGTGTGAACATGTTCGGCTTTAAACTATTACCGTTGATTGAACGTTGATCAACGCTATTACTGTGGCTCATTTCTATTTTGCATAAAAGTTAATGCTAGTTACTAAACCTAAGTTAAACATATTAGGCAGAGTTGTTAACTAGAGTGTCGGTAGCATTATCATCATAATACGCAAGAGCAACTACACTAATTTTTGAAGATACCAAAAAACTATAGGAAACGTTGCGCGTATTTGTAATATCGATCGGATAAAATTTTTGAATTAACACATGAATGAGTTTGCAACAAACCAATACGTAAATTAACTTTCAAAACTGAAAAAGCTTAAACATGTCACTTACTAACAACTCTTCCTAATTTCTGACATAATAGTCATTTTACGTTTAGCAGATACTAAGCATCAACTTTTATGGAGAAGAAAGTTTTCTGAGAAATGAATAATAAAAGTTTTCTTTATTTTGCACACTTTTTAGACACCTGTATATATTTTAAACACATTTTTTCAGATTTATAAATGATTTGCAGTAGAAACATTTAATCAGGGTGAGTTTTTTTCATTATAACAACAGATATCTTGGAAATTGGCAGAGATAGATTGTAGGTTAAATGGGGAAAGAAGTGCAGTTTTTTAAGTCTAATGAACAGATTTCAAATCTTTGAAATTTTTTCTGGTCTACTAGATACTATAAACAAAAAAAATAAGATTTTAGGAAATTTTAAAAAATAAATAAGTTTGCATTATTTCCCAATCATGCCTGGTACAATATGGCGTTTGCTCATTCGAAATAATAGTAAATCTAATTTGGAACAACTTTCGTCATAACTTTCTTTGACAATTTTTTTCTATTTTGCGTTTCAAGCTCGTAAAATTCGATAATTGCCTATTATTTGTTCAGGTCAAAAAACTGCAGTTCTTTACCCATTTAGCTTAGTGCCGGTCTCTGCCAATTTCTAAGATCCCTGTAGTTATAACGAATAAAATAAAATACCTATCATCTACCAATAATTTGTGGTTCAGGGTACTGTACCGAACAGCATCCCTAACCACAATTTTTGCCTATTTCACTTTTATTAAAAGGGTGCAGCAACTGATGGTTGCCCCCAGTATATAAACTGCAATAGCTGTTCCAATTGCTGAATGCCTAAGCATCACACATTTTTTACGTTAAAACCGCGACTTTTATTGATGGTATAATAATAGTGGTTTATTGGTAGCACAATACATTTTATGCGAAATTTATCTACTACTCATAGATGCGTTAACAAAATTTAATTGTGGTACACCCACAACAAACGGACGACAAAGCACCACCGAACAGTTGCAACAGCTAAAGTTATTCAAAAACTATTGAAGTAGCAATATTATTGTGTTTTTGAAGCAACAAATTTATGCAACCACAATTTTAAAGTTGGGGTGGCAATACATTGTTGGTGTCCCCTATTTACCCACAATTTGTGAATGTGCATACTCCAATTGTGGTTGTGTCAACCACTTATTTTTTTCCGTGTATGAGCAATCGAACACTAACGAAATTTTTAGAAAATTTTGCTCTTAAACCAAAGATTATACCAATTTAACAGCTAACATAAACGTAAAAATGATTAAAATTTTAACATTTAATTTTAGGAAGAATTTAAACATTGCCATTTCTCCGCAGAATTTATTCCGCGGCAAGTAAGAGCGCGAAAGCGAAGCCTGAGTTATTCGTCAAATTGCCTGGCAACAAAATTTCGTTCAAAACAGGAATTTATCCGGCAAAATAAAAAGTACTCGTCAAATTATTGTTGAAAATTCGCCTGCAAATGTCAGAAATGACCACGATAATTAATCTCTAGAAACGTCATATTTGGACACTCACATTAAATTTAAAAATAAGGGTACCTATTTTCGAGAAATTGTCCATTAAACATCATTCGTGCATCAAAAATAACAGATAATTCTTCATTGAAGCTTGTTGCTTATAAATTGTACGAGTTCGTTTTGAAGGTTTTGTGAGTAAAAAGGATCCCGGGACCGTAGGTAATTTTAGATGCACTTATGATGACCCCCGATAATTATGTTATTTACCTTTTGCTACCATGACGACGTTGCAATTCTCGTATTTTGGATTGTAAAATGTTTAAAAATTGAGTCTCCCATATGCGTATTCTCATATTCATTAAATTATCTCGCCGAATTCATTTTGTCCTGATAAATTCCTGTTTTGCAAACTCAATTTTGTTGACTCTCAACAAAATTTCGTTCAAAACAGAAAATTTTCCGGTAAAATAAGAAGTACTCGTCAAATTACGGACGACAATTTTTATTAATTTTTTTCTAGGTGATGGAAAAAGAAAAAACACGTGCCAAATATTTTGGCAAGTTCTTTCCCATTATGAAATAAAATAAAAGTTGTTCGATTGTACATTGCAGCCAACAAGTTAATCATGTTCATGTCGAAGAAGTGTGGGACCTTTGACTGCAGAACCTCTGAAATATCACTACAGGTACTTAGTACGCGACGTGGTCTTTCAAAGACTATAGTGCGGAGAGTTTTAAAAAATCGAAAATATAAGTCGTACAAGATCCAGTGCCATCAGGAAGTTTTTGAATGGGATCGCTAGCTTTTCACAAAGCAAGATTTCTTGCTTTGCAAGCGAATTTCTTGTTTTGCTCTTGCACTGCAAGACCAGAAAAAATATTCCTTGCGACCTCATTTCTTGTCTTGCTGCAAGACTTGCAATTTCTTGCAATAGTAATAATAATGATGTATCATTATCAGGATACCATTCGTTACGAGCAGGAGCACATTAATAAATACGGACCCTGATGAAAAAAACCATATTTTGAAATGGTGGAGAAAAGTGACAAAACATTTCCTTGCCTAGCCAAGATGGCAAGCGAAATTTTTAGTATTTCGTATTCCTTGGAATGCCTTTTTCCAGGGTTTCTCTGGTCACACAAAAACAGAAATCGACTCAACGCTGAGTCGGTAAGAAACCTCATGTGTTTAAATTCTTGGACAAATTAATAATAAAGCGTTAAATGCTGAAATTTAAGTTATTCTCGAAGTTGTGAGTGGGATGGCGTTTTAGGCCATTTTAGAATGCGTTTATTTTGGGTTTTGTTTTCTATGGTTTTTATTGTTCTTTAAATCATTTTTGTCTCCAAAAACATGTTTGTTAAGTTTATGCAGTGTGTACCACTTTAGATAAAGACACCTCAATATCGTCTTTGTTTTTAAAGGAGTAGATTTCATTTTTGCCAGATATGCAATATCTCCATAAACTGTATTTTTCCAATTCGAGTTATGAATTGCCGTAAATACGTTGCCTTTCACGATCAAAAGAGAATGGCAAAATTCAATAATTTATATTAACGATTTTTTTATCGAAAAAGCAATCTTCGTTATGATAATAAAAATGAACTTGGCTAAAGCGGGACTTATTGTTTGATTTTATTCAGGAAATTTATTCGTGGTTCTAAAATGCCCGAATACCAAATTTCGTTGAAGAATTATTGGAATTTTTAAGTTTTTAGTAATATTATGTACATAATAATGTGATATAATATATCTCATGACACTCTTGCCGTTTATCAAAATAGCCTATTGATAATGGGATACTGCATGTGATTACTGAGAATATAAAAATTTAAATTTACAAGCACTGAATATTTTTTCTTCATAAAATTTTTTGCTAAAGAAATCACAAATATAAATTACCTAATTTTCCCATTTTCTTTTGATCGTAGAAGGCAAAGTGTTTACAACAATTCAACATTTCTAAATTATTGTAAAAGATGCTGACGTTGTCAGCGAAACATTTGCCGTGTACCTACCTATTATAATCATCGCCGTATTGGTTCGAGGTGAAAATTTAGAAAGTGTCTGAGTTTTATTATACCAGAACAACCCTCCTTCAAACTGATGAGGATCAACCGATTGAATGTCGATTGAATGCGATCAAGGATTGAATGCCGTTAACAAACCCACGGCGATTCAGAATGTATGCCTCGTCGTGAGCAACACGGTTGTTGAAAGAGATAAAAAAGTGAATTATTACCCGTTGCCTATTTTTAATTTAATGCCTAAATACGTGCTTCAATACAGTAGTTCATTTTTGCAGTGAATATCTGAAATATAGAAAAAGCTTTCAAACATGTCTTTCCCCATTTAAACTTCCTGGTTTAGGGTGATTACAATTATGCGTCATCGTCTGTGTACAACAGCTGACAGCAACTCTATTGTACTCAATTTATGGGGGGCTTCCAATATTCAAGTAGGTAATAACAAATCCATAATAGTAGCCTAACCCATGTCACCCACGCGTGGTCACGAATCCGTACATTTATTTTGATTTCATCGAATAATAACAAAATAAAACAACTCCTGCCATCAAAATTTTGAGTCAACTAATATCTACAAACACTAGCTCTGCGCGTGCTGCGTAAAATATGCCAGTCCACGTCATTACTGATCCATCATCGAAACTCATCCCTTCATTATAAAGTTACATTAGGCTTCTCCACACTGTGTCATGTCCATCTCGAGATCTCAGAGTAAATCGAAACGGATTAAAAAGGAGAGCCATATTCAATTTTGTAATTTCAGTTCAGGTTTTCGCGTAGATAGTTGACTCTGGCGTCTGGCCATATTTTAATTCCTGAGAAGCTTGGTCAGTTGCAGACCTTCCGGTAGATAAATTTTCTTCTACCAGTCTTCTCCTAACTGACTTGGCGTACTTCTTGGAGTTCATTTCTGACTACAGTCATGTGGCATCAACTGCATCAACGATTTATCTATCGCTAGAGTCTGTAAAGTTTGTAATTGGACCCGCTACTAGACATCAGCCGCACGAAAAATAGCTGCAATTATTCAACGTAATTTAAAAGTTTAAAAAACACATCAAGTAATAAACAATGGATGCTAATGAGTGGTACTGGACCTTTCGAACAACTACTCGGGCAATACCCTGCCTGGCATTGAATTATAGAACTACATCCAGATTTTGTGTACTACGAGATCTAATACGGGATGCTACCCCATACATATCGTTGGGCTTGCAACATCCTTGGATCTCTACGTACTTTCGTGCTCAACTAGCGGTAGTAGTATGTATGTAGAAGTTTTTCAATATTGGCTCGAATGTGCATGGAAAACCGTAGACCACTGGTTTCGTCCTTCTGGGACTCATCAATACGGTACTTTGCCCTACGCATTCGGCCCATGCAATATTGCTTGCTGTTATATACTTACACATAAGTTCGGTCCCCTCAAAAAATTTTAGGACAAGACTTATGGGTGCATCTGCTATTACTTTTGGTTCTACAAACATAGCTCCAAAGCTTGTATGTCTAGCTGCGCCAAGAGCCGGACATTCGCATAGTATGTGATGAGGAGTTTCCTCCTCTTCTCCACACATCGTGCAATCAGGATTGTCCTTCATTCCAATAGTGGTAAGATGTCTCATAAGTGAACAGTGTCCCGTAAATAGTCCTACTGCCCATCTCAGCTGGTTCTTACCCAGTCGTATTAACTCTTCAGCTCTCCTGCTGGATGGTCCGCTAATGAACATCCGCGATTGCCTCAGTCCAGGAGTCCCCATCCAGTAAGAGGTATGTCCTTTATCACCTCTTTGGCTATCTGATATGCCAAACGACACGTAGGTTCCAGCCCTATCAGCGGGACTTTGGCTCTCTTCTTCGCTAAAAGGGCTGCTTTTTCGTTCCCTTCACTTCCTTGATGGCTTTTCACCCATCGTAGAATAACCTTGTTATGTACTGCTAGCCGAGCCAGCGAGTCCACACAGTCTTTAACTGTTCTGGATTGTATCTTTGTAGCTTCCAGAGCTTTCAGTGCTGCCTGGCTGTCAGTGAGAATCTGGATCCTCATGTTTTGAAAGACCTCCTGATCATCTCCTGGGCACATACGGAAATTGCAGTAATTTCTGCCTGGAAAACGGTTGCAAGCCTAAAGTAAAGTACTTTGATATATTCAGTATATTGATAAAACATACTAAATGGTCAATATCGCTGTACAATAAAAATCTTGGGGCAGCATTATTGATTGTTTAAATGGTCCTCAAATACTTCGCATATTTTTTTTACTCGTAGTCAATAATAAATATGTATTATACATGAAAAATATTTATTTCAGAACCAAGACATTCGAAATATCATAATATTAAAAGCGAACTGGCACAACACTTTACGGGTGGGGATATCGGTCGCTCGATCTCTTTTCAACTGGCGGAGATCGTATGGGTGAGGTCGTGCACTAGATCAAGTGTTTCTTTAACGCAAATAAGAAAATTGCATCGGCATCATTCCGATGGACGCTTGGATCTGCTCAGCGCCGTTCGCAGTCGTAGTTCAACCTGGGGGTTCAACGTCGCACCCTTAGATAGAATGGTTTTTACTATATTAAATTAAACGCAATTAATTATTTAATAATATTCTATGGGAATATTTTGTGGTGCACCTGGGATGCACCTACCTTTTAAGTACCTACTTACATATTATAATTACTACACCGATTCACCACTACGTAAAAGTCGTAGAGCGTAGCCCACGGGTTCATCTAGTAAGTAATAAATAGGTATGCAAGTATTTCTGAATATGTAATTAGTATAAATACCCAGATTTATCAGTTATATTAAACTAATTCTGGACAATGGTAATAATTACCGATGAATTATACCTACAACTATTGTCCAATTTAATTTGTTGCGACTACTCCACGAATACTTTTGATTATGTTGAGTATGTGATAACCCAAAACAAACAATTGCATGTGCTCATACAGCATAATGTTCACTATGCCTTTTTGCTAGAGGCAGATACGTTTTATTCATTAAAGACTGAATCTAAATTGTACCCCACACAACAAGAGAGTGATGTTAAAAGAATTTCGTAGCAGACGCTAAAGCAAGTAGGTATTTAATAATAGAGGAATGTACTCTGCAAACAAAATGTTTGATAACCACTAAGAATTAAAATGAAACTTACGGGCCCATATTTTTGTATACACTGTGCAAGGAATTTAAATTTAATGTAAATATTATTAATAGGTATTCTGATGTACGACTGACAATTTTGCATTGAACTGAATTTACTAAACATTTCTACCCCCGCTTTTCTTGTATTCTGGTTTACAAAAGCCCATCCAGAAATAGATATTCTTAAGGACGTCGTGTCGTGTGGAAGTATTTCTTTCGGAGAAAATAATGAGAAGCGTAGGCAATATTGTTCCAAAGGAAAAACAAAATAACATTTTGTATAAATAGAGTAACCTAACTCCCGAAACATTAATAACCTACACGATCTTGTTTTGTGACTCTTTCACTCATCAAATTTTAAACCAATCAAATAATTAATAATTAAAAATTAAAAATTACATATAACAGCATAATCCAAAATTATCAAATAAAAATGATATTAAATTTTGTCTCATAACTTAGGTAGTCCCACACCGATCTCCGGGTGAGGACTGCTTCGGGAGGAGATCGCTAGATCGCTAGATGAAGAAGGGATATAAAGACGAAGCGTATAAAATAATTAGGAGAATCTTCAGAGGAATTGAATCTAGCACCAAGACATCCTAATCGGAAGAGAGGAAAGACAGATAGGTGGAAGGAATATTTGGCAATCTTTTACATAGGTATATGGAACAACAATTAGGAGATATATTAGAAAATCAGTGTAGAGGGAGGTAATCTAGGCTGTCCTATAATAAGGGAAGAGTTCGAGCTAGCATTATAAAGTTTAAAGAACAATATAAAGCACCAGGTGTAGACGGATTACAGGCAGAAAATGTAAAGTGGACAGGCCAAGAGGTAAGAGTGTTTATTTAAACAGAAAGGTGAGATTCCAGAAGATTACAAACGGAACATCATAGTCGCTTTGCCGTAACGGAAAGGTGTTGATAGGTGTAAAAGTTGAACTTCCCACGCGTCAAAAATTTTAACTAAAATTGTGCAAAGAAGGATGGAGAAAATGGAGGGAGAAATATTAGGAGAAGATCAGATCGGATTTAGATGCTCGAATGATATAGCAGTGTTAGCATCCAGCAAGGAACAATTAGGAATACTAGGAATGGCTCTGAATGAAATGGAAGCAGTGTTTGACAGAAGGCTACGGCATGAAAATCAATAAAAACAAAACCAAAATTCTGGTATGGAGAAGGCGTGAAAGCATGACTCAAACCAAACCACTTTGACTCAAACTAAAATACAAATAGTAAATGCGAAGATAGAGGAAGCCGTGGATTTCTGATATTTAGGAAGCCAAATAATTCGCGATGGTAGAAGCACTAAAGATATAAGACAAACAATAGTACAGGGTCGAGCTGCGTTTAACAGAAAGAAACAATTGTTATAATGGAAAGAAGCAAATGCAGAGGTAGGTCCAGATCAGATTACGGCTTTCAAATAGTTATATTTCCATGTTAATTTTCTATGTGTCATATCTCATATCCAAGAAACATCACTACAGGCACGATGGCTCGGTTCCGTTACAGGCTGTTCCGTTTAAAATAAGAAAGTTTCATTCGGTACAGAAAAAACTGTGCAGCCTCTATGTATATCTGAAAATAATTCTAAGGGGTTCAGAGAAAGAAAACAACAATAGACCTGCTCGAAAAGTTTTCATCGAAGGCGTATTCTAAAGACGCCGTACTGCGTGGACAGTCTTCATTATTGACATTTAAAGAGCATCCATTTCGGAAACGTGACCGAGTCTATCCATGCAAGGTTGTCAACAAGGTCGTTCCAAAATAACCATATTTAAAAAACAAAGTATAAAACAACCACGCCATTGATTGAGAAATTATTTGACACGAAATACAATGGTAGCCCTTGGCTTGTTCACGAAGAAGGGCTCTACCAAATAAAAAGCCTGAACAACGTATTTATAAGATTATAACTCATCTCACTTTATAAAGTCTGGACATATTCTCTCTCAAGTACTCTTCACAAAAAATCCAAATTTAAATTCTGCACTGGTCGTTTTATTTTTCCTTTTCTTTTCTAAAGTCAACCAACAAAAATTAAGTTTATTTAGATCACTTACTAATTTTTATAAATTACTAAAAAAAATCCCCAATCGTCAGCTTAAAGTTTCTGCGTGCGCACTCTCAGTGGCTGTAGACAGTCTAGTTGTCGAATCCAAAATTCATTTTCCCTTTTTGAATCGATTTTCCCAATTAATCGATTAATAAAATTTGCGTGGAAATTTTTAGCGTAAACCTCTGCAAATTTGATTGATCACGTATCGGAAATCGGCTCGCATCTGGAATCTATTCCAATCAATATAATTATTTAACCAATCGATTTTTTGGTTCAAGAAAAGAAATCTATTTTAATCGATTGAACGATTTTTAGGCGCAGGCGTGCTCTAAACAGCATTGCATTATGGCTCCACGACGGCCTGTAGGTTCTATCGCAGACCGCATAGCGAACTACATAATTATGAACCTGTGTTGTCATGGCAAATCCTGCGTGAAATATCGCCCATTCGAGCTTTAGACAGAGTAGATGCGACAATCATAGACGTAAACTAAAAATATGTACTAAGAAATATTGTGCCCTTGTTATTATATAATTAAAAGAATAAAAATTTCATTGATAAAAATTCAGTGAGAAATTTTGTCCAATTCTCTTTTAAACATTTTTGAGAGGCCGACGGCTCAGAGCCCGCCATGACGAGCCGCCGCTGACGATGTATGACAATCCCATGGCGTAGGTGCGCTGAACTTTTGGGTACTATGTATTACAAGGAAGTTTAATTTCCGGCTGCTAATTTTAGTTCTTCTTGCAAAACTTGTTGAAGTTTCCTGATTTCTATTTAAAATTCGAAAGCATTCATAATCTGAACGCAGGTCTTGTGTATTCTTAATTAAATATTATGTGACACTTTGCATTGTCGAACCGTTTTTGTGTACTTCAGTCTAACGCACGTTAAACACCTATCGATGTTTAGTTTAGTAATTGCGCAGGAGAGTTTGAGATTGTACTTGTTTTGTGGTTATATTATTTGGCAATTGCTGTATTATGTGGATGAAAAAGTGTCTGTAACACTCACATGAAAGAGAACGTCTTCTCATGAGTATCTTTACCTTACGTAAATATTATCGTTACTAAATGAAAGGCTAAAGTTAACATGGTCCAGTTCGTTGAACAGATTTTTACAAGTGATGAGAGCCATTTATAACCAATAAATTATATAATGTAAACACTTGTCTGTGAAGCCGGTTAAAATAAGCGTTCCGAACATTAGAACATTGCTACTTACAAGTCGTTAATCTGAATTCTGTCTCAAGGAAAACAATTAAGATGTAAAAATCCCAACGAACAAAATTATTATTATTTCTTTGGTTTGAGAATCATAAATGAGTTTATATTTTAATAGCGGCAAGAAAATTGAAACTTTGGACCTTCCAAAGAGGAAAGTTCATGTAATTTTTAATTATTATGCTATATTAAAATGGCAGCGTATTGTGAACGAAATAATACCCTAATAAATAAATAAATTTTGAAACATGACCTCTTGAGGGCCTAGTACTTTTTAAAAATGTCTAGTAGGCAGTCGACAAAAATAAAAACAATTCGTATAATCTTAACAACAGTGCTGTCACTTCATTACTTAATTAGGGTGTATTTTACTTGTTTTTTATTTAAAATGAATTACACAAATGCTGACATGATTGTGTGGTATGCATTTTGTCTATGGTCTTGCTAATGGTAATTATGTCCAAGCCAGACGTATTTATTCTGAATAATTCGGATTCTTTCAATGTTTATGTCTTCATCAACGTCTTAGTGAAGTTGGGACTTTCAAGACAAACTGATGATAACGGGCAAACCTATATAGTGAAGTAGAAGAAGCCGGGAAAATTGCTTCCACCTTAAACGTTACTCGGCCCATAGTTTGAAGGATATTGAAGGATCATTGACAGTATCTTTACCACATTCGACGGATGCAAGCGCTTTTGCTGCGGACTTCCCGCACGGAGTCGCTATGTGTCGATGGATGTAAAACAAAATCAGGCGAACTCTCAATTTTTATCTCAACTCTTCTTCACCGATGAAGCTATTTTCTGATAACCATATTTGGGTCGAGGAAAATACTCGCGAAATATTACAAGCTCGTCATCAACACCAATTTTCAGTAAATATATGGGCCGGAATGTCACTTAATTATTATGCTCCATGCTTCTTGCCTTTAAGATTAAATTGAAATATTTATCGTCATTTTCTTGAAACAGAACTGCCAGGTCTGTGGAAGAGGTGCCTCGTCAGTTAAGAAATCAGATGTAAAATTATGCACTATATGGCGCCCCAACACATTGCAGTTTGGTTGCTTGACAGTATTTGGACAATGGGTTTTGGAATCGGTGGATAGGTCGAGGAGGACCTCAACCTCGGCCACTTTTTGGTTTTGTTTTTCCAAAGGTAATGTCAATTTTAGGCGATTCCAGGAGCACTTTTCTTATTGAGTTCCAATAGTTGAATAGCGACAAGAAAATTGAAAATTTTGATCTTCAGGTTTTGGTAAATTTGTTAAAAGCTTGTGTTAACCTTTTCTTCTTTCTTGTTACGGTGAAGGACTATATTTTTTTTCTAAAGCAATTGCTCACATAAGCACTGCCACGTAAAACCGTGAATTTCTCGAAAACGAAAGACTAGAGATATTTAAAAAGAGTATCTTTTTTGCAGCATTTTGATTACAAAATCTAAAAATAAAACCATATGTTCAAAAACCTAACCTAAAACTTTTCATTAACAAAAAAGTATTACCCGACCCCTTTTCCTACGCCACTGAATTGTCGTATTACACTTGAAATATTGCTGGATTATTTGTAGTTTAAGGTAACACTTGCCCACAAAAACTTAGAATCCTCGGGCTGTTTCGTTTATAGCTAAATAACTGATACGCCAGTCGTCATTATAACACCCTGTATTTTGGAAAGGAAGCGTTTTCGTACAAAACTATAAAAAGGTTTTAGTGTTATTTTAACTTTCTCTACAAACTCCTAAATTTATGGTACTCAATTTAGAAACACCTTGTATAGGTGGCAACACACATCCCTGTCTCACTCCCTTTCGGATACCTACTTCTCTTCGTTCCTTCTCAATTTCTATAATGTTTGCTCTTTGTAGAGATTCTGTACCTGTATTTCATCATTATCTTTCTGAGCACTTCGAACTTCTTCTCCCAATTTACGTTGTCGAAGACTTTTTCTAAATCTACAAATCCTATACAGGATGTTTTTTATGTGGTGTTAACATGGCTATCTTTTTAATCTTAATAGACACAGGTTCGGCTAAATGGGAGAAAAGTTGCGTCTGTTCAAGCATAAAGAAGTTCCGTTTGCAGAAGTTTATCTCTTTTTGTTTTTGAGATAATCGAGAAAAATTAAAATTTTGACTTTTACATTTGTGTTCATATTTTCCTTATTTAGCATTCAATTTTCAATCTGCAAAAACCTTTTTATGACGACTTTTCATCCTCTTTCCATTTGTGGTAGCAGAAAGTACCTACCACGTTTCGTTTCTTCAGAATCACCATCAGGTTCATTTTTTCTTATGGCACCATCTTAGATTTTTTTCACCATAAAATAGCCAATTTTTTCTGAATAAATTATATAACATATTTGTATGTTTAAATGTTTAAATGTTTAGGTCCAGAATTTAAATAAAACATGATACAAATTGTTTTTCCATCTAATTGCAATAGCCGTGAAAACAAAATTTATCTACTTTGTCAACTCAAACGTCAAGAAACATTTTTAATACGATTGTGTTTTATTCGGTTACAGTGGATTACTGGATTAGTGGATGACGAAAAGGTTGACATGTTATTTGTTTATGCTGTTTAAACATACAAATATGTTATACCATTTCATTCAGAAAAAAATGGACTATTTCATGGTGAAAGAATCTAAGATGGCGCCATAAGAAAAAATTGACCTGATGATGATTCTGAAGAAACGAAACGTGGTAGGTACTTTCTGCTACCACAAATGGAAAGAGGATGAAAAGTCGCCCCAAAAAATTTTTGCAGATTGAAGATTGAATCCCAAATAAGGAACAAAATTTTGATTTTTCTCTGTTATCTCAAAAACGAAAAGAGATAATCAACTTCTGCCACCGCCACTTCTTTATGCTTGAAGACGCAACTTCTCTCCCATTTAACCGAACCTGTATCTATTAAGATTAAGAAAATAGCCATATTAACACCTCATAAAGAAACATCCTGTATAGGCGCTCTTTCCCTTTTATATTGTTTTCTCTATAATTACTCGTAAAGCTAGAATGGCCCAGTGTTGCCAACTTGAGGGATTAATCCCGTTTTGAGGGATTTTTGATTTCAGCCGGGCTGAAGCGGGTTTACAAGCTACGTGAGTGCAGTTCCATAAGCGGCAATGCATTTCAGATTGCGGCGGGTCCAGCCGAGCTGGTGCCGCCCAGCTGGACCCGCTCGTCTCTGCACTCACACTGCTTGTAAATTTGATTAGTTTTCTATATACAGTAAGTAGAGCAATTTTCGTGACTGACTGCTTATATTCATCAGTAGCCATCTTGAGGTTGTGCAAAGATGTCGAGATGTGACGATGAATTTATTGCCATCTACTATTTATCATCAACCGTAAGCAATAGAAGGCGATATAAACGCAAGAGATACTGGGTTCATGAAATATTAATGAATTATGAAGGCCTTGCAAATGCACAATAATCTATCTGGACTGTACTATCCACGTGGTTTCGAAGAATGCAAATCTATTGGTGGATTTGCAATTACCGGCCGAGCGGGTCCCGCCGGAGTTGTATATTTCTACAAATCGAGCTGGACCAGCTAGGCTGAAGCGGGTTTACAAGCTACGTGAGTGCAGTTCCATAAGCGGCAATGCTTTTCAGATTGCGGCGGGTCCAGCCGGGCGGGACCAGCTCGGCTGGACCAGCTACGTGAAATGCGGCCTTAAGAGTCACAATATCCTTTATTATCTAAGGTTTTCTACTTTCATTTTGTTTAAGACCCAAAATCTCTCCAGATGCAGAATCTAAACTATTCCATTCTGCCTCTTCGTCCCTAACAGTAAGTGATACAATATACGAGTATGAAACTCGTATAGCAAAAAAATTAAGTCACTAGTAAAGAAACCAGCAATTTATAATGACAACACACTCGTTAATCATCTCTTCTAAAACTGTCTCGAAAGAAACTTTTTCATTAAGTACATTAAACCAGTCTGAAGTTAATATTTGACATAAAAATTTTACTACCATATTTCTTCATAATTAACAAAAATTAGCCGCAGCTGCCTTTTATGGGTAGAAATGAAGCAGAATTTACTATCCTATTTGTTCACCTCCACATTAGCGGGTGTTACCTATATAAAACGTATATTCCAATAGGTAATATCTTCTTTTTTCTTATAAGAGAAGAAAATTAACTCACTACCAAATAATCACACCATTTCCTGAAGATGTTGACAATGTCATCGAAACATGATGTGCCGAATTTAATAATAATAATAATAATACAATCTAAGTATCCAGTGAACTGATTACTGAATCCCATTGATTACACATTTTCTTTTCTACATCTTATATGTATAGGTATGTGCTTCCTGTAATTTGTGACTGATATTGTATATGGTATTTGGTAGGCTATTGTATTTTAGTACAGTCTTGAAAAACAATGAATTTTGAATCCGGTTTTACGGTCTATTTTTTTCTATTTCTAGTTCTATGTTCGTGAACATCCCTAAAAGTTTTTAAAAGGTTGTCTAAATACTATTTCCGCTCTTTTAATCC
Organism: Xestobium rufovillosum; assembly: GCA_963966045.1. Taxonomy (NCBI): domain Eukaryota; kingdom Metazoa; phylum Arthropoda; class Insecta; order Coleoptera; family Ptinidae; genus Xestobium; species Xestobium rufovillosum. Next base: position 18,363,275 of record OZ014492.1, on the reverse strand, counting down.
TATGTATAAAAGTTAATGTCAACCCTTCACACCAATTCAACGCTCTCTACATAGTATATTTGTCACATATCAACATTGTCCGCATGGCCCTATTTTGTGAAAGTTGCCATCTATTCAAATCGGTTCTTCTTGCCAAGTACAATATTGTACCATCCATTCTTAAAAAATCGGTGCTGGCCGATATATTCGCTCTGCTATTGGTTCTTGGTCGGAGGTTATTAATATCCCAATAGTGTTTATTATTTTTTCTAATCGGTACTAAAACGTGACCTCGGGGCGTAGGCATGACATCATGTCACGAACAACGAAGCAGCGGCAAGTTCATTCGCCGGGCCTCCCAAATCTCACAACGCCTGTATTACACCCTTGAAATTAAAAGTGTATAATAAATTGTGGTAGTTAAGTTTGGACGTTTTGGTATACAGGGGATGTCCCAAAACGTTTTACTTAGATTATAGCTCCAAAACTATAACAGATAACGAAATGGAACAAAAACCACTTTGTAGTGTTGATGAAGGAGTACACAACTCGAAGAGCGTAACAACCCCCGGGGATGCAGCCTCCGACATACCGCCCCTAATTATTATTTTTTAAATAGCACCCTGTATATTCTGTGAAGGAGCGTGACGAATTCAAATTCTCTACCTAACATTGTTTTTGAAATTTAAAATTGACCCATCAATGGTGGAGAAAACCGATTTTTTTATTTATGTTAAAATCGGCCATGGAATTATTAACATTTTTTATTGGAACTGATAAGTAAATGACTACCGGCGACAGGCGTAAATGTCGAAGTTAATTTGAGTTTTGTGTTGTGTTCTGAAATGCCTGCTTTATTTATGCCATATGAGTATGGGGACAAGCGGCATGTAGAAGAAATTTATTGCCCAGGTTAGAAATGTGTGTTGTTGCAGAAGGACTCCAATTTGAACATTTGATCAACTGATTATGTTATCACATTATTAGTGTTATTAGTTTAACTTATTTTAGACTTTTTCTTTAATAGTTTTAATAATTCCATGACTAACGTAAAAATAAATAAAAAGTCTGTTTTGATGGGCCAATTTTTATTTCAAAAAAATCTTGGATTCTTGGATAGAGAATTTGATTCTTTGTCATATTCCTTCACGGAATATACAGAGTGCTATTTGAAAAAAATAAGTGGGGTGGTTTGTCGGAGATGACGGCCCCCGGGGGTCGTTACTTTCTTGGGGTTGTATATGTATACTCCTTCATCAACACTACAGAGTGGTTTTTGTTCCATTTCGTTATGTGTTACAGCTTTGGATCTATAACCTGTGTAAAACGTTCTGGGACAACCTGTATAGGGTAGGTAAGTAGCCATATGCCCATTTTTCAAATATCGATTTTATAATAATTGCAGTATTTGCAAAATAACAAGTAAAACTAACAATTGCGTATACAAGATTGTGTACTTATTATTGTACTTAACAATAATCTATTTACATTGATACACAGGCATGGGAAGACGCTGACGAGGAAGAACCATTTCAACGTTTGCGGCGAAAGAAACGTGCAGATAATGAACGAAGAAGACATGATGCTCGGTGTGCCCAAAAGTTTCAGACTTTAAAACAACAAAAAATTAACAATGAAATTGTGGAACATTATATAGGGAAAATGGATGTTTTATTTAAGTTTTATTTAAGTTCTATTTAAGTATTGGCATTTTGTTGTTGCAAAAGTAATAAATAATGCTTTTTCATTTGCATCGTTTAACGCAAATTTAGTCAAATTCAGATCAAGACGTCCTGGTCCACATTGTTTTAAAATTCAACGTCAAATTTACCATCATTTACCCCGATCAGGGCGTATCTCCAAGTTACGGTCAATTGTTTATTGTATTATTGATCCTAGCGAAGTGACAACAAATCGTTCAAATAACAATAATGAACTAGATGTTGAATTGTTACAAAGCCTCGATAAAATTATGCGGGATAATAACGCATTTGCCCAATCTTATCGGGTGGTGCACGAAGAGGTGAAAAGGCGAGAAGAAATGGAGTTGTACACTGAAAGAACGATTTAATTGAAAAAATTAAAATTTAGTCGCGACCATTAAATAATTTATTCGTATTTGGCGGAACAAATATTTATTTTGTTGAATTAAATTATTTACTCTAAGTTTTTTAACATACTTAGTAGTTGGTATTAAATGGTTTAGTTACTACAATTAAATTTTTGTTTTCCCTTGAAAAACAATTTAATAATTACAATTAAATGATAGTTGTATGAATTAAATTTTATTTAGAACGTAATTGGCACCTTTAATTGTCGGAAGTCAATATTTAATAGTAGTTTTGTCTCATTTAGTTGTTTTCATTAGGGTTTTATTTAAGGCTGTGATTTACGACGTGTCCGCTATAACGTAAAATAGTACAAAACATAGGCCCATTATATGACGTTTATCTTCCAAATTACTGAATCGATTTTAACAAATCGAACGGTGAAATAAAGAGCAAGCTTTAACGCTGGACATGACAAATTTTTCGCAGGAATTTTATTTGCAAGTATGGTAATAGTATTGTGGATATGCCACGTGAGTTAACTATATTCACAATGAAATTATCAATACCTTCATATAAAATTTTTGCACAAAATTTCTGTCATGCCCGGTGTCAAAGTTTGAATTTCAGTTTGCCGTTCGATTTGCTGAAATCAGTTCAGTAATTTGGTAGATCAACTTCGGACAATGGACCTATGTTTTGCACAATTTTGCATATAGAGGACATGCCGTAAATTACAGCCTTAACACTTTATATATTTTTTCTATTATGTGGGAAAAATATACAGGTAGATATTATTCAACAAAACAAATTTTAAACGCCTAAAAGTTTAATAGTATAAAATAATAAGTATTAATACACAGGTCCGTAAACAAAACTTGTCAAGCAATATAAATAAAGTAAACGATGATTCTGCAACAAAATAATCCACTTACTTTCCCATCAATTTTCAATTCTTATAAATTGGTAGTAAAAATATGTTAGAAATTTAGAATGTTGCAAAAGTTAATAACAATATCTATACGTACTTTAACTTCATTGAAATAATTTTCCATATTTTTTCTTAAAAGTGCTTGAACACCAATTGACATAACTTTTAATTATCGTCTTGAAATAACATAAGTATGCCCCATGTAATATCATTTTCATTTTCTGAAAACCAAAAGTTGTTGTTGAAACTTTTATTACGATGCATGGTCAATAAGCATTAGTGGGATTGTTTGTATAAAAGTAAAGTTTGAGATACTTACGTTCGAAAACAGGAATTAGTTTTTCCAGTTGGAATTTTTCTAACATTTCCTTTGCCTTTTCATCACACATGTTGTAAAAATATACATATCAACCACTAATACCTTAGAAAGCGTTAGTATACTGAACCGGCACCATCTTGCATGCCACAGTATTGTGGAGGGAGCCCAGATTAAATGCATAACAACAAATATGAAATGGACGTGACTAAATTTCGTACTCACCACTAAATATATTTCGAGTAATTAAACTTTACTACTACGACGACCCTTACAACTACGTTTTCTTTTCTAATATGTATTTAATTATTCTAATCAAAGATATTTGAACGTATAGCACCAGAAGAACTAAATATTTATTTTCAGGGATTATACTTAGTTACGAATAATTTACAGTATTCTGCTAGAAGAAATTTATTTATGAAAACTAAGACTTATTTATATTAAATATTTTTTTCTCCGGTATTAAACCAACAAACTGCATTTGTTATACTATAACAAATGTTGAATTGGCATAAATAATTGTCACTAAAGAGTATTAAATTAATAAAAACTGAATGAAAATATGATTTATTAAAAAGTTTGATAACAAATTTTTCTCAGTGTACAATAACGAAGCCTGTCCTGAAATGCTACTGCTTTTCACACTAAAGCCTGGCATAAATCGTAGAAGATTTAACTTTCAACAGGTCAATGAAGTTGCTGTTGTTTTTTATACTACTGCTGATGGTGAGATTTTAGAATCATACGTTACTATACGCAATCGAAATTCAAAAGAACTGCAATGCCTAAGTTCAATGGATCCAAATGTGGAGCCATGGATTTATCCATCATTTTATCCTCACGGTATCCAAAGATTAGCATCGCAATTTAATGAAAGTAAATAGTAAGAAGAGTGTTTCGAGAACAGCTTCCTGACGAATTTAACGCGTTTCTACGAGGAGGTCGATTATTTCAACAGTGGCTTGTAGATAACTAAGTTAAAATTGAAAAAGACAGATTAATGTAGGTACAATTATTATTATTATTATTATTATTATGTTGTTATATTTTAATATTTTAATTATTACTTCATATTATGTTACTATTGTATTATTTCCATTAACTATATTTTTATAATAATATGCAAGTATTTTTTCTCTTTATATAACAATATTTTTCAACATTGTCAATAAACTATATCTTTCAACAGAGCACAATGTATCTTTCTATTCTTCTTGTCATAAGTACTCCCGCATTTAGATATGATTTCAAGGGAACACACATGGGCCCGATATTTTTATCCCATCAAAATAATATTTATGTTGTACTTTCGAAAATCGAAAATCGGCGCGCGCTAAAAGCGCGCGTTTTGGAATCTAGTCAAACTAAAAGAGAGGCAACTCAACCTAATTATAAACAGCTAACCTTGCATTTTGGGTAAGATAACCACTGCATCCTGCATCTGAACAACACTCCTAGCTTTTTACTTATTGGAAATTGGAGTTTACTCCTTAAGAATCGATTTTCAGTTAGGTATAGCCCGCGGTACGGAAATATTATGAGTAGTAAAATCAAGCCTTACATTTCGCCTTAACTAAAAGTAACGCGTTACGTACATTGAAATTATGTAAGTATATATCTATGGATACGGCTGTTTATGTCTGACTGCATAGAGCATGGACATAGTGAAAATAGAGTGGCATAGAGTTGGCGATGTAAAGTTAGCATTTGCAGTGTTTGTTCGTTCCTAAATTTGTTGAATCTTTTGATTTAATATGGAAAACCTAATATTAAATACTCCAAATATTGCTTAGTGCCGAAATGTGAACCAACGCCTATTCGAACACCAGGAAAAGTATTTATTTCATTGCCAGTGGGATCGACGTTTAGCAGATTGTCACTTAATTACTGAATTTATAAACAATTTATATTTTGATGTAGTTGGACATTTTCGAACATAAACCATCTGATAAATACACATTTGGGTATAAAACTGATATTCGCGTGTACCCTATTATCAAGTGATTGAAGTTAAAATAATCGTTCGTAAGGAGTAAATTCCAGTCGTGCGTCGCAGCTGACACACACACGTTTTTTTAACAGCTATTGTTCTACAAAGGTTGGTTTTTTATCTACCACATTTCCCATTATATTTATAGATATTTATATTTTTCTACAATTTCAATCTGTTTACCCCCAATACTTATTTCAAAACTACTCATCTCCACTCATTTATCTTATTATATGTCTCTCCCCTCCTATTAACATCGCTTTCCTTTTATCTGTGTTTACCATTAATTTGTTTAATTGAAATCATTTCTCCAATCTACCTTATTCATCCTACAATTTCACCTATACTTCAAGCAGACTCTCTTTACTTATGTAAATTACAAAGTCATCTCGGAACAAATGAAATTTACAATATTTTATGCTTGTTTTCAAATCATTTATGTATATCAAAAATAATAAAGGGCCCAATACACTGCCTTGTGGCACTCTCATTTCCGCAATAATTGTTTTTGACATTGCAAAACAACACTTCACTCTTTAACATCTTTGTCTATGTTCAAATAGGCATCAACAGTCAAATTTTAATATTTCTTCAATTTAAACTTTTTTTGTCTCATATAGTTTCGAAAATATTTGCGGTTGCAAAAATTGTAATACCTATTTTTGATGCACTGTCAGAATTTGGATTTGAAGAACATTTTGCAAACTTAAAATTCAAGTTCAACAAAAACCCCTTACCTACTACAAATTAATTTTTGGGTAGGTACCTTTTAGTCAACAGCTATCCAAGGATGTGCATTTTAGAGAATTTTGAAAGTTTGAGTTTCACGCCAAATAAATACATTTTCAAGGCAATCTGCCGAGTACAGTATTATTTAACCAGTTCTTTTAAAATTCATCACAGTGCACATGCACTTTGCTAAATAACAAATTCGCCACTAACATGAAGCCGAATCTTCATGTTTACCGATTACTTTCTCGGCGATGTTGGCAGATTAGTTTTAAAGCGACATTATTCTGTTATTCAATTTGAATTTACTCGGATTGGTAGCATTAAAAATGAGTCGATTCTTTCAATGTTTCAGTACGTTTGCTTGGCTCGGCAGGTGACTGGCCGACCCCGGCAGCATATCCGTATCGGACGTAGCGTATTGCAGATTGGCAAATGCCGAACTTAGTTTCGTATCGGACGACCGTGGTCGCAGAGGTATGTCAAATGAGTGGATGTCTGTCTCGCGTGATGGCGATCCCCTAGCTATCGTTTTGGACCTGACCGATTTTTTGTTCAAAAGAAAAAAGAGAAATCATCATAACGGAAAAAACTACTGCGAGGTGCGAACCCTCATCTTTGCGACTTGGGGGAATGACACATCGACCACTGAGCCACGGAGGTGTGCTTGTAAGAAAGCTTACGAAAATAGTGTATAAGTAGAAAATACGCCCGTTGCTGTAAGTCAACAGTTGGGAATGCAATACGCTACGTTCACCCAACCAAAAAGTGACGTAAATACAATAAAAAAGTTTATTGTAACAATGAAAAAATTCATTAAAATTGGTCCGATGAAGAAATAATACATTGTCGGAATGAATACCATTAATCGGTTAATAAACACATTCATTGGCCAATGTAAGGTTCATTGTATTTATGAATTTAATTCATTGGTTTTTGTTCTCATATTTTCGTTAAGACAATAACGTTATACATTGCAGTCATGTAGATCATACATTGAGCTAACGTACTACTTTTATAGTATTAATGTCGTGTATACATTCTACCAATTAACTTTGTACATTCATTGTATGCGCAGTATACCTTGGTTGAATTAACTAATTCATTGACCCAATGTAAGGCTTACATTAATTTCATAAATATCATTTATTGTCTCAACGAAATGATTTATTGTACGAATGAATTGGTACAGTGAATCAATGTCCAACTTACATTGATTTCATGAATTATCGGGTTTATACATGCTGTCCATTTAGTATGCAAAAGGAAGATACCTCTAGTTCTATAAGAAATAAAAAAATATTTTGTTTATAAAATGTTCTAGAGATTTCAAGATAGCACAACCTTATATTTTTAGGTTGTGTCAGCTTGAGATCTCTAGAACACTTATAGACAACATATTTTTTTATTTCTTTTAGAACTACACAGAGAGGGTACTTATCTTGTTATCTTCGTTTTGAGCAGTAAACGGAAAATATTTATTAACGACCAGTTTTTCCTCTTGTTGAAGGATTCTTAAGTAAATTCTGAGTTTAGAATTGACAACTCACTTTAGCAATATCAGTCTTGTACTTGTCTTCTATATTTGGTTTTAAGTTGCTGTAATCTCTTGCAAGAAGAGTAGAAACTGCTGCTAAGGATTAAAAAGATACCTACATAGGGAAGATGAAGTAAGATACAAGGCAAAATAAGACAAAATCAATTTAAACACTTTTTATTCTATGTTCGAGGTTATAGAAAAACTTAAAATAAAAACGTAATAATTAAAATATCATATGAAGTTGATATCTAGAGAACTGTTTGCTTTTTAATTTTTTTAATTATCTTGTTTCTATAGATATATCTGACTTACATATGTAACCAGCTACATTTTACAATAAAAGAGACGCCCAACGGCCAACTAACTAATCTTATGTTTAGTACCTACGAACATATTTTCGGACCTCTTCTAAACAAAAATAATATGTATAATAAATATAAAGATGCCTTTGGATAAATACAACTAAATAAGAATTAACAAGAGTAAATTTTAGAAAACAACTACATACATATGAATACATACTAAATTATCGGTCGCAATCATTTAATAATTATTGAATAATCTTAGAGATGTTTAAGGTGATATTGTACCCGTACATTTTCAGCGACTTAGTTCCGGTCTGGCAAAACATCAAATTTAAATAAGCTGGGATGTTAGGAAATTCTGCAAGCAACATATTTCCTAAATTAATAGGAATAGGAGAGAGGGTGTAGTGTACTTACCGAATTTATTGAACACACACATCAAATTCACCCCCTTGACACAGACTTTGAAATCAAAAATCACAGCGAACACGCCGAACGCTAACGTAAACTGACGCTCTTTAAGCTGTCTTAACGGAAACGACGGAAACGAACGAAAACCAAACAGAAAACTTCGAAGAGAGCTAAGTTCCTATCGGAACACATCGGCATTGCTCGACTACCTGTTCGTTCATCGCGACAATGTATAACTGCATTGGCTCAAGGAACGGTCAGATAAGCAAAATATTTGGGACATTGGGACAATGTACCCGTTTATTGACCAATAAAAGTGTACATTGAGAAAATGTACCCGTTTGTTGACTAATAAACTTATACATCAATATTATGAAGTTGTGTTATTAATTCTGTTCATTGATTTAATAAATAAATTTATTAATATAATGAATATGTACGTTGGGCCAATTTTTTTTTTTTTTTTATTTGATGCTTTTATTATTATAAACTCTCAGAATACATGGATTCTACATGAGTTCCATAATTAACTTATACTAAATTCGACTTAGTCCTAACATTTTATTGTTACTATCTTATCTAGATTCTATCATTATTATTGTTACACTTATCTATTATCTGTAAACTACTACGCAAACTGAAACATAAAATAAAATAAAATAAAATAAAATAGAATACCAACATTTAACAATGTCTTTACTCAAGTGTTACATCCTTAAACAAATTGCACTTAACGTTTTCCTATCAGGTACTTGTACATTTCAGTCTTAAAATTCTGCAAGTTTTCTATTTGTTTTATCCTGTCAGGTATTTTGTTATAAATTGCAGTGGCTTTATGTGTGACTGAATTCTGTGTTTTCTTCAGTCTATGGTGCTCTTTATGGTAGTTGTTAGCTTGTCGTGTAATGTAATTGTGTATGTCTTGATTACGTGTCAGTATTATGTCTACCTGTAAGTAATTAAATTGAATTTTTTGAATTAACTTCACCGATTCTTGTTCGATTATCTCTGTAACATTTAAAAATCTGGTGTGGGTGTAACAATGATTTGCCACATCAACTTTTAATAAACGGAATTTATAATATCAATGATCACGGTTATCAACTCATCAAAAAGGGACAGAGCGATTTTCGTAATATTAATGAAAAATTAATTGAGCCAATGAACTTTGAGTTAATAAACGACGTTTATTAATATTATGAACGGTTTTTTTTTCAGTGTTCGATACGGATATGCGACCCGGCGTCAGAGAATAAAGACTATTTTGAATTCTACACTGACCTGACTCATGATTCTATTCAATGATTCGACTCATTTAACTGTATCGAAACAATAAAATGAGTGATTCTGCCCATCTCTCCAAATAAAAGTGGAGATGCAGCAAGTAGTAGTTTGAAATCAGTAAGTATTATAGGTGCGCATACGGGCTGCCGTCCGCTCGTCAGCGTCAGGTTAGAGGCTAATATACTTTATATTGAAAAAATGAATAAGAGGAGTCACTTTGTTACCGTTTCTAAATTCAGAAATAAAATAAACCAAAATTGGTGGTTAACTCCATTCGATCAAGAAGATGGTATAGAAATTACAAGTCTGGGCCGTGGGCCTTAATCTGTTGCCACCCGGCATACTTACGTCAATTCCAACCTAGGTTCACATAAAACTAACAGCATGATTATGCTTTTACAAAGTTAAGTATTAAAATAAGTCAATAACATCGTATCTCATACCTAATGTGAAAGCGAATGGGAAATAGATACGTACCTTCGGTCTAGATAACTGAAGTTTATTTCCCGCGACAATCAGGAATTTTGCTCCAAAACTGAATTCTGAATTCCTGAAAATGTGTGGCACTTGATATCGCTTAGGTAATAATTATATTGAACGTGTTTATGATTACAATTTGACTGTTGAGAAATTCATTTGATTTACTTGAAAAAAGTAAGGGAACGTGAAATAGTTTATGTTTCCAGCAAACAAATATTTTCTTTTTAAACATCCTGTTGGAAGGTCTAAAAATATTTTACTCCCAACTAATATTGTAAAGTGTAAACGCTTAGTTAGCTTCAATTTTCCAACGTGGAAAATTATAATTCGTCTGCTCTCATAAATAACTCTGGCAAAGTGTGAAAATTGAACACGAAAACTGCAAAACGTGATGCTAAACGCTGTTACTATCACATCACGTTTCTTTGCGGGTTCGTTGTATTTCGAATTAACATTTCCTATCCACCTACGCATGCGTAATTATCTCTCTTCGTCCGGATACGATATACATTATAATACTAAAAGATGATACAAAGGAATATTTGGAGTGCACCAGAAGCTTCCTCGAAATAAAAATTCCTCTTAAAAATTTAGGCGTAACCGCTTTGAAATGTTTTACATAACAAACGTTTTGGTCATTGATCTCAAATATTAGTTACTAAAGCGTGGAACACCTGTGATGTCCATTTCGGATTATTTTTCAAATAATCTTCGTATGTATTCGAAAATGACCTCCCCATGATATCAAAATGCAAATATTAATTAGTACTCAGGGCAAAACACAAGGGAGCACCAAATATTTACAAATCCTGATAACTTGAAACAATGTATACAGGATGATTTAAGTTCGAATGCCACTATCGCAATCGCGCTTATTTGAAAGTATACAAGGTTAGATTTAAATCCCACGATTTTGTAGAATTTTGTGTTCAATAGCATACCGTTGAGATATCTGATTTATTTGAAAATGAATACGAGTTATGACCGAACACCAAAAAAATGCTCTTACCTATCGTTTTTGCCGTGTCGCTCGACTATTTCACCTCGTATCGGAAAGGTATGAATACAAATGTAGAGCAATTTTTCCTCACAAATTTACAGAAAAACGTTTCGCCTAGATTAGACACCATCAACTTTATGGACGCATCTTTTGTCTAATTATCTACGTATATTTTTGGGTATTTAAATAGAAAATACATCTAAGAAGAAACTGCAAAATATTTTTACCCTTATTTTATTTAACTTAAAACTGAATTCAACATGTCGTTATAATAAACTTGACAGAATAAAAGCAACCCGACAAGTGTTTATTTTTTTCTGTTTTCGAGTATATCATTTTTAACACAAGCTGAATTGAGCAACAAGAGTGCCATTCAAATATAAGTATACAAATAATATGTGCTCAGTATATTCCATAAAAGAAAACAAAAGTTCCTCTTATTTATGATAGAAATATTTCCCATTTCTCTTACCCACTGGTACTAATTTTGGTCGTAATCAGAAAACAAGTCATATAAAACTTATAGGAGTATGCCAATTAAAAAAGGGAAGTAATTATTTGGCCGGTTGTTTTAACATCTAGGCAGTTTCATCGGTCAGTTAAAAATTCACGCAAACTACATACAGGGTGGGCCAATAGTGCGTAGTCGGTTTATATCTCTGATTCTATTCAAGATATCAACATGAAATTTTACGTGTGTGTGGAGAACCCCACGAAGCTTCTGTTAAAATTATTTTAATGTATACAGGATGTTCACGTGCTACGTACCATACCAAAGTTATGTTTTTTCAAACGGAGTGCTCCACATTTGTTTGCATATTTGGATACCCCATAAAATTTCATGGGAGTTGATATGCTACACGGTGGGGTTTAGAGTATGCGTTGTTAAGATATGGCTATTTTAGTACCAACGCGAACCCAAATTTGTGGTGCTACTGACTTCTGCTGGTCAAAGATAACTCTGATTTTTTTATTGGACTAAGTTCAGAGGACACTCTATTTGTAAAATCCATTAACACTTTTTTCAAAATAGTTCACATTATACAGAGTGGCCAAATTGCGCAAAATGGAGCTTTTCTCAGAAATGTTAAATGGAACATCCCGTACATTATTTGCAAGTTTCATAGCCAGTTTATTAAGCTTTTCACTAATGTAGATATTGGCAGGTCTGCGACTGATAATTTAGACAGAAATAAAGATTGAACCTTAAGAACTAAGATTTTTGCCGTAATTTTGTATCATTTTTGGGGAATTTCCGCCATTTTGCCACCCAAAACTCAGAAAAATGCTTACACTTTGTTTTTACAGAAAATTTAGCGAATAGAGTTTACACCGGCACAAGAAATCTCATTGTAAGTTAATTTCTTGAAAGGACGGTTTTCTTCCGTAGCACTCCTTGTTTCAATTTATACCTGGGTTTAATAAGTTACCATTTATTTAAGAATATGACCATGAAGAAGCAATCTGGCGATGAAATTTTTCGTCTCAATGTGAAATCAACTTTCAAAAACAAAATGGAAATCATATTTTATGTTTTGGGCGCTAAATTATGGGAGAAACGAATAAACTACCGGTAAAATTACTACATTTTAAAGTTAAATTTTCAATTCTACCGAAACCGTCAGTCACAGACCTAACAATAGCTACATCAATCAAAAGCTTAGTAAACTGTCTATCAAATATGGAAATAATATATGGGGTGTTCCATTTGAAATTTGTAAGAAAAAATGCATATTGCGTAAGCTGTCCACCCTGTATGATATTAAGTTTTATGACAAAAGTACTCAAGAATTTTACAAATAGAGCAGTATGTGAACCTAGTCCAATAGAGAAATCTTAAATAGCTTCGACCAGTAGATGTCAGCAGTTCCTCAAAGTTGGGTCCACACTGGCACTAAAATGGTAATATCTTAAAATCGCTCACTCTAAACCCCAATCGTGTAGTACACCATCTTTCATAAAATTTTATTGGGAATTCAAATATGCAAACAAATGTGGGGCGTTCCATTTAAAAAAACATAACTTTGGTTTGGTGCTCGGAGTGTGAACACCCTGTATACACCAAAATAATTTTATCGGATGCTTCGCGGGGTTCTCAACATACATGTAAAGTTTTATTTTGCTACCTTGAATAGAACCAGAGATATGGGCCGACTACACGCTATTGGCCCACCCCGTATATTAAATTTTTTAGCGGCAATTAACTCAATGTGGCAGTAGAACGTAACCAGCGATATAAAAGAATTTGGTCGGTTATTTAATCCTACAGTGGTACTTCAAAACTCACCTACTCGAGCGGTAGATTAAATAAATGCCCAGTGCAATTATTATTTGAGCTGTATAATGATTGAAAGGGCAGTATAATGTTTTAATGGGCAGTTAGATAAGTAGAAGATATTTGCCTATAAGTATTAGGTCGTTTCGCTCATTACCTATCCCTTATCACTGATTTGCGGGTGCTTGGATCTATTGCACTAGCATTGCACCATTAAAATTATTCAATGCACCACTCCCCGTTTTCCCATAGAAACGTTTAAAATACTGAACTCGGCCACTGACAGGTAAAAAAAATATTAATTTTCCTTCATCCGTTTGCGTCTTCTATTGCACCACAAAGCATTTTTGTAATGCTGCATCGAATAATTAAAAAGTGTCTGTCCTTAGCGTTTACATTATTCTCTTCAAATATTATTCTCTTGAAGAAAATAACATTATAAACGCTAACGACTGACACCTTTTGTCCAAAAATCTGTCAGGTTAAGGTCAAGCGGAGAGTTCGAAGCGAGTGGAGCGTTGTTAGTCTCAGTCGTTAGCATTGAATAATTTTAATGGTGCAATAAATTTAATTTTTTTCTTAATATCTACATTATTGTATTTTTTATTTCGCTGCCTAACTTAAATAAACATTATATGTATCATTTAACAGGCCGATCATATTTTGTACTGCATAAGTATTTATAGAACTACTTGTCCCACGATTTCTAACGGACCCATTTTGATTTAATGACGCACACACGTTACTACCCCTTTATTCATTTTACTGCCTAATTGGATTTTCACGCATTCAAATATTTATTGAGCTACTGATATGAAGATATGTTACTCCCGAGGTTACTCCTTATTTCCACTTTTTGTATTGCTCATATTTTACCGCCCAATCTGTTATTGAACATACAATTTGTATTTTCACACTGACCAAAACTGTAATATAATACCGCCCCTTTAAATAAGAGCCATTAAAAAAGGCTGGGTCTAGGTGCACGCTAACGTGCACGCAAAAATGAAAATTGCGGGCATGCGAATTGCGAACACGTATTAAATATTGCGTTGAACTTGAAACAAGCGAATTTATCAAACGAAACAGACTGACGTAAGCCGGACAGAATGCATTTTTGAAGCAGACCACTTGACTGACGAAGACTTGATACAAGCATTTTTTGTAAAAAAAAGAGAATAAAAAACGCAAGAAAAAATTAACCTCTACGGGAGTCGACCCCACCCAGCCCAGTTTAAGGACAGTAAACTACTGACTCTATGACCAATAAAAAGGTCAACGAGGCGCCTTAGCTCAGATGTGATATTATGTACTTGTTATTAATTAGTAACTTGTTATTAATTACGAATGTATTATAACTAAGCGTATAATATGTATATCCGACCTTAGGACCAAAATAACACTAACAGAATGTCGAAAAGTAATGACTTTCTGTGAAATTAAGAACGATCGTGAACAAAAGTAAATTCTAAGCCACTTGAAAATAAAAAGTTCATCTAAGGGTAGGTACAATATCTATGCATAATTAAAGTCACTTCGTATATAAGCGTTATTAACTTTTTCGTCTTTTTTTTGTTTTTTTTGAATGCTTAATGTGTAGGTACATACACAGTTAGTTATTTATTTTTTTTACCACATTTTTCATAACATACAGATTTGTTTGTTTGATTTCATTTGCTCATTCCCTGACCGTTCTAACGACTTATAGTGTTATTATCCCATTTGTGCCAGTTTTTCATATAATTTTGTGAAATGCTGGCATACACAATAATAAAAACTTTGCAAAATCGACGTTTCATCCCCGCTTAGGCTCTTTGGCAAGATTTATTAAGTATAAATAAAAACGACAATAGTTATTTACGTATCAAGGTCGCAAAAAACTTTTACGACCCGCGGTGGAATTTAAGCCCGAGTCACCAAGCGCTGAGGAATAAAGGACGCAGAGGACCGTAGAAGCTATTTGACACCGTGTTACATAAAGAATTCTTTTCAGGATCGAAAAATTTTAATATTAGTTTGTTCAAAAAGTAGCAATCAATGTAGCTCTCAAAGTTAAAAATTATTCCTATCCAAATGGCAATAAAATGAAAACATAATAGATATGAAGAAAATGATTCATTTAATTTTGTAAACAAAAAGTCTTCCGGGCCATAAAGTAGTTTTAGCGCTAAGATACTGTTTATGCCCGTTTTTAGGGCTCTAAACCATGCACGAAATTATTTAAACATTCTTTAACTCTCTTATTGAATAATTTTGTCATTTTTAGGTCAAAAAGTTTATATAAGCATTTGGGCTAAAACGTAGCAGGAGTCTACAATAATAGATCAATATGAGACAGCAGTCACAGAGCTAAATCAAACGAGAAAACTTACTAAATTTTGAGGTTACGAACTACAGCTGCAAAAATCTTCCCAGGACTTCATGATCGAGTACAGGAGATATACTGATTCCAATTAACACATTAAAACTGACATAAATGATAGGAACAATTAGGAAAAGTCTTAATATATTCCAGTAAAGGTATAAAATTTAAGACAATACAAAACGTGGCTAAGTCTCACAAAAGTAACCAACTCAATCATACATACAGGGTTTAAATAATAGTAAGAATAATCAAATATGTATATAACAATACATATATCTAATTAATATGATCATGAGTTGCACTACAGCTCACAACATAACCTAATAAAGATTAAATAGCAGAAAAAGAGAAGAAGAATGAAAAAGAGAATGAAGAAAAACCAGGTGACCAGGAGACGACAGCAACTCTGCACAAGTATCCTAGTACTCCAGAACGAAAGGAAAAAGAAGATGAAGAAAGAGAACAGGGGAACAGGTTAACCAAAGAGCAAGAATGCATTTCATTCCAGAGGCCCATAAGCAATTGAGCCTGAGTGGCAGAATATATAAAGTATGGAATGTAAATTGCTACGTAGGAACTGAGAATCCCAAAAACAACCAGTACAAGGAACAAGGAAAGGAAAAGGAAAAGGAAAAGGAAGTCTCGCTAAGTCGCATCGACGCTGCTATTCATCATTTTTCATCTTAACCCCTTTAAGGGCTTGTAACTTCCTGGGGTTACGTTTTATGCCAAATGTTTATAAAGTTTATGAAAAAATATTTCTATTAAAGGCCATTTAAATTACATCTAGAATTGAAATTTGCAATAAAAGCGGGGGGGAGGGGGTCCATTAAAAATGAAAAAAACAAATTGTGGTCAACTTCCGGTGGAATCGGAAGTGCTGGAAGGACCGTAATATTTTCTTGAAATCGGTTATCTTTCGTAATACGTGAAAATTTTCTAAATAAAGTAATTAGGTACGAGAATACGCATATGGGAGACTCGATTTTTAAACATTTTACAATCAAAAATACGAAATTTGCAACGTGGTCATGGTAGCAAAACGTAAATAAGGTAATTATCGCTTGTAATCTCCCTAGTGCTTGAATTATTTCCGAAAATTTTTTCGAGGTCTCGAATGTTGTGAAAATTATTTTTCAAACAACATTCGAGATCGACAAAAAAAATACGGTTAATAATTCAGGCACGTGGGGGATTCGGTGTGAAAATTTCACACCTAAATAAAATTAAAAACTAATGACATCAGTCTGACATGTTTGTCATCGAAAACACAATATGGCATTAAAATTGTAAAGAAGCCTGCGTATGTCAATGAAAAGTGCTGTCAGTTGACATGCAATCGTCTATTATAGAACGTTTTTAGCAGTAAAGAATACCCTAAATATTTTAGGGGTTAGTTTGTGTGGTTTTTACCATGTCTTGTTTTGGAAAAGATAACCAAGAAAGTATCAGAGAAGCAGTTCAGCATTAAAAATGAAACTTCAATTTTTAAAACCGGTAACGAAACTAAAAACAAACTTCTGATTGGCTAAGAAAGCGATGTGTGAAATTTTCGCTGTAATAGTTAGGGCCAACTTTTCTCGCTGTCATTCTGACAAAACATCTCGACTTATGAGATTTTATACATATGAATTAAACTATCAAATTTATATTTTTTGTCTTAGTATTTACAACAAACCATAATTTGCAAATTAAAAAAATGCAATACTTAGATGTAAGTACATCTGATGGTACAAGAATGAAGTCTTGCTTTAAAATGGAATCTGACATCAAGTTATCTTCATCTAAAGTACGACACACCGTAGCCGACGTATCGGTCGGCTACGGACACACTGTATGTATTTAAAGATGCACAATAAGGGTGCAGGTAATTGAAAAATTGTAAATGGATCCCTTTAGTGTTCTATGAGCCCTTTCTTTAAAGTCCGTGTATGCTTATGCTTATGCTTATGACCTTTTCCTTCCGTTTGGTGTTTAAAATCAACTACATACTGATGTTCGATAAAACGTATCAGAAACATCCTGTAGATTAAAATTTTAAAATATAGTCTTGTATTGTTGCTGCTGTGGGCTTCTGACCATTTACCAATGAACTCCGAAATCTATTAGCACTCAACCTTCCCAAAATTGATTACTTGTATATGTAAAGTTAATTCACGAAGTCCATAAGGTTCCTGCCAGTTCATTCACCTTATATTCGTGTTATTTTGCGTCTTCCTTTTTTGTCGGATAAATAATTCCGATCTAATTAGGAATATTATTTTTACGTAAATGAAAATGTTTCTGTCCAGAACGAGCTGTTTCACTACTGAAGTTACATGAATTTAGCTTTTGAGGTGGAACTGAATACGACGAAAGATTTATATTCAAAAATTAAATAGCCCAATAGGCAAGTCAGATTGGAAGAAGTTATATTGGTTTCTAAGTTATAGAGGAAACCGAGAATTGCAGATTGTAAATGTAGAAACTCTAAAGAGGCTCCGTAAAACGTACGCATGGAGCACGACATTAAATGGGTGCAAGAATTAGAAGATATGAGAGGCGAATCAAAAAAATTGAAGGCGCACGATGGAGGCGCTGTGCATAGATAGATACATACGGTTAGCAATACGGGAGTATTAGAACGAGTTGGGGAAAAGATACATGCATGGAAGATAATAAAGAACAGAAGAGATAGGACACCTTCTGGTACACGAATGATTACCTACTTCGCGGCATAGTAGATTCGGAGATAGGAATAGAGAGAGGCAGATGTAGGCACACATTAGACTGCTGTTCTCAAGTAGTTGGAGAATCAAGATGTTCTAGTTTTGGAGAAATACCTGCTTAGGCAAAATCGATATAGGAAAGGAATTGAGGTGTACACGTCCGACCATGCAGTGTTCGGATTTAAAACTTGATGATGATAGTAATAAGGGTGCGAATACCTACACGGTAAAATAAACGATTTCGATTTCCGAACAAACTTATTGTTCCAGGTGCTTCTGTCTCTACGCAGACAATTTGTTTTTGTACGTGATAGAGGCGTATGAGATTGTATTGTTTGGCTAAGAATGAAGAGGTTTTTAATTTTTTATGACAGAGAACAGAAAAGAAACCTAGAAAAAGCAGTTTTAATTTGGGTATTCAATTGGTTCAATTTCTGCAATCCTGCATTCTGTAGTTCAACTTCCAACCCATGCCATGGCAATGTTATTTGGCAATATGGTCTAAAATCGATTTGCAGTTCAAAGCTGCAGCAGTACACAACAGATTCGCTAGTATACTGCCTATAATTGATCGTCCAAGACGTGTTATATGTTTTAGAACGTTTGCGTCGTGAGCTTTGAAATACTCCCCATTTTTCTTGTGGTTAGAGAAACAAATATTTTTATAAAATTACTGGCCTACGTGTAGCAGAAAGGTACGCGATATACAATATATGAACAATATCTGTGGCGGATTCACGCAAAATCTCGAATACTTTCCAATACTTTCCACAAAATACAATGAATTTAAATTTTATTTTCGAAATATGTTGCATATGTCAAAGGCGACAAACACATTACACTGCAGTGTTCTGTAATGTGTTTCCTAGTTTGTCTCGGCATAAATATGGAAGAACAATCTTCTTCTACCAGGTGACAGTACATTCTGAACATTTTTAGTTCGACCATACTGTTGATTACAAATTGGACACCGGTATACTTGAATAAAACATAAATAAATGTCACTGTTTTTAGGGCGCTCACTTTTTAATTCATATTTTAGTAATTGAAGGCAGGTTTGTTTGCGGTTTTAACGTCTGATGCGTTAACCATTCATTTCCTAAATGCAATAAGTTCAAATATTTATGAAAGTGCATCCGGCATGGTGACAAACAATTAATATTTTACACTACACAATATTATAGGTCGATTTTTATTTATAGATAATTCAAGTTTTTGTACCTACATTAGTTTGTTACCGTATCCTAATGGCAAGAAATTTATGTATATTTCTACATTTACCATCAGTTTTCACTTAATACAGATGTATATCGTTAATACTCTTGGTATTTAATTTAAATGAATGAATGTTCCTAAGAATTTACTTAATTTTGTTCAAATTTGCTTAGAAAGGTATCTAATATGTTACTAGATAGGTACGCTTCAAAATGTTTGAAAACTAAAAAGTTTTTTTGTTTTTATTCTATGGGTTTCCATTAACAATAACATATAATTTAGATATTATGGTATTCCTTTTTGTAATGAAAATAAATGCTATCTTCAAATAAATCTAATAAATAAGCTAGCTCACTGCTGCCATCACTGTAGGTGATCCCACATTAACGGATTTTTGTCCCCCAAAAAAAGGAACCGGAAAGCATTAGATGAACCGTCTAAATATAATTCAGTAAACGCTGTGGTATAATTTCATGGACGTGGTAGCCTATGCTTATTTCCTTTTGCTTCTTGTATATCGGTAATGGTCTTCATCTGCTTAACTAGATTTTCAGGCAAATTAAAAATTTCGGCCCCTCTATTCCCCTCATGTTTTAACATCAGTAACATTTGTTCAGACTCTTGATCAAGTATTTTACCTGATGAAATCATAGCAGTACTTATTGTATCTGTGAGTGTGGGAGTTTGGGAGTTGGATTAATTCAAGCAGCAGCATGGTTAACCATTCTACCGATTCTGATCCTATGGATTTTGAGGAGATGTATATGATTCTCTGGTGTTATCGCCTCTTGTTCGTGTTGTTTTTTACCTGCGTTTCGGCCTGCAGTTTGATCAACTATTTTCTCTTGCCCCTGGCTGACAGGATGAACCTCCAACGAGCATAACCCGGTATACCTAACAAATTATGCAGGTGTATTCCTGTAACAAAGAGTGTTAGAGAAATAACATTACATACAATCCATGCCATTTTTAAAGATTTCAGACAAGCCTATGACATGGTTATAAGGAGGAAAGTGTTATTGAAACGTTGAGAGAACTGAAGTTCATCAAAGAAATTATGAAACAAGTGACAATGACTGACACCAGTAGCGTGGTCAGGATGCATGGGAAGACATCGAGAAGTTTTAAAATACACCAAGGACTACGACAAGGTGATGCAATTGCCCCAGCATTATTCAATATTTTTCTTCGATGCAGCTCCTTCTCATGACTTGTTGTTATAATGTTCAGAATCAAAGAGAAACTGAAAGATCTGATTAGGCAGCTTGAGCATGTAGCAAGGAAAAGGTAAAGATTTGCTTTAATCAATGATTTAGCATTGGATTTATGAAATATATTTTGATGAACTAAACACTTTACTTAGGTACACATAATCCAACAATTTGGAAAAACTGTTAAACTTTTAAAGAGAATAGAAACTTTTGAATAAACTGACCACGTAAATTTGTACTTTATATTTAAATCAGACACTACACTTTAAGAAATTCATAAGAGAACGAAGAGGGCCGCTTTTTCTCGAGAGATAAATAGTATTTTTTTGTTGCCATTCGACCTACAAAGAATTTCGTTTTTCCCAATTCCAAAAATAAAAAATCGAGAAAAGTATGCATACAGTACAGTTACTATTCAAATTATATCTTCAATTCCCTTTCTTCTCCTACCCTTTTCGCTCTTTTCATCCACTTAACGTCTCCTTCCATCCTCGTGCAACCAGACCTCTATTTCTATTGCCATGTTGAGATATTGCATCCCATTTATTGATATAGGTACTTATAATGCTCACAATTTAAACTCTTGTCTGGTTTCAAATAATTTCCCCACAGCATGGAAACGGGCCACGATTGTCCCTATACCTAAAATTTCTAATCCTCGTAATATATCAGATTTACGTTGACAACGTTATCAAAAATTTTTGAGAAGGTTGTTTTTGGGCAGATGTATACTTCCGTTTCTTACTGGAATCTACTTCCGCTACGACAGTCTGGTTTTAGAAAATCATATACTTAACACTGTCTCAGCCGTTTCTGATATCCTAAATCTATTATGGGTAGCACTGATACTGGTATGGTGTCTACTCTTGTTTTGCTAGATTACTCAAAAGCCTTTGACACCATTAATTATGATGCCATGGTGGACAAGCTTAAATTTTATGAATTTGATCAATCAGCTTGCACCTTTCTTCAATCTTATTTGCGGGATCGTTCTCAACAAGTGAACGTACTTGATACAATATCTAATACTGCACTGTTACGTGCAGGAATGCCGCAAGGTTCAGTCATGAGTCCACTCTTGTTCAGTGTTTGCATTGCTGACTTATTAAATTCACGCTTATGGTCATGATAGGTATTTACTGCATAAGTTTAATTTCGACGATTGGGGGCGTGTTTTGCGCAATATTCATTCGGATTTGGGCATACTGCAACAATTGTTTAAAGCTCATAACCTCGAAAATTCTGCTAAATCTCATGCTATTTTGTTTGGTAAGTAACAAATACAAAATTGACAATTTAAAGTAGTTGTTCTTAGTTTAAATTGATTCTATACCTATTGCCGTTGTTGACAGTTGCAAGAGTTTGTCTATAATTCTGGACAGTCGGTTAAAATTTTCGCTTCAGAGGGATATTGAAGAAACACAAAGTTTTTTTTAGGTATATTAAATATTTTAGCTATTATAAGTATTACATAGATTTAATAACAAACAACTAAGTTCGAGTAATTTATAACAAAATTTAAAAAAATAATGACAAGGGTAGAAACAAAACAACAAACAAATCAAGGGTTGAAATTTGATGAACATTGCAAACAATTTTAACGTTTGTGCAAAAAGGAAGAGTTAAGAAAATGCCACTAGGTATGGTTTTCAATATCTGGTGTAACCTTCACCAGCATTCAGTAGGTAGTGCCCTAATGCGATTAGGCATGCTAAAATATAAATGGTCCTGGTCACGCTGAGGAATCGCTCTCCATTCCCTCTCAAGAACTCTAAAACAGGTCTCGAGGATTGTTAACGTGGTCGTCCGCCGCTGAAACTCTTCTTTGTAGTAAATCCCAAGTCGGTCCCAAGCATTCTCAATCAGATTCATATCCAGCGATTGAGCGGGCCGCGTAAACGATGAGATATTGAGCTCGTCTAGTGCATCCGTTACAAGCCATGCTGTATGGGGGCGAGCATTATCTTGCATGAAAAGAAAATTTCCACCTACAGCTCCTGCATACGGTTGTACTACAGGTAAAATAACATGATTTAGATAAATTTGGTTCGTCATATAGCCTTGTATCCAAACGAGGTCAGTGCTTCCGCAAATGCTTATTCCGGTCCAGACCATTATTGAACCACCCCTGAAAACATGCACTTCCTGACGAGCTTTTAGACGATTTAAGTGCCCCGCTTTTCTTCATACTCTCACTCTTCTGGAATCGGAGTATATACCGTACCGTGATTCGTCAGAAAAGAGGACAAATGACCATTGTTGATGTGTAAAATATTGGAATTCTCGTGCCCACAACAGTCTCTTCGATTCCCTCTCCTTAAAGGTAGAACCCTCAATGGTCGTCTAGACTTCAAGTTAACTTAATGCAGCCTGCTTCGCACCAGTTTGGTCACTAATAAGCACACCAAGGGTACGATTCAAGACACCTTGCAATAGACGAGCCGTACATGTTGGATTACGTCGAGCATTCAACGTCATAAAATGGTCTTGTGCCAACATTCCCATTAGCTTGATAACGTCGCCATAAGCGGCTTATGACACTTTGTTACACTTGAAATTCCCCCGAAACCTTAACTTAGCGTCGACCGGCTTGTAACATGCCTACTGCTCGCAGCATTTCGTCTCGCGCCAAGTGACGACGTTCCATTTGGAAAAAGACTTAAATTAATGAAAATGGAAGACTTAAATTTAACCGAAATTAACTTCGCTGTACTCACTGGAAGTAAATTTCTATCAGAAACGAAGTTTCTCTAGAATGTTGCATTCGCGCTGTGGCAACTTATGAATAAAAATGTCAAAGTAAAACCAAAAGAAACGACAGAGTCTCATGGACAACGTTATAAAAGACCCTTAGCTTCATAACTGAATAAATAAAGTACACGTATACAAGCTTTTAACAGATTTTGTGAATACTTTTCAAAATATCACTGTACGGTTTTGAGTAGTGTGTAATAAACTGGTAAATATTACCACATATCTAATAAATTTAGATGGCTCAATGTGCTTAACAGGAGGAGGCATCAGCTGTATAGTTTTGTGCACTTAGTCCTGAACACTGGTAATCCTGTTTATACATATAGCAACTTCATTGCCTCTGAGAATATCATTTGATAATCTCAACATAAGGCACAATGCCTAGACATCGTACATCTTTATTTCCTAAATGTTTCGTTTACAATAATGCTGTCCATGTATTCGGTGAATTGCCTGCATCCGTTTATATTGTTTATGTTGTTTTTGCTGGTTTGATGCTGTTGTATCCGACTGCATTAGTTTTGGTGTCTTATATTGTATGTTGCAATTATTTTAAGTTAATTGGATCAAGTGGTAGAATAGCCAATGGCTAGACTTCGCCAGTAAGAAATGTTGTGTTATTTTGTAAATTTGAGGTATTTTTTATTAAAGTCGATTTATTATTATATTATTATATTGCAGAAAATTGCAGACCACTGGTTTCGTCACCTTGTTTTTTCCGATAGTCCTCTCTGCCCCTGAATTTTTTCCTTGTTCCTGCTCTTCTTGTGGCATAGGTTACATCTTCTCTCAACCTCCTCTACGCCATACCCCTTTCTTTCACAATATTTTCTCCTTTTCGGCTCCCGCTTTGAGTAGCTTTTTCTTCTTATTTCTTTTCAATTCTCTGCTAGCAAGTAATTTGTTTCCGCTCCCTGCATACGTTTTTCCTTGTATTTAATTGATCCTTCCCTACTTTCATCCTTATATTTTACTTTATTCATATCCTCAAACGCTATGTATCTTGGGGTCTGTCACTGCACTCCTAGCACTAGTCTCAAATATTTCTTCTATACGTGTACCTGTACACCCTCCAACTTTAGCCATATCTCGGCTCTATACATTATCATTGGTTTATTTAAGCTATCGAACATTATAATTCTTCTATTAAAATCACGAATCTTCTGCCCCCAGTACTCCATTCTTTTCCATTGCCTTTGCCTTTCGCTGCATCCTTATCAGTTTCCACAGCTTCTTTCAAACCATTATCCGAGTTGCTTGAATTCCTCCATCTCCTCTACTACTTTTCTTTTCCGCATCAAATTATCTTCTCTGGTCCGCGCCCCTCCATCTTCCTAACTCCAGTATCACTTTATCGTCCGCGTACGCCAGCGACCAATCTCCACCATCACCACCCCTCAAGCTTGGACCCATCCGACACCATTGCCTTAACCCCCCTTGTTGGCCGAAACTTCCCACTGCCCCTTCCAATTACTTTCACTTTGTTTATAGTCTGTATAATTTTCTATGATTCTTTCCGTCAATTGCGTATCAATTTCTAGCTTTTAACATTCTTACCATATAGTATTTCTCTATCTATTGGTTCAAAAATCGCCCTCAAGTTCACGAAGAATGCAAACAGTTTATCTTTGTAGGTATATTGTAGTGAATATTGTGGAACAGTATCAAATATTAACCCGCGGTCCTGTTCCTCTTCTACAGCCTGCCTACGCATTTGGCAGGACTTACTATTTAGTATTGTTACCCCTCTGTAGTTCTCTATTCTCTCTCTTTATTCCATCTCTTGTATGTTGGAACAACTACCCCTTCTTTCCATTTCCTCGCTAACCGCCACCCCCCCTCGCTCGCCAACACTTATTTATTATCTACCTAATATCGCACGCTGCGAACTACCCCCGCTGCGTAAATATAAGCTTCATTCTGCACTCTATCTGATCTTGACTCTTTCTTCCAGCCTCTTTATTTGTCTCGTCACCTCCTCGCCTATACTTATCTCGTATTCCTGTATTGTGTATTCCTCCTTGCTGTTCAACTTCTTGCACTTGCATCACTCCCTGGTTCGCCGTCACTTCTTCCTTAATCTCTGTTCCTTTCTCGCTCTATGCTGCAGTCTCCATCCCACCACAAATTCCTTCGGATTTCTCTTTTACCTCGTCTTCTCTCTTTCTATCTCCTGCTATTCAAATTGCAGTGCCTTATCTGCCAAATGACTTCACACGGTTCATTCCACCTGACCGTCTCGTCACTCAACGGCGATGGGTGTGTGTCGCAGCCATACCTCTTTCAGTTATGGTTTTAGGTTACCGTTGTGGGAGTAAGTGCCGCCAAAACTTTTATGAGCCCGCAATTTAAAATTACCGTTAAGAGCTCATCGGAAACTAATCAAAGTTGTATTCGTCTAGAAAGAGATATCTCAATGGTCAACCAGCTGTTAAAGTAACTTGCAACTTGGTTTTTCTATATGTAAGATAATTTGCGTTATATGGCAGGGCTGAATTTATCGTAATCTAACATCCTTCTCGAAAATTCGTGCTTTGAATTTTTTTCTGTAACCCCCACAGCGCCAGCGTGCCAAAATAGTCTGAACGGAAACATTTCGTTGAGCAACCCTGTATACTTATTTCCGCTAATATGAAAATTGGCACTTTTTTATAAATTCTTATTGTTGAAAACTAATTTTACTCGAGAATGTTATCAATGATTTTTGGATGAACATGTAAGTACCTAACTCCTAAAAATTATCTGTAGTACCTAATACAATAAGTGGTCTGGAATTGTCGGAAATTTTACGAAAGCTGTTGCGTTACTTGGTAGCCCCGAGTGTAAATTTGACAGTTAAAAGATCACGAGCGCGTAGCGCGAGTGATCTTCTTTTAAATTTACACGAGTGGTTATAGTAAAAGCAACAGCTTGAGTAAAATTACCTAAAAATTCCAGACCACGAATTGTATTTAACAAGATTATTTTTTGAATCGAAGCAAGGTAGTTCAAAACAAAATTTTATTTCAATTAATTCACATACAAAGAAATGTGTTGGGAATATTTGACGATTGGCAGGTACTAAAGTAACTAGATTATACAGGGTGTCCCAGAACAACGGGGCAATATTTCTGGACCATATAGTTTGGGTCAAAATAACACTTAAAGCATGTATAATTTTTTTTCTAGGACGCACCCCTTCGAAGCTATTCGCCCTTAAAGGTCAAGTCCTGATGATGGTTTTTTGCTGGTAACTTTCAAACTACTGTATCGAATGTTTTATTTGGACTGTAAACATAGTAAGAAAGTATCTGTGATCTAGTGACATGACATCTTCCGTATCTTGTCTAAGAAGCCGGGGGTGGAACACCCCTAGTGCTTTTCACCCCTTAACTTTTACGTTGATGCTTTTAGCGAATTTGCAATTACATTTTTAAATTCCTTAAACAATTCTCGAAAAAAGGTACTCTTTTTTGAAACCGTTAAAATGGCCCGTCTCCGAGAAAAAAATGTACAAAGATGGTTTATCATTTTTACTATACAAGCCAGGCTATGAAATATGAACTGCTACATGAAAGATATGAGAAAATGAAAATGAAATGAAAATGTATGAACAATCAGTTTTGAAAACATAATAGCCGAGATAATAGCGGTTACAATAAATTTTCGAAGTGAGCACCTTGTAGACACATGCAGTAAAAATGATAAACCATGTCTCTGTATATTTTTTCTTAAAAACGGGCCATTTTAAAGGTTTCAAAAAAAGAGTACCTTTTTTCGAGACAATTGTTTAAGGAATTTAAAAATGTCATTGCAAATTCGCTCAAAGCATCAACGTAAACGTTAAGGGGTGAAAAGCATTAGGGGTGTTCCACCCCCGGCTTCCTAGACAAGATACGGAAGATGTCATGTCACTCGATCACAGATACTTTCTTACTATGTCTACAGTCCAAATTTTATAACATTCGATACAGTAGTTTGAAAGTTACCAGCAAAAAACTTTCTTCGGGACTTGACCTTTAAGGGCGAATAGCTTTGAAGGGGTGCGTCCTAGAAAAAAAATTATACATACTTTAAGTGTTATTTTGACCCGAACTTTATGGTCCAGAAATATTGCCCCGTTGTTCAGGGACACCCTGTTTATTATAAATGCACCTACAAATTCGCAACTATGGCCACTTATCAACAAGCAAAATTATCGAAAAAATTACCGAAATAGTACACGCTTCTAGACCCAAATGAAATGTTCCTATTGGTCAATTTGACGATGAAAAAAATAACCAAAGAAATATCAAAAAATCCACATGAACGGCATATCCACACATACAGGGTTTGTCCACCTATATAGATACATTTTAGAGAGAAATGTTGAATGAAAGATTCATTTGATTTTTTGTTGTATAAAATTATTTTCACTTACGCAGCTTGCCCCATTTCTTCTGTTCAATACCTAACTTTGATTTTCCTTAATAGAACAATCTGAATTTGGTAGGATTTTCAGATTTCTTAAATTATTTTACAACGAGGGTGTAAAAGAGACTTTTGCATAAAATTCACACTCTTAGGGTTATCCGTATTTTGTTGAAGATTTTTAAAGACGTAGAGGAATTATTCTGAAAATTAAATATCACATTTTGGTGAGAAGAAACCAATGTCTAGGAGAAATGCAGTGGTAGACATTTATAGAAAACTAAAATATTATATACTTGGCGAATTAACAATTACATTTTCAAATTATCATAACTTTATTTTTTTAAATAGAACCATAGATATAATTTTCATATCATAGTTGTTTTCCTTGTCGAACATCCTTCGATTATTCGATTATTTATTTATTTATTTTTAATTCTTCTATAGCTGTCAAAATCTTTATAAAAATGCTGGTAACATTGAAAATATTTATTTTAGGCAAATACAACTTATCATACCTATAATATTTTCCTATAAAATGTGAAGTAGAGGTGAAACAAAAGACACGCCCTTAGGTGTATATGAAATTCTTTCAACTTCTATTTCAACCCAAATGTTTCACAATGGGGTCCGTCCATAATTTTTAAAAATCAAATTTTCCCGAAGATTGTCGTAAAATATTTGACCTGTATTCTTTATTTTTCTCTCACAGCGAACGTTTTAGGCATCTAAACCAGCATCAAAGTTAAGACGCTGGCCCTTTAAGCCATTTAAATGATGACGTATCCGGGGCAACGCCGAGAATTGTCGATATTAACCGTTGTTTGTCAAACGCGTCAAACGTAAATTGAATGAATAAACAATCATGACAGTCTAGTCGTTTGACAGATAGTGTCCAGTGTTGTTTTTCAGTTTGTCTAGTTCCCAAATAAATGAAGCACTCACCGTTTCGTTTTGATCCATTTCAGCGCTGAGATAAATAATAATTGTCAATCATTTCACTACTAACTACCGGTAAATTGTCTGAATCGACTTTAACGAAACCTTGCTCTATTTCCTGTACACGAATATACTAATTGACACAATAAATAAGGAATAAGACACATAAATAAACGACAGAGAACTATTTTTATACACCCAATACAAATAAAAATAAGAAATTTCCATCAAATGTCAAATTCTGATTGTTCTCAACATTATTGCTCCCTGCTTTACCGACTCAAACTCCACATAACGTTAAGCTTTCTGGGTATCAAAACATCAATTCAGATGACCAATCACAAGCGCTTCTAAGCTAATGACGTAACCGGGGCAGCACGTGTTTCTGTTTACTTCTCCGAAGGCGCGCTTCGTGCTAAAATCGCCATCGTTTAGATTTTGGGCTATTGGTGAGTAAATAAATGTAACCCAGAGGGAGGACCAATAAACACCTAGTTACTTATTTCTGTCAAAATTATATCGATTTTCTACTTAGTGCAAAGACCCCATAGCAAGAAATTATTATGTATTTCAAAAAAAAATTCCGTCTTTATTAAAATAATTGAAAAGGTTAATTTCGAATCTAATTACATTTTTAAGTCATTGAAGTGTGGCAATATATTCAACAATAGGAATAGCAGCCCAGATACCTATTTACAAAAAGTAATTGTTGGGTGTGTTGGCGCGAATGTTAGGCTAGTTTTTCTTGTTCGTATAAAAAAGTAACCGTTGGCAACTTAAACAAAGGAACGCATTTTGTTTTAACCCTATGCGTCTACGTTTAACTATTATATTGAACCCCTTTTATACGCGAACTGTGACGGTTTATTTTTATTGGCGACTTTCACCACCATTAGGTTTTGATGATTAGATTGTTAAATAATACATAATGTGGTTTGTTTGTACTTTGATAACAGTAATAATATTGTTTTTAGAATCAATATTAGGTACTGTAATAATTATGTCCGTATATGTATGGCAGATTTCATTATATTGTAAATAGATAATGGAATATGTATATTTTAGGTGATCTTTCTAGTTCCTATAATTTTTAAAATATTTTTGCAGCTGTTGTTAATGATATTTGGCAAGTTGTGTCTGTAAAACCGCTCAATTCTTAGCGGCAGTCGAGTTCCTACTGACGTAATTCACTGAATATGTTTTGGCGCCTAATTTTTTATGCTTGCTGTATAAGACAGGTTTGTACATAGATACAAGAAGCAGGGACATAACCCCGGGAACCTGTCTTTCACTCCAACACAATCGTCTGAAAGTTAACTCGATATTAGTAGATATGACAAAATAGGTACACAAGATGCTGATGTTATTGGCTTTATAAATCTCACAAAAAATTACATAATTTCTTAGATACGGAATAATAATTATTGGAAAACGACGAAATTTCCAGATGTGTCTCTTTTTAACACAAGGACGCATCTCAGGTTGAGATGGAAACTCCAGAATTTAATTTCAATATTTAACCAAGAGATTTACATATCAGTATCTCAGTCCTTATTGAAGATTCAGTAGCAGAACAGAGGTGAGCCAACTCCAGATCCGGATCAAGCCTACATACGGTGTCGAAACTATGCAAATACGTCATCAAAAGAGACGGATCAGACGACGCCCTGATGACATGTTCTATATCTCACATTATTTTTATCAGGTCTACCGGTTTCGCTGTTATCAAAGTGTATCCCCGGTTGTCATTGAAAACATGGAGAAATTTTGATCTGTTTGGGTTTCCGTCGAATGAAATGTGAAATGTACAAGGAAAAATGGGCTTATAGACTTAGCAACACGAATTAAGATGATAGAGATTGTTATTAAATAATTAACTCAAAAATCATCAGTTAGACCCCTAACCAGACAAAATTTGAAACACAATGCGTATTTCGACAACTAAGTTGCTATCCTCGGTAGTACCAAAATATATCTAACCCACTCTGCTCCGAAAATATCGAATATACAAAAGGTTACTTATCTTTAATTCAGTTTCGGGATAAAACATCCTAACTTCAGAAAAAGTGACTTGGAATGGAAACCTTAAAATAATAATTATGTAAAAGAAAGAAAATGACCAAATAACCTCGAAGGTCCATGTCTTTTTTTAGAATAACGAATAAACTGCAATAAAGAAGACCTTGACCCTACATATTTACAATTTTAATGGTTAAATTATATTCAATGCCCAGGGTCAAGCCCAAAAATCAGCGACATCTAACAATACGGCATCGGAAGTTGGACCCAAATTAATAAGTGCCATCATATTTACGAATCAACATCGTATGTATCTAATTCCCTATTGTCCGACATCGACACCGAAGATTATTCTCATGCACAGGATGACCGGCGGTATATCAAAGATATGCTGGGACTTCTCAACCCTATTATATCTGAAATATTGAATTTGAAAATTAAATATCTCTACCAAAAACGTCGCTATTTGGATGTACTTAGTCAAAAAATATAGATTTCATTTGAAACTCGTTTGCGGTTTGAGTTCAAATGAGTTTGGGGAATGGATGGTTTTCCAAAGTAGAATGTGGAAGATAAATTTACATAAGATTAAAGAGGTTAATGAGATTCACGCTAGAAAATTGCGTTCTCTCCTTTTTCCTACGTCTGGGCTGGGGAATGATCTGATTCATGAGAATTTAGGGGTTAATGAATCGTGTGAGACTTTCAACGATACAGAAATTGCCTTCCTTAATAAAAGTATAAATTTTATTTGCAGTTTCAGAAATCACCTGTTATGGACATAGTAGGGGGTATTGAGATAACTCGGGTAGTAACTTTATCAGGAGCGGCATGCAAAATACAAATTATTAAGTTCTTAAACGATTAAGAAGAACAGCTTCAGCTGAATTTCGCCTTTGGTGTTTGGGGCAATTTGCTATTGTAATAAGAAAAAAGCTGTATAAAATTACCACAATAAAGTCCATATTTATTTATTTATTTATTTGTTTATTTATAACAAAAACAAAAGTAATAACACAGTGAAAGATAACCACAATCACTATTATGATATCATTGGAGGACTCGGAAAAAGATTGTTAAACGGTTTTATTTAGCTTGCTTTTTGTCTTGTGTGGGTCAAATCTAGTAATTGAAATTTTACCCCCTTCCTGTTGACCGATTGATCTGAAATTTGGTACACACCTTTAGTTGTGACGACAATACAATTATATATATATTCAGTATCATTGTAAATCCAAGATGGCCGCCGCCACAAAATGGCGGTTTAGATATTTTTTTTCAACCCCCTCAATATGGGTATCAAATGAAAGGGCTTAACTAGTAGAATACAGAACACCATGAAAAATTCAAAATCCAAGATGGCCGCCACCACAAAATGGCGGATTACTTTTTATCAATCCCCTCAGTATGAGTATCAAATGAAAGGGCTTAACTGCTACAATGTAGAGCATTGATCAGACTAAAATAAAATCGTCGAATTTCTATTATTTACAGTCGACCGCTCATATCATTATAGGTATACTTTGGATGCATCTTCTCAATAGACAACAGCGCAGAACGATCATTTACATATTTACTCAGGTTACGCTAAGCCCCATGATTTTATTTTAGTCTGATCAATGCTCTAGATTGATGAGGAGAGTGGTGTGATGACTGGTACCTGGTACCTACCTAATTATTTTTTAGCTTTTAGTACATTATCTGCATCATTATCATGTTTATTTTCAATAAAATTGTTTAACTTAATTTTTATTTTTATTTGATAGTAGGCAAGGGTATTAGATAAACCCGATCACTTGAATAGAGTAGAGGAATTTTTGAATGATGGTGGAAAGACGGTCCATATAATTTTTATTATTATTATTATAAGAAAATTAGTAAGAATCCCTTGCCAAAATTGGTCAGTTCGGCTAAGAGTGCCATGAAAAATTGTTCACATCTTATTACCCCCCAAAAGAAATTCTGATTAAGTGTGTCTAATCCTGTGATTACGAAGACGTACGTCCTTCCTAAGATTCATAAGCCATGTAGATCGGCGTGACCCAACATTTCCAGTAAACTCGCCAACCTATCTATTTTCTAAGTGGCTAACGACGGAATTCAGCTCTGGAAAGTTTTTCAGTTGCGAATTCATTAGAGTTTATTAATGAAATTAAAAATGTCGTCCTTGATGAGGGTGAGGCGTCGGTTTCTTTCTATGTTGTGTCGTTGTTTCCAGCATGGGGTCTGCGATGCACGGGGGCGATATTAAGGGGGTGTAAAGTTGAGCTAGGGCTTTTAGTAAATTTTAAGCGCTCGGTGCTGTTACATGGCATACTTTTTTAATAATAATAAATTTGTTAACACCAGTACAAATTACAAAAAAATTAAATACACATCGTTATTAATAGAAAATCGAAAAAAACTGATGTCAAAAGGCAAGCATTCAGACTTCTGCGAATAGCACAGTAATATTGCAGTATTTTGGACTATTTGAAAGGAGGATTAACCAGTCCACATCGTACGGGTTGGTTTTGCGGTCTGCGATGCACGGGGGTCTGCGCGGCACTTGTTGCCCGACGGCTATTGGCGACGTGCAGTCACTTACGTTTCATTCCAGTTTTGTTTATTGCAGTGTGCGTACGTCTGTTCATTGTTTTGATTTCGTGAAAATTTTATCGTTTTCATTGTTGCGTTGATTTATACTGAGTATACTTGAAACGTAGCAAAGTTCATTCTCAAGGTCATAACGAACGGCAAATTTTTATTCCAATGCCTATTTCTTTCTGACATCAGAAACGAACAATACTTTCCAAAACTGCAAGATGTGCTGTGGGCTTATCACTAGTATCAATAGTATTAGCCAGCAGATTCGAAAACATGTTTGTGGCACTGTTTAAGAAAAAATGTTTTTGTGAGTTAAAGTAACTCTGGATATTTTAATCCTTAATAATCACTTAAGGTCCTGAAATTTGGAGTGCAAATAATTTTCAATAGTAATTAATTAATTAATTTCTTAATAAATCGTAATTAGAATTAGAAAGATAAAATATCGAATATGATGGTGCATTACTTTTTCCTTATGGAGGGTTTACACATGCATGGATTTAGGTGGCGCCAGTAACGACGCCAGTTCAACTTCCAAATTTTACATGTACTAGTTCATGAGTTACTGGCGCACGGAAAAGTTAGAATGCCCTAACTTTTTTCATCTGCGCGTGCACTGATAAAAATTGCATGCCAGTAAAGGTTTACATATGAAATTTTATTTTACTGGCGCGCCAGTAACAACTGGCGCCACCTAAATCCATGCATGTGTAAACCCTCCATTGAATTGCAAAAGCTGAAACAACGTATGAAATGCTCTAGAGCATTGGTCCGTGCCTGAAAAATTACTTGATAGTGATCAAAGAAGGCTCGAAACGTAATTAAACAGTAATTTGGTGGTACATTGCTTTGAAATTGAAAGAAAAAATGAACTTCTAAAATTTAACATTAGAAAATCAGGACCGCACTTAAACAAATGAGGTTGATGGTGGTTGTTCAAAGACTAAACATGGAATAAAAAATTCACCTCCATCGCAAAGAAACAACCGGTGGAGACATCGAACATGATGAAGCAGACTGTAACCCTTGTGCGTTTGGAATTAGGGTTTTCAATCCCGGGATCCCGAATCCCGGGATCCCGGTAAAATGTCGATCCCGAAATCCCGAATCCCGGGATTTCGGGATCGACACTTTACCAGGATCCCGAAAAATACCGAAATAATAATTTACGCAAAAGGAATTTTTTTGCATTGCAAAATTATTGTTCATGTATCCCACAGGACGTTACGCCCATGTCCTTACAAGTTTCTATCAGCGCCGTGGGTCAGTTTCGGCGCCGCACCTCCGCGTGCGTAAATAATCCAGTAAATCACCAGTCGCCGATTGTATTTACGTAAATACGTAAATTCGTTCGGGGTGTTTATTAGTTATAAATAATGGCAGGAATGCAACGTTTAGCGATTTTTCGTAAACGTTTAAACGCGTTTATTAAACGTTTAAACGGCGTATAAACTTAACAATATTGCAAAATTGTTTTGAAACTTGAATAATTAGAAAAAATCAAACGTCGCGTCGTTTGAAAGTTGGGTTATAAATCATAAAATAATATGTACTTATACCGTTGAATGAGGACTGCGGCGCTGGCGGCGAAAGTCCTCAAAGGGATGCAAACAATCAGTTTGAAAAGTGCATGACGGTTTTGCAATATTTAAGTGGTCGCCTCCCTTTTGCTCTTACGCGGTGCGCGCCTAGCACTAGCCGCGGCTTTGTTTATCTGAAATTTAAGGATGCCTATATCTAAATTTTATTTGCATTTCGTTTAAACGTTCCCCAAAACGGGTAGTGTCCACACGTGCGGTTAAACGTTTAAACGTTACATCCCTAAATAGTAGTGTTTCCTATTTCAACTTCTGAATTTCGGGTTCGGGATTCAATCCCGGGATCCCGGGATTCTAAATTTCGATCCCGAAATCCCGAAATTGAATCCCGATCCCGAATTCTTAAAACCCTATTTGGAATATTTCCGCATACGCGATAACGTGTTAAATAATGATTTATAAAACACTTGCGATTTATAATAACTGCATTTCTGTGGTGGCATTCTCTCACATTTGCGGCGCTAGACGGTCCAACTATGAATGAAGCTTACTCAGACTGAGCGTCGCGGCCGGAAGGCGCTCGACTTTAACCGCTACCGCTCGGGTGCGTGACGTATGTTGCAACACAATCTTTTCGGTGAATATCATACCCTATACTAGAATACTAATAACATTTTCAATGTTAAAATGATAACATCTTCATTAGTTCATTAAAGTTGCTATAACGAAGTTTTCTTTCAATAAATTCAAAATCGAAAAATTGTATCAAGGATTTCTAGGCGCGTCAATCTTCGTACTCCTGAGGATGTAAACGTTGTTGTCGAAACACATGTCAAGTTTAATTGCTGTGTGACTGTTTTGGCGTTTGTGGTAATCTTATAAAGAATTCATAGTTAGTTCTTACTTGGTGACAATCAAAGTGGCGCGAGCGAAACACTCGCTGGTTTTTGATTTTTTTACAAACGCCGATTTTTGCTAACCCTGATATTCACTAAATATACTTAACACCAACACAAGACACACCTTCATTCTTATGTTACTGCGAAGCGGGAGAACCATGAGCTGGTATCACGTTCTTCTAAATATATCGCATACCAGCAGAATACCTACAGCTCTTATAGGAAGCTACTGGTCAGCAGTTCGTATAACAGCATGGCTAGTGTGTCGGGTTAATGATCGCATGCTCCCTAGATCACATCCTGCCCATCTCACTATTTTTGTAGTAAATCCGTTTTACACTTTTTTCATACAAAAATATGTTTGGTTTTTCGCAAAGCGGTGCGAAGCGATGCGAACGGAGCAGTCGTTCGCATTAATTTACAATAATATGACTTTCTTAAAAAAACATTTGTTTTAATTTAGTAAAAACACGGCCGAATTTTAAAAACTACCAATCAACGTGAATGTACGTATTGTGCTGGTATGCAGTATATTTAGTAAGATGAGCTGCAGTCTAGTATACTTGAGTTATCTATTACATGGGCGTGTCTTGTGCTGCGTTATGTATATTTAGTAAATACGCTGACCAGCACCCAGTTTACTATTGCATAGGTATTTTGTTTTTGTTGTTAATTAAAGGTGTGTTCAATTTGTTCGCAAATTACCCAGATTGGGCATTTCATTTTATAATGTGTAAATTTTTGTTTTTCTTCTATTTTTAATTCGTTTATTTTTTATATAAGTAAGTACTCTGGAATTGCTGGTATTTTTTTATTTTAAATGAAATAGATACGTCATTGAGTTTCATTAAAATATCCCGCCTTGTGTTTGTAAATTCTGCATTTTTTATATCTCCAGACATTTATTTCACTGGCTTTGTTTAGTAGATTACTTCATACCTACGTCTTTTTCACGAACTTGATGGGATGTGTATCATTCTATTTTTTAATTTTATTATTATTCCAATTTTTCTTGTGGGGAAAATCTTTAATTTGCGGTGTTGGAAGCAATAAATATAGATTTTTGGCCAACAATACGACAGACAAAAGGATGAATGGCGTTTTTGTCGAAAGAAATTGGCACGTAGGTATGCAAGCACACGTTACTAATGTATGTTTTGTAAACATCTTTCAAAACAATAATAGTCTTCGCTATTCTGCTAATAAACATCCATTTTAATTTGTGCGTGATGCGGATAATATCCGTATTGATGTTGGAGATAACGGTTGCACTCGAGAATCAGACTTTCCTATCTGGAGTTTATTCATTGATAAATTTAGCCGTGATGTTATTTTATTTACTAACGCCGAACTTTAGAAAAATGCAACACCTTGACGTTGTAAACAAAGATTGGAAAGAATTCAGAACGCGTGCGTCGGGTCAAACGCCCGTGCCAAAGGCGAAGCTCTGCTATCCGGCCGGCGTCGGGGCGACCGTCATTGACTAGGTATAATTATTATCCGTGCGATCATAAACAGTGCCGGGGTTGGTAAGTAGGCACAGCAAGCTGCAGAGGGTGGCTGCGTCAATACGTGGTGAGCTCCCCTCGCGCGCAGCCAGTAACCCCACGTGGTCCCTCTCCCCTCTCAGGGCTCAACCGGCGTTCACGACCGGTTCCCGCGTCAGCTTGGAGCTTGTTCATTGTGCCGCGAATCGTTCGCTCGTTGTGACGATACGTACTGAGACGTTTCGTCGTTCTATGCCCCTGCCTAGAACGTTGACTGCTGTTGTTATTATTGTGTATTGTTATTTCTCATTTTTTGTTTGTGCCGATCAGGACTAAATACCAAAACCCATTAAACAGGATCGCATGGCGACTAAGAGGTAAGCGAAACAATAACAAAGAGTTGTCACCATCTACATCAACCGTATGATTATGATTATGATTATGGGAGTAGATCGTGTTTGCGTTTCAATTAACCTATGTATTAGTCACTACCACCGGCCCCTTTTATCATTGGGAAATTCAAAGTGACGCATTTCCTTCGCCAGTTCCTGGAAACAATGTAAATAAACTGAATTAAAATTTGTGGGAACAATGTACTCTGGCACTGGTGGTGGCCGTGGGGAACGAGTTCATTTATCTGGAGGTACTCATCGTTTGTTTCGGCTAGCGAGAACAAAGAACCCACTATAGTTAACTTCTGGAACCTTCGAAGTACACCAAATGTCACTGATTTCATTGGATAACCATTACCATTGTTGAGCGATTTCCTGTTTGAAAGTGCACAAAGTTAAGGATATTTTATTCTTGCGTTTACACTATGGCCTTTAAATTGCGAAGTGAGTTTGCTTTGTCGATGACCTCGAGTGTCACACCCACAAAGACAGAAACCTTTCTTTTGCTTACCATACGTACATAAATGGCAAGTAATATCGTTAAAAAGTGCGTCATAGGAACAGCCTATCCCATATTAATATTTATTTACCAAACATGAAGGTAAACACGGTTAAAATTTCAAAATTTTGATTTTTTATAGCATTTGGTGAAGTACGTAACTACTTTAATAAAATATCAATCAATAAAACATAACATAAAAACATATATAATACACTTAAATAGATACAAGAAATATAGGTACCTACCTCATTAATGCTTATCCTAAATTTGAAGTATATAGGATGACTGTACGTACCAGTATGACACAAAAATCAATTAGTAATCTTCGAGCCTTTAAATTGGGCAAATCTTATTAACAAGATTTAGTGCCTAATTACCATTCAACAATGGATTTTGCTCTACAGGGTGTCTTAGAATTCGACTACCGGAACAAATTTGAGTCCCGAAACTGAAGAATAAAACATCTAAAATATCTTCGAAAATATCCTTGTTTATAACATATACTAAAATGGGAATTTCTTCTATGTACACCTAGTATTATAATATAAATTTGATCCGAAAACCTTTATTGATTTTAATGTGGTAAAGCATAAACGCTTGTACCATTATACATTATAGATGCTGCATAACGTCAGCGTATCCTTGTAATAGCGAGTGTTGCAAAAGTTACTTTCAGTTTCGTATCATCGCGATGATTTCATTATAACTTTTACCTGGCCTATGCGCAGTTTTAATGTGTTCATTCCTATAAAAGTAGGTGCCTGCTCAATCTTCGTTAATTTGGTAACCATATGCATGCAGTTGGCTGCAGTACTCCAAGAATCTTGTCCGACAACAACTGTTACTTTCATCCAACTGCACAGTGTGCCGTAAATTGTGACATCCGGCAGATGCCTACTGGTAGCAGTTAAGACCGCTGAACTGTTCCCAAATTTTAACGTTATGAGTTACAAAACCACTTCGTTTCTAAAGGCATTGTTTTACTTTGTCACGCCTACCTATTAATACGTTAACGTTCGTACCCAATTACAACATCGTAAATTTGTGTGAATAATTAGTTCGGCGTGTTGACACAAAATTATTTTGAACCGAAACCATCTAGGTACGATTAAATCTTAAGCACATTCTAGATACATTTGTATATTTTACATAAAACGTTTTATATCTGCTGGATGATCTTATCCAAATGTAAACAATGCTATCGCTATTCGACGATACACGAAACGCAGTAATTCCCCAATCGAATCCCGCGAATAGCACGGATATCCGCTCCTTATACGCCATCACCTCCGTCAGTTGGAATTCACCTTTTTTGTAACGTCTTAGGGTACTTTTTATATGAGACTCGCAGGGTTTGATTTTTTGTTCAAATAACGAATAGCGCTCGGTTTTGAAACCATTAGAAACTGGATTCTTTACTGTAGGTAGATAACTTTTCTCATACAAATTGAGTAGATACCTACAACCGAGCCTACAACTCCAAATTTAATTTATTAAAATATTTTGTTATGGAAAGTGTCAGCTTAGAGTCATTATAGATGAAACTGTACTGAACGATCTAAATGTTTACTTGTTGACTTCCATGCACGACTTCCAAGTAAAAATTCAAGCAATTTGATTAGTGGTACCACCAAAGAAAATATTTGTAGTGCACTTGTACTTGTGTGAGACTCGGTGTGAGATTTCAACTTGGCTGGCTCTGTAGACAAAGAAAGATAAGCAAGGAGAAATAACCAAGGCGTGTCTCGCCTTATATCTTGTAAATATTTTGCGATACATACA
The DNA here is from genome assembly GCA_963966045.1 of Xestobium rufovillosum. NCBI lineage: Eukaryota > Metazoa > Arthropoda > Insecta > Coleoptera > Ptinidae > Xestobium > Xestobium rufovillosum. The sequence goes on along the minus strand of OZ014492.1, from coordinate 18,323,198 downwards.
TTTTTTTTATTTTGCTTGTTAGTTTTTATCCTGAATCATAGGAAATGTACCTGTCGAAAATATGTAGAGGTTAACACACTACTTCTGTATCAAACGTAATAATTTTTTATCACCAAAAATGTTCTAGGGACGTGTTTAATATCACAACTTTCCGATGAGCCGAAGGTTTTTTGATACCTTAATATTTTGGCCAGTAATACTCTGCGATGGATTCCGTACACATTTCTCTTAATTTAGAGCTGTGTACGTTTACGCTAAATTTAGATTTAATCGTTTCTGAAGGTCTTCGGGTCGTGGACCGATCCCGCGCATTAAATTTAATTTTTGAAAGGATCCAGCGACTATTGTTTCAGTTCATCCTTATTCCTAACATTTTTATCCTAGGAAAACAAAATGTCATTTGACATTAAAAATTACTATTGGCCGTGACGAAGCACAAACTACATACTTACAATTTTCAACTCCTTTCATGCATCAGTAGTTTTAAAGTTTAGCTGAAATTCGTATATCGCCGTACCACTTTATGAAATCACTTATTGTGTTTTATTAAACAATTTATTGTTGATATGCTATAGAAACCGCCATTTCGAAATTCGTGTACAAGTGTTAAAAATTAGGTCTCCACCTTTGCTAATAGGTATCGATATTATTGGGCCTACAACGTTTTTCGTTTCCACCATCTTATTTGTCATAGAAAATACGAATTCTTTGCTCATTTAACCGACCCAGTAATTTTAATAATAACGAAATTAGCAATTGTGCACACTAAATTTTGGACAGTCTGTATTTTAATCAGAATTTATAGCTTATACATTATACATAATCGTCTTCGAATATAATTTCTTGATTGCAGTTCCATCTCGACCAAGAATAGATAATGTAATCAAAAATTTTAACTCCACATGCCCGTATTTCCTGCCTATAGTTAAAAACTGAGATAGTTCTATTCACGGTTCAGAGCGTGTGCACGATACAATACAAGTATCTAGTAATTGAAGGTGAGAAGAGGTCCTTCGAAGTATTTCAGTTTTTGTTGTTTCTTTATTGTATGGGAATTACGTAAATCAAATCATTCTTTCTATGATGATCTTGCAAAAAGAATAAGTATTAAATGATGGGGAAAAGGAAATAGGTACAGAACTATCAAAAGTTGGACAGTCGCTCTGAAAATACCATTTCCCTGAAAACTGAAGAAATACATTTTCGTTTTTTTTTCTTATCTTTAATAAAACTTTTTTACATTGCCATTTTTTATGGTACAAATGATGTTTAAGTCTGCCACTCTACCATACGTTAATTCGTTTTTGTTTTAGGTAAATGTCAACTTCATTCTTTATGATTAATTTTGTTACCATTGGGCTTATACCATGTTAATTTGATCTCCGTTTTTTTACCCTGAATAGAACCGTGCTCCATGACTGCCCTTTTAAGTAATACAATTTCTGAAGAGGAAATGAGAAATGACCAACACCTTGTATTGTTTTACACTTTGTAATATGGTCAATACAAACATTCAATACCAACATTTGCAGCTCATGCAATTTCACGATTTTTGTGGATTTAAACCTATAGTCTGTCTAAATGCAATCAAAATTGGAACCGGGATTGGAACAGAGTTGTCATGGTCATTATTTATTTTCTTTATTATAATCCTGAACCTTGGATAATTTAAAGACCAAAAGTCATTATTTATGTAAAATGTAAATGGAATATCCTGTATTTTGTCACAGTATCTAATTAATCTTTCAAAGACCTACAATTTTCCCCAAATAGTCTGATTGGTAGTTTTTGTATAGCTGGAAATACAGGGTGAGTCTGTCAAACCCCAACGTCCATATATTTCCTAAAGGTACAATAGTCAAAAATGTAATCGATGGATATGGCAGTTGGCAGACATTAAGCCATATTTTAAAAATACTCTCTTTTATAGTAGGATAGTTCACCAAAACGACCAAGATAAAGTTACATTTCTTTAAATGAATCGCTACATATTTGACTGCGTTTTTTAATTCTTCATAAAATTCTGAACAATTTGTAATATAGGGATTTCAGTACCTAAAATCAATAATTTTCGAGATATTTGCAATTTTTTCCAACAAACTACATTTTCCCTCATGCCAATAATAAATTATTCTTGCTCACTTCAGCTAGAAAGGAATCCTTTTGTGAAACTGTTGGGAAACATCTACTTTAAAGACCTAACCAGATAAAACTTTTGTTTTTTATACAGGGTGGTCAGTGGTCATAGAAAATTCTGGAACTTGAAATAATTCAAAGCCCGAAAAGTTGTTTATTTTAAATCAAATGGAACAGCCTGTATCTTTTTGAGGAACCTAGTTAGTCTTTCAAAACCTACAATTTTCCTGAAGTATGTCCTATACCCCCGCCTATACCTATTTTTAACATTTGAAAGAGATATTTGGCATTTTTGAATGGGTACACGGAAAGTATGGTGTTTCAAGGTAGCCATAAAAACTATAAACTTTACAATATTGCGGAGAATGTAGTTTATCAATCTTTTGTAACATGCTGCAGTTTCATTTTGCAAATATTAGCTAGTCTGTTACCAGAGTTTCGATGATTGAAATACGTAACTCTTGCTTTTATTGCCATGGCTTACCCTAAACTTGCTGTAAATGCCATATTCGTAATGTATCTCAAATTAATACCAAATTCATACATCTTAAAATGTTGAGGTATAGGACCGAGTATAGGACGTACTTAAGGAAAATTGTATGTCTTTGAAAGGCTAACTAGGTTGCTTGAAAAAATACAGGTTTATAATTTAAAATAAACAATTTTTTAGACTCTGAGCTTTAGAATTTATTATTTGTGACCATTCTATTTAAAGAAACTAACATTTTGCCTTTAGAGTGCGGTAAGAGTATAATTATTGATATAAGTACGTCAAAATTAAACTTTTTCCAAAAATCGCAAATATCTGGACAACTGATACTAGGTATTGATTTTAGGTACTAACATACAATTACGAAAAATGTCAAGATTTTTAAGGAGAATTTAATGTTGCAGTCAAATACACAGCATTCCATTAAAAAATCTAACTTTATCTTGCTACATTTCTGTGGACCACCCTGTATAAAAAAATATTTTTGAAATGTGTTTTAATGCCACCCCTATTGATACATTTTTAAATCTCATGCACTCTCTTTATCACTCCCACTCTTATTTCTCCATGGCTACCTTGTTTTGTTGATTATTTTTTTCATCGTCAAATTGACCAATAGGAACATTTCATTTGGGTCTAGAAGCGTGTGTTATTTCGGTAATTTTTTCGATTCATACACGCCTATTCTAAGAGCCAATAAGATTTCTTCAATTTCTTAAAATCGACCAATCAACTGTCATTTTAAACGATAAAAACCTACCTAGATTTCCCAGTAACTGATAAATATGCGCCTTGCTTTTAATCAACTATGCTGTGAATGGTAGTTTTAAAATTCTACCTTGACAACTGTCACTGTCATATTATTTTCGAGTTTTCTTGCAACGTCGTTTTAAATTGTAGTTGTGTATTAATTTCCCTAAAATACATTCGAGATCATTTTTTTATAAGATGTATGAAAATTTTATTGCCATTCGGTAAAAAATCTCGAATCAAGGGAAGTAGAAAAAATCGCTCGAGCAAGCTCTCGCGATTTTTTCACTACCTTGATTCTCGATTAGTTGCCATGACAATAAAACTTTCATACAATTAAACATGTATTTATCGATAAAAAAATGATCTCTTATGTATTTACCCCCGATAATTTTGCTTGTTGATAAGTTGCCATAGTTGCGAATTTGTAGGTGCATTTATAACATATAATCTAGTTGCTTTAGTACCTGTCAAACGTCAAATATTCCTAACACCCCGCCTAACACATTTCTTTGTATGTGAATTAATTGAAATAAAATTTCGTTTTGAAATACCTTGCTTCGATTTAAAAAATAATCTTGTTAAATACAATTCGTGGTCTGGAATTTTTAGGTAATTTTACTCAAGCTGTTGCTTTTACTAACCACTCGTGTAAATTTGACAGAAGATCACTTGCGCAAGAGCTCGTGATCTTTTAACTGTCAAATTTTTTACACTCGTGGCTACCAAGCAACGCAACAGCTTTCGTAAAATTTCCGATAATTCCAGACCACTTATTGTATTACTACAGAAAATATATTCGGTGTGTCTACCAAAAATATCAAGTAGGTATTTCTCAAAATATGGAAAATGAGTACAGGTATAACATTTAGGTAAGGAAAATTGTAGATCTTTGAAAAACTAATTAGGTTCTGATGTGAAAACGTACAGGGTTTACATTTAAAATAAACAATTTTTTAGGTAGATATGGTGAAGCCGTACCCCAACATTCCCATCGAAGAATTTTTCTAGTTGAATCGATCAATGCAGTAAGAGCGATTATTGGATGTGGAGAATTAGGCACGAGAAAACCTCACCCTGTATAGGTTAATACTAGGTAGTAAAACGTTAAATTAGCCGCTCTTGATATCTGAGATATCTACTTTATACTTTAATAACCTATTATTGTAAAATCTGTAACTCTTGGAAATGGAATCTTCTCGTTGAATATTCTGTTCTACGAGGCGCCGCACTACAGCTTCAACCGACCTGCCATCAAACTCGTAAAGTTCGATAACCCTGTTTCACAACGTAGGCGTGCATAGTATTACAAAGATCTTATGTCCGTTTTTGGCTTCTATTTATTTAATAAGTGATCGAAACGATAGTGTACATAAAACGCCCAAACTCATGTGAAATTAGATACCAAAACGATCAGTTTTTTTCTCCTTTACGTAATTTATCATTAACCTACTAATGCCGGGATCATTTTAACTCTTGGGTTTACAATCTTCCCGTCTTATAAAAAGAATAGACCGTATAAAAAGTGGTCGTTAAAACAGGTAGGTACATAATGCGGATCATTGTGCCAACCCAAGGGTAAATGTACTAGTGATTATTGTGAGCTGAGGATCAAGGCCGGCCTTCCACAGAACCTGCTTTTCTACGGGCACAAAGAAACCAACCGACTGGGCATAGTCAGTCGGTCGGCTACCTATAGGCAGGTTTATCATAAATATATGTGGCACATAACTACGTGTAGTCTCACGAACCATTTGAATGTACTCATTCCAGAAAATTACTTTGCCTTTGTTTTCTTCTCGATGGAATTCTTGGGTCTCGGCCTATGGTACTTACTGCTCTGTCACGCAAAGCAACTAGTGGTACAGCGCATCCTACGGATATAACACGTAATCATCATACATTACAAGTTTCTTGCCCAATCCTATTTAGCTTTAAAGATATGTAGATATATAATAAGGACTACGTATTCCAAGCCTAAATCATAGAAGGACAGTATATCATTAATGTAGGTACTTTATAACGTTATACATCGTAGAGAAAAACGATAATGAAGAATCTTCTTTATTTTTGATTTTTGAATTTATCTTAGTACAATTATGCTTCCATAAAGATACGCGTTTTATGAGGTTCTGGGATTTGCATACAATGAGCATTTTGAAAACTGGTGTCACAGCCAGTAAATGCATACAAGGCCAGGTAAAATTTGTGTGTTCGTGGCCAAATGTCATCCCAGCTTTATTTTTTATTGGCCATTTTGTTTCTAAAGAAATTTTTAGAATAAAATGTGTGGGTTCTCCCTTCTCCTGACGCCACCACAAAAGAATTTCCTATGTTTTTAAACCAACCAAAAACCCATGTCTGTTCATTTTGTTTTGCGTAGTGTAAAATATCTATTAATTGATTGATTTAATAAAAAGCAATATGGCAAGCCTCTATATTGATTATTACACTGTGACCATCACCGTGATTAAATTTTCCCATATGCAAATCTATTTAATTTTTGGAAATGAGGGGGAAACAAAAATTAAATAAAATACGACATACATATTTCTTTTACATCGATAAACATAATTAACATGTAAGCATATTGAATTAAAGGCATTTGCGTAGAAATTGGAAAACCCAATGTAACAATAAAACCCAGTGTGCCGGGATTTTTTAAAACCTGGGTTTTTCTCAACCCTGTCTTACACTAACTTGTTTTTATTTTTAATTTCTATAATTACGGGGGCTGTAAAACGGCGTGCTTGGGGAAAGTTGATCTTCCAGTAGGTAAACTTATTTTTTCCTACGTAGCAACTGGGGCGAGAGCAGTATAGTGTCCTTGTTTTGTAAATGGTTAAAAAAGGTGTGTATACTGTAGTCCTATAAAACTTACAAATTTTGGTTGATTCGTACCCTAATGTCGGTACCACTCGGTCAAATTGAAGAAAATGACTGAGAAACTTCCATTTTCTTAAAGTATATTTAAAAAAAGACGGTAAACACCTCGCTCATTGCTAATCGATTTAAGTATTTTGCAGAATGCTTGGGTATTATTACGTCAAATTGTACTTGAATTTTAAATCACTTTTAATAATTCTCGATCCAAGAATGACAAATTAAATGATTGATTTTACTGCTAGATAAAATAAAACTGTAACAATCCTAGTTTAGTGAAATACAGTTTCCCGAGTATGTAAAAAGTGTAAAACGATGGGAGAGAATTATTATTAGACAAAAATGTATACAGATACAGAATGTTTTGATGATAACAATTTTTGTTTTTGGTAAAATGCAAGTATGTACTTTGAATACGATATTATCAATATCCAAATTCGTAAATAGAGGTACTCCTCTGATTATGCATTTTACGTGCTGTATCGCACTTATTGAGTTATAAATAGGGGTCTACAATGTCGACAATTTAATCAAAACGAATAATCAGTTCTATGAAAGGAAAATAATTACAGTCACCTTTACAAAGAAAACAACCTGCGGCCTGTTGAGCGGACTCGTCAATATTGGCAAAGTAGTTTACACCGATATTGAATTCAGGTGTACTATTATTGGTGTTAATCTTCTGACACTAATGTATTTGCGCCTTTCACACAATCTCCAAATTTCCTTCATTATTTCGAAGAAGTAACGTCTGTCAAATTCTATTCAGTGATTTCATTAATAACGTACATAAATACGAAATATATGTATGAAGGAATATTACCTAGATTAGTTTTCGAAAATTCGTTTCTGATACGGAGGCCAACGAATTCGTATGTAATATGCCTATAGAGCCATGGACCAATGGAGATGTGACTGCAAATTCTTGCAGAACATTTGACGAAGAACATTTCACTGCTTTGGAGCATGATATGATAAAGTTTCTGAGTGAGCGAACCAGTTGATGAATTGCTGGAATATCTGGCACAAGCCTTGAAGCTTCTTACGCAGATAAATAAAATTGTTTAAAATTTCTTGTATGTTTTCTTTGCTGCTGGGTAGTTTACTTGCGAATAGTACATGCAACAAAAGTTCTGACATCAACGCCGACAAACTGAAAACGGGTTGAGAAGTATAGAAAAATCAATAAAATAAATTGTTTGGGAAGTCGTGCTGAGTTGCACGTCCACTGATCCAACCGAAGGAGGTGGGAGATAAATAATTGTTTATACATAATAAACATTATGGCTGGAAACCTGACCTTCGCAATTCGGCTACCACATGATTAAAAATAAAGTATAGCGTTTGTCCCATCGGATTTGAGGTAGTCAGTTTAACGCAGAGAATTAAATATTGGCAAATCATGCATGTTTGCATTCATTTAAGTAACAATTTTAAAATTACGTATAAGCATACAATTAAATAATTATTGTGCATTTCTTTATTCTAGCAACGACTTGAAAATACACCCTCAAATGTCATACCGTATTTTCCTCGTTCTAATATATTCGTTTCGCAATAAAGGAAATGTTTCTTTTCCCGGTTTCTTATAAAGAAATTTAGTGACCATGACCATAGAAATATCAACACTTTTACCAATGTTTGATCCTCTATGTTCAAAGACGCCAGGCTGAGGTGATTCTAAATATATGCGACACACTTCAGGAATCAGGATATGATACCTTGGCAAAAAATTAAGGGGAGTTTTCTATACTATATAAGCTTACATATGCCGTCTTTTTGTTCTAACATATTAAAAGTGGAATTTGGGAAATGTAATCTCTAGTTACATAAGGACTTACTTATTACTATTTTTCAATCTTCCTCTCGTATTAGAATGGTGTGAAATTTACAACCCCCGTTAGTTTTTTCTTAAACTTTTTTAAGTACCTATTCTGAATTATCTCATTCACAAATGTGCATTGGGACGCTTATTCATTCACAAACTTTTTTACCTCTTCGACCTTCATTAAACTGGTAGATTTCGTGCAAAAAGTAATAAAATATCCTGACGTGCATAACAGTCATTTAATAGGAACATTTGCAGAACCAAAAAGTTTATTGACAATAAAATAAAGTTAGTAACAATAAATTGTTCGGAATGTTCGAAACAAGCCAGTGCGAACTCTAATTCGTCAACGTTTTCAATCGGGGTATAGTATAAACCAGAGACTTAAGGTGGCCACAGAAGAAAAAAACGAATAAATTTAAATCTGGGTACCAAGGGTGGTCAAGGCTGAGGTCCTCCCCAGCCAATCCACCGATTCCAATACTTATTTTCCAAATACACGCGAGCTGAAATATGCTGGAGCGATATCTTACATAAAGGCCATCTGGTCTCTTAATTGAAGTAGTACCTCTTCCATATAGTCCTGGCAGCTCTGTTTCAAGAAAATGGCGATAAACATCTGTATTTATTTAATCTTAAGAGCAAGAAGTATGAACCAATTAAATGATTACCAATTAAATGATCACCAATGATGTCCAATATCGAAAATTGGTGCTGATGACGAGCTTGTAATATTTCTGAACTGTCTTCTTCGGCCCATATGTGGTTATTGTGAAGATTATTCATTCATTTATTTCTGGAGAAAGTAGCTTCATCGGTGAACAAGAGTTGAGATAAGAATTGTGTGTTTTATCCGATTTTGTTTTGCATCCATTGACGCAAATCCACTCTTTGCGGGAAATCACGTGGCAAAAGTGCATGCACTAGACAGTCTGGGACAGCATACCTTACAGAACTACCGTACCGGACGTATTATCAAAAGGCGAGTACTTAAGTACTATCACGATAAATGTGGTTGTCAACACCTTCAACGGCTCCGTTGTCGATGTTATTCAATAAATACGCAAGGCTAGGGGTTCGTGGCTCCTCGCGATCAATTTTCGTTATGAAGATTTCGTTTTTTTTCTTAGGGTATGGCCATCACCCCATTCAGAGAGTTACAGTCATTTGACTTTTATTGTTGATTTATAAGTAGGTCTATAATATATGTTTTTGTGCGCCCGAAAAGGTGCAATCAAATGCAAATGGTTGAAAATTTTTGGAATATTGTATAGCTCGTTGTATAGTCTCCTTCTCCTCTTGATTTGATACCCATATGACAACGAATTACAAGCGGATGGAACGATTGCGTCCGTTCTTCGATTGATGTCCTCCGATTATGCGCCTCAGCACCCTTGATGGTGCCAATATCAATTGCATTTTGATTTTTTGGATAAAAAGGGTGCCGCACGGAGCGACGCCTGGCGAATACTTGTTTTCTTGCCAAATTCTTACGCACAAAAAAGAACAGTGACTGGAAGTGCGCTATCATGTGTAAAGTCCAGCTCCCAAGGTTTCTAAGTAATGTGCGTATTGGCCTCACCATTTAGTACAAATTCTACCACATTTGATTTTGGACTTCTCTTTCCGCCACTTTTCTTGGTCAGAACTCTCAGTTCGATAATCATCCGACACTAGCGTTTTGTTTCCAGTTCATACTGGAAGCACCATGAATGTGTCATCTGCAGCCACAGTTGATATCAGAAAGAAACTTAAATCTTTTGTTTTTACAAACCACTATAAGAATCTCATTATTAACAGACCTCTCCGATCATGGGAATTTGCGGCCAAGTCTTGCGTGTGTTATTTGTTGCATGGTGATTTTAACAGTCGCTAGTCGTAGTAAAAGTCGATCTTTATTATTTGTCGATGTTGTTTAAATTTTTTTTCCCAGGCTGCTAGATAGATTAGGGATAGTACTTCAACGATAGCTCATTTTAACACATGGTGTTATGTACTCGTATACTGAAGCTTTAGTTCTAGAGTGGGCAAAACCGAACACGCTTTGTAAGCGTTTAACTTCGCATGTACACATGACCTGCGCAACAATAGACTTGAGCAATTTCCCAACATTCTTTTCATTCTATATTTTTAACAATAATTTAAATACAGTAAAGATGTCAGTTTTGATTTATGAACTCATAAGATTAAAAAATAATACATTATATGACTACTTTGTTTGCATTCTGAGTTCTCACAAATAGAGTATAATCGAACGATTTATCAATATAATTAATTAAACATCACGTTACTCTTTCCTTGTTTTATTCTTCTTTCGTAAACTATAAATATTAATAAAATGAAGTTATAAAAGCAATTACTAAACGGATATGGTGTCGGAAGCGAAAGGTTGTTGTCCATCAAACCCTTTGGTGCCCGCATGCGAATGAGAACATTAACCTATCCAATCAAGGTCCTGGTCGCTTCTGAAAAGTTTAGCTATTTCACGCAGATGACCTTGAATGAGGAGTACGTTATCCGCAAATTATGCAGAGTTGAACTCTACTTGCGTTTTCAACCGGACAGCAGACGCGTTGGGTTTTCATAGCTTTATTTAAAATTATTCGTTTTTCAAGGTGTCGACGTTCACGTATTTCAAATATTTCACGGGAATATTTTATTATCTGGCGGCTGCATTCCTTTTTTATTGCTTACCTGTATAGATAACATGATCTATATTTGTTGAGTACCTTTCTTTACCCACCCATTAGCAGTTTAGACTTTATTTCATTTACCTTTTATAATACATTTCTGCATACTGCGTGACTTTTGTTAACCGGTTTCTGATGATGTGTTTGAGGTGACGTACCCACACACTACTTTCGAAAAATAATGAAATACACAACATGCATAATATCTTCGCAGACTTCTACAGGGTGATTCAAACTCAGTCATGTTAGAATTCTGAAAATTTGCAGTTTTTGGATTTTTCATATTAAGAATCTCTTCGTTAAAAATAATTTCACCTATACTACACTTCCTGTTATACCGGAAGTCGGAATCAACTTTCTTATTTTAAATAGAATGCCCACATTTTTCTCGCATTTTTGGAACATTCGCTCAATTTTAACATGAGTTTTATCAGAAGTCCCTATACCTAACTCTCATAGTTTTTGAAGAATTTTTAATTTTTTGAAAAAAAAATGATGAGTATAAGTGAAAAATCCGTATCTTCCAAATTTCTGGAGATTAAGGAAATAATATCTATTCCGATGAAAACAATGCCCTTACTCTTTCAAAGCAATAGCGAAATTAATCAAATATTGTACGGAGTGTTCAATATTCAATGATACTTTGTGCAATCTTTAAACGTCCAGAAGTCAATTATCTTAAAACGAACGTCCTTTAAAATAATGTCTTGTGTTGTGCAAGTAGTATAGGTATTGGAAAAACACATGAATATCAAGTAAAAATAGGCAAGGATAACAATAATTTGGAATTTTATTCAGTTTAATTGTTCAAAATGATGACCGTTTTCCCTTAAACAGTTCTGAATAAATTCTATCCATCACTGAATCTGTGGTAGCACGTCTGATTTCATCTCCTCTTAAACTTGACAGCAGTTCCTGTCGACTGTTGACCGGTTTTTCATACGTATGTGACTTCTTATTTTACCCCGATGGTAAAAATCCAATGGGGTAAGATCAGGTGATCTCGGAGGCCAATGCAACGGATTCTAACGACATCCATCTATTTTCGAATATGTATTTGATTGAGTTCTTGGGTGACTTCATGGGAACTGTGAGCTGGGGCACCATCCATTTGGTACCAAGAACTTAAAAATTGGTCTAGTGGCAGATTTTCCATGAAATCAACAACAGCAACTCGTAAAATTTATGAATATCGCGCAGAATTTAAGTTATCATTGTAAACGAAGAAACGCACTTGATTGTCCATCAGAAGGGCGAAGACGTTGAAGCTGAATTTATGTTGGAAGCCCCTTTCTCTAATAAAGTGAGGATTTTCTTTGTCCCAAAAATGACAATTATGGGGGTTAAATATTCCTTCTGAGAATTTAGACTCGTCCGTCCAAATGATTTTTTCAAAATATTAGGTTCTTGGACGAGGTTTAAAATGTCCCTGCAAAGTCTTAAGACTGTGCAGGTGTACAGCATGCACCTTAACGAATTTAAAATCATGCATTTTGTGCGCCTTTAAAATTCTCTGGATAGATGTGTACGAAACTCCAAACTCACTCTGTGCATTACGAATAGAGGCATGATGATGAGCATCAAAATAAGCCAAAACATCAATTTCAATATTTTCTTCTCCGATTACACGCTTACCAGTCTTATGCGATTCTTTGACATTATCATAAGCCAAGAAATTTGACTCCAATCTTCTGAATTTCTTTCCTTACTTAGGTAGCAAATGAAGATTTCTTTCTTTAAAAATACATGTTCTGCTAATAATTTTACCACATTCACCATGGATGTACAATAATTTCACAATATATCTGCTTGAATAATTATAATTTGCTTTGTTGAACACCAACAAACAAGATAAGATACCAGCAACTACACCAGTAAGGGCTAACAATAATAAATTGCTAATGTTACATCCTCAGATGTTATTTTCCAATGCCTTCTTGTTGGAGAACTGTCGCAACCGCAAGAAAATATTCTAAAAAGTCGATAATTCATTAGCCTTCAGAGATAGGTATAGGGATGTTATACATGAAGAGATTGGAAATTTTGTGGCCTGTCCAATGGTGTGATAAAATGCAGGGTGTTGTATTTATGATAATTGACTTTTAGGTGTTTGAAACTTTGCACACTGTTGACTTGATATGTCAAAAATTAAGCATGGGCCCGGTATATTTTTATATTTTTAGAAAATGAAGAATTAGGTGACTTTAAGGACAAATTGAAAAAGTTTCATCATGTCAAAACTGTTTAACACATTTATATTTTTTACCTCATTTTTTACAGAATATTGAGTTTGCCGCTATGTAGTTTTAAACAACAAAAATTAAAGATTGCCAAGTGGCACCTCGTTCTAGTATCTAAGTATGTAGTTGGAGTTTCTCAGATTTTATGTTTAAATAAAGTTTTTCATTTGGAATATCTACCTACTGTTTTTTCGAATCTTTGCAAATTAGAGCAATGGGAGTCGACCAAATTTGTCTCAAGGTCTACCTTTTTTTTAAATGGAGGGGGAGAATCTACAGAAGTTCCCCAAGATCCCATACTACCAGGGAGTGTTGAGTTCCCTCCCTCTTAGGCGAACTTACTTCCCTGTGACACTGCCTTTCTTTGTTCTTAACTTAATACTCTTAAGTGCCGTCCTCCTGCTGTTGCTCCTTCCTTTCGTCAATTTCTTTATAGTCTTCATTAGGTATACATAATGTTTCTATTTCCCCATAGTACCAAAATTCTGCATTATCTTGAAAGTCGGAACGCTGCAGGTAATCTGCAAAACATCCATGCCATGTTTCCGATTGCTCCATTCTTCAACATTCGGTGTCTTATCTTTTTTGTCCACTCAGCTTTCCCCGACAAGTTATTCCATCTAGATTGCCATGAGCTATCGTTTCATTTCTAATTTCTGGTTTTGCTATCCCCTCCTCATTATTGTGTAGGCAGATAAGCCATCAGATTTATTGGCGGGTTACCAGTAATCATTTGCAGTACCTCTGTAGATACTGTTCTGTAGGCACTACACACCCCATTAATATTTACCTTTGGACTCCTTCCATCATTCCTTTTATATTTTTTACTGCACGCTGGTACATCGTATAGCATAGAGTATACCGCCGATTCTATAGCATCATTTATAAACTACCTCAATTAGAGCAGAGAGCTTCCACCCTTGTTCGCTTGGGATTAATGATTAACCAATTGATAATCTATTTTTCTTCAAATTCAAATTGAAGTAAACTATGCAATAATCGTGTTCATTATGAATAAATCACAGTTTTTTCATAAAGGCGATCGTTTTAGCATTTAACATGATGTCGTTAACTCCATCGATATTTTCGGAGGGAAACAAGAAAACCTATCCTCCGGCTTTCATCTCAACTTCAATGAATGGCTTATTAACCCTCTTCTTGAAACATGCAAATCTATTTTTTACTGTCAAACCAATCTCTTGATTAAAGATGATTTTATCCCTTAATAACTGTGAGCTGTATAATTTCTTACGAAGAAATTGCTCCAAAAATAAAGTGTTCTTATATTCCTAGTTATCTAGTCTTAAACTATCTTAAAATAGTTTTGCAGAAGACTGGTGTGGGGGTGAGACTATTTTTATAACAACCATTTGGGTATGAGTGTCTATGTTACTGGCGTAAATATTTCATGTTCAAGGTTAGTTAAACCTGGGTTTTAAAACTTAAAGTAGTTTATATACGTAAAAAGAAATAAAAACAAGTCTGAGCTTAGGCGACTCCTTTCAATTTAAATAATTAGATGTTTGCTTGCAATTTAGTAAGACTTCTTATATTCAGAAAATATGTGCATAACTTGTAATCAGAACTAAGATACTAAGTAATCGTTAATCAAAGTTTATCTCGTTAAAATAACGTTAATCGATTTGGGCTCAGTTATCGACTGAGGCATTCAAGCATCATACAATTTATATTTTATATATGTAATTTTTAATGTTCCTGAAAAGTACCTAACCTTCGACCAAGGTAAACCTCGAAGTCGATGCTTATTATGCACAAGGAAACCCACAGAGATATGCAAACATGCTTCTTGTGAAATATCAAACTTGAGTTGGCCTGTCACTCCCCGTGTAGGTATACAGGAAAGTAGACATGCTTTTAACAAAATGACTGAAATGACCTTGTTTGATGCAGTTTCGGAAAGAAGCTGTTTCTATAACTGCATTTTAGATCATTTAGTTTAGTTTTTCGATTGCCCGTCATTATTTTGTTGAATCATATCCCGTAAATGTTTAATATTGCCCTATTGCGCATCTATACGAATGCCTACTGACGAACAATATCTTACACAAAGATAAAGTTCGCCTCTACACCTGCCGTGTGTAAGGAAAACAACAGACTGAAATATCAAATCAGTGTCTCGTTCCATATACCATAATTTTACCGCCTTGAGAATAAATGTCCCACGTTAATATTCTCAAGTGCATTTCAGTTGAGGGTTTTAACAGTCTTCGGGGTTTTGCAAAAAGTTGCGTCAATCGTCGAAGTTGCCTTCTCGTAGAAGTCCTCTATTATTCGTATCTGTTAGTAATCGATCCTACACCTCTTTAGGACATTGATGAATGCCCAGGTGCCCAAGACTTTTTCGAAGTGGACAATTCCTTGTTCAGTGGCTGGTGGTTAACGCAAGTAACTTTTCTAACTTGAACGAAATGGAAGCTATCTATGGTACTATATCTTATCTTCTGGCGACTACAAAGAATACGGTTTGAAATTATTCTTGTGAGGAGTTTTAAACGTGTAATAATTGTGACATGGAACGTAGTTCTTCTTCGAGTTCTGCAAGTCGTTGTATCATTGTCACATTAGCATTTCTCCCCCCCGGGTCTCGTTCCAAGATCATGGCATCTGTTAAATAACACTTTCAGGTGTTGCAGAAGTACCTCCCCCCCCTCTCTCAGTAAGAAATACCCGCAATCGAATTTTTCCTTGTGGTGGAAACTTTTGAATGACATATAACGATGATACCCATGAGTTAATCCAAAGAATTTGTATAATTATCTCGTGTGCGTTCCAACTCATGTATACAGGGTGATTCAGAACGGGCGTGCCAAATTAAAATGGGTGCTAGAGGAACTCCAAATAAGACGAAAAGTTTATATGAACATATGTTCTAAAGTGACTACTAACAAAGATACAGGGTGTAAAAGTTTTAATATTTTTTTAATATCGTAATGTAATAATTCATGCGTTTTCTCGTTCTTCTTGTTAGTTTTGTTGGTGCTATTCTTAATAAACCATTTTTTTTCTATTTTCAATTTTTTTGTATATCGGTGAAGCCATTATTGCATTATGGAAAATTTCAGTGCATGCTATTTCATTCAAAATCTAAGCATTTTACGACAAATTTTGAAGATGCCAAATTCTTCCCAAATTGAACGTAGATTTCAAATATATTAATATCACCTGCATTCGCCAGTGGCGTAACATTGGATTGGGGTAATAAATAAACGGCCTACCCCGTAGCAACGCTACTGATGGTGCTAGCACAGCAATTTTTTTTTGAAAATTAGAATTTCGCAAATGAAAACCACACCTTAAATTTCAACTCGATAACTTTCCTAGTTACTAAGATAATAAAAAAATATTTAAAAAATATTGAAACTTTTACACCCTGTATCTTTGTTAATAGTCACTTTAGAACATAAGTTCTTATAAACTTTTCGTCTTATTTGGAGTTCGTCTAGCACCCATTTTAATTTGGCACGCCCGTTCTGAATCACCCTGTATAGGAAAAGTGAGCAAACTTAAACTTTGTTTATCAGGAATTTTAAATATTTTCTTACTTGGTATGCAATTTTTAAAGGTTATCATTTTCGGGACTACGAAACATTGTAAACATATTTTTCCTTGCAGAGCAGTGTCCTGTGACTATTATTTTGTGGAATTTTTCAAAAATGGCAATACGTGTTGCCACTTACGGTGCTTAGTTTAACAAACCTTGAATATCTCGAATCTCGGTTCAAACAAAGTCAAAAATGAATTATATTTTACATTTTCCGTTCACATCGTCGTATAATAGGAACGCCTAAATCGAAAAAAAGTTATTCGTTAAAAAAGTTTGTCTGGTACCTTTAGTTGGCAACAGTGAAGAAATTGTATTGTTAAAGCCAGTTGTAAGTAATTATGACATAAAGTAAATTTGGCACCATGTTACACAAAATGATAGTACCGGGTGTCCAAATAAGAAAGATTTCGACCATATCTAAGAACTGTTCATAGTATAACTATGGGAAAGAAAAAATACCAATAAAAGTGGCCAAGAGAAATCGCTGGAAATTATTTTCAAGTTTCTAAGTTTGCTGCTAGAGGGCGTAATAGTCATAGTCGACAAAAAATATGGTTTTCTCTAAAATATATCCAGATAAAATAAATCTAAAATACGAATATTGCAATCTTGAGTAAATTTTGTATAATTTTGGTTTACCGCTTATTGCTCTCTCATCAAATAGATGAGGGGGAAGGGGAGCATCTGGTTGTGGAGATGTTTGTAACTTCGGTTTGATTAAACCGAATTTAGCAAATTTAGTCTCGTTGAAAAGAGCTACCTTCCTTTAATCAGATTCTTTTACAAATTAAGTCATTTTTGTTCTGTAGTGGTCCTCGTAGTGATCGCTAGAGGGCGTTGTTTGAAAGATCAGCAAACTTTTCAGATTTTCTTGAAAATCTTAAATGGAACGGTATAACAATTATAAGTTAATTAAAAAGAGGACAAAACAACGAGATAAATAGTGAAAACCGCACATTGATATATTTTTTCTAGTCGGAGATATGGACAAAAGAGTTTTAGGGGTGGATGGGTTAATTACTAACCTTTTTTAAATGTGGAAGTGACCATTTTTTAAAGCAAAAATCTAAAATACCTATGTTTTAGGTATTAAAATCTACTCTTTTAAATTGCAGTATTTATTATGAATTCTAAATAAGTTAACCCCACACGTCAAAAGACAACGACACAGTAATTAAACTCGACAAAGTCAGCATCCTCAGGAGTGTGATGTGTCACTGTCTTTTGGCGTGTGAGGTTAACTTATTAAGAATTCATAGTATGAATTTACGCCAAAGTTTCCGATCCAACCACTGTGTGTGCAATATTTTTATAAAACAAGTTGGCGTTAACACAAAAAAATTCGGAACAATGTCAAGTGTTTGACTTTATCATTTCTTTTCATTCGTCTCTGCGAATTATTTTCAAAATGCCCATACGAGTATAAATTTCTGAAGTATTCCACATATTTGCAAAATTTATCTTGCAAAATGCGATTATTGCCTCGAGAGCGTGTGCGGCAAGGTAACCTGGAAGGCGTTATTTACGACAAAATGATTTTTACTTGAATTGCTAGACATTCCTAGACTTTGTCTTTGCATAGAAGATGATAGCAAACAATTTGAACATTGGAAAGCATTAGAAGTTGCTGTTTTCGTTTTGTTATTTAAAGCTTATTTTTATTATTTTTTATTTGTGCTGATTTTTTAAATAATTTCGTAATCTGTGAGATTTTGCCGTATTTAATTCTTATTAGCTGAAGACCTCTTTAAACCTACACTAAGGTATAGTTTTAAAAACATAATTCAGGCCAGTTTTAAGACTAGAATTCAATATGGCAATATTTCACAAATTACGAAATTATTTAAAAAATCGGCAAAAATAAAAATTAATAAAAATAAGTTTTAAATATCAAAACGAAAACCCCATTTTAATAATTGCCAGCGATTTCTCTTGACCAATGCTTCATCTGGTATTTTTCTTCAACATACCATAACTTCTAGTAACTTTTTAGAATAGGACGTATGTTGTTATAACATGTTTTTTGCTTAAAATTATTTAAGGCAGATTCCTCACAGGACACCCTTATGCCTTATATCATGTCGTGCGTATATTTCCTAGTCTATTTCTAAATATAAATTGTTTCTGCATATACGCATAATTAAGATTGTGTTGAATTTGAATTACATACATGGGTGTACAATTTTACAGTAGCTTGGGACCGAGCTTGGGACTGAGACTACATGTCACCTTGCTTAATTTAACGTTTTAATCACCTTAAATATTTGAGAAATAGTTAGCGATTTGAGTCGTTGTATAACACAAAGTTTAATGCTCCTCTGTGTACAAGTTCAAGGTCATCTTGAAATATATTCGACGATTGTTTTTGTTTGACTTAATTTTAAATCAAAGCATGTTTAGAGCGCATGTGTGCGGATTTATTTTTTGACCTGCTGCGTTTTGAGTGGAATGAATCTCGGTCTGTCTGAATCTTTTGTTGTTAAATTCCTGCGCAGTGTAAATATTTTTTGAGTGGGCTAAACAATTGAATAATGAGAAAATATGGCTTACGCGTACCATTTAATTGATTAAAATGGATACTACATTTGGTTTGGTGAAAGATAATTACGTCATTTTGTCATGAATAAAATGAAATCGTTTTACACTTTAAATACTGTATTGCTAATATTGTGTTCATAAACAATTATCAAAATGTACTTAAAATTTGAGTTTCGTCATAAAAAACACGCGCACTGTATTTATATCGATGCGGGTTAATGAATTGCTGTAGCCTTTGTTTCTTTACTTTTATACTGTGCAATGATCATTGGCACGTTTGTCTGAAATATTGCGAGTCTGGTTAGATCTTATTAGCGGCTTAAATCTAATACAATTTTATTGACGTTCATTGACTACATTTAAGCTACTTTTTCTGCGAAATTTTGATTCTTATTTTAGAAACTGCACCGAAAGTATTTTTAAAATTTGGAAAGAATGAATAACAAATCTTGATGATAACCTTGAAATTTGAGAAATTTGAGAAGTAGGTATTAGTAGGTATCGGTGTTAGCTTTATATAAAAAATATTTCGCTTGCTATTAGCTTCTGAAATAGAAATTTCATCCTTTTGTTATACATCTTCAAAGAGTGGGGTTGAAAGTTTTTGCAAATTTGTAAAGAAGGGGTATGGGGGGTTAAGTGAAATTTAGGGAACATGCCACTCACAAAAGGTCTTATTGCTATTTTTTCACTCTTCCTCTCGTATTATAAACTCGTGAAATCTCCAACCCCTTTAATATCTTTATTTGAACTCTTTAAGTAGGAGGAAATAAAAATGTGCATTAGGAAGCTTAATTGATTTAAACTTTTTTACCTCTTCGATTTTCGTCATAAAACTGGTAGTTCTAATAAAGTAATAAAATATACTGGCGTGCATAACAGTCATTTAGCAAAAACATTACAGAACCAAAAAGTTTATTGATAATAGAATGAAGTAATAACAATTGTTCGACTGATGACTGTAATCACTGATGAGCGCGTTAGAAAATACCGGGAGTGTTTGGAAGTGTCTCACAATATGCCAAAATGCGATCTCTTATTTCGTCAATGTTTACAATCGGAATCGTATAAACCGGAGGCTAAAGCCGGGTTGACACGGGTAGTGAAGCACGGTCGTGTCTCACACTTTCGTTAGAGACGAAAGTGCCAAATAAACATTCGTAAAATACGAAAATAGTATCACGATCGTAAGCTGTTTACGCGGCAACGTTTCTGCGTCGCTCATTCGTAGATTTCCGCCAGTCATTTTGTTAAACTTTCACCGCGACTGCTTCTTCACGACTGAATCTACTGCAAATGGTTCGTGAAATATCAAACAGGTTTCATTTGCTTGCTCACGATCGTGACGCCTTTCGTATCAGTTCGTTTCCTTTTTTCTTTCACGACTCTGATGTTGACATTACGCGTGGTCCACGAAAGCGTGAGACACGAACGTGCTTCACTACCCGTGTCAACCCGGCTTTAAGGTGGCCCTAGAGGAAATCGAATGAGTTTAAATCTGGAGACCGAGGTGGGCAAGGCTGGGGTCCTCCTCGATCAATCCATCGATTCCAATACACATTGTCCAAATACTAACAAGCAACCAAGCTGAAATGTGCTGGAATGTGCATAAAGTGAATCTGGTTTCTTAATTGAAGTGGGACCTCTTCCAACAGCCCTGGCATTTAAAATCTTAAAGGCAAGAAGTATGGATCAATTAAGTGATCAATACTTCCGGGCCTTACATTTACCGAAAATTGGTGATGATGACAAGCTTGTAATATTTCGTGAGTCGTCTACCCATTTGTGAAAATTATTAATGTTCTCCGAGGAAAGTAGTTTCAACGGTGAAGGAGTTAAGATAAGAATGGAGGGTTTCGTCAGATTTTCTTTTGCTTCCATTGACACAAAACCACTCTTCGCGGGAAGTCGCCTGGCAAATGTGGTAAAGATGTTGATTCTCTAATCTCTAATGGAAGCAATTTTCCTTGTATTTGTACTGGGATTCTCCTCAATTTCGTTAAGCACGGCTTCTGCTTCTGTAGTTCCAAACCTGCGAGGCTGCCCGTTATCCGCAGTCTGTATTTTGAAATTTCCACTTTCACCAACACGTTGATGAAGACTAGCAAATATTGAATGGTGCGGGATTACACGGTTGGAGTACCTTTTAGCATAAATACGACTGGCTTAGACATAATTACCATTATTTGCAACACCATAAGCTTAAACAAAATGCATAACACACGTTAGCATTTGTGTAATTCATTTTAAATAAAAAAAAACAGTAAAATACACCTTAATTAAGTAATTAAGATATTTTCCAATTTATGCCAGTTTTTTATACATTTTATATTATACCTACTTATCTAAATAAATCTTGACAAATGACCCAACCGAGGCCGAAAAGTCGATATTTACCTATATACCTAGTGTTTATTATAATATAAGTATGTCAGTATTTCACAAAATTATCAATTTGAGAATGCGCGGAAATCGATTCTGCTCGAAAAAAAAAACAGATTAATCGATATTATTTTTTAGCGCATCGAGTTTTTGATTCACTAAAAAACAATTTTAATCGATTTTTAGGTGCAGGCTTGGTTACGAATTATTCTTATTTTTGACGATCGCCTGATAGGCATTTTTAGTGAGATAATTCCGCCTACTTAAAAAGTCCCAATAAAAGAACTAAAGGGGGGTTGTAAATTTCACCTTTCTCATCCGTGAGCAATATTGAAGAAATAGCAGTAAAAAGTACTTACTTATGTGAGTAAATTATGTTCCCAAATTTGACTTGTGTCAACTGGGCAAGGGGGAACTTTATATAAAAAACTCCCCCTAATTTTTGTCAAGGTAACACCTCCTGAAATATTTCATATAACCCTGTGTAAGAATGTTATGTTTTTCTTTCTCCCTGAATGCATTCTTGGATATTTTTACATACGGGCTGCCCCAGAGTAGCCGCTGTAAGTTTGTTATTACCTAGCTTATCTTTAAAAACAGAAAAACTGGTAAATGGAGGGAAAGTTGTACATTTTAGAACTTTTTATTATGCCTTTATGAATTATTACCTAAAACCTAATCCACACATTTTTCTGTGTTAAGAATTGCCCACTTTCACATCCTTTTGTAATCACCATCAGGATTATTTTTTTATGAGCGCTATCGTGCCCTTAACAGCTTATGTTAGTTCGAAAAACGATTAACATTTAAAAAAAAAGATGCTTTAGAAAATAAAATCTCTAATTTTCCTACAAAATTCGTACGTACTTAACGAAAAACTTTCCGAGAGTAGGTAGGTACCTAACACCAATTTGAAAAATATACATTCTTTGATATGAAATAGGTATTGCGGTCCTCATAACTAAGAAGGAAGAATACAATTAAGGCTTTCAGGAGTTGATCTTCATAGACGCCTACTTGAACGTTCCTTAGTATCATTTCTTCTAAAGCACTGTCAAGAAAAAAGGTTCCTAGATTAATTATTGAAACAAAAAACTTATTAAGAATGAAGATCGTAAAAGCTATTCTTTAGTATTAAAATTCCTTTAGTCAGTCTTAATTCAATTAGCCCATCTTAATCCGATTTTCTTTCCTCTAATTCCAACTTAATCCGACCTTATTTCGAACTTAGGCCGACTTAGTCCACCTAAATCAGGCCGATTCCGTATTAGTCCGCCTTAATTCGATTTAGTCCGATTTAATCCTATTTACTCCGACTTCATCGAATTACTCCGTCCTAATCTGTCTTAGTCTAACTAGTCGGCCTTAATTCGACTTGGTCCTTAATCCTGTGTACACATTTTATGCAGGTGCTTGACCCCTCCTTTGAAACTCATGTTGCCGCCATTTTCGAATATCTAGAGTAATTTCTTGAATTATTGGTTTCAGCGAAACTTTCCTTTTGTGGTTCGGCTTAATTGGCATGAAATCGATCCAGAAAATCCCGGTATTGAAACCATATCGACACCGGAATTTTTAGGTAGGTACTCTAAAATAGTTATGATCTCGGATTTTGAGATTCCGGGATTGATTGCAGCTGCATAATATAGTATTGGATACGTACGCATCTCCTATATCGCTAAGACGTGTTATTCTACTCGTACAGTCACATTTATTTATTGTGAACCACCCAGTTTTCTCAGTGGACCAATGCCGTTTCTTCATTACTAGATGAACCCGTGGGCTACGCTCCACGACTTTTACGTAGTGGTGAATCGGTGTAGTGATTATACTTAAATCGTAGGTGCATCCCAGGTGCACCACAGAATATTCCCATAGAATATTCTTAAATAAATAATTGCGTTTAATTTAATATGGCAAAAAAACATTCTACCTACGGGTGCGACGTCGAACTACGACTGCGAACAGCGCTCAGCAGATCCAAGCGTTCATCGAAATGATGCCGATGCAATTTTCTTATTTGCATTAAAAAAAACACCTGATGGGTTCACGACCTCACCCATACGATCTCCGCTAGTTGAAAAGAGACCGAGCGACTGATATCCCCACCCGTAGTTCAAGTATTGTGCCAGTTCGCTTTTAATATTATGATTCCATGGTGGACGACCTTTGCGACTTCTTGGGCATATTGTAACGCAAGCGATTTGCATTTCTAATCTTTTTCTACTTAAGCACTCTTCTTGAGCACAGTCTTGTTCCTTAAAATGAAAGACTTCGTTTGGTACTTGTACCAGTTTTAAACTTGAAAAATTCTAATAGCCGCAGACTTTGAATGAGCGTATTTGTTGCCCCCACTAAAATACAATTTATTTGATGGGATAATCTGAAAATTCTTCTCACCGTGTACCCGCGTTCACAATGAACGTAATACAAGCCGCACACTGCAAGATTGATTTAGCGAAATGTTTAAATCGGTTTTTGACTAGCACAATAATTATTTATGTATATATTCACCAGTATTTTGTCGTAAATTTGTGCCTATTATATTACATATTCGACCTAATTGTTGGAAGTTCAGGAAATGACACGCTTATTTCTGAATCAGAATTTATAAACATTC
This sequence comes from Xestobium rufovillosum, assembly GCA_963966045.1. NCBI lineage: Eukaryota > Metazoa > Arthropoda > Insecta > Coleoptera > Ptinidae > Xestobium > Xestobium rufovillosum. The sequence continues at coordinate 18,299,076 of OZ014492.1, read as the reverse complement.
AATTCTCGTGTGTTTGGTGTAGATGAACATAAATTTTGATTGTCAAACGGAACATTGTTTTTGTTTAACTATGAGGAACAGTTTAGTGGGTATTTTACATTGGTGTTTTCTAAATACTGCTACTGTTTAAGTGCTCATTTGATTATAATTTTATAAATAGAAAAACATGTGTACAGGATAGAAAAATGTATAAGACAAATAAAACAAACCTCCTCGAAGTTTATTATTTTACATATACCCAGACAGCTGGAAAAATAAACGAAGACTGTATAAAGGAATACGTCATCCTACCAGCTGTAATATAAAAAGGGTCCTGTAAGTAATCAACGCGACCGACATAAAACAGGCGGGCATTTAATTCGTCTCATTGAAGATTCGTTCATGTTATATGTATTATTTGCTGTGCCTGTCTTGAAAATCATTAACTTTTGCAGGGTTAATAAACTTGTTAGTATGAGGACAGACAGTAATAACTGACATATTTCCAAACCATTTTTAGAAGTTTTATTCAAGTAAGTACTTGGATAAAACTCCAAATTAATACGGCTATGTTTTTGACTTCTATTAATCAACTTCCCTTACACTTTTTTGAGCCCTTGCTTATGTAGCGGGGGGGACCAGATAGTTCGATATCAGCTACGAACATTCTTTCTCACCACTCTGAAGGCCAGAATGTTTCCCCACTTTTTCATTAATGTCAAGTGTAGGTCCTACAGTAAAACAGTAGTGAATTGTAATAATTGAAAGATGAACAAAATGTGGCACAGGTTGTTAGGAAAAAGTAAGTCTTATAGCTCAATCGCAATCTGGTTACCTACATAATGTGAATATAGCGAACTACAGATTTGAACTATTCGCGCTAACGTGATCGCAATTTAATATTTATCCTTCCACGTGATTACGAAACAGACCACTTTGCTGACGGAAACCTGACAGAACGCATTTTTTAAAGGCCCCCAGACCTGACTCACACATATTAAACAGACTCCTTAGCTGACGGGGCACCAGACACGCATTTTTGCAAAAAAGCTAATGTAAAAATGGGAGAAAACACTAACTTCAAAACCTCGTTCAAAACTAACCTCTACGTTAGTCGATCCCACCCAGCCCGAGCATACCTACCTACCTACCGACGCTGCTGGTTGCATTTGCAATTAACGAGGTACTTAAACGAAAGTATAACGTATAGCTAAGATGACGTTTCGCGTGTATATAATTTTGTAGTCTTGCGTCCACGCTAGCTTTACATAAAGATACACAACAAATGGTACCTGTATTACCTGGTTTGGGAGGCACGTTGCGCGGACTGCAGAAAAGCAGCGATCCCGATTCGCCTGCTCTAGTAAATCTAGTAAATCTTTAGCCCTCCATCTTGAACAAATTCCGAGCCGCCACTGGACTTATGGGTGTATTTTTAAATATAGTAGCCAACTTTTCGTGTTAATCATTTTATGGTCGTGAATAAATTTTTACAGAACATTGAACTAAGAGAATATAGTTAGGCTGCATATTTTTATACATTATCTTATTATCTGTTTAATTAGTACTCTACAGACAAGACCATTTATTACGTAATATGTTAAAATTGGTTATGATGTTATTTAACCACACTCTTCAATTTAAAAATCTAAAATGGAACTAGATCATATTTCAAGATTATATGCACTCAAAGTGAATATTGGGCAGTTATGCACTTAGTAATTATCCTAATTTAAGAGTGGCCCTATTCTTTCTAGTGCTATTTATTTTGTAATTTGTCTTAACAAAAATGCAAGTACTGAATATTCCTAGTTTACGTTTTCTATGAATTACCTGTTCTTATTTCTCCAGCTTTCATTTCATAGTTCTGCACTATACAAAGTAAATTATGCGTAATCCTATTAGTGGTCATAGTAAATTTGCAAGTGCTTGATAGCGTATCGCATTTGTAAGCCGATATTTAAGAACTGCAAAAAAGAAACAATACGTAGGGATTCCATACGCTGCCATTAAGACTGCTGATTACTTTATTACGAAATACCTACCTAATAAACACTATCGGACTGGAGTCTATGGTTTAGCGCCTTGAAAAGCCCTGGGGCGTTAAAATACTTTGTTGCTCAAATCAAAGGCCATTTATTTGCAAAACTAAATGGGTCTTCATTATTACAGTTTTTTTTTATTTTGCCGTCATTTTAACAACAATATTTTTTTAATTTGACAGCCAAGTTGATCATAGGATTTTCTTCGAAATTTTAATTATAATGTCAGAAAGAATACTAAAAATACTGGTGACAGAAAATCCAGGATAATAGCTCAGGCAACACTATGAATTCGCTACTTAGCACGCGAACTGTCGACAACATGGCGTTCGTGAACGATAAGAAACTTCTTGTACCAAGATGCAAAATTGCAACTATTAATTCTCCAGAATAGTAGATTATCCGACGGCGTATCCTAACAAACCTTTGCAGCATTTTTCTTTTTATATCTTAGTAAATACCACCTTAATACATTGTGGCTTGGTAAAAGTTCCAAATTTATGGCAAATAATTGTTTACAAACGCATCCAACTTTTCAAGTTTTCAATTAATAACTGGCCGACATAAAATAATAATTTGACAATATAAAAAGAAATGGAAAGCATAATAGTTAGGTACTACGGTTGTATTATTTAATAACCTCTTAATTTATGAGATTAAACAAAGCGGTAAACGAAAATCATATTGTGAAACTCGTTCAATGCAAGTGAACTGTTAACACGAATTAATGTAGTTTCTCACTCAACTTCAATCACGAGATTGAACCAGAACTTTATTGAATTATGTCTCTAACGATGCACTAACAAAACCTGATGTTTTCCATAAAAGCTCCTATATCGAAACTTGATATTTTACAGCAGTTTGCAGCATCCTGTGTCGCACATATGGTTAACATCTTTAGCTTACAGAAAAGTAGTTTCTTTAGTGCAACATCACATCTTCAGTCCGCCTACTGGTGGTGCTTTACCTAGCGCCGCATTTTGAAGTGCCGACTTAAAAGCAATTATAAGATCAGCGGTGAGCCATAAAGATACTTGCCTGAAAATTCAAGAGAAACAACTAAAAATTAGGTCCGCAGATAAGAATAAAAACATATATTATATAACTCGACTACCTAAGAATCACGGCAGCAAAAGTCGCGAGAATGAAAGCTGAACGTCGACTCTTTCTCTTACAGTGATAACGAGAATGAAAGTGGATTTACTTCTATACAATCCAGGACTGTTCATTACATATTGTATGATATAGCTTGAAGCATTTTTTGTAGGTGTTAAGTATGTTATTTAATAGTTTAGTGTTTATCTAGCTGGCCCGGAAACTAGTCAAAAGTTTAATAATTAAATCAATTAATTTCTTGCGTGATTCGAGTACCTTCAGGAATTTGACAGGAGAGTAAAAATAAGGTAGTGACCAAAAACCAATATGTATTTTATTTTTAGAATATGACACATTTTTATAATGTCATAAGTATTAGTGGTAATTGCATAAAATTTTATTTTTTTTAAGTTTCTTTAAGAGTACATAGTAGGTATATGTGTTACAAAAACTGAAAAGAGTCTTATTGTTCATATTTCGTGTACTTACTTTTACTTGGTTTGTCATGTATTATTTATTGGTACAATAAATTGTAAGCTATATTTGGGGTGATAATTTTAGGAGGGCACGCTTCCTATAAGAAGACTCCGAGAGGTACACTGCCATGAATGTTGTCAAGTATCTAGGGATTTAACGTTTAGTGATTTTTCTAAACGTTTACACGCCAAAACTAAACGTGAAAACGCGTTTAAACGTGGATTTCTTGCCAGCACAATTTCAATGAAGTAGGTACAAAATTATTGTGACAAAAAACAAGAAATATGATAAATTATTTTTCCTTGTGTTTAAACGTTTACAATATTAACCAAACGTTTACTGAAAAAAACGTGCGTGTGCACGTTTAAACTGTTAAACGGTGAATCCCTAAAGTATCTCAAAAGCAAAGCAAAATATCGAAAAAGCGTAGGAGTAAAAATTGGTTGTAAACTGATGAGCAATTTTTTTCTGTTTGATATTTCATTTGATTTACGGTTTATTAGGGTTCTTCGAGGAGTTCTTCCGTCATTCGATTTCGCATTTGACTTCAAGCGTTTCATTTTGCATTAGATTTCTCTTGATTGCTTGATTGCTTCGAAGAGATTTGATTTTACTTGAGAGTTTTGTGGTACGCATGCGCACTACCGTTTCATCCAAGTTGTGTTTATTAATGCTAGATATATAAGTAGGCTGTGGTTCAAGTCATGGACACCTTAATAACTTTGACGTTTAACATTTTCAGATATTTGGAATTTATGGCGTTATTTGGTTTGTTGTTCATTCCGTTAAAAAATTTAATGTAATATAGATTCCAACGAACTTTTGGTTAAATGGGATGAACAAAGAAAAGGTCAGAACGTAAAAAATAATAGAAATAATTTTGTCCATTACTTAGTACCTATTTGTTTAATTGCACCAATAATTTTACTCACCAGTTTGGACACAAGATAATGAAAATACCTAGTTTTGAAACCACGAGAATTTTCAGTCCATCAAACACTAGATCCGCAATCCCGCGTTCATCAGAGAGTCATTTTCTGATTCATAAAGTAAAATTTTCTTCACTCTCCGCCTTTCTTATCCAGGATTAAAGCGTAGCAAATAAAGTTATGTTTAAGAAAGAAATTATAGCAAAGTTGTAAAAATGTAATCATCCTTTTTTATTATTTAAACAACTAGTAGCAAAAAATTTATTGCAAACCAAAAACTGAACCAACTGGTGGGCTGGACAGAAGGAAGTGAGGTTATGTCTAAGTACAGATAGCGTTAATCCTAATGGAAATTTGATGCAAATTTTCGAAATTAATTTGAAACAAATTTGAAAAGGCTACCTTGATTTTTAGAGAACGTCATTTCATTGATGGCAGTTTAAAAAACGGCAAATTTTGGTTGACTTATATTTCTAAAAAATATAGTTTTTGAATTTCACTTTATTTTCGCGAGTTGTATAGATTCTTCAGTTTAGCGTATTACCGCCAGTTTTTACAAGTGGCAATTTTTCGTTAGATGTCCAGAAACTATTGCTTGCGCCACTATTGCTCTAACCCTACTTTGAGCCTTAACCTGAACACTCTTGTGACAACATCGAGTCAAGCGTCACGCATGTGTGTGCACCCCGCATCTTAGAAAAACCGAAGAAAACCAATAATTAGATACAGTTCACTTTTGAAGGCGTTTCTCAATTATCCTGACCTTTCCCAAGGTAAGTGAGCGCTATAGTTGTAGTTGGCTTTATTTGCAATTGTTCACTCATGTTTTCGAGGTAAAACATGAATCACTCTGTATATGGGGGGAGGCCACAATACATTCTTCGATATCAGGTTATAAAAAACTAAAGCATAAAGCCGTACTATACTTTAGGTTCAGCATCCCTAAAGCCTATAATTGTACCGTGTATCCAAGGACGTCGACCGTATCTAAGGAACCCTTGATAGTACGTACGTCAACAAAACACAGGGTTTTCTCTTATGTTCTCGGGTAAGGTAGATCAAAAATACGAGTAGGTATTGCAAACTTTAATAAATTTTGTATAACCTCATCAAATAGTGGCTTAGGAAGCAGAGTGACATTTGGTTGTAGTTCTCTTCATTAAATTAGATGGTTTTATAAATTGTTCTTTTGTATATGTAGTGCACTAGGGGTCGCTGTTTGGAAACCCTGCTCCCTCAGCTTCTATTTGATGAGCTAGAGCAATAAATGGTAAAAAAATTGATTCAAGGTTGCAATACTTGCATTTTTGCTCTACTTTACGTGGATATATTTGAGAAGAGGCTCTGTTTTTTGCTTCCTAAGAATTCCATAATCGTCAGAATGTTTTATTGGTATTGAAATAAAAAAAACTTGTTAATGTTATAATACTATAGGATCAACTACCAAGAAGTTCGCGTTATTAAAAGTGCGAAACAGGTATTTAGTTTGATAATGTTTGGGAAAACGTTGTGTTGTGAAAATACTTAAACTTATTTTAGGACAATGCTACACTGGGCTTTTATTATACATACAGTACTAACCTCGAAATTATGATAATGTTAATACTTCCATTAGTCTAGTATTTACTGTACAAACATTCGAAGTTAAATCATCTGACAAACTATAATATGACTATAGGTACGGTTTTTACTTTTTTCCAATAATATATTATGTACCTATCGTGCTGATAGTGGTTATAATTCCCATAGAAGATTATTCAGACTCGCCAATACTGGTCATCCCTCTTATAATGTGTCTCCGAAAAGAGTCAAGACTATAGGTCGTTGAGCGTGCTCTACTTTTCTGTTCTTTAATATTAAACATTATTTCATATGAAACGATTTAGCACATTTGCCGTTGTCATTGCGTTAAGTATGCTTTTCTAAAAAATAACGACAATCATTTCGTTGTTCGTCTGCGAAACTGCGGGAGTAACTGAGAACATTCACATCGCCAAAAGACGTCAATGACTTCGAGTGCCCCCGTAAAAATAAATATACATACCATCGGCTTTCATAAACTGTAACATTTTGCTGTACATCAAATGAATTGAATATGCTCACATAGACAACAAGATACATCAATTTTTGTATACTATTTTTCTGTGGTAATTAAAAAAATTACATTCCCATTGGTTCGTGTTGCTTTTAAAACTCGTTCTCGTTTCTAGTTTTATCGGATTAAAAGTTGAATCCAACCAAATTCGTGGTAAATGTCAACCGCTGTGTACATTGATTTTTAACGCGCGGTTGGAATAAAATCCATATTTTCCTAATCAGTAGTTAAAATGCTATGTAAATAATTGTTCGACTACGTTCCGCTGCTTTTAACTGTGACATAAAAAATAACCGTGAAAACCAGACAGAATCATGTGTTATTTTTGTATTCTCTTGAACACATGCTCCTGTCTATAAATTTAAAATGTTGAATGTACTGTCTACCCCTAATATAGAATATTCCGAATGTGCGGATGTTCGGATGTGGTTTCCAACTGAGAAGAGAAATTCTATATCTACTGTTTGGAGTTATTTAGCATTACCCACAATTAGTTACATATAATTTATTGAAACATTGTGCAATACATTACCGATGTTTTTGGTGCTGGGTGTCCCAAAAGTCTATGTGCAGTGAAATATTTTTATTAATTTTTAAACATTGTCTAAAATATTTAAACAATGTTTGAAAATTAAGAACGAGTATTTTGAATTTTTGGGGGTGGTAAGATAAACCAGATCTTACTTGTATTTTATTTTATTTATCAATTACTTAACTTAGTTATCGAACTACCAATATTAATGTACCTACCTACCCAGGTCCTGCAACAGACAACTGCGTTTTGCGCCTTTATTTTGCATTTTAGAAAAAAATATCAGACATCTAATTTTCACTTCTCCATACTTTAAAATGATTTATACATATTGTCTCATTTCTTCTGCACAAACTCTGATTGTTTTGTTTTAATGGAACCGCCGCGCCGGCATTTGATAATATTTTTGGATTTCTTAACTGATTTTGACAGACGTAGAGAACTTTTGAGAAATAAATATCTTGGTCGGCACAATATCTAGAAGTGAACACTGCGATAATTAAAAAATTGACGTATTATGCAGGATATGAGCAGTTATTTGGCGAGATTTAAAAAAATCAAAATCGCATAACCTCGTTTTTTTGTAATGGGACGATATAATTTTTATGTTACAGACTTTTACTCTTGCAAATTACCTTTCTGTTATATACCGGGTGGGGATTTAGTGTGTAATCGGTTCATATCTCTGGTACTGCTTAAGATATCAAATTGAAATTTTACACGTATCTGGGGAACGACATGGAGCATTTCGTAAAATTATTTATGTATATACAGGATGTTCACATTCTGAGTACCAGACCAAAGTTATATTTCTTTAAATGGAAACCCCACTAGCATTTGCGTGATTTCGATTCCCCATAAAATTTCATGAAAATTGATATTCTACATGATGTGGTTTTGAGTAAGGACTTAAGATATTGACATTTTTGTGTCATTATGGTCCCAAATCTATGTCGCTACTGGCATCTACTAACCAAAGCCACCTAATTATTTTTTATTGAAAGGGGTTTACACACTGCTGTATTTGTGAAATCTATAAATACTTTCACCATTATACTTAGGATTATACAAGGTGGTTAAGTTACGCAAAAGGGAATTTTTCTCAAACATTTTAAATACAATACTTACCATGTATATTATTTGCACAACTGACAGTCAATTAACTAAGCTTTTAATTGATGTACCTAGATATTGCCAGGTCTACTACTGATAGTTTCTGCAGATATTACGATTAAACATCAAAATTTTTGAATTTCATTATTAGTTTATACTCTTTTTGGCGAATTCCCCCCTATTCTGTTGCTCAAAACTCACAATAATGTTTATATTTAGTATTTGCAAATTGGTATCAATATAAAGACAATAAATCTTATTGTAAAATTGTTTCTTAAATGTATAATGTCTTTTTAAATTCGGGTGTAATGTTCAAACAAGGAGTGCCATGGAAGAAAATATTATCTTTAAGAAATAATCTTGCAATGGGATTTTTTGTTTTAATGTAAACTTCATTTGCTAAATATTTTATAGAAACAAAATGCAGACCTTTTTTGCAGTTTTGGGTGACAAAATAGGGGAGATCGTCAAAAATAATGTAAAATACTAACGAAACTCTACATTTTTATAATTCAATTGCAGATTCTGTCGAAACTTTTACTGGTAGACTTGACAATATCCACATCAATAAAAAGCTTAGTAAAATGACCACCAATTGTATAAATAATATACATGGTGTTCCATTTGAAATTTTTGAGAAAAATTCTGTTTTGCATAACTTAACCGCCCTGTATTATCTCAAGTATTATCTTAAAATTATTTATAGATTTCAAAAATACAGCAGTGTGTGAACCTATTTCAATAAAGAAATTTTAGGTGGCTTTGGTTAGTATGCGCCAGTAGCGTCATAAATTTTGGTCCATAATGGCATAAAAATGTCAATATCTCAACATCCCTTAGTCAAAACCACATCATGTAGTATATCAATTTTCATGGAATTTTATGGGGAATCCATATTATGCAAGGACATTTAAAGAAATATAACTTTGGTCTGGTACTTAGAATGTGAACATCCTGTATATACCTAAATAATTTTGGGAAATGCTACATGTGGTTCCCCACATTCGTGCAAAATTTCATTTTGATATCTTAAATAGTTCCAGAGATATGAGCCGATTACACACTAAATCCCCACCCGGTATAAGCTTGCATACCTATCTTTAAAGTTACTAGTCTTTGAAATAATCAACCTCCGATATCAACTCTAATTTTCACACAAAAAATTAATCACATTGTCGAATCCCTCTAAAGCCCTTGCACGCACTTTCTGCAACAATAATGGAAAAACTATTTTTTAAACCCATGTCTGCATTATTTTTCATACATTCCTGCATTGCTTTTGAATCCAACCTTCTGCCAACACATTCAATTTTAACCCGTTTTCAGGGTTCAAATATGAAACGAAATCTTCGTCCACTTGTGACTTCTTTTTCTTCTACCGGTTGATTTGCTTTAAAAATGAGACCTCTATTTTCATCATTTAGGTATTTCTTGCTAACATTCTTCATTTTCTTTTACTATCATTTATTTTCTAGAAATACAGCAACCCTGGCAGTTACTGCTTTCTGAATATGTAAATCGGCATTTTTTTGTGTCTTCACACTAGAGTACATTTTGCATCTCATTTCAATCGGGATATGTACCATAGCGGCCAATAGTAAGCAGAGTGCCGAAATCGCTACCAGAATGTTGGACGTTGCTGCCACATAGGTCGGAATGTTGCGATTTGAATTGCATGCAAGAAAGCGAGATCGTCAACGCATTCATTGGCTCAGTGGACAATAAGTCTTTCAATAAATACGGTGTACGGTAATGTTTAAATGCTACCCGGAAATTCTTGTAAAACAGCCCCACAGATCTTGTAGCTCTAAACAATCTTGTATCACGAACAATTACAATTTTCTCTCCCTATATCAAATTAACCCGAGAATTAACCGTATAAGGCGCATAACCTGATGTTCTTGGTATTTTTAGGATGGTAAAATAAACTTGGCCTCATCTTATTTTTTACTTTATTTATTAAAGGTACTTAACTTAGTTACCGAACTCCAACATTATATAATTATATTGTGTTGCAAACAAACTTAGTTCAAAAACCAATGCCAACCCTACAAAATTATTAACAATTATGCAGATGTATCACTTACCAGCATCGGAAAGCTATGCGTTATTTGTAATATACATGTAATTTTACAGTGCTTTTGTTTTCGCTGCTAGCGTAATAATTGTTGTTCGGAATACATGAAAGAGAATGTCTGTTCCAGAGGATGAATTAACATACAAAGAGCCATCGCAGTGCCATCGTGCATAAGCTCATGTTTTAAGCAGCTTCCGCTGCCTGCATGGTTGTGTTTAATGCCAGACAGAAAATTAACAGCGCTGTGGCGTTACATCAATTGTATTTAATTTATAAGTAATCGCCCTAACCCCGATAGTTAAAAACCACTTAAAAGTTTCTAGACAACAGGCTCTAGAATTCATTTCATTTTGATAAGGACTGCACACATAAAAATAAGAGTAGCAGTAACTTTTAACGGCGCGAACTTTTGATTTTGACGGCGTCTAACTTGCTGAGGTCGTATCAAAGTTAAATTACTTTTAAATTCTATGAATTCAATCGAACAAGTTCGGAAGGAAAGTTCAGCACTTGTAGATTTGTTTCTTTTTAAACGTCCCGGAACATTTATAAATCGATTTCCACTACTCTCTGTTTTTCTCGCTAGCATTCTAGGAATGTGTACGAGGATAACTTTGTTTATTTTGCTTGGATGTTAGTACTTTCAACGGATCGTTTATAATAACGAAAATAATAATTGTCAATTTATATTCTTCAAAGCAACGAAGCGTATAACTACGTAGTCTAATCCGGAGTTTAAATTTTGGGCGAGCAAGTAGTCTGTTTTCTGTCAGTCATTGAATATTTAAAAGCTACAAACCACATGGAAAGATGTTTTTGTCGGTGTCTCAAATAGAAACATGTTTTTACAAGAACAGAAGCCCCATCGTAAAAAGGCAAAAAACTTTCTATGGTAAATTTACATAATGTAAGCAAGTTCTGTATGTGGCGGACTGAGAGCAAAATTATTTTTATATTCAGACGCATCAAGTATAAAGTTTAACCGATATGTATATTAAATTATGATTATTTTTAATTCGGTTGTCAAAGTAAGGATACGTTAGAAGTTGCCTTCTACCTGGAAGCAGGATCTCTTCATATAATGTGCAAGAATGTTCCATCGTTCAATCAACACGATCTCAAGTTGAATTAAGACGTGATATTCGATTTTGGACTTCGGACTGACATCTAGCTCCGATGATGCAAGGATAATAAAGTATGATATTGCGCATGCGTTCCTGGCACACCTACGTCATTAGGTGACCCCTCAGGTGACCCGCTACGTATAGACTTAAATAAACTAAATTACATGGTAAAAGTGGTTACCTCGATGGTTACCTAGCAAAATTCTTGTGTTCAGTAATAAAAAATAAATACAGCAAATTGGAAAATTGTTTTCTTTCGAAAAGTTACCGTACAAGTTCCCCAGTCGAAATTTAAAGAAGCTGGAAGAACTGGAAAACAGTTATCCCAAAGAACAGATTTCAGATAACCTTTTTTCCTCGTGTAATGTCCGGAGCTTTTAACTCCGAAGAAAGGCAGGATTAAAAAATCGACGACATTTTATGGTAAATAAAAGGGACAAATATGTATTGATTGTGATGGGCCGTCGACCCATGCGAAAACTTCCTACAATCACCGCAGCCCCAGAAAAATTTAGTCGAAGTTGTCGAGAAACTATTAAAAAAACTGGGTGCGTGGTTGCCACACGCGATGGAAGTGAAACTTCAACGTTATTAGAGGAATGAAAAATTTGTATTGTCCGTATGAAAATAATAATAATGAAAGAATAAATCGAATTTTAATGCTTCTAACCAAGCGCTTTGTGGCATCACGAGAACTGAAACGCTGTGTCCTCGCTTTACTGACGCTTGCTTTAGAGAAACGGCTCGAAGCATGAGACAGCGTGACTAAAGAGCGGGTCGTTCGATATTCCGTTTCTCCTCTGCCCGTCTTCTTAGACTGCTCCCCTCCATTCGTTTCACTTTTCTTGACGCTCGCATTTGCCAACACAGGAACTTACCCTTCCGAGACAAAAGAAGTTTCACTTCAATAAAGGAACGTCACCAAGACCAAGGCGAACTATGATGGCCAATACAATAAATACTGTAGATTATACTGTTATACCTACGACACGAACCTGGAATCTATTATTAACGTGGTATAAAATACTTTTAGGTACTCTTAATTAAATAAAGAGCATGATAAACAAAAATATAACGCATAATTGCCCTGGCGTATTCGTAACTGAGTCCACTTGTTTCATCTCCAAATTTCTATATGTAAACTATACGGATTACTTTTAGATATCTGCCTGCACTTACAGTATTTATTTATTCAATCACTGAGTTGTGAGTGCCTATTACTGGTATAGGTAAATTGCCATTATTAACTGGCAATTTTATCTGAGTGCAGTTGGTCTTTCAACATTATTCAGAAATAACAACAGGTAGGTACCTAAACTTCTGAATATACTTATGGGCGTCACAACTTATACTATTATACTCGTAAACGGATCTTGAAAATGTTTTTCGCACACCTTATCACAAACTGTCGAAATTTTGTCTACGAGGCATTTTTCTATGCCATTGTTCAAGTTCTTCTATGGGCTTTGAAGATTTCAAAGTATGTTAGGTACTTCTCCTCCACTAGACGTCTCGCTCGCACATTGACTGAAAAATAGATACACGCATGGCCGCTGTGGATAGACTTACCCGTGGCGGAAGGTGGTCACGGGTTATTATCATGCGAAACAGACTGACGGAACCTTGACAGAACGCATTTTTTGAAACAGACCACTTAATTGATGGAGACCAGACACACGCATTTTTGAAACAGACCACTTAACTGACGGAGACCAGACGCACACATTTTTTGTGAAAGCAAACTCGAATAAAAAAATGAGGACCAGCCGAGGATCGAATTATCACATTAGCCCACATTCTCACCGAGCCATCTGGCAGCTTCCCGAGCGGCCCTGTAATAGTATATTAAAGCGGGTAAATGAACGATGATTAGATGAACGCCGCATGGTGAGCGGCGCGCGCATTATGCTCATCCTTGACCACCTGCTAACACGGGCAAATTGTGAATAGCGGGGACTTGCCCGTAGCGGCAGGTGGTCACGGATTATCATAATGCGAAACCAACTGACAGAACGCATTTTTGAAACAGACCACCGAAGGCCTTGACTTAGCTGACGAACACCAGAGACACGCATTTTTGAAACAGACCACTTAACTGACGAAGACCAGACACACGCATTTTTTGTGAAAACCAAACTCGAACAAAAAAAGTGGACCAGCCGGGAATCGAATTAGCACGTTAGACAAGTTATGAATGTTACAATGCTATATAGCTGAGGTAGGTATAACGTTCCGTAATATCTCGTAGTAAAAAATCTGGAGTTACTCTATAATTCAATACCTGGCGCGATGTTTTCTCATGGAGTAGTTGTTCAACCGATCCATTAAGTACCACTCATTGAACTGGAAGTAATTTTTGATAACATTTTGTGAATATTCGAACTTTATTAGTACATAGCAAAAAGGGTTTTAAACGGAAAATAAATTTTAACTAGATGAACCCGTGGGCTACGCTTCACGATTTTTACGTAGTGGTGAATCGGTGTAGCAATTATACTTAAAACGTAGGTGCATCCCAAAGTTATTATATAATAACTTTGGGTGCATCCCAGTGCTCCACAAAATATTCCCATAGAATATTCTTAAATAATTAATTGCATTTAATTTAATACGGCAAAAAACCATTCTACCTACGGGTGCGACGTTGAACCCCAGGTTGAACTATGACTGCGAACAGCGCTGAGCAGATCCAAGATTATGATTGTTGTTAAGAAACAAAAGTTATTCGTAATACTTAAGGTAGGAACATATTTATTTCTTTTATCTCATTCCATCGGCTCTATCTACATCATACAAATTCTCCTTCAGCTTCTGCCTCTAACCCCTCCACCTATCGACTAAGTTGTGTTATTGCTATTGAATACATCCTCTTCACATGCCCAGTGCCCAGCCCGTTTTAATTTGTGTAGAATTCTTTGAAAAATTTATATATTATCACTACCCAATATGATATATTCGCAAGAAAATTACGAATGCTTGCGAATAATATTCTCATTCAACAGCCTGTATATACCTAGATATACCAAAAAACAGTCAACCTTAAAGATCATTAGTTTGTAGACTGTCATATTATGGTACGCAACTTATCTCCGTTATTTTTGTAAACACAGCAATATCAAATGAAGTTGTTAATTATTATTAAACGCGATGTACAGTGTCTCAATATCCCAACCGCCAGCTGACTTTCGGGCCGATTTTTCTTGGCCATGACCTTTCAAATTCTGAGTAAGCGCTACGGGCTAATCGGAACAAACTGTAGGTATTCGTGAAAATGGAAATGTGCGTCACAAGAAATTCGTTTGCGTACTTTTCTCCAAAACGAATTATTCGAATTATTCGATTTTTTATGGCACCTTAAAAATAGTATATTTTGAATCCAGGAAATTGTGAAAAATGTTGAACTCATTCTGTTTCCCCTGATTGTTAAATGTGTTCGGAAATTTTCGTGCACAGAAGTTTAGTAAATAAGTAGGTAATAGCTTGGAAAATTCTATGACCACACGCATGCTCAGCATTTTTTTTACATTTTGCGACAAACGTTGCAAGCAAACTAACCCAGTAAGAAACAGAACTGCTATTAAGCAAAAATATTAAATGCAATATAATACTTACCTAATTATGTTTGTTTCCAGTTTAAACTTGCTTAGTCATTGTGGGACAGTCCTGATTAGTTATCTTAAATGTATTGTTTTCTATATAAAATAAGTTTTACTTGATCTTACATGTTTCATTTTCATCGTCATTAAAAAGACCCTTTTCAGAAATCTAGAACCCACCGCTATTTTGAATTGAGTTGAGTGAATATTTTGAGACTTGGTGGTCGTGTTAGGATGAAGATTCCTCACTTGAGCGCTACACCCATTTAATTTCTTATACCAATATGGCGCCCGATCACAACTTTTGGTCACTGGCATGCCAAGTTTTTTGATAAAGGTATTGTCGTAGATGTCATGACATGAAGGATCCTCGAATTTGGTTCCTCTATGTCACGCTGTTGAATGGGTGGGGGAGGCTTTCGACGAGCAGGTACTTTGTCTTTTTTATCTGAACCTCCTAGCATAAAAGTGTTAGAGTACAATTTGAGCAGATAACATGAGCAAGGAAAAAGTGATTACAACTTTAAATTATTTTATTCAGTACAGAGTGTTATCTCCTCCCCACAAACTCCGATTATGCACTCTGCATTCTTCCAAGTATTTTTTTCACTTAAATGTTATCTGCTACCCATGCAGGGTATAGGGAGCAAGTATTATGAAGAATCAGAATTTGACATTCACAGTTTTGAATGTGTTATTATTTTTGTCTGTTTCTGTGTCAATTTGGGTATCGTGTAAGAAGAACGGGGCAGGATTGTGTTAAAGTCAAACATTCTACCGACAGGTACTAGTGAATTCCATCTCACCCTGTTGACAACGACAGTACAATATTATTTGAACCATAAAAATGATGCGGTCTCGACAGAAATGAACATCGGTGCTGGAAAGAGCGTTTAGAACAGGGAAGTCCAATGCTTGCGGTAGCGATGGTATAGATCTTAAGATGTTAAATTATGTTTTTCCGTATTACAAGGAAGCTTTATGCCATGTTTTGAATAACTCTTTCTCTACCAGCACTGTACCCTCTGCGTGGAAATCATCTATAATAACACCATTTCCAAAAGTACTACTGGCATCTGAACTTAAGCAACTCCGGTCCATTAGTGTACTTCCAACATTTTCGAAAATAATGGAGAGAATTATCTGCAATAAATTAATTGACCATATTTCTAACGACCAACAAAATATTACCTACTGAACAATCGGGTTTCCGTAAAAATCATAGTACTACAACGGCCTTATTAAAACTGAATAATGATCTAATATCGTTTTGCGACAAAGGACTTACATCTTTTTTAGTGCTTATCGACTTCAGTAAAGCATTTGATGCTCTCGATAATATCGTTTTGTGACAAAGGTCTTACATCTTTTTTAGTGCTTATCGACTTCAGTAAAGCATTTGATGTTCTCGATCACCAACTTCTTTTAGCTAAACTGCACCATTACCGACTGCATCCGGACAGCATATTATCCTGGTTTGCAAGTTACCTTTCTGAGCGGTCCTCTATTGTTAAAATTGAAAACAGATTCTCTAGTGAAGTGGCTGTAACCAAGGGTGTCCCTCAGGGTAGCATATTTGGCCCAATATTATTTACATTGTTTACCAGTGATTTACCTCAGATAATAAAAGGTGACTGTGGTATCTATATGTATGCGGACGATGTGCAGTTTTTGAGGTCCTGTGATCCTGGGTCTCCCGACGAAACTGTGCAAATTATTAAAGAAAACCTTGGCTTTATTTCACAATACTCAAGAAATCATGGAATGATTGTCAATCCTTCAAAAACCGTCGCTCTTTGTGTGGGATCTAAAATAATGTGCCAAAAACTAAATCGAACTTATCTGTTGATAGACGGCAATATTGTTAATTTGAGTGACAGTGCAAGAAATTTGGGATTGACTTTTGATGAAAATCATGTGATTAGCAAGTGTGGTTTAGGTTACTCTAGGTTAAGATATCTTTACAAATATAAGTATGTTATGCCTAGTGATCTTAAGTGGACGTTGGTAAATTCATTAGTTTTGAGTCACGTGGATTACTGTGGCAGTGTATACTACAATTGCTTAACTTCGTATTTAAAAACAGGTTGCAAGTATTGCAGAACTGCTGTTTGCGTTTTTCATATAATGTTGAGAGAAGGGCACATGTAACACAGATTTATGTTGATAACTCTATTTTAAAAATGGAATTCAGGTGCACCTTATTCTATGCTTGTCTAATTTTTTCTTTGCTTTCTAGTAAAGAACCATCTTATTCGTATGAGCTGCTTAATATTAGATCTGATTTTCACACTGTTAATGTAAGATGTAAGGTGCCGTATAAGAAAATCCCCCCTCTCCAGCTTATTAACAAGTACTGTACCATGTATATGTTACCGACTTTGTCTCAGTTCAAGTGTCGCCTATTTGGAACACTTCTAGCAGAGCAAAGTGTTTAGGGTGTTTAATGTTTAGTGTCTTTATCTTTTGTAAATAGTTGTAATTAACTGATAGCATAGGATGGTTGGAAGAACGACGCTGTCGAAACCTTTCCTTTTTGTTTGCTACGCATGTATGTATTATATGTATGTATGCATCCAAATAAAGAGATATAATAATAATAAAAAAATGTTTCACAATAATTATTATTCTGTCTCTTATTGTAGCTCTATTTGTTGCTTGAGCCCCTAATTTCGGCCAATCCAATATATTTTATTGGAATTTGTTTTACTATTGTTCTTCCAACTATTAGGCACTAACCCTTGGTTTAGTATAGATAATGGTTCGACACTCCGAAAACCGATTTTCGTCGACTTCTGCGCATGTGGAGAACCTCTGTCTGTAGTCAGGAGTATCGGATTCTTTTCGCTTTGTGACACTGCCAATATGTCAATTTAGCAACTTCAGTTAATTGCCATTAAATAAATTTCAGGATTTCATTAATAAGTTTTTCGTTAATATAAAGTGTTTGAATACGAAAGTGTTCTTGCATGAACTATTTTGGTTTTTATGTAATGCCCAAATAGGTGTCAACTGCAAAACGCCAATTTCCAGATCAGATTTCCAGATTTCTTGAAGTTTCAATTTCAAAGTTCATGATCTGGTCACAAATTTTCAATTTCTATTCCAAATACCATTTAAATGGTAATTTACGCTTTCAGGTATGTTGTTCTTTTGATTTTATATATAATCATATTCCCCTTATACCTAATAGGTGTCGGGGTTACATATTTCCTAACCGTAAACAAATTTACACCACTGTTTCTTGTCTCTCGCTATTAACTTGGCTTCATTCCATGTTTTTCCTTTATCCGCCAGTATTTTTCCTATATCATATTCTCCCACGTTTCCCGTGGTCTCCCCCTTTTCCTCTTTATCTGTATTTTAGCTTCCCAAATTCTCCTTACTTGTCTGTTCTTGCTCATTCTTTGCAGGTGTCCCCACCATCCCAACTGCCGTTGTTCTATGTATCCTAGGACTGGTTGCGTTACAAGGTCTTCTCTATTGATCTTCCCATAATTTATTCTCACATTGGAGCAAAACAACATTCAAATTCAACCAAAAATTTTGATCTTCCACAACGTTTGACAGCAAATTCCTACTACGCCGTTGCTACGAGCAAATAATGCTCGTAGTGTAGTTGACGGCTGACGGTAACAGGCGATTTTAGAAAAATACAGTAGTTCGCTACAAAACACCCCAGAGTTCCACATATTGACGTCAGTATGTCCCATACCAGTGGCCACCAAAAGCTGCTTAATGGCCAACCACCCTTTATACTAAACCAAGGCACTAACCCATTATTTCAATATTGATCAAGCAGCTAAACCAGCTGTCAAACTAGGACTGACATTTTCGATTAAATTGAGGATCCACTCCGGAAGCTGATGCTGCGCTTTTTATCTTCCTCTTCACTTTTACCACACTCCTCTGTTGAAATCCACAGAGAAAATGAAGACTCGTTCGAGAAGAGAACCTTCTTGTTCTTCCACTGACTCCCATTCTATTTCAGATGTTCGGGATCTGGTGAAAGCCTTCGGCTACTTTTTGACAATTCTTTCGCCGATGTTGACCTGGCGCCTCGCCTGGCGCACTCCATTCCTTACCAAAATTGCAGTCATGTAGGATTGGAAGTTGAAACATCGCCAAATCTCTCAAAAACGAAACACTGCCCTGTGAGGACTGAATCGAGAAAAAACCCAAAGTCCCAGAAACGTCACGTTTTGTAAAGGCAACATCAACTATAGCAATAACTCTAGCGAAAGCTGCTGAAGGTAGACTTTCGAAAATCAAAAGCAGTTAGGATGTCTGTTACTTTGTACACATTACTGAAATTACTGAATCGATTTTTGCGAATCAAACGGGATCATTAAGAGGAAACTTTAGGGCTGTATTCGAAATACAATTTACGCAAAAATGTTATTCACAAACATTCAGCCCTTAACTTATCGTGTTCCGTTTCATTTATTAGTTGTGTGTTGTTTGTGTTTTAAAGCCTAGAATTATGTTATACCTATTAAGTTATATTCGGAAAATAAGTTATGGAATCTTATCTACTTTTAACAACCAAATAAACAAACAAAAACACCAAAATTCTAAGTTATAACCTCAAAATTTGAGAACTAATTTCTGTGTGCATCAAGCAACTAACCAACGCACTGGTCGCGCGCTTTTTGCTCCACCAATGGTTGTGGTTTTAGTTCGACCGAATGCCGTTGTTACATTTTGTACGCTATACTTCAAATTCAACCCCTAAAACAAATTTCAGAAACCTCCAAAAATATTGAAAATTATGAGCATTATTGCGATTTTTATAGAACAAAAACTTTGGTTTCCTGGAGTATAGAAGGATCGCTAATTTAGCTATATTCCACTGTCAGTGATCGCAACGGTTTAATGTTCGATATATAAAAAATGTAAATAATGGTAACGGCTACAAAGGAATTGCCTCTCACAATAGCACCAATGTTAAAAAACGTTGTACTTGATTAATACCGTCTGGTCTTGCTGCGAACGCAGCTTGGGCCTTGGGACAACAGTTGGCGGTATTACTTTCTCTTCGCGAATCCGAATTGCTGTTATGCTAAATTGCAGTATGTGCTCATACACATTACAATTCCGTTCTACAAAAAATAAAAATAAAATGTGCACTTTCGGCGTATTACTTATTATATTATTAGTTCCAGTAAGCACATTTCACTTTCAAAAAATGATCGGGATGCGGACGACTTAAAATTATTGGAGTGCAAGTTGCGCTCGATTGGTGACCTAGAAATTAAAAAAAGTCCAATCCTAGCGTCCTTGATGGCTTTCTGATCTTGTAATAATCTGTGGCCAACGGACCAATAAGCGGCCTACTTTAGTTATCTCGTTGCGTCACTTTGCGAAATGCCAACTGTTATATCTTTCAGCAGTACTGGTAGGCGTTTTATTTATCATTAGGCATTTTAATTACAATTGATTGCATAACTTGAGTATCCTAAGAAGGAAAAATGTGAAATTGTGGCGTTTTAGATGCAATTTGAAAGAGACGTGCTCTTTCCCGTAAAGGAATAGTCGCTTTGAGTAGATATTGAGGTCATTTTAAATCCGAACAATGCTTTATTGCTTTTGCATCAGACGTGATGCGTCTCGTCCATTCACCATCTCTTACAATTGTTACAATTTTTGTGTGCCCTACATTTAAGGAGAAATCACATTCAGCCTAAAAGATTCTCCGATAATTCTTGCATGTTCACGATCTTATGCAACGCGAGAATAGATGTACTTTCACTCGTAAGAGTTATGCGCTCTTGCATAATTGCTGACGGAAACAAAGCATTTACCTCCAGAGTGTGCTTCTTACCGACGGCGTTTTATTAACACGTTGCTTAATTTCACAGTATAGTATACAGAAGGTTTTATTTCACACCTTTCGGCTTTCAGAGAATTACTGTAACTACGTACATAAGGTACATAAATACTCGGAGTAAGAAAAATATCTGTTGGATATTTCGAGCTCGAGAAGCTTCAGTAAACACCGGAAGATCTTAGATTAATCAAAATTAAACTAAACATCATTAACACACATTCTAAGAAATTCTAATTCTATTGACCCGTGTCGAAACGCCAATTTTCATTTAGTTGCTTTAAGCACAAATATGCACCCAATGGAAATGTGTTCTAACATATTTTCTCTTACCCCAATAACAATTTCTGTTTTTTAAATTGACTACCAGGTAGCTATAAACTATTTAAAAGCAACTAGAATAAAACCTTAAGGCTTAGCGCACATTTGTCGGCATCGGACGGACGGCACGCAACGGACAAACATTCTTAAGGTAAGTGTTCACTAGCTCGTATCGCACGCATCCGACGGATCGGGAAAAAATGTTTTTCTGGTAAAGTTAAATCTAACCGCGTCCACTACTCCGCATCCCGCTGATCGGATTCCGATAAATCCGAGCGCAATTCTTAAGAGAGTAACGCGGCGTTGCGTCTATTAGATGACGTAATTTAGTGTCGTCTTCCATTAGATCCGGAAATAAAGGATGAAATTCACCAACACACCTTTTTTCTGCAGTTGTTGTATATCCAAAACCGCTTACCTATTTCTTCGGGCTCTCCTTTTTTCCCCTCTTCCTCGATTAGCAGACAGCCCACAACTACAATTCCATTTCACTGCCACTCATTTTTCCAGTAGACGACTGAGTTTTCGCCTTCTTTGGAGATGGAGAGCCCTTATGCACCCATTGCATCGATTCCTGCTTCATGGGAAGACCCCAGTAGAACACCCAAGTCTCATCATCTGTGACTATTCGCGAAAAATAACTCTCATCGTTCTCTAAAGAAGCCAAATGTTCTTGGAGTTTCTTTCCTCGCCAGTTTTTACTCTGGTGTAAGCAGTTTGGGATCCATCGTGTACAAACTTTCTTCAACCCTAAATCTTCGTACACATTCTTGAAAACTGTAGTCTCTGATACTTCAGCTTCTTTAGCAAGCACTGGAATCTTCATTCGTCAATCTCACAGCAGCAAATATTCAACAAGACTGGCGGTTTCTTCAGCTCTTGCCTCAGCCGATTTTCCTGATCTTGTCATCATAAGATTGAGTCTCGGTCCCATTGAAACTGTTTACATCAAGATTTTGCTCGAAAATAAGATTATGGGTCGCGAAGCTCAAAATTACTTTTACTCATTTCTCGGAAGGAAAAACCATACAAACTGCAAAACGCAACGAATTCGTACAAAAATTTTCAAATTACACATAACAGCGACAGTAATTTGACAACTAAGCAATTTTTTGAGTGACGCATCTTCATGGCTAAGTAGATAACTTAAGAAAACACCTCTGTAGTAATGGTAACTAAAAACTCTTGAGCCGTCATCTATCTATCTGTACTCCATTTGGGTCACGGTCATTCGGTAGCGCCACGGGGTATTACTAATATTAGATTTCGTTACCAACAGTGTGGTTACATCTTGAAAATCTTTAGTGATTTAGTTACTGATCCCACAAGTAGCTAGATTCGTTTATATTTAGCGGTACAGCATAAATCAGCAGCAAAGTTTATTAGAAGTTTTCGTGCTGAATTTTTAAGAAAAACGGGGACAATAAAAATAAGTACTGTATAGAAAAGACACTTTCTGTTGTTGCAACAGCAAAATCTTCAAATCTTGTTCAATTTAACGATTGTTGAAATATTAATGATGAAATATGAAATTAATTATTATAGACATAAAACACATAATTTACAAACAACCAGGACTAACTGTTGCGTAATAAATTGTAAAATTATCAGTAGCCGGAAAAGGTTGTATAAAATGTGGACACAGAATGATACTATTTTGCCGTCATATCCTTTTGATAAAACCCTGTTGAATATTTCAATTTTTGTAGACTTTCACTAGGCACTGTTGGTCCAAAACGAGGTCCAAAAACTGACTGAATTTCGCAAAGAATTTCTGGTCGCTGCACTGCCCTAGTAGCGTGGTACCTAATTCCTGATGAATAACTGTACCTAACTGATACCTGGATTTTTGAGGATTTATATTTTGGTTATGTCGAAGCCACGTCAACATAAAAACGTAACAGTTTGCGTATAAAAATTTAATAAACCATGAGAAGCAACAAATACTGAATAATAAATGAAAACCACGAAAAACAACAAAATAACATTAATTTTTTACGTCGAATGGGTCTCTCAACTCATTCCCATTCCAAGCGTGTTCTATTCCACCATTCAGTCTTCTGATCTTCTGAAGATATGTAATTCAGAAACTGCATTACAGACTGACAAAAATTTAGCGAGACAAGTGACTGAGAGATGCGATCAAATTTCCTAAGATCATAGATAAACCTAATACAGAAATTTTGCAGTCTTTGAATACGAGCTGCATTCTGCATCTAACACATGGCCCATACACAATATCTGCATAATTGAAATGGTAAGGAACCAGAGACTCAGAAGTTTATATCCAGCACGTTCCTTCTCATGTAAGGTCCTTTTGATGATAATAATAATAATGTAAACATAGCTACATGACTTCTGAACCTAAAGCCATCACCCAGCACAACTCCTACATTTTTAACACTTGACATTATGGGGAGTTCTGTTATTCATATGACTGGCGTTTTAAAGCATCTCTTGCACTTTTTGCAGCAAATAGTAACGCTTTACACTATTAGGACTCGCTGTTAAACCTGAATTAATTTTATTTTGAAGAAAGTTTTCACAAGAATATAAGCTGTGCATTTTACAATATTTTAAGAATTGATTAAAATCTTATTGTAAATGGTGTAAAGTAGAGGTCCGAGAATGGATCCCCGCGGTACTCTTTTTGTAACAATCGCTTTACTAGACAGTTCATTGTTCAAAGGTACTTGCTGGGTTCTGTTCGCTAGATATATTTTTTATAAATGGCATTTCACCATTGCTAAAACCCTCAATAAAACATCAACATCCAACGTATCTAAAGCCGCGCTGAACCAGTTTTTTTTCTTTGCTTTTTAATATGGTGCTTATCATCTTGTCTATCGCCGTCCACTTGCCTTCGTTATCCAGCATATGATCAATTATATTCTCCTCCGTGAGTTCCTCGCCGATCTCGTCAGTGATACCGCCTCTCAGTGGCTTCCACCTCTTACACCTCAGGATTGTGTGTTTGGGCGTATCTTCCTCTCTGCAGTAGGTGCACTGGCTGCTCTCATTGATCCCGAATCTCTGCAGGTACGCTCTAAAGCGCCCGTGGCCTGACAGGAACTGCGTCAGGTAATATACAGTTTCCCCATGGTGGCGTGTTACCCAGGGTGCAATTTTTGGTATCGCTACTTTGTCCACTGTGCCGTGGTGGTTTCTTGATTCTACTCATCCTGCCATCTTGTCATCGTGATTTCGCGCTTCTTTATCTTTTCTGCTCTCTTGTTCTCTCTTCCATAAGTGCGCTTCATTATCAGTAAGTGCACTGGCACAACCCCCGCTGAACCAGTTAAGTCACTTGATTTGTATCCAGTGAACAATATGTCATCAACCATATCCACCAAAGCAGTAGCAGTACTATGCTGCTTTCGAAAATCTAACCGAGTCGCAGGCTTGTTCAAAATGCTATTATCAAAAATTCATTGATTTGAGTTGAGGTAACTTTTTCTAATATTTAGGATAGACATGGCAGAATAGTTATAGGTTCATAAAGGAATTCCGATTTTTCTTTTTGGGCAGTGGACGTGTAACTGCGTAATGAAATGAATGAATGAAATTTACTGCATTTTTTAAAAAAGAAGCCAATTTTTAATTCGGGCCTATTATAACGTGTTCTAGCAGGTTCCCAGAGTTTAATTGTTAAACTTTAGATCATGCTACAGGTAAAATTTGGGAAGTGTCTGCTGATTTCGCAGAAACAATGCAAAGCGCTTTCTGTGATTGAATGGATAGTGCATCGGGCTAGCAATCCGCTGGATTGGGATCGCAGCCCGCTACCGATAACTTTTATTGGGTCACTCCATTTTATTTTTCAATCAATCTATCGGGTTTTCCATAATTGAATGGAGGCCGTCAGGCCGAAGCGAGTTTTAATCTTTAAATATATGAATATTGTGGTCAACCAACAACTCTCCACTAGACTCATTGCGTTTCTTCCGAGTGATCCGCAGATTTTGGTTATTCTATTATTTAATATAATGATATTTACATAGTTAGTGAAGTAGACTAACTAGGTGCGATACCTGTAAACCTTCTCTTAAGTATTTATACTTGCAAATTGTAATTGGGCGTGTTGATGAATAATTACGCCACAATCAATTGTTGTTATTCTGTATACCAGAAGTTGCAAAATGCGAATCGAATTGAACTTAACGTGTCGTTGGTAATTTATGGTTTCCCGGAATATGTCTAGAATTAATTATTATGCCGAATATCCGTAACACTGAAAGTGTCATGGCGAAAGAAACAGCCTTCAACTTGTACACTGTGCCCATTTTCTGTTCCGTGTATGGGTAACTTTCTTAATATTGAAGATAGAAAAATGATTAAGTGGGCAAATAGAAAGTATTTGTAAATCACCAGCTCACCGCTTATACCAGCCGGGACCATACCAAAGCCCCCTCGGTAGCTGGTACTTTGAACGATATTGCACTGGCCAAATCGCTCTCCCTCCCTTCTCCATACTCTCCCATGGCCGTCTGGAGATCTCAAACAGGATCTTGAGTCGTCTGAGAGCAGAACGGTGCTCCAGTTTGCGAGATTCCAGTGTTCATGATCCCGAGCGAGAGCTAATCGAACCCTACAGTACTCTACTAACAGCTGCTGTGGGCACAGTGCAGTTCTTCTTGGCATCAAAGCAACCTCCAGTGGCCGTCGTCGAACTGTCCACTTGCTTGAATGCGCATTCCTCACTTCTAACCGATTTGCTGCCTCAACCGAAGTCAGAAACCCATCGGGCAGAGACCAAAAATCGATCGTCACGTTCAAATGTCCCTCTTCTTCGGCCTGATCTCGGTCTCCTGGTATAGGCACCAGTTTGATTGAAACGTTGAATGGTTCTTGAAACTGCTGAACGAGATACGCCTAGAACTTAGACACATAATATTTGGCTCCGGCCGTCGCGCGTCGTCAACTAAAGCAACTGCTCTTGCCGCACCCGTTGGGGATTACTATGCGACTCGCTATGCGATCACTACCTATAAATCTTGCAAAAAAAGCTGCTTATTACCTGTTTATTAGAAGAAAATTTAATACATCGCAAACTCTTTTTCATTTGAGAGAAAAGGTGAGAATTTGAGGGAACTAAAGCTGAAGTCGAACCCTAGATGATGAATTGACTAATTCCAATGTGATTTATGTGTAAAAACATTGCCCTACAAAAGCAAGATTTCTGGCCAGTTTTTCCTCAATTTTGTCAGGTACTGCTGTGCCGTTATTCAGATAGATGGCGCAATAGCTTTTCCACACCATTTTCAATATGGGTACTGATAGAACGCGGTCGACTCCCTAGCTTTATTCAACTTACGCATTATTTGTATAGATATTTAAGTTTTAATCTTCTCACAAGGTTAAAAATATTTCTCATTAAATAAATAATAAAGTTACCCACATTTGGAGATAGAAAATGGGCACCCTCGTGGGCACCCCGATACCATGTTTACAGATTAGAATACTATCGTATATCAGACTGATATCCAGATCTTCTCTTTCAGCCCCCTACCTTATTGGTATTCAAGTCACGCATACAACAAGAATTGATCCAAATAAAAGTTTTATTAGAAGAATGGATCTCGGAATGGATGCCTGATTTTGTTATGGTAACTGTAAGGGAGTTCGTATACCTATTCACATAAAATTGATATTCGGTCACCCCCACGCATAGAATTTTGTTATTTATGAGTTTGGTCGGTGAATTGAATCGTATGTAGTATATTAAGTGTTCTATAAACTTACGGTCGCTTTTCGTATTTTACGTTGTATGTAGGTGTATAAGTACATAAAGCAGATGTAAACAATGGTTTTCAGAATACGCTAAACGAAAACCACATCGAAGAAGTCAATTAAGTGAAGTGATTAATTACAGCGTGGTATAGATTTTCCATAAACTTGTAAACAATTTCATCGGTTTATTACTGCATTTTTAATACTCTACGTTTCAGAAACCAGTTTTCGACCCAAATTTGTTCTGCTTTTGGTTGAAAGATGGCAGTGATGCATGAAAAGATGCAGCATTCAAATCCGCTTGTAACGAACTTTATAAAGTAAGTTAGTTATAAGCGAAGTTCGTTATAGATGTTAGGTTAATAAAAATACGACTTTGTCAATAACTCAATTTATTTTATTTAACATAAAAATAGAACATTACATTATTTACGTAAAAAGTACCCTACATTACAGATTTGTAACAATAAGTGTAGCAAGAACTTTTTTTAAATATTCATATTATATTCTAGGTACTTGGTTTTTGTTGGAAAAAATAAATTCCGTTAGTATACCGCTTCGGCTAGTTTATCGAGAACATCACGTGATTGAAGAAAATATTTCTTAGTGGATTTTGTTGGTGGAACTGATATGAATTCGTTGCTTTCTATTTCTTCATCTTCATCGTTCTCCTCATCATCATCATCATCGATTTTATTACTTGTAGAAGACACAGAAGCTACAATGGTACTATCATCAAAAGTTTCCCGGTTGACGCAAGCAAGTTGGAGGTATTCATTAAAATCACATTCTTCTAATTTTCTAATTGCTGACCACTTATTTTGCAACCAATCTCGATAAGCATTTACGGAAATATATGAAGAGGATGTTCAGAATGTAAGAAACTTTGAATGTTCATCAGAAAAATTTCAAACTACTCCTACCTATCCACCCAGCGTGATTATTTTGAAAGTGACCTCGGGAACCGATGTGGCTCTATCTCGAAGAACCAGATAATTTTCTGCGTTTAAATTACTACCGATGAAGAAATGCCCGACGGAATATATGTACCTCAGATACGAACCCGTTCGGAGCACATAGCGCCATCGAGTTCTCGAGGTGCCATCGACTTCTTCGGCAGTGACCTTGAAAGAGACCAGAGGCTGCTGAAGGAGTCGTTGAGGCATCCGAAGAAGTGTCTTCAGCAGCGGCATCTGCAGCAGCCTCTGGTGTCTTTCAAGGTCATTGCCGAAGAAGTGGGCATGTCTTCAGCAGCGTCTTGTGTCTTTCAAGGTCATTGCTGAAGAAGTGGTGTTCAGCAGCAGCCAGGCGCATGCGCCGGGGCTATTCCTCAGATCAGTCCATCGAGTTCTCCATCCACTTCAAGTGGGCGTGTCTGCAGCAGCCTCTGGTCATTGCTGAAGAAGGGCCTCTGGTGTCTTGCCATTGCGCACCCAAGCCGCCATTTTGGGGCCTTTGGTTGTGGCTCAGGCGCCTGCGCCGGGGCTCCGCCTTCAGCAGCTTCTGGTCATTGCTGAAGAAGTGGTCTTCAGCGGCCCCCCTGGTGTCTCTCATTCTGTTGGGCCTTTGGATGTGGCTCAGGCGCCTGCGCCGGGGCTGTCGTGTACAAAGCACGTGTTGCTCACTGTTCAGGCCAGTCCATCCTGGCCCCATCCACTTCTTCGGCAATGACCAGAGGCTGCTGAAGGAGTCATGTCTTCAGCAACGGTGTCTTTGGGGCCTTTGGCCGTGGCTCAGGCGCATGCGCCGGGCTCTGGCTATGAGAGTGGGCGGGGCAACAGCCAATGAGAGTGGTTGTGGGCAGCATCCAATCGGAACTGATCTTGTTGTTAGGTGCTGTTGGGCCTTTGGATGTGGCCCAGGCGCCTGCGCCGGGGTTTTCGCAAAAATAAAAACGTTGAATATATTTTTACATCAATATAATTAAAACTATAATCTGTATACAGAGCAGGCATGCGTGTATTTTCTGGACAAATCGAAGCCCTGCAGCTTCTCATACCACTCTTCTGACCGATTCATTACCCGGTGTATACTCAACGATGCGGTCATGTAGGATGAGACAGTATGCGGTTGTGTTGGGCGGAAAATTCTCGCTCGACTCAAATTCTAGACGCATATCTATGGGTCCAGGCTTGATGCTTTCCGACTGCTTTGATGCGTCAATCACCACGATGGGCGCTAGATCCTTGAACTGTTCCTTGCCGTATAACGGCTCGCCAACTTTTCCATAGTATGAACTCTGGAAGTTCAGGTACATTTCGTATAGCAGGGCGTATTTCCCCGTGGAGAAATCCAAGTTTAAATTCTCGTAGGGGAAGCACTCAGAATTCAGGTACAGTTTGACGTTTGTCAGATTGCAGTGGTCAAATTTGCTTGAATCCGTGTCCAAATTCGCTTTGCGATTCGTCTGGAAGGCGACAATAACGTAGCGGGGTTTCTCCAACCGTGTTGCAGTCTTGACGGCCCACGTTTGTTTCGTAGCTTGCGGCAACACCGGATACTCGTACAGCTCCCAGCTGCGAAAACATATCTGCAACGTTTTCTCTTCCTCGACAATATTGAGAAGTTTTAGGTATTCAGCATCCGATGGATAGACGTACGGCACCCTCCAATGAACCTTGCTCAACTCAATTCTGGTGTCCTCGTTACCCACGAAAGCGTTCCTATCGTTTTTCGATCGAGTCAAAATGAGCTCGTGACACACATTTAACAGAATTTTGGGGTAATCTTCCAAGAATCCCAGCAGGATTCTTCCCGGGATGCACACGTTAAAGTTCCCGTTCGCGTCGATAAGGTGGCTCGGTGAGTCTCCCGTATTCGTCCAGCCGGCATTCTCCAGGGCACTTACTTCACCCTCATTCAGAGAAACTACACCCTTCAGTGTGCTCGTGATGCCCACGTTTTTTGTTCGATCCACCTCCACCCCGTTTATTTCATAGCGGACGTCGTCAAAGAGGAAACTGAGGGCGTTATTTGTTAAAGCCGCATTTCCGCCTCCTGCACCCTTGATGAACCTGCCCTCTATGTAGATGCTGCTTAGATGCGGCAGTACGTAAACGTCTTGTTGGTGGATTGGTATGCGAATTTCGTCATTGGCGTTGAATGTTGTTGTTGTCACGAACGGCTGATGTACGTGCACCTCGACACGGCGTGCTGACTCATCCAAAACAGCACCGTCCAGAACACGAAACGTGTCTACGTTTATGTGTGTCATTATTCAAATGCGGTTCCCTTGTTGAAGCACAAGTACTAACTGACAGCACCGTTAATTTTCTTGCTTAAATACTCTCCATACAACCGTGCGCATGCGCAGTCTTATTCTTGCTCGTGTCATCAGCCATGGTGTTTGCGAATACAGCTGTCTGTTGACACAGACAGCTGTATTCGCAAACAGACAGACAGACAGACAGACAGCTGTATTCGCAAACAGACAGACAGACAGACAGACAGACAGACAGACAGACGGAGAGACAGACAGACAGACAGACAGACAGACAGACAGACAGACGGACCGACAGACATACAGACAGACAACTACTGATAAGAATTCGGAAGTAGGAGAATAACTATAGATTCCTTTTTGTCTCATCGAGCTGATTAATTTGATACCCTACATGATCTAGGTGGGCGGGGCAAGGAGCGTGGCCGGGGGCGCGGTCAGTGAGTGGCCACCCCTAAAAACCACCCCTAAAAACCACCCCCAAAAATCACCCTCCAAAGCCACCCCAAGAACCGCCCCTAAAAACCACCCCTAAAAGCTACCCCTAAAACCACCCCTAAAACCACCCCCTAAAAAACACCCCTAAAAACACCCCCAAAAACCACCCCCAAAAACCACCCCCAAAAACCACCCCTAAAATCCACCCCAATATTCCGATACCTCTAGTCGAGTCCTTTAATTTACACCCCACATGACATAGTTTTTACGTAGGGGTTAGCCTAAATTTAGACTACTGTTCTCAAATAATTAGCGATGTAGAATGTTCTACTACCGAGAACTAAGATGTTTGCATATATCAATCAGATGGTTCCCACACGTGTCCGAAACGCATTAAGATAACAAGTAATTTCAAATAAACAAACTGGAGAATGTTCTAGAATGTTTTTCTCCCACACGTGTCCGAAACGCATTAAGATAACAAGTAATTTCAAATAAACAATCAGAAGAATATTCTAGAATGTTATTTTATTGTAATAATACAAACAAACAAACGGGTCACCTTGTAGTGTCTACAACGTATTAAATGCACATGCAGAGCGTGGGATCAAACCTAAACAAACATATCCTATCGGCAAGATGAAAGGTTATTTCCCATAATAAAAACAATTATAACATCTCTTATCGGCGGCGAACGTGCTTTTTTCTTAAACTTTAATATCAATATTTATTTAGTATAAACAATTGTAAATTTCCGAGAAAATAAATATTAATTCTGTAACTTCTGTTTACAATCATAAGTATATACTGATGATTTGAAAGACGGGCTTGTGGGCCGCCGATTAGCTCAGTTGGTTGGAGCGAGGGCTCCGGTGCGTGGGGACCCGGGTTCGAATCCCGGTCGGCGTCATTTCCAGAACGTTTGCGAAAACCCCGGCGCATGCGCCTGAGCCACGGCCAAAGGCCCCAAAGACACCGTTGCTGAAGACATGACTCCTTCAGCAGCCTCTGGTCATTGCCGACGAAGTGGATGGGGCCAGGATGGACTGGCCTGAACAGTGAGCAACACGTGCTTTGTACACGACAGCCCCGGCGCAGGCGCCTGAGCCACATCCAAAGGCCCAACAGAATGAGAGACACCAGGGGGGCCGCTGAAGACCACTTCTTCAGCAATGACCAGAAGCTGCTGAAGGCGGAGCCCCGGCGCAGGCGCCTGAGCCACAACCAAAGGCCCCAAAATGGCGGCTTGGGTGCGCAATGGCAAGACACCAGAGGCTCTTCTTCAGCAATGACCAGAGGCTGCTGCAGACACGCCCACTTGAAGTGGATGGAGAACTCGATGGACTGATCTGAGGAATAGCCCCGGCGCATGCGCCTGGCTGCTGCTGAACACCACTTCTTCAGCAATGACCTTGAAAGACACCAGACGCTGCTGAAGGCATGCCCACTTCTTCGGCAATGACCTTGAAAGACACCAGAGGCTGCTGCAGATGCCGCTGCTGAAGACACTTCTTCGGATGCCTCAACGACTCCTTCAGCAGCCTCTGGTCTCTTTCAAGGTCACTGCCGAAGAAGTCGATGGCACCTCGAGAACTCGATGGCGCTATGTGCTCCGAACGGGTTCGTATCTGAGGCTCTCATTTTCTAACTACTACCTACCTTCCCATATATTGACCTTCCGTATGGATACTGCGTTCTGCTGGCTGCAATCAGGTGAGGATTTTCGGTCGCCTACATTTTAGGGAATTTGCTTTATGATGCAAAGTAAATGTCAACTCATCCGTAAAGCACGCATGACAAAAGGTTGGGGTTGTCTTTACACCTCTCCAACATATTCAGGAAAAAGTCCGCGCGTACTATATTCAAAAATGGTGATGCGATTTATATTTTTGAGTTTTTAAAACCCTCCCCGATATAATTTTTAAAAGACCACTGCGTGTACTAAGTGCCTGTAATGAAGTTTCGGGTTCTGCAGTCCCACAACTTCTTCGACGTGATTAAATTGTCGGGATGCAATAGCTTCATCACCTTTCTTGTATCTCACAGAACCAGTTTCTTGAAATTTCTACATCAAACATCACAAACCACTTACACTTGGAATGAAGCGGAAAATTTTCCATTTTTCTTGCGCAAAGACCTCCACGAAGACTTAAAAAACTTAGTAATAATTAGCAATTTGCATGTAGTTAATGATCGCGCAATGAATAACGTACACAGCTGTTTTAGTCAAAGATGAAACGTCTGCTTCACGAAGGATAAGAAGAATACGAAATAACGCAAGTTTTAAACGAACGAAAATGAAAATATATTTATTGAAAAGGATAATGTACGGAGAAACATTTCTAGTCCCGAAAAGGATTAAAAACTTCTGAACGAGATGGTACTTTATTGCTTAATTATGTTACTTTAATCAAAAATAAATATGACCTGTAAAGCGTAAAATCTTTAGCGAGATCGGAAATTAATTAATTAATTAATTAAATTTCCAGGGTTTATGCAGGTATTCGTTAGCAGAAAACTTGCTCTTTTTCATCTGAGAGAAGAGATAATGATCGGAGGGGAAGAAACGAAAAGTAAAATACTCCCTGGGGTGGTCTTTCTTTTAGACTCTGAAAAAGATCTTAGACATCTGTTATGTACTCTAGTCGCTCAAAATGTACTTCCAGCAAAAAAAAAATCTGCCACTGGAAGGTATGCAATTGTATGAAATAAAGTGACGAAAATTGAACTCAATAATGGACAATAATGCAAATTATAAAGAAGAGTTCAGAACACGCTCGAACGCCCGCCAGTTTGATATTAAAAGTACTTATAAGTTAAAAATACCCCTTCTTTAGTACTGCACCACGAAAAATTGAAGGGTTCAAATCAGGGGAAATCGGCATTCCGTACTAGAAGAGTATTCTTTACGAACATTTTCCAACCGTATTTGTTAAAATCTGTTATTTCATTTACGCACAAAAGCGAATACTTCAATCATCTACAAATAGACGCGTACAATGCTCACTTAAGCTGATATTGTCATAGCTTAGTCACTCGCGCGCGACTCCTTTGATATTTGAAAATCAGTTGGAGAAACTACTCGTTCCAGCTCTTTCTGTCTTCTGCTATACCATCTACAGAGCTACATTACTTCGCTTCATTCCGCCTTTCCTTCTCGTTACTTGACGGAAATGTGGGAGTGACGCAGCTATATTTATTTTAGCTATGGTGTTGCCTTTTGATGACATCAAAACCTCATTCCTACAACAGATTTACAAAGTATTACATGATTTCACAAGGACTGCATAGTAATAGAGACTGATCACAGCATTTCATAAAGATAGCATAGGATTACAAAAGGACTGAATAAGAGTTGACGACTTTAATGATTACGTATCACACCTTTTAATTACAAGTGATTTAAAAATGATTTCATAATGCCTCTACCACGATTATACCAAGTGGTAAATCACTGGGATGTATAAAAGAACGTCAAAACGTGCCTGAATTATTCCTAGACGTAAGCAAATTGTGTTAAACGAATTAACTGAGTGTCCAAGTATCAATAGTAAAAGTAATGCTCAGTTTTTAAGGAAAATTAAATTTACAAAATCAACTTGCACGTTAACTTTATTTTTCAAGCGGTTACTTTCTCTTTAGAAAGTCGCCCGCGCCTGATGGGAATCTCTGTTATGTCATTTAATAGCTCACGGTTACTTTTATTCTTAACGTGTTACATAAAAGGATGTAATCGCCAAGACTAATAATCGGCAACCTTCAGCATGGAAATTACGTATTATTGATTTTGATGTTAATGACGACGATTATAATATAATAGGGATAATAATGGAGTTCCACTTCGATGTAATAAATGGCTGGCATCAAATCTCACTTGGATTTTATCGTTCTTATTTTATGTCTTATATACTATTATTGTTTTATGGGTTTATTCTCCTGGCGTATACTTGAACATACTCCTATTGCACGTTTCCTTCGCTCCATTGCTAATATAGAATTAGACGATTTAATAAATTTCATTTTCTTATTTATGAAGTTTTGCGTAGTTACTGGTGCATTCGGCACTTGAATCGAAAGGTGTACTAGAGCAAAAGAATACAAAATGGCTGGCCGGGAAACTCAACCTAAAACCATCTATGTGTAAATCCTTATGTAATATTAATTTACTAAAATGGTACAAATAAAACGACTAAAACTATAAATACAATTTAAAATATAATTATATACCAATCAGAGTAATAATTTCCTGTGTGTTTTAAACAATTAGCGGTTCGTGATAGGTGCTTCGCAATCTGTAAAATTAAAAGCAAATACAAACGCCTTGTTTAACTTCAATTATATCGCGTGAGTTCTATGAACCGTAACATAATAAATTCTATGTAAATTATAGAAACATTTTTTACATATTTTTTTCTGTTTGTTTCAGGTAAACATCTATCTCTATCCAGTACTAGCATTGCAGTAAAAGTAGGTACTGTAGTTGGGCATATTTCTTTTTAACGTGGTAAGTAAGTAAATACCAGTTAATGAGATCACCTTTCTTATAGCAGAGTGCTCGACTCCTCGCGAAAGTGCTTAAAAATTGAGTATGTTGGAGAAATGTGGTTGTACCATGAAACCTTCACCTATAAAAAACTCGTGCCCTAATAATTCAAAACCCAAAAACT
Organism: Xestobium rufovillosum; assembly: GCA_963966045.1. NCBI lineage: Eukaryota > Metazoa > Arthropoda > Insecta > Coleoptera > Ptinidae > Xestobium > Xestobium rufovillosum. The sequence goes on along the minus strand of OZ014492.1, from coordinate 18,263,814 downwards.
GTCAAACGAAGCAGGAGGGCACTAAAATCAAAAAATAAATTATTCACAATTGCGTAGGTACAGATGGGAACACGAAAGTTTTTTATAAAGAGTCCGGCAAACCCCTTTAAAATGAACCTGAAAATTGACTTCGTAGTACTATACTTGGGCCGCCGAACAGACGTAGTGATCACCCTGCAAGAACGTGCTCTAGGCGGGACCACTATCAATTTAGGACAACCGAACCGCAGTGATGCGCTTTCTTTAGACCCAACGAAGTCGCATCACTCCAATTCGGTCGTCATAAATTACTATTGGCCCCGGTAGAGCACGTTCTTGCAGTGTGATCACTCCGTCTGTTGGGCGGCCCAAGTATATGCTCATTTCTAAACGGTGAATTGAAGTGTTGAATTTTGGACAGTTTATAAACGAAACTTTATTTTATGTTTCTATAGAAAGAAATGTTAAACATTTTATCTTAGAAAGTGTCAGTTCACTCATGAAACTGACCAACTTCACGCGTGCATAGCGCCAAGAGATTTTTGGAAAAATTATTTTAATAAAGACATAAAATATTCCTTCTTCTACCATAATCAGGTTTTCGTGTTGCTAAATTTACTAGGATGAAGGTTTAATCATGGTACAACGAGAGCACTGCAAACGCAAAATATGCATTGGTATGTGCTGCCGCCGCGTAGCGATTGAGCGTAAACTCAAAGCGGCGTTGTCACATTCACTAGGTACCGAAAGCGCGGGCTTTGAATGTGCGTTGTTCTTGTGTCTATAAATGTGTTTAGCGCGACGGTATTGCAACACAGCTGATAGTTTGCTCCGATTTCTAACGAATACCTCACCGACCCGATACCCCGCAGGTGTAACTTTCAACCTGCTTTGTCGGACTCTTAACACGACAGACTTTTGTGGCGAATTTTTTTTGAATTTTTCAAAAATAGCAGTACCTACCTGTTGCCACTTCCAGCGGCTTAGCATCACAAAACATCGGATGTCTCGGTTCAAACACTGTGAAACAGTAATTCTAATCGAAAAAGTTACCTATTCTTTTTTCTTTACAAAAGTTTTTCTGGTACCTTCGGATGGTAACAGAAGAAATTATATTTTTAAACTGCTTTTTAATTCATCCCCTCCAGCTCTTCGGGCTGTCGTGACCATTGCCTGGCAACTAACTGGCTAACTATTTTCTCTTTGTGGGTATTTGGGAAGACTATTTTTAACCCAAACTTTTGGTAGAACAACAAAAAATTAAGATTCTGAGAAGCAGATCTTATTTTCATACACTTTGTAAGTTTACAAACTATTATATTTGACACAATATTTAATTGACATTTTTTGTCAGTCACAAACAAAAGGCCTATCTATTCTCGGGTTTAAGTCAGTTGTTGCGACCCCTAGTTTATACCGGTTTAATCCGGCATGGCCTCTATTAATTTTGTCTAATTTATGCCACTTACGGCAAGAAATTGGCATGTACTTTCTTAATTACTTAATAACAAAAGACAAATTATTTATTTCAATATTTGAATGCCTGCTCAAAAAGAACTATAAAATTAATTGAGAACAAACGAATGTTCGAAAATAAGTATAGGAATATGCAATCCGCAATACAGAAGTTCATTAGGGGATGTCTTATATTAGCAATTTAACGAAAATAAAGTTGTTTTATCCGTAGAAAAGCAAAAAGCATAGACAAAATTGAAAAAGGCGGCTTTGAAAATCCCAAGACCGTAAAGACCCATATTCTCACTATAATAATGACGTGATTGAGACCAAAAATATTAAAAATTCCATTGATTCTAGAAAACTTCAAGAAATAATCAATAAAAGTTGAGATACGAAATTTGAACGTTACATATCAATATCGTCTTAATTTGGTACTTTTTTAACCACCATGTACGTTATTTTGAAATGCTGGCTACGGCTAAGGACTTCTCAGAACAAAATGCCAAATAAGAAAGTAAACAACTAAAGTTAGGTCCATCGAGGGACACACTGTACATATACTTACAGAGTGTCTCTAAAATACATGGACATGAGGACGTGGCTTAACCACAGATTCCTGCGCAAGAAATAAGGTGATTTAGCTAAACTTACTTACTTATATCCAAATGCGTTTCGTTTAGCCTCAACGTTCTTGCTAAAAAATGACGCCTTCTAATTAAAATTATAAAGATTTTTTATTGGACTAGATTTACGGACTACTGTATTAGTAAAATCCATCAAATCCATTGTAACTTTGGTTTGGTACTCAGAGTGTGAACACCCTGTATACCTACACCATAATATTGTTTTCGATTTCTTCATGGGGTTCTCCATACACTGTAAAATTTCATTTTGATTTCTTGAACAATATAATGCTTGGATCGATTAGGGTGATATTTGTTATGACATTCCACGCAATTTTATTTTTTGTGTCTAATCCGTAACAAATATCATAAATTATGGACATACGAAGAAATTTGTTATTGAATCCCTCTTTCTAATCGTCTTTTTTAAACAGTTTTCAGTTGCTGTTTGATCTGTGCGGTAATTCCTAAGCTTTGCATAAATGGTCTGCTGATAATAACCATTGTCATTTCAAGAGATGTATCATGCCAAATATCAGCCAAATCGATCCACTCGTTCTGTTGTTGGTTCAATCTAGAAAAATTTCGCCTACGCTACTGAATTATTTGTCAAAAATCGGTTGAAAACTACGTGATAAATTTACAATTCATGTTCACCACTGAATTTGTTTCGAAAAACTGGTATGGTATAGTTTATACTTATCTGCACCTCTCCATACACATACCCTTCATTTACCTCCAACTTGGTGTTGAAATGTAGCATCCGGGATATTCGATGACGCACTTGATTGCGCCTTGGTCTACACTAGTGATGGACGGAATCGAATAACTATTCGAATACTTTCAAGGATCGAATGATCATTCGGCTACGTTTCCTATTTTACCGACCTTTATATTGTCACCAATTACTTCGGATCTCTCTTCGGATTTACGTTATTAGATAGGTGGTGCATTAATGGTAGGGGTGGGGTTGTTCCTAATTTTAAATACAAATAATTAAATCCTTTTTAGTTAACTGCGTAAATGTAAGTTTTAATTTCAGTACTGACAATCAGGCAACAATAATATTTTATGAACCGTTCATTTGTTCATTTGTCTTTTAAAAATAAAATTGAAACTGTTCCAAATGTAGTATTTCCCGTATCTCCACGAAACGACCAAGATAAAAAAACCTTGTATGTACACCGAATAAATGCTACTAACTTACTGAGTATTCAGATAAGTACATATTCGGACTATGTGGGTACTGGTTGCAGTATTCGTGACAGTATTCGAATACTTTGTTAACTATTCAAATACAATATTCGAATGTGTATTCAAGTTGCATTTGAATACACGCATTCGCGGATGCGGCATTCGAATAACGTGCTGTTCGGGTGTGTATAGGAAGTGAGCGAATATTGCTTAGCAGCGACAACAAGGCGGCGCAATTATAAACTTTTGGTAGTAACTAAGTGTCAAACTGAGAGAGCAGGTGACACCTCTGTCAGTTTGACATTCCCGCGTAAATTTAAGCAATGGATACTTTAACATTATATGACAACTAAAACTGCAAAAAAATATAAATGTCAAATCTGACAGCCCAGTACCACCAAAACTTTTTAAATGGTGGCGCTGGCTGAAAATTCGCTCACTTCCTATACACTACACATTTTCAAGTATTCGAATACTTGTTTCAGAATCGAATACTTTCGTATTTTGTTTTCGAATAGCCCCATCTCTAGTGTACACCGGCATCAATAAATTGGGATACCTAACAGCGAGATTATTACAATGTAAGCCATACTTGCAAAATATAGGAAACACATTTTTATAATGTACCTATATCGCGTACGTTTACGTTCTCCTCTATTGATTTCAGTCGTTAAGATTAAACTCACGTTAAAGTTATATTTTACGGTAGATATGCGTGTCAAATTAATTGCAGGATAAAATTAATGCTGGCGTCCCTAGACATTTTCATAAAAATTATTGCTGTTACGTACCCGTGCTACACCTGGTACCCACGACCTACCGGAAATTGCATACCGTGCGCATTTCCCGCGTCTCTTTGTCATCAAGTCGTTAATCAACTTTTAATTTTTACGTGCACCTCCCAAGTTTAATATATCGTTACGAAATGTAATACACAAAAGAGGCAACCTGGCAACGTTGCATTATAGAACCCAAAATATGCAGTAGAGAGTGTACCTGGCGCCAGTTAGGGATGCTGCTGATACCTGATTCCACCTTTAGTAACAAAGCGAACGCACGTCTTATCATGTTGTTTCGTTTAGAACTTGTGGTGTTTCCTGATATTTCTGTTGTAAGTTGAAATTTTTTATTGTTAAAGTAAATCGAATTAAAGCCGTCGTGAATTCGCGAACAAGAGCTAGAAGTTACTTTCAGATACAGCAAGGATAGCAAAGTTAACCACGAGGTTAAATATTGTCATTTTTAGACAGGTTCTGAAATGCCAAAAATAAGGCAATGTTTTACCAAACCGAACCTACTAATATGTCGGAAACAAAATTAGTGCTTTGGCCGTGATATTTTATTTGGCATTTTTAAATACAAATATTTAAAATATGCGTTGCGTTTTGTTCCCGCGTTTGTTATTGTTGTTCCACCATAGAATGTTAAATAATTTGCAATAACCGTATTAGCACACAACACATAAATTTTAACGTACAGTAGAATTAGGAATTTCAATAAAAAAGGGTTAATTTTGTGAATTAATAATTTAAAAATTTCAAGTACATATTTAGCCCACATTTTTATCGGAACGTATGAAAACATTAAAATTCTCAACGGATGCACTTAATTTACAGATTCAGTGAAATACACGCTAATTTGACCGCGAGAGAGGGTTGCACCATTGTCTTTCCAGACAACCCCCCACCAAATATGTGTAACCCGTTTTCCTAACTTTACCATCTGACTTTCAGCCGCCGATGTAGAGTGGTTATGGTTACTAGTGTTGACTATTGAGTGATTCATTCAACTCGCTGAACCGGATCACATACCAACCTGAGTTAAAAGAATCGATTCAATCAGATCTAAATATTGAGTTGAGTGCAACTTATGTTTTTAAAGAGAGTTTTTGTACTGGTGTATTGTTCTCTCGCTTTTGCGTAAGCCTAGCTGCGTGCACTCACTATTCATCATTCACGTGATCTGATCTATCGTAGACCGCCAACCGGAGTGGAAAAATATATTAAAGGACTTTGAAAACCGCCATTTGGATTTTTAGAATTGAATCCAAATATCGCGCTAAAGCTAACTTGCACGACTGTAGATTCTGCGTCGACCTGAGTGAATAAATAATACCTATTGAGTCATGATTCGATTCAGTTAGTCGACTCAACTCACTAATACGAGCCGAACAATAAAATTGGTGTTCATCTAGTTGTTACCCATTTCGCAGTTCGAAATACAGTATATCCATTAGATGCAACGTATACGCACTTGCGTGTAAAAGACTATGTAATATGGCTATTTTCCGAATCTAAGTTTTTATCGAATCATGTGAAAACAAAGTCTTAACCGATTCGTTTAGTTTGCCACTCTCAGCTCGGGATAGAGGTAGAGAGGGAGTTTGTTTGGAATGAAAAATGTTGGAAGTTCCCTCACATCCAAGTTCATGATCATTATACTCGTATAGAATTCTAAAAGTAAGGCCCCTATAAATAATAAAATTTTCCGCTCATTAGTCTTGGACAAAGTTCCTTATTATTTATATGATAAGGCCGCTCTTTTTTCAAACTGAAAATTGTGTCCTTGGATTCAATAATGATTTGTTTCCAAATGTTTTATTTTGATTAAAGCTGATAATAGAACTTTATTGATTATTTTGATAACAAAACGACCAAAATATTTTGTTCATCTTCTGAGCCTCTTCCGCTTTCAGATAGGTACTGCTGGAATTAAATATTTTTTCAAGTGAGGTACTAGCTAAAAATGTATGATATTGAGGTATTTCATCCTGCCATTCGCTTTCCAAGGAAAATTCTCGCGTTTTTCTCATGCAAATGTAGATGCAGATAACTTAGACACTTAGAGGAATAGCTTTTTAGATTGACATGCAGCCAATAAAAATTTTTTATTATGCAACAGATTGGCATGCAATCAATAATAATTGTTATGCATCAGAGCACACTCTCTCTCTCTCTCGTGAAAAATGCGAACTAGCGCCAGCAGTCGCCCGACAAGTGAATTTCCTGGGTTCGACTCCAGGTCAGCGCTAGTTCCCATTTTTCGCGCGCGCGAGAGAGAGTCCTCTGTTGCATAGCAATTATTATTGACTGCATGCCAATCTAAAAACCTATTCCTCTGAATTATTTCCATTCATTTAATTCTTTTCCTATTAATTATATGTATGGCTTTACATCCTGTTGATTAATCTGACAAATTAATCATTGAGAATTCTACCCGCACTTCCGAAGTCCGGTCTGTTAAAGTTGCTATATTATGTCGACAGCAGATTGCGATACAAACTCCAATTAGTGTTTTCCTCTTATATTTGAATATTTCTATCGCATTCATGTAGGACTTTCTTTCGCGACTACTGCGCGGTGCCGATAGCTAAGTTGGTTAGAGCAGTTGCCCAGCAAGCAAAAGACTCGGGTTCGACTCCCAGTCGGCGCTTGTTCGCATTTTTCGCGAGAAAGCCTATTCTTCTAAGTTATTTTCAGTCGCTTAATTGTTAATTCTCCTATTATTAGATGCAGATAACTACATATTCCTTTTTTATATTATCACATATACATGCGTACATGTCATCGTTTTTTGGGAATCACAGTTATAACAAAGATTTTTACCTTTACCTATGAACCTTTATAGGTATACTAATTTCTAAATAAACGACAGTGCTCTGTGAAATAAGGACCTCTACACCTTACGTGAACGATTCAGATATTATTGTCCCAGACATAGAAGCAAACGACTTGGAAGGGTGGATTTCTTTATTTTTCAACATAGTCCTCTGACGTTGACATACGATGGTAAAGGGCTTTAATATCGACAGAAAAAATGTCTGCATATGAATTGCGGCCGTCGAAACACAGATCTTATGCATAGGAGCGCTGTCTCGATGAAACAGCACACTTATTACGCAATTTTGAAATTAAAGTAGCATAATATTGCCCAGTCATAGTGTGACCACGTGGCAAGAAGTCTACAAAGATAACTCTATCGAAATCCCAGAAAACTGGCCGTAATATTCTCTACAGATGCTGTTACACGAAACTTTCGAGGGGGTGCCTCCATTCCATGCTTTGTCGTTTTGACTCAGAATCGTAGTGGTGAACCCAGGTTTCATTCGCAGTAACTTGCCCGAAAGTTAATATTTTTGGTACCCATCGTGCAGCCACCTTTTTGAGACCTAATTCTTTGTAATGGTTTCAATCGAAAAGTCTGAGTTTTGAATTTCACAGTGATTCGTCTCTGCAGGACCATGTCATGGACCAAATCAATGTTTTCTTTGGAAACAACAGCTTTCGGACGTCCAACACCTGGAGCTTGTCCGCAGGTCTCTCTGCCAAGTTTAATCCATGGCCCAGTTCTTCACCACCTGATATGAAGGTGGCGGCGATTGAGAGTAGCGTTCCAAAAAACAAAAACCTATTTATAGACCTGTGGGTAGCGTCCCGTGGATATTGGAGTAGCGTCCCGGTTTAGTTCCATTTCGTGCGTTCCCGTTTCGGGCGTCGATGAAATATGTGCCGTTTCGTGCGTCGTCCCAAACCTCTACCTGGTATGAGAGCCGTTTTGGGCGCTGACCTGCTGATAATGCTGATAATCCAGTTTATCCTATTGTTTTCAAATAATGTTTTTGTTTTTAGGGAGGGGGGCGAGCTGAGCTTGCCCACAGACCAGAAATAGTGGGCCGTGGAACCACTTTTTTGGCCGTATTCAGTGACGGGCAACTATAAAACAAAGCAGTACGTTTTGTATGCCTTTATTGCAACAAGTACCTATAACGCACGAACTGGCACTATTTAATTACCCAGTAAATTCTTGACGCTCGAATCGGCACGAAAACAGGTAGAAACCCAAAAACGCCCGAAACGGGAAGATACCAGCGTCCCAGTCCTACTTGATCTTACCCAGCATGGGACAACTATAATTATGAGCCATTAGGTATTTATTTTATAATCAGATTAAGGTCGAGCGGAGCGAAGCGAGCGGAGTGTTGTAAGTGTTAGTCATTAGCGTTTATAGTAGTAGTCTCCAAAGATTACTCGCCTCTAAAATTAGTAGTTTTGAAATAATGGTTTTCAAATATTTCGCCACCTCTAAATAATAATAAACAATTAATTTATGGCTGTGCAAATAAAATCCGACCCTGGACGCTAATCAGCAATCTAAAATGTTTGACCCTTCTTAATTCAGGTAAACGGGGTGCTACTCGTATCTGCCCGAAAGTGTAGATTCCCCCAGTACTTGTGCCATATCCCTATAAGGTTCTTGCAGCGACAAACCTTTCTTGAAGAGATTCTTGAGAACCGCTCGGTTCTCAAATTCGTCCAACTAGTAAGAATGGGCAACGCCTTGTAGCAATCAACTCTTAATATCTTAATAACGCAGTACACCAAAGAAAGTTTATGTGACTTATCACAAATAATTGCAAATTCAGTGACATTAGTTACAAATGTTTAACAGAGTGGATGTAATGTTCGCCGGCGACATTGTGCAGTGGAAATTAGAATTCCGCCGTCCGACGGGAGTTTTCATTATACGTGCAGAAATCCGCCGGAAATGTAATCATTTACGCAAGCGCGATGGAATTATGCAGTAGATATTAATTTTGCCGCCGCGCCGCGCCGTCCGACGACGGAACAGTGACATTAATGCTCAAATTCCGTCGTGCGGCGGATTTCAGTTTATTGTTTATAAATTCCGCCTGCTTCGATTTGGTCGAAAAATCAATTGCACTACGAAGCGAAATCTATACGTCACGGCTGCATGTTATTGGGATATACATAAGTAGTATAGGTACCGGTTCGATTTCCAAAGTCGCATGTCGCCTTTCCATCTTTTTTTGCAATAACTCATCTTTCATGTGATTTGTATTAATAATATTACGTGTCTGTATATAGGGGCCGAAGATCATTAAAACGATACTAAGGTAAACCACATACCAGGTTATAGTGGACGAAATTCGTAAACAATAATTACTTAAATCCGCCGTACCGTCGCCGTCGTACGGCGGAATTTGAGTATTAAATGTCACTGTTCCGCGCTTAACTGCGGCAATATCAATATCTACTGCATAATGCAGACGCGCTTGCGTAAATGATTTCATTTCCGGCGGATTTCTATACCTACAAGGAGAACTTCCGCCGTAATTTAAAATGCACAATTACGTCGGAGGACATAATAGCCTCAACGAATATTTAAATAAACGCCTACTATGTCAGGGACTTAGGTACTAGGTATACTATTTGAATTGCCCACGTATCACTATCACAAAGAGCTTCTATGGACCTCGACGTGTTGTATCCCTCGGCGCTCTGCGCCTCAGATTTCAATCACACCTCACGTCGTAAAAGCCTTTTTACAACCTTTATTATCTACAAATAACTATTAGTGCCTCTTGTGCGTGAGGGACAGAAAAGTTTCTGTGATAGAATCACGAAATGTCGTGTTTTTCTGCCGTTTGAAGAAAAATCATTATAGCCTTAATTTTAAACCAATTCCTCATCCAAAAAAGGCAATACAAATGCACAGTCTTTCCGTAGATGATGTCATCACAAAGTTTTCAGTCCGAAGACTGGTTGGACGCGTACCTCCATCCTTTCCTATCCTGAGCTAACCTACGCATTTCCCCAAAAGTTGAACATCCTACGTCCCTAACTATTTGAGTGCAGTAGTCTAATCTACTTCTTTTTATTCCTATCTCTGACTCTAGTATGTCGCGAACTAAGCCTTCGTGCCTCGGAAGGTGTCGTACCTTCCTATCTCTCCTATTCCTTACTGTCTTCCATAAATTTCGCTTTACCCAACTCTTTCTAATACCTCTCTGTTGCTAACCTTATATCCACGGTATCATCGTCTTGCGTCTATAACACCACATTTCAAATGCTTCTAATTTTTTCCTATCCGCTTCTCCTATCATCCAAGTTTCGCTTCCGAGTGTCTATATATATTTATCATTCCCAAGCATATAAATAGTTGTTTCGTTTTATTAACTGCAATTCGGCCCTGTGCTATTCTTTGTTTTATATCTCTAGAGCTCCTACCATCGCACAGAAATCCGTGACTTCCTCTATCTTCTCATTTCCAATTTGTATTTTCACGCTCCCTTCACACCAAAATTTTGGTTTTCTTTTTATTTATCTTCATACCATAGCCCTCCGTCAAAACCGCTTCCATTTGGTTCAGAACCCTTCCTACACCACTTGTTTATTTTTCTGAGTACCTACCTAATTATTTTTATTCTTTTACCTACAGAAATTTGTATTGTAGTAAAACTACACCAAAATATGCATGTGTGCTATTAGAATATTGTTAATAAGTAAGAGCATCGGTAACAATAATAGTATTATCTGGCCAATTAGAGACTGTCTGTGGAAAGAATGGGTAATGTATTGCATTCTCAGGAAGCGGAATCTATTATTTTTCTAATATTGACTATATTATATTGATTTTCTTAGTACGCTAAACATCCGCTTGCTCTATAATGCGCCAAAACTAAATTCACACGTACTGCACTGGGGTTTCGTATTTCCAAAACATATTTAACCGCAACACATGCCACTCCCACAAAATACCTATTGGTTATTCCAAAACATACTCGAACACAGCATTTTCTTCTAAAATATACGTGGTTGCACTATCCAAAGCATTTGAGGATGACCTAAGAACTTGCTTATTTTGTCTATTTTAAATTATATAGTGAATGTTCCTAAAGAGCCATGAAAAAATGATACCTACGGTAGATTCCACAGGATAAATAATTAAGAAATGTCAAATACCTAACTTTTTTCTTAAGATGCAAGGTATTGAAGTTTTATATAAAAATGTTGATTTTTTTTAGTGTCAAAGGAATAACTTGAGCGACTGCGTTATAATTTTGTGAATATGTTCTGCTGGTAGACCATCACTATTTTGAAAATTTTCACTTTAATATTATCACCAGTGACGTAGATATTGGCAGGTCGTAGTTTTGAAAACCTTTGTTTATCTAATCTGATTGCAACTTTTATGTTATTTTATTTTGCTTCATATTTTTATTTGCGCTATTTTTATTATCATCACGAGTTGTTGGCGTTTATAAAAATTATTTATAACTACGTAAACCGATTATCATTTAAAACTGAGTTACCTAGACAAAATTCACAGTATTTTGTTTTGAAATTAGAAGTTACATTTTTGTGCTACACGCTTGAAACACCTCCCATCTCATCAAAAAAACGTCCAGTTGGAGAAACTGTCATTTTTAATAAATGGAACATCTAGTCTAAAAATATGCCAGGTAAATTTTAGATGAATATGTGTATTATAATGTACTATGGTAAATATATTTTTGGGAAAAAATAATGTATAAGTGACGACTGAAAAAAAAATTTATAAACTATGTGCCCGTATTCCTTGCATTATTTCTTGTCATTTCTCAGTGCACTGTAGTTCTTGGAATTCAAGTGGTAAGCAGATGTTTGCATAACATCCATTCTTAAAAAAAATATTTTATTCTTGAGACTACGTTTGCTGATAATATTCAGTTGTATACATAGTCCTAATATGTTTTTCTCCCATTAGAAGGAATTGGCGATGAGCCATATTATTTGCATAGCACTGTTAATAGGAAACTTCTGGGATCAGATTTTCAAAGCAGCTATATCTAATAGCCAAGATCTATCTTTTGTGATCTAGCAGTATGTGATTATCAACAAGAATGTTACCTGCTAAGAGGAAGGTTTATAATAAAATAAATCATGAGAACCAAGTTTGAACGCGACTGTATGGTGTATACTCAGGTTAATGAACCATATACATACAGCAAGGCGTAGGTACCTGATCTGTAGTATAGCATCACCGTATATTTTTAGATTTCGATTCCCAAACAAACAAAATGTTTTATTACTGCTATCCAGCGCACTTATTGGAAAATATCTGAAAATACACATTTTTAGTTTAAAATCAGAAACAGTTTCGTATAAATTATGGTAAAACTTACTTCGCATTGCTTCCTGTTTTTAGTCAGACAAGATCCTTCTTCTGAAATTATGTTTGCTACCTATTGGTTTTTGCTTAAAAATTATATTTTTCATTTTTCATTTATTTATATATTTCTAATCAGTTAATGTGGGTAGGTATATATTTTGTAATAACTCGCTAAAAATTATTTTACCACTTTTCTGAAAATTACCAATCCGAGAAATAACTCAAAAAGAAGAAAAACTACTCAGTGCATTTAAATTTCTCACTCTCTGAGTGTCATAATATCAAGTTGTCAGTAGTGTTCAGTTGTAGGTTAGGTAAGTCCGCAAGTTTGAAGTTTCTACTCGCATTGTGACCATTGTTATTTTTCATAACTTTTTTTGGAAACCATTCAATATTTAAAGGTTTTAGCAACTCAAATAGCGTTGAAATATTGTCAGTGAGATCCATTTACGTAGCAAACAGTTTCAACCATATTTCCGGGAAATCCCAAATACCGAATTGTGCGATCAGGATGTCTGACCATTCTTTTAAATTTATAAATTCAGGCATTATGGCAACTTACTATTATTGTAATTGAACTATTTAACCGAAGAAATTATGCTAAACCATATCATTTTTCAAAAATTCAAAAAGAAAGTGTGCTTTAAAGAAACATAATTCCACAAAAATTTATAACAATTGTCTGTAGCAAATGAATCTTAGTTATGATTGTTCGGTTAGAGGAAATATTGACTTCATTAATTATACTCGAAGGTGTGGCAAATATAATATGGTTGGCCTTCAGCTGCGGCCATTTTCCAGTACCTACCTAAGTGTACATACACATACGAAAATTTGCTTTTGCGCATCCGTGACGAATTCTTTTCTGTAGGTATCTTATTGAGCGGCCTCTATCCAGTGATGTTCCAGTTGGTACTATTGTACCAGATTTGGTACTTTTTAGTAACTAAAAGTACTCTGGTCCTCCCCAGATCATTTTGGTATCCATTACCTCCAAAAACCCGACTTGATAATATCATTGCTGACAGCAATTCAAATTTCAAATATTCAAAAAATGTTGGTAGCCTTGTATGATTCGGCAGTAGTTTTCTGTTCTGTCCAATTCCGATCATTCTATTTCTGATTTGATTCGACTACGGTTCCCTCTAAGATTCGACGCAATCGCAGTGAATAAAGGTTAGTTTGAATGGACTCCAACTCATAGTATGACCAAACATATTAGCATAGCTTAAGAAATTGTTCGGTTATGATACTAGATCATTTATAGAAACGGAGGAAGTTTTGGAGGACGACTTTGAATAAATTACCTTTTCAGAAAACACCAAAATGTATTTTAGTTACCCATAAAAAAGTTAACCTATTTTAAGTTTATATAAATTCAAATTTGGCGCCACAAAAAATTTAGTACTCAACATACAAAGTTGGTACTGAATTGACAAATGAACTGATCCCCGCTAAAGTTACTGCTGGAACACCACTGCCTCTATCCCATTGTCTGTTGTGGCAATGCAAACAGCTATGCAAGTATGTTACACGTACCTAACTTATATTTTACTAGTTTCCGAAATAGAGCACTTTATAAAAATCTTCGCTTTTATCAATGAACGGTAGAAACACAGTAAGTTTTTGGTTCAATATGTACCTACACATAAAATTATTGTCTATACGCTCAGGTATTTGTAATTCATTCGCAGATTTACTGTCTCAATACCAATAAGCGAATGGAAAATTTGTAATCAGGATATACAGGGTGTCCCGGTGAAGGTGGGAAATCTCTCGGGTGCGTATAGATTAAGTACACGAAAATAACACCCCAAGTCCATATAAAGTTTTCTCCTACGACCTTCCCCTGCCGAGATATTCTCCCTTAAATTGGAGAAATAAAAATCATTTTTTTTGCATAAAATTTTTATTCTTAATGGGGAACACCCGCTTAATCGAATTTATAACTTTTAGTACTGTAATATCAAGCATAAATAGAATATGTATCACGTACCACGTAAAAATTTTGATTATGTGCCGTGCTGAACGAAAAATTTGCAACTTAGAAAGCAGCATGACCGGGATGGCTAACACGCGCGCTTTCTATGGCGTAGGAGACCTATCCGTTGCGCCGCGGTGTTTACGCGTCTCCCTGGAAAAAGTGGGAGGAGTTGAGGAATAAACGAGCGCTCAGGGTGCAAACGGATCGGTTTGCGCATGTGAAAATCCCTACCTAATCTGTCGCGCCCAGTGGTCAAGTACGTCACCAGCGTCATTCAAATATTGTGTCTCGAGCGTGATGCATGTTTCGTATTTAATTATGACGAAAATAAGACTCAAATGTAAAAATCGAAAGTTGCGGAATTTGTTTTGGGTAGTAAACTATTCAATATGATCATTTTCAAAATTTGCGGGTTTTCCCCATTGTATTTCGATACTTTTCTAGGTGACGTACGTAGTGATTGAATGTCGGTAAAATAATTCGACCCGTTTTTTGATAGTGCATCACGGAAGCAAGGGGTGAACTACCCCTTACCTTCTTAACTTCATATTTTTAAGGGGCTGGATATTTTTAATTTTTAGCCGCATTTTTTGTTTTCCCGGACATTTTGATAATAAAAAGTTACTCTTGTTAGGTTTCGATAAAATGAAGCGTTTTCGGGAAAATGAAACTCAACGAGCAAGAGGTACAGTGTTTCTACGATTTTCGTCTTTATTTTTTCTGGCATTATTTTCGAAGATATCAAAAATTTTAAAGCTCTCAATCAATTATTTCTTAGGAATTTTTTAAATATGATTTGACCCTACATTAGCTATTTCTTTTGAAATTCATTAAAAATTGTCCAGGTCCGTATTAAGAAAAAATAAAAATTGACGATGTAGACAACAGACGAAACGTCGTACAAAAATAACCTTAACAGTTTGCGAAAGGTAGTGAAAATTTACATTAAAAAATGTTAATTCCAGCAGCTGTTCTGTCTATAACAGTATTAATGGCATCTTCGATATACAGGGTGATCTGTAATGAGTGTAACAAACTTCAAGAATAGAAAGAATACTTAAAAATAATGCGAAAAGCCCTAATCAACGTATGTCCAAAAATGCGGACTAAGCGAGATACAAGTTGTTAAAATTTCTTAAAAAAGTGTGTTCATTTTAAATATCATTTGAAATTTGAGGTATAATAATTTATTGGCCTTTTTTACTTTCTTATAAATTTTGAATTTCGTGCTCTCACCACTGGCGGCACTACGAGGTGGAGAGACCACATTTATTACCGAAACTATGTTACGCTACTGACTTACACAGATATGTTGCAAAATATTTTAATCTTTGTTTTATTTACAAGAAGAATCTCTCTTTGATTTTTTCCGTACAAAGCATAGTTTCTGAGAGAAATCATTTTGTGTAACATGGTGCGTAGTCTCCGCGTTTTTAAAAACGAAGTTGTCAGCCATCCTAAGTAACTGTAAAGAGTTGTTAATGTTGAATTGGCGTTTAAATACTCAAGAATAGAACAAAACAGTTGAAATTAGTAAGTAAGGACATTTTTTTTAATAAATGTCAACACCCTGTTACTCATTTAGTTGCCATTTTTGGACATATGTTCATTAAGGATTTTCACAATATTTTTAAGTTTTCTAGCTACTCTCGCAGTTTGTTACACTCATTACGGTTACTTAGGATTGCTGACAATTTCGTTTTTAAAAACGCGGACTAGGCACCATGTTACACAAAATTATTTCTCTCTGAAACTATGCTTTGCACGGAAAAAATCAAAGAGATTTTTTCTTGTAAATAAAACAAAGATTAAAATATTTTGCAACACATCTGTGTAAGTCAGTAGCGTAACATAGTTTCGGTAATAAATGTGGTCTCCCCACCTCGTAGTGACGACAATGGTGAGAGTACAAAATTCAAAATTTATAAGATAGTAAAAAATGTCAATAAATTATTATACCCCAAATTTAAAATGAATAACTCTGGTAGTTTTCCAGATATTTAAAAGAAACACTTTTTTAAGAAATTTCAACAACCTGTAATTCGCTTAGTCCGCATTTTGGACATACGTTGATTAGGGCTTTTCGCATTATTTTTAAGTAATCTATCTACTCTCGAAGTTTGTTACACATTATAGATCACGCTGTATTTATGTATGTATAAGTTGAAAACTGTAGAGATGACAGCGCCCATCCCTGTTTTACTCTTTTCCGGATATCCACTTCTCTTCGTTCCTGCACAAATTCTATTGGGCCTGCTCAAATTCTATTGGGACTTTAAGGTTAAGTTGAACTGTCAAACAGCTGATCGAGAGTGAGTCGGTTTTCGGTCGGTACAGGGAAAACATTCCACAATTTTGCAATTTTGTATGCACAAAGATAAGACTCTTTCAATTCAAAATACAAAAAGTAATAATAAACTATCGTTGGTTATACTCAAAGGTCTAAAATTGTCACTATTTACCCCATCTGACGGTATCTAAGTTTAATGGTTTCTAAGAGCAAATTTATTTAATTATGTTGTCTTATATACTGTTATTATAAATACATTTCCATTTAATTTCCTCCATTTTAATCACTCGCAGAGCTAAAATGGCCTCGCGCGTTCCTCTACTTCGTGTAAATCCGAACTGTCCTAATATTCCTTCCACCCTTTCCTTTGTAGTTTTTGACTCGTGGAAAGTTTCCTTTTGGCAAAGCGACTGTGATATTCCGTTTATAATCTTCTGGGATCTCACCTGCCTGGTACGTATGGCTAACTAGTTTAAATAAACGATATCTTACCTCTTGACAGGCACACCTTAAGATTTCTGCCTGCAATCCGTCTACTCCTGGTGCTTATTGTTTTTTAAACTTTCTAATGCTAGCCAAACTCTACCCTGATTATTGTGTTTTTGATTTTGTACATTTAAATTATGAATAGATAATTTAGTGCAAGAAACAAAATGTCTTGCGTTTAACGCTCACATTAGAGAGTTTTTACTGAAATGCTGGTTGATAGATCTATTATTAAAACAGTATTTGATAGAACAGCAGGTAAAATTCGATTGGAATGTACGGACTAGTCCCATCAAAGAAATTAAAAACTACCTGGCCACAAGTTCTTGGTATTCTTTTGTATTTTAAGATCCCATCCATCCCTATCATTTGTAGACATACCTATAGGTACCTTAAAACTTGAAAAAGCCACCTTCTTAATGGTAAACATTTAACGAAAGGTAATCGTGTAACTTATGGTTTTAGTAATTTTTGACTTATTGAACAGCTAAATTTTTGTCCTAGTAAATGATTTATGCATCAGAAAAATAAGCCCTAAACGATCCTTGTCGGTTGGTTTTGCCTTCTGTTATAGGTAATAAGTGATGTTACCCGCCTATTTCCCCTCTATATGCGTTAGCAGCTGGAAAGGTTTCGCCCTGCATTTTATGAACATTCAAAAGTCGTTGCTATGAGCCATATAATATGTAATTCACGCAAATATTCTTCAAAACGAAGAGACTTCAAAAAAGCAGCATCCCTTGTTTGAGAGAGTTTATTTTTGTTTATTGAGAAGTGGATTATGCTGGCAACAGGTAGCGAGAAATGACGCAGTCGGCAGTTCGTGCTCGTGGTATCGAACGCGACGGTCCAACTGCAATGCTGTTGTAGGTAGTAGGTTTATTGTATTTTGCATATCTTCGCTGCATTACTCAGAAACAGTGCACCAATCTTATTGCAAGTATACAAACAAAACAGTTGTAGACATTGGTCTAGCCCAGCCACCTTGTTGCAGCGGTTATATTCCAGTCGGGGTTGCAGCCCTCACAAGTTGCCATAGTGACGGCGGTCCCCTCGGACGGCTCATCGATCGCTCCCGTCACTCTGCCGCACCAGACTAAACACTTCACCTCACCCCCGCCGATTGACAGGGGATGGATAGATCCAACTCATTGTGTATATTTACTCCCAAACCATAAACGCTTCCCCAATTCATAAGTGTCACAAGAACCGCAAATGACCATCGTAGGTTCTTGTTCGGAAACAATTATTCTAAACTTACCGAAATAATTAACTATTTAACGATCTAACAGAACTATTAAGTGAAACGTTAATTATCACAATTACAGTCCATTCCTGTTGACGAGTAAAACCTACATTGATTTGTGTTCAACACCAGTTTGTTTCTTTGTGTATGAATTTGTACGTCATAAATAAAATAGAACTGGACCGTAATTGACTGAAAATATGAAGAAAATAAAATATATAATATAAATACCCAGTTCTCCATCAGAAACTGGAGGAGTGCAGGAGATTCCTCTGGAATAATTTCTGAACCAGGTAAGATACGTCGTCCAAATTTCTTTGGTATATTCAGGTTAACACGCTACATATTGTATAGTTCGATGAAAACCTGTTACAGGAAAAGTGGAAATAAATTTTAAACAAATTATTCGTCTTAAATTTTTTTGGTATCGATTTTCGAATAAAATGAATTAATTGGTAATAGTGCAAATACACAGAGCAGATACCCTTTAGGTGAAGTATGCTGCAACGCGTTATAAAGGAACATAATTATTTACTTCCCAAAGAACATTTTGATTTTTATAAGCCGAAGTATTATACGTTCGCAGGAGAACGGACACAACATACAGCCTTTGTACGTGCTGCAATTGCTAGGCAACAATATACGCGACTGCCCATTTTCCTCTCGCTTCAGTGTCGGACGGCCGCGGCGGTTTATTTTCAACAGTTTCTGATTTCGACAGTGCGCCACTGGTGTTGCAACTGATGCGTGACGCCATTACTTTTGCGCAGTTTTGATGATGAAATTTTCCGTTCTTCGATCGCTAATTTGTCGTAAATTGAGTAACTTTTGAAACTTTCAAAAGGTGAGAATTTTTCGAGACTACTTTGACGTTGACGCGGTCTTGAAATCATATACCTACGTATAAATTTCATGAAACAAAAATACAGTATGTACATGTGTTTTTGTTAAGTAAAGTTTGCATAATTTGTAATGAAGTGACAAAGTAGTCTGAAGAAAAATCTCACCTCGGATTCGGATAAATAGACAATTTGGATAGACAATTTAATACAAAATAATATAAATAATTTTCCGTAAATGTCAAAAATTGCTGCCTACTTGTTTGTTTTCAAAACAATGAAGTGTTATTAGCGATAACACTGCTGCTCGATTTTCTGTGATTGGTCCAATTTAGAAAAATAGTGATTTGTCATTGGCCCAATTAGAATGGCGTTCAATAATCGACTAATTAGACAAGATGTTTTTATTTGATGAAAAAACTCAGCCAACAAAATGACAGACAAAAAAATGAGCTTGCTCGGAACTCGCAAAACAGGAATTTATCCAGTAAAAATCTCGAGTCTAATTCGGCAAGATAATTTAATGAATAAGAGAATACGCATAAATGGAAGGCTTGATTTTTAAATATTTTACCGGCAAAAAAGCAAAAATGGAAAAATTTACATGATCGTCATGGTAGCGAAAGGTAAATAACATTATTATCGGCGTTAAATACACAAGTGATTGATTTTTTATCGGATAATTTTATTTTTAAACGAACGCTTTGTTTCTACGAAAATTTTTTACCTATACAATAATCCAATAGAATTTGTGTATCTACAGTCACGTGTTCAAAGACAGCCAATCAGGAGAACATTTAACTGAAGAATGCTTATGGGCTATTTTCACTTATGTCATCTGGATTACTGTAGCAACGGAAAAATGTCTATTTTGCACTGCTGTCGAATTTTTTGCACAAAATGTCATTTCCAAGATTGTTATTTTCAATTTTAATTTATTTTTAAGAAATTGTTCTTTTTGGGCAAAAAATTTTCTTACCGAATAGCCCTCGAGTCTTGATAATTCGAAATAACTTGATCAATTTCCTCAAGCGGGTGTGGCAACATACCTCCGCCTTCGGCGTCGGGATGTTGCCGAGCAACCCGCTTTCGAAAATGTATCAAGTTATTTCGAATTATCAAGACCCTTGGGCTATTATAAGTGATAAGTCAAAAACAAAAGTCGTGATAAAAAGATAGAAACCCGACATCGGAGCAGAGCGAAGCTGGAGGAATTTTGTCTAACGACTTTTGTTCGAGAGTTATCTGTTTTATTTTGACAAATCCAAATAATTAATTTCACACTTACCATGAAATAAATGTTCAAGGAATGCCTTCTATGGAGATACAGATATTTTTATCCCTGAGGAAAAACTACCTAGCTTTTTTATCGCTGAAATAAATATTTCATCGGCAGAAATTTAAAAAATGGCCCATTTTGATTGGTTTATGTTTTTGGAGTGCATTAATCGCTGTAATAGTTGGACCTAACTTTTTCCTCTGTTGAACTGATAAAAACGAGATTTTATATACAGCCGAGTATACAGCATTGCAGACCCAAAAACCACACCATACAATGTGCGCTGGTTACTCACATTCCATGCTCACCATTGGGATAGCATAAACCGTACGAACTACTAAAAAGGTTAAATTGGGACACAAAGTTGCGAAATTTAATAGGAATTAATACACTGTAAAGAAATTTACGGTGCCATTTTTCGTTTTTGAGATTTTTGGGAAAAAATTTTAGATTTTCTTCTTTCTTCAGTAACTTGGTTGTTATGCAACGAATTGAGAAAGTAAATATACTTCTCCTTAGCAACTTTTTCGCTGCATCCAGTTTCGTCACTTCAGAAATATCATCGACTAAAAAAAAATAAGTGCGGACCTGGATTTTAAATTCTTTTTTTTGATTGCCACGAGTCTAATTATTTTCAATTTATTCTCACTCCCTTGTGAATTTGCTACTGAAAATTGCACGTGATAGTGAAAGATGACACATAATTAACACACTAAATTGAAAAGAGACGATTTGAATCAAACGGCATAAAAACATTAAAAATAAAGGAATCTGCTCTTACATTTTCGTGGTCGAATTCTGTGACACATAGACATTATTTATTTATACTACATATTTTCATTTATCGATTTTAATCGCATTTCAATTTGTTTCAGGGATGACGGGTAATTGAAAATGGCCTCACCGACTCCTTCGATAGAATCCTTACCACGAGCAAACTCAATTGGATCTTTTGGAGACCATCCTGACTACTTATCTTTATCACCTTTGGCGGATTCTCCCTTGACTGTCAGTGGTTCATCGCCGCCAGCAAGTGACTCCTTAGACCGTGAAAGTGATCATTCAGAGCTCCATTGCCTTCAGTGCAGGGAACCAACTATTATTGACACCAAACTTTTATCGTGCTTTCATACATTTTGCAACCCCTGCTTGGAGAAGAATAAATTTAATTGCCCAAGGTGTCAGACCGAATCAATAGAGGGCATTATCAACAGTCTCCTGATTTCTGACTCCTCAGACAATTTCCATCCCATAGTACGTTGTACTGGGTGTAAAACTAAGAAGCTAGACGCAGTTGCTCGTTGTGACGATTGTGCCAATTATCTGTGTTCGAATTGTGTCATGGCCCACCAATTTATGCACTGTTTCGAAGGACATCGCGTTCGAAATCTGACCGAGCTGAAGGAAGATCACAAAAATGGAGTGATTACAAATGGTTCCATAACAAATGGAGAAAAGAACATGATTTGCCCAAGACATAAGAGTGAATTGTTAAAATATTACTGTCGTACTTGCACAGCGCCAATTTGCAAGGAGTGTGCAACCACAGAGCATCCGACTGGTTTGCATGAATGTGAACATATCAACGATGCTGCCTCTAAACAACTAGAAGCTATCTCGCACGCAATACAAGAGGCTAAAGCTAAAGCAACAGACATTAGAAATGTTATGAAAAATGTAGAACATACATCAAGTCGTTTACAAGTGCAATATCATAAAGCACAAAATGAAATTAACGAAACATTTCTGTTCTATAGATCAATGTTAGATGAAAGGAAACAGGAATTGCTCAAGGAATTAGAAAGTGTATTTTCTGCGAAACAAATTTCTCTCGGTGTTGCTGCACAAAAAGGTCAGGAATCCGTCGATCAGATCAACAAAACGTGCGAATTTATGGAGAAGTTGAACAAATGTACAAATGCCATTGAAATCTTAATGTTTAGGAAATTGTTGGATTCTAAATTACAAACTTTACTCGGTTATAATATAGATCAGAACGTCCAGTCTGCCTGTGAATTAGAGTTTGTATCTAATTATCAAGCGATTCAGGTTGGTGTTCGGAACACTTTTGGCTATGTCAGGTCAAATTCTGAAATTGTTACTGGGCCAAGCAAGCAACCTCCTATCGCTCGACCCACTGGCGGATCTAGTTCAAGTGGCAGCAGTGTTAATGGTAGCTCTGGAAGTCTCAATGGAGGGATGCACTGCCAATTTTCCATGTCAGGTTCGAGTCAGTCAACTTCCCCTTTCGAATCAAATATTATTTCCAAGAGATTTAGCAGCGCTAATAGTTTGGGACCATTTTCTACGACAATTGGTGATTTGAATCTCAATAGTTTAAACCCCTACGAGAAATGGTCTAATGGGGGAACTGACAGTATTTTTCAAAATGGCACTGGATCTGATCCCTATTCTCTTTCGACTGGCCATACAGATTCGATGCTAGACATTACTTCCAAATTAATGACCGCTACAATATTTCCTCCAAAATCCCAAATAAAGAGACAAAAGATGATCTATCATTGCAAATTTGGTGAGTTTGGCGTAATGGAGGGCCAGTTTACAGAACCAAGTGGTGTAGCAGTCAATGCACAGAATGATATTATTGTAGCAGACACTAACAATCATAGGATTCAAATCTTCGATAAAGAAGGACGGTTCAAGTTCCAATTTGGAGAATGCGGTAAACGAGATGGTCAGCTACTTTATCCAAATCGAGTGGCTGTTGTTCGGACTTCGGGAGATATAATTGTCACAGAAAGATCACCGACTCATCAGATACAGATTTACAATCAATATGGACAGTTCGTTAGGAAATTTGGAGCAAATATACTGCAGCATCCGAGAGGTGTAACTGTAGACAATAAAGGAAGAATTGTTGTAGTAGAATGCAAAGTTATGAGAGTAATAATATTTGATCAGACCGGAAATGTTCTACAGAAGTTTGGGTGTTCCAAGCATCTAGAATTTCCGAATGGTGTCGTAGTAAATGATAAGCAAGAAATATTTATTAGCGATAACCGAGCCCACTGTGTCAAAGTGTTTAGTTATGAGGGTGTGTATCTTCGTCAAATTGGAGGCGAAGGCATCACCAATTACCCAATCGGTGTAGGAATCAATGCCGCAGGAGAAATTCTAATTGCGGACAACCATAACAACTTCAACCTGACTATATTTACCCAAGATGGACAGCTGGTTTCTGCTTTGGAAAGTAAAGTAAAGCACGCCCAATGTTTCGACGTAGCTCTCATGGATGATGGATCTGTAGTATTGGCTAGCAAGGATTACCGTTTGTACATTTATCGTTATGTACAAGTACCGCCTATTGGCCTGTAAAAGGAAGTTCTCCAGTATTGAGACAGGGTCTCTCCAGCCACCATTCCTGACACTTTTTGTTGATGCATTTTTAACGGAATGGTTTGCTGTGTTACTGTAAATTATTATTATTATTAACATAATTTTCTCTATTGAAATTTCGCGATGTTTACGATTATAGTTTTTTAATGATAATAATAATGTGTAACATGTTGATATTTTTAATATGTACGATTTTGACAATGTGTTTTAAGTAATTATGTGGCGGCCCGATGTACGACCAAATTAATTAGTACTCTATTGAAAAACAGGGATATTTAGAGATGTTAAACAATAACCAAGCATAGCGGTGCCTGGGCCATTTGTTGTATTGAAATTACGCATCAGTTTCCATATATTATAAATATTGATGATATCTATTTTTTAATAATGCGTGTATGGTGTTGTGAATGTCCGTAGCATAGCACGTTGTTGTTTTTTGCGGAAAGCCGCGTTGTTAGCGACCCTAGTCACCCTCGAACTGGACAGTAGTTCTATTATGTATAACTTTGTATGTTTGTATTTGTATCTCTATTAGTATGACACCGTGTGCCGTGCCCTTAAGCTAACTCTTCTTGTTTTTATTTAAATTTTCTCACTTAGATTTGTTGTATACAATATTTTAAGTTTAGAAATTGAATATGGTGCATGCAATATTTCACCATTTTATTATTATTATTTTTTTATTATTAGTTGTAGTAAGTAGTAATATATATTTTTTTGTTTGTTGATGCTGCCAAGTTTAAGATAGCGAACGCGGGTAATATTTTATATATTCCGCTTGTTATGTGACACTGCACCGCACTCCATGTGACCAAGACTAACTAGTATTTGATTTTGTTCACTTAAAGCTTAAATCCGTCAAATATTCCGACCAGATTTTTAGAGCACAAACTAGAGTTTACTTGGAATTTTGACTGATTTATAGCGTTTTTCAATTTACCAATTTATTTATGATGTTCTTATTTATATTATTTGTTATTTTTGAGAAAACGAAGCGAACGCATGCATGCGGGGGCTGCTCGATCTCATCCTATACCAGTCCCCTTCACAGACTGCAGAGATCGGCATGACTCGTCACATGGCAACCCTCCACGGTGTCCGCCTGACAAGTGTTATATTGTTTTAGTATCTTGTTCAGAGTACGCTCTATTTTTTCTATTGTTCCTCTTAAATCCTCAGACGGCCACTCGTAGAGCTGTTGTTTGTGTTGAATTGGCCATCTCGGTATCCAGTTATTGCAGTTTTTTTAAATATTTGTTGTTATTATTATATTAATTTTAATGGTAGAATTGTTCTTAAATTAATGTACATTGTTTTGTTTTTTCATTGAAGTTTTGTTGTATATGCTTTTTTTTTAATTAATAATACCAGTTTCTTGCAGTTTTCATTAGTTTTTTTTGTTCTTATTTTCTTCTTTCCAATAAAGTGTGGTGTGACTGGCAGCAAGAAGAACGAGACATTCAGAACCTTATTGCAGAAAGTAGAGTATGGCACGGTATGCTTTTGGTGCAGCCCTACTTTATATACACTTTTATACTTAGGATTAAGGATTATTGATGATCTTCTGCGAAAGCAGCAGCTTGTGTAATTATTTGAACAATCTTCCTGGGCCCAACTAAAGCAGATCCTATAATATAGTAATATAATAGGCATGTGTGATTTTATGGTATCATAGTCATTAGTTTGTAGCATTTGTAGTTTTTATTAGTAAGCGGTTTAGTGATGAAGATGTACATGCGGGGAGGAGTATTTCATCCATCCATCCGCACCTTGATTTTTTTATATTATAAAACATTTTCGGTAAGACTGATTAAAACAACACATTTCTTCTGGTAACGAACTTGGTGATACGCATTATGCAATAGTGCCCCAGAAGATGCGACTGACGAGTTGGCAACTCAGAAAAAAATGCGCACACAATCGTGAAACAGAAAATAACAGGTGCCACCTCGAGGGCCGTAGCGGGGTCTGTCACTCGGATAGAGTCTCAATTATTCCAGTGATCATTTCGACTAATCCGATTTTTCAAAAAGTTCTGGCAGTTGCCATCAAATTCATTTTTCTGTATTTTCTCATGTTACGGCTATTCCACCATATGTCGAAGTTCTGTTTCTTATTATTATGAAATGTACAGTAGAACTTCCAAGTTAAATCTTAAGGTGCATTAAATAAAAATCGAGTTGAAGAAACTTTGAGTTCTAGAACAGTTTCATAAATTCTCTATACATTACGTACTTGTGCATACATGTTACCCATAACCTATAAGACACAAACTTACACACGTATTGAACAAAAAGCAATTATTTTAATTCGCTATGAATTATACGTTGGGCCACAAGCTGTAACTTGGACGTAATGTTTGAAGGCAAAACTACAACACGGATTGACTTGAGTTTTTCGCTCGGTTTTTCGTCAGTGTAGAATGAGCCAGGCAGTCAAAAGTCAAATTTTCCTTTCTGAGCGGCAAACTTTCTATTAAAAGATACTATAACCAACTCTCGTACAGATTACATTCACTCCTTCTTGCTGTTCTGATGGCAAAGATTTGATACCCATCTAGAGTTCTTTGATTTCCTAATCACAAACAGTTGTAATTTTTGCGTCCTATCAACGTTAATACTAACCATAACAGTAGGTAATTCGCTCTTTGCTTTTTTTATAGACCACAGTTTTATCGCGTAAACATTCAAAGAATAAACCTGTTTCATCATCATTGAAGATGTTCTTATAGGTTCATATTGAGAAAGTAATCCAGGGAGTATATTTTCTTTCCAGTTTTCACAATTATTTTCATTGACGTCTGCGCTTTCATTGCAAATCGCTTTTTACACAATGTTGTGACGAGCTTTAAATTTGTGTAGCCATCCCAAGTTAGCTGTGAAATTTGGATGTCCTAAGGTCTTCGCAAAATCTTGTGCCTTTTCTCAAATTATTGTTTCCGATATCGGTAGTTTTTTGTCTTGGTAGACCTTGACCCATTTCGATACCGATTCATCGATGTCTAACACTCACTTCATCGAAACTTTTTCAAGAATTGAGCCGCGATTTTTATAAGTTGCAGGCAATGTACTCGTATTAGGTGGTATTTGAAATTCAGCAGTGATATCTTTTTTCCGTTTTACACCTCAGTCCACTTGTTCAATTAAGCGAATTTTATCAGCTACCAACAAAGTTTTCCACTTCCTCTTCGCGATAAACATTTTAGCGGCTACTCTGAACACATTCAAAATGAAACAAAACTATTCGGAAATCTGTGTTTTTCGGTCAGTTTATCTTGAAAATAACAAACAATAATGCTTGAGTAGGTACAATAAAAGTTGTAAACCTAGGCAGTTTCACTCACAGAGAAGGTTATTGTAACTAAGGATTCAATAGAATTTCAGAATTCTTTGTACATATTATTCGAGATAGTGAAATTTTTAATTCTGCAACTTCGACATAAAATGCCTTTAATTTGGCGCCTAGATTAAGGGACTAGCACTATTAGTTGAGTTTCAAAAATTCAACCAAAGCAAACTCAACCTGTGAAAGTTCTACTGCACTGTAATACTGCAGGCGTCAAACGTGATGGCGAGGGAAGGAGATGCGCAGTTGAGAGATTCCCACTACGCTCAACAGTCAGTGGCGTACGATTAACTTCATAATAAATTCATCCATAGTCAAAGAAACCTTATCCACTGCCTGAATCTGCTTTAAACTAGGGCATGGACCTTACCTGTGTGGGCTCTCGCCATCACGTTAGACGACATGTAAGAATAGTAAGAAAAGGATTTAGGATTCACCCACTTTGCATGTAAATTTAACGAGCAAAAAATTTGTGGTGCAGTCCATGTATTCTTGGTGCAGCAAAGAATTCAAAATTTTTCTGTGTAATCCCCTTTTTAGCACTTTTTTCATAAAAGACTAAAAATGTTTTATCGCAGCATGCTGCACTGCTTCCTCCTTTCTCCGAGGTCAGCCTTCAATTTGCAGAATGGAAAAAAGTCGCATGGGGCGAGATCTGGACTATAACTAGGGTTCACGAATAGCCGCTTTGAAAACAGAAACGGTATGCACAGATGCATCGTCTTGCAAAAGTAACACACCTTGAGACAATTTTCCTTTGTTGTTCTAGATAATAGCCTATCTTGGTTTCTGCAGTAAGTTAGAGTAATTGGGAATTCACGGTCATATCACTTTCTTTTTTGTACCCCAAAAAATAGTTTCCGTGAACCCCTTTTACAGATGATCATAATGCAGCACTATGATTTCATCCCCTGTTACATTGCAAATCCTTTCGACACAACTCTAAAGAAAACCTCACGGCAGTCAACAGGTTGCTCTCTGCGAGTATTTTAAGAACACATCTTGCACAGATATCGACTGCAGCATCTCTGTTATGCTAAGAGTACATGGATCATACTACTTAATAACCTGCGCTTATTGACACTACAAATAATTGAAATAATATTAAAAAGTTTCAGTTTTTTGTTTTGAATAATTATTTTTAAAAAATCATACAATAGCCACATTTGATAAACTGAATAAAACTGTGCTCTTTCATGGCAGATATTAATATAACAAAATACGGATTAGTGGAAGTGATTTTTGGATCAAGCGATCGGGACCTCTTGAATATGTTGCGTTTACCTTCATGTCAATTACTCTAGGGAACATTCTATTTTATCTACAAGGGATGATGATGATGATGTAAATATATAGTTTTCCTTGTCCGCTTGCATTGAATATTGTTAATAAGTGCATTCGTTTCTAGTCTCCTGCCCTTGTGGCTCACACATACCCGTCGCACAATCTCTTGTTATTCGCTGCATGAATTGTACCAGAATTTAAATTTTTATAAATCTGATTATGATGAAGATGCATTTTGCTCATGTTGTAGTTTGTTGTTGTGCACTGTTAATGCGCCACGCCGCAGAGTCCACACTTTCGAGCACCTAGGTTACCCAGCATCGCGCTCGTTGACAGAACCTCTCTTAAACAGACTGTGATTATCGGAAATGCCTTCCCCAAATCCCGATGTTATCACTTGTACCCTCTGGTAATCTGAAATTTCAAACGAATTGTTGGATTTTGTAAAGTGCGCGTATCCGTAAGCTCTTCCATTCCACGAACCTTTTCCATGTACGAACACCAAAATATCTAATTATGTACATGTTGTACTGGCTGTACTGATCACACCAATTGATTCTCCTTGCTTGTTGGCTGGAACTCGCGGACCAAAGCACGCGCGGCCCGCGCCACCGACCAAATAGCTGCTTACAATTGTGTCTATTAATTATCTAGTCGTTTTTTATATCGTATTGTATTACTGTGCTTTGTACGTCCTGCCACTGAACGAACTCTTGATGCCGTATTTGTGTAGAATAGGAATTGTTTGTATACCTGTTTAGAACAAATGATCGAGTTTAATGTCAACACATCTTGTGAGGCAGCACATCCCACTGTGACAAGCAAGAGCCGTGGTTTTACTACACAGCTCTGACGCGTGCCCCTTAATTTTTTTACTAATTTATGGTATAGTCGCTTTGTCCGTCAATGTTCCTGCCATAGGTTGCGTAGAGAAATCGCAGATTCTATATTTGATAGCAATAGTGTGTGTTATCCGTGCATATTCACAAAACGTGTTAGCTAACATATCTTAGCTACTTGTGTGTCCCTGATAATGTGCTTCTTTCGTATTATCTTGTCCGCTGTAGTGTGTAATAAGCTTACGCTGCCTTGTAGGCTCTAATGTGATGCCTACAGTTTGCCTAGAAGACTGGTTTGCACGATCACAACCAAAGAGTGCTTTTCTTTTAGTGAAGGTATATAATCTAGGGGAATTTCGAAGATATGACTGATTTTGAACGTGTAAACCAAACTTTATCACTTATCAACTTGTAAGACTGATGTATCTCTCTCTTTATATTTGCAAAATTAATTAAAGGCAATATAAATAATATATTTTTGATTGCTCTATGTTTGTTATGTGATAAAAACACATATTGGTTGTTAGCAGTAGGGGGGCCGCTTTTGTCGGTTGCTTGGCCTAGTATTTTATGCATGCATGAACCTTTGCGCTGTCCTCATCCCTAAAGTGCACCTCACTCGTTTATTGCGGCAGTGGACAATAATGTTACGCTACTCTACATCCACTTGTTGGCAACTACTGTATTTCCAAAAGTATTTTCAACGTTGTTAATCAAAATGTTATTAAAAGTAAGGTGTGTCTTTCGGTTAACGGTTTTTTTTGGAACATGACACATTCCGACAGATCATTTATTTTGATATAATATAATGTTAAGATTAGCGTGAAAGTAGTAGTGTGCATACCTATTATAATAAATCACTCGATTACTATGGAGCACATTATCTGGCTAAGCATTCCATGTATACACTGTTGGTCCTGTTACAATATGAGAATTTCTTAATAATTTATATGTTGTAATGAAAACTATTTTTAAAATTTAAAAAGATATACCGTTGTAATCCGGTTCATTATGCCGGACATGATTTTATTATTTATGTTTTATTGTCGGAAGTTTCTATTTTCCATAGGACAGTTTCTTGTTGTTATATAAACTAAGTGTGCCTAGTCAATAGAGTTCAGGTCAATTTTACGAAGTAATATTAATGATAATATTATTGATGTGCAGTTCCATCGATATTAAGGATAAGTTGATGCGATGATGATCTAGTTAAGATGTACTTAATTGCGTTGGGTGAACTGCCCGTGTTTTAATTACAGAAAGAATAAGTAACAAATTGCTGTTACTGACAGCAAGCTCTTAACACCTTAGTGCATCTAAGCAACTTCAGATATCGTCGTTATTGATCAAATTAATATCTATTTATTTATTTATTACCTACTTTAGTATTTAACTGTCTTATTAAGTACAAGATTTGATGATTAAGTCATATCAGTTTGTTACAAGCGTGTATTATTGCAGTGGTGTATTATCTAATAAAGCATTTTGTTTGCTTGAATTTCCTTACTTTATTTAAATATGTTAAGCGTCACAAAAGAAGGTAGCTAAAAACTATTTTTTATCCTTTTAGAATACTTCATTACTTTTATGGATCACTGGTCTAGATTCAATTAAACAAATAAATAACAATAAGATTGTACAATGCAAATATGAGTGAAAATGCACTTTCCCGACATCTGTAATGCTCTAGTTTATGTAGATATGTTACTAACAATTAAAAAAAGAACAAAGTAGTGCTAATTTTAACTTTGTTAGTTTACTACCATGGTGATGTTCTACTAACTCTAACATTCATAGATAAATTCTTATGATAATGCAATTTTTGGGTTCTTGAAGAAATTTTAAAAAATGGTAAAAAATTAATGAAAAGAACATGCTACCCTCAAAATTTAATTGATAATCCTTAGTTCAGGTGAACTCAAAGCGTATTACTTGAATAATATCATATAAGCGCAGGCGCGGTCAGACTGCGGCTCTTTTATGATAGCCAGAAAAGAAGATTTGAATAGGAAAAGAGAGGTTTTAACAGTAAATGGAAAGAAAATTTTGCATTCATTAAGAATAATGAAAAACCATTGTCTTATTTATAAAACTATAAATATAAATAGACTAAATTTCGATTTTGCGCCATTCAAAGAAAAGATGTTTAAATATTGCATGTTTTGAATCATCATCATAAGGTTCTCAGTCCGAAGACTGGTTGGACGCGTACCTCCATTCTTTTCTATCCTGAGCTAACCTACGCATTTCCCTAAAAGTAGAACATCCTACATCCCTAACTATTTGAGAGCAGTAGTCTAATCTAGGCCTACCCCTACCTCTTTTTATTCCTATCTCTGACTCTAGTATGTCACGAACTATTCCTTCGTGTCTTAGAAGGTGTCCTACCATCCTATCTCTCCTACTCTTGAATGTGTATGGAAAATCACAGACCAACTGGTTTCGTCCTTCTGGGACTCATCAGTACGGTGCTTTCCCCTACAAACTCAAACCATGCAATTTCATTTGCATTGAAGCAATATTTAAACAAAGACCCGCTTAAAAGCACGTACGTACATGGAGACACATTAAGATTGCTTCAAAGCCACCTTAGCTTTCTGTGACGTCTCGTAGTACAAAAATCTGGATTTAGTTCTATAATTCAATGCCTGGCGGGGTAATTGACCGAGGAGTAGT
This sequence comes from Xestobium rufovillosum, assembly GCA_963966045.1. NCBI lineage: Eukaryota > Metazoa > Arthropoda > Insecta > Coleoptera > Ptinidae > Xestobium > Xestobium rufovillosum. The sequence goes on along the minus strand of OZ014492.1, from coordinate 18,231,983 downwards.
TGTTCGAACAGTCCAGTACCACTGATTACTCAACGAAAAGATGAATTTCCGAAATCTGTAAAAATGTGGCAGTCCAGTTGAAGAATAATGATTTAAGAAACTATGCAACATTCAGTTTAGCTTTTGAAGAATTCATAGTATTCAAAACATTATTTATGTTACGTATCTAGGAAAGCAATACAAAAAGAAGTAATATTAGATTTAGTAGCAACTGATGGTGCTCCGCCAATGTTGAGTAATTAAAATATTGGTCTTTTAAAAATACATTCTAAAATTCCACAATTTATATCCCTGTGAACATCTCGTAGCTATTTATTTATTACTAGATGACCCGTGGGCTACGCTCCACGACTTTTACGTAGTGGTGATAGTTGCCTAGGTTTTTTCCTGCGGTTTTCATATCGCATGTACGCAGCCCTGTATGTCATTTTGTCCATAATTAATTGCGTTTAATTTAATGCATACGACAAAAAACCATTCTACCTATGCCTACCCGTGTAACGTTGAACTCCGACTGCGATAACAGCGCTCAGCAGATCCAAGCGTCCATCGAAATTATGCCGATGCAATTTTCTTATTTGCCTTAAAGAAACACCTGGTCGAGTGCACGACCTCACCCATACGATCTCCGCCAGTTGAAAAGAGACCGAGCGACCGATATCCCCACCCGTTGCAAGTGTTGTGCCTTTTCGCTTTTAATATTATGATTTTAAATTGCAATACCTACTGAACTACCTACTTAATGCAAAAAATCATCCCCAGTTTAAGATATGAATGATACAGAATGATGTACATATTGTATTGTATTAATGTCTTAAAACGATTTGTTCAGTTTCTTAAGCCTATTACTTATCTCGGAGACAAGGATAAATCATATCCAGAATTGAAATGTGGCAACTGGTTACAAGATTTTATGTTCCTGGCTAATTCATTACAACACTTACAAAATCTCAATATTTCATTGGAAGAAAAAGAGACATACGTCTTTAAGAGTCTCTTCCGAGTTTCTACATTAACCGTTCCCAAGCATAACAGTTGTTTCTTTTTGTTAAATGCAACTCGACACTGCGCTATTATTTGTTTTATGTCTTTAGTGCTCCTGCCATCTCGAGTTATTTTACTCCCTAAATAGCAGAAATCCGCAACTTCCTCTATCTCCTCATTTCCTATCTGTATTTCAGTTTTAGTTCTGTTTTCACGCCCTCTACATACCAAAATTTTGGTTTTCTTTGTATTGATTTTCATGCCGTAGCCCTCTGTCAAAACTGCTTCCATTTCATTCAAAGCCATTCCTAATTCTTCTTTGCTAGATGCTAACACTGCTATATCATCCGCAAATCTGAGCATGTTAATAGTTTGACCCTGTACATTAATCCCTGAAAATAAATAAGCTACATTAAATTTTCTTCGACAATAAACCCATTTCTAAAAATGGGAGTCACCTCCATCCACTAGCAGATTGTAAACGCCCCTCGATAGTTGGTGACAGCCGAGTACGTTCGGGTCGTATCTGGCCGGCAGATCTGTTTCTCCTCATGTTTCTTCTACACTGGATGGTGTAGTGGGAGATAGTATCATGCGATCGAGTGCTTATTTTTCTTGTGCGATGTACGTATCCCTCTTAAAACAAACTTAATAATTTTCCTGTGTTGAAAATAATATCTTCTAATCTTAAATGAGGAAAACTTCCTGATTGAAAAGTAATGCTACCAGATTTTGAAAATAGAATAGCTGGGCTTACAGGAACACACTTTCCTGGCGGATTAGCACAGGGATGTTCGTTAGTGGATAAAACCGTTAAGTTTTCTTGGAGTGGCGTGGGGAGTTTCATAAAATCGAAATCCTTGTCTTGTCTGGTCGCGATTTTGCTATTTGTTTTCAATTACATTCAATCCAACTTTCAAGATATTTTAAGATGGTACCAGAACAACATCAACAAAAAACTATAGCTATTGCGTGTATGTCACAGAATCATTTTTGTGACAATAAATGTAAAAAAGAAAAAAGGTAAATAACGAGGAAAATACAGTCATGTGAATCTGTTAAATGAACAGCAGGAAGATAATCCGACGATTTTAAAAATCTTGAGAATGGACAGTAAAAGTTTCAATGAAGATGTTCCGCTTCTTTGGGATTCTTCATTCTTCTGCTTCTTCATTTCTTTCCAGAAAGATCCCCTCAGGGATTGTCTTTTGAAACAAAATCCTTGTCAGTTTCAGTATTAAATCTTTTGCATACATTGATTAATTTTGGTGTGTCGGCATTTTTGATAGCTTTACATTTGTCTGCAATAAGATGTGAGAACCAGGAGGCGAGATTGTTTACATCCCTTTGCAGCAGTATCGAATCGGAATTAATTTGTCTAAAAAGCTTCAGATCATCGGTAAACAACAAAAATGAACAACTCTCAAAAACCTCCTTGGCATCTAATATGAATAACAAGAACAGGGTTGGTCCCATGTGAGATCCTTGAGGGACACCGGATTTGACATCAGTAACTCTGGATGTCTGGATAAAGCTTTCTATTAGTGAGGTAGGATCGCAGTCAAGCAAGAAGGGGGTCGCCTATACCTAGCTTATATAATTTGAATATTAATCAGTCAAATGTTGACTTAATCAAAAGCTTTACTTATATCAGTATAAATGCAGTCAACATTACAACCAGTCTCCAGACCATCAATAACATATTCGGAGAACACAAAACGATTGGTAGCGGCGGATCTTCCCCGAAACTGAGGTAGCAATTATTTTTTAATTAATTTGTACACCCTGAAGAACGCAAATAATAATAATACCATTAGCAGATTTTATAGACATAGGTAATATTTATAGTGACATGTAAGAATTAGGGCCTCGCCACATAGGCCATGCTATGCTTTGTCATTGTAAAACACAGGAGTAGAGACAATGGAATTCAAATGGAAGTGTCCACATTGTTTATGTTTAAAGTAATAATTTACATAGCAACGAACTCGACTTCTATACTGTTTCTATGGATACGTTTCCATGGAAATAAATTATTTATTTTTTAAGAAAAAATTTTAATTTGAGTAAATTAACCCCATGTGACGCCAGAGGGGGCTCACCTGACAAAACCCTATCCAAAAGGTAAAAAATAAACAATATATTAAATGAAACGTCAGGATGACACCAGAAAATTGATTCTTTGTAAAATCTCCGAAACCAGGAAACCTATTGAATTAAAATTTTGGGTGCGATTGTCCTATGTAGATTTCTGTTGTTCTAAGAATTTTTGCTTTTTTACTGCCGCCAGTGGCTCTTTCACAAAGAGGTGAGTTCGATCCTTTCGCTTAAACGATGTTACGTCACTAGTTTCTACCTCGGTTTCGACCAATGAGGCTGAAATTTTCGAATTTTGCGTTCAATTTGGAAACAAAAAGGTATCGTTGAATTATTTCTTATAAATTAATCTTAGGTTCCTAGTAAAATAACATTTTATAAAATCGTCACATATACCTGACAGGCGAGATTCCAGAAGATTACAACGGAACATCATAGTAGCTTTACCAAAAAGGAAAAAGGAAAGGCGTGGATAGGTGTGAAAATTTTAGAACTATCAGTTTAACTTCCCACGCGTCAAAAATTTTAACTAGGATTGTGCAAAGAAGGATGGAGAAAAGGGCGGAAGAAATATTAGATCAGTTCGAATTTAGACGAAATAGAGGAACGCCCGAGGCCATTTTAGCTCTACGAGTAGTTATAGAAAAAACAATAGAAAATGGAAAGAGCGTCTATATAGGATTTGTAGATTTAGAAAAAGCCTTCGACAACATGAAATGGAGGAAGATGTTCGAAGTGCTTAGAAAGGTAGGGATGAAATATAGGGACAGAAGAATAATACATAATCTCTACAAAGAGCAAAAGGCAGTTATAGAATTTGAACAGGAACAAATAGAAGTAGATATCTGGAAGGGAGTGAAAGACGGATGTGCATTGTCACCTCTAGTTTTCAACTTATACAGGGTATCCCACGACGACCTTACACGATCTTTACATAGAAAAGTACATATAGTAGAATTACACAAAGTTGCACAAAAAGGTAATCGAGGATGCTCAATTCGACAAAAATATTTTTGACTTTCTGCAACTTCCAGTTATACCGGAAATAGACACCAACTTCCTTATTTTGAATGCAATGCCCACATTTTGATACGGATTTAGATTTTTGGTCGAATTTTAAGGTCACCTTATGCAAAACATCATATGTGCGAAGTGCGCCGTCTTCAAGATATTAAACGTTAAATATCTTCATTTTCCAAATGTTATCATTTATAGCTTGGAAACGGTAGGAGATAAAGAAAAATGACTTCCATGTCCCTATCCCAGTTTCTAATTCTCTATCTAAAGAGTCTGGAAAATACCGCCTCCTGATTGGTCAAAAAATGACAAAAAGTTGCCAATCAGGAAGCAGTATTTTCCAGACCCATTAGATAGAGAATTAAAAACTAGGATATGGGCATGTAAATCATTTTTCTTTATCTCGTACGGTTTCAAAGTTATAATTGATGAAATTTGGAAAATGACGATTTTTAACGTCTAATATCTTGAAGAGGGTGCACTTTACACATATGATGTTTTGCATAAGGTGACCTTAAAATTCGACCAAAAATCTAAATCCGTAATAAAAATGTGGGCATTCCATTTAAAATAAGGAAGTTGGTGTCTATTTCCGGTGTAACCGGAAGTCGCAGAAAGTCAAAAATATTTTTGTCGAATTGAGCATCCTCGATTACCTATTTCTGCAAATTTGTGTAATTCTACTATATATACTTTTCTATATACAGATCGTGTAAGGTCGTCGTGGGAAACCTTGTATATCGAAGATGCGATTAATATTGTTAAGGATAGAACAGCCTCAGAGATTAATGTACAAGGTCAAACTATTAACATGCTCAGATTTGCGGATGATATAGTAGTGTTAGCATCTAGCAAAGAAGAATTAGGAGCGGCTTTGAATGAAATGGAAGCAGTTTTGACACAGGGCTACGGCATGAAAATCAATAAAAAGAAAACTAAAATTTTGGTATGTAGAGGGAGTGCAAATAGAACTAAAATTGAAATACAAATAGGAAATGAGAAGATAGAGGAGGTCGCGAATTTCTGCTATTTAGGAAGTAAAATAACTCGAGCTGGTAGGAGCACTAAAGATATAAAACAAAGAATAGCGGAGGGTCGAGTTGCTTTTAAAAAAAGAAACAACTGTTATGTTCGGGAACGGTTAATGTAGAAACTCGGAAGAGACTCTTAAAGTCGTATATATATGGAGTACGGTATTATACGGGTGCGAAACTTGGACAATAGGAAAAGCGGATCAAAAAAGAGTAGAAGTGTTTGAAATGTGGTGTTACAGATGCATGATTACGATATCGTGGATAGATAGGGTTAGCAACAGGGAAGTATTAGAAAGAGTTGGGGAGAAGCGAAAGGTATGGAACACAATAAAGAATAGGAGAGATAGGATGGTAGGACACCTTTTAAGACACGAAGGAATAGTTCGCGACATGCTAGTCAGAGATAGGAATAAAAAAAGGTAGGGGTAGGCCTAGATTAGATTACTGCTCTCAAATAGTTAGGGATGTAGGATGTTCTACTTTTAGGGAAATGCGTAGGTTAGCTCATTATAGAATAGGATGGAGGTACGCATCCAACCAGTCTTCGGACTGAAAACCTTATGATGATGAAATCTTCCACAGAATTGTTCTAAAACTACTTGCAACGCCATTAGGTATTAAGGCTGCCGTTCAGTACATAAAATTACAATTTTAAGTCATATTCAAAAACGGTAAAAAGCACGATGTTCGAATTTTGCACAATTATTTGAAACGAATGTATCTTGTGGAAGAGGTTGTATTCATAAAAAAAATTGGTTAAACAAAAAAAATTAAAGCATATTTCAAAACATGTCGACTTCTGTTCATTAAAAATATACTCTTCCTAAAGAGGCGGTATTTCACTATACTTCTGCCAAAGATCATATATTTAGTGTACCTACACCGTTTTCGAAAAAGACTTGAAGTTCGATTTCATCATTTTTCTAGCATTTTTAATAATGGCTCATAAAATCTACCAACACTGTAATTTATAGAAGTTATAAAATTTCAAGGAAGAACAAAGGATTAACACACGAACGGAGGACAGTGTAGGAGAAATTAAAGTAGAAGAGGTAGAGCGCGCAATCAGAGAGCTGAAAGGTGGAAAAGCTCCTGGGGTGGACAGGATCACGACAGAAATGTTAAAGAACATGGGAAAAGAAGGGACAGGACTCTTTCTAAAAATTTGTAAGGATTCATGGAAACAAGAAAGGATACCTGAAGACTGGGAAGTAGCTCTAGTATTACCAATTCACAAAAAGGGAGATAATAAACAGTGTAGTAACTACAGAGGAATATCCTTATTGGGTGCACCCTTGAAAGTATATGAAAAAATATTAGAGAACAGGCTAAGAACAGAAGTAGAAGGTATGCTGCACGAGGCGCAGAGCGGATTCCGTAAAGGCAAAAGTACGCAAGATCATGTATTTACGGTGAAGCAAATAATAGAAAGAGCAACATCGCGGAAGAAAGGAACTGTTTTTGCATTTATGGATCTCGAGAAAGCCTTCGACAAAGTACATAGAGAGAGGGTATGGGAGAGTCTACAAAGAAGAGGGACAAATGAAAAATTAATAAATGTTATTAAGTCTTTACAGAAAAACTAGAAACTGTGTGATCAGTCGAAACATGAAATCCAGGGAATTTGTTACCACCATCGGATTACGTCAAGGAGGAAGCCTAAGTCCACTGTTATTTATTATTTACTGGTACCCGGCGCGTTGCTGCCTCTGAAGAAATAATTGTGGTAAAATCGTTTGAAACTTGATAAACTGCGAATGGCATATGCCGTTTGACGTTTGCATTTTCACTTTATAAATTATTTGCTGCCCGGTCCCGGTACGACATGCGCGGCACCTACTGTAAGTTAATCTTCAGATTAGCCCAGCGAGTGTTCCTGTGAAGTTTGGTAGCGATCGGATCAGCATAATTTTTTGGTTTTGTGCGAGGCGGGGGCTTGATATGACACTTATCAACTGTCAGATTTGACAAATAAAATTTATAAAATCGAGCGTTACCTAAAAAAACGTTACGTTCCTCTGCGTAACTATGGATACGTGTATTTATGTACAATGACCAAAATTATCAAGTTAGTAATTAATTTCAAGTTGTCAGTTTAAAATTGTAATATTTTGTTGTGAAACTGTCGAAAATGTCGATTTCGGGAAACGGGATAAAAAGTATCCTATGTCCGTCTCCTGGTTCTAAGCTACCTCCCCACCAATTTTCAGCCAAATCGGTTCAGCCGTTCTTGAGTTATAAATAGTGTAACTAAAACGACTTTCTTTTATATATATAGATATGGACGAGATAATAAGGGACTGCTCAAGAAAAAGCAAAAAGTTAAATGTTGGATTCAGGAATCTTCAAAGAATAGTCATCTCAGAGGGCGCTTTTGCAGACGATGTTGTGCTGATGGCGGAAAACGAGCAAAACATGCAAGAAAATATACAAATATGGAACGACAAACTAGAAGAGCATGGCATGAAGATGAACAAAGAAAAGACCAAGGTTATGTCGACAGATGAACATCAGAAACTGAATATATGGATAGAAGGTACAAACATAGAACAAGTTAGTGTATTTCAATACTTAGGAGCTGAAATAGAGAGTACAGGGAAGCAAGAAGCAGATGTTAATAGCAGGATTGAAAAAGCAATGAAGGCATACTATGCTATGAATGCAGGATTCATAAATAAGAAGGAAGTAACAAAGAGAACAAAGATGAACATTTTTAAAGCTATTTTCAGGCCAATACTCACGTTTGGTTGCGAATCGTGGGTTCTCAACGGAAGGCAGAAGAGCAAAGTGCAAGCTGTTGAAATGAAATATCTCCGGCGAGTAAGGGGAGTCACGAAGGTGGATAAAATGAGAAATATACAAATTCGTCAAGATCTGGAAGTTCAGTCACTTTTCGAGTTCATAGAGCAACGTCAATTGAGCTGGTGGGGACATCTACAGAGAATGGAAAATACGAGACCGATAAAGATGGTGTGGGAAGCAAGGACACAGGGTACAAGAGAGGAAGACCGCAGAGGACATGGAACAGTGGAGTTGCTGAGGAACTGGAACGGAGAGGGTGAAGATGGGAGGACGCAAGAGTAAAGGCGAGAAATAAGAAGGAGTGGGCTGAATTTGTTCACCAACGTGAAGCTACGTAATGTAATAAATTGTTATGATTTGTAATGTAAATAAGAAACCACACACCATTTATGGTATAAGTGGGATTGATTATAATAATAATAATAAAATTTCAAACTGCAAATTATAGAATGGAAGTTCTGACAAATAAAACAAATATGCGGAAGGCCACTTACAGCTCGAAGAAAGCGATTTTGATATTTTAGAAGACTATTCCAATGCCCAATTTAAAATAATAATATAACCTCAAATGTTTATCGTTAATGTAAATTTCTTGACTGTTTATAAGGAAAATGATCAAAATGAGCATAAATATTTCCAAAAAACCATTCGTGTAGCTTTTAATAGTTTCCCGACAGTTGGCTACCTTAGGGTTGCCAGATATTTAAATTGGAAAAGCGGGGCACCTGGGCGGGGGCGGGCCCCCACAAGGAGGGTGTCTCCCCCGGACTTTTTAAATGAAGTTGCCTTGGAAGTCATTTTACAGTGTTTTAAAAATATGTTGGATACCTTACGAAGGAATAGAAATAATGTACTTAGGTACTCGGAAATAAACTTTTTATTACGCGTCTAGAGGTGGGGTGATGGAGCGGTACGTAATCATAGCTTCTGTCTGTAAGATGATAAATACCTATGCAATGTTGTTAGTTGTATCCTTTTTGTCCCAGAAAATCGGGATAATCGGGAACAAATTTGTTCAATCGGGGCATTTTGTTAGTTCTGCGTGGCGCGGGGCAGCTATTGAAAAATCGGGGCATATTTATTAAATATTTATGTACAATTGCATGTTTATTAGATATTTAATAATATAGGATGGTAGGACACTTCTGAGATGGGAAGAATTAGTTTGCAATAGAAGTACTAGAGGCGGAGAGAGGAAGAAAAAGAGGTTAAGGTGCACTCAGATTATATTACTACTCTGAAATAGTTGGGGATGTAGGATATTCTACGTTTATGAAAATACATGGGTTAGCTCAGGATGGACGTATGCATCCAACCAGTCTTTAGTTTCTAGAATAAAACTGAATTGATCGTCTTTTTAAATTTGACAGAGAAGGAAAGTAGTTTTGACTGCTTATTTTCTCATGCTGCTCCATCTAGTATATTTGTAAGCCACACTAAGGGCGGAGTAAAACTTGGATAAATTCTACACTCAGGACCTCTGGTGGCGAAGTTTGTCAAGCGGAACTGAACGGCAGCCTTAAAAGAACAAAAGCTTTTAGAACAATAAATGTATATAGAGGACAATCGCTACCAAAAATTTAATTCTATAGCTTTTGCAGTTACGGAAATAAGTAATCATACTTATAATTATTTTCAAAACTTGTTGAGAGAAATTTTGGAATGTTCTTTCTTATTTTGATCTTTTCTACCACCTCCTAATTTTTTTACATTCATCATCTATAAAAACTAAAAAGGAACATGTTAATATATCGTGCTCTCGCTAGTAATTGCGGTTTATGCAAGAGGAATCTGAACACACTGCAAGTTAAATTGCATGGTTTGAGTGTGTAGGGGAAAGCACCGTACTGATGAGTCCCAGAATGTCGAAACCAGTTGGTCTGTGGTTTTCCGTTCACATTCAAAACACACAATATTTAAACAAGGACCTGCTTAAAAGCACGTACGTATTAGGGCTGTGCCTACCCGGAATTTTTGGAACCGGGTACCCGGTTCTATAAAATCCGGGTACCCGGATGCCCCGGGTAGCGGGTATTAAATCGGGTACCCGGGTATCCGGGTACCCGAATCCGGGTACCTACCCGGGAACCGGAATCCGGGTACCTACCCGGGAACCCGTAATCGTCAATTCCGAATACATCTTTTAACGGGTATCCAGATTTACCGAGTAGACCAGGCTATAAGAAAATTTTCCCATAAAAAGCGAATTCTATATCTAGTCTTCATATTCTGTAAGTTGGACCTTATGCATAATTTTATAGCACATATTAAATCACCCTTATTTTAGGATTTCAACATGGTAGGTTTAGGCAAGATGCTATGGTTGGTGTTACCGCGCGGCCGAAAATTTGCCCTTTCGGATTTTGCGCGTGGTTTAAATAATAAGCACTACTTACATCTAAATAATATAAATAAGGGTTATTTCGTAAATAAATAATTACACTGGTGCAATCTTCCTAACAATTTTCTTTACTAACGCGTCGAATGTGAAAAGTTGAAACGCGTAAAAAATCGTCCTAGAAAAACTGAAAAATTCTTTAGTTTAATGCCCCTTCCCCACATAAGCTTTATAGATTCTAACACCAAAAGTATTTTATGAACTGAGACATTGAGCAATGTAGGTACAGGCTTAAATTATTTCACTTACAGCAACCAACTTGAGTTTTCCACAGCACGCTTGGAGCATGGTGTTTATTTATACCGTGTGTCCCGGGAATTCTGAAGCATCCTGTTTAACATGGGAAATCTGAAAATTGCGATTTCTATGTCCCCAACGTGTTTTAAGGATATTCCGAGTATCAGGACACATACAATGTGGACCAGAGAACGTTTTTGTGCAATAATTTTCAAAGTTTAACAAAAAATTAATATCAATAATATTTCCGAAAATATATCGCGTTGGAATCAACTTAGTTTAAATACTACTGTAAAGAGAGCTACGGCCATGTCGCAATGATTGAGTGAGTTTAATCGCGGCACCCCCGACATTGCGTCCAGCGTGCGGAGGTTCAAATCCACCTGTGCGGCGTTTACGTGTTTTTACTTGTATTGTTATTTAGAATGAGCGGTGATTGATTTCAGTAAAGATACCTAATTAAACGTTTCATAATTTTTAATTAAACTGGAAATAGACTTATTAGAAAATTATTCACATTATTAAAAGGCTGTAGCATTGGAACGATAACTAGAAAATTTATTAATTGTGTTTGTGCTTTGTGTTCGATTCTTAAAGGAATAATTATTTGCAAATAATGGAGAATTTACGGAGGGAATTTTTACTTGGGAGTATTTACCGACAGCTAGCGAATGTGCGTCGGGAATATTGCAATAGGCTGGGCTACTGTCTAGTGCAAACCATCCCAATCGGTCCTTTTCAGGACCGCCACAAATATTTATTCGAGGGTTGATTTTAGACACGATGCGTAATAGCTGTTATCAATGCCCGCAGCGCAAATAAACGCAGTTATCGTTGCAAATTAAAATGAACAAAGTTTTAAAACCTTTAAGTAAATAAGTAACTAATTTTCTACGTAGGTACCTTTCGTTCCAATGTTACAGCCTTTTAATAATGTGAATAATTTTATGCACAACCGGGCGCAGCAGGCCACATTAAATGCTTTATTTTAGGGCTTAAAGTGTCATTTTATTATTGACAGCTATATTGCGGGCTTTTTTGTACTTTAAGTACTGATCTAGTTTTTACTCAGGCAACAAATTCATTGTCGCTTCCACAAATTTCGGTGGAGTGCAAGAATTGAAATCTGCATCACTTTCCATTATGAAATACATAATTAAAACACTCCAAAAGTTATTTTGTATGTAACAGTACTTAGGTTAGCGTAGGTAAACGATTACATAAATTTACAATATGGCTGTCGTTGTTTACGGCGTCTCTATGGTTATTTGAATGAATTCTTTAAGTTGGAAATAAAATCAAGTAGCTATCTGTCAGTGTGACTTTATTTTTATGCAACGCAAAAATTTATCAAAAATAATTCTTATGCAGTACCTACTTCCTAGAAGTAAGATGACCAGTTGTGCATAAAATTTTGTAGGCATCTCGGGCACAACTAGCGTTTATGGCCAGACGCGTGTTTAGAGCCTGAGGCCCGGTCCCCGGGCGGGACCGGGTAACTGGGCGGAACCGGGTACCCGAATATCCGGGTACCAGGCCGGGTACCCGGGTAGACTTTCACGGGTATTAAGTCCGGGTAGGGACCGATTTTTGAAACGGGTACCCGTCGATGTCAGAACCGGGTACCCGGGTACCCGGTTCTTAAGCACAGCCCTAGTACGTATACGGAGACATATTATGATTGTTTCAAAGCAACCTTCAGTGGGGTGGCATTCTGTGACGTCTCGTGGTACAAAATATCTGGATTTAGTTCTATAATTCAATGCCTAGCGGGGTATTTGACCGAGGAGTAGTTGTTCGAACGGTCCAGTACCACTAACTATCTACTATAGAATTAAAGCATGTGCAACTCTGTCTGCTTCGCAACCAACAGCATTATGTGGGTCAAGGATAGAACTACCATTGCACAAAGATTATCTGCCAGATATTTGCGTATAGTACGATCTCCTATGGTTGGCAGAGAAATCAAAAACAATAAACAACGCCAACTGATTACTTAAGTTACTTATTTCATCAGAATAGTGAATGCATCTTCACCAATCTGCAATTTACAAATCAATTTTATTTTTACCTTCTATGGTAGACATTGGCAAAGTGAAGCCTTCGATGTACGTTTCATTACTGATTTAATAATTGACAAAAATATGGGTTAATTAATAATAATATATAATAATAACAATTAATAATAATAAAATAAATAATAAAAATAATAATAATTAATAATAACAATAAGACTTGCAGTTATGTAAATTTTATTTTGTAAGAATTTATGGAAAGTCTTGATTCTCATTTGTTTTTGTTACAAGTTTAAAGATTTTTAGCTGCCAACAAGAAATAACTGACGCTGCTGAGTATAAAAACTTGTGAAATTATTCCTTTATATTGTAAAGAAAGTTAAGGATGTACTTTTTCACTGGCGTATTAAACTATTTTCACCATGAAAATTTCAGAGTCTATAAGAAATACGTACAATGGTTCCAACATTCTAGGTGCATTCTCCCCCGTCAGTCTTTCGAGGCATCGTGCAATGGAATTAAACATAAGTAATGTACACTGAGAGTGTAGCACTTTTTTCACACTATTTCAGTTTTTCTCTTTCAGTAAACACATAGGTACTTTATATTATGAACGCAAATTATAAATATAAATTGCATATTTTTGACTATTTTTCCGCTATTATCTAGAAAGCATCACAACTTTTATCCCATTCAAACATCTCTTACAGATTTCGAGATTACCACAGGGAAAACTTATTTCAGTGTGACAACCTGTACTATAATACATAATTATAAAGTACCATTTGCCAGTTATGAATAAAAATAAGTCATTACCTCTTCTTCAGCAGTAACTATTAAATCTCTATTAAACCTACTCAATATATTTAACATATAAAAATCACAATATTACACTTGTTACTTCATGTGCTAAGCCACATAAATTTTTTCCAACAGCTATATACAAGTAACCATTTTCACCAAAATCCTCACCCCATGAATTTCGTACAATATAGTGTGGAATTTCTGTAGTTAAATCGTAACCAACAATTTGTACTGCGTGATTTAAAAACTTCGCCGAGTCATCACAGTGATATTGAATGATTCCACCCAGATAATTCTGCCATGACAGTGCATTTATAGCAACGGAAACTGGTCCAACTGCCAAAGATTTAAGAAGCAAATCTTCTGCATCTATATATCTGCAACAGTAAAAAAATAGTTACGAAAATACAAACAAGTAGAAGATAATCTCAGTCTCAATATGGCAATAAACTTTTTTATTTACATAACGTAAATTGTTCGGACTGGTTGAACGTGTACTTCCATTTTTTCCTATTCCGAGATAATCTACACATTTTCCTAAAAGTAGAGCATCCTACACTCCCAACTATTTGTGAGCAATAATCTAAACATGGCCTACCTACGTGTTTTTATTCTTATCTCCCCTTCTTGCATGTCATGAACTAATCCTCTATTCTTTATTGCTTTCCATGTATTTCTCTTTTTTCCATAACTTTTTATAATACTCATCCCCCATTGCTAATCTTACCTATCCAGGGTATCTTTGTACGTCTGTGGCACCGCATTTCAAATGCTTCTAATTTTTTTCTATCAACCTGTCCTATCTTCTATATATTTCTATATTTCTGACACAAGTTTGTGGCGTTTATAACCGATAGCAGATTTAAGTACAAACTAGAACGTTGTGTGAACGGGCTAATGTTGTGGGTAAAAGAATACATTTCTTGAGGGAAAACGTCAAAATGCTCATTGCCGTGTGCCGTGTCCAGATTCGCGGCGCACACGTTTGTCGCGGTTCCTAGCAACATTTCGCAACTATATAACTGTATTAATACATTAATAGAACTGCATCTAGGTGCAAATTTAGGGGAATAACCGTAAAATGATAACAACAGAAAAATAACCAGTAAATATTTTTAAAAATTTTTCTGTGCTACAGTGGCTGGTGCTCGCGCACTGTCCAAGAAACGGTAATCTGTAAATGAATTAATATTTTCATACCGTGATAAAATTTAATTTTAAACAATATCATGATTTTTTTGTAATTGATACTTAATTAAAAATGAGATTTATGCAACTAGGAGGATTCATAGAAGAAAAACTAAAGACGAACAGACAGCCTTCAGATCAGACAGAACAACAACGGATATTTTTTATATACTAAGAAATAATATTATAGAAAGGGCAATAAACGAACAAAAATACTGTATCTAAGATCAGCATTTGACCTAATCAATAGAGATGAGATTTGGAAATGCCTCAATCAACTGGAAGTGCCACAATAGCTGATAGGAAATCTTAAGTAAGTCCAAATTAATGAGAATACGTCAGGAACATTCCATATGGAAGCAAGGAGATTCCTTGAGCCCACTGCTATTCATTATAATAATGGACGGAATTAATCAAAATTCAGACTTAAATACGCCAAGAACGCTACTTAGTGGGTTATAGAAAACTGAACCCAGTGTATGTATACTAGAAGTTTGATGTATGCAGATGACATAGTGCTAGTGGCGGATACACTGGGAGAAATGCAAAGGGACACTCATTCCGACATTCAATTCGACTTCGCCTTATTTATTTATTTATTTATCCTCCACCAGTGCATACGTATATTATCCTTACATATTTCTACAGATTAAAAAAAAAAGAGAAATACTAACAAAAAACCCACTATTTGTGATTAAAATTTAGTAACATTATACGAGTATGTAGTTTAGAAATTTACACCCTCGTTTACACCTATTACAAAATACAAAAATGAAAGCCAATGTGGTATGCACATCGCAGTCCGAACTCGAAATGAAAAAGAGATCAAGAAAAGACAACATTTCAAGAACAAAGACAGGAAAAAACGATATATTTAGTATTTATATATTATATTATATATTTATATTATATATATATTTAGTATTTAGTATTAAATATAACTGCTTCACAAAATAATTCAGCACATGGAGAGGACAACATCACAGTAAAAGAAGTTAAAAGTGTAAGTAAAGAAAATTATAGGGGAAACTGTGGTTAAAACTATAAAAAAAAAACGTGTTAACCAGTGAAGAATATACGGAAGAATTGAAGGAGGTGAAAGTGATACCAATTCATAAAACTGGAAATATTCATGATCCTGGAAATAAGACCTATATCGGTAAGAACAACTTTCTCAAAGGTGCTTGAAAAAGTGATAAAAAAGCGACTGCTAAGCTTTATAACTGAAACATGTAAACTGGATCAAAATCAATATTGTTTTAAACAGAGGCACAACACCCAGAAGGCAATTACAGAAGTAATAGAATGTGTAACTCAAGCACTGGACAATAGTGAACAAGTGTTTGTTGCTTTATACATTGATCTAAAAAAGCATTCGATACAGTTAATATAAATATATTATTGAAGAAGCTGGCATCTGTAGGAGTACGTGGTGTGATACATGACTAGTTTCTATTAAACAGAAAGCAACATGTGTATGGTAATGGAACCAATAGCGATGAAGATACACCAAAAACTGAAGTACCATAAGGGTAGATCTTGGGTCCGATATTGTTTTTTTTTTGTATGTACAGGGTGTTCATGTATATTTTGAACCCCCTCCCCATAACTTCTTTATTTTTAAGTTCACAATAAAACTTTGTGAATAAAAGTTTAAACTATTTTTCTGAAGATTTTAAATATATCATCAGAAAAACAACCGAACCTCTGAGACAGAAAATACAGATTAAAGCTAAGGTCAGACACAGCTACTTTTGCTGCGCAGTTTTTTTATTGCGGCTGCCAAAGTTGCGTGCTCCGTTTACACACTGACTGAAACTAGCCTCTAACGCGCAGTTTTGTGTACTGCAGCTGCCAACAGAAATTGCAAGTCCAAACAAAAGTTGCAGAACTGTTCACACCACTTGCACTATTTTACTTCAGCTGCACAGTTGCAGTACACGCTCGCAACTTGGTATGACTTGTGCGTCGCAGAAGAAAATTAAACTTGTTTGTTGTTGTGGTCGTAACAAAAACTTTGAGTTGTGCTTTACTTTCTGTATCTACTCGATGATGGATACCGATCATGTGGTAGAAGCTGCAGCTTGTCTAGCAATTGCATTGTTGTTGAGAAGAAAAAGAAGAAGACAGCAGTTTACAAAAAGAAAACGAATTTGGGTTAGAGACTGGATTAGAAACCGAGAAGGCTCTGGAGTGGTTAACAACCTGCTGCAAGAGTTACGTGTAGGCGAAAGTTTCTACCAAAACTTTTTGCGACTTACACCAGCTGATTTCGACTATCTTTTAGAAAAATTATCGCCTTCAATAAAGCGAACAGACATACTTTTCACTACGTGTTGTCTATAGAACTGCACCTGCAGTCGCAACAAAAGTTTCACCGAAATGAGTATTTTTTACTGCGACCGCTTCTACAGAAAATGTCACTCACACTGGGCTGCTTTTAAAACTGCGGGTAGCATAAGAATGTTGCGTGCAGCTATACTGCATACGCTACTTTGTAGGTTGCAGTAGTGTTCACACGTCGTATAACTTAAGTTGCGAAGTTTTTTATGCTGCAGCGCAGCAAAAGTAGCTGTGTCTGACCGTACCTTTAAGCAGTGATTTTTTAAATGGAACGACCTGTATTTTTTATGAATCTGAGTGGAGATTATCTTGCCCGTTTCAAAAATTTAATATTGTTGCGTTCTATCCCATATAGTTTTGAGATTTTTAATAGTGATGCAACGGTTCCGGGTTTTACGATTACGATTAACAAACTAATAACCGTACGATTACGATTACGGTTATCTAAAATTAACTGGAAAAAGAAAGCAAAGTAAACTTTTTCGTTTATTCTTCAAAATAACTTAAATAAAGTTCATAACAAAATTCATAAAAATAAAAAATAATATTTAAAAGTTAAAACTTTGCGACGCTCAAAATCTTTACAAAAGCCCGACACCCCCACACAATGGAAAAGGCAACCCCCAACCCGGCTGGACCCAACGGAGCTGGTGTGACGGTCCACAAACAGAAAAAAATAAATGTACCCTAGGCGCCACGCAATTATACAGGGGTTACAATACTCTAACGCTGGAGTACCCAAATTACGAACGGTATCAGTTGTCATATAATAAAACAGCGCATAATTCCAGAGCATGAACGGAGCCAGAGGCTTTAATAAACAAAATACAAGTAGAGATAATTACAAATTGAATCAAATGAGTGCAAAGTGAAGTAAGGTCTAAAGGAGTGCTTAATATAAATATATCGATTATCGCAAGTGTCACAGTACGTTTTAAATTGGTAAGAACAAAATATTATGCTGAAGGCAAAAAAAAAAGGTCGCCAGAATAGCTTACCAAAACAGATAGGTAGGTTGGTACCTATATACCACGGTGTACAGCGCTTTACCCCAAGGTTTACAAAGAGTAAATTATCACACAGTGTATAGTAATATTTGGTAGCTATTAAAAAAAACTTTTACTTAATGAAATTCTGAAATTACGGATCAAAACAAAAAAAACTAGTTAAGACTACGATTGAAAAATATAAATGTGAATTGAAAGTAAAAATAAAATACAATAATAAAGAAGCAGCTTATCTGAGTTTTTGTTGGCCTTCAAAGAAGTAGCAGGCGGCGATCGAATACCGCAAATAAAATATTCTTCAACTAAATTTCCAAAATCACAAATTCTCGGCGACACAGGCGAGAAAGAAAACGGACATATGATTAGCGTTAATGTTACTTCTGCCCAGAAGTAAAACCCTAAAAGATTAAATATGATTCATAGTTCGATAAAATAATTAATAAATTGAATAGTTTACCTCTGAGGAGGGCCCAAAATGACAAAAACGGAATTCGTTACAGTTGTCTGGTAACCAGCGTAACTAATCCCACAAAGTGGTTAGATTACTTCCACAACCAAAATCAATAAGCAATTGATCTTAAATAAACAACTGAAGTATATCTAATTTACGTAGCTTTGCTCCTTTTATCCAATTAAGAACGAATAAACGTTTCGTTTAAAAATGAGCAAGCCTACACACGCGGCATATCCAGACTACTGACACGATGCGGCCAAAACCTCGATACGAGTAGGTAGTGAACCATTTTTTTACCGTTTAGCAAGAAAATACTAAAGAAAAATTAATAGCTCCGAACGAAACTCTGAAATATTTTAACAGCTGATACCTTTCGAAATTATGGAACGTAACACTCCCCCCTCACTTAGAAAGAGGTGAATTTTCCCGAAATTTACCGACAAATATAACCCATCACCAATACACTAATAGATAACACATCACTAAACACTAACACAATATTTCGTTCTGGAACACGAAATAATTCAGATCTCGTGGAATATGTTGATTCCCATGCAATTGTGTGACCCAAAATTTTGTCGTCTCACACACCGACGTTCTCGATCCTGATCTTGTAGATTTTCAGTAGTACCCTAGCAACAGTGTGACCCTCAATTCGCCTCACACCCCGGCGCTCATTATTATGCAACATAGGCAGGCTTTAAATCCTGAACATGCCAAATACCAGCAGGTTTATCTCGCACGTCCTTCAATTCATAAGAAACGGAACCTATTTTCCTAAAAACCGTGAAAGGTCCAACAAACTTTGGCGCAAGTTTGGCACTAAAATAATTAGCTGCGTCTGACAAAACCTTATTACGACGCCATACCTTCTGACCGACCGTATAACTCACGGGTCGTCGTCGGAGGTCATATCTACGCTTATTCCTGGCTGCAGCATCCCTTATCTTATTTCTAACATCATCAAACATCTTGGCAAATCCTACTCTTCTCTTCTCAACTGTATTCTCTTCGGGGTTAGGTATAGGGTGTTCGTATCCATCTCCGGAACTGACATATTCTCTTCCAAAATTAACGAAGTAGGGAGTATATCCAGTCGTTTCATGTTTTGCGGTGCGAATTGCACAACTCAGCGAAGATAAGTTTTCATCCCATTTTCTATGATTCTCTTTGACATAGGAAGATATCATAGTTTCCACAGTCTGATTGGTTCGTTCGGTAGGATCAGCTTGTGGGTGGTACAGAGCAGTGTAGTGCGGCTTCGAGCGATACTTCTCACAGAGGTTCCTAAAATCACGACTTCTCAACTGAGTACCATTGTCGCAAATTATGGACGATGGGACACCATAAACAAGGAATACATGGTCCTCAAGACAACGAACCACAGCAGCGGCAGTGGCAGCTCTTAGGGCGAACACGAGGACAAATTTAGAAAAGTAATCCGTTACTACAAGGCAGTAGCAATTACCTTTTGAAGATCGTACGAATGGTCCTATAAAATCGAGACTAATCATCTGCCAAGGTAAAATGATTTCTGGTCTGGTTCCCATGAGACCAGCTGGTGCTTTGCGTTCTGGCTTATGTTGGGCACATATTTCGCATCGCTTGATGTATTTTGCCACATCTGCTCTCATTTTCGGCCAGTAATAACGATTTCGCAGTCTCCAATAAGTCTTATAGACTCCTAAATGACCTGCAGTAGGGACGTCATGGTGGCTTTTAAGTAGCTCTAACCTCTCTTCTCTGGGTATGACTATCTTCCAAGAATCTGAAGGAGAAGAAGTCAACTGTGGAATTTTGGAGGGTAGCAATTTCAGCAAACTTCCGTCCTCAACACGCCAGGATGGATATTTATTGGGATTCAACTCAACATCCTTCAACATTCTATTGTACCAAGAATCCCGTACATCCGGCCAAGGAAGTGTAACAGCATCAACAAATTTCGCAGACTCTTCAAGTGGAACAGATCGAGATAGAAAATCAGGAACCACGTGCTCCTTTCCCTTGCGATGAACAATAGAAAAATCGAATCCCTGCAGTCGAACAGCCCATCGCGCAAGACGACCAGTGGGATTCTTCAAACGATCCAACCAAAGCAAGGAATAATGATCGGTAACTACCGCAAAATGTATACCATCCAAGTAATTTTGAAGCTTCTCCACAGCCCAGATTACAGCTAAACATTCGCGTTCAGTTGTGGTATAAGCACGCTCTTGGCGAGTCAAGCTACGAGAAATAAAACAAATGACCTTTTCACCTTCCTCAAACTGTTGAGATAAAACAGCTCCCAATCCAAACGAGGAGGCGTCAGTCTGCAGAAAAAATGGCTTTTCGAAATCGGGACATGTCAAAATAGGGGCGGTCACTAAATGATTTTTAAGGGCCCTAAAAGCATCATCACAAGTGTCGGTCCAACTCCATTTCTGATTCTTCTTTGTAAGAGCAGTCAACGGATTAGCAATTGACGCAAAATCTGGTATAAAGCGCCTATACCAACTAGCCATACCAAGAAATCTTCGAACTTCAGACACATTCTTGGGCGAAGGCACCTGTAAAATGGAATTTACCTTGTCAGGATCAACACGAAGGCCATGCTTGTCTACCACGTAGCCCAAATACTTCAACTGGGGGCGGCAAAAATGGCATTTCTCCCTGCTAACCGTTAATCCTGCATCATACAGTCTATCAAACACTTTAGCAAGAATATCCAAGTGGGTATCAAAATCACGAGAAACAATAACAATGTCATCCAGATAAACTAGCACGTGAGGCTGGAGGTCGGCTCCCAAAACTTTATCAATCAGGCGCTGAAAGGTAGCTGGTGCGTTAGTTAGTCCAAAAGGCATGCGCTTAAAATGGTAAAGTCCTCGTCCAGGGACCGTAAATGCGGTGAATTCGCGCGAGGACTCAGCTACGGGCACTTGCCAATACGCGCTACGAATATCCAGAGAACTTAAGAAACGGGCGTCCCTCAAACTATCCAAAATGGAAGAAATATATGGGATCGGATACGCATCCTTCTTAGTAACGGCATTGAGTTGTCGATAATCGACACAAAACCTCTGGGTACCATCCTTTTTTGGAATTAACAGAACAGGTGAAGACCAAGGGCTCCTAGAAGGCTCAATCACTTCTTCGTCTAACATTCTAGAAATCTCAGCATCAATTAATTTTTGTTTCGCGGGAGAAACTGGGTAATAACGCTGTTTAATAGGCTTGGCGTCTGTAACAATTTCATGCTGGACAACATCGGTACGGCCCAGAGACGAACCCATTAATCTAAATTTAGCATCAAGCAATTCATTTAAACATTTTTGATGATCCGGAGAAAGATCGTCGACATTACAAATACCAGCTATGTCAGGCAGAGCACAATCTTCAGCAAAATGCCACTCATTACGTCGTAAATCAGGAACAACGCCCATTTCGCGCCAAAAATCAGCACCTAGAATTAAATTGTGAGACAAAGTAGGGATAACTAACACTTGGATAAGTTTCAATCGGTCCATGAGTTTCATAGGAATTAAAACAGTTCCCACAGCGGCACAAGTGGCTCCATTAGCGACAGTACAAGCGCTAACTCCAGATTTATCCAATTCAAAGCCTAATTCGCGAAAAAGCTTCCAGCCAGATTCTCCAACTATGGTACACGAAGCTCCAGAATCTAATAATCCAAGAACACGGCGACCAAGAATTTCCACTTCTAAATAAGGACGTTGATCTTTAGCAGCATGGCGTAAAATAAAATCCAACAAAACTTTATTATTGTTGTTAATAAAAGATGTGGTCGAATTAGAAGAGACAGAGGAGGAATCAGTTCGACCATTTAAAACCTCCTTCTCTCGTTTCCCGACTGAGGAGAACATTTCGGACAAGTACGAATAGTCACATTGGGCTCTTGACAACGATAACAATGCCTATTAATGGGTGCACGACAGTTGCGGGCCACGTGTCCAACTTCCTTGCAGTTAAAACAATTCACTCGAAATTGCGAAGGCCTGCGGATTGAAGAGATTGAAGAAGAAGCGCTAATCTCATCCACGACAGGAACAGGAGCTACAGCAACAGCAGGCATAACACAAGCTAAATCAGGTTCAACTAAATGAGAAGTTCTAGTCGAAGGACTCTGGTAGCTCTCTACTCGATACTTTCTTATTTCCAGCTTCAAACATTCTTCTTCAAGCTGTCCTAATGACGTCACAACGGGCAAGTTCATCGTATAAAACGGCGCTAAGTTTCTAATCATAATATCCAACTGAACGACAGCTCCAACTTTTCCGTACCTAGAAAATAACGCGGTCGTACATGTTAAATACTCCACAATTGGCTCATTCACTCCTTGTTTTCTCTCCAATATTTCCTGGAATAATCGAGTGAAATAGTCAGGGGGTAGATAGTGATTATTGAGAAGGGCAGACAACTCTCTCCAAGAACTGCATCGGTGAACTACTGTGCGAAACCACAATAAAGCTTTCCCCTCAAAAAGATCTATGGCAGACGCAAACAGTTCGTCGCCGGAAACATGTCTAGCTATACGAAGTTCGTCAACTCGTTCCAAGAAATTCGTAACAGTGATGGAGTTCGGGTCACCGCTAAATTTAAGATTCCATTTGTAGACTGGCTGTGAACGAGGGTGAGAACCTGATGCTAAAGACTTAGACATACTCTGTACCATAGGACGCACATCACCATCGGGCTCCTCGACGGATTCCTCATCAGAACTATGAATTTTGCTACTATGTGCACGCACAGGCGCACTAAGATCGGGAACAGACTTACGTTTGGTAGCCCTATTCAAAGTATCCATCAAAGCAGTAATCTTAGATAACCAAGTGCTTCGTGCTTTCAAAATTTTGTCATCCACCTCATAGGGAAATCTATCAACGCGCTGCAATAAATGTGAAAGGCGGGTCTGATACCTACGAGAAGATGTATCTGCTGCAGTACCCGAAAAATTATTAATACTTTCAGCCAAATCAGTGTAGCTATTTGTAATGGCTCCCACTTCAGATTCCAAAGCAAATTCATACTTAGGATACCTAAGTGACTGGTTCAATCCTTCCATTCGCAAGAGTGACCGCAAACATCCGCGCATTTCTTGAACATCCATCTCAGCAGGATTGGCACCTCTATATACGAGCTCGTAAGCTAACTCGTCCTTCTTCAGATACTCCGGTATCAAACGCGACTCCATGACTATTCAGTTTCAAAAACAACAAGGAAAAACACAAAAAGATTGGGAAATGAAAAGGCGAAACACCAATCCGCACCAAACAAGATAATATCAAAAATATAATCAAAGCACACAAGACGCAAAAAGTATGTAATTTCACAATCACAAATAGTAGGCACACTTCAAAATACTTCGCTTCGCACACTAAATAGGTTAAACTCAAGGCCCCACGTTGGGCGCCAATTGCGACGCTCAAAATCTTTACAAAAGCCCGACACCCCCACACAATGGAAAAGGCAACCCCCAACCCGGCTGGACCCAACGGAGCTGGTGTGACGGTCCACAAACAGAAAAAAATAAATGTACCCTAGGCGCCACGCAATTATACAGGGGTTACAATACTCTAACGCTGGAGTACCCAAATTACGAACGGTATCAGTTGTCATATAATAAAACAGCGCATAATTCCAGAGCATGAACGGAGCCAGAGGCTTTAATAAACAAAATACAAGTAGAGATAATTACAAATTGAATCAAATGAGTGCAAAGTGAAGTAAGGTCTAAAGGAGTGCTTAATATAAATATATCGATTATCGCAAGTGTCACAGTACGTTTTAAATTGGTAAGAACAAAATATTATGCTGAAGGCAAAAAAAAGGTCGCCAGAATAGCTTACCAAAACAGATAGGTAGGTTGGTACCTATATACCACGGTGTACAGCGCTTTACCCCAAGGTTTACAAAGAGTAAATTATCACACAGTGTATAGTAATATTTGGTAGCTATTAAAAAAAACTTTTACTTAATGAAATTCTGAAATTACGGATCAAAACAAAAAAAACTAGTTAAGACTACGATTGAAAAATATAAATGTGAATTGAAAGTAAAAATAAAATACAATAATAAACAAGCAGCTTATCTGAGTTTTTGTTGGCCTTCAAAGAAGTAGCAGGCGGCGATCGAATACCGCAAATAAAATATTCTTCAACTAAATTTCCAAAATCACAAATTCTCGGCGACACAGGCGAGAAAGAAAACGGACATATGATTAGCGTTAATGTTACTTCTGCCCAGAAGTAAAACCCTAAAAGATTAAATATGATTCATAGTTCGATAAAATAATTAATAAATTGAATAGTTTACCTCTGAGGAGGGCCCAAAATGACAAAAACGGAATTCGTTACAGTTGTCTGGTAACCAGCGTAACTAATCCCACAAAGTGGTTAGATTACTTCCACAACCAAAATCAATAAGCAATTGATCTTAAATAAACAACTGAAGTATATCTAATTTACGTAGCTTTGCTCCTTTTATCCAATTAAGAACGAATAAACGTTTCGTTTAAAAATGAGCAAGCCTACACACGCGGCATATCCAGACTACTGACACGATGCGGCCAAAACCTCGATACGAGTAGGTAGTGAACCATTTTTTTACCGTTTAGCAAGAAAATACTAAAGAAAAATTAATAGCTCCGAACGAAACTCTGAAATATTTTAACAGCTGATACCTTTCGAAATTATGGAACGTAACAACTTAACAAGACAATTCTCTAACAATACGAGCCCAGTCGCATATGAATTGGACCAAAGGGATATAGAATAAAATTTTGTATTTCTAAAGTAAATATTTTTTAAATTTTTATAATTTCAACAAAGTCGACTACGCTACTTGATACTATGTATTGTTACAAAATTAATCAACCATATAATTATATTTATCTTAATTACAATAACAAAAAAAATAAAGAAATATGTTAGTTATGTCTGGCGCATATTAATTGGACCATAACTTACGAAATAAAGTAAATATACATTTACCAAGCAAAATAGCATACGCAATTTTTTGAGGCGAATATATTATTAAGTGGACGTTGGAAACAAACAATTACATTATTAGTTGAGCATTTGATGTTAGTTAGTTGTCAAAATGGTTCGCGGGAAAGCGTTACCGCAAGATATGCGAAATTCTATTATGGCTGCCCACAAGAATGGATTTGCTGAGCATGAAATTGCCAAAAATTTAAACATTCCTTAAGGAACAGTCAGAAATATTATTTCACAATTTAAAAAGACAGGAAATATTCAGACAAAGGCTAAAACTGGCCGTCTTTCGAAGATTACGGAACGAGATGAGAGTGTTCTTCGTGCACTTATTAAACAAGACCGCCGAGCTTCCTCCAGGGAGATAGCTGTAAAATGGTCAGATGCTATTGGTAGACGAGTCTTAAAGGACACTTGTTTGAGAAAAATGAAGAAAAAGGGATATGGGTTCTACAAAGTCAAATATAGAAATATCAAGCTTATCATTTTTCATTCTAGGCAAAGGAAAACCCACTTCTCAGTCTAAAACAAAAACGTATCCGACTTTTATGGGCACGGGAGCATAAAAACTGGACACAACGGCAATGGGATTCAATTATCTGGAGTGACGAATCTAAGTTTGAAGTATGTGTTGGAGATTCAAGAAGTAGAATTATTCGATGCCAGGGGAAGAATATCACACAGACTGCCTCAAAAGAAAAGTTAAGTTTCCGGCATCAGTAATGGTATGGGGATGTATGTCTTCACAAGGAGTTGGACGTCTTCTCTTCGTTGATGGTACCATCAATGCTGCTAGGTATAAAACAATTTTACAAGAAGAATTATTGTTGCCCTCCATTGACAAGATTCAACTGCCAGAAGGGGAATTTATATTTCAACAGGACGGCGCAGCATGTCATACCGCCAAATTGATAAAATCATGGTTCCCAGAAATGAACATTCCTGTTTTAAAATGGCCTTCAAGTAGCCCCGACTTTGTGACGTCACCCGAATGACAAACGCCACAAAGGAGGATCCTGCCGCAGCCAAGCTCTAAGCCGAAGATGGGGGTGGGCAAAAAAACAGGAAAACTGAAAAAGGGCGCCAAGGAGTTGTTGGCTGATCCTCCACTGTACACGCAAATACAGCGGTCACAGCTCCTAAAAACCGCTGACACACAACAGGGTAACTGCACAAAAAAAAAAATAAAACAAAAAATATAGTCCAACGGTAAAGCCAGCGTATAATGGATAGCAAATGAGAATGACAGTACAATATAAAAAAAACTAATGGTAATTCAAGTAGTTAATAACGATTATGGAAAAATAATGCAGAACAATAAAACTGCGGGAAATTTAGACTCCCGGTACTAGGTTGCGTCAACCAAAAAGGGAAACCAAAATAGGCGCAGTTGACACGGTAAATACACTACACGGTTGGAGCTCCGCACGCGCAGCGCACCGACGGGTCAATCGTACGCACACTACTCACAAGCGCAAATAGACGCGACGGAAGTACCGATAGTTGAAAATCCCGTTACAAAAAAAAAATATATATCTAGGTACTATAAGGTGAAGAAGAATATACGGCAAAAAAAACTAAGTGACAAAAAAAAAAAAATTGATAACTATTACACTGGCAAAATGACTGAACTATGAAAGAAAATTAACAAAAACTACTGAAATTATATTAATGCAAATAAATCAAGTTTAGAAAAATAAGTCACAAAATTATGTCCAAAATGAACAAACAGGTGACCACAACAAGCCGTGGCCGGGCATCTACATTAAAACTAGCCGAACGGAGGTGAATCACGAACGGACTAGTGACGCGCAAACACGAAAACGACAATTACAAAATGGCTACAAAAAGCTGTGCCGGGCGCTACATAAAAAAAAACCAGCCGTTGGACGCGACGTTCCAGACGGACAGGCGACTCAGTAATCAAAATTTATATCTGACCTTCCAGGAGATGGGCAGGTCAGCAGCTACAGTAACTCACTATCTTCTAGTAGCTCGGCACCAGGTGATCGGCGCGTCATACAACTTGGGGAAAGTGCAACAATCTTGAAATTTGCACAGTAACAGAAAATCGCTTCCAGAGGCGTAAAAATTCGCTCCCCAAAAGAAAAACCCTAAAATGCCAAGAAGACAAATTAGAAGAAAAAAAGAAAAAGGAAAGGAAACAACACCGATGACTGAAGATTAAAATAAAAGATGAAAATTAAGACACTCACCACGAGGGGTTTTTTTCCTCACAAAACCAACTGGACTTCAAATGCGAGTCCAATCCCAAAAGGTTTAGACGACGATTCCAAAAATTTGCACGCCGCAACCAAATCGTCGTCCTTAAAAGGTAGTGACCCGAGAAAATCCCAGAAACTGGCTAGAAATTAAATTCCACAACAACTCAGCGTCACAGACCACTCACACACGAAGAACCGCAGGCCCAAAAGTGCCGTCCGAAAGCAAATCGGAAATTTTCCAAAAAACCGCCGACTATAATCCAAGGTGGCCCTATCCGAAACTACAAATGAAATGTACCCAGAAATACCCTAGATTTCCAAATCTTCCAGAGGCGTCACCGGTGATGGAGAAATTATCTGAAGAAAAGAAAGCTTAAAAGGACTGGCAAACCCAAAGGAAAAGAAGATAGCAATAAGAAAAGTCATAAAGAGGTCTCCAGAGACAGAAGAATAGATGAGACAATGCATAAATAACGGAAATATGAGACAGGGAACATGAACATGAGAAGGCGCGCCACTGAGCACCTAAATGGGAAAATGTCCTACACAAGTTGGCAGAACCGAAAGTAACTATCACGACGAAATTTAACCTCAAAAAAATTTGACAACAGAAGAACAACAAATCTGATGCTACTAAAATGAACAAATACACAACGAAATCTTTAAAAGTAAACGACAAACCTCCCAAGGTAGGCTCCGCAAATGATAAATATGAAAGATGAACAATTCCAAGACTGAAAATGAGCAAAAACATGAACATACAAGATACAAGGTACAGAGGCAATAAGGGGACGCAAAACTAGCAGGTAAGTGAGATAAACCCTATAAGAATAGAAAAGTTAACTAGAATTAATAATTTTAAGACAGTTCTACCCTCAAACAAAATTGATGGAAGCTAAAAAAAAAAATGACCGGAGGCATGATCGGAGAGCAGGAACAAAAACTGGAAACACTGACAATAAAAGCAATGAGAGGCTAAAGTTTAAGTGAGTGACCAAAAATAGGAATACAGTATGCTATCCGGAGCACGATGTCAGAAGAATCTTATAATAAAACGTTGAAAATAAAAAAGAATGTTTTAATTGGAAAAACTTCACGTTACAAATCCCCCCCTTACCACGAAGGAGATGGACCTGGTAAGGTCAGATCGACGATACTGCTCAGAAATATTCCCAAGTAACCAACCCTGTTCCCCAGGTCAAGCAATTCTTCCGGCAATAATCAAACCATATCATAATCCTAAACACGCCAAGTCGTCATCACTAATAGCACTGATTCCATAAAGAAAACCTAACCATGATCATCGTTGAGCAACTGATAAGGCTTAAGATCCTGAACATGCCAATTTCCTCTCGACACACCATCTCCGTCGCTCAACTCATAAGTCCACGCACCAGTTTTTCTTTTTATGATTAAAGGACCCACAAACTTTGGAGCAAACTTAGCGGTGAAGGACTGAGTGGCATCCGATATACACTTATTCCGCCTCCACACTTCCTGACCAACGACATACTCTTCAGGTCTTCGACGGAGATTGTATACATTTCTATTCCGCTCTGAGGCGATCCTCAATTTTTCCTGGATCTGGTTATACAACTTTTCAAAACCTTTCTGACGATCAATCACTTCAATGTCGCCCGCAGGTGGGTGGTTATCTGCAGGAGGATGATTCTCAAAGTCAATACCGCAGATCTTATGCTCACGCCCGAAGTTGACGAAATAAGGACTATAACCTGTCGTTTCATGACGTGACGTCCTTATAGCACAAGAAACCGCCGCCAAATTTTTGTCCCAAGTACGATGAGAACCGGTTATATAAGAAGATATCATGGTCTTAATTGTTTGGTTAGTTCTCTCCGTATGATTCGCCCGCGGATAGTATAGAGCAGTGTAAAAGAGTTTGGTGTTGTATTTCCTACCGAGCTCCACAAATTCTTTGCTCTTCATGGCGGAACCATTGTCCAACATCAGGTACTGAGGAACACCATATACCAAGAAAACGTTATCCTCTATACATTTTGCGAGCGTCTTTGCGGTAGCGGATCGGACGGGAAAAGTTAACACGTATTTACTGAAATAGTCGGTAACTACTAACACCTGAGTATAGCCAGACGCCGATCTGGGAAATGGCCCAATAAAATCTAGGCTTATAAATTGCCAAGGCTGACGGACAATCGGACGTTGTCCCATCAGCCCCGCCGGAGCCTTTCGTTCAGTCTTAAAGGCGCCGCAGGTTTTGCATGCGCGAACATATTTCAGGACATCTGCCTTTAATTTGGGCCAGTAGTACTGGTTTCGAACCCGGGAATACGTTTTGAATACTCCAGCGTGACCAGATGTCGCCTCATCATGGCACTTACGCAGGATGTTCAGCCTACGATCCTTTGGAATAACTTCCTTCCAATTATCGCAGTCGTCTGATAGCTCGGCAATTGCATGCGAGTGCACATATTTAAAGAGACGGTCGTTTGAGACCCGCCACTGCGGATATTTCTCCGGACGTTCCACCACCTTGACCAACATTCCACGATACCATTTATCTCCCGCAACGAGTTGGGGAGCACCCTCGACAAAATCAACGACGGGCACGCTACGTGAGAGAGCATCGGGCACAACATGGTCTTTGCCCTTACGGTGAATAATTTCGAAGTCATATTGCTGGAGCCTCACAGCCCAACGAGCAATACGACCAACCGGATCTTTGATGTTATTTAACCACTTAAGGCTATAATGATCGGTGATGACACTAAATTTAGTTCCTTCGATATATGGGCGTAATTTCTCTACCGCAAAAATGACCGCCAAACACTCTTTCTCGGTGGTGCTATACTTCCTTTCATACTTCCTCAATGAGCGGCTCAGGTAACATATAACCTTTTCTCCCTCGGGATGCATCTGCGACAACACCGCACCGAGACCAAAATCAGAAGCATCTGTTTGAATTGTAAAAGGCAGGTCAAAATTGGGACATGACAATACTGGAGCCGAAATTAACCGTTCTTTCACAGAAGCGAAAGCACTCTCGCAGCTATCATCCCACACGAAGTGCTTATTCTTTTTCAAAAGTGAGGTAAGAGGCGCAGTCATGGTCGCAAAATCAGGCACGAATCTCCGATACCAAGAAGCTAAACCAAGAACTCTGCGAACTTCAGAAACGTTTTTCGGAGTGGGTATCTTTAATATAGCGTCAATTTTCTCAGGATCAACCAACAGACCAGATGAATTCACCACGTACCCAAGATAACGTAATTCGGATTTGCAAAAATTGCACTTTTCGCGGCTGAGGGTAAGCCCCGCTTTCGTGAGACGATCAAATACCGTCTTTAATACAGACAGGTGCTGTTCAAAGGTAGGGGTGCAGGTGATAATATCATCCAAATAGACGAATACAAAGGGTTCCAAATCCAACCCAATAACGCGATCTATAAGCCTTTGCCAGGTGGCAGGGGCATTATGTAACCCAAATGGCATACGCCTGAATTGAAATAACCCGCGCGCTGGAACCGTAAAAGCTGTAAGTGGACGGGACGATTCCGAGACTGGGATTTGCCAGTACGCACTTTTTATGTCAAGAGTAGTTAGAAATCTGGCATCACGCAACTTGTCGAGCGTACTGCTAACAAATGGAAGGGGGTAGGCATCCGGAACACTGACTCTATTTAGGCGACGATAATCGACGCAAAATCTATAATTGCCATCCTTTTTCTTAATAAGCACAATAGGACTTGACCACGGCGAACTTGATGGTTCAACTATGCCATCAGCAAGCATTTTGTCCAACTCTTCATTCACGTGTTTTTGAACGGCCGGAGAGATAGGATAATGGCGTTGCTTAATGGGTGGGGAAGTGGTTTGAATGGTGTGCTCCACAAGGTCGGTACAACCAAGTTCATTTCCCATACGTTTAAAAGTTTGTTCAATCAAATCATTAAGTTCGCTGTCTTGTGCAGACGATAAAGTGTCTGCTGCCTGAATCGAAGAAACATCGGCAGTCGGGTTGGTTCTAAAAGTCCACTCTTCGGCAAATAAGTCTGGAATAATTTCCATAGACTTCCAAAAGTCTATCCCGAGGATCATATGATGCGGAATTGATGGCACAACCAATACTTGAAAAATTCTCGTCCTATCACGTAGCTGTATAGGCAGTGTTAATGAGCCGAGGGTTTCACAAGACTCACCGTTAGCGACAGTACATTTTCCCTTTACCTGTGAATCAAGCGCGCAACAAGACCGCAAAATATCCCAACCGTGCTGCCCTAATATTGTACGTGAAGCACCGGAATCTAACAGCGCAAGAAATTCTCGCCCGTAAATTTTAATACGAAGGTAAGGTCTATTATCATTATTGGCGTGCGCGAGTATATAATTTAAAATTACTTGCTGCTGACTTGATTTTTCATTATTTGCCGATTTGACAGATTCCGTAGAGTGCGCCAGACGGCTCTCTAGCGACTCGGAGTGAAGTTTTTTGAGCACTTCGGGCACGATCTCACCGTGACTCCAGAGTGACCACATCGGAAACAATGGATCGTGCGAGGTTTTCCGCAGTTGCGCGAGATGTGTCCTGCCTCACCGCAATTCCAGCATCGGCTCGAACCTACATTCACCGATGATGATGCGATAGCCCCGGCCGACTCGCGTCGACGGCCTTGATCCGTAGACCTGAGAACTTCCTCACATCTAGCTTCCCCAATTCTAGGAACAGAAGGGAGTGATGCGCTAGATTTATGGTACGCGAGCTCAGGTTCGACCAATGATTTGTAGTTTGTGGGAGGAGGACAGAATTGTTGCGTACGCCAGTAGGTAACTTCCACATCACGAGAAAGATGGATCAAATCATCCATCGTAGTAACTTGATGAACGGACAGCTGCTTTTGTATATACGGCAACAAATTACGTCGAATAATCTGCACCCGCTCGCTTTCTGGGGGTTTCTTCGTTAATCTAGAAAACAAGTTCTCCATCATCGACACGTAAATGATAACTTTCTCCTGTACCCCTTGCGTACGCTTCCGTATTTCATCCCACAGGGCATGTTCATAGTCATACGGTAAGAAAGCTGAACGCAGTTCCGCTTCTAGATCATTCCACGACTGAATTTTGGTACGGACGGCCCGGTACCAAATAAGTGCGTTTCCCGTGAATAATTCGGCAGCTGAACGAACTAAACTTTCCTTATGAATTCCTCGAGAGCGCGTGATTTCCTCTAATCTTTCCAGGAAATTAATAACGCTGGATTCTCCGTCATAGTGGAGATTCCACTTAGGTAATCGCAGAAACTGATCACCCTCTGAATACGAAATATTTCGCCTCGAAGCATGCGGCTCCGATAGATCGCTAAAACGCAATTCATGAATCCTATTAGCAAGATCATCTGATGCACTAGAATGTCTTACATTTGTAAATGAAGGTCTGGTCGATGCCTCTGGACCAACAGGCAATAAGTTTTCTCCTCTACTTGATTCACCACTTTCATTAAAACGTTCATTCACATGAAGAAGATCGAATGAGACTCTTCTATTGCTCCGCGACTCGTTTGGACCCACATGAGCCGGATTAGGCAAGAGTAAATTAGGTTCATCTAGAGGATTACGACATGAACGCTCCGCTACTGGTTGTGAATCTAGAAGATTATTTTGTGCTGACTCAGCCACAGCTTCCAACCTGTCCACCAACTGCATACACCGCAATAATAACTTGGACTGAAAATCCTTCTCCTGAAGGGAACCTTCAGTAATTCGGGTCAACCGACCGTTTATGTGTAACAGACGAGTGTAAATACGTTTACGTTCATTAACTAAATTAGACAAATCGAACTGTTCAATATCCGCATACAAATCTGAGAGTTTTCGGTCGCATACCCCCAATTCACTCTGTATATCCACGGCAAAATTACTTATCATCGGGCCAAATCCCGATCCCTCGCAGCGAAATACACCGCGCAGCGCACTACGTTTTTCGGCCACAGTACCACTGATTGGTAGGCCCCGCACACCTAACTCGTAAGTCAATTCGTCTCCTAGGAGCCGATTTACATCCATTTCAAAAATAATATTTTTCGAAAATAAAACAAAATAACGCGGTATGTAAATACTAGACGGGCCCCACGTTGGGCGCCAAATTTGTGACGTCACCCGAATGACAAACGCCACAAAGGAGGATCCTGCCGCAGCCAAGCTCTAAGCCGAAGATGGGGGTGGGCAAAAAAACAGGAAAACTGAAAAAGGGCGCCAAGGAGTTGTTGGCTGATCCTCCACTGTACACGCAAATACAGCGGTCACAGCTCCTAAAAACCGCTGACACACAACAGGGTAACTGCACAAAAAAAAAAAATAAAACAAAAAATATAGTCCAACGGTAAAGCCAGCGTATAATGGATAGCAAATGAGAATGACAGTACAATATAAAAAAAACTAATGGTAATTCAAGTAGTTAATAACGATTATGGAAAAATAATGTAGAACAATAAAACTGCGGGAAATTTAGACTCCCGGTACTAGGTTGCGTCAACCAAAAAGGGAAACCAAAATAGGCGCAGTTGACACGGTAAATACACTACACGGTTGGAGCTCCGCACGCGCAGCGCACCGACGGGTCAATCGTACGCACACTACTCACAAGCGCAAATAGACGCGACGGAAGTACCGATAGTTGAAAATCCCGTTACAAAAAAAAAATATATATCTAGGTACTATAAGGTGAAGAAGAATATACGGCAAAAAAAACTAAGTGACAAAAAAAAAAAATTGATAACTATTACACTGGCAAAATGACTGAACTATGAAAGAAAATTAACAAAAACTACTGAAATTATATTAATGCAAATAAATCAAGTTTAGAAAAATAAGTCACAAAATTATGTCCAAAATGAACAAACAGGTGACCACAACAAGCCGTGGCCGGGCATCTACATTAAAACTAGCCGAACGGAGGTGAATCACGAACGGACTAGTGACGCGCAAACACGAAAACGACAATTACAAAATGGCTACAAAAAGCTGTGCCGGGCGCTACATAAAAAAAAACCAGCCGTTGGACGCGACGTTCCAGACGGACAGGCGACTCAGTAATCAAAATTTATATCTGACCTTCCAGGAGATGGGCAGGTCAGCAGCTACAGTAACTCACTATCTTCTAGTAGCTCGGCACCAGGTGATCGGCGCGTCATACAACTTGGGGAAAGTGCAACAATCTTGAAATTTGCACAGTAACAGAAAATCGCTTCCAGAGGCGTAAAAATTCGCTCCCCAAAAGAAAAACCCTAAAATGCCAAGAAGACAAATTAGAAGAAAAAAAGAAAAAGGAAAGGAAACAACACCGATGACTGAAGATTAAAATAAAAGATGAAAATTAAGACACTCACCACGAGGGGTTTTTTTCCTCACAAAACCAACTGGACTTCAAATGCGAGTCCAATCCCAAAAGGTTTAGACGACGATTCCAAAAATTTGCACGCCGCAACCAAATCGTCGTCCTTAAAAGGTAGTGACCCGAGAAAATCCCAGAAACTGGCTAGAAATTAAATTCCACAACAACTCAGCGTCACAGACCACTCACACACGAAGAACCGCAGGCCCAAAAGTGCCGTCCGAAAGCAAATCGGAAATTTTCCAAAAAACCGCCGACTATAATCCAAGGTGGCCCTATCCGAAACTACAAATGAAATGTACCCAGAAATACCCTAGATTTCCAAATCTTCCAGAGGCGTCACCGGTGATGGAGAAATTATCTGAAGAAAAGAAAGCTTAAAAGGACTGGCAAACCCAAAGGAAAAGAAGATAGCAATAAGAAAAGTCATAAAGAGGTCTCCAGAGACAGAAGAATAGATGAGACAATGCATAAATAACGGAAATATGAGACAGGGAACATGAACATGAGAAGGCGCGCCACTGAGCACCTAAATGGGAAAATGTCCTACACAAGTTGGCAGAACCGAAAGTAACTATCACGACGAAATTTAACCTCAAAAAAATTTGACAACAGAAGAACAACAAATCTGATGCTACTAAAATGAACAAATACACAACGAAATCTTTAAAAGTAAACGACAAACCTCCCAAGGTAGGCTCCGCAAATGATAAATATGAAAGATGAACAATTCCAAGACTGAAAATGAGCAAAAACATGAACATACAAGATACAAGGTACAGAGGCAATAAGGGGACGCAAAACTAGCAGGTAAGTGAGATAAACCCTATAAGAATAGAAAAGTTAACTAGAATTAATAATTTTAAGACAGTTCTACCCTCAAACAAAATTGATGGAAGCTAAAAAAAACAATGACCGGAGGCATGATCGGAGAGCGGGAACAAAAACTGGAAACACTGACAATAAAAGCAATGAGAGGCTAAAGTTTAAGTGAGTGACCAAAAATAGGAATACAGTATGCTATCCGGAGCACGATGTCAGAAGAATCTTATAATAAAACGTTGAAAATAAAAAAGAATGTTTTAATTGGAAAAACTTCACGTTACAACTTATCTCCAATTGAGACTCTGCGGCACCAAATGAAAAAAGCTCTTCGAACCGCTCCAGTCCGCACCATTCCCGAATTAAAGCAGCAACTTGTGGCAATTTGGAATGGATTTCAACCAGAGTACTGCAAAATATTAGTGGGTTCCATGCCAAAGAGAATCGATGATGTGTTAAAGCGAAAACGTGACTGCACTCAGTGGTAACTGTAATTAAGTTTTCAAAATCATTTGGTCCAATTAATATGCGCCAGACATTACAACATATTTTTTTATTTTTTTTTGTTATTGTAATTAAGATAAATATAATTATACGGTTGATTAATTTGTGACAATACATAGTATCAAGTGACATAGTTGACTTTGTTGAAATTATAAAAATTAAACAAAAAAAATAGTTTAGAAATACAAAATTTTATTCCATAACCCTTTGGTCCAATTCATATGCGACTGGGCTCGTAGTATATTATACACGAGTTTATAATGAATGCTATTATTACCAAGGATGAAGTTTACAACACGAGCGAGTGAAACGAGCGAGTTTTGTAATCATCCGAGGTAATAATAGCATCATTATAACGAGTTGTATACTATACTTTGTCCACGACTATCAAAACAGATTCCCAGAAAGAATTTACCTTCATTTCCCTTCTCCAGTGTAAGAAAGATTCATACATACGCTCTCAGGTATAATTTTCTTGGTTTTTTGGGCAATGAATCTAATGAGACAAGTTCTGCAGCTACTTTTATTGCTGGTGCTGTTAAAGAAACCTCGTTTTCACTCTCACTACTCATTATATCTTCTTTTTTAGAATATGCGTTTCAAATTAAAAGCAAACCATGCTGATTTGACGTTTCAATTTGAACTGACACATCGCGTTCGCGGCCTACTAAATAAATGTAAAAAATGGGCCAAAGCGATGTTCCTATTGGTGAAGTGAATAATATTCATTAATCACTGCAGTGATTAATGTATCTAATTATGATTGAAGAAACACAAGTATAAAGAGTATATTATAAGATAGTCGTGGACAAACTCAGTTTGTATAACGAAATCAAAATAAAATAAAAATATCTGACACGGTTTTAAAGAGGAGGAACATAAAATTTAAAATTTCACATTTTAGTAGTCAAAATGTATGGAACTTAAATTTTTATTTAGGAAACATAAAATTTGTAAATTTTCGGGGCTTAGTCTATTCCTCACACACGTAAACACATAATGGAAAAAATTGACCGATGTCAGACTTGATATGCGCATTCATTGTGTGACGCATCGACCACTGAGTCACGAAGAAGTTGACCTACACGTTTAAGGATTCGGTTTCTTGAAAATACACTGTGTTCGTTCGCTATCGCAAAATGTGTGATGAGGAATGGGGAGGGATGGAATATGGGATTGCTATGGCTTGACAATTTCAAGAACTTGTGAGAATTATAAGAAAGTGTATATTATCCAGTTATTTTTTTTGTTTATATAGTGTTTATTAAATATACAATTCTAGTGAACCATCCCTCAAAAAGGTATACGTAAATAAGTAAGTAGCCTTTATTTTCCAAAGGTAACATGAAAGAAAATATTATTCAAATGATGAAATAAATACAAATATTTACAGTATGACAAGTTATCTCATAGCATTACGGAGCCGTTCGGATACTGTCGCATAATGACGTACATAGCTCCGATACTGCTAAGCCGCGCCCACTTCAAATGAGACATAGCAGCCGATAGCAGAAAATAATTTTATTTGGAAGCAATTTCATAGTTTTATTTACGCACTTTACACGACTTTACATTGGAAAATACAAAAAAAACACAAATAGATTTCCAATACGACAGGAATTACCTTGCGTCATACTGACAGAGTTTATCTTCTTGATCATGATGCGCATGCAATAACGGGGAGAAAACTTTTATCTAATAAACAGGTGTTATGCGTTTTATTTTTCTCAGATCAGTGAAGTTAGGGCTACATGAAAGTGCAAGACTTGTGATCAAAGAAACATTGGTGTTTTGGGAAAAGGCATCACCAAGTTGGAAAATCTTTATAAAGAATGGAGAGAACTGCAAAAGAGCTCCAGCAGGACAACGGAAACCCAACGGCGACGAAAAGAGAAAGACTGTCTCAAGATCTGATGAATTGTTTGTCATTGCACATTCTGAAGCTTTGCAGTTGATGACAAATGAGGAGGACAAGCAGTTTCTGGTCAGACAATGTGAGAAAGGCAAACCAAACTTTATGTATGGCATTGATCGAGAATTGGTGGAAAAAGAAAGAACTGAAGAATGACAACGAGAAGTTTTGGCGAGAAAAGAACAAAGTAAAGCAGAAATAGAAGAAAGCAGTAGAGTCCACCAACCCGAGTTTGTCGCGAACAACGTTAAACAAATTTAAAAATCATTTATGGTATCTTGCTCCCGAGACAGCAACTTTATCTTTCTTCAATACAAGATTGTCGCGAGATACACAAATTAAAATGGTGGAAACTTTAAAGAGGCAACCCGATGAAGACAGCAGTCATAACACAAAGCGGTACCAAATAACTACTGACATCACTCAATTTTTGCAGGATACCAATATCGAGGATTTTATTTCTATAAAAACTAAGAACTTTTTTGTAAGATTTGATTTAGATCCACAATTTCTGGAAGTAGACCCATCTGAGTGGGCTACAAACGAGAGGTAGATACTTAAATATTTTGATTTTGACTGAAAGTCGTTAATGACGTGGCAGAGCCAGGTGTTAAATTAATCAGTGATTATAATAGTTTACTGGCAAAAGACGATAAACAAAAGCAGTATATCCTCCAAGTTGAATCTGATTATAGAAAACAATTATTATTGTTTGGCACTACAACCCATTCGGGTTTTGGCCGTTCTCCATAGAACTTCCCAAATCCTTTTTTGGGGTGGATCAGTCCCCATGCCTCGTTCAATTATGAACACCTCACATCTGTTTGTGGCTTTTTGCTCCCTCCACTATCTCCCTCCATCTTCCTCTATCCTCTATCCTGCGCCTGTTCTCTCCAATTATCCACTTTCAGTGCTCTTATATCATTCCTAACATCATCATACCATCTCATTCTGGGCCTCCCTCTTGCTCTTCTTTCACTGGGGTTCCATTCCGTTATTGCTCTTATCGCTCTTGTTCCATCGCTCCGTATTATGTGACCCAACCAACTTATTCTTTGTGCTTTAATATATTTTACTGTCTTTTCCCTTTCTCTCTTCCACAACTTCGAAGTTCATTAACGGTCTATATTCATTTTCATTTATTTTTCTTAGTCCAAGTATTCTCCTTAATATTCTACGTTCAAAAATTCTCAGTTGCTCTTCCTCTGTCAATGTTAAGCTTCTGGTTTGTCATGATAAATGTAAATTATTAGGATTCCTATTTCAAATAAACATTATTATGGTTTCCATCGCATATGTGACTACTGGCCTTATCATCATTTAATATATTTTAATTCTCGTGTCTTTTCTTATCTGTCTATTATTCAATATACTTTTATTTGCAAAGTATGCTCTATGTCCTGATAGTAGGAGAGCCCGCTGCAAAATTATGCACCCATCTGTTAACGAAATGGAATCTGCGGCAAAGGCATGTAAAAACATCGTACTCAACGGTACGGCACCCGTGACGGTCACCATTTGGTGCAAAAAGGTAAAAATAATGGCACTTCCGGTAAGGAAAATTTGCGGAAAATTGCGCGATTTGTTAACGAGATGAAAGTTGTGCCATCTTGTAGCCTGCGATTAATTGAATTGAAATCGGTACCCGTGCCATCTTTTACCCTAGGGCAAATCCCCGGCACGGCAACATTTTTGCAGCCCGTAACTCGGACAAATTCCCGTCATGTATTAACGACTTGAAATAAAGTTCAATAGAAAGGGCATTATGTCCCTTTTACGAATATCCAAGCGTGCCGCGATTCAAAGCAGTCTAAGTAGGTGGCACGGCCCGATTTATAACGCGCTTCGCGGTGTCATTTTCAGGGAATTCGGCAGCTGGCGGCGGCGGGGCGCGCGCGAGTTTTTAACATTGGAAATGTTTTTATTTTAGTAGTATAGGCCCGAAATTCAGGAACAGTGTCACGCGTTGCATTTGCAGCAATGTTTAATAGCGAAAGTTTACTGAAAAGAACGTAAGCCGGAATGTAATTCAGCCTCTGCTTTTATTTACCGTCCTTTTTTGCACAATACAAATCGCCATACCGGCATTCCAGACATTCTTTTCGAAAGTGTCTCTTTTCAACATGCACTGTGTTGCATTATAAATCGACAATGAGGTGATTAATAAAATCAAGACAGCCTTTACCAACTTTTATTTAGCTAGTGCTCTAGTTTCACAATCTTTTATCCCTCAGCGTTCTGTTGTTTATTGCCTTTAAGTCCATGGTAGGTGATCCCTCCGTAGCCAGCTCGTTCTGTGCGATATTTAGTCTGTTGTCTTCTTGAATTTTGGTATGATAGGTTTTAGTTGTGGTCTGAAAGCGTTTGTAGAGCATTTTTACATATTCACGTCTAGTTAATAAGTACTTACCTATGATAGGTTTTAGTTGTGGTCTGAAAGCGTTTGTAAAGCATTTTTACATATTCACGTCTAGTTAATAAGTACTTACCTTTCGTTTCTTCCAGTTTTGGTTGTGTCTTAACCTAACTTCTGGTTGGGTCCTGTATTTGCACCTCTCTAAGTTTTGTAACACTGTAGTTAGGTATGATTGAGCTTACGTATTTTCTATCCTCTTCTGTCCTCATTTTTAATCGTTTCACCATTTATTCTATTATTTTGTGCACCTTTTCCATTTGTTTTCATGTGTTGTCAAGCTGTCATGCATTCGCGGGTTTTCCCTCGGTTGACAGCGGTCGTGTCATTGACCTTACGCTCATCTTGGCGCGGAGCAGTGGCTCGTTATTTATATTTCTGTGGGGGCAAGCGATTTTCTCTTCATATCTCCCTTCATATTCCGTTTCATCACCCTATTCTTGTATATTCTGCTATTCCTCGCCTTTTCTTACTACCCCTGACTATCTCTTCTTGTAATTCACTCTCTTTCTTTATGACTTTTCCAGTCTATTTTTCCCCGCCTCTGGCGTGACCGCGATTCTGGTGGATTTTGAATTTACCGGC
Source organism: Xestobium rufovillosum (assembly GCA_963966045.1). NCBI lineage: Eukaryota > Metazoa > Arthropoda > Insecta > Coleoptera > Ptinidae > Xestobium > Xestobium rufovillosum. Next base: position 18,190,779 of record OZ014492.1, on the reverse strand, counting down.
TGCATTCGGTCTTCTTTTTTGGAGTTCCCCTCTCGGGGTAGATAAAAAAGGGTCTTCTAGTAACTTCCGTAGAGATCAGACTGGTTTTCTCGAGTGTAATTAGCCTTGTGTTCGGCTCTCTTTAATTGAGGATTTTCTCTCGTGATACCATAGTTTGCGGCGTGCGATTTAGTACCGTGTAGGTTTTGGAAAATCGCCGCCCGTCCACATATTGTGGGATTTTCTTGATTTCGGAATTTTCTGGGTTTAAAAAAACCCTCGCCACGAGGTAGGTCATATCTTTCCTTATTTTCATTATTCTAATGTCGCTTTCGCCTTGCAGGGTTTTTTTTTGTAGGGTTCAGAGCATAGCATAGCTCCCCTTTTGAGAGTCCCGCTAAAATCTTAGGGATAGTTTCTTGGAAGAGTTTTTTTCCTCCGTCTGTGTTCGGTGTAACGACGTTGTGAGTTGTGGCCGCCTTTTTCAACGACGCCGACGTTTACCAGCGAGGTCGATTATAAAACGCTGAAGATTGTAAGGTCAGATTATTTAATTTTCGTTTTCTTCGCCATTCTGGAAGCCTGTGACGTGCGAACCTCTGCGTGGTTGGAGATCACCGTGGTCTGTGCATGCGCTTAGCTTTTCGTGCAGCTTTCTTTTGCATTTAATTAAATTAACTGTTTATTTAGTTGTCTAATTTAATTGCTTATTGTAGTACAGTAGTATAGCTTACCTTATTTAGTTTCATGTTACATTTTTCACTGTATACCACTTTATTTTAATTCTCTATTAGTCATTTGGTTTCTTTTGTTTGGTGTGACGGGTTGCGCTGCATCGTCCGGGTTTGGCTTGTTCGCGCGATTGTTTCGGTGAGCCGTCTCCGCGTCGGGGCCCTGTCGCGTTTTCGGGTTCCGAAAAGGTCAGCGCTTATTTTGTTTAGTGTTCCATTCATTCCCGTTCGGACGAGGCGACGTTGGCCGCGTTTGCCGCACTTGAATTACATCCTTATCATATTCATTTAGTTAGTAGTTGCCTAGCAATTGTTATTGTAGTTTAATCGTGAGTTTGGTTGGCACGAATTGCCGCTTGGTATAGACCACGAAGTAGGTAGGCAGAGCATTCCTATACGCAGTGGTTGTTATTCACTCACTTTTTATATTATTTCTATTTTCTCATTATTATATCCTTTAATATCTTTATTTTGTTTTTTTTCTAAGAGTACCCCGTTGTACCTCGGCCTCCTTTAGAGGTTGTGGAGGTTCGAGCTATAGATCTGATAGGTAGGTTCTGAGCAACTTCTTGGCGCCCATTTTTTTCAATTTATTTCTTTTACCCACTCCCATCTCCCTGGGTCGGTCGGCCAGGTTCTACCTGCTTTCCTTTTGTTGCGCGTATTTACGTAACATTTCTGGCGCCCAACGTGGGGCCGCGCTCTTATTTTTTTTGTTGATGTATTACTGTTTTTCTAGGAAATTAAATTAAAGGTATCTTATTTTGAATATAGTGCTTAACTCTTGCATCGCTTTAATTGAAAAGTTACTAAAACTGAGTTTCCTAGTTTTTTGTGTTTCTAGTATTTGTGAATTTTTTTCACTTGGCTCTTGTGAGGGTGTACAATTAATTTTTGTGAGGTTGAGAATTGTGGTGGATTAGACAGTGTTTTGAGTGGGTGCGCATAGTTCATAATTTGTTAGCCCATTGATTTGTGTTGAATTAGTTCATGGTGAGTAGTGTACCTATTGTTGTGTATACCGGTATAACCAGTTGGCCAGTGGCTACAGTTGTTTTGTCAATAAAAATATATACAGTGAGCAGTGTCAAATATTTGGAAAATGGCCCTCAACTATAACATAAACCGACTAACTCAGGATGAGTTGACTTATGAGTTGAAGATACGTGGTATCGGAAGTGGCACTTGTGACGAGATGCGGAGATGGTTGTCCAAGGCGAGAAAACTGGAGAAGGCTGGAGAGAGTTTCTCCTATCCGGAACACCCATACACTTTTGAGGAGGACAGAGAAGCCATTGACGCCAAACTTAAAGAGATTGAGGAGGAAATTGAGACAGTGCAGCGCCCTAAGGGTACCGGACAGGCTGCTAAAGTAGAGTCCAAATTGGCGCATGTGTCTGGACGTATAGACAGATGGACGGCTTCCAGCAGAGAAGAGAAGGACTGCAAAGCCACTTATTTGACCAGAGTGTTTTCACTTTTATCAACCATGGACGAGAAGTTGGAGGATCCGGTTGATAGACCGACAGTGGAACCTGTTGAGATACCAGTGGCGGGAACTAACGTTGGTGATCGTGATCCGAGTGCGAAGAAGGAAGAGTTTCCCTTAATGGCAGAAATACTGGATGAGGTGATGAAGACAAGTGAAGGACCTGCGGTAAAAATAATTTCTAGTGACCCTCTTACGCAGAGTCCCCCAACCAGGACCGATGAACCCCCACCTGTGGCTAGACTGTTGGAGAGTGAAATTGAGGCCAGTAGAGAGCCTATAGGACTGAGTACTCGGCCAATTATGTCGCTGCGACATTCTAGTCTTCTCCCACCACCTCCGCGGGTGGCAAAATCCGTGCCTGTGTCCAGATGGGACCTTAAATTTTCAGGAGACAAGAAATCGATCTCTGTGAGTGCTTTTCTCGAAAGGGTGGAGGAACTTAGGATTGCGCGCCATGTGTCAGAGGACAAACTGTTCGACTCTGGGATCGATCTATTTGTTGGGAAGGCCCTGATTTGGTACAGGGATGCGCGTCGACATGTGTCAGGTTGGGATGAGTTGGTTGGATTGTTGAGGCAAGAATTTCAGCCCAGCGACTATAACGAGAAGCTGTTTGCCGAGATCCAGAGAAGAACTCAAGGACCTGAAGAAAGCGTTGGAGTTTACGTTTCGATTATGTCAGCCATGTTCAATCGCCTGACCTGTCCAATATCTGAAGCCGTGCAGTTGAAGATTTTAAGGAGGAACATTGCCCCCTGGTATCAGAATCAGTTGGGTCTGGTTGACGTCACAACTATAGAGGAATTGAAGTCCCTGTGTAGGCGACTAGAGGCTAGGAGAGAAGAAGTCGAGTCGTTTGCCTTGCCATCTCGTCGCCATGCCATGCTGGAGCCAGACTTGGCTTATGTGGGAACTTCCGAGGTTCAGACAGATGCAATCGATTCTTCCCCAGTGAAGCACCAATCTGGAAGTAGCAAGGGTGGATTGTTGTGCTACAACTGCAATCAACCCGGGCATAAAGCAATTGGATGTCTTCAGCCGCGCCGGAAACACTGTTACAAGTGTAAGGCAGAAGGATATACGACTAGAAACTGTCCATCGTGTAATGCGGGAAACGCAAACGTGCGCTCTTAGATGGTCGAGTTGAGAGCGTGCGGAAAGGGAACTCGACACCCCTTTTACCAATTTTAAATTATGTTCTGGACCATGCTGAAGGAGACCAGCGACCTTATTTGCAGGTAGAAATGTTTGGAGTAAAGTTATTGGGCCTGTTGGACTCTGGTTCAAGTCGAACGATTTTGGGAGGTCCCGGATGGAGGGCAGCTCAAGATTCGGGTGTTACAGTCAGTAGTTGCAAGGTGGACAATTGTACAGTGGCTAATGGTAATCAGTGCAAGGTCTTAGGGACGTGTAGCTTGCCTATCACTTTGAAGGGTAAAGTGCGCATTTTGGATGTTTTGGTGGTTCCTGAGTTACCGCATTTGCTTATTTTAGGGTGGGACTTTTGGACCTTGATGGGAGTTATACCCAGCATCAAGGAATGGCACTTTGCCGAAGAGATACCTGCTGTTCATGCTGTCGACTGCACTAAAGAGCGCAGAATTTTGACTTCGGAGCAATCGCTACAATTGAAAGCCCTAGTTGACCATCACATCGGATTGACGGGAGATACCTTCGGTTGCGCGACTTGGGCGGAGCATGTTATCGAGACTGACGCGACTCCTATTAAACAGAGGTACTACCGCGTGTCACCAGTGATGCAGCAACACATAGACAGGGAGCTGGAAGAAATGCTAAAGTTGGGAGTGGTGGAAAAATCCAATAGTCCTTGGTCGTCACCAATCGTGATGGTCCGGAAGAAAGATGGAAATTACAGATTTTGTGTTGACTTTCGTAAGTTGAATTCCGTGACCAAGCGCGATAGCTATCCCCTGCCCATCATTGCTGACACGCTGGATAAATTGAAAAATGCCTGTTACCTATCCAGTTTGGACATAAAATCTGCCTATTGGCAGGTGCCCGTAGCCGAGTCGTCCAAGCCATACACCGCTTTCACCGTTCCCAACCGGGGGCTGTATCAGTTTAAACGGTTACCTTTCGGACTTCACAACGCGCCAGCTACGTGGCAGCGATTGATCGACCGAGTTCTAGGTCCGGACCTTGAGCCCCACGTATTTGTTTATTTGGATGACGTGATTGTGGTGAGTCAGACCTTTGAGAAACACCTGGAGATTTTGGAGGAAGTACTGAGGCGACTGCGGGAAGCTAACTTGACGGTGAACATTGATAAATGCCAGTTTTGCAGACCTGAAATGCGCTACCTGGGGTATGTCGTGGATTGTTGCGGGTTGCACGTTGATCCAGAAAAGGTTCGTGCCATGGTTGAAATTCAGACGCCCAAGAATGTCCGGGAGGTACGACGCGTCGCAGGAATGTTCTCCTGGTACCGGAGATTTGTTCCCTCTTTCTCCACAATGATGGCCCCGATATCAGAGCTCTCAAGAAGGGGAAGAAATTTGAGTGGAGTGAGGAGTGTGAGAGTGCGTTTCGTAGGATTAAAGAGCTCCTGATTTCAGCACCTGTCCTTGGCTGCCCAGATTACGACCTGCCCTTTGTCATTCAGACAGATGCGTCGGCATATGGATTAGGCGCTGTTTTGACTCAGCCACATCCGGATGGTGACAGGGTGGTTAGTTATCTGAGCAGATCACTGACGAAACAGGAGAGAAACTACTCAACGACAGAGAGGGAATGTCTCGCGGTGCTGTGGGCAGTGGAGAAGCTCCGTCCATATATTGAGGGTGTGCCATTCTCGGTGGTTACCGATCATCATTCTCTTGTTTGGCTGCATAATTTAAAGGACCCGGCAGGACGTCTGGCCAGGTGGGCTGTTCGATTACAGCAATACAGCTCTAACATAATACACAGGAAAGGTAAGGAGCATGTTGTGCCTGATGCCCTGTCTCGGTCCGTCCCTGCGGTTGATTTCCTTGAGGCGGCTACCTTACTGGAGAGTTGCACGGATGGTGGTACTCCTGATAGCTGGTACGTGAAGATGATAGCCCGTGTCCAGAAAAATCCTTTGCAGTTTCGTCAGTGGAGAGTGGAAGGAGACAAGCTGTATAAATACGTAAAAGCCGAATACCCTCAGGTAGCCGAAGAGAAGGATTGTTGGAAGTTGGTGGTCCGGAAGAAGGATAGGGCTGTTCTTATCGCTTCTGCCCATGATCCCCCTACATCGGGACACTTTGGAGTGTACAAGACATTCGGACGTTTAGTCGCCAAATACTATTGGCCGAAGATGCGGAGCGACGTCACAGCTTTTGTCCGCAAGTGCAAGGTTTGTGTAGCGCATAAGCCAGTTCCAGGTCCCGCTTACGATCAGATGGTGTCTCATCCCAAGGTTGCCAGACCATGGGAGATGATTAGCACCGACCTGATGGGCCCCCTGCCTCGATCTCTGAAAGGGAATACTTACCTCTTGGTGGTGACAGACTATCTGACCAAGTTTTCGCTTCTTTTCCCTCTGCGAAAGGCTACTGCTAAAGCAACAGTACAGAAGATCGAACAGGATGTCTTCTTGATATTTGGTGTTCCAAGGATTGCTGTTATGGATAATGGCTCGCAGTACAACAGTAAAGAGTTTCGAGCCCTGGCCGCAAAATATAAGTTTCGGTTGAAGTACAATGCCTATTATCACGCACGAGCCAACCCAACAGAGAGAGCTAACCGTACTCTCAAGACTATGCTGTCCATCTATGCGAAGGACAATCATCGTACGTGGGATTGCAATTTAGCAGAGATCGGTTGTGCTCTGAGAACGGCGCCCCAAGAAACAACCAGGTTGAGCCCTTATTACGTAAATTTTGGACACCACATGGCATTATCAGGGGAGGACTACACTATTACGGGAGACCCAACGGAAGATGTGCAGGATGCCGAAGCTACGAAGAATACAGCATTCCGAGAAATGTATCGTGATGTTTGCAAGCGGTTGACTGTAGCAGGCGAGAAGAGCGTGGATAAGTATAATTTGCGTCATAGAAATGTCGAATACATGCCAGGAGAGAGAGCGTGGAGGAAGAATTTTGTTCTCTCTGACGCGTCAAAGTACTTCTCAAAAAAGTTGGCCCCGAAGTATGTCGGCCCATACTACATTCACAAGCGAGTCTCCCCATGGACGTACGTCTTGCGCGACGACAATGGCAAGTTGCAGGGTACATGGCACTGCAAGGATCTCAGACCAGATACAACTGAATGAAAATTCCTGGCGTAATTTTCTTGAACTTGGGGGGGAATTGTTGCATTATAAATCGACAATGAGGTGATTAATAAAATCAAGACAGCCTTTACCAACTTTTATTTAGCTAGTGCTCTAGTTTCACAATCTTTTATCCCTCAGCGTTCTGTTGTTTATTGCCTTTAAGTCCATGGTAGGTGATCCCTCCATAGCCAGCTCGTTCTGTGCGATATTTAGTCTGTTGTCTTCTTGAATTTTGGTATGATAGGTTTTAGTTGTGGTCTGAAAGCGTTTGTAGAGCATTTTTACATATTCACGTCTAGTTAATAAGTACTTACCTTTCGTTTCTTCCAGTTTTGGTTGTGTCTTAACCTAACTTCTGGTTGGGTCCTGTATTTGCACCTCTCTAAGTTTTGTAACACTGTAGTTAGGTATGATTGAGCTTACGTATTTTCTATCCTCTTCTGTCCTCATTTTTAATCGTTTCACCATTTATTCTATTATTTTGTGCACCTTTTCCATTTGTTTTCATGTGTTGTCAAGCTGTCATGCATTCGCGGGTTTTCCCTCGGTTGACAGCGGTCGTGTCATTGACCTTACGCTCATCTTGGCGCGGAGCAGTGGCTCGTTATTTATATTTCTGTGGGGGCAAGCGATTTTCTCTTCATATCTCCCTTCATATTCCGTTTCATCACCCTATTCTTGTATATTCTGCTATTCCTCGCCTTTTCTTACTACCCCTGACTATCTCTTCTTGTAATTCACTCTCTTTCTTTATGACTTTTCCAGTCTATTTTTCCCCGCCTCTGGCGTGACCGCGATTCTGGTGGATTTTGAATTTACCGGCTGCATTCGGTCTTCTTTTTTGGAGTTCCCCTCTCGGGATAGATAAAAAAGGGTCTTCTAGTAACTTCCGTAGAGATCAGACTGGTTTTCTCGAGTGTAATTAGCCTTGTGTTCGGCTCTCTTTAATTGAGGATTTTCTCTCGTGATACCATAGTTTGCGGCGTGCGATTTAGTACCGTGTAGGTTTTGGAAAATCGCCGCCCGTCCACATATTGTGGGATTTTCTTCTGATTTCGGAATTTTCTGGGTTTAAAAAAACCCTCGCCACGAGGTAGGTCATATCTTTCCTTATTTTCATTATTCTAATGTCGCTTTCGCCTTGCAGGGTTTTTTTTTGTAGGGTTCAGAGCATAGCATAGCTCCCCTTTTGAGAGTCCCGCTAAAATCTTAGGGATAGTTTCTTGGAAGAGTTTTTTTCCTCCGTCTGTGTTCGGTGTAACGACGTTGTGAGTTGTGGCCGCCTTTTTCAACGACGCCGACGTTTACCAGCGAGGTCGATTATAAAACGCTGAAGATTGTAAGGTCAGATTATTTAATTTTCGTTTTCTTCGCCATTCTGGAAGCCTGTGACGTGCGAACCTCTGCGTGGTTGGAGATCACCGTGGTCTGTGCATGCGCTTAGCTTTTCGTGCAGCTTTCTTTTGCATTTAATTAAATTAACTGTTTATTTAGTTGTCTAATTTAATTGCTTATAGCTTATAGCTTATAGCTTACCTTATTTAGTTTCATGTTACATTTTTCACTGTATACCACTTTATTTTAATTCTCTATTAGTCATTTGGTTTCTTTTGTTTGGTGTGACGGGTTGCGCTGCATCGTCCGGGTTTGGCTTGTTCGCGCGATTGTTTCGGTGAGCCGTCTCCGCGTCGGGGCCCTGTCGCGTTTTCGGGTTCCGAAAAGGTCAGCGCTTATTTTGTTTAGTGTTCCATTCATTCCCGTTCGGACGAGGCGACGTTGGCCGCGTTTGCCGCACTTGAATTACATCCTTATCATATTCATTTAGTTAGTAGTTGCCTAGCAATTGTTATTGTAGTTTAATCGTGAGTTTGGTTGGCACGAATTGCCGCTTGGTATAGACCACGAAGTAGGTAGGCAGAGCATTCCTATACGCAGTGGTTGTTATTCACTCACTTTTTATATTATTTCTATTTTCTCATTATTATATCCTTTAATATCTTTATTTTGCTTTTTTTCTAAGAGTACCCCGTTGTACCTCGGCCTCCTTTAGAGGTTGTGGAGGTTCGAGCTATAGATCTGATAGGTAGGTTCTGAGCAACTTCTTGGCGCCCATTTTTTTTCAATTTATTTCTTTTACCCACTCCCATCTCCCTGGGTCGGTCGGCCAGGTTCTACCTGCTTTCCTTTTGTTGCGCGTATTTACGTAACAACTGTTACAGCTGCCCGTGCGGAGTAACTTACACATTACATTGATGACGTAAGGATCAAGTTAAAAAGACGGACTGTAGTTACTTAGTTGCCATTAACAGTTGTCACAGTGACAGATGGCAATTTATGCACCACACAAGAAACATTTAATAATCGACGACATGTTGCGCGACCATTGAAATTGATTCAAAAGTGACATTTCGACGCCGCATAACGAGTTATAAATCAGGCCGTGCCAACTACTTTGACTGTTTTGAATCGCGGCATGTTTGGATATTCGTAAAGGGGACATAATGCCCTTTCCATTGAACTTTACTTCAAGTCGTTAACACATGGCGGGAGTTCGTCCGAGTTACGGGCTGCAAAAATGTTGCCGTGCCGGGGATTTTCACTAGGGTAATAGATGGCACGGGTACCGATTTCAATTCAATTAATCGCAGGCTACAAGATGGCACAACTTTCATCTCGTTAACGAATCGTGCAATTTTCCGCAAATTTCCGTACCGGAAGCGCCATTGTTTTTAACCTTTTTCACCAAATGGCGATCGGCACGGGTGCCGTTCCGTTGAGTACGATGTTTTTACATGCCTTTGCCGCACATTCCATTTCGTTAACAGATGGTTGCATAATTTTGTAGCGGGCTCTCGGACTATGACTGTATTCTTGCTTTTACTTCATGCCCTTGAGTTACATTTATTTGTGTTCCTAGATAGCGATAGTTGTTTACCTCTTCAAATTTGTAATTATCCACCTGAAGGCTGTGACCTTCCTCTCCTACATGCCTTCCATATCGCGTAGCGGGTAATTGTGCGCATGTTGATTCTCACACAAATAGTGCCAAGCTTGGAACACAAAAGTGCTGTCCTCTGTCGACAAGTGTATTAAACAACCTCCGTCAACAACTTGCGTTGCAGCGCTCTTATTACGTGAATATGGTCGCCAGACGTCAAAACGCACGAATTGTTATAAATTGTTGGCTCCAGCAACTAAGGAGATAAGCTGACACTTTTATTTTAACAATGATCTCTCATGCATGACTGTAATTAGCGTTGTGTTCTGTGGTATTTCATGTAAGAATCCTCGACAAAGTCGGACTTGTTTATGAGTTGGGATTTTCTTTTATGTTGGATCTGTTTTGGGGTAATTGTGCGCACAATTAGCCCTATGCAGTTGAATACGAAAAAGCAAGTACAGCTGTTTTTTTTGCTTTTCGTAGATACCGCAAACTTATAATCGTGCTGAGTCTACTAAAAACTATCGTGATTATTGCCAACAGTAAAAATACTTAGTTCTTAATTTCGCCAAAGCTCGATATATTATGTAGTTACCTATAAGTACCTATCCAAATGGTTGGTTTTCGTTATTTTGATTTTAGAGAAGTTTATGTTAATTTTGTTAGATGACTAAAATATTCTGGAAGTTCAGAACAAATGTTTCTTACGTCATTCCGTACTAATTTATAGCTTTAAATGTAAAGTGCACAATTCCCCACCTTCTGCACACAATTACCCCGAGCCTCGGGGCCCGAGGGTTGGGGAATTGTGCGCTTTTGGGACTTTGGGCATTTTATTTTTTATGTTACCACACCTACCTTTCAATCAAATATACTTTTGCACAATGAAACTACAATGTTGGGTGCTTACATTCCTATATATTTCAACGTCATAACTGTAATGGCTTGGTCACAGCAGCAGATCTTCCTTAAGTGCGCACAATTCCCCCACTCTCCCTTACTACAAAACTCAATCTAATAATTGCGAACTCGTAAAACGTAAATAATAATATAGGTATAGTACCAAAGCACCCACTCTTCGGAATTGAATAAAAAACTAATATTGTTTTGCTAATACAGAATGCGGTACCTAATGCAGACACATATTAGGGCTGTGTGCAATGCTAATCGATAATCGATGTCGATGTTTCACCATTGCAAATATCGACAAAAAGTATCGAATTACACGACTTTTGAGTCTTACCTGACCGTAAATACAACCCAAGAAAAACGTTCATAAGCGAACGATCCGACCAGCCTAAATATACAGCGTATCCCAATAAGGTATACCGAGGGGTACCGCTGCATATTTAGGGACCGCACCTAGAACGTCCAGAATTGGCGTATGAAATAAACCCAGACGAAAGTTATCGTTGTATAAGTGACGTCCGAAATCAGGAGAAAGCAATCGTTGTATAAGTGCCGAGCCGAGCCTCCATCGCGATACATATGGTTACCTTTACCATTAGCCATTACCATCCAGAAACAGATAAAAAAACTAAATTTGACCCAGCCCGCTGTGAAAAAATATAATTTGTCTTCTTCATGTGAGCATGCGACAGTAAAAGAAAAGGGTACTATTTTGGCCATGACAGTACTAAGGATATTTCTCTCTCCAAAAAGTACTAGATTAGTACAAAAGTACTGACTGCGACAACGCTGAATTGCACCAGATCCGAGACCTTATAGTAACAAAAGTCAAGGGAAACTGATGAAAAAGGTGGTGCGAGATGGTTGGCAATCTCATCAGATTGCACACCATGAAAAAGGTGAAGAACAAGGAGATGGAAGTGTACAATAAGAGAAGAGAAAAAGGAAGCTTATTAAAAGAAACTTTGATTAATCTAAAGCGCAGTACTTACTTTTTACAGGTGAAGCTCCGGATTTTAACACCTTCTTCAGTGTCCATTAATTTACATTCCTCATTCTGTAAGTCAGTAGGATATTCATTTTGAGTAAGAATAGGTTGCTTTGTGATATTCAACCAACTTAGTAAGGAACACATATCGCCTCCATCGCAGCCATCATTATAAGGACTTCCGCAGTCAATCATTTCCTGCACACTAAAGTCTGTGAGATTGTTAGTCTTGATGGCATACATGGACTCCACATTTTCTATAACACTAAAAGCCCAACAGGCACCACAGCTTTCCTGATTTTTTATTTTTGTAACTACACCCTTTTCTCTCCAATCAACTTTTAAAGGAATATTTCCAATTTTTGTTGTACTTCTTTTTTCTAGTGTCGTTCTTGCATCCTGTTTCAAAGTTATCCTTTTACTTATGTCTTCCCTTAAATGTTTTGCTAAAAATTCATCTGGCGTTAAATCTGAAAATTTGGTTAAGCCGTAAACTGCCTCGGTATCTCTCGTTCTGTTGCTATTCTTCTTGTTAATATTTGCCACAGCATACTGAAAAAATAAAAGATTTCAGAAATTAGCTCGATTTAGAATAGTTTCTCCGTAAATAAACAGTTCCCAATATCTTCTACAATCAATTGAATAATTTCATTAGCAAAGTTGATTCGAACCATGACGAATAAGTCACTCGCAAAACTACAAGTAATCTATAGTATGGCTCACGTCTAGTATTATTTGAGAAAAATGTCAATGGCCCTTTTTGTCAGATATCAGATAGGCGTTGTTTACAAATTACAAGCACTTCCAGCACTTACTATTAAACGTGACGTAAAAGAACAAATACCTATACGAGCATAATTTTTACTCATAACTATAATACAAGATTTTAATTAAGGTTCATAGGCAATTATTGAATGTTCATGAATGTAAATAAAATTTCTTTTGGTACAATTCTTGATTCTTAATGTAGATATTATTTTATTTGCTCATTTGCAAATGCAGGAAAAATTATATTATTTTTTTAGTAAACGTCTACCTTAAAACATACCTGAAATGCGTTTAGCTTTTGCATGCGTTCAGTGGCATTTGAGTAAGTTTTATTGAATTTTTTTAAGTATGTTTCAAACTGATATTCATTTGATGTTTTAATTTTTATAGGAACTACAAAACACAAGAGAGCGACACAGCCTAAAATTTTAAGTATTTTCCAAAAGGTAATCATTTTTAAAATAACGTTTCATGTTGGAAACTTTGAAGAAACTGACTTCAGGCCGATAATTTCTTTATCTTATCAATACAAAAGGCAGAGACCATGACCTACAGTATCCAAAAGATCATGTGCTCTCCTTATCTATATCAAAGACCATTCAATATTACCTACTAATAAATTCTTATTTTGAAGCGGACCTATTAAAACTTAAAAGGCACTGCCTACTTCCCGAGCTACTTCCTTACCAATGTAAATCGAATTCACATATACAGTGTGTCCCAGGAATGATATTTATCCTTTATTTGCCACGTTATGTAATGTTATGATGTATAAGCCTATTGTTGGAAAATAATAAAAGTTAAAAAAAAAAAAAAAAAGTTATTATTATTATATTACAAGAGGTATGATTGACTGAAAATTTTAAAAATTCAATTTGGTATTTTGAAAATAAGCCCTGCTTGATTCGAAACTAATTTCTAGTATATTTCGGTTTTTTGGAGGGCCATGACAGCTAATGAAAAACTATTTTCGCGTCTGGTAAGCGACCTTACCGGTTCATAATTCGACAAAATGTTATTAAGAAAGTTGTTCAGAATGTTAAATTATCCCGCCGTGCACACATTCAGGCATATCCGACTACTTTTATGTACCTAACTTATTTTTCAGAATACCGTCTCCGCCAGGGTCTCCGCTCCGAATATGCACCGTTTCAAATTTATAAATTTAGTATCATTTAGAAAACCAAATGCCATTCTTCCCAATTAAACAACTAAATAATCTATGCCTTTATTGCCTAACGATACCATGATATAACATTTAAAATTTGAGCTTAGGAACTACAATACAAATTAATAATCTGACAAATCTTGACATTAGCCATTTGACCCGAATGGAAAAACAAAACTCTTGACTGAAGTGAAAAGATCTGTTCATGAACTCATATTCTAATTTTTGTTAATGAAGCAAATGCGCATTGCCATCTGTTCCGCTGCGTGGCACACCTGATCCTCCTATCTGGTTTGTGGATGTCCTACTTTATTTTTTCCCTGTGTTCTAGCCTCATATGCTTGTTTAGGTACTCTGTCTTCTCTCTTGATTTAAATCACAATTTGAATCAAATGATTTTTGGACTTTACTCCTTAAGAATCGATTTTCAGTTATAGCCCGCGGTACGGAAATTTTATGAGTAGTAAAATCAAGCGTAACATTTCGTGTTAACTACAATAATAATAATAATAATAATCAGAAAATAGCCCGAAAATATAATCTTGCAACAGACTACACGCGCCCTACTACAACGTTCTAGACAACAACCAGTACAAATTATATTATGATCTCACAATACATACAGACAGAACTATTACATGCAATAGACCAGATATAGTACTACAGGACAAAAAAAAACATATTTAATTGACATAGCCATACCAACAGATGTAAATATAACAAAGAAGTACGCAGAAAAAATAGAAAAATATACACCCCTTGCAATAGAGCTGGAAAGAATCTGGCGACAAGAGCACGTGTGTATTGTTCCGTTTATAATGTCTGCGACAGGCATCACACACTCAACATTCACACAACATCTCCAGGAACTCCAACTAAACTCATACATTCACCAACACATTCAGAAAGCAGTCATACTTAAAACATGCAACATAGTACGATCATTTTTAAAATAATAGCAACACTAACCAGACTTGGTATACACCCGTCTGACTAGGAAGCAACCGGCAAGCTGAGAATGAAAATATAATAATAATAATAATAATAATAATAATAACCGTCTTTATTCAGCAGCTGCACATTTCAAATTTATAACGATAATATATAATATTACTAACAATAACAACAAATCATAACTACTTAATAATAACAAAATAATAATAATGACAATAATAATAACAAAGTACCAGCAAACTGAAACGGCGAAGTTCATCGGACAACCAGTGTTGACTAATGTTCTTCCACTTAACCGAGCGCGTAAGAAAAGAGTAGAGGGTAGACAGGTAGAGGGGGTGGCTGATCATAGTGAGAAAAAAAATGGAAAAAAGGAAAGTTGAAGGAAAAGAAAACTAAATTAAAGAATTGAGGATCACAGCTAAAAAGTAAAACAGAAAAAAAAGATAGACAAAAGACTAACTTGGTCGCAGTAAGTACTTCCGCAAACCATTTTTAAAATGATTTACAGGCATATTCTGAAAAGCAATTGGAACGGAATTGTACACAGCACAACCACAGTAAGAAAATGATCGTTTATAAAAGGTATGCTTGAACTTAGGTATTCTTAATGAATCTTTTAATCTAATGTTGATGCCGTGCACATCCGTTCTGAATTTTATGCGATTATATAAATATAATAATATAATCTTTATTGAGCATACATAATAATAATAATAATGGAATTACAAGCAATAAAAATAAGTTGTATGCCAAAAGGCGAAGTTCAGCCCAGCGACTGTTCTTCCACTTAACCTTAACATAAAGATACTAATAAACATGGAGTCTTGTTCAAAATTATTTTATGGCACAAGCAAGCCAAATGGAAGTACCGCCTAGATTTCATATTCAACAATTTTATATCTCGCAACTTATGAGTTATACATATGTTTACCTTTTCTTATACCAAATATCAACCTCAAACACGAATTCTGAACAACTTGAACTCTTCTAGCACTATTGCAATCTAAACATAGTCCATATACACCATCTACAAAGTTAAAATGGGACAAAACAAGGCTCTCACACAACAATTTTTTTGTAGATGTACCAATAAATCTGCGGATGTTATATATCAACCTCATATTCATAAATGCCTTTTGTACACATTTTGAAACATATGCACGGAATCTCAACTCATTGTCCAACACAACACCCAAGTTACGCGCAGTATCAACAAATTCCAACTTACAGTCCCCCATTATTATATTCATGCCACTGATGACATCATTCCTAATAAGAGGAGTATACTGACCCCCAAAGAGCATCAACTTAGATTTAGAAGAATTAAGAATCAATGAATCTTCCATAGCCACTTGCACAAACTTATTTAGGTCATTATTAATTCTTTCGCAAGCCTGAACTTTCGCAGAAGCATCAAATGTATAAAATAGCTGAGTATCATCAGCATAAAGATGATACTGGCAGTACTTGAGATAGTCTACAAATGTTGAAGTATAAAGTGTAAATAACAGGGGTCCTAATATAAAACCCTGCGGCACACCGCAATTAATATAACTTAGTTCAGAACATTGTTCACCAATTTTGACATACTGAGTTCTATTTGAGATATAACTTGAGAGAATTCTTACTGCCTGTGAGCTGAAACCAGTATAATGTAGTATTGAAAGAAGTAATTTGTGGTTTATGGTGTCAAACCCTTTGGAAAAATCTATCAAAAGCAATAAACAATATCTATTCTGGTCCAAGGCATCAAAGATGGTATCAGTTACATGAAGAAGTGCAGTCTCGCAGCTATACCCTCTACGAAATCCTGATTGATTGGCAGGTAACACTTTAGAAGCATCCAGATGACTCAACATTTGCCTCGCCAGAATCTTTTCATAGCGTAGGAAGAAGACTTATGGGTCTGATGTCATCAATGGAGGATGGATTTTTGATTTTAGGCACAGGGATAATTATTACAGCCTTCTTCCAGGAGTCCGGAAAAATTTCCATCTCTAACGAGCAATTTATTATATGTGTAATTATTGGTAAAACAATTGGCAGACAATTGTTTGTTTATTGTTGTTTATTGTTAATGATGTTTAAAATAGGTGTAGGACTCGGTACCAGTACGGTTTGTATTGTTTTGAGTTCATTAATAAATGATTAAAAAAAAAAAGCTAATTAAATTGAGTGATAGACCATCATGTCCTGTTGCATTTGATTTTAAAGAATTAAATATATTCAAAATTTCTTCACTAGCAACAAGTTCAAATTTCAGTAAATTGTTGGATACAGATTTTAACGTTGAATTTAGATAAAAATTTATTAATTTAGGATCAGGTGTGAAATTTTTGTTAAAGTTAACTGAAAAAAATGAATTTAACTGACTAGGATCAATTAAATGATCTGGAACATCAAAAGTTTCTTTTTGAATATTGGCTCCGAGCAAGATACGCTTTCTTCTCTCTATTAATTGAAGAATTCCCCAAATTTCTTAAAGACTTATAATAACCCCAACAAATCGGATCCCTAGAATTTTTATATTTCAGCAAAGCTCTGTCACGAAGACGCATCATGAGAAGGATATTATCAGTCAACCATGGCGCTTTTCTCTTAGTCACTCTTGAGAACCTCACCGGGGCATGTACATCAAATAATGCAATAATATTATCATTCAGAAAAGATATTTTATCATTGATATTACGCATTCTGTACACATCATACCACGGTAAGCCCTCCAAGTCCTTCAAGAAATTTATTTTATTAAAATTTTCAAAGCATCTATACGTTACATATTTGACAGACCCACGAACCGAGCCCGAAAGGATATCACAATCAATAATCCCATGATCAGAAAAGTCATGATTGAGGTTGACACTTGTCGAATTTACTAAAGCAATACTAGAAATCAAAATATGATCTATAAGCGTTAGTGAAGTCGCAGTGACTCTAGTAAAAGTAAGGCGTTACGTTACCTGTAACATTGAAATTATGTAAGAATCTATGGATACGGCTGTTTATGTCCGATTGCATAGAGCATGGAAATAGTGCAAATAGTGGCTTAGAGTAGATATGACAGTTAGCGTTGTAAAGCCAGCATTTGCAGTGTTTGTTGGTTCCTAAATTTGTTGAATCTTTTGATTTAATATGGAAAAACCTAATATTAAATACTCCAAATATTGCTTAGTGCCGAAATGTGAATCAACGCCTATTCGAACACCTGGAAAAGTATTTATTTCATTGCCCGTGGGATCGACGTTTAGCAGATTGTCACTTAATTAGTAAACAATTTATATTTTGATGTAGTTGGAAATTTTCGAACATAAACCATCTGATAAATACACATTTGGGGATAAAACTGACATTCGCGTGTACCCTATTATCAAGTGATTGAAATTAAAATAATCGTTGGTAAGGAGTAAACTCCAGTCGTGCTTCGAAGCTGACACACACAAGTTTTTTTTATATAAATCATTAGCTTTATTTTTGTTAAAAAATTTGCAACTGTTCCAGTGTTCCCGCATTCTGCTAGTAAGCCCCTGAACACTCCTAAAAACTCTCTAGCTGATCTAGTGATCAGCTAGAAGCTGCATGGAGGGCTGTAAAGGGGTGAAAACAGCACCCTTGAAAGAAGATTAAGAGGGGCACACTGGTCAGCTTGAGCAGTATAGTCGGAAGAACAATATTTGTGTTCTTGGGGTCATCGAAAAACCTGGTGAACATTCTTACGTTGAAGTCGAGTTGAAGTTAACATATTCGAAGACTCAAAAGAAGAAAAAGAAGAAAAAGAAGAGAGAAAAAGAAGAGAGAGATCTAATTAGCTAGAGAGCTAGCTAGAGAGAGATCTAATTAGATCTCTCTCTAGCTAGCTCTCTAGCTAATTAGATCTCTCTCTAGCTTTTATATCATATGATGGTGTTACATCCTTATAGGGTGATTTTCTTATTTTCACTACAGAGATCTTACAAACCAGCAGAGATAGTATGGGGAAAGTAGGTAGTTTTTGAAAATATAGCAATTTAACATTTTTGAAAATTTATGTTGTCTGTTAAATACCTATAACAAACATAAAATTTTAAGAAATTTAAAAATATTCTCGAGAAAGTTTTGAAATGGAAAATACAAAAAATAGCGAAGGAAAAAATTGTGATTGGTTTTTTAAGGCGTTTTATTAAAGGCAATCCAAGTACCTAACTCATTTTTGATATTACATTCATAGTCGATAGTCCACATCAAAGAGATGTTCGAAGCACACATGGCATGCATCGGGATTCCAGATTCCCTCCCGTCAAAATTAAGAGTGTACACTTAGCAAGCGATCTGGCCGAGATGTGGTTTAGAGCTGGTGCTTTTTAATATTTGGGTCTACACTGGGCGTCCGTTTATTCGCGCACCCTTAACACCTTGGTACACCCGGCATATGCCCAGTTGCATATTCGAATGTTACTTACAGACCTCATTACAGATGCAATTCAGCATTTTACGAAGTCTAGCTAAAAAGTTTCAGATATTTTAGAATTGGCCATCTGTAACTTTCATGCTTCTCTTGCATTCATGCCTCATAATTTCATAATTTAAATCTTGGTTAAGAGGCTGCCATTTGCAATGGCTTTTGTAGTTGGCTCAGGATCGTGTCGGGTTTCTAATTCGATGTTCTTTGGCTCGGTGGGTTCGATTCTCGCGGTGTTGTATTTTTATATTTACTTGTTTTACAAAAGATGCGTGTCAGGCGAGGTGTCAGGTTTCTGTCAGTTAAGTGGTCTGTTTCAAAAATGCTGTTTCGTTATCAACCGTAAAGGTACAGATGAGGTTACAGACGACTGAGTCTTAACACGTCTGCAAATTTTTAGCCAGACTTCGGGAAATGCCGGAATTGCTAACGCATCTGTAACATTCGAATGTGCTGCCCCGTTGCCCACCGGCCTAGTCCAACATTTTGCTTTGAAAGTGCGTTTGGACTTTAAGTGAAGTACTACTTCGTGAATTTCATAGCACTTACCTTTTGGATTCCTGTTGTGGCTACATATTCTCGATTTCCTGACCTTTTTCTCAGATGTAGGATGTCTCCTATCGGTCGTCACATTAATTTTCCTTGTACCACTTGACAATTCGATTTGTGCCATATTTTGATGGTTTCTGCCCAAGTCTGATAAATTTCGCTCGTAGTTCTGTTTAGTATTACAAATTACAATTGCCGGCTAGTTGTGGCTTGTGAGGTTATGTACATAGAAAATTAATTAATTAATTTTAGAATGGCGTCACACAATTGACTGCTGGAGGGCACACATTGGTTTGTTTTAAAGCTTTTGGAGGGAAGAAGAGGATGAATAACAAAGCAGATGTTTGTGTTACCATTTGGCACCAAAAAAGGGGAGTAACTTAAACTTAGTCGCTTTTACGCCGAGAATTGAATGAAAATTCTTAAAATGATATGACTGGTTGCACTATTGCAAACGTTGTTTCGTTATTTTGAGTTAAATTACATAAACTCTAAACATCACCACTTTGTTTGGCACCAAATCTGTTCAAATTTTGGTAACACTCACGTGTGTAATGTTGTTTATCCATGCTCAGCCCTCCAACAGAAAATGGCGGCCTGTCAAAATCAGGCCATTCTAAAACAGTCTATTGTTGTGGCTTGTGAGGTTATGTATCAGATTCTTAGATGAAGGAAGAGCAGTGTTGCCACTCTGGTTTCATGAAATTATGGTGAGACGTTGCCCAAATTATCAGATTTTACCTAAAATTATGTTAAAATTTTGTACCTACCACAAACATTAAATTAAAATGTTACTAACAAAACAAAGGGCAGTAGAACAAAGATTTTAGTTAAAGTTTAAATGCTTAAGCTTAATGAACGATGAAATATAAAGCAAAACACAATATAGAATAAAACAAAATAATATAATAAAACAATATAAAATACAATACAATGTAAAGTAAAACTAACTTTGAAACTAACTTAAGAAAGATTTGCCTAACCGCTAAAAGAGGGCGGTGCGATGAGAGATTTTACCTTTAAAATGTTTTGTTTCACACGTTTATTTTCGTGGTAGATAGTTATTGTCGTATCGAAAAAGAAAAGAAAGAATAATATGCAATAATATTCGGAAAGCTGGCATCGTTTGAAATTATGTTAAAATTATGGATTATGTTACCATGAATTTTTGTATTAGAATTTTACAAAAAATATGTTAAAATCTGATAATTATGTGACGATTGGCAACACTGAGGAAGAGTATGGATACATCAGCCCGATCTTAGCCGTTCACGTGTTAGCAACATTTGAGCAGATTTGGTGCCAAACAAAGCGGTGAAACCAGGTTACTGTTTAGAATTCAGATAATTTAGCTCAAAATAACGACAGCAGATTTTGTAGTAGTGCAATTAGTCATATCATTTTAAGAATTCGTTCAATTCTCGGCGTAAAGAGACTAAGAAGTTTAGGTTACGCCCCCTTTTTGGTGCCAAATGGTAACAGGAACATCTGCTTTGTTATTCCTCCTCCTTTTCCCTCATCTAAGATCAGATCGTTGTTTGGTTGTTGGTACATTTTTCGGCAGTGGCGTCCGCATCGCTTTCTTCACTTCTTGCTGCATTCCTTTCTGTCCCAGTCCCTCTATTTCATATTCTGTTGTCTTCTTGTTTGATGGCTTCGGTGATTGTCGAATGGCATTTAAAGGTAAATAGGTCTTCCTAGACCTCTTCTTGGACATCCATAAGTCGGCTTCGTTCTTTTCTTTCACTCGTATACCGGTGACGCCAATGTCTTCTTAATGAATTTTGGGGGAATTTGGCGTTGGTATTGGATTTTTAAAAAAATTTTAATCTGAGTTTTTGAAAATTATCTTTCTTCTCTTGGTGACCGTGAATCAGCGTGAATGTGAATCGAGTTTCGTTTTTCAATTTTGTACCACGTGTTGGGTTCTTGAAGCCTTGATGCCTTGATTTGCTTATTACGAACGAGCAAGTCCATTTATTGATTTTTTTGAGTTTTGGGACCTTCGTCGTTACCCCCCCCCCTCCGAAATACTAAAACGAGAACGCCATAACAGCAGCTGGCTATGGAAAATTCGAAAATTTTTAGGAAATTCAAAGATTTCGAAAATTGGCGCGTGCATTATTTTTCCAATAATCTGGAAGATAACCTGAATGGTCGCGGAAAGTTCTCTTGCGCTGCTGCGCTCTCCGTTAATACTTAATATTTACTTGTAATAAAATATTTTCCTCATTATTATTTTCGTTCGTCGTTCGTAAACTTATTTAATACCATACTTACCATATCGACAAATGAAAAATGATCTTAGGTTACTTTTATCATTATATTTACAGTTATCATTAAAGACGAAAAAGGTACGATGAATGGGACTCCGGGTCTACTACTATATTTTTATTTTCCGATAAATTATTCGAAAAATAATTTTATTTTTATTTACTTCTTGTAGGTATTAGTTTTTTATCAATTTCTTTCGTTGAATAAAATCGTTAGTTACCGACATGTATTTATTGAAATTCCGCTATTTACCTATTATATTGACCGACCAAACAGGTTGCTGCTGGTCTACCAGAACGTGTTTAATACCCCAAGTGTCAAAATTCGTGCAATTATTTAAGGGTGACTGGATTTTTTTGCTCGTCAGTGTATTTTAAGCCATTTTTTCAAGATTTTTTCATTGGAGTGTTTACTGATTTTGAAATGAACTTGGATTTTTCTTATGGACGCCACATTCCCACATTAGATTTCTACATAATTTCAGTTTTGTGCACTTTTTCTGATTTATTAACAATATTAAAATATTCACTCATTTTAGAGCATGGCCGAGTGAAATACAGTAAGTAAGCAAAATATTTTTTTTCATCCTTTCAGATGCAGATGAATTCTGAAATTAACACCAGATTAAGTAACACCGAATAGGGAATAGGGAATATTCGATCTAGATTCTAGATTCAGCCATTCAGCTGCAGACTGCGTCTACGTGTAATATTATAACGAATATTAAATGCATTATGATGAGCAGCTTTAAACAGTATTTTGTTTACGCAGAACAACTGCAAGTTTTAAACAAAAAAATTGTGGGAAACGCCAAACTTTCTCAGCTTGTCATCATGATGTGTAAACCGTTCTAGTAGGCCTACAGACACTGTAGCTTAATCAAGTCCAGTGCGTCTGCATTACGCTCCGAAAACGTACCAGACATTAAGAGACAGATGTATATAAAATCTGCATAAGTCGCAACCGTCCACCGAACGTACCTACTTGCGCGTGCTTGGTATGCATCTAACAAATATAAAGGACGAAGTAGAATATGCTATTTCTATCGCCTTTTCTCTGTCACGCTTTTTACACATGCAAGGAATGGGGAGTTGTTTGTATTAATGTAATAGGTATTTTTATATGATCAAGTCAAACGGCTGGTTTGTATGAGAGGGCAAAGAATATCTATTTAAAAAGAGAGGGAGATACGTAAGTATTGTGGGTTGTCTAACACTTGAGACGCTTCACTTTCCACGTTCAACGCATTGAGGTAGGTTCAAAGCTTTCCATTCCATTTGACCTTAGGTTGGTCATTTAAAAAGAGGCCATTAATTTTATTTGACAACTGACAAGGCAAAGCGGATGGAAATGCTACTATTATCCAGCAGATGGCGCTGCACATCAAAATGCGTAAATAAAATGAATAATATTTCAGTAATATTTCAATATTATTTTCCTTTTTCAAAATAAATACACCACCCCATTCGATACATGTTTCCACTTAACATACACAGAAAAAGTTAAAAAGGTTAAAAATTAATATACAGGATGCTCAATTTGGAATTCTTGAGAAAAATTCAATCATGCGTATGTTGACCATCCTGAATAATATAAAGTACTGTTGTAAAGGTATTAACAGAATTTGCAAATAGAATAGTCTGTGAATCTGATTCGATAAGGAAATCTTAGATAGTTTCGGTAAGTAGGCGTCAGTAGTCAGTAGTGTCACAAAGACGGGTCCACATTGACACGAAAATGGCAATATCTTAACATTCCCTGCTGGAAACCCCATAAAGTGGTATATCGTTTCCCATGAAATTTTGTGGGGAACGTGAATATGTAAAGAAATTGGGGGTTTCCATTTAAATAAATGCATAACTTTGGTTTGTTAGGTACGTAAAATGTGAAGACCCTGTATACACCAAAATAATTTTACAAGATGCGGCATGAGATTTCCTAAGCACTTGCAAAATTTCATATTAAGAGATATAGGCCGTCGCCCCACTAATGGACCAGCCCGTATATTTATATTTATTACTTTATAAAATCATTTAAATAAAAGTTTGAATTAAGTTCCCACATTCTAAATTTATTTTCAACTATGCAGGGTGTACATTTTTTTCTGTACGTTACCGAACACTATTTCTTTCAGATGAAACAGTTATATTATATTATTGCATTTTTAAATTCCCTATTGAATTTTATAGTGGTACTTTGTTAACCACACTCTGGCCTCTTTTTATTCCTATCTCTGACTCTAGTATGTCGCGAACTAAGTCTTCGTGCCTCAGAAGGTGTCCTACCTTCCTATCTCTCCTATTCTTTACTCTCTTCCACAAATTTCGCTTTCCTCCACTCTTTCTAACACATCTTCTCTGTTGCTAACCTTATCTATCCACAGTATCTTCATCATGCGTTTATAGTACCACATTTCAAATGCTTCTAATTTTTTCCTATCCGCTTCTCCTATCGTCCAAGTTTCGCACCCGTACAATGCCGTACTCCATACATACGTTTTAAGAGTCTCGTTCGAGTTTCTACATTTATCATTACCTAGCATAGTAGTTGTTTCTTTTTATTAAATGCAACTCGGCCCTGCGCTATTCTTTGTTTTATATCTCTAGAGCTCCTACCATCGCGAGTTATTTGACTTCCTACATTTTGGCAGTATCCATTTCCATTAATTAGTAAACTGGTGTGTCGGGCTCATAAAATAACAAAAATATATTTATGATCTCAGAATTTTTCAGATTTTGGTCGTATACTTTTGAAGTTTCAAATTCATTGTATCGTCGGCGAGCAGGAGAAAATGATGTGCAGTTTAATTTCATTCCCATATACTGTCTGTTTTGATGGAGGCTGAGTTATGGTGTGTTGTGGCATATATTATGCTTGGGGGCACGCACAGAATTGATGGTGGTTGATGGGGATGCTTTAGCTGTAGGTAAGTAGGTACTATAAACGCCAAAATTCATGTTCCACTTTACGGTTCAATTCCGCTTAAAATGCCATTACCAATTACATTCTGAGGTAAAAAAACCTTAGTAACAACTGTCCGCCAATTACAGTTTTGAAGGCGGATCTAAACGATTTCATTTGAATGACAACAAACTTGTTAGCCTTGCACTAGTAAACAAAGGGCAGCAAAAAATAGATAAATAATCAGGTTCTTTTAACGAAAAATCACATCGTCTAGGGGGGGGGGAGGATGACAAAACATAGTAACGTCCGGCATAAACTATTCGCGTCGCAAACTGGAACACCACCTTCGAAGTTTATAGTACATAAGGGATATTCTGCAAGACCATGTGGTACCTCTCACTCCATATGTCGGGGGAAATTTCGCCTTCATGCAAGATAATGTTCGCTCGCATGCCGCTCAAGGAACTTTTTAAACCAAATGGGTGCAATCACTATGAATAAATTGGCCCGCATATTTTCCGGACCTTAATCCGATTTAACAGGTCTGGGTCATGCTAGACAGAAGAATGAGATCAAGAATTCCTGCGTCCAAAACAGGGAGCTGCTTTAATTGGGGAATGGGAGAATTTGCTTCAAGAAATGATCTATGGCCTTATCAGAAATATGGGAAGAGGGACGGCTGCAGTCATAAGCTCTCGGGGGGGGGGGGGGAAACAAATGTTATTGAAAAAACTAGTTGTCAATGCATTGACAGAACAGCTTCCTAGCTACAGCCACAACTGAACTGGTCGGCGCGTTTGGCGCGCGCCTTCTTTCGTAATTTTTTTCTCAATTTTTTCCTTATACAACCTATTACGATTTTCGCACATCGTGTAGAGAAAAATACTCTTCATCCGATGCAATACAAAAATATATACGGTTTCATTGAAAAAAATGTTCGATGACGCCATATCTCGGCTCTAAAGTGCTTCAAAAAAAAACGCCCCGTCAGTTTCCTATAGACCATCTCTGATATACGTATGCAAAATTTCAGCAAAATCAGTCGAGCCGTTTTCCCGTAAAAGTGCCAACAGATATACACACGCACACACATACATACGGACGGAAATGTGCCACCTTGCCAAAAAGTCTTAGAATGACCTGAAACGTCCACATTTGATGAAAAAACACCATGGTCAAAAAACGACTATCACAATAGCTACCTAGCTCGGCTAGGAAGCTAATAATCCGTGAACATTTTCTTAAGTGTTTTAAAAAGCTATTGTTTGTTATTTCTTTTTCTGACAGACTTGAAAGAGGTATCAAGTATTGCAAAACAAATTGTTTTTTTCACTACTAGCCGATTTTTTTGGAGTGAAATTGTTTTTCTCTACCTCTTACGTATAATAGGTTAATAATGAATTCATTATTGACCTAGGTCAATAATATATAGAATAAAACAAAAGTTTGAAACTCAAGCAACTTAATTTTCGTGGATATTCATATGAAACTGTTTACATTATTATCATAAGTAATATCATAAGAGTTTAGATTTAACGGGTAACATTTTCCATTTGTCACGAGAGGTTGTCTGGCAATTTCTTGAGTGACATTTTACATAAAAGTTACGAGACGTCAGTCGAGTAATTTTTGAAAATGTCACGAAAACTGTTACCTACTGGAGTTGTAATTTCTTGAATTATATCAAGTATCGAAATTTTGCTTATTAAATAGTATAATTAAGGTGCTAGTAGTGAAAAAATTGTATGTTGAAAAGTGCTTGCCCTCGCACCTTGTATCCCTCGGCGCTTGCGCATCTCGTGATATAATATTGGTGCTCGAGCAATAATAGTAGACTTCTCAACCTTGATGTATATATGTATATGTATATATAATAATACTATTGATAGATTCCGTTGACATTTAAATAACAACATTCGAAGAGAAAAAAATCGAATTTCCTTCGTTCCATTATTTTCGCCTGTGTGTGTGCGTGTGGGTGTTGGTGTCTGTGTGTATTTCCAATATTTTTGAATATTTCCAAGGTTTCCGAAAGTAAAGAAGTCTTACATTTTCGATTTTTTTTCATCATCATAAGATTCTCAGTCCGAAGACGGGGTTGCACGCGTACCTCCATCCTTTTCTATCCTGAGCTAGCCTACGCATTTCCCTAAAAGTAGAACATTTTACACCCCTAACTATTTGAGACTAGTAGTTTAATCTAGGACTACCCCTACCTCTTTTTATTCCTATCTCTAACTAGAATGTCGCGAACTATTCCTTCGTGTCCTAGAAGGTGTTACCATCCTATCTCTTCTATTCTTTTGTCTTCCATACCTTTCGCTTCTCCCCAACTCTTTCTAATACTTCCCTATTGCTAACCTTATCTATCCACGGTATGTTCGTCATGCGTCTGTAGCACCACATTTCAAACGCTTCTACTCTTTTTCGATCCGCTTCTCCTATTGTCCAAGTTTCGCACCCGTCTAATGCCGTACTCCATACATACGACTTTAAGAGTCTCTTCCGAGTTTCTACATTAACCGTTCCCGATCATAACAGTTGTTTCTTTTTGTTAAACGCAACTCGACCCTGCGCTATTCTTTGTTTTAGATCTTTAGTGCTCCTACCATCTGAGTTATTTTACTTCCTAAATAGCAGAAATCCGCGACTTCCTCCATAATTTCATTTCCTATTTGTATTTCAATTTTAGTTCTATTTTCACACCCTCTACATACCGAAATTTTAATTTTCTTATTATTGATTTTCATGCCGTAGTCCTCTGCTTCCTACACGATTTGGGGATGTCATTATACAAACACCTCTGGACGAAATTTGAGTTAATTCATGAACGAAAATGATTTAGTCGTGCATGCACCAACAGCGCCTACCCATTGCGGTGTCCTAGGAAGACCAGACATACTCGACATTGCCCTGACGTCAAACCTCTACATTCCAATAACTGTGGATGTCCTCCCTGAATTAAGCTCCGATCATAACCCAATACTGACGGTCCTTGACTACTCTGCTCTGCGCGCAACTGCAAAGTTACTGAGAAGAGTCAACTACGTCAAAACGGCAAGCCTTCTCCAGCGCCGCTCCAGTGGCATAACACCCCTAAACTCTATAGAAGATCTGGAAAAAGAAGTGAAAATCTTCACGGACGAAGTGCAAGAAGCAATATCAGACAGCAGACCAAGGAAGTTGAGGTAAAGTAAATTAGTTCCTACACTCTGCCTCAAAACATTATTGAGCTGATGAGATGGTGAGAGAAAAGCGGAAGGCGAGGAAGAAAGCCCAACGCACCTTAGAACCAGTGGATGCTGCTGCAGCTACCAGGTTAAATAACACACTGAAACAGATGTTAAAGGACTTCCACAGCGACAGATGGGAAGAATACATGGGCACGTTAAATGGAGATCCACAAGACATCTGGAAACTTAGCAAGTCACTACCAGGAGGTACAGCACCAGAGATTCCCCCACTCCGCGGCGTCAATGGTATGGCCTTCAGTGCTCTGGAAAAGGCCGAGGTACTAGCTTCAAGCATTGAAAGGCAATGCACATCAAATGATCTTAAGGCTGAAGCGGTATAGATCCTGCCAGATATACGTGACAGTCTCAGAAGGCTCACAGGTGCTCAGAACCAGCGAATCCAAACGGCAACGTACCAAGAAGTCACCGAAATTGTGAAAAAATTCAAGAAAAAGAAAGCTCCTGGTAAAGACAACATAACCAACCTAGTGTTGAAAAACATACCTAAGAAATCAATGGTGAAACTGCTCAACATAATCAATGCCAGCCTGAGATTGTGCCACTTCCCGACTGTATGGAAAGAAGCTCTTATCATAACAAACCCGAAGCCTGGAAAAGACCACCATCGGCCCGACAACCACCGTTCCATAAGTCTGCTGTGTGGACTTGAAAAAATACCGGAAAGAGTGATACTCAACAGACTCAATGACGCCATCGATGAACTGGCATCCTGCAAAACGAACAATTCGGTTTTCGTAGTGGGCACTCAACGGAGCTTAAGGTGCTGCGAATCACGGAAGACCAAATCCGCATTTATGAGGAGAGATACCACAGCAGCGTTCTTTCTTGACATAGAAAAAGCCTTCGATAAAGTGTGGCATAATGGCCTCTTCCACAAAATGCTCGAACTGGGCATTGACCTGTCGCTCACCAAGATAATCCAATCTTTTCTCTCGGGAAGGTCGTTTGAAGTCGAGATTGAAGCCGCGAGATCTGCCCCCAAGCCAGTGCATGCGGGGGTACCTCAAGGCTCTGTATTGGGCCCGACCCTGTACAGCATTTATACATCGGACATACTGAGGATTCCAGGAACGGAGATTGCGCTCTTCGCTAATGACACCGCCATATCAGCTCAATCCAGAGACTCGAAACTGGCCATACGTAACCTTCAGGCCTCTAGTGGCCAGCTAAAATCATGGTACAATAAATAACGCCTCAAGGTGAACTCGCAAAAGTGTCAGGCCATACTCTTCACAAAAAGAATATTACGCAACCCAGCTACTATCAACTTCGACTGCACAGAAATCCCCCCGACCAAGAAGATCAAATACCTAGGCGTCATGTTCGACTCCAAGCTGACCTGGAGCTCTCATACGGATTGCGTCCGGAAGAAAGGCAATAAAGCTACTCTACCCTTTGTTGAAAAGCACCAAACTCAACCTCAGGACGAAGAGGCTCCTATACACAACAGTTATCAGACCATCTATGACCTACTCCATCGCATGCTGGGGACAAACGGCATCTACAAATCTCAACAAGATCCAGATCATCCAATCGCGAATCCTACGAATCCTCACCGACGCACCATGGTTCATACGCAATCAGCAGTTACACGCAGACCTTGACCTTCCTACCATCGTAGATTGGGCAAAGCAAAACACAACTAGATCGTTCTCTAGAGCAGAAGAACATAGCAATCCACTAATCAGAGCGGCAGTGGACTATAATCTTGAAGACCAAGCGCCATCGTGCAAGAGACCGCGCCTCATGGTCCTACGGGACGAATAATCACCAAACCCCAACCAGATACCCACAAAAGGGCACAACACTTCACACTCATCCGTTCCAAATGGCAAAAGATGCCAGCATCTGCCCAGAAAAAGTCACGATAATAGATAGATAGATCTGCTTCCATTTTATTCAAAGCAATTTCTAATTCTTCTTTGCTAGATGCAAATCTGAGCATGTTAATAGTTTGACCCTGTACATTAATCCCTGAGGCTGTTCTGTCTTTAACAATGTTAATTGCATCTTCGATATATAAGTTGAAAACTAGAGGTGACAATGGCCATCCCTGTCTCACTCCCTTCCGGATATCTACTTCTCTTCGTTCCTGCTCAAATTCTATAAATGCCTTTTGCTCTTTGTAGAGATTATATATATTATTCTTCTGTCCCTATATTTCATCCCTACCTTTCTGAGCACTTCGAACATCTTCCGCCATTTTACGTTGTCGAAGGCTTTTTCTAAATCTACAAATCCTATATAGACGCTCGTTCCCTTTGCTTTTGTTTTTTCTATAATTACTCGTAAAGCTAGGATGGCCTCGCGCGTTCCCCTATTTCGTCTAAATCCAAACGGATCTTCTCCTAATACTTTCCTCTTCCGCCCTTTTCTCCATCCTTCTCTGTACAATTCTAGTTAAAATTTTTGACGCGTGGGAAGTTAAAGTGATAGTTCTAAAATTTTCGCACTTATCTGCGCCTTGGTAGAGCAACTATGATGTTCCTTTTGTAATCTTCTGGAATCTCACCTGTCTCGTATATACGGCTAACTAGTTTAAATAAACGCTCTCTTCCCTCTTGACCTGCACACTTTAAAATTTCTGCCTGCAATCCGTCTACACCAGGTGCTTTATTGTGTTTCATATAGAATATGAAGCAACAATTTTCAAAATTTCGGGCACTTGCATACTATTTTTTCAAATAACATAAATAATTATAGTATAAATAAAAATTTATTAAAATACAAATAAAAGTTCTGAATATGTATACAAAAGTTTGATTATTGTGAATATTAATTACTCCATAAAATTCTTTGTTCTGAACATCTTTACATTCTGTTTTTATGAATGGAATATCTAAGTACATCTCATAAGAAATGAACCAGACTTATTATTACTGCAAAGTATCGGCACTTTTGACCAGACGTGACACGGTATTTTAAAATTTAATTCCCAGGCCAGCTTGACTTATTCATTTATCATTTGACTTTTGCCCTTTATGTAGGCTGTAACCATTCCACACAAGGTATGCTGAATTTTTGATTTTCTTTAATTCGGAAATAAAGGTCGCTTATTGTATGTTCCTAATCGTATTAAATATGCGGACACTGGAGATAACAAGTAAATACTCAACTCTTGTTTGGCATTATTAAGAAAACAATAGTTTCCAAAGAAATTTCATGGATAATCTCAAAAGCGTATGAAATCTTTTGGTGCTAGGGAAGAACTATAACACAGCATAATACAGCAGGACAGCTCTCCCTAAATTTTCTTGCTCGCGCAGCGTAGCCCGCGTAACTTCTCAGGCTACGCCACGTGTTCTCTTTCGTCCGTCGCCGAGTATTAGGGAACATTTTGCCCCCAGTTTTTTTTTGTAATGTGCCTATGTGGCGTAGCTATATTTATTATATACTGCGTTATTGTGTATTTACATCGTACGCATTGAATAACTTAGATTATTCAAATGACGATATATGCTTGCATTTATTTGATTTCATTGTATACAGGGTGGGCCAATAGTGTGTAGTCGGCCCATATCTCTGGTTCTATTCAAGATATCAAAATAAAACTTTACGCGTATGTGGAGAACCCCATGAAGCACCTGATAAAATTATTTTGGTGTATACAGGGTGTTCACACTCTGAACACCAAACCAAAGTTATGTTTTTTTTAAATGGAACGCCCCACATTTGTTTACATATTTGAATTCCCAATAAAATTTTATGAAAGATGGGGTACTACACGATGGGGTTTAGAGTGAGCAATTTTAAGATATTACCATTTTTGTGCCAGTGTGGACCCAACTTTGAGGAGCTGCTGACATCTATCGGTCGAAGCTATTTAAGATTTTTTTATTGGACTAGGTTCACAGACTGCTCTATTTGTAAAATACTTGAGTACTTTCATTACAAAACTTAATGTCATACAGGGTGGACAGCTTACGCAAAATGCATTTTTTCTTAAAAATTTTAAATAGAACACCACATACAGGGTGTTCATGGAATCATTCTACAATGGCTAACTTTTTTATTTGAAATCGGAGAAGGTTCGTTAAATGGACAAAGTTTAATAATTTCTCGAGAAGAATTTGATGGTGGTGGCAGAAAAACAATCGAGCATCGCATCTTTGAGATATCGCTATCAACTTCCTTAACTTAAATGGAACGACCAACTTTCAATTACGCCATCGCATTTAAAATCAAAAAATACGCAAGAAATTATAAGGTGACCCACCACCTACAGTCAACTGTTTTGGAGTTGCCGACAACTGTTCACGGAATCGTTCTATAATGGCTAACTTTTTTAT
This sequence comes from Xestobium rufovillosum, assembly GCA_963966045.1. Taxonomy (NCBI): domain Eukaryota; kingdom Metazoa; phylum Arthropoda; class Insecta; order Coleoptera; family Ptinidae; genus Xestobium; species Xestobium rufovillosum. The sequence goes on along the minus strand of OZ014492.1, from coordinate 18,158,877 downwards.
TTGAAATCTGAGAAAGATCGTTAAATGGACAAGTTTAATAACTTCTCGAGAAGAATTGGATGGTGCTGGCAGAAAAACAATCGAGCATCCCATCTTTGAGATATCGCTATCAACTTCCTTAACTTAAATGAAACGACCAACTTTCAATTACACCTTCGCATTTAAAATCAAAAAATACGCAAGAAATTATAAGGTGACCCACCACCTACGTTCAACTGTTTTGGAGATGCCGACAACTGTTCACGGAATCGTTCTACAATGGCTAACTTTTTTATTTGGAAGCTGAGAAAGTTCGTTAAATGGACAAAGTTTAATAACTTTTTGAGAAGAATTTGATGGCGGTGGCAGAAAAACAATCGAGCATCGCATCTTTGAGATATCGCTATCAACTTCCTTAACTTAAATGGAACGACCAACTTTCAATTACGCCATCGCATTTAAAATCAAAAAATACGCAAGAAATTATAAGGTGACCCACCACCTACAGTCAACTGTTTTGGAGTTGCTGACAACTGTTCACGGAATCGTTCTACAATGGCTAACTTTTTTGTTTGAAATCGGAGAAAGATCGTTAAATGGACAAAGTTTAATAACTTTTCGAGAAGAATTTGATGGTGCTGGCAGAAAAACAATCGAGCATCGCATCTTTGAGATATCGCTATCAACTTCCTTAACTTAAATGGAACGACCAACTATCAATTACACCATCGCATTTAAAATCAAAAAATGCGCAAGAAATTATAAGGTGACCCACCACCTACAGTCAACTGTTTTGGAGTTGCCGACAACTGTTCACGGAATCGTTCTACAATGGCTAACTTTTTTGTTTGAAATCGGAGAAAGATCGTTAAATGGACAAAGCTTAATAACTTTTCGAGAACAATTTGATGGTGCTGGCAGAAAAACAGTCGAGCATCGCATCTTTGAGATATCGGTATCAACTTCTTTAACTTAAATGAAACGACCAACTTTCAATTGCACCATCGCTTTTAAAATCAGAAAATACGCAAGAAATTATAAGGTGACCCACCACCTACATTCAACTGTTTTGGAGTTGCCGACAACTGTTCACGGAATCGTTCTACAATGGCTAACTTTTTTATTTGAAATCTGAGAAAGTTCGTTAAAGGGACAAAGTTTAATAACTTTTCGAGAAGAATTTGATGGTGGTGGCAGAAAAACAATCTAGCATTGCATCTTTGAGATATCGCTATCAACTTCCTTAACTTAAATGGAACGAAATTATACCGTCGCATTTAAAATCAAAAAATACGCAAGAAAGTATAAGGTGACCCACCACCTACAGTCAACTGTTTTGGAGTTGCCGACAACTATTCACGGAATCGTTCTACAATAGCTAACTTTTTATTTGGAATCTGAGAAAGTTCGTTAAATGGACAAAGTTTAATAACTTTTCGAAAAGAATTTGATGGTGCTGGCAGAAAAACAATCGAGCATCGCATCTTTGAGATATCGCTATCAACTTCCTTAACTTAAACGGAACGACCAACTTTCAATTACACCAACGCATTTAAAATCAGAAAATACCCAAGAAATTACAAGGTGACCCACCACCTACAGTCAACTGTTTTGGAGTTGCCGACAACTGTTTACGGAATCGTTCTACAATGGCTAACTTTTTTATTTGAAATCGGAGAAAGTTCGTTAAATGGACAAAGTTTAATAACTTTTAGAGAAGAATTTGATGGTGGTGGCAGAAAAACAATCGAGCATCGTACCTTTGAGATATCGCTATCAACTTCCTTAACTTAAATGGAACGAAAAACTTTCAATTATACCATCGCATTTAAAATCAAAAAATACGCAAGAAAGTATAAGGTGACCCACCGCCTACATTCAACTGTTTTGGAGTTGCCGACAACTGTTCACGGAATCGTTCTACAAGGGCTAACTTTTTTAATTGAAATATGATTTTATTTTAAATGCGGTGGTGTAATTGAAAGTTGGTCGTTCTATTTAAGTTAAGGAAGTTGATAGCGATATCTTAGAAATGCGGTGCTCGATTGTTTTTCTGCCAGCACTATCAAATTCTTCTCTCGAAAAGCTATGAAACTTTGTCCGTTTAACGAACTTTCTCCGATTTCAAATAAAAAAGTTAGCCATTGTAGAACGATTCCGTGAACAGTTATCAGCAACTCCAAAACAGTTGACTGTAGGTGGTGGGTCACCTTATACTTTCTTTAGTATTTTTTGATTTTAAATGCGATGGTGTAGTTGAAAGTTGGTCTTTTAATTTAAGTTAAGGAAGTTGATAGCGATATCTCAAAGATGCAATGCTCGATTGTTTTTCTGCCAGCACCATCAAATTCTTCTCGAAAAGTTATTAAACTTTGTCCATTTAACGTACCTTCTCAGATTCCAAATAAAAAAGTTAGCCATTGTAGAACGATTCCGTGAACAGTTGTCGGCAACTCCAAAACAGTTGACTGTAGGTGGTGGATCACCTTATAATTTCTTGCGTATTTTCTGATTTTAAATGCGATGGTGTAATTGAAAGTTGGTCGTTCCATTTAAGTTAAGGAAGTTGATAGCGATATCTCAAAGATGCGATGCTCGATTGTTTTTCTGCCACCACCATCAAATTCTTCTCGAGAAATTATTAAACTTTGTCCATTTAACGAACCTTCTCCGATTTCAAATAAAAAAGTTAGCCATTGTAGAATGATTCCATGAACACCCTGTATATTAGTTCCATATTTGATAGACAGTTTACTAAGCTATTGATTGATGTAGGTATTGTTAGGTCTGCGACTGGCGGTTTCGGTAGAATTGAAAATTGAACTTTAAAATGTGGTAATTTATTCGTTTCTCCCATATTTTAGCGCCCAAAACACAAAATATGATTTCCATTTTGTATCTGGAAGTTGACAAAAAATTTTATCGCCAGATTGCTTCTTCGTGGTCATATTCTTAAATAAATGGTAACTTATTAAACCTAGGTAGAAATTGAAACAAGGAGTGCCATGGAAGAAAACCGTCCTTTCAAAAAGTATCTTGCAATGAGATTTCTTGTGCCGGTGTAAATTCTGTTGGCTAAATTTTCTGTAAAAACAAACTGTACGCATTTTTCTGAGTTTTGGGTGGCAAAATGGGGGAAATTCCCTAAAAATGGTACAAAATTACAGCAAAAATCTCAATTCTTAAGATTCAATCTTTATTTCTGCCTAAATTATCAGTCGCAGACCTGCCAATATATACATCAGTCAAAAGCTTAATAAACTGGCTATCAAACCTGCAAATAATACACGGGGTGTTCCATTTAACATTTTTGAGAAAAACTCCATTTTGCGCAAGTTGGCCACTCTGTATAATATAAATTATTCTGTAAAAAGTGTCCAAGGATTTTACTAACAGAGTATCCTCTGAACCAAGTCCAATAAAAAAATCATAGTTAGCTTTGACCAGCAGACGTCAGTAGCACCACAAATTTGGCTTCACACTGGTACTAAAATGGCCATATCTTAACATCACTTACTCTAAACTCCACCGTGTAGCATATCATCTTTAATGAAATTTTATGGGGAATCCAAATATGTAAACAAATGTGGGGCATTCCATTAAAAAAAAACATAACTTTGATTTGGTACGTAGCACGTGAACATCCTGTATACATCAAAATAATTTTAACAGAAGCTTCGTGGGGTTCTCCACATACACATAAAATTTCATGTTGATATCTTGGATAGAATCAGAGATATGAACCGACTACACACTATTGGCCCACTCTGTATGTTACCGGTAAAACCCGAATTCCGTGAAAACCCGTTTTAACTAGAAATAACAAAGAGCCTTTGTGAAAACTAGTTTTAACTAGTCGAAACGCGAACTTATAAAAACTTTGTAAAAACCCGAAGGAATAATGGGCTTCGCGTTCTAACTGTAATTTTTAGTCAAAACTAGTTTTACCCAGTCGTTCGTTTGAGGGAACTAGTTTCAACTCATAGAATCAGTAAAAACCCGAAATTTGTATTCTTTTGCATAACATTAAAAAACTCAGTTGAATTTAGGTTTTATTGAACTCTAAAAACACTTTTAAACGATCACGTCCACCGTGGCCCTATAGCCTGGTGTGCAGTGTCAACCACATCAAAAATTTCGTTGACAGGTAAATAGTAGCGAATGTCATCATTATTCGTCTTCTTAATCAACCGCTTTATTCCTGCAATTTCCATAATGCCAAACCGTTTTAAACACCTGTACTGTAGACTCGATTTTTTTGGAGTTTCCATTGCTCTTTCAAGCTGTAATGAAAGACATGCTTGCAAAACATGTACCTACACAAAATATATAGGTACCTATGTTTGGTTTTATCAAGAATGATTTTATGCTGTTTACTGATACTTCTAGCATAACTATAACAAACTTGCCCTAAAACGTGTCTTTAAACTTTTAAATTTTTAAAGGGTCATAACTTGAAAAATTCAAGTGGAACACCCTGTATATTTTTCAGTTTCTGAAATTCTGCTTAAATTTCTGATCGAAAATGTATAGTACCTGTAGGTATCTACCCTATGTCTGAACTTAGTAGTTTTGTAATTATTTGCGTAAACTTTGTTTGATTGTATTTTTTCCTTCAAATAAATTGTATGGTTGTTTAAAATGGTTTGGTGATGGGAAACGATCGCAGGATGGTATAAAGCCAATGATGTAAACGTCAATTTTTGAAGAAAAAAAAATTTAATTAAAAAATTGCTTATTTTAGGCATATGAGGGTTCAAACAAAATAGACCCAGAATCTGGTGCCGAATCCAAAAATGTAATATTATATAGGGTGTTCCATTTAAAATAAGGAAGTTGTGTGCTGAGCAGCTTTAATGGGACAACCTGTACAATTGAAAATATTTTTAAATAAAAGAGCACATTCATATTAGTAATATCCGCATATACAACATAGGTACATTGTTTGAAAATAGGAATATTCTTAGTTACTTACATCATTAAGGAGATTATTATAATCTTTGCGGGTTAATATAGCAAGGTGACTCTCTGCGCCAACCTCTTTCATTTTGAGCAACCGCTCTATAAATTTCTGCTTCCAAACTGCCATTGTAACCTGTAACCGTCCTATTTGGCTTGGTAAAAGGTAAACCGGACATGGTGAAGATCTTCGGCACAATCACAATGTACAATTTGTACAATATTGTAGGTACAATTTGTAGGTTATGTTTGTGTTACGAAGATTGAGTATTTCGGATTTTTACTGATTCAATGAGTTGAAACTAGTTCCCTCAAGCGAACGACTCGGTAAAACTAGTTTTGACTAAAAATCACAGTTAGAACCCGAAGCCCATTAAAAATTATTATTTATTCGAGTTTTTACAAATACGTCCCGTCAGTCGCGTTTTGACTAGTTAGAACTAGTTTTCACAAAAGCTCTTTGTTATTTCTAGTTCCAACTAGTTAAAACGGGTTTTCACGGAATTCGGGTTTTACCGGTAACAGATATTTCCCCAAACGTTGAACATCCTGTACACCAACTATTTGCGAACAGTAGTCTAATTCTCTAATCTGGGCATACCTTTGCCTATTTTTATCCCTATCTCTGCCACTAGTAGGTTGCGAACTAACGCATCGAGTCTCTCCTAATTATCGTCTTCCACATATTTTACTTTTTACTTCCTCCCCATTGGTAACCTTATCTTATCTTCATCATGCGTCGGATATAACTTTTGATTGAGAACGATATAACTACCACACTTTTTTAAACCAAAAATAAGGTAAAAACTCAAACGTACAATTATTTCATAGATATATATACAATAGTCATGGGTAACTCTTTATCGAACCGGCTCAAAGATCTGCTTCACTGGTTGAGCCGCAGAGAGCTGCTTCGCGGCGCATTTGGCTCGCGGTTCGCAGTTCGCAACAACAGCACGCCACGCGCGTAGTTCGTAGATCAGGGATTTGGAAGTCGACGCGTGTGTCATGCTGGATGCAATGGCTCGATGCCGCGGCTCGCGGTTCCGCGGGTCTTGCTTCTTCTCTGCTTCAGTATATCTGTCTACTCATTTATTTATCTCAGTTCGGCTGGTGCTGCATGCTCTGTGACGGTGTGTTGATTCAACGATGCGAAAGTTGTATTCATTATGCATTTGCAGTGTTTTGTATAATTGTAGGTTACAGCTACACTTTTATCTTATAATGTGGAATTTAGGTAGGTAAAAAAATAAGTACAGGACAGCGCAATTGCTTTACTTTTACACTCCACAGAATGCAGATGCACTCGTAAACTTACTAAATAGCTAGGTTACGTACATCACAAAGTTACTGATGCTTCTGTTATTTCGAGAATTTTTCAGGTCCCTAGGTATATTCAATAAGCAAAATACCTATACTTAAAACATTCATTGAACCCATTATTTGAATAAAAGGCATCAGGTAAATAATATTTGAAGAATGAAGAATAATAAATTTCACTTTTACAGTGGATAAGTACCCAGAAATTCACCTCGTTTATGAAATTTATTTCAAATCATAATTCAATAGAAATACAAAATAAAAATAAAATAAAATATGGTGGTGAAAAATAATTTTTTTTATTATAACCTCAATTATAATATGTATACATAAGGAATGGCCAAAAAACTAAATAAGCCGGTTAAGCACGAATCGAAATATAGATTGATAATTTTGCTTTGCATTCCATGCAGCTCTCAAGTGCGTCCTGGCTCCCTAATGCTGTATCGTCTGTGCACGTGTGCACTCCGCAGTTGGCGATTATCGTCTTTTTCTTTTGTGTGCTTTGCGAGCCATGTGCATGTGACTCATTTGAACTGGTTCAGTTCTGCGGTTCGCCATCTGTGAGCTGAACTGAAGAGTCAGATCGCGAAAATTTTACGAGTTACCCATGACTACTATACAACAAGCACAGAGAGGAGTAAAACATTAAAGCCTGGTTGTTCAAAAAAGTAACACATAATTAAGTCTGACGGCTTCGTTGCTATGATACAACCATTTTCAAAATGAATTTAAGTTTTTTGCGCTATCTTGTTAATGAAGGATCTAATTAAATCCACCGATTTTTTTGCTGCAGTTAATCCAGAAAGGGTAAAGTTATTTATACCATTATACCAACAGTACTCAACTAAAATATAAATTTGACGTGCCCCAATCTCTTTCTGCAGATTAATTTTTAATCAAATTTCTTCCTACTTGAAGCTTTTACTGTATTATATAGGAGTCAGTAATTTATAATAATTACCCTTTGCAAGTAACAAAGAATTTATTGTAGAGCCCCTACAAATTTTATAATACTACCCTGATAATACGCCGCGGTCGTAAATCACTTACAGTTGGAGGTCACCAAACGCTTCTAAAATACTTCAAGGGCACCGCAAAGAACTGCTGAATTATGCTGTGACTATAATATAATCTCTGAGGAAAGGCGAGAACCGTTTTAGGGTGTTATAGTTAAATAATTGAAGAATTCATTCTATATTTCAAGGTCTGAAATCAAAAAATTGTTATTTTAATAAATTCCATCTCCCAATTACTTTTTTTGAAGAGTCGAGGACAAAATGCAAAAAGAAACACTTTTTTATTAAAAACAAAGAACAAAAATAAAAGTTACAGGAATTCCTTTTTGAATTTCTCCTGTATTATTTGTAAACATCTTGTGAGAAAAACCTTCAAGTGATGTTATCAGTTGTTGATGGTCTGAACCGTTACTTGATGGAAATTCATGATTATTATAATGTAGAACACTTGAATGTGATAATCATAATATTAAAAGCGAACTGGCACAACACTTGAAATACGGGTGGGGATATCGGTCGCTCGGTCTCTTTTCAACTGGCGGATATCGTATGGGTGAGGTCGTGCACTCGATCAGGTGTTTCTTTAACGCAAATAAGAAAATTGGATCGGCATCATTTCGATGGACGCTTGGATCTGCTGACCACTGTTCGCAGTCGTAGTTCAACGCCGCACCCGTAGGTAGAATGTTTTTTTTACCATATTAAATTAAACGCAATTAATATTCTACGGGAATATTCTGTGGTGCACCTGGGATGCACCTACGTTTTAAGTATAATTACTACACCGATTCACCACTACGTAAAAGTCGTGGAGCGTAGCCCACGGGTTCATCTAGCTTTTCTTAAACGCTGTTAACAATTGGGTACTTGCATGAATTTGGAACTTTGCGAAATTATAATCTTCGGGAGGTCAGAAATACATTCCCAAAGCAATTTTTCTCTGAGCCTTGTAGAATTCAAATTATTGGGGAAAAATATTTTCCGCTAAATATGCTTATGGCGCCATGTGTGAATTATTGAAACTATATGGTGACGTCAGTATGACGCACATGTGCATTCCTAAATCGAAATGGCCGCTTCCGGTTTAGTTGACAGCTGTCTCGTAAGTCTTGAAATTGTTTGGTGTGTACGTTAATGGGGTTTGCTGGGAGAATGGAACTATGGTGGAGCTCAGTAGCAATTTGTTGTTAAAAATCCATTATATTTTATAATTCCCAACTGTGAATAGGTACAACAAAACCACTTCTAACCTCTACCCTCTACTACCTATCGTGAACGCCGCTATTTTAAGATTGATTATGGGATTCTGCTTGCAAGAAACTTCTGCGGATATTTTACAGATGGATTTGTGATATTCGTACTAGTTGTGAAATAACAACAACGTGGACACAAATGAGTGAAACGAAAATTCTGTGCTTGGCTAACTGTCACTGTATGACAAAGCTCAGGGCAGCCACGGTGAAAAATTGAAATGTACTGATGATCCTGAAATACACTAATAATTAGTTTATTCTTCTTCTTAACTTATTTCCAGTGTTTAACTGTGCATTAATAAAATATTGATACTGCTCAGTAAAATAATAACATCCAATTGAAGCGCTGATAATAAGTGATACAGTTAGGCGAGTAGGGACAACAGACGCGAAATGTTGGCAATAGGCAAAAGTAGCACGTCAGGCTGTGACGACAGCTAGATTATGTGACGTCAATACGACTGCTCAAGGCCAAATGGCCCACTAGCGCGTGCTCCGCGATTTGAAACTAAAAATGAAATTATATTCTTATTACTACACAAAATAGTCTCATTTTATACGGTCACGATAAACTTAACACATTTGCAAAATATGATAAAAAAGTGCCAGTTTAAATTTATGCAAGTACCAAATTGTTTCTCTACACTGTATCTTATTTTACTTAAATACTTGGCACCTAGATTTATAGTTTGTAAGTTCTGAAGAAGTGTAGCGAAACAATTGTTAACAGTGTTTAATAAAAAGTGGAAATTATCACATTGAAGTGTTTTTTATTACAACGATGATGTTATATCAGTGTTTAAGAACCTAACCATTTATTGGCCTTTGATCGTCTATACAGGGTGTCACAGAATAACTTACTATTCCTGATTTTCAGAAATGATAGAGGGCACTTAAGAGCCAAGTCTCCCTGCTGCATTTTCGAGCGATTCAGACGTTCGCGCCTTTACAAACTGTACTGGTATTTATTGATATTTTGCTTTCTAATTTTGCAAGTATATACAGAAATCATAAGAGCCAAGTATCCGATCGCGAACATCAAGAATTTTTTGCTCCGAAGCAGAGGTCGCCACAGTGCAGGGCATTAAATTGCGTTTGCAAGGGCAACTCTCTTTACAAATTACTTCCTTATTTATGAACCGATTTTGAAATTCTTTGTTTTGTTTGAAAGAAGAAACTGGTGGAAATAGGCCTCTCGTCTCGGATTTTTAAAAGAGTGATTTTTTAGTAAGTTATAAGTACGCAAAATATGGGTATATTTGAAGCCGAAAAAGACAAACTTCTATTCGTTTTTTTTTAAATCGCCGACGAGACGACTCTTAGAGAATGCTTTCTGTATATGCTTGCAAAATTAGAAAGCAAAATATAAATAAATAGCAGTACAGTTTGTAAAGGCGTGAATGTCTGAACTTGGGAGACTTGGCTCTTAAATAAACATTTCTTATTAATAAACTAGTGTCCGGAAATTCTTCAGTATCGAGATAAAATGAAAAAATCGGCTGTCACCCCAGGACTTTCCTGGCGGTATACAATACAACCCCTTCTCGGGAAAGTAAAAGTTGAATCATAGCAACTTTTGGAAAACAACAACTATTTTCGTAGTTGTCATTTTAGGTGTGTCAGAAATTATTCCTTATTAGATAAGTGTGTGTAATTGTCATTTTACGTGTCACAAATTAATCTTTATTAGATAAATTAGTGTTTGATTGAAAATCAATAAAGAGTAGGAGAGATAGGATGGTAGGACACCTTCTAAGACACGAAGGAATAGTTCGTGACATACTAGAGTCAGAGATAGGAATAAAAAGAGGTAGGGGTAGGCCTAGATTAGACTACTGCTCTCAAATAGTTAGGGATGTAGGATGTTCTACTTTTAGGGAAATGCGTAGGTTAGCTCAGGATAGAAAAGAATGGAGGTACGCGTCCAACCAGTCTTCGGACTGAGAACCTTATGATGATTATGATGATGAAAATGCATCATTTTACAAATTAAATTGCCGAAATTATCTAAATGTACAATTTCCAAATGGATGGATCAGAAGAGGGGGGCCGATTTCTTGGCCCGCAAGTTCACCAGATATGACTCCAGTTGATTTTTGAATGTGGGGTCATATTAAATCACTGGTTTTTGAGACACCTGTCAATACAGAAGAAGTTAGCGGCTTCAATTATTCTAGCGTTTGATGATATTCGTAAACGTCCGCAGCTATTTCGAAGAATTCGGCAGTCGATTGCACATCGTTACAACTTGTGTATTGAAAATGGTGGTCGTAACTTCGAACAATTTTTATAAAATCATATGCAGTATTATTTCTAATAAAATGTTCCTTAACTTAACTGCTTCAATTTAGTAAGTAACTGCTCTTTCTTGTAACTGAGATTGTTTTTAAAGATTTCTAGTTTATCTTGACACCGATAAATTTCCGGACACTAGTTTATTATTAAAAAATGTTTATTTAAGTGCCCTCTATCATTTCTGAAAATTAGGAATAGTTATTCTGTGACACCCTGTATAACAAAATGAACTAGGCAATGCGCTTCTACGGCTTTGTTATAGGTACAACCAAACGTACACTAGTAGTTTAAAATTATTGTTCAATTTGCGCCAGTATAATTTATAATATTTTATCTATGCCTTTCAGTTAAGAACTTCACAACGCACTCATTTTGTGTGCGTTAAGGAGTTTATTACCACACTCGTTTTTCTTATCGTACTGATTTTCAACCAATCAAATTAAGTCAATGACAGTAGGATTAATAGTATATTGTTATATGAGCGATTATGACAGCCATTATCCACGAAGATGATGTTTGAGCCGACGCGACGAGCCGAAGGCGAGTGGCTCAAATCATCTGAGTGAATAATGGTCATAATCGCGAATATAATACTATACTTTTTCTACATCTATTAAACGGGAACCATTCAGAGCTTGTAAACACAGTGATTATTGTAAAAACGCGCGCAAAACAATATTCCAATAATTAAACTATACTGTGACAGTAACAAGAATTTAAATAAATATTCAAATTTTTAAAAATTTTAATGTGCGATTCCTAGATTTATTAATCATTTATTACTTATTAACGCATAGGCCTTGAAATAGTTATCACCATCTAGTAGAACTCTCTCCAACTTATATAGTCCATCTCTCTTGCACACTTTGGCCTCATAATGTGCATTTAAGTTTACCCCCCCCCCTGACCTTGTATAGGTAGTATGTTGGAGGTTTGTCAAATTATGTCAAAACAAATCATCAGTGTTCAGGATTACCTATGTATCATTTCTAAACGTGTTTTTCATACATTTTAAGTCGTTTTTAAAGGATTAAATTCAGTTTACAGAAAATTTATTGAAATTCTAGAAGCGGTCCTCTTTTCATTAGAGAAAACAAGACCTAACCTAACTGGACAAGTGAAATGATCGTGAACTCCAAGGAAATAAGGCAGAGCCGCCGATCACTCATTCGTTGGAAAAGCAAGATTTTTAGTGATAGAGGAGACGTAATGCCTCGATGAAAATATTCTTTACTTTTAACGTGCCCATGCTTTGCCTTATATTGTACTAGTTTTCCTGAGAAACTGTCACTCGCGAAGGGAAATGGATTGGAAGAGGTATTTTAGAACGGACAAGATTTTTGGATTTAAAAAAATCCTTGATGTACCTTTGACGTTAGCTGAAAATGCAAGTTTACAAAACTACACTAGAACTAGAGGGTATTTGTGATCGGAAAGCTAGGATAACACGAGAACGCAGTTATATTTTTTTCAAATCATCTGTAGAGTTGCGAAGCATTTGGAAATAGACTCTGTTACCTACAGTAAACAATGGAAAAATGGAACACATTTTGAACATTTAATAAAGTTATCTTTCATATAAGTAGGTACAGCATTATTTAATATGCAATTATGACCCTATCTAAAGAAAGAAACTGATTGTTAGAAGTTTTTCAATATTGCATGTTCGAACCTTAGACTACTCGTTTCGTCCTTTTGGGACTCATCAGTACGGTGCTTTGTCCTACACACTCGAACCATGAAATATTGCTTGCTATATATATACTTACACGCATACACGCGACGGACATGAGTGGTACTGGATCGTTCGAACAACTACTCCTCGGGCAAATACCCCATCAGGCATTGAATTATAGGACTAAATCCAGATTTTGTGTACTACGAGATCTTATAGGGGTTGCTACCCAAAACATATCGTTGGGCTTGGATCTCTACGTACTTTCGTGCTCTACCAACAGTAGTGGTATGTACTATCTTGAAATTGGAAACCTCTGTCGTAATAAGGCTAAATTCTGCCTTACTGTGTGTGTTGAAGTGTTGATGCACCATCTTGCTGAAAATAAACTTGTCCCAAACCCAGTCTCTGCAATTCCGGGCCGAAATAGGTATCCAACATGAAACGATTGCGGTCGGCATTCCCAGTAACGGTCACATTATTTTCCTCAAAGAACTACGGACCAATGATTTCAAATGCTGAAACACCACACTATACCGTAAGTTTGGAATCATGAAGGGGCTTTTCACATCATTATTGTTTTTCTTGCGGGAATCCTTCCATGCCTGGGTAAATTAAATTGCTGCCGAAAACGCCTCCGAGTTTCTACATCTGGCTCAGTTCTAATAAAACATTTGATAGCAAAAACAAGTTGATTGAGGGGAAATTTATCCATTGCAAATAAAATTTAGGGTTTCGCAAAACCAAGACAAGTCGAGACTTACACCAGTCTTGGTATTGGTCTTGGGTTCTCGTGATGGGCTTGGTCTCGGTCTTGATCTTGAAACCCAAGACCAAGACGAGAACCACGTAAGTCTTGGTCTTGGTATTGTTTTTTCTTGGTCTTGTTTGGTTTTTATGAGAGTACGAGAAATTTATGAATTTCAATGTTTCCACACCCACTTAAGGGGAGATAGTTCAAAAATAAGCAGTCCTGTTTCATATTTGCGTAATTTCATAATTTTTTGTTAAGTTGACTGAATACAACTTTTGTATTTAGTTCATGGCTGTACTAAAATTGATATTTTGTGTCAAGATGTAATTTGTATAATAAACTTAATTTAAAAACCAAAATGAAAGTTCTAAAAATTATCCGACATCTAAAATGTACTTACTTCCCATAAAACTTATTTTATTTATTCTAGTACAGATTATAGTACAAGGATATATAGTATGCTCGATAGGCAGCCCAATTTTGTCACCACTTGCTCATGACGTAGGGTGCGAAACAGAGATTTGCGGGAAACACTTCTCCGTGCTGTGCGAACGCAATGATGCCATGGTGTTTTGCTTTTATTTTAGTTTTGAACAATAAATATTATAATATCTTTGTAGTTTCCTAATTATTAAATTTTCTTATTGCTTAAAAATTGTATTCTTTAAATTTAATTGCAGTTTTAATTATTTTTTTAATAAACTAAAAAATAACTGTCAAACATATTCTAAAATATCAAGACCAAGACTTTTCCAAGACTCTTGCTCCAAGACTCTTGGTCTTGGAGGATAAGTCTTGGTATTGGTCTTGGATCATTTATGTTAGTCTTGGTCTTGGTATTGGTCTAGAATTCAAGACCAAGACAAGACAAGACCAAGACTTTTCTTGGGCTTGTGCGAAACCCTAATAAAATTGCATATATATTGAGTTTGACTTTTGTCACAAAATGGCAATTAACAAAACCTTACATTTTCCATGGTATACTCTTCAAATTAGGTCATACCTGTTGCTGCACCCAGTATGTTAGAAGTTTTTCAATATTGCATGTTTCGAATGCGGATGGAAAACTCGAGGAATAATGAACTATGAGTGTAACTATGTAACGCGGTATAATATTGTGGTTACCTCACGGAGAAAGGCTTCTTGTGTTTAGTGGAGAAATGAATCACTGCCACCACTCCTACTACACAAAAATGGATAATTTGTGTCTCTTTCACAAAAGATTTTGAATGAATCATCTCGTTTTCAGGTTCCATTATTTTACATCTATTTTAGGAAGATTTATCTTTATCAACACTCTGATTAATATTTTAATGACTTTCTGTTGATTATTATACCTACTCCTACCTATATGAGTCAGGAACTTGAATAAAGGGTTGAATCACAATTTTCTAAATAACGATAACTTTATTTGTTTACTATCGGAGTCTGTTCGTTACTGTTCCGCAAGATCAGATGTAAGCCTAGACTACGATATAAGCAATATAGGTATAGAGGAAACCCTTCAAAAAATTCAAAAAATTCAAAAAATTAATGTCAAAACACTCAATTTTTCGAGAGAAACCCAGGATTCCCGCTAGTTTATCCGATAACGATTTATTCAATGCAAGAAAGGGTTTAAAATGAATAGAGTTAAAGTGGATTTGACCAAAATATTGCAGTTTGCAACATAATGTTTTCGGAAATTTTTAATGGCATAAGAAAATATTTAATGTAGAAAAAGAACGGATCACACGGATGGGGGGTTCAGTATTTATTTGGTAAAACACTGGCAAGTCTAAAAACGTTTGTTTTTATTTTAACACAAAATCTTCAACGTTTCTTAAATTATATTAAATATATTTTGTTGAGATACTCCATAATGTGGTGTGTCCAAAATTCGACCTTCAGTATTTAGAAGACGTAATGTACAGGGCGATACAGGTTGTTGAAAAAGGTTTAAATATTTAAGTAGAGGGGGAGGCGGTTGGGGCAGACAGACACGGGCATTTCCCCATATACGCAATGCATTTCGGCAGCGCTTCAGCGGTGGAGGATGTGGAGGACCTCCGCATTTAATTCCAGTCTTACTATACTTACCTTGCAATATTCATCCACGGTTAAAATTAGCAGAAATTTGTTTATATACGTATAATCACCTAATTGTTATTTATAATAAAGCAGTTGCATAAATAATTTGAAATGAATAAAATTCTCATTAAAGTGAATGCGAAAGAAGTGGCGGAGTTTACAAAAGTATTGATAGGGGATTGGTTATATATGATCAGCTAATTATTGTATTGAAGCCCCTTCGTTTACAAGCCTACACATCTGGCAACGTTCCTTTCTTTTGTTTTTAATATTCAAATGTCCTCACAAAAATAAAAATTTACATAAGAATATGACATAGGAATAAAGAGCCTTAACGCATCTCTTAAGAGCATAAAAATGTCTATGTAACCAGTGTTATCCAAAGTTATATATACTTATAGACTAATATTTTTCTTTTAAACACGCAAGACATTGTGCTGTAAAATTATTAATCATGTTTTCTATATGAATCACAGTTTTATTCTTAACCTAGCATTACAATCAATAAAATAGTGAATAGATTTAATACCATATTGCCCTTTCAGCTTCCGGCTTTAAGCAGCATTTCAATAGTCCTAAACAACCCCATATGATATTTTTAACAATATACATTCTTAAACGTACGGTTGTGCACTTTTACCCAGTAACACCTGAAAATACTATTAATATTCTGACAATTTCTCTACCTGGTTTACACAAACAAAAGTTACGGGGGTCATAATATTATTAATGAACTATTAAGATCACCTCTTAGAAAATAAACGGCTACCTGTTCAAGGGTGTGTTTTTTATATTTCAGACATTTAACCTGCCATAAAGATGGAATTATACGTGTATAACGTTCTAGAAATACCATGTACTTACCTACTTTTAGATAAAATGATTTTACTCATTATTTGTCTGGATAAACAATAAATTGTCCATATTCCCCCTTTACTCACGATTTCTTGTTCCTCTTGTTACTGTTATGACAATATTATTTTAAAATTTTAAAATTATATTAGTAGTTTAGATTTACTCCCCCAACTGGTTTCTACATATATCGCAGGGGACAATGAAAGGTAGAGGTAAAAAACTGAACAATGGGGGTGCACCTGCATTTATACAATAACAAAATCAGAAAGATGCAATACCAATGTGACGTGTCTATGAAAGTAGACAAAGACAAGTCTCGACTTGTTCAAACTAAAATCAAAAGGCACTTGTGGGGATTAAATAAGGCAGACAGTTATCCGTCCCTAGGAAGCGGGCATAGATAAAAGATGTAAATATTATACGTATCGGCCACGGTTATATCTGGATATGCCGCCCTGTTTCGTCAGTGGGCCGCGCTCTTCGACTATATCTCTAATCGGGTTATGATTTCTGTAACCGAATTGCATTATGGGAAACATTTGTCTATAAAAGAGCAGCAATTAAGACGACGTCTCAGTTCTGTGAACTACGGCTACAAGAAGACATCGAGAATGAATAATTATCAGTGCAATTCTTGTAATAAGTTCTTTTCAAGACTAGATAATTTAAAACGACATAAATTACGGTGTACTAGTAGTAAAAATAATGACAATACTTCTAATTTCTGGTGCCCTCATTGTAATAAAATGTTTTCGAGATCAGATTCCCTATTTCGACACATTAAATCAGTGCATAAAGATAAGGAAACCTCGACGTTAACAGTAGAACCAATACCTGAAACGGACGTAGAATCAACTGAAGAGGCGGCCTTTACCATCATCGAGGAATACGAAACTAACAACAAAAAGTATAAGCTCTCTCGAAAAAATGTTGTATTTAAAATTAATGAGCCCCGTCGAAACCAGGACCAATTGATGTGCATAAAACACGGCGTCGAAGGTATCGTTAAGAGAGTTGTGGAAAACGTACAACCAGACGACAGAGTGGGATTTGGGTTCACGACGAATGATCATGAAAAGGAAAGTCACCTACCATTTAGAAAAGCTTCAAACGTATCCTTCAATCATGTTTGGAGTATGATATCACAAATCTATCAAAGCAACTCCGAGGGATTGAAAACAAGCAGGTTCCGAATAACCATGACACAGATCAGATCACCCAGGGGCCGAGGGCACAATTGCAGATTGAATTACTACAATAACTTTGAAGAGGAGTGTAACAAAAGGCGCGGAATTATTGTGGTAAGCATACTTTTCTGGTATTATTCATTCATCATATTTGTCGTTTAGCGAATACAATTATTAATATCCTTTTTATCTGTTTCAGGTCAAAAACGTCGATCACTTGTGTCTTCCAAGATATTGGCACAATTAGAAAAAAACCCGAATTACAAGAACATCCGCAAGGACATCCGGAACGCACAACTAATAAAGGCAAAAGAATTAATGAATGCTGCAGGAGTTGAGATTCCAGAGGAGGGAGGTTCTGGTGTTGGAGAAATTCGCTTATTTCAAGAATTCTTAAGCGACTACAAAATCACCGTTTACGAATATGGTACTCGTGAGAAAATATTTGAAGGCCCCGATGCAAGAAAAAGAATAGATCTGCTACACAAACAAAATCACTTTAATGTAATTTCATCTTTAACAGCAGCATTTGGTTCGAGTTACTTCTGTCAAGATTGCAACGTTACCTTCAACGTGAAAGACAGACATCGATGTACAAATAGTTGCCCTTGCTGTCGGTACAAACCAGTGTGCACCAAAGAACCAGAAGAGATTCCGTGTCCTGAGTGCAACAGAAGCTTTAGAAATAGCGGCTGTTACGATAACCATCTGAAAAGTAAATTATGCGATAAAATACGTAAATGCTCCAAATGTTTTAAATCAATCGCAAAGAATCGCCAACACCAGTGCGGTGAAATATTCTGCAAAATTTGCAAATCATTCCAACAAGAAAACCATCTTTGTTATATTCAGCCTGATAACCGTAGAGCACCCGCAGATGACAAAACACTATTTATTTTCTATGACCTCGAAACGCGGCAAGAATCCCGGTTCAATGAAAAATCTACTGTTCATGTACCAAATCTTTGTGTATTCCAACAACGGTGTACACGATGCCTATCTTTAGATGATAGCCAACTTTCTTGTATCAAATGCGGTGTTAGAAGGTGTAGTGGTTACCGGCTATGTACGCACCGTGATCGTGATGCGCACGAGTGTCGGGAGTGGAGAGTGGTGGCGCGGCCGCGAGGGGTCGCGAGAGGAGAGTCGGCTCCAGCGCTTGGTGGAGTACGGTTGTGTTGATGACCGATAATATTACGACCTATCAGAATAATTTATTATGGTACATAGTTTATTACCACGAAATTGTAATGTACTAGTGATACTGTGTTAAATAGAAGTTTGTGTTCATTGCACTGTATTTTTCTTGTATCACCGCAACCCATGGCTCTGAAGAGAAAAAGGAGTCACAGCATTTTTGGCGCCCAACGTGGGGCGGTGAAGAAAACATACGAGTGTATTAAATATTTATACGGTACTCTAAGTACATATAAATTAACAAACGAAAAAATTGGTGTATGGTACAAACGAACGTTGGAATTCTGAAGCGGAAAGAAGTATTGGGCTTCAAACGCAGGAGAGCTCTGAGCAGGCGTGTGAACGTGGTAGTGAACGATATCAATCCTTCCTTCCAAGCAGCGCGGCGGAGTATCTCGATCGACATTCGACAGGCGGGCGACGGCTAGTTGCTTCTTGCTTGAAATTAGTAAACGGTGAGTCAGACGCAGCTGCAAGATCTGCTCGACGCTGGAAAAGAAACAGGTGGGCGTTTAAATACATTCCTAAAGGAATATTGAGAAATGAATAAAGATACAGAGTGTTTTATTTTAATATTTTTGCATCGTGTCCCCTTGTGTGTATTTTTTAAAGATATTTTATGTACTAGCAACCGATGATTGTATCTTATGTTGTATAGTATGTAATGAAAGTTATCTAATGATAAATTTATTAGTTAATAATACTTCGTTATTGTAAATTGTAATATTGGAATGCCAAAAGCGAAGAAAGTAAGTAAAGATAAAATGGCAGACGAAGATTTTTCCGAAGTTTTAAAGCAGTTAGCCAGCAATATGCTGTCATTACAGGAAACAGTTGGTGCTCTTGTAGAGCATAACAGGCTAAACGAGGAGAGTAGTAGTAGGGCATCTCCAGTTGTTGATAGAGTAAATGAAAGGTCATATATTGTAAATTGGCGAGAGTTGGGAGGTGCAAATCTAACTTTTTCACCTAATCAAAGGATGCAGCATCCTATGCAATTTTTAAAAAAACTTAAGAGACTGTTCGAGGAGGCAGGTGTTCCGGAGGGTAGTCAGGTAGGTTTGGCTATGAACTGTTTGAGGGGATCTGCAGCTGATTGGGCGGCGATAAAGGAACCTTCGTTTCGTACTTTTCAGGATTTTGAGACAGCGTTTAAATCTCGATTCTGGGGGGTGGAAAAACAGCGCGAATTATTTTTAAAATTAAATTACGGTCAGTTTAGTGAAGTAGGTAGTCGCGCAGATTATTTTTTAGATTTGGTGGGTCAAGCAATATTTTTAGAAGAAAAGGTTTCGGACGCGCAGTTGGTTAAAATGATCGCAAGACATTTTAGTACGGAAATTGAAAGAGGTATCGTTGTAAGGGTTTTACAGACGGTAGATGAGACCGAAGAATATCTTCGAAATGTTGACGGTACTTACTTGAACGCGGGTTCTAATAGGGACAATGTTCGTGAATGCGAAAAAAATAGGGGAAACCTGGGACGACATTCAATAGAGGCGAATCCACCGCCATGGAGGAATCGAAGACATAACGTGCCTAACTTCCAGGAACCGAGTAACACTACTAGAGGGGTAAGAGAAGCTATCAGGCCAAGAGTAGAACTGATAACAAGATTTGGGGAAGACCCAATAGAATTGTTGAGCGAACCTGAGGACGAAGAGGAAGAAGTTGTCTCACCAGTGATTAGGGCCAAAATGGGTAACCACCCCGTTAAGATATTAATAGATAGTGGGAGTGATATCTCTGCTATTTCCCAAGAATTAATGGATGGAATTTCCGATAGCGTGGGAGATATTCCAATGTTGCCAGTGACCAATTGCTCAATTTCGGTTGCTGTAGGAGGCAAGTCGGTAAGAATAAAAAGGCAGGTTTTGTTAACGGTTAACTTTGGGGAAATGGAGAGTGATGCTACCTTTCTGGTTGTACCTAAATTGAACCGAGAAGCCATCTTAGGCTGCGATTGGCTATTTAGTCACAAGGCCAATCTTAACTTCGAAGAGGGAGTAATCGAGTTCGTGGAAGGCGGAGAGAAAAGGCGAGCAAAGTTCGAATATAAGCTCGGGAAGGCAGATCACATGGCGATTAACTTCGTAAAATCGGAAATGCCGACGAAGCGAGACCAGCAATGGGATTTGGAGGTGGAGAGACATCAGTACACGGAGGAAGAAAGGAAAGCAGTAGTAGAAGATGTGAAGTTGCAGGAAACGGATAGAGAAAGACTATTGGATTTGTTGCGCAAATACCAACATGTATTCTCGGAGTGTCCAGGTAGAGTTACGGGGTACGAACACGAAGTGACAATGGTGGATGACAGTCCATTTTATAAAAAAGCGTATCCAATTCCACTGGCTCACCGCGAAACGGTGAAGGATCAGATTAAAGAAATGTTAGAGTGGGGGGGTGATCAAACCGGAAAAGACGGAATACATTTCACCGCTAGTTACGGTTACAAAAAAGGACAAGTCAGTACGTATTTGTCTAGATGCAGGCTATTTAAATACTCGGATGACTAGGGATTACGTAGTCCCACCGAATCCGAACGAGTTACTCCTTACCTTTAAGCAGGGTCAAACTTTTAGTACGATTGATTTGACGGCGGCGTATTGGCAGGTGCCGTTAAAACCAGAACATAGGAAATACGTGGGGTTTCTGCATGAAAGCCAGACCTATGTGTTCCAGGTTTTTCCATTCGGTCTGTCCACTTCAATGGCCAGTCTGATAAGATGCTTAGATAAGATTTTGGGACCGGAGACGGCTATGTTCACCATCGTGTACGTCGATGATTTACTGATCTTTTCGAACAGTATTGGGGAACACCTCAAACATTTGGATATTGTTCTAGCGAGATTAGCAAAGGCGGGATTGACAGTTAAGTTGCGGAAGTCGCAGTTTATTCGGCAGCGTGTTCCTTTTCTAGGTCATGTTCTGACCGAGCGAGGCGTAGAGATGGGCCCCAAAAGAATTGAGTCCATAACCAATTATCCTAGACCACGGAACGTGAAGGAATTGCAAACCTTCCTTGGGTTGGTCAATTACGACAGAAGATTTTGCGAGGGATTCGCTTATCTTAGTGTTTCCTTACTAAAGTTGCTGAAGAAGAATAATGTGTGGAATTGGGGAGAAGCGGAGCGTGAGGCCTTCGAAGCAATAAAGGCAGCTTACTTGAAGGTAACGGTAGTGAAGCATCCCAACTTGCAGGAGAGTTTTTTTTATAGAAACCGATAGTTCAGGTTTCGGAACAGGGGGATGTCTTTATCAGGAAAACGAAATTTCAGGGGAAAAACAGGTTATTGCCTTTACAAGCCGCACCTTGAAAGGTAGTGAGCTTAGGTACACGGTAACTGAGAAAGAAGCACTGGCAATCATTCATAGTTTGCAACAATGGCGTGTTTTAGTATTGGGTAAACCGTTAACTATTATAACGGATCATAAGGCGTTGACGTTTCTGTTGACTTGTCGGTTGCGGTCAGCAAGGATTACGCGTTGGATTCTCTTTCTACAAGAATATAATTTTGAGATTAGGTATAGAGAAGGGTCGAAAAATATGGTGGCTGATACTTTGCCGAGAAACCCTATACGGTCTTCGGACAAACTAAAGTCTGTTCCCCGAGTCCTGAGAGCGCGTCAAAACAAATACACGTGATCCGTGCGTGAACAGCGATATGCTTAATTCACAAGAGCTCACTTAAGCGGCGCGCAAAGTAACATAGAAAAATAATCAGTATGCCTGAAATAGTAAAAATATACTTCCATTACAATGTAAAATTAGTATTAAATGTAAATTCTGTAGAAAATATGACGGCCCTTGGTTTGAAAGCAATACTCGATTGACCCATAAACGCCGTAATACTGCAAGCATGTGAAGTCGAGACCACGCCTGACCGTTACCATGTTATACGTACTAATGAGAACCGCGCTACGACATAGACACGTGCTGATCACGCGATTATGTTTGTTTTGACGCGCTCTCAGGACTCGGGGAACAGATTATAATACGGGATCACAAGGGATCGGCGCAGATAAGCTTAATGCGATTGACAAGAGAGTATAAGGAGCTGAAGGCACATTTAGGAACGATAACAGAAGACCAATTGACGGATGATTGGATAGGGGATAAAATTCGATTTCTCGAATTAATAAAGAAAGAACCGAGGATTCTATCGGGCCCGGAGTTGAGAATCTTGGAGTGGTTTTCTCTCTCGGATGGTGTTTTGTTTCGCAGCGGCACTGTGGACAACCCAGGGTTTAAGCTATGTGTTCCACGGAGTCAGGTCGTTGGCTTGGTGAAGTTGCAACATACCCAAATCGGACATTTTGGTAAAGCAAAAACTTATAATCATATGAAGGGTAAATTTTACTGGCCAAGGATGCAGAAGACTATAAGAAAAATGGTAGCGTCATGCGATTTATGCCAGAAAAGTAAGAGTAGTCCCAGCAACCATGGGGATTTAAATTCGATTATTGTGAAGCGACCAGGGGAGTTGGTCTGCATTGATTTAATGGGTCCACTACCACCATCTAGGGGAGGTGTGACACAATTACTTGTTTTGGTTGATGCTTTTTCGCGATTCGTAAAGTTGTACTCGCAAAAAAGAGCTACAACTGCAGCTATTCTAAATAGAATACTTAAGGATTATGTTCTTACCGTTCAGCGTCCCGCTTGCATTTTGAGCGACAACGGCACGCAATTTACTGCAAAAAGGTGGAACAAGATGTTGAATGATTCAGGTATCCGGGCAAAGCAAATCTCAGTATATTTTCCGCAGGGAAATCCAACTGAAAGAGTAAATAAAGAGTTAGGTCGGTTATTAAGGGCTTACTGCTTCGAACAACATACGCGCTGGGCTTATATGCTTAAAGTCGTGGAGAATCAACTGAACAATGCGGTTCATGAAGCAACGGGGTATTCGCCTATGTTCTTACAATGGGGACAGCAGACTCCTCATCCAGTTGAGCGGGTTCTTAAATTTCCTGAGAACTTCGAGGCATCTGTATCCTTGGAACAGGTTTGGGTCTTGGTGCAGGAACGCCTGAAATCAAAAGCAGAAAAGCGTAGATTACGTCATGGTCAAAGATTTAAAACACTTACCTTAAACGTCGGCGATCGGGTTTTGGTGAAGAAACACTCCCAATCCTCAGCCGATGCTTCTAAAATTAAGAAGTTTTTCCTTTTATATGAAGGACCATACTATGTTCTGCGACAAGCAGGTCCAAATAGTTATGTTATAGGTGATCGTGAAGGTCATGAGTTGAATAAGCAAAATGTTGTTAACTTAAAACTGTATAAGGAGTTGCATCCTGGCGACCTGTAAAGAAAAATAAATGAGTTAATATCTGTTAGTTAATAATAATAATAATAATAATAAATGACTTTTATTGTAACCAATAAATTACAAAAATTTATATTTGCAGACCGCAATTATACAAGAAATATATATATATATATATAACCCATACGTTCTTCCCTCCAAACTAGAAATATTTAGTTCCGAGTTCCCTCATATATAACCAAGTTCCCTCCGATTATGGAGGGAACAACGTTTTGCGTTAAAAATCATTTTAAACGATTGTCCAACCTCCCTCCTAGCAATTGAAGGAAAATTGCCCGGAGGGTACTTTGTATATCTTTGTCTTGAAAATGGGTGGTGTAGTTCAACTTTCTACCGGCGGCGCTGCAATCGTGTTTGTAGATTACAAATTTCGTTCTATGTTCCCTCCACTTTGTTTTAAAAGATTGTAATTTAAATAGTCGATCTAGTTCCCTCTGAAATTTGACAACACCGTTTTATTTTACTTGTCTCTGGCAGTGTAGGATTTATGTTCTATGAGTATAGTACTCTGATGCAACATGCAAATTAAAGTGATCGGATTCTTATTAGTTGCGAGTGTTGACACGTAGTGGAAGTTATTCAGCTTCAGATTCGAGATTCGAAATTTTACATAAGTAGCGAATGGAAATTCTTGAAACACGTTACTATTGATCAAAAACTTAATAAGTCTCTAGATATTCCTCTAACTAGCGACTAAAGGGGTGAATTCAACTCCCTTAAATCAGGAAATGTTTTGAAATATGGCGATAACCGTGTATAACTCTGAGACTACAAAAATCGTATTAAGAACAGAATATAAAACCCGAATTTCAAGTGACAAGGGGATGAATTATCAATCCCCAATATTCAAAAAAAAGCGTAAATGCCGAAAAGTAACTTGTATCACTGAGAATTTGTAGAAGAATCATAGTAAATAAAACTAGTTTGAGAAAAAAATATGAACCCCAGATTCAGGGGATAAGGAGTTGAATTCAACCCTTGAAATCCAGGAAGAATTCGTAAATGCCAAACCGAAACTTGTATCACTTAGAGGTTTTGCACAAAAATTACAGTAAACAAGACTAACTTGGGAAAAAATATGAACCTGAGATTCAGGGAATAAGGGGTTGTTGAATACAACCCTTGAAATTCGGGATGAATTCGTAAATGCCAAATAGAAACTTGTATCACCTTGAGATTTTGTACAAAAATCCCAATAAATAAGACTAACTTGGGAAAAAGTATGAACTCTTGATTCAGGGGTTAAGGGGTTGTATCCAAACCTTGAAATTCATTAAGAATTCTTACATAAGACTAACTTGGTAAGAAAATATGAACCCGTTATTCAAGAGATAATGGGTTTAATCTAACCCTTGAAATTCGGGAAGAATTCGTAAATGCCAAACAGAAACCTGTACCACTTTGAGATTTTGTACAAAAATCCCAGTATACAGGGTGCCCCACGCCAGCGTATTTCCTCCATAGCCCGACAGGAGTTGTAGATATCGAAAAATGATTCGAATGAAAGATGCAGCTAATCAACATCCTCACATTTTAAAATTACTTTCGAGTATACAGGATGTTCCATTTCTTCTGTACAGCACCTAACTTTGTTTTTTTAGATGGAACACCTTGTATCTGACTACATTTTGGGATTGTTTGTTGAGTTCAAGGGTCAATTTCTTCTTAAGGCTTTCTAGGCCGTTGTCCATGGAATAATGGTTTCCGGGCTGGTTGCCACGTCGTCGTTGGTAATCTGTAACACTAAAATTAAAATTAACATTAACACTTGACGTTTCGACTCGCTTCTTCTTCTTCAGAAGCTACTCCTACTCTGAAACTTTCAAGTAACCGGTAGATCCAATCCTCCATCTCTGTCGAAGTCTCTTGAAGATCTCTATAGCCTCCCTGATCCGTCTGGGCCAGAAATTGAGAATCCTTGCTAGCGCCTTAGCATTCTCGAATCGAATCTCGTGTCCTGGCAAAGAGGAGTGTTCCGCAACTGCTGACTTATCCGTCTGTTGGTTCCTGAAGTCCCTCCTGTGCTCGTGTAGCCTCGTGCTGATTTGTCTCTTCGTTTCTCCGATGTATTCCTTACCGCAGATACATAGGATGCTGGATACTCCTGGTCCTTGATGCTCCTTCTGCTCTCTTATTGTCCTAGGGAAACTTGCAGCAATCTTTCCAGGCGGATTGTACACTACGTTGATCTTGTGTCTGTTGAGAAGGCGTCCGATTTTGTCCGTGTATCCATCTATGTAAGAAAGGTAGGCCGCCGCAATGTAGGCCTCTCGCCGTTGGTCACTCTTCCCGATAGCACACTCTATGACTCTATGGCTCGTAGAGAATATCCATTCCTCCTTAGGACTGTCTTCAGATGCGCTAGTTATTCCTCCAAGTGTTCTGGTTCGCTGATTTGGAGGGCACTGTGCACCAAGGTGTTTATGATTCCCTGCTTCTGTGCCGGGTGATGATGGGAAGCGGCATTCAAATAGCGATCTGTGTGCGTCCGCTTCCTGTATACTCTGTGTCCCAGGCTTCCATCAGTCTTGCGGTTG
This sequence comes from Xestobium rufovillosum, assembly GCA_963966045.1. Classification (NCBI taxonomy): domain Eukaryota; kingdom Metazoa; phylum Arthropoda; class Insecta; order Coleoptera; family Ptinidae; genus Xestobium; species Xestobium rufovillosum. Next base: position 18,132,444 of record OZ014492.1, on the reverse strand, counting down.
ACGAGAACGTCCAGGTATGGGAGGGCGCCGTCTTTCTCCATTTCCATCGTGAACTGTTTGTTGGGGTGCAGTCCGTTCAGATGGTCCTTGAAATTTCTGAGGGCGTCCGATCCATGGGACCATACGATGAAGGTATCATCCACATATCTGAACCAACACTTCGGCTTGAGAGTCGCTGTGTCCAGGGCCGTGGTCTCGAAGCTTTCCATGTAGATGATGGCTAATGCTGGTGATAGAGGTGATCCCATCGCTGCTCCATCGGCCTGTTCATAGAACTCCCCGTCGAAGGCGAAGAACGTAGATTTCGTGCAGTCGAGCCAAACCCAAGAGGTCTTCCATTCCTCGTTGCCTCAGTCTGGAACGGGTCTCCTCCAAAGCGCCCTCAATGGGTACCTTCGTGAAGAGCGAAGTGACATCGAAGCTCACCAAAATGTCTCCTGGGTCTAGTTGTATCCCTCGTATCTTCTCGATGAAATGTCCAGAGTTCTTGATGTGGTGCTGTTTCCCCTACTAGACTCCGAAAAACTCCTGCGATGTACTTGGCTAGAGGGTGAGTCGCTGATCCTCTGGCACTCACAATAGGGCGAGGAGGGTTCCCGGCCTTGTGGATCTTCAGCAGACAGTAAAGCTGAGTCCGACTGCACTAGATGTTTGTGGATTTCTTCTGGTATAGACGATGTCCTGATGGCGGCGTTCACAGACTGTTCCACTTTCTTCACAGGATTGGATTTGATCCTCCGGTAAATGGGGTCCGCTAGAAGAGCCTTCACTTTATCCTTGTACTCCGTGATATCCATGATTACAGTGGCATTGCCCTTGTCAGCTGGGAGTGTCATCAAATCCTTGTTTTTCCTCAGTTCCTGAATGACTGCTCGTTCCGTCCGGGTCACTTTGTTAATCATACATTGGGTCTAAGTCTTACGGATCCGGCGTTATTTAATGTTAAAAATCGTATTTTTTAGTGTTTTTTAATACGATTTTTGTAAAGTCTCAGAGTTATATACGGTTATCGTGATATTTCAAAACATTTCCTGATTTAAGGGGGTTGAATTCACCCCTTTAGCCGCTAGTTAGAGGAATATTTAGGGACTTATTAAGTTTTTGACCAATATTCACGTGTTTCAAGAATTTCCATTCGCTAGTTATTTGGTCCACTGTAAAATTTCGGATCTCGAATCTGAAGCTGAATATCGAGTACAAAAAGCTGAAAAACAATTTATTACTAAAAAACTTTCTTTCCATGTGTTACCACGTAATGTTCCTTCAGAAATTTTTCTGCCCTATTAAACAGATAAACTATCTTTAATACCTCATCCAAAAGACAGAACAATAATAACGTACTACTTACCTACCTCTTGTCTTTTGCAATACCCAACCTTCCACAAATATTTAATTCAATTACAGCATTAAATAATATAAGGAAACAGTAATAATAACACGTAGCGCCCTCCACAATATGGCAACAGCGCTGGAGGGAAGCACGAGTAATTATTAATGATAAAATATATCAGTTCGGAGGGAACTAACAATGAATAATATCTTGGGAATATATAGACATTTTTTTGGTCCAATTCTTTACCCCTCTCTTGAGCGACGTATAAAGACTCCTCCCCCAAATATGTATATACAAGCTTTTCGTAGTATATGTAATAGAAATACCGGAGGTCGGTCCGCCCGGTGTTTATCATGGAGGGAACAACGAACGAAGTATACATATATATATATATATATATAACATACAACTAACTTATATTGTGATTTACATACAAAGTTATTCAAAATAATTACAAGTTATATACAAATAAAACTATAACTACAATCCGACAGTAATAATTATATATATAACATACAACTAACTTATATTGTAATTTAAATACAAAGTTATTCAAAATAATCACATATTATATACAATAAAACAAATACAGTCGTAGACTTTCGGAACGTTCCTGGTATAGTTGACTAGGGAAAAACGGGTTATACATCTCAGTTAGCTGGTGATACGCGGAAAATATACATTTGCAATCGTTATTTACAAAATTCCCAACAAATAGCGGTAAGAAAAATGAATTTTAAATTACTACCTACATGCAGCTACTGATGCATTATTGCATAATGGCCCCAAGGCAATGTGTCAAAGCTGTTTTTCACTAAATGCCTCTTATCATCGTGAGGGCTCAGTCCAATTTTAGTTTGTGAAATTGTGGCTACGTTGTGCTTTTCAGATCGGATTAAATTTTGATTAAAATATTTTTCGCTTGAAGAATTGAGACACTCTAAGTAATCGTCAAAGGTTATTTCATTTTTAATGACGCAGCGCTTTAAACCTTTGGATTTCTTTACTGCATCTGCACCCTCTACCCGTATGGCGTACATTTTCGATCGAAGACCAACAAATTCAGTCATTATCCTACCATTGTTTTCGTCTTTCATGAGGCCCAACACTTTTTTATTTACACGCGGTATATTGTAAATATTATCAAAAAATTCATGGCAGTCTTGTCGAATGACCTCGTACAAATCATCGGTTGTAATTTGATAAATGAGTGAATCCGTATCTGTGTATAAAAGTTTACAATTATTATCAAATTTCACCTTCATGTAGTCATAGTGAAATTCGTAAATTTTCGTTTTACTAATATCCAAAATGCACATGCCTAAATAAATCGGTTTGTTAAAGTATATTTCGGATTTATTTAACTCAATCGCGGCCAAGTTTTCCGAGAAAATTATCGAGGACTTAAATTCTGGTTTGGCAATCAATGCACCCGCCCCGTACCGGCCCTCCCATTTGGAAACTAATTTAACAATACTATGCTTGCGTATATTTTCCATGGTATTACCAAACACGGCGTTATTCATTAGTTTGGACAAATTTTTTTCAAAATCATTTTTTGAGTTCTTTCTCAGGGCGGTATTTAAGTCGATGTAAGATTTCAGCCACGGGGATTGATTGAATTTAAGGGCGCGATGAATTTTCGTTACTCTTAGCCCATGTTTCAGAGCTTGCTGCAAATTTCGATAGTGAATTACGTAACGTTGTTTATTATACAGAGTGGCCAAAAGTTTTAGCTGTTTAGAATTTGGTGGATTTAGATGTTCGGGGCAAAAGGGAATTTCTGAATCTATATCGTGCAGATGTTCTGGGTATTCTATGTCTACTTCAAAAATGTACCCTACGTCAGCGTTTTCGGCTATGCTATGTACAGTATCTAAATCAAAATCGTCGATCCATTCGAAACATCCGTAGGGAAGGTGTTGGTTCATGGCCCAGCCATACTGGTTATTTATGTCGTTGTACATTAAAAATTTTGACGGTTGTGCAGGGTCGAAATTGGGCATGTACTGGTTATTTGATTTCGAGAAACGTTTCGAACATTGAGACAAGCCGCCGCGTATACCGCGCTCGACAAACAATATCATGTCAATATCAGTCAGCAGTTCCAGGGTGATGCCAGTATGCTTAAGCATACAGTCCCAGGTGTAACCAGGCAGAGTATAATAATGGGCGGGGTCTAGACCATAAGTTCCTAAACAGCTAATTCTGAATTCCTCGAAAACATCAGCTAAGAGCAGAACGTCGGTTTTTAAATAAAGATCCGAATATTCCCCTAAATTTTGAATTTTAAATCTGTCCCAAACTTGCTGCGCATGCGCATATTCAGCATCAGAAATTTTAGAATTGTTTAGTTTATTATCAAACTTGGACTTTGGGGGTAATAGAGTTTCGCTAAATTTGGAAAAGTTGTCGAAATAGTCGTACGGGTAGACGCCTTTGCGCTGCAACAATTTAAGCTGACCCTCGGCCAAACTCGTAAATTCGGATGTTAATATTGGATAATTAGTTAAATATGATGACAGCTTATCCAAGCCTGAAGCCAAGAACCTGTAGGAATCTATAAATCTAAATTTAACAACATTTTGTTCCAGATGTTTAGTAAAGGCGATGTACTTTTCTCTTGTTACGGGCAACAAATCAACACGCCTCTGTAAATCTGTCGCTAAATTTTGAGTAATAAAATGTGAATCGTAACCGGACAAATTGTGGAATATAACTGGTACCACGTGACTGTCTTGAAAATTAACGTTGCAAGTGTCATGCGCGGGACCCCTGTATGCGCCCGTGAGATGGCAATGGTCCCGTACTTTGTTCTCCCCCTGGTTAAAAGACTTTTCGCAAATGTGACAAACCAGTGCGCTACTGAACTGCATTTGTTGCTCGACGGTCAGCTGAACCATGGGAAGAGGGCAAAGAAACACAGTTTCCAAATCCTCGACAAAACTTTCCAGCTCTTTCACAAACCATCTGATCGAATCCTCACCACGATAAGACCTAAAGAAAGAGAGTGAGTCATCGTAAGAACATTTTACATAATAAGCAATACTGCAGGGCACATGTTTTTGAAATTCGTTTTTCTTACTGCTCGGCTCCAAAATGCACTCCAAATCTGCATAAACTGTGAATGGGGCTTTGACTTTGTTTTTGTGATTTCGGAAAGATAAATATTTTTGTTTGTCGGTAGGTAGTCGAATTTTGCAGTCATTCATATTTTTACAGTCTTCATAGTGTCTATCTAATTTATTTTGACAGTAGAAATAATGCAAACAACGATCGCAAAAATATTTTTTACTACCCGTGTGCCTACTTAACTGTTTCGATAAAAGCCTGGAAAGATCTTTAACCCATAGAAAATGAAATTTGATATCACCGTTATCAAAATTATCTTGTTCATCATCATCATCATCATCGAAATACTTATCTTGAATCATCAAAAGATTTACGTGCTTGTCCTGTTTGTCCTTAGTCAAGTATACGGGGAAAGTTCCAAAATCGTTCTTCTTCTTCTTCAGAATATAAACATTCACGGAAATTCCGTTCTGCCGTTCGAAACGTGGTATTTGCTTTAAGGTTATGGGGAACTCCAAATCAGTTAAATTCAATACGGTAGATGGTTCCGGATAGGATGACGTTCTATCTGAATTTTTGTCCGCAGGATAAATACAAGAAACAACGCCCCAAAGGAAGCACAAATCGTCGAAGTCCTTCACATTGACACAGGCCTGCTTCCTTTTTATTTGCGGTGGCAGATCGATGTACGACGAGCCAACTTGGGGGGTGAATCGGTTGACGTTAATTTGCAAATTAACAATGGCTGACAGCGTCCAGCCTGCAACACATAAATATAAATTAAATTAAATCAAAAATTAAAAAAAGTAAAATAAAAAAAACCCTTCTTAGACACGAAGGAGTAGTTCGCGACATGCTAGAGTCGGAAATTGGAATAAAAAGAGGGATAGGTAGGCCCGGATTATGCTACTGTTCGCAAATAGTTGGGGATGTAGGATGTTCTACTTGCAAATTAACGATAGTGTGACAAAATAAATGTACATACCAGAATCTCGTTCCTGAAACTCTTCCAAATCTGTCATGATTTTTTGTTGCACATTTTCCAGGAACCAGGCTTTCAAATCATCGTTGCGGTAAAGGGCAGCATTCTTCGTGTTGAAATATTTAAACTCGTATGTCTCTTTGTCCGCTTTTTGTATTTTAAATTCAGCACGAAATACGGCATGTATTTTCAGTGCCACTTCGGAGCGTAATAAAGTTCGTATTTTTCTTAGAAATACATCGGCAGAATCTTGGAAAAAGTCCTGCACTTCTTTGTGGGTCAGATTGAGAATAACTGCACTTCTAATTCGGTTCTTGAATGCCGACTCCATATCTTCCCATTGCATTCTGCGGCTGGTATAAACGGGCCTATTTATATGTCCAGCACCAACCACTATTCGCAGACCGCGCAGCATTTGCCGGAAATTTTTTAATAGTCCAATTGACGCCACCAGATTGTTCTTTTCGCCCAAGGACGTAGACCGTTTCAACAAGACTGTCAATGTCTTAATGTCTTTCACACAATCTTGAATTAATCGATTAAGTTCATCGCGATCACCACCGTTGCGTTCATTAGCCCGCAGAAGAGCGGACTTATTTTTCTCCACGAGAGAATTAGCGAAAGATGACGACGACATGTTGTCTTAAGACCGGCACAAACTCAAATGAAATTCAGGCAAAAATTAGAGTCCTTTTATAATTTTATATTTTGCCCTTCTTTTACATGAGCAAGACCATAAATTAGTCGAGGCTGACATTTGAATTGCTATTCTAGAAGCAACCACAAATTAATTTTTATTGCCCATAAATAAGTCTATTTTGATATATTTATGTGTTCTTATCGAACATTCTAGAACATTTTAAGTAATTGTCAGAAAATCTTGCATCAGCAAAATCATACATTAGTCGAGGTTGAGATATTCTTGGAAGTAATTATAAATTTGTCAATTTTTATTGCTCATAAATGATGTCAATTTAAGTTATTATTATTCTTTGCTACAGATAATTTATTGTCCATAAATGCCTATTTTGACATATTTAAGTCTTTCAAATCAGAAGATCTTATATCAACAAAGTCATAAAATAATCGAGGGCGACTTTTAAATTATTATTATTCTTTGGTGCAGATAATTTATTGCACATAAATAATGTCCATATTTCCAATGGATTGTTCTAGAAGGAATGCTGTGACGTCATCTTGGATGACGCACGCCCGACGCCAGCCTCCCCGTTCATGCCAGCGTTCACGCAAGCGCGTATGAGAAGATTAAAATAAAACACGGTTGCGCATAATTTTAATTGGAATTTATTACATAAAAAAAAACCTGTATGTCCTCCTGACATGATGAAATTTTATTAAAACATGTTTATTGAAATATAATTAAATAATACCATGTAGGTACTTACATGAAATTGTATAATAATCGCAAGTTTTGCCTCGCACTAACATAATAATAGGATGATGAAATATTTTATGCGTCACTGCTATTAACAATTTTAACCTTGGCACAATTTAAAAATAAACCTTCATAAACGAGAGATTTCGGCGTCTTCAGGATGTTTGCAATGTCCACCTCGGAAAGGGATGAAAATCGTTGAGGTAAAAATACGGAGAAAGTATCGAATTTGACAATAATCTTGGGTCCGTAGCGGGTGTTAATCTTTTCCATGGTTTTTATCGCATATGAATGATTTTGTTCTAACGTATTAAGAGGGACACATGGTTTGGCGTCTGATAAGCTGAGATGATTAAACTTCTCCATTACGTTCTAAAAGAAAAAAGCATTAACATTAAAATCGATTAATATTAACAAACACACAATTACTTACCTATTTATAATATAATACTTGTGTTCGGTGTCGATAAGAAATCTGATGCAATTTCAATTAACTGGAGACGCGTGTTTTCACGTCGGCGTTGGTAAAACGTCTGATGCAACTTGAATTAATAATTGGCAGTGTTATTTATTCTAACTTTAATTGCAACAGAATTTACAGAAAACTGTAATAGTTTTCTAGTAAAATGTGATAGATGCCGTTCTCGCAAACCGTTTGCAGTTAACTGCAATGGAAATTTCAATTCTGTGCTCCAAAATGCAGATGACGCTACAAATATAGTTTTATTACAGTGGCTTTATTTATGGCAGTGACGACAATAGATGTTGTAATTGCGATTGGTTGACGCCATATTGAGGCGAATTTCCGCATTCACACTGCGGCTTTATACGTGGTTTATGTGTTCTGCAGCAAAAGTAACCTTTTGTCACAAAAGTTTTGTGATATAGTCTAATCTAGGTATACCCCTACGCAAAGCTTTGTCATGTGGGTATCAAATTAAAGGACTCGACGTACTTCACTTCTGTTCCCAACTAGGTTTTGCCAATTACTTGCGGATCCCAACAAGATTTTGCCAATGTACTTCACTTGCGGATCCCAACTAGATTTTGCCAACTACTTGCGGATCCCAACGAAGTTTTGCCATTGTACTTCACTTGCGGATCCTAACTAGATTTTGCCAATACTTGCGGATCCCAACGAAGTTTTGCCAATGACTTGTACATGTCGACTAGGTTTTGCCAATTCACTCAACATACGGATCCCAACTAGATTTTGCCAATTACTTGTGGATCCCAACGAGGTTTTGCCCATGTACTTCACTTGCGGATCCAAACTAGATTTTGCCAATACTTGTGGATCCCAACGAGGTTTTGCCAATGTACTTCACTTGCAGATCCCAACTAGATTTTGCCAATACTTGCAGATCCCAACGAGGTTTTGCCAATGTACTTCACTTGCGGATCCCAACTAGATTTTGCCAATTACTTGCGGATCCCAACGAGGTTTTGCCAATGCAGTTTTTGGGGTGGTTTATAGGAGTAGTTTTTAGGGGTGGTTTTAGGGGTGGTTTTTGGGAATGTGTTCTTCCGGTCAAACCAGAAGTTGAAATCTCTATAAGAATGACTTAATTTCAATGAACTGCAATTGCAACTGTTCAAAAACATTATTTATTCTATTTTGAATACAGAAATTATTATACAGTTATTCCTATCATACTATAGACTATTATTGAAAATACAGGAGGATGTCTATACACCTATTTCATTTAACAACACATTTTCTTTATTTCACGTAACGTCTTATTGCAGAGTTCATTATACAGGTTTGATCACATCAGATTTATCAATCCAAGAATTATAAGACCGATCGAGCCCTAACCATTGAACGTACAGTCGGTTTCCCTTCTTCCTCAAAACCCTCTCAACCAGGTACGTGTCAGGATAATTAGTCTTCAGAAGTTCCTGTTCGTAAAAGCAGCCTCGAATAGGCTGCCCACGGTAGTCTTCGAGATGGTAGGTCGTTGGATTCGTACGCTTCACTTTAACGACTGTGAACACCTCTGTTGTATAATTCGGAGTGTAGCCCTTACTGAACACGTGCTTGTACTTTGAAATACGAATTTTATCGCCCAGTTTAAATTTCGTTCGTACACTAGACGCAGCACCGTCGTCGCTCACAAATTCAATATGGCTGTCTTTTGTAACTTCTACAGGGCGCATTTTATAGTGGAGTGTACGGTGTTGTTGTAGGCATCGACTAGCTTTGGCAGAATATCAATCCAGCGATGATTACCCTGCAGGCTAAACTGTTTCCACATCTTTTCCTTGATGGTTCGATTCCACCTCTCCACAATCGATGCTTTCTTTTCCGTGAAGGTGGAGTAATGGTTAATTCCGTGCTGTAACATCAACGCCTTAAAGTGAGTGTTCAGGTATTCCTTTCCAGCGTCTGTCTGGAGATTCTGAGGTCTTCGACCGATCGCTGATTGTAGAAGAGATGCAAAAGCTTGCGTCACTTCTTTGGCAGTTTTCGACTTGAGAGGAATGGCCCGTCCGAACTTGGAGTACGCGTCCAGAACCATGAGAATGTACTTGTAGTTGCGATTCTCTTTCGCGTACGGTATCATCTCCACCAGATCAGCTTGCCAAAGGTCATCGAATCCCTTGATTACAACTTTCCGGCGGGGAAAATTACGTCTTGCGGGTTTGTGCAGTTCGTCAATCAGTCCTGCATACTTTTTCGTCTGCATTTGCTGCTGCTGCATACTAAATACTGTTGGCCTGGATGGCGTACGAAACACTCTCTTTCAGTAGAACCAGTTCTCGTTCGAGCGTACTCAGTTTCTCGCTGTGTTCGCGAAGTAATAGTGCCACACTGTCTCTGACCATCTTCAGGTCTTGCTCGAATATTTCAAGTCTTTTGTTTATAGGTTCAGTCACCTCCGTACGCACCACATGTGTTATCGACAATCCCAGTGCGGCAAATAAACTGTCCACGTAAGCTTTATTGACAGCATCGGAGTCGTCGAGTGCGTCGCCGACCCTCGTCATTCGCTTGTGGACTATATCATAGTCGCCGGATTCGGTCAACTGAAAGCCGATTCCCGGTATTCCTCGAGCAGGAAACGAGGAGATCGGTCTAGCCCGCACACCACTGCTGCCAAGGTGACGTCCGAATTTATCCACGGACATGGTACTAATGAGAGTGAAATTGTAGTATTGCTAGTATTTAAACGATAACACGTTCCTCTCGCAATTCTTCAACTATTGATGCTATCTCGTTGTCGTGTGACGTGTTGCCGGCCTTTTTGGAAGCGTGCAACAGGTACAGTCTTTGCACCAACTCGTTAATGTCGTTCCAATACACGTAGTGCGTCCTCCTGTCTCTGCTGACTCGCATGAGTAGCGGTTGTTGTGCACTACTATGTCTTCGCACCGTTCCACCCCCACGCTTCTCCCCGAAATGTTTTATGATACTCTTATACTTGGCACTGTTGGTGCCTCGGATGCGCCCGTCGGCTCTGTACCCCACCCTGTGTGCATTCGTAGACAGCACTATGCTTTTGTACGCGTTCAGGTCCCGCTTGTTGTAATTATGGGGACCTTTGTAGAAGAGTAGCTCGTACAGACCGGCACTGTCCGCGTACCTCTTTCCCTGAACGACCACGTCGTTCTCTAAAAATTGTACCGGAGAGTCTCCGATGAGAAACGGACTGCCGCCGCCTGCAGCGACGTCACTGAACTCTGCATTCCATCTAATCCCATAAACGGTGTCCATCGTGCGGTTGCTGTGGGTATCGCCCCGCTGCTGCAGCAGCCTTTCGATGTGGGGTGCAACCTTTGAACCCGGTGAAGCGGATGGAACAGGGGTGCCGGGTGGTGTAACGTAGTCGTCAAACGAATAGCCAGCAGCCAGATTGCCATCATCGTCACCACCATTGTAATTCAGATCGATAAGATCGTCGACGAAGGCTGTCGAGCGGCACCCACGATCAACTGTTCATCCTTGATGGTGTCCAGCTTGCGCGTCATTTCGTGCAAGGGTTCGGTAAGCGGTTTGAAGCGCCTCTTCAATCTATCCTCGGTACTCGCCTCGCTCGACCGGAGCGATCGATACTTGCTTCGAATTATGTCGGCCGATTTTATAATCTCTTTTGAGAGCGCCCGCTCCCTCTTCCTCCTCTTCCTCGTCTCACTCTCCATGTTGTGTTTCGCTCAGTCGACTGCGCTCATACAGGGTGTTTGAATTGCGACTGCTTACGCATACAGTACTATACTGCTGTCTGGCGAAACAGGCCTCTCCTTTTATATGCTTATGTACAGATCGAATCCTTTCCTGTAACGCCCTTTATTTATATCGCTGTCCTTGTCTATCACTAAGAACCCATACTTGTCGACCCAACACGAGGTGCACATTGACCTGAACACTGTCCAGTCCATGTCGGTATTTACATGATCGTTGTACAGGTGGCGTAGGTTCATGTCGTCTTGCTTGAAGAGCACCAGAAAGTTAGCGTTGTCGCGCACCAAGTGTTTCGGAATGCGCGTATACGTCTGACACAGGTAGAAGGAATCTACGGACTTGTGTCGCCCCATCGCGAAATACTCCCTGATAACATTCTGGTTATGGCAAGCAACGTCATCAAAGATAAACAGAGAGTTGGGGAGGGCCTTATCAGGAGGTAGAATGTCTGCGCAGTCGCTGTAAGGAAAGTATCCAATTCCCGGTACCGCCTGGAGAATTTCGCCCAGCAACCGATATTTGGGTTGGTACAACGACTTTGAGTAGACGTAGACGTTTTCAAAACGTAAACCGTTCGGTGCACACACCAGCGTCAAAATTAGATTGGTCTTGCCGCAGTTTGACGGGCCGCAAATGATGCATCGCAAACTGTTTGGAAAAAGGGGACCATGTTTAAGTCTCGCGCTGTGTGCTGATTCGACGCCTGCGCCGCATACATTCACAACCGGTAAGCTTTCTGGTTGTTTCACGAACCGCATGTCGCCCTTCACTGAAACGATATAAATAGGGGCTCGGCCTTTTATACTCGATCAGTATGGCACCGACGTCGAAAACAATCAAACGTCAACGGCAGTCGTCGCATCACCTTGGGAAGAGGTGCAGCAAGGGAAGTGGTCTGCTAAACAAACTGATTAACAAGTTGCCGGTTGAACTCCATTTGCCCGGCTACAACTACTGCGGTCCCGGAACTAAGCTTCAGGAACGACTAGCTCGCGGCGATCGAGGCATAAACCCTACGGACGAGGCCTGCAGAATTCACGATATCGACTATTCCCAAACACAGGAGTTGGCGAAACGTCACGAGGCCGATCAAAGGCTAGTCGACAGGGTGTGGCCCAGAGTTTTGGCGAGGGACGCAAAGTTGGGTGAACGTGCAGCTGCTTGGGCAATAACTAACGCTATGAAAGCGAAGATTAAAATGGGCATGGGAACTGGGCAGCGGAAGAAGGCGAAACGAAGCACGAAGAGAGAACGCATCACGCTCGGCAGAGTGACGCGAGAGGCGCGAGCTGCAGTGAAAAACACAAAGGACACGGTTATGGCGGTGAACAGAGCACTGGCTGCGGCTAAGCAAGCGACAACTCGAAAACAGTCGAAACCGTTGCCGCGAGTAATTCCCATCCCGAAAACTGGCGGAATATTGCCGCTGATACCGATCTTCGCCGGACTGTCGGCCCTGGACGCATTAACGGGGGGAGCTGCGGGAGTAGCGAAGGCCGTCAACGATGCCGCACAAGCTCGAAAAGAACTGGCGGAGAATCAACGTCACAATCAGACGATGGAGGCCATCGCCATGGGAAAACCAGGAAGCGGACTCTACCTGAAACCATATCGCAAAGGTCTGGGCCTGTACCTGACGCCGGCAAAAAACCGCTACTAAGGCTACCGAGGCGACCCCTCACCGACATCGATCTGAACATGTACGCATCACGTGATCTAAAAATTCCCTATTTTCGGGGTGTGTTTATGCGCAACGACTTGCCCGCGGGGAAACCCAAACGCAACGAGTCCGCAATTGTTAATTTGGATGACGCAACAGGCCCCGGAACACACTGGGTTGCGTACATAAAAAGGGGACCGCGGGCCCTCTACTTTGACAGTTTCGGGAACTTGAAACCACCTCTGGAGCTGATCAGATACCTCGGTAGCCGAACGTCTATACAATATAATCACGACTGCGAACAGAGCTTCAACTCGCCAATCTGTGGACACCTCTGTCTGAAATTTCTGTACAACAACAGTACCTAACATTAAATAAATAGTGCAGTTTTATTTGGAAGATAATCATTTGTGGAGAAAAGGCGGCGTGAGAAACATCATCATGTCTCTGACTGTGTCCCTGTCCGGCAACAGTTCTCTTTTGACCAGCAACTTTTTCCCGTCCATTGAACTCGGTGATGAAGACAATAACTATATTCTGGGATTAGTGCTATTTCAGACTTTTAACTCTGTGCCGAACGTGGACGAATCAAACAACCGGTTCTATTATGGGAACGATGCCTCGGAAGTGCTGCTCATACCCACCGGTTCGTACGAGATCGAAGACCTAAACGAGTTCCTGCAAAGGAATTTACCGAACGGTGACAGCAGCTTCATTCTGCGACCCAACAACAGCACCCTGAAATGTGAAATTAAATACTCTCGGCCGATTGACTTTGAGAGAGAGGGCAGTTTGGGTCCCCTGCTCGGATTCAACAGACACATACTGACGGAGAACAAGCGGCACGAGTCGGATTTGCCGGTCAGCATCCTGAAAGTGAACGTGATACGCATTGAGTGCAACATAACAACGGGCTCGTACGTAAACGGACGACTCGTTCACACCGTTCACGAATTCTTCCCGCTCGTCCCGCCCGGCTACAAAATAGTGGAAGCGCCCAGCAACGTCATCTATCTGCCAATCCACCTAAACAGTATTGACAACGTCACTGTACGCATCGTGGACCAGCACGGTCAGCTAGTTAATTTTCGCGGTGAAGAGGTGATGGTACGCCTGCACATCAAGAAACTATAAATGGTCGGTGCGCTAGGAAACGTTCAGCACACTTATTTCGACGAACAAAGAGAGATAGACAAATGGGATTTGCTCTGAATAGCAGGTATATAAGCGGGCACATTGTTGGAACGGGTATCACTTGTGCTTCAGCAACCGTGCGGGGGGCAGGCAGAAGCTCTACTGGCGAGAACAAACGTACCCTTAGCGACGAAAGCAAAGCAATATTGCTATCTCTGGGCTATCGACTACACGAGGAGAAGAGAAAGACGAAAACTTGAGTCTTTGGAATCGAGTGAAGGATGCCGGAGTCAATTGCTTTTTACGCTGTTTTACATCTTTATCGCCCACGTGCCGCTTCAAATTTGAATATGACAAACATAAACATAGGCACTTTTCGTGTTCTGGACGGTGCTGTTTTGGACGAATCCGTAAGACGCGTAGAGGTGCACGTACATCAGCCGTACGTGTCGACAACGTTCAACGCCAACGATGAAATTCGGATACCAGTTCAGCAGCAAGACGTCTACGTACTGCCGCATCTCAGCTGCTTGTACATAGAAGGAAGATTTATCAACGGCGGAGGCGACGATGGGGGAGCGCTAACAAATAACGCCCTCGCCTTCCTCTTTGACGAAATCCGCTACGAAATCAACGGGGTGGAGGTGGATAGGACAAAGAACGCGGGCATCACGAACACCCTGAAAGGCCTCGTCTCTCTGAACTGGGCGGAGGTGCGAGCTCTGGAGAATGCCGGTTGGACGACCACCGGGGACTCACCTACAGAAGTTCTCGGTGCAAACGGAAAGTTTAACGTGTGTCTTCCGGGAAAAGTTCTCCTGGGCTTCCTCGAAGACTACCATAAGGTTCTCTTGAATGTGCGTCACGAGCTCATTCTAAATCGTGCGAAAAACGATAGGAACGCTTTCGTGGGCAACGCAAACACCAGAATCGAACTGACTAAAGTTCACTGGCGGGTGCCGTATGTCTACCCCTCGGACTTTCAACGTCTAAATCTGCTGAAAATTGTCGAGGAGGAGAAAACGTTGCAGATGTGCTTTCGCAGCTGGGAACTCTACGAATATCCGCTGTTACCGCAGGCGACGAAACAAACGTGGGCGGTCAAGACCACCACGCAATTGGAGAAGCCGCGGTACGTAATTGTAGCGTTCCAGACGAATCGAAAGGCGAGTTTGCTCGGGGATTCGAGCAAGTTTGACCACTGCAACCTGACAAACATCAAACTCTACCTGAACTCGGAGTCGTACCCCTACGACAATCTGAATTTGGACTTTCCCACCGACACGTACGCCCTGCTTTACGAGATGTACGAGAAATTCCAGAGCTCCTACTACGGAAAGGTCGATGAGCCACTGTACGCGCGCGAGCAGTTCAAAAATCTCGCACCCGTCGTTGTGATTGACGCATCGAAGCAATCGGAAAGCATCAAGTCCGGACCCGTAGATGTACGATTGGAATTCGAAGCGAGCGAAAACTTTCCCGCCAACACTACCGCCTACTGTCTCATACTGCACGACCGCATCGTTGAGTATACCCCCTCCAACGGAGGGTCGTATAAAATGGGAGAGGAGGCTCGTCAGCTCCTCAGTCTGAGTGAGTGCTTCAGTTGTTAACTAGCAGCAGCATCAGCAGTGAAAGTTATGGAATACGTAGCGGACCTGCAAGGTTTCCGGGCTGGGGACGAATTCATTTTCAAAGAAATCTCTCTCATGGCTCTAGATCGCAGCGTAAATTATCACTGGACATTCAAACCGCCGTTCGACTTCAACAAGATGTCGGAGTGCGACAGACGTCAAGCGCACTGGTTGACACGTTTCTACCACGGTTTGAGCTGGGCTTGCGGTACCGAGAACTATGAAGATATTCGACCTAAATTGAGGTCGATAGGAGGCGCGGAGTGCCTTAGGATCTACGTAAAAGGTCGGGATAAGGTGGTATGGCTGAAGACGGTGCTGCCCGACAACGCCGAGTGTTTCGATTTGGATACGTTGAGCTGCTGTCCGTCGATACATACACTGAGGGAAAATTCCACGTTAGAGTCCTGCATTCAGCACTACGCCAACAGCAGCGCCATTTGCACTAATGTCAACGTCCAGTTACTTGTGGACTGGATCGAGAACTACTTGCAACCGGAATGCCAACAACAACAACAAATACAACCGTTTACTGGTGTGCTTGAGAAAACTGGCAAGGCGATTGGCAAATACTTTCGAAATGGGGAACATTTACTGCTCATGGATCCTGCAGACATTGCGAATCTGCCCAAGGAATTCCTCGAATACTACGTGCTTGCTTCAGACTTGCGCAGATGCATCGAATTAGGCATGTTAAGCGAGGAGCAGGTGAAGAATATAACGACTAAATCATACACTTACTGCTACCGTCACTGGGGATTCCAGTCACCTGGAACAAGCGATTGCGAGACTATGGACGGTCCGCCTCCACTGCAGAAAGACTGTCAATTTTGTAAAACAGGCGACTAATTATTATTATTATTTGTTTATGTTAACTATGTTTCATGTTATTGTAAACGTATGCTTACTCTGTATACAGATTGTAGTTATGGTTCTAATTATATTACAATAAAAACTTTTTTAAACATATTTACCAAACTGTATTTTATTCACCTTCGCGCTAGCGTTTGCGCCGGCGCGAACGCTAACGTCAGGATTGCACACAAGTAGAGGTCCGTGATTAACGTTGGTTGTGCTATAAGAGCAGCTCTTAAGGCACAACCAATAGTAATCGCGGCACACCTGCTTAATTTGATACATGACGTCAGTTAATGCCTATTTGGCACCTTCGCGTCAGCGTCAGCGTTAGCGCCAGCGCTGGCGTTAACGCTAACGTCAGGATCAGCTGGTGATTACAGCTCTTACGGCACAACCAATAGTAATCGCGGCCATAAGGGCCCATGTACCACGATGCTTGGTGGACGTAAAGCCCATCCGATTATACACGCTCCGATAAAGTAAGGCATACAGCTTTACGTCAAACATGGGTTCAGCTATAAGAACCGATTGGGGGGGGGGGGGGGGGGGGGGGGCAAAAAAGCAGTGATTACGTCTCTTATGGCACAACCAATGTTAATCGTGAGCCCGTTCCTCCATAGCATATCTACTGAAGAGAAAGACAAAAATGGCGCCCAAAAGAAAAAATAATTTAAACGAAGCGCCTTGTAGTAAATCCATGAGAATGTGCCAATAGAGCACGAAAAAGGTCTCTCAAAGTATATTCATATCTTGCCGATACGATATCAAATAAGTAATCGAGCAACACAACAAAAACAAAAAGAGTGCTTATTTTCTTCTTTTTCGTCCATAATTCGTTTACCGTTTGAGATGGATCATATTTTTTCTCAACGGCATCAAATCCTGAAAAATTCCCGAGTTAGGGTTAGATCTCTTCTCACAAAGTAAAATAACATTTTTCTACACCTATTTAATTATGTGACAATTATTAGCATTTTCTTTGTGAAATATCGTACCTATAATTCACTGCAGTGAATTATGGTTTCATAATTCACGGTATTCGGCCAATCACAAATGTAGATTCAATAATCACTGTTTCCCTGATCCAATGATATTTTATAACGACCGCGATCAACTCTTGCTGGAGCTGACAATCGACTCGAGTGACAGCCAAGTGTATCGCCATATTACTGTTTACGTTTTCCAACGTATGCACTTCGTTCGAGTAGGTACCAATTAATCCGTCCAAACTAACAATTTCACCACTAAAACTGCCAGAATTTAACAATGGAAGGGGCAAGTCCAAATTTATATATTACTAACTGCACAGATTTCAATATATTGTCCCAGTAAGTAGTTCATTTATTGAAAAATAAAATAGTTATTTACGTAACCAGTTATGAAAAGACTAATTTTATTTGACGAATATTTTAAATATTCAGTTACGTAAAAGTTCATTACATAACTAGTTACGTAATGAACTGACAGTTATGAAAAATATGACGTTTCGTAATGTCAAAAATGCATTTAAAATGTGACATTTCATAGCGGGGTTAGATAAATTAATGTATTATGATAGTGTTCCATTAAAGTGATCAAATTTGAGTCTAATTTATTTGTTTAATAGGTGTATATAGAAAAAGTATAGTATTATATTCGCGATTATGACCATTATTCACTCAGATGATTTGAGCCACTCGCCTTCGGCTCGTGGGCTCAAACATCATCTTCGTGAATAATGGCTGTCATAATCGCTCATATAATAATATACTATTGTCCACGACTATCTTACAACATACTCTTTATACTTGTGTTTCTTCAATCATAATTAGATACATTAATCACTGCAGTGATTAATGAATATCATTCACTAAACCAATAGGAACATCGCTTTGACCTTTTTTTACATTTATTTAGTAGGCCGCGATCGCGATGTGTCAGTTCAAATTGAAACGTCAAATCAGCATGGTTTGCTTTTAATTTGAAATGCATATTCTAAAAAAGAAGATATAGAGTGAAAACGAGATTTCTTTATCAGCACCAGCAATAAAAGAAGCTGTAGAACTTGCCTCATTAGATTCATTGCCCAAAAAGCCAAGAAAATTATACCTGAGAGCATATGTATGAATCTTTCTTACACTGGAGAAGGGAAATGAAGGTAAATTCTTTCTGGGAATCTGTTTTGATAGTCGTGGACAAAGTATAGTATACAACTCGTTATAATGACGCTATTATTACCTCGGATGATTACAAAACTCGCTCGCTTCGCTCGCTCGTGTTGTAAACTTCATCCTCTGTAATAATAGCATTCATTATAAACTCGTGTATAATATACTATTTTTCACACTAACATCATAAATAACTATTATTATTATACTAATCGGATTAAAACATGAGAATAAGCTTGCAAGTTTAGATTTCATATCTATTATTATTTTATTTTTTCTTGGATTGGTATCTTACCACTAGGGCTGTGCAAAATAATCGATTAATCGAGTATTTGATTATAGATTTTACAATTATCGATTAATCAAATAATCGATTAATCGAATAATCAATTAATAAAATAATTGGATAATCGAATTATCAATTAATCAAATAATCGATTAATCAAATTATTGATTAATCAATTAATTAGATAATCGATTAATTGATTTATCGATTACTCAAAAAAACGATATCATCATAAGGTTCTCAGTCCGAAGACTGGTTGGACGCGTACCTCCATTCTTTTCTATCCTGAGCTAACCTACGCATTTCCCTAAAAATAGAACATCCTACATCCCTAACTATTTGAGAGCAGTAGTCTAATCTAGGCCTACCCCTACCTCTTTTTATTCCTATCTCTGACTCTAGTATGTCGCGAACTATTCCTTCGTGTCTTAGAAGGTGTCCTACCATCCTATCTCTCCTACTCTTTATTGTTTTCCATACCTTTCGCCTTTCCCCAACTCTTTCTAATACTTCCCTATTGCTAACCTTATCTATCCACGGTATCTTCATCATGCGTCTGTAACACCACAGTTCAAACGCTTCTACTCTTTTTCTATCCGCTTCTCCTATTGTCCAAGTTTCGCACCCGTATAATGTCGTACTCCATACATAACGATAATCGATTAATTAAAAAAACGATTAATCGAGTATCTAATTAATCGATTATTTGATTAATCGTTTATTTGATCAATTGTTCACTTGATTAATCTATTATTTAATTAAGCGATTAATTTCTGAATATTTTGTTCCGTCGATTAATTAAATGAGTACTTTCTTATGGTAAGCTATTCTAGAGCTATTATTTTTATAACTGATATATCGCATATTATCCATGGATACTGGGACGAGGCATGATCGTGGATAATTGAAAACAGATAATGCAAACGAAGAATTTCCAATCCCTTAAAACATCAGTATTTCAAAATATTTAAGTTGAAACGTCCCACTTGAGTCTTAGCTTGATAGTTGCTGGTGTTGCTGTTGCTAGTAGGGCTGTGCAAAATAATCGATTAATCTAAGTATAATCGATTAATCGATTATTTGATTATTGATTTTACAATAATCGATTAATCGAATAATCAATTAATCAAATAATCGAATAATCAATTAATTAAACAATCTATTAATCGAAAAATCGATCAGCCGATTAATCGATTAATCAAATAATCGATTAATAGAAAAATCTATCAGCTGATTTATCGATTAATCAAATAATCGATTAATCAAATTTATCGATTACTTTACAACAATCGATAATCGATTATGAAAAGTACTAATCGCACAGGCCTACTTACCACTCCCCCACTACCTCACCCTCAGCGCAAGTCCCGATGTGCCTGTGTTACTAAGGAAAATGAATGGGCTCGTTCACCATTTTCTGGAAACCTGCTTAAATGAAAGATTATGTTGTCATAAAAAGATGCCGTGTTTTTTCTTTTTTGCAGTTTCTCACGTTTAAGTCCAAATAAAAAATTAATAAAAATGCTAAATAATATTATTATTATTATATCCGTTTGTGACGTAATATAGGGACAAAGATATACAGGGTGTCCCAGAACAACGGGGCAATATTTCTGGAGCATATAGTTTGGGCCAAAATAATACTTAAAGCATAGAAAAAAAAATTCTAGGACGCCTCCCTTCGAAGCTATTCGCCCTTAAAGGTCAACTCCTGAAGAAGGTTTTTTGCTGGTAACTTTCAAACTACTATATCGAATGTTATAAAATTTGGACTGTAAGCATAGTAAGCAAGTATCTGCGATCGAGTGACATGACATCTTCCGTATCTTGTCTAGGAAGCCGGGGGTGGAACACCCCTAATGCTTTTCATCCCTTAACTTTTACGTTGGTGCTTTTAACGAATTTGCAATGAAATTTTCAAATTCCTCAAACAATTTTCTTTTTTGAAACCGATAAAACGGTCCGTTTCAGAGAAAAAAAATTATACCAAGACATGGTTTATCATTTTTACCGATTTTTACTTTACAAGCCAGGCTATGAAATATGAACTGCTTCATGAAACATGTGAGAAAATGAAAATGAAGTAAAAATGTATCAACAATCGGTTTTGCAAACATAATAGCAGCTACAATAAGTTTTTGAAGTGAGCACCTTGTAGACTCATACGTTTTTGTGTAGCAAAAATGATAAATTATGTCTTTGTATATTTTTTTTCTCGGGAACGGGCCGTTTTAACGGTTTCAAACAAGAGTACCTTTTTTGGAGAAAATTGTTTGAGGAATTTAAAAATGTCTGTACGAATTCGTTAAAAGCATCAACAGAAAAGTAAAGGGGTGAAAAACTTGCTTACTATGTCTACAGTCCAAATTTTATAACATTCGATACAGTAATTTGAAAGTTACCAGCAAAAAACCTTCTTCAGGACTCGACCTTTAAGGGCCAATAGTTTCGAAGGGAGGCGTCCTAGAAAAAAATTATAAATACTTTAAGTGTTATTTTGACCCAAACTATATGCTCCAGAAATATTGCCCCGTTGTTCTGGGACACTCTGTATATTCTCGTTTTTCTTACGGATATCGAGCAACTAGGAATCATTGAAAGGTCGAGTTACTTTAGCAATATTGAATCTAGCAATATCTGATTGACGCACAAATTCAAGAAATTTTATTATGAATTCTACCACTTACAAGTTTTGATTCGAACGCAACCCTCAAACTCTTTTGCCTATTCGTCGGGGACGGGGGAGAGCTTTTTAAATCTACGAAAAGTTTAAATTTTCTTATTAGGAATCGTACCACTTTCATATTTAAGTGCAGAAATGGGACCCACCCCTCAGATTCGTTTGTCTAACCGTCGGGGGCAGGAGAGAATTTTTTGAATTTTCAAAAAATTATAAATTTCTTATTGGCACTCGTGCCACTTACAACTTACATAATATGTAAGTTGTAAGTGGCAAGATATTATCTTGGTACAGCCTTCCTATACACCACAGAAATGAGGCCCACCCCTCAGATTCGTTTGCCTAACCGTCGTCTGGGTTGGAAGATAATTTTTTGAATTTTAAAAAAATTATAACTCTTATTAGGAATTGTACAACTTACATATCTTGGCACAGCCTTCTTATACACCACAGAAATGAGGCCCACCCCTCAGATTCGTTTGCCTAACCGTCGTCTGGGTTGGAAGATAATTTTTTGAATTTTTAAAAAATTATAACTCTTATTAGGAATTGTACCACTTACATATATCTTGGTACAGCTTTCCTATACACCACAGGAATGGGGCCCATGGGGCACACCCCTCAGATTCGTTTGCTTAACAGTTATAATTTTTTGAAAACTCAAAAAATTCCCTCCTGCCCCTGACGGTTAAGCAAACGAATCTGAGGGGTGAGCCCATTCCTGTGGTGTATAGGAAAGCTGTACCAAGATATGCAAGTGGTACAATTCCTAATAAGAAAGTTATAATTTTTTAAAAATTCAAAAAATTATCTTCCGCCCCCGACGACGGTTAGGCAAACGAATCTGAGGGGTGGGCCTCATTTATGTGGTGTATAGGAAGGCTGTACCAAAACATGTAAGCGGCACGATTCCTAATAAGAAAGTTATAATGTTTTGAAAATTCAAAAAACGTCACACGTCACAGGCGGACTACATTTAAAATGTAAGTACCCTAAAATAAATAGGCGATGAACTATAGGTTGTATAGGGTGGCACTATGATATTCTATAACACTGAACGACCCCAACGTCTTCAGAAAGAGGGGCTTCAACAGATCATGACCCCGAGCCCCCGAGCTTAAATTTTCAAGTTACGCTGCTGCTTAAATGAAAATACCTCACCTGAACAACACTACTCAAATCGAGCCAGGGCCGTACCCAGATTTTTTTTTCGGGGGGGGTTACCCATCCTCTCCTATCCTGAGCTAACTTTCGCATTTCCCTAAAAGTAGAACACCCCGCATCCCAAGGCCGTACCTAGAATTATTTTTCGGGGGGGGGGGTTAGTATCTGAAAATAAAAATATAGTAGTAGACCCAGAGTCCCATCCATCGTACCTTTTTCGTCTTGAATGACGTAAATATAATGATAAAAGTAACCTAAGATCATTTTTCATTTGTCGATATGGTATGGTATTAATAGTTATTTATGAAACGAGTGCGAGAAGACATTTTTCGCGCATGAGCGCAATGTTTGAAACACGAGCGACGAAGGAGCGAGTGCTTCATTTGCGCGAATGCGCCGAAGACCACTTCGTGCATCGAGGTTCGTACAATATTTTTTGAAACGAACATTATACTCGTAATTGTTTAATTAATGTCTAATACGTTTCCAATTTAAAATTTCAAAAAATCAAATGGTTACATTGACAGATTTCCATTTGACAATATTGGAGAAAATGACATTTGGTTTAATTTATTGAATTGAGTTGTCAAAGTGTCAATCGAATTAATAGCGATTTATCTTTATTCTTTCACTATTTTCAACATCCAAATTGGAGAAATGGCGTTTTGTTAACCAAACTTTATTACTATCAAGTCAAATTATTTCTAGAAAGCCTGAAAGGGCCAGTCCTTTTTGCTAGATTTAGCGCACTAGTGCGCGAACACTATGTTTGAGTTTGTCTGTCGGGTTCGCGAAATGTCATTTTGAGAGCGGTGAGTTCAAAAATAAGTTTACGAACGACGAACGAATATAATAATGAGGAAAATGTTTTATTACAAGTATTAATGGAGTATTAATGGAGAGCGCAGCAGCGCAGGAGAACTTTCCGCGACCATTCACGTCATCTTCCAAATTGTTGGAAAAATAATGCACCCGCCAATTTTCGAAATTTCGAAAATTTTCGAATTTCCGAAAAATTTTCGAAGTTTCCGTAGCCAGCTGCTGTTATGACGTTCTCGTTTTAGTATTTCGGGGGGGTTTTGACCCCTCTAGCCCCACCCCTGGGTACGGCCCTGAATCGAGCAGCTGATTCTGGTCTCTTGCTACCTCTCTCGTCTCTCAATTCTCTCTCTTGATCAGCTGTTAAACCGGGGTCAACTACGGATTTATTTAGGGAATAAAATCACAATGTAGGAGACACCGTATCTGTGTCATTGTTATTACAATGCTCTTAGCTCTTTATTTTTCCTTCTTCCTAAAATAGCATTAAAAATTATTCCTAAATATTATACTTTACTGTTTCACTACAGTTCGGTTTAGATTTAGATTTTAGATTCAATGCCCATCTTTGTTGTATCAATAATTATATCAAAGGCGAACAAAGACGAACAGGGAATTAGTCGAACGCATTGATGAAGTCTGAAATATAAATTTATTATACAATCTAATCAGTAAACGGTCGGTCGACGCTCGCAGAGTATATCAGCTATTTTGTTTCTTTTCTCTTGTCAGTAAGCAGCGTGCGGTTGTAGTGTGAGCTACGCGAGTTGAGAGCATTGCGCTCTCCGTTCGGCAACAATGGAATCTCCGTCCTCATCGCAGAGTTTCGCAAAAAAACGTCCCGATTCTATGAAACTCGAATTACTAACGATACCGGAAGATGACTATGTCAAAAAATTCGGTCAACCTCTAGGCACCTCAATTAGCATAGGATTTAGAGATCTCTCTTATTCTGTCAGAGATGGACTTATTCGCAGAAGTAAGTACTCTTATATCAATTTTTTATTTTATGCATGTTCGTATTCTGAAAATTGTTGGCCTAACAAAGAAATTCCCCACCCAAAATTGAAATTCTTAGTATTAATAGACTTTGATGTTGCTAACACAAAGGATGAATCAGTCAGCTGTTTGATCTGCTTCCGCGTTCTATCCGCTTTTATAAAGACAGCATGGTAGCAGACACGTGCAGATGTGATTGTTGAGAACACTATTTTGCATTGCGGTCCACGTGTTACACGTGGTTTTTACCGTTCCCAATAGAAAAAATTTTATATGATGTACATATTGACTAGCCTAAACAATAAATGTTTAAATAACGTACTTAGTAGATTGCATACTTTGCACTTTTAATGAATGGATAGACGGGTACGAGGACGGGTAATAGGTATAATTACTATAAAATTCACCCAATACAACTCAAAATCTATAATTTGTAAATTTTAAATGACATTGGAAATTAATTAATATACACCTCGATATACACTTCTTATTTGCGTCAGATAAGTTTTACGCAAGTAAATTACGGAACTTTACACCCGAACAAAAATTCACTGCCATCGTAGTTTCATGGGGATTTAGTAGAGATTGTCCCTTTAAATGGGTGTAGAGTACAATATTGAGTACAAAATACAAACGGTACATACTTTCTTGTAACAAGCAATAACTTTTCCCTTTTCCGAATTTCTCGCTAAAATTCCATTAAGTATAAAAAATAATTTATTTCCATTTTTAAAAGTAGGTAAAGTCTGAATAATATAACTTGGCGTATGGGTTGACACATGCATGTGAACTAATTTGTTTCGACATTGACAGTACTGTGACACTAATACTAGTTTCCATGATAACCTTTTTGGAACTAACTAATTAGTACGAAACAAGCAGAGACGTTGTTACCCAACATTAAAAATGAGAATGAGTGAAATAAAGAGTTGCAATGGAAAATCTTGATTATTTCATTTTACGTTAATAATTAGCAGCCATATCAACTGGTTGCGTGCGAGAGAGACATCAAACTAACATAATGCGTAGATTATTTCAATCATACGCCAAGTTGTATATTCAGATTTTAGCAGTGGCGTAACAATGCAGCCACGGGCCTGTGTTCCAGAGGGAAGCCGGGCCCCTCAGTCAGTCATAAAAATAGCGTCACATTTTTTAAAAGACACACAAGCACTTTAAAAATGACTTCTAAGAAATGTAAAAAGATTGTTATTTAGTTCCACTAGTTAAAATAGAAAATAGTTAAAATAGTTGAAATAGAAAACAGCACGTCGCCCATGGCAATTATATTGGCCACTTTTAACAAAAAAAAACAAACAATATAATAATAATATAATATATAATACAAAAAAGAAACCGAAAACTAAAACAAGACTAGCAACTTGAAAGTGTAGGTATCTAAGCTGCTTTACTCAAAATATTTTTTCCTGGCTTTAACAAGGATTAAGATGTAAGAGACTGTAGTTAAATAATCAATTCAAGAATCAATTGTACCCCTAACCACATAAATTTTGAAATACTATATACGCATTTCGGCAGCTAAGCTGCCATCTTCAGTAGCAGGGAAAAACCTATAGTAATAAAAATAGCAATAACATTAATGCAAAAAAAAAATTATATATATGTATATGACAATAATAATAACAACAATAATGATGATGTGAAACAATGATAGTGACAATAACAATAATATAGGTCAGGTATTTTCTGCTCACCACTCCGAAAGAATCGAAGTGCACTCGATCAGCTCTCAAGCTAGAATCTTGTTTTTTTTTTTTTTTGCATTAATGTTATTGCTATTTTTATTACTATAGGTTTTTCCCTGCTGCTGAAGATGGCAGCTTAGCTGCCGAAATGCGTATATAGTATTTCAAAATTTATGTGGTTAGGGGTACAATTGATTTTTGAACTGGCTTTAACGTGCGCAAAAGTTGATACTACAGTAGTGGCCATAAATATAACAACTTTTAAAAAATCAATGTAATATTAAACAACATTATTTTTAAGATTAGAAATGCATTCCAGCATTCACATTGCTTCTATGGTAAGTGTTTCCTGCAATAAAAATTAGAGCTTTGTGAATAACAAATTAATCCCAGCATTTGTTCAAATTTTTGTTGGACAGAAATATAGCAACAACTGTCATAAATAAGTTTAAAGTAATTAAAACGCCAGTTAAGTTGTACTTATCCCGAGTATTTATCGCATTGGCACTATTTCTGGTTAGTAACTAAAAAATGGGTCGGGCTAAAACAGTTTCAATTGAAATTAGGAACCTTATTACACAAAAGTATGAAAACGGTGTCAAACAGGCTGAAATTTCAAGAAGTTTTAATTTAAATAAATCCGTTGTGTCCAGAATTTTGAAGCTATTTATGTTGAACCCATTCCAAATCCAGGAAGACCAAGAAAAACTTATGAAAGATTTGATCGACACGTGTTAAGAATATCGAAAGAAAACCCATTCCTGTCCTCTTCCAAAATTCTTGGAAAATTTGAGGAAATTGGATCAAAAGATGTTAGTGCTCGTACAATAAGAAAGAGATTAGTCGACGGCGGGTTATTTGGTCGCCGAGCAGCGAAGAAACCGCTGTTGTCAAAGAAAAATGGGAAGGCCTGTGTCCAGTTCGCAATAGATCATATTAACTGGACCCCAGAAAATTGGAAGAATGTAGTTTTTAGCGATGAATTAAAATTTAATTTGTTTAAAAGTGATGGGCTACTCTATGTTAGACGACCAACGGGCCAGAGATTTGACAAGAAGTGCACATGTCCAACTGTTAAGCACGGTGGTGGTTCAGTTATGGTTTGGGGATGTTTCTCTAAGTTTGGGATGGGCCCAATCTGTCGAATCCATGGTAAAATGGATCGATTCATGTATTAAAATATTTTGCAATACCATCTGGTCCCATACATCGACGAAACAATGCCTTTAAGTTGTGTGTTTCAGCAAGATAATGACCCGAAACACTCGTCGAAACTTGTGCAGGATTGGTTAGCCGAGCAACACTTCGAAATTATGCGATGGCCATCACAGTCACCCGACTTAAATCCAATAGAAAATTTGTGGGATTACTTGGATGGCAAAATTAGAGGAAATAATTATACTAATTTGGAAAACCTTTATACTGCACTGGAAAATGCTTGGGAAATAATTGATGATGGATACATTACTAAATTAATAGAATCGATGCCCAAGCGATGTGCCCAGGTTATTAAAAATAAAGGTTATTATACAAAATATTAAACGCTTTTGTTATTTTTAATTAATACTTGTCAAAAAAATTTTTTTCCCGTAGTTGCTTTTATTATGTCCAACAGAAAAATTAAAAAATATTAAAAATAATACTTGTTTTAATTACACATAAATACGCATTATGTACTAGAAATGTGTATGTATTTTAAGAACAAAAAGTAAATAAAAAGAATATTTTTGCTTAGAAAAAAAATTAAATTCGAAATTTCAGGAAGTTGCTATATTTATGGCCACTACTGTATATTAGAAACATCTATTGTTCTGGCAATTTCATTTTCTATTGAAATAATTGATAAGGCAGACAGTCTTTGCTCGTCCATAGTGTTCCTTAAAAAGTTTTTAGCTATTTTTAATTTTGAAAAGGATCTTTCTGCTGAAGCCACTAAAACAGGGATGCGAGAAAAATATAACAGGCAGTTAAAACTTCACTGAAACTGCTGCACGAAGAAAAATTTCTTATTGATATAAATTCAGTTAACTCCATTATGGAATTAATTTTGGGCAAATCATTTTTAAAACATTGTCTAAATGACAGCAGTTGAGACGACATCGTGTCCGAAATATCTTCCGAATATTTTATGTATAGCTCCTAACACATTTGATATAATCCTTCATCAGAAACAGAAGCATTACCTATATAAAACATTTGGAGATAAAACGCGAAAAGTTGTGCAAAGTTCATTAAGACTGTCTCGAACTTTTCTAACTGAATTTTTAACGATTTGGCATCATCGATTTTATTTTATTGCCAGATGTTAAGGGGGCTCGTCGAACTTTCTCCTGTCTCGCTCGGACTCGTTGATTGTCCCTGAGAACCAGGTATTCGTTTTTCAAAGATTCCACAGCCAACTTTCAGAGTATCTACCTGAAATTTTGCACACTAAAGCTTTTTGTTGTGTAGAAATGCGCTATGATCCCAGTTTTTTTGTAATTTCAAAAGAAATTATCATTTTGTTTACTTAAAAGCTAGCATTTTTCTCAAATGTTGTATGTGAAATAAGGCATCCTTTTCTAAAATTATAAAGAAAACTGAGATCATAGCGCATTTCTACACAACAAAAAGCTTTAGTGTGCAAAATTTCAGGTAAATACTCTGAAAGTTGGCTGTGGAGTCTTTGAAAAACGAACACCTGGTTCTCAGGGACAATCAACGAGTCCGAGCGAGACAGGAGAAAGAACCACAAAAAGTGTGTACAATGTAGGCCGCTTAATAGAATAGAAATAAGTAAATGTGTCGACCAA
Organism: Xestobium rufovillosum; assembly: GCA_963966045.1. Lineage (NCBI taxonomy): Eukaryota > Metazoa > Arthropoda > Insecta > Coleoptera > Ptinidae > Xestobium > Xestobium rufovillosum. Next base: position 18,103,599 of record OZ014492.1, on the reverse strand, counting down.
AATTATTCCAATAACCAGGTTATTCCATTATCCGGTTGCTACCTGGATTGTGAAACTCAAAAAAGGCTATTACTACCCGGAACTTCCATGTGGTAAGTAAACTTAAAAAAACCTTCAGGCATCTTATTCATTTCTTAAAAAAGATGAAAGATCAATCGGAAGTTTCATATAATATCGTTGTTTATATATTTTTAAAACGATAGTAAATTTTAAGTTCTTAAAGGTAATGAAAATGATTACAAATTGTAACTTGAAAAGGGCGTAACATAATTACGTCAGACGAAATAAGCAGGTTGAGTTATTTTCAATAAGCTAAATCTTTCTACATCTGGTTTGATTTTTTCAGTTGTTTACTCTCTAGTCTACCAAAGTTGTTTCTGTATCACTGGCCCCTGAGAATTTATTGAGAAAGGACACAATACCTCATTATTTTACAACACTTGTTTCCAGTCATAGATATGCCACCCTCTAAAGGAACCTGCAAATGCATTGGTGTCATAAAACTTTCCCAAAATAACATCTGTTTGCAAGGGATACACCTAAGTTTGAAGTTAGGTACATAAATTCTTTTATGCGGGCAAGAAACAAGCTTTTAGGCTCACTAAGTTGTTTATTCCATTAGGCGATATTCCAATAACCGGGGAAATTTGTTAAGAACTAAACATGACTGATTTGGGGTCGCGTCCTTATTTCTATAATCGGGATATTCGATATATTCTTATAAGCGGTGTGACCGGGCCCCCTGAAGGCCCGGGCCCTTGTTCCGCAGAACATACGGAACACCGGTAGTTACGCCACTGGATTTTAGGTAGGTAGTAATGGTAATATCCGTGGTGATATTAGTTTGGCTTGTAGTGAAAATGATTAATTTTTGAGGATCACAGCATAGAATTTGAGATATGTATTTTATATCTTAAATTGTATATTCTGAAGTATACTCGGAAGTATACTTTTCAATTAAAAAGTAAAATTTAAAATTGCGTTAATGTTCAGTGAATCTCCTGTAGAAGTAATTACTTTTTCAATACCTAGTGAGAATGTTCCAACGTGTTTTTTGTGGTGTTTCGAGCTACTTTTTATATGATTAAATATTAATACTACTATAATACCTCGATAGGTTCCTAGCATTCCATTTGAAAAAATCTTACTTTATTGTGCTACATTTCTGCAGACCATCATGTATGAAAGAAAATATTTTTAAAATATGTTAATGCCACTCCTATTAATTCGTTCACTCAAATTTTTAGTCTCATGAACCGTTAAGGATTAAGTGCCACTTTCTGACGAGTCCCACAAGGACGAAACCAGTGGTCTGCAGTTTCCTGTAATCATATTTGGTATAACCTGAAAAAAGAATCTTGTTCGTAGAGGCACGTTATGAATGTTTCAATACCAGCTAGCTGGAGTAACATACTGGAATATCTCGTGGTACAAAAGTCTGGATTTGTTCTATGTTTCAATGCCTGGCGGAGTATTTGTTCCAGGAGTAGTTGTTCGAACGATTTAGTACCACTCATTCGAAAAATATGCTTTTTAGCAAACAGTTTAGATAATACCCCAGGATAAAAATGCGAATATTTTTTAGTTGAAGAGACCACTTAATAGCGCTACCATTATAATTCCAGAAAGCGGTCCTAATACTTATGTATTTTCTTTAAAAAATGCTTGGAAATGTGGAATATTGCATTCTAATGAAGTTAAATTTTCGAGAAGCAAGACAGTTTTTTATTAAAGTACTTAGTGCACGCAATATTCGAACAAAACATTGATCTGACTAAAATGTTTTGTACAACAAAAATCTCAAAAATCTGGATATTACTTTTCTTTCAAGACTCCCCCTCGCACTACTTAAGATTCTAGATGGCCTACAATAGTATTTTGTCGGGTATTTTGTGTTTTAAAGAACTGGTATTTTGCAAATTCTGAAAGAACCGGCAAAGCATATTGATCCGAGTATTGATCTGCTAATGCAATCAAGAGAATTTGAAATACCTAATGCTTATATTTCAGTACCCCAAGCTTTGGTTATTTTTTATTTATTCATATTCCCTTCTTTCATTTCCAAGGGCTTGTCGAAAATTTCTAGAATTTCTACAGGGCGTTTCACGAAGTTTTTCTGCCTCTCAAGGAGCGTGTTCTTGAGATAATTTTATGTAAAAAGTTTCCATAAACATGCTCATTTGCTCATGCATCCCATTCTCAAAAATAAGCGAGTTATGGGAAATTTTCAATTTTTCGCTTTTTTTATTTTTACGAAATTTAATGCTGCACGAAGTTTTCCGACACTGAAGAAGCATGTTATAGTGTCATTTTAATCAATAAAGTTCATTGTAATGGGTTCGTTGGACAAAAAATCAGATTGTGGGGAATTTTTGAATTGTCCGTTTTTATTGTCTTTACAGTATTCTGTTGAATTTTTCAAAAGTTCTCGGTCCGAAGACTGGTTGGACGCGTGCCTCCATCCTTTCCTATCCTGAACTGACCTACGCATTTCCCTAAAAGCATCAGAACATCCTACATTTCCAATTGTTTGAGAGCAGTAGTCTAATCTGGGCCTACCCTTACCTCTTCTTATTCCTATCTTCGACTCTAGCACGTCGCGAACTATTCCTTCGTGTCTCGAAAGGTGTCCTACCATCCTACCTTCCTATCCCTCCTATTCTTTATTGTCTTCCATACCTTTCGCTTTTCCCTAACTCTTTCTAATACCTCCCTATTGCTAACCTTATCTGTCCGCGGTATCTTCGTCATGCGTATGTAGCACCACATTTTAAACGCTTCTATTTTTCGATCAGCTTCTCCTATTGTCCCAGTTTCGCACCCGTACAGTGCCGTACTCCATACATACGTCTTTAGCAGTCTCTTCCGAGTGTCTGCATTAACCGTTCACCGTTCTCGAGTAAACATGTTTACTGCGTCATTGGTAAAGGCGGTTAAAGATCCGCTATAAAGAAAATATTGATACAGTCTGTGTTAACGCGAGTCAGAGTGCATCTTATTCTGATTTAGTTTGCCTTAGTCCGTCTTAAGGTGGCAATGTTAGGATTTCCCGCATTTTTCATAAATTCGCAAGTTATTCAAATTTCTATAAATATTTTTTAAATAGGGCTTTTTAGCGACCTAGATATATTCAAACTTTATACCCATGCACATTTTTGGATCGTTTCCTTGTGTAATATAATGAAGACACTGCATAAATTCATTTGGGTCGTTTTTCGCGAAGCTGCAGTTGTCTGACTTTAATGCTTAATGATACGATTCAAAAATGTGTATGGATAAGAATGTCGAATTTATTTAGGTCGCTAAAAAGCCCTTTTTTAAAAATATTTATAGAAATTTGAATAACTTGCGAATTTATGAAAAATGCGGGAAATCCTAAAATTGCCACCTTAATCCTACTTAGTCCTTAATCCGGTGTACACTTGTCATGTAGGTTGTTGACCCGCGGTTTAAGTGTATATTGTGGGTTGTGGTATCTCAACCTCGATCTCAACCGATTTTAGAACATTCTTACCGCAAAGGAAATAAGCCATTTCTACCTTTTCTACGTTTACGTGTGGGGCCAACTCGACTGTCCTCTCTTTAAACCTTTGTTTCGGTTTTTTAAATGCAATTGATTATGAATTTCATGCGGCTTCGGAGAAACAATATATTTAATTTTTGCAAACATCACTGAAATTCACTGAATTATGAATTTTTCCTTTTTGTGTTGTTTAAAACATGCCACGGTTTTGCAATTATTTTTAAAAACAGTTATTGTTCAGTTTTGCGACGCCCGTTACTAAATAATGCGTAGGTACATCGCTGTTCCTATTAGCGAAACAAAATTTATTGTAATTTTTAAGAGCTTCGCGTTCGGCATTAATTCCCTGATACTCCCATCCCATGTGACTTGATTGTAGCAATACTTCCAGATTGGCGACTTTCACCATGACTTGATACTGCGTGGTGGAATAGAGCGCTAGATGCAAATGAACGTCGACATTAATGCAGTGGTACGCGTTTTAAATGGTTCAGTCCTTCAGTTTTTGATCTTGGTCTTGAAAAGGATGTTTTTGACTCGGCTTTTGACGGTTTTTGATGACAAATCAAGTGACAAATAATAGGCTCTCGTATTTTTCGAAATAATCAATATCAAAAAGTGATAAAGATTTGCTATCATTTCATCGCGCCCCATTGTCACAGATCAATCATATCCGTTCTATACAATGTCTCAATTTGCGTATGGTCGATTTTCGCTTGCTGATTCTCCTGGGGATTCTCCACATATGTCTTGCATCAAATAACATTATTTGAATGTCTGCGGAGAATAATATAATCTCGCTTATTCTAATAACAGTCCCGCTTTTACACCGTCTGGGGACATTGTGTGGGTAAGCATGTTAGATAGAGGTGTTTCATTTAGCGTCAGCAAATTTAAACTCCCTATGTTCTTACCGCAAGTTTTACTCCTGGTACTCATTTTCTTGGCCCGAGCCAATAAATGATTCTTGATGAATTTAAGTTGATTTGATAAATGGGCTGCTCCAAGGCGAGCTCCAAGGTCATGTAGGTACATCTTTTCCGCGGAAAAATCGTCAGATATTGTGACTGCGGGCGCTAGGGATTGAACCCGCACTCGCTGTCTAGCGCCACAACCACTGGACTGTGACGCTTCCTCTTTTAACCTATTAAAGACAAAATATAGCGACATTGGTAAGAAAATATAATTGTTCGTCTAATCATTATGGGCATAGATGAAACTGGCGGACAGCTCACTTGATATTTCATGTGCGGCGGACATAATTTTTATATGATTTTTTTGTCGCAAACTCATGTGAAAGCAAATCCATTAGGTATTACCTTATCTACACTCACTACTAATGTCACATCAGATTTAGATTATTTTGTTATAATTATGATAGAGGATTATTAATCTTTATAAAGTTTTTCGATATTGCACAAAATTAAAAATTGAATTAAAACTTACTACACATGAAAATTTATACTCACATATTTATAGGGTTCACTCAGAAGTTTACAAATTGAGTAATAGATTCTCTTTTTGGATAGATTTTTTCTAAATTTGGTTATTATGTATACAGTGTATGGTGTATCCCACTGAATTTCATAGATTGCAATAATAAATTGTTTTATATTCTTTACTAACTTCTGAACAAAACGTGTAAAATTTGAAGTCTTAAAACTGGAAACTGAAGTTTTTCTTTCGGACATTTCGGCGTACCTCTTAAAAGACGTTTAGACACCAATATTTTAATTAGGTCTCGAGTTTAGTAGCACCTCGAGTAGCACTAATCTTAAAAGCGTGAAAAAATTAGTAGGTACTTAAATGCTTTGATCACGTAAGATCAAATTCGGCAGTAGGCACGTCCATTTTTACAACATTGAAGATACAAAAATGGGTAAATGGCAAGTTAAATGGAGAGAGTTTATCAGAACATTTTGCGCGATGTTTGGGAGGTACGCACTCATTATACTATTTTATCGTGCGCGTTTGGTTCGTTCTGCGCGTGAGGCCTGTTCTGTTCAAGTGAATACCCTGCATAAGACCAAAAACTACTAGGTTTTTGTACTTCAGAACTTCTTTTAACCTTGAAAATGTTTTTAGTTAGTATCCTAGTATGGGGATCATATTCAAACGTCACGCGTGAGAGCCGATTGCTAGCGGTTAAAGCGAAGCCACCGTAAAAAGGTAGGATTTCCTAGCGACGTCCAGCGTTCGCGGCCCGCCGCGACGGCTGGCAGTTAATGACCCAACAATGCATTTTGAATGCAACTGTTTTCTTTGAAGCATCGCGAATCGTCGTCTCAGCGTCCGGCCGTCAGCGGCTGAGTCCCGACTGCTCAAAAACATGTCAAGCCGCGAATGTAGACTCCAGCCGTAGGGCCGTAGCCTACCGAGTACCGACAGCAGTCACATGTAACAGTTGAATTAAGCATATTGTGGTGGATATTACGACTGAAAATCTCAAAAATTTACACATGCAGACAACGAAGTATTGATTGATCGTGTACGTGAATTTTCTTGCATTAAGACCACGAAAATAAGGACTTCAAAGATTATCAAATTCGGGAAAATGATGTTAGAGTATTCCTATTCAACATGACAACAAGCCACTGTTACTTAAACTGCAGTCAACTGTACCACCTGAACACAAAAACACTTTTGATACTGCGGGCGGTTCTCTCACTACTTCCAAAACGCGGATGCCAGACGTTCCAACCAAATCTAAAAATCGTCGTGGCCAGCCGTTACTGCTGGACGTCGGCGTCGCGGCGGGCCGCGAACGCTGGACGTCGCATCGCTAGGAAATCCCACCTTGAAATAGGAAGCCTAGCACGTCGCCCCACTCCTCGAATGCTACGTCACAAACGGTGGTGGTTCTCTAGGCGCTCACAGTTGCAACTATTCGCGATTCGCGTGCTTTTTGTCATTTCATCTTCTTTATTTTGCTGCATACGAATGCCATAATAATCAATAATGCAATGGCAACTTACAAATGATGATTTTCCCACATTATTTAAAGAGCAGCCGAAATATAGGTATGTCCTGCATTACGCCAAAACCCCGAAAAGATACAGACGAACGAGCAAGAAAAACATGCCCAAGCACTGAATTATAAGAAGAAAAAAATCTAAGTTAACGTCATAGAAGACTTCACAACTCACAAGTTCACAGACCAACTATGAAATACAGAAATAGGTAGGTAGTAAGTAGGAAGGATTTTTAAAGTTTTCAATAAAAATTTACTCTGATTTGCGCTTAGTTATAAGAATTATTATGTTTGGGGTTGTTAGCTGTTAGAGCACAGTTCTCGATGTAATAGCTGGTTGAAATTAATGAAAATAGTGGACCACTTAAAATATGTTCAAACTTGTGTGATACTAGTAGCTCAAATTAAATAAAAATTTGTGTAGAAAAAGTTGTAAAGCTCTTAAAAATGATAATGCAAATGACAATGAAGCGCAATGATAATAAAGTTGGTATTGGATAAATCGACGTTTGATAAAATTGCTTTTTAAGGGAACAATATTAGGGTCGACATTCAAAAAAGAATTAACGTATTCACAGAATATATTAAGTTGGTAGTTTACCCTACTAGAAATTATTTTTTTATTTAATGGCTTCTTATTTGTCTTCAATAACTACTAGTTGTTTAATAAAACGAGGTAATATAATTATTAGTAAACCCTACATTCATTGACTTTGGGAATACTATTACACATAAGTAACAACAAAGAAATTGATGGCCTATTTCTTCTCTTTTGCCAAAGCTGTTGAACCTTCGCAGTGCCGTTTTGTCTTAAGTTTTAACTATTAATAGATTATTTTTTACCTAGATAAATGCATTCCCATAACGTACTGACACTAATCCAACAACGAAACTGCAATTCGTTACATACAAATTACTTTTTCCCAATATTAAGCCGAGAAACTCTAGCCGCAGTATAAGCTCACCATACAGAAATCTACAACCAAGTGTGTCGTCACCAGAGAAGGGTATAGGCTTTCTATATTACGGTGGCTTCGGTTAAAGTCGAACGCCTAGCGGCGCGCTCTACACGTCTAGACGGCTCAGTCTGAATAAGCTTCATTTCGAGGTCAGAGTGCGTCGCAAATGTGAGACAATGCCACAACAAGAATGCAGTTATTATATCCCACCCGCACAAGGGTTACAGTCTGCTTCGTCATTTTCAATGTCTCCCCTGGTTGCATCTTTGCGAAGGCTGTGAATTTTGTTATTAAGAAACAAATTTGCATACAGAGTTCTAACATACTCTTAATGTTTTCAAAATTACATTACAACTAATCACAATTTAAGAGAGTTTATGAGGCGCCATATAGTATCTACCAGCACAGTTATGGAACAACACACCCTTATGTGGTTTGCAAAATAATTAATTAAATTTCTTGGCGTAACCCAAAAATCGGTTCAACAAACAACATTGTATCTAGTCATGAAGAAATAGAGCAACATTTTGAAGTTTTATGAATGTGATATAAAAAAGTTCAAGTGCAAATATTTTGGTGATATGTAGGTACTACAAAAATGCAGCGTCATCTAAGTTTAAATGTCCTCATTTATTTAGTGTTAGTCTCGGTTTTAGTAAAATACAATTACATATTTATTTTGTTAGAATAAATCAGTTACTTAATTACTTTTGCAAGAAAAAAATGTCTTTCGTTTCAAAAATTGATTTCTGTTATGTTTGTTCGTAGTTAATTAAATGCATATTTAGTTATCTACATCATCATCATAAATTTTCAGTTCGAAGACTGGTTGGACGCGTACCTCCACCCTTTCCTATCCTGAGCTAGCCTACGCATTTCCCTAGAAGTAGAACATCCTACATCCATAATTATTTGAGAGCAGTAGTCTAATCTCGGCCTATCCCTACCTCTTTTTATTCCTATATATCTGACTCTAGTATGACGCGAACTAAGCCTTCGTGCTTCAGAACTCAGAAGGTGTCCTACCATCCTATCCCTCCTATTCTTTACTATCTTCCATAAATGTCGCTTTTCTCCAACTCTTTCTAATACCTCTCTGTTGCTAGCCTTATCTATCCACGGTATTTTCATCATGCGTCTGTAGCACCACATTTCAAACGTTTCCAAGTTTTTCCTATCCGCTTCTCTTATCGTCCAAGTTTCGCACCTGTACAATGCCGTACTCAAATACATACGGTTTTAAGAGCCTCTTCCGAGTTTGTATCATTCCCGAGCATAATAGTTGTTCCTTTTTATTAAATTCAATTCGACCCTGCGCTATTCTTTGTTTTATATCTCTAGAGCTCCTACCAGCGCGAGTTGTTTGGCTTCTCAAATAGGAGACTTCCTCTATCTTCTCGTTTCCAATTTGTATTTTAGTTTTGGTCCTATTTTCACGCCCCCTACACAACAAAATTTTGGTTTTCTTTTTATTTATCTTTATACCATAGCCTTCCGTCAAAACTGCTTCCATTTCGTTCAGAGCCCTTCCTAATTCTTCTTTGCTGGACGCTAAAGGTAAAAAATATTTTCTGGTAAAATTAAATGTAACCGCGTCCACTACTCCGCATCGCGCTTATCGGATTCCGACAAATCCGAGCGCGATTCTTCTGAGGGCAACTTTTCCGTGACTGCGTTGCGTCCGGATGACGTAATTTAGCAATGCGAGTTAATGCACCCATCCATCAATTCGCGGTGCATCGGATTTATTGAAAATTTTTGGTCAGTAGTGAATTACAATGGAGGATGGAATGTTGATTGCACTTGTGCAAAATTATGAAGAGCTATATAACTTAAAACCCGCAGATTATAGCAATGACCAGCGACGAGACAATGTTTTTTTGCAGATGTTGTGTACTTATCCAAAACCGCTTATTTCTTCCGACTCTCCTTTTTCTTTCCTTTTCCTCGATTAGCAGACAGCTAACAACTACAATAATTTCTGTTTCACTGTCACTCATTTTTCATCTAATAATTTAATTAATATTTTACAGCACATAGATATTTACTTGTTCTCGCTACAGTCAGAACGGCACTGCGAGTTGCGCAAGCAGCTCGGAGTGAAACGTCAATCCGAAAATAAATACGATTCGTCCGCTCCGTGCGATGTGTACGATGCGAACCAGTGAACGCTTACCTTAATACTGCTATATCATCCGCGAATCTAAGCATATTAATCGTTTGGCCCTGCATATTAATTCCAGCGGCTATTCTGTCTTTAACAATATTAATCGCACCTTTGGTGTTATACAAATTGAAAAACAGAGGCGACAACGTACATCCCTGCCTCACTCCCTTTCGGATATCTACTTCTCTATGTTCCTGCTCGAATTCTATAACTGCTGTTTGCTCTTTGTATAGATTATGAATTATTCTTCTAACTCCTTTACTTCACATCTACATATTTTAAGTTTATTTCCATTGACGTGTTTCTACTTGACGGCATCAAGATCAAGACACTTAATACAAATAATGTACCTATATGCTATAATCCTCGTAAATTCTGATAAATTCACATAAATTTCCGGAGAATATTCTCCAATTATAAATTCTTGAGAATTTCCCGTATGTAGGCACCGCAAATTGATTTTTAATAGAAATACCTACCTATAATACTCGTACCTATGTGGTGATAAAAATCTCTGAAATGCAACAACTTATATTTTTTCTTATACCTAATACACTACAGAGGATTTTAATTTTAAATAGTTATTGCACAGTGGATAGATTCAGTTATTTCAGAGATTATTTTTTCTACTATTTTTTTTGTGCTAGATCTAATATCAACGAAAAGACACTTTTGCTTAGTATTGCTTTACGACGCAAGCAATAGATGCAGTACCTATTCAAGATTAATTTCCTGCCATTCATTACTTGATATTATGTATTTCAATTTTGTGAAAATCTGACTGTATATAGCAAACACTGTATTAATTATAATTTCTATTATTAATTCTACATACATAGTTACGTTAATGTTCACATTCTTTATTAGAAAAATATTTGATATTTTTATATTTTTCATTTTTACTAAATCTTGACAAGGCCGCAAACGGGGCCCAAACGTCGATCAATACAGTGTTTATTATCATACTGCCAGAATTCCACAAAATTGAAATAATATACAATCGAGTATACAAACTGAACAATAATATTTTATTCATTACTTGAACGCAGAAAAACTTGTTTGAAGTCTATAAAGTAGAACTAGGCGAGTAATTCTTACGTTCAGCATGTCGGTTACGCAATAACCCTGTGCGAGAATCCTCTTTTAGCTGATGTTTCTGTATGACAAATTTTACATATTCATGGCCTCGAAGCTTTCTACCAAATGAGTCGCCTTGACCAAGAAATTTCTTCCATTTTCGCACACTTCCGGGCAGTTTTACAGTCTAGGTGACATATTGAATGTGTCCGATCTAGTGTACCCTCCAAAATATGTTTCACGTCCTTCAAAATTCTCCACTCAAGTAATGAGGAAAGTGCATAAATCCTAAAACTTACATTATCTTGAGAAATAACACTGACTTGAGACCTCTATATTGATTGATGTAAGTTGCGAAATTTTCCAAAAAAATCTCCTTTTATGCAAATTCTTTAAAACTCCATAAATGCTTGAAAACTATTTTTTACATATTTGGGGGCATTATTATTTAAGAGAACTCTTACATTTGAGTTGGGATCCTCTAGCACATAAAATTTTTTGTTTTTGTATTGAACATTAATTTGGCCGGCCTCGTTTCACGTTCTTTTCTTGCTTCGGTAAATTAAATAACTCATCCAGCCAATTCGAAATCTCATGCACGTAATTGTAGTCATTTAAATTTTGCAAAATTATATGTTTAGAAGTTTTCGATTTCAAATTCCCGCGCGAGTGACGTACGAAATATGATGAAAGACATGCCTTTATATTTCTACCTGTTTTTAGTTTAGTTTAGCAACAAAGCTTCAAACGGAGGGTCACTCACGCGAAATTTGGGGTACGGAACATTATCACCTCGATTACCACTTTATGTAATATCCCGTATATTACCACTTTGTTACCTCAAATCACAACTGAATTGCCTAAAATCGCCAGTGAATCGCCACTTATTGCCACCAGTGGATCGAAAATATTGCCGCCAGACCACCACGTATCGTCACATTTTTCAGTCAGACCAGTTAATTGACGGAGACCAGACACACCTATTTTTGTGAAAAAAGATAATTCAAAAACATGAGAAAAACAAACCAACGTACACGGGAGTAGAACTCGTCCAGCCCGAGGACATCAAACCGCTAACTCTCTGCGATACCTGCCTACCCACCGGAACCGTCGGCAGTGCTCACTTCTAACGAATTACTTAAACGCAGTTTTTTGTTTTCCAATATTAATACTGAATGTATGGGCACTGCTTCCGCTCGGGTATCTACGGGATAGTTCGTTACCGGTAGCGACTAGAATTAGCGGATGCAGACAGCTCGCACAAGCAATCTCAACTGTCGACTTACGGTTACGGCACCGGGTGTATTTTCTACTTATATATTTTTTTCGAAAACATCTTTGCTACCACACCTTCGTGGCTTAGTGGTCGATGTGTCATTAGCGGAACCTCGAAAATTGCCCGAAAATTGAGAGTAAAATTTCAAGGTCGCGTCACGTTTTCGAGCATTTCGTTACACGAGAGAGACGAAAGATATAACGTTTAGAGAAGGAGAAAGAGAGTTATACATGCATGAGTAGCTGAGATACCACGCGTTGTATAATTAATACTTACCATCGTGGTTTGTGATTATTGGAGTTTACTCCAGTTATAGCCCGCGGTACGGAAATTTTATGAGTAGTAAAATCAAGCGTTACATTTCGCGTTAACTAAAAGTAACGCGTTACGGAAATTGAAATTATGTATGTATCTATGGATACGGCTGTTTATGTCTGACTGAATAGAGCATGGAAATAGTGAAAATAGAGTGGCATAGAGTAGATATGACAGTTAGCATTGTAAAGTCAGCATTTGCAGTGTTTGTTCGTTCCTAAATTTGTTGAATCTTTTGATTTAATATTGAAAAACCTAATATTAAATACTCCAAATATTGCTTAGTGCCGAAATGTGAATCAACGCCTATTTGAACACCATCAGGAAAAGTATTTATTGCATTGTCAGTGGGATCGGCGTTTAGCAGATTGTCACTTAATTACTAAATTTATAAACAATTTATATTTTCGAACATAAACCATCTGATAAATACACATTAATTTGGGTATAAAACTGACATTCGCGTGTATCCTATTATCTCTCTCTCTCTCTCTCCCTCTGCTAAATGGAGAAGGGGACGATTTTCACACGTTTACTTTGTAGTTCACAACTTTTCTAACAAGTCTAAAGCTCATCCACGATCTTTAGCGTTGTGCGTCATTAATTAGTTTCAAACACGCACAACACCAATGAACTATCCGTTTACCAAAAAAATGTATATGTGTTCCATTGTTTATTTCTTAATAAACATAAGTTTGTGGCGAGTTACGGTTCTGGTGCACCTGTTAAAAATTTTTTTTGCATTGCCAAAGCTCCACGTTTTATAGTGTAACTCGGGGTGTAACTCTTTCTATTATATCGTATTTTTTAAAATTTTAACTATCCCTTTTTGCTTTGTTTATGGCGGTGTTTATGGCAACAGTCGAATTTTCACGTCGGTTGTATTCCGTTTACATTTTACGACTGTCAAATTGTCATCATGGATTTTCGATTTTAATTTTTAATTTTGACTTGTCAATTTATTGGTTAATAGTGTTACTGGCAAGTGATGATGTATTTTATGTTTGTTAAAATTATATTAAAGTGAAAAATTACCAAAATCAGGCCTTTCTGAGTACTAAGTAGAAAATGCCGAAGGCCCTTGTCAAGGCGAAACCAGTAGTTAGTTCTGAATTTAATTTCCTGATTTATATTTTTAGTGAGACACTTGGGCGAAACAGTCAGTGCCGTGAGATTTTTGAGACATTTGGATATGAAATTACTAGTTTCAACAATTAAACATACGTAAGATATCCAAAAACAATGATTTCAGTCGCTAACTGCAAACTGTAGGTACCCATGATGTTTATAATTACGGCAACTATGAATAACAATGCGGTAATTAGGTGATACTGTTTTATTCTTTTGTGTTATAGTACCTATGTAGGTACTATAAATATTTTAACATGCAAGATTTATTCATAATTTGGTTAATGGGTGAACATTTTCAAACAATACGTTTTTACCAGTAAACCTGTTAATAATATTTGTTGGGCGCGTAGTTATAATTTGAACAGGTTTGGCTCTAGAAACCGATGGTATGATACACCATTTTCAACTTGGAGTGGTTGTGAATAATAATTGTTATTTAAAAACACAAATGCACTTATGAGCAAAAATTTTTTCCTGCTTATGCGCTATAAAACGAAAATTCAACTTCATATCTCAATTATTTATTGTGTACCCATCTTTCATAGTTCTTTATCACCGACAAATACCAAGTCATCACTTTAATATCACTAAAAACATCCGTGCGACGGGAAAATATTCTCCATCCTAGCAGCTAGTAGCATGTAAATAATGACTTTGCATGTACTTTTGGACAAAAAAGTGAAATCGGACAATGCATTATTGGGTAACCTCCATTTCACAAGATTATAGTTTTGACAGTGTTAGAAAAATTAAAAATACATAAGTATAAAATAAAAATTCAAATGACGTCTAATGGTCACTCAGTTTAATTAGCACGCTATTTTAAGGATTTTTTTCACATCTGCCCAAAAAGATATCACGCTCTCTCCTTCAAGAATGCACATTTCTGGTCTTTGCAGCATCACGCTGTCGGCGCTGATTGGCTAAAATGATCAACTGATATATCAGTTTGATATTTAAGATTGTAAATTTTGCTAAAAGTGTTGTAGTAATTTATCTTTAGAAAAATTTGCTAAAATGAGTATAATTTCTTACCAAAACAAAAGCGGATATGTTTGCTAAACATTTCTTCTAAATGTATTGTGCTCTAAGTTGAGATACTGAATTCGAAAATTTACGATTCTGAGTTGTACAAAGTACCATAAACAATTAATACAATTTACACGGAAATTTTACTATAACAAGTCGCTTATAACAATAAATCCCTTGTCAATTCTACTACTATTGTAGCACAAAACTAATAAAATCTCTTACTACATTTTTGTAGCAATTTACTCCAAACATTTTTTTTCAGTGTATTGTAAGTGACATCTAGTGGATAGTAGCGAATTCAGATAAACTACAGATTCCGGTATGCGTAGTTATTAGCATAACCCTTGGTCAAAATAAGGTAACCTAAAAATTCAGTGGGAACTGTTCCTGTGAGAAAACGAGTTTCCGAATCAATTCGGAATAATTCTAAATAGGTGCAGTGTTATTTTATAGTGCGGAAGATTGAAAATTGGGCGAGTTATAGAACAAAGGAGGTACTAAGTTGGGATACATACTATTATTTTTTACAATTTTTATACCTGCATTTTTTACATAAAAAATAGCAATTCCGGTAATATGGAATACGTACCATGTATGGGAGTGTTATATGGAATGTATTCCATATTACCCGAATCCAGTCTTTAGTTCATTTATTTTCGATCAACGTGCATCATTTCTCTTTTATCAGTTATGGCACCTACCACAAACGGAGAAAGTAAAGCAACTGGGGCGGGGAAGAGTAGAAAAGTATGGACTGAACGAAACATGAAAATGGCAATCGAAACTGTTAAAAGACAAGAAAAATGGGTTACAAGAACGCCGCTTGTCATTTTCGTGTACCACACACCACGTTATATAGACTTTGTCAGACGAACGGACCTACCAATGAAGTCGTCAAAACCAAACACGGCAAACTTCCAATATTTTCTGAAGCATTAGAAACGCGAGCCGTTATGCGTTCACTGGCTTTTCAAATAGCTAAGAGGAACAATATGTACCTAATCCTTTTTCTGCGGAAAACGAACTAGCCGGCAAGGACTGGCAATACGGCTTTCTAAAACGTCATAAGGACGTAATTTCTTCAACAAGCATCATGTGTATGATTGCTAGTGGAATTTATGTTACCCGCCCTTTAATGGTTTTTCCTAGGAAAAATTCAAGTGAGCAGCTGAAGAAAGGCGCCCCACCCGAAACGGTTTTTGCTTTCCATCCTTCTGGTTGGATACAGACCCACATCTTCACTCAATGGTTCGAACATTTTCTTCAAAAAGTAAAGCCAAGAACAGAAGACCCAGTGCTCTTAATACTGGACGGGCATCATACGCACGCGAAGAACATAGATGTTATATGGCCAAAAATAATTATGTTACTATTTCATGTTTGCCTCCCCCATACGAGCCACAAAATGCAACCACTCGACAAAACAGTTATATGACCACTAAAAAATTATTTCTACCAAGGAGGTGCGCCTTTTTATGCTCTAGAATAATCGTCCTGTTGCACCACTTAATAATTAGCGAGCTTTTTGGAAGAGCTTACTTAAAAGTTCAAAGTGGAGAAATGACTGTTACAGGTTTTGCAACAACTCGCATTTACCGTTTGCGTCGTGATATCTTTACAAAAGACCAATTTCTAGCAGAAGCGGATCGAAATCTTGTACAGGAAACTGGCGATAGTACGGTGGTTCGACCAGCAACCGCTACAACTAGTGGAAACATTGACAACTTTGATACACTGCATCCGCCCACAAGTCACTTAAATATTAGCTACCAGCCAATAGATCTAATGTCAGTACCCATACTAAAGAAAAATACTGCTCAGTGTGGAAGAAAATATGGGAAAGCGCATATTGTAACTTCTACTCCCAACAAAGAAGTGGTGGAGAAAGCATTACAGAGAAAAAAATGCGAAGCTAATCCCAAAACTGTCACCAGAAAGTTTTTCTCTGTTTCTAAAATATCGAAGAAAGCCTCTAAAAAGCAGTAGTCTTCAGAGTCTAGTGGTGAAGAAGAATTATTGGAAAACAACAATTCATCAGATGAAGAATTTTATTACGAACCAAAAAATCTTCGAAAAAAATTGTCAGCCGTTGACGATGATGCAGAATATGTATGTTTTGTGGTATGTAGTAGGTTTAGTGCCGACAAAAGGTGCCAAAAGTGGGCCCAGTGACTAATGTGCAGTTCCTGGGTGTAGGAGGAGTGCGGTGGAGTGGAAAAGGAGATTTACATTTGCGATTACTGCTCTTAAATATTGTTAATTTTGTTCTACATTAATAAAAATTAGTGTTCCAAACTCTGTTCCTTATTACCCCATGGTAGTATTCCATTTTACCACACCTTTCTTTAATGTAAGTACCAAGAATGTATTTGCGCAAGAAAGTTTTTTCCGAGCAATATTTTTGTGAAGTAATTTAAATTTTAAGCGACATGTTAGACACGGTAGTTGTTATTGAAGGCCTAACAAAAAGAAAACTCCAAAATTTTACTTTTATTTAATTTTCTGCAAAACTTAAATGATATTCCATAATCCCAAAGGACTTGTACCTTGACGCAGTTCTAGTAATACTGGGACGGGTGGGATGGCTTGCGCGCTTCAATGATATAAAGAGCCGAACCATAGGTTTAACCATATTGGAGGGGTTTTTATTTGAGAAGCCAGACTAAATCAAGTCCCTGGAAGGGGGCAGCAGCTCTTTCAGTAATCATAGTGGCAGAGATCGTGAGGGTTGGTATGGCACTGTGATACACACTACTGCGATGTGGAAGGCAACGGGAAACCACCACATTATTTTATCCCTAGTACAGCGTACTTTAATTTATGATGATGGCACCTTCTGGAGTAAAATATTCCGGAGGTAAAATAGTCCCACATTCGGATCTCCGGGCGGGGACTGCTTCGGGGGGAGTCATCAGAAATGATAAGTGTAACATCTCACGAGTCGGAGCGTGGAATGTTAGAAGCATGAAACAAGTAGGGAAGTTAGAGAATTTGAAAATTGAGATGGGTAGGTTAGCATTAGACGTAGTAGGTATCAGTGAAGTGCGATGGCCAGAAGCTGGAGACTTCTGGAGCGGAGATTTTAGAGTAATACACACAGGATCTGTAGGAGGAAATTCGGGAGTAGGAATTGTTATGCGGAAAAAAGTAGGACAGAGTGTAGAAAATTTCTTACAGCAAAGTGACAGGGTAGTTATGGTTAGGTTAGATTCGAAACCTGTAAAAACAGTAATAATACAGGTATATATGCCCACTTCTAACTACAGTGATGAGGCCGTAGAGGCAGTTTATAGTGATATTGAATATGTGCTAGATTTTGTGAGAGGGCACGAAAATTTAATAATTACAGGAGATTTCAATGCAGTCGTAGGCACAGGGCGAGAGGGCGGAATAGTTGGCCCCTTTGGATTAGGCAATAGGAACGATAGGGGAGTTAGACTGATAGAGTTCTGCGATAAACATAACTTAACGGTCGCGAACACTCTATTTCACCATCATGTTAGGAGATGCTATACGTGGAAGATGCCAGGAGACTTAGGGAGATATCAAATAGATTACATTCTCGTTAGGCAAAGATTTAGAAATCAAGTTAGGGATTGTAGAAGTTATCCAGGAGCAGATATAGATAGTGATCACAACATAGTCGTTATGAAAGCCAATCTTAAATTTAAGATTTTGAAAAAAAGAAGCGGAAGAAGGTATCTTGACCCAGAGAAACTAAAAGATGATGATATGCGCAATAAGTTCGAGAAAAAGACAAACGAAGCACTAAAGGGCACGGGTGGAAATATTGTTAGGGACATAGAGGCAGAATGGAATTGCATTAAAAATAGTTTAGTTTCCTCAGCTAGGGATATTTTGGGTCATAAACAGAATGAAAGTAGGAAACCCTGGATAACAAAACATATTGTGAGTCTAATAGAGGAAAGGCGAAAATATAAAAATAGGTTAGATGAAACAGGGAAACAAAGATATAAGGCGATCAAGTGGGAAATTATTCGTGAATGTAGGAAAGCGAAAGAGCAATGGATCGATAATAAATGCAAAGAAGTGGAAGATAAATTCGAAGTAGGAAAGACTGATGAAGCATATAAAATAATTAGGAGAAATTTTAGAGAAATTGGATCTAGTACCAAAAACATTAGAAATGAGGCAGGAGATATCCTAATCGGAAGTGGGGAGAAGGCAGATAGGTGGAAAGAATATTTAGGAAACTTATATGCGGGACAGGAAGTGCAAGATATATTAGAAAGCGAAAGCAGTGTAGAGGGGGATAACCTAGGGAGTCCTATAATGAGAGAAGAGTTTGAGATAGCACTAAAAAGTTTAAGGAATAATAAAGCACCAGGTATAGATGGCTTGCAGGCAGAAATCTTAAAGTGCGCAGGTCAAGAGGTAATAGATCGTTTATTTAAACTAGTTAGTCGCATATACCTGACAGGCGAGATTCCAGAAGATTACAAACGGAACATCATAGTAGCTTTGCCAAAAAGAAAAGGCGCGGATAGATGCGAAAATTTTAGAACTATCAGTTTAACTTCCCATGCGTCAAAAATTTTAACTAGAATTGTGCAAAGAAGGATGGAGAAAAAGGCGGAAGAAATATTAGGAGAAGATCAGTTCGGATTTAGACGAAATAGAGGAACGCGCGAGGCCATTCTAGCTTTACGAGTAATTATAGAAAAAACGATAGAAAAGAGAAAGAGCGTCTATATAGGATTTGTAGATTTAGAAAAAGCCTTCGACAACGTAAAATGGGGGAAGATGTTCGAAGTGCTGAGAAAGGTAGGGATGAAATACAGGGACAGAAGAATAATACATAATCTCTACAAAGAGCAAAAGGCAGTTATAGAATGTGAGCAGGAACAAAGGGAAGTAGATATCCGGAAGGGAGTGAGACAGGGATGTGCATTGTCACCTCTAGTTTTCAACTTATATATCGAAGATGCGATTAATATTGTTAAGGAAAGAACAGCCTCAGGGATCAATGTACAGGGCCAAACTATTAACATGCTCAGATTTGCGGATGATATAGCAGTGTTAGCATCTAGCAAAGAAGAATTAGGAGCGGCTTTGAATGAAATGGAAGCAGTTTTGACACAGGGCTTCGGCATGAAAATCAATGAAAAGAAAACTAAAATTTTGGTATGTAGGGGATGTGAAAATAGAACTAAAATGGAAATACAAATTGGAAATGAGAAGATAGAGGAGGTCGCGGATTTCTGCTACTTAGGAAGTAAAATAACTCAAGACGGTAGGAGCACTAAAGATATAAAACAAAGAATGGCGCAGGGCCGAGTTGCGTTTAACAAAAAGAAACTACTGTTATGCTCGAGAACGGTTAATATAGAGACTAGGAAGAGACTCTTAACGTCGTATGTATGGAGTACGGCATTATACGGGTGCGAAACTTGGACAATAGGAGAAGCGGATAGAAAAAGAGTAGAAGCGTTTGAAATGTGGTGCTACAGACGCATGATGAAGATACCGTGGATAGATAAGGTTAGCAATAGGGAAGTATTAGAAAGAGTTGGGGAAAAGCGAAAGGTATGGAAAACAATAAAGAGTAGGAGAGATAGGATGGTAGGACACCTTCTAAGACACGAAGGAATAGTTCGTGACATACTAGAGTCAGAGATAGGAATAAAAAGAGGTAGGGGTAGGCCTAGATTAGACTACTGCTCTCAAATAGTTAGGGATGTAGGATGTTCTACTTTTAGGGAAATGCGTAGGTTAGCTCAGGATAGAAAAGAATGGAGGTACGCGTCCAACCAGTCTTCGGACTGAGAACCTTATGATGATGAATCCCTCTAAGTATTCCTCTACAAAATATGTGTTGTCACTAAACAATTATTCGAAAATCATTTCTTCAACGTTTATGCTCATTTTTTTTCCGTTCGCTTTGTTTTTAATAAAAATTATCGTACCTACCATGGTTTTCTTTTCTTAAGTTCATCAAACAACTATACTTCGGGCAAATAGCCCGCCAGGGATTGAATTACACAAAGAGTCTACATCGGCAGAATGCACATGAAGGTGCACACAGGAGGCCTACCCCAGCAATACAGGGCGTATAGACTCGTTCAGTAATTCAGTGCCTTGCGGAGTATTTGTCCGAAGTGTAGTTAGTTGAGCGAGTGTATTAGTCGGCAACTGTTTAACAATTTACGTCTAGATAGCGCGATTTAGCTCTCCCTTACGGATGACTGAGGCAGTCATTCATAAGTGGCGCGTTGAACAGGTTGTATTTGCTCATAGCGTGCCGAACTGAAGAGTCCCAATAGGACGAAACCGCTTTGCGAATTCCTGTGCACATTTACTGTGGTATTATAGAGCACGTATGGGGGCTGTCAAGCACAGCATTGCTGAGGTGGGGGTGCCTCTTGTTTGCACCCTCATGTACATTCTGCCGACATAGACTCGTTCTATCTGGCGAGTATTTGTCCTAGGTGTAATTGTTTGACGAGTGTATTAGTCGACGGATGTTCAAAAGTTTAGGTCTAGGTGACGTATACGACGCTCCCTTACGGGTGACTCAGGAAGTCATTCATACGTGGAACGTTAAGAAAGGTGTATTTGGGCATAGCGCGTCGTACTGAAAAGTCTCAATAGAACTGAACCGACCTAATAGTACAGTAGTACATAGTATTTTACGTACTTAAATATTTCAGTAATTCATTTTTAAACATATATATTTGTTAGTAATTGCATATCTTATCATTGAGATCCTTTCGGTTATCAGTTGTTATAAACCTACTCACACATTACAGGTGCGAAAACAAAAATATTTGCAATGCAGCCTTATTCTACCTATCTTCCTCTACAAGTAAATAATTGAATTTGCATTTTTATTTCTTTGTTTTTTATTGCAAAGTATAAATCGTTAGAGTAGGTAGATGAAAAATGACGTAACATAATTTACGCAATTGTGTGTTAGAGTAGGCTTTAATTCAGCATAAAAATATCATCAGAAGATAATTTTCGAAGATAAATCCATCCAGAAAATACTAGTCGAACTACAAAGCAAAAAAATATATTACTGTCGATCTTACCCGTACTTAAGATAGCGGAAATTAAATTAGACACAGACGAGTGCAATACTATTAAAATAAAATTCGCAATATCATACCATTTTGACAAATAAAGGCAAAACCTATAGCAAAAGAAGAGGGTGCCCACGAACTCGTTATTCAGTCTGCCAATGCCTTGCTATTTTAATATGGAGACTTGAATCTTGGACGAGATACGTGGTTGGCAAATACACTACTTTCTATATAAAAAGCGCCCCAAATTTTCTTTTTTTTAAATAGCATATATTTTAGTGTCATTCGATTCTACAACCAATTCGCTTTTCAGTGATGTGTCATAAGTTAATCTTTCGACTAAATATGGCGTTGGAATTACACGTTTTCTTATAAAGCAAGTTGACCATGCCATATCATGAAAACAATTAAAAATAAAATTCTATCTGCAACATTTCATGGGAACAGATGTTCTCTCTATTACTTTTAAACAGTATCCCTTCGTTAGTGTTTTTCTAGAACTTATCATCATCTTTTAGTTTCTCTGGGTCAAGATACATTCTTCCTCTCTGTTTTTTCAAAATATGAAATTTAAGATTGGTTTTCATAACCACTATGTTGTGATCACTATCTATACCTGCTCCTGGATAACTTCTACAGTCCCTAATTTGATCTCTAAATCTTTGCATAACGAGAAGGTAATCTATTTGATATCTCCCTTGGTCTCCTGGCATATTCCATGTATAGCGACTCCTAACGTGATGGTGAAATAGAGTGTTCCCGACCGTTATGTTATATGTTTATCGCAGAACTCTATCAGTCTGTCGTTTCTATTACCTAATCCAAAGGGGCCAACTATTCCACTTTCTTTCCCTGTGCCTACGGCTGCATTGAAATCTACAATTATGAAATGCTGCCTCACAAGATCTAGCACATATTCAATATCAGTAACTGACTCTAGAGCCTCATCACTATAGTTAGAAGTGGGAATGTATACCTGTATTATTACTGTTTTTACAGGTTTAGAATTTAACCTAACCATAATTACACCGTCACTTAGCTGTAAGAAATTTTCTTATCTCTGCCCTACTTTCTTCCGCATAACAATTCCTACTCCCGAATTTTCTCCTACAGATTCTGTGTGTATTACTCCAAAATCTCCACTCCAGAAGCCTCCAGTTCCTGGCTATCGCACTTCACTAATACCTACCACGTCTAATGCTAACCTATCCATCTCAATTTTCAAATTTTCAACTTTCTTACTTGTTCCATGCTTCTAACATTAAATGCTCCAACTGGTGAAATGTTACACTTATCACTGCTGATGACTCCCCCCGAAGCAGTCCCCGCCCGGAGATCCGAATGTGGAACTATTTTACCTCAGAAATATTTTACTCCAGAAGGTGCCATCATCATAAATTAAGGTATGCTGTATTGGGGGTAAAATAATGTGATTTCCCGTTGTTTTTCACATCGCAGTTGCGTGTATCACAGTGCCATACCAACTCTCACGGTCTCTGCCACTCTGATTACTGAAAAAGCTGCTGCCCACATTCAGTGACTTGATTTAGTCTGTTTTCTCAAATAAAAACCGCTCCAATATGGTTAAACCTATGGTTCGGCCATTTAGATCATTGAAGCACGCCAGTCATCCCACCCGTTCCAGTATTACTAGAACTGCGTCAAGGTACAAGTCTGTTAGGATGGAATGTACACAATCTGTTTACAAATTATAGAATAAGATGAATAGAGCAATAATTGTATAAAAGAATTACAAAATACTATTATATTGCAAGAATTCTACAGGAAACTAAATACATCACCTGTTTGTTGGCTTCAAACAAGTGCGCGATAGGGTACGAAGAGGAACTTTGAAAGCAATGGGAAGGAACTCAGCTTTCCAACAAAACTGATAAAAATGACAAAGGTGCATGCATAAAGGTATAAGAAATTCTCGGGAATAAGAACAAACAAAAAAAACAATTTCTATAACAAGAAGCCTAGGGAATCAATCGAAATCATCAAACACCTCCTCAATGTCAAGCGCGAAACTGTCACACTGCGGTAATCACTCATCCAACTCATTCATGGCTAACTGACCATTCTTCGGATATAATAAATAAGTTTTTTGACCCTACTCCGATCAGTTCAGTAGTAGCCTAGTGGCCCTGAAGATGCCCCTTGTGATAGTACGACCTATCCTGTTATGCCACCTTTTTGCAACTATACAGGGTATTGCTTCTGTCAGTGAGATTTTTGGGACTTAGGGCCTTAAATAAAATTTAACACTTTCAATAAAAGTGATCCAACAGATTTCTGTTCCGCCATGAAAATAAATAAACTATTATCTTAACTATATACAGGGTGGCCCGAAATTAGCGTGCAATATTTTACCAGCGTGTTCTGTGGTCAAAAATAAGACAGAAAGCTCCTATAAGCGTACACCGAAATATGCTTCGCAAAGGAGCTAGAGCTTTTTAAAAGAGAAGGCCTGAAGACGTTTCCTTCTAAATATCTCCGAAACAAGTCCAGTTAAAATTATGAAATTTTATGGAATGTGTAAGTACCAAATTCTAAATCTTTTGCTGTAAACATAATTTTTAAAATTTAACAGGGGCGTCTCAAATCTGGGGGTGGTGGAGGTAAGATTTACCCCAACTTTTTTTACAACATGTCGTTTTCAATTTTTCCATAAAAATTTGAAACTTCAGAGTTTTTTGCAAAAAAATGTGCTCTTGTCTCGTTTTGATAGGAGGCACCGTTATCGAGCACAATCGGTTTCAAAATTTCGCTGCATGCCCAAAAAATTCCTACAGGAAGTGGAAAACTTCGTTTGTGAAACTTAAACGAGATAGAAACACATTTTTTTGCAAAAAAACTCTGAAGTTGCAAATTTTTATGGAAAAACTTCCGGAAAAATTAAAAACAACTTGTTCTGAAAAAGTTGGGCTAAATCTTACCTCCACCGCCCCCAGATTTGAGACATTTGAGGCATGCAGCGAAATTTTTAAATCGATTGTGCTCGATAACGGTGCCTCCTACCAAAACGAGACAAGAGCACATTTTTTTTGCAAAAAACTCTGAAGTTTCAAATTTTTATGGAAAAATTGAAAACGGCATGTTGTAAAAAAAGTTGGGGTAAATCTTACCTCCACCACCCCCAGATTTGAGACGCCCCTGTTAAATTTTAAAAATTATGTTTACAGCAAAAGATTCAGCATTTGGTACTTACACATTCCATAAAATTTCATAATTTTACCTGGACTTGTTTCGGAGATATTTAGAAGGAAACGTCTTCAGGTCTTCTCTTTTAAAAAGCTATAGCTCCTTTGCGAAGCATATTTCGGTGTACGCTTATGGGAGCTTTTTGTCTTATTTTTGGCCACAGAACACGCTGGTAAAATATTGCACGCTAATTTCGGGCCACCCTGTATACATAAAATTAACATTGAATAAAACGTGTGTACAATAAAAGAATATGTATATGTACAATTTCAAATCAATATGGATACGGCCAATCGGTATCTGGCAGTCAGATTCGGTATCACTTGATCTTACGGAGCAAGTGACTTACAGATAACGTATTTCCAATGCCTTCGAAGGCATTGGTATTTCGCGCTAGGCGATATGGTCGGACACACGCTTAGCAAACTGCCAACAAAATTTCCACTCCTTATGTAGGCCGTAATACCTGGTATGGTTGTTCGTTGGAAAGAAATGTTGTATTCGGTGTAACATTACGGCGAGGAACTCAGGCAGTCTTTCGATTTGCGAACTTTCCCTCATGTTCGGAGAAAGAATTACTCAGTCTTGTGATTTACGCAATTCTTTTCAGTGTTGGTGGTATCGTTTGTTCGTGCGCAAGCCATTAAACCATGTGCTAGAGAACTCTGCACCTGATTTAACCACAAGAGCGGCAGGTACTTGCTGCCAGCAGCTTAAGAATGTAATAAATAAGGCTAGTCTGTTCGACTGGCCATAATCAATTACAGACTTTTACGTATTATTAGAATATGTCACTTCACGAATGTTCCGGGTCACTTTCAATTTAGTACCTACTCGAATCTGTATAACCTCGGTTATTACGATGACACACTGGCGGAGGTTTCGGCCAGTAAATATCAGGTATTTACTATATATAGCGGCTGTACGACAGGCAGCGTTTGATCTTATAAACGTGATCTTCTTTGGTGCCACACCGAGTAAAATGGCAAACTGCAATCGTTGACTGAATAGTCAATCAACGCTGCAATGCTACTTGAGCAGTGCTAGTAAAGTGCTTCCAAGTTCCAATTCTACGGAAGCGTAGAAGGGCCACCCAACATTATTTTTTAAGTCGACCGGTCGAGATAGTAAGTCGACCGGTCGAGATAGTAAGTCGACCGGTCGAGATAGTAAGTCGACCGGTCGAGATAGTAAGTCGACCGGTCGAGATAGTAAGTCGACCGGTCGAGATAGTAAGTCGACCGGTCGACATAGTAAGTCGACCGGTCGAGATAGTAAGTCGACCGGTCGAGATAGTAAGTCGACCGGTCGAGATAGTAAGTCGACCGGTCGACATAGTAAGTCGACCGGTCGACATAGTAAGTCGACCGGTCGAGATAGTAAGTCGACCGGTCGAGATAGTAAGTCGACCGGTCGACATAGAAAGTTGATTTTATGGGTGTAAAAATAAATGATTTAAAAATGGCTAATTACTTTAATTGATATAATTTGTTAGGTTGGTACAAAGTTGTCTATTCTGGTACTTTTTTCGTTGAAGGTTGGCAACGTTACGCTTGTCCATGTCCAATTGCTTCTTGATTCGCTTAATTTTTTTGTAAACAAGGTAAGGCAGGTGATTCGCTCGGCTAGTGTTGTTAACTATTTCTGCGCAGTTCGAAGAGGTCAGACAAGTTCCTCCCGTGTTCGGATGGCTAATGCGTTGGCTGTGTGATCGACGAAATATCCGAGGATTAAACCAGGTTTCTTGTCGTTTCTTGCGTTGACTCCGAATTTATTTTTTAAGATTCACGGCTCGTGGCCTGTTCGGTTTTGTGTGTCCGGTGTCGTCAGGTAGGAGGAACACGTTATAACAAAAATTTTAATTATTTCTTGATTTATAACACCTGAAGTGGTAACAATCCAGCCGATGCCTTGGCTTGTTTACAAAAAATACGCTCTTGATTCTTCCTGCTGGGTATTCGTTGCTTACAAAATCAGCGTGGTTAATTTAAGGCCATTTACCGATTTTTACTAATAATTTGGCTAAGCTTCTGCAGTAATCCCAAAAAATAATTCGCATACTAGGCAAATACTGCTTCTCAATTTTTTTAGGGAAATGAGGCTTGCGCTTTGATTTTGATTTTTGATAAGATAAAAATCAACTACGGGTATGGCAGTAGGACTACATTACACTGCAAGGTGAGATTAAGATTAAGAGACAGATGTATGCAGAATTCGTATAAGTCGCAACCGTGGCTTAGAACTAGTTATATGCGCATGCTTGACATCCATCTAAAAAATATAAGTGACCAATTAGAATTATACTGCTTCTATCACCTTGTCTGTCAAGACAAACACATAATTTCGCATTACTTTGTACATTTAAGTTACTTCCATTTCCAATATAACAAAGTCACCCATTAGGACACGTTCCCGCGGTCAGTGTAAAATGTACCTAGTGTCCTTAGAACAAAATAATAATAATAATATAATTTATTGATGTCCAAATGAGGATACAAATACAAAAAATGTGTGTATAAGACATCAAAAGGCGAAGTTCAGATTGCGCATGTAAGAACATAAGCATCTGTTCTTTCACTCAACCTGCAACACAAGAGAGAGAAAAAAAGAAAAACAACAAAAATGACATGATGGATAAATATAAACAAAATCAAAATCAGGAAGTATACCTAATATTATTTAAAAGTAATTGGATATGCTGCTTATTTATCAGTGGTGTGGTGTGCAGTGTGCATGCATTCTGAATCAACTGAATTCTACGGGCCGTTCGAAGGTCTATTCATGCTCCATAAATAACGTCTCCGTAAGAAAACTGTGAAAGAACTAACGAGTCAGAGAATACGTTTTCCTGCTTTCCCAAAATATTCTTGAGAAAAAATTAGTTTTACAGCACCGAAAGATTTCTTGCAACAATTGCTGATATGCTTTGTGAAACGCAGATCACTATTCACCACTATGCCAAGATTTTTAACCTCATCAACACAAGTCAACTTGGTGCCATTAATTTTGATATCTAAATTATTTAAAAGGGTATTTCTTAAAGATGATTTATAAAAAACAAGTACGGCAGATTTATCTGTGTTAATAATAATTAAACCTTGACTAATGCCTGTAAATCTGAATTGATTAACGCGTTGGCTTTTAAAACATTAGTAGGATCAAAAGAATAATATAATTGATTATCATCGGCATAGCCATGAACAGTGCAGTTTCGTATGCAATAATGCATATTTGATACATAGAGCGAAAATAGGAGAGAACCCAGGATAAAGCCCTGAGACACTCCTCTATCCAAGGTGCTTTCAAGAGAAAATTGGCTGCCAATTTCACATATTGCTTCCTATGAAGTAAATAACTTTTCAAAAATTTTATTGCACAGCAATACAAACCCAAAAAAGAAAATATTGAGATCAAGATGTCATGGTTTAAACAATCAAAGGCCTTTGAATAATCAAGTAGCACAAGGGCAGTGGCTAGCCTCTTATCAGTAGCTACCATAACATCATCAATGATATGCGTCAAAGCAGTGGTACAACTAAAATTAGTTCTGAAACCTGACTGAAAAGGAGGTAAAATACCATAAACTTTAAGGTGCTCATTTATTTGGAAATAAACCACCCTTTCCAGCACCTTGAACAGCACACGGTTGATGCTAATAGGTCTGAAATTCCTAAACTCACTTGGTTGAGCAACCTTGGCAACAGGGACAACATAAGAGGTTTTCCACAGATTAGGAAAAATATCATTTATAAGGCGTTTGGATATTATGATTGTTTTACCTATATCTTAAATAATTAAACTGGAAACTCTGTTTTATAAGGCGTGAACGGGTATTACTAATCATTATCCCCGCCAAATAACTTAACTCAACCGGTTGACTTCCTATGTCGACCGGTCGACTTACTATCTCGACCGGTCGACTTACTATCTCGACCGGTCGACTTACTATCTCGACCGGTCGACTTACTATCTCGACCGGTCGACTTACTATTTCGACCGGTCGACTTACTATCTCGACCGGTCGACTTACTATTTCGACCGGTCGACTTACTATCTCGACCGGTCGACTTACTATCTCGACCGGTCGACTTACTATCTCGACCGGTCGACTTAAAAAATAATGTTGGGTGGCCCTTCTACGCTTCCGTACAATTCCGTGCGCAGTGCGCGCTCGTCTTTTTTTCGAGCGTTCCAAATGGAGGGAGAACTGCGATCGGTGGTGTGAGAAATTAGGTGAGCTATGAACATATATGAACAATTAACATAGCTTCGTAGAACTCTTCCAGCTGATATCTCGCTTGAAACGAACGGGGAAGATGCCTATTCATTTAGTTGAATAATAGTAGACATATAGCGTCGTTTCTGGACCAAATCGCTGTACTTCAAAAAATAACATGGCTTTAGATGGACTAAATTACTACACAAATATTGCAGCACTTTATTGTTCAAGAGAAAAATGACTTGATGTAATATGATAGCAGGTATCATGTTCAAGGTCATGTCAATGGCTTGGAAGTAGAAATAAGCGCTGTATTCCAAACGGTGTAGCTGTGTAGCAGCATGTTCAGAGAGACAGGTCTAGAATCGGCTGCATACTTTTAAGAGAAAGCGCTGTATTGCAAACAAAAGTAGAGCGTGTAATTCGATGATTCCTTTGCATTGCATTAGCTATGTGAACATGACACTGTAAGTCGTTTGAAAGTCAAAGATACAGAGGTTTCAAATTATGCGTGCCCAAATTTATTCAAACTCTGTGTAATAAGATATGTCGCATCATATTCAAGGTTATTCAACTTCCGCTTCATGCTAGTATAAAATCTGAGTCATCATTTGATGTCTCCAGCGAATTTCAAATTATGCATGTCCAGCGTAATTTGTTATAATTGCAGTGCTTTTACAAGTGTCATATTTCACCAACGCTGAATGTGAAAAATGATACCATAGGTTATTTGAAAGTCAAAGAATCATGTTATATCTCTCGGTAAGAGGGGGAGATTCCAATTATATACGAATTATATACGAATTGTACAGCTTTTTTTATCATTTATAGATCGAGAACAAATAATGCAAAATGTCATTCTTCCAAAACTTTAACGTTCAATCTTTCATAAAACTATACTTGAATCTTTATTGATTATTCATTATCGATTATTGATTATCGTTTATTGACTATCGATGATTGATTATCGATTATGGATTATTGGTTATAGGTTATAGGTTATTGATTATCGATTATTGATGATCGATTTTGGATTGTCGATTATTGGTTATTGAATATCGGTTATTGATTATCAATTATTTGACACCTGTCTGCGAAATTTGATATTTCCGGTTGAAATTTGATACTTTCGGTTGATATTGGACTCCCTCTCGGTGAAATTTGACACCTCGTTCTTGTAATTCGACACCTGTTCAGAGAAATTTGACACCTCCTTGTAATTCTACACCTGTTTCGTGAATTTTTTTAACGATTATAAATCAATATCCAATAATCGATAATCAATCAATAACCGATAACCAGTAATCGATAATCAATAATCGATATCAATAATCGATAATCAATCAATAACCAATAATAGATAATCAATCTTAACCAATAATCGATAATCAATCAATAACCAATAATAGATAATCAATCAATAACCAATAATCGACAATCGATAATCAATCAATAATCGATAATCAATCAATATTCAATAATTGATAATCAATCAATATTCGATAATCAATCAATATTCAATAATCGATAATCAATCAATAACCAATAATCGATAATCAATAATCGATAATCAATCAATAACCGATAATCAATCAATAACCAATTATCGATAATTAATCAATAACCGATAATCAATCAATAATCGATAATCAATCCATAACCAATAATCGATAATCAATTATCTATAATCCATAATCGATAATCAATAATCGATCATCAATAAATCGATAATCAATAAATAACCGATAATCGATAAATAACCGATAATCGATAATAAATCAATAACCAATAATCGATAATCAATAATTGAAATTTATAATCGATAATTAATAATCGATAATCAATAACCAGTAATCGATAATAGATGATCAATAATCGATAATCAACCAATAACTGATAATCGATAATAAATAATTGATAATCAATCAATAACCAATAATCGGTAACCAATAATCGATAATCAATCGATAACCAATAATCTATAATCAATAATCCATAATCGATAATCAATCAATAAACAATAATCGATAATCAATAATTGATAACCAATACTTTCATAATTTGAATCCATGCAATCAAAATGATGCATGCACGCAACTTATTTACGCAAAACCATAGTGCATTGGACTTTACGGGTGATGCCAGGTCATATCCACTGTCGGCACTGATAAACAAATTCTTCATATTACATCTGGTAAAGGAGACGAGTATTCACGTCACAGCTTTAAAATGCTGATCCTATACATTTATTTTTATATTTATACATTATGCTACTCACTATTTGAATTATTGTTTTCGTGCAGTAAAGCCTTGGTTTTTAACAACTTTCCGTCGACGTAATTGCGTCGACGGAATTCCGTTTGCTGTATTTTAAGTCTGTCGCTGTTTGAACGGCAGAAAATTTTCAGCTTTTTATTGGTGTAACTTAGCAACAACCAAATTATGCAGGTTTGATTTCAGCAAAGTCCCCCAGCGCAGTGCGTCGACGGATTCCGTCAGCGCAATTGCGTCGGCGGAAAGTTCTTAAAAACCAGGGCTTTAGAAGCTTTTATTTGCGTTGAAAGTAGTTTCTATATTTGTTAAAACTTTGGGGTTTGCTTTTTCGAATATCAAATGATATTGTTCGTTTTTCGTATAAACATTAAACATATATCTACTACAGAACCGTGCTAACATAGTCTTAAACTCGTTGAAATCAAATTACTTTCTCTTCGCTTTTTTCTCCACTTTCATGGAATGTAGTAACAAAATACATTGTTTGAATAAATCTAAAGGCCTGCAATTCGTTTCTATAGAATTTTAGCAAATTTTACATTAACACAAGAAATCACACTGTAAGATTATTTCTTAAATGCAATACATATTTTTCTTCCGCATGACACTCCTTGTTTGAAAATTATACCTAACTTGAATAAGACATTATTCATTTAAGAATACATACACCAAGAAACAATTTTAACAATAAGATTTTTCGTCTTTATAATGATACTAATTTGCAAAAACAAAATTTAAACATCATTGTGAGTCTTGAGCGACAGAGTATAAAATAATACATAATATAATTAACTAAAAGTTACAGGTAACGTTGATGCTGAAATTGTCATCTGGGCAATACAGAAGCCGTAATCGAAATTCCTGGGGGTAACATTGCGGAGGGTGTCTGGTCTAATTGCTCAAATTTGACTAGTTAAGATAAATTTTGCTTTTAAGCGTCACAGTACCAGTCAAAAGACCATCGGCTGCGGCAAATACAATTTTTGGTAGTTTCTACTGCTAGAAATTACGGGTGTTTCATTGATTTCTACTAAACGAAATAAAACTAATAATTCTTGGAAAATTACTCCTTAATGAAGTTGTTTTTCCACGGATAACTAAAGTCTTTCACCAAATTGTGAGATTTATTTTCCGAAGCTATTATTTTTGGTAGAATATCAACTTATTATAGGTTGTTATTCTCAGTAAAAAATAAGATATTTAATGACATAACGATCCAATATGGCACCCTTAAGGAAAAATAAACCTGATGATGACTGCAAGTGTATGAAACGTCAGAAGCAATTTTAGAGTACTGTAAAATATGTGGGTTAAACGACCACTTAAACCTGTTTTTACAAATCATCAAAATGTTAATAAACAACGAAGTTATTAACAAAAACAAAATTGCAAATTTTCCTTTTTTCAAATATCTAGGAAACCAACAGAGCGAAGTCGATTTTTGTGAGGGCATATTAAAGAGCTCCAAATTGTAAAACTTTTTCCCCATTTAAACGTGTTTCTATCTTTAAAGAAAAGTGAGATAGCAATGTTGTCGAGGCTTATCTGGGAACACCCTGTATATGGTTAAATTAAGTGATTGAGAGTTGAAGTCTCAGTTTTTAGTCTATCAGCACTTTTTCAAAACCTGTAATAACATACAAACATTACATAATATTAAGAATAAAATTGTTGACGTAAGTTCTGCATTCGCAGTTATACTTATACATACAGAGTGTATCACGACGTTTTCCCTCCACTTAAGTGGTGTATTCTAGAGGTAATTCTAAGCAAAAAAGATCCTATGAACACGGGTCAGATTCTCAAAAATAAGCAAGTTACGCGAAATTTTAGATTTTTCTGTTTCTTTTTTAATTTTTACACTCCATTTAATTTGACAAACATTAACAAACTTTATTAAATACAATTACAATGCACTCTCCGGTTAGTGTTTTTAACCAGCGACAAAACTCACGAGTGGAGAAAATCCTGCGGTTCCAGGTGCTGAACTAACTGATTATGAAACGGATACACCAGGTTACTTTTGAGGGTTCTCCATACTCTTGAAGGGGATACAGGGTGTCCCAGATAAGCCTCGACAACATTGCTATCTCATTTATCTTTAAAGATAGAAACATGCTTAAATGGGGAAAAGTTTTACAATTTGGAGTTCTTTAATATGCCCTCACAAAAATCGACTTCCCTCTGTTGGTTCTTACAGAGAAACTATCAATATTTTGGTGTTGCAAGCTGATGACTCTTTTAAATTTCAACGCGTAAACCGCAGCAATCTTTTTGGTGAATTCCCCTTGTTGTGTTGCATTCTTCCTGTTACATCCTGTAAAAGGAGGCATATTCGCGTCATAGCTTTAAAAATGTTGATACTACATTATTTTTCAATTACTTGTAGATATACAGGGCGTCCTGTTAAAAATGGGTCATACTTCAAGACTAGCTTCCTTGAGTCAAAAGAAACCGATCTGAACCAATTTTATCTTAGTACATTTTTGCTTCCTTAAAAAAGTTATGAATCTTCCAAGATCAATTTTTTTATTTAATTTTTACGTTATTTCTCGGACACCTTTGAAGCTATTTCAGTGAAACTTGGTATAGGGGGGTTTTATGAGTAGTTAAACAATAATATGTACTTGCTTTTGAGTAAAAAGTAGAGGGCGCAAACTTTCACCCCAAGCCTTCTTTTGTTTTCGTCGTATTTTGTTCGCTGGTACAAATTTTTAAAACGATTTGTGGTTTTATTGAAAGAGCACTCGATTTACTGCAGAAAGGTATACTTGTTGCGAGTCCCTAAATGTCATAGCTTTAAATGCCGATACTGCATTATTTTTTCAATTACTTTTAGATATATAGGATGTCCTGTCACTGGTACAAATTTTTAAAACGATTTGTGGTTTTATGGAAAGAGCACTCGATTTACTGTAAAAAGGTATACTTGTTGCGAGTCCCTTTAGAGAAAAATGCATTTAAAGTTAATGCTACTGGCTAGATTTGAAGTATGGTCCATTCTTAATTATAGGACACCCTGTATACTGCAGCATACATTGAACTGTGAATTCATTCTCGTGCAGTAACGTTATTCAATTAATAGGTGTCTTAAAATGCTAAAAGTAAATAAAACAGACAATCCTTAGTATTAGAATAAGCAAAAATCTTTAAAGTTCCAACTTGAAACTAATAAAGATTTTATCTGCACTGAAAGTAGTCTTCATAGGTTTTAAAGCTCGAGGTTTGCTTTCTGAATTTTAAGTTTCAGCTGGAAACTAATACAACTTTTATCTACCCTGAAAGTAGTTTTATATTTGTTAAACTTGAGGGTTTGCTTTTTCAAATCTACAAATTAATATTGTTCGTTTTTCGTATAAAAAATATATCTACTACAGAAACACGCTAACATAGTCTTTAAACTATTTGAAATCAAAATTACTTTCTTTTCGTTCTTTCTCCACTTTCAGGGAATGTAGTAAAAAATTCCATTGTCATAGCGCTGATTAACAATTCTTTGTTACATCCGGTAAAAGGAGACGAGTATTCCCGTCACATCGGGGGGAATGCTTCCATAGGTCCTCAAATTTTTCCAATTGCTTAGTACTAAATTTCGAATGCTAGCTATTTATAGAAAGACGAGATTATATTATTATAAATATGCATTTACCTCCTACGACCTTGCTCGTAAATAAAATGATTGTAGTATTAAAATGCTGCAATGAACAGTTTTACACACGACCGACTTATTTTGTTATTAGTAATGTCAATGAACCAGACCTAGTCGATATAACAGATGATGAGCTGTATACAGGGAATCACAGAATAACTATTCCTAATTTTCAGAAATGATAGAGGACACTTAAATAAACATTTTTTATTAATAAGCTAGTGTCCGGAAATTCTTCAGTATCGAGAAAATGAAAAAATCTGCTGTCACTCCAGGACTTTCCTGGCGGTATACAATACGTCCCCTTCTCGGGAAAGTTAAAGTTGGATCATAGCAACCTTTGGAAAACAACAACTACTTTCGTAATTATTGTCATTTTACGTGTCACAAATTATTCCTTATTAGATAAGTGTGTAATTGTCATTTTACGTGTCACAAATTAATCTTTATTAGATAAATTAGTGTTTGATTGAAAATGCATCATGATGGTACACCAGCACACTTTGGATTAAATTGTCATAATTCGTTGTCAGCGAAACACGTGTCGAGTTTAATTACTGTGTCACTGTCTTTTTGGCATGTGGGGTTAACTTATTAAGAATTCATAGTGAATGTACGTCAAAGTTCTTGATCCATCTACTGTGTGTACCTATATATTCTTAAATGTATAATGCCTTATTAAAGTCAGGTATAATTTTCAAACAAGGAGTGTCATGGAAGAACATCTGCAGATGTTAAGATCGCTTGATATTTTTGCGACTGTTAGTAGCTTCCCGACTATGAAATCAATTCAATCATTGAAAAATTGCGTGAGGTTCAAATAGTAGCATTCTTCATCTTCAGGTTACATCCGGTAAAGGAGACGTATTCGCGTCATAGCTTTAAAAATGCTGATACTACATTATTGTTTCATTTACTTGTAGATATACAGGGTGTCCTGTTAAGAATGGGCCATACCTCAAATCTAGTTTTATTTCATTTTTCGTATGAAAATTGTTCACTGTCCCATGTTTCTGTATGTTTGACGTCTACTATGATTAATGGACTTAAAACGGAGGCAGGATTCTGATCAACATCATTGGCATACCACAGTAGCATTAATAACTTTATTTATATGATTTTTTTTCTCTAAAGCGGTACGTTTTAGGGACTCGCAACGTTTCTATCTTTAAAGATAAGTGAGATAGCAATGTTGTCGAGGCTTATCTGGGACAACCTGTATATGGTTAAATTAAGTGATTTAGAGTTGAAGTCTCAGTTTTAGTCTATAAGCACTTTTTTAAAACCTGTAATAACATACAAACATTACAATTTAATAATAAGAAGAAAATTGTTCTGCATTCGCAGTTATACTTGTGTATTCTAGAGGTCATTCTAAGCAAAAAAGTTCCTATGAACACGGGTCAGATTCTCAAAAATAAGCGAGTTATGGGAAATTTTAGATTTTTCTGTTTCTTTCACGTGATTAAAAGATTTATGTTTGTGGTTTGCCTTTTTATAAGTATAACTTTTTAAATTAATGCTATCTGCACGACGCGACGTTTTCCCGCCACTTAAGTGGTGTATTCTAGAGGTCATTCTAAGCAAAAAAGTTCCTATGAACACGGGTCAGATTCTCAAAAGTAAGCGAGTTATGGGAAATTTTTAGATTTTTCTGTTTCTTTCACGTGATTAAAATATTTATGTTTGTGGTTTGCATTTTTATAAGTATAACTTTAAATTAATGCTATCTGCACATTATGTAAGTAATGGAAGCGATATGATCCCGATCGCCACTTCATTTAACCATATTATATGTATTTCCCGTTATTTCACTGCAAGTTAACCTACTTAAATTTGCCGATCTTTCACGTGTAAAAACACTGCAGTTTCAGATTTCGTATTACCATGAAGTGTAATAAACGGAAACCTACAAAACAATGCCGAACTGTTAGAATTTAATTGGAGACTTAATGGTGGTCGTTTCCAATCAAATAAACTGTCATTATTCCAGGGCTAACCCATTTTCTTTGCAAGTTTTTGTTTTTACTGTAAACTTGATTATTTCGAAAAACAAGTGGCTCGCTTCCCACTGTTTGAACGAATTATGAACGTCCTGTGCAACATCCTGTGAATGAAGAGGAGGATATTCTTCTCGCGTTGGAGCAAAATCCCCGCATTAGTACTAGACGTTCATCCATTCAACTTCATATATCCCCTTCAAGAGTATGGGGAACCCTCAAAGTAACCTGCTGTATCCGTTTCCTAATCAGTTAGTTTAGCACCTGGTACCGCAGGATTTTCCCCAAAGTCTTGAGTTTTGCCGCTGGTTAAAAAACACTAACCGGAGAGTGCATTGTAATTGTGTTTAATAAAGTTTGTTAATGTTTGTCAAAATTAAATGGAGTGTAAAAATTTTAAAAAGAAACAGAAAAATCTAAAATTTTCCATAACTCGCTTATTTTTGAGAATCGTGTTGCATTCTTCATGTTACATCCTGTAAAAGGAGGCATATTCGCATCATAGCTTTAAAAATGTTGATACTACATTATTTTTCAATTACTTGTAGATATACAGGGCGTCCTGTTAAAAATGGGTCATACTTCAAGACTAGCTTCCTTGAGTCAAAAGAAACCGATCTGAACCAATTTTATCTTAGTACATTTTTGCTTCCTTAAAAAAGTTATGAATCTTCCAAGATCAATTTTTTTATTTAATTTTTACGTTATTTCTCGGACACCTTTGAAGCTATTTCAGTGAAACTTGGTATAGGGGGGTTTTATGAGTAGTTAAACAATAATATGTACTTGCTTTTGAGTAAAAAGTAGAGGGCGCAAACTTTCACCCCAAGCCTTCTTTTGTTTTCGTCGTATTTTGTTCGCTGGTACAAATTTTTAAAACGATTTGTGGTTTTATTGAAAGAGCACTCGATTTACTGCAGAAAGGTGTACTTGTTGCGAGTCCCTAAACGTACCGCTTTAGAGAAAAATGCTAGATTTGAAGTATGGTCCATTTTTAACAGGACACTCTGTATACTGCAGCGTACATTGAACTCTGAATTCATTCTCGTGCAGTAACGTTATTCAATTAATAAGTGTCTTAAAATTTCAAAAGTAAATAAAAACAAATAATCCTTAGTATTAGAATAAGCAAAAATCTTTAGTTCCAACTTGAAACTAATAAAGATTTTATCTGCACTGAAAGTAGTCTTTATAGGTTTTAAAGCTTGAGGTTTGCTTTCTGAATTTTAAGTTTCAGCTGGAAACTAATACAACTTTTATCTACACTGAAAGTAGTTTTTATATTTGTTAAACTTGAGGGTTTGCTTTTTCAAATCTACAAAATAATATTGTTCGTTTTTCGTATAAAAAATATATCTACTACAGAAACATGCTAACGTAGTTTTTAAACTACTTGAAATCAAAATTTGTTTCTTTACGTTTTTCCCCACTTTCAGGGAATGTAGTAAAAAATTCCATTGTCATAGCGCTGATTAACAATTCTTTATGTTACATCCGGTAAAAGGAGACGGGCATTCCCATCACAGTTTTAAAAATGTTGATATTGCATTTATTTTTTATATTTAAATTGGAGCGTCCATTATGCTAGTCACTGTATGAATTATCATCGCTCAGTAACGATAACCTTTATTTTACCTTTTGAAATTTTGACACATTTCCTCCGCTTGAAAAATCGCTAGTTTAATATTAGAATCAATTCGTTCCTAATGAATGTTGTTCTCCGAGAATTTGAAATTCGTATATAGGAATTCTATATACTGTTTATTTTGTACTAATTTACAATAAACTACGGTTGCTTTTTTCACATTTTTATGCCTTTTTTGAACTTATTTCTTCGGGTTTTTATGCATTTTTTAGCGCTTATTTTGTGTTTTTGTGCCTAAAATTCCGCACTCTAGTAATAATCAATAAGAAAAATTTACAATGTAATGTTATCAAGCATGACATATCGCCTGTTAATATAAGTACACTCAAACCGAGATTAAGCGATTTTCAAAAGAGAACTTGACAGTCTGGAATGACCGCTGACCTTGGTTTAATGACCGACAAATTGTATTACGATTTAGATGTAAACTGATGCTATATCTACCTATTTATGTTCAAAAATCAATAGATTTTCGTACTGTCATTTCAAATGTCTTGCAATGTACAACTAAAAAATTTGCTGTAAATTGTTAAATAAAATTACCAGTATTCTCGACAAATCGTTTTTTAATTATTAATCTCTTATTAATTCTACAACGAAATAGTAGACGCTCGGAAATTTAGAATTATGCAGAAAAATGTGCTGTAAATTGTAAAATAAAATTACCAGTGTTCTCTACAAATCGTTTTAATTATTTATCTCCTATTAATTCTACAACGAAATAGTAGACACTCGGAAATTTAAAAATATGCACAAAAATTAAAAAATTTGTGCATCTGAAACTAATTCATTGCAAAACGACTATTTCCCTACGCATGGTACTCATGATTAGAACAAAAACGTCGTACAACCACAAGCTCGTGCAAAAACAGCTTCTGGTTGTTTAACCAGCACATTTTGTAGTACTCTAAAATTGTCTCCGACGTTTCATACACTTGCAGTCATCACCAGGTTTATTTTTCTTATGGACGTCATATTGGATTGTTATGTCATTAAATAGCTTATTTCTTGCTGAGAAGAGCAACCTATAACAAATGGATATTATTCCAACACAAATAGTTTTAAAAATAAAATTCTACTATTTTGGACAACACATGTCGCCTCAGGTTTCATATTATCATGAAGTGTAATGCGATACCGCAAATATAATATGAAAGCGGAAGTGATGTCTCAGATTTCATATTACCATGAAGTGTAATGTGATCCTGCAAATATAATATGAAGCAGACGTTGAATAACCTTGAATGTGATGCTACATATCTTATTACACAGAGTTTGAATAAAGCATGCCATATAAAATTACATTCGCAACATAACGCTTGAAATTCTTTATTGCTGTATCGAATTACACGCTCTACTTTTGTTTGCAATACATCGATGATCAATAATCGATTATCAATAATCGATAATCAATAATCGAAATCAATAATCCATAGTCGAAATCAATAATCCATAGTCGATAATCAATAATCGATAATCAATAACCGATAATCAATAATTGATAATCAATAATCGATAACCAATAATCAATAATCGATAATCAATAACCTATAATCAATAACTGACAATCAATAATCGATAATCATTAATCGAAATCAATAATCGATAATCAATAATCAATAATTGATAACCAATAATCGATAATCGATAATTAATAATCGATAATTAAAAATCGATAATCAATAACCGATAATCAATTATCGATAATCAATAATCAATAATCGATAATCAATAATCGATAAAAAATTTCTGTGTCGCCCATGAGAATCAGCCAGGTGTCGAATTACAAGAAGGAGGTGTCAAATTTCACTAAAACGGGTGTCGAATTACAAGAAGGAGGTGTCAAATTTCACTGAACAGGTGTCGAATTACAAGAAGGAGGTGTCAAATGTCGCTGAGCAGGTGTCGAATTACAAGAAGGAGGTGTCAAATTTCACTGAACAGGTGCCGAATTACAAGAAGGAGGTGTCAAATTTCACTAAACAGGTGTCGAATTACAAGGAGGTGTCAAATTTCTCTGAACAGGTGTCGAATTACAAGAACTAGGTGTCAAATTTCACCGAGAGGGAGTCCAATTTCAACCGGAAGTATCAAATTTCAACCGGAAATATCAAATTTCGCAGACAGGTGTCAAATAATTGATAATCAATAACCGATATTCAATAACCAATAATCGACAATCCATAATCGATCATCAATAATCGATAATCAATAACCTATAACCTATAACCTATAACCAATAATCCATAATCGATAATCAATCATCGATAGTCAATAAACGATAATCAATAATCGATAATGAATAATCAATAAAGATTCAAGTATGGTTTTATGAAAGATTGAACGTTAAAGTTTTGGAAGAATGACATTTTGCGTTATTTGTTCTCGATCAATAAATGATAAAAAGAGCTCAACAATTCGTATATAATTCGTATATAATTGGAATCTCCCCCTCTTACCGAGAGATATAACATGATTCTTTGACTTTCAAATAACCTATGGTATCATTTTTCACATTCAGCGTTGGTGAAATATGACACTTGTAAAAGCACTGCAATTATAACAAATTACGCTGGACATGCATAATTTGAAATTCGCTGGAGACATCAAATGATGACTCAGATTTTATACTAGCATGAAGCGGAAGTTGAATAACCTTGAATATGATGCGACATATCTTATTACACAGAGTTTGAATAAATCTGGGCACGCATAATTTGAAACCTCTGTATCTTTGACGTTCAAACGACCTACAGTGTCATGTTCACATAGCTAATGCAATGCAAAGGAATCATCGAATTACTCTTTTGACTTTCAAATAACCTATGGTATCATTTTTCACATCCGGCGTTAGTGAAATATGACACTTGTAAAAGCGCTGCAATTATAACAAATTACGCTGGACATGCATAATTTGAAATTCGCTGGAGACATCAAATGATGACTCAGATTTTTTACTAGCATGAAGCGGAAGTTGAATAACCTTGAATATGGTGCGACATATCTTATTACACAGAGTTTGAATAAATGTAAGTATGCATAATTTGAAACCTCTGTATCTTTGACTTTCAAACGACCTACAGTGTCATGTTCACATAGGTAATGCAATGCAAAGGAATCATCGATTTACACGCTCTACTTTTGTTTGCAATACAGCGCTTTCCCTTAAAAGTATGCAGCCGATTCTATACCTGTCTCTCTGAACATGCTGCTACACAGCTACATCGTTTGGAATACAGCGCTTATTTCTACCTCCAAGCCATTGACATGACCTTGAACATGATACCTGCTCTCATATTACATCAAGTCATTTTTCTCTTGAACAATAAAGTGCTGCAATATTTGTGTAGTAATTTAGCCCATCTAAAGCCATGTTATTTTTTGAAATACAGCGATTTGGTCCAGAAACGACGCTATATGTCTACTAATAATTGTTACATTTTCTTCTGCATCATTACAATTATAGTGGATTGCAAATACAAAAAGTTATTACGTGGAAGCAAAACATTTCTTGCTCGTTAGTCAACGGATAAATCTGTTACAGTAACCATTCCAGTAATATGTCAAAAATTGCCAGTTCTGAAAAGGCAAGATATTTTAATGGATCATATATTTTTTTAATTTTCGTAGACAACTGCAGTAGGTGTGCGTTACCTTATCTATTCCCACTACAGATGTTGCTTTAGATGTTGATAATATTTTAGTATGTAACGCTCTTATCGATCTTTTGTACTTATTGGATTCAAGTTCAAATCAGTAATTTTATTGCGTCATTTGGATTTATAAATGTCTGTGTCCTTTGTTTCTATTAAGATCATCAGATTTTAAAACACCTTTATAAAGAGTTTTATTGCAGTAATTTGCACAGAAATATTACGTGTTTCAAAAAAATATTTACGCAAGCATTTTATACTTAATCCAACTAAGAATTATTAAGTTGTATAGATAAATAATTGGGACATTTAAAATAACTGAAAAGGAGAGTGTGGTTAGCAATTAGTACACAATTTTGTTTTTATGAAAAATATACCCCATTTTCAAATAAAAACACTTTTCTTCTTGTTGAGCTAATACCCACTAGCAACGCCTTATGCCGCGCGTTATCGTTTTTAGTGTTGATCTGTGCAACACTACGGCATCTAACGTAGTACAATAAAATCTGGATTCGTTATATATATAATTCAATGCCTGGCGGGGTATTTGCTTGAGCAGTAGCTGTTCGAACGGTCCAGTATCACCCATTACATCTAAACAATTCGTAAAGTAATTGGCGGTTGCTCATATACAGGGTGGTCCTTAAGTATTCTGAAAGTTTTTAACAGGTGGTTCTTTACATTTTGAGCCGTATATTTCATATGACCATCTCGATCACGTCAGCTTTCAAACAAAAAAAAAACGCATCAAAATAGTTCCATTCGTTTAGGAGCTACGATGCCACAGACAGACACACAGACACACAGATCCACAGACAGACACGTCAAACTTATAACACCCCTCTTTTTGCGTCGGGGGTTAAAAATCAATTAAGGAATCCAAAAGCGATATCAAATACAAGGGGTTTCATTAAAAAAAAAACGAAGTTAGGTGCTGTGCGGAAGAACTTTTTTAGTGTACCTCTAAACAATATAATAATTGTAATTTCCCATCAAGACTTGTCTATTACGTACCTATTATATTTGTAGATAACCTTACAGACCTACATAAAAGGAAAATCCGCAGACAAAAGGTTTTAACATAAAATGCGCATCGTACGTTAGGTGAAGGCTGCAAAGCTCGTTTTTACAAAGAACATACAGATTGCATTATCACTGCTCGCATTTTTTTATAATAGTGCGAATTAAAGTAATTGACGGTAATTATAATATGATGTTACATTTGAAATAAACTGCCACAGACATGAACTTAAGCTACCAATTAAAGCAGTTTAAGAGTATTTATATAAGTAACTGCTGTTTAAAGTTCAAACTGACAAGTTCTTTTCTAAAAATTAGAATAATGCTAATAATTTAATCATTTTTATTTACATGGAGGATATTTTATTATTGAAAGTTGCTGAGGCGCATGCTCGATCGCGCCATGACGTTTTGTTTGCATGGGTTTATATAAATTCTTTGGTCTATACACTAATATTTTATTGCAAACGTGCCGAATGAGTAGTACTTCGGAATTAAAAGAGTTATCGCTTGGGACCACGATTTTATCAATCTCTGAAATTCTTCCTAACACCGGGGAAAATCGAAGTTAATAACTGGGCTGGTGACCATGTAAGAACTTGTTCCGCCTGTATAAATTGCGTTGCATGGATGAAAATGAGAGGCAAGATTCGAGCTGGAAAAGTGTCTTGAACGTTTTCTAGGTTACGTCATTGACTAGGCCTTTAAAATAAGTATTAAATAGTTACGGTACTTAGGTATACGTTGCAGAAAATTACGCACCTGTCCATTAGATCCTTTTTCTTCAAAAAAATTTGGTTGATTTTCACCCCTACATATTAAAAACCTGCGTAATTGGTTAACATTCCCGTATTTCAAGCAAAACCCAGATTCAGCCTCACAATTTTATGAGGGATATCACTGGGAACTCACATTTGTAATTTCCCGTCTTGCAGACACCCTCCTTATTTGGTATTCTTCTGTTTACTTTCGAATATTCTGCACGAAGTTCAAGTACTGTCAGTGACACTTGTCCGAAAAGTTAAGAACAGCCGATTGTCAGTGTAATTCTGCGCGCGCGCACTAACGATGTGAAAAGGTCTATTGAACTATGCATTTAAAACGTTAGACGTGTGCTAAACATTTCAAACGCCGATAATATTTCCCTTTTCTGGTAAAATCCACGTTTGCCTCTATGTCCATTGTCCAACTCGATTATATGAAATTATACGAGACAACAATAGGTATTGACCTTAATTTACTAGGAAATATTCAACTGCGGATTACATTTTTTGCCTTCTTCGGTGATTAAATCCTCTATGGTGCAAACGTCGATATGTTCACTTTTGATGACTCTAAATGGAAAACTGTATCGCGAATGCAAATTCCTTAATAGTACCTATATTACAGTACAAGTGGGGAAACTGAAAATTTCGCTCACGCAATTTGCCAGACTTGCACACGAGCCGCCAGGCGAGTGTGCAAAGGCAAATAAGTGAGCGAAACGGTTTCTCCCCGAGTGCTGTATAACGTTTTGTTCAATTCTGCTTCTGAACTAAATATTATTTCAAAAATATTCAAAATTAATAATTCAAATTGGTCTGACAATTGGGCAGATATGCAACATAATAACATAGAGAGCGTGTTTCAGCATTGTTATGGTTACCGTTACAATAAATAATAAACAAGCTAGAAGAAGTCAATTTTTGTACGTTTCAGCTAAATTTGTACCTAAAATAAGATTTTACTGAGAAAATATGGAAAAAATTTTGATTTAATGTTACC
Organism: Xestobium rufovillosum; assembly: GCA_963966045.1. NCBI lineage: Eukaryota > Metazoa > Arthropoda > Insecta > Coleoptera > Ptinidae > Xestobium > Xestobium rufovillosum. The sequence goes on along the minus strand of OZ014492.1, from coordinate 18,058,677 downwards.
AGAGGATATTAAAAGAAGCTGATGCCGCTGCATACAATTGCCTCAGAAATCTAAAGGAAGGTATATGAACGACCTGACAAAATTCCGTGATTTGATGCATACAAAGAAAGTTCATCTTATAACGGAGGAAGTGATCTTAGCCTATTTTAATGGACTGGTAGAAAATTACGAGCGATCTTCTTTGTGGTACACATATTCTATGTTGAAGACAATTTTATTTGTTTTTAAAAAAGTAAATATTACTTACATAGCAAGTAAGTTTCATTGCTATATTTTTTAAAAGTATTGGCTTTAATTCTGTACAAATTTCATATTGCCTAATAGAAATGTTGACAGTACCTACTTAATATTAAATAAATATCTAATTAATTTTGTATGTATGCCCAAATTTATTAAAACGCACACAAATGAAATTTTTTGACAATTGAGCTAGTTTATTATTGACAGAAACCATCATAAATTGCCATGTCAATTTGAATGATTAATTTTGAATATTTTTGTAATTTTATTTTATACAAAATGTATTTTGTTCAATCCTGCCATAGAATCATGTTGTTTCACCCTTAGAATACTATACGAACAGACGGAGTAATCACCCTGCAAGCATGAGCTCTAGACGGGACCACTATCAATTTAGGACGACAGAACCGCAGTGATGCGCTTTCTTTAGACCCAACGAAGTCGCATCACTCCAATTCGGTCGTCATAAATTAATATTGGCCCCGCTAGAGCACGTTGTTGCAGGGTGATAACTCCGTCTGTTGGGCGGCCCAAATATATGCGAGAAAGCATTACTTTTGTTCACTCACTTCGTTTCTTTGGCAACGGGTTTGCGAAAGCAGTGAGCGAAAGTACTTTCGTTCACTCTTATTACTTTCACTCACTCCATTTCTCAATAAAATTACAAAAATATTCAAAATTAATCATTCAAATTGACATAACAATTTATGATGGTTTCTGTCAATAATAAACTAGCTCAATTGTTGTCAAAAAATTTTATTTGTGTGCGTTTTAATAAATTTGGGCATACATTCAAAATTAATTAGATATTTATTTAATACTATGTAGGTCAGTTAACTGTCATATTTTTATTACATGTATTGTCTTGGTTTAGTAGTTATAGAACATAGTTAGTCATTCCGGTAATGAATAGACCTTTTCATTTCGTTCTGTGTTCGTTATTGCGCATGTGCTGACAATCAGCTGTTCTTAGATTTTCGGACGAGTGTCACTGTCAGCTGTCAGGCGTTATAAACTTGGTGTGGAATATTCGTAAGTAAATAGTAGAATACCAAATAAGGAGGGTGTTTGAAAGACGGAAAATTATTACAAATGTTAGTTCCAAGTGATATCCCTCGTAAAATTGTGAGGCTGAATCCCGAAGGCGTGCCTGGCTCCTGGCCCTTGCTTGTAATACGGGAATGTTAACCAAGATACTTCAATCATGTAGGTTTTTAATATAGCCCTGAAAATTAATCAATTTTTTAAAAGAAAACGGAGAAAAAGGATCTAATATAGGTACAGGTGCGTATTTTTCTGAAATGTTTGTATGTAACTACAAGTAATTCTTATTTTAAAGACCTAACAAAATAACATGACATAAAACCTGGAAACGTTCAATACACTTTTCCATTTCGAATCTTGCCTCTTACACATTTTTATCCAAGCGACATCATTTATATAGGTGGAACTAATCCTCACTTCCTCACATGGTCACCAACCTAGTTATTAACTTCGATTTTTCCCAGTATTAGGCATGGTTTAGGAAATGGATAAAATCGTAATCCCAAGCGATAACTTGGCCTTCCCGCACTGCTATCACCTTAGCACAATGCTTGGATGCTCCATAGTGTTTTAGTTGCGAACTATTACTAATTTTGCACGTTTACAGTAAAATTTTACCAAAGAATTAATAAACACTTTCAAACAAGCAATACCGCCTACCCCTCTAGGGGATATTAATACAAGACTTTGACATTCGTCCGAAATTGTCATGGCGCGTTCGCGCATGCGCCTCAGCATTTTTTTATAATGAAAAGTCCTATTTTCGTCGCCGTCTGCGCAAGTGTACAAACTTGTTAACAGCCGCTCGTCATCAGTAAAGCGACAAAACTTGTATTTGTTATTTTAATTTTTGTCATTATTTAACACTTTCAAAGCGAAATGTAGTTAGACAGATACGCAAAGGAAAAATTTTGTAGAAATTAATCTTTACTGACAGTGGCAATTTCAGAAAGTTAGTTTGCTGCAATACGCTGCAGAATTCGGCTTATCGACGTCACGGATTTCGCTATCAGCGGCCCCCAAAAAGTGCGTAATGACTAACCGTGTTCTACAGTAAACTAAGATGTATTGTAGGATGCATGTACTTACATTTGTGTTATAAGCAAACTGATCAAAACAATCCGTATTACACGATATAGACGAACGCCTCGCCCGTTATATAGACGAACCATAAATTATCTAGAAATCAAAAATCATAAGGTTTTAAAATTTAAAGTTTATTTAACAAAATTTTTAACATTTCTGTGCATTTTGCGAATGTGGCAGTTCACTTAGAACGAATTATTTCTTCAAAAATTATTGACGAGTCGATTTCAAAATAAATTATTAGTCTACAATATTGTACTCGTATCAAGATACTGAAATTTTGTGTAAAAAAAACTTTAAAGTTCAAAAACATCATTTTAATAGGGTTTTGCCTCGGTTTTTGCTTTCTGAAAAGCATGCAGTAAGAAGTTTGAAAGTTTATAAAAGATTTCAATTTTTTATAAGTATACCTACATATACATACATACAAAAAAAATTGTAACTAATTTTGGGTACTAATTACATAAATAACTATTACCTAAAGACTACAGAAATTTTGTATTTCCAACTTTTCATGGCAGTTCAGCAAAATAAAGAAATACTGGTAATGGTACCTTCTTCTTGATCATGTAAACTAGTTAAGACTGATAGCCTTAGTTACGATATATGTATATTATGTATTATAAATTGCATTACAATTATTGAAGTCTTTAAAATATAACACACTGACGGTGTATAATATAGTTTTTGCATGTAAATGGTCGCACCTCGTCTTTTGTTTTGAGGAACAAGATTAGTGTTATCTTTAAGATAGATACGATGAGATAAGTGAAACTGTATTTGATTGTTACTAAGTACTAGGGTTAGATTCTTAGAAATAAATCACTAGTCGAATGTACTCATTTGCTTTTTTGCTTGAAAAATGTTTACGAATATTTTTAATGCCCAGGTAACTTTCGAAGTTGTCGAAATTGTTGTTGTGAAATTAAATACAGGGTGTGTGTAAATTGGCGAAATAACTACACCTGACGCTGTCGGTCATAAAACTCTGAGTCGAAAACCTTAATACCAAAATGTTGGACCATGATGCTTTCTCTGCCCTCAGAAACCATTTTAAAGAAACATACATACATTTAACAATATTGGATCTACACAGGTGTAACTAAGGATATCCTGTAACTACATATAATGTTACAATTATCTACTATCAATATACATATAATATACATTTTTACGACAAACTGGCATCTTTAGTGTACACATTTTGTGAAGTGAATTGTGCGGCAAACTAATACTAAAATTAAATTAAATTAAACTTGATGTCCAAGGAAAAAATGCAAAATTCTCGCAGAGGTGTCAAAAGAACGCTGACTGAAGTAAAAAGATACATATCTATATCCAGCTTGTTACTTCTTTGAGCATCATTTTTATTTCTCGTTTACTAATTAATTGTTAATCTAATAGTAGAGAAAACGTTGTACGATACTCTTATCGTAACTTCATACTACAATACAGGATGGGTTATCAAACTCGGTCTTCGACCTCATTTGAAGATTGTTCCATCTTATATCGTAATATGAGGTGTTAAGGATACTTATTTCGTAAATCACTATTATCTACTAAATTGAGCCAACTAAAAAGTTGAAAAGTCTACACACAGTTAAATGAAAGAGTTAAACTTTTATTTGGAAAAAATAGAGCTCTCAGAAGAAACTCATCCAAGACTCTCTGAGATGAATGGAAAATTCAATAATAGTTATTTACGATACAAGTACCTCTCGTAACAGAAGATGAAAACCAGGGTGATAAGTAAAAACTAGAAACAATACAATTTGGTATCGGAAAGATTGCAAGAATTCAAATATTTAGTTAGTCTTTTAATTAGAGAACTGGAATGTAGAGGGCAAGATAAATAAAAGAGGAATTATTACGTAACATAAAGAACTGTTTTAATAATAATTATTCCACTTTTCTACAGTTCGACGATAGTCTACAAGTAAGCATGTCAGAGGTGCTTAATTTAGCCACAGTGTGTATTTCATAGGACAATGTGGCAAACACTACACCTGAATTCGCCTATTTTTACGGCAGGTTTTACACTAGGGAGTAGGGACTCATATAAGTGCGCTTATTCAAGAAAACAGTAAATACTATTACTTACATAGGATCAGAAACACGGGTTGTAACAGAAAGTAACGGAGAAAGATGGAAGGCACAAATCAAAATTTTCGAGAAAAACTGAGAGCAAAACTATAATGGACAGAACAAAGAATGACTCTTACAGACAGATTTTAAAGATCAAGACAATTACGGAGAAGGCGAACGAGGAATAACCAAGATGATTGGGAAACGAGAAAAAAAGGTGATAGAGGGTAGAAAAACTAGGGAAGTATAAGGGCAAGAACAATAAAGAGGAAAATAAGAGGCAGAACAAGAGAAAATTGGTTAGATGAAGTAAGAAAAACAGCGAAGAAAATAGGAGAAAATAAGACGGTCGGTGTCAAACGTAAAATATGAAAAGGTGAACAGGTCAGTAAGGAAAGACTCGGCTGCCTCAATCATTTCGCATAACAGTCTCAGAAATAATGACTGTGGTACCCGAAATATATATATGTAATTATTATACTGACACAGTGTTATAATTTAAGTCAAACAAACAGTAGGTATACCTAATTATTATATATAAACTAGCGGGCCCGGCAGACGTTGTCCTGCCCGACATTAAAAAAATTTCCGTAAAAAGAAATCCTAGAACCCGATTGCAGCGCCACTTACCGGGTCTAATTTTGAATGTAAACCATTCAGGGACCCACTCAAACAAACACAAAAAATTTCATCAAAATCGGTCCAGCCATTTTTAAAAATATTCCTAGAACCCGATTGCAGCGCCACGTACCGGGTCCAACTGTGAATGTAAACCATCCAGGGACCTACTCCAACACACACAAAATATTTAATGAAAATTGGTCCAGCCGTTTAGGAGGAGTTCAGTAACACCCGATTGCAGCGCCACCTACCGGGTCCAATTGTGAATGTAAACCATCCAGGTACCCACTCCAACAAACACAAAAAAAATCATCAAAATCGGTCCAGCCGTTTAAAAAAAACTCCTGGAACCGGATTGCAGCGCCATCTACCGGGTCCAATTGTGAATGTAAACCATTCAGGGACCCACTCCAACACACACACAAAATTTCATCAAAATCGGTCCAGCCGTTCAAAAAAATTCCTAGAACCCGGTTGCAGAGCCACCTACCGGGTCCAACTGTGAATGTAAACCATCCAGGGACCCACTCCAACACACACAAAAAATGCCATCAAAATCGGTCTAGCCGTTTAGGAGGAATTCGGTAACATACACACGTACAGACTGTCAAACGCGCGAAGTTAAAATAGTCGTTACGTTTTCTCAAATTTTCCAATTTTCTGCGCAATTTTCTTCATTTTCCGTTCCGTAAGAACCTTCTACAAAGTATTAGAAACCATAAAAAAAAGATGAATGAAATCGGTTAAGTCGTTCTCAAGTTATGGCGTGACCAAGGGAAATAGGGATTCATTTTTACATAAATATAGATTGTTCATACAAAAATACTAAAATAGCGATTAAAAAATGGGGGGTGGGGGTAGGAGGGTGAAAAATACTTTACGACCTATTCTCATACCTACCAAATGTACAAAAAAATTTCAATTATTTGGATATTGTTCAGACAAAAATACTAAAACCGCGATTAAAAAATGGGGGGTGGGGGTAGGAGGGTGAAAAATACTTTACGACCTATTCTCATACCTACCAAATGTACAAAAAAAATTTCAATTATTTGGATATTGTTCAGACAAAAATACTAAAACCGCGATTAAAAAATGGGGGGTGGGGGTAGGAGGGTGAAAAATACTTTACGACCTATTCTCATACCTACCAAATGTACAAAAAAATTCAATTATTTGGATATTGTTCATACAAAAATACTAAAATCGCGATTAAAAAATGGGGAGTGGGGGTTGGAGGGTGAAAAATACTTTACGACCTATTCTCATACCTACCAAATGTACAAAAAAATTTCAATTATTTGGATATTGTTCATACAAAAATACTAAAACCGCGATTAAAAAATGGGGGGTGGGGGTAGAAGGGTGAAAAATACTTTACGACCTATTCTCATACCTACCAAATGTACAAAAAAATTCAATTATTTGGATATTGTCCGACCGTCACCTAAAATTTTGTTCGAACACGGTCGAACATGCGTATTACAGAATGTCAACACATTTTGCATTTTGGAAGCGTAAAAATTATGAAACGAAAGCTGACAGAACGCATTTTTGAAACAGACCACTTAGCTGACGGGGCACCAGACACACACATTTTTTTGGAAAAAAAGATGATGTAGAAACATAAGCAAAACAAATCAAATCCGTATGGGAGTGGAACTCATCTAGCCCTATAGGAGAACAAAATGACAACTCTATACGATACCCGCATACCCACCGAGACCGTTGGCGTTGTTGCCAATAACGAATTCCTTAAATGTATTTTTATTCACATTGCGTAATGCGCACGTTCGACCGTGTTGGAAAAAAATTTAATGTAACGGTCGGACCGTGCAGTAGTCACTCCTTTTAAAAATGGGAGTCCGGCCGCTTGAGCATTACAGAATGTAACCTATATTTGGCATTTTGGAAGTGTAAAAAAACTAAAGCTGAGAGAACGCTTTTTTAAAATAGACCCTTACTTGCCCTTTCGCACCAGACACACGCATTTTTTGGCAAAAAGATGATGTAGAAACAAGCAAAAAATGCGGACCCGAGCGAGCGCAGAACTCGTGTGGCCGTAGGAGAACAAAATGGCAGTTTTGTACCATACCCGAACACCCACCGAGATTGTTGGTGGTGTCTTTTAATAACGAAGTTCTTAAACGTCATTTTACTGATATTGTGTCGACTGTCCTAGAACAAAGTTTAGAAGTGACCGGCGGACTGTTCAGTAGTCACTCCCTTTAAAAATTCTAACTTTTGAAGCTTTTAGACAGAGTATCAGTTTATTCACTTTCGAACTCATAAAAGATAAAAGCATATAAAATCTTGATCAAAAAGAACGTGTTTCTGGATATTTGTGGTACAGTGCCTATCTCGGTTATGATAAAATAAATACTCATCTGAAAATATACAGAAGCAAAAGCGACCAGTTTAGTGAAAATATTTTTATTGTACAGCGGAAGTACTCGAGGAATAAAAATATTTTAAATGAAATTCTAGAGTGTAAAGTTAGTCGCCGGTTGAAACCAGCTGCACGAAAAGTAGCTGTAATTTAAAAATAAAAAAAACACATTAAGCAATAGGAAAACAATGGATGCTAATACTTCATGATTCGAGGATCCGAGCTGATGCCGCTAACTTGCTTGTGACGACGTCCAGACGAAAACAGAAACATTGCGTCAATTACTAACTGGCCCAATTAGCAATTACTAACTTTACGGGCTAAGTGTACACGTTTAACCGCATTTTCAATTTCTACAGCTGATCTTAGGTAGGTCTCGTATAAGAAAAAAATTCTAGAGCGTTATGTTTGAGGAGTATCTCGATTATTACGAAAAAAATGTGTGCGGAGTTCTAGCAAGTTATTAATATTTTAGAAACTTTTTACAATAAATTAATTAAATTCATCCACGTACAACAAACTATTCACAATTATTTTATTATTTATTATTGTCTTATTTATTATTGTCTAATTAGATAGTCAAGCTTTTTGCCAAACATCTACAGGATGTGTGCAAATTAATGTTTAATTTCGGAAAATAAATTCCAAAATTACTGTCTAAATGGAATGCTTTCTTTTTGGTTACACTCTTGTATTCTACGCCAAGTTTTGTATAGGGTTGATCGAGGGGTTGATTGAAAAATTATTTTTCTCAAATGTAACTATTTCAGAGATATCTTGTTTTTTCAACAAAAGTATGTAAATGGTGGCAATATTCTTATCCAGCTGACCTCGAGAAATACGCAAGTGCATGTCTCCTCAGCTGTTACCTCACAGTCATGTTGCGTTTGACACGTTGAGCGCAATCGCACTACGGGCGGTCCGCTTCTCAAGGACGGTTTTCTGCCTCTTTTTGGTGGCTCGGCAAAGCTCCTTATAGTCCCAATAATTATGTGGTTCCCAGTAGGCCTATTATATGTCATTTGATGACCCGCTACATATAAAATAATTAAATAAACTAAATTAAACTAAGTGGTAGAAACGGTTAGCTAGCAAGATTTTAGTGTTCAGTAATGCAAAATAAGTAGGTACAATAAATTAAAAAATTGCTTTCTTTTCTAAGGATTCAAGTTCTGCAGTCGAAATAAAGGACTAGAAAACAGTTACACTTGTGTTATCGTCTAGAAAAGACATCCGGTAACAATTCGGCCTTATAAGAGTTTTGTTTTGTTTACAGTAGAGTTCTAGAGGATCTGCTATCTGCCCGCGGCTAACATCTTAAAATATGAGCCGTTTCAATTTTCTCAAAGTAAAACCAAAGGGCAGGTATTAGAGAACCTTTTTTATCATATAATGGCAGGAGTATTTAATTCTAAAGAGAGGCGGAGTTAAAAAATCGACTTCTCATAAAATTTTTAAAGTTGCTCTTTAGCCCCTAAGAAATTGTTTAAGGTAAATGGACTGGAATTGGAACAAATGTAAAATGACCGTCTACCCACGCAAAAGCTTCCGGGATAGGATCACCACAGAGTAGTTAGAAAGTGACAATACTGGATACGAACCCGTTCGGAGCACATAGCGCCATCGAGTTCTCGAGGTGCCATCGACTTCTTCGGCAGTGACCTTGAAAGAGACCAGAGGCTGCTGAAGGAGTCGTTGAGGCATCCGAAGAAGTGTCTTCAGCAGCGGCATCTGCAGCAGCCTCTGGTGTCTTTCAAGGTCATTGCCGAAGAAGTGGGCATGTCTTCAGCAGCGTCTGGTGTCTTTCAAGGTCATTGCTGAAGAAGTGGTGTTCAGCAGCAGCCAGGCGCATGCGCCGGGGCTATTCCTCAGATCAGTCCATCGAGTTCTCCATCCACTTCAAGTGGGCGTGTCTGCAGCAGCCTCTGGTCATTGCTGAAGAAGGGCCTCTGGTGTCTTGCCATTGCGCACCCAAGCCGCCATTTTGGGGCCTTTGGTTGTGGCTCAGGCGCCTGCGCCGGGGCTCCGCCTTCAGCAGCTTCTGGTCATTGCTGAAGAAGTGGTCTTCAGCGGCCCCCCTGGTGTCTCTCATTCTGTTGGGCCTTTGGATGTGGCTCAGGCGCCTGCGCCGGGGCTGTCGCGTACAAAGCACGTGTTGCTCACTGTTCAGGCCAGTCCATCCTGGCCCCATCCACTTCTTCGGCAATGACCAGAGGCTGCTGAAGGAGTCATGTCTTCAGCAACGGTGTCTTTGGGGCCTTTGGCCGTGGCTCAGGCGCATGCGCCGGGCTCTGGCTATGAGAGTGGGCGGGGCAACAGCCAATGAGAGTGGTTGTGGGCAGCATCCAATCAGAACTGATCTTGTTGTTAGGTGCTGTTGGGCCTTTGGATGTGGCCCAGGCGCCTGCGCCGGGGTTTTCGCAAAAATAAAAACGTTGAATGTATTTTTACATCAATATAATTAAAACTATAATCTGTATACAGAGTAGGCATGCGTGTATTTTCTGGGCAAATCGAAGCCCTGCAGCTTCTCATACCACTCTTCTGACCGATTCATTACCCGGTGTATACTCAACGATGCGGTCATGCAGGATGAGACAGTATGCGGTTGTGTTGGGCGGAAAATTCTCGCTCGACTCAAATTCTTCAGCAATGACCAGAGGCTGCTGCAGACACGCCCACTTGAAGTGGATGGAGAACTCGATGGACTGATCTGAGGAATAGCCCCGGCGCATGCGCCTGGCTGCTGCTGAACACCACTTCTTCAGCAATGACCTTGAAAGATACCAGACGCTGCTGAAGACATGCCCACTTCTTCGGCAATGACCTTGAAAGACACCACAGGCTGCTGCAGATGCCGCTGCTGAAGACACTTCTTCGGATGCCTCAACGACTCCTTCAGCAGCCTCTGGTCTCTTTCAAGGTCACTGCCGAAGAAGTCGATGGCACCTCGAGAACTCGATGGCGCTATGTGCTCCGAACGGGTTCGTATCCAGTATTGTCATTTTCTAACTACTCCACAGATTATAGAAAAAATTATTTCAAACTCGGGAATTTGAAAATTTTTCCCTAAAATCTGAAATTTACCCCCGATGTTTTACCTTATTCGTATAAGGACCTGGGTTGGCGGCGACTATAATAATATCGAAAGAGTCTAGAAAATTTATTAAAAAAATCGCCTCCTATTGGCTTCTGAAAGCCGCCATGATGATCCAAAAATTTGCATTTTCGCTGAAATTTTCAGGGAAATTTTGATAGTTTTAGTTTTAGTTTTTTAGGTTTCGTTCGTTTTGCGGTTGAGGAAAATTTTTATTGCCCATTTCCAAAAATTAAATTCTACCCTTAAAAGCTGATCGTTTCAAATTTCGTTCCCACGCAACACTCGCCGGAAGCTCCTCTTTCGAAGTGTCTACTGCTTGTTTAGAGCTGGTACCTTCTACAGATTCTGTAGTTATTTAACTTTTTTCAAACTCCAACAAACTTTACATTCACTATACTGCTGCGCACGGCGGGCGTGCAGCAATCCAAAATTATTTTTTTCTTGTTAAACTATGTCAGATAGCGAAATCGAGCAACATAGAAAAAGTGCTTGAAATAAGAGTGTCTGTCAGTGGAAAAAGTTTTAAAGGTATTCGACCAAACCGTCAAAAGATATGAGCTTCTTCGCAAGTGGATGATCAACTTTTGACCACTTAGGTAACACCCACGAGCAAAAAAATAATGTCAAAATACACATTTTTCCAGTACAGATTCACATTCCAAATTTAATCTCCATCGTTAAATTCAATCTTTTGTTATTTAAAATAACAATTTTTTTTGAAAATTTTTAACGTTCGATAGCGCCTTAACGAAACAGTTTTGTATAGAGGTAACTTTGGTTAAGTTGCTCTTTTTTGGTCTCAGGAATATGTGGTATCGTTTTGTACAGATCTTTTAGAGACACCTGTAGATATTGCCAATATGTCAATTTATTAATTAAACCTTCCAAGATAATAATTTTCATTATCCAAAAGCTACAAGAAATACCCTACTTGCCTCTGTTGCCTAGTCTAGTGTGTTGTGTACTAGTGTGTCTTATTCATAGGTATACAAAAAAAACGATTAGGTACAATGCAACGTTATTTTTTCTGTCTCAAATATTTACCTAATGTACACAATAAATATTATATTTTCTCATTTGGGATCGTGGCTGACGAACTTTCTTGGTGTTCACAAATCAGAATCATTTTTAGTAAAACGTTAGCCCTATTGTATTTACCTATTTTGGGGATGATTTCTGTGAATAAATTGATGTTTATTTTATACTTTTAACATTTTTAGCCAATACATCCCGACGTTTTTCAGAAACTAATTTATTGTTACGCTACAAAAATTGTACAGTTATTTAGCAGAACAAAAATTTTCATTAAATATAAATTCATGCATTGAATGGAGTAAAATAAAATTAGTATGGAAATGTGTATGTGTATAAACAACGTACTTCTTCTTTCAGAAAATCGCAAAATACTGGAAAACGTAAACGGCGACTTTCATGCTGGAGAATTGACAGCAATAATGGGACCCTCGGGTGCTGGAAAATCAAGTCTTATGAATATTCTCGCCGGCTTCACGTAAGTTTCGTTTAATCTTCTCAGTCAAAGAAATATCCGCGTGTTGAAATAACAGAATGGCGAGCGAACTTGCTCATACTCTGCCCTATCGATCTTTGTCTCGGTACAGTCGCACCGAGATGAGTTCACTTGCACCCAAGCGAGTGCAAACCAGTGCACGCGCACCGAAGTCCATTCTCTTGTAATATCCTAGAAATTTATACCGCTGTTGTGTTACTAATTGTAATATAATTTAACCCGTCACTTCTATTGGCGCGTAATACATATTGTAGTCACAATAATTTGTTTTATAAAAGGGAAATAAATTTCCGCGAACATAATAATCGATGATTTTGATAATTTAGATTTCAATCTGGAATCTGGATCTAAACGCGAGGTAATTTAGTAACTGATGGAAAATTGATGAGGGTAATACTATTTTTTATATCAGCAAACCATTAGGGTAGAGTAAATTATAAATAGATATTTACGTTGATTAGTGCTGAAAGTAGATTAGGATAATGTTTGTTTTATTGAACGGCAAATGACTAACCAGCATTTTAGACAAAAACTCGGACAAAAAGTTAAATAAATGCGTGTTGTATACCTATTGCTAGCCTCGCTGTATAGCGTAATAAAGAAAAAGGATACGCTGATTTCTGATACAAAGTACGGTAGATGTTTATCATTGTTTAAAGATTGAACGAATGTTTCCTTTGTTCTGTAAACGGCAATTTTGTAATTTGTTAACACTTACATTATTTGGTTGCTAGTTAAGTCAATATTTAAAGTAAACTTAGAACGTTAGAACGTTAAAAGTCGATTTCGTTAAGGATTATGGGGCTGTTTAGTTAAATGAGTAGGTAAAACATGTGTTGAGGTCACTGTATATCCTTTATAGGTACACCTAAACTAAGACTTGGTCAGATTAGACCTCTATTTTACTTCTTTTCAATTTGTGCTCTTTTTCTGATTTCTGCTCACTAATTGTGCTGCTATTTTGTTTCACTTTTGGAATCAAATTCGGGTAAATTTATAGGCATTCTTATAATTCGCGTCTGGCGCCATGCAATCATCTCAATTATTAATTACGCCGAAAAAACAGAGTTTCTCAAAATGTGTGTGAGAAAAAAGTGGCGATTTAAAAGTTTTACCGAGGGGTAAACCGCTGGCCACTTATTGTACAGGGTGTCCTATTTTCGTTGTGATTTGGGGATTTCTCATAGAAGCAGCAGAGATAGAGCCTCAGGGTTTTCGCGAACCTGAGCTACTTTTTTGAGTATAATATAGAAAGCTGAAACCATAATTTGGATATCGTTTTTAGTTTTCGAGAAAAAAATAATGTTGATTTTTATCGTTTTTCGAAAACTCTCCAATTCTTTTTGTACTAAGTAGACTAAAACTGTTACGATTGACTCATAAAGAACTTTTTACAAGGAATTCAGTGGCGTACGTAGTTTTTTTTCTAGTGAGCGTATTTTTTGAGTTATGACATAAAGTTAAATTTTTTTTAATGGAAATCATAGTATGCTTTGGTCTAGTTCGAAAGGTCTTTTTTTAAGCTATCAAAATATATATACTTTTATATTGTTATTTCAAAAAACGGCAACGATTTTGGTACTTTAGAAAATATAAGATAGGTACATACATCCAAGATACCTGTGATTTTATGTTAGCTACTTTTAATAACAACTGAAATAAAAGTAACAAAAACAGAAAAACAGTAAAACAAACAAAAACAAGAAAAACATCAAACAATAAACAACAAAATTATAGGAACTGCTCAAATTGATTGCCATGTTTTTCAACACATAATCTACATCTTTTAGTTAATAGATTGATGGCATTAATTAAAAAAAATGGATGGGCTTGCAAATATTGGAAAGCTGCATGTGTTGCTTCTGCTAGCTCGGCTTGATTGTTGTATCTTCGTATGTATATTTTTTCTTTTAAAAATGCCCAAACAAAAAAGTCTAATATACTCTGATCCGGTGATCTTGCAGGCCACAATATAGGTCCATTTGTACCCAACCATCTACCCGGAAAATGAATTTCTAACTATTGCAGAATTGTATGCAGGGGCACCATCTTGTTGTTTATTAACGTAACATTTTCCATTATCGCCTCTGCGTTAATATTCAATAAATTAATGTATCTCAATCCCGTTAAGTTTCCATCAAAAATTTGGTATGCTGGTTGACCACCCAAAATAAAACACGAAACGTTAAATCCAAAACGTCCTTGCCTCTGACGTTCAAAAGTTTGGTGCTGATTTGTATCAGACCAGTGACGCACATTATGTCTGTTAAATAATCCTACGCTGCTTATGTGAGTTTCTTCTGTCCAAATGACAGACCGCCCAAATTCTGGATTTTCTTAAATTTTATTTAAGTACCACCTACAAAAATTAAGCCTTCTTTCTTGATCTCCCGGGAAGAGATGGTGAATAATTTGAATTTTATATGGCCTATATTTGCCTTTTTTAAATATTTTTTGAACTTTTGGAAACACCAACTTGCGATTCGATTTCGCGACAAGAAGTTTTTCGTGTCGCCTCAACCACGGGCTCAACCAACGATAAAACATTTATTTCTTCCTCTTCCTTATTTTCTTTATTATAAATTTTGTTTCTAGGTTTATTGAATGACCCATAGTAAATTAAATTTGATTTTAATCTCGAAAACATCATTTTGCTCGGTTGTCTTCTTTCTGGGTATCTAAATTTTAAAAATCGATGGATAGGTATTATACTGGAAATGGGTAACTAGGAATTTTTTTGTGTACCTGTTGAGATATAGATCCATTGATTCATTTACATTCTCACGACATTCATTAAAAACAGCAATGTGTCGTATTCTTGAAAATTTTGATAATTTTGAAGTGCCATTATGTACATAATATTAATAAAACTAGCTGCATGCAACTTTTGCTAATGTATGTCAACAGATAATTATTCAGTTGTTAACATAAAATCTCAGGTATCATGGATGCACCTACCTACATATCTTATATTTTCTAAAGTTAAAACTCAAAAAGTACCAAAATCGTTGCTGTTTTTTGAAATATCAATATAAAAGTATATACATATATTTTGATAGCTTAAAAAAGACCTTTCGAACTAGACCAAAGCCTATTATGATTTCCATAAAAAAATTTAACTTCATGTCATAACTCAAAAAATACGCTCCCTAGAAAAAAACTACGAACGCCTCTAAATTCCTTGGAAAATGTGATTGATGAACATGTCTCATTAGTTGTTGCACGAGAAATGAGACAGCACGTAACTGGGACTCGAACTCAGGTTTCCCTCTTTCCGGGCTGGCGTTAAAATCGCTAAACTACCGCGGGCCGCATACATTTCTCGCTTTAAAGTGGAACATCTGGATTCGAGTCCCAGTTACGTGTAATCACATTTTTCGTGCATCTTCTGACTAAATTATACAGTATGCTTCCAAAAGGTCTGTACAAAACGGTACCACATTATTCCTGAGAGCAAAAAAAAGTAATTTAACCAAACTTACCTCTATCCAAAAGTGTTGTGTTAAGGCTCTATCGAAAGTCAAAGATCTTCAAAAAATGTATGTTATTTTAAATAACAAAAGATTGAATTTAACGATTGGGACTAAATTTGGAATGTGAATCTGTATTGGAAACCGAACAAAAGAGAAAAAAAGTGCTTGAAATAAGGGTGTCTGTCTGTGGAAAAAGTTTTAAAGGTATCGGACCAAACCGTTAAAAATCCCGTAAAAAAATATGAGCTTTGCAAGTGGATGATCAACTTTTGGCCAAAAAATCTTCTTTTTTTTATTTAACGCCCTATCTACTTTAATGGTGTTGGAATACAAATGTGTCAAATTCCCCATCCTTAAAAACCAGGGCTTACTTGTTTTATACGATTATCTAAACGAAGGTCTAATGTGGCTGTTAAAGAGCAAATTCTCCATGCACTTTTGCAGAGGAAGTAAGTAAAGCATTCCACTCTCGAGTTATTGCTATTAATAACTCGCTCGTAGAATAATATTAAAAACGATGAAATTGCAACTGCAATTGTTCTACGGGAGACGCACTAGGGATGCAACGTTTAGCGATTTTTCGTAAACGTTTAAACGTGTATATTAAACGTTTAAACGGCGTTTAAACGCGCACCCTACGCGCAGCTTACCAATATTGCAATATTGTTTTAAAACTTTAATAATTAGAAAAATATCAAACGTCGTTTGTAAGTTGGGTTATAAATCATAAAATAATACATATTCCGTTGAATGATGGCCGCCACAACGGCGGCGAAAGTCGTCAAAGGGATGCAAACAATAAATTTGAAAAGTACATGCCGGTTTTGCAATATCTAAGGGGCCGCGTCGCGACGCGTCGCTTTTGCTCTTACGCGGTGCGCGCCTAGCGCTAGCCGCGGCTTTGTTTATCTGAAATTTAATGATATTTAAATTTTATCTGCCTTGCGTTTAAACGTTCCCTTAAACGGGTAGTGTCCACACGGGCGGTTAAACGTTTAAACGTTTAAACGTTGCATCCCTAATACACACTTTAGTTTTTACATAACTAGGAGCTAAAATTATGATTCCTGATAATGATTTGAATATAATGCGGAAAATTACAAGTAAAATCTTGTTTTTGCACATCAGTTTACAAAAAATAAGCTAGCCCTGAACGATTTGAAACTAAAAATCATCAAACTGTTATTTCATCTGTAACTAAACCTTAATCGTCAGCTGATATCAACTGTAGGTCAGATCTGAATTGACCATCCATTGCTTTTTATATCACCTTGATTAGTTGCATGTTCTAATTTATGTAGACTGGTGGAGTTCATAGAAAGTAAACTATTATATTCATGTAATATAATCGAACAGAGTTTTCTCTTTTTATTGCAGAAAATCTCTCGTAAGAATTTGAATTTCCTATACGACCAATACACATTTTCACATAAAATACATATTTTAACATTTTTATACTTATTCTATGCCATTAAGCTTATAGGGCAAGAAATTTGTTTCCAAACATCCGGAGGAAATTAGTGAAGCGCGTTTATGTGAATATTTATTACAAAGATAATATTTATTAATAATTATTGCAAAATATGTACTAAATGTGAACCTTCAGATTCCCTTTTCCATGTCATTCAAGAAAGAGGTATTGAAAATTTGGTTCGCCAAGTACTAATAAAATAACAAAAGAATTGTTATCACCCGCTTTGCGGCAAATTTAAAAGCAAGTAACACTATATGAACCATGTTAATTAACAGTGTTAGCGTTTATTGCATCTAGTGTTTCGGTATTTGTAAATCGTAAATCGTAAATCACTTCAATTTTCATCAATATACACCGGGTTACTTCATTTTTATCTTGTTCTTGAATGCATTTATAGTATTAAGAAAGAACAGACACGAAACTATACTTAACTGATTTGTGACATGCAAAGAAATATATCGGCAAATCTATTTTATTGATTTCTGATAGGTACACAAAATTATGGAAAGTTCAGAAAACATTATTCGAGGAAAATTGCACAGAAATTATTCTGTTCCTGCAGTATACAATATCTAAGTTTCAACCCTGGCAGGACCTTGCTCACTTTATTCCATCTTCGAAGTAAAGAAGCAAACTAAAACTAAAGCAGACTTGGAAACGAGATGGGAAAACGAAGATAAAGGGAAGCGTGAAGCGGAGGAGGAAACGTAGGAACACTTGCTGGAGAGGTGCAGTTGGAATGAGAGCACAGAACGGGTAAGACTAGAGATTATTTTAGAGGAAAGCGGAAGATGGGAGGAATAGAAACATTTGCAGAAGAGAAGGGAGGAGAAGAGAAATAGCGGGTGATGGAGTGGTAGTGAAATACGTGTGTTGTAAAATATAGTTGATTTTGTGTTGAGATGTAGAATTATTATTATTATTATTATTTTATATTTCAATTGTAATCATCGATGGGAAGCAATAAAAACTTTTGATTGACTAAAGCAAAGATGCCTATTTCAGAATCTAACGTTTACGAAATCTGTGTTTCCCGACTGCAGAATTCGCCGCACCAGTCTGGGAACGATCAGCCCATACACAAGAGTAAAACAGTCAAATAAATGTAAGGACATACGTCCGATTAATAATCTACTGATAGTGGAAAAGGTATTTGAAATAGTAAATATTAAAAATCAGAGGGAAAAATGTATGGAAAATGAGAATATGTTGATTAATGAATAGTCGGGGTTTAGATGGAAAGCAGAATTAAACAAAATTAAACTGTAGCTGTGTTTATAGATTTCAAAGGCTAGCTTTTGGAACGGTAGATATAGATATACTGCTGGATATAGAAATTTGGAATTAAAATGTTTTGAATCATATCTCAAAGGCAGGGTTCTTCGTCGGGGCCTCTGTTGTTCTTATTGTACGTAAAAGATATAGCAAGAGTTCTGAAGTTTTGTACAATAAAGTGGTTTTTAAACGATGCACTGGTATATATGTACATACATAAGTATCGAAGATAGATGGGATTGAGGATATAAAGAAAACTTCAATTTCCAGAATATATTATATGAATATGGATGTGTTGTAATAAACTATCAGTAAGCACTGAAAAAACAAATGCCATGTTAATCAGTAATAGAAGAAAGGGTCACCAAGTAACGTCAGAAAAATTACGACTGAAGAAGTAATAGTTTTCAAGAGGGTGATAAAATATGAGATATGTATAAACCTGAAATGTATTAATGGTCATGTGAGAATGATGAGTTCTACGATGGCACAGAAGATTGAAGTTGTGTCTAGATTAAGAAATAAATTTGATGGCGTACAAACTTCTGATAATAACTGAGTCTATAGCAGTGAGTCTTATAAATTTATCTTCAACATTGTTATTTTCATACAACGAAAATCAAATCAACAGGTTGCAAAAAAGCTGCAGGACATAGCAATGAGAGTAATTTAGTAGTAGTGTTGCATTATAAATTGACAATGAGGTGATTAATAAATCAAGACAGCCTTTACCAACTTTTATTTAGCTAATGCTCTAGTTTCACATTCTTATATCCCTCAGTGTTCTGTTGATTGTTGCCTTTAAGTCCATGGTAGGTGATCCCTCCGTAGCCAGCTCGTTCTCTGCGACATTTAATCGGTGTTCTTCTTGAATTTTGGTATGATAGGTTTCTGTTGTGATCTGGAAGCATTTGTAGAGCATTTTTACATATTCACGCCTAGTTAATAAGTACTTACCTTTCGTTTCTTCCAGTTTTGGTTGTGTCTTAACCTAACTTCTGGTTGGGTCCTGTATTTGCACCTCTCTAAGTTTTGAAATACTGTAGTTAGGTATGATTGAGCTTACGTATTGTTCTATCCTCCTCTGTCCTCATTTTTAATCGTTTCACCATTTATTCTATTATTTTGTGCACCTTTTCCATTTGTTTACATTGTGTTATCAAGCTGTCATGCTTTCGCGGGTTTTCCCTCGGTTGACAGCGGTCGTGTCATTGACCTTAGCTCATCTCGGCGCGGAGCAGTGGCTCGTTATTTATATTTCTGTGGGGGCAAGCGATTTTCTCTTCTTATCTCCCTTCATATTCCGTTTCATCACCCTATTCTTGTATATTCTGCTATTCCTCGCCTTTTCTTGCTACCCCTGACTGTCTCTTCTTGTCATTCACTCTCTTTCTTTATGACTTTTCCAGTCTATTTTTCCCCGCCTCTGGCGTGTCCGCGATTCTGGTGGATTTTGAATTTACCGGCTGCATTCGGTCTTCTTTTTTGGAGTTCTCCTCTCGGGATGCATAAAAAAGGGTCTTCTAGTAACTTCCGTAGAGATCAGACGGGTTTTCTCGAGTGTAATTAGCCTTTGTGTTTGGCTCTCGTAACTGACGATTTTCTCTCGTGATTCCATAGTTTGCGGCGTGCGATTTAGTACCGTGTGGTTTTGGAAAATCGCCGCCCGTCCACATATTGTGGGATTTTCTTCTGATTTCGGAATTTTCTGGGTTTAAAAAAAAACCCTCGCCACGAGGTAGGTCTTATCTTTCCTTATTTTCATTATTCTAATGTCGCTTTCGCCTTGCAGGGTTTTTTTGTAGGGTTCAGAGCATAGCATAGCTCCCCTTTTGAGAGTCCCGCTAAAATCTTAGGGATAGTTTCTTCTTGGAAGAGTTTTTTCCTCCGTCTGTGTTCGGTGTACCGACGTTGTGAGTTGTGGCCGCCTTTTTCAACGACGCCGACGTTTACCAGCGAGGTCGATTATAAAACGCTGATGATTGTAAGGTCAGATTATTTAATTTTCGTTTTCTTCGCCATTCTGGAAGCCTGTGACGTGCGAACCTCTGCGTGGTTGGAGATCACCGTGGTCTGTGCATGCGCTTAGCTTTTCGTGCAGCTTTCTTTTGCATTTAATTAAATTAACTGTTTATTTAGTTGTCTAATTTAATTGCTTATTGTAGTACAGTAGTATAGCTTACCTTATTTAGTTTCATGTTACATTTTTCACTGTATACCACTTTATTTTAATTCTCTATTAGTCATTTGGTTTTTTTGTTTGGTGTGACGGGTTGCGCTGCATCGTCCGGGTTTGGCTTGTTCGCGCGATTGTTTCGGTGAGCCGTTTTCGCGTCGGGGCCCTGTCGCGTTTTCGGGTTCCGGAAAGATTAGCGCTTATTTTGTTCAGTACTATAGTTTCCCGTTCGGACGAGGCGACGTTGGCCGCGTTTGCCGCACTTGAATTACATCCTTATCATATTCATTTAGTTAGTAGTTGCCTAGCAATTGTTATTGTAGTTTAATCGCAAGTAGTTTGGTTGGCACGAATTGCCGCTTGGTATAGACCACGAAGTAGGTAGGCAGAGCATTCCTATACGCAGTGGTTGTTATTCACTCACTTTTTATATTATTTCTATTTTCTCATTATTATATCCTTTAATATCTTTATTTTGTTTTTTTCGAAGAGTACCCCGTTGTACCTCGGCCTCCTTTAGAGGTTGTGGAGGTTCGAGCTATAGACCTGATAGGTAGGTTCTGAGCAACTTCTTGGCGCCCTTTTATCACTTCATTTCTTTTTACCCACTCCCATCTCCCTGGGTCTGTCGGCCAGGTTCTACCTGTTTTCCTTTGTTGCGCGTATTTACGTAACATTTCTGGCGCCCAACGTGGGGCCCAACGGAAGATGTGCAGGATGCCGAAGCTACGAAGAATACAGCATTCCGAGAAATGTATCGTGATGTTTGCAAGCGGTTGACTGTAGCGGGCGAGAAGAGCGTGGATAAGTATAATTTGCGTCATAGAAATGTCGACTACATGCCAGGAGAGAGAGTGTGGAGGAAGAATTTTGTTCTCTCTGACGCGTCAAAGTACTTCTCAAAGAAGTTGGCCCCGAAGTATGTCGGCCCATACTACATTCACAAGCGAGTCTCCCCATGGACGTACGTCTTGCGCGACGACAATGGCAAGTTGCAGGGTACATGGCACTGCAAGGATCTGAGACCAGATACAACTGAATGAAAATTCCTGGCGAAATTTTCTTGAACTTGGGGGGGAATGAGAGAAATGTTACGTAAATACGCGCAACAAAGGAAAACAGGTAGAACCTGGCCGACCGACCCAGGGAGATGGGAGTGGGTAAAAAGAAATGAAGTGATAAAAGGGCGCCAAGAAGTTGCTCAGAACCTACCTATCAGGTCTATAGCTCGAACCTCCACAACCTCTAAAGGAGGCCGAGGTACAACGGGGTACTCTTAGAAAAAAACAAAATAAAGGTATTAAAGGATATAATAATGAGAAAATAGAAATAATATAAAAAGTGAGTGAATAACAACCACTGCGTATAGGAATGCTCTGCATACCTACTTCGTGGTCTATACCAAGCGGCAATTCGTGCCAACCAAACTACTTGCGATTAAACTACAATAACAATTGCTAGGCAACTACTAACTAAATGAATATGATAAGGATGTAATTCAAGTGCGGCAAACGCGGCCAACGTCGCCTCGTCCGAACGGGAAACTATAGTACTGAACAAAATAAGCGCTAATCTTTCCGGAACCCGAAAACGCGACAGGGCCCCGACGCGAAAACGGCTCACCGAAACAATCGCGCGAACAAGCCAAACCCGGACGATGCAGCGCAACCCGTCACACCAAACAAAAAAACCAAATGACTAATAGAGAATTAAAATAAAGTGGTATACAGTGAAAAATGTAACATGAAACTAAATAAGGTAAGCTATACTACTGTACTACAATAAGCAATTAAATTAGACAACTAAATAAACAGTTAATTTAATTAAATGCAAAAGAAAGCTGCACGAAAAGCTAAGCGCATGCACAGACCACGGTGATCTCCAACCACGCAGAGGTTCGCACGTCACAGGCTTCCAGAATGGCGAAGAAAACGAAAATTAAATAATCTGACCTTACAATCATCAGCGTTTTATAATCGACCTCGCTAGTAAACGTCGGCGTCGTTGAAAAAGGCGGCCACAACTCACAACGTCGGTACACCGAACCCAGACGGAGGAAAAAACTCTTCCAAGAAGAAACTATCCCTAAGATTTTAGCGGGACTCTCAAAAGGGGAGCTATGCTATGCTCTGAACCCTACAAAAAAACCCTGCAAGGCGAAAGCGACATTAGAATAATGAAAATAAGGAAAGATATGACCTACCTCGTGGCGAGGGTTTTTTTTTAAACCCAGAAAATTCCGAAATCAGAAGAAAATCCCACAATATGTGGACGGGCGGCGATTTTCCAAAACCACACGGTACTAAATCGCACGCCGCAAACTATGGAATCACGAGAGAAAATCCTCAGTTACGAGAGCCAAACACAAAGGCTAATTACACTCGAGAAAACCCGTCTGATCTCTACGGAAGTTACTAGAAGACCCTTTTTTTATGCATCCCGAGAGGAGAACTCCAAAAAAGAAGACCGAATGCAGCCGGTAAATTCAAAATCCACCAGAATCGCGGACACGCCAGAGGCGGGGAAAAATAGACTGGAAAAGTAATAAAGATAGAGAGTGAATTACAAGAAGAGACAGTCAGGGGTAGCAAGAAAAGGCGAGGAATAGCAGAATATACAAGAATAGGGTGATGAAACGGAATATGAAGGGAGATAAGAAGAGAAAATCGCTTGCCCCCACAGAAATATAAATAACGAGCCACTGCTCCGCGCCGAGATGAGCGTAAGGTCAATGACACGACCGCTGTCATCCGAGGGAAAACCCGCGAAAGCATGACAGCTTGATAACACAATGTAAACAAATGGAAAAGGTGCACAAAATAATAGAATAAATGGTGAAACGATTATAAATGAGGACAGAAGAGAATAGAAAAATACGTAAGCTCAATCATACCTAACTACAGTATTTCAAAACTTAGAGAGGTGCAAATACAGGACCCAACCAGAAGTTAGGTTAAGACACAACCAAAACTGGAAGAAACGAAAGGTAAGTACTTATTAACTAGACGTGAATATGTAAAAATGCTCTACAAATGCTTCCAGATCACAACAGAAACCTATCATACCAAAATTCAAGAAGAACACCGATTAAATGTCGCAGAGAACGAGCTGGCTACGGAGGGATCACCTACCATGGACTTAAAGGCAACAATCAACAGAACACTGAGGGATATAAGAATGTGAAACTAGAGCATTAGCTAAATAAAAGTTGGTAAAGGCTGTCTTGATTTATTAATCACCTCATTGTCAATTTATAATGCAACAGTAGAAAAATGAGAAAACATATCTGCAACGTTCTCTCTTCCTCGACAATATTGAGAAGTTTTAGGTATTCAGCATCCTGTAGCAAAATAGCCGCACATGTTTTTTTCCGTTAAACTTTCGTTCCGAGAACTGCCAGTTTCTGACAAAGAGCTTCCTTCAATATACCATAAAGTGGAAATAAACTGGACGGATAACATTTCATGTTTCTTTTTGTGTCCTGTTTAGGAAATCCACAGAGAGACCCTTAAATTATAAAGTCAACTCACAAACAATGCATCTGGAGTGATAACTTATTTTCAATGGCAGCTTACTTTTTCTAAAGTCTCAATTGCTCTGCAAGAACGTAACTTTCAAAACCCCTTGTAAAAGTCTTGCGGTGCTCGTAAAAGAATCTCTCTTTGCTAAGAATTCTGAGAAGCACACTTGTTTCGGACCACCCTAAATGCAGTTACCCCCAGTCTTGGACGGACGCAATAAATATTTTTTTATAGGACCTAGAGTAGGAAAAAGCTGACAAATTGATACGAGAAACTAAATATAATCATTTTATCCATTAGGTTAAAGTTTAGATAGATTTGAGTAATTTTAGGGTTAAATTGTTGTCTCGCTAGCAAATAACACTGGTTTTTCCCTAGGTGAACAATTCTAGGTTTTCCCTTTCGAAAGGTAAATTTAGATTGCAATTACTTTGGGTTAATGTTCTTGATAGTTTTATTTGTTATTTGATATTTAGATACGAGTTTTACTTAATATTACGAACATGGTGTGAAGGCGTGATCGTGGGGCAAATAACCGGATAGGTACCAAAAAACCAGTAAGAAACAATTCTCAGTTGCCTGCCTGAGGCAAGCCAATTAGGGGCTGTTGCCAAAAGGGCCATAAGAAGTGGCTCCTCCCTTAAACGTTCAATAAGGATATTTTGGAAACGTAGTCTTATGCAGAAATTAACCGATATTAGAAAAAATCACAAGTTAGAGTCAACTCCCTTTCCGAGATCACTTGTTTAGGCACGACAAATTCAAGTTCAGTTACAAATTTACTTTCAAATCTTTCTGACGTGTTGGAATCTTCTATTCTTTTCGTAATGAGTCACTTATTGGGTTTAGCCAGTGTTGTGTTAAATGTTTTGAAATTGCAGTAAATCCTTTCAATAAAAATGTCAATGTGTTCTTTTGGTGAAAAGGTATTCTTGCTAATTGCTCACGGAAATTCTCTAAAATTTGTTTGGTTTTGTTATTTTATTAATATTGTGGTTGTTCCAATCATGGCAGTATTTGATTTTATTAACTTTTTGTGTGTTGTTTTCATGTTATGTTCGTTCTCCCATCGGAGTAGTAGATGTAATTGCCTAATTTTGTTCACTTTGTTTGGTGGTGTTTCATTCAAGATAGGTAAGTGTTAAAGTCAATGTAGTATTTCACAATTCTTTATCCAAGCAGCTTCTGTAAATTCCGGTACGATCACACCATCCGTTTTAGTGAACCATTTCTTATAACGTGTTTTGTAAGCAGTTTGCGAGTTTTATTTTGTTTAATAATAAATCTTGTGGTCCGAAATGTTGCACGTTTTCATAGAGAATTTCCTGTCGCTAAGAGAAATGAGCATAAAGTGTAGGGGTGTGCTACCTCGTCTGAGAGTGGTTCCAAGGCCAATTGGTTCAGAAGGGAACGGTGATCCGTGGTTGGTATTATAAAGTGATGTGGAATGAGGAAAATTCGATGGACTTAATTCATCTTGCCGCAGAGTGTTTTGAGTGAGTATAGTTAGTACAATATCAGGGGGGTTCGAACAGTCATATTTGTTGGATAAATTTCATCAGTAGAGTATGTAACGGCCCTCTATTAGGTGCACCCGCTCGGCAAACGTGTTAAATAGATAGAGAAAAAAAGGGCTTTGTTATAATCCGATGGATAGACGTACGGCACCCTCCAATGAACCTTGCTCAACTCAATTCTGGTGTCCTCGTTACCCACGAAAGCGTTCCTATCGTTTTTCGATCGAGTCAAAATGAGCTCGTGACACACATTTAACAGAAGTTTGGGGTAGCTTTCCAAGAATCCCAGCAGGATTCTTCCCGGGATGTACACGTTAAAATTCCCGTTCGCGTCGAGAAGGTGGCTCGGTGAGTCTCCCGTATTCGTCCAGCCGGCATTCTCCAGGGCACGTACCTCACCCTCATTCAGAGAAACTACACCCTTCAGTGTGCTCGTGATGCCCACGTTTTTTGTTCGATCCACCTCCACTCCTTTTATTTCATAGCGGACGTCGTCAAAGATGAAACTGAGGGCGTTATTTGTTAAAGCCGCATTTCTGCCTCCTGCACCCTTGATGAACCTGCCCTCTATGTAGATGCAGCTTAGATGCGGCAGTACGTTAACATCTTGTTGGTGAATTGGTATGCGAATTTCGTTATTGGCGTTGAATGTTGTTGTTGTCACGAACGGCTGATGTACGTACACTTCGACACGGCGTGCTGACTCAGCCACAGCAGCACCGTCCAGAACACGAAACGTGTCTACGTTTATGTGTGTCATTATTCAAATACTAGCCTTCTCTTGTTGAAACACAAGTACTAACAGCGCCGCTTGCTTAAATACTCACAATACAAGATGAAACCGTGCGCATGCGCAGTCTACCAGATTCAACGGTCTTGATGAGGACAAACAGACAGACAGACAGGCAGACAGACAGGCAGTCAGACAGGCAGACAGGCAGACAGACAGACAACTGATAAGAATTCTGAAATAGGAGAATAACTAGATTTCTATTTGTCTCAACGAGCTGGTTAATTTGATACCCTACATGACCTAAGTGGGCGGTGCAAGGAACGTGGCCGGAGGCGCGGTCAGTGGGTGACCACTCCTAAACCCCAACCATAAAACCACCCCTAAAAACCACCCCCAAAACCACGCCTAATAACTACCCCCAAACCACCCCTAAATATCACCCCTAAGATCACCCATAAAACCACCCCCAAAAACCACCCCCAAAAACCACCCCCAAAAGCCACCCAGAAATTCCGATACCTCTCGTCGAGTCTTTTAATTTGATACCCCACATGACATAGGTTTTACGTAGGGGTTAGCCTAAATGTAGACTACTGTTCCCAAATAATTAGCGATGTAGGATGTTCTACTACCGAGAACTAAGATGTTTGCATATCAGTAACTATAAATGGTCTCTTTAAGATTCTACATGCGTTCTATATTACCGACATTCAATTTGTACTTTCCAGTAAGTGTAACAGAAATCTACATGTGTTCTATATTACCGACACTCAATTAGTACTTCCAGCACTCACCAGATGTGCATATACATAACGTGGGAGCAAACCTAAACAAACATATCCTGTCGGCGAGTTGAAAGGTTTTTTTCCCCATAATAATAGTATATTATTATATGAGCGATTATGACAGCCATTATGCACGAAGATAATGTTTGAGCCCACGAGCCGAAGACGAGTGGCTCAAATCATCTGAGTGCTGTGCAACTCTCATAATAAGTTGTTGTTCAATTTTGTGCCAGTATAATTTATAATATTTTAAATTTGGTGGAATTCTGGTATTAATAATACTATAACACTTTATACAACAATCAACGTTTCGGCCCCGTTCGGGGCCTTTGTCAAGATTTATTTGTAACATAGGATGTATAAAGTTGGCATAAATTATAAATAAGATTTTCGTTTTATTTTTATTAATTTTCTTGTTCTGTTAAAATTTCCATTTCGTTCAATTTGTATTTTACAATTTTACTAAGTGTTAGCTTATTATGAGATATTTTAAATTTTGTGAAATTCTGGCATTAATAATAACACTTTTTATACAACAATCGACGTTTCGACCCCGTTTGGGCCCTTTGTCAAGATTTATTTGTAAAATAGGATGTATAAAGTTGTCATAAATTATTTATAATTTATGTCAATTTTATAATACTTTATACCTACATCCTATTTTACAAATAAATCTTGACAAAGGGCCCGAAAGGGGTCGAAACTTAGATTGTTGTATAAAAAGTGTTATTATTAATGCCAGAATTTCATCAAATTTAAAATATCTCATAATAATAAGCCAACACTTAGTAAAATTGTAAAATACAAATCGAACGAAATGGAACCCATTTTGACAGAACATCGAAATTAATAAAAATAAAACCAAAATCTTGGAAGTAAGGGGTCCGAAAATACGGTTAAAGCTATCAGACAAATTAGAAGCGAGAAATTAGAAGAAATATGGAAACTCTAGATGGTAGACGTTATAGGGAGATAAACAAAGAATAACAAATTACAAAAATTAATATTTCTGTAGTAATTTAGGCCACGGTTTGTTTTGGTTTTTGCCCAATTATAATTTTCGTTTCCAAATATTTGAAGAATTCAATCTTGCCTCCTAAGTCCAAACCTAATTCCATGAAATTCTGTCATGCCATGTCAATTCTTTTATGTAGAAGTTATTTAAAAGTTTCTGTGCATACATAGATATTTATATATTCTTTCACTACCTGGTACTGATCTACATTTTGTTTGTATACTCTACTCTACATGTCGTTTTGGGGTAGTGTACAGTATGTAAATTAACGTACTTAATAGTTTTGTAATAAATTCACTGTCCATTTGCTTTAGGTGATATACGAGGGCAATTTTATAATTTCGAAGACTAAAGACGCAAAATTTCAAAACAAAATTACGTTTAGTTCACATTTAACAGTTGTCCAAGGCAGATTTGTTAAGTATTTTAAAAACTTTGGGTAAAACTGAGTTACTCAAATATTCCCAAATATGTTACGTCATCTAAGATTCCAGTGATAACAATAATTATCCGCCACATCGCTTGTTAATGGGGAAGACTCGCCGCGAACTGTCCCCCAAGAACCCTTACTTGTAGTAAATCTGTTCGTAAGCATATAACGCTTTGAAATACAGACAAAGAAATACATGCAAATAGAAAATGATAAAGCAAAGTAGTTTCCAAAATAAAATAATAACTTTAAGACTTCAATTTACGTCAAAGTTCTTGATCCATCTACTGTGTGTTAAGACTTCTGGCACAGATCCCACCATTAGGACCTTAGGCGATTTTAGGACGCCCTGTTTAATGTATTAATTAGGCATAACTATAAACAAAAGTTTCAATTATATAAATATACATATTTGTTTAATAACTTTTATAATTCCTACTATTGTGTGCCATACCTCTCAAAAATTCCATTAAACCTCTATCATAGATTTGCACAATTCCCTAAATTCTCTGGTCAACATCCTGATACTTCCTCCATTTAGCAGGTGGTCTCTAACCAGCAACAAGGTGTTCCTAGTAAACGTCCCGACCTATAACACAAAATATGAAACAGTATTAGGAAAACAAAAGATATTTTTCTCTTAAATTATTACATTCTGATATTAAGAAATATGCACGGTGTTTTAAAAACTGGGTAAATGTAGCTTCTTCTATTAAAAAGAAGACATTTTTCTCTAAAAAATAAAATAAAAAATTCCAATTCCTGCGTGGCATCACAGACGAAATTAACTTGCAGAAAATTCGTTGCTTGGGCTTGGAAACAAAACGAACGCCATATTGGTTTCTCTCCAACTGTAGTACTATAATTAGTTTCGCTAACCACCGACTGATGCCGCTCGTCTTTTTTCTAAATATTAACACCATTAGTGCAAGCTTTCACTAATAGATTATCCGACGTTCCTACTTTAACAAATTCTCTATTCCTGCCATATTTTCAGCACATAAAAATGTCTAAAAATAAATAATAATAGCGAGACTATACAGGCAGCCCAGTTTTATGATCTATGAATATGCTAAACCGCATTCTGTGCTGTGATATTGTTTACCATATTCATGAATCATTAAAATAGGCTGCCTGTAGTCTTGCTACCTTTATTTATTTTCGGACATTTTTATATGCTGAAGATACGGCAGGAATAGAAAATTGGTTGTCCACATATCCGGAGGAAACATTAATGAGCGTGTTCCATTTCCACGGCAATTCTGTCTGCCCATATAATATTGTCCTCAAACCAGTCCAAAATGGGTTTGAGTTCTACTGGGAATTCAACTGCCAACATGTCAACCGCTTCATCTTGATCCGCCTGAGGAACAAATGGAATGGCCGTAATCATTTTGCATGCTATAGTAAAATCTGCGTTTTTTTATCGGCCCATTAATCCCAATTCAGACAACTTTTTCAGCATATTTTGAATAAGATGGAAGAAGTAACAAGTAACCCCTTATTTATACTCCAGGAAAGCAATCTCTCATTGCATTGAACGCTGCTATTTCAAAATGTCAGGAAACAGATCAGGGATGCAGTTCAGGTTGAAGTTCTTCTAGCATTTCAAATGGCCGTCGACACCTAATTCCCTGTTTATTTGGCAATAGAGCATACCAGATGGGATGAATTCCTTGGTGAGCCTGGGACAATACGATATATATTTGGAATAATTGCTCAGGGACAGTTTTGAATGTACCATCGACATACCATTCCGTAGAATTGCGCAGAATCTCCGATATTTTTAATATCTTTTCAAATATCAGTATTCTTCCTTGATCTGAGCTTCTTTTAGCCAGTAAAAATGGTTCCTGGATTCCAAGTTGACTTTCGTAAATCGTATAATTGTCCGGAATAACCAAAGCTTCCACGGTTTCTTTGGCCCTGCATTTAATTTTCGTTACAATTTTCTGAATTTCTGAGTTTTCTGCTGCTAATCAATAAGAATGTTGGTTAATACTTCACGTAGCAGAGCGCATTGTATATACCTGCACATATGATGAGAAACAATGTCTACGGAGCTGCGGACCTATACATATATAGCGGACGGCAAAAATTATCTGGAACAGCTGGGAACTAGTCGGTCAAAGTAATACTGAGAATGAACTTGTTACACTCAATTCCTATTTCGGTGTTAGCTGACTTAGCTGAACGACTATGATCCAGTAGTCGAAAGAAAGGCGAGAACACGAGATATGACGAAAAACTCCGAATGCAAGGGTACCGCTGTTTACTCATAACTTTTTTGTTTTTCGGCCGAGATTGAAAATTTCAAGTCTTCTTACAAGCCAGAGGTTCAGTATACTATTGCCATTAACCAGATTCTGAGATTTTCTTTTCAGGAATATTTTATTAGGTTCTACAAAGAAAGCAGTATTTCGCCACTTGTAACATGCGACTTCGTTACCTAATTGTTTTCATATTTCTTAACATATTTCAAAATACAGTTTGTATGATGGATCTTTACGCGCGCGTCACAACTGCTTACATATGACTCAAATCATTTCGAGTGTATTGTCAAGCAGTGGCGTGTGTTCTTATTTTGCTCAGGTACAGATATAAATATGGTAATTTAACAGTTACATCATGTATTAATTTCTAGGTATGGCACCAGCAGAAGAAGAAATGAAAGAAACTTAGATTTTTAAGATATATTTTGTGATGCAATTCTAGATTTTAGTGAGTTCATAGTACCTATTTAAAAAATAAACTTACCTTGTGCATACATGTTGTATATAACATTACGAATTTCCATTTTTTTGGTATTCATCTAAATCTTCGGTTTTTTACTTTTTCCGTGGCCGGGATTTTTCTAGACTAAGCAAAGGCTCATTTCTTTCTGAACGTACTTTGATGCTGGAAACTGTAGGCAAGCGAATCTTTAAAGCATCAGAAACACGGTAAAACATTATAAAAAGTTTATAAAATTAATTCCACATTACGACATTTACTTGACAGTAGGTACCTACACCACACGCCTATGAACTGTAAAAAGCCGATTCTCACTTACGCGACACCAAGCTACGCGACGCGACGCGACACGACAAATTGTAGTAGGGTCCCTGTATTTAGAGAGTACCGCAATCAATAGCTCCACTATGTTTCAGAACTGTGAGTAAATATGGCGGACTGCCGTGTCAGCAGCAAAATGTCATTCTGACGTTCCGCCACAATTCAAATTTGGCGGCTGTTATTGTGAGTAAATATGGCGGAGATTGCGGTACTCTCTAAATATAGGGACCCTAAATTGTAGTTAATAATGTTTTACATGTATTTAAACGAAAGCATTCCCATTTGAGCTTTACTACGCGACGCGGCAACGCGCGACGGCGCGCGACGGATTTTCAATTCTCAGCGAGCGATTAAATTCATGCCGCGTCGCGTAGCGCCGCTTGCTGTCGCGGGAGTGTGGATCAAGTGAGAGCATGGGGAGCTAGGAGAATGGTTTTACAAACGTCAACTGCACGTCAAAATATGTTCCCCTTGAGTCATAATCTCCTAAATTTCCGTGTCTCTGGGATTTTACGTATTTCTATTTATTTCTAAGATATTTGAGGTGGCTCGTTCTTAAATTACTATGTTTCTTAGACATACTTTAATATTTTCTGAATAATATAGATGCTTTTTGGTGACATGTATTACTTAGAACCTTTACTATAATATGACGCAGTTTTTACCGCTGCAATATAATATAGGTAAGTAGGAATTTAATAAATTACTTTAATACGTAAGTAGGTACGTGTATAATAAAATTCTTTATGGAATATATTTTGCTGGTAACTTACCTAAGAAAAACGGTTAATCTTTCGTGTGGCCCAATGCTATTCCGAAACTTTGTATTTTGTTTGGTCAGTGGTATACCTAAGATTTCAATCAATTGGTTAAATTTTTCCGGTGTCATCCTAAAATATTTATAAAATTTCCTATCGTCCTCTTGTAATCTTCTAAAGAGGGTGTGAAATTCTCCTTCTTGAAGCCGTGCTCTAAATATGTCGTGGACCCAGTATTTTCTGTTCTCCCTTTTTCTTTTTACTTGATTGTATCCATGACATATTAAAGCTAACGCCAGCACATCGTCACTACTTGATGTAGAACTCTCCATATCGAAACACAATACTGAACTGAATGCACCAATTTAAATTGTCTGCGTCGCGTCGCTTCGCGTCGCTCGTTGCCGCGCAAGTGAGAATACTTACCATGCTCGCGACAGATAGCATCGCGATGTCGCGTCGCGTCGCCAAGCTCAGTGTCGCGTAAATGAGAATCGACCTACGCTGAATGGCGCTTCTACATCACTTCATATAGTCGCATTTGTGTTCCGCTCAATATTGTATTATGAGACGTATGTCTTACAACCAAATGACATACGTCGCTGCATTTATATTAAGGAATGGTACGGGCTAGCAGTAGGCGCGTATGTCTTAACTAATTTTATACACACCCAAAGATTCATTATACAAAGTATAGCAATAGTAGATTTGTATTTTAAGAACTGTTTGCAAACAAAAACAATGTAATATCATTTGTAGTTTTTGTAATATTTGCAAACAAGCAAACGTCTACCGTGCTCCCAAATTTCCTGTGTGTCGCGCTCTTAAATAGTATGGTTAGAAACCCTTGAAACATTTTTTAGCCGTAATTATATGATTTTTCGGTATTTATACCTGTTTCTACAGTTTGAAGTGGCAACATGAAAATTTCATTTTTTACACTGTTCCGTGGATTCCGTATTAAAGCTATTTAAGTATAACATGAAATAATTCGTTTTTTAAAATAAAATTTCAATAATGAAATTATTTTATTTTGTCAGAAATCATGTAAGTATTAAGGCGCCCACTCACACAGAGGGAAGAATGCGCGGGTTTGACTGCACACTTTTACGTTAAGTTAAACCTGTAGTCTGTCCTTCCCCACACACACAATGAGTAAAATCGTCAGTTTTGGGTACGATGGCAACACGAAAAGACCTTATGTTGATGACAGTGGCGTGCTTAATAATAAAAAAACAAAGTGTTACAAAAACCAAAAGACCTAGATCCAAATGGGTGAAGGAATGGTTGCTGAAACGTCATGAATATTTCACGTGAACAATTCAATAAACTCGTTAAAAATTCGCGTGAAAAATTGTGTAAATCCGACATGTTGATGCATCAAATCGCGGATGCAATGCTGCTAAACAAACGCCACTGGCCCGACCCGAGGCGTGCACGGACTTTTTCACCATACACGGTGACTCTTCCCCGTGCAGTTATAACTGCACATTCCAAAAATCAAGCAGCGCTTGATTCCCAGCGACTTGACTGTGCACGCCACACGCTTCCCCATACACAGTAAGTTTTAACTGTACCCCGTGGCGTATGCATTCAAGTCTTCAGTTATCCCTCTGTGTGGCGTGCACAGTCAAGTCGCTGGGAATCAAGCGCTGCTTGATTTTTGGAATGTGCAGTTATAACTGCACGGGGAAGAGTCACCGTGTATGGTGAAAAAGTCCGTGCACGCCTCGGGTCGGGCCAGTGGCGTTTGTTTAGCAGCATTGCATCCGCGATTTGACGCATCAACATGTCGGATTTACACAATTTTTCACGCGAATTTTTAACGGAGTTTATTGAATTGTTCACGTGAGAATATTCATGACGTTTCAGCAACCATTCCTTCACCCATTTGGATCTAGGTCTTTTGGTTTTTGTAACACTTTGTTTTTTTATTATTAAGTACGCCACTGTCATCAACATAAGGTCTTTTCGTGTTGCCATCGTACCCAAAACTGACGATTTTACTCATTGTGTGTGTGGGGAAGGACAGACTACAGGTTTAACTTAACGTAAAAGTGTGCAGTCAAACCCGCGCATTCTTCCCTCTGTGTGAGTGGGCGCCTTTATACGAGGTATTACACGTTTCTATGACAACGTTCTTCCAGCGGTTGCTTGTTTTGTGTACTATGGGGTCTAATGTGGCTGTAAAAGTGCAACTTCCCACAAGTTCTTGCGGATAAAGTAAAGTACATATTTCACTCTCGAGACGGCTATTATTAACGAGGATGAAAGTTTAAAGCACGAGCCCTATTAATCAATATGTATCACGTGGAATAAAACTGATTTTTTTATCAAACAAAGATTTGACTAGGAATTAGTATTATTTTATTTAATTAATAAAAAAGGCTCACATTATTGTGTGCGACGCTTCTTATCTTTAACGCTCATTGCACTTCAATTCTATTATGTACTCGAATAAACTGATATTATTATCAACTCTACGCTGCAATACATTAACAAATTAACTGTATTTTTAATCTGCTTTTAAAACGCCATCTTTTTTACAGGAAAAATCGAGTGACCGGTAAACTGACTGTAAACGACGAGAATAGAGATGAAGCTGCGTTTAGAAGACAGTCATGCTACATAATGCAAGATGACAACCTGCAGCCTTTATTGACTGTTTATGAAGCAATGATGGTGGCCGCAAATTTAAAACTTAGCTCAGAATTTAGTCTTAAAGAAAAGAAATCAAGGGTATTTAGAAAAACAAGTAATGCCTATATACCTAACGACTAACATTACCATTTTATATTCCAGGTAAAAGAAATATTAGAATCTATCAGTTTGTGGGAAAATAGAACTGTAAATACAAATTCCTTATCAGGGGGACAGAGAAAACGTTTATCAATCGCCTTAGAACTTTTGAAAAATCCTCAGGTTTTGTTCTTCGATGAGCCAACAAGGTAAAGATAACAAAATATCTACTTATATCTACATAAAATAATGTTCTTACAATTTTTTTCCACGAAAAATATACACTCGAAAAGTGTCCCGTCACAACCGTCATTTTTATTCCGAACAAACTCTTCCTGTGGTGTATTAGGTAATCGTTTTACAGGAGAACCGACAATTTCGTCATCAAAAATTGTCCTAAAATAATGGCGTCACGCATCAGCTGCGGCACCAGTGGCGTACTATTTAAGTCAGAGACTGTTAAAAATTAAAGGCCGCGACCGTTCGACACTGAAGCGAGAGGGAAATGGACGGTCGCATTTTTGTTGCCTAGCAACCGCGGTTCGTTCTCCTGTGAAACGACTAATAACAGATGCAAAGTCAGACGATGAAGTTTGGTGTGCGTAGGGGAATGAGCCACGAGTTAGTTGGTGGAATTTGCTTGGAATGAAAATTACGTTAGAGCTTCTTGCCACCTATTCAAAAATAATTACTGCTAAGCTGGAACACAATGTACCTACTCAAGATATTCTTTAAAAACATGATCTGGCTAAATTTATGGCCGAACAAAAAAAATCTTTAGATTGGTGTAAGATAAATAATAATAATTATAATAACTCGAGAACAAAAGTAGTGGTTACTAAGCGACGCTTTCTTGAAATTGTCAAAATTCCAGAGCAGTACAAGAAATAATTCGACAGGTTTTCGAAAACTTGTTGCCAGGCTATATTCACGAGACCAAGAGTCTATAGTGAAAGCCTCACAATGAGAAAAGTACGTGTAATTTTCATTTACAGTGCATTCTGAACATAATGACACCTCACTTCCCCCCTCGTTTCAAAATTCAAATAAACTAGAAATTTATTTTTGAAATATTTATCACAGCATACGATATTATGACATTTTTAAATGCAAATATTTTAAAAAGTATGAGAGATAAGTTTCGTGTGTGCTATATCACTTTAAACATAATTAGGTGTTTAAGGATTGAAAAATCCAAGCCGTGTCATTTTCAATAATTTTTTTTTGTAGCGACGTAATTGAAAACTAAACCAAAACTAAAACTTTTATACCTATTCATCTTATTTTTCTAAGTCCATAATTAATTCAAGAATCAATTAGACCCGTACAAGTACAAGATGAATGAGGATAAGGGGAGTGGGAAATTTCAGTGAAACACCCTGTGGAAACATGGTTTTGGAGTTATGTGTTTGCAAAAACTTTCTTATTTTTGATTTTAATATAATCATTAATAAGGACTTTTTGTCTTTTGAAATTTATAAAAATATACCGGTCGTTCAATTTAAAGAAAATGTATTTTTGTAAATAATGCGCAAATCTACCATGTTTTTTCGATTTTCGCAATTGAAATTTATACGTAAAGATCAAAGTGGATAAAACAAGTGTACTGACTTGCCACTAAAAGGTGGGTAGTATTTGTCCGAGCTCATGGGCAAGAGAAGGGAAGTTGCGAGAGAGGAATCGGGCCGATTTTTCATATTTCGCGCGTAGGAAATGCGTCGCGCTCAAAATGTATCATGTCATAACTCCCTCAAAAATTGTCTTATCGAGTTGCAATTTTTTTAAAATTATTCCTTAATCTTTCAGGATGCTTACGAAATCTTTGAAATTGCAATTACATAATTACTTTTCATTCCGCTTTGCGATTTTCGAGACGTTGTCTTTTTGGTGCAGTGGAATTTTCACCTATCGAGGAACTATGTTCATTTTTAGAATTTGGACAAATCTCCGATGGCAAAGTTATAGAGAAAGGATTGAATTTTATTTTACACTAAGATTCAATTCATTATCTGAACACGATAATCGTTCTGAGCGCTTAACTCTTGAACTCAGTAGCCTGCGATAACGAAACGGTTACAGGATCAATCTTTAGGAGACTGTACATGTGTACATGTGTGCAGAGGTATTTCGTTTTATTCGTAGTCGAGTAAAATCAACCCTCAATTGTGACGAAAATTTTTTTTGGCGTAGAACCAAGTAAAATCTATATGGTTGTGTTCCTTGTATTATTTTCCATATGAATCTTTGGTTTACGACATTTCTGGTCTGTGCAGAACTTTTTTATTTTCCAAAAATATAAAATTTTGCATATGTATGAAACAGTTGGTTTTTAAAACACAACATGCCATATCTCAGTAAATATTTGAGATATCGACGTGAATTTTTTTTTAAATTAAAGTAGAAACATGAACGCCCAAACAATACTAAAATATTTTAAAATATCACAATATTTTTCGCGAAAAATAATTAGAAACTTCATTTTACTTCGCTTGTGCATTATAAATTTCGACATGCGACAAACTTTTTTATTTTTGAAAATTTGTCTGTATATGCTGCGAATGAAATGAAGTGAAGGGTTGTAGAAAGTTTTTGGAGAAAGAATTATTGACCTATGGGTCATAGTTTTGAAGTTATGATCTTTTTGTCAGACGCGGCCTAATGAGCGGACGGGTCGTGGCAATGCACTATCAGGGTAACGCGTAGCGGACCCATAGTCGGCTACGGATAACGACGCATAAAAATGAGTTAAAACATGAAAAGAACTTAGTTTATTTTTATTCCTATTTTATACAATCAATATTGAGCGTCAGATTCAGCATCTGATTGTTCTTCTTCTAATTTTACTGCAGTATTAACAGAATTCTTGCACTTCCAGTGTATAGAATATTTTAAACCTTCTTTTGCACAGTTACATCTATTACTATTACAGTTTTTATCTGAACACAAAAGTGATAAAGGTTGTCTCACAGATGGAGTTACTAAATAAGGGTTTCCAGTGGTCTTTCTGAAATGCCCAGCCGTATTTTTCTAGGCTTACGAAGTTAATGTTGTTAATGTGACTAGAATATCATGTTTTTAATTGGTACATACATCTAAACTGGGAAAAAATCAAATGCGATTAAATGTATAACAAGATATGATTTCGAATACAAACCTTTGCAAATGCAATTTAAAATCATCGTCTGTAGTCGGGATTTCAGACGCAGGCCGATTCGTGTTTTAGCCAAAAAAAGTCATAATTCATTTAATGTTCTCACGTCTTTTTGTTTATTTTTTTATAAATATAAAACATACACAACTGCAATCTCATATGCGTGTTCAAATGGCAGATTTGGCAAGTCCATCATATTCTTCAGGTTGTCGGCGTTTTTAAGTAATACATCAAGAGCGGTTTTCTTCCCAATTTTGTAAACGCACTGGTAGTATCACACCCAGTGAGACAGTGTATTGCCAAATAAACATTGCGATACAGTTTTGCCAATCTTCTAATATATAAAATTTTCGTGTCACGGTGTTTGTGGTCGCACTCCTCCGAAACGGCTCGACCGATTTTTATGATTTTTTTTTGTACATTTGGTAGGTATGAGAATAGGTCGTAAAGTATTTTTCACCCTCCTACCCCCACCCCCATTTTTTAATCGCGATTTTAGTATTTTTGTATGAACAGTATCCAAATAATTGATTTTTTTTTGTACATTTGGTAGGTATGAGAATATGTCGTAAAGTATTTTTCACCCTCCTACCCCCACCCACCATTTTTTATTCGCGTTTTTAGTATTTTTGTATTAACAATCTGTATATATAAAAAAATCGGGTTCTAGGAATTTTTTTGAACGCTTCGACCATTTTTATAAAACATTTCGTGTGTTGGAGTGGGTCCCTGGATGGTTTACATTCACAATTGGACCGGGTAGGTTGCGTTGCAATCGTGTTCCAGGAGTTTTTTTTAACGGCTGGACCGATTTTTATGAATTTTTTTGTGTTTGTTGGAGTGGATGGTTTACATTCACAATTGGACCCGGTAGGTGGCGCTGCAATCGGGTGTTACTGAACTCCCCCTAAACGGCTGGACCGATTTTGATTAAATTTTTTGTGTGTGTTGGAGTGGGTCCCTGGATGGTTTACATTCACAGTTGGACCCGGTAGGTGGCGCTGCAATCGGGTTCTAGGATTTTTTTTAAATGGCTGGACCGATTTTGATGAAATTTTTTGTGTGTGTTTGAGTGGGTCCCTGGATGATTTACATTCAAAATTATACCCGGTAGGTGGCGCTGCAATCGGGTTCTAGGATTTTTTTTTCGAACATTTTTTAATGGGCAGGACAACGTCTGCCGGGCCCGCTAGTTTTTTTATAATATATTTTACCATTATAATACGTGTGTTTTTGGTATGGCCTTACTGCATAAAGAGATTACAATTATATAATTCAGGTACCTTACTACAGTAGTGTATGAACAAAATAAGCACGTTCGTATCTACAGATTTAGTAAAAACTTTTTACAACCTTTCTCTTCATTTCATTCGCAGCATATACAGACATATTTTCAAAAATAAAAAAGTTTGTCGCGTGTCGAAATTTATAATGCACAAGCGAAGTAAAATGAAGTTTCTAATTATTTTCCGCAAAAAATATTGTGATATTTTAAAATATTTTAGTACTGTTTGAGGCGTTCATGTTTCTACTTTAATTTAAAAAAAAAATTCAAATCGATATCTCAAATATTTACTGAGATATGACGTGCTGTGTTTTAAAAACCAACTGTTTCATACATATGCAAATATTTACATTTTTCGAAAATAAAAAAGTTCTGCACAGGCCGGAAATATCGTAAACCAAAGATTCATATGGAAAATAATACAAGGAACACAACCATATAGCTTTTATTTGGTTCTACGTTAAAACATTTTTTTTCGAGAAATAAGCGAGTTAGCGGCCTGGATTTACTCAACTATCGCTGTTTGATGAAAATATCAAAATGGTACGAAAATGTGTAGGGCCTAATTGTGTTTCGGTTATGCAACGTGCAAGGAAAAGGTTGCCACTGACAGGTATACGATTTTAAGAGTTACGCTCTCAGAACGATTATCGTGTTCAAATCGTCATAACTTTTTTTCTATGGGAAATAATGAATTGAATCTTGGTGTAAAATAGAATTCAATCCTTTCTCTATAACTTTTCCACCGGAAGTTTGTCCAAATTCTAAAAATGAGCATAGTTCCTCGATAGGTGAAAATTCCACTGCACCAAAAAGACAACGTCTCGAAAATCACAAAGCGGAATGAAGAGTAATTATGTAATTGCAGTTTGAAAGATTTCGTGAGCATCCTGAAAGTTTAAGAAATAATTTTAAAACAAATTCAACTCGATAAGACAATTTTTGAGTGAGTTATGACATGATACATTTTGAGCGCGCCGCATTTCCTACGCGCGAAATATGGAAAATCGGCCCGATTCCCCTCTCGCACTTCCCTTATCTTGCCTATAAGCTCGGACAAATACTACTCACCTTTTCCTCTACTAAATGCATGTCTTATCCACTTTGGTAAAGATATACTGCCTACAAGTTTGCTCATATATGCTCATTTCATTGGAAGTTGTAGCTCCAAACATGGCATAATTACACAAAGATAACACAGAGCACACTTAATTTTCAACAGTCTGTGTAAAAACACAAAGGAACAAATTAATTTATTTTTATTTTTATACCGTATTAGTTGTCTCGTTTGTTTTTGCTACGCCATAAGTTGGATTAAAATTATTATTGTGAGGCTTGCGTTAAACACTTGTTTCACGACAGGTTCATAGGATTCCAGTTGGTATTGCCCGGTGGAAACCACAAAGAGAAAACAGAAAGGTGATTGAAAAATAGACATTTGCAGCGGGCAACATCTGTTCTCTCGCTCATAATAACGGAGAATGTTTATTCATGTTTGTTGCACACTGAGCGGCCAATGAAAATTGAACTAATTGAATCGCTCATGCGCACATCACTTTTATTCAAATGCTTGTTTTTATTTGTTGACATCTAAAAATTAAAATGGTAATCTTTACTAGTAATGTTAATTTGCTGGTAATTATTTGCTATACAGTCCCATTTTACTATATTTTTTGTAGTTATTAGCGGTAATCAAAATATAAAGTAAAACACAGGGTGTTCACGCGAACCTAATAGGCAAATTTATAACAGAGATTGGGACGTTTACGAAAATATATTTCAGTCAACAGTTGTTATTTTCTATCTCCCTGGATAAAGTGCGGAGGAGTCGAAGAATGAACAGGGGCTCAGGGTGTTAACGGATCGGTTTGCGCATGTGAAAATCGCTACTAGAGATGCGAAAATATCAAGTATTCGTTACAAAGTATTCGTTACTCCTGTAGTAACGAAAGTAAAGAATACTGATTTCGACAAGTATTCGTTCTTCGAGTACTTTAATTGCGCAGGTTCAGAACAGCACACGCCTTCTTTCCTATTCCATTTTTGCTATATTGTTTCATTTCGTGATTTCGTTACTCGCTGGTTGCTGGAGTCATTTCTTGATTTCGTTACTTACTGGAGAGCCTCGCTATTTCGCTACTTGTTGAAGTCTTGCGTCTCGCGGGTCTCGTCATTTTTTCACTTGATGTGTTGCCGTGCATAGATGCGACGCGTGGTTTGTCGGCAATTATACAAAATATAAACGAATATAAAACAGCCGGCATTGGTTTCGTTTGATATCCTCTCTTATTTTGACCAGTTCTAGATCAATTTAAACATTTTACACAACACAGATCAGTAGCTAGCTTTTTGTTTTAGCAGTAAGCAATCTGTTGTATTATAAAATATGTATAATGATATTTATTTTGTTTCAACTGAATTTATTACTTAAATCTATATTTTCATCGGGGATGCAGTCTTTAGATAAATACAAAGAGTTTTATTTACCTAAAGATTGCATCCCCGATGAAAATTAAATTCAAATTATAAAATATATTCACAGGTGTCCCAAAAAGTACGTAACAGCCAAATATCTCTTTTATTAGGTATTTACTTATCGCATAAAATTTTCGTTCAGACAAAAAATTTTCTTGTAAAAAGCTCTCCTTGAAAACTCTGTCTAATACATTCTATCTTATACGAGAAGTGTTCAAGACGAAAAAGAACTGTTTCGGTTAAATGGAAAATGCCTTATTCTACGTCGAACTAATGAATTAAGGAATTAATTAAGAAAGTTTGCTCAGAATCGCAAAATATAGGGCCCAAGCAAAAATTTGCCACGATATTCATCTTCTTTATTTCGCCTCGTACACTGCATAATATGCATACACGCTACACGCATAATAACCACAACCCGCAGCGTTGCGAAAA
This sequence comes from Xestobium rufovillosum, assembly GCA_963966045.1. Lineage (NCBI taxonomy): Eukaryota > Metazoa > Arthropoda > Insecta > Coleoptera > Ptinidae > Xestobium > Xestobium rufovillosum. The sequence continues at coordinate 18,016,288 of OZ014492.1, read as the reverse complement.
CGAGTAACGAATACTCAGTAACGAATACAAATAGCGAGAGTAGCGACTTGTAACGAATACAAAAAAGTAACGAAATTTCACATCTCTAATCCCTACCTAATCTGTAGGCCCAGGCCCCGTACGTCACAGCCTCACAGCGTCATTCAAATATTGTGTTTCAAGTGTGATGCACGTTTCGTATTTATTTATGACGAAAATAAGTCTTAAATAAAAATATTAAAATTGCGGAATTTGTTTTGGATAGTAAACTATTCAATAGGATCATTTTCAAAATTTGCGGGTTTTCCGCATTGGAAAATGTTTCCCGTTATGCAGCTTGTTCCATTAAATGGCGGTAGATCAAAATTACAGTTTTTTTAAAGAATACCCTGCCCTTTATTTGTTTTTTGAATTCTACACTTATTTATAACTGGAAATTGCAAGGAAGACCACGCTGGAATGTTGATTTTTTTCGAAATTTTTCACATATACATATCTGTAGTTAAAACTTGAGAAATCTTTGTCGAACTGATATTTTAGGGATTATTAGATAAAAAATCAGTGAGTTAATCAGTGCTATTGCTAGAAAACTGAATTTACTATACAGATTACTCAAAATAATGTAGGTACCTACACTTTTATCTACATGTAACTTGCGATTTTTAAATATGTGGTATAGGTAGGTATACTAAATTAAGTATTCTATCGCAAGAATTTATTCGTCAGTCTGTTATCTAGTGATCCCCAAAATAGCAGTTCGATAAAGGTTTCTGTTTTGTCTGGGCATGTCAAATTCTTGTTACATTCCGAAAAAACTGGAATAACTCAAAACCTTCGACATTTTCGAGTATGGTCTTCCTTACAATTTTTCATTATAATTAAGTGTATGTATATAATTAATCACAAATAAAATGTGGGGTGTTCCAGTTAAAAACTTAGTTTTCATCTGCCAGCCTTATAATATGGGACTAGCTACATAACTGAGAATATTATAAGTACAATAATTATTATAGAACGTCGAACCTGACAACTTTTATCTGAAACATTTATTCCGATTAGTTTCGTTTGAACATGCTGTATTAATAGTTTCATTAAGGTCTATTTATTTGTAGATATGGTTAATTATCGTTTTTCGTTTGTAATGTTGGTGGCTATAATCTCGCAAATATAGTATTTTTAATTTATCTTTGTTTATGCATTTTAATACAATTAATGAGGGGTTTCTTGTTTTGTTTCCATGCAAATTTTTTATATGTTAATAATGTTGCCAATAACATAATAGCCCCAGGAATTAATATACAGGGTTAAACTACTCGTATTAAGATACTCAGATTGCAGATTCGCGAATGATATAATAATGATATAATAACAGTGTTGGCATCCAGTAAAGAGGAATTAGGAATGGCTCTGAACGAAATGGAAGCAGTTTTCATATAGGGCTGCGGATCTAGCGGGCCGTGAAAATAGAACTAAAACTAAAATACAAATCGAGAACGAGATAAAGGAAGTCGCAGATTTCCGCTATTTAGGAAATCAAATAACTGGCGATGGCAGGAGTACTAGAGATGTAAAACGAAGAATGGCGCAGGACCGAGTTGCACTTAATAAAAAGAAACAACTGTTATGCCCGGGAACGGTAAATACAGAAACTCCGAAGACTTTTAAAAAGGTATAAATGACGTACGGTATTTTATGGGTGCGATACTTGGACGATGAGAAGCGGATCGGAAAAAATAGGAGCGCTTGAAATGTGGTGCTGTAGACGCATGATGAATATACCGTGGATAGATAAGGTTAGCAATAGGGAGGTATTAGAAAGAGTTGGAGAAAATCGAAAGGTATGTAAGACAATAAAGAATAGGAGAGAGGAAGGATAATAGGACACCTTCTGAGACACGAAGAATTAATTCGCGACATATTAGAGTCGAAAATAGGAATAGAGGTAGGGATGAACACAGATTAGACTACTTCTCTCGAATAGTTGGGATGGAGGATGTTCTACTTTTGGGGAAATGCGTAGGTTATAGCTCGGGATAGGAAAGGATGGAGGCACGACTTCAGCCAGACTTCGAAGTGAAACCTTTACTATGTTGATTATTTTATTAATAGATTATTTCGGTATTTTCTACGTTACGTCACATCGCCATTTTTCCGCGTTTTTACCGGAAAGTGTTGTTTTGGCCTTGCAACACCTTCCAATGTTGAATTTTGTTGGCGTAAGTCCCCTGTTTGTAGAGAAGCATACGGGACCGGGGAGCGAATAGGTGTGCCGGGTGGGCAAAACAACCTGGTAATACTCGTAGAACGTAGTCGTGCAAACGCAAAAGTTTTGAAATATGAATAGGAAAATCAAGGAAAATTCTAAGCGACAAAATGGCAAACTCGCTTTCCCCATAAGGAGTCTAGTATGAAAAGAAATGCGCACGTCAAGTGGAAATAGAGAAATTAATCTTGTTTCCTAGAGGGGGGGACTTCAACGCACCACTCGACCAAAACCAGAAATTGTGGGCCGTGAAACCCATATTTTTTGCAAGTATGTAATTTGTGAAGAGGAGAATACACAAGTTCAACTCAGTAGAAATAAGTAGGAATTGTGTTTGAAGAATGCTTAGAACTAGTTTTACAACTTGGACATAACAGTCAGCTGCTCAGGGTGCGTGCACCCAGGGTCGTATTCAATGACGGGCGAGTGTGATTTTCTCTGGGGAAATTGATTTCCGGCAAAAATGTGGATCGCTTGACATTCTGTGGTGAGTCCTATCCATTAGGATGTGACGTAATGTAAACGTGACCTAAAATGCCTTTTTTCCAACATACAGGGTGTTCAAAATTGAACTATGAAGATGGTTTTCTTTAATTTTTTCGAATTAATCGATTAATAAAATAATAAATAAGTCGTGAAATAGATTAATAAAACAATCAATTAATCAAAAAGACCGCAACCTAATTACTCAAATTAATAGATTATTTACTAATTATCGATCAACCGAAAAACGATAATTATGGGTCAACTGGGGATACCAACTATAAGACCATGTGACAACGTTGCATTTTTTAGATTGACCTGCTGGTGTGCAACAAGGATGAGGTGATTGTACATCCATTGCCATAGAGTGGTTCCTGTCTTTGTCCTTTTTGTTTTCTTCCTGGGCTAAAGAGAAGCAAACCGGAGAATATTATTATTTTAAATTGTGATCAATTATTATGATTTTCACACGTTATATAAGTTTAAAAACTATTATATTTGACACCTTATATTTAATAGACTTTTTCATTTAATAATAATAATAATAATAATAATAATACATTTATTAACACCAAAAATACAGAAAATAAAGATACACAAATTGAAAAAATTAATTTTGGTGCTAAAAGGCCAGCATTCAGACATCTGCATCCGCAAAGAGTAGGCAAAGTCTGATCTCCCATACAGGCCTAACTAAATTATACTACACTTATTAGCAGGTAGGTAATTTTACAAAATATTTGAAATATATGAATGAGATGAAATGAAAAGACAAGCTGAATAAGTATAACAACAGAAAAAGAAAGGGAAGGAAGAGCAGTAGAAATTGCCAAGAAGACGACGAAGGAGAAAAGAAGAAGAAGAAAGAGAGTGGAGCACAAACCCATAAGTCAAACACATCAATAGCATATATTATGCAGAAACACCATAATGGTCTACTGATGATCAAGCAAGATCCGATGAAAGTTTTTCCTGAAGACATGGCAAGGAAGAGACAAATTCAAGCGGTTCACCTTATTCATGCAGGCAGCTATGTTGTAGGAAAAAGATCTCTTAAATATTTCCTTGCGATGCCTGGGAATTGTGAGCATAAGAGACTTTCGCCGCGTGGCAACACTATGGACATCCGCACGGAAAACAAGTCTCCGATATAAATATATGGGTATTTTGTATTTAATAATCCGGAGAAAGAAACAGACCATATGAAGGCGACGCCTGTTGTACATATTCAACCATCCAGCATCCTTCAGCTTGTGAGAGATATGAGAACGTGCTCTAATACCGAATATTAGACGCAAACACGAATTCTGAACCTTTTGGACACGAAACACATCAACACTATTTAAACAAGGACCATATACACTGTCACAAAAATTAAAATGTGACAGGACTAATGAATCACAGAGCATTTTCTTGGTATTCAGGTCTAAATAATAAATAATGTCTTTGACTGTAGATAAGTTTGAGTGCCGAATAAGTTCTTCTCAATAGGAGGTTCACATGCTGAGTAAAACGCAGGTTGCAGTCCATATACAAACCCAAATTCCTAACACAATCCTTAAAAGGTATGATCTCTTTGTCAATTTTTAAGACCAACTGGTTTATAGTACTAGTTCTAAATGAATCACTACCAAATAAAATCGCGCATGACTTTTTGGGGTTTATTTTTAAAAGGTGTTGTTTAGAAATAAAAGCTAGTTTATCTAGATCACTATTTATAAGAACACGGGCATGCATAACATCAGACGGTTCAAAAGAATGATAAACTTGAATATCATCAGCATAGAAATGATATTTGCAATGTGAAAGCGACCTATGAAATGACGATGTATATATAGTGTATAGAACAGGACCAAGGATGCTACCCTGAGGCACACCCGATATGAGGTTACAAGGTAGAGACACGTTTTTATTGTATTTTACACACTGAACCCGATCGGACAGAAAAGAACACAGCAGACCGATCGCATCAGGAGCAAGACCAACATAATGTAACATGGATATAAGAATATTGTGATTTAAGGTATCAAACGCTTTCGAATAATCAATTAAAATGAGAACGGTAACTTTATTACTATCACAAGCTCGAAAAATATCATCTGTTACCTCAGTTAAAGCAGTAGCACAACTATGTCCTCTCCTAAAACCTGATTGCGCTGAGGGCAGTACGCCACAAGCATCCAGGTGCACGCGAAGCTGGAGCTCCAGAATCTTTTCGAGAATTTTTAAGAATACAGGTAGTATACTTATCGATCTGAGATCACTAAACTCTGAGGGTGCAGCAACTTTTGCCAAAGGAATTACATGCGCATGTTTCCACGCCCTAGGAAAATATGATTTACGTATACATTCATTGATAATATGAGTCAGAAAAGAAAGAATATAAGGACAACACAGAAGAATCAGGGAAATATTAAGGTTATCGCTGCCATACGCCTTGGATTTTATTGCTGCCAAAACATCGAGAACGGAGATCTCATCAACGCAACCAAAAGACAAGGGGTTAGCAATACCAGGTAGTAGGGTAGTAGAATAAAAATTGAGTAACTCGTCACTAGGTTGCAGCTCAGATTTACAGGATTCCACGAAGTAAGAATTTAACGAATTCACGTCACTCAGGTTAGGTGGCAAATTAGGCGATCCACGCTTAAGGACATTCAGCCTGCTAAGTTCCTTCCACTTTTCCCTAGTTGAACAGTCACGAAACTTATAACTAAGATAGGCTTTCTTCTCAGAACGTAAGGCAGATGTGGTAATATTCCTCAATTGTTTATAGTACGCCCAATGTTCAGGAAGTTTGCTAATTTTGAATCGACTTAAAGCTCCATCTCTCAACCTCATCATAAACCTTATGTTATCTGTAATCCAAGACGAATAACAATTATTTCTGCGAGGTTTGGAAACTTTGAGAGGAGCATGAAGGTTGCAAAGATAAAGAATGAAAGAGTTCATGGTCTCTATCTTCGCATCGATGTTGTCCGTCCAAAAAATAGAATGCCAAGGTAAAGACTGAAGATCAATTTTAAATTGTTCTGCATTAATGTTACCCAGCGCTCGATAAGTAAAACTAGGGTTTATGGTTGGCTCAGAGCTGCATCGAAGCCTACAAGAAATGAGGAAGTGATCCGAAACCTGAGCATCTATAACAGACTGGCATATGTTGAAGACATTTGCAAATATCAAATCAATTAAAGAAAAAGATGACTCTGTCACTCTCGTCGGTTCAGTTATAATTTGTGACAGATTGAAAGTTTCAGCTACGGATAATAATCTATTTGAAATTGAACTATTGCACATAACGTTAACATTAAAATCTCCAAGGCAAAGGATGCTATCAAATTGAGAATACAGCTCAACAAGTATATCTTCAAAACGGCTTAAAAAAGCATTGTCATCGCCATTCGGAGGCCTGTATACAACTCCAATCACATGATTCGCACCACCAACCTGCAATACAACCCACAAGCACTCCAGACAGTCACAACAAAGTTTCAGCAGTATCCGAAATTGTATATTACTGCGGACATACACAGCAACGCCCCCACCCCTACCAACACGATCAGATCTCGCCAACGAATATCCCTCCAGAGCCACCACATCATCACCAATGCCCTCCCGAAGCCAAGTTTCACTCACACACAAAACATCATAGCTTGCCAGGCTTACATGATCAAGAAGGCGATCAAACGCAGCTGTCAGAGACCTAACATTAACGTGCCCAACATCCAGCGTCATGTGCCACAGGCCAAGAGTAAGGAAAAGAAAAGAAATGAGCAATGAAATGAAGTGAAGAAGACAAAAAATAGAATATAATATGTGTAATGAAACGACTCAAAAGCCTCAAACCACCCATGACTTGCAGTCATTCCCAAAGAAAAATGAATAAAACAAATAGAGAGAGTATTTAATTTTTAACACATTATACGTCTAAGAAAAAATGAATAAAACAAAATAAAATAAAGAGATTACTTAATTCTTAACACATTAAACGTCTGAAATACACAACAATCTTCATTACCATGTTTTTCTTAACAACAAATGAAGTCACTGATTGCAGTGAAAAAAAAAAAGGCATGCAATCACTCCTTAATTAATGTTTTGCTTCCAGCCACATCTGCATACACATTCCCGTTCATCGTCCAGACCTTACCCTTTCCATATTTTTCTTGAGCTTTATGCATGATCTGAACCCGAGATGCAGTCAGGTCCTCGGCAATAACGTACTTTGTCCCCTTCAAATTTCTTCTCTGCGACAGCACCCTCCACTTTGCCCGATAAGAAACAAATTTGACTAACACGGGACGATATTTCCCCTCCTTAAAAACAGATGTTCTGTGACATCGGTCTATGTCATCAATATTCAAAAGGATCTTAAGATTGTTGCTGAAAAAATTAAGCACCTTTTCTTCTACACTCTCGTCAGCATCCTCTGGTAAACCAAAAATTCGTAAATTATTTCGCCGAGAGTATTGCTCTAGGGCATCAGTTTTATTTGCCACAAAACATCTTAACTTTTTGTTCTCTTCTCGAAGTGATTTCATTTCTATTTCATATCTTGAAAAACGTTCTTCCATCTGTGCAGCGACTTTGGCCACGATATCAGCTGTTATCTTCGTTCTGTGTTTGTTAGTGCGCATGTGCTGACAATCAGCTGTTCTTAGATTTTCGGACGAGTGTCACTGTCAGCTGTCAGGCGTTATAAACTTCGTGTGGAATATTCGTAAGTAAATAGTAGAATACCAAATACGGAGGGTGTTTGAAAGACGGAAAATTATTACAAATGTTGGTTCCAAGTAGTGATATCCCTCGTAAAATTGTGAGGCTGAATCCCGAAGGCGTGCCTGGCTCCTGGCTCTTGCTTGAAATACGGGAATGTTCACCAAGATACTTCAATCATGTACCTAGGTTTTTAATATAGCCCTGAAAATTAATCAATTTTTTAAAAGAAAACGGAAATAAAGGATCTAATATAGATACAGATAAGAAGTAATTCTTATTTTAAAGACGTAACAAATAATGACATAAAACCTGGAAACGTTCAACACACTTTTCCATTTTTTAATCTTGCCTCTTACACATTTTTATCCAAGCAACATCATTTATATAGGTGGAACTAATCCTCACTTCCTCACATGGTCACCAACCTAGTTATTAACTTCGATTTTTCCCAGTATTAGGCAGGGTTTAGGAAATGGATAAAATCGTAATCCCAAGCGATAACTTGGCCTTCCCGCACTGCTATCACCTTGGCAGTCACCAAAAGCACAATGCTTGGATGCTCCATAATGTTTTAGTTCCGAACTATTCCTAATTTTGCATGTTTGCAGTAAAATTTTACCAAAAAGAATTAATAAACACTTTCAAACAAGCAATACCGCCTACCCCTCTAGGGGATATTGATACAAGACTTTGACATTCGTCCGAAATTGTCAAGGCGCGTTCGCGCATGCGCCTCAGAATTTTTTTATAATGAAAAGTCCTATTGGCATTTGTCAAAAAAGTAAAAAAACCTACTGGGATTATTTCCGGAAATAATCACAAATAACAAACATAATCTCAGTAGTGTTATCACGAGAGATAGAGAGAGAGAGAGAGAGAGAGAGAGAGAGAGAGAGAGAAAGAGAGAGAGAGACAAAGAATAATTCGACAGTTTTTCGAAAACTCGTTGCCAGGTAATAGTCAGGACAACCCGCGCAGGTTTGGTGGGGTATTGCGGAATGGCAACGAGTTTGAGAAGCAGAACTAAAGAATTATTCTCCATTTATCAAACTCTTGAGCGATATTTGAGAGGATTATTTTTATTTTTTTTATCCAAGCCACAAAACCTACACAAAAACTACAATTCTGAGAGGTAAATCTTTGATTTTCATACATTGTATCAATCGACAAACTATTATATTTGACCCAATATTTAATTGGCATTTCTCAGTCAAGAACAAAAAACTAGCTACATACCTACATTATTCTCGGGGGTAAATACATAAGAGATCATTTTTTTATCGATTAATACACGCCTATTCTAACAGCCAATGAGATTTCTTCAATTTCTTAAAATCGACCAATCAAACGATATAAACCTACCTAGCTTTCCCAATAACTGATAAATATGCGCCTTGCTTTGAATCAACTATGCTGTGAATGCTAGTTTTGAAATTTATACCTTGGCAACTGTCACTGTCATATTATTTTCGAATGTTCTTGCAACGTCGTTTTAAATTGTCCGTATAATGTAGTTGTGTATTAATCTCCCGAAAGTACATTCGAGATCATTTTTATAAGATAAATGCATTTCAAATTGTATTCAAATTTTATTGCCATTCGGCAAAAAATCTCGAATCAAGGGAAGTAGAAAAAATCGCTCGATCACTACCTTGATTCTCGATTATTTGCCATGACAATAATAGTACGCCGGATAGTGACATCAATTTTTAAATGATTTTAGCGTGTGGCAGAGGTTGTAAATTTGGTAGTTTGTGTGATGGCAAACAGGAAAATTGACCTCTGCCTACTCCGCGTCGGACATTTTACAATTGACATGTCTTCAAAAATTTTAAAGAAAGAATAAGTTAACGTAAATCTTTTCAGCGCCTCTGCCTTATGATTCAACTTATTAATTAAATCATAAAAAAACGAGAAAATACCCGAGGCAGAGGTTCTGAGCAGTCCCTGGGCAGAGGAAGAGGTTCTGAAAGTGCTTGGAAAGTAGGCCTACTTAGATTCAAACGAGCTGAAATGACTAAGTAGAGCTACTTTTCTAAACACATTTAAAACGTCTTCCTCTGGTCTGAAGCTGTCCAGGATCTCTGCCTCGGGTAATTTATTGTTCTTTATGATTTAATTATTAAATGTTATCAAAAGGCAGGGGCACTGAAAAGATTTAGGTTAACTTTTTTCTTTAGCATTTTTGAAGACCTGCCAATTGTAAAATGTCCCACGCTGGGGTTTCTCACATGGATATTTCTGATTTCCAACAGACAATTTACAATTTTATATGAATACGAAGGGCGCTGAAATGAGTTATAAAAATTGTCGCTATCCGGCGTACTATAAAACTTTCAAACAATTAAACATGTATTTATCGATAAAAAAATGATCTCTTATTTATTTACCCCCGATAAATACATGCTTAATTGTATGAAAGTTTTATTGTCATGGCAAATAATCGAGAATCAAGGTAGTGAAAAATCGCGAGGGCTTGCTGCGAGCGATTTTTCTACTTCCCTTGATTCGAGATTTTTTGCCGAATGGCAATAAAATTTGAATACAATTTGAATAATGTATTTATCTTATAAAAAATGATCTCGAATGTATTTTATGGAGATTAATACACAACTACATTATACGGACAATTTAAAACGACGCGACGTTGCAAGAAAATTCGAAAATAATATGACAGTGACAGTTGCCAAGGTATAAATGTCAAAACTACCATTCACAGCATAGTTGATTCAAAGCAAGGCGCTTATTTATCAGTTATCGGGAAAGCTAGGTAGGTTTTTATCGTTTAAAATGACAGTTGATTGGTCGATTTTAAGAAATTGAAGAAATCTCATCGGCTGTTAGAACAAGCGTGTATTAATCGGGAGTAATTCCAAGACGTGATTGGCTGAAACGAAAAATATGAAATATTGTATTAGTTCTAGAAAACGTCAAAACATAATCACTAATAATTATGAGATTGGCTAAAAAGCGAAATATCCGACATTTTATTCGCTCTAAAAAGCGTCAAAAATTACCTAAATAAAAATAAATAAAAAATAACCTAAATAATGAAAATGTGCCAAATTTAATATTTTCAGGTAACATTCTGCAATGTGAAAATTAAATAAAACCTATCTAAATATTTCTTCAACAAATGAAATGAAACCTTGTGCTTTAAATTATTATACTCGCACGCACTCACTTTATATCTTCTTAAATTATCACTTTTTCTTCTTAGCGGATTAGACAGCTCAACCTCGAAACAATGTGTGATGTTGCTCAAACAAATAGCTTTAACAGGTCGAACAGTAATTTGTACTATTCATCAACCCAGTGCCATGTTATTCGAAATGTTTGACCACCTATATGCATTAACAGAAGGAAAATGTATATACCAAGGATCCATAAAAGGCCTTCTCCCGTATTTAGAACAATCGGATCTAAGATGTCCTACATACCACAACCCTGCCGATTACTGTAATGATTATAAGCTTTAAGGTAAGCAGTCAGTATTAACTATTTACTGTTTTAGTAATAGAAATTGCTTCTGGAGATTATGGAAATTACGTAGAAATTCTGGTAGAGAAATCAGGGAATGGATTGATATCTGACTGGAGAAAGACTCTGCAAAGAGATTCGTGGCAGATTGAGTCAATGGCACATGTAGGTAAGTTAAATTTTTGATTTATCTTACAAGTCCCTCTGAAATTTGCCATTAGGACAAATCAGCGCGACGACGCTTGACTTCATATTATATCCCAAATAACGACGGAACCAATCAAAAATCTGTCCTTCCAACTTATTTACCCAGACTCGCTCCTAGGCATTTTCAGTTTTTCCGACCATTTAAACCTTTCGACGCGAGCTTTCCCTATATGAGTAGGCGGAGAAGAGAATTATTCCGTCTTTCGATTGGCACAATTCACTTCAATGTAAATGATGGCGGTTTTTGATTGTGTAATAGCAATTAAACACTATGCCAATAAACTCTGCACGGTATATAACCCCAAGAGCGGGGGTATTTCACCTCCTATCAACTTAGGATGGATTATGCTTGCCTTTCGACTAGCCCTAATCCATTACCTGCCTTTATTATGTATCATTGAACAATGTCCCCTCACGTGTATGTTCAGGTCCACATTAAATTTAGTACTCGTATCTGTAAAACCTTAGGTGTTACAACGACACACTAGCGGCGGTTTCGGTTGGTAACTATCAAGTATTTAGCAGTTATGTCGGCGGTACGACAATAAACATTTAATCTCGTAATTGTTTTCGTCTTCGGAGTTACCAGTCAAAGTTCCGCTGTATGCGAGCGGTGTATGAATTCTGCTACCGAGCAGTGTTGCCAACCCCAGTCGTAAATATTTCGGAAGCTTGGTTGCCAAATTTCAGTAGATTCGGTTTTAAACAGGAAAAGAATGAGCAGGAATTTTAAATAAAGCCATCGCCGCAGAGGTGCCGCCGAATCGCGGCGCACAGCGGCTTCGTTTTGTTTTGGTTCTAGGTTTTTTTGCATAATAGTCGGGGAGCAGCCATCTCAAAAAGCGCTTATTTAAAGAGTTAGTCCGAAGTCGAGGACACACTTGTTTTGAAGACTGTTTTCTATGTAAAATCATCCGCTGAATCCGAATCCGGAGGGCGCCCATTCATTTGGGAAGGCCTTGACCCTGAAAAATGCATTTTTACGTAAAATTTCGAAAAATTGAAAACTCCGAACATTTCAGGTTACATCGTCATATCTTCGTTCTGGAGACAGCTAGGAAGCTAATTTTTTTTTTTAAATGTTCTCCAGGCATTTTTGATTGCAAACCTCTATACACAATTAACTTTTGAAAAATAACTACGTCAGAAATTTGTAATTTTGTACACCGCGTCATTTTTGTGCACCTTAATTTTCACCACGCGAGAAAATTTTTTATTGTAAAAGATATGTACCTATTCAATCGAAACAATATGTCGTGAACAGTACGCAGAAGTTTTTAGTGAAAAAATCATCTCGATATCTGCAATACTGACCGAGTTGCAGCAATTAACAAAATATTGCTTTTTGCGCTGCGGCATAGTGTTCTAACTCTACTCTGCGCATCTACCTACTCCGTGATGCATCTGTGCCTGCGGGCGGCTAATCTCCGTCATATGCGGGAAACTAGTGCAAATACCTATTACTTTTCTTTGACAAAGTGATAAAACAGTTTCCGGTATAATCAAGTTTATGTTTAATTGTTTACAAATAACAATAACTATGTACGAGTCGGTACGAGTAGTATGTATATGTGGAATTGTTTTGGAACCACTGTTTGTGCAATTTTGATTGAAGACTGAGGTTAAGTTATATGCATTACTATTAGTGAAAATGGAAATCAATTACAATTTGTGCATAATTTGTCAGATGAATGATTCAGCAGAAACAGTTCAAGCTGTAACTGAAAATGGATATAACGCATTGTTCAAGGCGGCAGGCAGGCCGTTTCTGACCCCTTGGCTGCCTCAAAGACTAGAAGTCTTTGGACTGCCTGCGTGTCAAGTTACGTATTGCCGGATTGCTGCCCTCAACCTAACCTAAGCTAACGAACACTGTATCTACACCGAGATCTACACCCCTATACCGTTCCTCATTCGAAGAAAAAGATTCATTTTTTGAAACGTTTTTATATTTGTTCTCAAAATAGGAATACATAAAAATTTGAACTCCATACATGGGCGTAACATAAATTTGATATAAGATCTACATCGAAATGCATAAAAAATACAATGTAAGTAAGAAGTAACTGCATAATATGAAGTTCTCCCGTTCTCCGCGCGTGCCGCCTTAATGTGAATGCCACCTTTAACTTTTCCGATTTCGTTTTTTCGGCGGGTGTATACAGCCCGCCGCCTCAAAAATTGGCCGCCTGTGTGTTTGACACGCATTCTCCGCTCACTAGAAACGGCCTTGGCGGCAGGTACAAAAACAGATAGAATTAGTGTAAATATGTCTGTCGCAGAATTTGAAAAATTAAGAGCAGTTTTACAGTTATGATATGTTATTTGTAAACAATTAAACTTAAACATAAACTTCATTACATCGGAAACTGTTTTATCACTTTGCCAAAGAAAAGTAATAGGTATTTGCACGAGTTAGCCGCTCGCAGGCGCAGATGCACGGAGTAGGTAGATGCGTAGAGTAGAGATAGAACACTATATGCCGCAGCGCAAAAAGCAATATTTTGTTAATCGATGTAACTCTGTCAGTATTGCAGATATCGAGATGATTTTTTCACTAAAAACTTCTGCATACTTTTCACGACACATTATTTCGATTGAATAGGTATCTATCTTTTACAATAAAAAACTTTCTCGCGTGGTGAAAATTAAGGTGCACAAAAATGACGCGGTGTATAAAATTACAAATGTCTGACGTAGTTATTTTTCGAAAGTTAATTGTTTATAGAGGTTTGCAATCAAAAATGCCTGGAGAACATTTCAAAAAAAAATTTAGCTTCCTAGCTGTCTCCAGAACGAAGATAATATCGATGTAAACTGAAATGTTCGGAGTTTTCAATTTTTCGAAATTTTACGTAAAAATGCATTCTTCAGGGCCAAGGCCGTCCCAAATGAACGGGCGCCCTCCGGATTCGGATTCAGTGGGTGATTTTACATAGAAAACAGTTTTCAAAACAAGTGTGTCCTCGACTTCGGACGACCACTTTGAATTTAAGCAAGCTGCTCCCCGATTATAACTATAATGTACCGCACTAAAATGATACCATACGAGTTCCCAAAGAAGAAAGGATGTTACGACTTAGTCACAAAAGGAACTTTGGTGTCGTAACCGTGACGAAACGGGATTTCTTAATTTGTTATTTTTGACCGCAACAAGTGCATGTGCATAAGGTGATTTTTGTGTATTTATTTGCTGATTGAGCGCAGATCATTTCAAGTCCAATTTTATTGATTAATTTAGCAATTATTTGCGAAAAATCTAATTTTTTTCTCTAATTTTTCTTTTGAGAGTTTCTAATTGGGTGTTACGTAACAAATACGTAAAAGTTACGGCACTACGTTACTTAATCCCGTAGCATGTGTTGTAACGTGTGCCGTAACTTGTGTGGTAACGGTGTATTCCCATTTCTGGTAACAGCGAAGGCTACGCCTCGTAACTCGTAACGGCGACGAGAATTGTTTCCCGTTTCGAAACGTTTTTGATAGCAGTTACGTAACAGCGACTACTTTGCGACAAAATATGCTAGTAGGGTTATGATTTGTGCGCAATTTTCGGTTATTTCTTAATGGGGTCGTTGCACTAAATAGAAAATCGATATAATTTTGATAGAAATAAGTAACTATGTGTTTATTGGCCCCATGGGTTACATTTATTTACTCACCAGTAGCTCAAAATTTAAACAATGGCGATTTTAGCACGAAGCGCGCCTTCAGAGAATTAAAGAGAAACACGTGCTGCCCCGGTTACGTCATTAGCTTAGAAGCGCTTGTGATTGGTCATCTGAATTGATGTTTTCTTACCCAGAGAGCGAAACATTACGTGGAGTTTGAGCCGGTAAAGTAGGGAGCAATAATGATTTGCCCTTGTTAGCAGGAAGTCATAATGATCATATATCTCTTTTGCAAAAAATGCGTGTGTCTGGTGCAACAGCTTAAGGGGTCTGTTTAAAATGCGCGTGTCAACTCTGGGATTTCCTTCTAGAGCACTGCCAAGTTCTAAAGTCAGGAGCCGCCACTGAGCAAAGTGGTCTGAACCTAAACGGAGAACGGCGTGCGCATCATGATCATTTATGACCTCCTGATACTACGGGCAAGTGTTACGTGTTAGGAACAAGCAAATCATCAGAATTTGACATTTGGATATTTATTTCTATTTGTGTTGGGTCTGGGTGTATTAATGTATTAATAGTTATTTGCCGTTTATTTAATGTTTCTTTATTCCTATTTATTGTGTCAATTAGTATATTTGTGTATGGAAAATAGAGCAAGGTTTCGTTAAAGCCGATTCAGACAATTTTATGGGTAGTGAAATGATTGACAATTATTATTTTTCTAATTTGGACTATTTCAGCGCTGAAATGAAAAATATTAAAACGAAACTGTGAGTGCGTCATCTATTTGGGAACTAGACAAACTAAAAACAATACTGGACACTATCTGTCAAACGACTAGACTGCCATTATTGTTTATTAATTCAGTTTACATTTGACAAGCAACGGTTGTACTTTCCGGCTAATATCGACAATTCTCGGCATTGCCCCGGATACGTCATCATTTAAAAGGCTTAAAGGGCCAGCGTCTTAACTTTGAGGCTGGTTTAGATGCCTAAATCGTTCCCTATAAGAAAAATAAAAAAAATACGGGTCTAATATTTTACGACAATCCTCGGGAAAATATGATTTTAAAAAATTGTGTAACGACCCCATTGTATAATTAAAAAGTGAAATTTCGGTAGAATTATGTATCATTTCAATAGATAACATACAAAATCGGTAGATCTCCTCGCTGTCGGTGCATATCGAGAGGCCAGTGGTAGGAGATTTTGGAAGGAGACTTCGGCGCGCGGCGCGAACATATTTTCGCTAAATCTTGCAGCTGGCATCTCGCGTCATACGAACGAAGAAAATGATTATTCATTTATTTGAATAATTGATGCATTTTCTTTTGCATCGTTACAAAGGTAAGTTTAGACAAACCCAAAACATTCGTTTTAACATTGAAAATATTATTAGTATCCTAGTTATGGGTATGACATTCACCGAAAAGATTGTGTTGCATTTGCCACATACGTCACGCCTGAAAGCCGAGCGGTAACGGTTAAAGTCGAGCGCCTGGCCGTGGAAATATCCCAAACGTACAAGGGTTACAGTATGCTTCGTCATTTTTAATGTCTTCCCCGGTTGCATCTTTGCGAAGGCTGTGAATTTGAAATAACCTCCTAATTGTATGAAAGGCGTATAAAGGGTATATAATAATAATAATAATAATAATAACATTAATAATAATAATAATAATAATAATAATAATAATAATAATAATAACATTAAAGGCCTTTATTTATTTATTTCTTTATTATAAATATATAAACAAATTCTTGTCATATAAATCACAAGGCGCCAGTTCAAGAGTGGTGGGCCACCTTGTTCTTCCACTGGGACTTTGTATAAAAAATATGGTTGTTGAAAGTGAATACCTAAAACTAATAAACTAACTTAAAAAACAATCAAAATACATCTAATTCCTTGATTGTCCACCTGATATAACAACCTTTGTATTTCAATGAATCCATTCCGGTTCTTAATACACCGAAAATAAAAACACCTAGCTTAATACATATGTATATTGTGGGGAAGCATAAGTGAATGAGAGGAGAACATGAGATGAGAAAACAGGCGTGAATCAATGAACACGAATCAATGAGCATAATGCGGGTCAGCCAGCTGTAGGCTTAGCAATTTTAGTTTCAATCTCCGACTGAACGCAGGCAGCGAAAACACACCAAACTAATCTGACCTGACCTGCCTGAGGGCGTTGCAAATCCTTGCAATATTATAGGAGAACCCGAGGGAGAACCCTTTTGTGAAGGGAGCTGTACGATGCTTAGGTGGCGTGATTCGGCCGCGAAACCTTACATTAATATTATGTACGTAGCTTCCAAATGAAATAGTTTTGTACAAAATTATAGGGACCTTATCAACTACTGACGGACAAAAAAAGTGGCGCACCTAGATTTCGCAATAAGTTCGAATTTCAATAACTTTTGAAGGAGACAATCGATTTTAAACATTCTTTTTTTTGCTGCAAAGCGCGACTTTTCTAGATAATTATGATGTATTTTGCTTTCCACAAAAAATTTTGCTTCTTCTATAGTGCCTTTAGAAGTACAGTATGTTTTTAGACAAAGTTTCATTGACGCTATGGAGTGAAATTGTAAGTTTATTGAATTCTTACATTAGTCACGTGATACCGAATTTCCTTTTCAATAGTTTTTCTTTTATTTCACCTTTTTAGTCATTGTGTTACCGAAAATGCGGCACTTGAGATGAAGCAGTGTAATTTAGCTTATAATTAACAAGGGGGCCATGGAATTACAAAATCCAAAAAAATCACCTTTTATGAAATGTGTTGAGGCGGTGTTTGAGAAAGAAGAGCAACAATATCGTAAACAACTGTAATTAATCGCTTGCCGTGGTCCAAAAGAAGCCCGGATATGAATCCTATCGAAAATTTATGAGATGAATAATTGGCACAGCGTGTTAGCGGCTGCAATCCAGAAAATCTTCATGAATTGAGGGTCGCTCTTATAAAAGAATGGGAAAATATCCCTCAAATCCAGTGGGGTCAGATTGGGCGATTTATCGCAATTTGGGCTACTTTTGCCATAATTTTGCGACCAGTTTTTGGCAAAAATCGCAAGTCGCAAATTGGGCGATTTGAAAAATCACTTGGGCGAGATCGAAAGTATGGACCCGACGACTGCAATTTGGCAACAGCGTACAGTGCAGCTGTCAGCAGTTCGCAATCGTATTCGCAGTAGTGTTGGGAATAATCGGAACTTTTGACTAATCGGAATTCCGGTATTCGGAAATCGGAATGTATTAATATTCGGAATGTTCGTTAGATGCTGCTATCCGGATACTTGCACGTTAACATAAGATGTATAACTTATAACGGTATACGTTTTCTATTCGGAAACTGCAAATCTCCGTATCTACTAAATATATCCGAACATCCCTATATTGATAATTCGGTATCATTTTTTTTGGCAAAACTTTTAAGCCGATAGCAGATATGTTTTGTAGATTTAATTCCAATGTGATGTATAATAATAATAATAATAATACAACTTCAGTGTTTTCATTAGAAAATTTTGAAGCTTCTAATTCTGAAGACATTGATGGAAGTACTAACATTTTGTCAAGATTTTTTGTGAACTTTTGTAATTTTTAAACAATAAATAATTTGAAATAACAAAAATTATTTTTTTGCGCGCGCCATCTATTTGTGAGGTAGTAAACGAAAGTTGCGATTTTGGGCGATAAATGAAGGACTGGTTGGCGACTAAGCTTTGAGAAATCTGGCCACACTGCTCAAATCAACATCACAAATTTGACTAGCCAGAGAAGGAAATACTCGTTATTAGCCAGCTTGTTTTTCAATTTATTTTCAGTTTATTTTTCATGTTGTTATTTGTTGTTTTCTTTATTAATTACAGTTGTTTACGAAATTGTTGCTCTTCTTTCTCAAACACTTCCTCAATGCGTTTCATAAAACGATGTTCTTTGGCTTATGTTATTCCATGGCCTCCGTGTTAATTACAAGCTAAATTACACTACTTCGTCTAAAGTGTGGCATTTTTGGTGGCACAAGGACTAAAAAGGTGAAATAAAAGGAAATTTATTGAAAAGGAAATGGGGTATCACGTGACTAATGTAAGAATTCAATAAACTTACAATTTCACTCCATTGCGTCAATCAAACTTTGTATAAAAAACATACTCGACTTCTAAAGGCACTATAGAAGAAGCAAAAACTTTTAGTGGAAAGCAAAATACATCATAATTATCTAGAAAAGTAGCGCTTTACAGCAAAAAAATAATTATTAAAATCGATCGTCCCGTTCAAAAGTTATTGAACTTCAAACTTATTGCAAAATCTAGATGCGCCACTTTTTTTGTCCGTCAGTGTATTATTCTGTTGAAATTGCGTTCTGTGAGAAAATACTTCCGGTTGTGCATATTGAGCCAACCCAGCAGGGTGCAGGGGTAAGGTGTACGATATCCGCTGAAACTTACGCACCCCAAAAATCAGCCTCAAGCACGAATTCTGTACCCTCTGTATCCTCCTGGAAGTATCAGTTGTAATAATTGATGGACCGTATATTTCACAACAGTAGTTAAAATGCGATAAGACCAAATAAAACTGTCGCACAGAAAACGCTTCGCCGCTCTATCCATGGCATCTCTGTGTGGATAAATAAGTTTTAAATTTGCATAATCAGTCTGGATACATTTGTTGGTATGTTGAATATACTTGAAAGTGTTGTCTAGAATTAATATAAATGATTGAAATAAAGTTGATATGTACTACTCACGTGTTGAAATGTGTCAGATCATTGCTAATTATTTAAAATATCGCTTTGGTCATTTATCGTCCTAAAAAATCAAACAGTTTCCTCATAGGTAATAAATTTAATTTAACCGGAGATTTTTTTAATCATTTAACATGTATAATATTACACGGCAATTTAGTGAAACATTTTATTTCCATAATCATAAAGTTCTCGGTCCGGTTCTCCAACTGATTTGGGCCTACCCCTACATCTTTTTATTCCAATCTCCGACTCTAGTATGTCGCGAACTATTCATTCGTGTCTCTATGGGTGTCCTACCATCCTATCCCTTCTATTCTTTATTGTCTTCCATAGCTTTCGCTTTTCCCCAACTCTTAATACCTCGCTATTGCTAACATTCCACAGTATCTTCATCATGCGTCTATAGCACCACATTTCAAACGCTTCTATCCTTTTTCGATCCGCTTCTCCTATTGTCCAACTTTCGCAACCGTACAGTGCCGTACTCCAGACATACGCCTTTAAGAGTCTCTTCCGAGTTTGTTTTATAAGTCCAAGATATGCATAAAAATTTAAACAAATTTCCTACAACAGTTGGATAAAAAATTGTATGTGCTATGAGAGTTTGGGTTTTTTTATAAACAGAGCGTTCCTTTTTGAGAAGTGTAGTGTATGTGTATAAACACTGTATATAGTCAATAAGAAGTGTTATTGTTTTTTGAGTTAAGAAAAACTTGTATCTTTTGTGAACGTTATTTTCCGAGCTATACATTCTCGGCATTAAAAGTATGCATATAAAACATTGGCGACGAGGTAAAAGTGTGCAAATTAACATTGAGTGCCCATCGTAATGAGTAAAAATGTCGCAAAGTAATCAGGATTCCGGAAATCATAATCAGAGTGGTCTTTTTGGTTCTTTGGATAAATTTAACCATAAATTTTCGGACTTCTCGGTTTTCACAGAAAGGCTTAATCAGTTTTTTATAGCGAATGCTATAACAGATGAAAATCGAAAACGTGCGATGCTAATTAATTCCTTAACTGAGGAAACTTACATTTTAGTGAGAGACATTTGTTTTCCTGATTTGCCTGAAAAGCAATCATTTAAAGACCTGATTAAAATCATCAATGAACATTTCAGCCCGGTAAAATCGTATTTCTCCGAACGTGAAAAATTCTTAAACGTGAAAAGAGAACCTGGTGAATCCGTGGCACAATGGGCCGCGAAAGTGAAGAGTTTAGTGGTAAATTGTAAATATGGTGCTGAACTTGAGGTTCTAATGCGTGATGTATTTGTCATCGGAATAAATGAGAGTGCTATAATGGACCGATTATTTGAGGAGGACGCATCAAATGCAAACGTAACCTTCAAGAAGATGGTGAAAATAGCATTAGCGAAAGAGTCCGCCCTACGAGAATACAAAAATAGATCCGAAGTTGAGGTGCATTTTAATCGTCAAAAACATCAACGAAAAACTGGATCATCAAGCACCCAAAAACAAGAGTTAATTCAGGTAGCAAGCGGTTCGCAGAGTAAGCAGGCAAAGTGTTGTGTGTGTGGTCGAAAAGGTCATGATGCAAGAGAGTGTCGGTATAAAAATTTCAAATGTCACAAGTGTGGTGCAGTGGGTCATTTGGCTCCGGTATGCAAACGTAGAAGTGCGCAAAATTTTATGGCGGAAAATGATCTTTGTACGGATTCTGTAATCAATTTGAACGATATTGATGCTCATTCCATATTTAATTTGAACGATTTTGATACTCGTGGAAATGTTAAGCCAACTTATGTAAAATTACTTGCTGAAGGGGTTCCATTAAGTTTTGAAGCCGACTCTGGTTTCGCACATTCCGCGATTTCTCAGTCCTTGTACGGGAAACACTTTAAAAATAAAGAATTGTTTCCCAATGACATGTCCTTGAGAGGTTATGTAGGAATATCATTCCAACCTTTAGGGTACCTCATGTTAAATGTTTATTATGAAAACAAAATGTACCAATTAAAAACGTATGTTATTGAAAATGGAGGCCCTCCACTTATTGGTAGGAATGGCTTGCAAATGTTAAATTTGGGTATCAGAAAAATAAATTACGCCAAGGAACAGACACAAATAAATATGCAAGACATTTTTGTTAGATTTAGAGACGTCCTTGACGAAAAATTGGGTACTTTTAATAAATATCTTTGAAATGTAAAGAGGGAAATAAACCTAAATTTTGTAAAGCGCGTTCAGTCCCTTTTGCTTTAAAAACTAAAATTGAAGATGAGATTGATAGATTGATTAAAAATAATATTTTGGTTCCAGTTGAATTTTCAGATTGGGCAACACCCATTGTACCCGTTTTAAAGCAAAATGGAAATGTACGCATATGTGGTGATTTTGAAGTTACGCTAAATCAATGTTTGGAAGATAAAATATATCCTTTACCCAGAATTGAATATCTTTTTTCACAGCTGTCGGGTGGTCAGAAATTTTCAAAGATTGATTTATCGGAAGCTTACCAGCAAATTGTATTGACTGATGAATCACAAAAATTATGTACAATAACAACGCATAAAGGGTTATTTGCTTATACAAGATTGCCCTATGGGATAAAATGTGCTCCGGCGATATTCCAAAATATTATGGAGCAGTTATTTATTTTACCAGGTGTTGTTTGTTTTTTAGACGATATTCTTGTGACTGGTAAAAACGATCAAGAGCATTTCAAACATTTAACTACCGTTTTTGAAAAGTTACAGAAATGTGGTCTGAAAGTAAGAAAGGAAAAATGCAAATTTTTTCAAGACTCTGTTACGTATTTGGGTCATAGAATTGATAGAGAGGGGTTGCATCAGACTAATGAACGTATACAGGCAATTAAACAAGTTCCCAGACCTAGAACAACAACAGAATTGAAGTCATTTCTTGGTATGGTCAACTTTTATTGTAAATTTATACCGAATGGATCAACCATTTTGGAACCGTTATACAAATTGTTGAGAAAGAATGAAAAATGGGTTTGGTCAACAGAATGTAAAAACAGTTTTTCACTAATTAAGGAAATCATAAGTTCGTCAAAAGTGTTGGCACATTTTAATCCTGAATGTGAAATAAAATTAACTGTAGATGCATCAAGTGTTGGACTATGTTTAACGACAAGAAGTAGATCAAAATAGAAAAATGAAATTACTTGAACTTTTTCTCTATTTATGTTTTTCTTTACATCTGTCATTAATTAATAATAATTTTTATAAACAGCAACGGTTACTATGATAACTCTCCTAACGACGTTTGACAACCAAACATTCCGCCCACCTTGAAAGATGGCAGCTTTCAACAAATTATAATTCAGTAAAAGTCTTTAAACAACGAAAAACACCAACCAAAATTTGAACTTGAAAGTTATGGTTCCCCAGGAAGTACACAAATTTTGTGAATACTTCTTTTAATGTTGCCATTGGCAGTTTTGATCATCACCACTCTCACAATTCCGTCTTCACCTGGATGGAGAGCGATAATCCGTCCCAGTCGCCATCGTTGAGGTGGCTGGTTATCATCATGTATCAGTACCATAGCATTAGGAATACATAATTGCTTTGCATTTACTCGCCATTTGACTCGTTGTTGCAACGTAGGTAAATACTCCTTCCCCCACCTTCTCCAGAAGTGTTGCGAAAGTTGATCGATCCTTTGCCATCTAGATAGACAATTTGACTTTGCCTCGATGTAATCAGGTTCGTCGATTGACGTTATCGGAGCCCCGATTAAAGAATGACCGGGCGTAAGTGCAGAAAGATCATTTGGGTCTTCGGATAAAGGAACAAGGGGTCGTGAATTTAAACAACCTTCAATCCTCACTAGGAGAGTATACATCTCCTCACATGTAACGGCTGCATTTCCTAATACCTTTTTTATGTGTGATTTTGCTGATTTTATTCCTGCCTCCCACAAACCCCCAAAGTGAGGAGATCTAGAAGGAATGAAATGCCATTTTATTTGGTCATTCATAAGAGATTCTGTTACTTTTGATTGAAAAGTTTTTGATTTCATTAACTGGCGCAATTCATTGTGGGCACCAACGAAATTTGTACCATTATCAGAATACAAATTTTTCACGTGTCCCCGACGCGAAGTGAATCGCTTTAGAGCACTTAAAAACTTTCAGTTGTTAGGTCGCCGACTAATTCAATATGTATTGCCTTTGTCGCAAAGCAAATAAATAAAGCAACATAAGCCTTGACCATACGTTTGTTTCTAGTACGTGACTCTTTAATCATTATTGGACCTGCATAGTCTACGCCGCTATTTTGAAATGGCCTTGAAATTGTTACCCTATCAGATGGCAAATTTCCCATGATCTCTTGCATAAGCTTAGGTTTATATTTCAAGCAATTCAAACACTTATGAAGAATTTTTCGAACTTGAGTTCGTCCGGAAATTGGCCAATAATTTTCCCTAACTGCCGCTAAAGTAGCTTGGTTACCTGCATGTAAGTGTCTTTCGTGTTCATGTAATATTATGATTCGTGTAACGTGATTATTATTAGGGAGAAGTATCGGGTGTTTTCTATCAATTGAAATGTCTGCATTAGAAAGTCGACCGCCCACCCTGAGTATTCCAGCGGTGTCTAAGAACGGAGTTAACGAAATTAAACGATTTGATTTGTCAATTTTGTTTCGGGTTTTCAGCTGCTTGATTTAATTGAAAAATTCATTTTGTTGAGTGATTTTTATTATTGTCATTGCGCCTTTTCTAATTTCGGAACATAACAAGCTTTGTTTTGACCGTTCAGATTTGGGTATTCTACAATTGCTGATGAAACGCAAGACATAACCGAACACTCTTCGCAATTTATTCCAAGTCGAAATGTTAACAAATGAATGTGCCAATGGATTGGGATCAAAAGAAATCGTTGTGAGTGTTATGTTTCCTCTTTGTTCAATATTTGTTTCCTTTAAGGATGGTTGTGGAGGCCAATCAATTTGTCTTTGTTTTAAGAAAAAAGGACCTTGCCACCAAATTGTTAAATTTGCTAAATTTGTTGGGTTTGTACCGCGTGAAATAATATCTGCAGGATTATTTTCTGAAGATACATGAGCCCAAAATTCAAAAATTGTAAGTTTCAATATCTCAGCTACTCTGTGGGCAATGAAAATTTTCCACGTATTTGGAGGCGATGATAGCCACGCTAATACTATTGTGGAGTCTGTCCAAAGGAAAACATGCTTGATCAAGCCCTTTAGAATTTCTGATATTTTATGATAAAGTTTCGACAACAGTAATGCGCCGCAGAGCTCCAACCAAGGTGCAATTTTTGATTTGGCGCATAGCAGGTGAACCTGATAATTACCGTCGTCATCGATAGTACGTACATACAAGCACGCACCGTACGCTATTTCGGATGCGTCGCAAAAACCATGGAGTTCGATTGAACTGCTAATTGTCCCGGAAGTGACGTTTCTTGGAATCTTTAATAAACAAAGATTGGATAACTCTGTTATGAAGTTGTTCCATGAAATTTGTATTTGAAGTGGCAATGTATCATCCCATTCGATTTTTAAAGACCATAACTGCTGCATTATTTGTTTGGCAGTTGTTAGTATTGGCCCGACTAAACCTAGTGGATCGAACAGTTTGGATATTGTAGAAAGAACGTTTCGTTTTGTAAATTTGACTGATTTATCGATTGAAATTACTTCGTAGGTTAACACGTCTTCCTGAAAATTCCAAGATAAACCTAAAGTTTTGATTTTTCCTTGTTTATCAAGATTAATGATTGAGTCTCCAGATGAACCGCTATTATCTGGAAGTGCTTCAACTACGTTAGAAGTCCACTTGCGCAATTCAAACCCTGCTTGTAAAAGACAACAACTTACTTGATCTCGAATTTTAACAAGCTCTCTGACCGAATTTGAACCGAGGAGACAATCATCTACGTAAAAGCTGTTTTCGATTGCAGAACGTGCGAGAGGAAATTTTGACTCTTCGTCTATGACTACTTGATTAATACATCTGATTGCTAGGTAAGGAGCGCAAGCAGTTCCGTACGTTACAGTAGATAAACGAAAAGTTTGCAATGGTAAATTTGGATCAGCACGCCAAAGAACTTTTTGAAATTCTCGATCTTCTTCGGCTACTAAGATCTGCCTGTACATTTTAGCTATGTCCCCAGTCAACACAAACCGATGCATACGAAACCGAGTTATTATTGAAAATAAATCAGGTTGAACGGTTGGCCCTACCATTAAGTTTTCGTTCAAACTTATACCTGTGGTGCTTTTGGCTGATGCGTCAAAAACATCTCCAACTTTGGTAGTCGTTGAATCTCGAAACACGGCATGGTGAGGCAGGTAAAATTCTTTGTTTGATTCTGGTGCAGACAAAATTTGTGGAGCAAGTTCCATGTGATTCAAATCTGCGTATTCGTTCATGAAAGTGCTATAATCCTTTTTCAATTCGCTATTTCTATTTAATTTGCGTTCAAGCAAATGAAAACGTTTCTCTGCAATTGATTTTGAATCACCGAGAAGCTTCGCAGTATCTTTGAATGGTAATTTTACTACGAACCGACCTTCAAAGTTTCTTTTATGAGTATCCAAAAAATGTTGTTCGCATGCGCGCTCTTCTTCAGACCGAATGTCGCAATTTCGAATTTCCTCGACCTCCCAGAATTTCTGCATTTGCTGTTCAATCGTGGTTAAAAGGCAATTTTGACTCTTAGAATGATTTGATATTGAAGTAGATATGGGACCGCCTATTATCCATCCCAATTCTGTACTCTGAATAATTGGTTGATCACGGCCTAAACGTATCTACGGCTCTTCCCTCAAAAGATCCCAAAAGATTCCTGCTCCGATCAACATGTCGATTGATTTGGATTTATTAAAGTCAGGATCCGCTAACTTTATTGAACTAGGAATTCGCAATTGTGACACTGAAATGTATTCAGACGGAAGACTCTCAGTTAATTTCTGAAGTACTAAACACGAGATTTCCTTAGAAAATTGCTTTACCCTTGAATGGATTGTCACATTCGTTCTTTCGTTTACATTTATTGAACTTTGGTGAATGCCAGAAATTGATTGAGTTATGGCATGAGTGTGAATTTTCAAACGTTTGCAAACGTTTGTTGTTATGAAGTTACTTTGGCTACCTGAGTCTAATAATGCCCGCAATTCATGAATGCCACCTTCTGTGTCATATACGTTTACTAGTACTGTTGACAACAAAATTTGTGATGAATTAATCTGAGCTGTCAATGTTGATGAAGTTTGAATATTTGACGGAAGTGTTTGTGATTGAATTGACGTGGATGAATCAGTGTGCAATAAAGTATTATGGTTTTTATTGCAGACTCGGCAATTGGAGGACTTGCATTCGTTGACACCATGACCAGAACGAAAACAATTTGTACACAAGTTGAGTTTGCTAATTTCTGACGTTCTTGTAACGATTGGAAGTTTTCGAAAGGAATCGCATTTAAATATGATGTGTGAACCTTTACAGAAAATGCATGTCTTCCAGTTCGAGTGTGTAGTTGCTACATTGCATTGCGTT
This sequence comes from Xestobium rufovillosum, assembly GCA_963966045.1. Classification (NCBI taxonomy): domain Eukaryota; kingdom Metazoa; phylum Arthropoda; class Insecta; order Coleoptera; family Ptinidae; genus Xestobium; species Xestobium rufovillosum. Next base: position 17,989,267 of record OZ014492.1, on the reverse strand, counting down.
TGCTTACCTGGTTGCCTTTTGGTTATGTTAATTGATTTTGATTCGAATTTTGTCTGTAATTCGAATTTTGACTGTGATTTTCCTGCGTACAATGTTTCTAAATAATTGCAACGATTATTTAGAAATTGTATGAGTTCTGTGAAGGTGGATGATTCATCAGATGTATTTGACATTTCCCACTCCCTCTTTGTTTGATTGTCCAGTCTGGATGTGACTATGTTGACAAGAATAGCATCCCACTGATCAACTGGAAGATTGAGAGTCTTTAGTGCCCTTAGATGTTTGTTTACCGTGTCAATCAATTCTCTAAGCGCAGTATAGCTCTCACGAGTTAAATTTGGAAGTTCGAGAATAGCATTTACGTGATTACGAATTAAAATGCGTTTGTTTTCGAATCGTTCCTGTACTAATTTCCATGCTATTTCGTAATTGTCTTCAGTTACCTCCAACGAATCTATTACATTTGCGGCATCCTTGATTAGTGACGTTTTGAGGTAATGAAACTTTTGAATTTTTGCTATTGACGTTAAGTGTATCATTGAATTAAACAAATCTCTGAATTTTAACCAATCCACGTAATTGCCATTGAACTGGGGAAGATTTATTATCGGTAATTTGATGTTTTGAGGTATAACTAGAGAATTATGATTTACAAGATTTGTATGTATTGGTGTATTTTTCTCAATTAAAAACTTTTTAATTGTACCACAAATATGGAAATAATTATCCTCTATGTCTGCTATACTTCCGTTTGACGCGATTTCAAATCGATTCCACGACTCTGTTAACTGATTTAATCTATATTCGAGTTCGACAAGATTACTGTTGTATCCGCTCTCAAAAAATTGTTTAATTTGTGCAATTTGACCATTCATGCGATCTCCCGAGGAGGTATTAACAACATGATCGTTTAATTGTGATTGTTTATTCGCTTGTGAATGATTCTCTAAAATTAATGAAATGTTTGCTGAAAGATCGAAGAATTTTCGCTCAAATTCGTCAAATTCTTGATCAGAGATCTCCTCACTTATGTCTGGTTCTAAAATGCTTATTTGTGATTGCAAATTTTCGAAATGTTCATAAAAATGGTCAAATTTTTGAAACCTGCTTTTTAAGTCTGCAACTGTTTTATCTGTCCATTGTGTTGTGGTTGTGATGAAAGTATTTGTGCGTGTAAAAAAACTCTTAATGTTTTTACGATTTCTTTTAAGATTTTCTAGCGGCATTTTTATTGTGTTATGTGCTGAACAAATAAAATGCAGCCGCTACATACACTGACATGCAACACCCCCAATGAAAACACAAGGATATTCAAATGGATTTTCGTTTGAATTTTGAATAACGGAAATGATCAGTATGCACCACTTACCCCGGTCCGGGCGTTTATAATGGGTACCAGTTTGTTCGTTGCAGTGGATTACGACTACCTTCCGTTGCTTTTGTTGATATTATTGCAAATATCGCTTCTGTGGCTATCTGATGTGGCTGCGAAAGACCATGTTTAACGACAAGAAGTAGATCAAAATAGAAAAATGAAATTACTTGAACTTTTTCTCTATTTATGTTTTTCTTTACATCTGTCATTAATTAATAATAATTTTTATAAACAGCAACGGTTACTATGATAACTTTCCTAACGACGTTTGACAACCAAACAGACTAGGAGCTGTAATTAGTCACATTTATGACGATAAAACAGAAAAACCTATTGCTTTTGCTTCTGCTTTATTAAATTCTGCGGAAATAAAATATTCGCAGGTAGAGAAAGAAGCACTTGCTATTATTTTCGGCGTTAAAAATTTTTTTCAATACCTCTACGGTAAAAAGTTTCATTTGTATACGGATCATAAACCGTTACTGACAATTTTTGGTTCGAAGAAGGGAATACCTATTTTTGCAGCTAATCGTTTGTAGCGTTGGGCGCATATTCTGTCGGCGTTTAATTATGAAATTAAATACGTACCTACAGATAAAAATGTAGCCGATTATTTTTCTAGATTACCTTTAAAACATTATTTTCTGGAAGACACAAATGATTTTTCATATCTACATTTTGTCGCAGAAAATCAATCTGTTTTGGATTTTCAAACAATTAAACGTAAAACGGCTAAAGACCCGGTTTTGTCAAAAATTTTGTTTTATGTTCAAAATGGTTGGCCTCGTAAATCAGATACTCTAACACGTGAAATTAAGGCATTTTATCGATACAAAAATGAATTCACGGTAGAACAAAATTGTTTAATGCGCGGTTATCGAATAGTTATTCCAAGAAAGTTAGTTCAAGAAATTTTGAATGAGCTGCACTCTGCTCATATTGGCATAGTCAAAATGAAAGCTTTGGCGCGTTCTTACGTATGGCGGCCGTCCATCGATGAAGAAATAGAACACCAAGCTAAGTCGTGCAGTACTTGTTCAGTTATTTCAAGCGATCCACCAGTTGCAAATTTAATACCGTGGTCATGGCCTTCTGAACCATGGACACGTATTCATATTGATTTTTTTGGTCAGTGTTTTAATAATAATAATTTCATAGTTATTGAGGATGCAACAAGTAAGTGGATAGAGTGTTTCAGGGTACCGACAACATCAACCGAAGCTGCAATAAAGGCTTTACGCGAAACTTTTGCGAGGTTCGGATTACCGCGACAATTGTGTTCTGATAATGCTACGGCATTCACGTCAGATGAGTTCCAAAATTTTTTGAAATGCTCAGGTATAGTACATCTGACGGGAGCGCCATATCATCCAGCCACTAACGGGTTGGCAGAAAGTGCGGTCAAAATTATGAAGAGAGCTTTTTATAAAGGAAAACACGATGGTATTAATGATCTTAATTTAATTATAAACCGATTTTTATTTCAGTATCGTAATACGCCTCATACGACAACCAATGAAATGCCATCAAAACTGTTATTAGGTCATAGGGTGAGATCAAAATTAGATTTAATTATTCCTTCTACGTTAGCGTTAGTGGAAAATAAACAAGAAAAACAAATAAAAAGTTACAGGGGAAATAGAGATGCTAAATTTAAAGTTAATGATCCTGTGTGGATAAGAGATTTTAGAAATAATAAACCTAGATGGTGCGCAGGGGTTGTTGTAGAAGTAATTGGTAGAAGAACATATGAAGTTAAAGAATCAGAGGGTGAACAAATTTGGAAAAGACATGTTAATCAACTGAAATTATTAGTCCATAAAGGTGAAACTGATAAACAATTAAATTCCCAAAGAATCATTCCTAGATCAGCTCTAAATGATGCAAATAATGTAACTGTTGATAGGAATTTAAGGCGGAGAAGTCAACTTCATCCACCTGATAGATATGTACCAGAAGTTGTTTAAAAACCTCTGTTTTGGAAAAAGTATTTTTTTTAGTTTGTTCGAAATTTATTAATTTATTAATTAAGAGGGGAGGTGTAGTGTATGTGTATAAACACTGTATATAGTCAATAAGAAGTGTTATTGTTTTTTGAGTTAAGAAAAACTTGTATCTTTTGTGAACGTTATTTTCCGAGCTAGTATATTCTCGGCATTAAAAGTATGCATATAAAACAAGAAGTTAAAAATAATTCATTTTTATCCTTTTTGCAACCCAATCCGGAAATACTGTACATACGTATTTTCCTTTTCTCATTAATTCTTAATAATACAGTGTTCTGTTCAGTAACAACCAACGTATAAGTTCTCAAGTATTCGAATCTCATTTACAGATGTGCCAAGGATTATCACTATATCGACAATTTTATCAATGTGTCAAATAACATCGAATTATGCAAAATTTAATAGAGGTGTTGATAATTATTATTATTATCCGTTTATCAGTAAATATCAAAATTAGGTAGATTTCCGTGTTATGTGCTATGAATAACAATGAGAGTTGCGTGTAAAAAGTTTCGAGTAGTGCCACCTGAAAAACTTGTCAGTCCACTAACGTACAAGTTGACGGATAATAGTCGGTACTTTCTTTGAAGTAAAGTGTAAATTGCTTTTAATTCTGTTATTTTGTACGAGATGAGAGACTGGACATCTCACAAGTAACGTGAAAATTCTGCATATGCTTTTCTTAAAATTTAACAATACCACATCTTAGTTATACTGACTAAGGAAATACAAATAATTCCAAAAAGTAAAAATAAATTAAGGAAATGCGCATGGTATAACCTAACAATAACATTAACATTAACAAAATGCTTGTCCGCATTATTTATTTATCATATTGTAACGTAATTTGTGCGTCGTCCTATCTACAAGCTTTTCGAAGAAGTGTTTGTCCATTATTAGACATTGAAAAGTCTGATAACTAAGAATATCACTTACTCCGAGAAGAGAAATGATCAACGCTTTAATTCAGCGTAATTATGGCATGCCATTGTATGGTTTCCGCTAGTTCGTTTATGATTATTTAAGCCTGACTGTAACAGACAACAATAATATGATATTGGGGTAAAAAGTTAACTACATCGGTTTTAGTCTTATTAAATACAAGGCGGTTTTCAGTCAGCCCCTATTTTGATACGAATAACGAGTTTTCGGCCCAACTTCAACTTCTAAATCTAAACTTTAATTGATAAGAAATTTATTCCATTTTGTTTAAAAACTAATAATTTTTACACAATCCGTGTAAAATTGTAAGGCAGTGACTCCCTCCCCAACTTCAGGAGGTGTGCAGAATACTTTTTTGAATTTATATACCCATTGTTCGCCTGTTCAAAAACAACTTTTAGTTTACCCAAGTGTTATTCAAAAGTGCTAAGTTGTAATTCCTATTTTTATATTTACATACCTAGTTACCTTTACCTTTTTATTATTTAAAATTTTATTGCCAAATAATTTATGTCACCTTTTTTATATTTATTTTTGAAAATTAATCTGCCCTTGTGTACAACCAGCCTAGAAATGCATATTAGTTTATTAGTTTGAAGTATGTAGGTTTATCTCACTTACCTGCAATAGATGACATTTTAGATTTCTGTGCCATCACTTTAGCGTATATTACTTTGTTTACCATAATTTGTTTTGTTTACAGTCCGCTGTCAGATTTCTGATCTGATGTTAGGTTGTTTGAAGATTGTCTTATGTCGTATGTGAAGTTCTAATGATCTAGTTGTATAGAACTTCTTGGACTCGTAGTGTACTCATTTAATTTTGTATCCGTATCTAACTTTTATTCCTTTATGTCTTTTATTCTCTCTCTGTCGACTCGTGAGGTTGCTTTAAGGGTTTTATCAACAGCTTCTTCATTTCGTTTGGGTTTGTAAGTCCTCCTTTTTAGGCTTCTTTTTATTCTCTTCGATTCATTTTTCCACACCTTGCGTCGCCTCTCCAAATCTTGGGCATTTTGAAAACTTAGAGTAAGTATAAGTAATTATTCGGTGCACCACACCACCCCCCTCAAACACCAGAAAGCTGTTCACCTGGCAGTAAGTGCCGCACACAGCATATGGGCGAAGCTTTCTATAGTAGCTGATTCCATTACCATCATCCTGCAAGGCCAGAGGTTTATTTTATCTACCTATTTTTGTCGCCTGGTCGTTCGGACCGCCGGCGCCGCGTCCGACGAATGGCTTGGAAGTCGCGCTTGGGCACGGCAACCTGGTCACTATTTAATTTTGTTAATTTTGTTTTTTCTATTAAATATTCATACCTAATATTAGTGAGCTATTGACTACGTGTTTTTCTTTTGTTTTGCTATTTTGTATTCCTATCGTATTGTATACCAGCAACTTCTAGAAGCTGAGGTTGCTGGGTTTTTGTTTAAATTTTCAAGAAGGTCAGGCATCAACTTCTGGGCTCACATTTACTTTTACTGTTTTGTTGCCCACTCCCGACTTCGGCTACAAGCTCAGTCGCGGCCGTATCCTCATTTGTGGCGTTGCGTCGTTTGTGTACGTCACAATTATGACTAAAATTAATATACATATTTAATAACATTAACATCGCCACGTCTTTACACAACACGGGAAAACGTTTCCCGCCAATATTTGTTCCGCACGTTGGGTCATGCGCGTGGCGCGTCTGATGACAAAATGAGGCTACCTAGCATACCGGCATGAGGGTACTTTGCCCAAATCGAATATTTCAGTCACATTCGTACAGAACTTTTATTTATCAAGCAATAACATTAAAAATTAAAATCAATTTCTCTTATTGTATTGGGGGGCAAAATTTTTACAAAATATGTTTTACCATGTTAATTTCACAGTCTGTATGTAATTTTATGGGTATCTTTTTGAGTGATTGATTATTTTTTGTTTCAGATAAAATGATGCGCAATGGACGGATAACTCCGATCAAAGCACCTCCAATATTCTTTCATCATGAAAAGAAGAAGTACAAACACAAAGATAAAGTGGCCAAATGCTGTGATAATCCCTATCCTACATCATTCTACAATCAGTTATATGTGTTACTTAAAAGAAACATTTTAATTTTGACGCGAGATAGAACTTTAACTTATTCTAGAATTATAACTCACACTAGTATCGCGCTGTTTATAGGCATTTTATATTTTGGAATTGGAAGAGATGCTTCTAATATGCTGAATAATTTTAATTTTATGTTTTTTACTGTTATGTTTCTTATGTTTACGGCGTTCAACTGTGTTACAACTACATGTAAGTTGCAATTTTTAAATGCGTAAGCGTTAGTATTAATTTTTTTATCATTTACAGTTCCATCAGAGTTACCAATCATCACAAGAGAGCACTTTAATAGATGGTACTCTTTAAAGTCGTATTATTTAGCTGTGACGTTTGCAGACATTCCTGTGCAGGTTTGTTAACATTTTCTTCTTCCTACCTACCGGCAATGTTATATTATGAGAGACGTCCCATTTTCTCTTTATTATTTTCACTTAAGCAAACAGGTTTTCCCATTTCTTCTGCACAGGCCCTGACTTTCTTTAATGGAACACCTGAATTAATTGCATTTTTGGATTCCTTATTTGAGTTTATTACATATTATTGTATTAGATATTTTTTGGCTATAATATACAGAGTCCTGCATCTCACCTCCCGTCTTCTACTACACCTAAACGATTTATTTTAGAAAAATGATTCAAACGGAATATTAGACTGTTTGTTAGAGAGCACATTTTAAAAATATTTTTGAATATACAGGGTAGGCCAATAGTGTGTAGTCAGCCCATATCTCTGGTTCTATTCAAGGTATCAAAATAAAACTTTACACGTATGTTGAGAACTCCATGAAGAATATGATAAAATTATTTTGGTGTATACAGGATGTTCATACTCTGAGCACCAACCCAAAGTTATGTTTTTTTAAATGGAACGCCTCACATTTGTTTACATATTTGAATTCCCAATAAAATTTTATGAAAAATGGTGTACTACATGAAGGGGTTTAGAGTGGGCGATTTTAAGATATTACTATTTTAGTGCCAGTGTAGACCCAACTTTGAGGAGCTGCTGACATCTACTGGTCGAAGCTATCTAATATTTCTTTATTGGACTAGGTTCACAGACTGTTCTATTTGTAAAATTCTTGAGTACTTTTGTCACAAAACTTAATATCGTACAGGGTGGACAGCTTTTGCAATATGCATTTTTTCTTAAAAATTTCAAACGGAACACCCAATATTTTATTTCCGTATTTGATAGACAGTTTACTATGCTTTTGATTAATGTAGATATTGTTAGGTCTGCGGCTGACGGTTTCGGTAGAATTGAAAATTGAACTTTAAAATGTAGTACTTTGACCGGTAGTTTATTCGTTTCTCCCATATTCTAGCACCCAAAACACAAAATATGATTTCCATTTTGTTTCTGGAAGTTGATTTCACACTGAGACAAAAACTTTCATTGCCAGATGGTTTCTTCATTGTCGTATTCTTAAATAAATGGTAACTTATTAAATCTAGGTATAAATTGAAACAAGGTGTGCCATGGAAGAAAACCGTCCTTTCAAGAAGTAATCGTGCATGATATCTCTTGTGCTAGTGTAAACTCTGTTCGCTAAATTTTCTGTAAAAACTAGTGTCAGCATTTTTTTGAGTTTTGAGTGGCAAAATTGGGGAAATTCACCAAAAATGGTACAAAATTACGGAAAAAATCTGAATTCTTAAGGTTCAATCTTTATTTCTGCCTAAATTATCAGTCGCAGACCTGCCAATATTTGCATCAGTCAAAAGCTTAATAAACTGGCTATCAAACCTGCAAATGATATACGGGGTGTTCCATTTAACATTTTTGAGAAAAGCTTCATTTTGCGTAAGCTAGCCACTCTGTACAATATGAACTATTTTGAAAAAAGTGTTAATGGATTTTACAAATAGACTATCCTCTGAACCTAGTCCAATAAAAAAATCTTAGTTAGCTTTGACCAGCAGGCGCCAGTAGCACCACAAATTTGGGTTCACACTGGTACTAAAATGGCCATATCTTAACATCGCTTACTCTGAACCCCACCGTGTAGCATATCAACTTTCATGAAATTTTATGGGGAATCCAAATATGTAAACAAATGTGAGGCATTCCATTTCCATTTCCATTTGGTTTGGTACGTAATACGTGAACATCCTGTATACATCAACATAATTTTAAAAGAAGCTTCGTGGGGTTCTCCACACACACGTAAAATTTCATGTTGATATCTTGAATAGAATCAGAGATATGGACCGACTACGCACTATTGGCCCACCCTGTACAGGGTGTCCCGAAAATTGGTGGTGCATCAAAGTTGTATTTTTTTAATGGAATGCCCTGTAGTCTTATTGATTTTTGAGACCCTTTCGAGCTACTGTACATATCCCTAGAATATTGTCAAATTTGATTTGATAGTTCCAGAGGAATAAATTAAGATCGAGAAAAAAAATTTTTTTCATGTTTTAAAAAAATTATAAAAAATAGAAGAAACATCTTCAAACCAAAACTAAGCAGCAGGTTGCTTATAAGAAAAGGTCAGTTTATCCTACTATGAATATCGTAAAAATAACTTATACAAGATGTTCAAAATTCAATGCCAAACTTTTCAAAATGTAATGCTATTTTTGTTAATTTTTTCAAATGGGACACCCTGTATATTTTTATCCCGTCGGATGCAGAATTATAAAAAGAACATGTTTTCTAATTACAATTATTTCGACTTTCTCAAAGGTTTCACAGATATTCGTAAAATCATAAAATTATTATCTAATAAATAATCTTTTCACTTTTCACTATTTGGTAGAAATCCATGATTAAATAAAAAATTACTTCGCGTACTACCAATAAGTATAACAAAATTATTTTATTTAACCGGTTTCAAGATCTAATAATAATAAATAATCATTTTACTTGGCAGTTTTCAAATCAATGACTAGAACGTTATGTTCAATATGTCTTCCGTTCTCTTGGAGGCACAAACGGAGGCGAGTACGAAATGACCTTGCTACTCTTCCTAATAGCTCGGGGGCAATGTTTTGAAATGCATTTCTGATTCCTTGCTGCATTTTTTCTGGTGTGGTTGGAGGTTCCTGATAAACGATTTCCTTAACGTAGCCCCACAAAAATAAATCTAATTTAGTTAAGTCGGGTGATCGGGGCGGCCCAATTACATGGCCCTCCTCTTCCAATCCACCGGTTTGAAAAGGTTGTATTGAGATTGTCCCTGACTCGTAATGAATAATGTACTGGGGCTCCGTCGTGCTGCAGCCACATTGCATCACTCAAAGCTATTGGTAAATTTTGGCATAAATTTGGCAATTGATTTTATAAAAAATCATAATACATAGCACCGTTCAAATGTCCGTTAGAAAAGTGAGGACCAATAATATGTCCACCAATAATTCCCCCCCACCCCCTGCCTGAAAATCTTTATTGTGGTCAGAATAGTAATGAACATAATATTCTAGTCATTGATTTAAAAACTGCCAAGTAAAATTATTATTTATTAGATAATAATTTTAAGATTTTACGAATATGTGTGAAACCTTTGAGACTGTCGAAATAATTGTAATTAGAAAATATGTTCATTTTTTAATTCTGCATCCGACGGGATAAAAATATACAGGGTGTCCCATTTGAAAAAATTGAGAAAAATAGCATTACATTTTGAAAAGTTTGGCATTGAATTTTGAACATCCTGTATAAGTTATTTTTACGACATTCATAGTAGGATAAACTGACCTTTTCTTATAAGCAACCTGCTGCTTAGTTTTGGTTTGAAGATGTTTCTTCTATTTTTTATAATTTTTTTAAAACATGACGAAACAAATTTTTTTTCTCGATTTTAATTTATTACTCTGGAACTATCAAATCAAATTTAATAATACTCTAGGGATATGTACAGTAGCTCGAAAGAGTCTCAAAAAATCAATAAGACTACAGGGCATTCCATTAAAAAAAATACAACTTTGATGCACCACCAATTTTCGGGACACCCTGTATATTCAAAAATATTTTTAAAATGTGCTCTCTAACAAACAGTCTAATGTCCCGTTTCCATCATTTTTCTAAAATAAATCGTTTAGGTGTAGTAGAAGACGGGAGGTGAGATGCAGGACCCTGTATACTATTGACGTTAGGGGCAGTTTTATACAAATTTTGACAGATGTAAAACAATCTTTAAAATTAAATAGCTTTCAGATTCTAGACGTGTACCTTTGTATTCATGTGGAGTTCTGAAGGCCGTGGTTTCTAAACCATCCAATAAAGCTGCTAATTGCTAGTTCTTAGACCTTGCATCCTCATGTACCAAACAATCTTGTCTAAGTGAGCAATATCTTCAGCGCCCACACCGATCGGATATTCTGTGTAAATTTCCTTATTATGTTTCAATTAAATATTTAAGTGATGACAAGTTGTAAAAATAGAAAAAAACACAAAGCTGCTTGTGTTTATATCCAAAAACACAACCACGGTATTAAATTTGAAGCATTTGTAAGCACGTGTAAAATAAAAGAAACGATGTTTGTCTTGACATAAATTTAACAAAAAAATTGTTTATTTGTTATAAAAATTTACACAATTAAATGATTTAAAAGTGCTCGAAGAACGGTATTAGCATAGTATGTAATATACCTTCATGTAATGCTTATACATAGATTTAAGCGAAAAGTGCAATATTTCTTTTAAATTGTTGCACTAAAAATATTGCAGCATGGAAAGTGTTGCTAATTTTCTACATTCCTGGAAAAGAAAAAAATGTTTGATTTTGACTAATAATGTGTAACAAGAATTAAAACTAAAAATCTAGAATAATAGATAAAAAATACAAAACCAATATTTCTATCTTGATATGACTTATTTATCTTTCATCATATTTTTTTTTGTTTATGTCATAGAAGATTGATTATAACAATTATTACAAATTCTTGCCGTTTTCTGTTTCTCTTCAAATATAAGTATCTAACCCTGCATTAAAAAATAATCAACTTAATTGGCCATGACGAGTGCAAATAAAATTCTTATTCCAGTCGTACATACCATCAAGGAAAACTGATTCTGGCTTTGTTTTCTAACAGTCGGTTATCAACTTACCAGTATCCGAAGTTCAAGGAGGACAAACATTTTTTGTGTTCATAGTCACTTAATCTTGCAACAGTTGTATACATTTTTGGCAGAGCTTAAAAAAATGTGGTACCTATGTGTACACATAAAATACAAAAACTAAACATGCAAGAATTTTTAAATAGGCAGGTAGGTAATTTATGCAGGTATATATTTTTATATACAAAGCGGGCAACTTATTATATTTCACTACAGTCTTTTCCAAATTGAACACTCTGTAGCTACAATCGCCCTCCTTCAAGCAACACACCCTACCGACCAAAAATGGATCGCAACAGAGAAGGGGGGCGGCGCTCTCGCAGCAACTTCCAGGGATCAAAAGTTTTTCGACCTTACCGGGAACATCGGGAACCGGCTCGCACAGGCCACAGCAAGCACCGGTCGTACCCGAGGAGGAATTAACAGAGCAGCAGGTAATTCCGGCCAGTTGCTGTCGTCTGAAACAATTTTACAGGAACTGGTCATTAATAACTAAAAATGGCACCATCCTTGACTGGATAAAAGGCTACAAAATAAAATTTATTTCTAAGTCGTTTCAAAACGCACAAAAATACTCAAAAAATATCAATCAAGAACAAATAAAAATAGCTGTTAAAGTCCTATTAAGTAAAGGTGTAATAAGCAAATGCCATTCAATTAAAGGCCAAATTTTATCTCCTTACTTAAGGAAAAAACCAAACGGGGACTTCAGGTTCATACTAAACTTAAAACACTTGAACATATTCATTCACGCACCTCATTTTAAATTGGAAAATCATAAGACTGTGTGCAACATTATTAAAAAAAATGATTATATGGGTAGCATCGACCTATCAGACGCGTACTACATGATAGCCATACACAAATCAAGTAAAAAATATCTTCGATTTCATTTCCAAGGGAATATTTACGAATACAACTGTCTGCCGTTTGGTTTATGTACAGGACCCTACGTATTTACTAAAATAACGAAACCCATTATCCATTTACTTAGGGGAAAGCATATTGTGTCAGTTATGTACTTAGACGATATTTTAATAATTGACCAGGAATTTTCTATTTGTCAGAAAAACATCCTGGAAACAGTTCGAATTCTGCAGTCTCTAGGGTTCATTATCAATTCCAGCAAAAGTCAACTGAACCCCAAACAGTCATGCGTATTTCTTGGGTTTCAATACAATACAAGAACATTAAAGTTAAAATTACCAAATGAAAAAACTCAAAAAATTTCCAGAAACTTGCAACGTGTAAAGGTTACCAAATCTTGCTCTATCAAGAATATAGCCGAAATCACTGGAATGTTGGTAGCAGCTTGCCCAGCCGTCAAATACGGGTGGGTTTATACAAAACAGCTCGAAAGGCTGAAATATGTTAATCTTAGAAAAAATAGAAATAACTACAATGCAATTATTACAGCAATTCCTTCATCCCTTTCTGTTGATGTAAACTGGTGGCTGGGTACTTTACCGAATAGTTACAATAAGATTAAGCGACCAAAATTTCATTGTAAAATATTCAGCGATGCCTCAAAGACAGGACGGGGAGCTGTATGTGACACAGTAACGACTCATGGGTTCTGGACACAATGAAAGCAAAAACCACATCAACTATCTTGATCTCTTGGCATCATTCAACGCGCTCAAATCGTTCACAAAAAAATTAGAGAAAGTTGACATTTTACTCCGTATTGACAATACTACAGCCATATCTTACATCAACAGAATGGGAGGTGTAAAGTTTGAAAACCTCAATAAGTTATCGAAATTCATTTGGCAATATTGCGAAAAGAAACAAATTTTCATCATGGCTTCTTATATATCTTCAAAAGAAAATCACCTAGCAGATGCAGAATCCAGGTTGAAAAATAAGATAGAAACAGAATATTGTTTAGACCCCGACACTTATGTGCATTTAACATCAATACTTGGAATGCCCAAAATTGACTTGTTTGCTTCCGATTCTAATGCAAAATGTCCCCTATACGTATCGTGGTTTCCAGACCCGCACTCAACAGATACGGATGCATTCACTCTAAATTGGGGGAAACTGCCATTTTTTTACGCGTTCCCCCCTTTCTCAATAGCAAACAGAGTATTGAACAAAGTTGCTGCGAGAGCGCCCCCCTTCTCTGTTGCGATCCATTTTTGGTCGGTAGGGTGTGTTGCTTGAAGGAGGGCGATTGTAGCTACAGAGTGTTCAATTTGGAAAAGACTGTGTTCATATAATATGGAACGAACTTCCTTAAGGTAAGTCGTTTGTTACATTTATTATACCTTGCTTCTGTGGGACAAGTCTGTAAGTTACAAATTAGATTTTCCACATTTACTTTGATAATCCATATCGCGGTTGTTTGAAAAATTATTGAAAAGTTTGTTATTAACACGTTCTTAACTGATTTAAACTAAACAGGAGACAACATTATGAGAGAAAGATTTCTTAATTCCTTGAGATTTTAGACAAGTGGCAACACCAAGTCATAGCCTAACCAAGTAGGTATAGCTCCGAAACTTGGGATCGGCCAGTTTTCTTACGCGATGGTGGGGAGACTTCGAGGCGCTGTTAACTTTGCAGCTGGCAAGACCAGCAAGTGCCGCATTTGAAAATCTTGCGGGCACCACAGAATTGAATGAAATTTTATTTTTACTTTGGAAATAACGCAAATATAAATAAATAAGTGTTAAAGGTATTCTGTTATTAATTGATTATTATTTATAAAAATAAACAAAAGTAAAATAAATAATATCTAACAGAACTCAACACATTTTTGGAATTATGTAAACTATACGTAATATTTAAAATTTGTACGATCTACAATCTACTGTTATAAAGTAGGTCCAAGTTCACTTGCTGCACATATATTGCACTTAATATTAAATTTTCAGTTATACAGTATGTATTACAGTTATAATTTACCTATTTTTCTCTTTGGGAAAATTAAAAAAAGCTATAGAAACGATTATCATAATATTAAAAGCGAACTGGCATATCGGTCGCTCGGTCTCTTTTCAACTGGCGGAGATCGTATGGGTGAGGTCGTGCACTTGATCAGGTGTTTCTTTAACGCAAATAAGAAAATTGCATCGGCATCATTCCGACGGACGCTTGGATCTGCTCAGCGCTGTTCGCAGTCGTAGTTCAACCTGGGGGAGTTCAACCGTAGGTAGAATGGGAATATTTTGTGGTGCACCTGGGATGCACCTACGATTTAAGGGGGCTCGTCGAACTTTCTCCTGTCTCGCTCGGACTCGTTGATTGTCCCTGAGAACCAGGTGTTCGTTTTTCAAAGATTCCACAGCCAACTTTCAGAGTATCTACCTGAAAATTTGCACACTAAAGCTTTTTGTTGTGTAGAAATGCGCTATGATCCCAGTTTTTTTGTAATGTCAAAAAAATGATCATTTTGTTTACTTAAAAGCTAGCATTTTTCTCAAATTTTGTATGTGAAATAAGGCATCCTTTTCTAAAATTATAAAGAAAACTGGGATCATAGCGCATTTCTAGACAACAAAAAGCTTTAGTGTGCAAAATTTCAGGTAGATACTCTGAAAGTTGGCTGTGGAGTCTTTGAAAAAGGAACACCTGGTTCTTAGGGACAATCAACGAGTCCGAGCGAGACAGGAGAAAACGGTCGCAAGCCCCCTTAAGTATAATTACTACACCACTACGTAAAAGTCGTGGAGCGTAGCCCGTGGGTTCATCTAGTTATAATTATTTATGCACCCAAGAGCTGCACAACTTTCTCTTCAACAGCGGCAACAACTCAACAACCTATAAACCCACAACAATCGCCCTTAATACGCCCCAGAACCGCTCGTTCTATCTCCTGTCGGCTCCAACTACGAAATGAGCTCTTCATTCCGGCTTCAGTCCTTCAGTCCGCTGGACGGCCGGACCGTCTCGTTACTCGGTGGGGATGGCCAAGTGGCGGAACTATACTTGGTTAGGCTATAGCCAAGTTATCACGAGTCACGACAAGAGAGCCTAGGAGTACAGGCAGTGGAACAACGACCTATCCTGTTGCGTCCCCTTTTGTGACTACACAGGATGTAGCTTCGGTCGCTCGGTCAGTGGGATTTTTGGTCGTCGATAAATATCTTAAGAGTCCGGCAAACCCCTTTAAAATGAACCCGAAAACTGACTTCGTAGTGCTATGCTCATTTCTAAACGGTGAAAATTGAAGTGTTGAATTTTTGACAGTTTATAAACGAAACTTTATTTTATGTTTCCATTGAAAGAAAATTTAAAAATTTTATCTTAGAAAGTGTCAGTTCACTCATGAAATTGACCAACTTCACGCGTGAATAGCGCCAAGAGATTTACAGTTTTCGAAAAATTGTTTCAATGGCGACATAAAGTATACCTTCATCTACCATAATCAGGCTTTCGTGTTGCTAAATTTACTAGGATGAAGGTGTAATCATGGTAGAGCGAGAGCGCTGCAAACGCAAAATATGGCTTGGTATGTGCTGCCGCCTCGTAGCGACTGAGCGTAAACTCAGAGCGCCGTTGTCTCATTTACTAGGTACCGAACGCGCGGGCTTTGAAAGTGCGTTGTTCCTGTGCCCATAAACGTGTTTAGCGCGACGGTGTTGCAACACAGCTGATAGTTTGCTCCGATTTCTAACGGATTCCTCACCGACCCGATGCGCCGCAGGTGTAACTTTTGATCTGCTTTGCCGGACTCTTAAACTACATATAGTCGGAGATAGGATTCTCTCGAATTATTGCAAAACAACTAAAATAATACTCACTGTGCAAATAAACAAACTCTATTAATTTAACTATATACATAAAATAAATTGCAAAATCAAACGTACGTGTTCAGCAAAAAAATATATACAATTTTAACTCAAAATAGCGACAACCAGCGGTATCTGGCGGTGAAATTCGATATCGCTTGATATACGGAGCATGTGACTTACAGATAACGTATTTCGCGCTGGGAGATATAAGTTACCGGTCGGGCACACGTTCGAAAAACTACCAACCAAAATCTACGTGCGGATGTAAATCGAAATACATACCTGGTTGTTCGTTGGGAGTAAATTTTGTTTCGGAGTAAATTTTGTTTCGGTGTAATATGATGGCGAGGTACTCACGCAGTCTTTCAACAGCGAACTTTCCCTAATGCGTGTGCGGAGAAGAGAATTATTCCGTCTTGCGATTGGCATAAGTCCCTTCAGTGTAGGTCATAGAGGTTTGTTTGTGTATAGGCAATTAAATTCGATGCTAAAGAACTCTGCGCGGAATTTAACCCCAAGAGCGACGACTACTCACTGCCAGGCAACTTAGGAGTGTAATTAATTAGGCTTGCCTTTCGACTAGAATCAATTATCTGCTTTTACGTATTATTGGAAAATGTCCCTTCACGTATATTTAGATCCACATCCAATTTAGTACTAGTTATTACAGTGACACACTATCGGCGGTTGCGTATGGTAAATATCAAGTATTTAACAATAATATCGGAGGTACGACAGTCGGCGTTTAATCTCACAAACGTGATCGTCTTCGATGTTACCCCCGAAATGTTCTGCTATGCTTGAGCAGTGCGAAAAAAGTGCAATCCAGATCCATGCGCGATCGGTCTTTATGGAACGGCAGTGGAAGGAAACTCAGTGGTAGGAGGTATGGTAGACTGCTGCGTGCGCTTCGTAGAAATCTTGCAGCTGGCATCTTGATTCCTACGAACGGGGAAATGCATATTCATTTATTCGAATACTTGATGCATTTTCTTTTGCATCGCTACAGTGTTACAGAAGTTGAAATGAGAAAGGACGGGTGAGTCACACAACGTCCTCTTGGCATTCAAATCGAGTTAATGCCTCTGCCCATGTGCCCATACACGAGTTCAACGCGAGGTAAGCCTTCTGTAATAGATAGTTAATACTTAATATGCGGTGTAAAACGCAAGTTAGAGTCTATGAGTTATCCCAAACTCTTAACGCATTTCCAAAAATATACTGTAGCATCATCGATCTTCATCAGCAAACAAAATAGCGCAAGATTTTTGGGATTAATTTTTAACAGATGTTGTTTGAAAATATAGACAGGTTTTCAAGAGTATGGTAAGGATAAACAGTTGTTGTAAGCCACACAATGGCTTCTATCAGTCAAGAAGGAAGCAATAAGGTTTACAGCGTCAGGTGCAAGACCAAAGTAATGCAAAATGGAGATCACAATGTCGTGGCTCAGCATGTCAAAGGCCTTGGATAAGTCAATAAGGGCCAAAACAGTAATTTTGTTATGGTCTAAAGCACGAAAAATATCCGCAACCTTCGACACAGCCGTACCACAGCTAGGTCCCGCCGAAAACCCGACTGCCTCAAAGAGTACATTGAAAGAATCTTCTCAAATATTTTCGAAAGGACAGGAAGAATACTTATACCTAGATTGGAGGTCACTAAATTCCGAAGGTGCGACAACCTGGGGAAGAGGAAGAGGAAGAGGAAGAAGAATATAAGGAGAGGAAATTTGGGACGGGTTCAGCGTCAGTTTTACAAGATTTAACGAAGTACATACTTATTAAGATTATCAACATTGCTCAAGTTCAGAGGTAGAGCATGCGATTTACGTTTCAGAACATTGAGTTTACCAAGCTCCGTTATCCAGGCCGTATATCAGTGTGTCTTGCGTCTTTTAGAAACACGAAGGGGAGCATGAAGGTTGACTAGATAGAAGATAAAGGAATTTGGGATATCTACTTCACCATCAATGTTATCCGCCGGAAGTAGGTAGTGTCGCGGCAATGAAGCAAGATCAGAACTGAAGCGAATAGTATCTATCACTAAGCGAGTGGTAAATAAAACTGGGAAGTTCACATGGTACAGACAATTAATTTTTCATAAATGAGAAAGTGATCGGAAATCTGAGCATCAATCACACAGCAGCACTACACACGTCGGACTTGACTGCAAAAATTAAGAGCCCGACACACACAGGAATTTTGGGAGCACGGTAGACGTTCGCCTGTTTGGAAATATTTCAAAAACTATAAATGATATTAAGTTGTTTTTGTTTGCAAACAGTTCTTAAAATACAAATCTACTATTGCTATTTTGAAATTTGTTAAAAAATATGAAAACAATAAACTAAGGAGCATGTTATATGTGGGCGAAAAACTGCTTCTTATAGAACATAAAACTTTCCTGAAAAGAAAATCTCAGAATCTGGTTAATAGCAATAGTAGAATGAACCTCTGGCTTGTAAAAACACATAAAATTTTCAATTTCGGCCGAAAAACAAAAAAGTTATTAGTAAACAGCGGTACCCTTACATTCGAAGTTTTTCGTCGTAGCTCGTGCTCTCGTCTATCTTTCGACTACTGATCAAAGTCGCTCAGCTGTCAATCTATCCCGAAATAGGGAGTGCGCGCAACAAGTTCATTCTCAGTGTTAATTGGTCGACTAGTTCCCTGCTTATCCAGATAGTTTTTGCCATCCGCTCTAGGTCCGAACCCCTGAACCCCCCGATTCTTAATAAATTGGTGTGTCGGACTCTTAAGTCAATTGGTGAAATGTAGTGCTACAGACGTATGACAAAGATACCGTGGATAGATAGGGTTAGCAATAGGGAAGTATTAGAAAGAGTTGGGGAAAAGCGAAAGGTATGGAAGACAATAAAGAATAGGAGAGATAGGATGGTAGAATGGTAGAATGGTAGGATGGTAGGATGGTAGGACACCTTCTAAGACACGAAGGAATAGTTCGCGACATACTAGAGTCAGAGATAGGAATAAAAAGAGGTAGGGCTAGGCCTAGATTAGATTACTGTTCTTAAATAGTTAGGTCAGATTAGGTCAGGTGGGATGTTCTACTTTTAGGGAAATGCGTAGGTTAGCTCAGGATAGAAAAGGATGGAGTTACGCGTCCAACCAGTCTTCGGACTGAAAACTTTATGATGAGTGAAAATGAAGACTCAGTGACTCGAGTGGGCTAGTAGATAGATAGATAATGGTTTTATTGTTTCCCATTTGGGATTACAACTCAATAAATAAACGAATAAATGAATGGAACAAACAAAATAATAAATAAATAAATAAACTCCTTTTCACAATTAACTTCCACCTATCTAATTCCCATTTAAGTATAATTAAACCTCCCTCTCCTTTCTTCCCCTCTGAATCACTTCCATCCACTTCTCCCCCCTTCCGCTTTCTTCTAGTATCATCCCCACCCCGACATGTTCCGTGTTCTCTCTCCACCAGCACCTCTCTAACACATGTTCCCATGTCTCCTCCTCCGCCCCGCACACCCTACACATTCTTCTGTCTTCACTTTCCCAATACCTCCCCCCTCTCATCTCATTTCCCAGTCTAAACCTTGCCACCCTTATTATCTTCTCCTCCCTTCCCCTACTTCGTAGATATCTCGGTAGTCCCGCTGCCCTTATTTCTTTATATTTGCTGTTGTATCTTGACTCTCTTATCTTCTCTTCTTTATCCTGCACTTGTATTTGTCTGTCTCTCTCCTCTATCTCCCTCACCATGTTCCACCCTGCTGTTCTCAAGTTCTCCACTTCTTCTGCTGCATATCCTCGCTCCTGATAAAATTTCTCTCGTCTCTCCTCCCATTTCGATTTTTCTCTTCCTCCCTTCCGTACCTCTTCCCAACACTGCCTGGCTAACTCATTGCCGCCCCCACCTCTTAACTTTTCCTCATATTTCATGGCTCTCTTTCCTGCCCTAGTTCTTAGTTTTTCTCTATTTGTTTCGTCTCTTACCATGTACCCTGGCGTTACCCAGTCTAAGCCCAGTGTCCACCTTATGTATTTTTCCTGGATCCCCTCTATCATCTCTCTCTCTTTCCACCCCCAAATTTCCGCTCCATACATGGCTACGCTGCTCACTAAAGCGTCAAACAACTTTACTCTTCTTTTCCAGTCGCCCCCAAAATTTCTCTTCCCTATTCCCCATACCTGCTTCATCGCTATTGTTGCCTTTCTGGCTCTCTCTCTCACGTGCTTCTCTTGACCCCCATTCTTTTGTAAGATGAATCCTAGATATTTAAACTCCCCCACCTCCTCCAATTCTTCCCCCTTCCACTCCCACTTCTCTATGCGACTCCTCCCCCCTCCTTTCCTGAATCTCATAATTTTGGTCTTCTCTGTGTTCACTACTAACTCTTTCCTCTCCAAATATCTTTCCATTCTTCTAAGCATCTCCTTTAGTTCTTTCTCTTCCTTTGCCAAGTGGACTACATCATCTGCATATGCTAGTGTCCAATATTTCTTTCTCCCTATTATCACTCCTCCTGCCTGCCACTTTCTCATTACTTCTTCTAAATCCGACAGGAAGATGTTAAACAAGTACGGGCTCAGGGGACACCCCTGTCTGACTCCTCTCTCCGTCCAAAATACTTCGCCTAGCCGTCCTCCAACCCTTACCCTGTTTCTTGTTCCACTATATATTTCCTGTATTCTTTCTCTCAAGTTCCTTGTTATATTCTTTCTTTCCAACATCTCAAATAATTTTTCTCTGTTAATCCTGTCAAACGCTGTCACTAGATCTATGAAGCATGCTATTATTTTCCCTCCCTTCTTCTTCGTTTCTCTTCCTATTACGTGGTTCAAGGTGTAAATATTTTCCATCGTACCTTTTGCCTTCCTGAATCCCGTTTGCCCTTCCGGTATTATATTCTTCTCCTCTAATTCTTCTTCTAACTTGTTTGCTAATACTGCTGCATATATTTTATATGCTGTTGGCATCAGTGTCACTCCTCTGTAATCTGCTGTTTCCCTCCCATCTCCTTTCTTTCTTATTGGCACTATCAGTCCCTCCCTCCATCTTTCTGGAAAACCTTTGCCTTCCCATATCCCACTGCATATCTTCCTTATCATTTCCAGTGTCTCCTCACCTCCATGTATCCATACTTCGTTTTGTAGATCGTCTACCCCTGCAGCTTTTCCCCCTTTTAATCTGTTTACCACTTCTCTGACTTCCTCCAGTTTGATCGTCTCCACTTGTGCCCTCGCTTGTGCCTCTCCATTTGTATCTTCATTCATGTCATTATTATAATTATCTCTCTCCCCCTCCGTTCCCCCAAGTACCTTCATAAAATGCCTCTTCCAATCATCCATTGTAATTCCTTCCTCTATCTCTCTTCCTTGTTTCTTCTCTCTATTTATTACATTCCATACTTCTTTTTCTGACTTCACATTTTCTATTTCCTGCAATAGCTTGATTCTTGCCTCTTCCTTTTTCCTTTCACATAAGTTCTTGTACGCCTTTTTTTCTATCCTGTACTCTTCCAGACTCATGTTTCCTCTTCTGCATCTCCTCATTGCTTTCCTTACTTCTCTCTTTCTATCTCCACACTCCCTGTCCCACCATTTATTTCCCCTTCCCTCTCCCCTCACACCCTTTTTGATCATTTTCCATCTTGCTGCTCCCTTTATTATCTGTTCCATCTCCTTCACCATCTCATCTGTTTTTCCTTCTCTGATTTCTTTCCCTTTGATGTTCTTTCTGTACTTCTCTATTCCTTCTCCTGACCAATCTATCATGGTTTTTTCCTCTTTCTCCCTTTTTCTTCTTTCCACCGTATTGCGTTCTTCTTTTAATTCTACAATTACGGGGCAATGGTCCGAGTCCACGCTATCTCCCACCCTCAGACTCTCTACCTT
This sequence comes from Xestobium rufovillosum, assembly GCA_963966045.1. Lineage (NCBI taxonomy): Eukaryota > Metazoa > Arthropoda > Insecta > Coleoptera > Ptinidae > Xestobium > Xestobium rufovillosum. Next base: position 17,967,158 of record OZ014492.1, on the reverse strand, counting down.
CTCCCAAGCTTCCATATTCCCAATGACATAATCAATCACCGAAGTCCCTCTGCCTCCTACATACGTAAATTCTCCCTCCCTATCTCCCTCTTTCATCCCATTCATTATTCCCCAACCTTCCTCTTCCACTAATTCCAGCACCAACCTTCCGTCCTTGTTTATGTTCTTATCTTTAGATTTTCTTGTTGTTTCTTCCTCTCCTTCAACCGTTGCCATCATTCCTCCTACTTCTCCTGTTCTCGCGTTGAAATCGCCTCCAATCAATATGTTTTTCCGAGTGGGCTAGTAAATAAGATGGACTCGATTGAAAGTTTCGGCCAAAGTCAACAAATTTGCAGACATGTTAGTGAAGTTTAATAAATTGACATTAAAATCCCCGACAAAGAGGAAGCTGCTAACTTTGAGGTAACAGCAACAAGTAAATCCTCAACAACGCCAGTCGCGTGGTCAGTTCCATCAGATTCTACAGTTACGAGTAAATATTCATAGTTAGTTCAACAATTTCTTGAAATTACTGTAAATTGCAGAAGAGAAATCACGCGAGTTTTAAATACACTTTCCGTCGAGTTATGTACACTGTTTTTCCCACGATAAGAAGTTAATTATGTTTTATGTATGGTCTTGGTTTAGTATAGATAATGGTTCGACACTCCGAGAACCGATTTTCGTCGCCTTCTGCGCATGTGGACAAACTTGTTGAGAACCTCTGTAGTCAGGAGTGTCGGATTCTTTTCGCTTTGTGACACTGCCAATATGTCAATTTAGCAACGTCAGTTAATTGCCATTAAATAAATTTCAGGATTTAATTCACAAGTTTTTCGTTAATATAAAGTGTTTGAACACGAAAGTGTTCTTGCATGAACTATTTTGGCTTTTACGTAATGCCCAAATAGGTGTCAACCGCAAAACGGCTAATTTCCAGATCAGATTTCCAGATTTCTTGAAGTTTCAATTTCAAAGTTCATGATCTGGTCACAACTTTTCAATTTCTATTCCAAATACAATTTAAATGGTAATTTACGCTTTCAGGTATGTTATTCTTTTGATTTTCCCGTAATTTATTCTCACATTGGAGCAAAACAACATTCAAATTTAACCAAAAATTTTGATCTTCCACAAAGTTTGACAGCAAATTCCTACTATGCCGTTGCTACGAGCAAATAATCAAAGAATATACTCAATAAGAAGCGACAATACTGCATTGAATTTGCTACCAACTTTAACGCTCCCTTACAACGGTTGACCGTACTAACGCCCAATAAAGTAGAAAACTGTTGTACTTAAATGTCACTAAAGTAGAAAACTTCTTCATCTAACGTTTTCAGCGCCCCCTACTGGTCGAAATATGGAATGGTAGAAACAAATTTATTTTCTTTGCAAAAATAATTGCCTTTCTTTAAATTCTTAACTATAATTTCGAGAATTGCTTTTCATTTTCAAAAAATTTGAATAAAATTCTGTTGATGAGAAGCAACTTTCGAGACTGCAGTAAAGAATTTAAAGAAACTGGAGAATTATTTTTCCAAAGAAAAAAGTTTGTTGCATACGCAACATGAATATGAACCAAAAATAAATAAGTTGTAAAATAGCGAATTATTTAAATTATAAACTTTTCATAACCACGTATTTTGATACTTTTTGTATCTAGGTACTTACCGCATCAAATCACAAAAAATGCTAACTTACCCTTAAAAAAGGGCCACTTGGTCATATAAATATAAAACACAATAATATTAAGCTTATAGGAAAGAGAAATAATAAATTAATGCTTAGTTAGTTTTCTTAAGGTTAGTCCTTTAAGTATAAAATAAAAGTATGTCCAGCTTCTGACCTTCTGAACAACAATCGTTAAAGGAGACAACAAGGAACAAAATAAGTATTTATTGAAGGTGTCTGCTACAGGAATCCGATTCAAGAGTTCCATGATAGTTTGCCGCGATAGGAGACAAAATAACTTAGTTACAAGTCGATAGGTACGACCACTTTGCTTACGTAATATAAGAACCAAAATTTTGACATTCGTCGTAAACTCCCTCCTCTTGGATCTTTATGAAAATTCAGCACTTGGCTCCTTATAAAATTGGCAATATGAGTTTGAAATGGTGATAAGGCCATAAGGCATCTTCCAAAACATCACGCTCTTTAGTTGAGTGTTGCAATTATAACTTCGTTTAATTTGCTGCATCGATTTTCTTATCCGACTTGTCCCTTGTTTGCTGATAGTGTTCTTGTTTTTACTGGAAAATTAGCAGATGTAGATACTCCGATATTCCTTAATACTGGATAAAGTCCTAAAATGAAATATAATATTAATATCGAGAACGAGATTAAAAACATACTTTAAGACTGGTCGCACACTAGCGAGTTCATAGTTACAAAACAGCAATGAGGCCCATGATGAAATTTATAGGTAACGCAGAAACAAAACGAATAAGTACTGCAAAGACGAAAGGAAAAGATGAAACGATAACATTAAATATAAGGATAGAAGGGTAGAAGGTGCCTAAAACAAGGATGAAGAAGACGTTTTTAAATGATATACTTAATTTTAGGAAATCACACTGACTTATAAAAACGTTAAATGACAAAACTTACATAAATGTGGTGCAGTAACTGAAAAATTCTTGGATGCAGTGCTGGTGGATGCACAGATAAAAGTATTTACTTGAACGAAACAAAATTTATTCACTTTAAACAAATCTCTTGTTTCTATATGGCGAAGTAAATCTGTTATTTCATACAAAAACGTAGTTTATTTTACTGTACCGAAAAAATATTTCTTTGAAAGAATCATTTACACATTTGTCTTGAAAGCAAGATTATAGCTAAGTTAAAAATATTTTTTTGCGTAAAATAAGAGCAGGATTTGAATGAAAAGATGTAGTTTTGTTTGAAAGAAATATTTATTTGAGGGCTTGTACACGTGCTTTTGAGCGAATAAATATTTCTTTAAATTGTAAGTTTTTTCTGAAATTTAGGAATGATTTCTTTGAACAAAATAAACATTTTTTTAGAAAAATGATTCAAACAAATATTTCTTTGAAACTTAGGTAATTAGGTACTACTAAAGAAATATTTATTTGCGTATTTTATTTACTGTATATTGGGATAGGAAAATTTGAAATTGCGACTGGAAAATAAAAATCATTACACAAAATGTTCATTCGTTTATTATATTTTACCATATTATGCTGTACTCAAGAAACATAACATTAAACTCTGAATAAACATCGAGATAAACATTCCCTAGCCGCCTAGCCCTAAAATATTTACACAAAAAACTTCAAAAATGTCTGCTTAAGAACTCCTAGCCTCTTTGGTGATTTAACAAAACATACATACGTACTTTATTGTTTAAACTTATTGTACATTCAGAAATTAAATTACAAATGCTGAAAATGAGCACATGCAACCATGGTATAAGATTATTTTCAATAAGGCTTAACGTCCCGTTGTTAATTTCTTCAAAGGTCCATTAATGCAACAAAATTAAAAACATTGTACATGCCAAATGAAATAAATAATACCTATAAGTACCTACTTACTGTCAAATATATCGGCGAGATGAATTAACGTATTCTCTTCCAAAAATTTCTCCATTTTTCACATTCAGAAAAGAACAAAGGAATACAAAAGGCGCGGCCTCACCCCCACGGTTCACAGTTTCCCGTGATTTCTTGTTGCTAACTGACCGTTTTTCTTTGCGTTTTTAATCTGGTCTGTTCTTGTGTTTTGCACACGGCACACATGGGGGTAGTGGTTGAGGAGTGCGATTTACAAAGAAATATTTTTTGAATTCAAATATTGAGCGTTTTAGGCGAAACAAATATTTAAGTGCACTCAAACATATATTGCTGTAATAAAAATAATAAAATACTTTACATTCAGCAGATATTTGTTCAACGTAAAGAAACATTTATTTCCGTGAAAACTTTTTGATTTCAAATTTGTCTTACGATTTTTGCATTTGTAACAAGTAAATAATGTTTTAAATTGAAGATCAGATGTTACTGGAACCCAAACTAATTGAATGCTATATTCAAGAAACTGCTATTGTTTCAATTGAAATAAATTTACTTCTTTGAAAGAATTTTTTCTTGTTTTAAAATAATGATATTCAAAGAAACCACTATTCTTAAATCAAACAATCTCTTTTCTCTGTGGGCTCAGGACACTCTTCAATCCTAACCATAACTATAAACGAAATTAATTTGAATATAATTTGTGCAAATGCACATGAATTTCGAGAAGTTTTAATACTTTGTATAATTCTGGAACTAGGTACTAAATCTGCAAGAAACTATTCTTCTGGATTATAAGAAGTTAATCTATATTATTACAAGCAATTATAAATATCTACTTAGTGGAATAAAAAATCATTGCTTACACGCTTTTTGGGGAAGTAAAAATAATGTTGTGACAGCTTCTTCCTTTAAAAGGTGTTGGAGTCATCATCTGGGAAATGAGTGTGGCAGAAGCCTCTTCCTCCACTCCAATGGATTATTTCATTTGATAAACTATGTAGTTCTGCATTTTTGGGTTAGGGAAGGTACGTGGAGGGAATTGTCTGTCTTCACACCCGTTCACTGAACCTTTGTTACACAAAAATTGATAAATAAGCAGCTAAAATCTAATATACCGTGTGTCCCGGGAATTCTGAAGCATCCTGTTTAACATGGGAAATTTGAAAATTGCGATTTGCATGTCCCCAAAGTGGTTTAAGAATATTCCGAGTATCAGGACACATACAATGTGCACCAGAGAACATTTTCGTGCAATAATTTTCAAAGTTTGACGAAGAATATCAATAATATTTCCAAAAATATAACGCGTAGGAATCAACTTAGTTTAAATGCTACTGTAAAGACAGTTACAGCCGCGTCGCAATGGTTGAGTGAGTTTAGTCGCTGCGCATGTTACATTGCATTTAGCGGATGGTGGTTCAAATCCAACTGCGCGGCGGTAGCGACTTTTTTTACTTGTATCTTTTATTTAGAATGAACGGCGATTGATTTCTATCAGAAGATGCATAATTAAACGTTTTATAATTTTTAATTAAACTGGAAATTAACCTATCAGAAAATTATTCACATTATTAATAGGCTGTAACATTGGAACAGAAAATTAGTTATTTATTTACTTAAAGGTTTTAAAACTTTGTTCATTTTAATTTGCAACAATAACTGCATTTATTTGCGGGCATTGATAACAGCTACTAGGCAATCATCGTGTCTGAAATCAATATTTGTGGCGGTCCTGAAAAGGACCGATTGGGATGGTTTGCAAGTGCTCAAACAGCTCTCCATTTTGCACCATTTTGCCCAGCCTATTGTAATATGCCCGATGCACATTCGCTGATTCGCTAGCTGTCGGTAAGTACTTTCAAGTAAAAATTCCCTCAGTAAATTCTCCATTATGTGCAAATAATTATTCATTTAAGAATCGAACACAAAGCACAAACACAAGGTATCGTTGCAATGCTACAGCCTTTTAATAATGTGAATAATTTTCTAATAAGTCCATTTCCAGTTTAATTAAAAATTATAAAACGTTTAATTAGGTTTCTTTACTGATAGAAATCAATCGTCGTTCATTCAAAATGACAATACAAGTAAAAAATGGCTACCACCGCGTCGTTGGATTTGAACCACCATCCGTTAGATGCAATGAAACAGGGGCGGCGACTAAATTCATTCAACCATTGCGACGCGGCTGCTGCTGTCTTTACAGTAGCATTTAAACTAAGTTGATTCCCACGCGTTATATTTTTGGAAATATTATTGATATTTTTTGTCAAACTTTGAAAATTATTGCACGAAAACGTTCTCTGGTGCACATTGTATGTGTCCTGATACTCGGAATATTCTTAAAACACTTTGGGGACATACAAATCGCAATTTTCAAATTTCCCATGTTAAACAGGATGCTTCAGAATTCCCGGGACACACGGTATAAAAATCTCGTGTCACGGTTTTTGTGGTCGCACTCCTCCGAAACGACTCGACCGATTTTTATGAAATTTTTTTTGTGCATTTGGTAGGTATGAGAATAGGTCGTAAAATATTTTTCACCCTCCTACCCCCACCCCACCATTTCTTAATTGCGATTTTAGTATTTTTGTATGAACAATATCCAAATAATTGAAATTTTTTTGTACATTTGGTAGGTATGAGAATAGGTCGTAAAGTATTTTTCACCCTTCTACCCCCACCCACCATTTTTTATTCGCGATTTTAGTATTTTTGTATGAACAATCTGTATATATAAAAAAATCGGTTTCTAGGAATTTTTTTGAACGGCTGGACCGATTTTGATAAAAATTTTTGTGTATGTTGGAGTGGGTCCCTGGATGGTTTACATTCACAATAATTGGACCCCGTAGGTTGTGTTGCAATCGGGTTCCAGGAGTTTTTTTGAACGGCTGGACCGATTTTTATGATTTTTTTTGTGTTTGTTGGAGTGGTACCTGGATGGTTTACATTCACAATTGGACCCGGTAGGTGGCGCTGCAATCGGGTGTTACTGAACTCCTCCTAAACGGCTGGACCGATTTTGATTAAATTTTTTGTGTGTGTTGGAGTGGGTCCCTGGATGGTTTATATTCACAGTTGGGCCCGGTAGGTGGCGCTGCAATCGGGTTCTAGGATTTTTTTTTTAAACCGGCTGGACCAATTTTGATGAAATCTTTTGTCTGTGTTTGAGTGGGTCCCTGGATGGTTTACATTCACAATTAGACCTGGTAGGTGGCGCTGCAATCAGGTTCTAGGATTTTTTACGAAATTTTTTTTAATATCGGGCAGGACAACGTCTGCCGGGCCCGCTAGTTAATTTATAAAAATATTATAGTTTCTCCAATTTATTAGTATCAAATCCAATACTCACCAACTCCCAAAAAAGTCCAAAATATTGGAACAGCATACACGAAAACAAAAATTAAAATTCCGCGTAATTCACTAATATTATTTAAATTATAAAAGAATATTAAGAAGGAGGTAACTTGTAACTTGTAAACACAGTGATTATTGTAAAAACGCACAAGAAAACAATATTCGAATTAAACTATACTGACGGCATCAAGAAATTAAATATTCAATTTTTTTAAAATTTTAATGTACGATACCTAGATTTATTTATTTAAATTAATAAAGGCGCCTCTACCAACGGTTGACCGTACTAGAATGCAAGTAATGAAATACCCATAAGGTGTCAGGAGCGTGCAAATAATACTCGTAGTGTCGTTGACGGCTGACGGTAACCGGCGATTTTAGAAAAATACAGTAGTTCGCGACAAAACACCCCAGAGTTCCACATACTGACGTCAGTGTCTCCCATACCAGTGGCCCCCAAAAGCTGCGTAATGGCCAACCACCCTTTATACTAAACCAAGATGTATGGTGTTATCATTTCCAATGTCCCGAAATCTGTGAATTTTTATTTCTGTACTTGGATATATTTTTAAGTCTTTTTCAGGCAAAATGTTTTTAATATTAAAACACACTATTTTAATTGCAGGCAATAGCTACGCTGATTTATGCACTTGTTACTTATTTTCTAACAATGCAACCAGTAGAATGTTTCCGTATTGCCTTCTTTCTCATCATGTGCATATTGGTATCTCTAGTTGCTCAAAGTTTTGGGTTACTTATTGGAGCAAGTATGAGTATCAAGGTAAGATTTTTATAATTTGTTATAAAAGTTTCACTTACTATATTTTCTGTTTACAGAACGGTGTGATATTTGGTCCTTTTTTTGTTTTGCCATTTACAATATTCTCTGGATTCTTTGTACAGTTATATGATGCTCATGTCTACATTAGATGGGTGTTCCACATATCATTCCTGAAATATGGGTTGGAAGGTCTGGTTCTATCTGTCTTAGGATACGACCGAGGAAAATTACCTTGCCATGCCGATTATTGCCATTTTGTATATCCAGAAAAATTTTTGGATCAAATGGATATGGAAAATGCTCAGTATTATTTAGCTGTTATAGCTTTAATCGCCATAACTTTGTTTATTAGGGTCGCTGCATATATTGCTCTGTATGTACAAATTAATAGGCGAAAATGATAGGTATGTTATGTAATACTAACTACTTAATCTGATCATCAGGGCTCGTCAATTATTATGGGATAATCATTGTTAAAACACAGTGTAAACAATATTGTGTTCAAGTTATGTGACGGTTTGTGATAATCTATTATTTCTTTTATATTTTATAACCATTGCATAATTTTATTTGTCTTATTGGTGTATGACACAAAGTTAGTTGGTAAGAAGAATAGACTGCAAGGTCTAGTTGACGCACTTCAATGGAATACGTTTGCCAGAGCAGTGTAAAAGAAAACTCTTTATCGATACTCCAGCTTGCCCAATTAGTTTTTCGCAAAAAGGAAACATGAAAAATTCAGTAAATTTTGAGGTTACGGTTTAACAATTGAGAATTTCAACAGAAGTATGAGCAGGCATAAGTTTAACACAACCTGTACTTGATACATCGAAAGTGCAGATTGTGTTAAACTTAGGCCTGTTCTTAGTTCGCCTGATGAAGTTTGCCACTGCAATGGTAATAAGTCATAACCTCGCGTTTTGACTGCTATTTCAATATCATCAATTATTGTAGACTCCCGGTGATGACGCAGTAAACTAATTGTGAAAGCTTGAGTATTGATGTTTTCTTTTAGTCTGCCCTGGCGAATGTTTCCAAATATATTCAACAGAAGTGTGACCAAGTTAGTTGCACTTGCAGTTATTAGCATGTAAAGAGACTGTTTAGTTTAATTTAAAATATATTAACAGAGGGCACAATTAGAATAATCTGTATGTACCTAATAATTACTTTAGCATAGATACGTATTTACAAAGCCAGTTATTTTTTGCATACTCCATCAATCTGTATGCAATATATTCTTTTTGTAAGTATTGAAATATTTTATTCACATACGTTGGTGCTCAAGTCAATGCAGATAAATGGGTTTTAACTTTTAAGTTTTAAAGTATTATTTCTATTAACTGTTAATTTTTATCTTCCTTCCCAAAAGATTTTTTAGTGTATAAATATTGTTGGAGTTCAAATATATTTTTTATATGTGCGTAAATACAATTTATATATCACCTTTATATTCCAAGTACCTACATTTCGTCGTTGAGCTGCGAATACCTCCGATGTGCAAAATATTCGAATTTCGGGTTTAAGCGTAATTTAATTCTGCTTTCTTTACTGCACATGTTGTAATAACTCTTAATGCGTTGAAACTAGTCATAGGTAACTCTTTATCGAACCGGCTCAAAGATCTGCTTCACTGGTTGAGCTGCAGAGAGCTGCATCCCGGCACATTTGGTTCGCGGGTCGCGGTTCACAACAACATCACGCCTCGCGCGTAGTTCTTAGGGTCAGTGATTTGGAAGTCGACGCGTGTGTCATGCTGGATGCAATGGCTCGATGCCGCGGCTCGCGGTTCCGTGGGTCCTACTTCTCTGCTTCTCAGTGCTTCTGTCTACTCATTTATTTATCTGGGTTCGGCAGTTCGGCTGCCTGCTGCATGCTCTGTGACGGAGCGTTGATTCAAAGATGCGAAAGTTGTATTCATTGTGCATTTGCAGTGTTTTGTATTTGTAGGTTACAGCTTATCTTTTAATGTAGAACTTATAGGTAGGTAATAAAATAAGTACAGGACAGCGATTGCTTTACTTTTACATGTCACAGAATGCAGATGTACTCGTAAATTTATTAAATCGGTAGGTTATATACATTAAACAGTTACTGATGCTTCTGTTATTTCCAGAATTTTTCAGGTATATTCAATACTAGCAAAATACTTATACTTAAAACATTCATTGAGTAACGCATCAGGTAAATAATATTTGAAGAATATCTAATAAATTTCTCTTTTACGGTGGATAAGCAGATAAGCACCCAGAAATTCACCTTGTTTATGAAATTTATTTAAAATCATAATTCAATAGAAATACAAAGGACAAAGCTCTCGAGTGCGTCCTGGCTCCCGAATGCTGTATTGCCTGTGCACTCGGAAGTTGGCGATTATCGTCTTTGTCTTTTGTGTGCTTTGCGAGCCATGTGACTCATTTGAACCGGTTCAGTTCTGCTGGTCGCCATCTGAGAGCTGAACTGAAGAGTCAGATCGCGAAAATTTTACGAGTTACCCATGACTAGTTGAAACACAGCATGCGCATTATGAAAAATAAATTAAAATTCTCCAATGTACAGATGTGATAAAAGCTGAGACGGTAATATCTCCAATGCGTAAAGTATTCACATTGGAGGTATTACATTCCATTTCTGTTTGTATGCACGTCTTAATTTAATAACGGTGTTGTGGTGTTTGTTGCTTATGTGATTCTTGAAGGGATTGTTATAAACATTTGAGATATTGTGCAAATAAATGTTTTCCGGGAACCCTGGAGGTAAAACTTAATACGGCACCTTTCATTTAATTGCAAAAGGTATGTTAAGTAGCTTTGTAACTTAAAACCAGCCTACATACCTAACCTCAATTTTGGTTTGTACAGAAACATGTTTTCATCAAGAACAGCCAAAATAATGCAAATTATGCAGATTAAAACATCTAGCAATAATGAAACCAATGGAACATTAACTTCCGACAATAAAAAAAAAGATTTCCCTGCAAACGAACAACTTTTTTTCCGAAATCCAAGAACAAGACAATGCTGAAGTGAATATAAATGATCAAGCTGTACAAGACGAATGTATTATGTCTATTGAAGATCCTGAACCATTAGAATTATAACATGCTGAGAATATTAGAGAGTCCGATTACAATCTTAATCTTCTAAGCGATGATGATATTCTGGTTCACTGTCAGTTTATTGAGGAACAGCTGTTGCAACCCACTACTGTTGATATAGAAAGTGGCCCATTAGCCATTACTGAGCAATCGCAATTTAGAAAATGAAGATCCAAATATAGTCGTAAATTTTGAATGAAATTGTGGGTACAAATAACAATGAAACACTTCACGATATTACAACAGTGACAACTAAAAAATGTCGTGATAAAGAAATTAGCACTACAGTAAAGAGAAAATGTACCAGCTACAAACGATTAAAGGGCACCCGTATACAAGGGGTTACAAGAGAACGAAAAAAGGTTTTGTTAGTCATGATATTATAAGACGGGAAAGGACACTAAAAGAAAGTTGCAAGCATAAGACTTCTAAAAAAATCACAAATCGTTCATTTCTATGTAGTTCTTTTAATCTTGAAGATAGACGAAAAATATTTAAAAAGTTTTGGAGCCCCCCAACATGGAGTGAAAAAAAATATTTGTCGCGGGATTAGTGGAAACAAGAAAAACTAGTTGTCAATGCATTGACAGAACTGCTTCCTAGCCACAGCCACAACTGAACTGGACGGCGCGTTTGGCGCGCGCCTTCTTTTCGTAATTTTTTTCTCAATTTTTTCCATAAACAACCTATTACGATTTTCGCGCATCGTGTAGAGAAAAATACCCTCTATCCGATGCAATACAAAAATATATACGGTCTCATTGAAAAAAATGTTCGATGACGCCTTATCTCGGCTCAAAAGTGCTTTAAAAAAAACCGCTCCGTCAGTTTCCTATGGGCCATCTCTGATATACGTATGCAAAATTTCAGCAAAATCTGTCGAGCCGTTTTCCCGCAAAAGTGCCAACAGACATACACGCGCACGCACGCACGCACGCACACACACATACGGACGGAAATGTGCCACCTTGTCAAAAAGTCTTAGAATGACCTGAAACGTCCACATTTGATGAAAAAACACCATGGTCAAAAAACGACTATCACAATAGCTACCTAGCTCGGCTAGGAAGCTAATAAAGAGAAGACGCAAGAAAGTTGCAAAATGTATTTTACCAAAAAACAAGAATGGCATGATTATTTCTTAGGCAAAGAGGGAAAACGGCTAAAAGTTTGTCGATTGCTATTTCTGAATACGTTGGATCTGGGTGAAGACAGTTTAAAACGATGGACTAAAGAAGCATCAAACATCGAACCTACGGACAGTGACTATAGTTCAAAATCGGATGGTGAGTCTCTAAAGAATAAAAAAAGAAAGCATACTAGAAAAGCTACGGAGAAAGAGAATCTTATCAAAATAGTACAAAGTTGGTTAGCTCTAATACCAAGAGTACCATCACATTACTGCAGAGCCTCTTCAACCAGGGAATACGTGGAGAATTCGTTTAAAAGCAAAAACAGAATGTATCAAATATTTAAGGAGTGGTGTGACCAAAACGAGATGAAACCTGCACATTTAAAACTTTTCAAAAATGTCTTAAAAGATTCAAAAGTGTCTATCCATAAACCAAGAAAAGACCAGTGCGATGTTTGTCATGGCTTCAAAACGAAAAATGTTTCGCAAGTAGAATACGACGCCCACGTGATCAAAAAAAACTAATCAAGGTCAGCAAAAATAAAAATGAAAGAGACCGCCAATGATGAACGTTTGGTGATAACCGTTGATTTACAAAGTGTCTTAACATGCCCGAAAGTCCTGGCTTCTCAAAGTTATTATAAATTGAAATTGCAGGTTCATAATTTCACGATTTATGCCCTTAACGATCGCAAAGTCCATCTGTATGTATGGCATGAATCAGCTGGAGGAGTGACTTCTAATAAATTCACTTCATGTTTGATTGACTATTTAAGTAACATACCAAATGCATACAAAACAATCATTATATCAGACGGATGCAACTATCAAAACCGTAACAGGACTCTTTCCAGTTTCCAGTGCTCTGAGGGATTTTTGCAAGCAACTCTACTTTGAGAAAGGGCATACGATGATGGAAGCCGACTCAGTACACTCTACTCTTGAACAATTATTTGATTAACTCTCCGTCAGATTACATCACTAGAATGCGATTGGCACGCAAAAACCAACCGTACATTATAAGAAATTTGGATTTCACATTTTTCAAAAAGTATGAACTACGCAGTAACTTCTCCACTATAAGACCGGGCAAGAAAGCTGGGGATCCAGTAGTAGTCGACATAAGACAAATGACAATATCTCCCTACAGGGGAAGTCTTATTTACTCTAGATTATTCCGAAAATTGGCAAAATATTCCTTCCCGCCGTGAAAATATGCCCATGAATATCTACAGTAGTCTCTTCAAGAAACCATTACCAATAACTGACGACAAATATAAACACTTACAGGAATTAAAGGCAGTCGTAGAAAAAGACCATCACCCTTTTTATGATGCTTTGCCCCATGAAAAAAAGAAAGAGAAGCATTAAAATAATTATGAATTGCCCTTTTTGTTCGCTTATCTATTAATATTGCTTATTGTTTTTCATTGCATACTTACTCGTAAAATGTTTTATACCGTTGTTGTATTAATTACCTAATTCTGTAGGTTTTTTAATATTTCGTAATAAATCCAATGTGGGGAAATAAATCTAATATCTCCAATGTACCGGGTGTCCAAATAAGAAAGGATGGCGGCCATATCTAAGGAACCGTTCATGGTACAGCTATGGGAAAGAAAAAATAATAATAAAAGTGGCCAAGAGAAATCGCTGGAAATTATTTTCAAGTTTCTAAGTTTGCTGCTAGAGGGCGTAATAGTCATAGTCAACAAAAGAAACATGGTTTTCTCTAAAATATACCCAGATAAAGTAAATCGAAAATACGAATATTGCAATCTTGAATATATTTTGTATAATTTTGGTTTACTGCTTCTTGCTCAAGCTCATTAAATAGCAGCGGTGGGGGAAGGGGAACGATTGATTGTGAAGATGCTTGTAACTTCGGTTTGGTTCAACATAATTTGGCAAACTTGGTCTCGTTGAAAAGAGCTCTCTTCAGTTAATTATATGCTTTTATGAGCTATGTTCTTTTAGTTCTGTAGTGATCGCTAGGGGGCGCTGTTTGAAAGGCCAGCAAACTTTTCAAAATTTCTTGAAAATTTTAAATGGAATGATATAATAATTTTAACCTACCTAAAAAGAGGATAGAATGATGAAGGGAATAGTGAAAACCGCGCATTGATATATTTTTTCTAGCCGGAGATATAAACAAATTAGTGTTAGGATTGGGAGGATGGGGGCAAAAATTGTTGGTAACACCCGGTTCGACATTTGCAATTACTATGTAGTAGTGATAAACTTGTGTATGCTTTGATGCCAATAAAAAAATTATACAAATACTAGCGGCCCGGCAGACGTTGTCCTGCCTAAAATTACTTTTCGTATTGAACTTTTGATTCATTAACCAAATCGTTTATTCAATGTGAAACATTTTTCTGATTACGTTTATGTTCGACCAAATATGTCGTTCCTATCGTCAGTTATGATCGCGAGCGCATAAAAAAAATTATGATTTTAACAGTTTGTCCGAATTTCCCGATTTACGCCTATCCATATCATACAAAAATCCAATAGAAAAAGCACTTTCAGTTTTTCCGAATTTTCCAATTTTCCGGGCAACTTTTCCAATTTTTCGTTGCTTAAAAACCTTATTTTTGAAAAGAATTAGCCAAATCGGTTCAACAGTTAAGCACTTTCAGTTTTTCCCGAATTTTCACATTTTCCGGTGGATTCTCCAAAAGTTTTCTTTCATACAAACCTTATCCTGACAATTACGATCACAACAAAAAAAAATCAGCCAAATCGATCCAGCCGTTAAGCACTTTTAGTTTTTCCCGAATTTTCAAATTTTCCGATGGATTTTCCAAAATTATGATTTTTACAGTTTGTCCGAATTTCCCGATTTACGCCTATACATATACAAAAATCCAATAGAAAAAATCATTTTCAGTTGTTTCCGAATTTTCCAATTTTCCGGGCAACTTTTCCAATTTTTCGTTCCCTAAAAACCTTATTTTTGAAAAGAATTAACCAAATCGGTTCAACAGTTAAGCACTTTCAGTTTTTCCCGAATTTTCACATTTTCCGGTGGATTCTCCAAAAATTTTCTTTCATACAAACCTTATCCTGACAATTACGATCACAACAAAGAAAAATCAGCCAAATCGGTCCAGCCGTTAAGCACTTTTAGTTTTTCCCGAATTTTCAAATTTTCCCATGGATTTTCCAAAATTATGATTTTTACAGTTTGTCCGAATTTCCCGATTTACGCCTATACATATACAAAAATCCAATAGAAAAAAGCATTTTCAGTTGTTTCCGAATTTTCCAATTTTCCGGGCAACTTTTCCAATTTTTCGTTCCCTAAAAACCTTATTTTTGAAAAGAATTAGCCAAATCGGTTCAACAGTTAAGCACTTTCAGTTTTTCCCGAATTTTCACATTTTCCGGTGGATTCTCCAAAAATTTTCTTTCATACAAACCTTATCCTGACAATTACGATCACAACAAAAAAAAATCAGCCAATTCGGTCCAGCCGTTAAGCACTTTTAGTTTTTCCCGAATTTTCAAATTTTCCGTTCGATTTTCCAAAATTATGATTTTTACAGTTTGTCCGAATTTCCCGATTTACGCCTATCCATATCATACAAAAATCCAATAGAAAAAAGCATTTTCAGTTGTTTCCGAATTTTCCAATTTTCCGGGCAACTTTTCCAATTTTTCGTTCCCTAAAAACCTTATTTTTGAAAAGAATTAACCAAATCGGTTCAACCGTTAAGCACTTTCAGTTTTTCCCGAATTTTCACATTTTCCGGTGGATTCTCCAAAAATTTTCTTTCATACAAACCTTATCCTGACAATTACGATCACAACAAAAAAAAATCAGCCAAGTCGGTCCAGCCGTTAAGCACTTTTAGTTTTTCCCGAATTTTCAAATTTTCCGATGGATTTTCCAAAATTATGATTTTTACAGTTTCCCGATTTACGCCTATACATATACAAAAATCCAATAGAAAAAAGCATTTTCAGTTGTTTCCGAATTTTCCAATTTTCCGGGCAACTTTTCCAATTTTTCGTTCCCTAAAAACCTTATTTTTGAAAAGAATTAGCCAAATCGGTCCAACCGTTAAGCACTTTCAGTTTTTCCCGAATTTTCACATTTTCCGGTGGATTCTCCAAAAATTTTCTTTCATGCAAACCTTGTCCTGACAATTACGATCACAACAAAAAAAATCAGCCAAATCGGTTCAGCCGTTAAGCACTTTTAGTTTTTCCCGAATTTTCAAATTTTCCGTTCGATTTTCCAAAATTATGATTTTTACAGTTTGTTCGAATTTCCCGACTTACGCATATCCATATCATACAAAAATCCCATAGAAAAAAGTACTTTCAGTTTTTCCCGAATTTTCCAATTTTCCGGGCAACTTTTCCAATTTCTCGTTCCCTAATGCCACGTTCGGCCTCTGTTTTGTCGACGTTCCAAATTATTTTGTGCGTAAGCTCCAACTGAGCGCGTCGAACTCGACTGTATCCGTTGTTCCGGAGTTATAATGGATCGCGCTTGAGGCTTGAGAAATTCTTATTCGACTTGGCTCCAAACGCTGTCTACGCTCTTCGCGTACGCCGACCGATATTTCGACGCCTCACTGGTGGCATTTTTTCCAAAGAACCACCAAATACATGATCACCACCGATAACACGCTGACAATTCAATTTTTAGAACTGTCAAACTGAACGTCACATTTTTGTTTGTCAAACAGATTTTCATACAAACTTTTACCTTCCAAATTTTCTACTTTCCCGGTGGATTTTCCAAAATTTTCTTTCATACAAACCTTGTCCTGAAAATTACGAACACAACAAAAAAGAAATCAGCCAAATCGGTGGAGCCGTTCTCAAGTGATGAGCTTACATACATGCGGCAATTGATTTTTATTTATATAGATGATAAAACAGCTTTTACTATAGTTTGGTGAAAGTCTCCCATCTTCCTAAAATTTAAGATATTTGTAGATATCAAACACTTGACATTGTGCTGAATCTTTTTGTTTCAACGCCAACTTGTTTTACAAATATACTGCGCCCACAGTGGTTAGATGAGTAATTTTGGCGTAAATTCAGTATGAATTCTTAATAAGCTAACCTCACACGCCAAAAGACAGTTACACAGCACACCCCTGAGGACGGTGTCTTCGTCAGCGAAATATGGGTCGAGTTTAATGACTGTATCACTGTCTTTTGGCGTGTGGGGTTATCTTCTTTAGAATTCATAATAAATATTGCAATTTACAAGATTATATTTTAATACCTAAAACAGGTTTTTGCTTTAAAAAATGGTCATTTCCACATTTAAAAAGGCCACGAAGAAGCAACATGTAATTTTAATGATTATGATATTTTCAAAATGTCTTTTATATTTGGTGGCATGTATAAAGGTTAGCAATTAACCCGTCCTCCCGCCCCTAAAACTCTTTTGTCCATATCTCCGGTTAGAAAAAAGATACCAATGTGCGGTTTTCACTGTTTCTTTCGTTATTTTGTCCTCTTTGTAATTAATTTATGATTATTATACCGTTCCGTTTAAAATTTTCAAGAAAATCTGAAAAGTTTGCTGATCTTTCAAACAACGTCCTCTAGCGATCACTACAGAACAAAAATGACTTAAATTATACAAGTATCTGATTAAAGGAAGATAGCTCTTTTCAACGTGACCAAGTTTGCTAAATTCGGTTGAATCAAACCGAGGGGTTGTTCACGACCGTATTTTGCTGAACAAAAAATTTCCTTGTCCTTAAAAATGCCTAAAATTTCCCTCAATTGCCTCAAAATTCCCCAGCATTACCCCTTCAACCTCGTATTTCCCCTATACTGCCTCAAATGATTTAAAATTTCCTCAGAATTTCCCCAAAATTCCTCGAATTGCTACAAAATTTCCCCAGAATTTCCTCAAATTTCCTTGCATTGCCTCTGAATTGCCCCAGAATTTCCCCAAATTACATTTCATTTTTATTATACTTTGAAATAGGTTATTAGATTTTATCTCGGGTTTTATTGTGGACTTAACTCTACTCTGGACGCTTACAAAAAGCGTTGGTCTCGTACATTTTAGTTGGTGTTGCTAATGAATTTAGAGATGGATAATTTTATGCAGTGCGTCCGACTGTACATTCGCAAGCATAGGCAACTTTGTTGGTGGAGATATAATTTAGGTTAAGGCGATGTTCGCAGAAACGATGACTCGGAACTAGACTAACGTTACTTTTATTTAATTATTTTTGTAAGACAGTGACAAAGTTATGCCGAACAGCATATCACATACCTACGGGACTGGGCGTATTATCAAGAAACGAGTTCTTGAATGTGTACGCCAACACCTTCGTGGCTCAGTAGTCGATGCGTCACTCGATGAATTTGCAAGTCTAAGGGTTCCGGTCTCGCCGTGGTCAATTTTTTTCGTTATGGTTCTTTTTTTAATGAACAAAAAATCGGTCAGATTATTGTCAGATAATGTATCGCGATCACGCTAGAGAGAGTTCCAGCCATTTGACTTTTATTGTTAATTTATAAATCTCCATTGTTCACAAGTCCCCTCGTAGGTCTATAAGGTATAAGGTATGCACTGCGTTCTCGTCAAAATTTACAAAACTTCGGAAGAATCCTGGGTTTATTTTTGAATATTAAAAAAATGCAATTAAAAAATTAATAGAACAATAAGCTTAACAGAATTTTGAATTTCGCACGTTCAATTTTCTCATTTTCTTGTTACTGAAAGTGTAAAACAAAAATCAAAATTCTAGGTTATTCAATCGATTTGTTTGTAATCAAATTATATATTCAAAGAATTTTAAGTTCATTGAATTAGTAATATCCCTTTAAAAGGACAAAGTAGTGCCGTTTTATATGCCCAACAAATATCCCCTTACAAAAACGAAAAATTCTGACCTCTTTGAATTATTAAAAGAACTGAAATGCTGATTTAAAAATTCACTCTCAATTTTCGCTGAGATTTTTTCTAGTTTTGCTAATTTTAATAAACCGGATGATTTAGTTGTATGTATAATAGCGTCGTTGCATTTGAATTTGAAACAACTGAAGGTGTACCTTAAAATTAATTTAATACCCGTACCTAACCCCCTAATGAAGTGTAAGAAATAACGTAATAGGTAGCATGTACTCGTCTTAAATTATATCTCCTAAAATATTATTGGTCCGAAACACAAAATAAATTAAAAATATAGGTGAATTAATTACCTATTAACATCCTTCGATAAATCTGAATATTTACGTATACTCTCCAGAAATACGAGTAAGTATATAGGGTGTTACAAAAAAAGTAGGTCAAGCCGCTAGCCACAGATTATTTCAAGATACAGGGTGTTAAAGTTAAAATTAAAAAAACTATTTTTATTAATAACTCCTTTGTTTTTTACGATATTCCATTGAAATTTTGTACAACATTTTTTCATATACCGACACAACGTTTGTGTAATTTTGATCAAAAAAATCGATGCGCGAACGGAGGAAAGGGGGGGTCGTAATACCCATTGACCTCCCAACTTTTCCCGGTGCACGTCTATGGTTCAAAGGTATTGTTTTTTATACCAAGCGTTCATTTCTTTTATTTTTTTCACTCTTGTAAAATTTTGATTTAGGGCTTGGTTTACGAGATGTTGCACCTCATTTGACTATGTGTCGCTGTGTCGCTGTTTAAATCTCCCAATTTTTCTTAGGTGACGAACTAAGCTCGAGAAAAATGTCCTTGGATGGTACCGTTTCGGACATGTTCCTGCATAACGTCTAACAGCCAAATTAGCATTGGAAAGAAAGACAGATAGGCGTTAAGTTGTCAAAATAATTATGAATAAAAAGGTACCATCCAAGGGCAATTTTCTGAAGCTTAGACGTTATGCAAGGACATATTCCTCCAAGGACATTTTTCTCGAGCATAGTTCGTCACCTAAGAAAAATTGGGAGATTTAAACAGCGAGTGGATCAACAACACAGTCAAATGAGTTGCAACATCTCGTAAACCAAGCCCTAAATCAGAATTTTAAAAGAACCATAGACATGCTCAGGGAAAAGTTGGGGGGTCAATGGGTATTACAACTCCCCTTTCTTCCGTTCGCGCATCGATTTTTTTGATCAAAATTATACAAACATTTTGCCGGTACATGAAAAAATTTCAACGGAATATCGTAAAAAACAAAGGAGTCATTAATAAAAATCCCAGTAAAAATTTTAACACCCTGTATCTTGAAAGAAAGAAGCCTAAATGAAAAATGGCATAAGGAAAGTCCCATTATTTTTGACCAGATAATTTGTGGTTAACGGCTTAACCTACTTTTTGTAACACCCTGTATACATATAAAGTTACTTAATATGTAAAAAATAAAATAATATGTAAAATACCTAATTACCCATATGTATACGTTTAGGAGCGTTTGACCTCTATTTATTCACATACCTGTCGTTTTGCTGCATAATATTTGAAATGTGCATTTCAGATTTCAGAATTTCAAGATAGGATAAACCTAAGTAAGTACTGCTATCAAAATTTGCATGCTTGTACACTTGTAAGCGTTGAATTGCCTCTGAAATTACCTCAACATTGCCTGAAAATTTCCTCACATTGCCTCTAAAATACCATGAAATTCCTAGACATTTCCTTGAATTGCCCCAAAATTCCTTGAATTGCCTCAGAATTTCCTTGCATTACCCCAAAATTTCCTTGCATTGCCCCAGAATTTCCTTGAATTGCCCTAAAATTTCCCAAAATTGCCGAACATTTCCTCGCATTGCCAAAAAATTGCCTGCACTGTGTACGAATATTTCCCCGCGTGAACAACCCTTCGAATCAAACCAAAGTTACAAGCACCTCCACAACCAGATGCTCCCCTTCCTCCTCCGCTGTTATTTGGTGAGTTAGAGCAAGAAGTGGTAAACCAAAATTGTATAAAATATATTCAAGATTGCAATATTCGTTTTTTTGATCTACTTTATCTGGGTATATTTTAGAGAAAACTATGTTTCTTTTGTCGACTATGACTATTACGCCCTCTAGCAGCAAACATAGAAACTAGAAAATAATTTCCAGCGATTTCTCTTGGCCACTTTTATTATTATTTTTTCTTTCCCGTAGCTGTACCATGAACGGTTCCTTAGATATGGCCGGCATCCTTTCTTATTTGGACACCCGGTACAATTATTTCACGTTTTTTATGTTTTCATAACAATTATTTCAAGAATATCTTTAGAATACAGTTTCCCTCTGCATATTTATAAAGTTAAAATACCATTTTGAAAGATAATAACGTATGTCTCAAAAGTTTTGGCACAAATTACTTTGTCCACGACTATCTTACAACATACTCTTTATACTTGTGTTTCTTCAATCATAATTAGATACATTAATCACTGCAGTGATTAATGAATATTATTCACTACACCAATAGGAACATCGCTTTGACCCTTTTTTACATTTATTTAGTAGGCCGCAATCGCGATGTGTCAGTTCAAATTGAAACGTCAAATCAGCATGGTTTGCTTTTAATTTGAAATGCATATTCTAAAAAAGAAGATATAATGAGTAGTGAGAGTGAAAACGAGATTTCTTTAACAGCACCAGCAATAAAAGAAGCTGCCTTGGCTCATTAGATTCATTGCCCAAAAAACCAAGAAAATTATACCTGAGAGCCTATGTATGAATCTTTCTTACACTGGAGAAGGGAAATGAAGGTAAATTCTTTCTGGGAATCTGTTTTGATAGTCGTGGACAAAGTATAGTATGCAACTCGTTATAATGATGCTATTATTAATATATAATAATAGCATTCATTATAAACTCGTGTATAATATACTATTATTAAATTTTAATACATAAATATAATATAATATAATATAAGTATTATATCTGTAATTTTTATAATAATAATGCCCTATGTTATTCCCTTAGGGAATAATGGTGAGGGAATAATGGACTATTATTCCCTCTCGTAAACCAATTAGAAAATAGTACTTGAATCATGGTTTCTGTGAAATTTAAGACAACCATGTTAACAGTGACAAATAAAAAGACTATTTAAACAAATTCGGCAAAATAAGCCAATAATACATTTTCCGAGAATGAAATTGTCTTTTTTGAATACGCCAGTTCATAAAACTTTGGTACGCTTTGGCGTAAAAACGTTTTGACTTTTCCTTCTTCAATTTCCATCACAAAATCGCATCAAAAAACGGACACAACGAACTTTCCACAACTATTTGTTTAAACAGTCATTTTATTTATCAATTGTACATATCATCACTAATGTTCACTTTGTTGAAAAATAAAATTGTAACAAAATTGGGTTTCAGGTTAGTCGTAGATAAAGTATAGTATACAACTCGCTATAATGAGTGCTTTTATTCCCTCGGATGATTACACCACTCGCTCGCTTCGCTCGCTCGTGTTGTAACTTTCATCCTAGGGAATAATGGCACTCATTATAGCGTCGTTGTATAATATACTGTTATATTTTAATTATATGCAAGAATTAGCAATATTATAAACAACAAAATCAACAACTCAAATTAAATGAAGGGGTCCTTGCTCCTCAACAAGGCGCAACTTTCTGCGGACATCCCGCATTAGGTTTTGGACAGCTTCGACATTTATCTCTGTAATTTTTCTAGGTATAGATTCTACGTCTTAACTGCTCTTCATTTACGGCTTCCCATCCTCCACCGTAGACCTCTCTAGCTAAAAGTGACCAAAAATCTTCGATTGGGCGAGCCTGGGGTAGGTTAGGGGGGTTATCGTTTCTCGGTACAAATGGGATGTTCTGAGCATTAAGCCAATTTTGAGTTTCTCGTGAGTAATGGCAAGAAGCTAAGTCTGGCCAAAACATTATATGTCGTCTTCAGCATGATGCTCGTGAATAAAGTCAGCCAATTTGGTCAGACAGTTTTGAATATAGCGCTGACTATCTAGTGCTTCGCCCCCTTACCTGTACCACATTAGGCCTGGATATTCATGCAGTGGAAATAGCGTACCTACCAAACTAAAATTTTGTCGGCGAATTTCGCCTTTGCTTTATATTTTACATTGTCTAGACAGTTTTCTACGTTGTCGGTATAAAACACATCATTTCCCTTCATCTCCGAATTGCTCAGTGTAAAATAGGTACTTTTCATCATCCATAACAATGATTCTGTCATTTGCAAAATGGATCCGCCTTAATGCCCGACAACATCGTGGTATCCGTGCCAACTGGTTTTCCGTATATTTAGGGCATTTTTTCGTTTTCGATATTCTACACCATTTCTGTGCAATTCCCTTGAAACCGTGTCCTTAGAAGCGCGATACTCACGTGCCAACTTTCTGAGAGACACTCCAACTCTATTTTTGGCTCTTCTCACCAATCCGTCTGCTCTGTCTCGGGTAAAAATCCATGGTCTTCCACTTTTTGGCAAATTTAAGCTTGGTATACCTTGCTCACACTCAGCTATTGTACGATAAATGGTACGGCGAGCAATATTTTGATCTTCAAATATGCGTACTATTTCCGGTTTAGGCATCCGCCCAACTAAATTGTAAATACTTTTCCGAAGATCTAATTTATAAGACATTTTAATGCAAATAATTCTTAAAATTGGACTGTTACAATAAAGATAAGTCATTGAAGAATTTTTGTTTTCAAAGCCATCTTGATGTTTTATCATTATCGCCAATTTTAAACCAACTGAATGTTGTGCCAAAACTTTGGAGACATACGTTAGTAAGTTAAATTTAAATAAACCGTTTTTGCGTCTCCTGTAAAATTTGCATAATGTGACATTGGAGGTATTCACAGCTCGACGACGATTTTCCTATTGTCACTTGATCAAGAAGTACAATTCATTATCTAAAAATACTATTAAACA
Source organism: Xestobium rufovillosum (assembly GCA_963966045.1). Lineage (NCBI taxonomy): Eukaryota > Metazoa > Arthropoda > Insecta > Coleoptera > Ptinidae > Xestobium > Xestobium rufovillosum. The sequence goes on along the minus strand of OZ014492.1, from coordinate 17,943,417 downwards.
TGTAGATTTCAGTGTAATATTAATTTGTTGGCTTGCTATTAAAAATGTTGACAAGTTAATGTGGTTGCAACAGGAAAGATAGAGAGACACCAGTATACCAAAAGAAATAATTTGCATTTCTTCAGTGTGCCAGAGAATGGTGGTAAAAATCTGAAAATACTTATAATACACTGTCCATTGTTAATGATCAAATAAATCTGAGCCTTTCTTTAAATGATATCGAGAGGTCGCATCGCATAGGTAAAAGAAGGGACTTGGGATCGAAATTACCACCGACTATTGTTAGATTCAGTTTGTATAGACTTCTTACAATGATATTCAAAAATAAGAAGTTGCTCAAGTGATCGAAGCTTTCCATTCATGAAGATCTATTCAGATTCCGACTCGAACTTCTACACAGTGCTGTTAAAGTGTTCGGCCCTGGAAATGTCTGAACCTGAGACGGTAAATTCTTCTGGATTCAATCTAATTATGGGAAATTTACCGTGTTCACCAGAGATTCCGAAGATCTGCATAATGTATTATCTGAAGATGCACCGCAACATAGCAACGTTCTTAGTATATTGTGTGCATGCTATATTTTTATTTTATTTTTAAGTATGTCGTATTGCTTTGGAGGCGCACTTATGCCGTTCTGAGTGTTGCTTATATTCTCACTTTTTGTATCTTTTTTCCGTTCATTGCACCTCTTCTGTTGCAACTTTTTCTTTTTTCTGTTTCTTCCTTTAAAAATCTTTATCTTCATTCTCTCACGTGTTACAACATATCAGATTGCCTATGCCTTTGGCCATTGCTCATGTTAACGTTCATTCTCTTTTGGGTTCTTTATCTCATCTGCATGGGATTTGTTACGGATGGTGATTATGATGTTACTGGAGTAACCGCACCATGCCATGGCTGCATTCTGGTATTCTAGACGAGAACATTTCTATTCCTGGCCATGTATTTCTTAGGTGCGATAGGCTAGAGCCTAGATGGCGTCGGTTTGTTTAAGAGATTACATTTGATTTCAATGGAATTTGCAGAATCTTTGTGGGTATGTGTAACTGTTCCTAGTGGAAGCATTATTATAGGTAATGTATACAGGCCCCCCAACTCAAACTTTAATGATTCTTTCGATTATTTTGAAGATACACTAATTAACCTAACTGCTCAATTGTGGCGATTTTAATGTTAATATGCTCAATTTATCGTCAGTGTGCACAATAGAACTTAATTAACTTGTAGAAACTTTTAATTTAATGCTTGTGCAAATATTAATAACAATGTTTTACTAAACTTAAACCATTTAATCATAAGACGCTGCCAATTGTGCATACAGCAAAATGGTTCCTATTTCGAACAGTTCTTACATTAATTATTCAATTGTGATTCTTGTTTAGTTGATATTTCAGCTAAGCTTAATGTTGTTTTTCCTAAATAAATTCAGTAATTGGTCACATGATACTTTTTAATGGTTTTTCGTTTTGACTTGAGTTGTCAAAAAATTGTATGATACGTACGTACGTTTTATTAAATAAAGTACTTTTGAAGAAACTCGTCTGCACGCCTCTGTGTTCTAAATAAAATAATTAATAGAGAATACAAAAAAAATGATCTATGCAAAATTTCAGAAGGCTGCTTTTATATATTATATATTATTTCGTATTTTAATAATAATAATAATAATAATAATAATAATAATGCGCCTTCACACACTTATACATATAACAAAAATGTAAGAGTGTGAAATCACAAGGAGGGGTTCAACAAAGCTGCTCTTCCGCCCAATCCCTGATAAAAGAGAAAAACAATCTGACAAACCGAGCATAAGCGTTGGTACAAAGAAAAACCAAGAGACGTCATGAGAGAGATGCACATACAAGATTAAAGATATATACTGCAAGCCCTGCCAACGCGCAGGGTAGCTCTATCCTTGTCGCACATTATCACGTCGGCTGCGACGCAGAACTGGATTCGCAGCGCTACGTGTGCGTTAATTCTGCTGTATATTAAATGAAATAAAAATAAATTTCTTCACTCAAATTTTATTTTGGTCTCGGTTTTATGATGCCAGAAAGTGGAAGGTGTTCTCCCAGTTCTGTCTTTGTTATTTGCATATGCCGTAGTTGTAAAAAGTGCGTTTCTTTTATTATGTATTGTACCTACTACCTACTTACCTACAGATCATGTACCGCCAAGGAAATAAGTAGGCAGATAAGTATACGTAAGATTAATAAATAATAATTATGCGTAGATTAAATTAAGTGAAGTAAGATTTTGGGTCTAGGAAAAATAACTGTTAATTTGGTTCAATTGAATAATAATATACCTACCATATCAACTACAAATGCCAAAAATGTTAATCTGTTTTATAATCTCGTTTGAAATATTTAGTACAAAAATATTACAATTTTAAGTCAAAAAGCATCATTAAAATCTCGTTCTTCGAAAGCACATAGGAATTAATTTATTATGCAATCCGTTTTTAAGAAATGAAAATTAGCAAACTTCATGTACGCAGCGTGGCCAGATGAAAGCCGGTTTTATACGAAAAAAATTAAAATTTGAAAACAATTACAAGAATGCTCAAATGCCTTTTTACTGTGAATCACACATGGATTTTTTAACTAAAATATTAATTTCGTACAGAATGGGGGATATCAAAAGTACCTACCTAAAACAACTTTGTAGAATATTGCAATACCGATCCTCAACAAAATTTAGAAAAATGTTATTGCATGTTATTATTCCAAAGGACTTGTACCTTGACGCAGTTCTAGTAATACTGGGACGGGTGGGATGGCTTGCGCGCTGGAATGATCTAAAGAGCCGAACCATAGGTTTAACCATTGGAGGGGTTTTTATTTGAGAAGCCAGACTAAATCAAGTCCCTGAAAGGGGGCAGCAGCTCTTTCAGTAATCATAGTGGCAGAGATCGTGAGGGTCGGTATGGCACTGTGATACAAACTACTGCGATGTGGAAGGCAACGGGAAACCACCACATTATTCTATCCCTAGTACAGCGTACTTCGAATTTATGATGATGGCACCTTCTGGAGTAAAATATTCCGGAGGTAAAATAGTCCCACATTCGGATCTCCGGGCGGGGACTGTTTCGGGGGGAGTCGTCAGAAATGATAAGTGTAACATCTCACGAGTCGGAGCGTGGAATGTTAGAAGCATGAAACAAGTAGGAAAGTTAGAGAATGTGAAAATTGAGATGGATAGGTTAGCATTAGACGTAGTAGGTATTAGTGAAGTGCGATGGCCAGAAGCCGGAGACTTCTGGAGCGGAGATTTTAGAGTAATACACACAGGATCTGTAGGAGGAAATTCGGGAGTAGGAATTGTTATGCGGAAAAAAGTAGGGCAGAGTGTAGAAAATTTCTTACAGCAAAGTGACAGGGTAGTTATGGTTAGGTTAGATTCGAAACCTGTAAAAACAGTAATAATACAGGTATATATGCCCACTTCTAACTACAGTGATGAGGTCGTAGTGGCTGTTTATAGTGATATTGAACATGTGCTAGATTTTGTGAGAGGACACGCAAATTTAATAATTATAGGAGATTTCAATGCAGTCGTAGGCACAGGGCGAGAGGGCGGAATAGTTGGTCCCTTTGGATTAGGCAATAGGAACGATAGGGGAGTTAGACTGATAGAGTTCTGCGATAAACATAACTTAACGGTCGCGAACACTCTATTTCACCATCATGTTAGGAGACGCTACACGTGGAAGATGCCAGGAGACCTAGGGAGATATCAAATAGATTACATTCTTGTTAGGCAAAGATTTAGAAATCAAGTTAGGGATTGTAGAAGTTATCCAGGAGCAGATATAGATAGTGATCACAATATAGTCGTTATGAACGCCAATCTTAAATTTAAGATTTTGAAAAAACGAAGCGGAAGCAGGTATCTTGACCCAGAGAAACTAAAAGATGATGATACGCGCGATAAGTTCGAGAAAAAGACAAACGAAGTACTAAAGGGCGCGGGCGAAAATATTGTTAAGGACATAGAGGAAGAATGGAATTGCATTAAAAATAGTTTAGTTTCCTCAGCTAGGGATATTTTGGGTCATAAACAGAATGAAAGTAGGAAACCCTGGATAACAAAACATATTGTGAGTCTAATAGAGGAAAGGCGAAAATATAAAAATAGGTTAGATGAAATAGGGAAACAAAGATATAAGGCGATCAAGTGGGAAATTATTCGGAAATGTAGGAAAGCGAAAGAGCAATGGATCGATAATAAGTGCAAAGGAGTGGAAAATAAGTTCGAAGTAGGAAAGACTGATGAAGCATATAAAATAATTAGGAGAAATTTTAGAGAAATTGGATCTAGTACCAAAAGCATTAGGAATGAGGCAGGAGATATCCTAATCGAAAGCGGGGAGAAGGCAGATAGGTGGAAAGAATATTTAGGAAACTTATATGCGGGACAGGAAGTGCAAGATATATTATTATATATACTTTCTATTAATATTTATAAAAAAAGACATCAATTTCTCGTCCAATCAGATGTACATTCTCATCATACCCGTCAAAATAATCAAATAATACTACCCCACTATGATTATAATATTAATCGCAAAGGTCCGCTGTACTCAGGAATTAAAATATATCACCATTTACCTTGTAAATTACAAAAAATAGGAAACTTAAATACTTTCAAAAGAGAATTAAAAGCCTTATTACAAGATAATCCATTTTACACCCTAAATGAATATTTTCAATTTACGTTTCAAAGAAACCCCCAATAATTATTTGGAACTTGTCTCGCACTTCTTCGCCTCGAATCTTATTTTTCCTTATGGCTTCTTTATGAAGCACTTCTGTGTAATACGCATGTGCATATTGTAAATTTACTTTTGTTTTGTTGTGTGTATATTTTTTCGTATTACCTTTGGGAAATAAAGCCTATTCTATTCTATTCTATTCTATTCTATTCTATTAGAAAGCGAAAGCAGTGTAGAGGGGGATAACCTAGGGAATCCTATAATGAGAGAAGAGTTTGAGCTAGCACTAAAAAGTTTAAGGAATAATAAAGCGCCAGGTATAGATGGCTTGCAGGCAGAAATCTTAAAGTGCGCAGGTTAAGAGGTAATAGATCGTTTATTTAAATTAGTTAGTCGCATACACCTGACAGGCGAGATTCCAGAGGATTACAAACGGAACATCATGGAAGCTTTGCCAAAAAGGAAAGGCGCGGATAGGTGCGAAAATTTCAGAACCATCAGTTTAACTTCCCATGCGTCAAAAATTTTAATTAGAATTGTGCAAAGAAGGATGGAGAAAAAGGCGGAGGAAATATTAGGAGAAGATCAGTTCGGATTTAGACGAAATAGAGGAACGCGCGAGGCCATCCTAGCTTTACGAGTAATTATAGAAAAAACGATAGAAAAGAGAAAGAGCGTCTATATAGGATTTGTAGATTTAGAAAAGGCCTTCGACAACGTAAAATGGGGGAAGATGTTCGAAGTGCTGAGAAAGGTAGGGATGAAATATAGGGACAGAAGAATAATACATAATCTCTACGAAGAGCAAAAGGCAGTTATAGAATGTGAGCAGGAACGAAGGGAAGTAGATATCCGGAAGGGAGTGAGACAGGGATGTGCATTGTCACCTCTAGTTTTCAACTTATATATCGAAGATGCTATTAATATTGTTAAGGACAGAACAGCCTCAGGGATTAACGTACAGGGTCAAACTATTAACATGCTCAGATTTGCGGATGAAATAGCAGTGTTAGCATCTAGCAAAGAAGAATTAGGAGCGGCTTTGAATGAAATGGAAGCAGTTTTGACACAGGGCTATGGCATGAAAGTCAATAAAAAGAAAACTAAAATTTTGGTATGTAGGGGATGTGAAAATAGAACTAAAGTTGACATACAAACAGGAAATGAGAAGATAGAGGAGGTCACGGATTTCTGCTATTTAGGGAGTAAAATAACTCAAGACGGTAGGAGCACTAAAGATATAAAACAAAGAGTAGCGCAGGGCCGAGTTGCGTTGAACAGAAAGAAACAACTGTTATGTTCGAGAACGGTTAATATTGAGACTAGGAAGAGACTCTTAAAGTCGTATGTATGGAGTACGGCATTATACGGGTGCGACACTTGGACAATAGGGGAAGCGGATCGAAAAAGAGTAGAAGCGTTTGAAATGTGGTGCTACAGGCGTATGATGAAGATACCGTGGATAGATAAGGTTAGCAATAGGGAAGTATTAGAAAGAGTTGGGGAAAAGCGAAAGTTATGGAAGACAATAAAGAGTAGGAGAGATAGGATGGTAGGACACCTTCTAAGACACGAAGAAATAGTTCGCGACATACTAGAGTCAGAGATAGGAATAAAAAGAGGTAGGGGTAGGCCTAGATTAGACTACTGCTCTCAGATAGTTAGGGATGTAGGATGTTCTACTTTTAGGGAAATGCGCAGGTTAGCTCAGGATAGAAAAGAGTGGAGGTACGCATCCAACCAGTCTTCGGACTGAGAACCTTATAATGATGTTATCTATATATATAAAAGAAAGTCGTTTTAGTTACACTATTTATAACTCAAGAACGGCTGAACCGATTTGGCTGAAAATTGGTGGGGAGGTAGCTTAGAACCAGGAGACGGACATAGGATACTTTTTATCCCGTTTCCCGAAATCGACATTTTCGACAGTTTCACAACAAAATATTACAATTTTAAACTGACAACTTGAAATTAATTACTAACTTGATAATTTTGGTCATTGTACATAAATACACGTATCCATAGTTACGCAGAGGAACGTAACGTTTTTTTAGGTAACGCTCGATTTTATAAATTTTATTTGTCAAATCTGACAGTTGATAAGTGTCATATCAAGCCCCCGCCTCGCACAAAACAAAAAAATTATGTTGATCCGATCGCTACCAAACTTCACAGGAACACTCGCTGGGCTAATCTGAAGATTAACTTACAGTAGGTGCCGCGCATGTCGTACCGGGACCGGGCAGCAAATAATTTATAAAGTGAAAATGCAAACGTCAAACGGAATATGCCATTCGCAGTTTATCAAGTTTCAAACGATTTTACCACAATTCGGGAGATAAGTGGCACGTCACAAACGTCAGATTTTCATTCCAAACAAAACAAAGCCACGTGCTTTCTGACGTTTTAACCTAACCTCTGAAATATAATTATTATTACATATAGTTGTTTTCAAGTTTTTACGCGTAAGCCCAACACACAAATTGAAAATAATCTGTTTTCACTGCAAAACGTCTATAATTATATTGCAAAAACTAGTTTAAGGCGTTGTAAATAATATCGATAAACGTCAAATGGCACGTGCTTTTGTTTTGTTTGGAATGAAATCTCACGTATGACGTAGGCACTTAGGTCCCGAATTATTTCTTCAGAGGCAGCAACGCGCCGGGTACCAGCTATAGGTAATAAACATAATCGTAAGTAAATTTTTTGCAATTGTAATTTATTTTCAAGAATAAAACATCCGAAAATTGATTTTTATACGTGTAAGTATTAGTACAATATTAATTAAATTTGTTTGCATAGCCCTCTTACTTTCCAAGATTCGATAAAAATTTAGCATTAGATCGAAATCAGTTCCCGATCGTGCGTTACCTGTAAAATTCTAATAATACCTGAGACGAGTGAGACGCATGATGACCTTTTCACGCACTAGAAAAGGATGGATACCCCTTCGCGTAGCGGGTTGCATAAAATCGACAGGCGTCACTTTTATAACGTGCAGGCACCATTCCAGTTCCTCTGAATGTAGTTCAATGTGTGTGTTGGAGTGGGCCCCTGGATGGTTTACATTCACAATTGGACCCGGTAGGTGGCGCTGCAATCGGGTTCTAGGATTTTTTTGACGAAAATTTTTTTCATGTCATGCAGGACAACGTCTGCCGGGCCCGCTAGTTATTTATAAAGTTAGTAATAAGAAGTAACAAACTAGAACTCTTATTTTTCTAATTATATTATCTTAGTCGCATTAAATAAAACGTCATTATTTATCAAACAGAGAAATGTATAAAATAGAGTTATTCTGCAAGATGTGCCACTATTAAATCAATTTTTGATACCTACTGCTATCGGGAAGAAATTTATGAATATTTTAAAAACATAAATATTCGATTTTTGTGAAAATTGGCATGTATGCATACAATTACAAAAGCAAATTGTAACACAAGTGAGGAAATGGCTTCATTACAAAAATAATGTTAGGTAGGTATACCTAGATAGGTACAGGTACCTAATAAATAATTACATATTTCAAATCTTAAGTATTTAAGTTGGACATAACTTTTATGTTGTAAATAGCTTAATAGAATATAAAACTGTGTCTACACATGTAATGGCAATTGACAAAAAGTAGATATATTATATAAATACCTATTATTCATCACTTACCAGTCTTAATATTTATTTTATCATCTCGTCGACAAGCTACAATTCATTGCTTTGCCAGTTCGCTAATCTTTGGAAACTTGAAGTAAGTACTTTATATACCTTTACTAGCGGGCCCGGCAGACGTTGTCCTGCATGACATGAAAAAAATTTTCGTCAAAAAAATCCTAGAACCCGATTGCAGCGCCACCTACCGGGTCCAATTGTGAATGTAAACCATCCAGGGGCCCACTCCAACACACACATTGAACTACATTCAGAGGAACTGGAATGGTGCCTGCACGTTATAAAAGTGACGCCTGTCGATTTTATGCAACCCGCTACGCGAAGGGGTATCCATCCTTTTCTAGTGCGTGAAAAGGTCATCATGCGTCTCACTCGTCTCAGGTATTATTAGAATTTTACAGGTAACGCACGATCGGGAACTGATTTCGATCTAATGCTAAATTTTTATCGAATCTTGGAAAGTAAGAGAGCTATGCAAACAAATTTAATTAATATTGTACTAATACTTACACGTATAAAAATCAATTTTCGTATGTTTTATTCTTGAAAATAAATTACAATTGCAAAAAATTTACTTACGATTATGTTTATTACCTATAGCTGGTACCCGGCGCGTTGCTGCCTCTGAAGAAATAATTCGGGACCTAAGTGCCTACGTCATACGTCAGATTTCATTCCAAACAAAACAAAAGCACGTGCCATTTGACGTTTATCGATATTATTTACAACGCCTTAAACTAGTTTTTGCAATATAATTATAGACGTTTTGCAGTGAAAACAGATTATTTTCAATTTGTGTGTTGGGCTTACGCGTAAAAACTTGAAAACAACTATATGTAATAATAATTATATTTCAGAGGTTAGGTTAAAACGTCAGAAAGCACGTGGCTTTGTTTTGTTTGGAATGAAAATCTGACGTTTGTGACGTGCCACTTATCTCCCGAATTGTGGTAAAATCGCTTGAAACTTGATAAACTGCGAATGGCATATTCCGTTTGACGTTTGCATTTTCACTTTATAAATTATTTGCTGCCCGGTCCCGGTACGACATGCGCGGCACCTACTGTAAGTTAATCTTCAGATTAGCCCAGCGAGTGTTCCTGTGAAGTTTGGTAGCGACCGGATCAACATAATTTTTTTGTTTTGTGCGAGGCGGGGGCTTGATATGACACTTATCAACTGTCAGATTTGACAAATAAAATTTATAAAATCGAGCGTTACCTAAAAAAACGTTACGTTCCTCTGCGTAACTATGGATACGTGTATTTATGTACAATGACCAAAATTATCAAGTTAGTAATTAATTTCAAGTTGTCAGTTTAAAATTGTAATATTTTGTTGTGAAACTGTCGAAAATGTCGATTTCGGGAAACGGGATAAAAAGTATCCTATGTCCGTCTCTTGGTTCTAAGCTACCTCCCCACCAATTTTCAGCCAAATCGGTTCAGCCGTTCTTGAGTTATAAATAGTGTAACTAAAACGACTTTCTTTTATATATATAGACTTATCTCCCGAATTGTGGTAAAATCGTTTGAAACTTGATAAACTGCGAATGGCATATTCCGTTTGACGTTTGCATTTTCACTTTATAAATTATTTGCTGCCCGGTCCCGGTACGACATGCGCGGCACCTACTGTAAGTTAATCTTCAGATTAGCCCAGCGAGTGTTCCTGTGAAGTTTGGTAGCGATCGGATCAACATAATTTTTTTGTTTTGTGCGAGGCGGGGGCTTGATATGACACTTATCAACTGTCAGATTTGACAAATAAAATTTATAAAATCGAGCGTTACCTAAAAAAACGTTACGTTCCTCTGCGTAACTATGGATACGTGTATTTATGTACAATGACCAAAATTATCAAGTTAGTAATTAATTTCAAGTTGTCAGTTTAAAATTGTAATATTTTGTTGTGAAACTGTCGAAAATGTCGATTTCGGGAAACGGGATAAAAAGTATCCTATGTCCGTCTCCTGGTTCTAAGCTACCTCCCCACCAATTTTCAGCCAAATCGGTTCAGCCGTTCTTGAGTTATAAATAGTGTAACTAAAACGACTTTCTTTTATATATATAGATATACCTTCGCCTAGTTGGTGATTTATACAACACATTAGGTCCAAATCGAGCCGGATACAGAATAAATCTGGGATTATTAATTAAGAAACCTGAGTTGAAGAAAATTTGAAACGGCAGCCGGCGTTTTGCGTATCTTAACACGGAGGTACCAACCTTTTGTCTTGCCGTGGAAATTCCCACGCTTCACTAAAACATAACCAGGCATTTTAAGTTAATGTTACACAATTTTTTTCATAGCATAAATTGCAAATAATGCTTAAACGAGTAATACAAAACACTAACAATACCGCGTCATTGCATTCGCACAGCACGGAGATGTGTTTCCCGCAAATCTCTGCTTCGCACTCTACGCGTCTTGCGCGAGTGGTGACAAAATTGGGCTGCCTATCGAGCATACTATATATACTTATACTATGATATACTGTAAGTATTTGAACATTTAAATTACTGTGATTTCAGCAATGCTTGGGTAAAAACGAATTTAAATTTACGGACGGGGAGTTGTTTCAGGTAGTCTGGTAAACTGTTATACACTTTACTGACGTTATGTATAAATGACCTTTCAAAAAGCGTAGTGCGATGTTCAGGTGGCGTAATTATTAGGCCTTTAAATCTTAAATTGAAATGCTGGACGCCGGTCCTGAAACTCATCTTATCAAACAGATAAAGAGGCTGCTTCTCAACAATTATTCTACTGTGATAAAAGCAAGCTGTAAGGAAATACAGTCTGTTTCTCATGTTGAGCCATCGCTGACTTTTGAGAGCGGGTGAGATGTGGTCATATTTGCGAATGCCATGTATTAAACGGAAACTTGAGTTTTGAACTCGCTGTATTCCTTGTAAGGTGTCGAAATCTAGACAGGGGCCATACACTTGGACGCAATAGGAAAACTGAGACAGTATTAATGATTCACATAGCGCTTTTATTTTTTTACTAAAGAAAGATCTATAATGAAAAATAAGTTTTAAATTAAAATAAGCTTTTTGCACGCACGTATTTACTTGCTGCCGAAATCTGAAGATATTGTTGAGGATGAGAAGCAGATTTTTAGCGCTACTCATTAATGGAACAATAGTTCTGTTAATCACTATATTCGGATTAGGGGCAGCAGCAGGATTTACTTGGATTGAGCATTAATGAGTGGTCTTTAGATATACTTGATATATAATTTATAAATCACTATTTATGGCTGCCATTGCATAAATGCTCTCACCTCTCTTAGGATTGCGAAAAGCAGACCGTGGTGAATGATATCGAAAGCTTTTGAATAATCGAGCAATGTCAAAATTGTAGTTTTTCCAGCATCACTTGCTGTTAAAACGTCATCAACAACGTGACAAAGTGCAGTAGTGCAACTATGTGATGAGCGAAAACCAGATTGGGTTATAGGTATAACACTATTTTTCTGAAGAAAATCATGTAATTGAGGGTTCCAATTCAAGACTTTTTCAAACATTTTAGAGAGAGTTGGTAGAACACTGATTGGTCTGAAATCTTTATAGCCTGTGGGGTTATTTATTTTTGGGATAAGCGTCACAATAGCATATTTCCAGATATATCAGGAAATTTACATTCAATTGTACAACTATTTATTAAATGGGTGATAAAGGGAACAATATATGGACAACATAATTTTGTCACACAAACTGTCACTCCGTCAGCTCCTGCAGCATTACTTTTTAGAGAACTAATGATATTTAAAATTGAACTAGTATACAGGGTGATTCAGAACGGACGTGCCAAATTAAAATAGGTGCTAAAGGAACTCCAAACAAGACGAAAAGTTTATATGAACATATGTTCTAAAGTGACTACTAACAAAGATACAGGGTGTAAAAGTTTCAATATTTTTTAAATATTTTTTCATTGTCTTAATAACTAGGAAAGTTATTAAGTTGAAATTTAAGGTGTCGTTTTCATTTGCCAAGTTCTAATTTTCCAAAAAAGTTTGCTCTGCTAGCCCCATCAGTAGCGTTGCTACGGGGTAGGCCGTTTATTTATTTCCCCAATCCAACGTTACGGCTCTAGCGAATGCAGGTGATATTAATGTATTTGGAATATACGTTTAATTTGGGAAGAAATTGGTATCTTCAAAATTTTTCGTAAAATGCTTAATTTTTGAATGAAATAGCTTTTTGTGCGTGTACTGAAATTTTCCATAATGCAATAATGGCTTCACCGATATATAAGGAAAGTGAAAATTGAAAAAAATAGTTTATTAAAAATAACACTAACAAAACTAACAAGAAGAACGAGAAAACATATCAATTATTACATTACGATATAAAAAAAAATAAAACTTTTACACCCTGTATCTTTGTTACCAGTCATATAAACTTTTCGTCTTATTTGGAGTTCCTCTAGCACCCATTTTAATTTGGCACGCCCGTTCGTTCTGAATCACCCTGTATACAAGTTGGAAAGTGTGATCAAAATTGTGGAAGTTCTGATCCAGTAGTTCGCGACTTACGGGAATATCAGGCAAACTGTCAACAAAAAAGTCATTTAAAGTTCCAGGATCCAAATTCAGTGACTAAGACACTTGCACTCTTCTCAAATTACCAACATTCAAATATTGAAGTTCCTTCCACTGGAGTTGTTATATTTGAATTGAGAATAAGCTTTCTTCTCTAACTTAACAACTGTATTCGTATAATTGCGAGTCTGTTTGTAATACTTCCACGTTTCTGTTGTACGTCTAATTTTAAATTTGTTTTTACCTTTATCAGGTAATTTCATTAGTAGTTTAACATTGGCAGTAAGCCAGGGAGATGGTTTTTTGGTAATTTTTGCCATTTTCCACGGCGCATATTTATGTAAAAACTCATGACTGAGAAACAAAATTTTGTCGTCACTCATGTGATACAGGCGATACAAAGGCAACGATAAGGGCTCCGCCTCAAACACCCCTCTATCAAATTGGGAAAAGTCACGGTAAGTTCGAAATATAGGAGAAAAATTAACTAATTTAATATTAATATCACAGTATATTAAATCGTGATCTGAAAGGTAAAAGTCTTCAACACCAAACCGCTTAACAAGATCAGTTCCAAACGCAAGTATAACATCAATGAGAGACGATCTGCTGAGGCCTATACTCTCGTTGGTTCATCAATCAGCTGAATAAAATTAAATGATTCCAGCATGTTATCGAAGTACACAGAGTTGCAGGATGATCAGGAATCAAAAAGTCTATGTTAGAATCACCCAAGCAATACAGATTTTCGGCCATTGTTGAACAATAAAGTAGGTATAGATTCCTCAAGTTCTTCTACAAATACTTTATAATTAAAATCTGGTGGTCTGTACATAACACCACATACAAATTTATTCGATTGAGACTGTACAAGCAACTACAACTGCTCAATATTCTCATTACAATCAACAACAGATACCTTCATCTTTTTGCTGAAATAGAAAGCACCCCCTGCCCTATTTCTGCGATGAATAATTTACGATCTGCAATTCATCACCGCTGGTCCCATCATTTAACCATGTTGAAGATATAGCAATTATGTCATACTTACTGTTAAAATAATGTTACGAACGTCGTTCATCTTTGGTACAAGAGAACATATATTAAAGTGCACCACTCGCAGGCAGTCCTCAGGCTTAGATGTCATCTTAATATATCAAATATTACATGTTTTGAATGTGTATGGAAAACCGCAGACCATTCCATACACATTCAAAACATGCAATATTTGAACAAAGACCTGCTTAAAAGCACGTACGTACATGGAGACAAATTAGGACTGTTTCAAAGCCACCTTAGTTGGGGTAGCAAGCAGTCTGAAACGTCTCGTAGTACAAAAAATCTGGATTTAGTTCTATAATTCAATGCCTGGCGGGGTATTTGCCCGAGGAGTAGTTGTTCGAACGGTCCAGTACCACTAATTAATATATCAAAACAACAAAAAGAAAAAACTTTTGTGAATAATAATATCGACTTACTTTCGTGCCTCTCCGCGGAACTGACGCACACACAAAAAAAATGTAAAGCATCGGCAGGAATCACATCACATCATGTTGGCTCCATCCTGTAGGCGTGTAGGCCCAACAAGCCATCCATACTGGTCACTTTGCGGACCACTTCTTCCGCTTTGATGAATATTATCCCATCAGTCCTCCCAACATTTTTATAGCTGTACTTCTCTGCAGCACGATTGAGAATTTCATGTGTCGTAGTGGTCCTCTCTATGCACCTTCATCAGTTTCTTATTACGAAAGATATGGTCCTTGAATTTATAGTTGCTAAATTTTACATTTATAGCTCTGGGCTTGGGACGATTTTTGTTATCTTTACTGCCAAAACTCTGTGGCACCACTCCTTCGCTAAGTGGTAAATCTATCTTAAGCAGCTTAGATATTACTGCTGTAACCTTTTCTTCGCAGTTATCGATCTCCGTTTCATCAATGCCAAAGAATTTTGCATATTATGCTTATTTTTCATTTGTTTTGACATCAATATTATCTTTTCTTTCAGCTATCTTTGTCCACCTAACTTGTAACAACTAGGAAACATTTATTCTGCTTTTCATTTCAGGGATTTTTTCATAATATATACTAGGTATTCTTCAATATTCATTTCACTTCTATACCTTAGGAAGAGGACTATTTTTACCTTTTTATACATATTTTATTCAATGAAATTTTATTTGATTTCACGTTAATTTGCTGCTTTATTTTAGGATTTTATTTGAAACTGTGTGTACATGCTACTAATCAATTTTTCTTCCTGGTATTCTATTTTCTTATTATTGTATTTTTCTTTTCACTATTTTCACTGTTTATATATTTATAAACAAGGATAGGTAATAAGTTTAACGAGTTTCTTATTTTTGGTTATCGTTTTTCGTGGACGTTTAGCTTAAGTGTTTAGAGTAATATTAGGTTTTAGAGTAGCACGCGGGTACCTGCATAATTCTAAATATATTTTAAGTTTGTAATTATTGTTCTTCCCATAATTATTGAAAACCTTCCCCATCCCCTCCCCAGCAAGATAACGCCATCGACTTCCTCGTGGTTCTTGCTGAACTACTCAATTTGTCAGAAAAGTTCTGCAGAAATTGAGCAGACCAACGAAGAATGAATTCCATGTTGTTTTGAAAGGTAAGGGCTCTCTTTTTGCTCACGGGTGAGATTGAGAAGCTTTGAACAAACTTACCAGTTCGGCGCAACCTTTATCATTTCAGATTTCATACATATACATACAATATACAAATACCCAACAATATATACAATTTCTTAACCATTTTAGAGAAATTCATGTGCAGAATTCTTAAAGAATTAGGTTCATGTTCCTGTTTCTAGATGGCAAATTGTGTGGGTAATGTTGTGCTCTGTACATGAGTGTCGCTGTTATATAGTAAATTATGTTGGAAATTCCAATAGTTACATCTTACGTTAACAGGTGGGGCATCATGCAACGTATTGCTAGTGTGCCTATAAGGCTCATCACGTTTTGTTATGGGGCTTCGTTTGTGCATTAATTATGTTATTCTAATATATAGAATTTTTATTAATAAATACATTTTCTTAACAATATATAGATAATTTGTACTAATATAAAATTTTTACCAATATAGGTATGTATAATTTTCATTAGTTTTTTTAACTAACAAAATTTTTACCAATATACAGGGTGTTACAAAAAAGTAGGTCAAGCCGTTAACCACAGATTATCTGGCCGAAAATAGTGAGACTTTCCTTATGCCATTTTTCATTTAGGCTTCTTTCTTTCAAGATACAGGGTGTTAAAGTTAACATTTAAAAAACTATTTTTATTAATAAATCCTTATTTGTTTTTTACGATATTCCGTTGAAATTTTGTACAACATTTTTTCATATACCGGCACAATGTTTGTGTAATTTTGATCAAAAAATCGATGCGCGAACAGAGGAAAGGGGGGTGGGGTTGTAAGACCCATTGACCCCCCAACTTTTCCCTGGGCACGTCTATGGTTTAAAGGTATTGTTTTTATACCAATCGTTCATTTCTTTTATTTGTTTCTCTCTTGTAAAATTTTGATTTAGGGCTTGGTTTACGAGATATTGCAACCCATTTGACTAGGTCGGTGGGGATGGCCAAGTGGCGGAGCTATAAGAATTTCTTAAGCTATGCCATAGACGTGCACCGGGAAAAGTTGGGGGGACAATGCTCTGTCGGTACCTTCGATCTATTACATCCGATTCCAATGGACAGGCGCCATTACCCTGGGTGACCCAAGTGAAACAAAAGATGGTGTGCAATCTCTAGTGGGCAGAAGAGAGAAGACGAGTCAGGCACCCAGAATAATGGCTGCCGCGATGTGCACAAGTGATGCGCGTACTTTTTTTGACAGCATGACATTATTCTGTGTTATTCTGTTATTCTGTGAGGGAACGACAGAACATCTATACTGTCATTTGCCATTTTTTAACAGCGCCCTCACTATACGACGAGTGCTTCATGAAATAAACATTAGAAAAATAAATATTAGTAGCAATTTCATAATAGTTAAAAATTATATATTAGTTAAAATAATATACAGGGTGGCCCGAAATTAGCGTGCAATATTTTACCAGCGTGTTCTGTGGTCAAAAATAAGACAAAAAGTTCCTATAAGCGTATACCGAAATATGCTTTGCAAGGGAGCTATAGTTTTCTAAAAGAGAAGGCCTGAAGACGTTTTCTTCTAAATATCTTCGAAACAAGTCCAGTTAAAATTATGAAATTTGAAGGAATGTGAAAGTACCAAATGCTGAATCTTATGCTGTAAACATAATTTTTAAAATTTAACAGGGGCGTCTCAAATCTGGGGGTGGCGGAGGTAAGATTTACCCCAACTTTTTTTAGAACATGTCATTTTCAATTTTTCCATAAAAATATGAAACTTCAGTTTTTTGCAAAAAAAAATGTGCTTCTGTCTCGTTTTGATAGGAGGCACCGTTATCGAGTACAATCTATTCAAAAATTTCACTGCATGCCCAAAAAATTTCTACAAGAAGGAAGTGGAGAACTTTGTTTGTATACTTAAACGAGACAGGAGCACATTATTTTGCAAAAAACTCTGAAATTGCAAATTTTTACGGAAAAATTGAAAACTACATGTTCTACAAAAAAGTTGGGGTAAATCTTACCTCCGTCACCCCCAGATTTGAGACGCCCCTGTTAAATTTTAAAAATTATGTTTACAGCAAAAGATTCAGCATTTGATACTTACACATTCCATTAAATTTAATAATTTTAACTTGACCTGTTCGAAGATACATATTTAGAAGAAAACGTCCTCAGGTTTTCTCTTTTAGAAAGCTAATAGCCCCCTTGCGATGCATATTTCGGTATACGCTTATAGGAACTTTTTGTCTTATTTTTGACCACCAGAACACGCTGGTAAAATATTGCACACTAATTTCGGGCCACCCTGTATATTAATAAAATTTTTATATTAGTTAAAAAATATGTAAGTATGTATATATATTAATAAAAATTTTATACTAGTTAAAAAATATATTACAAAGTATACAAATTATATATGTATATTGTTAAAAAATGTATTTATTAGCAAAAATTTTATAAGTTTATTTAGAATAACATAATTATGACACAAACGGCGCCCATATTTTGCAGTCTCCGTTAACAAAAAATAATAATTTTGGATTACAAAGTAGGTGCAAGGTAGGAAAAGAAACACTTCTTAATTTTAAACTGTGTTCTATTAAAACAAGGCATTTTTACAAACTTAGTTTTACGAGTACATACATATGTGTATTTATGCTTTAATTTAACGCAAACAATGCATTTTCAATGGCAAAATTAATCCAAGAAGGCAGAAAGCGCGTGGAGGTTTTTTAACAAAGTTTTAACCCGAATTGTCCCTTATCCAAATGTTTTCAAGTGTCCTTCCAAGTTTTCCACCCTCTTAAAGACCTAAAATGTTTACATGAAAACTTTATGAGTTTGTCCTTTTATAAAATACAAACTTTAAATGAGAGATTTTCCAAGTAAATACGGTGAGATTATATTTAAATTTAAATTCGTGTGTTTAATTCCCGAGTTACAAGGATTTGCTGGCATAAATTTCTTAAGAATTGTAATGCGGGCTCCAACAACAGAAAACATGTTATTTAGAAGCGCACGGAATTTTGTAATCTTCAACCATCAGCTGAACAGTAACGTTTTTGACGTGTATATGTCTTATAAATCGATTAGAACAGCATGGGCCTTGCAGTGGGGCATGTAACGAAACCGGAGCGCCACGAAAATTGACATTGTAAAACGCTATAGAACCTAAATGAAAAGTCGTATTGAAATAGTAAAATGTACGTAGTAAAGTTAAATAAAAGTACCATCGAATAAAACACAAGCGCCTAAGATGTATCGAAAGGAAGTGTGTCAAAATTACTCAGCAAAACAGGCTAAAATCGGCGTCCGAGCGCGTACCTAGCTGCACTCTCGGCAGTATAACTTTTTACAGTGGCGGACTGGCAAATTTAGCCAGCCCGGGAAAGTCCTAGTGAACAAGTGGACCGGCCCCAAAATAACAATAATAATAATATAATTAAATAAGAGTAATATAAGGGGTACGTGAATGTTTTCACACAACAGCTTGCAAAGCATACATCAACTCAGACAGCGACTGACTCAGATCTCAGACTCATTAGTATCTAGTATCTACAGATAGGTGTGCAACTATGATTCCCAAGTTCCCAACTCAAAGCGCACGCGTAGCATGTGTACGGCAATGGGCGTATTTTTTGCTGATATACTATAAACGTTCTTGTCATCACACCTTCGTGGCTCAGTGGTTGACGTATCGGTCCCCCATTTCGCAACGTTGGGGGTTCGCACCTTACCGTAGTTATTTCTTGTTATGATTTTTTTTTGAACAAAAAATCGGTCAGATCCAAAAGGACAGCTAGGGGATCGCAATCACGCGAGGCAGATATCCACTCATTCCACATTAATTGTTCATTTATAAAAATCATTTGACGTGCGTCGACGCGGGATTGGGAATCACAATTGCACACCTATCTGTAGATGCTAGTTTGTAGTTTCAGACTCAGACATTGGAGCAGTGTGGCCAGATTTTATTTTCGCGTGTCGCCAGTTTGGCTGCTAGATGAGGCCAAAATGAAGTGAAAATCGACCAAAACCAAATACCAGATTGTATTTTATAAATTGCGTCAGACAAAAATTTTAATTGGATTAGTAGTACTTTGTAAGGTTAGGATTCATAAAGGGTTTATCAAATGAAAAATTTAAATTATAATTTTTGTTTTGGTAACATTTCGAGTAACGTTTATTTAATTTTATCACAAACAACAGAGGTTATTATAAATTAGAACCGTGAATCGTATGCACTAAAAACTTTAAATAAATGTCGTATAATAAGGTACCTGAACCAAATAAAGCCGTAGTCCAAATAAGGCCGTGCCGTTTTTTATGAAACCGCGCAACTCTCAAATTACAGTTTCCTACCATCGGACGGGTTTCTACAGTACTTCGTTCTGCCACAACGCCAGGATAATCGGAACGTTTCCAGAAGGAACCACTGCAGCTAAACATAGGGAAGCGTTTAGCTTGTAAATTTCAGCGTAGGTGGTTTAAGCTTTTTTGTGAAAATATTAGAGTGTCCGAAGAAAATTTTTAGCTGTACATACTCAGGTAGGAGTCTAAAACATGTTCACGAGTTTGTTTTCAAATGTCATGTTGTAAAAAGGTATTTAACAAACTTTTGTTGTTTGAGGTTAAGTGAGCCTAATAAAGCCAATGTTATTTGGTTCTAATAAGGCCAGTTAGAAACACTGGCCTGGTGCAGGTTGTATGCGATTTATTCAATCCCGGACCAAGTAAGACCTTAAAGACCGGTAATGGTTAAAAAACTAAAGAGGAAAGTTGGTACTGTTTTCTGTGCATTGAAGATGTTGTGCGCTCCATGAGACTATGTGTTGTGTGCTCCAGATACGTCCAAGAAGAGTGTGCAGGTCTGAGGAAAGGTGACCGCATATCGTTCGTATGTCCAGATTGTGAAATGTAGTTACCAAACGCTTTAAAATTTTCTAACAATTTATTTCACTTATATTTGACATTCCTTTTTATTTATACTTTTATATTTATTTTTGATTTTGTTGTTATTATTTGTCACGTGTGTTTGTACTTGCAGAAATATGTGTTCCGTTGATTTTCATGACTTTGCGTCTATATTAATATCATGGCCTTATTAGAACATAGGAGTTCTTAATAAGGCCATGTCCAGTGTTTTTTTAAAAAAATAATCTAAAAGAAGAATGGTATCTTTGAAAAGTGTCTCACACGGGACAGCATAAACTACATAAACCTATGTAGCTGCAGCTAAAATTTCATGTTTTTTTGCTAACAGTATCTGAGTTATTGGCTCTCAAAAATTAGCGTGGCCTTATTTGGTTCAGGTACCTTATATGCAGGAATTCACGCTAAAAACCCCCTAAATTATGAGGACTCTATTCACGACTTTAGTTATAATTTAGTATTTACTGCCCTCCTTAGCAGAAAGATCGTATCTGCAATTTTATTTGTTCTTCCAAAATTGGGTTTTTTGTATTGAACGGTGCTTACGGCTTACCAATGTAAAAAAGGATGGATTGGGTATGGCAAACACCAATATAGAAAAATTCAATTTCTGCAAAACTAATAAAATGGCAGATGCAACATGTATGTCTAGTAAACGAGATGGCGCTGGCGCTCAGGTGCAGTGCACGTAAATAACGTAAGCGTTTAGTTCCATTTTTCTTCTTGAGGACGCATTAACATTGCAGAGCAACCTCGATCCAAAAAATCGTCCAAATGGTGACTTGCGATTTTCTGCAAATATTATAATAGGCCCCCAATCTGGCCGCACTGCTTTGGAGTTTGATCGTGGGGTTCGTACTGTGGTGGGGGGAGTAGGGGGCTACTAATATGCAGTATGGAGCAAATATGAAAACCAGGGTTGGGATGCCTATTACAATCGTAACAGTATGAAAACATTGTCGATAGCATAACCATTCTTTTGGTTGAAATGAATAAAAAATGATGAGTGAATACCGGTAGAGTAGAACATGGCCAGCCGGCCCAGTTGCGACCGGGCCACCGGGAAATTTCCCGGTGTCCCGTCGGCCCAGTCCGCCACTGACTTTTTATGTATGCAAGCCATTGACTTGTGTAGAAGTCAGTGAGGCAAGCGAGCATCGTGCGTGATGTGTCATTAGCAAGCTATTAAGTGTAGCTACAAGGTGGTCTGAACAAAAAGTCAAGATTGTAAGCAGTTTGCCCATAATCCTGTCAGAAAGGTGAAATTTATTTTGAAAATTTGCAGAAATCTGGAGTGTAATTTTCTAAAAGTTCAAGTCGAATCTGATTAAACTATAATCAGCGTATAGACCAACTTCTGGGCAATCCACTCATGTCAAAAATTTCACTATTACAATCAACTGAAAGACGTATACAGGTTACAACCTTTGCGGTTCAGTCACCCTCGAACTGAACCCTGTATTTCTTTGCTTTGGTGACTGTAGGCCTAAAACCACGATGGAATGTACAATATGTGCTTGTCGTCCGCGAGGCTAGAGAGAGACAGAGCAACCAGGTGGTCGATGGGATGTTTAGAACCTCTGGTCTTTATTTTATAACTCGATTTTGTTAACTTCGACGGTGTATTTTTAATAAATTATACTGTTAATTATTGTTATCTACTGGCCGCCACGATCTGGCGCAGTCGCCATCCGCGTCTACCGAATCCGCGCCGTTATTTATCCTGAGTTTGCGTTTGCATTTAGACTGTAATCCCAGCTTTAGATCGTTGCGCCAAGTTTTCAAGCCTGCTAGATGCCATAACCCATAATACTGGAAAAGGTATAATATGTACCAGTTTTATTTAAATGTCTTTGGGAGGCAGAAATGACTTCAGATATGTAGGAGATGCCTCGAATAAAATAAATCACGTTTGTATCGAAACTGCTGGTAAAATATAGAGTGCGTCACCTTGAAAGGGCGAGAAGCCGGGCACAGAAGACATCGAGAAGACAGAAAGCAGGAACGAAACACTGACGATGAATTATTGAATGTAGGATTACTGCACGGATTGGATTAATTAACAAGATTGATTGTGGTCTTATCAAAGTCTCGAAATTCTCATCTATCCCGCCGTTGCGCTGTTTGCCAATCTGTATTTGTCTACCGTAAACATGAACGAAGTTATTCATCTCGAAATCGAGTTATGTACTTACTTACCGTAACTAATTTGTTATAACCGGAAGAAAATTTGTTTACCGCGCCCACGGATAGAAAATTTTAGCGTCATCGCGATACGAATTAATTAAAACAAAATATTTTCACTCAACTGGCTACTAATAATAAATTGATACGAAACGAAGACTTGTAATTTCTTCCAGAACAACTTCTCTATTTGCGTTAGTAATGGTCAAAACGAAGAACGAAATTTGCTCAAAACTTTCTGTCTATTCTCGTCCACATATTCTGAAATATCTGCAGAATGCTTTTGTCCTGAGAGCGGCCGTTTCTACGCGACAGAAACTCGCTCACGATTAAATTATTCGTCTATAGTGAATACCAAGAGTAAAACATAGTTCTAAAATTCATTGGAGAGGATAACGGTAACTGAATCCAACAAATTCAACATTGCGAGATAGGTCTACTCCGTTTAAGCATCAATTTTATAAAATATCGATTGTGACAGTATGCGGGTTTTATCGTGTTCTGTTTTTCGTTTCGTTGCCTTCGTAAAATTCATCTCCTGATGGCCATGCAGATTTTTCATTTTGTGGGTCTTTACTGCATAGAAAGAATTTCATGCACGCCTAACATTCTGCATTTTTTGCCTAATCTCTCGGGTGTTCACAAACTTATTAAATAAAAGAATTTCTGACGAACCCGCAAAAGTCGTAAGACGATTTTCAGAAATATGCCCTAAGGATTCAATCGACATATATTATATTCCATCCCTGAAGGACCTCGGCCTGTCAGTTACTGAAAAGGAAAACAGAGCTCCCCTTCGACTGAAACCGAATTGTAACAAGTTCCATTACCTTGCTGTTCGCGGAAACACCCTAAAATAGGGGCGATCTACCCCAACCTTAATTAACTTGATCGCACGATGACGAATGCCGGTTGATTATTAGAATTTGTCTATTTGAAGGTAAAATATTGCTTACAATCACATGACGGTACGTTTACTTAAAGAAATTGGCATAGATCTGCTTTTTTACGCCGAATGCGAATTTACAGAATATTTTGATGTTTATTTGAACCATAATTTCATCATCTTCTGTAAATCGCCTGCTGTTTTGTTGATAAATTTTATTTCTCACAGGTTATGGGCCCAGCTCGCTTCCACTACACTAGAGATTAAGAAGAACGGTTCATTTTAGAGTAAGTACGAGATTAATAAGGAAGGCGCAGAAATACCTTCTAGTGGGGATTCCAAGTTTTATTGTAATTTTACGAGTGTCAGGTGAACCAGGAAAAAGGCATAAAACGTGAAAGCTATTAAGATTTAGTTTCCCAAATGGAAAAGAAATGTATGTGCTCGACCCTTAATTGTCCCATTAGGGTAATTAATTAAAAGTATGTTATAATTTTACGCGCAACAAAACAAGTCCTGGGGATAATTCCGGTTTCGGAGCGCTGGAGTAACCTACAGCCCGCAATAAATTTATTTTGTTAATATGGAAATATGAATAAAGTTTTCATAAACCTCGGTGTAAATTTATAATAAGTCAAACTGGAAACTTTGCAGTACAACGACTAACTTTAAATTACTAGAGACATGTAGAGCCGGAAAACGGGCTTTATTAAAATTAGACTCTAATCAATATACATATAGTAGCTAAGCTTGTAATGTGGAACATCATTAAATTTTGCGGTTTATACGGCTTAATGCTTCTGTCTAATGTGTTTGCTTGACGGTCTCAGTTTCCGCCAATTTTGAAATCAGGCCAATTATATATGTATCTATAGAATTTTTGATACGTACATGCGCGAGAGTAGTTCCCGTATAGGTAGTTTTAGAACAACCCTACTGTTTGATAAAGTGATAACACGGGAAATACAGAAAGCAAACTGTGGAAGCAGCTGTGAAAGCCAACAAAATATAATCCATAAAAATAACAGACTGCCGCGAAAACTTCACACATCGTAACGTTCTGAGCCCATTATTTCATTCCTTTTTAAAAATTGATAAGAGGGCTTCCCTGAATTGTCAATTTATAATATTTTTTAAGCTATCCTTCACGTGCGATAAATGATTCATGTAATGGTTAGAAGTTTTGTTTGGCAATATAAAAAGTTTGCCCGTACGCAGCCATTGAGAAAATAAGTGTCCCCCAACAAAAATAAAAGTTGATTGAGGTTTTGTTGAGGAGAGAAGTTTACATATGCCCACTTCTTGTCCTGTCAGAACTTGATTCGTTACTCGTTAGTTATTCAACAAGTTGACACAAGATATTCCCCATGCAATTCCATCGAATCAGGAAAGGCCGTTTTCACATTTACAGGACGCCGACACTGAAACGGTTGGTTGCAAGTTTCAAACTCCTCGTCATGTCGGTAACACGTCATTGACGTCATTCCCGAAAACTTTAATTATTAATTGAGAAACAAGCAATAAAGGCACTCTTATAAGTCGTGTCTGACGTCATGCAATCATCTGAATTAAGTACATATAAGTACATTAAGCAGAGTAGGTATCTCAAAAAGTATCTGAGAAAAAAAGTGGCGGATTATTAACAGCTGATTTCAAAGTTTTACCTTTCAACTCAGAAAACAACAAACAAATAAGTTTAATTTGGGTACCTACGTTCAGAATTAAAAAAAAATAGAATTTTTGTAAATCATTGACTTGCCATGTTTGGTAGCTCACACAAATATTTTCAATTGCAGTCTTTTTTTATAATTCCCATATTATGCTTTAATATTTTTGACAAAGATTTAAGTCCAATTTAAAAAATTCCTCCATCCTTTAAAACATTCTTTAAAATTGGAAATGTTATGTGCACGATTGATTTGTACAAAGTCGTGTATAACGTTTCTTACTTCCATCTTCACGCACTCGTTTGAATCGTGAGTTTTTGGGTGAAAGCCTTTCTTGCCGGAATATTGTTGCATTTTTCTTTAACAATCCTCTGTACGGTTCTTATGCTCCTCTTATTAAACTAAGTAGGTACCTACCATTTTCTTCCCTTGGGGAATTTAAAAAGCCCGCAAAACGTTTTTTTGCTCTCCATTTTACTGTTGTTTTTTACACTGGCAAAAGATGTAGAAAATGTGATAACCGTTTGGTTAAATTTTACTTTGACGTTAAAAATATTGTTACGAGAGAGGGTGGCCCCACAAGCGACCCCATGTTGTTCACGCGAAGAATAATTCAACGTAAATAAACGTGTATCTGTTTATTATGGCGTTGACCTTGTTAGCCAGAAAGGCCAGTTAGCCTGTTGAATTGAGAGGCTGCAGCAGTATAACTTCATCATACAACATCGGATTTGGAGAAAATTGTCAATTCTGATGCACTTTCGAGAAGCTTGCAAGTACTGCGTGAGGCAAGAGCTGAAAGAGCATGTACACCCCATCAGATGTCATCGAACTTGGATTCAAGTCGAAGGAGAACATTTACAATCCTGAAGAGACGACCAACAGAAAGATAAGATCTTGAAACCTCTACTGCGATGGAAGGAAGCTGGTAAGAGACGGGATTAGATAGTAGTTCCTGACAAGAGTGTAGCCCTGAAGTCATACTGGACGCAATGGGATTCTCTTGTGATGGTCTTCTGAAAAGAATGTGGGAGAGCACCGACGGAAGAGAGGTCGCGTCGTGTCGAAGGAAAAGGTTCCGGAAGTTCTAACAGAGACTTACAATCTAGTGAGTGGAGGACACTTAGGCGGCAATAAAACAACGATGAAGGCCAGGGAGAGATACTATTGGTAGGGATACAGGACAGACATAAGTATGCTATGCCGGTACGGGACCACGATTAACATTGGTTGTGCCATAAGAGCCTGAATCACTGCTTTTTTGCCCCCCCCCCCAATCGGTTCTTATAGCACAACCCATGTTAGACGTAAAGCTGTATGCCTTATTTTATCGGAGCGTGTATAACCGGACGGGCTTTTCGTCCACCAAGCAGCGTAGTAGATGGGCCTTTATGGCCGCGATTACTATTGGTTGTGCCATAAGAGCCGTAATTGAGCGTCAGCTGTCAGCTGATGCCCCCGTCGGCCCTAATGTTCGTGCCAAATAGGCATTAACTGACGTAAGTATGGGATTTGCGTCCACCAAGCAGCGTGGTACATAGGCCTTTATGGCCGCGATTACTATTGGTTGTGCCGTAAGAGCTGTAATCACCGGTCGATCCTGACGTTAGCGTTAACGCGGCCCTAACGCTTGTGCCAAATGGGCATTAACTGACGTAATTACTATTGGTTGTGCCATAAGAGCTGCTCTTACGGCACAACCAACGTTAATCATGGACCTCTACTTGGATGGGCCCCCAATCATGACGTCAGCGCTGGCGCCGGCGCTAGCGCGAAGGATGCTACGTCATCCAAGATGTCCGCCACCGAGCAGTCAAGATGTAACATACAATGCAAAGCGATTACTATTGTTTGTGCCATAAGAACTGTTAAACGCAGACAGCCGGCTCCTACGTCAGAGCTCTAGTCCCCCTCAACCCCCCTGCCTACACCCACGATGATTTGAGTATGGCGCAACCAAAATGGCGGCGCAGCCCTGATGTTAGCATCCAACTCGCGGGTGCTTTCGCGATGCACACCCAAGCAACTGCTACGTCACCCAAGATGGCCGTCACCGAGCAGCCAAGATGTAACATACAATGCACCGCGATTACTATTGGTTGTGCCATAAGAGCTGTCAAACGCAGACAGTCGGCCCCTACGTCAGAGCTCTAGCTCCCCTCAAACCCCCTGTCTACATCTACGATGATTTGAGTATGGCGTAACCAAGATGGCGACGCAGCCCTGACGTCAGCATCCAACTTAAGGCTCACGCGGACACCCAAGTCACTGCTACGTCACCCAAGATGACAGCCATCAAGATGGCGCCAACGTTTAGCTATACACCGGCGCCAGCGTTCAGCATTTGTGCATGTGAGAAGGTTAAATAAAACGCTGTTGCGTATTATCTTTATTGGAACATATTACACAACAGACCCTGTATGTCCTGACATGATGAAATTATATTGAAAATGGTTACGGGAATATAACACCCTGTATGTACGTTATACGACTAGTCAACTTGCAAGGGTGAATCTGTTGGGGATAATTTGCAGCTTAACGATGGCGGACAGCGCCCAGTCTGCAACACATACCTAAATATAAATTAAATAAAAAATAATAATAAAAGGGAAAAAACTTTCCGATGCACCAAGGAATATTTCGCAACGTACTAGAGTCTGAGATAGGAATAAAAAGAGGGATAGGTAGGCCCAGATTAGACTACTGCTTTCAAATAGTTAGGGATGTACGATGTTCTACTTGCAGAATAACGATAGCGTAACAAAATAAAAGTACATACCAGAATTCCGAGCCTGAAACTCTTCCAAAAACATTTGCTTCACCATGGGATAAATAAGTTTCTGTTTCAAAGTTGGTGAATTAACGTAAGTACCTGAGGATCTGTGCGGGGGCGGCATAGAAAATTTCCACAATGCATTTTTTCTACAAAATAACCTCTATTAGTTAATTGCAATGCGTAGAAATGAATAAAAAAATACATCTTCAATTAGTAAGACTAGGTGAGAAACATGTCAATAAACCCTCGTATTTAATAAATGTAAATTATATTTTTCACCAAATTCATTCGGATATACGTCGTGTAAACATTTGACAATCCTCACTGTCCAAAAATTATTACAATCGTGTATAACATATGTAAATAGGAATTTACCTGTGTAAAGCGTCGTCTAATTATTTCGGGGATCACTCATGCGAAATTTGGGGCACAAAATTTGCCATGTTCTACTTGCAGATTAACGATGTCGTAACAAATTCCAAAAACATTTGCTTCGCGATGGGATAAATACGTTTCTGTTTCAAAGTTGGTGAATTAACGTAAGTACCTGAGGATCCGTGCGGGGCGGCATAGAAAATTTCCACAATGCATTTTCCCTACAAAATAACCTCTGTTAGTTAATTGCAATATGTAGAAATGAATAAAAAAATATAACTTAAATTAGTAAGACTCGTTGAGAAACATATCAATAAACCCTGGTATTTAATAAATGTAAATTATATTTTCCACCAATTGGTAATTGCAATATGTAGATATGAATCAAAAAATACAACTTCAATTAGTAAGACTAGATGGGAAACATATCAGCAAACCCTGGTATTCCATAAATGTAAATTATAATTTATTATTTTCCACCAAATTCATTCGGATATACGTCCAACAAACATCTGACAATCCTCACTATCCAAAAATTATTACGATCGTGTATAATATTTATAAATAGGAACTTACCTGTGTTTAATTATTTCGGGGGATCACTCATGTAAAATTTTGTACCCCAAATTTCGCATGAGTGATCCCCGAAATAATTAGACGACGCTTTACACAGGTAAGTTCCTATTTACATATGTTATACACGATTGTAATAATTTTTGGACAGTGAGGATTGTCAAATGTTTACACGACGTATATCCGAATGAATTTGGTGAAAAATATAATTTACATTTATTACATACGAGGGTTTATTGATATGTTTCTCACCTAGTCTTACTAATTGAAGATGTATTTTTTTATTCATTTCTACGCATTGCAATTAACTAATAGAGGTTATTTTGTAGAAAAAATGCATTGTAGAAATTTTCTATGCCGCCCCCGCACGGATCCTCAGGTACTTATTACGTTAATTCACTAACTTTTAAACAGAAACTTATTTATCCCATGGTGAAGCAAATGTTTTTGGAAGAGTTTCAGGCTCGAAATTCTGGTATGTACTTTTATTTTGTCACGCTATCGTTAATCTGCAAGTAGAACATCGTACACCCTCAACTATTTGAAAGCAGTAGTCTAATCTGGGCCTACCTATCCCTCTTTTTATTCCTATCTCAGACTCTAGTACGTTGCGAAATATTTCTTCGTGCATCGGAAAGTTTTTTCCCTTTTATTATTATTTTTTATTTAATTTATATTTATATGTTGCAGACTGGGCGCTGTCCGCCATCGTTAATCTGCAAATTATCGCCAACAGATTCACTCCCGCAAGTTGGCTAGTCGTATAACGTACATACAGGGTGTTATTTAATTATAGTCCAATACAACTTTGTTCGATAAAATTTCATCGTTGTGAGTAGTAGGGAAATGAGAGCCTCAGGCCACATCTGTTGCCAACCCAAAACTCCAGCAACCAAAATCCCTGTTAGTGTCTTCAGCGGCGGCAGCAGCCTCTGGTTCTGTTGCCAACTCCAAAACGCAAAAATCCCTGGTAATGTCTTCAGCAACGACATCTGCCATTGGTTGTGGCTCAGGCGCCTGCGCCGGGGCTTAAAAAGTGCGCGTGTTGCTCATTGTTGCGCAATGGAAGAATGTTCTGGAAATGCTGATGCAATAGTACGCAGATGTTGCAGAATTAATGTTTTTTCCCCTTCTACGCTGAAGGAGTCCTCGAGTAATGTCTTCAGCAACGACTTCTGCCTCTGGTGTCTTTGGGGCCTTTGGTTGTGGCTCAGGCGCCTGCGCCGGGGTTCTATGAGAGTGGGCGGGGCAACAGCCAATGATAGAGGTTGTGGGCGGCATCCAATGGGTGTGGTTGTGGGTGGTAAGGTTCAACTACTGCTAGATGCCTTTGGATGTGACCCAGGCGCCTGCGCCGGGGTTTTCGCAAACGTTTTGGAAATGACGCCGACCGGGATTCGAACCCGGGTCCCCGCGCACCGGAGCCCTCGCTCCAACCAACTGAGCTAATCGGATGCCTACATGCCCGTCTTTTAAATCATCCATATATACTTAAGATTGTAAACAGAAGTTTTTCGGAAATTCCAATGGTTGCAATTGTTTATACTAAATAAATATTGATATCAAAGTTTAAGAAAAAAGCACGTTCGCCGCCGATAAGAGATGTTATAATTGTTTTTATTATGGGTAAAAAACCTTTCAACTCGCCGACAGGATTGTGTTTGTTTAGGTTTGCTCCCACGTTCTGTATATGCACATACTACGTTGTAGACACTACAAGGTGACCCGTTTATTTGTTTGTATTATTACAATAAAATAACATTCTAGAACATTCGTCAGTTTGTTTATTTTGATACGTACTATGTTTTGAAATTACTTGTTATCTTAATGCGTTTCGGACACGTGTGGGAACCATCTGGTGAGTGCTGGAAGTACTAATTGAGTGTCGGTAATATAGAACACATGTAGATTTCTGTTACACTTACTGGAAAGTGCAAATTGAATGTCGGT
The DNA here is from genome assembly GCA_963966045.1 of Xestobium rufovillosum. Classification (NCBI taxonomy): domain Eukaryota; kingdom Metazoa; phylum Arthropoda; class Insecta; order Coleoptera; family Ptinidae; genus Xestobium; species Xestobium rufovillosum. The sequence continues at coordinate 17,912,502 of OZ014492.1, read as the reverse complement.
AATATAGAACGCATGTAGATTAGGGCCCACTGCACACACCCCTTGCCCCGCCCACTTAGGTCATGGAGGGTATCAAATTAACCAGCTCGATGAGACAAATAGGAATCTATAGTTATTCTCCTACTTCAGAATTCTCATCAGATGTCTGTCTGTCTGTCTGTCTGTCTGTCTGTCTGTCTGTCTGTCTGTCTGTCTGTCTGTCTGTCTGTCTGTCTGTGTCTGTCTGTCTGTCTGTGTCTGCCTGTCTGTCTGCCTGCCTGCCTGCCTGCCTGTCTGTCTATCTGTCTGTCTGTTACATCAGCCGTTCGTGTCAACAACAACATTCAATGCCAATGACGAAATTCGCATACCAATCCACCAACAAGACGTTTACGTACTGCCGCATCTAAGCTGCATCTACATAGAGGGGTTTTTCCTCTTTCTATTCTTGCTTGTGTCATCAGCCATGGTGTTTGCGGATAGAGCTGTCTGGGTCAACAGCTGTCTGGTGTCAACAGACAGCTTGTCATTCGCATACCAATCCACCAACAAGACGTTTACGTACTGCCGCATCTAAGCTGCATCTACATAGAGGGGTTTTTCCTCTTTCTATTCTTGCTTGTGTCATCAGCCATGGTGTTTGCGAATAGAGCTGTCTGTGTCAACAGACAGCTGCGTCAACAGCTGTCTGGGTCAACAGCTGTCTGGTGTCAACAGACAGCTTGTCAAAAAAAATCACGCTTCTAGCATACATTTATTGGAAAGCACACAACAAATATTTCTAACATAATGGGGAGTATTATTCAGTAATCAATTCATTAGTTTAGTTAGTTCCCATGGAATACGGTAAATTATATAATATAATTTATTATATTAAAATACATTTTGTCAATTAAAATAATATAATACTGTTCATAATATGATATTATTATATTAAAATACATTTTATTCATTAAAATAATATAACAGTGTAATCAAACTCGTGACAATTAAAATACATTTTGTCAATTAAAATAATATAATACTGTTCATAATATGATTTGATAATATTATATTAAAATACATTTTATTCATTAAAATAATAAAATAGTGTAATCAAACTCGTGACGCTGCTTATACATCGTTGGCTGCAACAAGAGAAAAATCATAGTTACGAAATTATACTAGTAAACAAACAAACAAACAAACAAACAAACAAACAAACAAACAAACAAACGAACAAACAAACGGACAAACAAACGAACAAACAAACGGAGGGACAAACAAAGAAATAACTTCATTCATTATAAACAAACAAACGAACGAACGAACGAACGAACGAACGAACGAACGAACGAACGAACGAACGAACGAACGAACGAACGAACGAACGAACGAACGAACGAACGAACGAACGAACGAACGAACGAACGAACGAACGAACGAACGAACGCACGAACGGACGAACGGACGAACGGACGAACGGACGAACGGACGAACGGACGAACGGACGAACGGACGAACGGACGAACGGACGAACGGACGAACGGACGAACGGACAAACGGACAAACGAACAAACAAACGGACAAACAAACGGACAGACAAACAAACAAACAAACAAACGGGCGGACAAACAAAGAAATAACTTCATTCATTATAAAAACAATTAATTTTCCACTACTAAAATTGTGAATTACAAAATCGGCACTTTTCCGTCACTAAAATTGTGAATCCAAAACTGGCACTTTTTATCTACTACCACTGTATATTAAAAAATCTAAATACTTTACTTACGATTTACAATATTGACCCAAATGACCACAAGTTCACTGCACGATTCCAACAAAATTATCTTGGTTTCTTTCTCCATGAATAGTCCAGAAAATAAAACATTTTCGGTTTCCGTTGCCATGTGCGATACATTTCCGCACATAATCATTTTGGGTTGGTTCTAAAGATATAAAATAGTTTACAATTATGGAACAGATACGTGAGCTTTTTAACTACATATAATGAAATTATTATGAATGAGATTTAGTAACAGAATGCTTGAACAATAAAAGAAATGATTACTGCAAATGGACTTACTTTTAAATTTTCCGGTAAATTTTGGAGGATAAAATGGTGCAATAAAATATCTCCAACATCATCTTGGCCAATTACAACATCCATATTGGGAAACTAACTTTTACCGCACCTATTCCGTGGGAACCAACTGAACTATTGAAGTGATTACTAAATAATAATTCTCGCAATTATATTCGTTCTATTTATCTCCCAGCTTTTGCCGAGCTTGCAAAATTTTGGTAACATGCAGAAGTTATCAAAAACAACAATCAATCGAGTGTTTATGTTTCTGGCGGTGGCCTTCAAACTTTTTATGTTCTAGAATGATTTTATTATAATAATACAAACAACAGGGTATAAAATAATCTCGATCATCTTGTAGAGTTTGCGACATATTAAGTGCACATGTACTTATTAGCATGCAGAATGTGGGAGTCAAACCAAATAAATATACATTTCCTGTCGGCAAAGTTGAAAGGTTTTTCTAGAACGTTCTTAGCTATTAATATTTCATCATAATAAAAACAATAAATCATAACATCTCTTATCGACTTCGAATCTATTGTTTCTTTCTCAAACTTTGATAACAATATTTATTTAGTGTAAACAATTACAAACGTTGGAATTTCCGAGAAAAAACATTAATTCTGCAACATCTGCGTACTATTGCATCAGCATTTCCAGAACATTCTTCCATTGCGCAACAATGAGCAACACGCGCACTTTTTAAGCCCCGGCGCAGGCGCCTGAGCCACAACCAATGGCAGATGTCGTTGCTGAAGACATTACCAGGGATTTTTGCGTTTTGGAGTTGGCAACAGAACCAGAGGCTGCTGCCGCCGCTGAAGACACTAACAGGGATTTTGGTTGCTGGAGTTTTGGGTTGGCAACAGATGTGGCCTGAGGCTCTCATTTCCCTACTACTGTTGTGTAAGTACATACAGGGTGTTATATTCCCGTAAACATTTTCAATATAATTTCATCATGTCAGGACATACAGGGTCTGTTGTGTAATATGTTCCAATAAAGATAATACGCAACAGTGTTTTATTTAACCTTCTCACATGCACAAACGCTGAACGCTGGCGCCGGCGTATAGCTAAACGTTGGTGCCATCTTGATGGCTTCCATCTTGGGTGACGTAGCAGTGACTTGGGTGTCCGCGTGAGCCTTAAGTTGGATGCTGACGTCAGGGCTGCGTCGCCATCTTGGTTACGCCATACTCAAATCATCGTAGATGTAGGCAGGGGGGTTGAGGGGAGCTAGAGCTCTGACGTAGGGGCCGACTGTCTGCGTTTGACAGCTCTTACGCTCCTTGCATATTACACGTTTTCACCCGTGCGGGAATAAATCGTACGGGCAAATATTTTTAGTCGATCATGAAGAGTATAGATGTCTTTCACATTGTACGGTTACAACACGGGCACGATTTTTAGTCGCGTTGCAGCCGCCCAGTGCCACTGTAGATGAACGGTTACCGTATCGTCTCTTTGCTCAGTGGACTACGTGACCGAATGCATGCTTTCACACTAGACGGTTCCAGTCGTGCGGGAACTGCCACAGAACTGGAGAGAATAATGTTTTCGTACGTTTAAAATCGTAAACAGCGGTACGGTTAAAATCTTACAGTGAGAAAGCAACTACACCACGATTTAAACTCGTGCGACTTTTGACCGTGCGGGCGAAAACGTGTAATGTGCAACGAGCGTTATGGCACAACTAATAGTAATCGCGGTGCATTGTATGTTACATCTTGGCTGCTCGGTGGCGGCCATCTTGGGTGACGTAGCAGTGGCTTGGGTGTGCATCGCGAAAGCACCCGCGAGTTGGATGCTAACATCAGGGCTGCGCCGCCATCTTGGTTACGCCATACTCAAATCATCGTGGGTGTAGGCAGGGGGGTTGAGGGAGACTAGAGCTCTGACGTAGGAGCCGGCTGTCTGCGTTTAACAGTTCTTATGGCACAAACAATAGTAATCGCGGTGCATTGTATGTTACATCTTGACTGCTCGGTGGCGGCCATCTTGGATGACGTGCGCCGGCTGTCTGTGTTTGACAGTTCTTATGGCACAACCAATCGTAATCGCGGCCATAAAGGCCCATGTACCACGCTGCTTGGTGGACGAAAAGCCCGTCTAATTATACACGCTCCGATAAAGTAAGGCATACAGCTTTACGTCTAACATAACAACCAATGTTAATCGTGGTCCCGTACCGGCATAGCATATCTACTACTTGAAAAATTCCTTTTTTGTTAGAAATAACTGTAATAGTTGATAGAAAAGTATAGTGTACAACTCTCACGAAATGCCCATTTTCATACTCGTCAGAAATGAGTAGGTACACTATTAAATGACATTTTCAAAGATTCTATAAGCTAACGTTTTTCTTATAGTAGACATGTAAATGTGTTTTTGATAGCCACTATACTTGGGCCGCCGAACAGACGGAGTGATCACCCTGCAAGAACGTGCTCTAGCGGGGCCAATAGTAATTTATGACGACCGAATTGGAGTGATGCGACTTCGTTGGGTCTAAAGAAAGCGCATCAGTGCAATTCGGGTGTCCTAAATTGATTGTGGTCCCGCCTAGAGCACGTTCTTGCAGGGTGATCACTCCGTCTGTTCGGCAGCCCAAGAATAGAAATTATGTTTGTCTCTCTGTCTCGGTTAATAAAAACATATATGACTTTTTCAGTTTCCCTATGGACTGCTAAAATAAACTCATTAATTCGTATACTTGATAAAAATAACACTAGAAAATTTTGTTACTGATAAAACGATAATCGCGACTTATAAGGGTGTCGTATGTCGTTAAGTTTAGTGACCTAGGTACATAGACCATAAATCATGCATTATAAAACAGATTTAGATTTCTCTGTTACCGGTCCATGAAATATGGGCTAACAAACATTTAAATGAATTATGAACTATGTCGATATCAATCAGCCATGACAATGGATGTTTAATTGATGTTATATGGCACGAATTGGAATTTACGTTTAGATGCTTCGCATACGCATTTGGTATCTAGCATCATACTCGTAGTAATATCGAACAGAACTTTAATTCTCCATACACGCTTTTGATTTATAAGTTTATAAGTACGGAATACGGAAAAAGAGGTCAGTTATTAGTCGAGTGCAACACTCCACTGAAAATAAAAATAAGGGAGTTGTTAAAAAAAGTTCCACGCTGCTAAAAGCAAATTAAAGTATCAGTGAACTGAAGACCAACAGACAGCAGTAATTAGAATTTTTAATTGACTTTATTAAAAATCTAGTAAATAGCTTCCCAGTTATCACTACCAACATTGCAATCGAAATGCAGTTTTCGTTTCTTCTTTTTTTCACTCGTCCTTTATCCAAGATGTTTTGGGTTCTGAAAACAAGAACTACCTACAAAACGAAAGCAGGACGGGAGCCCTAAATTTGACATGTGAGTTCACAAATTTTCTGAGCATGGATTTTCATTAATTTAAAATGAACGCATTCAGTTTAATCATAAAATTTTATTGACAAAAATAAAATAACTATAACCTAAAAAAACTAAAAATTCATTTAGTCCAAAAATAGCCTAACAAAAATCTCTTTCCCAAAATAACTGTCCTTATTTGGTGGTTGCCTCGGTGGTTAACTTATCTTCCACTATAACAACGGACAATGTCGAAATAAACGTATCAAGTTGCCCTTGCCTGTCAAGTTGCCTTATTTTGTCTGACGTAGTAGTGTCAATTTTTAAATCCTATTGAATAACTTGTAAGTATGTACTTACCTAGTAATTTACTTAAACATGAATACAAAATTGCGTGTATCTACTCAAGAATTAGTGGACGCAGTGTATATTTTGCAAACGAAATTGTATGTTAGCACCAAAGATATCCCGATAGAAGGGGAATCCGAAAAGAAACCTTCTAAAATATAAAATAGGGGTTTGAAGTTACAGCAAAAGTAAATTACTCAAGAAAGAAGGGACTCGCACGAATGTATAGTAATGATGAGAAAAAATTGAAGTTGTGGCAAGTGTTGTTGAAAATCCATCCAAAAGTGCTGGAACGCTCAGTCAAACATTGGAAATCGTTTAATTGCAGATGCTTACTTAGTTTTTTTGCAAGACAGACTGAAAGAACTTATTGAAAACATACCTCTGAACGCCATGAAAAACAGTTTGGTACATGCAAGACGACGCACCAGCAGTAAACAATTATTTAAATCAAGAATATCGTGATTGGTGGATTGAATGGTTTAGTCCAATACCATGGTTCGCCAGAATTTTTAGCTTCCTAGCCTAAGCTATTAGCTTCCTAGCCTAAGCTATTAGCTTCCTAGCCTAAGCTAGGTAGCTATTGTGATAGTCGTTTTTTGACCATGGTGTTTTTTCATCAAATGTGGACGTTTCAGGTCATTCTAAGACTTTCTGGCAAGGTGGCACATTTCCGTCCGTATGTATGTATGTATGTATGTCTGTTGGCACCGAGGTTGGCACTTTTACGGGAAAACGGCTCCACAGATTTTGCTGAATTTTTGCATACGTATATAAAAGATGGTTCATAGCAAACTGACGGGCCGGTTTTTTTTAAACCCTTTTGAGCCGAGATATGACGTCATAGGACATTTTTTTCAATGAGATCATATATATTTTTGTATTGCATCGGATAGAGGGTATTTTTCTCTACACGATGTGCGAAAATCGTAATAGGTTGTATAAGGAAAAAATTGAGAAAAAAAATACGAAAAGAAGGCGCGCGCGCGCGCGCACCAAACGCGCCCTCCCGTTCAGTTGTGGCTGTGGCTAGGAAGCTGTTCTGTCAATGCGTTGACAACTAGTTTTATGTGGGTTGGTGGATAGCTAGTAGTGTAAAGTAATATTGTAATTTATTAATAATAATTCAGTTGCTTAGAAAATATTAATTTTGATACATAAAGTCGAAGACGTCAACATTTTCAAAAGAATTCCATAATAAATCTAAAACTACGGCATTTAGGGTTGTGAAGACATTATGTATTAGAAATGAAAAGGGAAGTCTACCAAAGCCAAAATGATGATGATCTATTTAAAATAAGAAAATTGAGTTGTATATGGAACACATAGAACAATCTGTATGCATAATTAAAAACTAATTGTCAATGCATTGACAGAACAGCTTCCTAGCCGCAGCTACAACTGAACTGGAGGGCGCGCTTGCCGCGCGCCCTCTTTTCGTACTTTTTTCCCCAATTTTTTCCTTATACAACCTATTATGATTTTCGCACATCGTGTAGCGAAAAATACCCTCTATCCGATGCAATACAAAAATATATACGGTCTCATTGAAAACTAGTTGTCAACGCATTGACAGAACAGCTTCCTAGCCACAGCCGCACTGCACAGTGCGCGCGCATGCTCTCAGTTCCAGGAGGTGTTGGGGACAGATTTTCGCCGGTCTCACATATTTACCACAAACATTTTATTACGCTACCTACATTTCCCAATTTTTTTCTCCATTTTTTCCTTATACAACCTATTAGGATTTTCGCACATCGTGTAGCGAAAAATACCCTCTATCCGGTGCAATACAAAAATATATATAGTCTCATTGAAAAAAATGTTCGATGATGTCATATCTCGGCTCAAAAGTGTTTTAAAAGAACATCGCCCCGTCAGTTTCCTATGGACCATCTCTGATATACGTATGCAAAATATCAGCAAAATCCGTGGAGCCGTTATCCCGCAAAAGTGCCAACAGACATACACACGCTCGCACGCACACACACACAACCACACACCCACACACACACACACACACACATACATACGGACGGAAATGTGCCACCTTGCCAAAAAGTCTTAGAATGGCCTGAAACGTCCACATTTGATGAAAAAACACCGTGGTCAAAAAACGATTATCACAATAGCTACCTAGCTCGGCTAGGAAGCCAATAATTTTACAATATAGTGCATTCATATAAAACATTTTCCTCTAAAGTTATTAATTTAGACATAACATAAGAAACACGTCTTAGGTGGGCACCCGGTATACTTCTGTGTTAATTAAATGTCCACGCCGTTATTGTTAGTACAATCTCTATGCTGATGGCACTCACTTATATTATTCTTCCCTTTTAGATGTTGTAATAAGTCAGACTTGTGATAATGTGATAAGATCATCAAAGAATTTGAGTGAATTTGTGTTACGGAATAATTTTCTAAACATCCTGCATAATATTTCCATTCAATCCTTCGTTTGCACGTTCGTCATCTTGCAACATCCCTTCACTCTCAGATATATCGTTCTCGCTTTCCAAACTCTGCATAAACGCTGTAATAAAACCAAAGTGGCTCCAGTACACATCCTTGCAAGACTCCGTAAATTGAAGTTATTTTATTTTAAAAACAGTTCGATTTGTTCTCATATATAGAAGTGCAGAATGTCAAGATGAGCTCGATCAAAAACTTCGGTTCGATTTTAAGTTAGTGCGTTGTATACGATTCGACCAGCTCCAACGCATCCCTCAGACTTGATTCGATTTGCGTGTAACGCGGTATCTCCGCCAGACACTGAGTGTATTATACGACGTGATATAAACGTGCTGGAAATTAATTATGAAGTTGGAAGCGGTGGCCGCATTAGGCGGCCCAGGAGTGGTTCATGTAATGTGAGTGACTGTGTTCGATCCATTAAACAATTACCGGCGGCTTATGGCCCGCTTTCTCTACTTACTTTATAGGATTATTGCATTGAAAAGACGTTTTGCATCCGGGCTCACCCACCCCATTTTACACTGTCTATATGTTGCGGTTCACGGCGACGAGCAAACACCCTTAGCAGATGCTGCTGTATTCAATTAGTTTATCGTTAGCGAGTTTGCTACAGACGGCACTTCATGCGGGCGATGTGTATGCTCAAGAATTTTAAAAGGGATCAATCCTCTTCGACATGCAGCTCCTCAAGGAACTGAAAGGGATTTGCATACTATAGCCGACTTACATATTTGTAATTTGGTAATTGTCGTCCATCTTTAGGTATAGTCAGGCGAGTTCAAGTTAAATTAGAAGTGAGAATATTTACAGTGAATATTCTCAAGTTATGAGTCCAATTTAGTCTGCGAATTAGGCACCCCAAGCAAACTTATTTGTATGAAGAGTTGCAAATTACATCACTGATAACTTTACTGTGCTTCTAGAAGGGGTAGATTCGCTTCAGTGCTATAGCGCCGTTGGTATATTTACGAGTAAGGTATAAATAGACACAAAAGTTGGTGAAAGCTTGTTTCTGAGTAAGACCAAAATAGAACATACTGGTGATCGTACTGAATTGAAATATCGTCGTGACAGTCTCAGTACTTATTAGAGAATTAACTTTGCGAAAGCACGTTTAGAATTGCTTCAGCAGCTGCTAAACCCCCTATATTCTCGAAAACTGCTGCTGTTCGGCTGGTTCATTCCCAAAATTCGTTGGAAAACGAGTTTTCTTTAAGCTGCAGCTTTAATGCAGTTGATGAAAACTTAGCTCATCTCTTGTTAACAATTTAGTACTTAACTGACATTGTCAGTGACACACCTGTCGAGTATAATATTGCCACTGAAATGGGGTTAAGTGTTAACCCCCCCAGATTATGTTAGAATTAAATATCATACGGAAACCAGCACTCTCGCTCTCCGTAAATTTGAGCAGTTCAAGGACTTTGTAAGAGCCGATTATATAATATTGAACTACTGTAGTGTCAAAAAAAGTCGGGTTGTCGAACAAAACAGCCGGCCTCGGGGAATTTTCCACGCAACCAACTTTTTGTATACAGCGACAGTTAGCTTGAAAATTTTAAAGTGTGCCATGGAAACACTGCGAATTTTCTGTAGGAACTAACGAGTTCCCATGGGATAAACTAAAGCGACGAACTTTCCTGCAAGAATCTCCAGGATTCAGTTATCGTACTAGATTCAGCACAACGACGTTTGGGGTTTTAGGGGTTGAGCATGTGGAAAGGGGGGATCGGATTACTCACACATGCATACACTCGAGCAAGAGTATAGAGGAGCGTTGAAAGGAGGGTACCCCGTTTTGACTTAGCATTGGTGTGTGTATGTGGCCTCTTCGCCGGTTCTTGCCAGAACATTGCTGTTCAGTTCAGTTGGGCGTGCGTCGTAAATCACTATCATCGTCCATATACTTTTTACAACCTCACCGGTGGACGCCTTAATGCAAAACGTATGTTCCGGTTCGAATTTAAGTCTTTTCTTATTAAATGTACCTTGATCACTTACCGCAGTGCTAAAAATGCACGAGAGATGGGGCTTAGAAAAGTTTTATGAAATCTTTCTCATAAAATATGAACACAGTTGTCGCTCCCGACGAAAATTATAAAGATAAAAAAACAGAGATAGGCACCGAATTCGTTGCTCCTGTCCGTCCTGGCGTTTGAAAAGCGTCGAGCCGTCTCTTTACGTCGCTTATTAAAAGCATTATTAATTATTGTTAATTGATGGGGCGGGAGAAGATTTCCTCGCGCTACCTTTGCAAAACTTTAAGATAATTTGTACAAAACGACAGAATTATTGTTCTTGTTTGTCGCTGGTTAAAACTCAATTGGCAGACGATAATCTACTGCAGGTACGTATAACTCGGAGTTTATTACAAAATAATTTGGTTAAAAATATCGGAACCGTATCAATCACGACGACCGAAAACATTTCCGCGGATGAACGAGACGACCCCTACTCAATTTCCCCAGTTCAAACAGTATTTTTTTGCGGTTGAAATTCACCTCACACCCTCCGGAGAGAATTTGCACACCGGCTCCCTCCATCACCCGTGTCATGTTGAGTATGAATTATTCGTTCCCCGAGTTTGTATAATTTACACGTAGTGAATGACGACGCATCACCAAGTAAGTAGGATATGTGGTGGCGTTATGATCTGTTCGAGGGACGTCAGGGCATTTTTAGAATAAAAATATATAGGCTGTTCCGTTTATCCGATATCTTTGGGTCCTGCGTTAAGAAAACTCATATTTACCATACAGTGTCTTTGGTCAAGCTGATGGGGTTGCAGAAAATTAATTGACTGCGAGGTAGTGATCACTATGAATAATCAAATTGATAATAGGCGAAGAAATAAAACGCGGTTGAGTTTGATTACAACATGAAAAAATAAAAAGCTTTCCAACAAGAACGAATTCAGTGAGATACATTACTTTAATAGAATCTAGTATGATGGCCAATATAATAAATAGTGTAAATTATACTGTTAATTGTTAGTACACCTACCTACGTCCGACACGTACATAGGTTCAAGGATTAAGATGTTGTAAGATGTGTAAGATTGTTATCAATTCCTTTGTCAAATCTAAGGTACCAAAAGGAGTTAAAGTATGTAAAGGATGTTGCGATTTATAATGAGTACTCAACTGTCTTAGTTGATAGATTAGTAAGCAGGATTAGACACAAACAGTTTCTTAAGGATTCCACGACTTTCTCCACGACGCCTATAGAAAATAAGAAATATGTATGTAGAGGACAAGCGGAGGTCGGGAATTTATGACATAAATAAATTGTAGTATTTGTGACAAGAGGTATATTGGACAAACAAGGCGTACAATCCTTACTAGGTTTAAGGAACATTTAGCACTTTCAGATATAATACGGGTTATTCCAAGAAAACCATGAATCGTCGAGGTTATTTGGTCACTTTGGTCACTTTCTTTTTGTTTATTATTTCAAGATTTCCATTCCAAGTCAATTATTCTGAAGATAGGATGTTTTATACCGAAACTGCATTAAAGATAATAACCTTTTGTATATTTGTTATGTTGAAAATAGGAGCAAAGTAGTGTAAGACTGAATGTAAAATTTAAATATAGGTATTTTCTATTCTAAATAAACGAAGTTTGTCGGGCGGTGCTCATTCTTGTTCGAGATCTGGCTAAGTGAACTTCGATATTTTCGGAGTGGAGTGAGTTAGGTATATTTTAGTACTGCTGAGGATGGCAACTTAGTTGCTTAAATACGTATATAGTGTTTAAAATTTTCTGTTGTTTTAGGTCTATTTGATTTTTGAATTACTGACATAGGTACAAAGAATCTATTATTACTCGTAATATGGTATAGTGTACCGGGTGTACAAATAAGAAGGGTCGGCGGCCGTATATCCGTAAGCGTTTGTCCTAGAACTTTCGGAAAAAAATATTTAAGATAAAATTGGCCACGAGAAATTGCTGGAAATTATTTTTAAGTTCGTAGATTGGCCGCTAGGGGGCGTAAGGGCTACACCAAAGGAGAAAAATATTTTTTCCCTGAAAAATCATCTATAAAGGGTTATCGAAAATAATTTTGTTGAATTCTACTGAAAATTCTGAATAACTTTCGTTTAGGATTTTTTACTCTAGCTCGTCAAATAGAGATGGCATGGGCGGACAAACATTGAGATGAAAGAATGCTTCTAACTTCGGTTTGGCTCAACGGAATTGGACAAACTTGAGCTTCTTGATAAGAGCTTTCCTTGTTCTATCAAACGAAAGTTAAATAAAGTCATTTCGAATTTCGTGGCCACCGGTAGAGGGCGCGATTTTACATTCAAAGCTATTTTCGCGTTTATCTTGAAAAATTCAAATGGAATAATATAGTTTTTTTAATACTGCTAAAAAGAGGTAAAAAGCATAAGAAAAATGGCGCAAGCCTACTAATTATTTTTTTCAACTTGTGTATTATAATAAAGAAACATTTTAATATTTTTCTTATAATTTTCACCTCTTTCTAGCAGTATTAAAAAAACTATATTATTCCATTTGAATTTTTCAAGATAAACGCGAAAATAGCTTTGAATGTAAAATCGCGCCCTCTACCGGTGGCTAAAAACTGCTAAAGAGAGGTAAAAATTATAAGAAAAATGGCGCAAGACTACTAATTATTTTTTCAACTTGTGTATTATAATAAAGAAACAGTTTAATATTTTTCTTATAATTTTCACCTCTCTTTTTAGCAGTATTAAAAAAACTACCTATATTATTCCATTTGAATTTTTCAAGATAAACGCGAAAATAGCTCTGAATGTAAAATTGCGCCCTCTACCGGTGGCCACGAAATTCGAAATGACTTTATTTAACTTTCGTTTGACAGAACAAGGAAAGCTCTTCTCAAGAAGCTCAAGTTTGCCCAATTCCGTTGAGCCAAACCGGAGTTAGAAGCAATCTTTCATCTCAATGTTTGTCCGCCCATGCCATCCCTATTTGATGAGCTAGAGCAAAAAATCTTAAACGAACGTTATTCAGAATTTTCAGTAGAATTCAACAAAATTATTTTTGATAACCCTTTTTTGGTGATTTTTCAGGGGAAAAAAATTGTCTCCATTGGTGTAGCCCTTACGCCCCGTAGCAGCCAATCTACGAACTTAAAAATAATTTCCAGCAATTTCTTGTGGCCAATTTTATCTTAAATATTTTTTTCCGAAAGGTTTAGGCCAAACGGTTGCGGATATACGGCCGCCGACCTTTCTTATTTGTATACACCCGGTACATACAAAATACTTTTAGGTACTTTTAATAATTAACAAAAAGCACAATAAACATAAGAATATAACGCATAGGTAACCTAGATGAATTACTTTAGGTACCCGTGCGGGCTAACGGAAAATTATAAAAATTTAGGGAAGTATTTATGGCGGCCGTTGAAAATTACAATTTACCCGAAAAAGTGGCAAGAGTATTGCAAAGAAAATTACTTGAGGTGTTAAATATATTATAGCGGAGAGATGACACTCATTACCGATGCTCGGAGCACCAGTAATCCGGAATCCGGTATCGCGAAAACGGCAAGTGAGGTATGGCGTTAAAAAGGCCGATAATTTAAAAAGACGAAAGATTTCGGTTAGATATTTGTATGACCCATTTCGAACACTTCGAAGGGATGAAAGTGAATAGAGTGGATGCACCCGTTTATTTTCCTTTAACCGACGCCCGATTTGCGGGGTGATTTGTAAAAATTTTAAAGGGGAAGAACCGAAAAGTTGCACTTTTAGCATGTCTTATCCTGGGGCTGAGTGATGAAATGTCATCATCTCAGCTTCAGTCAGAAAAGGCATTAATTCATTTTCCGGACACTTACTTTCCAAGCAAGAGAACCCCGAATTTCACACTCCACCTTCGGCAAATCTAAATCCGCTGATATAAACTGAACGTAACCGGCCGTCGACCCGTGCAAATACATCCAATGTGCGGTCTTGGTTTAGTATAAAACCTGGTTGGCCATTACGCAGCTTTTGGGGGCCACTGGTATGGGACATACTGACGTCAGTATGTGGAACTCTGGGGTGTTTTGTCGCGAACTACTGATTTTTTCTAAAATTGCCGGTTACCGTCAGCCGTCAACGACCCTACGAGCATTATTTGCTCGTAGCAACAGCATAGTAGGAATTTGCTGTCAAACTTTGTGGAAGATCAAAATGTTTGGTTGAATTTGAACGTTGTTTTGCTTCAATGTGAGAATAAATTATGGGAAAATCGAAAGAATAACATACCTGAAAGCGTAAATTACAATTTAAATAGTATTTGGCATAGAAATTGAAAATTTGTGACCAGATCATAAACTTTAAAATTGAAACTTCAAAAAATCTGGAAATCCGATCTGGAAATTAGCCGTTTTGCAGTTGACACCTATTTGGGCATTACGTAAAAACCAAAATAGTTCATACAAGAACACTTTCGTGTTCAAACACTTTATATTAACGAAAAACTTGGGAATTAAATCCTGGAATTTATTTAATGACAATCAACTGACGTTGCTAAATTGACATATTGGCAGTGTTACAAATCGAAAAAAATCCGACACTCCTGACTACAAAGGTTCTCAACAAGTTTGTCCACATGCGCAGAAGGCGACGAAAATCGGTTCTCGGAGTGTCGAACCATTATCTATACTAAACCAAGATGTGCGGTAATATTTGATCTCAAAAATTTTTTATCGAAAAGTGCGAAATTGAAAAAATTTCCGTAAAAACCCGAAATCTACCCCGACATTTACTCTTGTCATGGAGTGGAGACACGGAGTGCCGGCGACCTGCATATCGAAATGTAACCTCTAGAGTGCGTGTAAACTTATCAAAAGAGAACGCTCGTCGGGGCGGTCCCTGGAAGTCACCTCGAACATACAAATATTTGAGAGTTGGATGTTTGAATTTAGAAGATTTTGCTATCGTCGTTGACCGTTTTCAGACCCTAAAATGTTGACCCATCGAAATGAAACTTCGTTACGGACCGCATTGAAATCTTCTTTTTCGAACCGTATATCGTGCCGCGTTCAACCTTTCATCCTCTCGGACGAGTTAAATGCCCCTTTTCCGATGTTTTGGTCTTAAAGATTTGTAAGGTTTCGGGAAGAAAATCATTTTTCTTCGCAAGTTCTGTCCGAAGCGGATGATTTTCGGATATTTTCGGTTAGTAATAACGTAGCTGTCGGAATCCGCATTTCAAAATTACAAGGCGTCACCCGGTTTGGACGGTTTAAAATACTACGCTTAATTTAAGGGTGTCGTATCTCGCTTGTCGTTCGACTTACGCGTTCGGGACTCACCTTATGACCTACAACTTTTGTAGGCGGAAAGCGAGCGACAACCATTTTCACGCGCGGCTCGCCGGTTCTTCTGGGTGCTATTGAACATTTTCGACCCCTTTCAGTATCCTGAGTTTGTTATCGTTTGACAACAGCGTGTTTTAGCAGCAGTATAAAAATCGCAAGGGTCCCTACGGACGCGCAAGATGTAAGTGTGTTACCCTCGAAGATTTCATCTCGATCGACAAATGTTTCGCCTCGAAAAAATTTCTTTACGATTTTCACTTTTCCACCCCTGTTTGTGTAACGCACAGGGCCTTTGGTCTTCAAAAAATCGGTCCCCTTAAAAATATACGTTTTAAAGGAAATTTTCGAAATTTCAAAATTTTATGGGCGGATCTTTTCTGCGCTAAAGCAACCTCGATATGCTACACTAGGAATTTTTGGATTTGTTACAGCCCATTGAAAAATGAACCTTATTATACCTTCGGAAAAGCACCCGCACAAGTATTATTTGACGCTTTCAGATAAAAATATAAAATATGAAATTTTGAAGTTTTCCAGTATTCCAGTTCAGTTATGCAAATAAAAACACCATGACTAATTAATTGCACGTCATTTTATTATCCTCGCTGGTTTTGAACAAAAATAAAAGTAAAAGTCCCAACCTGTATACCTACTTCAAATAGGACACTAGGTGGGGTGAGAGTAAATTTCCAATAGTTTCATTGATATTCAGGTCTCGAGGGTCCTCCACCCCATTATTATACTGGTGGCGCGGAATCCCGGAAAAATCGCATGCAAGTTTGATAGAGATTATTGCCCGTAAAATATATCAAAAGCGTCAGTAAATTATAGGATTTCTTACTTTATTATTATACGCTCTCGCTTTCGTATAAACCGGTCGGATTTCAAAAAATGAAACATAATTTAAACATTCAGTGGTAGATGAAAATTCAATCAACAGAGTTAGGGAAATGATGGCATATTTTGTAGGGAGTTCATTTCTGTTATTATTACAGTGAGGTACGCCACTGATTTATGCATTAACTTTGGTAGTTCCTTCCGGAGCAAACATAGTAACTGGCCCATTTAAAACGTCGTAGAAACTTTGGCTATTTTCGGATATCTCTAATGATCTGTCCATTCCCTCTCTTTTTGCGGATTATAGATTGTTTTCCCTATCTTATTGACACGGTCACGATTGCCTCCCTTATTCTTTTATCTTCTGATCTTCCGTACAATAAATTTTTCCACCCGTATTTCATCCCCCGTATCGATTCGTCTCAGCATCAGTTATATTTTCAGTTGTTGTTAGTGTGATTAAATTTCAGAGGTGTTAAGTTTCGCAGCGAAACAATGAGTGGGTGTCAGGTTGATGTATGATGTTCTATTCGCCTATACCGGGTTGATTTAGAATAATGTAATTAATATTTTACCTAGCTCTGTGTTTTGGGTAATCAAGGTTTTGTGGTAATTTAACACGACAGCTACCGATTTTCGCTGTAATTGTAATCCTACTCTGTAGTAATCACTTACTCTAAGATTGACAGCTATCGCGTGATGTAGAACATAAAATAGAAAATAGAAAACAACTCCACCCTAACCCTAAATGCATATTCTGACGGGAAACCATTATGAGTTAATCAGGGAAGTATGGAATTTACATCTATTTGGATGGAGGGTACAGCAACTTGTTTTCTACGAAGGTAAATGTCCTGATAATGGTGGTAGTTGTCGAGTTGCAGAAACGCCCTTGAGAAATTTCAGGTTAGAGCATAAAGCAATTTAATAATATTGATAAATCACGGTGTAGTCATGGAGGTGAGGGCTCATTTGCGGGACGATTTGGCCATAAAACTGCCGCAAGTACGTTCATTTTTCATACGTTTTCTGAATAGAGCCTTTTAAGGAACGACACTATATAAATTTGGCTCCGGGAAGAATAAAATAATCATTTCTAAATCGGTCACGAATTTTATCAGGCGCGTTACTGTAACGGCAACCGAAAAGGGTGACATTGGGCTGTCTGATATGAGGCGAGATAAAACTACACCCCCCGCCGATCCCATCCCCGTACAACGCTCCGCGCAGCGAGGGTGCAAATAAAGAAGAGATAAGTGGCTGCCAAAGATTCTCGCCCGCCTCCAGGCGCTTTCTCCTTGCGGCGGGCGACCGGAACCATAACCGGAAACTCGGGATCATAGCAGGAGGGAAGTCTCATTGTGTGATCAGACACATAAATATCCTGTAGATAATATTATAAATTTGTGAGGTGTGTTCATAATACGTGCACCAGCGGATAGATCACGCTGTGTTGCCGCTGCGAGTTTTCACTAAATATTTTCCGCAAAAACTAGGGCATAAATCTGGCACCCCCAACATGTGCCGAGGAATAAATAAAAATCATAAATCTTGCAGAAGGCACACGGAAGACGTGTGTTTCTGCCAATAACTCATTCGCTGCACACCAGTACATATTCGATAAAAAGACTGTACTTCGATACACCCAAAACGACACAACCGCGGAGAAAATCAAAGTTTGTGAAATGCAAAAACCTCCAATCAAACATTTAGCACCAACATCACTCAGATATACGAAACAGTACGGCCTTGGGCATTTGCTTTGACCACCGGTTGTCACATATTAGGTATTTTGATGGTGACTATTACAAGGCACGTGCACACACAAAATGTATGACATTAGATGTGGACGTAGTAGGTCATTAATTTGAGTGAACTGCTCAATTTAGTAAAAGTTTAGTGAGATAAGAACCCAGCACAACATAACCAAACTTATGATCAGCAGAAAACAACAGTGTCAAATAGTTCACCGTTTAGTTTGGATTCAAAATAATGTGAACGGGTATTTTCCAAGTCGAGCCAATTAATTATGGAGAGAAGAAGTAATTAGTGGTACTGGACCGTTCGAACAACTACTCCTCGGGCAGTACGGTACACCGCACTGGTGAGTCCCAGAAGGACGAAACCAGTTGGTCTGCGGTTTTCCATACACATTCAAAACATGCAATATTTGAACAAAGACCTGCTTAAAAGCACGTACGTACATGGAGACAAATTAGGATTGTTTCAAAGCCATCTTAGATGGGGTAGCAGTCTGAAACGTCTCGTAGTACAAAAAATCTGGATTTAGTTCTATAATTCAATGCCTGGCGGGGTATTTGTCCGAGGAGTAGTTGTTCGAACGGTCCAGTACCACTAATTAATACTAGATAATTACTCAAAGTAGTTGTCACTTGCTGATATCTGTCCAGAGCGCGGCAGCATATATAGCAAGCTAAATTGCATGGTTTGAGTGTGTAGGGGAGAGCACCGTACTGACGAGCCCCAGAAGGACGAAACCAGTTGGTCTGCGGTTTTCCATACACATTCAAAACATGCAATATTTGAACAGAGAGAAGGAGGTCAAGGAAATTATGGTCTAAAATTTGGTCTTGGCTAATTCACGCCTCCCGGTCACTTCAAATCATGAGCGGCGATGAAATATGAACAGTTCCTGATGTTGAGGACTGTGGTTGTAACAGTTCAATTACTTCCAAACTGTCTAGATATTTGTGACAAAGTTGTAAAATTCGAGACCCCGCCTATGAAATGAATTTACTAAATAGTCGCAATGCAACCGTTATGTCGTAAATTGCTGTCGCGGCTCCACCCATACACAGAATATGACGGTGTACCACGGGTAAAGGCTTTTATTGCACAACTGGCGAACTGCTCAAACAAATGCAGTTCTACCATAGTTCGATGCAGTCTTCTGCCTCTACGAAAGTATTGTCATGCATAAACAAAGGGGGCGAAGCACATTTTACGCTTCGTAATGTTGTTGTATTGTGTCAGTAGGACCGCCCGCTTTCTTTGCTGCTCCGCACAATAGGAAATATTTATACATATATTTTTTAAGCTGCGGTATCAAGAGTATGTATGGAGTACGGCATTATACGGGTGCGAACAATTGGAGAAGCGGATCGAAAAAGAGTAGAAGCATTTGAAATGTGGTGCTACAGGCACACGATGAAGATACCGTGGATAGATAAGGTTAACAATAGGGAAGCATTAGAAAGAGTTAGGGAAAAGAGAAAGGTATGGAAGACAATAAAGAATAGGAGAGATAGGATGGTAGGACACATTCTAAGACACGAAGGAATAGTTCGCGACATACTGGAGTCAGAGATAGGAATAAAAAGAGGTAGGGGTAGGCCTAGATTAGATTAGTGCTCTCAGTTAGGGATGTAAGATGTTCTACTTTTAGGGAAATGCGTAGGTTAGCTCAGTATAGAAAAGGATGGAGGTACGCGTCCAACCAGTATTCGGACTGAAAACCTTATGATGATGATGATCAAGAGTAAAATTTTCAGTTTATTTCACTTTCTTGATCCGCGATTCAGTGAAATTCTTTATTCGTTCACATTTTCTTCTTGAAATTTCAATAACTAAAACTAATAAATAGTCGAACTACAGTTTGTATGATAAATCTTTGCGCGTGCGTCACAACTGCTTACATATGACACAAATTATTTCAAGGTCGAGTGTATTGTCAAGCAGTGACGTGTGTTTTTATTTTGCTAAGGTACAGATATAAATATAGTAATTTAACAGTTACATCATGTATTAATTAGTAGGTATGGCACCAGCAGAAGAAGAAATGAAAGAAACTTAAATTTTTAAGATATATTTTGTGATGCAATTCTAGATTTTAGTGAGTTCATAGTACCTATTTAAAAAATAAACTTACCTTGTGCATACATGTTGTATATAACATTACGAATTTCCATTTTTTGGCATTGGTCTAAATCTTCGGTTTTTTACTTTTTCCGTGGCCGGGATTTTCCTGAACTAAGCAAAGGCTCATTGCTTTCTGAACGTACTTTGATGCTGGAAACTGTACGCAAGCTAATCTTTAAAGCATCAGAAATACGGTAAAACATTATAAAAATTTTATAAAATTAATTCCACATTATGACATTTACTTGACAGTAGGTACCTACACCACACGCCTATGATCTGTAACGCTGAATGGCGCTTCGACATCACTTCATATAGTCGCATTTGTGTTCCGCTCAATATTGTATTATGAGACGTATGTCTTACAACCTAATGACATACGTCGCTGCATTTATATAAGGAATGGTACGGGCTAGCAGTAGGCGCGTACGTCTTAACTAATTTTATACACACGCAAAGATCCATTATACAAAGTATAGTTCATTTTGAAGTAGTCCAGATCATTCATTTTTATTAGCTGTTTCGTGAACTACCCATCTCTATCTGACAGAATGTTTAGCAGTTCCAATCTAGTTCTAGTAGTCTTATATTTTTCTAAAAGTGTCGTCGCAGTTAAACGTGCACTCAGAGACAAAATTCCTTAGAGATTGGCAAGTCCTATACTAAAAGACTAAAACTAGGTATTGACATTACAGTGACAGCGAATCACAGCAGCTAGTAGTTATGTCTGTACCATAAACTAGACACTATATAGACGTTTAACGCAAATGCAATGACGTTTAAACGTAATTCAACTTACAAACTAGAGATGCCAGTGTATACTCTTTGCATTTAATCGAGTCGCCGCTGGGTGACACATAAAACACAAAAATGTCAAATCATTGTCAAATTGTCCACTAGCTGCTCACTCGATCTGAAAATTGAGCACACTGTTCTAAAATAAAAAAAGCATGCAGGGTATGTATTTGTGCCGTAGCAAGGCAACATAACAAACAGCAAACACAAAATTTAATGTCAAACGTCTTTGAATTTAAATAATTGTAGTTTGATCAGGCGTTATAAGTTATTTTCTTACATTCTTCTTGGACAAGTTGTTTAACATGGACATAACAGATAAGGTGACAGATTTAGATACTATCCTTTGCGTTTTGTGTATGTTTCATAAAATTATCTTGGGACTTATTTTTAACATTCATTGCGCTCTGGATTCTTCACAGTGGCGAATTAATTTATCAAGGAAGGGTCTTTGAATTTGTTAGTGTGTTGTGGATAGTAAATACTACCCTATTTTACCAATATTATGTGAGTAATTTTTTATTTAATAATATAATGATATAAGTTTTAAAATTCTTGTATATCCATTATTGATGTATGTATCTGATCGAAGCCGAACGATAGTACAAGCCAGAATGTAGCGCGTGGAGCACTGCTGTGACGTCACAGCCGTGGACGGATCGCTTAGTCGGGAAGCAAGGTGCTCTAATTCGATACCCTCGGCACAACTCGAACACACCCACAAATATGAAGCCGATTCTTATGTAAAATGACCTGCCAGATTCGAATTTTGAGGTCACGAGAAGATCGGGAATTGCGAAAATGCCGGAAAATCGATTTTTCCTAAACTTTCCTAAATCAATTTTCGACTACTTTTAATACTTTTCTTGTTGTATTTCAGCAACGAAAAGAGTTAGAGATCTGTTTTTTTCATGGAATATACATTGAAGTGTGTGAAACATTAATATTGTTTCTGAAAAAAGTTACGGTGAGTTAAATAAACATAAATAATTTGTGCGCGCTAACCGCACTGATACGTTGATAGGTAGCGACATAAGTGTTCACGTTCTTTTATGTATGATAAAAACGTTTTGTTGTATTATTAGTAATTTATTAGTAATTGCAATCAGTAATTAATACGTTACTTTGTATATTAAGTTGTAGCGGTACAGTCTCTAAGATGAAGAGATCTGAATGTCGTAAGTGATGTCATTCAATATTGAAGAGTTTACGTTCTGAATCCGGTAGTTTTCTGATATCAGCAATACTTAAGAGATTTTCTTGAATCAGTTGCAGAGTAGGTACAAATACGAAAGAATATATAAAAAATGTTGGGTCTTGTTTTACAAGGGCTTTTACTAACAGACTTGAGTAAAAGTTAAGCAAAAATTGTGATACTGAAAATCGTTGGCAATCATCATATCAACGCAATTATCAAAGAAAAAACCTCGGATTTCATGTAACATTGCATCGTCATTAAGTTCCTTCGCTTTCTTAAAAATTTCATTTTGTCTCTCGAAAGTACCAACAAGTAAAAGTTTATGATTATTACCCTTAGGATCACGTGTTTCCGACAATGTTTTCTACTATATTTTTTAGTTTTGTTCTTGATGCGGAGTGCGGCTCATTTAATATTATTACATAATGTTTACATACATATGGAGTTTAAGTTCTGTGGGTTTTTAATGTTAAGCGTTTGTTCAAAATAGGAAAATATGGTATTATACCTTTCAGGTATATTCTCTTAATAAAAATTTCAAAAGTTCAATAGTTGTTATTAAATATATTGGTAAATTTTAGCTTTATTTCCACGCCGCGAACGCCAATCGTCTGTACCGAGTTGGCCACTACACGGCCGCTACATTCCGGCTTGATATGTCGTTCGGCTTCGATCTGATTCTGTCTCCTCCTTCACACAATAAAATATGTCACACATCATTTGTTACATTTTTTATAGTTATTTAACGAACAAGTGTATTAATCGCTTTTTAATATATGAGTTCGTTACAAAATTTTTCCGTCGACTTTTAACGTAAAATCTTCGTCAACATCCATTTATTAAATTTTGTACGAATTACGATTTCAGAAACTATAAACTTGACAGTGACAGATCTTGATGACATGACAACTTGATTTGGATATTTCATTGTATATGAACCTATGTTTGGTTGCCTAGGGTACTAAAATCGTTTATTAATAGAAATCATTCATTAATAGGGGTCATTAACGAACTGTTTTGCGTTTGTTAATCATATTCATAAATACACTGTCGACGGAAAAAACGATTTTAAACGTCAAAAGTAAGTAAACTTCAAAAGAGAAATATTCAAAATTCCCGCTTTCCGCCCCTAATTCTACTTCCAAACATCAGAGGCGCTGTTAGCAATTCCAAAATAATATATGTGCGTTGCCTATCTGTATTGTTTAATTTGTGGTCCGTACAGCATAAATCTATACATCTATACCTACATATAAATAAAATTGAAGTGTTTGTCTGTGATTTCGACCAGCTAGTTAGTTAATATAACAATACATTATATTGTTACTTATAGAAAAAACATATTCAATAGAAGTAATGAATTTATAATTATGCATAATAATGGATATTATGCGTTAAATAAATTCTATAATTTTTACAAATATTTTCGTTGTTTTGAATGAATGTGGGTAAAGCACCGTACTGATGAGTCCCAAAAGGACGAAACCAGTGGTCTACGGTTTTCCATGCACATTCGAAACATGCAAAAATTGAAAAACTTCTAACATACATAAGATTACTGCTGGTAGAGCAGGAAAGTACGTAGAGATCTAAGGATGTTCCAAGCTCAACGATATGTTTGGGGTAGCATCCCGTATAAGATCTCGTAGTACAAAAAATCTGGATTTAGTTCTATAATTCAACGCCTGGCGGGGTATTTGCTCGAGGAGTAGTTGTTCGAACAGTCCAGTACCACTCAAAATGAATGTTTTTCCATAATAAAATATTTTAACTGCAGTATATTATCAGAAAAGTGAAATAAATGGTTGCTATAAAAAGGGTTCCATATATTGAAATCAATAATATTTAAATTTTGTCTGCTCAGAAGTTTCGTCACTTTTTAGAAATTGTTTCATATGCCGAGACCTATCTGCGTCTAATAGTTATTTAAGTAACAAGGAATGCAAATGACGTATTAACATTCGAGGAAGGTTTGTACTATCCGAGGCGTATCTGAGGATTCTTATCTTCCGAGAATGTTAATAGTCCATACATTCCGTGTTACTTATTATATTTTTCCCGCTCTTTGTACTATTCGGAAATAATAAATAGATGTGAGACGTAAGGTAATTAGTGAAATCTACGAAATTCAAGTCGCCGAATGTCTTTGTATGTATTTTATTTTTCGGTTGCTGCGGTAATGACAGTAAACAAGTAATTTCGATAAATAAATCAGTTTCATTATTATCGTAGGCGTGTAAGTGATTATTATCCTAGGCATGTACAACAAGCGTCAAACGTGATGGCGAGCGACAGAGATGCGCAATTGAGTAGTGGGGATTACTCAATTCACCCACTACGCTCTCGACCGGGATTGGTTTTCGGTGGACGCACACAACTGTCAGTGGCGCACGATTAATTTCATAATAAATTCATCTATAGTCAAAGGAACCTCGTGCCACTGCCTGAATTTGTTTTAAACTAGGACGTGGCCTTACCTGCGCGGGCTCTCGCCATCACGTCTGATGATTGCTGTAAGTAATTACTAATTATTATCCGTCGTCAAGGGAAAAAACAAGGCAAGTGCAATAGGCAACTTATATGTATCGTAACTATGGACATAACATAAACTTACATTGCAAAGAGCGGGAAAACGTAATTTACCGGATTTAAAAATTCTGTATTGTTTTCACCCAAATGTTGAGAATGTTCATATCTTTGGTTGGAAATCTATGTCGCACACTGATTAAGTCTTCACAGTCTTTTACACAACATTTTTTCCTCTTGACATATCGCAAAACAAATAAAATAACACAAAACACAAATCTACCATAACGACGCGATACTTAAACTGACATTAAATTTTCAAAATTCAAACACCGCCACCTTCGATCTGTTATTGGTACTAAATCTTTTGGAGAAACAGGTTCTGTTTTACCAGCATATAGTCCCACTGGTGCCTGTTCACAGAAGCTTTTAGAGCAAATAATAGCTGATTTAATTTGCATGCCCCTGCGTGCACTCAACAGGGCGTAACACAGTGAAGTTTTTAATTTACGTGTTTTAAATTTCAATTACTGATTTTTCGTCACATTATTAACCAAACTTGTAGAAATAAGAACAAAATTTTGTTTCTTGGGCAGTCAGTTGAGAAGCAGTAAACGTTATGTTTCCGATAATTTTCCAATTAAACTTAATCTTCCCCATACTTTCCCTAAACTGGTAGTATTCTGCATGTTTGTATATTTCTAAAACGTTATTCATCCTGTAAGTTTATGACTCAGTCCACCTTTTCAAAGAGAGTTGGTTAAACCACGGAACACGGAAAGCGTACTTACTCTTCTGGTTTCTCTGGAACAGAATCAATGAAACACACTGTATTATAAAAGCGTTCGTCAGAACTTATTTCCCGCTGGTATACGTGTTCTATTTTCAATTTTGGCGAGACCGCAAAATGCGCTACTCGGTCAATTCCCATTTCAAAAGTCTAAACTTAATTCGTCTGATAGAACGTCAAGTCCTCGGGGAAAAAAGTGGAAATTTTATAGTCGGCTCTCATGCAAAAAGGGCATCGCCGCAGAATCCTAAACAGTCTGTTTTCCTCCCAAAGCGAAAAGCGCAAATGGTTCGCCAGAAGGAAGAGCGACTCTTAAAAATGGAGATCGCACGTGCCCGACTCTCTTTTCCTCTAACACAAAAAATTTAACAGCTATTTCATTAAAATTTGAAAATCATTATCCTCCCGGGCACAGCAGGAGGAGGTCTCGTTTCGGAGCAAGACAAGATTAAATTATTCATAGACATGCTGCTACTACAATTTACCCCGAGATGCTTTCAAATTTCGCAGGGCATTTGTATTACAACGTTTTTAGGCAGCAGCTAGCCCGCCTTCTTTATATCAGGCGCGACACCGTTAAAATGCACGAGATAACTCCAAGAGACACCCAACTATTTTACGGTTCCAAATGCACGAGTGCTCGTAATCGAGTAGAACTTTGCTGACTTCGAATTGATTGGCTTTAGCTACCTATAATTCTAATTTTCTTTATGACTGCAAAGTGAAAATCTATAGAAATGTTTATATACATGGCGAATCAGTCCGCCAATGGTCGGCCCATATTTCTGGCAGTGGCAGGGTCTTGTTCGATGTCTGCTAACCAAAGCTCTAGTTCTTGTAATATTGGAACGGGAGGAACCATTAGGTTTAACCCTTGAACGAACAATAGAAGGGGCGCATATGATTACATTTTTAAGTGGTGCCACCATATTTTCTTAATATCATTGCTTTTGTTTGGACAAACATGACGAATACAGTTGTTGTCCAGCTGTGGGCAAGTGAAATTCAAATGCAGCAACTGATCAGATCATATTCACTAAATACATGGAATACGTGTTTCTTGTTTCCGTTAGTGTTTTTTAGTCTTGGAATATTGTGGTTTATATGTTTAGGTGCAAAAAAATTCGATTCATTACTGTTTCTCATCTTAATTTTTTTCTATAAAATATTAAATTTTCGGTATAGTATATAGGAAGTGCCTCCGTAACCGGCGCGGCGCCGGCTACAATTTTATAGGTGTATTGTTGCCGGATCCGATTTCCATAACGAATTAATAATACGCCAGTTTAAGTACCTTGTTAATTGTACGCATCCAGCAGCGACGGTACGTAGGGAGGTATCGCATAGAACTGGTAATTTGGTATGCTTAGCCCTGTTAGGATCGGCTCCCGTAGAGGTTAGTTTTTCTAGGTTAAATTTTTACATTATCTTTTTTGCAAAAAATGCGTGTGTCTGGTGCGAGAGGGCAGCTAAGGGGTCTGTTTAAAATGCGTGTGCATTGTATCAGTCCTTTTCGTTCCCAAATAGAAGCGCGCCGGCAAGTAGGTAATGTGACACCTGTACCAGACAGTTCTTGGGACTTTTGTCTCAGCACCTGGTGACTTTTAGTGTGTTGGCAGCACTAACAATGTTATTCTTATGGGAGAATAAAAACTTCATGTTGGTCGGTAAGTACGTAACCTGTAATTCCACCGCATCCACCAGATTCCACCGCATTTGTTATTTCCACCGCATCCACCGCATTTTCTACCGCATTTGTTATTTCCACCGCATTTGTTATTTCCACCGCATTTGTTATTTCCACCGCCGGTGGTAATTTTTACAGAACCTCGGATTCCACACCATTGCATCATCCTCCGCTTTTATGAAATTAGTAGTAGTAGATAAATGAGAGCCTCAGGCCACATCTGTTGCCAACCCAAAACTCCAGCAACCAAAATCCCTGTTAGTGTCTTCAGCAGCGGCAGCAGCCTCTGGTTCTTTTGCCAACTCCAACACGCAAAAATTCCTGGTAATGTCTTCAGCAACGACATCTGCCATTGGTTGTGGCTCAGGCGCCTGCGCCGGGGCTCAAAAAGTGCGAGTGTTGCTCATTGTTGCGCAATGGAAGAATGTTCTGGAAATGCTGATGCAATAGTACACAGATGTTGCAGAATTAATGTTTTTTCCCCTTCTACGCTGAAGGAGTCCTCGAGTAATGTCTTCAGCAACGACTTCTGCCTCTGGTGTCTTTGGGGCCTTTGGTTGTGGCTCATGCGCCTGCGCCGGGGCTCAAGAAGTGCGCGTGTTGCTCATTGTTGCGCAATGGACGAATGTTCTGGAAATGCTGATGCAATAGTACACAGATGTTGCAGAATTAATGTGTTTTCCCCTTCTACGCTGAAGGAGTCCTCGAGTAATGTCTTCAGCAACGACTTCTGCCTCTGGTGTCTTTGGGGCCTTTGGTTGTGGCTCAGGCGCCTGCGCCGGGGCTCTATGAGAGTGGGCGGGGCAACAGCCAATGATAGAGGTTGTGGGCGGCATCCAATGGGTGTGGTTGTGGGTGGTAAGGTTCAACTACTGCTAGATGCCTTTGGATGTGACCCAGGCGCCTGCGCCGGGGTTTTCGCAAACGTTCTGGAAATGACGCCGACCGGGATTCGAACCCCGGTCCCCGCGCACCGGAGCCCTCGCTAAACCCACTGAGCTAATCGGCTGCCCTACATGCCCGTCTTTTAAATCATCCATATATACTTAGGATTGTAAACAGAAGTTTCTCGGAAATTCCAATGGTTGCAATTGTTTATACTAAATAAATATTGATATCAAAGTTTAAGAAAAAAGCACGTTCGCCGCCGATAAGAGATGTTATAATTGTTTTTATTATGGGTAAAAAACCTTTCAACTCGCCGACAGGATTATGTTTGTTTAGGTTTGCTCCCACGTTCTGTATATGCACATACTACGTTGTAGACACTACAAGGTGACCCGTTTATTTGTTTGTATTATTACAATAAAATAACATTCTAGAACATTCGTCAGTTTGTTTATTTTGATACGTACTATGTTTTGAAATTACTTGTTATCTTAATGCGTTTCGGACACGTGTGGGAACCATCTGGTGAGTGCTGGAAGTACTAATTGAGTGTCGGTAATATAGGACACATGTAGATTTCTGTTACACTTACTGGAAAGTGCAAATTGAATGTCGGTAATATAGAACGCATGTAGATTAGGGCCCACTGCACACGCCCCCTTGCCCCGCCCACTTAGGTCATGGAGGGTATCAAATTAACCAGCTCGATGAGACAAATAGGAATCTATAGTTATTCTCCTACTTCAGAATTCTCATCAGATGTCTGTCTGTCTGTCTGTCTGTCTGTCTGTCTGTCTATCTGTCTGTCTGTCTGTCTGTCTGTCTGTCTGTCTATCTGTCTGTGTCTGTCTGTCTGTGTCTGTCTGTCTGTGTCTGTCTGTCTGTCTGCCTGGCTGCCTGCCTGTCTGTCTATCTGTCTGTCTGTTACATCAGCCGTTCGTGTCAACAACAACATTCAATGCCAATGACGAAATTCGCATACCAATCCACCAACAAGACGTTTACGTACTGCCGCATCTAAGCTGCATCTACATAGAGGGGTTTTTCCTCTTTCTATTCTTGCTTGTGTCATCAGCCATGGTGTTTGCGAATAGAGCTGTCTGTGTCAACAGACATCTGTGTCAACAGCTGTCTGGGTCAACAGCTGTCTGGTGTCAACAGACAGCTTGTCAAAAAAAATCACGCTTCTAGCATACATTTATTGGAAAGCACACAACAAATATTTCTAACATAATGGGGAGTATTATTCAGTAATCAATTCATTAGTTTAGTTAGTTCCCATGGAATACGGTAAATTATATAATATAATTTATTATATTAAAATACATTTTGTCAATTAAAATAATATAACAGTGTAATCAAACTCGTGACGCTGCTTATACATCGTTGACTGCAACAAGAGAAAAATACCATAATTAAGAAATTATACTAGTAAACAAACAAACAAACAAACAAAACAAACAAACAAACAAAACGTACAGACAAACTGACAGACAAACAAAGATAAGAAATTGTACTAGTAAACAAACAAACAAACAAACAAACGGGCGGACAAACAAAAAAATAACTTCATTCATTATAAAAACAATTAATTTTCCACCACTAAAATTGTCAATCCAAAACTGGCACTTTTTATCTACTATCACTGCATATTAAAAAATCTAAATACTTTACTTACGATTTACAATATTGACCCAAATGACCACAAGTTCACTGCACGATTCCAACAAAATTATCTTGGTTTCTTTCTCCATGAATAGTCCAGAAAATAAAACATTTTCGGTTTCCGTTGCCATGTGCGATACATTTCCGCACATAATCATTTTGGGTTGGTTCTGAAGATAGAAAATAGTTTACAATTATGGAACAGATACGTGAGCTTTTTAACTACATATAATGAAATTATTATGAATGAGTTTTATTATGAATGAGTTTTATTAACAGAATGCTTGAACAATAAAAGAAATGATTACTGCAAATGGACTTACTTTTAAATTTTCCGGTAAATTTTGGTGGATAAAATGGTACAATAAAATATCTCCAACATCATCTTGGCCAATTACAACATCCATATTGGGAAACTAACTTTTACCGCAGTTTCAGTTGGTTCCGTGGGAACCAACTGAACTATTGAAGTGATTACTAAATAATAATTCTCGCAATTATATTCGTTCTATTTATCTCGCAGCTTTTGCCGAGCTTGCAAAATGTTGGTAACATGCAGAAGTTATCAAAAACAACAATCAATCGAGTGTTTATGTTTCTGGCGGTGGCCTTCAAACTTTTTATGTTCTAGAATGATTTTATTATAATAATACAAACAACAGGGTATAAAATAATCTCGATCATCTTGTAGAGTTTACGACATAATATTAAGTGCACATGTGCTTATTAGCATGCAGAACGTGGGAGTCAAACCAAACAAATATACATATCCTGTCGGCAAAGTTGAAAGGTTTTTCTAGAACGTTCTTAGCTATTAATATTTCATCATAATAAAAACAATAAATCATAACATCCCTTATCGACTGCGAATCTGTTGTTTCTTTCTCAAACTTTGATAACAATAGTTATTTAGTGTAAACAATTGCAAACGTTGGAATTTCCGAGAAAAAACATTAATTTTGCAACATCTGTGTACTATTGCATCAGCATTTCCAGAACATTCTTCCATTGCGCAACAATGAGCAACACGCGCACTTTTTGAGCCCCGGCGCAGGCGCCTGAGCCACAACCAAAGGCCCCAAAGACACCAGAGGCAGAAGTCGTTGCTGAAGACATTACTCGAGGACTCCTTCAGCGTAGAAGGGGAAAAAACATTAATTCTGCAACATCTGTGTACTATTGCATCAGCATTTCCAGAACATTCTTCCATTGCGCAACAATGAGCAACACGCGCACTTTTTGAGCCCCGGCGCAGGTGCCTGAGCCACAACCAATGGCAGATGTCGTTGCTGA
This sequence comes from Xestobium rufovillosum, assembly GCA_963966045.1. NCBI lineage: Eukaryota > Metazoa > Arthropoda > Insecta > Coleoptera > Ptinidae > Xestobium > Xestobium rufovillosum. Next base: position 17,881,374 of record OZ014492.1, on the reverse strand, counting down.
AGACATTACCAGGAATTTTTGCGTGTTGGAGTTGGCAAAAGAACCAAAGGCTGCTGCCGCTGCTGAAGACACTAACAGGGATTTTGGTTGCTGGAGTTTTGGGTTGGCAACAGATGTGGCCTGAGGCTCTCATTTATCTACTACTACTAATTTCATAAAAGCGGAGGATGATGCAATGGTGTGGAATCCGAGGTTCTGTAAAAATGACCACCGGCGGTGGAAATAACAAATGCGGTGGAAATAACAAATGCGGTGGAAAATGCGGTGGATGCGGTGGAAATAACAAATCCGGTGGAATCCGGTGGATGCGGTGGAATTACAGGTTACGTACTTACCGACCAACATGAAGTTTTTATTCTCCCATAAGAATAACATTGTTAGTGCTGCCAACACACTAAAAGTCACCAGGTGCTGAGACAAAAGTCCCAAGAACTGTCTGGAACAGGTGTCACATTACCTACTCCGGCAACTATACGCAAGGCCGGCGCCGGCTACGGAGGCACTCCCTAGTATATAATACATTCAGATTGACATACGGACTAACAATAGATAACTTTTTACTCCAATTTCTTATAGTTAGGAAGCCGCTATGGTAAATTATTACTGTATTTTCTGCCATGCCAGACATTATTAATCTTAATGTATGCAACACGAGGAACAAGAATATGGCTATAATAAAGTTGCATCTGAAGCGCTGGCTCTTTCAAAATTAACGGTTAAATCAAAAGTTGCTACTGGCATATTTTCTGCCAACAGATTCTTATTTTACTTACTCTTTGTATCATGAGGAATACTAATATACATTACAAGTCGCGTGTGGGTGCCAGAGAACACCGAACTTATCTTAAACGGGAGCGTCAGGTGACATATTTTCTACCAACAGATTTTTCTTTTTCTGATTCTTTGAATCATGAAGAATGCCAAAATATCACTGCCAGACATATTAGATGAACGCGAGTGGGTGCCAGACGATCCCAAACTTTTTTGAAGAGATCCATCTGCAGTGCGACTCAGATGCATCTTTCATATTTCCATATTCTTGTTCTTCGTGTAATGTTCCGTTATATTTGCAAGCGTTCACGAAATAAGTAACTGAAACAAAACGCGTTGTTCGATTTTTGTCAGATAAGTTTTAAATGACATATAAAGATTAGTTCTTTCCTGCGACAGAGCATTTTTTAAATAAAATGCAAAAAACAATTTTTTTGGTGTTCTGAAAAATGCCGATATTGGAGGAGGCAACATACCCCTACCTTTTCAGTTAAGAAAAAAAACTCTCTGTCGCAGCCTGTACGTAACCTTTGTCTATAACGCCAACACTTAATTTTGTTGATATTTGCATTAATATGCAAGTGAGAAGTTATTTACGGCGGGGTGTTTGGGTAAAATTTTCAATACAATTGCCTACATTTAGGCGTTTTACTGGGATCGTCGCTAGAATCTAGCCAAGATAAAACTTTATGCACGAATGTGCGGCACAGTCAATTAGTAGAGCGGTCAACATGTACTTTCAAATGGACGAAATAATATAATAATAATTATTGTTCTTCTACTATGAAAGCGAATAATTTGTATTTTGTCTTGGGTAAACTGTAAGCTCTCGTATTTGAAAATCAACATTATAAATAAGTTTATATTCTTACGTTGATATACGCTTTTTACATAATAACTACATAATTAGTTTTTAGGTAATGGGAATGTATGAAAATAAACTATCATACGAAAATACAAGACAATACTTTTTCATTCAAGTATTTGAACTGATGCATATAGTGGCATTAAATTTAAGATTACATTCGACATATTACGGCTATTAAAACAAATATTAATTTGAAAAGTTGCATACTCGCCTAAGGTTAGGAGACAAATTCTCACATTTTTTATTATCTCCGTCATCACAAAGCTCTCAATTCGAAAACTGGTTGGATGCGTACCTCCATCCTTTCCTATCCTGAGCTAGCCTACGCATTTCCCTAAAAGCAGAAAATTCTACATCCGCAATTATTTGAGAGCAGTAGTCTAATCTAAACCTACCCTTAAATCTTTTTATTCCTATCTCTGACTATGTCGCGAACTATTCTTTCGTGTCTCAGAAGGTGTCCTACCATCCTACCGTCCTATCCTTCCTATTCTTTATTGTTCTCCATACCTTTCGCTTTTCCACAACTCTTTCTAATACCCCCCTATTGCAAACCTTATCAATTCACTGTATCTTCATCATGCGTCTGCAGCACCACATTTCCAATGCTTCTTTTCTTTTTTGGACCGTTTCTCCTATTGTTCAAGTTTCACACCCGTACAGTGCCTACTCCATGCATATGTCTTTAAGAGCCTCTTCCGAGTTTCTACATTAATCGTTCCCGAGCATAACAATTGTTTTTTTTTCTGTTAAACGCAACTCGGCCCTGCGCTATATCTCTAGTGCTCCTACAATCGCGAGCTATTTGATTTCCTAAATAGCAGAAATCCGCGACTTTCTCTATATTATCTCATTTCCTTTTTCTATTTCAGTTTTAGTTCTGTTTTCAAGCCCTCTGCATACTTTCTTTTTATTGATCTTCATGCCGTATCCTTCTATCAAAACTGCTTCCATTTAGTTCAAAGATATTTCTAATTCATCTTGCTGGATGCTAACACTGCTTTATCTTCCGCGAATGTGAACATGTTAATAGTTTGGGCCTGTTCTGTCCTTAACAATATTAATCGCATGTTCGATATGTAAGTTGAAAACTGGAAGCATATTTTAAAAAACAGGACGCTATGAGTATGGCGTTTATGTATATCCCAAGTAGGTTTTGCCAATGCAGAGGTATTCAATGTTTTAGCGTGCTACTATTCCCTTGTTTTCAATAGTAATCGCGGATTGTCTTTAAAAAAATACCTTTCCTGACGGGATACCGAACACAACACATCGAATGTAAAATTTTGTAAATTACAATAAACTTTAGAAGAAAAAATGAAAAAGGATCCGCTTTAATTGGAAAAAACACTCTTTGCGCATTTTGGCATTGAGCCACACCTGTTGCTTGCTTTGCAAGAATTTCAGCAGTCTATTAAAACGCGTGAAAATGGAAGTAGACCAGTCAGCTCAGTTTTTAACCCCATCATGCTCCTAGCGTCCTCTGTTTCAAATTATGCTTCCGGATATCTACTTCTCTTCGTTCCTGCTCAAATTCTATAACTGCCGTTTGCTCTTTGTAGAGATTATGTATTATCTTTCTGTCCTATATTTCATCCCTGCCTTTCTGATCACTTCGAACATCTTCCCCCATTTTACGTTGTCGAAGGCTTTTTTCTAAATATGCAAATCCTATACAGGGTGTTTCAGGAGGAATGGTACATACATCAGTATGTTATAGTATCACTCATTTTGAACAAAAAAGTTCATATGAACACGTGTTCAATTCTCAATGGTTACTGAGTTAAGCCAGCTGAATTATTGCATGAACGAATTTATTACCTCATTAATTCTGGCAACTAACTTTTGATAAACAAAGTAAAGTATAGATTTTAGAGGAATGGCCCAAAAATCCCACATCCAAACTTTGCAGTTCTTCCCGGCGCTCCTTTATTCTTGTAGCCCTGGCCATAATATGGGCGATTAATTCATCACGTGTGCCACCATGGTTGGGGCCACCATGGCCGATCCTAATATTGCTAAATGGCAAATTGCTCTGTAATACGCTCTACATTAAAATTACTGTATCACTGTATCTTAGTAACTATTGAGAATTGGACACCTGTTCATATGAACTTTTTTGTTCAAAATGAACTGTTCTATAACATACCATTCCTCCTGAAACACCCTGTATAGGTGCTCTTTCTCTTTTCTATTGTATATTCAACAGATGCTCTTTACATATAAATGCTATTGTATTTACCAAATACTGCCTATGTAAGGTACCAAAATATACTCGTAAAGCTGGCCTCGTGCGTTCTTCTACTTAGTCTAAATATGAACTGATCTTCTTATATTTCTTCCGCCCTTTTCTCTATCCTTCTTTGCACAATTTTAGCCAGAATTTTTGACGTGTGAGACGTTAAACTGATCATTCTAAAATTTTCACACCTAAACGCGTCGTTCTTTTTTGACAAAGCGACTATGATGTTCCTTTTGTAATCTTCTGGAATTTCATCTGTTTCGTATATACGGCTAACTAGTTTAAATAGAAGCTCTCTTACCTTTTGACCTGCACACTTTAAAATTTCTCCCTGCAATCATAATTATTTCATACGCTTCGTCAGTTTCTCCTACTTCGAACTTATCTTCCACTTCTTTGCATTTATTATCAATCCAGTGTTATTTCGCTTTCCCACATTTCCGAATAATTTTCCACTCGACCGCTTTATAAATTTGTTTCCCTCCTTCAACTAGCCTATTTTTCTATTTTCGGCTCTCGTCTATTAGAGTCACTGTATCACTTTTGTTATCCAGGGTTTTCTACTTTCATTCTGTTTGTGACCCAAAGTACCTATCTCTATCTGCAGAATCTAATCTATTTTTAATGTGCCTATAATATAATAATATAATATTTATAATATAAATTTTCCGACATATTTTGATGAGTATTAACTACACGGCATTATTTTTTAACACCCTGTATAATACAGAATAGAAAATCTAGTGGGGAGGGGTCTCTTATATATGCTTTTTCTCTAAAATGTTTCCGCGGACCGCGGCAGCACCTGTTTACTACACAACTGGTCGGCTGCTTTGTTTTGCCTTTTCCACACTCAAACGCTTAGACTGTGAGTATTCTTCCTGCTTCATCCCTAAATGTAAAGTCCCCTCTACAAGTCTTTAAACTAAACGCGGACGACTGTACACAGTTTGTCTTTAGTCTGTGGGCTCTATGCACTTGCCTGTTGTAATCTTCGTCTGCGTTTTATAGCGTAGCGTAAAATAGAATGAATGGACAGCGCACAGGGAATCACTTCAGCAGCGGCGTATTTTTTTAATAAGGTATTATGGCATAATAAATAATTTAATGCGCCATATAAGAAAATAATTTATTTTCGCCCGAAGAACTTTCATGACTGGCCGGAGACTGGATATTGTTATACAAAACCGGAAACTCCAGGCCAAAACCGGAGATCTGGCAACCCTACGCGTCACAAACGTCAGATTTTCATTCCAAACAAAACAAAGCCACGTGCTTTCTGACGTTTTAACCTAACCTCTGAAATATAATTATAGTTGTTTTCAAGTTTTTACACGTAAGCCCAACACACAAATTGAAAATAAACTGTTTTCACTGCAAAATGTCTATAATTATATTGCAAAAACTACTTTAAGACGTTGTAAATAATATCGATAAACGACAAATGGCACGTGCTTTTGTTTTGTTTGGAATGAAAATCTGACGTATGACGAAGGCACTTATGTCCCCTATTTATTATGTAGGTACCTACACCTACTTCTAACCTAACCTTATTTAAGGTCCGTCATTGACGTATTTAATAAATGGTCACTTTATGCAATACGAGTAGAAGAAACGATACGCCTATCTCTAGGTGCCGCACTGTAATAAAAATACATATTTTCTAGCTTTACGAACCTGGCGTATACGCTCTTTAATATCGTCTTTTTGTAAAAGCAGGCGGATATTTTCTAGACTTTTTATCTGAGCTCCTATCCATTATTTAGAAGACACATTCATCAGTTATCACCTTATCACTTATTTTTGCAAAATTGCCCCCGTGTTTTGTACAGACTTATACTATACATAAAATAAATTGCACGCTTATTACTCACAGACCCAAGGACCCAACCCCGTTTTTAAAAAGGGTTAATTTTGTGATGGAGATTCCTAAATATTCAAAAAAATTCCAGCAGAACGCAAGGTACCTATGAGTTATAAGATAATGCTGGAAATGAATATTATTGTATTCAAGCGGTATTTGCCGCTCCCTTGAATTACAGCCCTAACTTATAGCAGGTGGCTTTCGGTGCATAAATCGCACTTTTCTTTACACCACGTCGGCAGCGTACGTCATTAGACACTAATAGTAGCTACCTGTTGCATACAATACGCATGCGGCGTGACCATTACACTATATCAGTATATAACGTTTAAGTAATTAGTTCTAGGAACACATCGGCAACGATCTCGGTGGGTGCTCGGGTGTCGTACAGAACTACCGCGTTGGTCTCCTACGGCTAGACGAGTTCTGATCCCGTACGGGTCCCGCATCTTTTGTTTTTTTCTACATCATCTTTTTGCCAAAATATGCGTGTGTCTGGTGCGAAAGGGCAAGTAAGGGCTTTGTTTAAAATGCGTTCTCGCAACTTTAGTTTTTTTACACTTCCAAAATTTGTGCGCATGCGTATTGTATGCAACCGGTAGCTACTATTAAGGTCTCGTCGTACGTCTGCAGTCCGAACTTCATGGTACTCTCTCTAGATTTTCTCGCACGTTAGCAACATTACACCCTTAAGATAAATAACGTCTGGCATATGGTAGAAAATACAGCAATAATTTACCATTGCGGTTACAAACAAAGTACGGCGTAGTTAATATTTTCTTGATTCACTTTTTGGTAGTAATTCATGTTAAATTAATAAAATACTTTGCGTACTACCAATGCAATAATTTATTATATTGCCTATTGACTGGCTTCAAGATTAAAAAAAATACTTTATGTTAACATAATAATAATAATAATAATAATAATAAAGGTCTTTATTATCTGCAGAAAATTAAAAAAAGAACAATTTCAATGTTAATATTCAATACCGTTGCAGATAACCGGCGGAGTTCAGTTATTACCACAAAGATAATACCTGTTCTTCCACTCAACCGACAAACAAAAAAATGATACTGAGTTAAAGCAACAAATCTCTTGAGAATTATACAAATATTATATTTATGAACAAAATGGTAAATTCACAAAATGGTAAATACACAAAATAGTCATTCGAAACCGATAATTACGATGGAAAGAGACGGAAAGTAGAGTGACTATAGTGACGCGCTCAATATAGTAAATACAATGCAAAAAAATATGAGATAAAATAATAAGATCATATTGCACAAAGGCCCACGACCTAATGGGAGACCCAATGAGAGAGGTGACGACGCAACGAAGTTTTAAAGCTCGCGGGTAGACTACTTTTAAAGCAATCAGGAACCGCATTGTACACAGTGCAAACACGATACGAAAAGGATCTTTTAAATAACTGCAGTTTGTGGATAGGCACTGTAAGTACATCCTTTCTCCGAATGTTCACACTGTGCACATCGGTCCTGAAGCGTATTTTTTGATATAAATATGGTGGAGTTTTATACAATATAACTTTGTGAAATATGCAGGCGCTATGTAAAATTCTACGGTGGTGCATACTCAACCAAGATATTTCCCTCAGTTTGTGGGTTATATGATGCCCTCTACGTATCCCAAATATCAAACGCAAACGAGAATTCTGAACGACCTGCACCCTCCTGGCCTGTGCAGCGTCAATACAAGGACCGTAAACGCTATCCGCAAAATTAAACAATGACAGGACCATCAACTCACACAACAGAACCTTAGTACTTTGATCAATAAATTTTCTAATGGCGTATATACGTCTAAGATTTCCGTAGGCTTTCCGAACCACGCTACCAATATATGCATTAAACCTAAGATTGTAATCCATCTGAACTCCCAAATTACGAGCACAATCAGTGTACTCCAGTGGATGATTCCCAACTACTATTAATAAATTATTCATTATTCGCCTTCTGAGAGTCACATTTGCACTTTTACCAAATAAAACTAATTTAGATTTTTTATGGTTTATGAGTAGTGAGTGTTGATGTGCTAAATCAATAAATCTATTTAAATCAGTGTTTATATTTATTCGAGCTGTATCTAGTTCTTCTTCAGAAAACGAATAATACAACTGCGTGTCGTCTGCATACAAATGATATCTGCAATGTTTAATTGAACTTATTATTACAGAAGTATAAGTCATAAAGAGAATTGGTCCCAAAACTGAACCTTGCGGCACTCCGCATGTAACAATTCCTGGACCAGAGAACCGATCATCAATTCTCACTACTTGCCGTCTGTTACTAAAATAACTGAAATAGAGTTTCAAAGCATTGTCACTTAATCCGACATAATGTAAAATTGACATCAACATTCCATGATCCATCGTGTCAAACGCTTTTGAGAAATCCAATAAAATCAACAGACAAAATTGGCCGTCATCCACCGATCTAATTATGTCATCAGTCACCTGAAGTAGTGCTGTTTCACAGCTGAAGCCTCTACGAAATCCGGATTGTAGATCGGGAAGCACATTATTTTTATTTAAATGAGACAAGAGCTGCTTTGCTAGAATCTTTTCCAATATCTTGGAAAATACCGGTAGTACACTGATTGGCCGCAAGTCCGCAAACTGTTGAGGATTACTTGTTTTAGCGTGCGGAATCACAAGTGAGGAATTCCATGTTTCTGGAAATATATTATGGCCAATAGCAAAATTCATGATGTATGTAACAACTGGAGTAATTACAGGCAAGCAATACTTTATCAAAGAAGCAGAAATGTCATCAATACCAGAAGCATTTGACTTAATCGAATCCACAATATTCAATACATCATCCTCACTTACAAAGTTGAAATCCAATACATCCTGCCTTAATTTATTGTTAGAGTAATAGTCAATCAAATCCGGGTTAATACTTTTACTTGCTACACAGGAACTTAGAAAATAATCGTTCAGCTCATCAGGACTACTCAAATGACCAGGTATAACGTGATTGCAGGACTTCATGTCAATACCCATAAATTTCAGCTCTCTGAATACATTTTTCCGGCCAGCGGCAGAGATACGATGCGAAAAATATGCCTTTTTCTCCTTTAAAACAGTTGAAGTGACCAGGTTTCGCAGAGACTTGTAGTATTCAAAGTGCAAGACCGTTTTAGTTCTCTTGAAGCGGCAAAATGCTTTATCCCGTAGGTTCATCATAAACAGTAAATTATTTGTCAACCAAGGTGCCTTTTTTTGGAAATTTTAGATGTTATAATAGGAGCGTGGATGTTAAATACTGAAATAATATTTTCTGTGAGGAACTTGACTTTATCGTTTATATCACCCATATCGTATATATTTCTCCATGGTAAACCAGACAAATGAGTTAAAAATGAATCATAATTAAAATTTCGAAATGAGCGATGAATTATATATTTAACTTGATTTGTTGGCTTGACAGTTAGTTGTACATTGCAAGATATTACACAATGATCGGAAACGTCATGATTGGGATCAACAGCAACCTGATCAATAATGGAAGGATCCGTTGTAATTATGTGGTCCAGCAGCGTACAGGTCGTCGCAGATATACGCGTTGGGTGATTCACTAACTGAGACAAACTAAGAGATTCTAGTAAATCCATATATTGTTTGACATGAAAAGAGTTTATATTTAAAAAATCGATATTGAAATCACCAATTAGTAAGAAAATGTCTCCAAGTGTTATAATTTCAGAGTAAAATATTTCGAATTCTTCAAAGAATAAATTGTAATCTTTATAAGTTGATGGCCTGTATATAACACCAATAAGAAAAACTTTATTGTTAACCTTTAATGATATTAATAAATGTTCAAATGAACTGAAATTACTCACCAAACTCACACGCTTCGCCGCTAAACCACCGTCCACGTAACAACAAACGCCGCCACCTCTCCCACCTCTGTCGCTTCGGAAAAGTTGCTTATTATATAGAGAAAACAAATCATTATTTAAGTCAGTATTGAGCCAAGTTTCACTAACCGCAATAAAATCATACCCCTTTCCATCAAAATAATCCCTAAATGAATTGAAATTACATGGCAAGGATCTACAATTCAAATGAGCTACCTTCATATAAATATGCACAAAGGAAAAAAAAAAGTCAATCACAATACTACGACCGATTCAACAAAATTATCAGAGAAATTATCGCTTCACTCACCAACAATACAAAGGGAAAAAAAAAGTTTAAAAAAATACGAGAACTATAAGTCTCACCGAAACGAACCGATGCACTCTCCACCAAAGTAAGTATAACAAGACATATTCTGATGATGAGATTTTTTAAATCTTGAGCAGTGTGAGGAAAGTTCGCGATCGGTCTTTATGGAACGGCAGTGGAGGGGAATCCAGTGGTAGGAGATATGGTAGGAAGACTGCTGCTTGCGCCTTGAACATTATCTCCGCAGAAATCTTGCAGCTGGTATGGGGAAAATGCCTATTCATTTATTTGAATAATTCGTTGCATTTTATGTTGCATCGTTACAACACAGTAATTCCTGTTTTGAATGCATTTTGAAAATTGCTTAAACTTTGATTTACCATCAGTGAAGTTTGCGTATTTATTGGACACTTAATAAATTATACTATTTTAGAATATCATCATCAGAAAGTTCTCAGTCCCAAGACTGGTTGTACTCGAACCTCCATTCTTCCTGAACTAACGTACGCATTACCCAAAAAGTAGAAAATCCTACATCCCCAACTATTTGGGAGCAGTAGTCTAATCTGGGCCTACCCCTACCTCTTTTATGTTCTATCTCCAACTCCTATTGTCTAAGTATCGCACCCGTACAATGCCGTACTCCAAACATAGAGTATAGAGTTAGGTGTATTTTAGTACTATTTAGTACAATTTAGTTGCCGAAATACGTATTTAATGTTCCAATATTTGTGTGGTTCGGCGTCCAATTGACTTTTTAATTAAACGAGACCAAGACAAATCGTTGAAAGATGACAGCAGCTCTTTTGGTAATCAGAGTGGCAGAGACCGGGGGTGTCGGTATGGTGCTGCGATGTCGAAGTCTAGTTTACTACAAATTTATCCCTAAATTCCGTGAGTTGTTATTTTCTTTGGGAAAGCCCCCCTTCGGGAAAAAGTCCCTGGCCGCCAATAGTTATTTTGAATTTATTTGGTAGTCTTATTTTATAAAATGATTGAAGCTAACATATAATTTTTTATATACAGGGTTGTATTAAAAAGATGTTTTTATCTCTTATTGTATAAAAATCGATTTCTCGATATCCAGAGACGCGAAGCGCCCCGAGGGGGTCATTACGTCCCTAACTACACGAGTTCAAAACTATATATCCCCCAGATTAAACAATTGATGACGAAAGTAGTACGTTGTACACCGAAACAAACTTCGTGCCCGTAATGAAAGATGGCAGTGCCTTTGGCCTTTTGGCCGATATCCACGTCCGGACAAATCGACTAGGTTTAAACACTGTCAGGATATTAATGTCATTTCCGAAGCTCGCCTATTAAATGCGATGTATTACTAAGTCATCTGAAATAAATCAGGACTCTGTCGAAGAGCTCGCTACTTACGCGAACGTGTTACGGTGGATTCGGGTCATCACAGTCGCCGGGAACGCCTCTAATTCGCTATCAGCTACAAGAGAACTTACAAGTCGATTTCAGCTTTGAAAGTTTTTCCCACTGCGCCAATGCGGTCAGATTAGTATTTTACAAACTAAACTGCAATAACCGGAAGGATTCTGCATGAAAGCGATTCTTTTCGAGTATAAAAAATACAGATTTGCGCGAGGTTTTGTGCGCTGAATCTTGATTGCGTAAAGGGTTTCCTGAAAAAGCGGTTGCAATCCATAAAATTGCCCGTTTTAACTCAAAAGTGTAAAAGAGAGACGTAAAGGGACTTACGAGAGAGAATGTATGTTTGTAGGTCTAACCCCGAAAACTCAGATAGCGGAAGCGCATCGTTTTTCAACAGTTATCGTTGCTCGAACAATTTCATTGTGTACTGCAACGAAATATTTGTACGTAAAACTTAAATGTGATACGAAGTTGGATCGGTTTTTTCTAAACTTCATTCAGCAGGATATCAATTATTAGTTACAGGTGAATGTGGTGTTTCAGATGGGGTTAATTATTTTATCTGCAAGTGTCAAATAATACGTTCATTATTTGTGCATTTCCGAACGCATAAGAAGGTTCAGTATTCAATGGCCATTGAATAATGAACCATGATTCAATGGGCTGTAACCAATCAAAACATTTCCAATTTACCATATCGAGGTTGATTTGGCGCAGAAAATTTTGAAAAGTTCCTTTAAAACGTTTGCTTTTAAGAGGATAAAATATTTTTTAAACACATCGACCAGGTGGAATTGGACGACGCGGGGTCAAAGGCGTTTGTAGGGTTCTTGGCGACTTTTCCATCTCCGTTAAAACACTCGTTGTCAAGTTAGTGATAACAAACTCGGAGTACCAGAAGAACCAGAGAGCCCGCTTCTCCGCCCACAAAAGTTGTGTTCCGAACGCGTAAATCGAACGACAAGTGAGATACGGAACCCTTCAGTTAAGGGTACTTTTCTATACCGGCCAAACTGGGGGGCGCCGGATAATTTTGAAAGTGGATTCCTATAGCCCGTCGATCGAACCGAAAATATCGGAAAATAATCCCCCCGATCGCAGTCACAAATTAAACACTGCAGATAGACAACGCACATATATTATATTTTAACTGCTAACAGCACCTCCTGATGTTTGGAAGCAGAAGTACGGGCGGAAAGCAGAAATTTTGAATATTTCACTCTTGAAGTTTATTTACTTTTGACGTTTAAAAGTGTATTAAATGAGGTGTTACATATTTTGTAACGCCTGATAAAACTACAATTTAAATTAGAAGACGTTTGACATTTGTGTTTGTTATGCTTGTTATATCCTACAGCACAAATATAAACCCCTTGGTTTAGTATAGATTAGACCTTTTCATTTGTTTTGATTTTGTTAGTGCGCATGTGCAGAAGTACAGTGACAATCAGATGTTCTTAGTTTTTCTGACGAATGTCACTGTCAGTTTTTGAAGTTCGTGTAGGATATTCGCAAGTAAATAGTAGAGTACCAAATAAGAAGGGTGTTTGAAAGACGGAAAATTACAAATGTAAGTCCCAGTGACATCCCTCATAAAATTATAAGGCTGAATCCCGAAGGCGTGCCTGCGAGTTTGAAATACGGGATTGTTAACCAACATAATTTCAAACATGCAGGTTTTTACTTAATACGTAGCGGGCAAAATCAATCAATTTTTTAAAGGAAAACTGAGAAAAAGATCTAATAGACAGGTGCGTATTTTTCTGAAACGTATGTATGTAACTACAAATAATTATTATTATATTATATTATTAGACCTAACAAATAATGACGTAAAATCTGGACACATCCAACACGCTTTTCCATTTCGAATCTTGCCTCTTACACATTTTCATCCACGCAATTTATGTAGCGTGGATGTAACAAGTCCTCACTTGGTCACCGACCCAGTTATTAACTTCGATTTACACCAGTGTTAGGCAGGGTTTGAGAAATGGTTAAAATCGTAATTCCAAGCGATAGCTTGGCCTACCCACTCTGCTAGCGCCGTTGCACTTACCAAAAGCACAAAGTTTGGATGCTCCATACTAATTTTGCACGTTTGCAATAAAATTTTACTGTAAAGACTAAAGAATTTGAAATAAACACAAAACTTTGACAACTGTCCGAAAAAGTCATGGCGCGATCGCGCATGCGCCTCAGCATTTTTCTTACAATGAAAAGTCCTATTGTGCCAATTTAGCAACGTCAGTTGCTTGTCATTAAATAAATTGCAGGATTTAATCCACAAGTTTTTCTTTAATATAAAGTGTTTGAACACGAAAGGGTTCTTGTATGAACTATTTTGGTTTCTGTAATCGCTAAGTGTTAGCGGTAGAATAATTTGTTGTAAAATATCTGTTAAATTTTTCCATCGAACCTGCAGACCAAATTTCATTTCTAGCAGCTTTTCCTTTTAACGTTCTTTCCATCAAGAATTGAAAATGAAAGTAAGCATGGGGAATACCACTAACGCAAACTGCATCTTGTCTTTCTTGTAGTTCATTACACCAGGAGAATCCTTTTAGTTTTCCTTAGGAATATTATTTTCTCAGTCCACTAACACATATTAACGTTCTCTGCACCTTTCCTATTTTAAATTAAGCGCACCAGAATGCATATTAGTTAGTGTCACTTGTGACTTTTGCTGGGAGGAAAGAAAGACTTCCCAATTATTTGTTAATTTGTTTTGTGCCTCTCAATTTTACATTTCAATATAACCAATGAGTTCAAAGATATTGGGTTTAAAATTACAATTTTTACATGATACCCAAATAGGTGTCAACTGCAAAATGGCTAATTTCCAGATCAGGGACAAAATACTTCCAGATTTCTTGAAGTTTCAATTTCAAAGTTTATGATCTGGTCACAAATTTTCAATTTCTATTCCACATACAATTTAAATTGTAATTTAGGCTTTCGTATATGTTATTCTTTTGATTTTCCCATAATTTATTCTCACTTTGGAGCAAAACAACCTTCAAATTCAACCAAAAATTTTGGATCTTCCGCAAAGTTTGACAGCAAATTCCTATGCCGTTGCTACGAGCAATTTTTGGTGGAGGTGCTGCCGATATAAATGTTCATGATTTATTTAAGTTTTGTTCTATGAATTCCCAGTAAAGCAATATTTAATTAGTAAACATTTATTATAGAGGGTCCGGTGACAACACTGAACTATATGCAATGCCCGTACATCAGATTCGAACTAAATGTACGACTTTACTGCGAAGATTCGTTGGATTGACGGATTAAGAGTCCGGCAAAGCAGGTCAAAAGTTACACCTGCGGGGCATCGGGTCGGTGAGGTATCCGTTAGAAATCGGAGCAAACTATCAGTTGTGTTGCAATACCGTCGCGCTAAACACATTTATTGACACAAGAACAACGCACATTCAAAGCCCGCGCTTTCGGTACCTAGAGAATGTGACAACGCCGCTCTGAGTTTACGCTCACTCGCTATGCTGCGGCAGCACATACCAATGCATATTTTGCGGTTGCAGTCCTCTCGCTGTACCACGATTAAACCTGCATCCTAGTAAATTTAGCAACACGAAAGCCTGATTATGGTAAAAGAAGGTATATTTCATGTCTCTATTGAAACAATTTTTCTAAAACTGTAAATCTCTTGGCGCTATGCACGCGTGAAGTTGGTCAATTTCATGAGTGAACTGACACTTTCTAAGATAAAATTTTTAACTTTTCATTCTATAGAAACATAAAATAAAGTTTCGTTTATAAACTGTCCAAAATTCAACACTTCAATTTTCACCGTTTAGAAATGAGCATAGTACTACGAAGTCTGTTTCAGGTTCATTTTAAACGGGTCTGGCGGACTCTTAACCATGTTGTGAGCAAGACTTCAAATTGTCTTCACAGAGATTTGCCCAATGTAAGACTTGTAGACTTAATCAATTATTATTGAAAGGCCCTGTAAACCTATTAAATCAAGCCTGAAGAAAATTCTGACAATGCTTGCTAGTTAGTATATAAATCGGGGTGTGACCTGCGACCAGGATACGAAGCGGCAATTTTCTACCTTAATTTTTATTTGCAGTAGACGCGTTAGCTGTCAGCCCAAAGTCTCGGAACGAAGAAATACAACACAGTAATTGAATTCGTCCGTGTGAACTTATTTTATTTACTTACCTATCTGACAATCAATATAATAACCCTCTTTTTCTCTCTTAGAATTATCTCTATATTCTGTGGGACGCGGTTTTCGGAGTGAAATACACCCAAACCAAAAGGATGAATACTCTGAAGCCCCTGTTACTCTGAAAGGGTGTGCTGTGTAGTACTTAATATCGTGTACGGTAAGCGAGCTTTTGTTTAGTGATATCCAAATCTTGTTCGAGTTTAATAAATTTTGGCTTCATGAAGTTTGAAAAATATTTATGCCAAGTAGGTGGCTCTATACGATTACTTAATGGAAGCTATAATCTACCCCATCCCCCGGTGATACTTCGAAACTACGTGAGTTAGATGCAGCAATTTGTTCAAACTTTAAAACGATTCTATTTCTGAATTTAAATTTGCTTTTCCCCGCCCTCGTTTGCATGTGACAAATCAAAAATGCATTGGCGGATTGGCGCAGTCCATGAGTGAGTTCTACCAACATTAATGCAAACATTTGTCAATTCGAACGTACTTAAAGCCAGAGTTTGGTACACATTTAAATACAGTAAACTATGTCCCGTTTAAATGGATCGCGCAAGTTTGCTCTAGCTAAAAGCCTCCCAACGTTTTCAATGTATGTTACTGCGACGGAAAGCGGTTAATAAGTTGAAGTTTTGGTTAGCAGAATTTCGTGCTTCACAGATCGTTGCATGTAGGCCAGCTAATTACAGCTAGGGAAGCTCTGTGACGTAATTTTCATACACTAAATATGTTGCGTTCAAAATGATTACAGAAAACTGTAGACCACTGGTTTCGTTCTTATGGGACTCGTCAGTGCAGTGCTTTCTGCTTTCATTTTATATGCTACTAACTTGCTTATAAGCTAACATACGTCGACCATATATGAGCAAGCGCCAATTACTTTATTGTACAATAAAATCTGGATTCGCTCTATAAATCAATGCCTGGCGGGGTACTTGCTCGAGGAGTAGTTGTTCGAACGGTTCAGTACCACTCAAACGTTAAACATATTGTCGGATACATTTTCTATTGGTTTATAAAAAATAAGTCAAATTTTGCATGTCCCACATGTCAAAATTTTTAAACAATTTCGTTTTTTTACTATAAACCAGGTTATTTTCTCAGATAAAATTTCAATAATTATTCCTCTGATCTTTGAGGTTAAAAGTTGGCGTCGTTGGGCAAAAGGCCCAACGAAACGTGTTAAATGTGTCAGGGGCGATTTCCAGATTTTTCGGAATTATTTTCTGTTTCCGACTTTTCAATTAAATTTTTTGGGAGTCAAGTGTGAACAGGTCAAAA
The DNA here is from genome assembly GCA_963966045.1 of Xestobium rufovillosum. Lineage (NCBI taxonomy): Eukaryota > Metazoa > Arthropoda > Insecta > Coleoptera > Ptinidae > Xestobium > Xestobium rufovillosum. Next base: position 17,864,552 of record OZ014492.1, on the reverse strand, counting down.
ATTTTTGCACAGTACCCTCCAGGAATGGACTTTTACAGACATCGTGACTGTTATTATTTTTCCACCTGCCATTTTCTCCATCACTGGAGATGTGGATTTATAGTATCTCATTGTTCTTTCCAATTTTTCTTAAAAAAATCTATCTGGCGGCCAGTGGCATCCAAACTGAAGCCTGCCCTTTTTCACCCTCCTCATTGTTACGAAAACTATTGGGTTAATATGAAATTCAATTCTATGGATTGAGGCACCATACAAGAGACCATTTGGTTGTCATTTTCTCCCCTTCTTGATGGTGCCGTTTGTTTCAGTGTCTATATTTTTGTATTCGTCGTTTTATCTACCAACTACATTTAATCAAGTTTCAACCCATCAGGTCAGTTACATTCTGTGATAATTTACCAAAAGTTTCTACCTAATACAGAGCAATAAAAGTTCTACCAATGTTTCATAGAAAAGTTTTTTCCTACAAGTAACAAAATCTCATCTCACACGTGTGCTATCTTCCTCTACGTTCGGCCCATTGTTCTAAATAAATAAAAAAATGTCCCGCTGCTTTGATTATCATTATCAAATTGTTACTTAGTCAGTCTAAGGTACCATCCCCGTTGTGGAAACCAGTCAGTTTGTTAGAAGGCGACAAATTGGTTGTCTATTGAACGAAATGAACGGGTGTATCCACCCGACTCACCATTACCCATTTTGAAAGTTCCAAAAGGGTCGAGAAAAATAAAAAAATGTGTCATTACAAAATCTCGTCTTTTTATGAATCCAGTGGCTTACTCTGATTTTTGCTACTTCATTTTGTCAGTTCCTCTGTTCCGTCTATATTTACTATTCCAGGCGCTCTCAAGCATTTTTTACTAACTAAACTAGAAATTGCAGCTGCAAGTTTTTAACCAATATTACCTGGATTAAAAAAATCAAGGCACACATAGCAGTCTGCCTTGCAAGACCGCTTCTATGGTTATGTGGCAGAGGTAATCGAGATTCGAGACCTAGCACACCGGGATTTACTTGTAGTTATGGAATAAAAGGCGTCGCGTCGTGAGGGCGATATTCGCACGAGTGGCGATAATGCGGCCCCGGGTTAGGTGTCTTTTTGCACGTCCGTGCATTTCGATCTGATTTACGTTGTTAATAAAAAGGAGAAACAAAAAGTAATTTTGAAAAACTAACATTGCATCGATACGGGTTTACCTGGTGCTGTACTAAAATTCATAGTTTATCAGCAATCAATTTCATGGGATCTAAAGGTACCCATACAAGATCAATGGTTGTCAATTTACAGGTTGCCAATATGTCATTTTATTTTAGATTCTTTAATTTTTATATGTATACCTAGGAAAAGCGTTTGTTTTAGAAGGTTTGATTATTAAAATAACATATTGACATCGTTTATATTGACAATAGATATACATTATGTCCCCTAATTGGATCACAAAGAGGACAAAAATGATTATTTTTACCTTCTCAAGAAAATCACTCTTTACGAAAAACCCTGCTTGTTCCTAAACTCCCATAGCACATATAAATTTGTTTTTAATTTTTATGCATTGTTTTGATTTTTATTAAAATATTATTAAATCTAAAAAACAAAAAAAAACAATAGTGCGTCATTTGCATCAAACAAAAATAGTTTCATCGTCATTAATAAGCCTATTTTTTTCAGTTTTTAAATTTTAACAGAGCCAAATTCTAAAAAAACTTTTACTACTTTCAGTACCAATATGAAAACAGGTACCTATTTCTTATTTGTTCCTAAAAATTTTGTAATTACTAAACTGGGAAGAGACTCTTAAATATATGGAGTACAGCATTGTATGGGTGCAAAACTTGGATAATAGGAGAAGCAGATCGAAATAGAAGCGTTTGAAATGTGGTGCTACAGACGCATGATAAATAGATAAGGTTAGCAATAGAGAGGTATTAGAAAGAGTTGGGGAAAGCGAAATTTATGGAAGATAGTAAGGAATAGGAGATATGGGATGGTAGGATGATAGGATACCTTCTAGGACACGAAGGAATAGTTCGCGACATACTAGAGTCAGAAATAGTATTAAAAAGAGGTAGGGGCAGGCCCAGATTAGACCCACTGCTCTCAAGTAGATGGTGATTTAGTATGTCCTATTTTAGGGAAATGCGTAGGTTGGCCCAGGATACGAAAGGATGTAGGTACACGACCAACCAGTCTTCGGACTGAGAACTTTATGATGATAAGACTGTAGCATTCCTCACCAGCACTGAATTAAATAAATTTTTACTGTAGTGCCAAAAAATGAAAATTTTCTAAGTCCCGAAACGCATAAGAAATTAATAAAATGTTTCCTGAAACACTTGAATAAACAATCACATGTGTAATTGGAGTTTAAGGACAAGCAGGATTTTTTATTAAGAGTGATTTTTTTCTGAGAAATTAAAAATATCCTTTCCCTCTTTACAACCCCATCCAGGGACATACGGCGTATTGATCGTGTATGGCTCGCTTAAGGACATTTGATTTTTACGCGTAAGCTTGAAAAGACAATTGAAATAAAAATTTACGGAAGTTTCAATTTAGCACCCTTCGTTAAGGCATTGAAAATGAAGTTGGTCAAGTTTCAAGTATACCTACTCAAAATAAACTAACGTAGCAATTTGTAAAAATGAGAATGATAAAATTTTCTCGAAATCGAAACAATGACAGACGTCCTCAGACTGCAACAAATAAAACAGTGGGGGACTGTTTTTAATTTTTTTTTTAAATTCGTACTGGTGTTAACAAACTCATTATTAAAGTCATGTCACATGAATATTCTGTAGGACTTTTCATTATAAAAAAAATGCTGAGGCGCATGCGCCAACGCGCCATGACAATTTCGGACGAATGTCAAAGTCTTGTATCAATATCCCCTAGAGGGGTAGGAGGTATTGCTTGTTTGGAAGTGTTTATTAATTCTTTGGTAAAATTTTACTGCAAATGTGCAAAATTAGTAATAGTTCGGAACTAATACACTATGGAGCATCCAAGCATTTTGCTTTTGGTGACTGCCAAGGTGATAGCAGTGCGGGAAGGCCAAGTTATCGCTTGGTATTACGATTTTATCCATTTCCTAAACCCTGCCTAATAATGGGAAAAATCGAAGTTAATAACTAAATTGGTGACCATGTGAGGAAGTGAGGATTAGTCCCACCTATATAAATGATGTTGCTTGGATAAAAATGTGTAAGAGGCAAGATTCGAAATGGAAAAGTGTATTGAACGTTTCCAGGTTTTATGTCATTATTTGTTAGGTCTTTAAAATAAGAATTACTTGTAGTTACATACATACATTTCAGAAAAATACGCACCTGTACCTATATTAGATCCTTTTTCTCAGTTTTCTTTTAAAAAATTGATAAATTTTCAGGGATATATTAAAAACCTACATGATTGAAGTATCTTGGTTAACATTCACATATTTCAAGCAAGAGCCAGGAGCCAGGCACGCCTTCGGGATTCAGCCTCACAATTTTACGAGGGATATCACTTGGAACTAACATTTGAAATAATTTTCCGTCTTTCAAACACCCTCCTTATTTGGTATTCTACCATTTACTTACGAATATTCCACACGAAGTTTATAACGCCTGACAGCTGACAGTGACACTCGTCCGAAAATCTAAGAACAGCTGATTGTCAGCACATGCGCACTAATGAACACAGAACGAAATGAAAAGGTCTATTGGTTCAGAAATTTTCTGACTATATTGCAAGTACTGAGGATAACTGCTTTATGTACATTCTTGTGGATATATTGAGGGATATTTAATGTCTTGAGGCCATCTGCGAATGACTGTGGAGTTATACCAATTACTGACATTACTAGAGGTATTACTAAGTCCTTCTCTTGTTCCCACAACTCTTTCATCTCCGTTGCCAGAGTTTGATACTTTTCAGTCTTTTCTATCTCTTTGGGGCAATGCTTGTATCGTTTGGAATGGCCAGGTCGGTTAGGTAAGCACTGTTGCAATTTTCTTGTGTGATAGTGTGACATATGGTCTCTTGCAAACTATTGTTTTATCGGTGTGGATGGTGCGGTTCCCAATACAGTCTAACTTCTTCATTTTCAAGTACAGACTTTGGATTGTATTGGTAGTCGTTTGTTGTCCTTATCAATCTGTGTTGTTTAGCTATTTTCTTATGCATGATTTTCGCAGCATTATTATGTCTATCTATGAAAAAGTCTGTCAACTATATCTTTACGCACACGTGACAAACAGTAACCGTATTTGTCAAGTAAATTCAAGGCAGTGTCTGATACTAAGCAGTGGCGTGTACTGGAAACGGTTTCTGGGCTCAATAAATTGAGAAAGTTTATTTTGTACATATGATGTATAATTGCTTCTGGTTATAGAATGGTGTTGCGAACTTCTACTTTTTGGCTGTGAGGCAAATCATCCGCTTTCATTTTAGGTCTAGGCCTCGCACTTTCATTGCGTTCTGCGCGAACCTTAATGCCGGATATTTACTGTTCGCAAGCTTATCTACAAAGCATCAGCAAAACGCTGCAACATTGAAATTTAATAAGCAGGCACTATCATTAAAATAATTTAATTTACCTGCTGAATGGTATTTAGAGACATTAAAACACTACCATCGTCTCTTCCGGCCGTAAAGTATTGCAGTAAATAAATTTACAACAAACCTTCTTGCTTGCGAATTCAAGCGCTTGCCTGGCATATTATTTGCTGATCTTATATTAGTCTTTCAAAAACACAATAGAAATATGAAAAACAGTAACACAAAACGATGAAAGAACGGCAACACAGATAATTCTTAACAAAAACACGAAGCTTCCAAACCAAAATTAATGAAAATTGAAAAAATACGCAAATAATTTCGACGCCCCTGAATCAATGTCAAAGTCAAGGCACGTTACGACTACGACATGAAATGATAAACGCCTCTCTTTTTAATCATATACAGAGATTCTGAGCGGTTGTCTTAGCATTGACAGAAGTACGTTTATATTGCCGTCCCTGATAATATCTTCTTCTATCTTCTATATACCGGGTGGGGATTTAGTGTGTAATCGGCTCATATCTCTGGAACTATTTAAGATATCAAAATGAAATTTTGCATGAATGTGTGGAACCACATGGAGCATTTCCGAAAATTATTTAGGTATATACAGGATGTTCACATTCTAAGTACCAGACCAAAGTTCTATTTCATTAAATGGAAACATGGAAACAATACGTGTCCTTAAATAATATGGATTCCCCATCAAATTCCATGAAAATTGATATACAACATGATACTACCCACATTTATGACGCTACTGACGCATACTAACCAAAGCCACCTAAAATTCCTTTATTGAAATAGGTTCACACACTGCTGTATTTTTGAAATCTATATAAATAAAAATCAATTGCCGCATGTATGTAAGATCATCACTTGAGAACGGCTCGACCGATTTGGTTGATTTCTTTTTTGTTGTGTTCGTAATTGTCAGGACAAGGTTTGCATGAAAGAAAATTTTGGAAAATCCACCGGGAAAGTCGAAAATTTGGATGGTATGTTTGTATGAAAATCTGTTTGACAAACAAAAATGTGACGTCCAGTTTGACAGTTCTAAAAATTGAATTGTCAGTGTGTTATCGGTGGTGATCATGCATTTGGTGTTTCTTTGTAAAAAATTCCACCAGTGAGGCGTCGAAAAATAGGTCGGCGTACGCGCAATGCAAGCCAACTACATGATCGTCGAGTCAATGAGACTGACGAAGAGCGTAGACAGCGTTTGGAGCCAAGTCGAATAAGAATTTCTCAAGCCTCAAGCGCGATCCATTATGATTCCAGAACAACGGATACAGTCGAGTTCGACGCGCTCAGTTGGAGCTTACGCACAAAATAATTTGGAACGTCGACAAAACAGAGGCCGAACGTGGCATTAGGGAACGAGAAATTGGAAAAGTTGCCCGGAAAATTGGAAAATTCGGGAAAAACTGAAAGTGCTTTTTTCTATGGGAATTTTGTATGATATGGATATGCGTAATTCGGGAAATTCGGACAAACTGTAAAAATCATAATTTTGGAAAATCCAATGGAAAATTTGAAAATTCGAGAAAAACTAAAAGTGCTTAACGGCTGGACCGATTTGGCTGATTTCTTTTGTTGTGATCGTAATTGTCAGGATAAGGTTTGTATGAAAGAAAATTTTTGGAAAATCCACCGGAAAATGTGAAAATTCAGGAAAAACTGAAAGTGCTTAACGGTTGAACCAATTTGGCTAATTCTTTTCAAAAATAAGGTTTTTAAGGAACGAAAAATTGTAAAAGTTGCTCGGAAAATTGGAAAATTCGGAAAACCTGAAAGTGCTTTTTTCTATTGGAATTTTGTATGATATGGATAGGCGTAAATCGGGAAATTCTGACAAACTGTCAAAATCATAATTTTTGTATGCACTCGCGATCATAACTGACGATAGGAACGACATATTTGGTTGAACATAAACGTAATCAGAAAAATGTTTCACATTGAATAAACGATTTGGTTAATGAATCAAAAGTTCAATAAGAAAAGTAATTTTATTCAGGACAACGTCTGCCGGGCCCGCTAGTCTATAAATAATTTTATCATAATACTTGAGATAATACAGGGTGGTTAAGTTATGCGAAACAGAATTTTTCTCAAAAATTTCAAATGGAACACCATGTATATTATTTGTACAATTGATGGTCATTTTACTAAGCTTTTTATTGATGTGGATATTGTCAAGTCTACCAGTAAAAGTTTCGACAGAATGTACAATTGAAGTATAAAATGTAGTCTCGTTAGTATTTTGCATTATTTTTGACGATCTCCCCTATTTTGTCACCCAAAACTCCAAAAAAGTTCTGCATTTTGTTTCTATAAAATATTTAGCAAATTAAGTTTACATTAACATAAGAAATCCCATTGCAAGATTATTTCTTAAAGATAATATTTTCCTCCATGGCACTCCTTGTTTGAACATTATACCCTAGTTTAAAAAGACATTATACATTTAAGAATATAACCATGAAGAAACAATTTTACAATAAGATTTATTGTCTTTATATTGATACCAATTTGCAAATACAAAATATAAACATTATTGTGAGTTTTGAGCAACAGAATAGGGGGAATTCGCCAAAAAGAGTATAATAGAACTTTAGTCTGGTACTCAGAATGTGAACATCCTGTATATACATAAATAATTTTACGAAATGCTCCGTGTCGTTACCCACATACGTGTAAAATTTCATTTTGATATCTTAAGCAGTACCAAAGATATGAACCGATTACACACTAAATCCCCACCCGGTATATAAAAATCGATGTGTGTATGTATGTTCGCTATGGACTCCAAAACGGCTGGACCGATGTTGATGAAATTTTCAGGCAATCTTCAGATTAAGTTAGAAGTTTTTCAATATTGCATGTTTCGAATGTGCATGGAAAACCGTAGACCCCTGGTTTCGTCCTTTTGGGACTCATCAGTACGGTGCTTTGCCCTACACACTCGAACTATGCAATATTGCTTGCTATATATATACTTACACGCTTGGTGCAGGTATTAGAAAGAGCTAAAATTCTTAGCCGAATTATGTGGCGGTGATGAGAGGTACTAAACCGTTCGAACAACTACTCCTCGGGCAAATACCCCGCCAGGCATTGAATTATAGAACTAAATCCAGATTTTGTATACTACGAGACCTTATGCGAAATGCTACCCCAAACATATCGTTGGGCGTGGAACATCCTTAGATCTCTACGTACTTTCCTGCTCTACCAGCAGTAGGTTTATGTAAGTTAGAAGTTTTTCAATATTGCATGTTTCGAATGTGCATGGCAAACCGTAAACCACTGGTTTCGTCCTTTTGGGACTCATCAGTACGGTGCTTTGCCCTACACACTCGAACTATGCAATATTGCTTGCTGTATATATACTTACACGCTTGGTGCAGGTATTAGCAAGAGCTAATTCTTAGCCGAATTATGTGGCGGTGATGAGAGGTACTGGACCGTTCGAATAAGTACACAGTACACAAAATCTGGATTGTATGTTTCAAAATTATGCAATATGTTTCAAAATTATGCAATATAACAGCAATGTCTGAAAATTTATGCAAAGAGCATACCTAAAATTTACACGAACTTCGTTTCTGTACATCGCACACATCATAAACAAAATCATACGATGTGCCCTGTTTCTTCCTCTTTCTAACCAACTCAAAATCAAGTTCGTATGTTTCAAAAAGTATGAAATGGAATAGCACCGAACGCTTCAATGTCGAAAAATTCGCTTCAGCCCCTATAATATCGCCCCCTCGTATCTTACATCTTACATTTTTTTCTAAAAAATGTCCAAGTGTCACACAAGACACAAACCCGTAGTTATTAAATGGTCTAATCAAAAATCATAAATTAAATGTCCCTATGAGACCTGCAGAATCGTATATTAATGCAACTACTAGAAATATAGAGAAAAATATTAATACAAATATTAATTTTGCGACTGATACGAGGGTGAATCAAATATGAACCGGACTTTTCTTTTCAACGCCTCATAGGTGAAGTGAGGGGCGTGATGCCTTGGTATATGTTGGGTAGGGATGTCAAGAAGCGGGGAGTAAATCGGCTTGCCAACCGGAGCAGATTGGCTGTTACTAGCATCATGTCTGATCAAGAGGTGCGCACGTTTGCTGCGCAACGCATCATCATCATATATTTGTTTCAGGAGGGCGTAAAACCTGCCGAAATTTCGCGTCGAATAACTGCACAGTTCGCTGAAAAAACCCTTTCAAGAATCCAAGTCTACGACTGGCACAAACAAATTTTAGGCGGCCGAAAGTCAGTGGAAAGCGCCAGCCACACACGCCGACCCTGGACAAGCATCAGTGAGGAGAATATTCGTGCGATCCGTGAGCTGATTAAAGGTGACCGCCGCATTACAGTATGGGAAATGACTGTACACATCGGGATATCATACGGGAGTGCCCAATAGTTACCGAGAATTGTCGGCAAGGAGGAGTTCCTCTTCTCTTAACGGAAGATCAGGAAGCAAACCATCTTGCAGTGGACGAAAGACTTTGGCGCGATATCGAGCAGAGGGGGATAATTTATTGGGTCCTTGAAAGTGTTTTTCAGCGAACTGTGCAGTTAGTCGACGCAAAATTTCGGCAGGTTTTACGCTCTCCAGCGTGACAAAAAGTTTATGATAATGCGTTGCGCAACAGACGTGTGCACCTCTTACTCAGACATGATGCTGCTAACAGTCAATCTGCTCAGCCTGGTGAGCCGGTGTACACCCCGCCTCTTGACATCCCTACCCAACATATACCAAGACGTCACGTCCCTCATTTCACATATGGGGCGTTAAAAAGAAAAGTCCGGTTCATATTTGATTCGTATGAATATAGTAATGAGTTTTATCGGCATAGCAGTCGAGAGAACTACACAGGAGGCTCTCTCTCTAATGTATCGCGGTGCGGATAGCTCAATTGGTTAGAGCAGTCGCCATGAATGCGAAAGATCTGGGTTCGAATCCCGGTCGGCGCCTGCTTCACATTTTTCGTGAGAGAGAGCCTCCTGTGTAGTTCTCTCGACTGCTATGCCGAGAAAAATATTAATAATATATTTAAAAATATTAGAAATTTTACTCCAAAATTTAGTTTACAAAATTCATTTGATCTTAGAGATAAAATAAAATACAAAACTATACCAAGAGTTTCACTTTTAGTTTCTTTTGATGTAACAAATGTTTTCTAATGTTCCACCTAAAGAATGCTAAAAATTGCTAGCAGATAGTTGAGAAAAATCTCAGACAAATATTGTGATTAAAAACGAATTAGAGATAGCGAATTTTGATTTCGACTTCGATAAACGGGTTTTTAAAAACACTAAGATTTATTTGAGCAAAAGTTACAGGCTCGAAGTTGAGCGGTTGAAGTGAAAATTATTATTGAATATAATTATTCTAAAAGCAAAAGATAAATGTTGATACATAAAATAATACGATTCAGCGTCTTCTTCGGTCTTTCTTGGAAGGCTGATAAGTTTCTGCCTAGTAGAGGCGAGTTGCGTACCATAACTCCTCCCTCCTTAAGATGTGAGGACCCTGGGGTACGAACTAGATGATAATTTCATCCCTCCGGGGTGATGAAGGTTCTAGCTCCAAGTTTTGTTGATGCGATGCCCATGTTCTAAATCTTGCTATAACAAACTTATAAAACACATAAGACATCGTTGAAATTAAAATTATGTACAATATAATTGTCCAAATGTTTAAACTCATGAAATTAATGTTCGAATTTGGAATTTCATTTATTTCTTTAAGTTGCATGTCCAATGCGGTTTGAATTGTTTTAAAATCGTCTAACTGAATATTGTCCAGAACGATAGGTCTTCTAATTTCTTCGGGTTTTTCTGAATTTTGAATTTTGGTTTCAATCATGGGAAGTCGGACTTCTTTGTAGCTTACTTCTGAGTCTTTATAAATGTTCATAATTGAATTTCCTATTTCAATTTGACATTGTGAAACAAGTTGCAAAACGTAGCATCCTTTAAGAGGTATAATTTCGCGTTCATCCCCACATTTTTGAATTGCATTAATTTCGTTCGGCGTTATTACTAAAAGTTTATTTTTTGAAAGTTTATGCTGTTTAAATTTAGTTATTACTACGGGCACTATGTCACAATTAGTCGAATTTCGTTTATAGTTTAGAAGTTGCACTTCACATGGTGAATTTAAGTCAATTTTGCTGTTACTGAGGTCGTTGCACAAAAATAGAGTTTCCGAAATTGTCTTACAAGGTTCATTAACCGACACGTAGTTGTGCTCATTGAGGATTAGGTATTTGGATTTTGGAATAATTGATTCATAGGAATTTCCTCTTTTTACTGGTATTGGAAAGAGCTGGTAATAATTATAGTTTTCTTTTTCTATAATAGGAATTTCGATGATAAAGACCAAAACGTTTAATTTGGAATAACTTTTGATAGTTATTATCTTTTCATACGATAAAATATCTTCTAACTTAGGTTCAAAAGGGAACTTTTGACCATCATGTAAGTGTGTATTGATTGATTTTAGTTCATTGAGTAAGTCCTTAGGATCTATCATTGAATTATGCAAAGTATTTAATTTTGAAAAGGTTATAGCAGTTTCTAAATTTTCTAGGATTTGAGTAATGACTTGATATTCTGTGCTTATTTGAGAAATTATTAGTTGAATAAATATTAAATTAATTTCGTCCGTATTTTGAATTTGAGTTTTATTAATGTGATTTTCAATTTGGCTAGTTAACATTACTTGATTATGTGCTAAAGTAGAAATGCTGTCATTAAATTTCTTTATAGAAGTTTCCAATATGCTGATTTGATTTTTGACAATGGATTTTATTTTATTTTGGTTGTTTGCTAGATCGTTCAGGGCTTTATCATATTTTTCGGCGTCGCTTGCATCTAAATTTCCTGTGATTATTTTTACAATTGAACCTAATCCATTTATTAAACCACGTTTGAATCGTTTGTTCTGACTAGAATATAGCAAAGGGTTAAGTTGAGAAAGTTGAGTTTTAATTTTGTCTTCTAAGTTGCCCATTAATTTATGAGAATTAGAAAATTCTAATTTAAAGCCTAAACCGTTTTTCTGATTTTCAAAAGTTCTCCTAAAATGTGCCGCTGTTTTGGAAAGTGCATTAATTCCTTAATTAAATTTGAAAGGTCGAACATCTGAATGAATGACCATTGATCTACTTGATTTTGAGCAGTACCAATTTTGAATGAGAAGAGTCCAGGATTGTCCGAAATTTTGTAAAACACTGGATTTGCGTGTCCGCTGTTACACAGCATCCGAATCTGTAACAGAAACAGGGATCCTTAGTTCCTTGGTGTGAATGATTTCGAATTTATTCTTTTTATTTTTTACCTTAACCTTATTGTTTTCTAAAATTTCAATAATTTCTAAAGGACCAATAAATTTATTTTCTTTCTTGCCTCGTTTACCGCTAATTTTGAATACTTTTTGGCCTAGGGTAAATTGATGTTGAGTTGGACCTTGTATATTATGTTTTTCTCATACTTTTTCTTTACCTGATGTAAGTTTTTCGGCCACATTTTCATAAGTTCGTTTTAATTTATTTCGATGGCTATTAGCATAGTCACTGAAAAATGTGTTGTCTATAAGATCTTGTGGATCTCGTGATGACGTGTGTCCTAAGGTAAGTTCGTAAGGGGTGAATTTTGTTGCAGTATGGATAGAACTATTATAGGCAATTACGGCATATTGCATTAAATTTGGTTCTGGACCATGTTCAGTACGTAGAATGCGTAAATGTTCTAAAAGTGTCGAGTGAAATCTCTCAATGGGAGAATTTCCTTCGTGATGTTTAGGTGTGGTAAAATGTACATTGATTTTATGAATTTTGAGTAGTTCCTTAACGGGTTCATTTTTGAATTCGGTACCGCTGTCGAGAACTAATTTTTCAGGTAATCCGTAAAAGCTAAAGTATTTCACTAATGAATTACAAATATCTATTGCCGTTTTTCCTTTTATCGGTAGAGCTTGGCCTAATTTTGAAAATGTATCTATTATAGTTACTAAATAAAGTTCGTTATCGAATTTAAATACATCTGCATGTAAAATTTGAAAAGGTTTACTGGGTGTTTCTGTAAGGGCTAGTGATGGTGTATATGGTTTTCTTCTGGCGTATTTTGCTGTTTGACATATAACGCAACAGTTTATATAATTTGTGACGTCTGTTTTCATCGTTGGCCAATAGTAATTTCTACGAAGATGTTCCATTGTTTCCGTAATTCCTCTATGGTTGCACTTACCTTCATGTTGAAATTTAATTAACATGACTTGTTCTTCTTTTTCTTTTACTGTATTAACCATTTTTGTGCATTTTATGAGTGTTAAACCTTTTACATAGAAGTACTTACGGTACACCTTGTTAAATGTTTTATATAGTTCGTTATCTCTAAAATATATGTGAAATTTTGTTCCAGGAGTTGTGTAATCTCTTAAAAATTGAAAAATGAGAATTTCGTTGGTTTTTGGAATTTTGACATCTAAGATAGTTAATTTATTATATTTACTGGATTTAACTTCTAATTTCATGTGTACATTTGATGTTACAATAATTTGATGGTTTTTATTATTGATTATTTCGTCAATTATAGGAATTCCATCATTTACTACGTCATGGTTATTGTCAGAGTGAGGTGTGGATAGGGTTTCAGAAGTGTCGTCATTTATTAGTTCGTGATTATCGTCAGATGGAGGTGCGGATAAAGTTTCAGATGTGTCATCTTCGTTAATTCTAGGGTTGTGCATTTCTCGTCTCGATTCTCGCCGAGACCGAGAGTGAATGAAAATCTCGGGTGCGAGACCGAGACGAGAACTGTCCAATGAAATCGAGATCAAGACCGAGAGTCAAGTGCACGAGCTCGAGACTCTCGCTCGAGAAATCGTCGAGAGTCTCGATTTCTCGACATTATTTTTTTGATCAATGTTATTTTTCTGTATTTTTGTCAAGAATAATAGGTGATAATTAACAATACTAAACTAAACCGTTATGTGAGAAAATTATATTTATTTTTGTAGAGCAAAATAAAGGAGCTTCTAGAAAATAAATTTAAAATAAAATCGTAGTAACTGCATAATTAATGTCCTCGTTAATATCACAACAAAAATACTTATTTGGAAAATAATAAATTGATAAAAATAATGTAGAAACAGTGCGAAAAATGCTGTGTCCGTTTTTTTAAATTTCCAACGGATGCAAATAGGTAGGTAATTGTCATTTTGTTAGATTTTGTAAAATATAATTATTGTGAAGTATCCCCTTGATAACTTTTTCGTAATAACTCAGTTTTACTTAATTTGCGTATTTCAGTCACTAAAACACAAGAAACGTTGATGTAAACACGATATATGTATGTAGTACAATACATACATTTCAGTGCAAAAACAATACATTACAGAACAACTCAAAAAACAAAACTTAATCCAATATTAACGGATCGCGTGTGGTTTTGCTAATAGAGATGGAAAAATAAAAATCCTTGCCACAATATTTCAGGACATTGAAGTGTACTAAATACATATTTCGGCAGCTAAGGTGCCGTCATCAGTAGTCTACGAGCTACGAGATTGTGTATCTGTACTAAATACGTATTTTGGCATCTTTGCTGGCTAAATGCGTATTTAGTACAACTAAATTTTGTGAAATATTGTGGTAAGGGCTTTTATTTTTCAATTTTTAAAACTGCATCCGCTTATAGAAACTTTTACAAAGGCATCTTATTTTAAAATCCAACCTTAACACAATATTCAATCGTACAATCGCGAAAAAGAAAAGGTAAGTATTTTATTGCAACCTGTGGTTCACTTAATAAGAACAGATCTGCGTCATTACGCTCAAAAATGTTCTTCAATTCATAATTAGGAGGGTGGTATTTTGATTGGATCATCCTGTACCTTTTTATAAGACGTTCTGTTAAAAAATGTTTTGAATATGTATTTGTATTCTGGACATTTTTTGTTTCAATATTCTGCGTTCTAAAAACGTTCCCGAGCCCAAACTGTTCTGAACGCGGTCCTGATACGAAAACTGCTGGTGCCGCGTCATGCGATACACCATCCCCTTATCGTAGGCGAAAATCGACCGTATGGTACTTGGCTTCCAAAGCACAAAGGATACCACCTACCTCTTAATAAATTCGAGATCGAGAACCGAGAGTCTCGAGGCGAGACGAGATTTTCGCAGTCGAGAGTTGTTCGAGATCAAGACGAGACCGAAGAGGTTCGAGAATTTTCGAGATCAAGACGAGAGTGGGCCAACTCTCGCCGAGATCTCGATCTCGCCCAACCCTAGTTAATTCGGGAAATGCCTGTTTTTAATCTGAATGTCTTGTAAAATTTTTATTTTAGTTTGTTTTGAAGTGGAAGGTTGGGGTTCTGAATAATCTGGGATAGGGTTTTCATCTATAAATGATCGTAAAAATTTATCCACATCAGTTCCAGGATTAGCAGGTTTTGGGAAAGCTGTGCTAGTAGAAGGCTGTGGTTCTAAATTTGGTAGAGGAGCACCTGTTGCTAAATTTCGTAAAAATTCGTCAATGTCTGCGTCAATGTCGCCAGGTTGATTTATAATACTTTCGTTCTCTATTGCATTAATTTTGATTCGAGATAGAGCATCGGCATTGGTGTTGTACTTGCCTTTCTTGTATTCGATTTCATAGTCGTATTCTTCTATAGGCGAAGGCGCCAGCGAACTAATTTGCTATTGGGTTCCTTAAGATTAAATAGCCAAATAAGTG
Source organism: Xestobium rufovillosum (assembly GCA_963966045.1). Taxonomy (NCBI): domain Eukaryota; kingdom Metazoa; phylum Arthropoda; class Insecta; order Coleoptera; family Ptinidae; genus Xestobium; species Xestobium rufovillosum. The sequence continues at coordinate 17,849,239 of OZ014492.1, read as the reverse complement.
GTCGATGATCAGTATAAATTTTGAATTTGTTATCGAGTAAATATGGGCGAAAATGTTTGCAGGCCCATACAATTGCAAGAAGTTCCTTTTCTATCGTTGAATATTTTATTTCCGTGTCATTAAGAGTTCGTGAAGCATATGCTACAGGTATCACGAGGTACTGTTCCTTGGGATAATACTGCACCTAATGCATAATTACTAGCGTCAGTTGTAAGAATAAAAGGGCTATCGAAATCTGGGTATTGGAGAATTGGAGCATTGATCAAGAGATCTTTGCTTGTCTGGAATGATTGTAGAAATTCAGGAGAGTGGATAACTTTTGCATCCTTTTTTAAACAGGCAGTTAAAGGTTTGGTAATTTTTGAGAAATCTTTAATGAAACGACGATAATAACCTAAGAGTCCTAAGAAGCTTTTAATTTCTTTTTGAGTGGAAGGGATAGGATAATTTTTTATAACGTGAATTTTGTCAGGATTCGGTAATACACCATCTGGAGTAATTACATGTCCGAGATACTGAACTTCCTTTCGCAAGAATTCTGATTTGTATATCTGAATTTTGAAATTAGAATCTCTAAGTCTGTCGAAAACTTTCCTTAACTGAATAATATGCTCTTGCAGGGAAACTGAATATATGACGATTGACGATGTCGTCAAGGTAAATTAAACAAGTTTCATGTTGCAAACCGCGTAAAATGTTGTCCATTACACGTTGGAACGTTGATGGGGCGTTTTTTAAACCAAACGGCATACGTTTGAATTTTCGTAATGACCGTTGAGTGTAGAAAAGCCAGTTTTTGGAACGTCCTGTGGATCTACTTCTATCTGGTGAAATCCAGAAGCGAGATCTAGGGTGGTAAAATAATTTGGTCTTCCCAACTTGTCAAGTATATCTATTATATTTGGAAGTGGGTATTTGTCGTCTATAGTCTGTTCATTAAGTCGTCTATAATCAATAACAAGTCTCCATTTCTTCTTACCTGAAGCGTCCATCTTTTTTGGTACAACCCAAATGGGGCTAGACCAGGGAGATGTAGAAGGCTGGATAATACCTTGTTCAAGCATTTTATTTATTTGTGATTTGACTTCCTTATGATGACATGGTGGAAATCTGTAACTTTTTGTGTAAATCGGTGTTTCATTTTTCAAATTTATTTTATGAGTAATTTTGTTCGTGAAACTAAGAGGAATATTTTCAGAATAAAAAATGTCGCGATGTTCAAAACATAATTTACGTATTGCTTCATTTTCTTCGCTATTACAGTGTTCTAGTCGTAAATTTTTTAAATTAGATTTTAGAAGATCATCATGATATTTTTCGAAAGGTGGTTCGTCAACTTCCATTTTCTCTACAAAATTTACTTCCGCAATATTTAAATTTTCAATGTGTATAGGTTCTGCAAAGTCAAGTTTAACAGACTCTTCACTCGAATTAGTGATCACTGTCAAAGCAAAATTTTCATTTACATTTACAAGTGCTGAAGGCATTTCAGTTTTATTGCCAAAATCAGTATACTCTAGAATACCTATTCCATTTTGTATGTTTACTGGAATTTTAACAGAAGTTTGCGCTCTGGGTGGCACTACAATTGAATAATTCAAAGATGTTGAATTTTGACTAAACTGATTAAAATTCTGGGGTATTTCCGTTTTCTGTTCTTCGTATATAATTGGTAATCTAGCATTTGGAGTTGTTAAAGTTTTTGAATTAAAATCAATACTAGCATTCAGTTCTTTTAAAAGGTCAGCTCCTAATAAACCATCGTATTTGTTAGAAAAGTTAAAAAGATGAAACTTTACTATTTGATCTGAATTAAAATTATTGAAAACGGGAATTTCCATGACTTGATCATGACGGGTTATGTCGTGAGCAGTTTGAATATAAAAGTCTTCGTGAAAAATATGGTGTCCGAAATATTTATGAGCTAAATCAGGATTAATTAGTGATCTTGAACTTCCAGTATCGACGAGAAAACGAGCATTTAGATCAGGGATATATACATGGGGTTGATTAGATTTGAAAGAATTTAATTCAATTAGGTTTTGTCCGGTTGATTCGGGGTGTGGTGAAAATTTGTATCTTGAGTATAAGTACTGTCGTAATACTGTTCTTCTGGAACATCATAATTATTTGTGTCATAATATGAAGTTGTATTTAAAAATTCTGGATCATATTCGGGTTCAGGGTAGTTTAGAGAATAATTTAGCGGATCAATATTTCCTGGTTCAACTTCTTCGTGAACGGGGGTATATTGTGTAGAAACACTTTGATAGTTCGATGAAGTTGGATATTCTTGTATGTCTTGTGCGAATAATTCTTCAGAAATAAAATTCATAGGACGGGGTTTTATTCTAGAATTGCTAGAACTAGTGTCCATTGGTTCTGGTTGGTATCTTTGAGTACGGATATTGTGACTGCCAGGTTTGGGTGTCGCAAATTTTGAAAATAATTTTCAAAATTATTATAGATGAGGTTGAGCAGGAAGTCTATTATACACCTGCCAATTAGGTTTCTGTTGGAAATTTGACGTTGGATTTTGCCTAAATGTGTTAAACGGAGTTTGGAAATTTGAATTTGTCTGTTGCCATGGTTGTCGTACGTTTTGTGTTAATGGCATTGCACGATTATTGAAGTTACCTTGATAATTCGGCAGAAGTTGTCTGAAATTTGGAAAAGACGGTCTAAAATTCGGAAAAGATAGTTGAAAATTTGGTCAAAAGGGGTTAGTTTGAGGTTGTCGAATTTGTTGAATTTGTGGGGTTTTATTTGGTTTATAATGTTGGTTAACAAAAGGGGAACCTTTATACGGTGTGGTTTGAAAATTACTGTTTTGACCAGTTTTGAAATAAATAAAATTTTCTTCCTCTGTAACGAAAGCCAGGGCTTGCTCTAAGCTAGTAGGTTTACGTAACCTAACCACTAGTTGCATGTTGTAAGGCAAACCGTTTATGAATGTTTTTAGCGCGAAGTCATCGTAATGCGCAATTTTGATAATTTTTTCGTCCTCTAATTCGATAGAAGAATTTAGTTTAGAAAACAAAAGACTCCTAGCATCTTGGATTCTCATTCCAAACTGCAGGGGTGTTTCGTTTCTTTGTGGTTTCAAAGAAATCAAATCCTGTATAAGACAGTCGATGCTTCTTTGATCGCTGAAAATTAAATTTAGGGCGTCTTTTATAGACTGCCACGATGTTAATTCGGTGCGACTGCAAATTAGGTCAGCTGCACGATCACGCAATTTACTCAAAATTGTGTCAAATATACATACATTTATTGGATCTTCTGGATTCGCAGCATTTTGGAAAGCTCGAAATAAAGTTTTCACAAGAATTTATAAACCTATTTAATTGACGTGGATTTCCGTCAAAATTCGGAATATTGTCAGCCTGATATCTGAGCAATGCGATATTTACCGGAACAACAGCATTTACTGGATTAGCCTTTATTTCTACTTTCTTGCTTACTGTTAGTTTAATTAAATTATCAATTGAGTCGTCTATGCCGCCAGTTGACATAAAATTGACCTAACTTGAATGTATTTTATCGTATATTGAATAATTATTTTACCCACAAAAATGTTTAAAAATTAAATTCAAATTAATTAAAATTCAATTAAAATGCAAACTATATTTATTAAATGGAATTATTAAAAGGATTGAGCACTTACATTAACAGGAGTGCGAAAGTTGCCATTTCTTTGTCCGTTTTCTTCTTAAATCTACGTAGGTGCCTCTAGGAACCAGCGATGCTTGTCCGCTTCCCAGCTCTTCTTAATCTATTCAGGATTCGGCGATGTGTGTCCTCGTCCCTTTTCTTGGCTTAGTTCGGGTTGTTAGCGATTTTTGTCCACTTCCCGACCGTTTACCGAAAATCGTCAAAGTTCGAAATTGTTGGTAAATCGTTGAAACGAAAAAACACTTTCGGCGATTTTTGTCCGCGTGTTCTCCAACAATCCTACCGACTGCGCCAATTTTGATTTCGACTTCGATAAACGGGTTTTTAAAAACACTAAGATTTATTTGAGCAAAATTTACAGGCTCGAAGTTGAGCGGTTGAAGTGAAAATTATTACTGAATATAATTCTAAAAGCAAAAGATAAATGTTGATACATAAAATAATACGATTCAGCGTCTTCTTCGGTCTTTCTTGGAAGGCTGATAAGTTTCTGCCTAGTAGAGGCGAGTTGCGTACCATAACTAGCGTTTGAAATTTGTATTCAACAAAATTATTTTCAATTTAATAATAAACATTAACGTCAAAATTCAGGTCTAACGATGGGATCACTATATGTCTATTATTATAGCAGACATTTTTATGTTTAATATTGAAGAAAAAATATTAATTCAGATACGTCGATGACATGTTATCTTGCTTTAAAGGCACTGCAACACAGTTGGATAATTTTCTAAATTCTAAATTTTTAAATAATATTGGTCCAAAAAATAAAATTTACTGAAGAATTTGAAAATGGTCATAAAATAAATTTCTTAGGTTTAACTTTAATAAATAATAATCAAGAAATTCATCTACGTATGAGCACAGACATCACACTTTCGTCAAATTCATTTCATCCTTATTGCTTCATCCTTATATGCTTATAATTCAATGATACATAGAACAGTTACTGTTCCTTTATCTAAAATAACTTAGAAAAAATGAAAAGAACAATTTATTGCTTTTCATAATGTATTTAAAATCGAAATGTTTAATAGAATAATTAACAACAAAAAATTACTTACGACAGCATACAGCCAAGATTAACAAATAAAAAAGATATTAAATTTTGTCGTATAACTTACGTAGGAAATGTTCCCGAAAACATTGCCAGTAGTCATTCATAATTTTTATTTTGCAGTCTTTCTGGATTCCAAGTGTGCCATGTTGAAGTTATCTGGCTCTCTTGAGATTCTGTTTATTTATTTTCAATAATAGAAACTTAGAAACAACCGTCTTCTGAAGATAGGAAGTAATTCCCGAAAATGCATCTACATAAGACTGTGACTATGTTATATTGTAATTGGTAGAAAGCATTAGTGATAAACTCAATTCGTTACACTTTAATAAAAAAATACGATTTAAAATTATTTGTGGATATATTTGGTGAAGCAATCCTGTGTTGAACAATTGATCCTCTAAATTGTTTCCCTAATGGTCTGAATGTGTATGTGAATTTTTCCAATGTGTACATTCTTTTGTAGATGCAATTTTTTCCTGGGGCCGAGGCACCGCGCCGGGTAATAGTTCTGCTGGCTCTAAGAAAACCCCTCTCCCATTTGAATTATTAGTTTTATTATTCATAAACGTAACGGGTCTAAGCAGCTTACGAAGTTTGCTGACAAGTCGTTTACTTTGTGCTACTTCAGGCGTTGCTGTGGAGATTTCACGCAGAAAATGGGTTCAAATTAAATTATACCACATTACACAGGCCCCTAATGAACGCTTAGTACTAATATATTCCGGTATGTCACCTGAACCTCCTATTGTACCATCCTGAAAGTTATTTTGTTAAAGGAGAGGAATACCGCTTTGTCTTGAACTTTTGTTCATTCTATGAAATCTGATCTGGCAGACACCATACTATACTCACAGTATCTGAATACTTTTAACAAAAAATACCTTTACGATCTCTAGTTATCTTGGGCAGTTTGCAAGCTAAAAATTAAAATTAAATGTCTTCTTTCAACTCGTACGGAGCACCGCGTCGAGAGTGGGCAAGCTCGTGCGCATAAAGAAAAATCTCCGTTGATGGTTGAAATCATTTACAAAAGTTTTTAAGTCATAAGTTAGCAGTCGTAGACGGAAGAATTTCTGAAATCCCTTAATAAATCAGAGTTCCTCTCCGTCTCTCGTCGGGTGTATGTATTTAGCATAAGAAATGCGAAAGAAAAGTCCTTAAAAATGAAATATATGACTTCTTATGTTACATCAGTAATTCTTTCGGTTTCGCCTGTGTGAGGAAAAATAGATAAGTTACATATTTTCCTGACGTCGAAATGAAGTTCTGGCGTTAAAGCGCCGGTTACGTATTAAGCCAGTATTTTTCTTCCACAGGAAACCCCCGCTAAATCTACTTGTCGTCATCCCTTTTATTGATGGTCTTAATATAAGAACCATTGTTCAAGAACACGTCTCAGATTTACGACAGTTTTATGAGGAAAATCGGTCATATTAACATAATCCTTCTAGACCTACCCCTTCAATTATTTTACGTCAGATGTTCATTCTGCAAGCTAGGGGAGATAATTTAAAAGACATAGTAAACACCAGTCGTGCAAAAGGAAAGTCATAAGGGTAGCGAAATGTTATAAAGGACTACTACACCACTACCCCTAATTACGGGTATGTTTTCCGTAACGGCTGACGAAGCATAGACAAAGGAGCGAGCAATCCCGAGAGCAGGGCAACAGAGAAAAAGAGGAGAGTTCATACTACAAATAAGTACCTACATCGTATATGGTAAATTATTTCGTATTTACAAAAGTAAATTTTTCTGGCTTAATTATACACGGTGTCCCAACGAAAACTTGTACCCCCGTAAAACTCGGCAAAATAAACGTTTTGACAAGAATCCAAAAACAAATCGATTTTTATATCAAAGGGGACCAATTTTTATGCAACAATCATTCTTGCAACTCAAGCCCTGTGCTGGGGACGGGGGGTCAAATGATCCTTATTTTGGAAGGGGTTTTCGTCACTTACACAACCGTATTTGTTTTATTCAATTCGATCAATTTTGTTACCGAGAAATTGCTTCTTGAAAAAAATTAATAAAGCACAAAAAGGTTTAAACTATCGAATGTATTAGAATGGAAAACTAACAAAATCAAGTAAACTAATAAGAATAAAAAGTAAGAACAAAAGAACATCAGAACAAATGTCAAAATTAGTGTTGCCGCGAAACGAGACGAGACGAGATAATCGCCTGTCTCGTCTCGTCTCGAAATATCGAGACATGACTTTATCGAGACGAGACGAGATAAGAGCCGAGACGAGATGAGACACCCTCTGTCTCGTCTCGTCTCGTCTTGTCTCGTTTTAACACAGAATTTTAATATTTACGTATAAATAATGAGATTTTGCACCTAGTACGAGTAGCATAAAAAATGTACATTTTAGTTAGATATAAAAAAGTCCATTTACTTTTCATACCTGTACTTACATACCTACATACTTTGTTCATACATTATATACCTACTTGAACATGCTGGTTTCAATTATTAAAATTCAAATCAGGCAAACAATTTATTATCTCGCATAATAATTAATATATATTGCGGCAGAGATTCAAAAAGTTTTAAACTTATTAGTTTATAATTTCTATCCCAAAGGACTTGTACCTTGACGCAGTTCTAGTAATACTGGGACGGGTGGGATGGCTTGCGCGCTTCAATGATATAAAGAGCCGAACCATAGGTTTAACCATATTGGAGGGGTTTTTATTTGAGAAGCCAGACTAAATCAAGTCCCTGGAAGGGGGCAGCAGCTCTTTCAGTAATCATAGTGGCAGAGATCGTGAGGGTTGGTATGGCACTGTGATACACACTACTGCGATGTGGAAGGCAACGGGAAACCACCACATTATTTTATCCCTAGTACAGCGTACTTTAATTTATGATGATGGCACCTTCTGGAGTAAAATATTCCGGAGGTAAAATAGTCCCACATTCGGATCTCCGGGCGGGGACTGCTTCGGGGGGAGTCATCAGAAATGATAAGTGTAACATCTCACGAGTCGGAGCGTGGAATGTTAGAAGCATGAAACAAGTAGGGAAGTTAGAGAATTTGAAAATTGAGATGGATAGGTTAGCATTAGACGTAGTAGGTATCAGTGAAGTGCGATGGCCAGAAGCTGGAGACTTCTGGAGCGGAGATTTTAGAGTAATACACACAGGATCTGTAGGAGGAAATTCGGGAGTAGGAATTGTTATGCGGAAAAAAGTAGGACAGAGTGTAGAAAATTTCTTACAGCAAAGTGACAGGGTAGTTATGGTTAGGTTAGATTCGAAACCTGTAAAAACAGTAATAATACAGGTATATATGCCCACTTCTAACTACAGTGATGAGGCCGTAGAGGCAGTTTATAGTGATATTGAATATGTGCTAGATTTTGTGAGAGGGCACGAAAATTTAATAATTACAGGAGATTTCAATGCAGTCGTAGGCACAGGGCGAGAGGGCGGAATAGTTGGCCCCTTTGGATTAGGCAATAGGAACGATAGGGGAGTTAGACTGATAGAGTTCTGCGATAAACATAATCACACATGATCACAACATAGTCGTTATGAAAGCCAATCTTAAATTTAAGATTTTGAAAAAAAGAAGCGGAAGAAGTTATCTTGACCCAGAGAAACTAAAAGATGATGATATGCGCAATAAGTTCGAGAAAAAGACAAACGAAGCACTAAAGGGCACGGGTGGAAATATTGTTAGGGACATAGAGGCAGAATGGAATTGCATTAAAAATAGTTTAGTTTCCTCAGCTAGGGATATTTTGGGTCATAAACAGAATGAAAGTAGGAAACCCTGGATAACAAAACATATTGTGAGTCTAATAGAGGAAAGGCGAAAATATAAAAATAGGTTAGATGAAACAGGGAAACAAAGATATAAGGCGATCAAGTGGGAAATTATTCGGGAATGTAGGAAAGCGAAAGAGCAATGGATCGATAATAAATGCAAAGAAGTGGAAGATAAATTCGATGTAGGAAAGACTGATGAAGCATATAAAATAATTAGGAGAAATTTTAGAGAAATTGGATCTAGTACCAAAAACATTAGAAATGAGGCAGGAGATATCCTAATCGGAAGTGGGGAGAAGGCAGATAGGTGGAAAGAATATTTAGGAAACTTATATGCGGGACAGGAAGTGCAAGATATATTAGAAAGCGAAAGCAGTGTAGAGGGGGATAACCTAGGGAGTCCTATAATGAGAGAAGAGTTTGAGATAGCACTAAAAAGTTTAAGGAATAATAAAGCACCAGGTATAGATGGCTTGCAGGCAGAAATCTTAAAGTGCGCAGGTCAAGAGGTAATAGATCGTTTATTTAAACTAGTTAGTCGCATATACCTGACAGGCGAGATTCCAGAAGATTACAAACGGAACATCATAGTAGCTTTGCCAAAAAGAAAAGGCGCGGATAGATGCGAAAATTTTAGAACTATCAGTTTAACTTCCCATGCGTCAAAAATTTTAACTAGAATTGTGCAAAGAAGGATGGAGAAAAAGGCGGAAGAAATATTAGGAGAAGATCAGTTCGGATTTAGACGAAATAGAGGAACGCGCGAGGCCATTCTAGCTTTACGAGTAATTATAGAAAAAACGATAGAATAGAGAAAGAGCGTCTATATAGGATTTGTAGATTTAGAAAAAGCCTTCGACAACGTAAAATGGGGGAAGATGTTCGAAGTGCTGAGAAAGGTAGGGATGAAATACAGGGACAGAAGAATAATACATAATCTCTACAAAGAGCAAAAGGCAGTTATAGAATGTGAGCAGGAACAAAGGGAAGTAGATATCCGGAAGGGAGTGAGACAGGGATGTGCATTGTCACCTCTAGTTTTCAACTTATATATCGAAGATGCGATTAATATTGTTAAGGAAAGAACAGCCTCAGGGATCAATGTACAGGGCCAAACTATTAACATGCTCAGATTTGCGGATGATATAGCAGTGTTAGCATCTAGCAAAGAAGAATTAGGAGCGGCTCTGAATGAAATGGAAGCAGTTTTGACACAGGGCTTCGGCATGAAAATCAATAAAAAGAAAACTAAAATTTTGGTATGTAGGGGATGTGAAAATAGAACTAAAATGGAAATACAAATTGGAAATGAGAAGATAGAGGAGGTCGCGGATTTCTGCTACTTAGGAAGTAAAATAACTCAAGACGGTAGGAGCACTAAAGATATAAAACAAAGAATGGCGCAGGGCCGAGTTGCGTTTAACAAAAAGAAACAACTGTTATGCTCGAGAACGGTTAATATAGAGACTAGGAAGAGACTCTTAACGTCGTATGTATGGAGTACGGCATTATACGGGTGCGAAACTTGGACAATAGGAGGAGCGGATAGAAAAAGAGTAGAAGCGTTTGAAATGTGGTGCTACAGACGCATGATGAAGATACCGTGGATAGATAAGGTTAGCAATAGGGAAGTATTAGAAAGAGTTGGGGAAAAGCGAAAGGTATGGAAAACAATAAAGAGTAGGAGAGATAGGATGGTAGGACACCTTCTAAGACACGAAGGAATAGTTCGTGACATACTAGAGTCAGAGATAGGAATAAAAAGAGGTAGGGGTAGGCCTAGATTAGACTACTGCTCTCAAATAGTTAGGGATGTAGGATGTTCTACTTTTAGGGAAATGCGTAGGTTAGCTCAGGATAGAAAAGAATGGAGGTACGCGTCCAACCAGTCTTCGGACTGAGAACCTTATGATGATGAGTTTATAATTATAAGGTTTATAACATTTTAAGAAAAATGCAGCTGAAATAATGTAAAACGCTAAAAATTATTTTGTCACGTAGCATGTGTGTATGACTGCGACAGAAGATTTTGGTAAACACCACTCTTGTGGTGTATATAGTATAACATCGACGTTTCGCTCCCGTTTGGGGGCTTTGTCAAGATGGGTTTATTAAAACTTGTAAAGATATAAAAAATATTTGTCAAATACTTTTTTATATCTTTACAAATTTTAATAAACCCATCTTGACGAAGCCCCCAAACCCCAAACGGGAGCGAAACGTCGTAATTCACAAAATTGGAAAAAAAATAAAATTTCTAACTGGCACAAATCGAACAAGAATCTTTACAAGTAATAAGAGCACTTGTAAGCTCTTACTTGGCCAAATCTCAAATAAAAGAGGATATCTAATGAGGTTTCAAAAATATACTAATTCGGATTTATATTATACCGAGATGTCTCGTCTCGTCTCGTCTCGTGTCTGTCTCGACAGATTTTGTCTCGTCTCGTCTCGTCTCGAAAATCGAGACAAAATTCCGTCGAGACGAGACAAAACAAAGGCGAGACGAGACGAGACGAGACGAGACACACAATTTGTCTCGTCTCGCGGCAACACTAGTCAAAATAAACTTATTCACCACATCAGTATAAAATCGTGTTTATTTACTAAATCAAAATGGTTTATTCCAAAGAAGAATGCCGGCTAATAACTCCTGAGGTCTTGAGAAATGTAAGATCTGGATTTGAATCCAGAATGTATTATTGTATGACAATTGGTGGAGGTCATTTCGAGCAATACATTCGATAGTTTAAACCGTTTTGTGATTTTATTAATTTTTCAACTTGGAAACTTCAGAAGCAATTTCTCGGTAACACATTGATCGAATTGAATAAAACAAATACGGTTGTGTAAGTAATGAAAAACCCTTCCAAAGTAGGGATCATTTGACCCCTGTCCCATTTAAAAGTTTTGGTGGGGTCGCTACCACCCGCACAGGGCTAGAGTTGCAAGAATGATTATTGCATAAAAATTGGTCAACTTTGATATAAAAATCGATGTGTTTTGGATTTTTGTCAAATCGTTTATTTTGCCAAGTTTTACGGTGGTACAAGTTTTCGTTGGGACACCGTGTATAAGTACAGGTTTATATGTACAGCCTGATTTTCTGTAATATTTCGGCATACCCACCCACTGAATAAACCAAGAGCGTGAATCACCCCCTATTAGTCTTGAAGCATCGTAAATATCGGAAGTAAATTTATGTGTCTACGCCCCTATAGTCCCCGCAGGAAAAGTTTCTCAAATGAGGGAGGAAGTTATTATTACTATTATGTACATTCCAGCTGCGGAAAATTATCGGATGTCGTTCGTTAATAGTTAGTTATCGTGCAAGCGATGACTTGCAGAAATAGTCGATGATTTCATCCGCTGAACGATTTTTTTTCATAAAAAATTTCAGTTCCACTGCCGTTTCATTCAACAGACAATATGGCAAGCGAGGGTTATTCTCACAATGGAAATATAATAATAATTCTCGTAAAAGAGAAAACTCCCTCGTAAAAACACAAAGGGGTTGCAAATTTTGCCGGGTTATGGGCTTCTAAACGTTCATTTTCGTTTCCATGGCGACGTTTACGGTTAGCAAAAGTTTCAAAAAGTCCGAGTCAATATTAATAGCAACAATTCTCAATTATTATTATCAAGCAAAATATTGTTCTTGAAACCGAACTTGCAGATAAGTTTCCATATACGAGTATGTCAGTGTCTAGGTATTTTACAATTTTCGTGGTGCAACTACGGGTGATATTTCTCGTCAAACCCTTTATACAGCTGAAGAAAACGATCTAAGCGATTTTTAATTCCGAAAGTAATTAAAACTCCACCCGGGTAGGGTAATTTTCCCTTGAAGTTTTTACAAGAAATTAATATTGAATCAAATTAGCGAATTTATTTGGCAAAAATTTTGCAGTCCGAAAATAACTCTTCCTGCGTAAACGATTTGTGAACCGGTCGATATTATGAAGGAACGTAGGCCGCAGGTTTTGGTTATTCTAATCTAAAAGAACAATTAAAATTTTCATCATCCCTTGGTGCAGTATAGGCTGAATAGACATACAGCGGGTCCCAGCGTGTCGTAAGTTTAATAATTCAGTAAGTTGTTCTGTTTTTAGTATCAAGTATAATTTAAATCACATAAACAAAAAAATAAGAACTCTACTGTGTACTGTTGAGGTTTACGTAGGTCTATTCCAAATTCTACGGAGTTCAGACAAAAGGTACCGCTAAGGTATATAAAACGCTAAAAGACGTTCTGCCATGCCGCTTGTGTGTATGACTGCGACACTCTTAAGCGGGTTTTAAACCTCTAATAGAAAGATAACGCCAGTTTTCCATAAACTCTGTATGTATTCCTTTTCCTTGTAGATTCATCTAATAATTGTATATAACGTAATGGAATTGTAATAATAAGAACTTAATATACCGTTTACTTATGGCGTAAAGTAAGATGCTATGTTGGATTGCCATTGTTATTATAAGGAAAATGGAGTCGGGGAGCATGAACGTTACAAAGAGTTATGTATATGAGAACAAATGGCGTATCGCAAATACTCCTTAAAATTACACGAAAGGTTGAAGAATAGTGCAGACATTTTCTTAAAGAAAAGGAGGCAGGATGATTTGGGCGAAATATAAATTAAAGGTCTAAAAGTATTTCTCCGTGTAGAATTCATTTCTGGAATAATGACTACCTAGTGAAATTTTTGTTTACATTTTGTTTTTCAATTTGTTAATAGAAAATGCTTCTTATGGTAGTTGATCATTTTAATGCAGAATATTTTCATTAAACGACGTAACAAAACCCGATATTGCATCTACCGGTTACCAATATCGCTTTTAATATCATTTTTATGAGAACTTCGTTAGAGTATCATAAAAATCTACCAGAATGGTGTCATATGATTCGTTAGAGGTTGTTTTAAATCTCATCCCCAAACAAATCTGAGATTACTGCAGCCTCTCTCGGAGAGCACGGGAAAATAAGTGAGAGCAATTTCAATAACAAATCGAATCCGTAGTACTGTTATTTTTATAGAGCATTAAATTGAGTTATATTTAGCTTTGTCACAGTATAGGAACATCCAGCGAACGCTCAAAAGCTAGATGGGATGGAAGCATTTGCGACTGCCGACGACGACACAGGCTATTTTGTTTTATTCCACTTGGGAGCAATCGTGTGTCGTCACAGAAGAGTCATTCGGTATTCTGCGATAATAAAAGTTGATAGAGATTTTCTTCTTCCCCCGCCCTTTGCTCAGCCACGGTCTAACTATAGCCCAAGGGCACATGGACCTCATTCCAAAATAAATAACATCATACACGAGCATGACCGAAGATTTTATCTGAACGAAATTCGCCTGGACCTTCGATTTAATAGTACGAACTAAAATCATTTCGATTTCGTTGATATCTCAAAAGTTTTGTAGAAATTAAATTAATGGCAATCAAGGAGTTTTTATCAAAATTTATAGTTTATATAAAGTTTGCTTGGACTTTTTCCAAGAAAAAGCAAAACTCTCATTGGAATTTTTACTGAATTATGCCTTTTGTTTTATTGGGGAGAATTTAAATTAATAATTAAAATGCAATTTTAAGTAATTTCTTACAACTTTATTACCCCAACCGATTAGGGAGCAGTTACCGTTTTATCTTTAGAGCAAGCATAAAATTATAATTGGGCTCATTTCATTTAAATTTATCCCGTTTTTAAAATATGTATATCTAAGCGGCTGCAAATAAAAGAGTCGGCCTGTCATAAACGTCACAACACAAGAAATTCAGTTTTATTTTTATGTTAGACGAGTTTATATTTTTTCCAATGTACTCTAACTTCTGCGTGTTGCATATTTTAAGAAGTATACACTCCCCTCTTAGGAATAAACAGCTTGAGAAAGTTTCCGGGAGTCGGAAATTGCGCTTCCTGTCTTTCCTACACAACACACTGAAGTAGCTGAGCTAAATAACAACAGCCTAATACTTTATGCATGTCTTATTGTAGAAAGAAAGTTGTTCTGTTTCGTTAACAAACAATAATCTACATTTAAAACTGTTTTCAAGTGGGAATTGTCTTAAAACAACTCAGCGCAGTCGGGAGTAAATAAGGAATTTTAATTCTAAGTACATATGTTTATTTTAGTTACGCGAACCACACGTTTTCAATATAAACAGAAATTTGAGGCGTAACCCCTAAGACTTGCCCTTCTGAAAAGGTTAGGTAGTTTTCTTATCTCCATAATCCCCACTTCCTCGTTGATTTCGCTTTAGTCTTTCCTTCGTATACGACTGGGAATAAATCCACCAGAAAATTAAATACGTCTGCTTCTAAACAATTACTTTTGTTTAGGATTTTGGGCACGGAAAACAAATTTAGATTTTAGAAGACAGAAGAAAACGATCATGCTTCATTACGTATGCGTAAATGGCGCGTGTCTCAATTTAAATTGGAAATCATTATTGTCTTTAAATTCAGCGGGGATACTCGATATTATGATTGGAAATGGGATTATGCGATTTCAGAGATTATGGAGTTTTTCCCCGCTGGAACTCATAGGGCAGAGTTCAGGGTTCGAGGTTGCGAATGCCACAAATCGAATTAGTTTGTCCGCTTATATTTTTCACAGCTAATATAACGGCCTGTCTGGACTTAGACGTGCATCACGTGGTTAATATAACAGACAGTCGAGATAGATAACGAATTAACATTTTGATGAAAACTTTGAATAAGAAACTCTAGATGCATACGACTTTTTTCCCGACGATAGAAAATTAAAAATTGATAAATTTGAAAATTTATTGACAGAAATCGAATGCCCGCGATTTTGCAATTGAAACGCTGCGAGGTGCGAGCTCATAAACAAGAGTTTGTTACAATATATTAAGCATCAGCATGCCCTATAATACTACCAAGCGTGAGTTACGTCCCAGTTGATCAAAATACTGTGCACAACAATTCTTGATAACATTGGCCCAGTAACCTCCCTATTTATCTACTGAAAATTTTTCCACCTTTCACTTATATCGTTTGAATCTGTTTTAATACTGCTTTGTTCTCCCATCTGGGATTTCAGTTAGTGAAATGGAAAATAATAATTCACATCTCAATACAAAATCAACTACATTTTCATAATACTTTCCACCACCACCCTGTCACCCGTCATTCTTCTTCTCCCTTCCGTTTCTTTTGCAAATGTCTCATCCACTCCCCTCCTTCCGTTTTCTTGTAGGATTCACTCTATTGTCTATTCTTGCTTGTTCTGTGCTCTCATTCCAACTGCACCTCTCTACCACATGTTCCCATGTCGCCTTCTCCGCTTCTCATATCCTACACTTCCTTCTATCTTCGTTTTCCCTCTTCTGTAAGCATCTGTGTAGCCCTGTTGTTCTCATCTCTTTATATTTATGGTTGTATCTGGACTCTTTTATTTTTTTGCACTTTACTTTGTTCTTGTATCTGTCTATCTCGTTCTTGTATTTCCTCTGCCTTGTTCCAATCTATCAGTCTTCTGTGTTAGACTTCTGCAGCCACATATGTCCCCTCCTGTTTTCTTCTCACTTCGATTTTTCCCTTTCTCCCCTCCTTATTTGTTCCCACTACTGCCTTGCTAGTTCGTTACAACCTACCCCTTTTAGCTTCTCCTCATACTTAATCGCTCTCTTCCCAGCTCTGGTTCTTAATTTATCCATATTTCTTTCATCTCTCACCATGTACCCAGATGTTATTCAGTGTTGGTCTAGTGTCTCCTCCAAGTCTGACAGAAAAACATTAAACAGATATTTACTTATAGAGCTTCCTTGTCTGACGCCCGTGTCGGTCCATAATATTTCGCTCACGTCTCCTCCAACCCTGACCGTGTCTCTTGTATTCTCTCCGTTAATTTCTCGTTCATTCTACTTCTCCCCAACATCTCAAATAATCATCGTTATCATCATCATGAAATTCTCAGTCCGAAGACTGGTTGGACGCGGACCTCCATCTTTTTGTATCCTGAGCTAACATACGCATTTCTCTAAAAGTATAACATCCTACATCCCCAACTATTTGAGAGCAGTATAGTCTAATCTGGACCTACCTCTACCTCCTTTTATCTCTATCTCCGACTCTAGTAAGTCGCGAACTATTCCTTCGTGCAGAGTCTATTCTCAATTCAGTGGTTAAGCCAATGGAAGCAAACTTAAAACTATTAGGTACAAGAGAATAGCTCGGTGACTCGAAATCATATTCCATACCCAAAGTTATTATATGGTAGGTAAGTGCTTATCTTTAGGACCTTTGTTTACACCTTTCTACTTTAAATATAGGAACAAAAGAAATCTACCTTAACTTTTTCATTAACTGCAGAACTATCAAACTTCATAATAATACAGGTTATATATAAATTTATGCTATCAAAGGCATGCATAAAGCGCGGGTATCGGGAAACACATGCAGACGTCTTTACACGTATGTGTGCAGAGCGCGGCCGAGGTCCTGCGCTGACGTCACATGCTTTCCCCACTCGTACTTCACGCGGTGCTACAGCGCTTTACGGGCATTAGACAACTTCCCATATAATAACTTTGTTCCATACCAGTGTCTTCTTTGTTCGCTCATGTATCTGGCAGTATGTACATGACCAGATATATCCTTCAGTGTAAATTATTTAAGTAAATTTAATCATTGTTGCATTGGAAACCTGCAAAAAGAAATTTTCGGAACAATTATGTCGGTATGTGGACTCAGATTGAGCCGATGATGTAGAGGATAGAAACTCGCATAATGGTTTTGTATTTATGTATGGTTAAGGAGGCAATTTCTTGGGAGAGTCGTGAACAAAACACTGTAGCATTGTCCAGTACAGAAGCTGAATATTATGAGTTTAAGTCAGGCATGTAAGGAGGCAATATTTTTACAGAATTTACTCCCAAGAAATTGTAAATGGCGAATCATCAATAGTTTTGTATTGGATTAATCAATCGGCGCTTAAGATTGCTAATAATCATATGTGCCACAATCGAGCAAAGCATACTGATGTACGCCATCACTTCATTCGTGATGTGTCGAATCAAATAAGGTTAAAATTGAGTAACTTTCAGCAGATAAAGTTTTAGCCGATGCTCATACAAAATCTGTACACAAGTCAAAATATAATTTGTGTTTTACGGGGTTAAATATGTTACCAATTACAATAATAAATTAAGGAAGAGTGTTGGTATATAATCTATTATATTTGCTTTATGTTTGGTCTTTGACCACCTCTTTTGTAGTACATACTCTATGGCAACAACTGCCAATTCCATGTACAACGTTCAACGCACGTTCATTAAATTCATTTTTGTAAAATCTGATTTATCCACTTAATCACAGTTAATTACGAAAATAACTAACAATATTCACTATTCCGGAATTATCTATAGTGTGTTCTACGACCTTACATCGAAATATTTTTGGAAAATTTGAAATAAATACTTATCGATATTTTTTGTTCTTTGTGCATTCCTAGTTGCAGTTGGAATGGCGGTGATACGTGATGATTTCAGTCTTATGTGCATGCGGCTTATGAGAGCCAATAGTTTGCAATAACTTTAAAAAGTCAGCTCGCTGAGTTTCAAAAGTCAGATCACTGAGTGTCAAAGTCAGCGCCCTGAGTTTAAAAAGTCAGCTCGCTGAGTTTCAAAGTCAGCGCGCTGAGCTTCAAAAGTAAGCTCGCTGGGTTTTAAAATCAGCGCGCTGAGTTTCAAAGTCAGCTCGCGGTGTTTCAAAGTCAGCGCGCTGAATTTCAAAAGTCAGCTCGCTGAGTTTTAGAAGTTAGCGCGCTGAGTTTCAAAAGTCAGATCACTGAGTGTCACAGTCAGCGACCTGAGGTTAAAAAGTCAGCTCGCTGAGTTTCAAAGCCAGCGCGCTGAGTTTAAAAGTCAGCTCGCTTTTATCAGCGAGCTGGCTTTAATTTTATTTTACGCGTGGCCCTTGTACGCTTTCACAGTGTCCTAATTGTATTTGTTTCCATTATTTTTCCTTTCATGTATTGTTCTAAAAGAACCGGTAAACAAGTTTCCTGCTTCTAGACAACCCACCGCTCTAATACCTACCTACTATGTCTAATTTTAAGTTTTTAAATTCTCTAATTTAGCTACTTGCTTGCTGATTCTAACATTCCACACTCCGACTCGTAAAATCTGTTGAGGAACTTTTTGAGGAAAGGTTCTAGTTTTCTTAATTCCAGTTCCATTAAGTAAATTTATCTTCGGAATCGAATGAGATTAACTATAAATCGACACTTCTTTTGATTTTCAAGATGCGAATAAAACCTTTGTAAAGAGCTTGAAAATAAAATCAAGAAAAGTGTATACAGACTTTAAACACATTATAAGAAAATGCTTCGACATCGCTTTTCGTCTGCAGTGGCAGTTTAACGTTGAGAGCCCTCGATGCTGACCTGAAGTGCGCGATAACTTACTTAGAGTAAATTCTCGAGACTTTTAAAAACAATTTTAGTGGACGAAAGAAATCGGCTCGGAAGTTGAGCTCAGTATGCAAAGTACAAAGTACAATTCAGGAATATTAAACACAAAGGTACATTAATACCGCCCTGTCCCACTAAGGGTTTTCGGAGATTAAAACCAATAATGGGAGGCCTTCACTAAAGTCTATTAACTTAGGAAAATTGATTGGCAACACGCCGCCCAAACAACTTCAATTATGCCGTATAAAATTTCATGCTGTGCTAGTTTATCAACTCCCTGACACTTTACTTTATTAAATAATTATTTCGGGTGTTCCGAATGTCATACTGTTGTAACAAATTGCTGAAACTTTTGTTTTATCTCTGATAACGCGTTCCTAATATACACGTTATAAATTACTGAGTTAGACAGCTGAAATTATTGTCGGAATGTGACTCTTCTTTTAAAGCGGTATTAAAACTGATTAATGCTGGAGTTGAGTCAATGGGCAATTGGACGATTCTTTTTATTTCAGATATTGAAAACATTTTGTAGTAATACAATAAGTGATCTACAATTCTCGGCAATGCCACTAAACTTTTGCTCAGTAACCACGAGTGTCTATTAATTTTATTTTACATAGTGGCTTGTTAAATATACAATGTAACATCTACGCGAGCCTTCGGCATAGCTTAAGAAATTCTTACTTGGTTAGGCTATGCCTTCGGCTCATTATCACAGATTAACGATACAGGATTAAAGTCCCAAATGATGAATTCGAAAATAGCTGTCACTTTAAATGTCAAAACTTTAAAACTATTCAAACTAGTATATTATTTTATAAGGAGCTAAAGTGATACTTTTTGTGGCGAATCTGTAGACACAAAAAGCACTTTAGCTCCGCATAAAATATGCTATTTTTTCGGCAAACGTCGATACACTATCTAAGGTCCAATAAACATGATTATTTTTCATGCAAAAAGAGTAAAAAATATCAATAGTTGACATTATTATTTGTTGTATGATAGATTGCTTTGGATTATTGCTCGTATTGCTATGGATTTCATGTAAACAAATTAAATAGAAATAAGGAAAATAACTTGGTTTAAGAAATTTGTAAATAATTTTTGCTATTTAACAAGGTTTTTTGGAGTTTACTCCTTAAGAATTGATTTTCAGTTATAGCCCGCGGTACGGAAATTTTATGAGTAGTAAAGTCAAGCGTTACATTTCGTGTTAACTAAAAGTAAGGCGTTACGTTACCTGTAACATTGAAATTATGTACGTATCTATGGATACGGCTGTTTATGTCTGACTGCATGGAAATATTGAAAGTAGAGTGGCATAGAGTAGATATGACAGCTGGCGTTGTAAAGTCAGCATTTGTAGTGTTTGTTCGTTCCTAAATTTATTGAATCTTTTGATTTAATATGGAAAAAACTAATACATATTAAATACTCCAAATATTGTTTAGTGCCGAAATGTGAATCAACGCCTATTCGAACACCAGGAAAAGTATTTATTTTATTGACAGTGGGATCGACGTTTAGCAGATTGTCGCTTGATTACCGAATTTATAAACAATTTATATTTTGAAGTAGTTTGATATTTTCGAACATAAACCATCTGATAAATACACATTTGGGTATAAAAATGACATTCGCGTGTACCCTATTATCAAGTGATTGAAGTTAAAATAATCGTTTGTAAGGAGTAAACTCCAATCGTGCGTCGGAGCTGACACACACAAGTTTTTTTTTAATTAACTAGGTCATCTCGCGCCCTACGCGCGCTCAATGCCCTAGTCGAATCATGACTTCAAAGAAACGCATTATTGCCTGATTACAGAATAATTTACATCTGATATAATTCCCTGAAAACGTAGTTTTGAACTGTACGGCTATTTCTTTGATTTCCTAAATAAATTTTCAAACCTTCCCAAGAACGAACTCTTGAAAAAGCCACGCATAATTGTCCGTGAGTAAATATTTCTTTTCGGAGATCAATTCCTATTTGATCAAATGTTTGGCCTTGTGATTTGTTAATAGTAATTGCAAACGCTAGTTTAATGGGAATTTATTGTCGTCTTTTAAAAGTAAAAGGATAAACATTTTCACAGTACAACGCTATACGGTTAACGAAAACTATATCTCCATGTTTATCGCCTGTTAAAATTTTGCACTGTAGGATATTGTCTCCCAATTGTAAAATTAACAATCTCCTACTATTACATAAGCCTTCATTAATGCTGAGATTTCTAACCAACATCACAATACAATATACTCTCAACTTCAATTCATGCGGAGGAAAATTTGGCGGATTTAAAGTATTTAAATATTCAGGAAGAATAGCATCGTTTAAATCTCCATTCTCACAATTTTCAACACTATCCAAGTTTGTATATATTTTTCTGTTTTTATATCTAACAATTCTACCACTTTTTTGTTAATGTCTTCAACATCAGAATAGCTGATTAGGTCATATCTACGAATCGCTTTTCTCTAATTGATTCCTCCATATCCGAATTATAAATACATCTCTGTGGCAATTCTAAATTGCTATTCATATCGTTCAAAACTCCATCTCCAACATCCAATAAAAACTTGGTGAATTCTTGTTCCTGTGGTAGAGCCCTCATATTTTGTGTTTAAGAAAATTTACGGAAATAACTCCAAAGAGAAATTTGATACTTAAATTCACTGTTTCACAGCGGGTAGCATTTATTTTAACTGGTAACAATTGTCAAAAATCTCCTCGCAACACCATAATTTTTCCACCAAACGGAACATCACAATTCATAAAGTCTCGTAAGGTTCTGTCTATAATGTCTAAAGCATACCTTGGCGCCACAGGAGCTTCATCCCAAATAAAAACATCTACACTCCTTAAATAATCTGCTTCTTAAAGTTGGAAGATGAATCTAAAAACAGAGGAACAGGTAACACAAACGTTTTATGAACTGTTCTGCCATGAGGAAGTAGTGTTGCTGCTATGCCCGTGAAGGCCATGGTACAAACAATTTTATTCTTACTCTTCAGTAAGCTGTAAAGGGTTGTATAAACATAAGTCTTACAGGAGCCTCCTGGACCGTCTATATAAAAACATGAAGATTCAGAAATTGATTCATTTATGTTAGCATTACATTTACCCAAAATAATATCTACAATTTCTTTCTGCTTTTCATTTAGGTGTTTATATTGTCGTGATCCTATTTCTATTGCTTGTTCTTCATTTGCATATTCAATGTCGTGGCATGGTAGGAAACATTGAAAGATTATAATCTACGGCAGAAAGCATGGAACTAATTTGAATATAGGATTTTTTGTCCTTCAGTATAATTGCTGTAACGTCTTTCATAATCATGTGACATTGCTTCTTTAAATTCTTCCCACAATTCTTCCTGATAAATTGGTCGGCAATGCATTAAAATACGAATGAATAAATATCTCAACTGTCTGGGCATCATCTAAATTTCAGCTTCATTCATGGCTCTTTTCCACTCGTGATGATCTTAAATAAGATCTAATTTTAAACACGCTGCGACATAAGATTCCTGTATCTATTTCTCCGTTTACTGTTTTCAGATCTTCAAATCTGTTTGCTCCTTTAATATGAAGTAATAATAATCGAAAATGAAATAGTTCAATTTGGCTGGGGCTTACGGAGTACATGCGTCCAATAACTTTGAATTGTTTCTGACGGCGTATACTTTTACAACTACAACAAACATGATACCTACCTGTGATAGTTCAGACGTACGCACTTTTGGCGATCGACTCCCGTACGCATTAAAAAGAGAAGGAAACGAAAAATCTGACCTCGCTAGATCGAAACGGTACGTGTCTATTGCGCATTCTCCTCGACTAACATCACTTTTATTAGATAGGATTGTGATATTTATTACAGATTTTCAT
The DNA here is from genome assembly GCA_963966045.1 of Xestobium rufovillosum. Classification (NCBI taxonomy): domain Eukaryota; kingdom Metazoa; phylum Arthropoda; class Insecta; order Coleoptera; family Ptinidae; genus Xestobium; species Xestobium rufovillosum. The sequence goes on along the minus strand of OZ014492.1, from coordinate 17,826,387 downwards.
AATGTCAGCCTCAGAAATGTCATGTGCGCCTCCTGAAGTTGAGGAAGCAGCCAAAGCAGCGCTTTCTGATTTACTGCCAATCAAGTCGAGCAGTATTTATAAAGCCAAATACGAAACATTTACTAACTGGTGTAGTAGTAAACTCGGAAAGTGTAATGTTGGCATACTTTTCGGAAATGAAAGTAAGAGTTCAACAATCTGGTTAAGATATTCGATGATATAATTGATAAAATTGTACTTGACGTTTCATAACAAATAAATTTTCGTTCAAAAAGGCATTCTTCGATTTAAGTACCTAATTCAAATTTTCTTACGGACTTGTCAGTAAAAAAGTTTTTACAGACTAGTCAGTAAAAAAACTTTTTTCTGACTCCTGGTTGCTAAGCACATAAAAAGTGACAGTTTAGTGTCATTCATAGAGTCGCTAAAGCCATGTTTTTTGACGTTTGAAGAAAAATTATATTTTTCTAGAAAAATCTCACGCCCATCAAAAATTATAAGTTTTCTCTTCAGTAATCCATTCTTTCATTTTCATTCAAATATTTTTCTAAAGTACTTCAATTTTTCAACATTTTTCACTGAAAATTTTGATGTACCTAATCTTGACATTTTAGTAAACAATTTAATTTGATAATTAAAAGATCTTGATGCAAGCCAAACAAGCAGAACACTGCATTAAAATTACTATTGGCGAGCAACGTATCTGAGACTGGCTGATTACTAGACCGCTGCACTATCCATTCAACTGCCGAGAGCGCCAATTATCGCATTCAGCGTCAGTATTTTTGGACTCAGAAATATTCGTCCGTCAAATCCTCCATAGACTCAAAAGACGCCACAAAAGTGAAATTTTTACTCCTATTATTTAAATTTTGGATGTCACGTACCTGCAATATGAATAGAGTGATGCGAGTATTTATATTTGAGGCATTTCGTGGCCGGCGGAGCGTTTACCAAAATTTGTTCTCGAGTGACGGTAAAAAATCACGGGCGCATTTGTCTGGCGTTTCCTTGGCCCATGTATCATTTATGTTTAAAAAAGGAGGTCATGAAAATAATTCCTCACTGACACGGTGAGGAAATAAAACCACTTTTCTGGCAACATTTTTTCCCTTAATAATAATTAGAAGGTTCCTGTAGACGTTAACGTGGCTAAAAGCAACAAGAAATTGTATGAAGCACAAGCACTTAAACGACCGTCTGTTTGAAGTTGTTTCCATCTAGAATTACAGCGAGTTTTCCGACGCATCTCGGGGTAGTAGCTCTGAAACAACCACTCTAGCTCCGATATTAAGTTAATATACATTAAATTAGATATTGAACAAACGGCAACGTAAACTGAAACTTCTGAGCTAAAAGGTTTGTTGAACAGCGTATGTTTTCATCTCATTTAGGTGCCGCTTTTACCAGTTTTGTTGCTTGTCTTTCAAACCCTCCCTACATTACCGGGGACGATTTATTAAATTCCGCCTACTTTTTCCTTTCGCCAAATATTTCTTTACTTTCCATTGTTGAAATGTTTTTGCTACATATGTACATGTGCTGGCCAGTGTAAATATTTGCCGGACTCAAATTGCTTTATTTTTGTAAATTTTCATACATGAATTAACCCTTCAGCTGTACAAACAACCCTTAGTTAAACAAACACTCTATCCTTTCTAACGCACCACTTTTACTTCCAATAAAAATACCGACAAAAACAAAAAGGTAACAATTTATTATGGTACTTTCCAACTCACGAGGATACTCAAAGGTTAAATGCAGGTACTTAATGGTGGTTCCAATGCTCCAGTTTACTGATTCTAAATTTTGTTCAACTTGCTCTCTTTGAAATTTCGCTTTCTTGCTAATAATTAGCAGGGAATAATAGTATAAATATAATACGTACCGAGGTGGAAAATGTTTCATTACAGCCGAGGACTGATAGATCCCCAAGGCGCGAAACGCCGGGGTCAGCTATAGCTCGGGGCTGTAATGAAATTTTCCAGCGAGGTATAAGTGTACTATTTTATTCACAATCATTATAGTTTTAATCTATACATATAAATAAAATTGAAGTGTCTGTCTGTGATTTCGAAATAAATGCTTTTCTCTAAGCTCATATGATTCTTCGCACGTTACCAAAACATAAAATCGCATTTTTCAATTTTTTGTCTGTCTGTCTGTCTGTCTGTCTGTCTGTCTGTTTGTCCGGGCTAAACTCGGAAATGGCTGAACCGAATTTGATGAGACTTTCATTATCAGGTAAACGACTTTTCAGAGATTAATCTAGACTACTTTTTATTTCGGAAATATTCAGGTTTCCTGTGTAGAAATTGAAAAAATGTAGAAATTAGGAGTCGGATTGTGTCACGCGCGTACTATGAACACATAAAAACATAAATAAATAAATAAATAAAATAAAAAAATAAATATAAATATTTGCCATTGTGCTTCTTATAAATATAAAAATCAATATTTGTTTGTTCGTATTGTATGCGCTGCCATGCCGTTCATCCCATTGCGATAAAACTTAGTCAACTTATTGCTCGCACTTGCGCAAATGTTATAGGCATAGTACAATAATTAACTTACAGTAGGTGGCGCGCGTGTCGTACCGGGAAATGTATTTGAAAGAACATTTCAGCAATTCTACAATATTTTCTTTCCTTTCAACATAATTTAAAAATTGACAATTGACAATCGACAATCGACAATAGGTGGCGCGCGTCCTACCGGGAAATGTATTTGAAAGAATGTTTCTGCAATTCTACAATATCTTCTTTCCTTTCAACATAATTTAAAAATTGCAGCAAACGTCAAACGGCAGCAACGCGCCGGGTACCAGCTAGTGAACAATAAAGGAATAAATAATTCATTTTATTTTTCAAATAGGTACTGCATTTTCGATCATTCTTGGTAGGCTGTGAAATTAACATTTATATTTTTATATACAATAATAAGTCAATTGCCAACTTTTAAAAAGTTTGCAAGTAGGTTATTCCTGACTTCTACTTCACGATCGGACTGGAAAACTTTCCAACCCGGGTGGAAAATTCCGTGCCTACTTGATTTTATACTTAAGTATGTATTATGTAATAAACTTGAAATAAAATTTCCTACCGTTTTTTTCTGCGATCTCGAGAAGTTCTGCTTGAGTGTATTGTGTACTCCAACTGACTACCAGGCATATTTTACCATCAGAAATACTCCTTCATATTCAGTTATTTTACTGTCAAAAAACGATGCTCGTCAGTTTAATTATTAATAAAAATATAAATGTCAATTTCACTGCCTACCAAGAATTATCGAAAGTGCAGTATTTAAAAATAAAATGAATTATTTTTTCCTGTATTGTTCATTAAAACTAATGATTGTGAATAAAACCTTGCTGGAAAATTTCACTCCAGCCTCGCGTAGATGACCGCGGCGTTTCGCGCCTTGGTCATCTATCTAGCCCTTGCCTGTAATGAAACATACCCTGTGTCCCGGGAATTCTGAAGCATCCTGTTTAACATGGGAAATTTGAAAATTGCGATTTGTATGTCCCCAAAGTGATTTAAGAATATTCCGAGTATCAGGACACATACAATGTGCACCAGAGAACGTTTTCGTGCAATAATTTTCAAAGTTTAACGAAAAATATCAATAATATTTCCAAAAATATAACGCGTGGGAATCAACTTAGTTTAAATGCTACTGTAAAGACAGTAACAACCGCGCCGCAATGGTTGAGTGAGTTTAGTCGCTGCACCTGTTACATTGCATCTAACGGATGGTGGTTCAAATCCAACTGCGCGGCGTTAGCGTTTTTTTTACTTGTATTTTTATTTAGAATGAACGGCGATTGATTTCTATCAGAAGATGCATAATTAAACGTTTTATAATTTTTAATTAAACTGGAAATTAACCTATCAGAAAATTATTCACATTATTAAAAGGCTGTAACATTGGAACAGAAAATTAGTTATTTATTTACTTAAAGGTTTTAAAACTTTGTTCATTTTAATTTGCAACAATAACTGCATTTATTTGCGGGCATTGATAACAGCTACTAGGCAATCATCGTGTCTGAAATCAACCCTTGAATAAATATTTGTGGCGGTCCTGAAAAGGACCGATTGGGATGGTTTGCAAGTGCTCAAACAGCTCTGCATTTTGCGCCATTTTGCCCAGCCTATTGTAATATTCCCGACGCACATTCGCTGATTCGCTAGCTGTCGGTAAGTACTTTTAAGTAAAAATTCCCTCCGTAAATTCTCCATTATTTGCAAATAATTATTCCTTTAAGAATCGAACACAAAGCACAAACACAAGGTATCGTTCCAATGCTACAGCCTTTTAATAATGTGAATAATTTTCTAATAAGTCCATTTCCAGTTTAATTAAAAATTATAAAACGTTTAATTAGGTATCTTTACTGATAGAAATCAATTGTCGTTCATTCAAAATAACAATACAAGTAAAAAAATCGCTACCGCCGCGCAGTTGGATTTGAACCACCATCCGTAAAGGTACCCATTCACGCACAGTCCGCCTGCAGTTTGGAACTGCCGATATCCGGATCCGCAGTTAATATTTCGCAATACACACTCAGGCCGTCGTCCGGCCGTCGGCAGGTCTGGACCTGCAGTTAATTCAAAACTGACGTGTATGCAGTAGAATCGTCAGTTGTGATCGTCGGTCAGAATCTTTCAACTAGTTGGAAAATTTCGCGTATTTGATCAGTGTTTGTAACATTTTTCACTTAATATGGCAACACGAATTAATAAAACGGAGTTTCTAACAGAATTTATAGAGTTGTACCGACAATTGCCATGTTTATGGAAAGTTAAAGGAAAATCTTATTCAAACAGATATGAAAAAAACAAAGCGTACGAAAAATTATTGAGTTTTTATAAAACCGCTGATGAAAATGCCACTGTGGATTCGGTAAAAAGCAAAATCAACAACCTACGAAGTGCTTTTCGAAAGGAGTTAAAAAAAGTTCGGAAATCAAAGCGTTCAGGTGAAGGTTCTGATAGCGTTTATGAGCCAACTTTGTGGTACTTTAACTTGCTATTGTTCACCGCAGATCAAGAGGAGCCTAGAAATTCCGTCTCAAATACTCAGAGCGATGAAGAAATGCATAGTGAGGTAGGTATTGATGATTAAATAAAAAAAATATGCCAAGTTAAGTTGGAACGAGGTTTCAAGGGGGAGAATGGGGTTCTGTCGTGGGTTCTATGGAATAACGAAAAAGCTAACGAATGGAAAGATAAATAATTAGATATCTCATTTATTAATATGTTCCAAATATAAAAAAAAAGCTAAACAGAATTTTAACTTATAGAAATTTTTCTTGCCAAGGCACTTTTCCGTCAGTTATAAAATAGTTCTTATAAATTTCACGACTTTCCTTAGCTTCGCTAGATGAATTATGATTACAACTTTTTTGTAAACCATCCAGCTGAATTCCATTGCGCCAATCGCCGTTAACAAGGTCGCCAGTGTCTAGGACTTCACTATCAACGTAATTTCTGGGGATGTAAGAATTCTTGGTATTCCGTCTCAAAAAATTGTGTAAAACAACCGATGCTAAAACGATTTGGTCAACTTTTTCCGGCTTCATATGAATGGCTGTATGAAAAACTCTAAATCTGTTGGCTAATATGCCAAATGCATTTTCCACAGTACGACGGGCTCGACTAAGGCGATAGTTGTATATTCGTTGTTCTTGGGTCAGATTTTTTTCCGGGAATGGTTTCATAATATTTTTATGTAATGCAAAAGCATCATCTGCTACAAAAGTAAAATTCATATTTTTAACTGTATCTTCATTCGAAGGTAGATGAAGTTTGTTTTGTAGCAGTTTGTCATAGAACTTTGTATTCTCAATTACTCCTCCGTCTGAAATTCTCCCATTGCAACCAACATCCACCCACACAAATTCGTAATTTGCATCTACCATTGCCATTAAAACAATACTAAAATATTCCTTATAGTTGAAGTAGTACGATCCGCTATTGGCAGGTTTCACTATTTTAATATGCTTTCCATCGATGGCACCTCCACAATTCGGGAAATTCCATCTACTTCCATAATCTCGAGCAATTTTCTGCCATTCTTCAGGGTTATCGGGAAACTGAAATAGAATTTTGAATACATTTTATTGGAATTTTAAATGAAATTCATTCGCTGTTTTAGACTGATAATGACGAAGAAGACAACAATATTGCAAATCGGAATGCAGATGACGACATTTCGCTCTCTTCACCGGCACCTGCAAATCCTCAAGGACCATCAGTAGAGCTCACCCCATCACGCACTCCTAGCAGAGGTTCATCAACAACTAGCAGGATATCAAAGACAAAATCAAGAGAAGATTTGATTGAAAGGGCTTGTAAAACTCTGAAATCGGCTGATGATGATGAATTCGATGTAGTTGGCAGCAATGTTGCTTATAAATTACGTCGAATGAATGCCCATCAAAGAGAATATGCTGAACATTTAATAAATAATATCCTTTTCTATGGAATTAAAAACATGCTGAATGATAGCACTGATATTCTGTTAAATAGAAATATTCAAGCATTCAGTTTACCAAATTCGTCAATTGGCAGTTTGACTTGCGATCAAACAAGAAATTATTATAATAACTTTGATCCATGTTTACCAACAGGTCATTCTTCCGATGCTACAACCTCTAGGACCGAATACACAAGCAACCAGGCAGCTCACCAACCATTCATGTAATTGTTAATAGAAATAGGAACTTTACAATAAATTTGATTGCTTAAAATACATTAGAATTTGATTTGTTTATTACTTACTTTTAAATAGTTGTTTTTCAATGCCTTATAAATGTATTTGCAAGTTTCTGGTATTATTTTTCCTAGGGCCTGAGGTGAAATAAATGCTGAAAACTTCAAATCTTCCAAGCTTCGTCCAGTTGCTAAATACCTTAGTGTTACAACCAGTCGCTCTTCAGGTGAAATAGCTTTCCTCATAACTGTATTTTTCTTGGATATGTATGGTTTAACTAAATCTAAAAGTTTATAAAAACACATATCGTCCATTCTAAGATAATTTTTTAAGTCATCTTTTGCACTTTCTCTTAATTTTCGCACCAGTGTCATATGAGACAATGTGTCCCGTTCTAATAGCCAGTTCTTCACCCAAAAACGTTTTCTAGCCTTCGATACAGGTTCTTGTAATAAAAGAATTACAAGTAGCGCTGCAAATTTTTGTTTTTTAGCTCTTAACATCTTGCTTTCACCACCTTGTCACAGACTTAACTGAACATGTATGGTTAAATTTCGATCGCCGGCAGTCCAAAAACTGTCAGTCCAAGGACTGACGAGCGCATCGTTTTATAAAACTGAATTGTGTATGGCGCGCAACAGATGAGATCGTCAGTTGAGATCGTACAGTCCTGGAACTGCAGGCCGACTGTGTGTGAATGGGCACCTTTTAGATGCAATGAAATAGGTGCACCGACTAAACTCACTCAACCATTGCGACGAGGCTATTGCTGTCTTTACAATAGCATTTAAACTAAGTTGATTCCCACGCGTAATATTTTTGGAAATATTATTGATATTTTTTGTCAAACTTTGAAAATTATTGCACGAAAACGTTGTCTGGTGCACATTGTATGTGTCCTAATACTCGGAATATTCTTAAAACACTTTGGGGACATACAAATCGCAATTTTCAAATTTCCCATGTTAAACAGGATGCTTAGGAATTTCCGGGACACACGGTATACGTAATAGACTATTATTAATTATTAAACTGACAAGCATCGTTTTTGACATTTAAATATCTGAATATGAAAGAGTATTTCTGGTAATAAAATATATCTAGTAGTCAGTTGGAGTACACAATACACTCAAGCAGAACTCCCCGAGACCGCAAAAAACGGTAGGGAATTTTATTCCAAGTTTATTACATAATAGGTACTTACTTAAGTATAAAATCAAATAGGAGCTGAATTTTCCACCCGGGTGGAAAATTTTCCGACCCGGCGAGAAGTAGAAGTTAAGAATAACCTACTTGCAAACTTTTTAAAAGTTGACTTATTACTAACCGATTGCGAATAAAGGAATAATACATAAAATGTGAAAGTAGTAATGTAGTAGTTTTCTTATGAATTTTGTGTCTTATTGCTTTGTTAAATGTTCTCCAAAGTAAGTAGTCCTAGCGGTTAACAAGAAAACCCTGCAAATTGTGTTAAAAGCATGAAACTTGGTGGGCAGCCTAAATAGGTAAAATTAAGAGATTTTGCCCGAAGTACCCTAAAAAATACCCCTAAGGATCAGCTCAGGGGCGGAATATATTCCAAGGGGTTTGAATTTCAAAAATAATAAAATAATAACCAATGTGGGCAAGTAATATGTCATTTTATATTGATTTGATATTGCTGAAGTCAATTTAAACCATATTTTTCTTATAACTATAAAATTTTCCAAATGGCGGCCAAATTTCCAATTTTAATTCAAAATTTTGTTAAATTCGCTAATATTAAAAAATTGTGAAATATGTAACATTTTATTTCAAGTTCAATTCCTTAACCTGTTCTAATGATATTTTTTGGTATCCCCAAAAATTTCGAAATGGTTGCCATTTTTGAAAGTAAAATTGATTTACAGTTTACCTTTTTTGGATATGGATGGATGAACTGAGGGAATTATAGACATTTTATTTTTTGTTTCTCTTTTTCTTTAACATGCAAACAATTTGTTTTTGAAGATAACTATACATACAGGGTGTGCCACGACGAGTTCCTGTGAGACGTTTGTGGAGAAGCGCTCACAATAGAATTCTGAAAACTTGTAATATCACGTTTTCAAATATTCTCTATTCAATGAAAGTAATGGCAACTTAATCCAACTTCCGCTTAAACCGGAAGTGGCACCTAACTTCCTTATTTTAAGTAGATTTTTTTTACATAAAATTTTAGATGGACTTTATGTAACATAAATAACCTCTAAATGTCAAAATTTCCAAGATATACCCGAGTTTTCAAATTTTTTTACAGTTGCAGGGTACTCTTTGGCGACTGCGGAAAAATAAACAAATTAAAATCGAAACAATTGCCGGCGGTAGCATTAATGACAAAGGTCTAAATTAAAGTTCAGTGTACTCAAAGTTTGAAAATACTGCTCACAGTGATTAGGGTGCGACATTAAACTGAGAAATCAAAATATTGCCAGAACTCAACAAAATTAAATGGAAGGACCCCTTTTTATGCACTTTTTGGATTTATATCAACTCCAACTAAAATTTTCCGTAGAATAAAATAGGGAGCGCTCCATTTAATTTTGTCGAGTTCTGGCAATATTTTGATTTCTCAGTTTAATATTGCATCCTAATCACTGTGCGCAGTATTTTCAAACTTTGAGTACACTGAATTTAGAGTATTCCATATCCAACAAGGTATACTGTAAATAAATTTTACTTTCAAAAATGGCAAACATTTTGTAATTTTTGGGGATACCAAAAAATATCATTCGAACAGGTTAAAAGATTGCAATTTAAATAAAAATGTGATATATTTTTTTACAATTTCTTTAATATACAGGGTGTATCCAAATAAGTGCGAAAAAATTTAAGAGGCGATTCCTTGTTGAAAATTAAAGGGGGTGTTTGATATAAACAAATCCTCATATGTCTCTCCCTTGGGAGTTACGCTCCTCCAAAGTGAGAGGTGGAAATTATGTTTCTATTTTTTTGTCAAAATCTGAAATAGTTAGGTAAATGAAATGTGGTGGAAGGTTTCTAATGTTAAAAAGGCTACTTTCGAAGATTTTCTTGACCGATCCATATTGTTGTAAGTGGATGAAACTCGCAACCCCTCTTAACTTGGTGCCGCCTACTACTCTTACTTGGAATTTAATTCTTTCAGTGCATGATGAAGTTAATGATTTTTTTCCCGAAAACTATTGATTTTACAAAAACAGCAAAAGAGATACGAAAGTTTTTAAATGAATGAAGCTTTCTAAGGCATATTTTTAAACAATCAAATTCTTACACGGTAAAAATGTAAAACGTTAAAGGGAAAAAATTAACAGGGGTTGCGAGTTTCATCCACTTATAACAATATGGATAGGTCAAAAAATATTCGAATGTAGCCTTTTTAACATTAGAAGCTTTCCACCAAATTTCATTTCCTTAACTTCTTCAGATTTTGGGAAAATAAATAAAAACCTAATTTCCACCTCCCACTTTAGAGGAGCGTCACTCCTAAGGGAGGTACATATGAGGATTTGTTTATATCAAACACCCCCTTTAATTTTCAACAAGGAATCGCCTCTTAAATTTTTTCGCACTTATTCGCGAATTTAACAAAATTTTGAATTAAAATTGCCGCCATTTGGAAAGTTTTATAGTTATAAGAAAAATATGGTTTAAATTGACTTCAGCGATATCAAATTGATATAAAATGACATATTACTTGCCCACATTGGTTATTATTTAATTATTTTTGAAATTCAAACCCCTTGGAATATATTCCGCCCCTGAGCTGCTACTTAGGGGTATTTTTTAGGGTACTTCTGGCAAAATCTCTTAATTTGACCTATTTAAGCTGCCCACAATAGAGGAAAGGCGCAAATATAAAAATAGGTTAGATGAAATAGGGAAACAAAGATATAAGGCGATCAAGTGGGAAATTATACGGAAATGTAGGAAAGCGAAAGAGCAATGGATCGATGATAAGTGCAAAGAAGTGGAAAATAAGTTCGAAATAGGAAAGACTGATGAAGCATATAAAATAATTAGGAGAAATTTTAGAGAAATTGGATCTAGTACCAAAAGCATTAGGAATGAGGCAGGAGATATCCTAATCGAAAGCGGGGAGAAGGCAGATAGGTGGAAAGAATATTTAGGAAACTTATATGCGGGACAGGAAGTGCAAGATATATTAGAAAGTGAAAGCAGTGTAGAAGGGGATAACCTAGGGAGTCCTATAATGAGAGAAGAGTTTGAGCTAGCACTAAAAAGTTTAAGGAATAATAAAGCACCAGGTATAGATGGCTTGCAGGCAGAAATCTTAAAGTGCGCAGGTCAAGAGGTAATAGATCGTTTATTTAAATTAGTTAGTCGCATATACCTGACAGGCGAGATTCCAGAGGATTACAAACTGAACATCATGGTAGCTTTGCCAAAAAGGAAAGGCGCGGATAGATGCGAAAATTTTAGAACTATCAGGTTAACTTCCCATGCGTCAAAAATTTTAACTAGAATTGTGCAAAGAAGGATGGAGAAAAAGGCGGAAGAAATATTAGGAGAAGATCAGTTCGGATTTAGACGAAATAGAGGAACGCGCGAGGCCATTCTAGCTTTACGAGTAATTATAGAAAAAACGATAGAAAAGAGAAAGAGCGTATATATAGGATTTGTAGATTTAGAAAAAGCCTTCGACAACATAAAATGGGGGAAGATGTTCGAAGTGCTGAGAAAGGTAGGGATGAAATACAGGGACAGAAGAATAATACATAATCTCTACAAAGAGCAAAAGGCAGTTATAGAATGTGAGCAAGTAGATATCCGGAAGGGAGTGAGACAGGGATGTGCATTGTCCACCTCTAGTTTTCAACTTATATATCGAAGATGCGATTAATATTGTTAAGGAAAGAACAGCCTCAGGGATCAATGTACAGGGCCAAACTATTAACATGCTCAGATTTGCGGATGATACAGCAGTGTTAGCATCTAGCAAAGAAGAATTAGGAGCGGCTTTGAATGAAATGGAAGCAGTTTTGACACAGGGCTACGGCATGAAAATCAATAAAAAGAAAACTAAAATTTTGGTATGTAGATGGAGTGAAAATAGAACTAAAATTGAAATACAAATAGGAAATGAGAAGATAGAGGAGGTCGCGGATTTCTGCTACTTAGGAAGTAAAATAACCCAAGACGGTAAGAGCACTAAAGATATAAAACAAAGAATGGCGCAGGGACGAGTTGCGTTTAACGAAAAGAAACAACTGTTATGTTCGAGAACGGTTAATATAGAGACTAGGAAGAGACTCTTAAAGTCGTATGTATGGAGTACGGCATTATACGGGTGCGAAACTTGGACAATAGGAGAAGCGGATAGAAAAAGAGTAGAAGCGTTTGAACTGTGGTGTTACAGACGCATGATGAAGATACCGTGGATAGATAAGGTTAGCAATAGGGAAGTATTAGAAAGAGTTGGGGAAAGGCGAAAGGTATGGAAAACAATAAAGAGTAGGAGAGATAGGATGGTAGGACACCTTCTAAGACACGAAGGAATAGTTCGCGACATACTAGAGTCAGAGATAGGAATAAAAAGAGGTAGGGGTAGGCCTAGATTAGACTACTGCTCTCAAATAGTTAGGGATGTAGGATGTTCTACTTTTAGGGAAATGCGTAGGTTAGCTCAGGATAGAAAAGAATGGAGGTACGCGTCCAACCAGTCTTCGGACTGAGAACCTTATGATGACAAAGTTTCATGCTTTTAAGACTATTTGCAGGGTTTTGGCCAGAATTGTCGTTAACCGCTAAGACTAAATGCCAAATTCTTTTATTTGGCAACTCGGACTAAAACAGACAATTCTAATTCAATACATCGATTAACTTTGCACTGAAGAGTGTCAGTGCTCCATAGTCTGCTTCTTTACCGAATCATTCGCGCAAGCAGCTGCTGGGTTTTTATTTTGTAATGTTCTCTGCGAAGAGGAACCGTTGGCTACGAAAATGGAAAATCATAAACTTCTGGGCACATTCCACATTCGCTTTGTACTAAAACTGATTCTGCACTACTGTTATTAAGTGAAGTGCCGGATAATTAAATAAGCTCGAAACCACCGACGAAATTTGTGCAATTTATTATTACAGACCAGGGAAATTAATTAGGAAATTATCATCTGGTGGTCTAATGGAAAATGTTCGAGTCTGCCGAGAATAATTAAAATTGATAGTTTAAATGGTTTATACACTTTGCTCCACTGCGACTTAGATATATGACAAATTAACATGAGAAATAAAAAATTACTTACCTATATCAAGAGGGCGGCCATTTTACGTTTATATTCACTTCTTAGTTTTAGTACTTTCGCTTTTTTGATTTTTACTTTGTAATTAATGTGTTGCAATAATAGACGATTTTAATTGTAACGGTTTTCAATTTCCATTGCTAATTTACCATTGCAGAGAAATTGCACCGTGTATATGAATATAAGGGATAAAGAAAAATAAAAAATATGTTGCTAAGGAAACTGTAATTCATATCCTCGCACATGTCAAGCCATTATTTATTTGGAGCCTGTATTTTGTTAGAAAATATTTGTATTATACCGTCTCATCCAAAATTCCCAAGGAGTTTCATATTCCTCATATATCTGTTCTCTGTTCTTTCTTCGATTATGTGTATCCGCTGGAGAATTTTCGTCACGTCTTTTAGATAAACGTTAGAGACAAGAATTTTTCAATTTAATAAAAGTAGACGAGTCGCAGAAGATTCATTGGACCAAAGAAAATTGTATCTATTGTTCTCCGAGAAACTGTAGGTTATCTCCGATAATTTGAAAGAATTAAGTTTGCCAGTCGCTGAGGCACTATTATCTTTTTCAGATGAAAACAGTCTAGGAGGTTAATAGTTTCAGAAAAGTTTTAGTCGCATATACAGGTGTCCCACGCCAACCGTTCATTAAAAGTTTATAGGTTTCCCGTTATAATGTAAATTTGAAAATTTGCAGCTCAACAGAGTTGATTTTGTTTTCTTTAGACAAAATATCCGGTTCTACCGGAAGCAGCTATCAACTGTGTTTATTAAATGGAACACTATATGTTTATTCTTTTTTGGTTACCGTCTTGAATTTTGACCAACATTTGTTACGTATGTATATTACGGTTTGTACAGCACGTATCTTTTTTAGCTTTCAAGATAAACAATAATTTCTACAATTTTAATCGCTAACAAACGTTTTGAAAATTCAGTTTATATTTTCTTGAGTTACTTCTTGGTAGTAATTCATGTTAGTTAATAAAATACTTCGCGTATTACCAATGGAATAATTTATTAGAATATTGACCGGTTTCAAGATTAAAAATCTCGTCTTCAGAATACGTTTACATAAAGTAAAAATGTAAAGAAATTAATATTTTTAGTTTTTCTAACGCCTCGTAGATAAATATTGAAGTTCAGTTACCTAGTTAGTTTATTTTTTACTGTCAAGATCTCATGGATATTATTATTTTAATTATTTGTATTGTTTTGTCAATTTAAGTTTCCTTGTCAACTGTTACCTAAGAGTCATATGAATTTATTTACATTTTTACTTTATGCAAAGATATTCTGAAGACGACATTTTTAATCTTGAAACCGGTCAATACTCTAATAAATTATTCCATTGGTGGTACGCGAAGTATTTCATTAATTAACATTTTAAAAATTCGGAACAAGACAAAAACGTGAATGATGGCTCATATTGTAGCTGGAAGATGCCTATCAGTGGAATATTTTAAAACTGTAAGCAATATTCCAGTGTCTTTTTGAATTCGTCATATTTTAATTTTTTTGAATAGAATGGCATGCTTTTCATGTCACGTGCCGATTGACTGGATAATTTGCTTAAAAATTATAATATGACCCTATAGCTGAAACAAGTCGTTTTTCACTTATTTCTGTAATTGTAGAAAATTGCATTTTATTGGATAATAATTAATAGTAGGCGGCGCATGAATATTTGGAGTCGCTATATGATTGCTACTTAATTCCGAAATGTCAAAGTATTGTTGAGGGCTTTGTTGCAAACACAATTTCAAAATGGACAATCATAATGCAAACAGAAATCAAGAAATTTTAAATTTATACGTTATACATGGCAAGTGCGAATGCATTGTTAACAGTTTTTGGCGAAACTTATACACATTTACCATCGATGAACAAAACAATATTACATTATAAATAAAAAAGCAATAAATATTTTACAACAAATGTTCAAAATGTTGACCAACAAAATTCGCAATGTGCAGCATGTGAAGCGACGTCCTCTGTTGCTGCACGTTGAATTTTTGCAGGGTCAAAGTTCGCAAATGCTGCTCTCGCGCGTGCCTCCAATTCATTTCTCGTATTGGCGACTGTTGCATACACTTTGGCCTTGATGCACCCCCAAAGGTATAGGAATCGAGAGGAATCAGGTAAGGAAACTTCGTTGGCCAGACCCACGGCCTCAACCGCCTTATCCACCTGTCATAGAACATATTGGTAAGTTGCTGAGATACTCTCTGGATGTAATGGGCTCTAGTTCCATCTAGTCTAGGGTTTCACAAGACTTTGATTTCCAAGAATTCGTGTCTTGATCTTGTCTTGATTCAAGATAAGACAAGAGTGACTTTTAAAATGTCAAGACAAGACAAAACTCCCATGGCCAAGAAATTGTCAAGATCAAGACAGGTTTCAAGAATTTCTTGATCTTGAAAGCCAAAAAATACAAAACATAAGTATTAAGAGCCAAGTCTCCCTGCTGCATTTTCGAGCGATTCAGACGTTCCCGCCTTTACAAACTGTACGGTTATTTATTAATATTTTGCTTTCTAATTTTGCAAGCATATACAGAAAACATTTCTTAAGAGTCGTCTCATCGGCGATTTCTAAAAAAAATAATAGAAGTTTGTCTTTTTCGGCTCCAAATATACCCTAATTTTGCGTACTTATAACTTACTAAAAAATTACTCTTTTAAAAATCCGAGATGAGAGGCCGATTTCCACAAGTTTCTTCTTTCAAATAAAACAAACAATTTCAAAATCGGTTCATAAATAAGGAAGTAATCTGTAAAGAGAGCTGCCCTTGCAAACGCGATTTAATGCCCTGCGTTGTAACGCCCTCTGCTTGTTCATCGCGCAACACTTGGTAAACTCAGTGATTTTTGTATGGGGCCCACTTCAATCATTGTATCGCCATACATTACATATTTTAATCGTATATACGCGAACATAGAATTTTGGTCTTGCGAATTAATGTATTTGTGCTTAATTGCAGCGCTCTACCATATCCCACATTTTTATTATAATTTTGTTCAATTTACAGTCGATTTTATCTGAAAGTAAATTTACACAATTTGAACACGTTTGTTATTGAAAGTAATGAACATATAGCAAGATATAAAATAATTCAAATTTCACCTTAAATAATGTTCTCTTTATAACCAAATAACAACAACTTAAAATCTCTGAATGAAAACCCAGTAAATTTTTTCCGATACGAGGGTTGTTCTGACATGAGCGGGGATTTTATTATAATTTATTTGTAAATTGATCCAAAAGTAGACCTGAGCAAATATTTTCAAGATTGCAAGTAATTTATCTGCAATATAGTAATTCCGGGTTATAATGGAATGATCCTCATAAATTATAAGTATTTAGGTAATGTAACTCTGAACAAACTAAAAATGCTAATTTCGCCCAGAGTTCTAATAGCGTGGCTTTCAACATTCATCGTAGAGGCATATTCCTACTTTTTCTATCATTTAATTCTGGTAACACATTCGTATAAAAGTTTACAAGTTGATTTTCCATTTTCATTTTCCAAAATTCATTCTCTCATAGCCGTTTCATATTTTATGCCTTTGGGTGTCCAGACAGTAAAGATACAATACCCTCTTTTTGTAATTTGCATTCGTCCCTGAATTTGGTAAAAGTAATTGTGATTCTTATTTATCTTCCAGTTTCGATTCCAAAATATGATTTTCCTTTTCTCGATACCTTCTTCCGGGGTTAGATTACAAGAACTTTGGGCATAAACTTCAACAACATCTTGATCTCTTATAAGACCGTCCGGAGTTTCTGACAAATACGGAATGCTCAGTTCTTGAAATATTCTTTCGCTTTATTATACATATACAGGGTGATTTATACCGGAGGGCGAAAAATTAAAATTATGGTTCAGAGCCACAAATGAAGTAAAAAAATGTCATATGAAGGTATGTCCGGAAATACTTCGTATAAAAGTTATGCTCGTCCAAAGATGGAGGCTATTAAATTAGGTTTCTAATTTTTTCTCAACTTTTGAGAAAGACATAAAAATGAATTTTGGTACACCTATTATACTAATAGGGAAGCTTCGAAGAGATATTTTTAATCATCCCTTATCGTTACAACCTAATTTATGCTCGTCCAAACATGGAGTCTATCATGTTTGGACGAGCATAAATTTTAAACGAATCATTTCCGGACACACCTTCATATGACATTTTTTACTTAATTTGTGGCTCTGAACCCTAATTTTAATTTTTGGCCCCCCTGGTATAAATCACCCTGTATATGTTACGGGGATAGTGACGAATCGGGCGATGTTAGCAATGCCTGGGCAACGTGACCTGACCTTACAAGACCTGACCGTAAAGCATGAACGATCATTGTTTGCATTGCCCGGGCACCGTCAGCATTGCCCTACTTTCCCACTATGCCCGTAGCATATACAGGGTGTTACAAGAAAGTAGGTCAAGCCGTTAACCACAGGTTATCTGACAGAAAATAATGGGACTTTCCTTATGCCATTTTTCATTTAGGCTTCTTTCTTTCAAGATACAGGCTGTTAAAGTTAAAATTTAAAAAACTATTTTTACGAATAACTCCTTTGCTTTTTAAGATATTCCGTTGAAATTTTGTACATTTTCTCATATACCGAAAAAATGTTTGTGTAACTTTGATCAAAAAAATCGATGCGCGAACGGAGGAAAGGGGGGTTGTAATACTCATTGACCACCAAACTTTTCCCTGCGCACGTCTATGGTTCCTATGGTTCCTGCATAACATCCAAGCTTAAAAAAATGCCCTTGGATGGTACCTCTTTTATTAATAATTATTTTGGCAACTTAACACCTACCCGTCTTTCTTTCCAATGCTAATTTGGCTGTTAGACGTTATGCACGAATATGACCGAATCGGTACCATCCAAGGGCATTTTTCTGAAGCTAAGACGTTATGCAGGAACATATGCATCTAAGGACATTTCTCTCGAGCTTAGTTCGTCACCTTAGAAAAATTGGGAGACTTAAACAGCGAGTGGATTAACAACACACATAGTCAAATGAGTTGCAACATCTCCTAAACCAAGCCCTAAATCAAAATTTTACAAGAGGGAAAAAATAAAAGAATTGAACGCTTGGTATCAAATCAATACCTTTGAACCATACACGTGCGCAGAGAAAAGTTGGTGGGTCAGTGGGTATTACAACCCCCCCTTTCCTACGTTCGCGCTTCAATTTTTTAATCAAAATTACACAAACACAAAGCTGAAACCAGAATTTGGATACCGTTTTTCTCGATAATAATGTTGATTTTTATCTCTCCAATTCTTTTTGTACTAAGCAGACTAGGTACTATAGAACTTTTTCTAAGGAATTCAGTAGCGTACGTAGTTGTTTTCTAGGGAGCGTATTTTTTGAGTTATGACATAAAGTTGAATTTTTAAAATGAAAATCATAGTAGGTACGCTTTGGTCTAGTTCGAAAGGTCTTTTTTTAAGCTATCAAAATATATATACAAGGTGTTTCTAATTTGAGTACCATAAATTTAGGAGTTTATAGAGAAAGTTAAAATAACACTAAAACCTTTATATAGTTTTGTACAAAAACGCTTCCCTTCCAAAATACAGAGTGTTATAATGTCGACTGGCGTATCAGTTATTTAGCTATATCTGTAACTAAAGCAGCATGAGAAATCTAAATTTTTGTGGACAAGTGCTACTCAAAACTACAGATAATCCAGCAATATTTTAAGTGTAATACGACAATTCAGTGGCGTAGGAAAAGGGGTCGTGTAATACCTTTTTGTTAATAAAAAGTTTGAGGTTAGGTTTTTTGGAAATATCGTTTTATTTTTAAATTCTCTAATCAAAATACTACAAAAAAGATTCTCTTTTTAAATATCTCTAAAGTCGTTTGTTTTTGAAATATTTGTGGTTTTATGTAGCAGTGCTCATGAGAACTGGGGTATTACCTATTTATGGTTGATTTGCGAAAGAAAAAATCGCATATGATTGCTACATGTTTTTGTAGGTACCTTCGTAATTTATACCTGCAAGCACTTCTAGATGATTTTGTTATCAAGTTTTACATAACTAATGATAATACAGCCCCGAATACAGCAAAACAAAGACAATATTTTAATAGCACTGCCACATAAAATCGTGCATATCTCGAAAACGAAAGACTCTAGAGATATTTAAAAAGAGTGTCTTTTTTGCAGTATTTTGATTAGAGAATCTAAAAATAAAACGATATTTTCAAAAAACCTAACCTCAAACTTTTTATTAACAAAAAGGTATTACACGACCCCTTTTCCTACGCCACTGAATTGTCGTATTACACTTAAAATATTGCTGGATTATCTGTAGTTTTGAGTAGCACTTGCCCACAAAAATTTAGATTCCTCAGGCTGCTCTAGTTACATATATCGCTAAATAACTGATACGCCAGTCGGCATTATAACACCCTGTATTTTGGAAGGGAAGCGTTTTTGTACAAAACTATATAAAGGTTTTAGTGTTATTTTAACTTTCTCTACAAACTCCTAAATTTATGGTACTCAATTTAGAAACACCTTGTATATACTTTTATATTGTTATTTCAAAAAACGGCAACTATTTTGGTACTTTTTAAGTTGTAACTTTAGAAAATATAAGATAGGTAGGTACATTTTGATAGCTTAAAAAATAACTTTTGAACTTGACCAAAGAATGCTGTGATTTCCATTTAAAAAATTGAACTTTATGTCATAACTCAAAAAATACGCCCCCTAGAAAAAAACCACGTACGTCACTGAATTCCTTGGAAAAAGTTCTATAGGAATCAATCTTAACAGTTTTAGTCTGCTTAGCACAAAAATAATTGAAGAGAATTTTTGAAAATCGATAAAAATCAATATTATTTTTTTTTCTCGAAAAATGAAAACGATATCCAAATTCTGGTTTCGGCATTATATTATACTCAAGAAAATAGCTCATGTTTGCGAAAATCCCAAGGCTCTATCTCTGCTGCTTCTATGAGAAACCTCCAAATCACAACAAAAATAATACACCCTGTACAGACAAAAATCCAATTGCATAGTCCCTTCAAACGTCAAACAGAACCAGATTCAGACCTATACAAGCTGCAATACAAATTGAAATTAAAGCTTTGCTAAGCGAAGCCAGAGTGCGACCCTGGAAGAGCTTCCGAGACACGTGTTTTTGACCGTGGCTCCGCCTTCGGAGCATACCTCGTCTTACGTCCCTAAAAAATCTTGATGTGGTGATCGGATACTTGGCTCTTAAAGGGCGCGGGCGAAAATATGGTTAGAGACATAGAGGCAGAATGGAATTGCATTAAAAATAGTTTAGATTCCGTAGCTAGAGATATTTTGGGTCATAAACAGAATGAAAGTAGAAAACCCTAGACAACAAAACATACCCAAGCAGCAAAGTTGTTTTATAATTCGGTGGTTCTGAGACTATTTTAATTTATTGGTATTTTGTTAAAGCTTCCAAAATGCAAATTAATTATATTAAAGCTGCACCAAACACTATTCTGTTTTCGGCAAGGTAATTGTTTTATAAATGTATCATCAAAACGTTTATATAGCAAAACTATAAAATATCTTATAAAACAGTCACAAAATTATTGTAGAAACATTTCCATTACCAACTACTAAAACATTTGATCCTATAAACTTAAACTATTTTGTAGTAGTTTTGTGGTACCTTTCGGCGATATTGTTAATTTCATTATAAAAACATTTAAAAATTATTTTATAGTTGCTTCATGTAACAGTTATATTAACGTACCTTTAGAGGCAATTTCACTTTTAATAGTAAATTGTCATATTAGTTGCCACTTTATAACTATTTTATAGTAATGCAATTGTACTACAATATGAAAACAACAACAGATTTATTATAAAACTAAATTGTTTTCTTGAATGTAAATATGATTTCGCTAACTACATTATAAAGCATATTTGAGAGAACTGATTTTGGGTTAGGCTCCTAACGTGAAAGTGTTTGTCTTTGTTTTCTGATCATAACGAAAAATTAAAAATGTCAGAAAAATGGAGAAAAATTAATAAATAAACCAAATGAACAATAGTCTCTATAAAATATAGGCAAATAATACTAAACAATAACACTAAACAATGAGTGTGTCACAAAACAACACTACCTCTATAAACAAAAACCATCACGCTGATTTTATTGGTTATGTTTATGTTTTAGGCGGCAAGTCGCGTTTACCATCAAATTAACAAATAAAATCTTCATAAATAAGATAAAATGTAGCAAGGGAGAGTCATTTGTTTTATAAGAGACGCCAAAAAGTTTTATAGTAGCTAAACATTTGCTAACTAGCAAAATACGTGCCGGAATCATGTAATTTTGGTTTATAAGAGATGCCAAAAAGTTTTCTATTAGCCAAAAAGTTGCTTACTAGCAAAATAAGCTGATTCCGTGCATTGAAGTTTGAAGTTGCAACGGGAGTTATCTACTGCGGGTTAGAAAAACGACAGGACCGTACTTCAATATTTTGCTCACAAAGTGTTTATTGTTTAATTTTTTAAAAATCATTTTACATTTGTATTGTTCAGAAAAAGATATTAAAATGCATAAATTTGTTTTTAGAGCTGATGGCTGGAGTCGATATTCGGTGAAATCTTGACGAACAGCGTTATTAGAAACAGATAGGCTTGGATCATAACTTTTGCTCTACCTATGGATTCTTTATTTTATGAAATTTTTTATTTCGGGTAATTGTTGTTTTTGCACTGAGGCAAAACAGCAAAAGAAACGCCGATATTTTTTGATCAAGAATTTGAAGATAACGGTGTTTAGCTGTTAATAATTTATAAACGCTCTATACCTACAGCAAAAACCTAAATACCATGTACCTACAGTCAATTTCAAAAAAATCGATTACACCTAATTTTGTACTAAGTATACTGTGTAAATCGTTCTTTTTGATGTCACAGTGTGAGAAAAATCTACTAGTTCATGAGCAGTTCGACCCTGTTGCAATACCGAAAACCAGTAGCTTTAAAGCATTTTTATAGAAGTTGTGTATTAGCTTAATTATTTTAAAACGCTTGCTATTGATACAAAATTATTTTATACGAAGACGCCATTTAAAATGGCAGCATTCGTTAACCTGAAAATAGGAAGAGTTAAAATACTAAACATCGCAGTTTGTTATGTTAATCTTTAAAGCTTGTAAATGCCCAAAAATTGTGAAATGATAATACCTAAAACAAATTGGCGCTAGTTTTTCTCCAAAAAAAGACAAAGTCAACAAAGCATATTTTCGCACAATTAAAAAAAATCTATAATATCAATAAATAGTGGGTGGCGCTTAAAAATTTGTTGGAAATATGTTATAAGTTTCACAATAAAATTTCATTCGCAATAAAAATGTTGATCTGTAAAACACAAACATCACCTATTATAACAGACGGGTAGGATAATTATAATATTAAAATGGCCACTTATTGTAAATATATACGGTTGGTGACATTTCTGTTTTCCTCTTTGTCATTATAAATTAAAAACTGTCTTTTGCTACCATTAGAAAAACTTTAGAAAACTTTTTTATTTTATTATTGCTATTTCATCTTGCAATTTTACTTTATAAGGTTTACCTGAAATTAATAAGAAGCTTTTATAAAACTGTTGTTAAATTGCTTTATAATACTAATATAAGAAATAGTCTAAGTATATTTTGTAGCGCAGTATGGAAAGCTTTAATAAAACTATTTTATAATGCTGATATTTAGTGGTTTTAGGAGCTGCAGAAATGTTTATAAAATTGTTTTGTAATGTTTGCAAAAGGCTTTACAAAACACTAACGGAGACAGAAGTATTTTATAAAATGGTGCCAATTTTACACTTATAGTGGTTTTATAAACATATTGAAAACATTACTGAGAGAAACAGTGTTTTATAAATTTTCTGTCGAAAACGTTTTCACAACTTTAATAAAATAGAAAATTGCTACTTGGGTATTGTGAGTCTAATAGAGGAAAGGCGAAAATATCAAAATAGGTTAGATGAAAGAGGGGAACAGAGATAGGTATAAGGCGAAATTATTGGGAAATGTAGGAAAGCGGAAGAGCAATGGATTGATATTAAATGCAAAGTGGAATTTAAGGTCGAAGTAGAAAATACTGGTGTAGCATATAAAATAATTAGGAGAAATTTAATAGAAATTGGATCTAGTAGCAAAACCATTAGAAACCAGGCAGGAGATATCCTATTCGGAAGCGGGGAGAAGGCAGATAGGAGGAAAGAATATTTGGGAAATTTATATGCAGGACAGGAAGTACGAGATATATTAGAAAGGGAAAGCAGTGTAGAGGTGGACAACCTAGGGTGTCCTATAATGAGAGAAGAGTTTGAGCTAACACTAAAAAGTTTAAGAAACAATAAAGTACCAGGTATAGATGGCGTACAGGCAGAAATCTTAAAGTGCGCAGGTCAAGAGGTAATAGATCGTTTATTTAAATTAGTTAGTTGCATATACCTGCCAGGCGAGATTCCAGAAGATTACTAATGGAACATCATAGTAGCTCTGCCAAAAAGAAAAGCCGCGGATAGGTGCGAAAATTTTAGAACGATCAGTTTAACTTCCCATCACGCGTCAAAAACTTTAACTAGAATTGTGCAAAGAAGGATAGAGAAAAGGGTGGAAGAAATATTAGGAGAAGATCAGTTCGGATTTAGAAGAAATATGGGAACGCGTGAGGCCATTCTACCTTTACCAGTAATAATAGAAAAAACAATAGGAAAGGGAAACAGCGCCTATATAGGATTTGTAGATTTGGAAAAGGTCTTCGACAATGTAAAATGGAAGACGTTCGACGGGCTCAAAAATGTAGGGATGAAGTATATAGGGATAGAAGAATAATTTATAATCTATACAAAGAGTAAACGGCAGTTATAGAATTTGAGCAGGAACATAGAGAAGTAGATATCCGAAAGGGAGAAGGCAGTGAGGCAGGGATGTGCGTTATCGCCTCTAGTTTTCAATTTATATATCGAAGATGCGATTAATACTGTTAAAGACCAGAATAGCTGCTGGAATTAATATACAGGGCCAAGCTATTAATATGCTCAGATTCGGGGATGTTATAGCAGCAAAGAAAAATTATTAAGGGCTCTGAAAGAAATGGAAGCGGTTTTGGCGGAGGGCTATAGTATGAAGATCAATAAAAAGAAAAGCAAAATTTTGGTGTGTAGGTGAAAATATGACTAAAACGATAATACAAATTGGATAAAAAAATTAGAAGCATTTGAAATGTGGTGCTATAGACGAATGATGAAGATACCGTGGATAGATAAGGTTAGCAACAGAGAGGTATTAGAAGGAGTTGGAGAAAAGCGAAATTTATTGAAAAAACAGTAAGGAATAGAAGAGATAGGATGGTAGGACTCCTTCTAGGTCAGAAACGCTAATAAAAAGAGGTAGAGGTAGGCCCAGATTAGACTACTCCTCTCAAATAGTTAGGGATGTAGGATGTTCAACTTTTTGGGAAATGCGTAGGTTAGCTCAAGAGAGAAAAGGATGGAAGTACGCGTCCAACCAGTCTTCGGACTGAAATTTTACGATGATGATCCATAAAGGCTCTAGCTGATATCGGTAGTCAATATAGCCTTATTTATCGAAAAAATTTCGCAGGCTTAGTCATAGCGCAAGATGCATGGTGCACAGTCCAAGATTTGCCATGCAGACATAACAAGTTTCATATGATATTGGCATTTTCAGAACTGTCGATACCAATATTAATACAATTCTAGCAACGCAGCACAACCACAAAGAGTAACCGCCCTTTTGACAGCTACGATACTGTCACACGGAAATCTGCCTACTCTGAACGCTTGCTGATTCTTGAATCGAGCCGTAAGCCGCTCGCATGCCCGAATATTAGCAATTTTCAAAAGTAATTCATTTACTGCCATGAGACTGAGGCATATTTTGACGTACATGTATAGGAAAAGTAGAAGTTCTGATAGATAAATATAGAATACACACTTTTTGTGTTTACACGAGCGATTTTTATGAAAATTTGGTATAGTATGGTTATAACAAGAAATGAAAAAAAAGGTATAGGTACCTAATTCTCGGATACAATAAAATATTGGCATAAAATAGTAGACAAATTGACCAATAAAATGTTTTTTCAAACGGAAGATTTTATCGTAATTTAAAATGTAAAATTTCCGAGAAAATTTTTTAGCAAAATTTCAAAGTTGACAAATTTACTGCCTTTAATACGTATTAAATTTTGTATTGTAAATAACCAAAAGTATTATTGTAGAGGAAAACGTAGCACAAGGGGTTTCGAATATTTCTATATTCTGGATAAATATTGCAAAATTGGCGATCACAGGTCGAAATTGTGTTTTAATAAATTTGAACACAGTTCCAGTACATATAAAGTTAGGTATACGAAATTTCTTAAACGTGTACATGTTCTAAAGCTGAAATACTCCTTGAGAAAATGCTATTTTCTTTATTTCTGTACGATAAAAAATAAAGAAGCCACATTTTTGCCCTCCTATGTATAGTGCGACCACGTTATCTTGGCGAGTCAAAAGAATGTAAAAACTGACACTTTCTTAAAAAGGCGGCACAAGTTAAAACAATAGTTTCGTCGTTCACTGCGAGGAGTTCTTTGTGTTCCACTCGATTCTACGAAGTGTGAACGTCTGTTGCTGATTTAATTTACAATTATTGAAAGATCCGCTATACCCCTAATTTTTTGTTAGCTAATTCGTGTAAACAGTCAGTGGTGACTTAGAGAAAGGCGACTATTCATAGCCAAATTAGAGAAATATTTTGTTAGAATTTGAACTTTTTATTATTATTTAGTATGAAATTGCCTTTATTTACTTTATTTACAATGTTCTTGACAATCTAAATACGTAAATATTAATTTACATAAAAGTTGTATTAATTGCAAATTTATCGACGCGTCGCCTTTTTACGACTCGAACGCATCGAGCTGATTTCCTCTCCCCTGCCGCTCTAGACAAAATAAGTTGTCTGTACTATACCTTGATTTTGAAATTACCCACCTCTGGCGCCGCATCGTACCATCGTACGCGAACACCGTTACCCGCACACAATGTAGAGACCTTCCTTGTATAAAATTTCACGAGCTGTTGTGCGCTGTTTGCCGAATTTTGCTTACTCAAGGAGATATTTGGAAGCAAAAAATTACCCACACTTTTTCGGAAGTTGCAGCAGCGGTATCCCTGCAAACTTTTTTTATTCTATTCATTCATCAATTTGCTATCGAAATCCAAAAATTCAGCTTGTTTGCAATCTTCGTTGGGTAGAAACCTATATTGATTGGACTGTAGTTGTAACAGTAATAGAAACTTTTTAAATTGAAAAACTGCGAGGCAGTTTTACTTAGTGTCAGTAGGACTTCTCTCTGTCTTGGAAGCAGGACTTCTCTCGGTCTTGGAGAATCCTTAAATCGAGGAAAGCAATTACAAATGCATTCGGGGAAAACTTCGAAAGAGTTACTTTTCTTGTCAAATTGGCCTATTTAACGCCGGCTTACTACTGAAAACAATTTATTATACGAAGCTTTTCGGCTGAAATCTTCTATACTGTATGATAATTGTATGTTAGTCTTTGTTGTATATGTTCTTTTAATTAAGGCTACATCCATGTCTCTATCTAAATGCTAATTTAATTAGGAATCCCCTTTCTAGTCTGTTGGTGCGTTCACCCCTTACATGCTAATACATACATTTAAAGCAAACTTCTTTCTTCGGTCGAACTGTACACACATTTGGAATAAAGAAGTATACACCCAGTTGATCCCAGTCCTCGTCTCGGTTGACAAGTTGCCGACAGTTTCGCAAATTTACACTGGATTTACATTTAATTTTGTTTTATTCGAAACGGAAAACCTTCAGTAACTTAAATGGCGTATCGGGGGTTCCCCTGACAGCCCCAACAAAAACGCACCGAGAAATTCGAGTTTATTTGAAGTAAATGACTCGTCTGTCAACAAAAGCTAAACAATTTAACCTTCCTTTCACCGCGAAACGTCTCCTTTACACGGAAAATTCGCCAAGCGACGCCTCAATTATTTAAAGGAATATGCGACTACCCCGTCCCCCCGTCATCTCTGTGAAATGAAGTATTAGCGGAGGTTATGCTCTGACAAATTTACGGATTTTCTATCTGTCCTTTTATTACACCTCGTCTCGTTTTTTTCCTCTGAGGTACAATCAAGTATAAATTTTTAATGAACTATAAATGCGGCTACGGATGAAGTTCCCGCTCGGTATTTTAATTTGTTTTATCAGAGGGTTAGCGCTGAAATCCTAAAACATATTTTGCCTTGTTGTGTCGATATGCACCATATCCTAACCCCAATTCTCATAGTAGAGCGCAAAACTGTAGTTATCGATTCATTCCGTGCAGGGAAGCAGAAGGCCGGATTGGGCAGAAATGTCCGATGGGTTTCTATGAAGATCCGAGAGAGGTACTATTGGTTGGGCTATCGAATGGACATAATAAACTGGTGCCCGAAATGTGACGACAGCGCTTCCAGTGAAGGACCCAAGACAAGGAGCCGTTCAGAATGCGTCAGTTGGAGCTCCATTTTCTAAAGGTGGGTACAGACTTGAGCAAATTTGCGCGCACGAACAGTTTGCGCGTTCGAATGCTCGAATGTGGACGCTAATAAATTGGTTCGCACGCAAAAATTATTCGTGCACGCATAACCCGCACGCGATCCGTTGCTTGTCGGTCTCGGTGCCATGCTCAAAGGAAATTGTGCGCTCAGTTTGGACGGCAAAACATCGGTCCGTATCAGTTCTTGTTTAGTGGTCGATGCAGAAGTATATATGCAGGCTTATAAAGAATGGAGTGGACTTCAGAAAATGTAATCAAATTAATTGATGATACGAAAAATTTCCCATTTTATGGGATCCAAAAAATGAGCAGCATTTCAACCGAAATAAAAAATTCTATGCACGAGCTAGGTATGTCAGTCATATTTTCATGAAATCACACGAACAACTGGATCACGTTCGTGCGTGCAGGCATGTCAAGATGAACGTAAACAAATTAAATCACACGCACGAATGTTCGTGCACGTACACTGTTCGTGTGCGTAAATTTGCTCAAGTTTGTATTTACCTTAAAGGGCTGCGATTGACGTCTCAGGTCCATTCCCCACATCAGGAGATGACAATAAGTATAATATCCTGATTGCAACAGATTACTTCAGTAAATAGCCCGAGGTCTATGCGTTACCGAATCACTGTGGTTGAAGTTCGGGTTAACAACTTCTTTAGCCGATTCGGTGTACTTAGAAACGAAACTTTGAATCTATGGTGTTCCAGAATGTGTGCAAATTAATGGACATACTAGAACGACTCCCTTGCATCCTCACTCAGATGGTATAGTTGAACGTTTCAACAGAACCCTAGAGAACCATCTGAATATTGTGGTGAGCACAGACGGGATCGACACATTCCATTGTTCCTGATTGCGTATCGATCAGCAGTGCACGAATCAACTGGAGGAACATCCGCCAGTGTGCTATTTGGAAGGGAATTGAGGCTGCCTATGAATGTGTTGTTTGGGCCGATGCCTGTAGATGAGTATTCCCAGAATTTATCAGAGCGACTCAAAACTATACATGAAGTCGTTCGTAACCTCATAAGCCTAGGGAGTTATCGCATGAAAGCACGATATGACGCCCGAGTTAATTCGGCAGGTTTCCAATAACGATCTCCGCGTTCGAAGATGAAGGTGGTTCATCTAGACCGGCTTACTTGGTACCATGGGAGCGTAGAAGACCATTTCTGATCGAGGGCGATCAGTCTTTTGAGGAGGTGGCAGTGTTATGAATGAAGTCTACTAAGTATGTCTCCTTTGATGAATAACAGCGTCGCCGTTAAAGGACATCTGTATCGCGCAAACAAAGGGAATCATCGCCCCAGATGTTTCGTCGTGCATCTGGAGATAGAATTTAATGGAACAATTGAAAATGTTACGGAATTATGGTTCGTGATATGCAAAGATGAGTCACAATCTTCCGCCTTAGTTAGTTTTTATATAAATGAGTATGCAACCATGGGGTTGTTGCACAATTTTTTAAAAACATATTTTCCCGAAGAGTCTGGTAAAATATTTGATCCGTATTTTTTTAATTTTTCTCACAGCGAACGTTTGGGCATCTAAACGAGCCTTTAAGCCTTTTAAATGATGTTTGTTTATGCTATTTAGCTAGCGCAAACGTCATCTTCTGTCAAACGCGTCAAACGTAAGTTGAATTAATAATCAATGATGGCAGCCTAGTCGTTTGACAGATAGTGTCCAGTGTTGTTTTTCAGTTTGTGTATTTCCCAAATAAATGAAGCACTCACTGTTTCGTTTTAATATTTTTCATTTTAGCACTGAGATAGTCCAAGTTGGATAATTAATAATTTTCAATCATTTCACTACTAACTACCGGTAAATTGGCTGAATCGGCTTTAACGAAACCTTGCTCCATCTTCCGTACACAAATATACTAATTATTGACACAATAAATAGAAATAAAATACATATGTAGATAAACGACAGATAATTATTTATACACCCACTACAAATAAAAATAATACATTTCCAAATGTCAATCAGATTATTCTGAACATTATTGCTCCCTACTTTACCGACTCAAACTCCACGTAACGTTAAGCTTTCTACCTTTCTAGGTATCAAAACATCAATTCAGATGACCAATCACAAGCGCTTCTAAGCTAATGACGTAACCGGGACAGCACGTGTTTCTGTTTAATTCTCCTATGGCGCGCTTCGTGCTAAAATCGCCATTGTTTAAATTTTGGGCTGTTGGTGAGTAAGTAAATGTAACCCAGAGGGCAATTAAACACTTAGTTACTTATTTCTATCAAAATTATATCGATTTTTTTTAGTGCAACGACCCCATTATAAGCAATATGCGAGGAGTGTCCATGAGAGTTGTGTATTTGTTCGTTAGTGGTAAATCGGTGTCCTTTTCTCTAATAATAAGTGTAAACATTTGTAAATAGTTCGTGTAAATATAGTCACTGTAAACAAAGTTGTGTTCAAATCCGAATATGTAACAATATTAACGTTAGGTTTTATGGTAAAGATTTTTTAAGCTTCGTAATTTACTTTGGCTTTTATTTTTTTAACGTGAATTGCTGCGTTATTTAAATAGTAAATTAGCAGTTAATATTTTTAATTATGAAGCAATTTCTGAATTAGGATTAAGTTTCGGTTATAAAAGTACTGATAAATTACCGTCCACTAAAGACAGTTTATCAAGACACAACTGTTTGAGAGTGCACTATCAAACGAAAATTTGGCTGAACAACCTGGATCCGGAATCAAGACTTCCAAATATTTCAGAAAGTGGATGGTGCAGCACAGGAGAAAAATTCCATCTAAATACTACAAGCGCAACCAAGGGTACGGAAAGATTTAATGATATGGCATATGGGCAACTTATGGAAGTTGTTTCATAGTTGCATTGTGCTTAACATAATAACGCATGACTTATGTTTTATTTACAGATTGTTCGGTAGAACGTTGCTCCTGCAAGAAACAGAACACCGATTAAATTATTATATTTACCTAAGTATTACGTTTCATTTTAACATTGTGTGAACAGGTTCCTCCAGTATCTGAGTACTTGCACATATAGAGCTCCTTGGAAGGGATCGGATCGCGAGACGCTGAGAGCGCCAATGATACATGCCAGAGCCTGTGCATGATTCTGATTATTTTAATAATAATTATTGTCCGATTTTGAAAATTTAAAAGCCGATAGGCTGAGAAAAAGATCAGGCACATAAAATATAATATAATGGAGATCTTGATATCTGCAGTAGTCTCAGAGATATCGCAAGTTAAACGAAAAATGTCAGACGTGATCATTCAAAGTTTCGAGAAAAATGCACTTTTATGTGGGGCATGTCCATAAGAGCCCGTACTTTATTCTATGTTCCGCATTTATTTAAATTTCTTCTGCAATAGATATAGACACCAGCAGGACGCCAATTGAAAAACTGAATACGATGCGGTATGATTTTCTCATTTGACTATTTTTTCATAAAATGCCCTGAAGGATCTAAACATACATGACGATATTTTAACGATTCTTCATTCTCTTCACACCGAAGGTATGTTACTGGCCAGGTCAGACGTTTTTACCTTTCGCGCCCACGGCATTTCATTTTAACGGTCCGGGCAGCGTAAAGGTATTGGTTACTACGGTGCAACGCAACACCAAGTTGTATCATAGTAAGGAATGGCGAAATTAACCGCGCTTTTGCTTTGGCAAGCTTTACTGCGGTACAACGCAGCACCCAGTTGCAGTAAGGAATGGCGAAATTAACCGCGCTTTTGCTTTGGTAATCTTTACTGCGATGCAACGCAGTCGGATGTCCACATGGCAAGAAATCATGCGAGGATCTCCGACCAATTATACTTGGGCCGTCGAACAGACGCAGTATCACCCTGCAAGAACGTGCTCTAGCGGGGCCAATATTAATTTATTGCGACCGAATTGGAGTGATGCGACTTCGTTGGGTCTAAAGAAAGCGCATCACTGCGGTTCGGTCGTCCTAAATTGATAGTGGTCCTGCCTAGAGCTCATGATTGCAGGGTGATCACTCCGTCTGTTGGGCGGCCCAAGTATAGGTTGATTTATTTGTGTTTCGCAAGTTCGCGTGGCGCTGTCAGATTAACCGACGCCGCTAGTAATTTTGGGAAAATGCTTACATTTTACATTAATCGGTATTAAATAAATTGTTATTACATAAAAATCATCAAATAAGCACGTTATAGTTATTTACGTAACCAGTTATGAAAAGACTAATTTTATTTGACGAATATAATATTTGCCAAAACGAGCGAACGAAGTGAGCGAATTTAAGAAAATCGCAATTTTCAATTATAGCCAGATATTTCGGAACTCCCTGTAGATATCATGGGTTTATCGGCGAATGAGCACAAAATTGCCCAACTGTGGTCTAATTTAGCCGACCCTATATCTCTTACCTTTTCGGATATCCCAATGGTGAGCCATTAAAAAGTGGTTAAATTATGTGGCCCACTCTGTACCTGAACGTGTAAATGTGAATTTGATTTAGTGCTGTTAATTTTAATGTTTACGTTCAGAACATTATTTCAAATTAAATTAAATGAATCCTTCAATTTAAAAAAAAATTGTCAACTTCAATGCTTACTAAAACTGTTGATTGACTTCTCAATCAACGCTAAAACTACACAACAGCTTAGGGTGGTGTTGTACCGCAGTAAAGATTGCCAAATCAAAACTGGCGTTAATTTCGCGGTGCAACTGGGTGCTGTGTTGTACCTTAGTAAAGATTGCAAAAGCGCGGTTAATTTCGCCATTCCTTACTATGATACAACTTGGTGTTGCGTTGCACCGTAGTAAACAATGTCTTTACGCGTCCGGGCACCAGTTATGGAACTAATATTATTATGACTAACACGATTTTCGACTGGCGTATATTATGTTTCCAAACTGACAGAGTTGAGCAGTCGAAGCACGAGTGATGCTCGATGCATACATTCCCAATTAAAAAAGTGAAAAATTGGACGTTCAGTGCTCCGAAAAAATCGGGGATCCGTCAGCGTTTTGCTGTTAATAACATGCAGAATAGGGAGGCAGAAAATGTTTCATTTATTTACCCTATCAATACGGGTTTCGGTATCCGACAACATAACGTTTATATCGGTTTGTTTCATGGTCCATTAGGCAACATCAAATGTCACATTTCAGCATCAGTAGCGATCGTGCGAGAACGTTTGTACTCGCAGCGCCATCCCACCTCTGATCCTTAACCCCTTTTAAACTAACGAATCACGAAGCACAGTATCGTTAAGTATATGGAGCATTTACAATATTCGTTCTGGTCGGTTTCAGTAGGATCATTACGGCTGAGAGTGCCGCACTTACAACACCTACGTCGATGCAGGCTCTGTAGGGGATGAATTAATGGGTGGTTTACGGTTTTTCCGATCACAATCCGATTCCGGTGCATTATCTCGGAAATCTGTAATACTCCAGTCATTTATTTTATATTGCTAGAATAACGCACGTAATAATTTATAAAGCGTGTGAATCAAAAGGCCGAAGTTAAATAATGAATATATAACAAAACTATACAAGCTCGCAGCAGGTAAATGTAGGATAAAATTGGAGGGTATATTTATTTTATTTATATGAAAGTACTTCAAACACTCTTGTGAAAAATGAAAATGAAATAGGTATCTGAATCGATTCTGATAGTAGCTAAAACAGACGTGTTATACATTCATACCCGAAAGAAGTACCTACCTACCTTTACATATTTCGAATTAATAAATATGTATCTGATGTTTACTTAAACTGAGGGATGCATAATTTAAAATTTATTACTAATCCCGAGGGTGGTTGCATGCAATAATAATTTCCTAAATATTATTTCATTTTCATAACAGCGGGAAATAAATTCTGTTTGTTTATATGTCAAGTTTACAAAGTCAACAAACCCTTAATGGAAATTGCAAATGTATTCAAATTTTCTCAGTTTCATTTTGTTTTTAATTTTGTATTACGAGTATATGCAGTAATTATGAAAAATACAAGTAGATTGTTTGAGAATATTCCCCTTCGTACTTTAATTTTAGCCCAGTTAGGGCAGGAAATTGATTTGTGGCAAAAAATCTGCAGGTCTGCTTGGGAATGCTGACGATGGCGCAGACTGTTTTTCTTCTAGAAGCGGAGGACACAGGTTCGACATTTTTGAGTTAATGATCTGTTAATGGTTGAATGTCATATTTTATATTTTTTACCGTTAATAAACGAGGACAACCGGGCCGGATAACGAGGATTATGAAGGAAGAATCTGCGGAAGGGGAACCAAGATTTACCCCGAACGCTATTACAAAGTTGTTATCTAATTTTAATGATGTAGTGGCGGAGAAAATACTTGGATGGGATCCAAGGAATGCTATTTTCACTACACTTTTTATGCACCAAGTTCATTATTGCCAACTCTGTCGAAAAAAATCAGCACCGCCGCTAGTTTCCAGCAATAATTTATCATCGCGACAAAAAACTTTTCTTGGACATATGTTGCAAAACGAAATTTTCTTGCGCGGAGTTTGCGTGTATTAAACAAAACAACAAGTAAGAAACTACCCGGGACAAGAAAATTAATTTTCCAGCTTCCGAATTTGTCTCATTGTTCCGCTTAATCCGCTCTGATTAACATCGAAAGGATCGCACACGCAAAAAATTCAGATTTCGACTTGATTATTTTTGCTCAAAATGTTTCAGCCGGCTTAATTGAAGCAGTCCCATGTTACCTTAGCTTTTAATAACCCTCCTTTTAAACGTAACGTAGACCCGCTCCAGACTTGAATTAACTTTTAATATGAGTGCGCGAATAATATTTAAAATTGCATATTGCATCCGGAAAAAATGCTTTATAAATATTCTAGAACGTTATTACTCCAAGTATCTGAATAAATAAGAACAGGTACGATAGTTCCGATAAATATTCATGTCATTTTAATGCTGGTGTATTTTATGGAAAAATGCAACGACTTTCCATGTTATTTTTAGAAAAATAGGTTCATTAGACGAGAAGTGGCAAAAATTTAACTTTAGGTCCTCCTTTTCTCGCCCTATTTTAGTATAATATTACAGTATAAAGGGTTGGACGTTTTTTTTGAACAAAGGTGAGGGTGTTGGTGCTTTGGATACTTTTACGAAGATAAATTTGTTTTGTAGTTTGTGAAGTGAAAGATAAACAAATAGACAGATATGCTTATTATAATTAGATGCCTTGTAGCCTAACCAAATGGCGTAATGTCATAAAAGGTTCATCCGGCCGCGCTATGCAGATGCTCAAAGCAGAAGATGAGGGGAGGTTGGACAAAAAGAGAAAAGGGGCGCCGTGGAGTTGTTGGCTGATCCTCTGTAGCCAAAATGCAGGACTACAGCTCCTAAAAGCCTCTGGTACACAAAATGGCAAATACAAAAAAACATGCAATCAAATAATAAAAATGTAAAATATAATGCTGAACAAAGGACTTGTACCTTGACGCAGTTCTAGTAATACTGGGACGGGTGGGATGGCTTGCGCGCTTCAATGATATAAAGAGCCGAACCATAGGTTTAACCATATTGGAGGGGTTTTTATTTGAGAAGCCAGACTAAATCAAGTCCCTGGAAGGGGGCAGCAGCTCTTTCAGTAATCACAGTGGCAGAGATCGTGAGGGTTGGTATGGCACTGTGATACACACTACTGCGATGTGGAAGGCAACGGGAAAACACCACATTATTTTATCCCTAGTACAGCGTACTAGTGAAAGTAACATTGGATCACACAAGAAACAAGGTTAGGTTAAATGGAGAACTATCAGATAGCTTTGAAGTGCAAAGGGGTGTTCGGCAAGGTGACCCATTGTCGACTGTGCTGTTTAACTTAACTCTGGAAAAAGTAATAAGGGATAGTGGTATTACTACTACAGGAACTATAAGGACCAACAGTCATCAAATATTAGCTTATGCCGATGATTTAACAATAATGGCTAGATCAGAAAGAGAATTACAGAGAATAACAAGCGAGTTAGAGAAGCAGGCAAGAAAGAGAGGTCTTCGTATAAATGCCCAGAAGACAAAATACATGATATTAGGAAGAAAACAGGAAAGACCTACAAGTAACAGTATTGCAGTAGAGTTAAATAATGGTGAAGTAATGGAAGTTGAAAGAGTGGACAGCTTTGTGTTCCTGGGGGCACTGATAACCGAACGAGGCATAGAAAAGGATGAAATTGAAGCACGTTTAATTAAAGGTGATAGGTGTGCGGCTGCTCTAAACAGTGTTCTCAGATCCAGGCTTGTCTCACGCAGTGCAAAGTTGAGGATTTACAAAACGGTGATACGACCTACAGTAACTTATGCTTGTGAAACATGGGTGTATAACAAGAGTGAGCAAGAAAGAACTGAAGCCTGGGAGCGAAAGATACTGAGAAGGATATTTGGAGGAAAGAAAACTGGGGAACTCTGGGAAAGGAGAACGAACGATGAAGTTATGCGCCTATATGATCAACCTAATATCTCACTGATAATAAGGGCACAGCGAATCCGATGGCTTGGACACCTGGAAAGACTTGAAGAGGGCAGAATTTCAAAGAGTATGATGAGAGGAGAGATGGTAGGCACAAGGAGAGTGGGCCGTCCCAGAAAAAAGTGGGCAGAAGCTGTGACGGAGGATCTGAGAGAACGAAATGTGACGGAATGGCGTGCTAAAGCGATGGACAGAAAGCGATGGAAGGAGATCGTTAAGCTATGGGCCTGAATGGCCTGTGAACGCTTTTATATATACACAGCGTACTTTAATTTATGATGATGGCACCTTCTGGAGTAAAATATTCCGGAGGTAAAATAGTCCCACATTCGGATCTCCGGGCGGGGACTGCTTCGGGGGGAGTCATCAGAAATGATAAGTGTAACATCTCACGAGTCGGAGCGTGGAATGTTAGAAGCATGAAACAAGTAGGGAAGTTAGAGAATTTGAAAATTGAGATGGATAGGTTAGCATTAGACGTAGTAGGTATCAGTGAAGTGCGATGGCCAGAAGCTGGAGACTTCTGGAGCGGAGATTTTAGAGTAATACACACAGGATCTGTAGGAGGAAATTCGGGAGTAGGAATTGTTATGCGGAAAAACGTAGGACAGAGTGTAGAAAATTTCTTACAGCAAAGTGACAGGGTAGTTATGGTTAGGTTAGATTCGAAACCTGTAAAAACAGTAATAATACAGGTATATATGCCCACTTCTAACTACAGTGATGAGGCCGTAGAGGCAGTTTATAATGATATTGAATATGTGCTAGATTTTGTGAGAGGGCACGAAAATTTAATAATTACAGGAGATTTCAATGCAGTCGTAGGCACAAGGCGAGAGGGCGGAATAGTTGGCCCCTTTGGATTAGGCAATAGGAACGATAGGGGAGTTAGACTGATAGAGTTCTGCGATAAACATAACTTAACGGTCGCGAACACTCTATTTCACCATCATGTTAGGAGATGCTAGACGTGGAAGATGCCAGGAGACCAGGGTTGGCCGTGTAATTTACGTGGTGTAATTTACACGTTTTTTACGTGTAAAATTTTATGTATTTTACTAAACCCTTGAATATGTAAAATATGTCAAAAACGTAAAATATGTAAAAAACGTTGTCTATTAAGAAAAATCCATGGACCCATGGATCAACCCTTAAAAAAGACAGTCAAAACCAAAGATATAACTTCTAATCTATACCGGGTGTAACAGGAGCATGGTACACCCCCCTTTTTTCCTTTATTTTTGAAGATCAATTTTTGAAACTTGCCACATCGTATGTACTGCGAGTAAACGACAAGTTTTGGCACAAACTAGGAAATTTTCACACTTCCTGTTTCGGCGGAAGTGGTGCTAACTTTTGATTTTCAAATGGGACAGCCTGTATATTATTGACTTTTTGGACTCTACATGACTTTCTGAATGCAATGGTACCATATTTCATTTGTTTTCAAATTTTCAAAGCCCCCTTGCAGGTTCTTCTTGGCATTTGATGGAAACAAAATTAAATACCTATTTTTAATTTTCGATGGATTGTAATTTCAGTTGTTCTTATCCTAGATGCAAACTGGTCATATCAGAAGATTCCTTATTAATAGTAGCCTTGAATAGTACCCTGGTACCAACATAGTTCCATTTGAAAAAAATGACTTTTGCCCAAAAAATAATTTGGAGAAATTTGTTTAAGCACGAATCACATTATTTAGCATTTCCGATGCAATTCCGTTTTTTATGGCATTACCTGGGTCTATTAGTATAAATTGAAACGGTCATGGCACACTTAAATGGCAAAATTAAAATTAGATTTTAAAAAAGTATTAGACTTGAAAAGTCGCTTATGTGGTACCACTGCATTCAGAAAATTATGTAAAGTCCAAAAATTCAATAGTATACAGGTTGTCCCATTTAAAAATCAAAAGTTGGCAACACTTCCGCTGAAACCGGAAGTGTGAAAATTTCCTTGTTCGCGTCAAAACTTGACGTTTACTCAGTACATGCGATGTGCCAAGTTTCAAAAATGTATCTTCAAAAATAAAGGAAAAAAGGGGGTGTACCATGCTCCTGTTACACCCGGTATAATACTATAAAATATAAATATAAAAAAACAAAATCTAAATTCTTTTCTAACTATTTCTTTTGTTTATTTTTGACATTGTTTTATTAAGAAACGAAAACAACACAGCAACAACAACTCAACAGTCGACAGCTGATTCTAAATAATCACATAACCTCATTTTCTACAAGTTTTTACGTATTTGACATTTTTTACGTATTTTACATTTTTTACAGGTAAACTCAATTTTTTACATGTAAAATGTAAAAAACTTGGAAGACCGTGTAAAATCCCAACCCTGCAGGAGACTTAGGGAGATATCAAATAGATTACATTCTCGTTAGGCAAAGATTTAGAAATCAAGTTAGGGATTGTAGAAGTTATCCAGGAGCAGATATAGATAGTGATCACAACATAGTCGTTATGAAAGCCAATCTTAAATTTAAGATTTTGAAAAAAAGAAGCGGAAGAAGGTATCTTGACCCAGAGAAACTAAAAGATGATGATATGCGCAATAAGTTCGAGAAAAAGACAAACGAAGCACTAAAGGGCACGGGTGGAAATATTGTTAGGGACATAGAGGCAGAATGGAATTGCATTAAAAATAGTTTAGTTTCCTCAGCTAGGGATATTTTGGGTCATAAACAGAATGAAAGTAGGAAACCCTGGATAACAAAACATATTGTGAGTCTAATAGAGGAAAGGCGAAAATATAAAAATAGGTTAGATGAAACAGGGAAACAAAGATATAAGGCGATCAAGTGGGAAATTATTCGGAAATGTAGGAAAGCGAAAGAGCAATGGATCGATAATAAATGCAAAGAAGTGGAAGATAAATTCGAAGTAGGAAAGACTGATGAAGCATATAAAATAATTAGGAGAAATTTTAGAGAAATTGGATCTAGTACCAAAAACATTAGAAATGAGGCAGGAGATATCCTAATCGGAAGTGGGGAGAAGGCAGATAGGTGGAAAGAATATTTAGGAAACTTATATGCGGGACAGGAAGTGCAAGATATATTAGAAAGCGAAAGCAGTGTAGAGGGGGATAACCAAGGGAGTCCTATAATGAGAGAAGAGTTTGAGATAGCACTAAAAAGTTTAAGGAATAATAAACCACCAGGTATAGATGGCTTGCAGGCAGAAATCTTAAAGTGCGCAGGTCAAGAGGTAATAGATCGTTTATTTAAATTAGTTAGTCGCATATACCTGACAGGCGAGATTCCAGAAGATTACACACGGAACATCATAGTAGCTTTGCCAAAAAGAAAAGGCGCGGATAGATGCGAAAATTTTAGAACTATCAGTTTAACTTCCCATGCGTCAAAAATTTTAACTAGAATTGTGCAAAGAAGGATGGAGAAAAAGGCGGAAGAAATATTAGGAGAAGATCAGTTCGGATTTAGACGAAATAGAGGAACGCGCGAGGCCATTCTAGCTTTACGAGTAATTATAGAAAAAACGATAGAAAAGAGAAAGAGCGTCTATATAGGATTTGTAGATTTAGAAAAAGCCTTCGACAACGTAAAATGGGGGAAGATGTTCGAAGTGCTGAGAAAGGTAGGGATGAAATACAGGGACAGAAGAATAATACATAATCTCTACAAAGAGCAAAAGGCAGTTATAGAATGTGAGCAGGAACAAAGGGAAGTAGATATCCGGAAGGGAGTGAGACAAGGATGTGCATTGTCACCTCTAGTTTTCAACTTATATATCGAAGATGCGATTAATATTGTTAAGGAAAGAACAGCCTCAGGGATCAATGTACAGGGCCAAACTATTAACATGCTCAGATTTGCGGATGATATAGCAGTGTTAGCATCTAGCAAAGAAGAATTAGGAGCGGCTTTGAATGAAATGGAAGCAGTTTTGACACAGGGCTTCGGCATGAAAATCAATAAAAAGAAAACTAAAATTTTGGTATGTAGGGGATGTGAAAATAGAACTAAAATGGAAATACAAATTGGAAATGAGAAGATAGAGGAGGTCGCGGATTTCTGCTACTTAGGAAGTAAAATAACTCAAGACGGTAGGAGCACTAAAGATATAAAACAAAGAATGGCGCAGGGCCGAGTTGCGTTTAACAAAAAGAAACAACTGTTATGCTCGAGAACGGTTAATATAGAGACTAGGAAGAGACTCTTAACGTCGTATGTATGGAGTACGGCATTATACGGGTGCGAAACTTGGACAATAGGAGAAGCGGATAGAAAAAGAGTAGAAGCGTTTGAAATGTGGTGCTACAGACGCATGATGAAGATACCGTGGATAGATAAGTTTAGCAATAGGGAAGTATTAGAAAGAGTTGGGGAAAAGCGAAAGGTATGGAAAACAATAAAGAGTAGGAGAGATAGGATGGTAGGACACCTTCTACGACACGAAGGAATAGTTCGTGACATACTAGAGTCAGAGATAGGAATAAAAAGAGGTAGGGGTAGGCCTAGATTAGACTAC
Source organism: Xestobium rufovillosum (assembly GCA_963966045.1). Classification (NCBI taxonomy): domain Eukaryota; kingdom Metazoa; phylum Arthropoda; class Insecta; order Coleoptera; family Ptinidae; genus Xestobium; species Xestobium rufovillosum. The sequence goes on along the minus strand of OZ014492.1, from coordinate 17,785,780 downwards.
TGCTCTCAAATAGTTAGGGATGTAGGATGTTCTACTTTTAGAGAAATGCGTAGGTTAGCTCAGGATAGAAAATAATGGAGGTACGCGTCCAACCAGTCTTCGGACTGAGAACCTTATGATGATGATGAAAATATAATGAAAAATTACGTAAATCAGAACGAATGTGCAATTAAAAAACAATTGTATATCAAAAAATAATGAATATGGAAAGTAACCTGGGTAGAATTTAGACACCCAGTATAAAAACGAAAACCACGTATAGGCGCCGATGACGCGGTAAATTCCCTACACCGCACGAGCAGCACAGAGCAAAAAATATTAATCGCGTCAATGAAGTCTTGTTCTCGGAAGGCCTCAGAAACAGCTCCGATTTTGATGATTTTTTTTTAAATTTTTGTTTTTTATATTATTTAAAATCAGAAACCTTTTGAAGCGGGGATATAACTATTAATATTATTTAAACAATACCTATATATGACATTTATCTAAAAAAATTACTTTTGCGTGGTTTCTTTCCAAAAAAGTCTTCATATATTAATTTTAGTTTAAAAAATAGTTGTTAAAAAAGTTTTTAGTCATAATTTAAAATTTACATCATAAAAATTCACTATGCGGGTCAAGAAAAACGTATGCGTTACGTGTATATTTTATCTATATTGGTAACTTCGCCAATATTTTAACTACGAGCTTGCCCCCTTATCCTCTTTCGCTTTTTGATAACGCTGGAATGAGGAAAACGACAAAATCAACACTATATGATATTTTTGAACAATGTGAAACGGATGTTAATGATGTTACTAAATTTTTTTACATTATTGATGGTGGTGTGTTACTTCATAGATTAAAATGGGACAAAAATAATAAGTTTCTTCATATTTGTCTACAGTACATTAGATATTTACGTAATAACTATGGTACTAACGTTATAATTGTTTTTGATGGATATGATAATGGTGGAACTAAAGTGTCTGAGAGAAATCGTCCCAGAACAACGGGGCAATATTTCTGGAGCACATAGTTTGGGTCAAAATAACACTTAAATCAGGACGCCTCCCTTCGAAGCTATTCGCCCTTAAAGGTCAAGTCCTGAAGAAGGCTTTTTGCTGGTAACTTTCAAACTACTGTATCGAATGTTATAAAATTTGGATTGTAGACATAGTAAGCAAGTACCTGTGATCGAGTGACTTGACATCTTCCATATCTTGTCTAGGAAGCCGGGGGTGGAACACTCCTAATGCTTTTCACCCCTTAACTTTTACGTTGATGCTTTTAAGGAATTTGTAATGACATTTTTAAATTCCTCAAACAATTTTCTCCAAAAAAGGTACTCTTTCTTGAAACCGTTAAAACGGCCCGTTCACGAGAAAAAAAATTATACAAAGAGCAAAGACGTGATTTATCATTTTTACTACATAAAAACATATGCGTCTACAAGGTGCGCACTTCAAAAATTTATTGTAGCTGCTATTATGTTTGCAAAACCGATTGTTGATACATTTTCACTTCATTTTCATTTTCTCACATGTTTCATGAAGCAGTTCATATTTCATAGCCTGGCTAGTATAGTAAAAATCGGTAAAAATTATAAACCATGTCTTTGTATGCATTTTTTTCTCGGAAACGGGCCGTTTTAACGGTTTCAAAAAAGAGTACCTTTTTTGAGAATATTGTTCGAGGAATTTAAAAATGTCATTGCAAATTCTTTAAAAGCACCAACGTAAAAGTTAAGGGATGAAAAGCATTAGGGGTGTTCCTAGATAAGATACGGAAGATGTCGTGTCACTAGACCAGAGATACTTGCTTACTATACCTACAGTCCAAATTTTATAACATTCGATACAGTAGTTTGAAAGTTACCAGTAAAAAACCTTCTTCAGGACTTGACTTTTAAGGGCGAATAGCTTCGAAGGGAGGCGTCCTAGAAAAATTTTTTTGATATGATTTAAGTGTTATTTTGACCCAAACTATATGCTCCAGAAATATTGCCCCGTTGTTCTGGGACACCATGTATAAGTAATACATCAATCGATTATTTATTTGAAGAAGACATGCCTCTAAATACAACTAAAGAGAAATTCTTGGGAAACAGCAAAAATAAAAATAGATTTATTAATCTTCTCTGCAAAGAACTGGCCGAAAATAATATTCAGCGGAGTCAAGCGGAAAGTGATGCGGATCGTTTAATCATACAATCAGCTTTGGATTGTCCCTTTTATGATGTAGTTGTTGTAGCAGAAGACATAGATGTGTTAGTGTTATTGATGGCTTTAGCACCTGATGATAAAGAAATGTTGTTTTAAAACCACTCAAAAATAATGCCTTGCAACGAGTTTATTCGACAAAAACCATGTTAATGAAATATCCATTATATTAAAAAAAATCATAGTAATAATAATAATAATAATAATAAACGTCTTTATTTAGTACACAATATATACAGAATAAACAAATTCATTAAGATGAGGGTGCACAAGGTGTACTAAAATGGCGAAGTTCAACTTTCAGATGTAAACATCTGTCAGTTGTTCTTCCACTCAACCAAAATAGACAAAAAAAATGTATTTAACATAATCAGAAAAACAGAAAAGCGGATGAACAATACTTAAAAACGAATATAAATTGAATAAATTATTCAAGCAAAGAAAGCACAAAGTAAAAAAAAAATATAGTCAACATCAAGCAACGCAATTAAGCAAAAGTATACATGAACCAAATTAATGCATAAAACAATACAATTAACCAAATAAATACATAATGCAATCATAAATGGAAAAGAAAATATCTAAATACCTACACAAACAAAAAGAAAAAAAAAATGCAAGTGAACCCAAGGCCACCCAAAAGGCATGACAAAAACTTCAAAATTCATAATTCTCAGAACAGTAATTAAAGTTTCACAATGCAATGCAACACAATGCAATGGAGAGGCAGAACAAGCTGGAAAAAACTATGCTCCAAGTAAGAAGCGCTTCATATGAACTCTAAAGGTCTCAATTGAAAGATTCTTAAACTCAGGCGGTGCACCATTGTATAAGCAACAAATATTGTGAGAAAAAGACTTCCTGAAAAAAGAGTGACCATGCAAAGGCAGAGAAAGCAGATCTTTACGACGTAGGGTAAAGTGGGTAGTGATTGGCATCCTTAAGGATTTTGTTGCAATTAATTACTGATAGCCGGTTTAATTTATAATTTGGATGAACGAAACCTAAAACAAATTACTGCTGAAGGTTGACAGAACAGAATGATTACTGGTAATATCTAATTGAGATGAAATTCTTTTAATAATTTAACAATATCAGTGAAAACAGGGTTTTGGCAGTCATTGGCACCTATAATGCGGTTATTGGCACATGAAAGCTTAGTGATTGGCACATGATTCTCATCATGTGTTTATCGCTATTAAGATGTAATATGTTATTGTTAATGTAAATAATTAACATTAAGATAAAGTAAATACTCCAGAAAAATGTTTAAAAATTTGTAATTCAAATTTAATGGCAAGTACACAAAATAAGTTTTAATAAAGTAACTTCATCATAAAGTTTTCAGTTCGAAGACTGGTTGGACGCGTACCTCCATCCTTTCCTATCCCGAGCTAACCGAAGCATTTCCCCAAAAGTTGAACATCCTACATCCCTAACTATTAGAGAGCAGTAGTCTAATCTGGGCCTACCCCTGCCACTTTTTACTCCTATCTCTGACTCTAGAATGTCGCGAACTAAGCCTTCGTGCCTCAGAAGATGCCCTACCATCCTATCTCTCCTATTCCTTACTGTCTTCCATAAATTTCGCTTTTCTCTAACTCTCTCTAATACCTCTCTGTTGCTAACTTTATCTATCCACGGTATCTTCATCATGCGTCTATAGTACCACATTTCAAATGTTTCTAATTTTTTCCTATCCGCTTCTCCTATCGTCCAAGTTTTGCACACGTACTTTGCCGTATTCCATACATACGTTTTTAAGAGCCTCTTCCGAGTTTCTACATTTATCATTCCCGAGCATAATAGTTGTTTCTTTTTATTAAATGCAACTCAGCCCTGCGCTATTCTTTGTTTTATACCCCTAGAGCTCCTACCATCGCGAGTTATTTGACTTCCTAAATGGCAGAAATCTGAGACTTTCTCTATTTTCTCGCCCTTTACACACCAAAATTTTGGTTTTCTTTTTATTAATCTTTATACCATAGCACTCCGGCAAAACCGCTTCCATTTCGTTCAGAGCCCTTCCTAATTATTGCCCTTTGCTGGCTGCTATATCATCCGAGAATCTAGCATAGTAATAGTTAGGCCCTGTATATAAATTCCAGCAGCTATTATGTCTTTAACAATATTAATCGCATCTTCGATATATAAATTGAAAACTAAAGGCGATAACGCACATCCCTGCCTCACGTGCATATTATAAAACAAAATGTCTTCTAAATTATGTATGTTCTTATTTTCTTTTTTAGTTTATTTCTGATTTCTTGCACGAATCACATTCAAAGTTTTGCACATCCAAATTTTGTTTTATCGAGCACCTATTGTGGTAAGTGCGCTTGCAAAACTTACACTTCACTCGGGGTGAAGCACGAACTATATTCAAAGTGCGCATGAAGCATAATAATAATAATATAATATTTTTGCATCATCTTGGAAGGTACCAGTAATTTTTCATGATCAGCAGACGTTTTCGGGCAGCACGTGGAGGGTTTATTTATTAAAAACTAGAAGAGAACACATTTTTAAAGGTCGTGCCAATAACTGAAATTAGTTGTATATTGTAGCAATCGCAGTTATTGGCATAGGTGCCAATCATTCAAATCTATTACTTTTCCATTTTAGTTATTGGCACCCCAACATTTTTGCATTTAACGTAAAAATATAATTCACTCATATAAACTAAGGCACAATTGAATGTTTATGATTCAATAAAAAAATTCGAAATTAGTGTAACTTATCCAGTAGCGTTTATACACATTCTATGGCAAAGCACCTCTGCTACGAATTTCACTACCTTTCGGTTAGTAGACCACACTGTCACAGGAAGATTGATTTGGCGCCAAAACACTAATCTGCAGCGATGTTATATTAGCTTCATATTATTGCCAACATATCAAAGATGTTAGCAGATGTTGATTTTTATGTATTTAGTCTACCCTAAGTTAATGTATAATAAAAAGCTTTTGGGTGCCAATCACTAGAGGGGATGCCGACAAGTACATTGTTTACCCTATATTGATATTATGTACATCAGTTCTAAATTTGATTTTTCGGTATAGATAAGCTGGTGTAAAAAGTTGTTATTATTTTGTGGTACAGACAAACTGAATGCAAAAAACGGCGGGATTCCATGTTCAACCAGGGTATCGTGGCAAGTTTATGCGAAATGTGCCCACCACGACGAATGCCGAAAATTAAACGTAAGCAGGCATTCTGAACAACCTGGATCTTTCTTACGTCACTTCTATCTAGACATGGTCCATACAAACCAGACGCATAGTTAAAATTGGACAGAACAAACATTTCGCACAAAGTGACCTTAATCTTATAATCGATAAGTTTTCTTACACTGTAAACGAATTTTAGGTTCATATATGCAATCTGTATCAACTTTTTAATATGCAGTGAAAACTTTAACTTGTCATCAAATATAACACCCAGATTTCTAGCACTTTCCGTAAATTCTAACACCTGACCATGTATGGAGATCACTAATTGATCCAATACCTCATTTCGACTGACACCACTTGAAGTGTTGCCAAACAGTAACATTTTAGACTTGTGAGGATTAATGATGAGCGCGTGACTTCCAGCAGCATCACAAAATGTGCTCAAATCGTGATTGATTCTTAGAGAAGCAAGGTTCAATTCTCTACCATTAAAGGGGTAACACAATTGAGTGTCATCAGCATAGAAATGACTTCCACAAAACTTAATACTTGATACAAAAACAGAAGTATATAAAGTGAACAATAACGGACCAAGTACGGAACCTTGCGGCACACCACAAAGAACACTGCCTTCACCGGAAACTTGACCATTAAATCTAACAACCTGTCTCCTGTTTTTCAAATAACTAGAAATTAAGTTAACCGCACATGAATTGAGACCAATGTAGTGTAAGATTGACAATAAAATACCATGATTCAGGGTGTCGAAAGCCCTGGAAAAATCCAACAGAATTAAAACACAGAATTTTTTCTGGTCCAGTGATGTTATAATATCATCAACAACATTAAGCAAAGCTGTCTCACAACTATAACCCTCTCTAAAACCTGACTGAGTAAAGGGAATTAGACTGCTACTCTGTAGATGCGACGACAGCTGCGAGGCCATCACCCTCTCCAAGACTTTCGACAACACTGGTAAAATGCTAATTGGCCTGATGTCTTTCAGTTCTTTAGGCTTCATCTCTTCTTCATTCATGCATTCCCTGGATGTGATACTATATCCGCTATTTACAATAAAGGGAACAATAATTTTATTACAATTTATTTTTAATAATGATCAGAAGTTACGTACAGCAGCTGAAACTTTCCTGGTTGAAGAACAAAGTGAAAAAATACTTTTTAATTAAGGTATTAATTGTATTCTCACAATGTATGGTGCCAAAACTGCCAGAAACTTGAGTGAACTTCGATACAAACGTTTCATAACATTAGCGTCAAAGGACAAGAGCGTACAACTCAGTTCGTTACCTCCGACAGAAGATGTAGCAAAACAACATATTAAAAGAGTTTACTTACAAGTTCAACAATGGCAAAATAATGCTCAAATACCTCCTGAAGAATGGGGTTGGAAAATAGAAAATCGCTTTAAACCAATAAAAATGACACTACCAGCAGCACCTATGAACGTTTTGAAAATCATATTTTGCTCTTGTAAAACCGGATGCGGATCAGCGTGTGGCTGCAGAAAAAGTGGCCTTCATTGCTCACCTGCCTGCGTGATTTGCAGTGGAAGTGACTGCGACAATCACCCACCACTGAAAGAAGATGAAGTCACAGCATAATACAGCAGAACAGCTCTCCCTAAATTTCCTAGATCGCGTGGCCTAGCCTAGCCCGCGCAACTCCTCAGGCTACGCACGTGTTCTTTTTCGTCTGTTGGCGAGTTAATACCGGTGTCTACCCGTTTGTTAAATCGCCGCGGTAGTAAATCACTTACAGTTGAAGGTCACCAAATGCAGCTAAAATAGTTCAAAGACACCGCCAAGAACTTTAACTGCTGTATTATGCTGTGATGAAGTTTTCAATATACAAAATGATGATAAAAATTAAATTTTTTTTATGTATATATAAATAAACCAGAAAGTTTACATATTTCATGTATTACTTGTAATTTTGATGCACATAATTGTTTTGATCTATTATTGCCTACAAATATTGATGAACAATTTTTAATTAATTTTTTTTATAAATGTCTCATAAAATAATAAATAATCCACAATTCATAATAATTTTCTAATTTACTTTCGTATATTAATTGTAGAATAAGTATTGTATGAAAAACTGATTTTTTTATATAAATATCATAAATAGTGTTTAAACAATATAAATGATTATTTCCCCACTTCAAAAGGTTTCTGATTTTAAATAATATAAAAAAAACAAAAATTTAAAAAAAAATTATTAAAATCGAAGCTGTTCTTGAGGACTTCCGAACATTGCCTGTTTTATGTATTTATTGACGCGACTATATAGCTAGAGTCTCAAAAATGTTAAAAACTATGCGTAAAATGAACCGTATTTACAGCATTACCAAAGTTTTGAAAATTTACAGAGCACACTCCATTTTACCCTATATTATAGGTATTATTACTCTCACATATTATTATATTATTACTCTGGCATTCACATTCACATTCACAAATACAAATATCAAATTTTATTTTTTATGATAAAACGTTCTGGAAATATTAATCATAAAGTGACCCCATTCTTAATTTCGGGAGGAGGACTTTAGTAGCTATGTTCATAAAAAAACTTTTTGACTCAAAATTTCGCCAGGAATCAGTTCTTCAAACTTGTGTCGATTTAATGCAGGAAATTTCAAAACAATGATCCATGATCCGAAAACTGGTTGGACGCATACTTCCATCCTTTTCTATCCTGAGATAACCCACGGATTTCCCTAAAAGTAGAACATCCTACATCCCCAAATATTTGAGAACAGTAACCTAATCTGGGCCTACCCCTACCTCTTGTTATTCCTATCTCTGATTCTAGTACGTCGCAAGCTATTCCTTTATGTCTCAGGAGGTGTCCTACCATCCTACCATCCTATCTTGCCTATTTTTTATTGTCTTCCATACCTTTCGCTTTTCCCCAACTCTTTCTTATACCTCTCTTTAGTTAACCTTATTTATCCACGGTATCTTTATCATGCGTCTACTCCTCGTCATTTTTCATTCAACGCCCATTGCGCCTCTTCCAAGAATTCAATCTGGGATTCCCCGCGATTCTTATTGGCAACATCCATGATCTTTTTCAGCCATTAATGTATTCCTTTCAGGTTTATTTTCCTCTCAATAGCAGGCTAAAATCCGCGCGTGAAAATGTTTTAACAACGAAATTCAGACAATGAATGCGAAGTCTCGTCCCGTTTATATCGTGTTTCTGTGTAAACATATACCCTATCGGTGGCAAGCTTACTTGATCCCTTCACTATGGCACGAGACACCCCAGGTGTTAAGTTATAAAGAATATTGCGTTTACCTTACGGCTTACGATGCCCCCGTCGTGTTTTCCGTACCAAAACATATTATGAAAGAAGTTTCTGCCGCGGCTTAGGTGTAATATCGCTTCTTTTAATCTCGGGCTACCCCTATTACGCCACCGAAGGGAAGAATGTACTTAATTATAAACTCCATGAGAAAGCCACTCGCGATATTGAAAATACCGACACAATCAGATACCATGAACCGATTCAACCTGCAAGAAATTGATACTAGATTCGTTCTTGTAGACAAACGACAGAGAGTAACTCAGAGTCTATCATGAAGTCATCATAACATTCTAATGTCAAAATAAACTAACCCGTCCGGTCATGCGAATGCTTGTATTGAAATAGTCCATTTCCCACTACTTGTAAGACACACAAAAATACTGCATTGTGCCTGATGGTATACCAAACGCGACTCTTTGATTTATTTCAACCCGCGCTTGCCGGGTGCTTTAAATTTAATAAAAACAGAACTGCTTTCAATGACAAAATCACTTAAATCACTTAAAATACCAAAAATTTATGTAATTGGGGAAATTTTAAGTGAACATGGTCATGAGGTATTGCGCTTGCCACCTTGCCACTGCTATAGAATTAATATCGGCCGACGCAAAACTTTCTTATGAAAAATATGTTGGAGCCGGACTTACATCAGACAAAGTCTAAAGATGTGGCAAAACTCTTTATACCATATTACAGAGGACTATTGGGGGAAAGTGGTAGAGCATACCGAAAAATTAATGAATGGACGGAACGAGAAAGTTTTAGATGTTCTAGTCAACAGAATAATTATTTCATTTTTTGAAGAAGACGATGGTACTTCTGACGACTCCTAAGTATAGGGCAGGACGCTTTTCTCGATATATCGAATAACGATATGTCTTTTAATATATTTGTTCTCCCTACAATCGTGCGTCCCTATATTGTGCAATTACATGCAATCCTGCGTCCACCGTAATTCTGCGTCCATATACGGACGCAGGATTGCCTGCCCATAGTAAACGTTGGCGGGGAGGGGTAGCAGCCTGCAGAAACAAAATCAGGTGGACGTCAAATTGTCGGTATAATAAAATTGATCAGTATAATGAAGTTCACAAAATTTCCGCTGCGAGGCGCTGCGGAATTTTTCTATATACACGATTCCGTATATACATAATTTATGCTTCCGCGTATTCTGCGTCCGATCGATATACTTACTTTCACGATGTGGTGGTTACTGCTACCGAAGAGAGTGGCAACAGGGTTTTTATTCTTTATCATCTGTCTATGAGGAGCTGGTGGAAAAAGTCTTTTAATAATCTTGCCTCAGCCGCGCGCAACTAAATTTCAGAAATGTGTAAATCTAATATTGAATAATGAATTTATTGCTTCCCATTTGGGATTACAATTTAAAATAAAGAAACAAATGGAACAAATAAAAGTAAAATAAAATTATTCTCACAATTCATTTCAGCATATCTCAACTCCCATTCATGTGTAATTCACCCTCCATCTCCTTTCTTCCCCTCTGTATCAATTCCATCCACTTCTCCCCTCCGCTTTCCTCCAGTATCATCTCCACTCTCACTTCTTCGGAGTTCTCTCTCCACCAGCACCTCTCTAACACATGTTCTCATGTCTCCTCCGCCTCGTATACCCTACACATTCTTCTGTCTTCGCTTTTCAAATACCTTCCATCTCTCATCTCATTATATAGATATTCGACCCGGATTTGCTCCAACAATTATTTCCCGGGCAAGTGCCCCGACAGGCATTGAATTACAGAGCAAATTCAATGCATGTAGAGGTATTTGCCCGGGAAATAGTTGTTGGAGCAAATCCGGGTAGAATTTTTATATTTTTGCTCTTCGACTTTAAGAATAGATGCTGGTTTGGTTTGTTTGTACATAGCTGCTCCATACTGATGAGCTCTAATAAGAGTGAAATCATGATATGCGGTTGCTGTATGCAAACAAACCAAACAGTTTCTATTCTTCCTTTGTTCTCATCTCATTTCCCAGCTTAAACCTCGCCACCCTTATTATCCTCTCCTCCCTTCCGCTTCTTTGTAAATATCCTGGCAGTCCCTCTGCTCTTATCTCATTGTATTTATTGTTGTATCTTGATCGTCTTCTCTTCTTTATCCTGTTCTTGTATTTGCCTGTCTCTCTCCTCTACCTCTCTCACTATGTTCCATCCTGATGTTCTAAAGTTCCCCACTTCTGCTGATGTCTACCCTCGCTCCTGGTAAAAATATTCTTACTTCTCTTCCCATTTCGATCTTTCATTTCCTCTCTTCCGTACCTCTTCCTAACACTGCCTGGCTAACTCGTTACAGCACCCACCTTAACTTTTCTTCGTATTTCATTGTTCTCGTTCCTGCCCTGATTCTCAATTTATCTCTGTTTGTCTCCTCTCTTATCATGTACCCTGTCGTTATCCAATTTAAATCCAGTGTCGATCTTTATGTACTTCTCATGGAGCCACTCTATTTTCTCTCTCTCTCTCTCTCTCTCTCTCCTCACCCCCAAATTTCCGCTCCATACATTCCTACGCTCCTCACTAATGCGTCAATCCACTTTACTATTCTCTTCCAGTCCCTCAAACATTCCTCTTTCCCAATCCCCATACCTACCTGTTTCATCGCTATTGTTGTCTTGCTACATCTCTTACATGCTTCTTTTGTCGCCCACTTTGTAAGGTGAATCCAAGGTATTTAAACTCTCATTTCTTCCAACTCTTCCCACTTCCAATTCTCTATGCGACTTCTTCCTGAATCTCATAATTTAGTCTTCTCCGTGTTCAATGCTAGTTCTTTCCTCTCCAAACATTCCATTCTTATCAGCATCTAATTGCGTTCTTTCTCTTCCTTTGCCAAGAGGACTATATCATCCGCATATGCTGGTGCCTAATATTCCTTTTTCCCTATCATCACTCCTCCCGCCTGCCCCTCATTACCTCTTCTAAATATGACTTCTCTATCTACCCGTCCAAAATACTTCACTTAGCCGTCCTCCCACCCTTACTATGTTTCTTGCTCTATATGTTTCTTGCCCTGTATTCCCTCTTAATTACTTTCTTTCTCTCCAACAATTTTTTTCCTGTTAATTTTGGCAAATGCTACCGTCAGATCCACTAAGTATGTCATTATTTTCCCTCCCTTCCTTTTCGTTTCTATCCCTATTACATGATTCAGTGCGTAAATATTTTCAATCGTACCTCCCTCTCCCTTTCCTGAATCCTGATTGCCCTTCTTCTCCTCTAACTTTTCTTCCAGTATATTTGCCAGTACTGGTGCATATTTTTTGTATATGTTTGCGTCAGTCTCACTCCTCCGTAATCTGCCGTTTCCCTCCCATCTCCTTTCTTTCTTATTGGCAGTATCAGTCCCTCCCTTCACATTCCCATATTCCACTGCATATCTTCCTTATCATCTCCAGTGTTTCCTCAACTTCATGTGTCTTTACTTCATTTTGTAGTTCGTCCACTCCTGCAGCTTTTCCTAATTTCAATTTATGAATTCTTAATAAGTTAACCCCACACGCTAAAAGACATCATCATCATCATCATAAGGTTCTCAGTCCGAAGACTGGTTGGACGCGTACCTCCATTCTTTTCTATCCTGAGCTAACCTACGCATTTCCCTAAAAGTAGAACATCCTACATCCCTAACTATTTGAGAGCAGTAGTCTAATCTAGGCCTACCCCTACCTCTTTTTATTCCTATCTCTGACTCTAGTATGTCACGAACTATTCCTTCGTGTCTTAGAAGGTGTCCTACCATCCTATCTCTCCTACTCTTTATTGTTTTCCATACCTTTCGCTTTTCCCCAACTCTTTCTAATACTTCCCTATTGCTAACCTTATCTATCCACGGTATCTTCATCATGCGTCTGTAGCACCACATTTCAAACGCTTCTACTCTTTTTCTATCCGCTTCTCCTATTGTCCAAGTTTCGCACCCGTATAATGCCGTACTCCATACATACGACGTTAAGAGTCTCTTCCTAGTCTCTATATTAACCGTTCTCGAGCATAACAGTTGTTTCTTTTTGTTAAACGCAACTCGGCCCTGCGCCATTCTTTGTTTTATATCTTTAGTGCTCCTACCGTCTTGAGTTATTTTACTTCCTAAGTAGCAGAAATCCGCGACCTCCTCTATCTTCTCATTTCCAATTTGTATTTCCATTTTAGTTCTATTTTCACATCCCCTACATACCAAAATTTTAGTTTTCTTTTTATTGATTTTCATGCCGAATCCCTGTGTCAAAACTGCTTCCATTTCATTCAAAGCCGCTCCTAATTCTTCTTTGCTAGATGCTAACACTGCTATATCATCCGCAAATCTGAGCATGTTAATAGTTTGGCCCTGTACATTGATCCCTGAGGCTGTTCTTTCCTTAACAATATTAATCGCATCTTCGATATATAAGTTGAAAACTAGAGGTGACAATGCACATCCCTGTCTCACTCCCTTCCGGATATCTACTTCCCTTTGTTCCTGCTCACATTCTATAACTGCCTTTTGCTCTTTGTAGAGATTATGTATTATTCTTCTGTCCCTGTATTTCATCCCTACCTTTCTCAGCACTTCGAACATCTTCCCCCATTTTACGTTGTCGAAGGCTTTTTCTAAATCTACAAATCCTATATAGACGCTCTTCCTCTTTTCTATCGTTTTTTCTATAATTACTCGTAAAGCTAGAATGGCCTCGCGCGTTCCTCTATTTCGTCTAAATCCGAACTGATCTTCTCCTAATATTTCTTCCGCCTTTTTCTCCATCCTTCTTTGCACAATTCTAGTTAAAATTTTTGACGCATGGGAAGTTAAATTGATAGTTCTAAAATTTTCGCATCTATCCGCGCCTTTTCTTTTTGGCAAAGCTACTATGATGTTCCGTTTGTAATCTTCTGGAATCTCGCCTGTCAGGTATATGCGACTAACTAGTTTAAATAAACGATCTATTACCTCTTGACCTGCGCACTTTAAGATTTCTGCCTGCAAGCCATCTATACCTGGTGCTTTATTATTCCTTAAACTTTTTAGTGCTATCTCAAACTCTTCTCTCATTATAGGACTCCCTAGGTTATCCCCCTCTACACTGCTTTCGCTTTCTAATATATCTTGCACTTCCTGTCCCGCATATAAGTTTCCTAAATATTCTTTCCACCTATCTGCCTTCTCCCCGCTTCCGATTAGGATATCTCCTGCCTCATTTCTAATGTTTTTGGTACTAGATCCAATTTCTCTAAAATTTCTCCTAATTATTTTATATGCTTCATCAGTCTTTCCTACTTCGAATTTATCTTCCACTTCTTTGCATTTATTATCGATCCATTGCTCCATTGCGCTAAAAGACAGTAAGGATTAATCTTCAACTCCTAAGGATGCTGACGTTGTCAGCGAAACACGTGTCGGGTTTCATTACTGTGTCACTGTATTTTGGCGTGTGAGGTTAACTTATTAAGAATTTATAGTGAATTTACGTCAAAGTTCTCGATTCAACCACTCTGTGCTCTTTCAATCTGTTTACCACGTCTCCGACTTCCTCCAGTTTATTGTCTCTACTTGTACCTCTTTACTTGTTTCTTCGTTCATGTCATTCTCATAATTTTCTCTCTCCCCCTCGCCCCCCCCCCCCAGTACTTTTATAAAGTGCCTCTTCCAATCACCCATTGTAATTCTTTAATCTATCTCTCTTCCTCGTTTCCTCTCTCTACTTATTATATTCCATACTTCTTTTTCTGACTTCACTTTTCCTATTTTTTGCAATAGCTTGATACTTGCCCCTTCCTTTTCTTTCGGCATAAGTTCTTGTAGGCATTTTTAGCTTCCTAGTCTAAGCTAGGTAGCTATTGTGATAGTCGTTTTTTGACCATGGTGTTTTTTCATCAAATGTGGACGTTTCAGGTCATTCTAAAGCTCGGTTTTTCAAAGAATCCAACACCGGGTTAAGTCTGACACCGGCTTCGTTGCTATGATACAACCAATCAGAAAGCCGGTATCATAGCAACAAAGCCGGTGTCAGACTTAACGCGGTGTTGGATTCTTTGAAAAACCGGGCTTAAGACTTTTTGGCAAGGTGGCACATTTCCGTCCGTATGTATGTGTGTATGTCTGTTGGCACTTTTACGGGAAAACGGCTCCACAGATTTTGCTGAATTTTTGCATACATATATCAGAGATGGTTCATAGGAAACTGGCGGGGCGGGTTTTTTTAAACACTTTTGAGCCGAGATATGACGTCATAGAACATTTTTTTCAATGAGACCGTATATATTTTTGTATTGCATCGGCTAGAGGGTATTTTTCTCTACACGATATGCGAAAATCGTAATAGGTTGTATAAGGAAAAAATTGAGAAAAAAAATTACGAAACGGCGCGCGCGCGCGCGCGCCAAACGCGCCTTCCAGTTCAGTTGTGGCTGTGGCTAGGAAGCTGTTCTGTCAATGCGTTGACAACTAGTTTTCTGACCTACCTATACTCTTCCAGGCTCATCTCCTCTTCGACATCTCATTGCTTTCCTTACTTCTCTATATCTCCCCACTCCCTGTCCCTCCAATTATTTGTCCTTCCTCCCCCCTTACATCCTTTTGGATAGTTTTCCATCTTGGTGCTCCCCTTATTATCTGTTCTATCTCCTTCACCATCTCATCTGTATTTTCTTCTCTGACTTCTTTTCCTCTGATGTTCTTCTTGTACTCCTCTAATCCTTCCTCCGACCAACCTATCACTGCTTTTTCCTCTTGATCTCATTTTTTTTATTTTCGCCATGTTGCATTCTTCTTTTAGTTCTGCAATTGTCCGACAGTGGTCCGAGTCCACGCTGTCTCCCACCTTCAGACTATCTTTACCAAGCTTCCATATTTCTAATGACATAATCAGTTACAGAGGTTCCTCTTCCTCCCACATAATAAGTTTTCCCTCCATACCTCCTCTGTTCATTCCATTCATTATTCCCCAACCTTCCTCTTCCACTAATTCCAGCACTAACTTTCCGTCTTTGTTTATGTTTTTCTTGGATTCCCGCCTACCCAAAGGACTTGTACCTTGACGCAGTTCTAGTAATACTGGGACGGGTGGGATGGCTTGCGCGCTTCAATGATCTAAAGAGCCGAACCATAGGTTTAACCATATTGGAGGGGTTTTTATTTGAGAAGCCAGACTAAATCAAGTCCCAGAAAGGGGGCAGCAGCTCTTTCAGTAATCATAGTGGCAAAGATCGTGAGGGTCGGTATGGCACTGTGATACACACTACTGCGATGTGGAAGGCAACGGGAAACCACCACATTATTATATCCCTGGTACAGCGTACTTCGAATTTATGATGATGACACTTTCTGGAGTAAAATATTCCGGAGGTAAAATAGTCCCACATTCGGATCTCCGGGCGGGGACTGCTTCGGGGGGAGTCATCAGAAATGATAAGTGTAACATTTCACGAGTCGGAGCGTGGAATGTTAGAAGCATGAAACAAGTAGGAAAGTTAGAGAATTTGAAAATTGAGATGGATAGGTTAGCATTAGACGTAGTAGGTATTAGTGAAGTGCGATGGCCAGAAGCCGGAGACTTCTGGAGCGGAGATTTTAGAGTAATACACACAGGATCTGTAGGAGGAAATTCGGGAGTAGGAATTGTTATGCGGAAAAAAGTAGGGCAGAGTGTAGAAAATTTGTTACAGCAAAGTGACAGGGTAGTTATGGTTAGGTTAGATTCGAAACCTGTAAAAACAGTAATAATACAGGTATATATGCCCACTTCTAACTACAGTGATGAGGTCGTAGAGGCAGTTTATAGTGATATTGAACATGTGCTAGATTTTGTGAGAGGACACGAAAATTTAATAATTATAGGAGATTTCAATGCAGTCGTAGGCACAGGGCGAGAGGGCGGAATAGTTGGTCCCTTTGGATTAGGCAATAGGAACGATAGGGGAGTGAGACTGATAGAGTTCTGCGATAAACATAACTTAACGGTCGCGAACACTCTATTTCACCATCATGTTAGGAGACGCTACACGTGGAAGATGCCAGGAGACCTAGGGAGATATCAAATAGATTACATTCTTGTTAGGCAAAGATTTAGAAATCAAGTTAGGGATTGTAGAAGTTATCCAGGAGCAGATATAGATAGTGATCACAATATAGTCGTTATGAAGGCCAATCCTAAATTTAAGATTTTGAAAAAACGAAGCCGAAGAAGGTATCTTGACCCAGAGAAACTAAAAGTTGATGATACGCGCGATAAGTTCGAGAAAAAGACAAACGAAGTACTAAAGGGCGCGGGCGAAAATATTGTTAGGGACATAGAGGAAGAATGGAATTGCATTAAAAATAGTTTAGTTTCCTCAGCTAGGGATATTTTGGGTCATAAACAGAATGAAAGTAGGAAACCCTGGATAACAAAACATATTGTGAGTCTAATAGAGGAAAGGCGCAAATATAAAAATAGGTTAGATGAAATAGGGAAACAAAGATATAAGGCGATCAAGTGGGAAATTATTCGGAAATGTAGGAAAGCGAAAGAGCAATGGATCGATGGTAAGTGCAAAGAAGTGGAAAATAAGTTCGAAATAGGAAAGACTGATGAAGCATATAAAATAATTAGGAGAAATTTTAGAGAAATTGGATCTAGTACCAAAAGCATTAGGAATGAGGCAGGAGATATCCTAATCGAAAGCGGGGAGAAGGCAGATAGGTGGAAAGAATATTTAGGAAACTTATATGCGGGACAGGAAGTGCAAGATATATTAGAAAGTGAAAGCAGTGTAGAAGGGGATAACCTAGGGAGTCCTATAATGAGAGAAGAGTTTGAGCTAGCACTAAAAAGTTTAAGGAATAATAAAGCACCAGGTATAGATGGCTTGCAGGCAGAAATCTTAAAGTGCGCAGGTCAAGAGGTAATAGATCGTTTATTTAAATTAGTTAGTCGCATATACCTGACAGGCGAGATTCCAGAGGATTACAAACTGAACATCATGGTAGCTTTGCCAAAAAGGAAAGGCGCGGATAGATGCGAAAATTTTAGAACTATCAGTTTAACTTCCCATGCGTCAAAAATTTTAACTAGAATTGTGCAAAGAATGATGGAGAAAAAGGCGGAAGAAATATTAGGAGAAGATCAGTTCGGATTTAGACGAAATAGAGGAACGCGCGAGGCCATTCTAGCTTTACGAGTAATTATAGAAAAAACGATAGAAAAGAGAAAGAGCGTATATATAGGATTTGTAGATTTAGAAAAAGCCTTCGACAACGTAAAATGGGGGAAGATGTTCGAAGTGCTGAGAAAGGTAGGGATGAAATACAGGGACAGAAGAATAATACATAATCTCTACAAAGAGCAAAAGGCAGTTATAGAATGTGAGCAGGAACGAAGGGAAGTAGATATCCGGAAGGGAGTGAGACAGGGATGTGCATTGTCACCTCTAGTTTTCAACTTATATATCGAAGATGCGATTAATATTGTTAAGGAAAGAACAGCCTCAGGGATCAATGTGCAGGGCCAAACTATTAACATGCTCAGATTTGCGGATGATATAGCGGTGTTAGCATCTAGCAAAGAAGAATTAGGAGCGGCTTTGAATGAAATGGAAGCAGTTTTGACACAGGGCTACGGCATGAAAATCAATAAAAAGAAAACTAAAATTTTGGTATGTAGATGGAGTGAAAATAGAACTAAAATTGAAATACAAATAGGAAATGAGAAGATAGAGGAGGTCGCGGATTTCTGCTACTTAGGAAGTAAAATAACCCAAGACGGTAGGAGCACTAAAGATATAAAACAAAGAATGGCGCAGGGACGAGTTGCGTTTAACAAAAAGAAACAACTGTTATGTTCGAGAACGGTTAATATAGAGACTAGGAAGAGACTCTTAAAGTCGTATGTATGGAGTACGGCATTATACGGGTGCGAAACTTGGACAATAGGAGAAGCGGATAGAAAAAGAGTAGAAGCGTTTGAACTGTGGTGTTACAGACGCATGATGAAGATACCGTGGATAGATAAGGTTAGCAATAGGGAAGTATTAGAAAGAGTTGGGGAAAGGCGAAAGGTATGGAAAACAATAAAGAGTAGGAGAGATAGGATGGTAGGACACCTTCTAAGACACGAAGGAATAGTTCGCGACATACTAGAGTCAGAGATAGGAATAAAAAGAGGTAGGGGTAGGCCTAGATTAGACTACTGCTCTCAAATAGTTAGGGATGTAGGATGTTCTACTTTTAGGGAAATGCGTAGGTTAGCTCAGGATAGAAAAGAATGGAGGTACGCGTCCAACCAGTCTTCGGACTGAGAACCTTATGATGATGGATTCCCGCCCCCCAGTACTTTTATAAAGTGCCTCTTCCAATCAGCCATTGTAATTCTTTCATCTATCTCTCTTCCTCGTTTCCTCTCTCTACTTATTATATTCCATACTTCTTTTTCTGACTTCACTTTTCCTATTTTTTGCAATAGCTTGATACTTGCCCCTTCCTTTTCTTTCGGCATAAGTTCTTGTAGGCATTTTTTTCTGACCTACCTATACCTACTCTTCCAGGCTCATCTCCTCTTCGACATCTCATTGCTTTCCTTACTTCTCTATATCTCCCCACTCCCTGTCCCTCCACTTATTTATCCTTCCTCCGCCCTTACATCCTTTTGGATAGTTTTCCATCTTGGTGCTCCCCTTATTATCTGTTCTATCTCCTCCACCATCTCATCTGTATTTTCTTCTCTGACTTCTTTTCCTCTGATGTTCTTCTTGTACTCCTCTAATCCTTCCTCCGACCAACCTATCACTGCTTTTTCCTCTTGATCTCATTTTTTTCTTTTCGTCATGTTGCATTCTTCTTTTAATTCTGCAATTGTCGGACAGTGGTCCGAGTCCACGCTGTCTCCCACCTTCAGACTCTATCTTTACCAAGCTTCCATATTTCCAATGACATAATCAGTTACAGAGGTTCCTCTTCCTTCCACATAATAAATTTTCCCTCCATATCTCCTCTGTTCATTCCATTCATTATTCCCCAACCTTCCTCTTCCACTAATTCCAGCACTAACTTTTCGTCTTTGTTTATGTTTTTCTTGGATTTCCTTGCTGTTTCTTCCTCTTCGTCAACTGTTGCCATCATTCCTCCTCTTTCACCTGTTCTTGTATTGAAATGGCCTCCTATTAATATGTTCTTCACCACCTCTTCCCCGCCTCTTATTTATTTTAACACTCTTATCTTCTCCTGCATATTATTAGTCACATTAAATAAATTACGCACTGGGTTTACCCTACGGGAAAAATTTAAGAAACCTGAAATAGAAAATGCGTGGCAAGAAGCATTTAAAAAAATACATTTTTCGTTTTTATCCAAAGTAGAAGAAGTCTTGTTTTACTTACTTTTGCGAGTTCCAATAAATTGTCCTATGATTGGCACCACTTCGCAGAGGAGTAGACAAAAAAGTTACTTATACTTACCGGTGTTGGCATTCTGGATTAGAATCTTCGACGGCTTCCACAACAATTATTCATATCCCTACATATCTTTCTCTTGCTTCTCCAGCGATCATCCGTACGAAAGCGCTGAAGATTCAACCTCTCACTTTACTTAACCCAATCGATGAGCTTAAGTTTAATAACTGGTGAATATTTAAATGGCAACGTCGCGGAGTTCAGCTGCGCCATTAAGTAAAACTGAATATACAATCGGACGCTCAAAGAGGTGGACGGTGAACTGGAATATACGGAGGACGCCTTAAAACCCTACTCATAAAAGGACGTCTTACTACATGAATAGTAAACTTTCCGTTATCTGACAGATTTTGAAATATCTTTGGCGGTTTTCCTTTTCTCCAGTGGTATGTGACTCTCTATCCTTGTTTAAAATTGTATATACACCATTAGTTCATGTGGACGCGGAATTGGGGAGGTAGTGAAAGGACGCGGCAATGATAGAGAGATGTATATATATATATGTATATCGATAATTTGATATATCGATAATTTGATATATCAATATGTATATCCATAATTTGATATATCGATAATTTAATATATCGATATTCCGATATCAAGTTTTTTACAAACATATGAGTATCTCAAAAACGATGTGTTAAAATTCAATGAAACTTTAAATATACCTAGATAAAAATTAATTGCCTTTAAATGTGTTTTTTTTTAAAAAGAGATTGACGTAAATGATATCTACTGTCCTTTTTAAAAATATATCCTTAAGAATCACCGTTTTCTCAACTTTTTTCTTGTAAACACTGCTTCCTCTTGCTTAGATCTCTCAAAAATGGCGCAACAAATTTGTATATATCTTTAATCTTTTATTGAACATGAACACGCCGTTTTTTAGTTATTTGCATGTTTGTAAAACACTTGATAACTTCTAAACTATTGATAACTTCTAAACTATTGTCCCAACGAAAACTTGTACCCCCGTAAAACACGGCAAAATAAACGTTTTGAAAAAAATCCAAAAACAAGTCGATTTTTATATCAAAGGGGACCAATTTTTATGCAATAATCATTCTTGCAACTCTAGCCCTGTGCGGGGGATAGCGACCCCCCCAAAATTTTTTAATGGGACGGGGGTCAAATGATCCCTACTTTGGAAGGGTTTTTCATTACTTACACAACCGTATTTGTTTTCTTCAATTCCATCAATTTGTTACCCAGAAATTGCTTCTTGTAGTTTCCAAGTTAAAAAATTAATAAAAGCACAAAAAGGTTTGAACTATCGAATGAATTGCTCGAAATGACCTCCACCAATTGTCATACAATAATACATTCTGGATTCAAATCCAGATCTTACATTTCTCAAGACCTCAGGAGTTATTAGCCGGCATTCTTCTTTGGAATAAACCATTTTGATTTAGTAAATAAACACGATTTTATACTGTGGCGAATAAGTTTATTTGTTCTGACGTTCTGATGTTCTTTTGTTCTTACTTTTTATTCTTATTAGTTTACTTGATTTTATTACTTTTCCATTCTAATACATTCGATAGTTTAAACCTTTTTGTGCTTTATTAATTTTTTAACTTGGAAACTTCAAGAAGCAATTTCTCGGTAACAAATTGATGGATTTGAATAAAACAAATACGGTTGTGTAAGTAATGAAAAACCCTTCCAAAGTATAGGTATCATTTGACCCCCCGTTCCATTTAAAATTTTGGGGGGTCGCTACCCCCCCAGCACGCATTATTCTATGTAACGGATAAGTCGTCCGCTCAAATTATGCCGATGTGAACCGATTGGAATATCTAGTTTCCGACAACGACTGCTGGCGACGAGTGTGGCGCAATGGTTAGCGCTTTCGCCTCGTGGCCCAGTGCGCTCGGGTTCGACTCCAATCTTGAAGGCCTTTTTTGTATTCCACCGTTTATTTTTTTACTTAAAAAACCGTTCTGGTCAAAAGGACAATTGAGCGAAGGCCGTTAGGCCGGAGCGAGTCTGTGTCATTTGATATAAAAGCAATATTAATGTAAGATAGACTTTTATTCATTATCACTTGGAAAGGCTAATAATTATATTAAGTGACCGATGCTTTAAACTGCGTCGTCGGTTACATACCTTCCGCTCATCGATACAACCCGATTGGAGGACTTGTCGGTTACATAGAATAATGCCCCCCGCACAGGGCTAGAGTTGCAAGAATGATTATTGCATAAAAATTGGTCCCCTTTGCTTTGATATAAAAATCGACGTGTTTTTGGATTTTTGTCAAAACGTTTATTTTGCCGAGTTTTACGGGGGTAAAAGTTTTCTTTGGGACACCGTGTATAAAAATGTTATAAAATGTGAAAGTTTTATGTAGGTACCTATACCATGTGTAACAGGAGTATGGTACACCTCCCTTTTTTTCTTTATTTTTGAAGATAAATTTCTGAAACTTGGCACATCGTATGTACTGAGTAATCGTCAAGTTTTGACACAAACAAGGAAATTTTCACACTTCCGGTTTCTGCGGATGTAGTGCAAACTTTTTATTTTCAAATGGGACAACCTGTATGCTATTGACTTTTTGGACTCTACATATTTTTCTGAATGCAATAGTACCCCATAAGCGACAATTCAAGTCCGAGACTTTTTTAAATCTAATTTTAATTTCGCCATTTAAGTGTGCAATGACTGTTCCAATTTATTCTAATAGACCCAGGTAATGCCAAGAAAAACGGAATTGCCTTGGAAATGCTAAATAATGTGATTCTTGCTTAAACAAAGTTCTCCAAAGGATTTTTTGGGCAAAACTAATTTTTTTTCAAATGGAACCATATTGGTACTACTAATAATAAGGAATCTTCTGATATGGCCAGTTTGCATCTAGGATAAGAACAACTGAAATTACAGTCCATCGAAAATTAAAAATAGGTATTTAATTTTGTTTTCATCAAATGCTAAGAACCTGCAAGAGGGCTTTGAAAATTTAAGAACAAATGAAACATGGTACCGATGTATTCCGAAAATTATGTAGAGTCCAAAAACTCAATAATATACAGGCTGTCCCATTCGAAATTCAAAAGTTGGCACCACTTCCGCTGAAACCGGAAGTATGAAAACTTCCTTGTTTGTGTCAAAACTTGACGTTTACTCAGTACATACGATGTGCCAAGTTGAAAAAAATTATCTTCAAAAATAAAGAAAAAAAGAGTTGTACCATGCTCCTGTTACACCCCGTATTGTTTCAAATTAACAAATAATTAGTCAAATTCTTAACTCCCCCTGCTAAATAGAGACATTTGCAAACCTGGGTACCTGCTCGTATTTACTTAAAGTCTGCCGAACAATTTTTTCAGAAAAATGCTGTCGCGTGGCCGTCGGACTGCGTGGGGTCACAGAGATGGGCCGTTTGGTCACCTGGTGGCATATTAATACAATATATTGTTTGTCAGATCTTAGACAATAATTGTGTCATTTTAATTTTCGTCCAACGAAATTATTTTTCATTTTTTGAGCATCTTTGTATTTGTATTAATTTTTATTGTTACTGAGTTTTGTTAGAGAATGTATTTTTATTCATCTTCATTTCATTTAAAACTCGCTCATGACACGCAAGTACGTAACATACCGCGTGACGCAGAGGAACTTTTTCCTTCGCTGTTTTAAATAAGGAAGTGCCTCCGTAACCGGCGCCGGCTACAGATTTATAGGTGTATTGTTGCCGGCGCCTGCGTGGGTCTGGTGCGAGAGGGCAGCTAAGGGGTCTGTTTAAAATCCGTATGTGTTGTATCAGTCTTTTTCGTTCCCAAATAGAAGCGCGCCGGCAACTATACGCAAGGCCGGCGCCGGCTACGGAGGCACTCCCTTTAAATAAAATGAAATTCGATTGAGCTAACCTACTCTTAAATTGTAAGTCTTTTCTTATTTTAAATTGAGTTTATTCCTTTGTATATTTTAGACTTCCCGCAATATTCTCATTTCAACAAACTATCACTTCACAACCTATAGCATTTGCTTAATGAATAAGCAGGACTACCTATTGAATTACACAGTTGGGAGTAATTTGTTTAAAAAGTACTCCATGGGTATGAGGGAAGGCTAATTTTTACTAACACAAGTTTGCTCTCAAACATAAAATGGTCCTTGTCAAAACAGACGAATAGAAAATTTTGGGATTTTGGGTATATTGGTCGTAATTAAATTAGGTCTATTATTTTTGAATGTAATAAGAAAAGATGTTCTATTTCTATCTAGTATAGAATGTCTTTGGTAATAAGAAAAGTGCTCGAAAGTGGGCACTGGAAAAGTGAAATTCTACTATGCCAAAATTATAAAACTGATTTCTTTCATGTGCAAGTCCCACTTTAAAAAAACTAGTTGTCAATGCATTGACAGAACAGCTTCCTAGCCACAGCCACAACGCGTTTGGCGCGCGCCTTCTTTTCGTAATTTTTATCTCATTTTTTTCCTCATACAACCTATTACGATTTTCGCACATCGTGTAGAGAAAAATACCCTCTATCCGATGCAATACAAAAATATATACGGTCTCATTGAAAAATATGTTCGATGACGCCATATCTCGGCTCAAAAGTGCTTTTAAAAAAACCGCCCCGTCAGTTTCCTATGGACCATCTCTGATATACGTATGCAAAATTTCAGCAAAATCTGTCGAGCCGTTTTCCCGTAAAAGTGCCAACAGACATACACACACACACACATATATACGGACGAAAATGTGCCACCTTGCCAAAAAGTCTTAGAATGACCTGAAACGTCCACATTTGATGAAAAAACACCATGGTCAAAAAACGACTATCACAATAGCTACCTAGCTCAGCTAGGAAGCTAATACCCATAACTTTGTGGAATTCAGTTATCGTCACCATATTTAAAAAATATTATTTATTCCTTGTTTATTAAGTAAAAGCAAAGTTGTGAAGTTGCGACTTGTGAACTTGTGATACATTGTTGAAAAGAGATTTTTACCGAGAATGTAAAGCATTAAACAGGGTGCTGTTTAAAATAAGAAGGTTGGGTCCACATTCAGTAAACTTAGAAGTAAATTTTTTAATCACTTTGCGCCAAAATTGTGCAATTTAATATTAGCTCAACCTGATGTCGTTCCTTCATTTAAAATAGCAAAGAAGAAATGGGGCATATTTGTTTTTATATATGTATATAGATATTTTAATTTTTGTATTTTTTCTTTGAGACGTTAGGTAAAAAATATTTCAATTCATTTTACTTTAATGCGATATACATAACTTTATTTCTCTCAACTTATGTTGATATTTTATTCATGGTGTTTTAATTTGCAATAAATTATAATAAATTTTGCAAAATTGTCTATTATTTATTACTAGGTGGTACCCAGCGCGTTGCTATATACATATATATACATATTATAGCGACGCGCCCCGGCTTCACATAAACGTATAAAAAATTCTGTTGATCCGATCGCTACCAAACTTCACAGGAATACCTGCTGGGCTAATCTGAAGATTGCCTGAAAATTTCATCAACATCGGTCCAGCCGTTTCGGACATAGGTAGATAGGTAGAAACATTTTTTGTGTTCTATAGATGCAGACTAGCTGGTACCCGGCGCGTTGCTGCCTCAGAAGAAATAATTGTGGTAAAATCGTTTGAAATTTGATAAACTGCAAATGGCATATGCCGTTTGACGTTTGCTGTCAATTGTCACTTTATAAATTATAGCGACCATAAACATAAACGTATAAAAAAAATTCTGTCGATCCGATCGCTACCAAACTTCACAGGAACACCCGCTCGGCTAATCTGAAGATTGCCTGAAAATTTCATCAACATCGGTCCAGCCGTTTCGGAGTCTATAACGGACATAGGCAGGTAGGTAGAAACATTTTCTGTGTTTTATAGATGTAGATTCTAACATTACCCGCCACTGGCACTTCATGTAATTATATTATAATAGGTAGTTTACTTGATATATTAAGTAGTTATATAGATTGTATCAAATATATGGACACCTATATTAAATTGATATGTTTGACATATTGATATAGTCGATATGTTCGAAAAATCGAAATATCGATATACTGATATATCGAATATGCGATAAATTGATGTATTGATATATCGAATATATTATATATCGATTGAAGGTATAGGTATTTTTTAATATAGATCATATCGATATTTTTTAAATATCGCCCGCCCCTACTTATCACTGCTAATTTTATGCTAGGTAGGTATAGAATTATTAATATCGGCTGGCGCAAAACTTTATTATGAAAAGTTGTTGGAGCCGGATTTACATCTGACAAAGTTCTAAAGGTATGGCAAGACTCTTTAGACCATATTACAGAGGACTATTGGAGAAAAATTAATTAATATAGAATGGTGGGAACGAGAAAGTTATAGCTGTCCAAGTCAATCGAATAATTATTTCAGTTTTTGAAGAAGACAATGGTACTTCTGACGACTCCTTAGAGCTTAGACGATTCAGAAAGCGAATTTGAGCCTTTTCAATTAAGTATACTTTTTAGCTTTTCTTGGAGTACCTATTTGTGGCATTTTTTCGTCGGAATATTGTTCCAAATCCCTTTAATACACTGTTGTATAGTTCTTAAACTCACATTTTGTGCATCTGATAGTTTTCTTTGTACATACTCTAGATTTATTAGGTTACCGCTTTCTGTAGTTTTCTTTGCTTCAATTGAAAGTAGCCTATTAAATGAAGCACCGTTTTAACGTAAGTTGTTCCTGCATGCACACAAACCAAATATATAAATTTTAAAACAAAACGATGGCGTTAAGTTTTTCTCTTTTGGTCACAACGTTGATTTAAAAAAGCAAACAATGTATTTGCATCCCTTGATTAAAGCGCTTTTGGAAACTGAAAAACTTTCGGTGTCAAAAATTAATTGATTTAACAAAATTTTAGAGCTTAGAACTATTTACGTTGTTGTGATTTAAACAAGGACCTAATTTTGCGTAAGGCAATGAAAAAGCGAGGACCACCATTAGTTTCTTTCCTTGTCTTACGTAAAAACATACTATCGGGTAAATACTTTAGCCAAAATTCGTTTAAGGTTTACCAATATGAGTTGCATTTCAAAAAATTAAACATTTTTAAATTCTGAACGTAGATACCCAAATTAAACTCGTTTGTTTGTTGTTTTCTTAGTTGAAAGGTAAAACATTTAAGTCAACTGTTAATAATCCACAACTTCTTTCTCACGCACATTTTTTGAGGTAGGTACTTAATTCAGTGGATTACATGACATTATTATTCGAGTTGTTAAAAATGGCTTGATATTAAAATTCGGCTGTAGCGGATGTCGAATTTCCGGTCAGCCACTTTTCATCCATCAAAGTCAATAAACAAAGTAAATATATATTTCAGACATAGGGACCTTTAACATTCGGCCGAGGCCGTCGGTACTAAGGCATAATAGTTGAATCTTTTATCATTTTAGAGAGTGAAGACTAATGGGCGAAACTGGAGTGCAGAACCGTGTAGGTTGCCTAACAGGTCCGCGTCATATATAAACCCGCAAACCTCTAAACATCTCTTATACTATACTCAGACCATTACAACAATTACAGTAAATAACTCCACAAAGCCTTTCGTCGTCCTGTCTTACTCTGTTTTGTGCCACCGGATACAAGACCTCCGGACAGCGGCCCATTTAAATCTCGCGGATAATGGAAAGAATTATTGCGTTTAATTTAAAACAATACCACAACCACTAGACACTGATAAAAGCTCTTTTTATGCGCATGCAACTTTTATTTGTGCTTTGGTTTAGAGCATCAGATTCTCTTGATTTCATAAAGGAATTTTTGAATATTTATTTTGATCTATTTTGTACCCATTATGAATCACGTTGTAGGTATAGGTCTATTAATTGTTTCTCAAAATAACCAGAGAGAACATTGTATTATGAAAACTAAAACTGACCTGTACACTTCAAACAATATTGTAATATTGATTTTAAACATTTGTTGGTGCCTTATTTACTTCACATCCTTCCCCCTTGAAGCGAAATATAGTGGGTAGAGGCGTAACTGAGGGAGGCTACACCGGAAATTGGTTGCCGCTTGTTCCGTTCACTATACAATCTCTTCTCTACTAAAGGCATTATGGGTTTATCCAAGGAATTTATTTAAAAAGTTACTTGGCTTGTGCAGAATTCTGACAGGACATAATATAATACGATAGCTATGCTCCTTAAAGACAATGAGGGATTTTCCGATACAATTCTCTACCATAAATAACTTTTTATTTTTATAAATCCAAACACTTCGGTGAATATTGCTTATATTTTATAAATCCTTTTTATTCATGGAACACACAGTATTTAGTTTGATAAAACCTGCTGTAGCAAACAAGAAAGTACCGAGACACGTTATGAATGTTTCAATGTCAGTTATGACTGTCAGCTTGGAGGGTATAGAAAACTTTCTTCTTGCGATAATACAAATATATTATTCATTGCAAGCGTTTTCAACTGTATGAAATTCAATGCGCAAAATACTAAAGCATAATCTCTGAAATTCAAATTGAGAGGGAAATGTCGAATAGGGGATTAAAATTAATTAATGGCATTAAAAAAACTTGGAGAAAAAAGCTCTATCCGCTACACCATGCAACTCTGTAAAGCTGTTTGCTCAAAAACAAAAATACACTGTTTGCTTTCCCTGTTCGGGGTTTATGTCATAGGAGCAGCAGTTTCCCTGTTCGTCACCATGTAAATGAAAACTTAATTCCATGTATAGTACTTTTGATTCCATTTATACTTATTACAATGACAAATACACACATCAAAGGACTTGGGCGTAAATAAATCCTTGAAAAGCTATCTCCGTTCGGGAACAAAGAACAGACTCAGAGACGAATAAAAGTTGGTGTGAAAATCAGAGGTACCTCAATTCTACCAGCTTTATTGCCCGGATTATAAGGGTTATTTGAGCCGCGACAATCTTTCTTGCTTGTCCTCTAACATCAGGACTGCTGACACACGAATCTAGGAAACCGTGTAAGGAACGAATAGGTTAAATTGACTGAGAAATGTTAACATATTCTGATGGCCATCATAATGTCGTTATAGCCATAAAAAGGAACTATTCAAGGTAGTATTTAAACTATTATTAGGCTAATAAAATGCTTCATATTACGATGAGGTATTAGTTACAACAAAAGCCATATGCGATTTACAGTATTTCATATTTAAGATTATGTAAATAGAAGGTGAAAGAGAGTTGCCCTTCAATCGCTCACAGCTCACTGCAGTAGCTGAATGGAGACGTGCGAATTTTCACTGCAAGGAATGCATTCACCTGTGCTAATTAATGGATTGAACATCCACTGCACTAATCGGGTTTCAGAATAATCGCCTTAATAAACCTGTTATACATCCACAATGGATTAACTAACTTGTGTTTAATTATTGGTAGCCTCACAGCAACAATAATTAACCGCAGACACTTACCTGATAGTCTATACCGTCGGTATTTTTGTACAGCAGTCAGTCACACTACGCAACGAGAGACAGTTACTCCGGTACTTCCAATAGTTCAGAAAGTCTAGTGAAACACATCGTATCTGGTGGAAAAGCTCCCGGTCATGCGGTCGACTCGCTGTTTTATGTCTTTTTCCCAGTTCTCTTTGGGACGGGTCTCGTCCGACGGGACCAGCCGGTCGGCACATGACTCCCTCCCATGAATCAACTCAGAAACTGCAGGGCGCATCGCTATGCCCTCTCTCCGTTTTCTTCGGTTCATTGACACGTATGACATCATTCTATATTTTCTTCTTGCTTTATTTTCAGGTGTCGCGATTTTTTATTTAACGCGGAAGAACAAAGTAATTAACATCAGTCTAAGTTTGTTAGATCTATAGGGCATTCTAATTATGCTTTGTCACGATGTATCTACAAATTTATCTCGATTTAAAATAAATCGTGAAGCCACCAGATGAAAAGGTCTACACAATTTAAGTTTGCTTTGTTGCGGTACCGTAAATGAAATATACAGTGTGAGTAAAAAGTCTGGAAATAATTCTGTAAAAAATTCAGGATTCGTTTCTGGAAAAAACGCTCGGACACGTCAAACTAATTTTTTTAAGTGCATCTTTTTTGATGATTATAGATTTTCGATGGTCTTTTGATTTCGTACTGTGACGTCATCGTCCATTTTTTTAAATGGCTCCTCATGCTTTTGAAATCGTAGTTAGATAGTGGCTGAAATTAAGAATTCAATGATAAGCCACATTGACGTTATTTTTCGAAATAATCAAGTTTAAAGTAAAAACATAAGCTCTCAAAGAAAATGACTTAGCCATGAAATATTGACAGTTATTGATTGGAAACGAAAACCATTAAGCCTCCTATTAAATTCTAACAGTTCAGCATTGTTTTGTGGATTTCCGTTTGTTCTCTATCCAAATCATGAAGATACGGACTTACCAAACAATAGTTCATGTTACCAACAGGATGATACTCCTGCACATTTATGGTCCGGAATTATTAAGACCAAATTTTCCCCAACAGATGGATTGGTAGGATTGAGGGACCTGCACGATTCTCCGACCTTACCCAACTACATTTTTTCTTGTGGAGCTATCTTAAAAAAACAAAATTTATTTTAACTGGTCAAATACAATTGATGAATCACAACAAAGACTCTGCAACGAAATTAGAGCAATTAGACCAGACACCCTCCGCAATGTTGGAATTTCTACTGCGACTTCTGCATTGCCAAGAAGTGCATGGATGGCAATTTCAACATCAACTTAACTGTTATTTTTAGTTAACTAATGTTATCTTGTCCAATTTACGCAGTTTCCAATCAATGAAACTGTCAATATTCCATGGCCAACTCATTTTCTTTGAGAGTTTTTGTTGTTATTTTAAACTTGATTATTTCGAAAAGTATCAACGTCAATGTTATGCTGCGACTCTCCAACTACGACTTCAAAAGTATGGGGAGCCATTTAAAAAATGGACGATTACGTCACAGTACGAATCAAAAGGCCATCGAAAAACGACAATTACCTATCAAAAAAGATGCACTTTAAAAAAATTAGGTTGACTGTACGAGCGTTTCTTCTAGAAATTATTCCTGAATGTTCCAGACTTTTCACTCACACTGTATATAATTTCCAAGCAACCATTGCTATTCAGATTAACAAACATTGACGTTGCCTTATGAAAGTCACTTTTTTAAAGCAAATGAGGCCGGTTACGATTAAATATCTAGTTCCGTTTGGAAGATATGAATGGATAATGAAATTGCATTTTATTTTTGAAAGTGCTGGCACAATCAATCCGTGTTTTTTTTATTGTTTCACTGGAGATTCTAGAGCGCTCGCCACATAGGCCATGCCACGTCATGCTAAATTTAATTTAGCATGGCACAGCACGGAGCTGTCCACATAGGATATGCTATGTAAATTTGGGTAACTATAGTTATTTGTTTGAAAACTTATTTTTGTCAATTGGCAGCTGTCAATATTTATAAATTTAAATAATGGATGATGTTCATAACGTTACTTTGGGGTTCATTTTACTCCAATTAAAGATGATGCAAGGAAATTCCATATATATTCTCCTTCACGTAAAAGTCTCTATATTAATTTACTGTTTTATTATATAAACAGGGATGTAACTGAATCAGATGAATAAGCAGTTCATTATTTATTTTCATTTTGCGTGACATTTGTGACATGGTAGGACACCTTCTAAGACACGAAGGAATAGTTCGTGACATACTAGAGTCAGAGATAGGAATAAAAAGAGGTAGGGGTAGGCCTAGATTAGACTACTGCTCTCAAATAGTTAGGGATGTAGGATGTTCTACTTTTAGGGAAATGCGTAGGTTAGCTCAGGATAGAAAAGAATGGAGGTACGCGTCCAACCAGTCTTCGGACTGAGAACCTTATGATGATGACATTTGAATAAAAATAATTACGTACAACGAAAAAACGGAAAAGAACTATTCCCAAAAATAATTATAAAATTCGGACGGCGAGTGTCAAACAACTTATTTCCATGGAAACGTATCCATAGACACAGCATAGAAGTCGACTTCGTTTCTATGTAAATTACTTTAAACATGAACAATGTGGACACTTCCATTTGAATTCCATTTTCTCTACTTCTGTGGAATTTAAATGGAAGTGTCCACATTATTCATGTTTAAAGCAATTTACATAGCAACAAAGTCGACTTTTATGCTGTTTCTTTGGATACGTTTCCATAGAAATAAGTTGTTTGACACTCGCCGCCCAAACTTTAAAATTATTTTTGGGAATAGTTTTTTCCGTTTTTTCGTTGTATGTAATTATTTTACGCAGTTGAGCTTTATCTTTTAAAAACAAAATAGTAATTGGAGTAAAATGAACCCCAAAGCAACTTTATGAACATCGTCCATATTATTTAAATTTATGAATACATATTGACAGCTGCCAATAAATTGACAAAAATAAGTTTTCAAACAAATAACTATGCTTATCCAAATTTACATAGCATGTCCTATGTGGACAGCTCTGTACTGTGCCATGCTAAATTTAATATATTCATAATTTAGCATGGCATGGCATGGCATGGCCTATGTGGCGAGCATTTAGTGCTTAAAAATTGTGAGAGGTACAGCTGCGGGCAGATGAAAGTTAGAAAGTTAACGATTTTTTTAGTCTAATGAAAGTATGGTTTGCAATAGTTTGACAGGACAAAAGTGACTTAATAATCTAACGGTGTCAAAATTGTCTTGGCTTAAATTTGTCACAGCGGCAGTGGCAGAGGCCTACTTAAACGACATCAAAATGACAATCATTGCTAGTAAGGGTCGTTAAGAACCCGACACACCAATTTGCTAAGACCTAGAGCGGACGGCAAAAACTATCTGGATAAGCAGGGAACTAGTCGACCAAACTAACACTGAGAATGAACTTGTTGCGCGCACTCCCTATTTGGGGATCGATTGACAGCTGAGCGACTTTGATCAGTAGTCGAAAGATAGACGAGAGCACGAGCTACGACGAAAAACTTCGAATGCAAGGGTACCGCTGTTTACTAATAACTTTTTTGTTTTTTGGCCGAAATTGAAAATTTTATGTGTTCTTACAAGCCAGAGGTTCAGTCTACTTATTGCTATTAAGCAGATTCTGAGATTTTCTTTTCAGGAAAGTTTTATTAGGTTCTATAAGAAGCAGTTTTTCGCCCACATATAACATGCTCCTTCGTTTATCGTTTTCATGTTTTTTTAACAAATTTCAAAATAGCAATAGTAGATTTGTATTTTAAGAACTGTTCGCAAACAAAAACAACTTAATATCATTTATAGTTTTTGAAATATTTACAAACAGGCGAACGTCTACCGTGCTCCCAAAATTCCTGTGTGTGTCGGGCTCTTAACTTTCAACTGCTCGCAACTGTACATGCAAGTTTTTGTATGAAAATTGCTGTTTCAAATCTATATCGCTATAGGTATAAATGAGAAAAATATCCTTTGGTAGAAGTGTTTGTAACGATTTTCTGCAAAGACCGAACTATAAAAAACTATAGATAAATCTTTTTTTTATACCGGATTTCCACAAACTATTCTGACACTGCTAAGGAATAAATGAACTTTGCGGCTTGACTAACTCATGCTATATATTCATATTTTCTAAACTAAGACACCTTCTTTATCGGGAGCCATAATTGAAGTAATGAGTCGAACCTGATTATCGTTTTTAACAGACGTTAATCTTAACGCGTCTTACCTAATCCTGCTCCTCTTAAAAGAAATTCCTAATCTCGTT
The DNA here is from genome assembly GCA_963966045.1 of Xestobium rufovillosum. Taxonomy (NCBI): domain Eukaryota; kingdom Metazoa; phylum Arthropoda; class Insecta; order Coleoptera; family Ptinidae; genus Xestobium; species Xestobium rufovillosum. Next base: position 17,751,884 of record OZ014492.1, on the reverse strand, counting down.
CGCAAATTGGTCCATAAAACCTCCGAAAGAAGCAGAAGTCGGGAGCCGATCTTTACGACATAATAGACTGCAAAAATATGAAAATTACTTAGGCCTCTGAAAATTTTCTTCAGTTCGGAAAGTTTTGAAGTAAATGCGGATTTCCGGTCCGATTGCCGCTTCTCGGTTTGTGCCCTACTGAATATAAAATTAAGGGAGTTAAAGGGCATCGGGCTATAAAAACAAACAAGTTGATGGATGCTGAATTGATTTTAGAGTTTACGTTCGAGGGGGAAGGTGCCAAAGTAAAACGAAATATAGCGTCAACGAATTACTTTGCATAGCGCCACCGTCACAGTTTATTAATTATATCTGAGTTTCGACAATAGAACTGAATATAAACTGAGGAAAAAGAATACATGGTATTCTTAGCATCATTGGTAACTAACATAACATTGACAACATTAAAGAAATCTGGCACGCATTTAATGAATTTGTTCATTATACAGGGTGGCCCGAAATTAGCGTGCAATATTTTACCAGCGTGTTCTGTGGTCAAAATTAAGACAAGAAATTCCTATACTTAAGCGTATACCGAAATATGCTTCCCAAGGGAGCTAGGTATAGCTTTCTAAAAGAGAAGGCCTGAAGACGTTTTCTTCCAAGTATCTTCGAAACAAGTCCATTTAAAATGATGAAATTTGATGGAATGTGTAAGTACCAAATGCTGAATCTTTTGGTGTAAACATAATTTTTAAGATTTAACAGGGGCGTCTCAAATCTGGGGGTGGCAGAGGTAAGTTTTACCCCAACGTTTTCCATAAGAATTTGCAAAAATATGTGCTCCTGTTTCGTTTTGATAGGAGGCACCGTTATCGAGCACAATCGATTCAAAAATTTCGCTGCATGTCCGAAAAATTCCTATAAGAAGTGGAGAACTTCGTTTGTATACTTAAACGAGACAGCAGCATATTTTTTTGCAAGAAAACCTGAATTTGCAAATTTTTACGGAAAAATTGAAAACGGCATGCTTTAAAAAAAGTTGGGGTAAATCTTACCTCCGCCATCCCCAGCTTTGAGACGCCCCTGTTAAATTTTAAAAAGTGTGTTTACAGCAAAAGATTCAGCATTTGGTACTTACACATTCCATTAAATTTCATGATTTTAACTGGACTTGTTTCGAAGATATTTAGAAGAAAACGTCCTCAGGTTTTCTCTTTTAGAAAGCTAATAGCTCTCTTGCGAAGCATATTTCGGTATACGCTTATAGGATCATTTTGTCTTATTTTTGACCACAGAACACGCTGATAAAATATTGCACTCTAGTTTCGGGCCGCTCTGTATATCATCTGGATATATTATGTTGTAACGTTGCAAAAATGAACACTTGTATTAATCAAGAATTGATTAGTTCTTACTTTGGTCGTTCTGACGACACGCCGTCATCTGTGTACGTTTGCACAAGTGGAAGAAATAAGCGCGCGCCATACGAGATGGCAGACAAGCGAAATGGAATTGTTTTGCAAAAGGCAGTTGCGCCCGGTACCAATGTGACGTCAGGTACTTTCCATCCAGCACTACTCCTCCCGGTAGAAGCCAACCGTCGAAGCAATCCCCCCCACTAAGCTTATAAAATTGGATGATCCAGAGGGAGAAATTGAGTAGTTGATCTTCCGGCCATCAGTTGGGACCAGTACTCCCAGCGTCTGCGCTGCCGCTTACATACACGTACATGACTGAGTGCTCCTGACTTCGTTGTGTGCTCGATTGATACTCACCGTTATACAAATTCACGTAAGGGCCCGGTGATTAACTGTTATTGTTATCGTGCAGGTATCAGTAATTAAGCATTACCCAGCCACAAGTTAGCTCTGGCTACCTGGCGCGTAACGAATGAGTAGTAGACTTCTAGGTTCAATCTGGGAAATTAGAGAAGTCTGCTGGTGAAGGTTAGGTTGAAGAATTGCAATTATCAGGTGTGGCTTTGGTCGGCGGTGGTGCATTTAATCCGGGCAATCGGTCGCCTCTGGTGCAATCTTATTCACTACGCATGAGTTAGTGACGTTCCCCAACGAGATTACACCTGGTGCTGCTACGACAATCACCGTTAGAAACCCTTGATAGGAGTGCACCTTGGTGCTACAACGTACCCTCCGTAAAATCGGAAATAATTCAGTTTAGATCATACGACGGGCCACTAACGAGTAATCAGCATACATTGCGAAAACCACTTTCATTTTCATATAAATGCATATTAAAATATTATCTTGTAAATAAACCGAAACACTCTTAAATTCAATGTAATAGTTAAATTAATAGAGTTCAGTTATTTGTTTATGTTTTATTTATTATGGCCTTTTAATATATATGTAGAGAGAACCCACCCTTCTTCGACTGTAAGCTAAGAGTTTATCAACGAATAAGTCTCCCACCGGCCAGACCGTATTCAGGTACAACGAATGAAATCCTTCATAAGAGAAAGATCGGTCCCGCATAAATATATATCGTGTCCCAGAAAGTGATACTGAAGGATACAGCTGCATATTTAGGGGCCTAATCTAGAGACACCGCTAAGCTTAGGGAAAAGTTGTTGAAATGTTGTAATGATTGAGCGTGGGTGCGTCATGCGATTTAAATTTTATAGAAATGAGAGCCTAATATTGCAACACTATGGTGTGCTACCCCAAACTGTATGATGTAAACTATAACTGAGCTGTGAAAGTGTGAATTAATCAAAAATAAAAATACCTTTGTTGTATTACAGTCATTTATTTGAATCATTTAAACGTCTAGATTTCTTTTATAATGTTTCGATACATTTTAGCGATGTATTTTGTGAACAGCCATCGATTTTTTTAAGTTTTCAAAATTTGCTACTTTGTACACTCAAGTAACATCTAGGAATTTTCAATTTCGTGTTTTTAACATTTTATTTACAATAAATTAAATCGCTCGCTCGTTTATTTTTAGACATTAAAGGCTTTTCTGAAGCTCCAGATGTCGCGGAATTGTGTGTATCTTCATTCCCAAGAATTCGTATTATGTTGAAAGTTGAAGTCATAAATTCTTATAAACATTCCAAAGGAAAATATGTAAATTCTTAAAATGTATGTATATATCTCCATCTGGTGTGATTTATACCTTCATATAAAACTACAAGCTTTTGATATCTCGAAATAAAGAGCAAGCTACGGTGCACTACATACTTACGTATTGGGGGTGCATTTCTTGATACATTAATTTTTTATATACAATCGGGATTACATTATCACAACTGAGTTTAACAAAAAACCAATAAAATTATTGCCATTTAGCTCAACAGCCACAATAAACTCACAATAGGATTCGCTACAGGACTGGCCCAAAAACTGACACGTGTGCAAACCGTAGAACTCAAACCTCGATATCCTAACTGTATCCAAACAATGAAGGTAAACATTATTCGAAACGGTCCAAGCACTTAACGCGGAAAATATTATTTATCATGCAACGGTAATGCAGTGAAATTCCCTGGGGATACGGATTTTGTCTCCGGGTACAGAAGCGAATACGAGATCTTGCGGAGCGTGCTGAAATTTGATTGTGACCTCAGCGCGTCTGTATTGGCACTTTGTTCTTATGAACCACGTCCACGGGCGGCGCGAACAGCATTTTGCATTCAGAAATTGTTTCGCATTAAACTCCATTCCTCACATCAATTTTCTCATCAATATCTTAAAAGGCTGCAACATATTGCATTACTTTGCCCATGTAAACCCTTTCTAATTTGTGTTATAGGAGAGGTGGGAGACACTGGCAGAACTCGCCATGACACTCTACTTTCAAAATATTTTAATAGCACAAAATGTCTGTTATTTTCTGCCGGAAGAGTCCAGAAAGGGAAACGCAAGTGTCGCTGTAATATTTTGACATAAAATTATATGGGTGTTTCCCGACTGCGCTATTGTCTTGAGCGAATTCTCGGGATGTGTTGTAATCTAAGCTGAAATAGTGCAGGAAATAGAGCACCTATGCATTTTCCCGGTGTTTATAATGCAATATCATCTCAAACAGTGGAAATTCTGAACTCAAGTACCATTGTAAACACGATATTAGCTTCGTAAGATGCGGAAAAGCGCACCGTTTTGTTTCTTGATGGCACTCGGAAAGTGCTCACCCTCTAGGAATATTAATAACGTTAGAAACAGAAGATGTGGGTTTGAGGTTGATTCGTAGAGCCCATAAACTTCGGTAGAATCTGAGATAATTCAAAAGGCAGGTGGACCTGACGCCTCCAAAGTCGCAGGACTTAACCTCAAAATGACAAGGGCCACTGTCACGTTAATCTTGCGCTTGCAATAATCAACATCAAGCAGTGATACAAAACTCCGATGAACTTCGGTATTTCCAATTTTCCGCAGGATATATTTTATGTTAGCTTCCATTAAGTTGACAATTGTAAAAGAGACTGGCGCAGCACGTAAAATATGAACAAATTCGTAGTTGCATGTTCCCAGTAGTGCAGTTGGCAGTTTGCGCGGATTAGGAACTGAAACTGTTATCAAATCGGGAATTGATCCTCTACTAAACAACTTCAGGGAAGAATATAGTCAATATTCATTCAGTTTGCAGTAGCTTTTGAAGTATAAAAAATTTAGGCTGGTATTAACACTTGAGTGACAAAATTTATTTTCATGATGTTTTGGTATAAGTCAATTTATACGCCAGTGCCGTGCCCTGACGTGAATAAAATTGACTTAAAATTGAAATTGTGAACGCGCCGCTGGTGTATACATCGGAAACAATACGCGGAGCACCTTCTGAAATGCCAACAGGAATTTGTAGCAACCGAAAACGGAGTTTCTCCAAGATAAACGAGGAAATTGGGAATTGAAATACTAATCTAATCATGCGGCTGGTGCTGTAAAGAGAAATTCGTTGTCTGCGTATATTTTATCGTGGGTTAAAGCCCGGCGGTGGTGGCTTGACATTGTTCTGGAATACATGTTGAAGGAAGTGAACGAAAATATTGTATGGGCCAGTGCTGTAGCTTTACAGTGTGTTTCACGGTGACCTTAATCAATTTGTTGTGAAAAATTATGTTAGATACGATTCTGATATTTTCAGTGAATGTCATTGTTAATGTCTGTTTCTCCATTTCAAAACCTAATAATTTCATAATTATTTCCTGTTGCAAAATGACCGTATTCTTGTTTACATAATACCTACCTCACATGATAAAAAATATATTTTATTTGAAAAGGCGAACTTGTTGTCAACATATAGGTACAGGCTGTTCTCCTTTTTCACGAAACGCATAGGCAAGTTTATATCGGAAATGAAGAGGTTTAGGAAAAAGGTTTTAAGTAAAAGTTGCTAGGTTGCACCTGCTCTTTAAATATAAAATATCTTCGGTTATATAGCTTGCCCCATTTACGGACGCAGACTAAAGTTACAAATTTTTAATGGAATATTCCATATTTTATTTATTTTTCGCATTTTCAACTGAATCTATATAAATAAAAATCAATTGCCACATGTATGTAAGATCATCACTTGAGAACGGCTCGACCGATTTGGCTGATTTCTTTTTCGTTGTGTTCGTAATTGTCAGGACAAGGTTTGTATGAAAGAAAATTTTGGAAAATCCACCGGGAAAGTCGAAAATTTGGATGGTATGTTTGTATGAAAATCTGTTTGACAAACAAAAATGTGACGTTTAGTTTGACAGTTCTAAAAATTGAATTGTCAGTGTGGTATCGGTGGTGATCATGTATTTGGTGTTTCTTTGGAAAAAATGCCACCAGTGAGGCGTCGAAATATCGGTCGGATTACGCGCAATGCAAGCTAACTACGTGATCGTCGAGTCAATGAGACTGACGATGAGCGTAGACAGCGTTTGGAGCCAAGTCGAATAAGAATTTCTCAAGCCTCAAGCGCGATCCATTAGGACTCCAGAACAACGGGTACGATCGAGTTCGACGCGCTCAGTTGGAGCTTTTAGGCAGGACCGAGGGCAGGACAACGTCTGCCGGGCCCGCTAGTTATAAATAAAAATTGTGAGAGGAAGGCCGTGCTCGAATATGTTGAAGTTTTTGAGGTACCTATGCCAGTTTCTTCGATATTTTTGGCACATTCAGACCTTTAGATAGAATTTGCCACAGCTAAAACGAAAACATTTATAGTATTGATATTTTGGCGATCGCTAGAAAACATACTGCTGAACCAGTGGTACTGCTTGAAAACTTAGTTTCCTATTCAGGGTGTTGAAAATAATGTGCTAATTTTATCTAATTTCATTTGCGATTTTTAAATAGAGCACCATTTGTTTTTTGCCGGCATTGTATTCATTGGAATATTTTACTAACACTTATCTAAAGTACTTATTCCCTATATCCAAATCAGATATTTTCCTACTTATTACAACTTGAAAGTAATATTGCGTAATGAAAGGTTAAAAAATTGCATGTCTCGAATAACCGTAGACCACTGGTTTCTTCTTTGTGAGACACAAAAATCTGAATTTAGTTCTATAAATCAATGTCTGGCGCGGTATTTGCCCGAGGAGTAGTTGTTAGAAGAATACTGCGTAATGTCACCTTTCAGCAAAATTGTTACAGGGTGATATGAAATATTTTAAGTGGAAAAATGAAGAATTGTTAATGTTAAAGCAACAAATGGTTCTATAAGATGACGCACCACCGCATTACTTCCGATCAGTACGAGGATACTTAAACATAATATTTTTGCAACGCTAGATGGGAAGAGGTGCTCCTGGTGGCCTCCTGGGTCACCAGATCTGACAATCTTAAATAATTTTATGTGGCGTTACGTCAAAAGTTTAGCATATGCAGCATCCCCTATACAATAGCGAATGATATTAAGGTGATAATTCGTGTTGCTTTTCAACAAATTACTCAGAATGTTCGAAGAAATTTACTCAAGTCGCATACAATAGGGTACTTGCGCTCGTTAATGAATTATAATAAAAATGTTTTAAAGCCATAGCAATTGAAATATTATCCACCTTCCACAGCAACAAACCCACTTTTTGTCATTTATTGTAAGATAGTTAGTAATAAAAATAAACCGGAATTTTAAAATAGTGCCCTGTATTGAAATGCTTTCTCATTGTTGTGACGTCACGCATAAGTGTCATGGCTTCCGTCAACATGGTGACTATTTATTTACGCACTCTGTACTCTGACACCAAAAATTAGTAAAAAGAAGAGATAAAAAGAGAAGATAGGCTGTTTACTCATCAGCAGTAGGTATATTGACCTAATCAAAAGCTCCTCCAAGACAGAGAAACTTATTGTCAAAAAGGTCGAAACACCATAAATTTTGGATTACGAGAGATTGTCCACTTTGCATTTTAAGAAAAACCCCCTCTCAGAGAGCAGTTACGGGAACAGCATTCCAAAAAAACAGAAAATCACCTTTCACGTATCCAAATTTTATGAATTTGACCAAATTTTATGAATTTGAATTCAGCCCTGAAAGCCCTGGCGAAATTGTTGCTCGCAACTTCATCGACAATAAATTCACACAAGAATCTTTCCCACTTTCTAAAGTCAATGGAACATGCGCCAACCTACCACACCATGCCGAATTTCAATATTATTTTGGTAAACAACCAATAAATTCGAGAAGAACATATTTGCTGAACGCAAAGATTTTTATGACCAAATCTTAAAATGGCTCATAACGACTGAGTCAAATGGTTCTTACAATTATTTGTATTTCAGTTTGAATTTTCAACTTACAACAGGGTGATTCAGAACGGGTATGCCAAACTTCAACAGATTATAGAGGAGCTCAAAACAAGAAGAAATGTTCCTATGGACATGTGGCCAAAAATTACAATAAATTAAGAAAGATACAGGGTATTCTGGAAAAAGAATGATTATCTCCGAAACCAAGGAAGCCATTGAATTAAAATTTTTAGAGCGACTGCCCTTTGAAGACCTCTATTATTTAAAAAAAAATGTTTTTTTGCTGGCAAATCTCATCGCAAGAAGTTCATTTCATAAAAAGGTTTTTTCCTCAAAAACTAAGTAACTTACGGAAAATTTTAAGATGCCGATTTTCTTTCAGATTGAACACAGGATATTAAGCGCCTCACAATTACCTGCACAGATCAGTGGTGCCGTAAAATAGTCTAGAGAAAATAAGTAGACGGTCTAGCGTGTAACAACGCCACTATAAGCAGTACAAAAGCAAAACTTTTTGGAACAGTAAATGTCTACAAATGAAAATACCTGGTCCCAAAAATTTCAATTCAGTAGCTTTCGGTTTTCGAGATACTAAAACAGAAATAAATTTTTAGGGAAACTTAACCATCCTGTATCTCCGTTAGTAGCAACTTTTGGGTACTTATTCATGAGAACTTTTTTTCTTATTTCGAGCTTCTCTGCGTTCCACTGAATCACCCTGTATATAGGGAGTGCCCCCGCAGCCGGCGCCGGCCTTGCGTATAGTTGCCGGCGCGCTTCTATTTGGGAACGAAAAAGACTGATACAACGCATTGAAAACAAACCCCTTAGCTGCCCTCTCGCGCCAGACACAAGCATTTTTTGCAAAAAAGATAATGTAAAAACGCGAGAGAAACAAATAACCTATATGGGAGCCGACCCACAAGGTCCGAAAATACCAAACTATCAGTTCTATGCAATACCTACCTACCTACCTACCGTCGCTGCTGGATGCGTTACAACTAACAAAGTAATTAAACTGTCCTATTATTAATCCGTAGACTGGCACTGCCGTCCGAAGTTATGGAAACCGGCTCCGGCAACAATACACATATAAAACTGTAGCCGGCGTCGGTTACGGAGGCACTTGTATAATATAGTATAGAGCAACTAACATTTCTTTTATTCAGTTTCAGATACCTATTGATTTTGAATAGGGCTCATCTCGGAAAATTTTAATTGATAATTTCCGAAAGAAATGAATTTACAATTTTCTCATTTACTGCTTATTAGATTACTGAAGCAAAGTACATACATTAATCGTACAAAACAGGATTTTTCTGCCGTGTTTCTGGAAATATTCAGTTTTTTTCGTTTCCTGAAAAGTTTTGTTTTTCAGTGCTGGCCCCTTTTCAAATTAATAGATTCAATAGGAGACATAAGTGCCTTCGTCATACGTCAGATTTTCATTCCAAACAAAACAAAAGCACGTGCCATTTGACGTTTATAGATATTATTTACAACGTCTTAAACTAGTTTTTGCAATATAATATTATAGACGTTTTGCAGTGAAAACAGTTTATTTTCAATTAGTGTGTTGGGCTTACGTGTAAAAACTTTGAAACAACTATAATTATATTTCAGAGGTTAGGTTAAAACGTCAGAAAGCACGTGGCTTTGTTTTGTTTGGAATGAAAATCTGACGTTTGTGACGCGCCACTTATCTCTCCCATTATGGCAGAAGAAAAATATTTTAAAGCTCAGTCAGAAAATTTACTGAAAATCGACTCTTCCTTGATAGTAGTTAGAAAATGAGAGTACTGGATACGAACCCCTTCGGAGCACATAGCGCCATCGAGTTCTCGAGGTGCCATCGACTTCTTCGGCAAATGACCTTGAAAGACACCAGAGGTTGCTGAAGGAGTCGTTGAGGCATCCGAAGAAGTGTCTTCAGCAGCGGCATCTGCGGCAGCCTCTGGTGTCTTTCAAGGTCATTGCTGAAGAAGTGTGTATGTCTTCAGCAGCGTCTTTCAAGGTCATTGCTGAAGAAGTGGTGTTCAGCAGCAGCAGCAGCAGCAGCCAGGCGCATGCGCCGGGGCTATTCCTCAGATCAGTCCATCGAGTTCTCCAGGGCGTGTCTGCAGCAGCCTCTGGTCAATGCTGAAGAAGTGGTCTTCAGCGGGCAGCCTCTGGTGTCTTGCCATTGCGCACCCAAGCCGCCATTTTGGCTGTGGGTCAGGCGCCTGCGCCGGGGCTGTCGCGTACAAAGCACGTGTTGTTCAGGCCAGTCCATCCTGGCCCCATCCACTTCTTCGGCAATGACCAGAGGCTGCTGAAGGAGTCATGTCTTCAGCAACGGTGTCTTTGGGGCCTTTGGCCGTGGCTCAGGCGCATGCGCCGGGCTCTGGCTATGAGAGTGGGCGGGGCAACAGCCAATGAGAGTGGTTGTGGGCAGCATCCAATCAGAATTGTTGTTAGGTGCTGTTGGGCCTTTGGATGTGGCCCAGGCGCCTGCGCCGGGGTTTTCGCAAAAATAAAAACGTTGAATATATTTTTACATCAATATAATTAAAACTATAATCTGTATACAGAGTAGGCATGCGTGTATTTTCTGGGCAAATCGAAGCCCTGCAGCTTCTCATACCACTCTTCTGACCGATTCATTACCCGGTGTATACTCAACGATGCGGTCATGCAGGATGAGACAGTATGCGGTTGTGTTGGGCGGAAAATTCTCGCTCGACTCAAATTCTAGACGCATATCTATGGGTCCAGGCTTGATGCTTTCCGACTGCTTTGATGCGTCAATCACCACGATGGGCGCTAGATCCTTGAACTGTTCCTTGCCGTATAACGGCTCGCCAACTTTTCCATAGTATGAACTCTGGAAGTTCTGGTACATTTCGTATAGCAGGGCGTATTTCCCCGTGGAGAAATCCAAGTTTAAATTCTCGTAGGGGAAGCACTCAGAATTCAGGTACAGTTTGACGTTTGTCAGATTGCAGTGGTCAAATTTGCTTGAATCCGTGTCCAAATTCGCTTTGCGATTCGTCTGGAAGGCGACAATAACGTAGCGGGGTTTCTCCAACCGTGTTGCAGTCTTGACGGCCCACGTTTGTTTCGTAGCTTGCGGCAACACCGGATACTCGTACAGCTCCCAGCTGCGAAAACATATCTGCAACGTTCTCTCTTCCTCGACAATATTGAGAAGTTTTAGGTATTCAGCATCCGATGGATAGACGTACGGCACCCTCCAATGAACCTTGCTCAACTCAATTCTGGTGTCCTCGTTACCCACGAAAGCGTTCCTATCGTTTTTCGATCGAGTCAAAATGAGCTCGTGACACACATTTAACAGAATTTTGGGGTAATCTTCCAAGAATCCCAGCAGGATTCTTCCCGGGATGCACACGTTAAAGTTCCCGTTCGCGTCGATAAGGTGGCTCGGTGAGTCTCCCGTATTCGTCCAGCCGGCATTCTCCAGGGCACCTACCTCACCCACATTCAGAGAAACTACACCCTTCAGTGTGCTCGTGATGCCCACGTTTTTTGTTCGATCCACCTCCACCCCGTTTATTTCATAGCGGACGTCGTCAAAGAGGAAACTGAGGGCGTTATTTGTTAAAGCCGCATTTCCGCCTCCTGCACCCTTGATGAACCTGCCCTCTATGTAGATGCTGCTTAGATGCGGCAGTACGTAAATGTCTTGTTGGTGGATTGGTATGCGAATTTCGTCATTGGCGTTGAATGTTGTTGTTGTCACGAACGGTTGATGTACGTGCACTTCGACACGGCGTGCTGACTCATCCAAAACAGCACCGTCCAGAACACGAAACGTGTCTACGTTTATGTGTGTCATTATTCAAATGCGGTTCCCTTGTTGAAGCACAAGTACTAACTGACAGCACCGTTAATTTTCTTGCTTAAATACTCTCCATACAACCGTGCGCATGCGCAGTCTTATTCTTGCTCGTGTCATCAACCATGGTGTTTGCGAATACAGCTGTCTGTTGACACAGACAGCTGTATTCGCAAACATACAGACAGACAGACAGACAGACGGAGAGACAGACAGACAGACAGACAGACAGACAGACAGACAGACAGACAGACAGACGGACCGACAGACATACAGACATACAGACAGACAACTACTGATAAGAATTCGGAAGGAGGAGAATAACTATAGATTCCTTTTTGTCTCATCGAGCTGATTAATTTGATACCCTACATGATCTAGGTGGGCGGGGCAAGGAGCGTGGCCGGGGGCGCGGTCAGTGAGTGGCCACCCCTAAAAACCACCCCTAAAAACCACCCCCATAAATCACCCTCCACAACCACCCCAAGAACCGCCCCTAAAAACCACCCCTAAAAGCTACCCCTAAAACCACCCCTAAAACCACCCCCTAAAAACCACCCCTAAAAACCACCCCTAAAAACCACCCCCAAAAACCACCCCCAAAAACCACCCCTAAAATCCACCCCAATATTCGGATACCTCTAGTCGAGTCCTTTAATTTGACACCCCACTTGACATAGTTTTTACGTAGGGGCTAGCCTAAATTTAGACTACTGTTCTCAAATAATTAGCGATGTAGAATGTTCTACTACCGAGAACTAAGATGTTTGCATATATCAATCAGATGGTTCCACACGTGTCCGAAACGCATTAAGATAACAAGTAATTTCAAATAAACAAACTGGAGAATGTTCTAGAATGTTTTTTTCCCACACGTGTCCGAAACGCATTAAGATAACAAGTAATTTCAAATAAACAATCAGAAGAATATTCTAGAATGTTATTTTATTGTAATAATACAAACAAACAAACGGGTCACCTTGTAGTGTCTACAACGTATTAAATGCACATGCAGAGCGTGGGATCAAACCTAAACAAACATATCCTATCGGCAAGATGAAAGGTTAATAAAAACAATTATAACATCTCTTATCGGCGGCGAACGTGCTTTTTTCTTAAACTTTAATATCAATATTTATTTAGTATAAACAATTGTAAATTTCCCAGAAAATAAATATTAATTCTGTAACTTCTGTTTACAATCATAAGTATATACGGATGATTTGAAAGACGGGCTTGTGGGCCGCCGATTAGCTCATTGGTTGGAGCGAGGGCTCCGGTGCGTGGGGACCCGGGTTCGAATCCCGGTCGGCGTCATTTCCAGAACGTTTGCGAAAACCCCGGCGCATGCGCCTGAGCCACGGCCAAAGGCCCCAAAGACACCGTTGCTGAAGACATGACTCCTTCAGCAGCCTCTGGTCATTGTCGAAGAAGTGGATGGGGCCAGGATGGACTGGCCTGAACAACACGTGCTTTGTACGCGACAGCCCCGGCGCAGGCGCCTGACCCACAGCCAAAATGGCGGCTTGGAAGACACCAGAGGCTGCCCGCTGAAGACCACTTCTTCAGCATTGACCAGAGGCTGCTGCAGACACGCCCTGGAGAACTCGATGGACTGATCTGAGGAATAGCCCCGGCGCATGCGCCTGGCTGCTGCTGCTGCTGCTGCTGCTGAACACCACTTCTTCAGCAATGACCTTGAAAGACGCTGCTGAAGACATGCACACTTCTTCAGCAATGACCTTGAAAGACACCAGAGGCTGCCGCAGATGCCGCTGCTGAAGACACTTCTTCGGATGCCTCAACGACTCCTTCAGCAACCTCTGGTGTCTTTCAAGGTCATTTGCCGAAGAAGTCGATGGCACCTCGAGAACTCGATGGCGCTATGTGCTCCGAAGGGGTTCGTATCCAGTACTCTCATTTTCTAACTACTCTTGATCGCCGAATTCTTTGCTAAAATACTTCGTATGCGTCAGCTGAAATTCATGGAATAAAGGCTGAGAGGTAGGTACACATAAATTGCGTAAGTATGCATGTTGTAATTTTTTCACAGAATTTTAGCATAAAGATTAAAAAATATACCTAAATAAAATGGTTTTGTGATACCTAACCATGTACCTGTGTTAAAAATTGTTTACAAAGAAACACAACCATAATTCTCCTTTTTATTATTGGTGGAAAGAAATAAAATTTTACACAAATACTAATATTGTCAATAATAGTATGTATGTACCACTTGTACCTACTGTCCCATTTCTTCTAAGCAGCACTTTATTTTGTTTTTAAATGGAATGCCTGTATATTATCGAATTCTCTGATGATGCCTTTTTTAATTTAAGGGTTGTTTCACATGCATGTCCCTATCCTAGTTTTTAATCCTCTGTCAAATGGGTCTGGGAAATAATTCTTCCTGATTAGTCAAAAATTACAAAAAATTACCAATCAGGTCAGGTCAAGTCAGCAGTAGTTCCAGTCCAGCTAGATAAAGGACTATAACAACTAGGAAAGGGTCATGTAAGTTATTTTTCAATATCTCGTGCCGTTTTTAAGTCATAATTGATAAAATTTGAAAAATGGCGATATTTAACGTCAAGTAACACCAAAACAGTGGGACTTAGACCCGATGTACGATTAACAAAGCGGGCTTTAAATTCGACAAAGCAATCATATGTATTGTGTTCAATTTAAAAAAACAAAGTAAGGTGTTGCGCAAGAGAAAAAAATGGGGTTCATTTATATAACTTTTTCTCTAAAATGAATAAAAAGGGAGCTATGGAAGAATCAATCTGAGGTGTATGCAGTACTCATATTATTTTTACGTAAATATTTAAATCAAGATGATCCTCACATTCGAAAACGCTGCTGGTTTTGGTAAGCGTATGGTCTCGTCTCGCCCCGTTTCGGGTCGCTTGAAACTTGAATAAAAGTTTTACTTGGCGTTTTTGTGCTAGTATTTTTGCACTTGGGCACAATAATAAGTATTTGTGGACATTTCGTTACCTACATCATCGTCAATATAACGCTGGCAGAGACAAACAACTCAAACAGTTGTTGCTTGCAGTTCGGTTTCCACGGGCGCGCTGCACTATTTACTTATGGATGACGTCACACGCAACACGTGCTGGCCGGAAGCGTTTTGCCCTATATAAAGTGTCCCCAAATAAGTAAATGTAATATAATTATAAATATGGGCAGTAAAAAATATTGATGTAACCGGACTCATTTGAGCCTGGTGCATTAATTTACGGCATACTTATAATTTTTTTAGGAAGTACCCTATTGTGCATTGAAAATGAGGATCGGCAATTTGAACACTTATTTTAACATTTAGTTATTAGGAATATTAGTAATAATTCTAATTCAATTTCTTGCTGCAGTTGATTTTATTGTCAATCTTTTTCAGAAAATTTATTTTTCTAGAATAAGTAACTCAAAAACTTCAACATTTTCGAGCATGGTCTTCATTACAATTTATACCTATTAAAATTCAGTGTGCGATTCTAAAACAAATGAAATACCTATGAGATGTTTCATTTAAAAAACTGTAATTTTGGCTGCCACCCTTAACTGAGATAAGCTGTATAACTGAAAATATTCGAACCTAACAACTTTCACTTCAAACATTTTTAGATAACTTCCCCGTTTCCAATATAAACTTGCCTATACGTTTCGCGCGAACGTCCTATATATCGCTTCAATTTTCTAACATGCCCTTTCATACAAATCAATTAAGGTGATTTCTGAACGAATGTCTCAAGTTGGCAGCTTGATTTCTCTTCGACAACCTGTAAACGAAAACAATAACAATGTAAAAATAACAAACACGCATTAAAACAGTCTTAGGTATCAGTTTTTGGCAAGATTGAAAGAACATTTGTATTACCGTCGAATCCCGGTGGGGAACAATTAAAAACTATAGAGTCTCTTGTTATCACATTTTAGTACCATCACACACTCAGAGTTTACACTCAAAAGCACTACCACCACCTAACGAACACAACCAACACCAAAAACTTCATATAAATACATTCATAGTGGCTCGAGGAGAAATTGCTTGGCCAGTGTAACTTCTGGTTGTTGATATAGTTGTGGTCGATTAGTGGTACGACTTTGATAGTTGATAGCTTTGAAGAAACATCTGGGGGAAGGCCAGGAACGATGGAGGTACATTCCAATTCCATTGCACCACTGGAATTCCAGTGACGTCTTTCCAAAGGTATGCGCAGTTGGATCTGACGCGTTTCCAAATTAACTCTTTGTTTTGGGTAACCAGCTTGGTAGTACGGTGGGATTTCTTTTATGTACTTTAAAGCCACCTGCAAAAAAGAATGCATGAGGGAAATTTATGCAGAGGAAATCGACGATGAGGCAGAGGTTTGCAGGATTAAGCCGAGACATAAAATGTCTAGTGAAAAATCTGGTGAGGTGGTCATAACACCCATTAGGGCCGGCCGAGCATCCAGCAGTGGACGAGTGAACAAAATACATTAGTATGAAAATAAACCACAGAAACGCGATTTATTATTTAAAAATTACTTTCTACGATTTGTAGCTTTTTAATTTGAATTACCAACTCGTCTTTCAAATTCTCATGAGTATAATTTTGTTAATAGTTTCATAACGAACATACTATAAGAGCAAAACATGTACGTGGCTCAAGAAACGTTGTCATCGGAGAAAAAATGAATTTCCCAACGAGTACATTTCGTCCAGCTTTAGCTCTGTAATATACTGTTAGTCTCTAATAAAAAAAGATTAAATTATGGCAGGGCGTACGACGCGAACGGGTCGGCCGTCATTCGAAACAGCAGTAAACAAGAGACAATAACGACAGAGTAACGAAAAAGTATGCACATAGAGAGAGAAAATAAAAAATAAATAAAAACAGCGCACGACCCCTAAATGGAGGTTAAAAAACTAGCGACTGCAGAATAATTACAAGTTTACGAGTTCTAATGAACAGATGTCACTGGCGTGGGGTTGCTTTTGCAGGAAAACTTCCGGCTTTGCGGTTTCATTGAAATATTTTTAGTGATAAAAGTTAAATACGTTCAAAGATAAATGCGGAAAATGGGAAATTCGCTAGTTTTAAATTTAATTTCGTACTGAGTGTGCTGGTGAAATAAAACTGCTCGCAGTCAAAGACATTTAATTTGAATACTTTTCTGGTCTCTTTTCTACGACGGTAATTCCAATTTTCTACTATGTACTATGTACTATGTACATCTAGAAAGTAAAATAATATATTTTTAACGATTTGCAGATTAGGAAAGTAACATCGTTACTAGAATACTTGTCGGTAACGTGTTCAGTAAGTGTGTAATCTAGGGAGTGCGACAAAGCATAATGAAATTGTATGTACTTCTAAAGCTATAAAGCCAAGTGCGATTCAAGATAAGTACTCCAGAACAGACGAGGTGTTAAAATTCAGAGACATTCCAGAAATCGTCTCGAAAGCAACTTGGTATGAAACTTGAATGCTGGATATGTGTAGTAATAGGTTTTTGATTAACTGAAAATAGCTGCTGAATACAGGGTGTCACAACCAATTTCATTTCTAAACTGTGTGGAACCTCATAACTGCAGTTTAAGCAGCTGGATCGTTGGGATCTGAACTAACAGCGCATAAGGGTCTAGAATTTAGCATAGCTTATGTTTGTATCTGAAGGGTATACAACTCCTCATAAGTTAAGATTTGTCCTCCTTTAGTCTTATGACACGAACTAATTGAGATTTAGTAGATTAGATTCCTGCTTCCCCTAGTCCACCGAAATGTGGAGCTGATGGAGGGTTAAAAGTCCACTCTAAACTTTCTGCTTCACAATAAACTCAATCGTTATTTAATATACGGGATCTCAGATAACATAATAGGATTATATTTTTTTGTAAATTATCAGCCTGTTTTAATAGAGTGTACGATGATTTGCATGGACCTGCGAATTCCGCAGAAATATGAAATAAGAATCTGTCTGCTCCTCTTTGCAATTTACGATGAGGAAAATTAAATTTTATAGTTTCCCCAGAACATCAAACTGTATTAATCTTTATGTATTCTATCCTATTTATGCAGCCGAGTTCACCATTAACGAAGAACCTACTGGAATATAATAAGATTCAAGCTAACAAACCTTGTGCCCCGACAACGTCTGTTTCTATTAAGCTTTCCTGCATATTAGGTTCATAAAGAAACCCCTGGCATTTTAGAAATTTAAATGAGTGCTATCCCTAAATTAAGATACGAAGCGCATAATGAAAAATACGGGAAAATGCTCCCGAGCGCTCTTTGAGAAATTTTTACAGTTAATTATCCTTATTATTTCCTTTCCGTGTTGTTTCCTTAATTATTTGTATCTGCTTAAATCTGCGTCGCACGCATCTTATTAGACGGTTCGTAAAACTAATTTACACTCATATCTAATTTTCAAATTATGGTATAAATATCGAGCCTGGACTCGTCCTGAAATAGGCTGATTAGTTTTTAAATTATTTTCGAGTAACATTTTGAGAAACACGTTTCTATTTCTTACAGTTAGTACCAGAAATGGGTTCACGTAACGAACAGGGACGATAAATGTGACGTTTTAAATGCAAGTACACCCTCTCTGATGAAGCGTCATTAAAAATAATCTAAACGATAAACAGAAAAGCTCGTGTTGTAAATTATGCAAATGTGAAACGGTCTCCTACCGAATGCATTTTAAATATCTACGTCGGCCAATTATGCAGAGCAGTTTACCTGTTGTTTATTAATGTAGAAACTGAGCTGGGGCTTGGGATCTCCAGGCGCTGATATACATCGCACGTTCAGATGATCCCCCACTTCGTAGGAGTCGGCTAGATCTTCGATCCGAGGCTTCTCCGTAGGTAGCGCTGTGTCAAAAAGAAATAACCGCATAAATTTTCGGTAATGGGTTTCAGCGTAACATGCAGAATTTCAGAGGGTATCGAAAATATTTTCTGCTAAAGAGAAACCATTAGAGGTCGAGGATTACTCTTTGTTTATAAAACGGACAGAAATGAAGATGAAATTTCACTGGGCTGACTCGGCGTAACTTTGTAGTAAATTAAAGGATCAGTGTTGTACGTCAGACCAATTACATAAAAAGCGTTCAAACGTGTTTACGCATATTTTTGTTTCAGACAGGCGAAGAAAGTATTACTTTATCTCGTTCCATTCGTCTGCACACGTTTAGGTCCAAGGAAAACACATCTGAGATACTTTAAACGGTTTATTTTTAATTAAACGAAACCTCATCGAGTACACCGCAAGAAACTGATTAGTTTTCTTTTTGTGCACATTTGGAGTTGTTATTAACTCTCTCATGGCCAAGAAAATTCACGCAAAAAACCTTAGTCCAAAATCATGCCACTCCCCTGAAAGTTTTGTGCCTAGCGTAAGAAATTTGATTTCAAGAGCTTCTAGGCTTTATATGTAAATTTTTTAATTCAATCATAAAACTTCAGTTAATATTAATAGGAGAAATTGGACAGTTCTAAATAACCGCCCACCATCACTCAAAGTTTAGTGGTGGGGTTTATTGAAATCTGTATTCACTGAAATTTTGAACATGAAATACATTACTACGGTGTAGAAGAGGATTCAGCTGTAGATTAACAATCTATCTGCTATCTATCTATCTATCTATCTGCTAAATCACATTTTAAGAGAAACTTACCCGCTACTGTCACATTAGCAGTTCTGGCCGCTGTCCTAAATGAAGGGGCCTCTGTAGACACTTCGCATTTGTATTCTCCCGTGCTTTCTTTTCTGCTCAAGTTACTCAGCAACAAATTGCATTTTCCTATTCTGCAATCTGTGAAATCTGAATCTGAGACGACTTGAACCCCGGAAACATCGAATTTGAGTGTCTTAATTTCCATACTAGGGGCGTATCGGAAAAATTCTTGGCCGTCTTTGTACCATTTGACACCGAAAAATTGCTCTGACCCCATGTCGAAATGGCACTGCAGTTGCATGTCGTTCCTCGGATCGGCTATTCGTGGGGCTGATAATTTCGTGATGTTTAGAGTAGATGTTTGGAGAACTGAAACAAAAAGAGAAAAATTATTAGTCTAAATCACATACCTATATCAAGACAGTTAGACAGTAAGCTCTCGAAAGCTAGGTATACTTAATATCCTATTGTCGGACCGACTATGATTCAAAACCTTTTTGTACCTCTTAAAGTAAAATATCTTTATTACAAGTATTTACAAGTCAAATCAATTTTGAATTCTGTAAAATGCGCCGTATTTTCATTCCCTTTATTTTTTCATTCTCTGTAGGTCTATGTTTTCATCTTCCTCCTGTTATTAGTGTTTCTCCCAATTCATGCCTAGGGTTTCGCACAAGACCAAGAAAAGTCTTGGTCTTGTCTTGTCTTGGTCTTGAATTCGAGACCAATACCAAGACCAAGACTAACATAAATGATCCAAGACCAATACCAAGACTTAACCTCCAAGACCAAGAGTCTTGGAGCAAGAGTCTTGGAAAAGTCTTGGTCTTGATATTTTAAAATTTGTTATTTTTTAGTTTATTAAAAAATTAATTAGAACAACTGCAATTAAATTTAAGGAATACAATTTTTTAGGCAATAAGTAAATATAATAATTAGGAAACTACAAAGATATTATAATATTTATTGTTCAAAAACTAAACTATAAATAAAAGCAAAACACTAACACCATGGCATCATTGCGGTCGCACAGCACGGATAAGTGTTTCCCGCGAATCTCTGTTTCGCACTCTACGTCATGCGCGAGAGGTGACAAAATTGGGCTGCCTACCGAGCATACTATACAATATCCTTATACTATAATCTGTACTAGAATAAATAAGATAAGTTTTATGGGAAGTAAGTACATTTCAGATGTCTGATAATTTTTTAGAGCTTTCATTTTGGTTTTTGAATTAAGTTTATTATATTACATCTTAACACAAAATATCAATTTTAGTACAGCCGGGAACTAAATACAAAAGTTGTAGTGAGTCAAGTGAACAAAAAATTATGAAATTATGCAAATATGAAATAGAATTCTTATTTTTGAACTATCTCCCCTTAAGTGGGTGTGGAAACATTGAAATTCATAAATTTCTCGTACTCTCATAAAAACCAAACAAGACCAAGAAAAAACAATACCAAGACCAAGACTTATGTGGTTCTCGTCTTGGTCTTGGGTGTCAAGACCAAGACCGAGACCAAGCCCAACACGATGATGCAAGACCAATACCAAGACTGGTGTAAGTCTCGTCTTGTCTTGGTCTTGCGAAACCCTATTCATGCCTCTTTTTCGATCCTGTCTCTTCCAGTAAACCACCTTGTCTTTCTTGTATTTCCAATTTGTCGAAATGCATAAGCTTGTAATCACAAGTGGATAACAGTAACTATGAGTATCGTTACACGCGTATTATCGTAGGATTGAATAGATATTTTAATAGGTGTTTCAATGGCCGAGCTTAACCAAACCGCGCTGGCGACGTGATTAGATTTCCAATTCAAATTAGTTTAAACTGGCATATAACATCACTCAGTTATTGGATAAATTCAAACGATTTTCGTCAAAACTTTTCTCATCGAAAGTAAAGTTCCTTTAAAAATTAGCCGACTCGAAAGTTGTTAAACTGAAATTGAAAGAAAGACGGAAGTAACCTTTTAAATTTCGCGGAGATCTGTTTGAATAAAATTTTCCTGGAGCGGACCTCTCTCCATTTTATTTTCATCATAAAAATCGATTGCCTTTTTACTAAAGCAAATGTACTGGCTAGGTACTAACAATACTGCTACCAGTTTGTTATGTCATCTGGCAATTTAACATTTGAACTAGGAGAACGCAAAGGCAAACAAACAATACTCGACGTTCTCATTCATCATAATTTGTATGGACTGCCACTCAGCACCCTGTAGTAGGCCCTGTTCAGCATCACAGCGGAAAATGTTAGGACCCCGGAGTTTATTAAAACGATTCTGTGTGCGACTCACAGGACAGTAGTCAGAGGAATTTCTGCTTTATCGTCTTTCTTGCAGAAAATTTTTACCAGTTGGAACTTAATAGCGTTCTCTTAATATCGTTCTTCTTAATAACGTTCCTCCAATTACTTTAAATCGGAGAAGACTTAAATTTAAAGGAATGTCTATTGATCGGACTCGGTACGACTTCAGTTCATATCTTACAGTTAATAAGATGTGCTAGAGTTTATTCGTCTAACAGATTCCAATAAAAATATTTTTGTCGTATAAAAAGTTTTCCATTCAACAAATTTAATACGATTTAATACTTTGCAAGCTTTCTGTAGAAAGTTTCCTGGGGGCGTTGTTTATTTTCTGTAACATAAGACGACTCTCATACTCTTTAAATAATAAGCCATTGTAACAATAGCAATTGTTGGATAGAAGCTGCAAGAAAGTGACCCTGATCCTGTAGCACTGCTTAGTGGTAGCGTAAAGAAGTGAATCCTGAAAAACACCCGGCACCTTCTCAAAGCTCTATCAACACTTGAGAATGAACATATGCACGATTGACTTGCAAAACGCTTCTCCCCCACACCATAATTAGGAGGATTAGGCAGGTTCGGTGATTTTCAAATTTCGTTAAAATTGATAGAGTTTGTTATACTGAAGGCAGTTATGTTATTAATTTGCATATGTTGTTAAATATTATTAACTGCGTATAAGAAAAATGTCGGGTTTTAACTGGTGTTGTCTGTATGAACCCAGATGTACTAGTACAGCACGCCAATAAAACGGAAAAAGTGGTTCGTTGCAGTCAGAAGGAAAATCGGCCTGCATTATCTATATTTTCGCAAGTTAGTTTATCATTGCAAAAATTTATAAAATTATCGGCTGTCATTGCAGCCACTGCATAATGTAAGGTAGGTATCGATAGTTTTCTGGGACCACTTGGTAACGTGTTACGGTTAGCATAATTTGAAACACAGGATGCTTAGGAGCATGATGGAGCCAAATACTGAATCGCCGTAGTGTTCCCTCCCTGAACTAAAAAAGGAAATTTTATTAACTATTGAATTTTACAATAATTAAATAGTACGTCATCCATCATCAGAAAGTTCTCAGTCCGAAGACTGATTGGACGCGTATCTCCATCCTTTCCTATCCTGAGCTAGTGTACGCATTTACCTAAAAGTAGAACATCCTACATCCCCAACTATTTGAGAG